>OX638139.1:100326759-105126759 GCA_951805005.1 Othius punctulatus | reverse complement strand
TATCCAAGAACGCACAGCCGCATCCATCTTTGTATTTGGAGGCATCCGTGTATATTGCTCTATGTTCACTTAAAGCCTCCAGCAGATTGTTATGAATCTTTATATTAACTGCGACCGATACACTGTATACGGGGGTAATTACTGCAGGACGACGTAATAGATCCGCGAAGTTGTCCGGTTCAACTTGGACCGCCTTGTACAATTCCTCTCGAATCGATGCGGTGGTGATAAAGGCTTCCGCCAAGGGAGGAGAATTTCTTTTTCGCCAGTACTGGTTTTGGAGGTTTTCGAGAGTTATTTCATGCGTTTTCTTTAGCATCTCCTCGTTGTTTCTTGTAGACCATTGTATACAGGTTTTGCAAGCCAGAAACCTTCTTCTGAGGTCCAGCGGTGGCTCCTCAGCTTCAACGTGCAGGGCATCAGTAGGCGTGGAGCCCATTGCTCCCAGACATATTCTAAGTGCCTTATTTTGGATTCTTTCCAGTGCTTTCAGCTGATTTAAACTTGCCGAGCCATACACAGAGGAACCGTAGTCTAGATGGGCTCGTATACAGGCCCTATAAAACATTTTTGCTACAAATAGGTCTGCGCCCCACCCCTTTTTTGAGATAACCCGCAACAGGTTTATATACTTCTCGCATTTGCTTGCTAAGTGTTGAATGTGATTGGTCCATTTTAATTTGTTATCAATGACAAACCCCAGATATTTGATGTTTTGTCGCACGGATATTTTCATGCCTCCCAGTGATATACTATCTACTGGACTATCCCGACGTCGCGAAAAGAATAATGCAGAGCATTTATCTAACGATAGTTCGAGACCGTTCATTCTCACCCAGACATTTACCTGCTCCATGATCATGGATAGTCTCCTCACAGTTGTCTCTAGCGATGTGCTGGACACGTATACTGCGAAATCGTCTGCAAATTGAATTGAGCTTGTGTAACCACTGAAGAGCTTATGGAAGTCTGCGGTATATATATTGAATAGCAGTGGACTTAGCACCGAACCCTGCGGAATTCCTACCGACACTGTCCGCGGACCCACCATCTCCCGATTGGTGGCTCGTGCGTAAATGGATCTCTCTCGGAAAATGCTGGTAATAGCCCTTGCAGTTTTGGCAGGTAATTTCAATTTGATCAGTTTAGCCTCCAGAATCTCAAGGTTTACGTTATTATACGCGCTTCTAATATCAAGGAAGATGCAACCTAAGTATGCATTTTTAGAGAAGGAAATTTGAACATCCATCGCTAAATGAGATACTGCCTCAACTGTACCCCTGGCTCGGCGATATCCGTACTGGTTGTTGGGGAGGATAGAGTTTTTTTCCACCCAGTATTCAAGCCTGGCCTTTATCATGCGCTCATACACTTTCGTGAAGCAGGAAAGCAGCGAAATCGGTCTAAAGGAAGGTTTTTGATCCATGTTAAGATTAGGTTTCGGAATAGGAACTATTAAAATTTGTTTTAATGAACCGATAACTACTCCATTTACCCATAATTCATTATAGATTGTTAGCAGGACTTCTTTAACATTGTCTGGGAGGTGCTTTATGAAAGCAAAATCTACATCATCCAGTCCTGGAGTACTGGACTTTTTGTCTGCTAATGTGTTCTCTAATTCTTCCCTTATAAACGGGTCCGCCATAAATTTATCAGTACAATGCTTTTGATTAGCCGGAAGGGGAGTTACCTCGTTGGACACAAAAGCCGGTGCTAGCGAGTCTATTATTTCCTCCAGATCCGTCGCTGAGGTTACTGAGCCCGGCTGATTGGCCCTTCTAATTTTTTTTATTTTGGACCATATTTCGCTTAGGGGGGTATCCTTATTCAAGTTGTTTATAAACCCTCTCCAGCTCTCTCTTTTCTTGGATTTGAGAATTTTTTTCGAATACGCGGAGGCTTCTTGCCATTTGATATAATTATCTAGTATCGGGTCTCGTTTATACTGCTTAACCATGGCTTTTCGTTCCATTATTATTTTAGTACACTCCTCATCCCACCAAACTGGTGGCGGTTTCGCTGAGGTAATCACCGGCTTCTTGATTTTGAATGTTTCGTCGGCTGCCTGGTGAATACACGTTATAATATGTTCCAGCTTAGCCTCCGCGCTCCACATGGTAAGGTTATTCGCATCTCCAAATATCCTGCCAACTGCTCTGTTAAAGTCGAGCATATTTTCTGGGAGTATTTTCCATCTTCTAGACGGAAAGATAATTTGATTCGCGATACTATATTCTCCGGATCTAATCACAATAGGGAAGTGATCAGAGCTGTACGAATCTTCCAAGATGTTCCACTCTAATTTTATAGCTAGCTCTGGGTCAACAAGCGTCAGATCAAGTGCCGAAGCTCTCTCGGTTGGTCTATTTATTCGCGTGGATCTGCCATCGTTTAAACAGATCAAGCCTAATTCATCTATTACCTTTAAAATAATATTCCCCGCATTTTCGGTCTTCTCTGAGCCAAATACTCTATTGTGAGCATTAAAATCTCCGCATATAATACTGGGTGCTGACATTTGGGAAAAAAGATTAGTGTAATCTTCACAACTAACTCTTGACTGAGGAGGCCGGTAGAAGCTAGCTATTGAAAAACCCAATTGTGGCAGGAATACTCCACAGATATTAATGCGTTCCGGCAAATTAGTGAAGGTTACTTGCGAAAATTTTATTGTTTTGTGGATTAGCACAGCTGTCCCGCCATACCCATCCTCTCTGTCATTTCTAACTATTTTGTAATTTTTAATTTTGAATTGGGCTGATATATTCAGCCAAGTTTCGCAAATGAGTGCAATGTCTATCTTGTATTCGTGTAATAGCATCTCCAGATTCTCCCTTTTTGACATGATGGATTGTACATTCCACTGCAATATGTGTAAGTTGTGATTTATTGTCTCCATTATTCGAAGGATTCGAAGCCCATAATGTCTGACATTTGATCTGACATTTGTGATGAGGTGGAGCTGATGTCATCCAGAGACATAGTCTCCCCTAATTCCTTCTTAATTTTCGCAATTATTCGCTTAATGCGGCTCTTAAGATTGTTGGTTTTAACAATTCGAACAGCCATAATCAGCACTTCCACCAAAGAACTTAAATCTGCAGAGTATTCCCTCGCAATGTCTGCAACGTTTTGTTTGCCTTTGCATCTCGCTATCAGTTCACAGAGATCTTCATATGTAATAACCTCTATCTTTTCTTCAAAGACTGGAGCGACTTCTGCTAAGTATGGATCACTCAAGTTTTCGGTTTTTTTTTTTTTCCTCTGCTTCTGTTTTAGTGTTTTTAATATATCCTCTTCTGCCTCAGATCCCTTGTGTACTGAATCTGAGGTCGATGAGGGGGCCGCTCTTTTCTTAGTTTCTGAGACTCCTGGATTTGTGATATTTATCATGTCTCCTTTATTCTCGGCTGCTGCATGAACATAACAGTTAGTTACCGTCTGTAGGGGGGTGTGAGCTCTGAAACCAGTACCCCCTCCCCTACTAGTTTCTCCTTGTTCACTAATTTGAATGATACTTCCTGGGGTGTCCTCTACTGCCTGGACATACGCAAGATCTTCTGAATTATCCGAAGGTTTTTCTCTGATGTCTCCGTGTTCTTTTGGGCCATTGCTGCACTTGCTCGCAATATGTCCAGTCCTCTTGCATACAAAACACCGAATCTCATCAGTGGTGAGAAAAATTCTGAACATATTGCTCTTATGACTAATGAGGATTGACTCAGACAGTTTATCCATTTCTTCTAAAACAACATATACTTGTCTTCTAAAACTAAGAACATGCCGGTATTCCTGGGTGTTCAGCCCTGCGCTAATGAAGCTAATACGCGAAACCGTTTTAAGTCCAGCCCTTCTTAATGCGCCTTCCACCACATCATGTGGAAGACAAGGGGAAACATTTGATAGAATAATTCTTTTCGCCGGTGAAACTAATCTACGAGCTGGAATGAATGAATCATCCAGCTTAATGCCACCAGCCTTGCTCATAAACTCTTCTACCACATATTTGGTAGACAAGTAGATGCATATACGGTTATTAGAAATGCGCGAAGCGAAGATGATGTTTTTAGGCCCAATGATTGTGCCTACAGCCGTGATATAATCGTTTTTTTGACAGTTTGCAATAGCGTCAAGCACTATTGCCTGTTCCCTCTCCGGGAATGTAAAACTCGGTGTGTAGCTTTTATCTTTAACTACGGACGCAAAGGACTGAGGGACTTCAGTCCCCGATGGTTCGTTTGTTTGAACATTTGAATCGACGTTGATATACGATCCTCCAGCTACAGAGGACGCGGGATTCCTTTGGCTCTGTCCGCCATCAACGGCAGACTCACCGTCTCGCAAGCGGGAATCCATTATAATACGCAGCTTGATATATCGCTCACCGCTGCTCTGGCTCCAATGATCCCCACCTGCACAGCCCGTGCGACCGCGCGCGGGGGGAGAGCTGCTGTCCCCTCACCTGCGTGAACGCAGGACGAGGGGAAATTGATTTAATTAGCGATTACAACCTTATAGAGACTAGCACTTATCTTTGCTGGATACAGATGATAACGATGATGTAACTCTGCCCTTGCTTCCACTTTGATTCTCCTTATTTTCTTCGTATTGACTGAACAAAATAAATTCACCATTAACACGTGTATTTGCCACGAGTGCTGTGCGAGAATGGGGGGAACACTTAAAAACACACGAGTGTCCAATTTCCATTCAGAGCGGCGCACTTAGCCGCGTAATTCCGCGCTGAAATTGCCGCAGTTTATCATGCACCTTCGAACGGAGATACCTGCGGCCCCCGGAGCTCCTAATAATGCCGCAATTTGTACTTCTTAGCGGGAAGTACGCGGCGAAAGCGCTCCGCCGCCCCCATGTAATCCACATAATAATGTCCCCATCGCGGAAACTTTAATTTATCACCGGCAGTTAAATGGGATACGAGAAAACTCGGTTATGCAGTGAGACGCCTGTTTGTGCGGTGATATGAACATACAGTATATAATAATCAGGCGGAATTACAAAAGTTGGAGAAAAATTGCATTTGTGCATTTTTCAAACGTTTTGTTGTTACAATTTAAAGTAGGATATCTTCTAATTGAAGTGCATACCTCGTAGAATGTCTTCTAATTCGAGTGCATATCTCGGTATTAAATCTAAATCTTAACTATAAGTAAAATGTACGATTTGTCATTGAACAATGTGTCGCCGAGGGAATTGATGCATTGAAGAAAAAAATCTACTACCATGTATTTAATACAAAATTCAATTTAAGTCTTACACCGCTAATTACTTGCAATAACGTCCGGTTAGTCACTATCTGGCTTCGCTTCTCTTCGCTGACTGACTTCTTGTACCGACTGCCTGGTCACGTCGTTCATTCCTTTTTATACCCCTCCGAAGTGTTTCTAGGCTTTTCTATTTCTAGAAGACAGGGCATCGATTTTTCCAGCTAATCGCGCTAGAAACTTCCACAGTGATAACTCACCCACAGCGCAAACTTTCGAGCAGGTGGTTGACCTTGACCCAATATGACTTCCGGGGCGACGGTCGACGCAATATTTAGTACCCACTTTTGAATACCGCGAACTATTCTTCTCTTCATTTGACTTTAATTTTCTCGCAAGGAAGTTTTCTGGTAAATTGGCAAAAATGGTCGACGCGACGGTTATAAACAATAACACTGACTGACTGTGATTGTTTGTTTGACATATACCGCGGCGTGGCGGTCACGGCGCGTGTGGAGAGGCTGAAATCACTTGACTTCGTCTCCGCGGACAGCTTGAGGGTATATCTCGGTTAAAATGTTGGGAAATTTACAACACATGCATTAGTACTACATGCATTAGTACGAAACATGAAGTGTATTAATATTTTAGTGGATTAGTTATTAGTATTACCTTTGCAGGCTCCGTGGCCAGAAGCTGCTGCAGCTGGCTCTTGCCCGCCGTGGAGGTGGTCGGTGGCGGCGCGTACTGTATGCAGCTGCTCCCGTGGGGCGAGGCGGCGTCCCCCGAGGCCGCCCCCTGTGCCGGCGACATCGTCGTCGCGGCGCCTGGCGTCGCCGAGCTGTGGTGGTTCTCCGTGTGCCGACGCAATGACCTGGCGTCGCAGTACGACTTGCCGCAGCCCTCCGCCTTGCACTCGTACGGCTTCTTGTTCCTGTGCGTAAGCATGTGGCCGTTGCTGAAAATTGAAAGTTTTGGTTCAGGAGAAATGTGTTGTAGCCGTTATTTGCAACCAACATGAAATTCTGAAAGAATTGTCTGAGAAGAATACTGTTGTCAATATTTTATTTAAAGTTATTTCAAAGAACTCGATTCCAAAATCGCTTTTGGTTGTAAAGAAGTGTAAAGAATAACTTTGTGAAGTCATATTTTTCATTTACAATAAATTTCACTGAATAATTACAAATTTAATTTAAACAATCAAGTCAAATTTAATCAAGAATTCCAGTTCATTTGACCACGTAACATTTTTTTTACAATTTCCAAAACATTTCACAGGATGTGATTCTATCATACATGATTTCCAACACATTTAATAGAATTATAATCCCATAGTATAACATATGGGAGTAATCAATTTGGAGAAACTGTGGATTTTTCAACCCACTCCCCCAGAAATCACAATTAAATGTACAGAGATGCATATAAATGCCATCAATCGGTGAAATTAGGTACTACCATAATTGACCATATTAACATATTGATAATTTATTCATAATTGTGATTACTGGTATCAATTGGAAACCAAAAGTTTAACAAGTGTGTAAAAATGATTCTCAAAAGTACTACGAAATTAATCAGGAATAACGATTAAGATAAAGATTTATTAAATAAAAATTTGCAATTTAGTAGAAATAAATGAAAAATCTGATAAATCAATTTCAGTCAAATAGTTTTGAAATAATTGTTAGTCAATAAAAAGTTTCAGCTCTAAATTATTGAATATAAATAACCGGTATAGGAAACATTATTGATTCTAAAATTATTAGCTTTGTTTTCTTTGAAACTTATAGGATATAAAAAATGTAGTAGTTGTGTAAAGATGATTGTCAAAAGTACTACGAAATTCATCTGCAATAAAGATTAAGATATTTTGAAATCAAAATTTGCACTTTAGTAGAAATAAATTAAAAATCTGATACATCAATTTCAGTAAAATAGTTTTGAAATAATTATTAGTCAATAAAAACTTTCAACTCTTTATTTTTGAATATAAACATACGATTTAGACAACATTATTAATTCGAAAATTATGAGCATTGATTTTTTTTTAAATTTATAGGTAATCAAAAGTCTAACGGCGGTGTAAAAATGATTCTCAAAAGTACTACGAAATTCATCAGCAATAAAGATTAAGATAAAGACATTTTGAAATAAAAATTTGCAATTTAGTAGAAATAATTGAAAAATCTTGTAAATCAATTTCAGTAAAAGAGTTTTGCAATAATTGTTAGTCAATAAAAAGTTTCAGCTCTTAATTATGGAATATAAATAAACGATTTAGGAAACATTATTGATTCGAAAATTATAAGCTTGATTTCTTTGAAACTTATAGGATATAAAAAAAGTAGTAGTTACGTAAAAATGATTGTTAAACGTACTACGAAATTCGTCAGCAATAAAGATTAAGATATTTTGAAATCAAAATTTGCAATTTAGTAGAAATAAATGAAAAATCTGATAAATCAATTGCAATAAAATAGTTTTTAAATTATTGTTAGTCAATAAAAAGTTTCAACTCTTTATTTTTGAATATAAACACACGATTTAGGAAACATTATTAATTCGAAAATTGTAAACTTTGATTTTTTTAAAACTTATATATGAAATCAAAAGTGTAACCGCAGTATAAAAATGATTCTCAAAAGTACTACGAAATTCATTAGCAATAACGATTAAGATAAAGAAATTTTGAAACCAAAATTTGCAATTTTGTAGAAATAATTAAAAAGTTTGATAAATCAATTGCAGTAAAATAGTTTTGAACTAATTGTTAGTCAATAAAAAGTTTAAGCTCTTAATTATTGAACATAAATAAACGATTTAGGAAACATTATTGATTCGAAAATTATAAGCTTTGATTCCTATGAAACTTAATATGATATCGAATAAGCAGTAGTTGTGAAAAATGATTGTCAAAAGTGTTACGAAATTCATCAGCAATAACGACTAAGATATTTCGAAATCAAAATTTGCAATTTAGTAGAAATAAATAAAAAATCTGATAAATCAATTGCAGTAAAATAGTTCGGAAATATTTGTTGGTCAAAAAAATGATTCAACTCTTTATTTTTTAATATAAACATACGATTTAGGAAAATGATTGTCCAATGTACTATAAAATTCATGAGCAATGAAGATTAAGATAAAGAAATTTTGAAATTAAAATTTGCAATTTAGAAGAAATAAATGAAAAATCTGACATATCTATAATTGCTAGTCAATAAAAAGTTTTAACTTTTTATTTTTGAATAACGGTAATTTTGAAATAAATGTAAGCATTTTTTTTAAACTTATAGGAAACCAAAGTGTTTATTTTTCATTTATTTCTACTAAACTGCAAATTTTGAAATCATAATTTCCTTATCTTAATCTTTATTGCTGATGAATTTCGTAGTACATTTGAGTTTTTAATTCCTATGAAATTGCAAATGTAAAAAAATCATTACAAAATAAAATTCATTCTATAATTGTATTCCGTATTTCTGATGAATTGCGTAGTGCTTCTAACTTAACAAAGGTATATACGATATTTTTCACGCATAATTGCAAAAAGTCATCTTCAAAAATTAGTTAACATATGTACAGCCACGGACTTTAAGAATGATGCGCCTGTCTGTCCGAGCAATCTACTATCCTTGTCTACTGTGCCCCTACTATGCGGGACTAGACAAGGATAGCGGACTGCATCATTCTTAGAGTCCGTAGCTGTACATATTTTTTAGGAATACCACTATGTTATTGCAATTATAGTAGTGTGGCAAAATTATCTTCATGTAAAGTTTGACTACAAAAAAAAACAACAAATAGTCATTTCACTTGAAAGTACTGGGAATGTAAAATGTTTCTTTCAATAAATATCTCACAATATTATGAATATCGAGTCTAATTATTTAATTATTTTAAAAGGTAAAAGTAATTTAATTGATGACTATAAATTTAATTAAGTTTATTTCGTTATAATTGAAATAAAAACACGTACATCTCCAATATCACGAATTAACGTTACTTAGTTTTGCCAGATTTTACTAGAAAAAAATCAATTTAGACCCCTATGTAAATCCTTACGGGAAATTCGTCCAGAACTGTTCTAGCCTATCTACTAGCTGGTTTGTTAATTCATTTTAGCTACTTGTCTCAATTTCCAGTTTTTGAAAGTTCATAAACATTCACAACACTTCTTGAAATTGATGTCAAAAATTCATGTACATTGGTTGAAATGTGTGCATCAATTCATTTGATGCATACATTTTCAAACAATGAACATGAATTTTGTCATCAATTTCAAGAAGTGTTGTGAATGTTCATACAATAACAAATAATATTTTCAAATAGCATTAGAGACAAATTCCTTAAAAAGTAATCAAAGTAAAACAAAAATATGTTGTACGTCCCAGTAAAATAGGTTACTTCTACATAATTAATATCTACTGAAAACTATCAACATAAAACTATAAAAATGTATAGTGCACCTGCACATATTATTTAAATAATAATAATAAATTAAAAAAATATTATTATCAAATTACTAATTAATTAATTAATTAATTCTGCCAAATTAACTGGAAATCAAAAATGTGGTAGAACTATACAGTTAAATCTTATTAAATTAATTGTTGTAATTTATTTCCAAATGAAGACTGCTACCTGGACTTTTAAGTTTTGACTTGAAATTAATTGAAAATTAAATAGAAAACAGATTAACATAATTTTTTTTAACGTAGCAGTCAAAATCTGTAAGATTAATTAAGTGAGAAAATGTGTTCTGTACAAGGAATTAACTCGATTGCAATTCATTCGTTGTAATAAATTCCTGCTGTACACAAAATATTTACCAATTACAAAAACATTCTGGTGAAGGGTGAAGTATTGAAAATTTAAAAAAAAACCTTCTCATATCATCAGGGCCAGACACACTTAGAAATCAAAATTGTTACTTTGGAATCATTGCATGAAATATATCAATAAATTAATTTTATATCAAAAATATATTCTGTTGCAGGAAGCAAAATCTGTAAATTTATTGGCTCCATCGAGAAACTGAAACATTTTATGTTATTTAAATTTTTTTAAATTTTTTTATTTTGTTTTTCTTTAATTAATTTTACTTAAATATTTTAAATATTTTGAATGTTTTACTTTTAAGTCATCGCATTTATTAAGTTTATTATAAATTAGAGATTGATTCCATAGTTGATATTGAAATATTCATAGAATATTACAATTATGTACCCAATTAACTTTATTATCACGTAAGTCCAATGAATTTTAGGATTTCTGTATTTAATTGATGGAAATCATAAATTTACCAGAAAACAATTAGACCCCTATATAAATCCTGGAAGAAATTGGTCCAGAACTGTTCTAGCCGATCTACTAGCTGGCCAGTTAACAAATTTCACTTACTTGTCTTATTTTTCATTCACTAATATCATTGACTGATAAAGTCTGTGAAGTTCCTAAATGCTGTCAATAACTTGGCTGACAAAAATTGATCAAAGTTAATTCGACATCATTAATATGTCATATTATTCAGTGTTATGTCTACATTCTCAATACTACAAAGTTTTTTTTTTGTCTTAATGAATCAAATTATATATATATATATAATCGAAACCCTATCCGAATACCTAAGGTGTTAGGTGATGAATCAAATTAATAAATTAATTAAAATAACATTTTTCAGTACTTTTTTTAATATTTCAAAGTTAGTTTTCTTCAATATGAAATTTTTACGTGTGTAAAGTAAAAGTGTGTATGTGAGAAAATGTGATTTTTATCCTCCGATAAAATTTTAAATACTTAAAAATTTGGTCATATATTTATAAAATCCTAAATAAATTTACTAATTATGTATTGAAATATGTTTCAATATTGTGGTTTTTTAAAAAATCTAATTTTGTTGCCTAAGATAAGTTTCATTTACATTAAATATTAATTATTTGGGCATATTTTACAACTATGTTGTGTATAAATTTCTTATAAGTATTATCTGATAATAATTATGAACAAAAAACGACATAAATTAGATTTAAGTATATTTTTGTCGGACAAAGAGCGCTATAAAAAAAAAATCCCAAAAGATATATACCAAATATGAAATATGTCAAATATCAGTGATTTTTCCAAAATCATTTATATATATATATCTTTTCCAAAACGTGTTATAATCCAAAATTTAGTCGAAAAATGTTATTTTCTAACAAAAATCAATTATTATTAATAAAATGCCGCTTACATTAAGCAGTTTTGACTTATTGTGGCCACAAAATTGTCACTGTAGGTACATACATAGATATACGCTTTTCAAAAATCGTTTTTATAGAATGGGTAGATCTCAAAAATTCTTCATTTCAATTTTGAATTCGAAAAGTTTCAGAATACTTACAAACTTTTTTTAGTACTTAACAAAAATAAAATACAAAAATACTTATTTATGATACAAGTTCGTAAAGTAGAACGAGCGTGAACTTTGTTGAACGAGGCACAGCCGAGATCAACAAAACACGCAAGTCCAAATATGCTCTTTACGAAAGTGTATCATAGTTTCTTTCTGCGACATGACTATCATGACATGACTTTCACTATCATAAAAAAAATGAATATTTCACATTTAACAAATTAGCTTGAATGTTTAAAGTATAAAACGTATACTTATTTCGTATACTTGAATGTTGACTTCAATGTAAAATTTGATGCAAGTAGAGCATGCATTTAGATGTAAAGAAGATAGTATCTTTTCACACGTAGATGATTTTAGGCACAGGTGATTTTTTTTTAATGCAATTGTACTAAAAAGTATCCCTTTACGCACTATAAACAGCGCGTAAAAACTAAGTTTACGCACTGTCGTAGAAAAAAATATTTTTTAACATAATAATCTCAGGCTAGCGGAAATAGCATCATCAGGTATAATTCCAAAAATATTTTTTCTTCTGTTTAATTTTCCAAAATATGATTACATTCCAGAAGGTAAGTTCCAAATTTCAACGAATTACACACAAGTCAAGGTGAGATCAAAATAATTATGTTAGCTTTAGAGACTTTTGTTTTAATGAGTTAATGTATTTTTGTGTTTTCAAATAATTTCTACTTTTCCGTTTTGGACAATAAATTAAGAAATTCCAAATTCTCTGCTAAATTTCATAAAATTCAATGAAAATTTACTCTTTTTGGGATTTGATGAAATATTTCCCTAAATTTTGATTCACCATTTTCTGATTCAAATATTTCAAAATATGTAAGTGAGATCTACATTGTTTTATTTTTATAACTTAATAATCACTCTTGACAAATTAGTTCACCAAGATAATTAAAAAAAAACTTTGTCAATAAACTACACTAAATGAATTTAGAACTTTCTAATTATCCACTAAATTTCAATAAGTCTAATGATGATATACTCTAATATCTGAATACTTACATGTAATTCCAATATCGAAATATATTTTTGATTTTCGCTTAGTATCAAAAATAACTATTCCAATCCTTTCAAATAAATTTCATAGTATTTATAAGACAAATTCAGAAAATCGGACACCAATGACAACATCGATAGATTAATAGATCCACAGAGAGAGATAGAGAAATACAAAAATAGATAGATGGAACATGGAACATATATTTGTACTGGACAGATGTTTGTATGTCCCATAATTGGTAATATCATGCATACCATATACACCAATGAATGTCAAGGAATTTTGATTTTGACTTCTCTTGATATGCATAGATCAAATTGAACATACTATACATACCAATGAAATTCAATAGATTGTGGTCAATTTATATTTTTGTGTTCCCTTTGTATGGATGGATGAAATTGAACAGTTTACATGTAATTGCTAATCGAAGTTTTTCTGGACGTTCTCGAAGTCTACCAGTAAAAAATAAAATAATACTTACAAGTTAGAAGTTTGTAGTTTTCAAAACTTAGGCAACTTCAACAGTTGCCAACAATTCGTATCCAATTAATTTGATATACATTAGTAGCAATGTATTATTTATTATTAATGCTATGAATGCATTTCTTTAGATAATAATTAATTAATTGACATCAGTATTCTTGTACACAAAAATTTTACAAAACATCTAGTGTTACATTTACATGCTACATTTATTTGGGTGTTTCCTGGGGAGAGATTTTTTGCCGGTTGAAGGCCACTCAGTGGTGTTTTACTTACAGGTGGTCCTGTCTTTTGAAGGCCTTGCCGCACATGGTGCACACGTATTTCCTCTCGTCGCTGTGGGTCAGTTTGTGCTTGGCCAGAGCCGACGCGTTCCCGAAGACTTTGGCGCACACCTGCACAACGTTAGAAATCTGTTGAATTGTACTCAATCAAATATAATATTGTAATAAATAATTAAATTATAATTAGTGTGTTACCAATTAATAAATTATATTAATATGTGCAAATTATTATATACTCTATAAATATATCTACAACAATTAATAATATTTGTAACCTGTTAATATCATCTAGAAGTATTTGTTAACAGTAGGGTACTATATTTTTATGTCAATAAAGTTCCTACAAATATATACTTGTTGTAATTGTTATTCAAGTATAGGCGATAATACCCCCATAAGACACAATCTGTTGCACAGTTGATGATGAGTCTGTAGCAGTATCAACATGTATCAATTTATTGTTGTAAAACCAGTTAATTTATATATATATATATATATATATATATATATATATATACAGTATGCCCCCGGATTGAGTTTACAAAGGGTTTTTTTTTTAATTCAAGTAAAAATGTTAGAAGAATTATAATTCCAGCTTGGTCTGATACTACCAGTTCAGTTATTGAAACTTTGATTTCTTTATACAGGGTGTTGGCGAAATCAATTTTTTTAAATCTAATTTAAAAATTCCTGCTTGGTCTGAAAGTACCAATTCACTAATTAAATTGGTAGTTTCAGACCAAGCAGAAATTTTAATTCCTATAACATTTTGACTTAAAAGTAAAAATTTACAAAAATTCCCTCTTGTAAACTCAATCTGGGGAAATACTGTATATACATGGTGTTAAAAAGTTAAAGTTAAAATAACCACAATAAAAAAAGCTTTCATAAACATGCGTCCTCAAAGTAACGGTTTCGGATATATGGAAGATTATTCTTTTTTACCTCGTTTTTTTATTGTGCTAAAACTTGCATTTTCTTATCATAGATGGCCCCCTTAAATATTTTACACTCTCTTTTTAACACCCTGTATATTCATAATTATTTATTAGATTACAAAGTTTAAACCACATGTTTATTTCTTTAAAATTCACAAGTTTATACATTTTAAGGTCATTATCAAGTGACAAATTATTGATATAATATGACAAATTACAATAGTGTAATGATTAATTTATTAATCTTATTAATGATATATCGGACATAAGAGTATGTGTAATAAAATCATATACCGGAGATAAACTAACTATCCATTGAAGTTTATTGCTTCGATCGTAGTAAACTGGCTCGAGAAAAGTATATTATTAAAACTTTCTGTAATTTTATATATTTCTTAATAGATCCATGTTTTATAGTTTTACTTAGTTCTGGATTTAGGGCTTGTTATCATTTATAGGCCACATATGCTGGCATATGAAGAATAAAGTTATTCTGGGTCAGTCACATACTTTTACAAGAATAAATAATTTATGTATATAAATATATCAAAGATATATTTACGACACATATCAGCAGCGTATGAGTTCTGTATACTATTTGTCGTT
The DNA here is from genome assembly GCA_951805005.1 of Othius punctulatus. Classification (NCBI taxonomy): domain Eukaryota; kingdom Metazoa; phylum Arthropoda; class Insecta; order Coleoptera; family Staphylinidae; genus Othius; species Othius punctulatus. Next base: position 105,111,799 of record OX638139.1, on the reverse strand, counting down.
GACAGTACTATTCAAAACTAGTCATTCGCTTTTGGGTAAAGCAATTTACGTGGAAATAAGTGTCTAAAAGGTGTATATTTGCCATATATATTGTTTAAAATAAGACAAACATAAACAAATAATAATATAAAATAATAACATAATAGTACCAATAATAACAATAATAATAATATAAGTTCATGGGGATCAAATAATTGAGGTTTCAAGTTTGTAAATGCTTGATGAGTTAAAATCAAAATTTTAATAGTTTTTTTTTAATTGAATATAATTAGATGTAGTGGATTGATTTGTAAAATATATTGTTTAAAATAATAAAAAATTCAAACTAGTAATAATATTAAATACAAATATAATAATAGTAGTAATACCAATAATAATAATAAAAGCTCGTGTTGATTAGTGGTTAAGTTGAAGAGTTTCCAAGTATGAAAAGGTATTAACATCTTTATAGCATTTTTCATTTAATTAAATATCGTAACGGATTTCTATACAAAATATAATGTATTGATTAAAATAATAGTAAACACAAATAAATAATAACATAACAATAGTAATAATAACAATAATAATAGGGCGTATGGATTAGAGGAATAATTAATGTGGTTAAAAGTTCGAAAATGTATTAAAAGTTTCATATTTTTGTTTTAATTACATGTCGTAGGGGATTAATTTTCAAAATATTTTGTTCAAAATAATAAAAACACAAACAAATAATAATACAAAATACTAGCATAATAGTTTAATTATTAGCATAATAATAGTTACAGTAATAATAATAAAAGCTCGTACTGATTAGTGGTTTAATTAAAGAGGTTCCAAGTTCGAAAGGGTATTAACATTTTTATTGCATTTTTCATAATTAAATGTTGTAGGGGATTTCTTTGCAAAATATATTGTTCAAAATTAAAAATGACAAAAAAACACAAACAATTAATAACACAATAATAGTAATAATAACAATAATAATAATATTTGGCTTGTGTGGATTAGAGGGTTAATTAATGGGGTTAATGGGGTTAAGTTCGAAAATGTATAAAAAAATTCATAACATTTATGTTTCAATTACATGTCGTAGACGATTTATTTCCGAAGTATATTGTTCAAAATAATAAAATCACAAATAAAACAAAATTTAAAATAATAACAACAACAATAAAAATAATACCTAAAATGTAATGTAAGCGCGTGTGGTGTAGTGCAGTAGGTTAAAACTCTGATTAAACAACAGTGTTGGTATTATTTTCGCATAGAGCAATATAAACGTTGTCCAATTTTGACCAACTAAGCAGCTTAATATAATTTTCTAAAAGACTTATCGTGGTCAAGGCTTCTAATTACAGCAATCAAACAATAAATAAATAATAATAATAAACGAATTGGCTGGAGAATATATATTATAATATTCCAAGAAATTGTGTATGATAATGCTACAAATCACAGCAATCAAATAATAAATAATAATAATAAGCGTCTGATGGCTGTATAAAATATTTTATAACAAGTTGTATTATTCTATTATAATATATATTATATTAGAATTTGTTCATTTGAGAAATAAAGAAACAAAAAAAAAAAAATACGGTGAAAATGTGTTTATTAAATTTTTAATCAAGGAACCAAAATTTTTAATGTAGTTTCATAAAGTGTAAACATGTTTTATGTTTATATCACGGAACAAATATATTTTAAGTGGTTTCATGAAAAAAAAAGTTTTAAATTTAGTATTTTAAACAGAAATGTATAATGTTTATAAAAAATATTTTTTTAATAAAATTAAGTTGACGTTTTTACAATTAAAAAAAATTGCTTATAAATTTTTTAAAGCAACAAAACTTTGAAAAAGCATAATATAAAAACTCAAATATGTATTCGATCCTATAGATAGTAAATATTCTACAAAATACGTCTACGTATTTTCTAAAGTAATATCCAAAAAACGGAACATACAGAGAATAATACACTTTCTATATATTTACCAGAGATGTTTTATTGATACATATGTACTTACATACAAGGTGAGTAAAAAGTAACGCAACCATGTTTCTTGAGCTTTTATTATAATTTTTAGAAAAAAAAAAGTTTTGAATAAAAGATTTATGGCTACTTATTTGCCATTATTTGACGATTTCAATTGTTTTGTGACACGTCACTCTTTGAAAATGACGTCGTCGATACTTTTTTTCTATCAACAAATTTTATAGCATTGGTTTTTATCTTCGCGAATTTCTATAAATACCATGAGGTTGCATAACAAATATTTCTTAGAAAATTTAGTTTAATGCCTGATGACAAAAAATTTTCCTTGGAAAATAAATGAGATATGTTAGAAGTAGAAGAAGTAGAAAAATGTTGGATTAGAAAGTAATTCTCAATAATTATGTACATTTAACAGAAACAAAAAGTTTACTTGAAAAATAAATTAAATATGTTAGAAGTAGAAGAAGTCAAAGAATTTTGTATTGGAAAGTGTTTCTCAATAACTATGATACATTTAACAGAAACAAAAAGCATCGAAATTTTAATGAAGAACAAAGTTGATCGAAATTAGAACACAAATGTATAACAAAATTCGTATTTTTAAATAGAAAATAAAAGAAACTACTATATAAAAACCATTACAAACAAAATTTAACAATACTAGTTCATCATCACATGTTCATCTGCATCACAAAATATGCTCACATTGTTGTAAATTAACTATGGACTACAATATGCGTTCCGTGTCTGTTACACGTTCCATAATTATTGATAAACACTTTTTAATACAGTTCAATTTACAATCTTATTTTGGAAACTGAAACTGACATTGGTAAATCGTATTTTTTTAACTTGTATAACTTGTTTTCCAAAGCAGTTTTTAATTTTTCCCATTATTATCATCAGGCATTAAACTCGATTTTCTTATAAATATTTGTTATGCAACCTCATTATATTTTTTTGATATTCGTCGAGAAATAAATAAATGTTATCAATTTTTTTTATAGAGAAAAATAGGTTACCATTTAAAAACGAATCGATGACGTCATTTTCAAAATGCGACGAGTCAAAAAAAATTGAAACCGTCAAATTGTGGCAAATAATTAGCTATCAATCTTTTATTCAAAACTTGTTTGTCCAAAAATAATATTAAAGGTTCCAGAGAGGTGGTTCCTTACTTTTTACTCACCTTGTATAGAATCGTACACAATATATATTTTTTTGGTATACATGTATGATTGTACGGGGTGTCCCAAAAGTAAGGAATAAGATTTCATTGATTATTTATATAATTTTATAAATAATTTCAGAAGAAAAATTAAAAAAAGTATACAGGCAAACACAATATATTTTGTCTGGTATACATGCATGATTATACGGGGTGTTCCAAAAGTAAGGAATAAGATTTTATTTATTACTTACATAATTTAATTCATAAAATCATAAGAAAAGTAAAAAAAAATATACGATATAACCTACACGTAATATGTACTGTGATTATGCATTTATTTGGTAATACGCATAATTACCAAATAATTGCGCTTTTCGAAAGCTAAGAAACTAAACAGTTAAAACGATTCAAGTAATAGATGCATTTAATGGAGAACATAACAACATGTTATTGATAAAATTCATACTTTCCTTGCTAATATCTTGATGAAACATTTTATTATTATTATAAGTGTATCGTATGTATAATTACTTTAGTTTTGTTTCATATGTATATTTGATCAGTTTCCTGACACGTGTTTCTGCCTGACATGTATTCAATTCAAAATGGAAAAAATAAAACAAAATGGTAAAATTACTTTTCTAGACCTAATAACAAAAATTAAATAGGCCAATAACAATAAAAATATACATATGCCAAACAGGGAGGAACTTTAAAACCAGGTACAAGGAACATAAAAAGGCGACACAGAATTTAAGTGGACAAACAGAATTAACGTACCATTGTATAGAAACAGGACACCATTTAGCAGATAACAAACCCATTAAAAGTTTAGAAAAAGGAGATATAGTAAACATGTTAGAAGGGATAGAGATCAAAAAAGTTATTCTGGAAGGAAAAAAACATAATGAATAATCAAAACGAGCTCTTCCAAGGCAATTATATTTTTACATCAGAGATTCATTTAAATTAATCAAATTAATCAAATGTGTCATTAATCAAATAAATTATATTGTAAATACATATAATCCTTTGAAAATGGCATAATAAGCCGAAATACGTATCAGGAAACAAACAAAATATACATATGAAACAAAACAAGAATAATTATGCATAATATACATTTAAAAAATGGCATAATAAGCCGAAATACGTGTCAGGAAACTGACAAAATATACACAAGAAACGAAACAAGAGAAATTATACATAATATACATTTATAATAACTTGCTTTTGGTTACGCATGTTAATTTGTATTTGTAATTGTATATTTTCAAAACTAGAAATCGACAAGTCTGTCGATTTTTTTGTAATAATTTTCATTTCGAACATAATGAATTTAATCATTACTTTTGGGACACCCTGTATATGTACCTATATACCGAGTGATTATTTAAATTTCAGCTCTAGTTATCCATGGACATTTTCGCAGTTAATAAGAAAGGCGACATTGGTTCTTATTGGTAAGCTTACAGGTCACCTCTACTAGAGCTAAAATTTAAATGATCACTCGGTATAAGGTATATGTATATCACTAAAAAAGTTGTGGTAAAAATTTAGTCCGTATTTTATTCTCTGATTCAGTTTGTATTACCATGTAGTCACGTAAACACAACCTGCCTTATGATTAATATAGAAGAAGTTATATAGATAAATGGTGGATGCGCCGGGTAATTCTTAACCCGGCGCATCCACCATTTACGAAATCGTTGAATATTGACTCGTTTTGCATTGTAGGAGTTAAGTTATTAACTTAAGCTTTGTGTTAACATGTTACACTAGCAGATTACACATACAAGATTATGAAAAGCAATGTGACCATAGCATAATTCACCAAAATAACCAAAGTAACATTTGTACAATGCTCCTTCAGAAATTTAGAATTATTTCATATAATCATGTCCCAAATCCTAATAATAATTATACTCATTGTAATATAGGTTACTGATTATTTAAAATTCAGTTCAATAAATGTTTTAAAGTTAAAAAAATGGAGGACACAATTTTTTTATTTTATCAGTGCGTAATATACGTTACTGATTATTTAAATTTCAGTTCAATAAATGTTTTAATGGTAATAAAAAAATAGAGCACATACAAATTTTTTATTAGGCCTGCCTTTAGCCTACTTAAATGTTTTTTAGCGTCTAGATTGATATGTCTAGATGTTTGCTTGTATATGATTCATTATTAATAAATGAGCCGTAGAAAAGCAGAGTGGTGTAAGTCAGATTTTTTTGCATTCAGATAAGTCCGCAAATATACAAGGGATGGTGTCCACTGAATATTTTTTGATTTGTTCTCTTAATTAAAAATATCTGATATAGTTCCAGAAATATACAAAGAATGTTGTCCCCTATATAATTCTGGATTTTTTCTCTTGATTAAAAGTATCTGATATAGGTACCCCAGCTTTTTAAAGGCTCAAATGGATCCTGCTTAAAATAATACTGCGTTATTCATGAAAATTTAAACCGTGGTTTAGCGGTGTTTTGCAAAGGGTTGCCATGGTTACTAAGACTAAATAACAGTTAAACCGCGGCTTATATTTTTATGAATAACACTGTTCAAGTTTGGGAAATATAGGCTTAGCTCATTCATCTCTACTCTCATAGAGATGAATTTTGATTAGCAATTAAACTTTCTGCCTCCTATTCTTGCATATGTATACAAATTATCTGTATTAGGGTATCGAAAGCATCGTCGTCATTTAAACTTAATTAAGTATTATTTTTCTTAAATAATGTGAGCCTACCTGGCATTGCTGGGGTCCTTGTCTGTTGGGCGAGGCGGCCTTCGGTCGCGCCCTCTTGACACTGAGCTTGACCACTTCCGCCGCGGACCCCTGCCCCTTCTTGTCATCCGTGGAGGAAACTGCAACGGAAAACAGGAAAAACTTGCAAAAAAATGTACGTCTGCAGGCGGAGGCGGACGCATCGGTGCGGCGAGACACGGCCTCGCAGTGTTTGCCCGATATTTACAGTTATGTTTTAAATGGGAACATGCAATTTAAAATGAGTTTCACGCCTGTCTGGGCAAAGCACACACTTGGCGGGGAAATTGAAGTGTCCATTTCCGGTTGGCAAACTCGTTCCGGCGCTGTGCGGGCGGCGGGGGCCCGCACGGCCCCCGCAACCGCCCCCGCAACCGCCCCCGCGATCCGCGGCCGCCACGGCGTAAAAAATAAATGCACGGGGACACCGGAGGAAAAAAGAGCACGTCGAATGGGTTTAGTTCGGCTCGCTGAAAATTCAGCGCGAGTCGCTCTTGAAAATTCTAATTTAATTAAAAAGCGACGGGACCACTAGGCGTATAGAGTGCCCTAGTAATTAATATGTAATATGCGATTTCGTAATTAAAGAACCATTTTGTCCAGTTTAAGAGAACAGAAGCAGCCAGTTGCATTTATTAATAATTATTTTTTATGACATATTTTTCTTCCCACACTTTTAATGAAATTAGAAATCTCAAAAGAAAAATGTAAATTTTAAAATAACTCTGAGCAAGAATCGAACCTAGAATTAAGCCGTTTATTTTGATAGTGGTGTAAGTACATATTCTAGCATTTGGAAATATTTAAGGGTTCGCATTTGAATCGATTCAAAAATATTGATTATGACTAGTAGTCTCGCTTAATGTTTTTTGTGGTGTAAAATAGTTTAACATTTGAACTATATAAGACAAATCATAATTGCTTAAAGAAAAATGGGTACTTTGTGACTGTAAATGAACTTACACCACTATCAAAATTAATAAATTTTCAAGAATGTGACAAATCATGTTCAATTCCTTAGAATTCAAGATTTTCCAAAATAAAGCTATTATTTAAAAAAAACTTTTATTCATATTATGTGATCTACACCATTCTGTGGAAAAAGGGAGTATATATTATATATATTATTATATTATACACAGTCTGTTTGATTTATTGCGATACACAGCCAATATTTTGTTTATTAGTACAGAGAGAGAAAAAAGTTTTAAAAAAAGTTTTCATTTACACCTTAGGAAAGGTATTTGAAATAATTTTGGTATACTGGTGGAATATACAATAATAAATCAGTCATATCTTTATATTTAGCTGATGATATGGGTATAGATACTTTGTAGAGCGGTGATAAATTTTATGTTTTTAAAATGTTTGGGTTTTCCTCGTCTTGGATTCATTGTTTTAAATTCGGCAGTTGATTTTATAAAATAGCTTGTATGGCTCTGTTCCTAAAAAAAAACGCATCCAACATATTTTCAACCAATAAGTTTTTTCTCCTTGAGTGTTTTTTGATTTTTTAAAAACCGCATCTTCTGGGGTCTTTGTTCAAATGAAATCTTCACGTTTTATGCGCTTAAGTATAAATTTATTTCTTCTGCGATCAATTATTTTATGATAATCTTCTGGGACATCAAGAATATTTGATTTTCGTAGTGCTATTTCAATGAGTCCAAAATCTCGATCGTTAAATATGAATGCCCTGACAGTAAAAACGTATGATCAACAATTTCTATATTATTGTCATTGGACTGGACTATTTTTAACTAAGCTAGAATCAACTTTATGTTTTTATTTTGCCGTACATATATCACTGTGCGCTATAATGTGTTTTTATGTAGTGACATTTTGTATGTGTTTATAGCAACAAGGTGCTACTTCCTGTGATCCTCTTGAAGCAATGGTCTCATCTCAAACATACATAAATGCTTCATCGTCATGAAAATTATGGAACCCTAGATTTAGTACATTCATATTTCGTTTGTAATATTCAATTGAAACTTGTAACTTTTGCTGGAGAAGAGGTTTTTGCAAATCAAAAGAAAAACCGAAATAGTAGTCTTCCTGTAATCCTCTTGAAGCAATGGTCTCATCCCAAATATACATAAATGCTTCATCGTCATGAAAATTATGGAACCCCAGATTTAGTACATACAGATTTCGTTTGTAGTATTCAACTAAACCTTGTAACTTGGGATAAGGAAGAGCATTTTGCAAATAAAAAGAAAAACCAAAATAATAGCTGGGTTGACTTGATGATAGTTCTTTATCAGCCTGTAAAGATTTTCTAGCTAATTCATCATGTTTTCAATGGGCTTTTTTGACTAATTTTGCTTTTTCTTCGATATTATCCAATAATTTAATCTTCATAATAAGCAGTGTTGCAACTTTTCACGAAAAGTTGAAATTGTTAAATTTTCGCCTCAAATATACATAAATGCTTCATAGTCATGAAAATTATGGTACCCCAGATTTAGTACATACATATTTCGTTTGCAGTATTCAACTGAAATTGTAACTTGGGATAGGGACGAGCTTTTTGCAAATCAAAAGAAAAACCGATATAACAGCCGGGGTGACTTGATAGTTCTGATGATAGTTCCTTATCAGCCTGTAAAGATGTTCTAGCTAATTCGTCATGTTTTAAATGAGCTTTTTTCACTAAGTTTTGCCTTTTCCTCGATATTATCCAATAATTTAATCTTCATAATAAGAAGTATTGCAACTTTTCACGAAAAATTGAAATTGTTGAAATTTTCGGCCAACTTTTCTGGAAAAGTTGGAAATGTTCGGAAAAGATGGAAAAGTTGAGTTTTATTGTGTCAGTTGTAAATGTTGAAATGCAAATCATGTTCATACGCATACACATACACACATTGAACATAATTTAACATTTTTATTTATACAGGGTGTCTTTTTAATGCCTTAAAAGCCCCGGGTAGCAGTCTTATTTAAAATTATCATGTTTGTTTTAATGAAATTCAGCTTTATTATATTGTATTGTAGGTTTTCTGATGTATTAGTAATTGTGAGATCAAAGAAGTTAATGCTGTTGTTGTTTTGGATTTCTAGTGTGAACTTCTAATTAGTATGTAAGTTATTGATTTATTCATGAAATGTTTGCAATTGTTTTAAGTTTCCGCTCCAGATGCATAAAATGTCATCTACGTACCTTCTACAAAATTTGATGCGAGGGTTTGTTTTATCTGTGTTCTCTAATATATGTTTTTCAATCTCATTAAAAATATGTTAGCCAGGAGGCAAGACATAGGCTGGCCCCTTGGTAATCCAGCTACGATTTTATAAGTTTTGTTACTGAAAGTGCAGAAATTTTGTTCAGTACTAATTTTATCCAATTCTGTATGATCAAAGGCTTGTTGCTTGTCAATCTTGTTAGCCATAAGCAATAATTTTCTGGTTAATTCTAATGTTTCTTCAATGGAAATGTTAGTGAACATGTTAATGATATCGAAGAATATAAGTAAATCAATATTATGGATGACTATGTGAGATAGGTCACTAATGAGTTCTTTTCTGTTTTTGATTGAGTATTAAGAGAGTAGTATAATTCTTTGATGAATATTTTGTTTATATGTTTGACTAGTATGTTTGTGGGTGTGTCATAGGCGGAGATTGGAATTGCAAAGCCCGTTTTGTGAATTTTAATGAGGCCGTGCATTTTAGGTAATATTGGGTTTATAGGTACTATGTTTCTCAGATTGATGTTGAAGTATGACAATGTCTCTTTGCATCTATTAAGGTTGCTTTAGTTTTCTTTACGAAGGAGACCATAGGATTTAAGTTGTTTTAAGATTTAAGATTAAAGTACAGTGAAGTTGTTTTCATTAAGAAAGTCTGTAACTTTATTAACGTATGCATTTCTTTCTAGTATTACTAGGTCAGCCCCTTTGTCCCCTTTGGCAACAGTGAAGTTATGTGATTTAATTTTTAGATTGATGTGTTTAAGGATATTGTGTTCTTTATGGTATTGTGCGTGTTGGTGTTTTTGAGTTTTGGTTGTTTTGTCAAGATAATTTTGCTCTTTCTTTAAAACGGTTATGTTTTATATCGTTTTCCTTAAGGTGTCCCTTAATAGATGCTTCGATGTCTGCTGTCAGAAGTTCTAAATTGATATGATTTGTATGTACGGCATATTTGTGTCATTTTCCGACTACATTGTTTTCTTCTGTAGAAAATTTTATATTTTCAAATTTTAGGTTGGTCAGGTTAGTTATTCTTCTGTGGAAAGTGTGAATGTTGTTTTAGACTTGTTTCTTGTTATTTTCCTTATATTTTCTTAAAATTTCACACAAAATACAAGAATTAAATATATCTTTATTTTCTGAAACCGATAAAATCTTGAACAGACCTGGGATGCAATGAATGGTATAACAGCCTTAGATGTCTTAAAATCTCCCTATTCCTCGGATTTCAAACTAACATCTGCTGCTGTTATGACATTCATTACATCCTAGGTACGTTATAGCTATTAACATACCTAGGATGTAATGAATGTAATGAAAATTGGTTTTCAATATATTGACAAGTGTTAATATTAATATTAATAATATTAGTAATATTACATGACTGATTTTACATACAGATTGTGGCTTAACTACCAGCCAAGTTTTATGAATGTAAATAGATGTTTAATCGCCTGAAACCTATTTATATCTCGTTGAGGTAAAAAATCTGCCAGTAAACTCAAATTATTTTCATCATTTCCAACACTGAAGATTCTTAAGTGCAGAAAAGTGTGGCAATTCATCTTTCCCTTTAAAACCGCCGCCACATTAAAAACGTCTGCCGATCCAGCGGGTTTTTCCGCATCGGTGCAATCCGCCGCATCCGTCCGCCGAACGTCGCCTTAATTCGCCGCCACCGCTGCAGTCAGCCGCCCCCGCAGCATTGTTTCGGCACAAATAAATAAATCTCTTAAAACGCGGCTGCGGCGGATTTATCGTTAGCCGCCTCTCGGCGGGACAGCCCCTCGGTTATTGATTTATGTCCTTTGTGCGCCCCCAGACCGATATTTATTGTACTTTCCATTGGACATCATCCGGAAAATAAAGCGCACGCTACAAACAACTCATCCATATGCGATGCGGGCGGAAGCCGACCCCTTGAAAGTAGAGGGTGAGAGGCAAACCGGGATGCCTCTCCAGATGTCGGCGCCGACGAATCAATGAGTAAAGGAATCGCGAAGATGTGGTGGTCCGGATGATTAAACCGGAGCACAGCTTATTATACATGTGGGGAAATAGGCAGTGGATTCGAGTGGCTGCTGGGGTAGATTTGGTATAAGTCAATTATGCCCATCAACAAGTTGTGCTCGTTATTAATGTTGTTATACTTTGAGAAAATCATATTTTACTTGCTATAGAGTTTTTTATTATTAATTAAACCGTCGCGTTGATTTTTGAGCCTTATCACAGTCATTTTTTTTTTGACAAATAATGAAGACATATATAGTGCCCCCATGAGCAGAGACTGATAGAACAAAAATGTATCACTTTGTGAAAGAAGAGTTTAATATGTTATCAGATCGGTTAATAGGAAATCCCAATGTTTTGCAACTTTATCATGAAAGTTTAGGACATCCGAATAAGAAGCACATTAAATCAGTTATCTTAAATGAATTAGGCATACCTAAATGTCAAATTAGACAGTGAACTGTGTGAAGGATGTACTTACGGAAAAGCTCATAGATCAAAGTTTAGAACAAGGGAAAGGGCTTCTAAACCGGGTGAACTGATCTAGGTTGATGTTTGTGAACCATTCATAAACCCTATACCAGGCTACCGATATTTTATACTCGTCAAAGATAATTTTACATGTTTCCACTACACCTATTTTATTAAACATAAATCAGAAGATGTTGGGAAAATAAAACTACTGATATCAGAAATGGGAGTATTGGGGCATGTTATTAAAGAATTGTTAACAAATAAGGGAGGAGAGTATACTAATGCTACTATGAGATAAATTGTACAACAAAATGGAATTAAGCAAAGGTTTATAATGCCGTTCACAACCGAATAGAATGGATGTAGTGAAAGAGATAACAGAACAATTGTAGAAACTTGTAGTTGTAGTTACAATTGTAGAAACTTGTAGTTGTAGTTACAATTGTAGAAACTTGTAGTTGTAGTTACAATTGTAGATGTAGAAACAGCACGAGCAATTATGAATGCACCTGAAGAGATTTCTTAAGGTTTGTGGGCTAAAAGGATAAACACTGCTACATACATTTTAAAACGGACAGGTCCAGACTGGCCCATTTGCCTATTCTAGTCGATCATTTCACCGAAAATTGACTATTAGGAATATCAGTTATTTATGTAACATAATAATAATAAATGTTATTTACACAAAAAAAAAATTATTTATGTAATTATCATTAGTAGAATTTCCAATGTATTAGCACTGTCATAAATCCCTCTGATCCTGTAGTGTAGCTACTATAATGCTCTAGTCGACTACAAAATAGTATATGAAATTCGTCTGTCCAAATTACGCTATTCACAAGCGTCTCTCAAAATCCATATTTTGAGCGCCAGGAACGTTCAAGTTTGTTATCAGTTATATCGACCCGTGTTGAGTAAAAATATATTATAAGCATGGTAAACTATTTTCCAGACATGTATGCAATATAATCATGTGTACTTTAAGAAATACAATAACCCGCCTAATATATTTATCCAATTTAAAGACATGATCTGCGCTAAAGCAATTATACTAAATTAATTCATTTTAACTAGAGAAGTTACCAGATTCTCCTAGATTCCCGACGAGTATTTTATTCTCTTGTACAATATGCATATAACTAATCATCGAAATTAAATTTTGCTGCCCCAATCTACCTCACGTTATGTTATTACGATTTTTAGATGGTGGAAATTCGTCAGAGAAGCTTCTCGCGGTTTGGCGAGCTGTAAAATCTCTCTAGGAAAGACATGGTGCAGTATTTGCATTTGTATTAAACGTTTCAAAAATTGATATAGACTGGGAAAATGAAAACATCAACAAATAAACTAAAATTACATTAAAATTATCACTTTTGTGGCCAAATTAAAATCGAACTATTGTTAGGTTTTAAGCCGGATATTCAGGTTGCCATATTAATAATAACATTTTAGATAATTTAATCGGAAAAGCCATTATTGGAAAATAATTAAAAAAATGAAAAATGCAGAGAGCAAAGTGCCCCCCAGCAGTGGACATTATCAATGGTTTTTTTGTTTGCCAAGTAGTTATGTAGTGCACAATTTGGATTTTAAGTTTTGGTCATTTTGATTCCCTGAGTTTTGAGATGTTTCGGCTGATCGTCTAGAATTGGAAAATGGGCCTGTGTGAGAGCCATCGAGTATTGAAGGAAAGTCGCCGTATGAGTTGTGAATAGGTGAGAAACCTTTCTCGAAGCAATTTAGGTTTATTGGATCAACTTGTTATGTACATATTCCGAAACAATGTAAGAAGTTGGACAAAAATAAAACTCAGAAGGGCATTTTAATAAGACATGATACTGATGGATATCGTATATGGTGCAAAAACAATAGGTCAGTGAGATCACGGGATGTGGTATTCAATAAACGACCTCTCACTAAAATGAGTATCTATGTTTCTCCAACTCTGAAAAATAATGCTGAAATATACGAAGCTACAACAGGGACAGATACTGCAAAGGACAATGAAAGTAAACTAAATGAAGTTACAACCGAGACAAATACTGAACAAGACAACATTGAAGGTCAAGAAATGGAAGAAGAAAATCAGTAAATGATTAATCGGTATCAGTTGCAAAGTAGAGACAAACTTAAGAATTTGCACAGTTTAAAAGTGTAATTTTAGTTGAACATGAACCTAATACTTTTGAGGAAGCTTTAAATTCAGATAAATCTAGAAACTAATGCCAAAAAAATGAACACAGAACAAGAACAACAAGAAACTGAAAAGATGCCACGAAGGAAGAGATGGAGTATTGAAAAATGAAAAATGGTCTCAAGTCGAATTACCAAATGGTTAGAAAGAATTTCCAAGTAAGTGGGTGTATAATAGTAGATTATACCACGAATAGATAATAATAGCCATTATTGAGAATAGTATGTAACGGTCCGGTATCGCCTTCGACGGAAACTGCCTTTTAATAATTAATTTGGCGTGCACAGACCTCCACCGTAGGCGACCATACTCACACTTTTTTTTTGGACGTGACGTCTCGACGACGTTTTAAAAATCGTCGCGAGACGCCGCCATGAGGACAGAAACTAGTTGCCTTTCCTACAGTGCGGAAGTGCCAGGGGTCACCGTTTTCATTGGTATACCACCATCCGGTTTCCGGGATATTAAACGGGAACTCATTTAACCACCCTTAAGGGAATTGAGGCACCAAGTACAAGGCAAGGTACTATACGATTCAACTCCATGCGCTCACAACATCCGAGTAAGTAATTAAACCCGACATTTTTTTTTCTTTTCGTAAAGCCACGTGTCCGGCCATTGTTACTAAGGCCATGTGTTTTGCAGGCGTTTTCGGGGTAAGGGCTAAGTAACCCAGCCAGCCAGTTCTTGGCTAGGGGCAGCGACCATCCTGTCAGAGTTGCTCTGAGGTCTGGAATCTAGAAATCGGCGTTCCCGACGCTTATCGGCCGCCGCACGCCCAGGAGTCAAGTCCAGCCCGCCAGCAAGGTCGCAGACCAGGAACGCAGGCCAGATCTTTATATATATATATATTTTTTGTTCTCATTTGATACTTTTAATTTCATTTGATATATCGTTTTTTTCTTTTGTGTAAAATTTGCGTTACGTGTTTCGTGCCGTACGTGTTTTGCGCTTGTGTAAGAAAAAGGTCCCTCCGACGGCCCTTTGAATCGCGCGATTAGGAGTTTGCGGTATTCGGCCGAATATAGCGAACCCTGCGTGATAAGGTCGCGGGAGGAGGTATTTATTTCAGGAAGCGTAGGCACGGTGTCCTGTCTTTTGTGTGAATAAACGCAGATATTTTACACCACAAAATTCACACCTGTTATTTTTTGTTCCCCCCACGTTTTCTCGATCGGGAATTTAACTTTTCAGTTTAACTTCCTATTCTCACTGCGAGATTTAAATCATCAGCCGTTGCGACAGTTCGTGATTTCTGAACTTCGCTGACTGTCTGCCGTCAACCCACGCAGGTAGGGTGGAGCCTCCCTTTGCGACGAAGTAGGGACGAGGTTAAATTACGTGGAGCCTTTTTTAACCCCCCCCCCTCTCTGACACCGAGAGCCTGGCCCTCGTCACTGCTTCGAAGGGACCCTCCACTCGCCCCACGGCCTAACGCTCTGATTGCCCTTCAGGCACGTCACAAGTATACTCTACTTTATCTACGACTAAATAGGGTAGTGGAACATTTTCGAAAAATGAGACTGCGTTCTTTTGAAGAAGCCATTCGTTGAAGGTTGCGTACGTTTTATTGTAAATGGATTTCGATGTTTCCTGTATCAATGTAGATGTTGTTACTGTAGCTGGTTGTATAATTTCTGGAGGTGTACAAGTAAACGACTCTTCATTTTCATTTATCTCAATACAAATAACTAACATAACATAACAAACTTTTGAGTTTGTATATTTTGTTTCCATGGTATTATTTAATTTGAGGAATTTTGTAATTAGAGTGCAAGAGGGAATAATGACTATTAATCCTTAGTTAGTTAATCCCTAAGGGAATAATATATAGCATTATACTACAAAATCCTCAAGTATAATACTTACATTATAAATTAGTCGTAGATAAAATAAAAACAAATCCAGATGAATCTGTAGATACAGGTAGATAAAAGGCAAGACTAATCATAAAGGGATATTAAATTAAATGTGTGTGGTAATCACTTGGTGATACATATTGATTAAAGAGATTTAAAAAAACACTTGGTATATGATTTACAACTTTTTTAGAACTATTTCTATAAAAAAAAAGTGAAACTTATACCATTTGTTTTTTTTAATCTCCTTAATAAAGGGGTGTTCACAGTAAAAGGAAGAAGATTATGATCAGACATTCAGTCCTGTGGCTAAAGCTGGAACAACTAGAGCTTTGATTAGTGTAGCAGCTAGTGAAAATATGTGACTTTTGCAGTTTGATGTCTCGACTGATTTTCTTTATGCGGAATTAGAAGAAACAATTTACATGAAATAGCCCGAAGGGTATGGAGATGGAACTTGTCTTCTGAAGAAAAGTCTTTATGGTTTTAAACAGGCTTCCAGATGTTGGAAAAAAGAGTTGGACTTTTTCTAACGCACCTAGGATTTAAACGTAGTGATGCCGATCCTTGTTGATTTGTTCTGAAACATGGCGGGACAAACTTTTGCTTGTATCATATGTGGACGATGGGCTGGTTGCCTCCAACAATACAATTCTTACATATAAATTTATTTGTGATTTGAAAAATGAATTTAAAATTGTTACTAAACCAGCTTCGTATTACTTCAGACTAAAAATAAAAAGAGAAAAGGCAGATGAATTAAGATTATACACACAGTAAATACTAAAAAAAAAAAAACTGAAAGATTTGGAATGGCTCACTGTAAACCAGTCTCTACTCTAATAATTAAGGCGAAATTGCAACTAGGGAAAGTTAAAAGTGATCAATGATACACTAAAGAAATTTTTCCATGCAGGCAAGCAGTTGGTTATTTGATATACTTAATGGCAGGAACTCCAGATATAGTGTTTGTAGTTGCGGTAGTTTCACGAAACCTGGAGAATCCTTCTAAAGAAGAATGGGTAAAAGTTAAGAGAATATTTCGGTATTTGAAAGCTACTGAATATTTGGTCATTTTATATAAATCAAGAAGCGGAGAACTTGAATGTTGCAGTAATGCTGATTATGGAGGAGATGAAATAACAGCTCGATCAATATCTATTTTAATTTATATGTATTCATGTGGAGTTATCTCATGGTTAAGTCAACGTCAAACCTCAGTTGCTATTTCGAGGCAGAAGCAGAAGTGGCAAGTAAGGCTGCCAGATAAATTGTGTAATTGATGTTGTGTCATAAATTGTGTAATCGAAGAAATTAAATTAAAAAGGAGGAAAATATTATAGAACTGTCAAGTTTACACTACCCGCTTTGTTCTCTGATTCGTATAACTACGAAGTTATGTAAATTCTATATTTTTCTTCAATTAAACCTTCAGACTTTCTGAAATTCGAAGTTTTTTTTTTTAAATTAAATCGACAATAATCCAAATAACGAACTTACTTTAGTTAAATAAGTGCATTATAAAACAATTAATCTGTAAGAAAGTTTGAAAAGTTTTTATTAAAATAAAAAAAAAACACTGCCAATTTTGCAACATCATTAACGGGTATACAAACCATTTTGATTTGCTCGAAAATAATCCAAATAACGAACTTACTTTAGTGAAATAAGTACATTTTAAAACAATTAATCTGTAAGAAAGTTTGAAAAGTAATTAATTCAACTTCATCATTTATTTCGTGTATCAATCGAAAATGCCACTTACATTCAGAACACTGCGACTTTTTCGCGAGCTTGTCAATAGCATTTCCAGGCCCTCAGAGTGTCTAACAAGTGCGTGTGCAAGTGAGTGCGGGGGTGTGAGTGTCATTTAATTTATTTCAATGAAAGGCGTTCGCGTCGTATTCAGCAGGTTGTTGTGATAAGCGCGAGTACAAAAATTGAGTTATGAGATGAAGTCTTCTGTTGACAATTCCCGGTGGAAATAAGTTGTTTGCGCTAACTCGGGCACTCCATTACTGCCGGCGATACGAACGACGTATGTCAATATCAATAAATGCTCCCCAGTTATCACGTGGATATGGGTGTGTGTGTGCGTATGAGTGCCTCTGTGAAGATAATCGGATGTGTGTTGTTCTTGTGTCATATTTATGATCAATTTTATTTGTGTTGTACAAATCAAGATTGTTATGTACTAATTGAGCCGCTTCCAGTATACCGTGACATTTTTCTAACTTTGAACATAGTCAATACAACGTCCATATGTTCAATTTTTAAAAATACATGTCAACAATTTGCGGGTATTAGCTATGCAACCAATTATACTATAAACCTATTAAAAATGCTGTCGAGCTAGCTGTCATGTAAGATCATTCAAGCAAAGTCAGGTAATTTTTGCAAAAATTATTTTATACCGTGCAAATCAGAGCATAAGTAATGTGCGTGACGTTTTTCAGTCACTTATCCCGATAGCCAGCTCCATCAATGTTATCCTATTAAACAGATCATTATCACGAGTTCACAAATACGAATATAAATTGTGTGCAGCTTAACCTACATTCAGTTTGCCAGTTATTAAAGCTGCAGTGCCTGGCAGTAGATGCCGTCCTAAGTGTATAATTGCAGCAACCACTCAACGAGTATTTATGTGACTTAATAGATTCGGGCATTAACGTACACTTCCCAATTCCTTTCAATAGACGATTGATCGGCGCCCGAAGTGGAATCTGCGAAATTCGAGACGACAGACGGGGAAAGTTCTAATACGGGCGAGCACAAAGCCGTCCCGGAGAGGCATGAATAAAATAAAAAAAGGAGGAGAAAGGAAATTTCGTCGCGAATTAATGGCCACGGACGGCGGAGTTTCCTGAGCTGCAGGGAACCGACGGTCTCTCTCCGTCCGCCTCCAACTTCATTTCAAAGGGACCCGAGTCGCTGCTTTTATTTAATTCTGTGTAAGGGGAATTAAAGAGAATCAAATTAATTGATGTAAATTGCGGGGAGGGAGCAATCCGACGGCGAAAGGAGGAATCGCCCGTACTTTTCAGCGAGCGGGGCGCCTGAATTAAACATGAACAAGAGTCGGGGGTGTATTAATTTTTGCGCTTCAAACAACGCACATGGGAACAGTTACGGAATTAAATTAAGTCACTGAGCAATTAATGCGTAGATTGAAAATGAAAAAAAAACATTATTTCTATCTACAGAATAAATAGGACACTCTGTAAAATATAAAAAATATAACTTAAATTTAATAAATTGTACCTCGAATAGCTTTCATCAGCTTCATTATTATTGCTTGGATCATCAGGGCAATAATTACGATCTTGTATAGAATCACCACTATCATAGTTTTCACAAATTTGATCCATATTTCACAACACTCTCAAAACCAAGTCGGTTAGAGGCGTATGCGTCTACATACAATTATGTCATACTAAAGTGTAATGCCAAATTTGACATACAACCTTATTTGATAGTAAACTTATAACACATACAGGGTGTATCAGCCAAATGGAATAAATTCAATAATAAATAAATGGGGGCGTGTTCGAAAAAACGCTCGGACACGTCGATTGTTATTTTTAGTTGCGCATTTTTTTCAACAAAACCTTTTTATACAGGGTGTGTCATGTGACCGTGGCCAATACCAACTTTCTTATTTTAAATGCAACACCTGGTATATTATTCAATTTTTGGATTCTTCAGAAAATTCTAGACATATTTCATGTACAATGTCCTATACCTATCTTCAACTGTTTCGGAAATATTAGGTTTTGTTTTTGCACCGCCCCATTACCAAATCAATGTCCGGAACTACCTCAACCGAATATTTCCAAATCGGTGGATAGGGAGGCGAGGATCGATGGAATGGCCAGCACGATCCCCTGATCTGACGTCATTAGACTTCTTATGGGGATATGTCAAAAGTATTGTATACAAAACTAAACCCCTCGACTTAGCTGACTTAAGAAGACGAATAATGCTTGCGATTAGATCGGTCACGCCTGAGATGTTGAGTAACGTTAGAAGAAATTAATATTTAAGATTAGGATGTTGCCAAGACGTTCACGGCGAGCATTTTGAACATCTCCTCCATTGAAATTTATTGTTTTTTTTTTTTTTTCATTATCAAGAAAAAAACAGTATTACTTATTAGTTTTTGAGTGTGTGTTGTAACGAATTTCTGTAATCAAATAATTTTCTTTTTTTAATGTTATTTTTTGCAATAAATCTGAAAACACTTAATATTTCCGAAACAGTTGAAGGTAGGTATAGGACATTGTACATGAAATATGTCTAGAATTTTCTGAAGAATCCAAAAATTGAATAATATACCAGGTGTTGCATTTAAAATAAGAAAGTTGGTATTGGCCACGGTCACATGACACACCCTGTATAAAAAGTTTTTATTGAAAAAAATGCGCAACTAAAAATAACAATCGACGTATCCGAGCGTTTTTTCGAACTCGCCCCCATTTATTTATTATTGAATTTATTCCATTTGGCTGATACACAGTGTATAATCTTGTAATACCAAATACTGAAAATCTTACAAAATGTTACATACAACCTTGTAACACCAAGCCGACGAAGTGTTGACTATGACATATCGGTAGAATAATGTTATTACCTTGCAGCAAATTACAAATGCAGCATACACGATATTATCATCTATAATACAATAAAGACTGACAAAATGCATGGGACATAAATCAATAAATCAAACATAAATGGGGATTATCAAAATGGTTCAAGGAAAGGAAAATCGACAGTGGATGCCATACATGGAGTAAAACAAATAATAGAGAAAGCAAGAGAACAAAACATCAAACTAGAAATGCTATTCATCGACTTCAAACAAGCATTCGACAGAATTTAAAGGGGGCAATTATTCACTGCAGTAAGCAAATTAGGAGTATCACAAAAATTGAGGAATTTAATAGAACTAACCATGAAAGCAAGTACAATAGTGACAGATTATGGAGAAACCGATACTTTTACAATAGATAGAGGTGTAAGACAGGGTTATAAGTACGTTATTCAATATAGCACTTGAGCAATTAACAAGAAAACTAGACAAATCTGGTACACTGAGAAATAGAGGCGCACAGATAATAGCCTACGCCGATGAAATCGCATTTTCAATGTACAAATTGTGCGATATTACATTTTACCTCAAAATAGCAACGTTCCAAAATGTGTGTATATGAGTTTTAAATGTTCGTACCTTATCGTTAATCCTTGTGGGAAATTGCCGCAGAACTATCCTATCTACTCTAGTCAAAAAATTGGAGATATCTAGCAGTTTTAAATGTTTAACAGGACAAAAATGTAAAACTTAGAAATTTAAACTTTTGCAGAAGAAAAGTTAAAGTTCCGAAAACTTTTGAAAAAGCATTTTTATGTTTAGAATTTTATAATATCGCATTTTTCAAATATATAATTGTTTTGATCATGTGATCATTGATATAATCATGTTTTCATGGCTGAAATTGTTTGGAAGACATTTTAAAGTTCTGAAATATTTTAAAATGCCATTTTCATATAATTAATAGGAGTACTTATTATTCCAATTCTTTTGATAACACGATTCTTGTTTCGAAACACGTGTCAGGCAACACGTGTTTCGTGACAGGCATGATAATAAACTTTATGGATTCGCAAGTGTAATTAATTAAATAATGCCATTTATATGTATACAATTTTACAAAACGTCATTTTACAAATATAAAATTGTTTTGAAAAAGTTGTACCTATACATTCAAAAACATTCAAAATTACATATTTTATGTTAAAATGTGTGCAAACTTACATTTTCAGTCAAATAGTTGCAAAACTGCATGTTCAATATTCGCATGCAAAAATGCATTTCAGTGCAAGAAAGTATTTTAAAGGGTATTAAATTGCATTTTCTAGGTGTGAGGAAATGTCACTTTCAGGCATTAAAAATGCCTTTGATAAGATTTTTGATTCTAGACTACAAAAAGTCAAAGAAACCTTACAGTTATAAATATTTTACCGTATGAAAATGTAAAACTTATAAATTGAAACGTTTGCACAAGTGAATGTCCAAAATCGTATGCAAAAAATCATGTTTTCATGGCTGAAACTATTTAGGGGACGTTTTAAAGTTCTGAAAACTTTACCAGTATTCTAATGTTTAGAAGTTTCTATAAAATCACATTGTTTCGAATATAAAATTGATTTGAAACCACAAACACGTGAAATTACGTATTTTATGTTTGAATGTGTAAAATTGCGTGTCTGAAAGTGCGAAAATGCATTTTTTCCAATTCGCATTATCAAAATGCTCATTTCATCAGTTTCCCAATTCGCAATATTAAAATGCCCAAGATGTATATTGAATCTCATCATTGAAACAACACTTTAATCGAATGGGTGAATAAAATGTTTACATGTTCACTTTATTCACTATAACCATTGACAACGTGAACAAAGTAAAAAATAGATAAATTCGCACTAGCCTTGAAATCACCTGACAATGTGATACTTCACTTCACTCGAAAACATTATCGCACTCGGCTACGCCTCTTGCGCTAAACTGTTTTTTTCTTGGGTAAAATTCGACTTTATTCACTTATACCATAAATTGATATTTTATTATACTTATCTGAAAACACCCCTTAATAATACTTATGCAGTAAACTTGTACCCAAAGATGATTTTTAGCAAGTTTTGTTCAAATGACAATTCACATTGTTATAAAATGGTCGTAAAGAATACGAAATGAAACTGTTTTGTGTTTTAACAAGGAAATTATCTAGATAACAAGACTCATCCTTGCTTATTTTGTGCAATATACTTGGAGAATACGATATATAGAAAATATTGCCAAGTAACACAAAATATTAAGAATAGCAAGATATGATATTGCTTACTATTAGCAATGTGCATAGAGAATTGGACAGAATGTATGTTTTTGTTTTAACATTTACAGAAGCAGCTTGAAATTCATTTGTTTTATATCCCGTCTCTTGGTTATGTTCAATTGTTTCCTTGATTATGATAGCACTACCACCTCTGGCTGTATTTCCAGGATGTATGGTGTGATATACCTTATATCCTTTGAATTTGATGAATGACTCTCTTGTAAAATGAATCTCGGAAATACGACATATGTCAATATTTTTTATTTCCAGGATTGCTGTTGCAAGAGTCCATTGGCATTCCATTCCATAATTGTAATGTTACTTGACATTGCGGTTTTTGGGAATAGCTCCTTTAGTGCTATCATCAAGCCATGATGCAGGTATAATAAAATATATTGTTGGCATACACCATATTTTTAAATTTATTTTTAACTAGAGACAATACAAATCGTCAAAGCCTTTTGTTAAATATTATATATCACATTTGTTAATAATGAACCTTCGTATTGTAGATGTGTATGCGAAAAACCAATTCCATTCCACGTTCGTTCGGCTTGCGGTTGGCGCAGGCCCCTGTGGATTCCTTAATTCAGAAATTCGAGAGCGTTGATATATAAAACAACAACCGCCTCTTTGTTTCGCCTTTTATGCGCCGCCGTTAACAGTTGCTCCGCACGAGATTCGCCGCCGGTGGACGGCGGAAACGGGGGTAATGCGATTTGCGAAGTTGCGCCCCGGCGGCGGCGTCCTCCTGTAAGCCGGCAAATTGCGGCGTCGAACTGATGAATATTTGATTGCCGGATATCGCATCCGCCTCCGCCGCCCCCGGGCCAACAGTGGCGCGCCCCCGCAACGCATTGCAATAATCACCGCTGCAAATTGCGAGTGATTAAAATCGATAATGCGATGAGCGCGAGCCGCGGGGGCGCACACCATCGATTGCCGGACACGCTAATTAGCGAACATTACGTCGATACGTTATTAACGTGATCAGCGTGATGCGCCAGCCGCCCTCCCAATAAGAATCCCCACAACGTTAATTAATTAGCACGGTGATTAATTAAAACGGGCTTTAACGGCACGGAGCACGAGGCGCTGCTCCAACGCTAATGTAATGCAACTTTGAGGAGCCGCGATTATCCCCAGCTTTGCATGTTTCGCAACTATCATCGCAGTCATCAGTGATGAATTGATTATAAGCTATCATATAAGGTAATTTAGCAATGAATGCAGGCGAATGCAGCGAAATCATCTTTTTATTAGACACAAGTTCAAATAACATTATACCAAAAAGCATATTCAACACACGGGGTTCAGTGATTCTCAAAATTTTATAGGCGGATTAGTTTTGAACAATTATTTATCAGAAATTTATAATAATGCTCTAGTCAACTACAATATAGTATACGAAATTCGTTTATAATTCCGGATTGTGGCATTCGTGAAATTAGCGCATTCGCTTCGCTCATACGCCAACCATTTTTTCATGCCATAATCCCATGAATTATAAACTAATTTCATAATATACTATTATTATCATTTTACAATATTTTGGTAATAAAATTTCGACCTGGAATTTTGTGACCAACATAACCAGGCGTAGGTTTTTGTCCAATTTAGAAACACCATGTACACGCAATAATTAATAGATTGTTTGTTTCCTTCAAATTTGTGATTTATCTAAGTACATATACAGGGTGTCCCAACGCTCTGGGAACGGTCAACTAAGGAGTTAATAATGAAAATATCAAAGATTGTTTTATACATAAATTGTGTACAATAACACATTCCAACCACCAAAAAACTTTTTGTGTGTGTTTACCTAATTCTTATCATTTTAAGTGTGCTTATTCCAAAAATAACACTAAAAATACCTTATTACCCACCATTTGTTCACATTTTAACATTTTCTCGGTATAGCTAGGCAAATGCAGCTCTGATTCTATAGAAACGTATGAGATGATCCCTTCCACTACTACCTTGTCGGCGGCTTCACAGTCCAAGTTGCATTTGACAAGCAAGCAGTACGTGTTTGCATTGTTGCTATCAAGATAAGATACTAATTTAACAGTTACGTTCAGTTATGGCTAGTCTTGACTTTTGAGTACAGTCCTGACAGTTTTGTTATAATTATGGCGAATTTGTTATCAAGGAACACCAAAGGAACATTACAGACTCTGTTAGAAAAGTATGTTTCTCTTATTTCGGAATTAAACGTGGTGATCAGGACAAATCTTGGGCGCCACATGCGAGGCGTAAGGTATGTTATATTTATGTAGAAGACCTTAGAAAATGGTCAATAAAGGAGAAATCATCCTTCAGATTTACCATTCCAATTGTATGGAGGGAGCCAAGGAATCATTCAGATGATTGCTACTTTTGTTGAGTTGATGTTACTGGTTACAATTCATAAAAACAAAACAGGAATTCAGTACCCTAACCTACAATCCGCAATTCGGTCAATAGGCCATAGTTCGGATCTGCCTGTTCCTGAACCACCAGTGGCCTTTGCAACTGTTAGTCTGGATAACATGTCAAGTGATGAATCTTCCAGCGATAAAGATGAATCAGCTAGCGATGAGTTTCAGTGTCCCGTAAACAGTGTGGAATGTCAGTCGTTTACTCAAACTGATCTAAATGATTTGGTCAGAGATTAGGGCAGACAACAAAGGAGAAAGCTGAACTGCTGGGGTCCAGATGCAAGAAAATGAACTTGTCAGCAGCGAGAACTTCAATTCGTGTATACAGGAGAAGAGAGCAGTAATTTACTTACTTTTTCAAATAAGAACATGATTTAGTGTATTGCTCGAATATTGTCGGTCTGTTAAATGCGTTCGGAATTGAATCCAAAAAAGAAGAATAGAGGCATTTAATCGATTCCTCTAAACGAAGTTTAAAAGTAGTTTTATTAAACAATAGTAAAACCTATGCCTCATTACCTGTGGCTCATTCTGTACTCATGAAGGAAAATTACGAAAACCTCAGTGTACTTTTAGAAAAACTAAACTACTCCGCTTATGGATGGATGATATGTGGTGACTTGAAAATAATATGTATGCTACTTAGCCAGCAAAGTGGTTTTACTAAATTCTTATTTTTTCTATATGAATGGGATAGTAGGGCACGAGATCAGCATTGGTCTAGAAAGAATTGGCCTATAAAAAAATCTTTAAAGCCAGGAAAAAACATTCTACGGGAACATCTGGTATATCAACACAAGATTCTGCTGCCTCTATTGCACCTAAGATTAGGCCTTATTTTGTGGCCTTCAACGTCAAACACCTTCACCTTCAACAATTTGTGAAAGCCTTACCTAAAGATGAGCAATGTTTCAAATAACTTTGTGAAAAGTTTCCGCAATTATCTGAAGCAAAATTAAAAGAGTATATCTTCGTTGCACCTGATATTAGAAAAATGTTGTTTGATCCCCAATTTGAACTACATAAGACAGTAAATGAAAAAGAAGCTTGGATTGCATTTAAACACATTGTATATAAGTTCATAGGCAACATAAAAGACCCAGACTATCAAGCAATTGTTGCCAGTATGCTGGATGCTTTAAAAAAAAGGGATGTTTAATAAACCTCAAATTTCACTTTATAAACAGTCATTTACAATTCTTTCCGGACAATTTAGGTGATGTAAGTGGTGAGCACAAGGTGAGCGTTTTCATCAAGATTTAAAGGTGATTGAAAAACGTTATCAGGTTATCAGGTTACCAGGACGCTGGTCCCTGAACACCAACATGATGGGAGATTACTGTTGGTCACTTCACCGAGAGAGTCAGCAATCGGCGCATAGAGGAAAAGGCTATATAAGGAGCTTTAAAGGAAAGAAACAAAGAAAAGAAGATCAATGAACATGTAAAGCTTTTGAATGATGTAATGTTAAGAATATAAAATCATCTTCTATGTTTAAATAAAGTTTTGTTGGTATTTTAAAAGTCGTTTACTTTTCATATTTATTGCATATTTAGCATATTTTCCTATATCTTACTAGATCAAATTATGACTGAACTGCGGGCGATGGAAACGAACTATATTCACCCTTTCTTCGAGATCAAAGAAACGATATTTATTAAAGTGCTTACATTCCAATATTCACTTATTATTGGCGACTTCAACATCGCTTCGCTTTCAAGGAAACAAAGACAGATTAATACTATTTTGGCCAACTCCACTCTCAAATAATTTCTCAGCCCTTGGATATTCTCGATGAACAACAATCAGGACACAACACCAGATACAATTCTTTACTCTAACTGTCTTAAAAATTACATCGTAAAAGTAGACGTAACCCCCGACATTGGATCCGACCATCTCAGGTTTGTGTTGGAACTGGATAATGTTACAATGACCGCACCTCTCAATGAATACACACTTAATTTTAAGAACTGAAAAATGAAAGAAATAAATAGAAACCTGAAGCAATATGTATCAAATTTGGACTCTATCTCCAATGAAAATAAAAAAGAATTCTGCGACGTAATGAGTAATGCCATACTAAAATACACCCCCTCAACAAGACAAACGTATTTCCATTATGTACTACCTATGTTTTGGTACTAAGGAATATATTTAGGCTTATAAAAACCAAACGACGCATCTACTGAAACTATCAGAGGTACAAAGATTAGACGACCAAAAGAAAATTTAACGAACTAAATGATAGTATCAAAAAATATAGTATACAGAAATTCGAATACAGAACACAGAAAAAACTGCTAGCTCCAGACCGGTAAAAAAATTAAGCGAACAAAAGGAAAACAAAAGTGGGACAAATTCAAACAAATAACTACAAACAAAACAGGAAACAACATCCCAACCATAACACAGAATAACATCGACTATCATACGAACGCGAAAAAGGTGGATGTATTTGCGAAACACTATCGCGAGGTTTATAATGACTACAACCATCAAATCTATGATTATGCAACAGAAAATCAAGTCCACCAGTGACATGACAATGATTCCCAAGACAATTCCATAAACTTGACACATCGTCGGCTTGGTGTTACAAGGTTGTATGTGCAAATTTCATAAATTTGGGAAAATTGATTCTAAATATTCTAAATAAATGGTTTGATTTAATTTTTGACATTTTCATAAAATTTCAATATAAATATTCCCGATATTTCAAGCTTCCAACATTCTAAATTTTTGAGTTAGGAAAAAACAAAAAAATACATACAACTCTGTTATATCAGTTTTGTTTTTTTTTTGTTAGTAACATACAACTATGCAACTTTGAAAGAAAATACGAGTACGAAAAGTTAAAAAAATTAGATAATATTTTATTTACCAACAAATTTAATAGGGTCAATAACTCAATAACTCAGTAACAATATTTTAAATTTACATAGCTTTTCTTCCTTTCCTCCTTGTTTTTTGCCAGCTTTCGATGTCGGAAGAATTGCATCAAAATAATCTTTATCAACCACAGAAAAAATATATGATAAAATGATAATATGAAACTATATTCCTTTACGACTTTTCTCTAAAATTAATAGGGAAGCACTCGGTATAATTGATACATTTTTATAATACGTAAAGATGAATCCAAATATTCTCTATTTGAATTAGCCCGACAGTAGTGCGACTCTATACGCTGGAATAGATATATGTGTTCTTTGTGTTCTTTGACCAAGTCGACACCTTCATGGTATAGGGATTGCTTAGTATGCTTTTTTTAGTGTGTTTTAAAGGACCTGGTGCGCCGATTGTAGAATTTTATGTTTTGTGAGCAGAGTAGATTGGTTTCTGGCTAATACTCAGAGTTCCACAATAAAATTGTTTGCTCGTGTTCTGCTATTTCTCACATAAAAAAATAGCGGAAGGTGGCAGTCCTTTTAGAATTTTCATCAGTGTTTCCTTTCCTTCTGCGAACAGGTGTAGATTTTTCGGTTGTAGAAAGAACGAACATTCGTTTTTGCTTAAATTTCATTGTATATTACTCTTTAAATAATACTCTTTGTTAGTAATTTTTACCGAGCATTTCCAGCGACATGCGTGCAAACAGTCTTTAATGTTTTGAAGTTTCTTTGCAGGAACTATATTTTTTCGCGAAGAAACATATTGGAGACCCTGCTCGCGTAGCTGCTTCCTCTTATTACAGATGCAGTTGTCTGGATTTCTTTGTCTGTTCCTTGTTTTTTTTTCTTAATATCTTCATTTTCATCTTCCTCTACATTAGTTGTTTCTTCAGACAACATAACACTTATTTCCTCTTCTATCTGATTTAAGTTTTCACACTAAAATTACACAAAAAAGTAAAAAAAAAAACTGCTTCATTATTATTGTTTAGATCAGCTGGATAATAATTGCGATCTTTTATAGAATCATCACTATCAAAGTTTTCACAAATTTGAACCATATTTTACAAGGCTCTCAAAACCAAGTCGATTAGAGAGGTATGCGTCTACATACAACTATGTTACACAAGAGTGTGAATATCAAATTTGAAATACAACCTTGTTTGTCAGTAAATAAAACTGTTTAGACAAGTGCTGACATCTATTAGACCTTTGCAAAAGATAGCTTATAACACATATATTGTTGCAAGACCAAATACTCAAAATCTTGCAAAATATTACATACAACCTTGTAATACCAAGCCGACGACATGATGAAATACTCGAGGACGAATACGACGAAACACTATTTTTGGGCAAAAATACGACTCCGGGCATGGGCAACATTACCAGATTTGTTCTAGTTAATCTTACAGGCCACATTTATATTCATATCAGGAGATCTCCAAGTTTGGCTAAAAAACAGTTACTTCCCCCCTGACTGGAAAAAAGGCGTGATTATGAATATTCCTAAGAAAGGTGAAAATTATTCGGAAACTTCGGTATTCAGACCGATAACTCGTGTATTATCTATGCTGGGAAAGCAATAAAAAAAAATTCATCAAGAAACGTTTAGAATCCGACATAGGAAGCAAGATCGAAAACTTTCAATTCGAGTTTCGGGAAAACATGTCTACCTACGTCTCGTTTGCAATTTTGACCTCGAACGTCCAGACTCACAGCCTGAATGGATCCTCATCTGCAGCACTGCTCCTGGATACGACCAAAGCCTTCGACGCTGTGTGGCACAGAGGACAAATATACAAACTCTACTTATTAGACTGTCCAGGAGAATTGTTACTAGTTATTGATGATTTTCTCAAACTACGCACTTTGCAAACTAAAGTGGGCACTGCATTGTCACTCCTTTTTATCCTATCCAAGGAGTTCCATAAGGCTCTCCTTTCTCCCCCTCCCTATTCAAGGCCTATTCATACGATATTTCTCTCTCTGACCCTATCAATCCTGCTCCTGACTTAAACGCATACATTCGTACATGCCTGTAGTGTTTCTAAGGTCTTCTGTGATGTTTTAGCATCAATAACTACCGCAGTATCATCAAGTTGGAATATGGAGGTGATACTGCGGTAGTTGTTCATGCTAAAACATGACAGAAAATCTTGGAAACACTACAGGCATGTACGAACAATCTTAAATTGTGGTAAAACAAATGGCGCTCAAGCTCAACCCCAATAAATCCCAGGTAATTCTTATCAATCACCGCTTAAATAATCCTACTCCCCCACATTACCC
The DNA here is from genome assembly GCA_951805005.1 of Othius punctulatus. Lineage (NCBI taxonomy): Eukaryota > Metazoa > Arthropoda > Insecta > Coleoptera > Staphylinidae > Othius > Othius punctulatus. The sequence continues at coordinate 105,081,645 of OX638139.1, read as the reverse complement.
TTCAGAATCATGCAATCCCCGCAAAACTTACAGCCAAGTATCTTGGTCAAAATTTGCCAGAAACTCTTATTCCAACCGCACCATAAAACCTTCTACAAGACCTTCTAAAGACCAAAACTATGTGGAGATCAAAGCATTTCCGTTTACTAATATGTGAACAAAGGGGCTTAAAACATCGATCCACATATATAAAATGATATGAGACCCTCTCATCGAATACGCCTGCATCATATTAAACAATGCCCAGGACAGCACCAAGAAGAGCGACACTCTGAAGCATCACGAAACTACGTAATCCCAGAAATCCTACTCCCAATCTACCCAATAATCTCCTCTATCAACAAACCAACATAATCCCGATAACCGAACGCCTCAATCATCTTCCAGCAAAATTCATTTCCAAGTCCCCATTTCAGAATGTACTCCCACTAATCCATAACTAGATTCCACTTAGACAAAAAAGGAATTCCCATTACTTCCACTGTATAACCACCTAACTGGCATAACCTAACACTGGCACAGAGATCTACAACCAGACAACGGACATTCAAGGCCGATAGGCTACCACTGATGGCCAATTAAAGTAAGGAGCACCACCACCCACCATCTATTGATTACAATATTACAAATGCTATTTATTTCTTATGTAGTATTTCTTATGTGTTTCTTATCCCGTACTTGACCGTTCCCAGAACGTGTGTACACCTTGTATGTAAAGTTTATGAGTTAAGGCTGATTCGTAGTTTTCTTATGCGATGCACCACTAGGCTGTGACAAGGTATGGCAAAGGGTATTTTCAATGCACATTAAATGCTGTGGCACAATCCATCACTGGAGAGAAGCTGACAACATGAGACAATCAAAGCTCTTCATAAGCCAACCCTCAGAAAAGTTGGCTAAAGAGTTACTAAAACTACCCAAGGGCAGACTCAGGTGGCTGGCTGGACAACTTACAGGACACAGCAGACTGAGGAAACACCTGCATACGATAGGCATTGTCCAAAATGAACAATGTAGGCTGTGTGAAGAGGATAAGGAATCGGCCCTCCACGTCCTATGCGAATGCCAGGCGGTAAGCGCCCTGAGGTAGAGGTACTTTGGAAACCCTTTCGTGGTACCAAAGACAATCAGCAGCTTTACACCCAAAGTGATTCTGGACTTTCTTATAGGAGTAGGAATCATGGATTAAAGGAGTCCACAGGGGAAAGCACAAAAGGACTACAGAGGCCAAAGTGCTGAGGGGCTTTAGGGAACCTACCCAGGAAAAAAAATGCTGTTGGAAATGTCCATAGCGATAGCAATGTTACAGCGTAGCGTTGCGTCGTGTAAGAAATCTATGAACCAGCCTTTACCATCCGCCGTATTTTCAATATTTTACAGAACATAGGGGAGTCCGTTCAGACTCGAAGCAAAAGCGATGAGATGGACTGGTATACACGTTTTTCAATGCAGATAAAATTAGTAGGAACAAAAAATAACCACGCACCAGTTGTAATTTCGCATTCGAATTCCCTCTGAAAATTTAATGGAATCAAATCTACGTGTACACCGAATATTTCAGCGAGGGCAATTACAACTCCCATAATCCCCAACTTCACGGCTTTCGGGCGTTCGGAACTGCTAAAGCTCGAGCACGGCACGTTTTCATAGTTTCGCTGCGATAGCCGTAAATTTGCGGGAGACAAACGCACAAAAGCTGATCCGTCCACCTGTGCTTAGTGCGGAACCACCTGCAGCTCGGCCCCCTTAATGCGCCCCCGGATTAGGCACGTTTACGGCCGCGGAAACTATTAGGTAATTAGTGCTGCGAATAAAAAGGGGTCACCGAGACGCCTGGAAGGGACCGAGCCCTTGAAATTTATTGCCCGCCCATCGCTAATCCGGCGGCGAGTTATGCGAACGCCATTACCTTAATGTGTCTTATTAAATGGCCCAATTATCGCCGGGTAAATAAGCGGGGTGGGTTTAGGGGAATGCGCGTTAATTGATAATGGAGTCGTTTGCTGCCGGATCCTTAACGAGATAATCGTAATTTAAAGATTTTTTTTAAATATTGGTTGTTTAATTTTACATTTACCAGATAATTCACGAAAACTATTTTTCTTTTTACACTAATTATATTTCTCACACCTAATAAGAATAAAAACCGGTAATACGAGTAGTGCTGGTACAAGGGTAAGGCAAACGAGGCACTTTCCTCAGGTTAACAATGGGCAAGGGTGCAAAATAGGCAACTAGATACTCATAGAATTAATGAATAACACTGGTCAACACACTTTTTCTCCCTTAGACGGAAATAGCCAATTCCGTTAGATTTTTTTTGCTGATTTCAGAAACGTCGACAAAATTTTTCTAGGATAACCCTTTTCGTCTTATTTATAAACTACACCTTGATCTGATTTCCTTTATTATAATAAATTTTGAATATTTAAATCCTACAAACAACGCCACAGTTGAAATTTTAATAGAATTGATCAATTGCTATTGAAAATTTCACAAATTTGGACAATTTGAATAATAATAAATTATGATCAGATCAAATTGTGGTAGTTGAAGTTTGGCAGATTTCAAAACTTTCATATAAAAATTTAACAAATTTCCACAGTTTCTATTCAAAATTAAACCAATTTGGACACTCAAGTTGATGAATATGGCAAATTTGGACGGCTAAAGTTGCCAAATCAAATAATTTTTTTATAATTTAACTCTCTAAGTTTATTCTTTTTATCAACTTGACTCTCCGAATTTGTTAGAATGTGAACTGTGAGAATTTTAGATATTTGGATACTTCCAACTAAAAATAATAGATTATAAGATTAACTTACAGAGTTCATGTTTTCGCAGCCATGTTTTTCGCAGCATGATCAGATCAGATTTTGGCACTTAAAGTTAGAAGTTTGACAGATTTCGATAGTTTTATTTAATTATTTTACAAATTTGGACAGTTTCTATTCAAAATTACACCAATTTGGACACTCAAGTTGATGAATGTGGCAAATTTATACTGCTAAAGTTGCCAAATCAGATAAATGTTTATCTTCAACTCTCTAAATTTACCCTTTTTATCAACTTGACTTTCCGAATTTGTTGAACTGTGAACTGTGACAATTTTATATATTGGGATACTTGCAACTGAAAATAACAGATTAAAAGAATAAATTAACAGAGTTCACGTTTTCACAACCATGTTTTTCGCAGCATGAAAAGATCAGATTTTGGCAGTTGAAGTTAAAAGTTTGACAGATTTCGAACGTCTTATTTAAAAATTCAACAAATTTGGACAGTGTCTATTCAAAGTTAAACCAATTTGGACATTCAAGTTGATGAATATGGCCAATTTGGACAGCTAAAGTTGCAAATGTCTAAATCAGATAAAATTTTAACTTTACCTCTTTAAATTTGCCATTTTTATCAACATGACTCTCCGAATTTGTTGAGCTATGAACTGTGAGAATTTTAAATATTTGGATACTTGCAATTGAAAATAACAAATTATAAGATTAACTTAACAGAGTTCACGTTTTCGCAGTCGAAATATTTGAAAATTTGACAATTGAGGTGTCTAGAAATAAAAGGGCTTAAGTGCATTTTTGGTAGCTCTGAGATATAAGGCTTTAAAGTTAATTTGAAGTTTAAAATTCCAGGAATAAGTTTAGAAATCTGTGTTAATATTTAAGTCTAAACTTAATTCAAAAATACTAACACAGTTTTCTAAACTTATTCCTGGAATTTTAAAATTCAAGTTAACTTTAAAGTCATTTTTCTCAGAACTACTAAAAATTCACTGAAACTCTTATTACTTATAGACCCCTTAATTGTGCAGTTGCATTTAAAATTATATATAACTATTTGGGCAATTGAATATTTTCCAATTTGGAGTATTAGGTTTGAAGTTTTGGTACATTTTGACGTCAAAAGTTTTTGTACAGTTCACAGCTAAAGTTAACACTTAACAAATTATAATAGATGGAATTATGACAATTTTATAACGTCAAAACCTATTCGAGTTTCAGGTTTTTGTGTTTTTGAATTTTTTGCAAAATGTGTAACTTAATTTTTTCCGGTATGCAAGACAGATGTCGATGTATTCAATATTAATTCTAAAAATAAGGTATACAAACGTTGTAAGTCAATCCTAAGCGAGCATATTATAGTAATTTATATAGATTTCTCCGAATACTTTTCCTGGAAGTACCTACTTTGTGGAAGTGCAAATATTTCACTTGTTGCTTCACGAAATCAAACTAGTTTGCATACTGGAGTAATCTATTTAAAAGAGTAATCTCCTGATGAGTCAGTCATTAAACCATTAGCCACGATATCTTCATACAATGGTCATGAACTCACCATGAGAATATTGGCTCATTTATATCCTTTATATATTTTTTATAAATGATGCAACACGAACATGCATACGTAAAAGTTGTAGCATTTTTTTCAATAGTCCATCCTATCAATACAATTATATATTCAATTACGGATATACTTTAAAGCAGCAACTTGGAGTATTTTCGAGTCTTCATATGGAAAAGACGCAGCAGATGGGGTAGTTGGGGTGCTCATGAAAAAAGCTAATAGATTGGTGGCTAAAAGTTTCTCCTTCTTCTTTTGGCATCACAAACCCTTGATAGGTGTTTGCCTCTAAAGCAAACTTCTTCCATTCCGCCCTCTCTATGACTTTTCTTCTCCAACCTCTTCTACCCATTGGTCACAAATTTTTCTCCACATCGTCAATCCATATTTTCCTTGGTTCTCCTTCAACATCTCCTCATAGGTTAGCAAGCACATATATTTAAAATGCGGTAGATTTTCTAACAATGTATAACGAGAAGATAGTACCATAAGATATGGTTTTGTAACACCAATGAAAAACATAAAAAAAGAAGAAACCATACTTACGACGTAACATAACTAAACCGGAAGCTCCACGGTGGCGTATTGACGTACTAGGAATATCCAATACAGTCAGCTATTTTGGCTGACTGCACCTCTAATAGGAGGTGAGATATCGAGGTTAGCAGTTTTTGAAGATGACCGGCGTTCCGCAATTAAACTTTGTACGAAAATAAATTGAAATAAAATTCGACCAATAGAAGGCGAGATATTGAGACTAACAGAAATTTTGTTGAATTAATATGCATTTGTTTACATACCATGATCTGCTAATTCTATAGCAATTTATGATTTTTTATATACGTTAAAAACATTTTTTTACTTATGAACATAAGTACATACATAAAAACATTAGGATTACTATTTAATTCTGTGTTGACTTTACGATTTTTAAACCAATACTCAGAAAGCAACGCACCGAATATACCTATTTTTTTTTTGGCTAACTAGTCATGATTTTTCAAGGTTCTGTGATTTTAACAGTTATCTGCTGGATTTTTACTTTTACCAGGTTTTATGGTTGATCTATAATTAAACTTGTTTCAGCCATGAGTGTTAATCAACAAAATTAATTATTACTAGTTTTTAAACTTATAAAAAATTATCAGTGATGGATTCCAGAAGAATAAAGTTTATGCTCAAAAAACTTTCCTTGCCCATTGCTGTTAATAAAATAAATATAAAAATAATTATAATAGTGTCACTCATGAAATGATTTAATACAAATAAATATGTTTTCCTTGTATGTGTGTGATACTTTTTTACATTATCCCTTATTGAGCCATGAGTGTTATTTAACAAAAATAATTATTACTGATTTTAAAACTTATAAAAATGATGTATCAAATAACTTTATACTTTATGGTTTCACATTAGTGAATATAATTTTACATCAAATGATAAAATTTAATCAGTGATGGATTTCAGAAGAATGCGGTTTATCCTAGAAAAACTTTCCCAGGATATTCCTGCATATTGTTTTTTGAGCTCACTATCAAGCAAATACTACGACTTTTTTATGCCAAAGTCTCAGAATCAGAAGGGTGTTTGAAAATATGAAAATTTGAGATAATAGTGATGACTGATGAAATAGGCCCAGATTCAATCATGAACAGTGACAAGCGAGTTAAGGTTAACAATAACTAATACACCTGGTTCACTTTTGTTCTACTCATTAAAATGAAACGTTTCAGAGTATAATCTTAACAGGTGAACAAGAAAACTTTGAAAATATTACATCACACAATACTCACACCTAAATTATGGAAATACGTAGTAACATATTTTTTGCAAAAAATATAGTTAGATTTTGGTCTCTATTACATCAATTCCAAAATGTAACACCAAAACGCAAGATGACGGTCATGAAATATAAGTATCCAGATAATGCTATAAATAATGAAAAAATAATTATATTAGGTTAGGTTAAGTTAGATCAATAAGGTTATACAGTCTGTTTGATTTATTGTGATACAGCAAATATCTCGGTTATTAGTGCAGATAGAAAGAAAAAGTTAGAGAGAAAAGTGTTAGTATTTTTGTCGTCTATTTAATCCTAATGTCAGGACCACAATTGAAAATCAAATAAACACGTGAAAGCTATAAGCTTCATTTTCTTTAAAGGAACACCCTGTATATTTTGGTTATTTATAATAGGCAATAAAATTGGCTTTATAGTGATATCACATAAGTATCCCTTTATTATATAATAACCCGACAATTGCCAATAAATAAAATTTATCAGTTGGTATCTAACTTAAAATTCAATTTAATTTGTACTATCCGTGAATAATTGTACTAATGCGAAAAATGACAAATAATTTGTTAGCAATCATGGCTATAAATGCATTTGATGTAGCTGCTGCAGATATTGCAGATGATTATCATATGCCAAGAATACCTCGTCATATTTATCAACGAGATAATTATTTTGAGAAATATAATTGCAAACAGTTTTTTTTTGTAGATTTAGGTTTACTAAAGAAACTGTGTTGAATATCGTTGAACAAATTGAAAGCAGTTTAGAATACTTTCAGAATCGGTGAGTATGTGTAACTACATTAATACAAAATATAGTGCAATAATAATATGATTGAAGAAACAATTTTTCCTCACTGAATGTTTCATTTTAATCCACATATTCTTTAGTGATTCTTTCTGCCTCCACGCATTTAATGCTTCGGCATTAAATTTGGACGCAATGGAGTCCCAAGCTTCCTCCATCTGCTTGTTTGTAGCGGAGTTTGTCACTTTATTTTCCACAATTTGGTGCACATGCATCAGCGACGACAAGAAAGTCCTCTCTTCCTTAGTAAAATTTACTCTCTTTGATTGAATTATTGCCATTGTCAGATTCTCAAATTTCTCTTGGCTGCACACTGTCATCAAATATTATGGCCAGTTTGATAGACGGTTTGTCAAAATTCCTTGAAATCGCAACGTTCCCAAACGTAATTAAATCTTACCTAAGATGTATATCTATTTGTTTGGTGCAACGGAACATAAGGTTAAGACTTACTTATAAATAAGACGTACTTCAATAAGACGCATCTTAAAATTCGTTGGAGAAACTAGGCGTTAATAATGTAGATTAAGCAAATTATATAAATCAGATGTCAGAAATATTTTGCTAAAGTTAAACTATGACTTTTCAACCTACGACATGTGTTTTTTACAAGATCAAATAATGAAATATAAATTTTGTTTCGAATTGAAAAACAATTCGATGGTCGAAAAAATTAAACAGTCTAGGATTAACTCAAAATCATAGGATTTTCAATGCACAAATTTGTACGAAATAATCTACTCGTACATTCACTAGTGATTTTCTGAACTGTTTTGTTCATTATTTTTTTTAACCTTAAAAAAAGGAAATATTTTGCAATTTAAGCAAATATTGTAGTACATTTTGTAAGGCACGAAAATTTTTCCATAGTAGTACTTGAGAATGCTGTGTCCCTCCCAATTATCTTCCTACCTACCCCCGCATCTTAGTGGGGTGTCGAATAGTTCCCCATAGACATTAGATAGAGTAGGTGTGCATAAATTAACTTTCAAGTAGTGCCCTGTGTGTGTTATTGTGTTATTGCATAATTCTTTAAGTACATTTACCTAGGCCTTAGTAGTGATTGAAATTACTTATTAACATAAAATACTGCGCCGCTAGCGGGACCGGGGATCCCACATATGTTGTGTTTATACAATGTATGAAAGGGTGTGGACCAGGAAAGGGCATGGCACTGTCCTTAGGGCATTTAAATTGAGCCTGTCTCCTAACTCTTGGCCAAGCGTAGCTTATCTTCGAGATGCACCTGTAATTGCATACATTATTGAGTTGTCTGTGTGAAATTGTGTGGATCGGAAGCGGGTATGGCACTGTCCATGGGGCATTTAAATTGAGCCTGCCTCCTAACTCTTGGCCGAGCGTAGCTTATCTTTGAGATGCACCTGTAATCACAGACAACACCAGAAGCAGGCATCACTGTCTTTATGGGCATTTAAATTGAGCCTGCCTTTTGACTCTTGGCCAAGCGTAGCTTATCTTTGAGATGCACCTATAATCACAGACAACACCAGAAGCAGGCATGGCACTGTCCTTATGGGCATTTAAATTGAGCCTGTCTCCTAACTTTTGGCCTAGTGCTTGTCTTCGAGATGCACCTGTAATTGCATACATTAATGAGTTGTCTGTGTAAAATTGTGTGGATCGGAAGCGGGTATGGCACTGTCTATATGGGCATTTAAATTGAGCCTGCCTCCTAACTTTTGGCCGAGCGTCGCTTATATTTGAGATGCACCTGTAATCACAGACAACACCAGAAGCAGGTATGGCACTGTCCTTATGGGCATTTAAAATGAGCCTGTCTCCTAACTTTTGGCCGAGCGTAGCTTATCTTCGAGATGCTCCTGTAATTGCATACATTATTGAGTTGTCTGTGTGAAATTGAGTGGATCGGAAGCGGGTATGGCACTGTCCATGGGGCATTTAAATTAAGCCTGCTGTAAGATCATTTGTAATAATAATGAACCGAAATTACCGCCTTTGCCTTATTTTCCTGACCCATATTTTTAACTGGCCGTTCGATCTTCAAATGGAAAATAAATACGAGACAAAAACTCGTATAATAGTACATTTGTAATCACGAAATCCCGGGATTTTGCCATATTCAATCCCGGGATTTCGGAATCAGTGAATAGTTCGGGATCCCGGGATGCAAACCCTAGTAAATACTGCGTACTAGATCGATCTAGTATTCTAGGTGCTTTCCTGAAATTCATAAATTCCTGAGGTGTGAAACAATCGCAATTCCAATTTAGTAATACACTCCGTCCGATTGCACATTAATTTCTCGTCGAGACAATGGACAATCATCCGGAAGCGAACCGACACGTCGAATTTTCATCATTGTCGCGACGAACAATCGCAGCGCAATTGTCCCCGAAGCGCTTCCGGTCGTCCCGCACTTCCGATCGCGCTGCCGCCCCCGTCATTAGAGCTCGCTGCCCCCGGCATAAAACACGCCGCGCCCCAAAATTCCGGCGCATTCAATGGCCCGGGATGAAGCGCAGATTATTTCTATATCAATTTTCGGCCGTCAAATTACGCTAAACACACGATAGCACTGGTATGATCTCCCAGTGCGACGTGGTTTTATTATTAGGCGGGAATGCGGCGCGAATACGGAACGAGAACAACAGTGGATAACGAACCTGGGTCGCTGTCTGCAGGGACTCCTAGACTGTTTGAGTTGTCGTTGATGAAGGCCTCTGCGGAATTAGTGAAGGTCTGCGGGGATAGCGTCAGGTCAGGCCCGCTCGACGAGTCAAACAGGTCGAACGTCGCCGTCACCGCCTCACTACCACCTGAAACAATACCAAAAATAAGTATGAGTCAACTGTTACTAAAGATTTTCCAAAATATTAAATGCAAGTCTGGTATCTAAAATGTAACATCAGTGGCCCGAAATGGAAAAGCGGGCACATAATGTAGGTATGATATATAAGGATCATTTAGACCTAGACGTTGTGAATAATGGAGCCCTCCAGTGGGCCTCGTCCGTATCTAAAAGTAACAGCTCGCACGTGACTCTGCCCTCGTGAGATGCACCCAAAGCGCCATCCGCATTTAATTAACACCCGACCTTAGCCCAAATGTAGGTTACCGGCTGCAACCGGCGCCCATAATTTCCTGCATCCAGTGCACTCCGAGCGGATATCGCTGAATTTTCGAAATCCTTTCACGGAAGTAAAAAGCCCGATAAATTATCCTGGCCGCTCCTTCCGGTCGGATTTCAGGGGGGGGCGATAAAGTGGATGCAGATAATTGGCGGCGAGGGTCGCGCCCATGGCCGCATTAAATTACCCCCTAATGCATTTTTCCGCTCGCGAAGTGCAAAAAACCGGCGCATCCGCGGAGGAGAATCGCGGTAATGGAGTTTCGGTGTCGATTATATTAGATTTTTGCGCGTTGGTGGGAGGGGGGGAGCCGCCATCGATCGCATTTCCGCTCTGGAATATAAAATGTTGATGATTGCGGATCGCTGCAGAGGAGGGCGATAAGATCCCGTAATACGCGACGCAGAAATTGAAACACATAATACGGCTGAATCCGATCATAATAATGGGTGTGCGGGTAACACGTAGCTGTAAGTATGATGCAAAAGCGATTTTATTAAAAGGAATCGAAAACAGTTACAATAGTCATGCAATACAATTTTCTAGAAGTTTTAATAATACTACTTGCAACGAATTTTTATTATACTCATCAAACATTATCATAGCTATGCACATAGTGTGACAAAACTGTCGAGTCGACGAGATTCCACAATGAGGAAGCTACGACAGTTTCTATACATCTTTTATCTATGAAATATCTTGGTCTGATCTGCCACAGTAGACTTACGGTTATAAATTATTACAGGTTTTTGCCGGTCAAGTTGTCGTCTGCAAACTCAATAACGAATATTATGCAGAGGAGTCGTGTGACGCCCAAAAAAATTCCCGGATCAAATTCAAACTTAACGTAACCAATCTATCTGTTTTTTGGGACCGATGAATTTTTTTTTTGCTACATAGCACCGGTGCTCATTAGCTTATTGGAGCTTGTAGGAATTTAGTGGTGGACGGCGGTATCTTTGTCGGTACGTCCGCGCTTGCCAAAGAAGTCCGCCCGACAAAGAGGTAGAGGTCGAAATTTTAGAAAAACATTTTTTTCTTGAAAACTGGAAGAGATAAGTGTACATACGTTCTTACAAAATATGTTCCAATTTAAGCGCGGAATTCAAAAATAAAATAATATATGGGGTGTTCCATTTAAAATAAGAAAGTCGGTACTAAGAGATATAAAGTTGAAATGACTTCACATGAGGATAACTGATTCAGCCGTGTAACGAGGAATTTTTGAAATTTTTAGGACAACGGCAACCCCTTAATCTTTTAACGAACGGTTTAACGTAGACACCCTGTATATATATATATATATATATATATATATATATATATATATATATTTATATACAGGGTGGCCCACCAATCCTCGCTTGGACCTTTGCTGCTAGACTAATGAAAATTGAGGAAAAATTTTGTAAAACTAAATGGCCAAAACAACTGATATTGATGGTTAATTAACTATTAAAAAGTATTATTAGATTACAGTTCATATTCTACCATTGAATAGCCCATTCGAAGAGCACTCAGACTATGTTATCTACAGGGTGTTCCATTTGAAAAACAAAATTGAGTCATATAGAATACACGGGGTGTTCTAAAACCACGATACAATTTTGCTATTTTCAGTTATATCGAGATTTATCGTTACTTACCTATTAAAAGGTATTATTAGATTATAGTCCATATGCTACTATTGAATAGCTAATTTGTTGAGCACTCAGAATATGATGTTATATACAGGGTGTTTCATTTGGAAAAAATGCGATTTAGCCATTTAAAAATAGCACAATTGTATCGCTGTTTCAGAACACCCTGTGTATTCTACGCAAGTCAAAATATTGTGTATATTTTGGCACATTCATTGGGTACTTGCAATCGCAGATTCTTTCATTGATATCTTATAATAAGGTTTTGTTGATTTTTTTTCCACGCCCATGATTTTCGTTAAATTTGATTAAAATGTGAATAACTTGGCAACGTTGCATCTGATCTCAAAAAATAAAATGATTTGTAACATAAAGCAGATTTTAAAAATGAAAGAATATACAGGGTGATTTATTTTAAAAAGAGACCAAATTTTGTGTTCCGGATTTATGGTACACTCTGTACACTCGAAAATAATTTTAAAAAGTAGCACATCAAGTGTCTAATAACTTCCAATCAGATGTTTTTTTCAATTTTCCTTAGTCTAGCAGCAGTATATTATCAAAAATAGACGTTTATCATTACACGTCGTTTTATAGAATAAACCACAAAATGTTGTACACATGTGTTTGATATAATGCGACCCATATTTATCATACACATCACCGATATGCAGAATTGGCAGGTTACATAAGATTTTGTCATTTGAAATTGAGAACGACATTTTAATGTTATTGCAGGAATTACGAATTTGTGACGAATTTCACGAGAAACGTGAAATATTTTTACAACTTGTGAGCTGAGTGTAACGATCTTGTAAAATCATTAACTTAAGATATAGGTTCAGTTCAAGTCCACTGTTTAGTTTCTAGAACTAATCGTTGGACCTTCTAGAACGTTGTTGAGTTTGATTAAAATTATCAGTTATTGAAAGCATATTTTATTTTATTTTGCGCTAATTAATTCTCATACTAAGAATAACATTCTTCTACTCTATTGAACCTACTCTATTATGCAGCTGCAGCTTATTACTATAAGTGGTAATTGGAGAGGTTTATAGAATACTACCTATTCCATAGTATAGAGTATCCAAAAAGGTTGAGAATGGTTTGAAATTCTCACCCTGGATTTCAGTATATTTTACGTTGGTACTGTGGTCTACTAAAATGTGTGTGATATAACATGACAGTGATAATTTGTCTCTCATGCTTACATCGTTGTGCTTTCGGGGTTTATGTTATATTTTTAATTTTTAATCAATAATTATTTATTTCTTAGGTTTCTTATTTTAGAATTATCCAAAGAAATTGAGAATGGTTTGAAATTCTGGCCCCAGATTTCAGTATATTTCACGTTGTTAATGTGTCACTACTGAAATATGTTACGTCAAATGACAGCAATATGTCACTCGTGCTTACATCGTCGTGCTTTTCGGGGTTTTTGTTCAAGATTTTGTTTTTTTGTTAAATTAAGTATTATTTATATTTTAAATGTTGGTTCCTTATTTAAGAAGATCGTACTGACGAGTAAGTTTTTGTTTTAATTCTAACAGTGTTATTCATAAAAATGTAATCCGCGGTTAACGGTGGTTTAATCTTAGTAACCTTTGGTAACCCTTTAGTAAACGACCGCTAAATCATGGTTTAAATTTTTATGGATAACGCTGTAAAAAAATTTAACGTACTTTTGTCATATATGACCTCATACGTGAAATTCGTGATTTTCATTTTTATGTGTTTTTCTATCAAGTTGGCTATCCTGCGTCGAATGGCAAACCTCCAATATAATAAGCAATCCCGGAAATATTAAAAAAATATTAAAAAGTAGTTCACCCTCCAATCTGCAGTCCGAATTTTATTGGTGAAATATCTTATATACCTCTATTTTGCTTTTTGAGTATGGAAAGTTATATATACTCTCAAGTTCAACAGTCAACTACTTAGTCAACTACTTTCTAATGACTATCTCTGTGAGAGTCACTTACAAAAATAAAACAAAGAAAATGAACATATCTATTCATTATATTATGAATATATCACAACAATTATGCACTCTCAGGTATAACAATTTAAAATTGTAAAATTAGACTCATTTAAACCGTTAAAAAAGTCACATTCTGTTGCCGAAGTAATTTTTTACGTTGACTAACTGACAAATGCGTTGTACACTAATATGATTGCTCCAAAATTAGTAATTTGTCAAATAAAAAAAAAAGTTATTCGAATCATTACATTTGACAGTTATGCATTGTGTGATATAATATCTCTCATATAATATGTGAGATACGAACTTAAAACTAACATAAGTCTGATATTGAGTAATCTTATTCATTCTTCATGTTAACAAACTGACAAATATTTCGTATGGGTTGTGGCAGATTGCTTGATAATAATTGGTCGAAATCAATTATTCATCGAATCGACAGTTCATCGAAAGACGAGTTGCTCCAGAAACAATTTCACAAACTTAACTTTAAATTGACAAAAACATTACAACAAATGAAATGAATTGCTAAAATATTTTGTTATGATGAAATATGTTACTTACATAAATCTCATACAATTTACTGGCTGATCCCCAAATCAGTACAATCTATTTTTATATCAAAGAATCGATAAAACTGATATTATTAATGGCCAACATTTAACTGGCAACATTGTACAAATTTGAAGCAAGGGTGAAATTAAAATGAGGTTATGCTGAAATGAGAAATTACTTTACGAATAAATATCGGCCGATGGTTGAATAATGTATGCATCAGTGATATTTGTTTTTCATCTATTAGACAATTTGAGAAAGTCCAACAAAACTGTAAACTTGTCTCTGTAAATCCGAGTTTTCGTTCGCATGACATTGACAGATGATAGGTGCATTGAAGATAATCGAACAAAATAAAATTCACAAAATTTTATTATTTTCCAACAGAATCTAACAGAAACAGATTATAGTTTCTTTTGTCAAATTGACAAAAACTAAATCTAATGAATGAATTAGATAATTACTCATTTTGTGACTAGCTCATACAATTTATAAATCAAAAACGTAATGTTTGTTTTATAAATACTTTCATTCGTTTTTATTCTAATATTTTTGTAACTTTTTTGTCAGTTTTAATTTTAATTAGTACACATATTGTATAAGTGAGTCTGGTAATGTACACTGTCTAATTAATCAGTTTGTATTAGCTTTTGTCATTCGACATGAAAAATAACTTCGACAATTTTACATCACGTTTCTGTCAGTGTTAAGATAAGTTAGTGTCTAACATATTGTATGAGAAAGTATACAATTCATAATTACCTAATTTATTCATTTGCACTAATATTTATCAAGTTGACAATACAAACTACTGAATTGGGGATTAACAAGTTAAGTGTATGAAATTTTTGTTGAGTCACATTGGAGAAATTTATATTGACAATTACCAGTCATGTTATTGGCAATTTTAAATTAAGTTAGTGTCACAGTAAATTATTTATGGATCGTATCCACCATATAAAAAAATGAACTCAACCGTATTGAATGTCATACTGCAACAATTGTTTCGTCAGACAATGATTTCATCATGTTGATCTTATTTCTCCATCATTTCAATCTCTAAAAATTAGATTATCTAAAATTAGATTTTGTACTATAAATGCAATTCTTTCTTCTTAAATAATTTCTCAGACAAATTAAAGTAGTCACTAACGTCTATACCTTTTCAAGTTCAAATTGAGACCAATCAATTTCAAATTGAGACCAATCAATTTCAAATTGAGGCCAATCAAGTTCAAATTGATACCAATCAATTTCAAATTGAAACCAATCAATTTCAAATTGAGACTTAACAAAATCAAGTTGTCATAATAAATTATAATAAATTTTATTTGTTTACTATCAATTTGATATTGTTTAGTGTCAACTTGATTTTGTTTTGTTTTGAATTGATTAATAATAAAATGTACTGCCCGGCGCATCAACCATTTCAAAAATAAATCGTATTAATACCCATATTATAGCAACAAATGATTTCAAATATTTTCCAAAACTTTACATCAATATCTGAAATTGTTTCAATTACCGTTTATTTTATCTGAACTTGGTGATAGAGTAAAATTAAATTTTTTGCAAATGTATCAAAAATTACCTACACTGACATTTTTATAACTTGAATTGCAGTATTAGAACTCGAGATACTATTTATCAAGTTGGAACAGTATATTTGTGCACTTATCAGTATTGTGCCAAAATATAATGATTGGTTGGTCTCTTAGACCTGTGTTGATGTACTCATTACTACGGCAGATATAAATAATAATAAGAATATATATATATATATATATATATATATATATATATATATATATATATATATATATATATATATATATATATATATATATATATATATATATTTTGTACAAAATGTAAATTGTAAAGTGTAAAATAATAGAAATAATTAAAAAAAGGCAATTGCAATGAATATTAAAAATACTATATACTACAGGGTGTGCCCCGCAAGTCATTGGTTAAGAGTTTATGGGGTACCCTTGATGAAATAATTTTTTTAACAAAATCACACAAACATGGTTCATTGTGGTCTCCCAAAAGAAAATACGTACATTTTCTATAAGTTGTCTTTCTATAAGAAGGACTGTAGAAGGTTGACCAAGAAGGTTGTTTTCTATAAGATGTATAAGTTTTCTATGGTTGATGGTCACTTCCACACAAACGTGGTTCATTGTGGTCTCCCAAACGAAAATACGTACATTTTCTATAAATTGTCCTTCTATAAGAAGGACTGTAGAAGGTTGACTAAGAAAGTTGTTTTCTATAAGATGTATAAGGTTTCTATAGTTGATGGTCACTTCCGCTAGAATCGGAAGTGACCATCAACTTTGTTATTTCAAATGGAACACCCTGTATATTTTTACATATTCAGACTGCTCATTCAATTCTAAACATATATATATATATATATATATATATATATAAACAATCTTTATTAGGCTATCGACCCCATGGGGTCTTTCCGCATATTTTGTTAAATTTAACGTTTTATCCATATTTGTTAAGCCAACTGAGAACTTATCGTCAGTAGTTTATGAAAAAAATAATAATTTCCGATCTTTTTGCTTCAAGTAGACGATTTAAAAACTATTCATAATTTATTCTATGAATGAAATAGTAACACTTGTTAAAAGTGTACTGCACTTGTTAAAATTTGCAAAAAAATGGATTTTTGTGTTGTTCTAACAAGTTGGTGATCATTGTTACCTATTTCTAATGCTCTGCACGGCAACTCGAGGTACGAAACGTAATCAGAAAAATCCGTCCTCTGGAGCATCGCATACGTGCATCGCCGGTGTACGTTCCATTAGAACACGAAACAGGCGTGCTAAGCACAGGGTATGAGCCCTCGCAGACACAACAGAATTCATGTCAGGGGAGTTCTCCCCGAGCATGGCAAGTATTATGCGGAAACATGCAAGTACAATGCGATCAACAATGTTTGGAGTCGATACAAAATTCGAGCATAACATTTTGGGACTTCGTTAAAGCGGATTCAAATATATTTTACGCAATGTAACAAATGCTGTGGCAACGCTGTAGCTATGAGCATTTTCAATGGGCGTTAAAAATGTCAATAGCCATTGCATTGCCACAGCGCCAACGCGTAGAGTTGCGAAAGGAATCTATGAATGAGCCATTTGTCAATAACATTTCGACGTTAGCTCCTTAAATATTACTTTGTCAGCATTGTCAGCAGTGTCAGCAGCAGTGTCAGCATTAATTTTGGCCAGAAAGTAATTTTAAACTAGTTATTCAGGTCAACTGCCCTAAGACCTAAGACTAGCGAATTACTTTTGTTAGGTGGAGCTGCAGTAGGATTTATATAATTTTTTTTATATGGTTGAGGTTACAAAACGAATTTTCCACAAAGATATAAAAACATTTGAAAGCTGTTCTAATATTTGGTCCAAGATGATTCTTTCGTGTACCGACTACGGTATAGTACTGTATAGTACTGTACTGTGTAGTACTGTATAGTATAGTACTGTAAAGTATAGTCTTCTGTTCACGTATATTCCGCTATTCACTCGCTGAAGAGTGCACTGTTCCATTCTAAAAAGTTTCCATTTCCATTTGTTCTATTTATTATTAATTATAGGGATAGTTTTCAACACTGTTACAAAATGTAGATGTGCAACTTCGCACGTATGTATAATAAGCCGAGAGTGGAGAGCACAATCGCGCCAGAGAACACACGTCAACTAATCGAAAATGTTCCCAGAATGCGAGCACAAAACGCGCATTATGCAGATCAAAGGGTCATTTTCACCGGGAAACCGCGGAACGTATCCTTCCAACTTCCGCGAATGTGTAATTGCATGCGGTCGCCCGTGCATTCCAAACTTCGCAAAACTGTAAGAGCCATCTCGGCGGCCTCGTAATTAATTAATAAAAGTCATGAGCCATTCAATTAACATCAATTAACGGCCCGCCTCCAACCCCGTGGACTTACTGCCTCTCAATTACTGCCACTATTTATAGTTGCGCCCCTCGTAATTTCTCTCTGTTGTTTGGGGGTGCAACTGGAGCGCCGCGCCAAGGATCAAAGGGACTGCGAATTAGTGCCTTTAATAAGGATGCATTAAGAGGACTCTGGTGCAAATAGCTGATATCGTGAGCAAGTTTGGAGTTGTTGGCTTTGGATAATGAAATCGACAATGTCATTTGGGCGAATCATTTTATGCAAGTTGGGTTTTGATGATTAAAATATTATAAAATGCATTGGCAAAATTCCTCAACAACAAAATAAGGGAGAAATACGAAGAATATAAAAACGCCAGAACAAGGCAAAGCAGCTAATACTCAAGAACAAACAGAAGCAATGGGAATAATTTGGAGACAAACTCGAAAGAAATAGGACGGAAAATCAAAAACTATTCTACAGCGTAATCGAAAATAACAGACACGACAAAGAAACTACAGAGAGGGTCATGAAAAGCAAACACGGAAAAGTACTAAGGGAACAAAACGAAATAGCAGAAAGATGGAACAAATACTTTGAATAACTATTGGGAACCACAGAAGATAAATAGGAGGAGAACAAAGAGACAAATAGAACAGAAGCAGATAAAGACGAGCGAGCAGATATAACAGAAGAGGAAGTGAAAACGGCAAAAAAGGAACTGAGAAATGGAAAAGTGGCAGGAAGTTGCAGAATCATTATTGAAATGATCAAACACATGGGCACAAAAGGGCAAGATAGGCTGCAGGAAATAATAAATAGAGAAAATCGTGGAAAACGGAGAAAACTCCAGGCTACTGGCACTTATACTACCGATATTTAAAGAACTGGGGCAAAAATGAATGTAAAAAGTACAAAGGAACAACCGTATTGGACAGTGATACAAATATACAAAAAAATTCATGGACAAATGGTTAAGAAAAGTAATAAAGAAGACACTACAAGACCAACAAAGCCGATTTAGAAGCGGAAGTAGTGTATAATACAACATATTCATACTTTAACAAACATACGAAAAACGAGATGCAGACACAAAAATATACATAGCATTCCTATGTAATAAACAAAATAAGAAGCACAACAATAACAGAAGAATTAGACACAGAGCTAATACAACAATACATGGAAAAACGACAGCTCGGGTGGTGGGGACATATGCAAATAACGGGCAACCACAAAATAGTGAGAAAAGTGTGGTAAGCAAAGCCAAACAAAGAGAAAAAAAAAGACCGAGAAAAACATGGGACGACAGAATAAAAACAATAATAGAAGAAAGAGGGAAAACATGGGAAGAAGTGAAAGAACTGGCGAACAATAGGACTAAGCGGAAGAACTTCATGAATGAAAAACAGTAACAGAAGAAGAAAAGGAGAAAAGAAAACAACACACCTACACCATTGTGGTAGAAGGTGGAATAATTGTTACGAAACTTCATTTTGAAAAATGTATAATATGTAGGGTAAATAGGGACTTAATTTGCTTCGATTTATTTAAAAACATTTAAAAGAAAATTTTGATCCAAAGATAAAACCATTACCTCTAAAACAAGATCAAATACCAATTTAACGATTTACGCTAATTTGTGTTAACAGTTCAGTGGGAATATACTTCCCCGCACGATTTTGAGTGTTTTATTACATGAGAAGAGTTATTTATTGATAAATACGCACGATCTATCGTTAACCATCGTGCGTGATTTCAATTTTTGTAAAAATGTACTATTTTTAAGAAATAATACCTAAATTTAAATCTTTTAAAAATTCATAACTTTTTTCTAGGTAAACGAAAAAAAACATGAATTTTGCGAGGAAAGACCGCATTTAATTCGTGCTAAAAAGCCTTCAATTTTCATGCTTAGGAAATTTTTGACACAAAAAAGAAGTTGTCGAAAAGTAAACGGAAATGCTTATAGACCTGGAATCATAGAAAATCATAGACCTGGAATTAAATTCAACAACACCTTATTATAAGAGATCAATAACATAATATGGGTATGCGAGTATCCAAGCAATGTTCCAAAACATTCACAATGTTTGGAGTCACGTTGAACACACAGGGTGTTCTGAAACCACGATCGAATATTGCTATTTTGAAATGGCTAAAACTTATTGAGATTGACCGTTATTTACCTATTAAAAGGTATTATTAGATTGCAGTCCATATGCTACCATTGAATAGCTCATTAGATGAGCACTCAGAATATATATTGCTATATACAGGGGGTTTCATTTAAAAAAAATGAGCATAAGCCATTTGAAAACAGCAAAATTTTATCGTTGTTTCAGAACACCCTGTATATTCTACGTGACTCAAAATATTATGTATGTTTGGGCACATTACTTGGGTACTTGCATATGCAGATTCTTTTATTGATCTCTTATAATAAGGTTTCGTTGAATTTTTTTCCACTTTCATGTTTTTTCGTTAAATTTGATTGAAATATGAATAAAATAAAAGAATGTACAGGGCGTTCCATTTAAAAATGAGACCAAATATTGAGTCCATCTGATAATCAGACCATCAGGCATCTGATCCCAAAAAAAAAAAAATATTGTGAAGCCCACATAAAGCACATTCTAAAACTGAAAGAATATACAGGGTGATGTATTTAAAACGGAGACAAAATTTTGTGTCCCTGTAATGGATTACACACGATGTTATTGTTACACATCGTGCTGACTTTGCAAGGCCGCTGAGACTGCAATATAGCAAGATCTCAACGTGCGACCGTCAACCGGACAATGCACTAGTAGGGCTGTGTAACATAACAACATCACAAAGATATAAGTACTAGATATAAGAACTAGAGATAAGTTAAGTTGTAACAGTGTACAAGCGCGTACACGACCATGTACCACTAGTTCACCGAATAAATGTATACAATCCCATATCAACCCCGACTGCTTGACTCGACCCTTCACCATGGCCTATGAAGCACCTTCGACAACCACCACCCCCACTTGGCACTTCGTACCTAACATCCTGGACTTATTGTACACTCTGTATACTTGAAAATAATTTTAAAAAGTAGGACATTAAGTGTCCAATAACTTCCTTTTATTAGATGTTTTCCTAAGTTTTCATTATTCTAGCAGTAATGGTCCGAGCGAGGATAGGTGGGCCACCCTGTATATGCAGTGTTGAAATTAAGTAGTGGTTAAATTCTGAAACTCCGTTAATGTGTATGAGAGAGAAAAATTCTAATCTATCTATCTAGGAAGATAGCGATATAAATTAAGGTTTATTGAAATGACTTGTCCGCAAAGTAACAAGAATCTCCAACATCAGGATAGACAAAAAGCCAGTTCCATTATTCAATGTGGACTTGCAGCAAGCAGACAACAACAAAACCTTTTATGAAGTCCAACACCTGTATCACCAGAAGGTTACTTTTGGACCGCCATACACACGAAGAGGCATCCCACAATGTGCTAGATGCCAGTGTTACGAACATACTAAAAAATACTGTACAAGGCATGCCCGTTGCGTGAAATGTGGACAAAACTACTTGAGTGCCCAGTGTACCAAAAATAGGGACACAGATGCCACATGTGCTCTCTGCAAGAAACCTCACCCGTCAAGCAATAAGGGCTGCATATTTTACAAAGAGATACAAAAACGTAATTTTCCTCCACTACGAACTAAACAACTAGTCCAAGACACTCATATTCAATTCCAACCAGAATACCGAGGACCAAATATAGCCCTGAACTCTGGACTCACCCATGCCTAAGTTGTGGGCATTTGCAAATAACATGCACCAAATCACTGCTGATACTCGCACCACCAAAGTAGAAGAAATTATGGCCAAACTTATGGAGGGGATGGACACCATGTTAAATATCCTAACAACTCTCGTCGCTATTAAGGGCTCATAATCTTAAAATCGCACCTGGAATGCTAACGGAATGTCTCAGCATAGTCTAGAGATAAAAACCTTCACTCAAATACACGAACTAGACATTCTACTAATTTCTGAGACTCACTTCACAAACCGCAGTTACATGAAAATACAAAAATTTACAATCTATTAGACTAACCACCCCAATGGCACGGGACAAGCTGGATCAGCTGTAATTATAAAAAGCTTAATAAAACACCATGAACTAGTAAAACACAACAAAAACTACCTTCAAGCAACTAGCATTGTAGTTGTGGACTGGAGAGGCCCGATCACTATCTCAGCGATATACTGTCCCCCAAATAAGAGAAACCAAGAAATCATCAAACAACAACACTTCTCACAATACTCGCTATAGCACCGGGAGATTACAGTGCCAAACACTTATCATGGGGATCTAGATTGACCAACACTAGAGGCAGAGAGCTTTATAAGGCAATGGAAGCAGATAACCTATGCCATCTCTCAACGGGTGAGCCAACCTATTGGCCAACAGATAGTAGCAAACTACCTCATATCATTGATTTCTGTGTGGTAAGGGTCATCTCTAACAACTATCTAAAAATTGAATCATGCTTAGACCTATCCTTTGACCACTCACCTATCATCATTAACCTAAGCTCACAAATTCAAAAGAAGCAGCTAGTACCAACTCTAACAAATACAAGAACTAACTGGGAGTACTTTCGAGAACTCGTCGATGAGAAACTATCACCACAGTTAAGGCTAAAAAATGAAGATGATGTAGATGAAGCAGTTGAGCACTTCATCTGCTCGATACGGACGGCTGCCTGGAACGCCACTCCTACACTCCTACCTACCGAAAAGACTGCAAACTGCCGAGGAATTGTTAAGAGCATAATTGTTTCAAAGTGAAGCCTCAGAAATAAATGGCAAGAAAATCGTGACCCAAAGGACAAAAATCGATTTAATAGAGCGGCAAGAGAGCTGAAAGAGTTTCTACAAAACCTGAAAAATCAGTCACTTCAAGATTACATTGGGAACCTTTCGGCTACAGAGACTACCGACTACTCTCTCTGGAAGGCCACTAAATATATTAAGCAGCCTCAACAATCAATACCACCAATTCGTAAAGGAAATGGCATCTGGGCAAGAAACTGTAAGCAAAAAGCTAGTATTTTCCAAGCACTTAGAAGAGGTATTCCAACCTTTCCCCACAGAAATCGGCGAGGAGGAGGAAAACGAAATAAACCAATTTCCAAACTCACCATATCATATGTCACTCCCAATAAAACCGATCACAGTCAATGAAACCACAAACTACATCCTCCACAATGTTGACCCCAAGAAATCTCCAGGCTACGACCTCATCACAAGCAAAGTACTGAGGCAACTACCTTTGAAAGCTGTAAAAATCATTACCTACATCTTTAACGCCAATTTGCATTTGGGCTACTTCCCGTCCCAATGGATCGTTGCTCAAATAATACTCATTGCAAAGCCAGGGAAGCCTCCGGACGAAGATGCCTCATACAGACCTATTAGTGTCCTTCCTTTGCTCTCAAAAGTATTTGAGAAACTACTGCTTGTAAGATTGCGGCCTATTTTAATGGAAAATTGTTTAATCCCGGACCACCAATTCGGTTTCCGAGAACAGCATACTACTGTAGAAGAAGTAAATCGTGTAGTCAACAAAATTAATTAAACCCTTGAAGAACAAACGTTCTGCTCCGCTGCCTTCCTCGACATCACCCAAGTATTCGATAAAGTATGGCATGTTGGTCTTTGCTACAAACTTAAAAAGAATCTCCTCCATATCTACTACCAGATACTTAAATCGTACCTACCGATAGATTTTTCCAAGTAAAACATCAACAGGAACAAACTTCTTTATTCCCCATAATGTCTGGTGTCCCTCAGGGAAGCGTACTTGGGCCGATACTTTAGCTACTGTTTACTGCAGATCTCCCAACAACAAGGCAAGTTACAGATGCTACATTTGCAGAGGCCACTGTAGTCTTAGCAGCTCACTCCAACCCACAGACTGCCTAGCAGATGCTGCAATCAATCCTAGATCAGATCCAGAACTGGCTCAAAAGATGGCGAATCAAGGCCAACAAAACCAAATCCAAGCATGTTACTTTTACCATGAGCAGGGACACATGTTCACCGGAATCATTAAATAATCGTGTGCGCCCAAGCTGAAAATGCCAAGTACCTTGGACTACACCTTGATCGTTGCCTAACGTGGACCATTCATATCTGGACAAAACGGAAACAATTAGGTCTGAAATTTTCCAAACTGTAGTTTTCCAAACTGTGGTAGAAACTCTCGACTAACCATTGAAACTTAGCTGCTTATGTATAAAGCCATCCTCAACCCCAAATGGACTTATGGGATTCAGCTGTGGGGCTCCGCCAGCATAGTATAGAAATAATGCAGCGCTTTCAATCAAAAATGCTAAGTATAATCGCCAACGATCCCTGGTACATCACCAATGAAACCATCCATCGAGACCTTCACATGAACTACGTGAAGGAAGAGATTCGAGACTGCAGCACTAAATACAGGGATAGACCAGTGAATCACCCGAACGTCTTGGCAAGTAAGCTCCTCGACAGTAACCAGTCAATTTAAGAGACTCAAAAGGTTTAAGCCTAAGGACCTTCCTCATCGCTTCTAAGTGCAGTTTTTATTTTTCATACCAGTGTATTTGTTTAAACTATCAATATGTAACCAAATAGAATGATAGAATGATAGCCATTCAACGGTTTTTCCCAAATTATACATCGCCAGTGCGATGTTCGCATATTTGCAAACTTCCCAAACTCGGCGCAGTGACGCGGAATTTAAGCCCCTCGGCCGTCACCTGGGCACCGGGTCAACCGCCTCTCACCGCCCCACGCGCTAATAACGAAAATTCCGTTTCCGACTAATTGAGCGCGCCGCCGTCACACGTGATTAGCGCCTGGCAACGGCCACCTGCGCTCTCTAATTGGGGTCGCGCCCGCCCCCGCTTTTTACGCGCCCGGAGATTACGCCGTCCCCGCCTGCCCCCAGGGCTATTTACGCGGGCATTAATTGTCCGGGCAACGGCGCTCGGCCTCTCCCACGGCGGATGATAAAAATAAGCTGCATGGCAGCAGGGCAGGCGGGGGTGGCTGCCGCCGCGGGGGTGGCGGCGGCGGCGTGTGCGGTCCGTAATTTGCATGGGGAGCGACGCGCGCCCCTGCCGTGTAAACATTACTGTGTACCGAACGCTGAACGCTCACGGTGTGGTAATTAACTATTCGTAAGGAGGCGGCTTAATTATAGCCTGCTATGTAAATGTATGCGCGATTATATCTGCCTTTGTGTGTACGTACAAATATGGGAATACATAAGTATTGTATGCAATAATAATAGCAAACTGAAACGACTGAACGACTACTGCAAATCAAAAATCAGAAGCTTCTTACTCAATATTATTGGTTATTTGGAAACTAGCGTTTCAACCTTCAGAATTTCGTCGATGACATTAGAGTCTAAATTTACTATACAGAGAGCTCATAAAGTATTAATACCTGGCTTTAGTTTTTCCCCAATTTTTGAAAAACGCTTCAATGGGTCAATTTTTTTTTTTTCATACAAATATTTTGAGACGAGTTTCATGTTTCCATCTCTCTCCGTTTTGAAGTTATGACGTCAGAGCCATTTTTTTTAAAGACCACCAAAATTTTTATTATTTATTTTGATAGTCCTTTTTATTGTTTTCAACAACATAACGTTTTCAATATGTAACATTTGAAAAAACTTGAGAAAAACTGCGTAAAAGTAAAACTATTAAATTATTATTTCAATGTGCAGAATGCATCTAATTACCATTCAAAACAACGTCAGTTAAAACAAAATTAGGAAAGCTGTCTGTATGATGTGGAGGTGAATTTCGTTAGACAAGTTTCTTAGCAGGTGTTTGGTGATTTGGTCTGTTTTTGCCTGTTCCTAAAGTTTTAAAGTATTCGTCTTCGTCGATCGGTTCGTTCGCGTCATCGTCAGTTAATGAAGTAGTGAAGTTATTGTACCAGTCAGTTACGAGTTGTAGGTTATTAATGTCAAATTTGGGGTTGTTTGATGGGGGAAAATGCTTTTTGGAAGTGTTGAGCGAAAATGTGGGCTTTGTCTGCGTCAGTCTTGTAATGTTGATTATTGTTTACCAGCGTTCGAATATTTTCGTTTTTTTTTTGTATTTTGTGATTTTCCCGATTTTTGACCTGTATGTTTTTCCCTCGTCCTTTTTGATTTCCTGGCAGATGGCCAGCCAGTTATGTGTTTGGAATTGGTGAGTCAATGACTGAATGTTCCTATTTAGTTTATTGATTTCTGGTTTTAGGATCATGTTTTCTGTTCGCGAGTATTCCCTATAGAGTTGTCTTTTAGATTTTATGAGATGTAATATGAACTTGGAGAGTCTGTGTTTGTAAAAGGTTATTGATTATTGAGTTGCTCAGTTTGTTTTGAAATTCATTTACGTAGTTTAAGTTTATATTGCTGTTTTGTAGGCTGTTCACGTAGGTTAGCATGTCTGAATTTACGGCTTCGATATTGGTTAGGTTTAAGTTCAGTTTGGCGTAGTTTTGGTCTTCAGTTGGTAGAATGTCTAGTTTTATTGTAAAAGTGATAGCTAGGTGGTCTGATCATAGTTCGGTGGTTAGATCAATGTCGGTTGCATTGTTGCGTAAGTTTTTAGTATGCAGCAGTGCATCTGGTGTCATATCGTTGTGTGGCATTAAGAATGTAGGTCTCGTGTGTCGTTTTTGGAAGTCCGAGTTATTTAGGAACGTTTGTAATTGGCTACATTTCTGCTTGTTGAAGTTGAAGTCACCGATGTTAATGGAAAATTTGTATAATGATGCCTTGATGAAGATGTTTTGTTCTAGCGGTGAATGGGGGTGAATGTAAACGAGGAAAATATGAAGTTTTTCTTTGTGAAATGGTATCGTGAAATGGAAGCATTCATTAAGGGGGTTATTCAAGTGTAGAAGATTAGCTTTCCTGAGGTTGTATTTGGGATGTACTGGTTTAGTTTTTGTCTCAACGAATAGACAACCATGAATATTGTTTGTCTCTATGAAATTATTGATTTGTTTTTTATTTGTGTAACTATTGATATTGGAATATACCAGAAGTCCAAGTCTTTAGAAGCCGGTATTGATTTGTCGACCTTTGCAGTCGTATGTCAGTCATTATGTATGTTGGTGATGCTTTGTGTGGCGCCATGAGTGGGTAGGGTGGGTGATACGAGGTTGGGGTAATTTTTGTCAAACATTAGTATATACATTCTATTACCCGATAAGATTGCCTGGGTGTCGATGTTCGCATCTATGATGAAACGTTTTCTTAGTTTCTTGATTAGTTCTTCTCTGTTGGTGTTGTTCGGGTTGTTGATTTTGTTAGTCAAAATTTTGGTTGGTTGGTTTGGTTGGTCGGGTTTTGTTGGTGGTTGTTATTGGTGTTGGTGTATGTGTTGATAATGTGGTCATGTATCGTCAGTGGTGCGTGCATCCTGTTCTCATGTGTTATGTTCTTGGGGAGATCGGCAGTTTTTTGGTTTATGCATTTGATTCTTATATTTGAGATCCCAGCAATAGGTTTGGTGGGTTTCTTGAGGCATTTGTGGGACCATGCAGCATGACCCCTGGCTCCACATGCGACACATTTGGGTGGAAGTTGTGATGTGCATTTCGAAGTGTTGTGTTGTCCTCAGCATATTCTGCATTTGACTTGTGCTATGCATGATTCAGTGATGGGGTCAAATGAGGTGCACTTGCTGCACGATTGTTGAATAGGTGCTGGAGGTGGGCTTGGAATTATTTTGTATCTACGGTTTAGATAGAAGAGTCCGACATCTGCTATGAGTTTTTCGAACGTGTTTATATCGCCCGTAATTATTCTGATCAGTAACGTGGGGGTCTCGGTTGCTCTGGCAAAAATGCGTTTGCAGAACGTTTTCAGAACCGTATTTGTTTAATTGTGTTGAGATTTCGTCGTCCGGTATTTCGCGTTCTACACCAGTAATTATAGCTGAGTCTGATGTCTGTGAGTGGGTTTTTTTGGGTGTTGTGTGTTTGTATTTTGTATGTGGTTATCACTTTCAGTTGCATAAGTTCTTAAATTTTCTTTTCAAGCTGCATGTTTTTGGTTTTTATTGCGAAGCCTTCTTGGCGGTAACGGTCTTCTGTAACGGTCTGGTTTGCCTCCGACGGAAACTGTCTTATTATTAATTGCGCGCCTGGACCTCCACCGTAGGCAACCATACTCACACGTTTTTTTTTAGACGTGACGTGTTTCCGTTATGCGTGATTTTTAAAAATTGTCGGCGAGACGCCACCATGAGGCAGAAACTAGTTACCTTCCCTATAGTGCGGACGTGCCACGAGGTAACAGTTTTCCTTGGTATATCACCAACCGGTTTCCGGGATATGAAACGTGTCCTCATTTAACCACCCTTAAGGGGATTGACGGCACCAAATACAAGGCAAGGGAGGATACTGTACGATTCAACTCCATACGCTCACAACATCAGAGTAAGTAATTAAACCCGACTAAGTAAGGGCTAAGTAACCCAGCCAGCCAGGTCTTGGCTAGGGGCAGCGACCATCTTGCCAGAGTTGCTCTGAGGTCTGGAATTTAGTGAGGGCGTCCCTGACGATTATCGGCCGCCGCACGTCCAGGAGCCGAGTCCTGCCCGCCAGCGAAGTCGCAGACGAGGAACGCAGGCCAGATCTATATATTTTTTTTCTTGTTCTCACTTATTTTAATTTTATTGGATATATCGTTTTTTTCTATTGTGTAAAATTTGCGTTACGTGTTTCGTGTCGTACGTGTTTTGCACTTTTGTAAGAATAAAGTCGCTCCGACGGCCCTTTGTATCGCGCGTTACGTATTCGTGGGATTCGGCCGAATCTGGTGATAGCGGCGCGATAAAGTTGTGGGAGGAGGTATTTATTTCAGGAAGCGTAGGCACGGTGTCCTGTCTTTTGTGTGAATAAACGCAGATATTTTACACCACAAAATTCACACCTGTTATTTTTTGTTCCCCCCACGTTTTCTCACTCGGGCATTCTTTTCAGATTAACTTCCTATTCTCACTGCGAGATTTAAATCTGGTGGTGTGGGCGCCAGATGGTCAGCCGTTGCGACAGTTCGTAATTTCTGAACTTCGCTGACTGTCTGCCGTCAACCCACGCAGGTATGGTGGAGCCCCCCTTTGCGACGAAGTAGTGGCGAGGTTAAAATTACGTGGAGCCTTTTTTAACCCCCCCACTCTCCGACACCGAGAGCCGGCCCTCGTCGCTGCTTCGAAGGGACCCTCCACTCGCTCCGCGGCCTAACGCGCTGATTGAACTTCAGGCACGTCACAGTTATTATTATAATGTCTTCATTGGAGGGCATGTGCTGTTCCCACAGCTTGGACAATTATATTCTTGTAAGGTTTAATGCCGTGATAAAAAATTGGAGTGATGGTTTTATTATACCTTTGTCTAGCATTTCTTCGATTTGTCGCTGGATTTCATATTTGCGAACAAAGGGATATCGATAAGATTTAGAGTAAACCGGGCTGTCATCGTCTGTCTTAATTTCGTGTTTTACTGCATTTGTAAAACGAGTGTGTTTGGTGTTATTTGTTTGGTTTGTTGCTGTGGGCTTAATTGATTATTTGTGTTTGTTGTTGTAGAACTCTGTTGTGGGTACGATGTAATTGTTGATGTTGTTGGAGTATTTTGTGGAGTATTTTGTGGCTTTGTTTGTTTCGTTTGTAGTGTCAGGTTTTTAATTTCCATTTTATGCTTATCGTGAAGTGTTTTGTTAGTTTGCGCGAGGTACTGGTTTTTTACCGCGACATTTTTTGGTGGTCTCCCGTGTTTTTTTTTTCGGCTCTGTGCACTGCGTATTGGACTCGTCAGAGTCCGAGCATTCTTGTGCATCCATCATTGCACTTGCCCACGAGCGTTTTTCGGTTGTTTCTGGCCCTTTTGGACCCACAGTGATACTGACCTCAAGGTGTATGCGTGGAGTATGTCCGTGTGTGTTATCAGGTTGAGTATGGTGCACAGAAATGCACTATGGCACTTAAAATCACCTTCGACTGTTCTTCGACTTAGCGCCCGCTGCAGTCTCACATGGTATCATAATTTTACAAATGGCAGTTTTTTTTTCTTATTTGCGGCCCTTCTACTGCTACAAGCACTCAGATGTTTTATTTCCGACAATGTATATCAACTCCTTGAATATTTTTCTGTTGCATATTTCAGTTATGTAAGTTATACAAATATATATTACTTGAAATAATTGAAGTTTCCGGAAATTATTATTGTTTTTTTAATGGAAAAATATAGTTTACGCAATTGCATTCCGATTGATTGCGGTAATTCGCGGCTCGTAATTTTAATTCCGTCCAGCTGACCTGCGACTCCCGCAGATTGACAGCCGCTCGTGTTTTCCCATTGTCCGCCCGTCGATTTGCCAAATTGCCAGATTAATATTCATGGCGCTTCGCCCCCACCCCGACGGAAAACTGTTGTGTTTGCACGGGGGATGAAATTTCCCTCTCCCGCTGCGGGTGAAAATTCTCGGAGATACGCGATCCGAGCTAGTTTTTCCCATTCGCCCGTGTCTATATAACTCCGCGCGAATCGAAGGAAATCGTTTAGAGATCCGGAGCCGCTATTCCGAACCAATTTAATATCCATTTAAGGGCGCACCCTCCACCCCCGGCCGACCGAATCGCGGAGGAAAGCTCGCTCGGCTCATGGAGCGCGCGCCCTGCACCCCGCAATTATTCCGCGTCTATGTTTATTAATTTCCCACCCCTCCAGGGGTAGTTTATTTGCGAGGAGGGTGCGCGTTATGAAAGTTTTACGCGCGGCACTTAGCGTTTTTCGCCGCCCCCGCGCCTCCCTCAGCCGCGCATTCCGCGCCTTAATAAACTTTCCCTAGTTATTAAAGATATTTTGGAGCGCGAGGGCGGGCCGGGCCGCATCGATCCGGCCCTGATATTAATTTGCGAGCTGAATTTAAATTGTGTTGTTTCGGCACCGGCCCCGGAATTGAACCGTTAACGGTGATTGATTCCGGGAGCGCAGATTGGGGGATTGGGGAAGCCATCTGGAGTCAATAAATGGTCGATGTCCCGAAACTCATTAGAGAGAATGCAAATATTAATAATTAATACTGGAAAGGATGTTAATTATGATCTTTGATATTGCTTGACAAATAATGTTTCAACTTGCTGATGATGACTGTGATAAATATCTCGTGATATTGCCTACGCCCAGTGAAATTGACCAAAAAGTGTCTACAGTTTCTACAAGTTTTTAACAAATTCTACACTTACATACAAGTTTTAAACATTGTTACATTGTTCAATCTATGAATTACAAAACTAACCTTGAGAATTACATTAAGTAGAAAAGTATTCTCTGAAATTAGGGCAAATCAATGGTAAATTTAAGAAGTTTCTTGCACAAATTCAACTTTCATAGCAAAATTCGCAAAAATTCAAGACGAAATCACATACTTTCTTGACAAAATTTTCAAGATTCATGTTAAATATCCTGATGTGGGATAAATTATAAAATATTTTTTCACAATTTGAAAATTAATGCTAAGTTCATCAAGTCTCTTCGAAAAGATTTTCAAAATTTCAGCGAAAATTGGTGAAAATTCAAGGCGCGTTTAAAAAATATCTGTATTAATTTGAAAATATTCATGCCAAATATCATCATTTAGGACAAATTGAAAAATATTTCTTCAAGAATAGACGAACCAATAGTAAATTTATAGCCTTTTCCGAAAGGTAAAATTGTGCAGAAAATTGGTGTAGATTGACCTTTTTTGCTTTTTGATTTTAATTTCTCAGATTAGTTTTCAACATTCAGGTGCAATGCAGAGAAATACATTTTTTTACTACACGAATACGTAGAAAAAAACTGCAAAAAATAATTATCGATTTACGAAAATTTCTTATAACCATTTAATAAGTTTTAACAAAATTACAATTTAATAAAAAAAATGGTCAAAATATAAGATGAATTTAGAAAGTTTCTTGATAAAATTGAACTAGAAATTTAGGAAAATAATTCTACGAATTATTTGCCAACGTTTCATAATAAACAATAATAAAATCTATATGCTAATGCCATTAGGCCGCAATTTGCTTACCATAACCGAAAAAAAATCGATTACCATTCAATTACATTTTACAAAGAACCAAGAAAAACACAAAAAATACGCAAAATTCTAGGACAACTACGCAAAACTAAGAAAAACTTGTTGAAAATTCCCTAGAAAAAATAATTGTCGAACATTATGAATGTTATTAGTACATAATAAATGGGGAATAATTACAAAATATAAAGGAAAATATCCAAAGAACTAAGAAAGTTACATTTAAATATCGAAAATCTAATGGTTGCAATAATCATACAAACAAAATGAAAATACCATAATATTGTACTGATACCCACAAAATCTATGATAATTGTATAAATCATTAAAAAATCCATGAAAATTTGGCAAATAACTAGGACAAAAACTAAAACTAGAAAAAAATTGTTAAAAATTCTCTAGAAAAAACATTATAAAGGTTATTAGTATACAATAAACTGGGAATAATTTCAAAAAAATACCCAAAGAACTAAGAAAGTTACATTTAAATAACGAAAATCTTATGGTTGCAATAACCATACAAACAAAATGAGAATACAATAATATTGTTCTGCTACCCACAAAATCTATAAGAATTATATCATTCAAAAATCCATAAAATTGGTACATAACTACAAAAAACGGTACGTTGTGAACAATGTAAAATCTATGACAATATTTATAAGGTAAGGTATTGAAAAATTTGGAAACTATGGAAAATATTTCAATATCCCTGAAGACTTCATGAATATAATATTCTTCTAATAACCACCAAATATGTGGAAAATTAAATAAACCACAAAAATCTTACGTAATTTCCACATGGAACCATTAAAACTTATGAAACTTGTACAGGGAGAGCAAATATCGATGTTTCAATAGGGAATCTTGATAACTATAACAGGTATGATAAAATGGACGCCCCCAACCCACTCTCTTTTTTTCGAGAAAAACTTACTAGCGAAAACCAAAATTGACTATTGTCTTTTGTTTTCGAGTTATTCGTAAAAAAATGATTTTTTGACTCCGTTTTATAGCAGTAGGTCACTTATTTATGAAAATAGAAAAATATTGTTTCTACATTCTTAAGGCACATATTTGATATGAATACAGTGGCACAGTCAATTTTTCAGAAAAGGTTCGTAATTCGAGTTATGACAAAAAGTTGTGGTTTTTTATATGGAACTCATAATAGGCTGGGACATAGCTAAATAGAGGATATTTTTCTCTTTTCAACTATTTACGATACATGGAGCCAATTCTTAATTTTTAATCTGATTTTATCAAAAATCTAAATTTTTGAAGGTAATTAGATGCGTTTTTTCAACGTTTTTCGCGTAGTAGGCTTATGTCATTTTGAATATACGATAAATGGGGTCAATTCTTAATTTTCAATCTGATTTTATCAAAGATCCATATTTTTGAAGGTAGTTAGATGCGTATTTTCAACGTTTTTCGCTTTATGTCATTTTGAAGTACCTTATTAAACAACGTGTCTGTCATTGCGTTGTTATAATACCTATCGTTTGATTGACATAATTAATCACATTTAAATGTTATTGTTTGATTATTGCTTATAATATTTCACCTTTAAAACAAGTAAATTAAATAAAACAACATTGTTATTTCCACTCACAATTTTATTTTTGAAAAAAAAATAGTGCCAGCAGTTTCGACTAAGGTTTAGTCATTATCAGTCTAAGTACTTACCTTTAAAAGTTCGAAATGGCTTATGAAAGTAACCAATAGTTTGATATGTTAGAATGTTATATTCTGAGTAATAATAATTCCGAAGCTGCAAGTGAAACATATTTTATTCGTTACCCAGACAGAAGCCAACCTAATATATCTATTTTTCGAAGATTAAAACGGGAATCTTATTAATTATGGGTAATTTAACAAACAAAGTTAAAAAAGTTATAATATCAAATATGCTGAGGAAGTTGTCGTCAATGTTATTGCACTGACAGTTGCAAATCCTTCGATATCAAGCCATCAAATTGATACTTAACGCTTGATGCTCATTTGTATTTTTGATAATGTTCGATGATTATTGATGGCAATATCTTTACTATTTTTAATATTGCGTTTCGTGTTTCTTTCTTCTAGTTTTATTGTTTTATTGTTTTATTATATTTAATATTATATTTTTATTTAAATGGCTCATTATTATTGACATTTTCTGTTAATTAGTTCTCGTGAATCGCATTCCATAAAATGACACAAGCCTACCATGCGAAAAACATTTAAAAATTAAAAAAATGCTTAAATCACATCGAAAATTAAAAATTAGCCCCACATGTCATATATTGTTGAAAA
Source organism: Othius punctulatus (assembly GCA_951805005.1). Taxonomy (NCBI): domain Eukaryota; kingdom Metazoa; phylum Arthropoda; class Insecta; order Coleoptera; family Staphylinidae; genus Othius; species Othius punctulatus. The sequence continues at coordinate 105,047,055 of OX638139.1, read as the reverse complement.
GAGAAACATTTCCTCTTTTTAGGTAAGTCACAGACTGCTATGAATTCCAACTTTGGAATGTTGGAGTTAGAAAAACCCCAACTTTATGTCATAACTCGAATTTCGAACTGTTTTTTGAAAAATTATCTAAGCCGCTGCATTCTGATAAAAAAAGTGCCTCAAGAATGTAGAAATTATTTTGTTCTATTCTCACAAATAAGCGACCTAACGCCATAAAACGAAAAGTCGAAAAATGAATTTTTGTCGAATAGCTCGAAAACAAATGACAGCAGCCAATTTTGCTTTTGAAAAATTAAAACCTTATTTGGTCATTGGTTTTTTCTCGAAAAAAGAGATCGAGTAGGTGGTCCATTTTATCATAGCTGTTATAGTTATCGAGATTCCCTATTAAAACATTGAAATTTTCCCACCCTGTACATTAAAATCATCCATAAAAAGTAATGATTCGATATTTAACTGAAAAATAAATTAAGTATGTACCTTAATAACCATGAAAATGTATGGTAATAAATAATAATAATGTTATCAAAATTTGGCAAAGACATTGAAAAACAAATCAACATTTTATAATACTCTTCGTAAAATGAAAACTTTGAAATCACACAAACCATAAAATATTGGATACAAATTAATCTCAACCAAATTTTCTTATTACAGCAAAAACAGCGACCAAAAGCGCTACTTATTTACAATATTTTTTCCTCAGAGTAAGCTGTGATAATTATTTATCAAATTCTTTAATTCAATGGATGGATTTGAATAGACGACAAAACTGTGACAATTTTGTTACAGTTGTGTTTCATAAATATATAATTATCTTATACTCCCGAATGGTTAACTGATGTCCTTAACAGGAAACTACAGGTCCTTAATATGTCATTGATATCATAAACAGGAAACTAATTTTCATGAAAAGAACAATACTGTCTCTTAATAAATAGATAATATTTCTACAAACATTGACAAGTAGACGTTTTCTAAAATGACAGTTGTTATTTTATTTTATTTTTTAAAAATGTAGCTGATATCCTCAACATATATCAGATTTTCATAAATAGGTAACTGAAGTCACATACAGGCAGTTTCTGTCGTAAACATATATCTGCTTTTCATGAACAGGTAATTGTAGTCCTGAAATTGTAGCCAATAATTTGAATAGGTAACTGTTGTATTAAACAGATATAATTTTTTCATAATCAGGTTTCTAAAGTCATGAACAGTAGTTTTCTTGAAACAGATATCAATATTTCATGAACAGGCAACTGAAGTCCTGAACAGGTAGTTATTGTCGTAAAAATATATCAGTTTTTCATGAACAGGTAACTGATGTTCTGAGCTTGTAGCTGATATCTTCAAAAGGTGGCCATTGTGCTGAACATATATCAATTTTTCTTAAATAGGTAACTGAAGTCTTGAACACGTAGCTGTTATGCTAAACATATATCAGTTTTTCATGAAGAGGTACCTGAAGTCCTGAAATTATATCTGATATCTTTAAAAGGTAGCTGTTGTACTAAACAGGTATCAATTTTTCATGGACAGGCAACTGAAGTCCTGAACAGGGAGTTATTGTCGTAAACAAATATCAGTTTTTCATAAACAGCTGATTGAAGTCCTGAAATTGTAGCTAATATCTTGAACAGATAGTTGTTGTATTAAACCAATATCAATATTTCGTATACAAGTAACTAAAGTCATGAACAGGTAGGTTTATTGAAACAGATATCAATTTTTCATAAACAGGCAACTGAAGTCCTGAACACGTAGCTGTTATGCTAAACATATATCAGTTTTTCATCAAGAGGTACCTGAAGTCCTGAAATTATACCTGATATCTTTTAAAGGTAGCTGTTGTGCTAAACTGGTATCATTTTTTTATGGACAGGCAATTGAAGTCCTGAAATTGTAGCTAATATCTTGAACAGATAGCTGTTGTATTAAACAGATATCAATTTTTCATAAACAGGTAACTAATGTCATGAACAGGTAGTTTTATTGAAACAGATATCAATTTTTCATAAACAGGCAACTCAAGTCCTGAACACGTAGCTGTTATGCTAAACATATATCAGTTTTTCATTAAGAGATACTTGAAGTCCTGAAATTATAGCTGATATTTTTAAAAGGTAGGTGTTGTGCTAAACAGGTATAAAATTTTTATGGACAGGCAATTGAAGTCCTGAACAGGTAGTTGTTGTCGTAAACATATATCAGTTTTTCATGAACAGCTAATTGTAGTCCTGAAATTGTAGCTAATATCTTGAACAGAGAGCTGTTGTATTAAACAGATATACATTTTTCATAAACAGGTAACTAAAGTCATGAACAGGTAGTTTTCTTAAAACAGATATCAATTTTTCATGAACAGGCAACTGAAGTCCTGAACAGGTAGTTGCTGTCATAAACATATATCAGTTTTTCATGAACAGGTAACTGAAGTTCTGAACTTGTAGCTGATGTCTTCAACAGGTAGCTGTTGTACTGAACATATATCAATTTTTCATGAGAAAGTAACTGAAGTCCTAAACACGTAGCTGTCAAGCTAACATATCAGTTTTTCATTGACAGGTAATTAAAGTCCTGAAATTATAGCTGATATCTTGAAAAGGTGGCTGTTGTGCTAAACAGGTATCATTTTTTCATGAACAAACAACTGAAGTCTTGAACAGGTAGTTGTTGTCGTAAACAGATATCAGTTTTTCATGAACATTTAGATGAAATCCTAAACTTGTAACAATTGTCTGGAACAGGTAGTTGTTGTGTTAGACAGATATCAATTCTGCATGAACAGGTAACTAAAGTCATAAACAGGTAACTAAAGTCATAAACAGGTAGTTGTAGTCTTAAACAGTTTTTCATGAACAGGTAATAAGTCCTGAAGAGGTAGTCCTATACAAGATAGCAATTTTTCAAGTCCAAGTTTTTGTCGAGTTAAGCTGGAGTCCTAAAACTGTAGCTGATGTCTTAAACAGATAGGTGTACTGTTAAACAGATATTACATTTTTCATACACGTAACTGAAATCATGAACCGCTAGATTTAGTTATTCATGAACAAGTCCTGAATGGGTAGTTGTCATAAAACATATATCAATTTTTTATCAATTAATTCTATCGGTAATAATGTAAGATTGAGTGGGTGTTTGGGTTTTACAATGTATTTAGGGCCTAACTTTGGTAAATTTTCTTCTTCAGTCTTTTTTAGTTTAGTGTTATGTTTTAAATTTGTGATTCTCTGGTGGTAGGTGTATGTGTTTTTGAGTGCTGTTACAGTGATGTTCTCCATGCATTTTGACTTCTATTGTGTTATTATGTTGATATTCCTGTTTTAGTTAGTTAGGTTAGTTAGTTAGGTTAGTCGTGTTTCCCAATGTTTGAGTTGTTAGTTTTGTTTAATGTCTCTGATGATGTCTTCTGCAAGCTTGGTGTTGAATTTCATCTTCAAGTGCTTCTAGAAGTTGAAGTTTATTGTTCAGTTGGAAAATGTTGTATCTGGTCATGTAAACAAAATAATTTTTGACTGGACACTAACACCTAATAGTGCTTAACCCTCAAAATGTTTAAAAAATTAAAAGAATTAGAAAGATTAGAATATATTTTATTTTACAGAAATTAGATGGTATTTGTGTGTTAAAATCGTGTATAGACATATAAAATACATAGACATTATAAATTTTGGTCAATTTTCTATTCAACATTTCTGACACTCATACATTCTGATATTAATTGAATTTGATAACAATTTCATATATTTTACAAAAAAATTATATAACATGAAATTTTCTGAAAAATATAGAAGACGAAACCAAAGTATGTGAAATATTTTCTAGAATTTTAACAGAACTTTATTGACTTTTAATTTCTTTCATACATTTTCAGTAATTCTTTAAAGTTTTATAAAATTTAATAGAAGATTTTATGAAGATTGCTGAAAATGTATAGAACATTCAACGAAGATACCAAAAGCTTGAATAGGTAGGTGTCATAAAACATATATCAAGTTTTCATCAATTAATTCTATCGGTAATAATGTAAGATCGAGTGGGTGTTTGGGTTTTACAAATTATGTAGGGCCTAACCTTGGTAAATTTTCTTCTTCAGTTATACTTATAAGTGTAATGTTTGTTGAATTTGTGATTCTCTTGTAGTAGATATTTGTGTTTTTGAGTACTGTTACAGTGATTTCCTCCATGCATTTTGACTTCCGTTGTCTTAGGATGTTGATTTTCCTGCTTTTAGTTACCCGTGTTTCCCAATGTTTGAGTTGTTATTCTTTTTTAATGTCTCTGATGATGTCTTCTGCAAGCTTGGTATTGAATTTCAGCTTCAAGTGCTTCGAGTAGTTGAAGTTTATTGTTCAGGAAAATGTATTTGTGCATGCAAACACAATAATTTTTGACTTCGTAAATTAGAACAATTAGAGAAATTAGAATATATATTATTTTACAAAAATTAGATGGTATTTTATGAAAATGTTATGTATATTTTATAAATTTTTGCCATTTCTCTGTTCAACATTTTCTGACATTCATCCATCTTTATATTAATTGAATTTGATAAATATATCATGTATTTTACGAACATTTTATGAAACTTGATTACTTGATACGGATACATGTTATGAAATTTTCTAAAAAATATAGAAGACGAATCCAAAGTATGATAAATATTTTGTAGAAATTTACCAGAACTTTATTGACTTTTAATTTCTTTCATACATTTTCAGTATTTTTTCATTGTTTTATAAAATATTATATGAAGATTGCTGAAAATTTATAGCACATTCAAAGAAGATACCAAATGTGGAATAAATAAAAAAAAATGTTTCCAGTAACAATTTCCTTGAGTTCTTAACAGAAGGTATTATTTTCTCTTGGGTATTACAAATTGATTCAATCAATAAAATACTGCGAACAAAATTGACACTTAAAATGATGCAGGAAACAACTTAATTTTACACCATTGAAGCTTAATAATATTATTTATCATTTTTCGACTGTTGCTTGTAATAGTATTCTTGGGCTTCCATCTATTTTGTAGATAGATTTATTTTTTATAATGCGAAAAATAAAATTGACACTTAAACAACTCAGTAAATAGTTAGTATTACTATCATACATCACTTAACAATTATTTTCTAAATTTGATAGAAAATTAATACACTTGGTGGGAGTTTAATTGTATTTTATGGCAATTTTGAGTACCTTCAATAAAATTTCAGCAATATTATTAAATTCATGTAGCTTTCAAATAGTTTTAACAAAATATTATGTGGAGATTCTGAATTTTATTGTAATACATTTTATTTTATACGGTACATCTTATGAGTTACATCTTATGAAAAATCATATGAATATTTTATAAGTTTAAGTACATTTTCTATTAATAATATTATTTATCATTTTTCGAGTGTTACTCGTAATAGTTTTCTTGTGTTTCCATAGTCTATATTCTAGATTGATTTGTTTCTTATAATGCGAAAAATAAAATTGACACTTAAACAATTCCGTAAACAGTTGAATTATCAACTGCCATTATCACTCAACAATTATTTGTCATATTTTCGAAATTTTACAAAAAAACTATATATTTCGTGAGAATTTGATGGTATTTTATGGCAATTTTAAGTACCTTAAATAAAATTTCAGCAATTTTATGAAATTCATCACTTTTCAAATATTTTTTATTAGACTAGAAGAAGAAGAAAAAATTTACTGCCAGGGTTACATTTCGTAATATTTATGTATATATTGGTATGGTATTAGATGTTTTGGTCCTGGCAAAGGGTTATTAGAATATTATTTGGAGATTCTGAATTTTAATGTAATACATTTTATTTTACAGAAGTTACATGGTATTTTATAGAAATCTTATGAATATGTTATTAATTTAAGTAATTTTTCTGTTAAACATTTTCCGACATTCATTCGTTCTGATATTAATTTAATTTGATAAAAATTTCATATATTTTACAAAACATTTATGAAACTTAATACATGTTAAATTTTTTTCTGAAAAATATAACTTATTTAAGTCAAGTTAGTTAGTTAAGTTAAATGCTTATCTTCTAAAGTGAACAATTTTGAGTTCTGTCACTATCAATGCCAAGCAGCGATATAATCAAGTATATTATCAAGTATACACGCCACATATCAAGGCCTGTGAGGAGCTAAATCATCAAATATAAATCAAAGTTATTTTGATACAATTGATGATTAATGATCTTTTTATGCTATAATTGGTGATATGGTTGATCATTATGATTGATGATGTTTTTTTTTGAAATAATAGATGATATATGATACTATAATAATTAGGTAACAATTCCTTCATGATTTTTATTTTGGGATCAAAAACAAGATACCATGACGTACACGGCTACAAGCAAGTATTTAAATTGAATCCAGTTAGAAGTTCTCAAAGTCTTTTAGTAATTGTGCCTTCTGTCCGCCGGAAGGGATCCACTTTCGCGATCTGCGATAATCCTTCAGGACCTCTGCGAATCGGGCGGACGGACGTTATTAATTAAATTAAATCGAAAAGCCGAGGGGGACTTTGTGCACGGCCTTTGATGGATTTTCGTGCCAAGTCCGGCGAGCTGCTGCGAATACCTGCTGGTAATCCTCGCTCCGTGCACGTCAACGTGGAGATTTCGGCGCCATTCATCAAAACCCCCGAGGAAATTCGGAGGCGAGTGTGTGTGGGCGATTTTGCACTCCGCCGTTCCATTAAGCGCAGAGTGCGAAAAGCGAAACCAATCAACTTTCAAAATACCAATTCTCGCAAGACTCCCCAACACCTGACGGTATCATAAAAATAAATAAAGTAAATAAAAATGAAGTATATGCTCCATCTCCTGTCAAATAAAATTTGCAAATTAAATAAATTGAATTACTGAATGGGATGATTGTATCATTTCAACGAGCAAAATAATGTTATATTTCTGCTATTTACGTTTTTTTCGTGCACATTGTCGTTCTACTATATTTAGTAGTTTTTGATGGTTTTCGTCAATTTTCCGTGTAGGTACAAGATGTAATATGTGATGTAATCAAGATGGGATATGGTAAATAAGGTTAATTGGATGTTTCCATGGCTGAATAAGTGTTCATCATCGTACGTATTAAAAGCATCGTTCCATGTGGCAGTTGAGTCCTGAAAACGTCTGTGTGTTTTTGTGGATAAGAGTGGATAGAGATTCAATTTTATTGAAGTGTGATAACTTTCTCAAGGTGGAACCCACATCTCGCAAACTATTATTGTGAAACTTGTTTACACCAAAGCTCGGCCGAGCTTTCGTAAACATTTTGGATTTTTCGCGAAAACAGAATGCTCATCTATTACACGGAGAAAGCGGAAAAAACTCGCAGATATTTACAGGTGACGCTAAGTGTTATTTATCTGCGTCCGCCATGTCGGGGGTGGGACGGGATTTGTCCCCGTTTCAAAATGTAAATTGCCGGCAGCTCTGGGCGACGTAAATCACGAACCGCAAAGCCGGACGCGGGGGCGGTTATAAATATTTTTTCGGCCCCCACGACCCGCGCATAATTCACAAGGGGGGCGAGTTTTTGTAATATCACGAAATTGCATTTCTTCGCCTAACCATTAGCCGCCCCCGCGCCTTGATTGTCGCCAGCCGACGCACCGCCCCTTAAAACTGCGCCCCGGTGATAAATCCCGTCCGATTTATGCAAATTGATAAGCGATAAATAAAATTAATTCGGCGGCAATAAATGTTTCATTTAACCCGAATGCCGAACAATTAATCAAACGCAATTTCTATATACAATTAGTCATGGCCGCGATGCGGAATTAATTAAATTAATTTAATTAATTGCGCGCGCGAGATTTTTCCCATAAATCGCAAGGGCAATTTGTTCGTTACGGTCACCAATCTCTGATTCGGAATACGCACAAATGTATATATTCTGCATGGACCTCAAAGTAATTAAATTCTGAATTGTAATTTGGAGCAGCGGAATTCCGGCAAATAACTGGATACACCAGCAAATATCTGATGCATATAAATAAACGTTCCCTGTATTCGACCTAACCATAGTTGAATATAACTTACATAACAGTCTTTTCTCTATTAACCTGTCCCGAAATCTTGTATTTCAATTACACTCTTCAATTACGTTTGCTAAATAAAATAATTCATACCATTTTCGCAGCTTCGGATCGCTGCCCTCTTTCAGTTCTTGCGTTCATTTCGGAAACAAAGCATGCCGAGGAAAAGCACTGTGCACTGCTTTCAATTAAAGATAAAAGAATAAAAAACCCTTTGTTGCACTCACTTATGTTACGTTTTTATCCTGGAAGGGAACACAAAGCGGACGCCTGGTACATTGCAAGGTATTGTTATTGCGGCCAGCATTTTTCGGACGCGATTTCCGCGCAATAAAGAAAAAGTGGCCGAAAACCCGGTAAAAGGCTATACACATATATTATAATGGACCCTGAAGAGGGAATAATCACAAAACGATGTGGGATTACTTGCAAGCGTTCTAAAGCATGACGAGGAAAATGAAGGTATGTGAGTGTTTTCAGAAAATAATAAACTATTCATGTACGAAAATAAGATAAAACTGCTGAATGCTATAGGGATTGTGTTATGCAATAATTTGGTTAAGATACATTCATGTTTTGAACGATATTAGAAATTAGTTTGTAGATAAAATGTGCTACAGAGATATTTACTTAGTAATAGCTGTGTAAGAACACTGTTTATACATTGATAAATGCAATTCGTTATTTTTTTTTTAGAACGCTAAACTTCATTTTGATAATAAATCACTAAACAACACTAATTATCTCAAAATTATGCTGATGTGACTTAACCGCATTGATCCATAAAAGCATCCATAAATAAAATGCTGTATGTTATCTAAAAGTACTAACATATTACTGTATCTCAATGTACGGCAGAATGGAATCGTGTTTTGGAAAGTTGAATAACTCAGCTTACTTCTAGTGTTAGAAAAAATAGCTTTACTAAAAAAAATGCATACAACAATGATTTGTTGACAATTAGCAATTAGCAACATTAGCAATTGGGATTGCAAACGATTCTTGTGAATATTCTAAGTTCGAATTTACAATTATCTGAGAAATAAGAAATTAATATTTTGACTCGGATCAAAGGCACTGTAGATGATGTTTGGCGTAGTAATGCAAATTTATTAACAGCTGATATTGCAATAGAATTCATGGCCAATAAAGTAAAAGAACAAAATCCGAGATTAGCAAAAAGCTCGTATCTACTATATATCATCTAGTCAAAGAAATAAGAACGGTGATGCGGCGTTTTTTCACATAGCTATTAAGTAAAAAAGAAATCGTGAGTCTCGGAAATATTCCCACCTATAAATCTGGCTCAACTAAAAACGAAAGTGTTAAACATATTGTCACGTTTTGAAGTAAATATATTGTGATGATTCAAATTCAAATTCATATTTACTTATACACGTAAGCCACATTACAAAATATTGTAAAATATGTTTTCTTGCGGATGTGCGAGTCAGTAGAAACAAAGTACAAAGTATACTAATTGTGTGATCGATATATACTCAAGCTTCTATTTATATAATACATTACTATATCAGGAAACAAAACTAGGTACTAACTTTTCGTTTGCCGAGATACTGCTTTTCACATAATTTCGAAACATCCAAGATCAAGCAGGTTGATCGAAACATTTTCTCAACATTTTAGTGATGCATTTAAGTTATTTACAAATGGAGATAGTTTATCCTATAATATCTAATTTGAAAGGTTATTATTTTTCATACCAGCTGGAATAACAGTCCAGTCATCAATATCAATAATTCATATATGCGGACGACATAGTCTCTGCTAAAAGCGATAACAAAGCTAGCTAACCTCAATTGTTAGGTATCAAATTGTATCATTGGATAATAATTGATTATTAATATTAGAGGCGGCATCTGTGGCTTTGTTTGTTTATATAAGCCGGGGCGCGACGCGCTCAGCTTAAGAACGAAAACGAGGGGCACATTAAGTTACGTGCTTTTAAGGAGTGTGGATGCAAGTTCGGTGCCGATTGTGGGGAAAGCATGTGTGATCTGGTGTTTTGGTGTGTGTTGCGATGTGGACGGTTATGGATTAGGTGTTGGAATGGATTAAAGGTCAGTACATAAATTACAATATGTATATTAGATAGAGGTGCGTCCTGGAGGTGCGTTCTGGTAATTGCAACAAAAGAGGTTAATCCTAGTAATTGCAACAAAAGAGGTTAGTCCTAGTAATTGCAACAAAAGAGGTTAATCCTAATTGCAACAAAAGAGGTTAATCCTAATTGCAATAAAAGAGGTTAATCCTAGTAATTGCAATAGAGAGATTCGTCCTAGTAATTGCAATAGAGAGATTCATCCTAGTAATTGCAATAGAGAGATTCGTCCTAGTAATTGCAACAAAAGAGGTTAGTCCTAATTGCAACAAAAGGGGTTAATCCTAATTGCAACAAAAGAGGTTAATCCTAATTGCAACAAAAGAGGTTAGTCCTAATTGCAACAAAAGAGGTTAATCCTAATTGCAACAAAAGAGGTTAATCCTAATTGCAACAAAAGAGGTTAATCCTAATTGCAACAGAAGAGGTTAGTCCTAATTGCAACAAAAGAGGTTAATCCTAGTAATTGCATTAAGAGAGGTTTATCCTAGTAATTGTAATAGAGAGGTTTGTCCTAGTAATTGCAATAAGAGAGGTTTGTCCTAGTAATTGCAATAGAGAGATTCGTCCTAGTAATTGCAATAGAGAGGTTTGTCCTAGTAATTTCAATAGAGAGATTCGTCCTAGTAATTGCAATAGAGAGATTCGTCCTAGTAATTGCAATAGAGAGGTTTGTCCTAGTAATTGCAATAAGAGAGGTTTGTCCTAGTAATTGCAATAGAGAGATTCGTCCTAGTAATTGCAATAGAGAGATTCGTCCTAGTAATTGCAATAGAGAGGTTCGTCCTAGTAAGAGGTGTATGTCACTGCTTTGCACATGAAGGTGAAATACAATAGTCGTAGAGAATAATGGTTGAAGCCGTGAGTGCTAGCGATCCAGTTGGCGAGAGAACTGGCGGGGGAAGGGGAGTTGTTCCCCGGTAAGTCCTTCCAATTATAGTTAATATACAATACTAAAAGAATACTCTTTATATGTGGGGAAATCATTTGGAGCCAATGCCATCTTCGGATCGAGTTCAATATAAAGCCTGCGCATCCTGACCAATGAAAATACAGTATATTATGTAAGTGATTATTATTATTAATAGGTAAAATGGCGAAAATTTATGTATTAAATATGACGTCAAGTTAAGGCTACGATTGGAAAAAGAACTAGCCTAACACAATACATTACACAGATACATATCTGCTTCAAGAATACATGATCAGATATAAAAATACAAAAATGCAGTTCATAATAGTGCTAAAATACCAAAATAAAATACTAAAATACTAAAAGACTAAAATATTATAATAAAAAGAAAAGATCACACAAAGATACAAAATTTACATTCACGTGAGATACTCTTCCTGAAGCCTAGTCAATGCAACAGCAAAAGAACATCAATATCAATATCAATATCAGGGCCAAAGGGCGCCGGAAACTAAGGAAGGGCACCATATTGATGCATCCCTAGACAAGTTCACGTCGCAAATCTGCGAGCAAACTTTATACGAGAGAAAACTTGAGAGATTATATTATGTGCAGTAATAAGTGATATTCAGCACCCTAAAGTCGTATTAGTTCCTTAATTCTTCATTTTTAGAGTCTTTGGGAGCGTAATCCAAAATTTAAAGTTGTAAAATTATTATACAGGGTCATTTTTTAAATATGGAACCAAAGCGCTCCTACCGAGATAGCTCGAAAACGAAAATCTTAGTTCAGGTCAATTTTCTCATCGAATTTATTACGCATTTTCAGATCAACTTAAAAAATATATGACGTCAGTGATTTTTACTTAGGACGCAATTGATTTTTTTTAATAGATTTCGATTTTTTTATTTCACAACATTTGTAGAGCTATTTATTCTCTTTAGTCACATAAATTTTTTTTTTGCAAAAATTCCTATCCTTTCAATTAAAAATGGTGTTTTTAATAGCATTTATTATTGGGATATCATTTGATGTATTGAAACATCCCGATTGTTATTGCAATATCAGTAGAGGTTTCAAAATATAATTGACAAATCAGGGAAATGATGATTTCTAAAAATTTGACAATATTTAGAAATGTCTTAATATATTTAAATTTTTAGACAAATTTGGAATTTGATAAAATGTGAGCAATAATAATGTCATTCATTTCTGATTTTTATTATCTCAAAATCACTGAATATTCAAAACTTCAGTAATACTAGAAATTTTAAGAACTATTGAGATACCTATCTAAGAAATCTCGATGGTCTTAAAAATCTTAAGAATTCTCTAAATCTCTAATCATATTGGGAGTTGTTCAAAAACCTATGCAACTATTGATGTATTAGGAAATCTGTGGAAATCTCCAAAATTATTGAGAAATCTTGGGAATTATTGAAAAAAATCAAACGACTTGCAGTTTTCATCTCGAAATTAATGAAAAATCTGCAAAAATGATGATAATTAGTAGAAAATTTGTAAAGTCTGGAAAATATTGAGAATTCGTGGAAATTATTGGAAAATCTCGCGGAATGTTGATAATGAATTTTCGAAATATTTAGATAAATTAAGAATTATCGAAACAGTAGAATAAAAAATGTATGTAATAATCGTGTCAATAGTGTGAATCAATGTGGATTTAATTTTTTATTTAATTTAATTTAATTTATATTCTGATATAAATTATCATAACGATAATAACCATTAAGATTATTTCTACCTTAATTATGTGGTAGTCTACTCAATGAACAAAATTACGTTATTTGGTCTGAACTTCAATATTTTTAATAAATTAATTAATCATAACACTTAATAAACCTAATAAAATTGCAATTTGTCTCATATCAATAATTTGTCACTTGAAAATGACCGTAAAAAATCCAAACTAGTAGTGACTTTTAAAGAAAAATAAAAGTGGTAAAAACACCGCAACATAATAATTAATTATGAATATACAATTATGAATATATATAAGTGATTATTGAGAATTAATGAGAATTCTGTACAAATCTCGTAAATTATTAAGACATCTAGGGCATTATTAAAAAAAAACTCTGGAATCGATAAGTATTGAAAAATCTGCAGGAATCTCAAAGAATATTGAAAAATCCTGGAAATGATTGAGTTATCTCTAGAAATGTTAGTAATGAAAAATATTGAGAAATTAAGGAAACTATTGGAAAATCTCTCAAAATCTTGTTACTACTTAGAAATGACTAGATATTTTAAGAATTATAGAGAAATTTGGAGAATGAAAAATGTAGGTATGTAATAATCGTGTCAATCGTGCCAACCAGTTTTCATTTTCTGCTTTTAGTGATTTTAGTCTATTAGAATAAATCCTAAATGAAAATAATAATGAAAAATCTACAAAAATCAATAAAAGTATTGAGGTCTCTACTTTCTAAGGAATGGATCAGTATTTTTGCAATATAATTACGTGACTGTAAAGAGAACTAAAACCTCTACAAAAGTTGTAAAAAAAATTTCGAATTCAGTTTGAAAATAATGTCTATAACTTCATAAGTAAAAATTTACTGACGCCCTAATATTTCGTCAGTAAATGCGAAATAATTAGTAAAAATCGACCTATTCGAGGACTTTTTTATTATTTCGAGCTATCTTGGCATAATGGTTCAGTATATAAAAAATATTCAGTATAACTTATGTTTAATGCAAGACACCGAGATGCACATGCTGTATTAAGGGCGCAAATGCCTTTGAAAATTAATTATAAATATAAAATGAATAAATAAAAAAATATATATATATAAATATATTAATGTATGCAAGAAATTAGTCTCCACAGAATCCTTGTCAAAATTGCAGTAAAGTAAATGTTTTTCAATGAATTATTTATTAAAAAAAAATTTGCCGTTCCATTTTCATCTCTAATAATTTAAACTTTAAGAAAAGTTAATTTATTTAACATTATTGCACAAGATTATGTACTTATGTACGTCAATTTATAGGTAATATATTGTTTACAATTTAACATGTTCACAAGTTAACAATACACAGAAAAGCATAACATTCAGAAATTAATACTACAACAGAGAGACATAACACAACCACACTTATATAGTCACATCTGAGAACAGAAATTGTTCCACTGAGTGGAAGGCTTTTGTAGCCAGATATTGGCTAACTCTCTGCTTGAAATGTTTTATTGGGCGTACTCTAATTTTGGTTGGAATTTTATTAAATAATTTAACTGCTACGTAATGATGGCAGTTTTTACTCGTTTGAAGTCTATACTGTGGCAATATGAGGTTATTCCTATTTCTAGTACTATACCCGTGCATATCAGAGTGAGTGATTTATTCTGGCAAATTATATTTTATGTACAGGAGGTTTTGTAAGATATAAATGCTGGGGAACGTTAGTATTTCAAATTCAAATTTAAAATTCAAATTTCTTAATTATGCGTTTTTGTACCTATTGTACAAATACATTTATCATACAATTAACCATAAAAACTCAGACCTGCAATCATCTCTAGACCTCTGTGTCGATATTAGCCTGATTTTAGCTTTTCTTTGTAAAGAGAAGATTCTTTTCCAGTTGGTGCCCTGTCCTTACACCATAGCTGTGTATGAAATAATGGAATGTATGAGTGCATAGTACGAGGTTTTTAGAACACCTCTTGATACCTGATTGCGTAAGTTTCGTAGGACAAAAATATTGCTCAACTTTTTCGCAATGTACACTATGTGACATCCCACTCAGTTTGTCATCTAAGTTTACGCCTAAGAACTTTGCCGAGTTGACTCCGATCTGATCTTCTTTATGTCTTACTGTACAAATTATTGTGTTGGTCTTATCTTTATTTAAGACCAGTTTATTACTTTTGAACCAGGCTTCCACAGCCGTCTGTGCTTCGCCCATTGCTGTTAACAGTGACTCTGCAGGTTTTTCTCTTACTGACACGCTCGTATCATCCGCAAACATTATTCGGTAAATATGCTCTTGTAAGCTTTTTGGACAATCGTTTGCGAATATTAGAAATAGCAATGGCCCAAGAATGGACCCCTGGGGGGACCCCGACTGACATATTCCTTTTTGTGGACGTTTCATTTTTGAATATTACTCTGTGGGTTCTACCTGACAGGCATAAACGTATCAGTGATCCACTTTCGATGCTGAAGTTGTAGTAAGACAATTTTCCAAACAGCAAGTCATGACTGACACAGTCAAATACCTTTGGGAGATCACAGAATACTATTGCTGCATATTCGGATCTCTCAAATGCATCGACGACATATGTCACTAGATCAACAATAGCCAATGTTGTATTTAATCGTTTCCTGAGCCCGAACTGAGTTTTATCTAATTATCAAACACTAGGTTCAAAAGAATTACTGTGGTGTTGTATGTTTAAAAATTTCTAATTTCTCTCTTGCTACTCGGTTTAAGTGAAATTACTGCTAACGTAAGAGACTTTCCGAAGGCTAGGTGCGACGTTAAGGAAAGCTGATAGCGGTTGTGGTTTTCTATTACGTCGATTCGACGTTGCTAGTAAAACTCGTTTAATCTCACGTGGTTTGGGTGATCCATATATACTGGGTTCATCGCAAGGTTACATGATGGACACTTTATTCCACTTGCTACGTTCGTCCGTGGATTAAGCTCTCATGTGAAGTATGTTGAAATTAAAGTCAAAGTACACAAAAACCACCCCTCATTTTGTGTTCAGCCCTGCCTGCAATGAAAACACGTCTTCTTATCTCATTCAATGCATTATGCAGTAAAAGTACGACTTGAATTATTTTACGTAAGGGAAATATTTGCTCTCTGTATCCTGCGAGTTGCTCATTATGATAAACTTGATAAACATTCCCCCGTCATTTTCGTTCAAGACGGAAATTCCGCGGATAATCTGCTCGTGAAAAATTTTGACTTACGCTCTCACGTTTGCCACCCCCGGGTCGATAGGCGAAGCGGCCGCCCCCTCCTCGGAGAAGTTGCCGCCGCGCGGGGGAGAAAGTTTCCGCGAAATTATTGAATGGCAGTGCTCATTGCGAATTCCTGCGGGGCGCTCGCGAAGTTTATGGAAGCGCCGGAGAAAATACGACGGATAAAGGGGGCCAATTTACACCCCGCACGCTCGCGCCCGCCCCCCGCCCCGCGCCACCGCCGCCGCCGCGGCGAAATTGATTTCCGGCGGCGGCGGACGAGGAGGGGGCGGAAAAAACAAAAGCGCATCGTAAATAATTGATTTTAATGTATCGGCACGAGGCCCCCGCCCGGATGATGGATGGGGCTCAGGCGTAGGTGTTTCGCACCTAATTGCCGCAGCCGCCCCCCGCGCGATCGTTTCCGGCGGATGACTGCACGGGGAGGCGGCAGAGCGGTGGGCGAAAACAATTTCATCGAGTGCGTGTGCGGGAGTAATTGCCCGGCAATTTAATTTTGAGCCCCGCATCGCGAACACCTGCACCGCGTAAATTGACGAAAACGCAATAAATAATGAACCCCGGTAATAAGCAAACGTTATAAATTTGATCGTGCGGGTTAGAGATTTCAGCCATTCATTACAAATTTCAGCGCTCCCACCTACAACTATGAAATAAAGTTCAGGGCTATCAAAATTAACATAGCCTTGATGTAAACTTGAAAAGTGGCAGACAACCCCTTAAGACTTTAAACTAGAATTTAATTTAAATAACTCAATTCATTTAAGGGTTGTTTTGTTAAAATAATTACTTGAACATACATAAACTATGTATGTTAATAATGCAAGACATCGAGATGCGCATGCTATATTAAGGGCGCTATTGCCTTTGAAAATTAATTATAACATATTAATTTAAGCAAAAAGTTCAGCGCAAATTGAGCTTTAATTACAGAATAATGAAACACGACTCTTTCGCAGAAAATTCTTGGCATTCTGCCCTATAATTTAATATTACCCTTACTTATGTTCTCCAGATTGCATTTTTTTGTTTAATTTCATGTGATTGTACCTAACTAAGAAATTTAAATTCTGTGTATGGCATCCGGCAAGAGTTGTGCCGCAATTTCCCATAAGATTTAACATAGGCCTCCAAATTCGCATTTCTCATCGCCTCGGGCATCGCTGAGCCAATTTCCCATCCCCTATGATTTCTCACCCCCTCGGGCATAGATCGCTGAATACATGTGCTAACAATCGAAGTTCTTTGCTGTAAAATTATTGATTATGCTGCAAATTACTAAATTTTTCGAATTTTTCTCCAAATTTGTGTTATGATTGACTGATAAATTATCCAATACTTCATACGTTCTTGTTAATTATCAAAAATGTCGCCAAAATTCAGTTGCCAGAACTGAATTCATTGGGACATTTTGTTCCAGACATCTTAATTTCAATTCAATTATCTTGGGCTCGTTTTGACTTATCGAGTCTAGAAATTAGATGTACATGTTCCATAAAACATTCCGTACAAACCAGAATTTGATAATTTTTTTGAAATTATTGTATTATTCATTGAAAGTTATTTTCGTCAACGTTCTATTTCAAGGCTTATGGTAAACTTTTTAATGTAGACAAATTCCTGCTATGGTTTAGTGATACAATCTTTGAATAGAAGCGGTCAGATTTCTTGTTTGTTTTAACATGTTTGGGTTTTTTATGAAAAATTTCAAATAGAAATACTTGCAAATTTCCTTTTATATAAAGAGTTCCCACTAATATAAAAAAAAATCTCAAGAATCACTAATTGGATCTAAATTTATTTGTACATAAATAATACTGATATATCATATAATAGCAACAATTAATTAGATGTGCAGTGGCTTTTGTGAGAGAATGAGATAAACAATTAAAATGGGCTTTATAAACCATACAGTGTCAATTAAAAATGTTATATCTTGGGAATCGCTCATTGGATATTAATTAAATTATACAAATTAAATGCCAGTTGTTCACTTAGTGTCGGCAATAAATTGCATTAATATTTATGGCGTACTTTTTGAAGTATCAATATTTAAATATAATACAATAATAAAAAGTCAGTCTAAGACGGCGCACATGTGAGTTCTCCCAGGCAAAACAGTGCTTGATCAATAAATATCAAAAATACAAGACCATCGATCATTAAAATATTGACTGAAGTATTTTTAGTTTTATTATTATCCAAAATACTTAGTGGTATTTCACTATAATTATTACAATCTGACCAAAGATGGATCAATGAGTAATGTTATGTCAATTACAAATTACTAAATTTAGATTTAATGCTAAGGTATCCTCATAAGGTATGCTAAGGCATAACGTAAGGTATAAGGTAAGGTATGTTCAATACTATCCCTCAGATTAAAATATGTAGCGAAACATAGTCGACTTAATTAAACAAATATAGCGTGTACACTATCACTATGCTCTGATTTTACTATAACGCAATGAAAAATGAAATCAAAAATACTATAATTAATAATTGGGCAATAGCCAACAAAATTTGTATGGAAATTATTGAATTTAGACAAAAGTAATTGAAAATTTGAAAATCAGAATTCAAAAATTGCTAAACATCATTAGAATTTTTACACAAACATTTAGTTTTATGATGCATTCAATATCGATGATACAATTAAAGTATAATTTTAGATATTTGCACATGTAAACATCCTAATATTGAATAAAAATTGAAAAACGTTGATACAATTAATTGATCATTTGACAAAAGTCGTTAAAATGTTGATGGTTATAATTGAAATTTAGGCAAAACAGGCGTCAAAATGAGATGAGTCAACTAAGATATAAGGCAGTATAAAGGGAAATTATCCAACAATGTAGACAAACTAATGAATGTACATGTATTTGCGTACAAAACTTAGGAAATATATTTGAGCAGGAAAGTAATACTCCTATTAAATAGGACAATCTAGGTTTATAAATGTGTATGTATAATGTATATGTAAATAATGATAGTAAATGCATAGAAGATGAAAATATTTTTTAAATAGAAATGATTGATGTATAATCAATCCTTACAAACTAATTAGAAGAAATTTTAGAGAAGCTATCAGAAAAATGATAAGAAATAAGACAAAAATCGGGATTGTAAGGAATGAAAGCAGATTTCACCTACTGCAATCAAAAACTGCAAGAAAAAGAAGCAGGGAGAAGATATTGGAAGAAGAACGATATCGTGTTAAAAAACATAACATGAGTTGCCAAAACAACTACCAAGCTTTTCAAGGCAGCATTAAACAAAATAATGATTGCCAGAATGGTTGCCAACGTCCGAAACTAACAAGAAACTTTAAAAAGAAGAAGAAAATGAAGAAATGTGGAAGTATATTTCGCGAAACTGTGTGAAGGACAAAACTTAAGAAATGTATTTGAGCAGGAAAGTAATACTCCTATTAAATCGGACAATCTAGTATTAGAGAAAATTCATTAAGTTCTGGTGCTTCCTGGAAATTCAAACCATTTATAACTTTATAAATATGAGAATATAAGTAACACGTTAAGTGAAAATTTTCTAAATTAACAAATGAATACGTTTTACTCAGTCCTAAATATGTCAAAAATAAGCCAAAATTACAAACAAGTTCCACGAAATTCAATGAAAATTCAAAGTGTCCCGAAAATTATACTCCCTCTATCCCAAAATATTGTATACATTTTCTTTTTTTATTTGTCCCAATTTATTGTATACAAAACTTTTAAGGTTTTTTTAAATTTCACAAAAATTAATAAACGAATCGAATTTATTAAGAGTACTATCAAGAAACAAGAAAGAATGGACTAAATTTGTATATAATATAGTTTAAACTAAACAAAAATGTAACAACATGAAAAAGTTCCCTACACCATTCTGTGGTAAAAGTGAGAATGATTATATATACAGGGTGTCTCTAAATTACGTGGACATGGCTTAACCACAGATAACTGGGATCAATAAAAGACGATTTAACAAAACTTATCAATTTACAAATGCGTTTAGTTTAGTTAGTATTCAGGTTCAAAGTTAATTTAAAAAAAACAAAATTTGCTAATAACAAGAGAACGTTTTCATTGATTTGGATGTTGTTTGGTATGACACTATGACACTCTATACGGGTATAACTCATATTTTGACATAATATTGTTATTATCAGTAGACCGGTTGTATTCAAGCAAGGGTGGCTCAATTTTTTTTCTATCCCAGTAATCTGTGGTTAAGCCATGTCCACATAATTTAGAGACACGCTGTATATATGTATGTAATAACCTTTTATCAAAGTTGCCATGATAAAAAAGGATAGATATAAAATACATGTCTTAGTTTAATGTTGTCAAATCTGACAGATTTGACAAAGATCTTATTGATTTATACGTTTCACCGACCACCAAAAACGCTGCCTGTTGGACATGTATGTTAGAAACGGAGTAAAAATTGAAGTTCAGTGGGTTTATTCGATACGTAATGCATTTGAAGATTTCCAAGAAACTTTTCCTGAAGTGGTCATTCACTTTGATAAATTTGGCAGAAAAGTAATTCATGCATACGTTTTTTTTCATGGCACGCTTTGATGGTAGATTTTTTTAATCACTTGTTATGTGTCTGGGAATTTCAAAAAAATTGTAAACTTCTGAAGAGTATACGATATGCTACACGATGCTTCATGGAAATATAAAATATTTGTCAAAGTATAAATTATGCAAATGTATTGGCCAAACTTAAATGAATACCTTTTACTCGATCCTGAAAAAGATAGAAATTCGTAAATATTGTACACATCATTTTGCAAAACTTTCAGAACATCCCAAAAATGGTAATAAAAATATCCGAGAATTAAAAATTGCTTGGGTCGATCACATCAGCAACAAACATGTTTTGGAAAGAGCAAAGAACTAGAAGTACTATTCACTTGAAAAGAAATAAAACTGGAACTCCTCGGGTATATAACGCACAATCCTAAATTTATGACCACAAACAGATTTGATATAAAAATAAATCAAACAAAAAATGTAGCAGTCTACTTTTCTATTGTAAACTGTTAATATTTTTACTACAATCTATCAAACATAACATTTCACGTAATCAATGAACTAGAATTGGCCTGAGAACCAATCAGTGTAGCTCGGGCATCGATATTGGCTGATGCACTCCTCCAGGTCGACGAATTCGCGGCACGTAGGCGACCCGAGAGCGAAAATCGAAACGCGGAGGAGCACTAAGTGAAAACGGAACACACATCGCCCATTAGGCGAATTGCGTCGGCCCTCGGGCCGCTGACTTATTCATTACGGTCCAGCAAGCCCAGCCCTGCAAGTGGGGCAATCGGTGCGCACGGTTTCGCCGCGAATCGAAAAAGTGCGAGGCCGTAATTTCCCGGCCCTTTCCCTTCGATGCCGGGGAAATCCCTTTGTCGCGGGAAAAAAGCGACGCACTTGGAGCGTGCGACGAGTTTTCCCGGCGAAAGACAATCCGTCCCTTGAAGGGCCGTCTCGTGTGAGGGCATCGATGGTTCTTCGCAAGAACTAATTCGAAACAATCGATTCTCATCAACGTCGGATGCCAGGGGCAGAGCACTGGGGCCGGATGTGTCCTGTGGAGCTCCAGTTTTCGTCCCGACAAATGACTTGCACTTACGGATACTTTGTCAATGTAACGCTTATCTAGTCTAGACGTTAGAATCGGGGGGCTGGTCTTTGACTAAAGATCATTTGTTGCACGAGAACCTCAAAGCTCCAATTACAGGCACCTCAGCTCTCATTGTTTATTTGGGCAATTAAAAAAATCGAAGCTTCGCAGGAAATTCAATACTCAACATATTATTATAGAGCTCAGTAACTTGAGAGAGTATTCACAGTCCGTACTTGAGCTTGAGTTCTACTCAAGTCGTTTATTTTGTTGCGTTTGGTCCATAAACGTTCATAGTCCGTACTTGAGCATGAGTTCTACTCAAGTCGTTTATTTTTATGCGTTTGGTCCACAAAGGTTTATAGAAAATACTCAACAGACAGTACCTGAAACTTTACTACTTTTCAGAATACTCAGAAATGCTGCAATTTAAGGTGATGCTGGATGGAAATCTGTCAAATGCGTATTTTATTGATCTAATATCTACTATATTTTGATGCTAATACTAATAAGTTACCAGGCACTTATTAAAATATGGATCAAATTTTTGTTTTGTTTAGTGCGTCATGGTATTCGTCTTCTGTTTTATTTGGTAGTTTTTCATTTCCTGTGATTTAATTGAAATGTCTGTCGTACCAGTCTTTCACGATTTCACATAATTTCTAAATAAATTTATATAAAATATATATTTTATATAAGAACTGCTTGCATAAAATTTTAGATAGATGAAAATTGTAAAATAGAAATATCTGAATACCATCTGATAGTAGTTTCTCTATAGTTTTAGTAGTTATTTACGTCTGCTTCCTGTACTAATACTGAGGAAAATATTTCGATTATTTTACAAAAATATTTTAGGAAAAACTAGTTTACAATTTTATATTGTACAGCAAGCACTAAATATTCTAAAATATTCTCATTTTTAAAAATAAGAGAAATTCAAAATACTCCTTAGTAATCTACTTTTTCTACTACTTTTGTTAAATCTACATAACAATCTAATTTTCATATACTATATGACGTATACTATACTATATACTATACTATATGCGTATACTGTATAAACTATACTATACATACAGGGTGGCCCACCTATCCTCGCTCAGATCATTGCTGCTAGACTTATGAAAATTGATGACAAAATCTGATTGGAAGTTATTGGAACCTTGATGTGCTACTTGTTAGAATTATTTTAGAGTGTACAGAGTGTACCATAAATCCGGGGCATAAAATTTCGTCTATTTTTTAGAGTGATCACCATTTTTGGAATCTGCTTCATGAAGGCTTCACAAATTATATTTATTTTTCAGGGATCAGATGCAACATTATAAAGTAATTCACATTTTAATCAAATTTAACGCAAAATCATGGACGTGGAAAAATATTCAACAAAACCTTATTAAAAGAGATTAATGAAAGAATCTGCGTATGCAAGTACTCAAGCAATGTGTCAAAACATACACAATATTTTGAGTCATGTAAAATACACAGGGTGATCTGAAACAACGATAAAATTTTGCAATTTTCAAATGGCTAAAACTTTTTTTTAAAATGGAACACCCAGTATATAGCTTCATATTCTGAGTACTCATCTAACGAGCTATTCAATAGCAGCATATGGACTATAATCTAATAATCCATTTTAATAGGTAAATAACGATCATTCTCAATAAGTTTTAGCAATTTGAAAATATCAAAAT
The DNA here is from genome assembly GCA_951805005.1 of Othius punctulatus. Taxonomy (NCBI): domain Eukaryota; kingdom Metazoa; phylum Arthropoda; class Insecta; order Coleoptera; family Staphylinidae; genus Othius; species Othius punctulatus. The sequence goes on along the minus strand of OX638139.1, from coordinate 105,023,654 downwards.
TCGATCATTGTTTCAGAAAACGCGTATTCAACGTGACAACAAATATTGTGCTTGTTTTGGCACATTGCTTGGGTACTTGCATACCCAGATTCTTTCATTGATGTCTTATAATAAGGTTTTGTTGAATTTTTTTCCAAATACCAAAAATTAAAGAATATACAGAGTGTACTATAAATCTAGGACACAATCATTGATCTCATTTTTAAATAGAACACCCTGTATATTCTTTTATTTTTGGAATCTGCTTCATGTGGGCTTCACAAATCAGTTTTATTTTTAGGGATCCGATGCAAAGTTGCCAAGTTATTTACCTTTTTTCTCAAATTTAACAAAATATCATGGACGTTGAAAAATATTCAACAAAACCTTATTATAAGAGACTTATGAAAGAATCTGCATATGCAAGTACTCAAGCAATGTGTCAAAACATGCACAATATTTTGAGTCATGTAGAATACACAGGGTGTTCTGAAACCACGATACAATTTTGGTTTCAAATGGCTAATACTCATTTTTTTTAATGGAACACCCAGTATATAGCTTTATATTCTGAGTACTGATCTAATGACCTATTCAATAGTAGCATATGGACTATAATCTAATGATACGTTTTAACAGGTAAATACGATCATTCTCAATAAGTTTTAACAATTCGAAAATTTCAAAATTCGATCGTTGTGTATTCAACGTGACTCCAAATATTGTGTTTGTTTTGGCACATTGATTGGGTACTTGCATACCCAGATACTTTCATTGATCTCTTATAATAAGGTTTGATAAGGTTTGAAATTTGATCAAAATGTGAATAACGTGGAAACGTTACATCTGATCCCTAAAAATAAAATTGCTTTGTGAACCCCACATGAAGCAGATTCTAAAAATTAAAGAATATACAGAGTGTACTATAAATCCGGGACACAACATCATGTGATCTCATTTTTAAATAGATTTTATCATTTCCAAATAATCTAGCCATCATTCTAATCATTTTTAAATAAATTATATTTTACAAATTGCTCCAAGTGTTTCTGACTAAATTTTAAAAATATCGAAAAATATCGAGGAAAAGAAAGTCCATTATGACGTATAAACATTAAATGTGACGGCTATTTAAAATAAGATTGTTGCTATTAATATCTCGGAAACCGCCATCTTGACTTCTGTTTTGACTTGATTCTCAAGTGTGTACGAACGAACCAAGTAACTTTCATTTGAAACTTTTTTCCGTATCATTAATAATTATGGATATATTGGACTGTTTAGAAAATTGCGATTTTTAGTATTTTTAGAATAACTTCGTGCAGTAATGTATTGTTAACAGAAATATTAGAAGTATAGGCCATGCCAGATAAGATGTCACTTTTCACATAAAACCGAAATCTTCCCACTGGTGGAATTAGACCAACAAGAATGCCTCCCAAAAAACGCGGGAGCTGTTTTGCGCCATAAACCCATAAGCCATAAATGTATTCCTTTGATCGTTTAGAAAATAGGTGGTAGAAAATAGTAATCGCATCACTCAGAGACTTTAAGCATACTATCGTACCTCAATAAATTAGAATCCTCCAAGAGATGCATTCCTAAATTCCAATGGAAACAAAAAATTGCTACTTAATTCCTAGAAGTATTCTAAAAATTGTAAGTAAAAGGACTCAAGTACTAGATATGTAATTTCCAGAAATATAAATAAATAGATAAATATTGTTGCAAATGTCAGAAAATCTGTAATTTTCTAAATTTAGAATTGGGCTAAGCGAAGAAAGTCGATTGCCTATTTCATATATCATACTACCTCTGTTCCATAATAAGTGAGCCATTTGAGTTTTCTTTAAAACTTATTGACACTTAGTTAATTTTTTAATTTATATTTTGATATTCTTAATATACGCCAAATTTTTAATCATATGTGCCATGGACGTCAAAATATTTAACAGTTTAATTTGTCAAAAGCAACAATTAAAATTGGATTTTTTTAACGAAAGTGTTCTAACGCCGAAAGTTTCAAACGATGAGTTGAACACCAAATTTAATCAACTAAAAACGAATGGCTATTGTTCAGTTTTTACTAAGACATCAGAAAAATGCCCAGTTGAAAAAGGGAGCAGTGATTTTGGCAATAGAAAAATTTGGTACATTCTGTTTAAACAATAATTATAAGCTTCAACATATTAGCAAGGCAAAGCTACGTAGGTAAAATTGCTTGGCTACTATTCGTTTATACTAACGTTTTTTGTAAGTTATTTTGAAAAAAATATATAGTACCGCTTAGAATTGAAAGTGGCTCACTTATTTTGTAAAAAATAAACATCGGTAATAGCTCAATTATTATGAAAAACATTAAAATCGTTAATGGCTCACTTATTATGGAAAAAATAAAAATCGGTAATGGCTCACTTATTATGGAGCAGAAGTAGTATCATACAAGGTGTTAATTTAAGAACGTAGACAAACTTAAATGGGTGGTTCCTTGATCAATTCTAAAATAAAAAGTTCATATAAACATGGGGTATCGGCAGCTTCGTTTTTCAAAATAAAGTTTAAAGAAGTTTAAAAAAAAAGTTTAAAAAGGAACAATCTTACAATAGATACAAAACCTGAATAATATCCTGTTATGGAAATAATTAAACAAACCTCATTAACTCATCAGCAACTGTCGAAAATGACAATTGACTGGCGACTCGTTCGAAAATATCATGAACATGACTCTTATATTGCGATTTCTAAAATCTTCCACATTAAGCATTGTAAGATAGTCTGTTATTAAGTAATATTTTTTTTAGAACTTCATTAAACTGTATTTTGAAAACAAAGCCTTTAAGACCCCACATTTGTATGAACTTTTTGAATTAGAATTGATCAAGGAATAACCTATTTAAGTTTGTCTTCGTACATAATTAACACCCTTTATATCAATATCATAAACTTCATCATCAAGAATAACATTTTCTGAGAAATCTCGACAATATTTTTTTCATGCATTGCATACTCATGTGGATATGTTGTATATGGAATACATGTTTATACTCTGGAATTATTCTGAAAATAGTTTACTACACATAGACAAATACAAAAATACAACAGCATCAAAAAAATTCCAAAGAAATCCTAGAACTGTTCGTGCATTTTAAACAAAATCATAAAACGCAAAAAAGTGCACAATTATTCCATATAAAAATCCAGAAATACCAATGTTTCTCAAAACGAATGGTGTTCACAAAATTTAAACATGTAATATCAATTTTGCACCCAATATTACGATTTGTAGAGCTCTTTTTGCAGCCTAAGGAATTTGCGTGAGTCAGACCATATTGTACAATCATAATTTTACCATAATATACCTACGATACTGCCACAAGACCAAATCCAAAAACCTCAGTACAAATTTAACACAACAGAGAAAGAAAATAGTGTGTTATGTGCACTAATAATTTCATAGCAGTAATAATTTCATAGCACAAAATATTAAATAACCTGGACTGAAGTCGATATTTTCATACAAAATAGCCCTACTAATTATCTTCTACTTAGTACTTCTACCCAATTTAACATTTTTTTTTATACCACTTTCATTTAGATATATTTGGTTTCCTTGTTATTCCGCCATAATTTAATTTAAAAAATCAAAATTTTCTGTCTGTCCATGTTTGGAAAAAAATATGTCTTAGGCTTTCCCTTTTTCGTAGACAAATGTCTGCTTATTTTGGTATGCCGAATTTCCCGTTGGTGGCTATTTTTTCATGTCCAGCAAATATCTACGAAACTGCCAGAGAAGGTACAAAATTATTTATATTATTATAATAGACATTAAAATTTACTGCTCGGACTTTAAAAAAAAATTCAACATATCTGAACCAGCATATAAAACTGCACAATATTGCCCATGTAACCTGATCTTTAGCTTTAAGAATTAGAAAGATACCCATGCAATCCTACTCAATTTTTACATTTGTCATGGAGTATTATCATAAATCCGCCTCATCATTGCAATACATATACTTATAATAAATATGATGTAAGTACCTACTTTTCACTATAATCAAACGAAAGTCTGCGTAATAAACTCACTAAACTCTATACTATAAATTACTGTAATTCAGACCTATGGTCCAAAACCAGCGTTCAGTAATAATGTAAGACGCACAGCAGTCGTCGTTCATTGTCCTTAATGAAAACGCATGAAGTGCGACCTCCAGTTTTTTTTCCTCTCCAGAAGTGTTGTTTATATGACACAGGAGGACAAGAAGTGCGCGTCGGCTCGTTATTTGATTCTTTAGGGGACGTATATATTTTCGCAAAATTCATAACCTGCGAGCAGTTTCTTATGCGACACTTCATTTCTCGAGCCTTATTCGGCCGCTTCAAAGTGAGCCACTCGGGTGGCGAATCTCTCGAAAAACAAACATCCCCCATCCCCCAATTCCGACCCCCGGAGTTCGTTAATCTAATTACAAGAGCCGCGCCCAAGGCCCTCCATCTGAAATCAATTATTTAAACCCTTTCACTGCCCCTAAATAATTAACAAGATTCCCAATAACCGCTGCGTGGGGGATTAAGTTTCTCGGGGCCTTTTATGAAAACATAATTAATTACAACAAAACCCCGCATAACACTCAAACGGGCCAACAGGCGCAGAAAACATCCATGTATTGCCTGGGGCACGAGTAAACGTTGATCCTGTAATTTCGTCCAATTTTACGTTGCGCACAGGATTTGTAAATGTATACGAAATTGCCCCAAATATAATTAGAATTCATAAATACAGTATGCTTATATATTCATTTTCTTAAAAAAATATAATTTTCATTATTTTGTTGCGAGTATTTGTTTTTAATGAACAGCATAACATGCTTTAGTCAAAAATTTAAAAAAAACAGCTGATTTTAATACCGAGTGATTATTTATTTTCTATATTATTTTAAACTATATTTTATGGAAATTCATTCCTTCACACATCTTATTTTTTATGTGTAGATTGGTCCATGCATCCAATATATAGTAATACAATATAGTAAGTAAGTAGTAAGGTAGTAGTAAGGTTATGTAGTAGTAGTAAGTAGTATGTAGTAGTAGTAAGGTTATGTAAATAATGTACATTTAAACTCGTAGGCCCTTAAGTAATTCTTCATTTTTCATGTGCGTGGAAGCCACGAATATTGCTGAAACTATCAATAATTTAACATTTGAGTAGTTAAATATCGACTGACACAATTGAGATTTGTATTGCATGGAGATAGCTTTTAATGCCATCTTCATGAGTAATGAGTGAAATGTCTCGTGCGTCTGTAAATAATTCTTCATTGATGTCTTTTCATGTGTTTGGAACCCATAAATATTGCTGAAACTAATAATAATTTCGTATTTCAGCAGTCAAATATCAAATTATATCTTATTATATAAATTATATATATTATATCAAATAATGAGTGTAAATGATGTTGCCTTTATCAAAAATAGAACTATTTTTACTGGGGTGGAACAAAAATATATTACATGGTGACGTAATTACGCATTTCTAAGCATTTAGATATACCTCGTATGTACTTAAAGCCATACGATATGACATTTCGGGATTTGAATTCAGTTTATAGTGCCTAAATCTTCATCCGTTGAATCATATATCTCCTGTGATGAAGTAGACTTTTATAGGAAGAGTTTACAACGCACACAAATGTCCGGTTTTGTGGTTCAATAACGAGGGCCACAACTTTCCGCATTGTTACGCGTATTTAATAAAACGCGTTGTGCAAAAGGACGCGTAATAATAAGGGATTCAGAGCGATTATTGGCTCGATCCACACAAACGGCGGCCTCTGAATATTTACAAACGCGAAAGGGCCACGCATTATCCCCTCAGGAGCACATTTAATGTGCCCCTCGGATTACAGCATAATCTCCAAAGTTTGTGGAAGTAGAAACAATTTTCGTCAAACTGAAACTTGCGTTATTATAAACACGCATTTTGTAACCAAAAAGGTTTTAGTTAAAGCCGACGCAAACATAATCTTCGGCTGGAGCTTCGGTTGCTATAAATCTTCCAAATGTCGAAATGCTGATGTGAACTGGAGATCCAAAATTATAAGCTTGGGTTAACTTTAATCTTAGGACAAAATATCTCAAAATATCTCATATCTTATATCTTACGAATAAGGTGTGGACATATCTCAATATATCATCTCATAGCATATTATATTTACAGTATATAATATGCTATAAATCTTCCAAATGTCGAAATTCGAAATGCTGATGTGGACTAGAAATCCAAAATTATATGCATGGGTTAACTTTAATCTTAGGACAAATTATGTCAAAATATCTCATATCTTATATCTTATAAATAAGGTGTGGAAATATCTCAATATATCATCTCATAGCAAATTATATTTATAGCATATAATATGCTATAAATCTTCCAAATGTCGAAATGGTGATGTGGACTGGAGATCCAACATTATAAGCTTGGGTTAACTTTAATCTTAGAACAAAATATGTCAAAATATCTCATATCTTATATCTTATGAATAAGGTGTGGAAAATCTCAATATATGATCTCATGGCATATTATATTTATAGCATATAATATGCTATAAATCTTCCAAATGTCGAAATGCTGATGTGGACTGGAGATCCAAAATGATAAGCTTGGGTTAACTTTAATCTTAGGACAAAATATGTCAAACTATCTTATATCTTATATCTTATGAATAAGGTGTGGAAAATCTGATATCTTATATCTTATGAATGAGGTGTAGAAATATCTCATATGTTATACCTTACGAAAAAGGATATCTCAAACAGCCCAAATTCCTCCATTTTGGGATTTAGCCACTCCTAGGCAGTCTTCACAATCCAATTTCCGATGTGGATTAGTCCTAATTATACTCTTCTTCTACGGCTAACGCTCTTTTAACTATTCCTCGCCTTTCCTTTCTGTCTTCTACTGTTTCCTTCCATCTCTCTATTCTCATTTCTTTGAGGTATTTTTCAACTTCATCATACCAACGTAGTCCTGGTCTTCCTCTTCTTCGTTTACAGCTTGGTTTCCATTCCATGATAGCCCTGAATGCTGATGTTTCTCCTGCTCTCCATACATGCCCTATCCATCTTATTCTTTGGGCTGTATATCTTATTACTGTCTTTCCACCTATCGTGTCTTCCAATTCCTTATTTGTCCTTCTTCGATATTCATTCTCATTTATTTTTATAAGGTCCAGTTGTACGATCGTGGGTTATCTTTGATCGTGGTTCAATTTCTATGGATTTGATTGTGTTCACAATTGTATCCTAGGTAACTGAACCATTGTCAAGGATGATCCACTATCGTAGAACTGGGCCTTAGTCCCAGTATTGTTCTAAATCTATTTCGTTCCATTAGTGCCATGTTATATTTATTCTTCTTTGCCATGGTTATTGTTTCCGCAGCATAAGTCATCACGGGTCTAATTATTGTTTTGCATATTTGCAATTTCGATTTCACGGCTAGTGCTTCGTTATGTAGTAGCTTATAGTTTGCATAGTACACTTTGTTAGCGCATTGTATTTTCTCCATTACTTCAGTATTTGTTTCTCCTGCGTTTGTGATTGTTGTCCCTAAATACTTGAATCTCTCAGTTTTTTCGAATTCGTGTTTTCCCAGTTTTATGTGTGATGCTTTATTTTTGTTTCTGATTTGCATTATCTTCGTTTATTCTACATTAATCATTAGTCCCATTTTACTGCCTTCTTTCCTCAATTTCTTTTAAAATGTTTGTCACTTAATTTCTCTGCTTTGTTATAATTATTAAATCATCTGCGTAGGCTATTATCTGTGCACCTATATTTATCAGTGTATCAGATTTGTTTATTCTTCTTGTTACATGCTCAAGTGCTATATTGAATAACGTGCTTGACAGTCTGTCTATTGTAAAAGTATGGTTTCTCCATAATCTGTCACTACGCTGACTGTACTTGCTTTCATGGTAAATTCTATTAAATTTCTGAATTTTTGTGATACTCCTAATTTGCTTACTACTGTGATTAATTGTCCTATTTTAATATTATCGAATGCTTGTTACAGTCGATGAATAGCATTTCTAGTTGGATGTTATGTTATTTTGCTTTCTCTATTATTAGTTTTACTCCATGTATGGCATCCACTGTCGATTTTCCTTTCCTGAAACCATTTTGATAATCCATAACTTTATGGTTTATGCATTTTGTCAGTTTTTTTTTTGTATTATAGATGATACTATCTTGTATGCGGCATTTAGTAGTGTGATACCTCTGTAATTTACACAATTCACCTGGCCACCTATTTTAGGTTTAGTAATTATCCTTCCAAGTATCCATTCTTTAGGTATTTGCTCCTCAATCCATATCCTTTGCATTAGTTTATGTATTCTTTCTTCTGATTATTTTCCTCCTTATTTTATAATTCCATATTTATTTGGAGTGTGATTCCCCTGTAATTTACACAATTTCCCTGGGCACCTTTTTTATGATTAGTAATTATCTTTCCATGTATCCATTCTTCAGGTATTTGCTCCTCAATCCATATCCTTTGCATTAGTTTATGTAGTCTTTCTTCCGGTTATTTTCCTCCATATTTTATTAATTCCATATTTATTTCGTCGCTTCCTGGTGTTTTTCCATATTTGCTGCTTTTTATTATTTCCAATATCTCGTTCATCGATGGTGGGTCCTCAATTTCGTTTTCATGTTTTTGTTCTTGTTCCTCTAAGTCTTCTTTATTCTCCTCAATTAGCAGATTCTTGAAGTGTTTTTTTTCCATATTTCATTGCCTTCTTGATTGTCTTCCGCTGCTTTTCTATTTTCATCTCTTATTCGTTTGATATTCAGAGAATTCGTTTTGTTATGTACCTTCATTTTCTGGTAGAAGCTCTTTGTGTTTTGCAATTTTCTTTCACGCTCTATTTCATGCAATATTTTATCCATCCACTACCTTTTTATTGTTCTTATGACTCTGTTGTTTATCCTTCTCCTTCGCTCGTATTCGTCTCTGCCTTCTGTTTTGTTAGTTTTCATCCATTTTATTCCTGCTTCGTTTTTTATGCTAACTCCGTCTTTGCATTTGTCGTTGAATCGCCAATCGTTAATATATATTCTCTGAGTCTATCCTATTTCTTTCCCTTCTGCTTCTTCTATATTATTTTGTATGTCACGCCAAACACTTTCAATGTTTTGTTCTGTTTTCAAATTCGCGTCCTTATACTTCATGACTTCGTCCAGCCCTTTTTCATATTTCTCTTTATTATTTTCATTTTTTAATTTATCTACATTCCATTTTTCTGTCACTCTGTGTTTTTTTTTTGTCTTTATTAGTTTTGTTTAACCCGGCATTGGACAGGAGGAAAAAAGTTACTAATTTAGACAGGTGAGGTTTGTGAAACTCCGAGTTTAAAATTTCGTTAAAAAAATCTCTTGTCATATAGTTTCAGAATATGAATTTTTAGAAGACTGAATACATATCTTGAAATACAGAATAACAACAGGGTAAATATTTATTTTATTTGTATTTATGTTTACAACTGAACATTTTAACACCCATTTTAATATGACTTTGCCATTAAATAAATAATATTAAATTTCTAACTTTTTTATAAACAAAACACTACATTTTAGGATACATAAATATATAAACTTTATCTGCAAAAATAAAGTTTTTGAATATCTTGTAACATAAAAAAGTTATTCGGTCTCAACTTGCTGCATTTTTCACACAAAATCGTTGTGTATTGTAAACTTAAATAGGCCTGACATAATTTGCAATAATATTTTGTCTTTCTATCTAGTGCTCTTGGACACACTGAACATCGACCCGGTTTCAAATTCGTCCTTTTAGGAGATGGCTCGACACTTGTTACACAAATCTCATTTATCGATATTTTCAAATTAGTGCTTAATTTTGAATTCGTTTTTCGCATTTCGATATGTTCTTTTACCAATGATAATCCTAACGACTTTAGATATTTTCTTCTCTTCAACTTGGAGTCATCATTATTTAAATGATATATTATCTGTGAATTAATACCTGGCGTATTCATTAAGGAAAAAAATATATAGTAAGGGGCCACCCTTGACTATTTCTAGCTACGCTGTATGAAGACAACAGCTCATCTACTACATCTACACCGCCTTTTGTTTCATTGTAAAATGTTATAATTTCTGGAAGATTCTTCTCTCCACTTTTTGGTCAATTTTATTATCATTGTGAAATGTCGACAGAAGTATTACGTTTTTCATCTTTCTAGGTATATATGACACCATTGTGAGATTTTCTTGGAAAGCAAATAAACTGGTGCTTTTCCCTCTATTTTTCGTTGACAGAAGTTCGGGTGATATTTGTTTTTTTTATTTTTTCTTAGGGTTCCTACTGTTGTTATCTTGTACTCTGGATGTAGTGTCATCATGACCTCAAAGCTCGTGTACCAATTATCAAATATTACATTTCTATTACTGCCGCATATTGGACTTATTATACGAATAATTATATCAAATGGCTTGTTGCTTAATTGGAAAGGCCCCTCAGGCTGTTGGCCAACATACACTTCCATATTCAATACACAGAAAGTTCTTGCGTCTACCAGAGCTTGGATTTTTATACCGTATTTCGCCGGTTTGTTAGGAATATATTGCCTGAATGAGCATCTTCCTCGAAATGACTCAAGTTTTTCGTCTAACGTCAAATATTCGCCTGGAGAATAAGATGCTTTGCAACTGTCTACAAATCTTTCAAATATCCTTCGGATTGCTGCGAGTTTATCAAACTTTCTTCTTTCGGATCGATTTTGTATGTTGTCAAACCTTGAGACAGTTCAAAAGGAAAGCAAACTGTTTTGACGCCATAACTGTCGGGAATATTTAAATTCCCGTACCATCGGTTTTGTAAAAATCTTTAATATTTCGGTGATTATTTCTAAAAACCCCAGCTAAATATAGAAGACCAAAGAGTGGTTTTATTTCAATCTCGGTTATTTTATTTACATGGTAATTGTTCTCTTTGTATGTAGATAATCTTTCTTTAATTTTTTAGATTGGTGCATTTTGTTATATCAGCAATCATTTGTATGTCGAAAAATAAGCTCCAACATTCTAGAGGAGACTTTGCATTTTTTCCAGTGGTATTTTCACCAGGTAAATGTGTTATTATATTTTTTGATCGGGTTCTAACATTTCTCGATCAAATTTGTCTCAACCACTTTGTGTTATCTTTTGAAAAATACTATTTTTCATTTGGTTTATCATTTTGATCATCATCATCGTTTGTTTGGTAAGCATCGCTTTCTATGTCAGCATCGTTTACATTGTCAGCATCGTTTTCTTTGTCAGCATCGTCCTCTTCGTAATTATTTTCTCCATTACCTTCTTCTGCATCACTTTCTTCTTGATCCGAAATGTCACTCTGTGATTCAAGAAAACCATCAGTTTCAACATCCTTCCACAATTCTAACAGTCAATTTGATTTCCTTTGACTTTTGCTGGGATCATCCATGTTACTTTGTGTTCACTTGTGTGTTTATATTTTGTACCAGCGATTACCATTCCTAATTCCGCTGCTAAGTTGCATATTCTGTGCCCATTATCTTTAGTTGTTTCGTGGATTGTGTGTTTCCCTGCTACATCTTCTATGTATTCTTCTTTCCCAATATGTGCGTTGAAATTACTTAATATTATAACCGTATCTTGTGCTGGTATTGTCTGTATATTTGTTCTAACTTTTCGTAAGTACTCTCTGTTTCCTCATCTTCGGCTGTTTCAGTTGGGACATATATATTTACTAGTGTTAGGTTGAAAGGTTTCATTCGCATTCTTATGTAGGCTATTCTTCCGTTAATTGGTTTAAACTCTATTATCTTTGCTTTCAATATTTTCCTTATTATGAAACCAACTCCGTTTTTTTCTCTCTGACTTCATCTCCTGCATATAGAAATGTAAAGTATTTTTTGTAACTTGTCTATTTTCCTGCCATCTCACCTCTTGCACTGCTACTATTTCTACATTATTACATTATATTGCTTTAGTTGTACTGCTACTTCCATCATTTTACCATCTGTCAGCATTGTTCTTATATTCCAAGTACTTATTGTTATTGTATTTCTGTTTTTTTGTTTCTTCTTCATACTCATATCACTTTCCATTGTGTCCTTTGTCATCTTCTCTACAGGTTGCTTTACGTTTTCTTCTATACACTATTGAAATATAAAAATTAAAAAAAGGTATCTCAAGCAGAGGCCAGTATCATAATAACCTAACCTAATAGCGTACACTCAACTTTACTTAATGAAATCTATTTAAAACTTCGCTATTACTGTCATATACAGGGTGTCCCAGTTATAGTGCTCAACATGGGCATCTCGTAAACGGTAACACGTAGAGAGTTGATTAAATTACATAAAGTAATCTTGGTAAAACAGTGTACACCCTGTATAATAAATCATATTTTATCATTAGGTTTTTTTTTTGGAGAAAAATAAAATACATTAAATTACCGAATTACCAAATATGTTGTTATTTGCAAATGCAGGGTGATTTATACAATTAATAATGTAAGAATTTGCATTGTTTGCTTTAGTATTTTCTTTCTTTTTCTCCCATTTGAAACGATTTACATTCTGAGTATGAGCTGTACGTGCAGCTTCATATTTGCCCGGACTGCCGTTGCTGATATGAGGTGGGCCTCGCGTGCCTCGATTTCATAGCATCCACGGGATAGCATATCATATCGTCCGGTATCATCTGGCCGGAAGGGAGCACAAGCACAGCCACGTGATGGATTGCAATCTGATAACATCGCGACAAGGGAGCGATAAACGGAGTTCTCGGATTAGCGAGATGGGCGTGCGGAATCGCCTGGGGTCCACAATGAAGATGCAATTCGCATAGTAAATGGAGGCCTGTTCATCTGCTCGTTTATCTGATTTATTCGTCTGTAGGTTACGATTCTTATTATTATAGGTAGAAGTAGAATCATTTACAAGATATCAATACGCAGTTCCTAGATTAATTTTCAATCTATCAGGTTTGAACGTAAGTAAAATAAGTCAAGTGTAGCACATACGAAATATTATGGTTTTTAATCTAAATTTGCTGAAATTCCTTAAAAAGCAAGTACAAAATATAGTACTTATAGCCATATTATATAGGGCCGGATTTAGACTTGATAATGCCCTAAGCTATTTGAGATATGGGGCAGTTTATATGTCCACATATTATATGTCAGTGCCAAATATGATTTTTGGATACCTAGAGTGTTAAACTGATATACAACCAAGAACTATATAGATAGTGAACTAATAAATCTTTAACTTAAAATTATTTCTATTCATAACAAACTTAAAAATGCAAATTCTGGTAAAAAGAAACAAAGGTACTTTCAAAAGCCACAATTTACAAAGGCTTATTATCTAATCTCTTGATATATGTTATAAGGATTAGGGAATTATATTAAACAAAAATATTTTCTTTCATGCCTTTGCCAGAGCAAAGTCACTGATGACATCATCAAATGATAAACTGCTTAGTTTGTGACTTTATATGCACACGAGACTGAGGGAACATATTTTATCTTGTGTCATTGTTGTTCTAAATTATTTTTTTTCCTCTTCAGCTGGAAAAAAGATCTTTCTACAGAGCAATTTGTAACCATCATACTAAGAAACATTTTAAAAATTGCTCCTACAATAGCGAATGCTGATTGGACAATATCGTTAAATATTACTCTATACAGATCCTGATGTGTCAAGCTACCTATGTCTAAACATATTTATGAAAAAGGTTGACTTTTTCTGCAAGATTCATGTCCACATCTTCAGGATATATGTGCTATAAAGCACTAACTCCTTCAAGAATCTCTTCTTCTGTAGCTTCTAATTTTGTTAAGAATGATTTTTTTTTGCAGCATCATTGTATACTGAGGTTCTCTATTTACTCTAATGCATCCATCGCAGGAGTATAAATGTTTTGATTCTGAACATGTTTCTTGGCTCAAGGTTCTCTAAAGCATCATCTTCATCATTTTTTCAAAATGATCGAACATATTCCTGGAACCTTTAACGAAATCCGAAAGTAAAGCATATAATTTCCTACATACTTCATCTAGACTAATTTGGGGGTCTTGCAGTGATTGACTAGTCTTGTGAAATTCATCCAGCAAGTAACTCCGCAAATATAGCATTTCCCTAAATTCAAACTCCTCCATTTAATTCAAAATGTTTACGGCTTGATTTCCTGTTTCTTTGTAGTATCAATTTGCAGCTGATCCAATGCATAAATTATTCAATCATAACTATCAAGTATTGCACTTGTGGCCATTGAATGTGCTTCCCATCTAATCTTTGACAAAGACGTTGGAACTTTTGAATTATCTTTGAAGAATGATAATAGTACTGCCCATCTATGTGTAGATGAAGAAAATAAATTATATATTTCTTGAGCAATTTAAAATAAGTTTACTGCATCAAAACAACATTTAAGTACTGCTCTACCAACAAGATTCAGGGAATGACCAGCACATGGAATATACCTCCCATACTTGTTAATCTTCAATGTTATCACTTGCATTCCCTTGAATTTGCCTGATATATTGGCAACATTATCGTATGACTGGCCTCGGCACTTACTAAAATCTATTTTGCACTTATTTGTAAGGTCCGGACGTGCGGCATTGGGACAAATAATGCTGCAGTATATTTAAGTATACAAGGAGGTCACTTCTACGACGCCCACCGTTAGGATCTATTAAACGGAAATATATACAGAGTTGGTCAAATGGGATAAAAGTATATTATTTTTGTGCCTTTCAATATACTGAAACGAAATCTGGGATATCTTGCACAGTTCCTGAAATATCATTGAAAAACTGAAAAAGTACACTTTCCTTTTCCTTTTATAATTTTTTTACTTTTGAAGGAAATTTTACGAAACTTGGCACTCTTGTATTTTTCGACGTCAGTTTTCTGATCACAGTGCTAAACATTTTCTGCGCCAACGAGATGCTCAAATTTTTTGTAGTCAACTTTTGATTTTCTTATGGCCGTAAAATTGGATTTTAATAGCATTCAAAAGAGCAAAATTTTCCGATTTCAACCATGTATAACACGGGTAACATGGGTAATCTGACATTAATTACTACCAAAAATCGATAATTCAGAAATGTCTTGCAAAAATCAAACTGCTGTAGACTGCTCTAAAAATAAAGTTGCCATGGAATAACAAATTTCACATTTCTTTATACAATGAAAATATCATAATATAATATGAGTAATTTTATTGTGTATAAAGTTCAAAAAAGGAGATAATATCTTTGATTAGTAAAAATGGCAATACTTAAATAGCCGAAATTTTAATTCAAGAATGTTATCTGATCAGATTATTTAATGAATACAATATGATTTATGATTTGCAATCTCTGGGCTCTGTAAAGGCTCTGTAAGATATTACATCATAGAGATTGTACATGTCAATTTTTTCATGTTGAGGATAATTTGCCATTTTTACTAATCAAAGATATTATCTTATGATACAAGATATAAGAACATACAGAAACCACAGAAGGAAACATCAGTTGGACCTAACAGGAAATGAAATCAACGCATACAACAAATTAAGCGAAAACATAAAATCAAGTAGCGTCAAATAAATTTAAGCAAGAAGTAACAGTATTACTGCTGTCAAATTAATGCTTCAGAACAATACCAGCTCCAATCCCATTAGCCCGGAAGCAGTCCAAATTGGTCAGCTGTTCGTGAAGAAGAGTGGAGTCTTATTTACATTGTATTGACTTATGTATAAATGTGTGTTTATGTAAATAAACATTTCCGAAAAAAAAATCCTATTTCGCAATTTATACACAATCAAATTACTCATAAGTTATTTTCTTTGTATGAAGAAATGTCAAAATGGTAATTTGTTATTCCACAACAACTTGATTTTTCAAGCAGTCCACAGCAGTTTGATTTTTGCAACAAATTTTTAAATTATCGATTTTTGGTGGTAAATAATATCAGATTACCCATAAATTTGAGTTTTTCGCTCTTTTGAATACAATTAAAATCCAATATTCCAAAAGTTGACTATGAAAATTCGGGCATCTAGTTGGCGCAGAAAATGTTTGTTACTGTCATCAGAAAGCTCATGTCCCAAAATGTAAGAGTGTCAAGTTTCGTAAGATTTCCTTCAAAAGTAAAAAAGTTATGAGGAAAAGGAAAGTGCAATTTTTCAGTTTTTTTAGTGATATTTCAGGAACTGTGCAACATATCCCGGATTTCGTTTCAGTATATTGAATGGCACAAGAATGAGAAACTTTTATCCCATTTGACCAACTCTTGACTGTATGTATTTCCGTTTAATAGATCCTAATGGTGGGCGTCGTAAAAATGACCACCCTGTATATGACAATTGCTTACTCAAACAATTTTTTGGGGGGCCCCCAAGAAAGTGGTTGCCCTAAGTTATAGCTTATGTAGTTTATACGCAAATCATGCACTGTATGCATAATGAACTTAATAGCTTCTAAACGTCAATAGATATTAAAAACGGTTAGAAAGTGCATTACTATATCTTATTTCTACAATATAAATTATATTCTGATTAGCGTTAGTAGCTACTAAGTATAAGTTGTTACTACAGTTAACTAGACATATGGAGATTGATGTGTTTCAAAAATCAGTGTAGGTTTTAGTTTGGTTTAAGTCACACAAATTCAAAAACTCCTGATAGGCTTTTCCACACAAATTTACGAATCACTGCATTATACGATTGTGAAAATAAGACAATATGACAATCGGAGATAGAAATGATAAACGATTTCGAAATGTGGTGCAACATATGCATGCGAAGGATTTTGGGGGTAGATACAGTCAGAAACACTATAGTGTTTGAATGGATTGGACAGGAAAGAAAGATATGGGAAACCAAATTGTCCGACACCTGCTTATGCACGAGGGAATATTACGCGACATATAAGAAGTAGAGTTAGTAGCAAAGACAACTAGGCATAGGCCAAGATTAGATAATTGCTCAGTTAGAGATGCAGTTATAGCTCAGTAGTGGCGTATACAGGTCGGGCGAGGGGGCAAAGAGGGCAGTTGCTCCCCCCAAAAATTCGAGATTTCAACGGTGTTTAAGCTATCATAAAATACAATCCAACTGCATTATATGTACACCTGGATTCACACAGATTTAATGTAGCTCCTGTGTGTATATGTATACAGGCTATCAGAAAATATATAGGATTTATACAAAATATATACAACTCTAAACGACAGAATGTTTTAATAAACAAAGTTGAAGAATTTCCTGTGATATCAAAATCTAAACGTGATCGATAATTTTTGTCTTCGTCGGCATTAAATGAACTGAACAATTCTCATATGACAGTAAACAAATAATAAATGTAGTTCTAAATAACTATAATGTTTCAATGTTTAAGAACTATTCTTGCTAAATTATTATTTGTTACTATTTCGGTACATATTTTGGGTAAAATTATGTAATATTTTTTGTCTTCGTCGCCATTAAATGAACAATTCTCATATCACTCTAAACAAATAACAAGTGTGGTCCTACATAGCTATAATGTTTCAATGTTCAACAACTACTCTAGGTAATTTATTTTTAGTTACTATTGTGGTAACTATTTTGAGTTAAAATTAGATTTTTTTTCTTCATCGTCATCATTTCAACGCTTACTACAAGAAAATATTCGAAATGTATTAACAAGCCTTTTTCTGAATAAAAACATTAGAACCCATACTGTGATATAAATAGTTGAATTTGTAATAGGAAATGCTATTTAATACAGAGTGTACTTCATTTACCGGCCATATAAAAATATAAAGTAGATGATGGTTTCTTCGAAACGAAACGTTGTACTGAAAATATGTAAACACTGTCTTATAGAGCTAAAAATGTGGCAATGATAAAATGCCTTTGGTTTTCTTATACCTTTTTAAATAACTAAAAAACACGAAATCGCAAGATTTTGGATTTTGTCGAATATCTCCGGAAGTAAGCAAAAATTTTTGGTTTTCTCAAAGCAATAATGACCACTAAATTGCGCAACTTTTTGTAATTTAACCACCTTTGTAACTTTTACGGTTTCTGAGATCCCCACATGCTGTTGTTCCTTATCTTGGACACCCTGTATAAATATTTTATAATGTATATTTTATTTAGTTTATTCTTATTTTTAAAGTTTGAATATTTTTACCAAATAATAAAGCTTTTTTTTAGAACTGATAAATGACTATTTACTAACCCCTGATTATCTTCTTCTCTGTATTTCGTTTGGCCCCTCCAAAACGAATTCCTGTATACGCCACTGGAGCTCAGTTAGAGTTTCTGTTCAGTTCACAGTAGGTTCCTTCAAAGATATGAGAAGATATACACAGGATAGGAAAATATCGAAATGAAAACTTTAGGATGATGGCTACAGAATACAGAAAAATTTAATTGGAATTTAAGGAAAATTGAAAAATAGTAATATTGAGAAATGAACCCAAGTAGTTTTATCTATGACTCATAAATAATACATTCTAATCAAAAATTCGAGGTTAATCCGATTTTAACTGGGTTTTAATTAGATGTTAATCAAAAATTCCATTTGAATCTGATTTTAATAGAATTTTTATTGGATATTAATTGGATATTAACCAAAAAGTCGATTTTAATCCGATTTTAACTGGGTTTTAATTAGATGTTAATCAAAAATTCCACTTGAATCTGATTTTAATAGAATTTTTATTGGATATTAATTGGATATTAACCAAAAAGTCGATTTTAATCCGATTTTAATAGCATTTCAATTGAATTTTAATCGGATTTAACAAAAAATGAGATTTTAATCAAAATTTATCTTTTAATCCAATTTTAATAGGATTTTAATTGGATTTAATAAATAATAAATTCATTATATACGTAACTATGGTGATATAATACCCTTCATAATTCACCGGTGTTTCATAAATAATAAAACACAGAACTGTCATCACAACAATGTTTTACTATTAAATCAAGTCATTATTCTATTTGTTTGCCAAGGCCGTTGCTAACGTTGGTTGATTGTTTTTGAAAGCCATTTTGGAAATCTACAATTTTGATCAGAAGATTAATAATTGATGAGACGAGAGTTTTAAATGTTTTATATAAAACGCCATAGATATAATGTCATATTTGATTTGCACATAATGGCTATTATTCATGAGGATAGAGTTTATTGACAATTATTTGAGATTAACTGCATTATGTGTTCGTTAAGTAAGTAATATACTTATTAAGTCAACGCATCTCATTTATTTGGCTCTATTTAAAAAATGTATTGTCTCCAATTCAGGTATGGTGATTTCTTTTGCTCTTTGTGCGATTTGTGTGATTTAAACAGGAATAAAAAAACGTCTTTGAAATTTTTTTCAGTTTTAAATAAATATTAGGTTTACTTCAGCAAATATTAAGTTCTCACCAGCCGACCCTTCCTACATCCCACCCACGTAGATTCACACCACCCACGCCACGTTTCAGGGCGTGCGTTTTTATCCCAGAACGGGGACTAAGTTGATCAGTTGGAACCACTAACGAGCCGCCTATTAATTGAGTTCCCCTGGCAGGCGGTGCTCGTGCCGCTCGTTAGTTGAATACGTGTCCAGCGCAAGGGAAGCGTCATCAAAGGGGTGAAGACCTCCCGGGTCTTGCAGGGGTTGGCAGGTACGTGCACTACCCCTACGACGACGCCACCGAGTTAAGCCGGATGAAAGTTACAAAGCAAACGAGCTATTCCACAGCGAGCCCTAAAAAGAATTACATCTAGTTGGTACAAAATACCAATTTTTGTTCTAGAAACTTATATTTTCATGATTTTTAAATTTTTATTATTTGTAGAATATGCTAACAGTGATATCACCGGGTTTAAATGTAATACTGGCTGCACGTTAATTCGCGTATAATATTGAAAGTACGCGTTCAGTTGAGTTAATTCATCTCGTATTAAAATATCCTGTTTCCACTCTCATCACATATCACATGCCCAACTGAAAAGCTCACTCAATATCGCGCTAAAATTTATACGACTCCCATTACATGCGGCCGTGTTTCACGTGCAAATGCATCCGGAGCATAAAATTCGCCACTCTGTATGGAGCCATCGTGCCCCCCCCTGCGTTTCTGCACATTGGCGATCATCATTTGCACCCCTCGCTTTCCGCCTTCCTGGCCGTTTTTACTGCCACGATACCGTTTAGTCCACGGTTTAAAAGGCGCCATCTGGGGAATGCACAGACGCAGAACTTTATGACACCGATGATACAAATTATGTCCTGGGATTTTACGAGTCCTAAAAGCGAAAAGCACAGGGGCTGGGATGATGATAAAAGTGGCGAGGCGTTGGTGTGCAAGGGCTGCCAGCAATAATTTTTAGTGGCGTTTACAGTTTTGAGCCACTCGCTCTTTGTAGGTGCATTTATTTAGTACACGATATTTGCTTCAAATGTGATGTTTGGACAGTTTCTATGGACAGTGGGCATGAATATGGAACTTGGAAAGTACAAACCAAAATACAATGAGGAGGAGGAACTGTAAAATTGCTGAAAGTTGAAAATCTCCGCAAATTCTAATATTGACTCGTCGAAGCCTGTCTCATTCCAGGTCGAGAGATTAGTAGTTTAGTAGGAGATTAGTAATATGTTCCAGGGTTTTCCAGTTCAGATCAAAGTAACCTGTCTTATACCAGGATACAGTAACGAAGCTACCCTTCAGACTGATATGGTTTTCATCAAAGACTACAGTAAGACATCCGCTACATTAACGAAGAACCTGGATTCTAAATAGATTGATCGATGTGGCTTTTATTTGTTGAAAATTCATAATTACTAATGTATGAATTAACAAACATGACTTCGCAATCTACAGGAAACCAACACACACTGACAACACCATCCACAATGACTCATTTCAACCAAAATCACAAAAAAATGTCAGCATATAATTTCATGATACATAGATTACTAACCATCCCAATGACGGAACTCAATTATACACAAGAACTGAACATAGTAGTAGTAGACAATCTTTATTAGGCTTCGACCTATGTGGTCTTTCCGCCTACTGAACATAATTAAACAAATTGCCGAAAAAAATGGATTTCACGAAAACCTCATTGATACCATATTAAAAGCTAGAATTAAACTACGAACTACAAACTTAATATACCCACGAGGAAAAGATAAAAATCATATGAAGTATGCCTCCATCACGTATTCAGGACCCTCATCCTTAAAAATTGCAAACATCCTGAAAAAGAAAAATGTGAAAGTCTCGTTTAAAACAAACAACAACCTAGGTAGGATAATAATAACAAAAGTCCAATTATCAAAACTGATCGCAGCGGGGTTTACATGTTGACGTGTGGGGACTGCCCAATGATTTACGAAGGGCAAACAGGTCGTGCCTTCTCAGAAAGGATCGAGGAACATCAAATATGTTTCACTAATCATAAAAATTCTTCCACGTACGCGAACCACCTACGAGAGGAAGGACATTCGTTCGACCCCAAATTCCAAATACTCCATCAAGAAGAAAAAGGAAGGAAACTTAACCACCTGGAAAGCCTGGAAATCAACAAAAGGAAATTAAGCGGCCTCCTACTTAACGACCAAACGGACGTCAATCATTCACCGCTCCTCAATATTTTTAAGACTTGTTAATAGCTACCCCCCACCCCCATCAATACACTACTTAAGCAAATTGTACCCAGTTTATGTACCATTTCTTCAACTGAAGAAGCCACAGTGTGTGTGGCGGATGGGTTGAGTAGCCCGAAAAAGCCAATCATAAAAAAAAAAAAAAAAAAAAAAGCCACAGTGTGGCGAAAAAATTGTCGTGAACAATAAAAACAATTTTGAAAATTTAAAAAAGTGCGTAACTTTAATTCATACATTAGTGGATTCTAAAAGGTGGTGGTAAGGGGTTAAAAAAAGAAATTGGAACCCATCACAAGTCAAAATATTTTCAAATGCAAAGAATTACTTAACAAAGCATCGGAAAATAAGTAGGAATTTGCAACGATGGCCAGAGTGGGAAAGTGGGCATGAATATGGAACTTGGATAGTTCAAGAATGTAGGCAGAAGATAGCAGTTTTCTTATGACAGTTGGAAATTTGGAACGTTCTGACAGAGCCAAAAATAAATGCTCCGGTATCGAACAATGCAGCAATATACACACTGGTATTATGCAGAGTGTAGATACATGCTTTAAAGTACTATAAATATTTTAAAAAACTTTATACCACAAAAAAATATTTAAAACTGCTTACTCGAAGAACGTCAGTAAAGGAGAAAGATCAATATCAACAATTTTATAACTGATATAGAAGATCCACGGGATATTATTTGTATGTGCTATCTCAATGAGAGAATGTGACAGACTGAAATATCACACAGAAACATACACTATTTAGAATACATTCATTGCACTAATTTCTGAACAAGAAGACTTGAAAACGGATCTTTCAGCAAATCTTTCCAAAATTTTCATGATTCACCTGGCACCAAGAATAAAGACACCCTTTTGTATCGAATAATGCAGCAATATACACACTGGTATTATGCAGAGTGTACAAACATGCTTCAAAGTTCTATAAATTCTTAAAAATACTGTCTATAATAAAAACATATTGGAAACTGTTTAATCGAAGAACGTTAGTAAAGGAAAAAGATCAATACCAACGATTTTATACCAGATAGAGAAGATCAAAGGATCTTTATTTTTCTAGGCTATCTTAATGGGAGAATGCGACAAACAGAAATATCAGACAGACACGGACACCATTTAAAAAATATTCATTACACTAATTTCTGAATAAGAAGATTTGAAAACGTATCTTTTTGCAAAAATTTCCAAAATATTCATGATTCACCTGGCATCAAGAAAGAAGACACCCTTTTGTATCGAACAATGCAGCAATATACTCACTGATATTATAAAGAGTGTACATACATGCTTCAAAGTACTATGAATGTTTAAAAAAAAACTTTATATAACAAAACAAATATTGGAAAATGCTTACACGAAGAACATCAGTAAAGGAAAAATATCAATACCAAAGATTTTATAACTGATGTAGAAGATCAAAGTGATATTAAGGTGCTATCTCAATGGGAGACTGCGACAGCCAGAAATATCCGACAGACACAGACACCATTTAGAAAATATTCATTATACTAATTTCAGAATAAGAAGATTTGTAAATTCTGCAAAAATTTCCAAACTTTTCATGATTCACCTGGCATTAATAAGGAAACACCTGACGTACGCATATACAGGTATCATATAAAGTAATCAAATAAATCCTAATAAACCAATAGCTATTATTGCGTAAATTATTCCCAAAGCCCCAAAAGCTTCTATTTTTTCTCTTTCTTGACTGATAAATGTGAAAAATCATTACAAATCCTGGAAGAAATAAAATATAATCTCATGAGTCACCATAAAATCAAAATAGATGTTGGTATAAAATAGGATATCCTCCTGCTGGATTAAAAATGATGTATTTAAATTTCGATCAATTAAAAGTACTGTAATAGCTCTTTTTATATCTCACCATTGATTATAATACCCTTAGGTATTATAATCAATGATCTCACCTTGTAATAGGGTGAGTAAAAAGTAAGTAACGTCCACCCTAGAGCCATTATTATTATTTTTAGAAGAATCGCAATTTATGTAATAAGTACATAATTTAAGACCTTATGTATGAGCCCTAAAGTTTAAGGTCCGAGTGAGAATGCAAGCGAGGACTATAAGTAGGGCGAATGCATAAGTAATATTATGTACGCATTACGTACAAAGCTTTATGTTCGACTACTTTTAACAATTAGGGAATACTTTTGAAATAAACAGTAAAACAATGTATACTTACATATTTTTATCATTGTCATTGTAAATGTAATATAAATTGGATGAAATTACAGTTGCGGAGGAGATTGCAAGCCAAATATTAAATGCACGAGAATCACTTCAGTCAAGTAAATTAATTTGTATGGTATTTATTAGAACTATACCTAGTTAAAAATAAAAACTCCTATTTCTGACATTGATAGGCATCTGTTTTACTTTATGATCATGTAGTAGTTCGGAATGTATGATATTCTGGCCTACTAATAAACATAAAAAGGTGATATTTTAGGACAATTGAACATAACAATGTTTTTAACAAAAGTTTGATAGCTAATTATTTACTACATTTGATAATTTAAACTTTTTTTAACGCGATACTTTTCAACAGCATCTATTAAACAGTATTTTACAATGTATACGATCTTTATTAAATAATATAAAATAAATGTTACTTATAAGTATCGTTACTTAAAACTTATATGTTGTAGAATTTGATGTTAATTCGTCGTAAATAATTGTGTTATTTAAATGTTTGTATTGATGTGTAACTAATTTAATTACATTATGCGCAATGCAACCACTAAAAATAGCAGAAATAGAATGTAACTCGGCACCTATTAGCAGTATTTTAAATATCTTTTCACACTTTTGATAGCATTTTTTTTCTCTTCACGATTATATAAAAATACCATGCTATACCAATAATAAAGGCTGTACTGACGAGGTTTTTAACTTTTTACCCACCCTGTATAAGAAATGCAGGGAAAGGAAGAACTTCCTTGGTGGCCTAATTTGATATGCAATGGTGGAAGAAGTACTTCGGGTGGCTCTACAAGGGATAAATTACCTGCATTCATGAGTGTAAACTAAAATTCAGGAAAAATTAAGAAATCGTCATTTTTAAATGATTCCATTTTCTGCTGGAAAAGTGCGTATTTAATAAGTGTGAAAAATTTGATAATAATTTATGTTATTATCTTTATTAAATATTAATATCGTCGAAATCTGCATAACTACTAGTAATATATCGATTATTACCTGCATTCATCATGATTTACACTAAAGTTCAGAAAAAAACTAATAAATCGTTAATCTCAAACGTTTCCATTTTCTGCTGGAAAAGCGCGTATTTAATCAGTATAATATTTGATAATAATATATAACCCAGAAAAAATGTGATTTCTAAAAACATGTTAAAACAATGTTGCAATCCAATATCATCCTGCCTCAGGTGAAATAACCTCTAGGCCCGACTCTGTTCTAAACAGTTCCAATCAATTCAAACTTACTTCAATGCTCACCTCCAAGTCTATACTTTTTTTAATTTTTCAGAAAAAGCAAAGTCAGTCTCTGAAAAATTACTTCATAAGAAATTCAAGAAAAGTAGAATCAAATTCCGAAAGCAGTAACATACACTTTACATGATGTAATCTTAATTTCTGAATTATTTTTATTTTGAAAATTATATCGCGAATAAACTACTTAGCATTTACTAATTATCATTAGTTATTTTGTGGTATCAATAATTAACAGCAATATCCCGATTATTACAATGCACTCATGAGTTAAAACTAAAATTCAAGAAAAAACTAATTAATCGTTATTCTCATAAGTCATATCGTATTATCAGTTATATCATTAATCATTTTATAACATTAAGTACAGCCTTGCTCACATAAATCTAGTACAGACATATTTGTTTAGTGTAATTTGTACCTACCTCTTAGACAACGTGTTTAGATTCATACTGATTCAGTTAAATTGACATCTGTTAATATGCTCGGTTGCATTTTTGAATTATTTCAGTATTATAAGTAGTATGGCAAGAAAACTTAATAATATCGAAAAAATGCTCATTATAGCCAAGCTGGAAGAAGGAGACACCATCAGGCACGTGGCAGAACAGATGCATATAAATAAATCGAAGGCATTGATTACAGAAAAGCTGGGAAAATTTAGGAAGTTTAGATAGAAAATGCGGAACTAGTACTATAAAAATAACCACGCATGAGCAATATGATAATTTAGTGGAATATTTGAGAGTGCATTCTTTCGAATTTGCGAGAAAATCTGTTCTGGAAACGAAGTTTTCGTGTTCCCGATAAACAGTCGGGAAGACAGGTCGAAGAATATAAGAGCGAATTAAGATGTTGTGTAGCAGTAAAAACAAAAGATATATTTGTGTGGAGAAAGCAAGCATTCGAGATTACTATTGCCCGGTTTCTCCAACGACTCTTAACAAGTTAAAATCGATCTTATAAATAAGACTTTCTTTATGCCTCAAATCATATTAATTATGGACCAGAATTTTGGCAAAATAAGGTTTATTTTGATGAAAAAACGTTTCAATCCACAAATAATGGAGCGATTTTGTTTATAGACCACTAACGCTCGGTTTCTCCAACGTTAATTCCAACTAGTTAAAATCGAATTTATAAAGGAGCAGTTCTAAAGTGTTGCACCAACCATTAATAAATAGCTTCCTGAACTCGTAAGAATGTCTTACATTTGAAGACGTCAAAAATGGCGTCTTAAGATTCGGATACTAACCTAAAATTCAATGTAATTTGAACTGTCCGTGTATAATTGCAACTAATGCGAATATAATACTGGAATGTGTGGACTCAGGTAATAACCGATTCGCTAAGGACGACTACAGATTGCAATAAGGGTCATTTTTAACAGGAGTCGTATCAAAATAAATAGCACATTGTGTACAATGTACATACGATGCTATATAACGTCCAATTTCCTAGTGCTTCAGTTTATTGCATTACTCGCACTTGATATTCGTCGCTGCTGTATTAACCCTATCTCTGCGTCTTCAGAGGTTCATGATCAATTATCAATTATCAACAGTTCATGATCATTATTGGGATATTACATGATTGGAATACAAAACTGTTCAACACACGTAAATGTCAACTAACTAACTTGTAATAGTTATTTATGTAACCAGTTATGAAAAGTGATATTGTCTGAGGAGTGTAATATTTGCCAAAACGACGAAGCGAGTTTTGAAAATTTCACGAGTCAAACAATATCGCATATTTCATAACATATTACGTACAAAATTTTATTTACTTCCGCCAGAATAATTTAATCTACAATCTGAATAAGAACGTTCCTTACTACATCACAGAATCAGATCACCCTATACCTATTGTTTTGTCATAAATTTAATAATGCCAAACAATTTCTTCAAGTAGCGATTCAGAACTAACTTCTGATGTTGAAGACTCCGCTAATGTTGCCATGGGTACTTTACTACCAGAAAAATCCACAAATAGATACGCTGTAGCCTACAAATAGATTGAAGCTTGGTGGGAACTGCAGTTATGTAATGTCTTTACATTACTACATTACATAACTGTGTGTATTTTTTGTGTAAATTTAACGTTTCACAACAACAGAAATTGATGTAAAATTTGTCTTTTCAAAACGGAATTAAATGAACAATAATTTATGCAGTCTCTCCAAGGCGTTCTACCGTATAAACATTCTTAAATTTTATTTACTTTTTCCGAAGTCGATGATACTTTTTCTGAATTTTATGATATTATTTCTGAAATTGATATCAATTTCTCTAAAGTTGATTCTACTCTTCTGAATTTGATGAATTTGATATTGCTGTTTGTGAAGTTGGCTTTATTTTTTCTGAAATTGAAGTTGCAAAGGTATAGAACACTAATCAGTTTGAAATTTTCCATGAAATCGTCTTTTCATTTCTAACGCGTTTTCGTGCTTGCAGTAGCACTTCAACCTCTTCACCTTTTTTTGGTTCAAAACTCAGTCTAATTTTAGCCATTATTTTCTATCGGTTAAACAAAACAAAAATCAACATAAAAAATAAATCAGCAAGTTACTAGCTAATAAAGTGTGAATATATTATTTTGTACATATAATAGATTTTTGCGTAGATTTGCGCAATTTTCAAATTTCCGTGATGATCTCTGAAGGATATTTGGGGAATTTGATGTTATTATTTCTGAAATTGATTTCCCTTTCTGTGAAGTTGATATTGCTTTTTCCGAAATTGGCTTTAAATTTTCTGAAATTGAAGTTGCGAAGGTATAGAAAACGGATCAGTTTTAAATTGCCTCTGAAATCTTCTTTGCAATTCTAACGCGTTTTCGTACTTTCAGTGGCAGTTCAAAATAAAATTTCTATGTTCAAAACTTAATCTGGTGCAAGCCATTATTTCTCATCGGTTAAATAATACAAACATCAATATCAAAAATAAACAAAAAATATGGAAGTTGCTAGCGAATAAAGGGTGAATACATTTTTGTTGTGTACATATGATAGTTTTTTTTACGTAGATTTGCGCGATATTGAGATTTTCGAGTTGATCTCTTCATGAGATTTGGGTATGTATCGGATAAGAATCTGCAGCAGTCTTCGGATCAGTTGGTTTAAAGCGTTTGAAAGGCAGTCATTCATCCAGTATCTATCTGATAAACTTTGCCGAAGTATTTTCTGGTATCATTAAGGTCACGATGTTCTCTAGGTATTTAAGCAATTCCGCGCTGATTCAATCGAGTGGGGAAATTACCATTAAATTTTTAGTGCAGCACAATCCCCGTTCAAACTCTCGAAATCGCTTAAAATCCCAGCCGAAGCGGTCTCCATTGTATCGTATCGCGCAGTAAAAACTAATTACCCCCCGGCAGAGATCGTCTGCAATTCCCATTATCCAGCGGCGGCGTCACAAAAGGGGGGTGGTGGACCCGTGGGGGCGGCTGGGATATCACAGCTAGATCGCAGTCGATACAGGCAATTCCAGAGCGGCTCCCCGGGCACGGGGCTGATGTATGTACGTGAGCGTGGGGGCCTCGGGGGCCCCGGGGGCGATTATGTATACAAGGCGGCGGGCGCCATCTGGCGGCGGCGCTCGTAAACCCGGGCACGATTCGTGAACGGCGATGCACGGCGTCGTTACGGCGGCATGCCGCCCCTTGATAAAGCCACACACCGAGCCGTAAAGCGGGCGCCCCCGCCGCCCCCCACGGGGGCCATAAAATCCGCCACTTTAATATAAGATATTGATGGCCGCCCCCCGCTCGTGGAGGCGGCCGAGCGCGAAAACAAACGGCCGCGGCGATTTCCGGTTATTGAGTCCCTGCCAATTTGTCTTCCAGCATCAGATTAATTCAGCATCCCCCTTCCGGCTTCCTGCGGGGGCGGCGCGCAATCCGCGTTTTTGTTGCGCCCCGGCCGAAATTGGATTTCGGATTCCATTTTTCAGACGCCGCTCCTCCAATTTACATTTTAAGTTTCTTCGCGCGCAGTTGTTTCCGGTTCCCTTTCATCGTCATAATCATTAAATTGCTTTATTGGATCCGGGAACGGACCTGGGACGGCGCCGCGGGGAAAATATGCCGGCGTAATTTCATCAGGCCCTCCCGGAACGGATTCGAACCCTGGGGGAGGGTTATTCTTATTAAAAACTCGAGGGCCCTCAATAACTATTCCGTCATAATAAGGGCGGCCCAAATTAACTCGCAGCCCTGCACATCGACCTAATAACGGCGCGCTAATGAATTCCTCAGCCGTCAATTAGCCACGGCCCGTCATGGATCGTGACTTTGTTTTCGCAGTTCATTAGGACGCAATGAGCTAATTAGGCAGGTCGCGCGGAAAACGCTTTGAAGTGCCCCAATCACTGCACACCGCCTCCCCCGATGCCAGGCGCAAACTGAGCTGGCGGTGGCCGGAAAAGCCGCAGTGACGGCGGATAAACCCAGAAACCAATTTGCGGATGGCCTGTAAGCTGCCCTGCTTTGCTGATTGAAATTACACAACGCCAATATCGAATCCCGCGACGTGCATCAAAGGGCGGCAGCTCCGAGGTATTTATGTACCGTCTTTGTTATAATGTGGCGCAGATGATTGGAAACTTGCCCGATATTGCGTTTTGGGCGAGCATTTTTCATCCAACAACAAAAGGTGTCAATGCCTTAACTCTCTGCGCACAATGTAAAACGGATTACGACGGTTCATAGGCTTTGACACCTCTAATTGAAATACCTACGATTATACAGGGTGAAAACGGTATTCGATATTTATGAAATAGAATTTCAAAAAAAAAAATCCTCGGACAGGTCGCTTTTTGTTCTTTATTGCGTCTTCAAAACAAGTATGACGTCACTAGCCTTTCACGTATGACGTCATAGACAATTTTTGTAAATGGAAACCATTATATTTGTAGCCCTTTTTATTCTCTTTACGACCATGTAAAAACATTTTGTTGTTTTAACTTTTTTTATGAATTTATTTAATGTAAGAAATGTTGAAAATACCGTTTCTCTCTTGGCAAATAGCTAATCGGTGATAAAACCAATCCCTTACATTTTGAAACATTTTCAGTGAAATATTTCTCACTTCATACGTTCCTTCAAATCCAATTTTTGAAATAAAATAAAGTTAAAAAAAGAATATATTATTACATGGTCGTAAAGAAAAATACAACATTTCGTTTCGTGGACAGCAACTTTTCCACTGCTTCTGGGGCTTTATTTGGAACCCCTTCTGGTACAAAATTAATGCAATCGGCTTTTTAATATTTTGATTCGACTATAAATGCCAGATTGACATTTCACCGACTTGATATTATAAAAATGAAATGTGGAACTTCTAAACGTTTATCGATATATATGAATGAATAGTTTTTTAAGCATTAAGGGAGGTAAGTATTGTTTACCAGTTGAGGTCGAGCTTGCGCCCGAGTGACAGCGAGGGCTAGTAATAAAGTCCGAGACTGGTCAAAACTTACCTCTCGAATTGCTTATAACTGTTTTTCCACTCCTAAAGTTGGTTTAATTGTTTGTATTTGATTAATTTATTTTCGCAACTTGAACAAAACATCCGTGCGCCTTTGGTTGCTAAGACTATGTTTCAAACAAAGTGTATCAGAAATTGCATTCGTTCAGTTGTAAAATGAATTTCTATGAAAATAAACAAGAAATGGCAATTGAAGAGGCTCCATATGCTGCCTGTTCCTTACTACTGCCAGAGAAGTCGAATAAGCGTTCTTAAAATGCGTATAGGTAAGTGTTTTAATAAGTGGTACCGGAAAAAGAACGCTACAGAAATCTCTTCGCTTACTTCCCTGAGGGAGGTAAGTATTTACTTACCTCCCGTTGTTAATAGTAAGCAAAGCTTCATGGGTAAGTGGGGCTTACTTCCATCAAATCAATGTCACAACAGTGTACTTACCATGTAGGGAGTGGAAAAATATTGTTTTTCACTCGAATAAATTCGTCCTAATGGGTTCGTGGCCTAAATTTTATTTTCGTGAAAAACATCCACTTAACTCACTTGTTATACAGGGTGGTTACTTTTACGACGCCCACCATTAGGATCTATTAAACGGAAATATATACAGAGTTGGTCAAATGGGATAAAACGTTTCTCATTTTTGTGCCTTTCAATATACTGAAACGAAATTCGGGATATCTTGCTCAGTTCCGTAAATATCGCTGAAATGCTGAAAAATTGCACTTTTCTTTTTCTCTTATAACTTTTTTACTTTTGAAGGAAATTTTATTAAACTTGGCACTTTTCCATTTTTCAACGTGACCTTTCTCATGACAGTGCCAAACTTTTTCTGCGCCAACTAGATGCCCAAATTTTCATAGTCAACTTTTGATTTTTTCAAGACCGCAATATTGGATTTTAATAGCAATAAAATGAGCGAAAAATTCGGATTTCAATCATGTGTAACACATGAGTAATCTTACATTATTTACCTTACAAAATCGATAATTTATAAATTTGTTGCAAAAATCAAACTGCTGTGGACTGCTCTAAATATCAAGTTACCATGGAATAACAAATTACCATTTTGACATTGCTTCATACAAAGAACAAATCTTTGAACAGTAAAAATGGCATGATATTAACCTCAACATGAAAAAATTGATATGTACAATCTTTAGGTAAGAAATTACAGAAATGCGACAGTCACATCTACAATTTATATTGTATTGTATTCCGAAAGAAAGAAGCAAGATCCAACAACTCTTCGACGTTTGTGGAATCGCGTTAATCAGTATGGTACATTCCAAAATCGGAGAGTTTGCGATGTGATTGGGACTGTTAATAAAGTAAATGTATTAGCGCTAATACATATTAACCCCGAAGGCATTATTTCATGGCAACTTGATTTTTAGAGCAGTACAGGTTTGATTTTTGCAACAAATCTTTAAATTTTCGATTTTTGGTGGTAATTATTGTCAGATTACCGATGTCTTATACAGGGCTGAAATCGTATTTTTTTCTCCTTTTGAATGCTATTAAAATCCAATATTGCGGCCATAAAAAATCAAAAGTTGACTATGAAAAGTTGGGCATCTAGTTACCGCAGAAAATGTTTGGCACTGTCATCAGAAAGCTCAAGTCTAAAAATGTAAGAGTGCTAAGTTTCATAAAAATTCCTTCAAAAGTAAAAAAGTTATCAAAGGAAAAGCAAAGTGCACGTTTTCAGTTTTTCAGCGATATTTCAGGAACGGTGCAAGATATTCCGGATTTCGTTTCAGTATATTGAAAGGCACAAAAATAAGAAACTTTTATCCCATTTGACCTATTAGATCCTATTGGTGGGCGTCGTAAAAGTGACCACAGAACTCTTAACAGGATATCACACTAATATCAGTCCTTGTAAATTTAATATAAAGTATATGAAATTACAGTTGCTAAGGAGATTTCAAGCCAAGCATTAGATGTAAGAGAATCACTACTGTCAACTAAATCAATTTGTATTGTTTGTATTTGATGTTTACCTGGTTAATATTAAAAGCTGATATTTCTGACATTGGCAGGCGTCTGTTTTACTTTGTCATTATGTACTTTATCATGTACTTGTCCAAAAGGTATGACTTCCTCGCCAACTAACAAACATAAAAAGTTCATATTTTCAGACAGTCGAACATAAACTACATTATGACTACAAAGTTTTTGCGTTATCATTATGTACTTGTCCAAAATGTATGATATTCTGGCCTACTAATAAACATAAAAAGTTCATATTTTCGGACAGTCGAACATAAACTACATTATGACTACAAAGTTTTTGCTTTTTTATTTTATGTATACTTGTCCAAAATGTATGATATTCTGGACCCTACTATCAAACATAAAAAGTTTATATTTTCGGACAGTCGAACATAAACTACAATATGACTAAAAAGTTTTTGCTTTAATGAATAGTTACTCAAAATTCCCCTCTCCCGCTTGGAGACATGCTTCGACGCAGTAAAGAGTTTTAACTGGAATAATAAGGTCTTCTTCTACTTCTTACGCTCTCTTCTTCCAAAGGTTGGCAATCCAAACAGGAAGCTTTATTTTTGACATTGCTGCACGGAAAATTTCTGTACTCTGTGCAGCCAAACCATCGACGAAGCCACGAGTTCTGTCTTCTGCCGACCGATCTTTTACCTTGGATTTTTCATTCCATTATTACTTCGACTGGTTTGTATCTTCTCCCCCTCAATATGTGGCCAAGGTACTCTGATTTTAGTTTCATTATAGTGAATAAGAGTTCGCAGTGTTTGTTCATGCGAGTTAGTTCATCGGTGTTCGTTACTTTTTGTACCCAAGGGATCTTTAACATGTGTCGTTTTCCATTACTTGGCTGAGGGTCCAACATTTGCAGCCGTATAGAAGTATTGGGAACACGTAGCATCTCAGCCTTCAGGTTCTAGTTTGAAGGCTTAGATCAGGACTGACGAAGAAATTTCTTATATATATATATATATATATATATATATATATATACATGAATGTGGTTCTCGCCTGCTCGATTCTCGATTTCATTTCCTTGGTCATATCACAGTTCTGGTTTATAATGGTGTCGAGGTACTTAATATTGGCTACTCGGTCTGGAAATAAGGTCTGGATGTTCTTTAATTTTAGAAGCAGCGTTATGTATGCCCGCCAACAATTGTTGTCGCATGGTTATTTGCTCTTTAAACAGAAGTTGTTTTATGTGTCCCCAGCATAGATTTATTGGATTAAAATCTGGACACACGAACAATAGTAAACCCTGGGTTACTATTCTTCCACGATAGGGCGGAGCACAATCGTGCTGGTACAGTCATGCTCACATAAATCTAGTACAAAAATGTTGACATTGGTATATAAAATTGCTATTGTAACCTAATTTTTTGTACTAGATTTATATGAGCATGACTGTACCTAATATTTTGAATCAGGTAAAGTAGTATGTCTTCAAGTAAACCTAATTATATACTTTTCAAGAACTGTGAGTAACTATCAGCATTCAAACGTTGATTCAGTACGTGTGAGTCTAGATTTGTTATGTGAATATTGCACTCTTCTTTCACGTGACATTTGTTAGCCAATTATGTTATCAGAAGTTTCGCCCAATCGCCCAATTTAGTGATCAATTTTGTTATTAGCAAAATTACCACTAATTTGTACCAAGTCCGCATTATCTCTTTGATGTCACTGTCACTGTAATACAGACACTGATTTTAAATCAATTATTGGGACATTTATTTCGATTACCAGCTCGGAGAAAAAGGGCTAAAGTCGGCTAAAAAACTAGGCTGTCGGTATAATCCTACTAAAAGTCTAGATCGGAAAAAGTAGCATATTATGCTATTTTTTGTAATACCTCTGTGTTATTGACATTTATCAGTACTGTCTGCTTGATCGATATGACAGGCGTAAAGGCGTTGGCCGTTATAATAACGGCCGTGGACGTTATTTAAATGACAACGCAAATTTATGAGCAATAAAGTCTTCATATTCTTTCTCATACCTGCTGCTGCTTTTTTGGGGAAGTAAATCGATTGTGGCAGCATTTGCTTCATTTAGTACATCTTCGGGGATACCACAAAACGAAGAACTTTACACATCTGACATTAATTTTCTAATTTCACTTTGATTTGTTTGTTTGTATTTGAACCGTTGATGTTGCTATGGTATCAAATTGCGCCTGGATAACTAGTTTATTAATTTTGAAATTTAATATTGATAAATTGACCAGTTTTTGTAATTTAGGTATTACAAAAAGTATCGAACAACATACGGCCGATATGCAAATAACAGGCTTGGTTGAATATAAGCCTCGGCTGCGCTCCGCTCCGCTTCGCTTCGCCTCGGTTTATAAACTTCAACCCGCGCCTGTTATTTGCTACATATCGGCCTAATGGCGTTATATACTATTATTAGTGAAACATATGATTTAACATACATATACATATGATGTGTTGATTAACCTTCGCAAGCGATACAAACATAGTTTACAGTCTACATGTTGCCGCTGCGTAAGACACTAAAACACACTCCTCGCTGGCAATAAAACACTGCCAAACTTCCAAAGCGTAATTAAATTTTGAACCGCGATCGTGCGCCAAAAACCGGCACCCCCGAGTTGCAAAAGTTCCGCCGCCCTTCCCGGCAGCCCCACGGCCACGTATTCCGCATTCGCAGGCCCCCACGTCCCCCGAATGCCTGGCGCGTTCCGGCGGGCCTCCGCCACCGCCGGGGGCGGCATCGGCGATTCCGGCTGCGTGCCGCAGCAGGCACGTGCTGCCCGAGCACGTCCGCCTGATTTTAATTCCATCATTATTGCACGCACGCGAGAAGGCCGCCCCCGCGCGTCGCGGCGCACGCGACGCCGCCCCCATGCGGGCCATCAATCTTCGGCCGCAGGTGATGAGTTCCGCTTCCGGGAGGCGGCGGGCGTCGCGGCGTCCACCGTGAGTTATGCGCTCGGCCTTTTCCGCGGGCGATAACTTAGGGAGGCAATGCATAAATTAAGGCGGCCGTTTGTTTGCGGGCGGCAGCTAGGAATAATGTATGAGGATGCGCTTTTAATTACTGCATTTAAAACGTTTTAAGGGGGCGGCCACGCCGCGTAAATCTCGCATCGGGCAAAGTTATGCGAGCAGTTATTTTCCCGAATGGGGTAGTTAAATAGTTAAAAGCCAAGCCGCATTAAGGCTTTAAGCATATTAGCTTACGCTATCTAAAGCAGACAGATGTGTGAAGCATTGCGATCGATAGCCATACAAACTTCAATCACAGAACCGCACAAGGTACTGCAAATACCACCAATATAAATATTAATTATAATAAATCTACTCACCAACTTTGGTTTATTTATTATTTATCATATGATCGTTCATTTCATGCTGAAACTTCGAACGAATATCATATTTCCAATGAACCAGAAATCCTTGTTTGGAGTTTCAGCAATTTACTTATATAATCGACCTGTTATAAGTAATATCAAAACTGTATACGATCAAATGTATAAATCTGTATGCACTAACCAAACATTCTGCTGAAAAAGTAATGCACGTGATCATAGATCATTTTGTGTTAACACTAAGATAAACTTGCCAGCAAATATCATATTTCCAATAAACCACAAATGATATTTTAGAGTTTCAACAATTTACCAATAAAATTAGCCAGTTAGAAGATATATAAACACTGTATAAGATCAAATTGATAAATCTGTATGCACTAAGCCAAGATTCTGCTGAAGAAGTAATGGACGTGTTCATATATCATTTCATGTTAAAACTAAGATAAAACTTCGCGCCAATATCATATTTCCAATAAACCAGAAATGCTATTTTAGGGTTGCAGCAATTTACCAATAGAATCAGCTAGTTTAAAGAAAAATAAAAACTGTGTAAGTACATCATATTTATGAATCTGAATGCACCAACCAAAGATTCTGCCGAAGCAAGTAATTGATGTGTTCTTACGAGAACCTAAACACTTGATTACAGCAAAAAGTTTGAAGCATTTTACTTTTTGCTGTAGTCAAGGGTGTACCATTTATTCTTTAAATATTTTTTAATCATTATTAAAAATTAAGAATTTAAAGCATAGAAAATGATGATCTATAAAGAATTCACGTGTAAAAATATAAATTATAAAAAAATGGACAACATTATTTGGTTCAATTTCTGTTTGTTTGATGAAGGTACGTACATACTGAAATATCAGGATCACTTCGTTTAGCCATTTTATTCGCTATTATGTTGAAAATGGCTCTTAAGAGCAATTGATCAGTTTGGTATCATTGGCAACAATAACATAGCAATAGAAATTTACGTATATTAATATTTTTGATTATATTAACTGCCATAACGAATATCATTTGTTTCGCCATTTACACTTCAAAATACTAAAAATACGGTAATCTCGGAATGAAAGCCGACTTAGCAACAGTGAAATTAACGTCTCTAAAGTTATGCAAACAAGCAGAGGAACATGTTCTTAAGTTACAGCGAGTAAACTAATAGAGGAGAGAATATGCAAAAGGCCAATATCCATAGAGGTTTATAGCGTCAGAAGAAATACAAGGCTTTACGTCTCTCTAATATACAGGGTGATTTATAATAGGTGTAAATTACTTCGGCAACTTGCAGTGATCGCGATTTTAGGTAAAAAATGATATATAAACATAGGTCTTATATTGATTAATTTGAAAACTGCAACGATAAAGTTTAATAGTTAGTTACAATAAAAAAACAAAACAATATCTGCCGATAATTTAAAATTAGTTGTTCAAATCCCTGTTTTTATTTGTTCAACTGTAACTAGATATTAAACCTACTTGTAACTACTCCTTTAATAAACTGTAATCTCTTGCAGTTCTGCAACTAATCAATATAGGACCTATGTTCTTATAACATTTTTTACTTAAAATTGTGGCCCCAACAAGTTGCCAAAGTTGTTTTTACCTATTACACAGGATGATTTTGTAATATTGCGAAAAACTTTAAGACACGATTCCTTGTCAGAAAATAAGAGGGGTCTTTTATATAAAGTAGGTTGACATACGCCAAATTTGACGTATCACTTAATAAAATTGTTAAGCCTTAACTTTGGCAGTTACAGTCATAAAGATGATAATTTTGACGTAAGCAATTAAAAACTAGTCAAATTTTGATGGTACCAATTGAAAATTTGAGATATTTGTAGTGTTGCAATTAAATATTTGACAGATTTGAATATATAAAATTGAAAATATGACATATTTTGATAGTTGCAACTAAAATTTTGATAGATTTTGGCTGTTGTAATTAAATATTTGACAGATTTTGACTGTTGGAATTGAACATTTCACAAAATATGACAGCTGCAATTCAACAAATGAGAGATTTGGATGTTTGAAAATGAAAATTTGATAGATTTAGACAGAATAACTAGAAAATTTACCACAAATAGATCGTTGCAATCAAAAATTTGACAGATTTGAACTATTTTAGTTGAAAGTTTGACAGATTTGGATAGTTGAAGTTAAAAAATCGAAAGATTCTATTTGTTTCAGACAGAAATTTGACAGATTTTGACTGTTGCAATTGAACACTTCACAAAATATGACAACTGCAATTCAAAAAATGACAGATTTGGATGTTTGCAAATGAAAAATTTCATAGATTTAGACAGATTAACTAGAAAATTTAACAAAAACAGTTCGTTGCAATCGAAAATTTCACAGATTTGGACTATTTAGTTCAAAGTTTGACAGATTTGGATAGCTGAAGTTAAAAAATCGAAATATTCTATTTGTTTCAGACAGAAATCTGACAGATTTTCCAATTTTCACATTTTGTATTTCGGGATTCGGGTAGTAACTACTGAAATTTTGACAGGGTTTCTTAGTTGTAGCTCTAAATTTGACAGATTTCGATTATTATTGAAATTTGAAGCATTTTGTGGGCATTTGAAAGTTTTTTGAACACTTGATGAGGAGTGCCAATTAGTTATCTGCTGGTTAGATATACCTACATTGTTGTAAACTACCTGAATTATACCTTTCTTGTCCTCGTTAGGGGCCTTTCAAACTGTAAGATAATTGTCCGCAAGTTTATCAGAACCATTCTGGTCCTCGTTAGGAGTCTTTCAAACTGTAAGGTAATTATTCGCAACTTTATTAGTACTATCAAAGACCGACCCCCCTAAAGCAGTCATAAATCAGTATCAGTATCATAAAGCAGTATCTAAATAATTATTATAATGTCACATAAAAGTTGTTAAAACAGACCATGCAGTAAGGGGTTAATTTTGAATTCGAGTTTATGGTTTCAAAAGTAATTTTAAAACCAATTCTTTATTCCAGAGAATTTAGGATTGAATCAGTATTTCACATTTTCTTGCAATTTTTTTATTATTTATAACCCTAGTAAAAATTTAGACCGGTGAAAAGTACCTACAAGATTATATCAAACAAATTATAACGAACCATTTAAAAAAAATGTCGGTAACGTCACAACAAATAAATGATAAGCGTGTTTAAATAAGTATTTTAATATATGGTGTTTCAAAAAGATAATTTTTCTCCAACTTTTATCTAAAACTGAAACCATTTAATGTGACGTCACAACAAATAAATGATAATCGTGTTTAAATAAGTATTTTAATAAATGGTGTTGAAAAAAGATAATTTTTCTCCAACTTATATCAAAAACTGTAACCATTTCATAATATATATGATTTGTTAAGGATTAAATAACAAATGATGTCGTTATAGTCTTAGGCGCTTTTTATCGACGGATTGTATAATCATATCTTGCTCACCTAAATCTAGTACAAACAAATTGACATTGCTATATAAAATTGTTATTGTAATCTAATTTCTTATACTAGATTTATGTGAGCATGACTGTACATCAGTTGGATATTTCTCGTAACGTTAATGACTCCAAATAATAATAATAATAATAAACCCTACTACTCCTCTATATTGAATAACTCTATGTTAGTGCTTGCACCACTATTTCAATAAATATCACTACTTCACGAATCATAGCAATATTTGTGTTCAATGCCACATTCTATCTATTACTTTACTATTCGCTAACTTGGTTTTGAAATACAGTTTCGATAACAATTTACGATTTTACGAGTCCTTGAATTTCTAGGAACTTTCAACGGATGATTGCGGCTATGAATTGAAGAAACATATTGTAGTCTCATAAAATTTGATGATCTTAATGAAGTTTTGTATGACTTAAGCTTACGAATGCGAGGAACATTTCTATCACTAGTTCATGTATTTCCTGAATTAGTGAACAGCAAATATTGAAACACCGCGTGCGCACTTCCTAACATAAATCCTCCATTGCAATTCATCCAAATCTAACAAGTTCTAATTAAATCACACGTCCTTCGAGCGAACTTTTAATTAAGGCATCGCCGTTATGCGAGCTTAATCAAGGACGGAGTGTGTTACTTAATTCCACGCCTCCACACACATACACTCATGAAACGCGTTCGCAAGACGCACACATTGCAAATGCCTCTCCTTCATCCTGGGTATTATACTAATCCACCTCAGAGCTCTATTTGCTCACTAGAAGTTCGCATGCTACGAGGAAAACGCGAATGGCGTTGCCGATTCCGTAGAGCACCGGATTCATTACGTTCTCAAATAGACTGGCGCGGAAGTTATTATAACTTTTATGTGAGCGTTTGCTTTTACATTAACTAAAAATTTCCAGCTGCCGCCCTAGCAATAAGCCAGCGCCATGTGTCTTACTCGTTTTTTTGTGTCATTTCAGAATACAAACTATTTCACACATTGCAATTTTAAAATATATATTGGCCATTTATGAACTGATTCGTTACATTTCATCAAACAAATTTGACATTAATTTGTCAACCAACAGAACTACATAGGTCTCGCAGTTAATCTTAACATATATAATACATGTACAGTCATGTATTCTTTTGAGTCTCTTGAAGAAGAGACTCTGAGTGATCAATTGGTCCAGCCAGGATCCAAGACGATTTTGAAATCTAGGCTTAGCCTGCCCAGACGAGATTTGTTTGTATCATTATATGGTTTTGTGATACCTACCTCAAATTTATCTAATTTGTGACATTTATAACAATATGTAATATTGTATTATATTTATTATATTATTATTTATATTGTATACCGTGTGTACATTTCACAACTAGCCAGTATCAATAGCTTTTGAATACAAGTTACCTTGATTTACAAAAAAAATAGGTCGATTGATTTTTCAAGGGGGAAGTTTAAAAACAACATTTTTTTTTCAGGGTCTTACCCCCTTCTCCCCAGCCTCCTCTAATTTGAAATTTCAAATGGCACCCCACCCCCCCTTGCGATACCTCATTTTAAAGCCCTGAAAAACCTATTCTAGACGTGTCATTACAATAAAATATTTTTGTAGATTCGTTTTGGAAAAAAAAGAAATATTTAAAAATAATTTATATTGAATCAATTTAAGTTCCTTTCAAAGAAGCAATAAAACAAATCGAAGAAGTTTTCGAGGCTGATATTTATCCGCAAACACCTGGTATATAACAATTATCAGTAATTTATATGATTAAATATCTTAGCATATCATATTCTACTTAAAGACTTCAAGTGATTATTGGAAGTCAAAGGTACTCTCTTCAATTAATGTTATATTAGAGATTCCCAAATGTAGTTCCTATGGAATACCGTAGTAAATAAATAAACAGATGTACACCAAAAAAATGGTAATAATAAAAAAATAATGTAATGTGCAAAATTAAATGCTCTTATGCAAAAAAAAAATATATATATAGCGCCAATTTTTGGAAAAAATATTTAAAAAACGACTGTAATAAATTTCTTGCTTTGAATGGGGAGATACCGTTTGAAGCTTAATAGTCTAATTCAATCAATTTAGGTGTTCATATGATTTATGATGGGGAGATACCGTTTGAAGTTTAGTAGTCTAAATCAATCAATTTAGGTGTTCATTTGATTTTTTTTTTTAAATTTTACTACAAATAACTGAATATTAGATAGTAATTAAATTAAATATAGAGAATTATAGTTAAACAGAAATAATTGAAAATATAACAACAATCATAAAAATTTGCTGTAATTATTATTTTGAGAAATATAATTGAAAATTTTACTGCAACCAATGATATTTACATTTACGTTTTACATAGTAATTGAATGTTTAACAGCAATAATATTTGATCAATTATAATAAAACTAGTTTTAATAGTGTTTGTTTGACATACTGTTAAAACTTGATTTATATCAAGTCAATTAGGCTAAGGCAAT
Organism: Othius punctulatus; assembly: GCA_951805005.1. Taxonomy (NCBI): domain Eukaryota; kingdom Metazoa; phylum Arthropoda; class Insecta; order Coleoptera; family Staphylinidae; genus Othius; species Othius punctulatus. The sequence continues at coordinate 104,981,703 of OX638139.1, read as the reverse complement.
TATCCTTAGCTATAGAAATTACCCTGCATTTAATATACATACATAACTGAGCTTTTTACTAAGGTAAATGTGACAATTGATGGTAATCATTGAAAATCTAACAGACATAATAGAAATTTTAACAGAAATCGTTGAAATTGTGACTAATATAGATGACGTTATTATAGAATATTTTAAAACATTTACAGCATTTCAATTATTTTTAAAAATGCAGATTTCAGTGCCAATAATTGATGATGTTTACAGATTGAAGAATTTATTAACAGTTATTATTGATATATGGCAGAATAATTCTAACAAATTTTGACAGTTACTGTTGAAAAGATTAGACACATTGAGTCACGCTTAAAATATGACTAATTTTGACAGTTACAGATGAAAATATAACTAATTTTGACAGTTTATAATCGAAATTTCACCAATTTATCACCAATTTATTCCAGAGACTTTCGTCTTTAACAGCCTGTAAGCTCAAATCAGTTTCACATTTTTTGCAAAAATGTCATAGTATAACCCTACTAAAAATCTAAACCGGTGAAAAGTGCTTAAAATGCTCCAGAATAGTATACAGAGTAGGAAGAAGTAGAAAGAAAGAGAAGAAAATATATACCGAGCAATTTAAAAAAAAAACAGTGACGGTACAACAAATAAATGAAAGGGTGTTTATATATGTATATATATATATATATATATATATATATATATATATATATATATATATATATATATTGTTGATGGCTACATAACAATTGCGTGCACATCAAGTGCACTTTTTCAACTTTTTCAAATTGTTAATTTGTCCAAAATATAAATATGATAAATATAATTACACAGATATGATAATTAAATCAATAATTTGTTATAAATGAATTGTACGTTTGATTTTGTTTGTTTGAACATGAAATTGTCAAATGTCACGAAAAGGAAATTAAATGGAAATCAGTTAATAATAATTTAAATTTGATTTTTTAGAGGAAATGTAAGAAATAGATAAAAAAACGAAGTCGTGAAAAACAATGAAACTATGATTAACTGGAAGAGATGTAAATATTCTATGGTATTTATTATTCATACCGTTGGCTACCTATGTATAATTATAGGTTAGGATACGTTAAGTTAGGTTAGGTTAGGTTAGTTATAAATGTATAAATAATGAATTTCTTATACATACCTTATGTCAAAATAGTTAATTATACTAATTCGCGCTTATTTGCTGAATTACGTCATTCAAATCTGGAGAGTTCAAAGCAACAACCAACCATCTCTGAGAGCTGAGAAAAATGAGTTAATAGTTAAAAAATCATAACTATTGTATTCATAATACAATAGTAACAAAATAGTAATAAAAATAATAAGTTACAAAAAAAATATATAAAAAAATTACTTAAGTTATGGCATAAGCCATTTAGTTTTTAATTTTTTTTTTTTAAATTTTATGGAGTAGGTTGTTTGTTGCGCGGAACTTTCTCAGCAACCTGGGCTTCGTTTTTTTTTGTGCTACTATTATTATTTTAAAACAACTGTTTAATGCTTTTAAAACATGTGGTTATGACAATATTTTTTAATTGAGGTCAATTTTATATTGGATTATTACAACAACAAAAAACACTCTAGTACTGAAAACCATGGTTACATTGCAAAAAGGGTTTATTGGTACAAGTAAAAAAATCATCGTTTTCTTCATCAACACCATTATCTTCAAATTCTATTCCCCTCATTCTTGTAGCAGCATCAAGAGGTAGATTTTTAAAGTACTGGTGGTGGATTGGGGGATGAATGGCAAAAGAGACTATATGTCTTGTTTTTTACTCATGTCTTAATTTTAAAATATTGTAAACAAATTCCTTTTTATCAACAAATAAGGTCCTAAGCATTAATTTAATCCTACCTAACCTGGACCACTTTAAATCACAAAAGCAGTGCATATTTCGAAAATGTAATGTTTGGAAAAAGTTTTGCTTACAAAATGACATTGAACTTGTGGTTGTATTAAATATGAGGGTTAATGAGAATATATTTGTAAAGTTACCTTCATCACTTTCTGGGGACCAATCATTAAACATATTTTCACCTAAATAAATTTCTAGTATACAGGGTGTCCTAAATAGAGTGGGATTGCATGGGAACCTTTCTTATTTTTAAAACTAGAGATCTGGTTAAATGGGCAATATTGTGCAGTCTTATATGCTGGTTCTGATTATGATGAAAAGTTTATATAAGTCGGAGCGGTTTAGAAGTTATTTTAAAAAAACTAAAAATCGCGATTTTCTAAAACCTACGATATTTCCATAATTATTAAAGATGCGGAAATAAGTTTAAAATTAAATTTACTTGGTTCGATTGCACAAACTTAAGGATCAAGTCAAAACAAAAGTCAAGATGGCGGTTTCCGAGATATAAATAGCAACTTTCTTATTTTAAATGGCCGCTATATTAGATTAGTTTTAATTTTTTAATTTTTTTAGAATAATATCTAAACTGCTCGGACTTTTGAAAAAAATTCAACATAATCTGAACCAGTATACAAAACTGCGTGACATTGCCTATTTAACCAGATCTCTAGCTATCATAATAACAAAGATACCCGTGCAATCTTACTCTATTTAGGACACTCTGTATTTTGTAATTTAGCTAAAATTGTAACTACGTAGTTATATCAGGTAAAATATGTCATCGTCATATTATGATCAAATTTGAAAAAATATATAGATACATGAAAGCATAATTGAATCATTGAGTTGAAAGGGGGACACCCTGTATAGTACATCTGTATATCTTCCCGAAGCTGACGCAACCTGTAATAAAATTTTAATATTTCCCCCTTAGTTATAAAAACAAAATATTGAAAATATTGCAGCTGACTCGTTTTTGCAATAAAATACGATTTTAATGTAGAAACATATATTTTTATTAATAATTTCCTAATTTTTTTGTGGTATCATGATTTTTAACAAACAAGGCACTATTATAAACTATATATTTTTTATTTTAACACAGAATAAAACACAAAATTTTCCGTGTTTTCATTGAAATACAATAAAGAAATATTAACTAATTTTCTGACTTGTTAAATATACCAAACTACTAAGGCCCGTATCTATAGTCCGTATTTGAGCTTGAGATCGACTCAAGTCGTATATTTGGTTGCGTTTGCTGCATAAACGTTTATAGAAAATACGCAACCAAATATACGACTTGAGTCGAAGTAATGCTCAAGTACGGACTATAGATACGGGCCTAAGCAATGGTAAGTAAAGGTAAACCAATGGTCATTGTTACCATGGTATAAGTATTATACAAAATACTACAGGACTTTTACTGCAGAAATTTAAGTTTACTGCAGAAACACGCTATGTGATGTCGCTTGACAGGTTTCTGCACTAAATGCGATATTCATTGTAAATTATATCTCATAAAACGGAATCCTGACACAGTTTTCTTCCGAATGATACAGATTTTAGCGATATTGAATCCGCTATTAGACGCCCATAAAGATAATATACACCTGACGATTATATAGAAATTATGAAAACGTGTAGGAAAAAACGACCTTTGATAGTCACTTAAATGGCTGCAGAAAATTTTATGGGAGTTACAAATATTAAAAAAAAAAATGTTAATATACTCTGATTTTTCTAAACTGGCGTGCACGTCATCAAACAGCTGTGCGATGAGGTTTTTTCGTACCAACGTGATTGTTTTCGAGAATATGCATAACAATAGTTTAAGAATCGAAATTAATCTGAAGATTATTTGTTACATAACACTGATCACCGGTGGTTATAAATAGGTAATCGGTGTATTAACCGCGGACACAATTTTCGCCTGCCAATCATGTAATAAATCATCTTATGTTGGCATCGGCGATATTTTCTCGGCTACGATGCCACATCTTTTTCACTAATGCTTCAAACTTCTTTGACGTCTAACTTGTTACATTTGATCGATTATTACAATGCATATTTTGTCATTGTAGATGGTAAACCATAACCACAAGGTTGATATCTGTACGATAAACGGTAGAGAAGTCGATGAATTTGTTACGAACCGCGCACTGTCGCACAAGATTGCACGGGCGCAACAGCTGATTGCAGCCATTTTTAAATACCCAGGACAGCTGGCAACTTTGTAAAATTGTCTCGTCATTATTATGATTATTATTTTGATGACGTGCACGCCAGTTTAGAAAAATCAGAGTATATTAAAATTACAGATAGCAAGGAAAAAATAACTGGTTAAAAGTAAGTAAAATAAAAATTGAAAAGGAAGGACCGGTTATATTAGTGATGAAGGAGAATGAATTTTCACACCCTTACAAAATAATTTAGATTCTAAAATCCGTTCGTGGGAGACCTTACAAACAAGATATTTTCCAAGACTTGATACCCCTGTGGCCAAATGGAAAACCCATCGCAGAAGCAAAATTACAAAATTTACGCAAAATGCTGCACATAATCCCGTTAGATGCAAGATTATTTTATGAAAATTATGAAAATATTATTGAAGATATCGATGGCCATAATGTTGAAGAATTTAATTTTGAAATTGATGCAGAATAATGCCATAAAGAAATAATGTTTCGTTTGTTGTTATATTTGTATATCTAATTAATCAAAAAATAAATTTGGCATTTTGGTTCAAAAAATGTTTGATTTTATTGTTTTTACAAAGAGCCGAAAGCTACCAACCCTCAAAACACCGCCATATTTTGCACAATTTAAATCTTACAGGGAAATATTTTGCTCAAAATTTTAATTTATGAAAATGAAAATGAAATTATAAAAAATTGATTTAAAGTTATCAATAATTTATTATAACAATCAAAACTGTAAAGTTGGATATCTCGTCTTAGTTCTAATGTGGGTAGGTAGCTTTCTGCATAACGCGATCCAATTATATTCTAAGTTTATGGATTGGAGCGACAAAAATATGTTGTAGAAAAAAAAGTGTATGCAACTCACATTTAATGTGTAGTAACAGTCTTTTGGTGTCATTAAATGCCCGTTGCATAACATACTATTTTCTGCCGTTTGTTTGCGCCAGTATGTGGGTGGGTGTGTGTGTGAGTGTGTGAAGCGACCCGCATATGGAGCTTTCCCATGCGGGAAATGTTGGGCGGTGTTTACAGTCGCAAAGATCGCAGGGCAGTTTGGACGTAGTTTTCTTCGGACGCAGCCAGAACACCCGACAGAACAAACAGGAAAACTGGCCGAGTTCCGGGAACTTCATTAAACTTCGCCATCGGTAGTAGGAAAGGGGGCTTTTCGTTGGAGGCCTTCGGGCCGAGCAGGAAAATACGCGTTATTAAAATAAACATGGCAATAAAAATATCCGGGCGAGTGTTATTTATGTAAAGGCTGGTAATTTATTGTCATCTTAATGGAACCCCCCGGCGGATGAATAATACCCCCCACCAATTTTTTTTGTGGGGGGGGATTTAATATGAGCCCCGGTTTTTATAGTGCCGCTCCCCCGCCGTATAAATATATCGCAGCGGCGGTTTAATTTCCTATTCATAAATATCAGGTATTAGGAGAAACGGCGCACTTTGCATGCATATTGAGGATTCTTGCTCCTTAATATAAACAGACATTAGCATGCCGCCCCCGGAATATTCAAAACAGTGATTGCCTGCGCCGCCGCCGAAGCAGCTTAAAATTTCTTCACGACGACGTCACGACCGACATGGAGACGGATGCCGTTTTTATTAATGGGGGGCACGAGGCAGGGCGTGATATTTATCGCCAGCGCAATGGTAATAAATGGTAATAAATGTGACGTCTAGTCTGATTACATCAAAAGCGCAACGGGGAGTTTGTTTTATTACCTTTCAACAGGTTACGTACAAAAGAAATATATGAAGACATAAAGGCCACAATTGAGCCGTTGAAAACCAGAGTGGAGTAAGTCCGTTTTTTTCCCTTTTTAATTCAGATAAATTCAGAAATACACAAGGGATGTTTTGCCTTATATATTTTGTACAGATTCGCCCCCAAATATTATCAAAATTTGTAACTTTTAGTTGGCACGTGATTTAGTTATAGTAATCTACGTTATGTTTGATTTTTTAAAACATCATCGTGACAACTTAATTGGGATCGTTTTATGGGAAATGTGTCTGTTAGTAATTTTAGTTAGTAAGTAATACACACGATATAAGGATTTAATGTGATTTATTAATTTTAATGTCCAGACAAGTTCAGAAATATACAAGGGATGTTTTGTACAGGTTCGCCCCCAGATATTGTACAAATTTTCATATTTTTTTTCAAAACCTTTAATTTTCGCACGTGATTTAGTGATAGTAATTTACGTTTTGTTTGATTTTTAAAAACATCATGGTAACAACTTAATTGGGATCGTTTTATGGGTAATGTGTCTGTTAGTAATTTTAGTTTGTAAGTAATTCTCAGATATATGGATTTAGTATGATTTATTCATTTTAAACGATTTTGCACCTAATTAAACACCATATTTTAATTTAATGACTTTCTTTGTTGACTTACAAATTATTACTTTATTTACTCAAAAGGTATTAGTTGTTTATGGATGCATTTCAGCAAGTTAACATATCAAAGAAATCGACACCTGTGTGCCCATGGTGGTTCTCTTGTTGTATATTCTCACAGCATAGCAAATTGTAGTGATTGTGTCCACCAATACCGTCTGTTCTATAAAAAGAGCCCAAGACTATAGTGGCTTAAATTGAATCGTTTATTTCAGAAACTGGTCAACAGACATTTTTAGGGATTTTTCGTTTTTTGCGGTATCAGTATCTCATATTGTCAGGGCATATTTTTCTGGAATATAACTTCAACTGCCAATAAAGATATTTTACATAAATACTTTGAAGACTTGTTTCTACATTGTGTAAAACTGATTTCAGCAATAAAGTCAATTTAATATTGCGATTCTGTCACCCGCAAGAATCGCACCATAGAGTTAGATGCTTGATTCCTGCTGGCAAGTGACTTTTAATATGTTTTAAATGGCACGGACCCATTTCTTCGGCCCTCTTCCAGCTACTTCCTCTATCCAAATGTAACAATAACCGCAGCTTTCTTTGCCACTATGTACTCCTGCGTTATAAACCCAAAGTTAGCGCTTATAATAGTTATTTAAGCATTAAGAGAGGTAAGTATCGTTTACCAGTCGAGGTCGAGTTTGCTCCCGAGCGACAGCGAGGGCTAGCAATAAATACCGAGACTGGTCAAAACTTACCTCTCGAATTGCTTATAACTGTTTTTCCACTCCTGAAGTTGGTTTAATTTTTTGTGTTTGAATAATTTATTTTCGCAACATGAACAAAATGTCAGTACGGCTTTGGTTGCTAAGGCTATTTTTCAAACAAAGTGTGAATGTCAGAAATTGCATTCGTTCAGTTGTAAATTGAATTCCAATGAAAATAAACAAGAAATGGCAATTGAAGAAGCTGCAGATGCTGCCTGTTCCTTCCTACTGCCGGAGAAGTCGTAGGGGTGTTATCAAAAGTGTTTTAAAGACTGGTGCCAGAGAAATAACTCTATTGAAATTATTTTACTTACTTCCCGTTGCTCATAGTAACCAAAGTATTATCGGTAAGTGGGGCTAACTTCCACCAAATCAATGTTACAACAGTGTACTTACCATGCAGGGAGTGGAAAAAATACAATTCCTGTTGGAATTCGAGGTAGCGATAACGTTTTTTCTAGGTCTAAACCAGTGGTTCCCAAACTTAATATGCCCATGGACCCCTTCTGATAGTAAAAACCTGACCATGAACCCCCAAGTGAAATAACTCTAAATATTTAACTTTGATGCCTTCAATGGCAACTGGATGTAAAAATAAAATACAAATAAAATACAAATAAAACATGGACATGAGGATAATTCAATAAGTTGCTCCTGTAGTAATATAGATTCATCTGAGTTTATGGATATGCCTGCAAAAGGGTCTAACACCCAATCGGGGATAACCAAGTGTAGAATGTCTTCAAATCTTTGGTTGAAGTCAGAATGAAGAGCCGTTAAATGTTGACAATAAGCGAGCAAATCGTCATCTTGTTTTTGCAATTTTTAAAGATTTGGAAACTGAGAACATTCTCCTCTCCCCAAGTTTTGTTTGTATAGAAAAAGTTTTGCAACCAAGGCAGATATTATACTTTTAGTTTTGATTAAATTTAATTGATCACCTTGCAGTTTCAAATTGGTTTCGTTAAATTTGGCAAATAAATCAGTCATATAAGCTTTGTCATTTTTTGAATTAATTAAATTGAGCCGCAAATCATTATCTTTACCTTCCAGGAATTCCAAAACTGAACCAAAAAGTGCATAAAATCGATCCAAACATGCACTTTTTGATAACCAACGTACATCCGTGTTAAGTAGTAAGCAATTATATTCTTCATCATTTTTCAAACAAAGTTGAGCAAATAATCTCTCATTTAAGGCATTTCTTTTGATTTTATTAACTGCTTTAATCACATAATGTAGTGAGCCATGCAGACGTTCACTAAGATTTTTGACGACTAGGTGTTGTCGATGAATGACACAATGTACAGATAATATATTTGGTATAGCTTGTTTTAAGTATGTAGAAAGCCTCGGTGTCGTCCTACCATTGCCGGCGCACCGTCAGTAGCAACGGAGATGATATTACTCAAAGGTATATCTTTTTCATCAAAAAATCTTTTTAATTCATTAAATATTGTTTCACCCCTCGTATCAGTTTCCAAACATTTCGCAAATAACATTTCTTGTGAATTTTTTTTCTTCTTTTACAAATCTCACATAAGCTAAAAGTAAAGCTTCGTTTCCTGGCAACGTAGACTCGTCAAGCTGTATCGAGAATTCAGTTGTTTTTAGGTACTCACATAAAGAATTTTCTGAGCATTTCTGCACTGAGCACTGAGCCATTTCGTCAATCATTCTTTGTACTGTATTATTGCTCAGAGGAATTCTTCGTATAATATCGAAAGCAGGTTTATGGAGCATGGTGCTTATTACCTCACTTACAGCAGGTAGAATCAGTTCTTCGCCAATGGTGTGCGGTTTTCCGGACTTTGCAATCAGTAAAGAAATGTTATAAGAAGCACGCAATCCATCGTCATCTCGCTCTGATGTTGTCGCTAATAGTTGTCGCAATGACGGTGTTTTCAAATATTTATCTTTGACAGTTTTAAAGAAAGTCAAATCTTTATCTTTTTTGTCGCTATGGACTTTTATCAAATGTTCCTTAAGCTTAGAAGGTTTCATTGATTCGTTTGATAAAGTTTTATTGCACAGAAGGCACATAGGTAATGTACTATTTCCTGGTAACGGGATGAAGCCATACTTTAAATATTCAACGCTATATTGTCTGCATTTTTTCTTCGTCTGACTCATCTTATCCTCTGTAAAACATGACCCAAATTTAAGATATTAGAAAATAAAACAAATTATTTGCTTAAGGGTGGGATTGTATCACGATTTCTATATTATTTATTTTATATAGAAAATGAAAAACGAACATTGACCAGGCAGGTGGCGGTCTCTTATAACTAGTATACACGTGAACATGTAAGTATTGTGAACATGTAAGCAAAACTAATAACCGACACAAATTAAATATGGTCATCAAAACTTTATTTGCAACAGTTATTGCCTTCACATCCAGCAACCACATCTGAATGTAAATTACATTTACCTTCAAATGACAATCATACCTCTGCATAACCCTTATTATGTATGTATTGCAACTTATATTTCCCGTCTTAACTTAAGAAACGAATTTATTGGAGTTTTACATGGACCAGATTCGGCGCGGGGGGGGGGGGGGGGGGGGGGGGTTCTTCAACATGTCCAAATCTTTTGTTGTTTTGAGTTTGGAGTATTTGTGACGGTCAAGTTGATGTGATCACATTGTGACGTCCTGAAGGGCTATCAGCGCGTTAGGCCGCGAAGCGAGTGGAGGGTCCCTTCGAAGCAGCGACGAGGGCCGGCTCTCGGTGTCGGAGAGTGGGGGGGGTTAAAAAAAGGCTCCACGTAATTTTAACCTCGCCACTACTTTGTCGCAAAGGGGGGCTCCACCCAACCTGCGTGGGTTGACGGCAGACAGTCAGCGAAGTTCAGAAATTACGACCTGTCGCAACGGCTGACCATCTGGCGCCCACACCACCAGATTTAAATCTCGCAGTGAGAATAGGAAGTTAACCTGAAAAGAATGCCCGATTGAGAAAACGTGAGGGGAACAAAAATTAACAGGTGTGAATTTTGTGGTGTAAAATATCTGCGTTTATTCACACAAAAGACAGGACACCGTTCCTACGCTTCCTGAAATAAATACCACCTCCCGCAACTTTATCGCGCCGCGTTCACTAGATTCGGCCGAATCCCGCGAATACGTAACGCGCGATGCAAAGGGCCGTCGGAGCCACCCTTTTCTTACGCTTTGCAACATTTAGAAATTATGTCGGACAAAAATAATGTTTTTTTAACGATTTTCAGAAAAAATTTGCCAAAAAACTAGACACACAAATGAGTTATAACTTATATACATACAGTTCTTGAACATTTAAGATTAATTTGATGTATAATATTATGTATTAATTGATATACAAATGCACCCTTCAATAAATGTAATACACAAGAAGATATCAATTATTATCAATTGTATTCAAAAATACTTACCTAATATATGCTATCTTCGTAACAAAAAAATCTATTGCCTTTTATTCAAAACTAGGAAAGTTTGTTGCATGCACTTCACATCACGCACAATACAGAATTAAATTGCTGACCAGGTTCACTGATGATTCACGCTAATACCGACCGAGTACTATCCGAACCCCTGCATGCCTCGCGCGAATTCGCGAGCCATCACTGGTACCTATCTATACTTATATAAGTACGTAAAAACGGACGTAAAAATCGCTACCTATTTATTTATTGCTAATATGATATTAATTTCAACGTTCATAAAATGAAAATGGGTCACAAGTATTTTGCATTGTATTAAACCTTTCGCCGACCCCCCGACGTGCTCCACGCACCCCCAAATTCATTTTAATTTGCTACAGACCCCCTCGGAGGTTACAGGGACCCCAGGGGGTCTGTAGGAACCACTTTGGGAACCACTGGTCTAAACTTAAACATTCATGTTCTGCAAATTCCTTAGCTATAGAAAAATCGGCTCATTTTCTGTGCTTCTTCCGCTATTTTTAAATGATTCGGACGTTCTTGAAGAAATTGTTTTTTTCGTTCCTCATCCATTTCATTGTCAATTTTACTTTTCAGTGTATCGCATTTATTGCACGTATCTTTTTTCAAAGGTTTAATTTTTAAATTAAATTTAGTGTAAAATATGTTCTTATAAGACATCAAACTAAATGGGTGAGCCTCTTTTGTGTAAATATCATACATTTTTTGTATGGCCATTCCACAAGGTAAAAATTGAGCATCAGTCTGCTCTCTTCGATAATATGAAATGTATTTTGGAATTTTGGAATTCAAACTAATTGGGTGAGCCTCTACTTTTGTGTAAGTATCATATATTTTTTGTTTGGTCATTCCACAAGGTAAAAATTGAGCACCAGTCTGCTCTCTTCGATAATGTGAAACGTATTTTGGAACTGTGTTGATATGGCAGCTTGAACCTTTGTTTCTGGCAAGTCATTTTTTTCTCCGTATTTCAGACTTCGTTTATCTGAAATTGGAGCCCGTCCATGATTTTTATTAAGAGCAGTGTTTACTCTAAATGTATTGATACCAATAGTTTTAAGAATTATTTTTTTACAAACTTCCACATTTTTTAATTTGTAAATTCTAGAAAACTCTATTTTTTCTGTGTTTCTACCCTACGTTCTCTTTTTTCTATTTCGGATACGCTTGCTGCTAGGAAATTGGTTTGACTTTCATATGATTTTAAAGACCAACATCTATTAAACTCAGATTCCCGGGTTTCAACAGGTATATATTTGCCACATTTTTTTGCAATACAGTTGCAATTGAAATTGACAAATTCTTTTGACTTTACCTCAATGCCCTTGTAGTTATAATACGATTCGTTTTAACTTTTCTTATTTTTTTTCTCTTCTCTTCTTTATTTGTAAATTCTAAAAAACTTTTTTTTCTGTTTCTACCGTACGTTCTCTTTTTTCTGTTTCGAGTACGCTTGCTGATAGGAAATTGGTGTGACTTTCATATGATTTTAAAGACCAAAATCTATTAATTATTAATTATTTGCACATTTTTTTGCAATTCAGTTGCAATTGAAATTGACAAATTCTTTTGACTTTACCTCAATGCCCTTGTAGTTATAATACGATTCGTTTATATGTTTTTCTCTTCTCGATTTTGGGTTCGAAATTTTCTTTTTTGACCTTTGCGTGAACGATCTTCTGGTTTTTGTAGCGTTTCATTTTCAACATAACTGTTATTATTATACGTAAGATATAGCATACAGTTCTCTTTATCTTCTAGAAAATAAATTAAAATATTTGCATTTATAAAAAATCTAAGGAATAAATTATGTGCTTTTGTGCATTTTTTATGGTGGAAGCATGGACCAAGATTTCTCTAGCACAATTGCTCGTTTTCGCCGATTTTATTTGCAAAAAGCACATATTTTAGGAAGTTAGTTGGCAAACAGTTCTATAAAATTGATACATTTTAGATCAAATGAGCATAGCAGTATTTGATTTTGACCGAACATTACTGTTTCTATTGGTTATTAACTTGTGTCTGAATGAAACATTTGTATATTAATGAATTATTAATTAAAATTATTAAAAAATATTATTAAGATATTAAAGATACGTGCAGGTACTAAATGTCAAATAAATCAATTAAACATGTAGAAAAAGTACTTTTCGGCGGCGTGTGTAATGATAATAACTCATTTTCGTGCACTTCCCCGTCGCGCCCTGCTGCCGATCATTCAAAGCCGACTTTATAACGTAATATCAAATAACGGGCGGGATTGATGTGCGCAATAAAATTTTAACGGGCGCGCTTTTATGGGGACCGGCACGCGTGCAAATTCCAATTTTGATAAACTCATAAGGCACATTCCGAAATTAAATTACTTTATGAAAATGAGGGGCGAAATCTTGCGTGTGTAAGCGTTATTGAAATCTTACATAAATGATCGATAAGCAGTGGATATCAAATGAATATTGAGAAACGATTCATATCCAATTACCATTGCTAGAGTACTTTAAAAGTCAAAAGCTATAAATATGTAGCTAATTTGAATATAGAAGTGAGTGTGAGTAATAGCTTTTCTCGACATGACATGACTATGAAGACTGAAGACTGTTTGAGTGGTCTGCACCAAACTAAGGCCCGTAGACGGATCCGGCCCTAAAAGGGGTAGAAGGGGTAGAAGGGATATTTTTCGACCCGTGATTTTTTTTATTGTTCATATTAGGTTAAAATTTCTGAATTTTTAGTTTTAGTTTTTGTACAGTAAACAAAATTATAGTATTTTTTATAGTTTTCTTCCTTTTTTATTGGAGTACTTACCGGTTGTATACAGGGTGTTCAAGATCAGAATCAACAGCATGGAGATCTCGGAAACCGTTAAACTTACAAAGGCGGTTAGATTACAAAAAGTTGCGCAATTTAGTGGTCAGTAATATTCTGTTGAGAAAACCAGAAAATTACGCTTACTTTCAGAGCTATTCGACAAAATCCGAAATTTTGCGATATCGTTTTTATGTTCTTCTAAGTTATTTAAAAAGGTATAAAACAACAATCGTTTAAATACATAACAAATGACAAATATCGTTTTTATGTTCTTCTAAGTTATTTAAAAAGGTATAAAAAAACAATCGTTTAAATAAATAACAAATAACAAATATCGTTTTTATGTTCTTCTAAGTTATTTAAAAAGGTATAAAAAAACAAAAGCCACTTCTTCGTTGCCACTTTTTTAGCTCTACAAGACAGCGTTTACAAATTTTCAGTAGAACGTTTCGTTTCGAAGAAACCATCATCAACTTTATTTTTTTATATGCTCCGTAAAAAATGTACACCCTATATTAGATAGCATTTCCCCCATGCTGTTAATCCATATCTTGGATACCTTAAATATATTTTAAATATTTTTAATTAATTAACGAATACATAAATTACTTTGACCTATTTATTTGTTCATGAATTTTAACGAATTTCAATTAAAGTTTCATCAATTTTATTATATATTTTATGCATGTGAAATATTTGTGGAACTTACTAAAATAAGAATTAACTTCAAATACTTTTGCATGAATTTTAAATGTTTTAGTATTAATGTATTACATTTTACTGAAATATTACGAAATTATCATAAACTATATTGAGCCTTCTATAATCATTAACTTATTTATAGTTTATTTCCTGGAATTTTCATATATATATATATCAATTCAATCCACAAATTTGAAACACATTGACTTATTCATAATACTTTATGATTATGAAACATTTGTGGGAAACATAAACATGAATTCCAAATATTTTTTTATGAATATGAATGCTTAATGTCTCGTCTCGTGGCTACTTGCGTATAACACAAACCAAATTCCTCGACTCTGCGTTGATGATGGTGGTCTAGGGTTGTGTATACGTAGATGCGGGTCGTGTGCCCGTAACGACTTGACCTACAGGCTGATGACGCTTTAGTATGAATGTTTCGACGTCTACTTAGTCTACTTCCAGCACTCAGCTGTCGTTGGGGGAGGGTATCAGTAAACCATATACACACCCACCAACAATATCATGCTATAATAGCGGCTAATTTATCCCGGTAACTACCCAGAGCTTTGTCATTGACATAAAGTTTCGAACCTTTCGGCTTCGGCATGAAGACTAACGAACACCAATGTCAAAGAACTCAGAGAAGCATACAAAATGGAGGATGTAATTCCCATTCTTCGAGAAAACCAACATACAGGCCAAGGGATCCAAATAAAATTCCAGACCTACTCGACTTCTTAATTACAAGGAAGGTATTTCCTAACTTCATTGAAATTAAAGAAAACTTCGACCTTAACAGCGATCACTAGGCGGTAATACTTACATTAAGCAAAAGAGTCATTAAGAGGCACAATAAACCAATCTTAACTAACAAAACCACTGACTGGGAGAGCTTTAGGACTGAGATAGAAAATTAAGTCAAGCTAAATGTCAAACTAAAAACTAAGCAACAACTAGAAATTGAAGCCTACTCGACTTCTTCATTACAAGGAATGTATCTCCTAACTTTATTGAAATTAAAGAAAACTTCGACCTTAACTCAGATCACTCGGCAGTAATTCTTACTTTAAGCGAAAGAGTCATTAAGAGGCAAAATAAACCAAACTTAACTAACAAAACAACTGACTGGGAGAGCTTTAGGACTGAGATAGAAAATGAAGTCAAGCTAAATGTCAAACGAAAAACTAAGCAGCAACTAAAAACTGAAGCCGAGAAGTTCGTCGGTATCTTTCAAAATGCTGCATGGAGAACTCGCAAAAGACTCACAAAGCATGATATGCTTTGTGAGTTCTCCATGCTGCATGGAGAACTCACAAAAGAACTCGCACATAAAATAACTGGTATCAACTACCGGATGGAAATAAGAGAACTTCTCAAGGAGAAAAGAAGAGCAAGAAGAATATGGCAGCAAACGAGAGACCCTGTAGATAAAAACATTGTTAACAACAAAGTTCAACAACTTAAAAGGGAAATAAAAAAGCTAAAAGAAAGTACCAAGACGTATTACCTGCAAAATCTAACGGCAGATGTGAAAACTAACTACTCCTTATGGAAAGCAACCAAAAGAATTAAAACGCCAGCCACACATATTCCTCTTATAAGGAATATGAATGGTAGTTGGGCAAGAGAGAACCACCAAAATGCTGACACTTTTGCCAAACACCTTGAAGAGGCTTTTAAACCTAACGAGATACAATCTGAAATTACGGCAGAGATTACTACAAGAAAAGAAGAAATAGATCGTGCACGAAGTGCACGAGTAAAAATATTAAGGATGGCATGCAAGCGGGATACATCGAGGACTATTTCCCGACAAAAATTGGTGATTTTTTGAAATGTACCCACCCCGGATTTCTCAGAAAATAAGGGCAAATAAGGTCTATTTTTAATTTGGACATCTTTTGATGTACTATTGACATGTGCCAGTTCCCCCAACTCTTCCAATAAGCACCTCTCAAAAATTTTAAATGGAAAGACCTAACTTGTGACACCTCATTTCAAAGGTATTTATGTCAATAACACAGCTGTGCATTTTTTTTTCTTAAAATAATTGCATGTCTAAAATTTGGTACTGGATTGATATAGTTGGGTATGGACCAAATTATAACAACTTGTGTTTATCGATGCAACTTTTGAACAAAACTTGTTTTGTTTTAATTTGGCCCTACCAGACTACCTCAATCCAGTATCAATCCCAACTTTAGTTCAACTTTGCAACTTTTGAACAAAAGTTGTTTTAATTTCGCCCTACCAGACTACCTCAATCCAGTATCAATCCCAACTTTAGTTCAACTTTGCAGCTTTTGAAGAGAAGAAATTACATTGATTACCCTGAAGGAAGTTGTGACCGAACTTAAAATCATGGATCCGAAAAAACCTCAGGATTCGACATTATAACAGTAGAATTTTGGAATCAACTACCAAAAAAAGGAATACGTATGCTGACATACCTAATTAATACAGCACTCAGACTAAATTACGTCCCGGGAATTTGGAAAGTATCCGATATAATAATGCTGCCTAAACCAGGCAAACCACGTAACGACGTAAAGTTATATCGGCCAATATCTCTGCTGCCAGTGATATCAAAACTCTTTGAGAAGCAGGTTAGTAAGAGACTAAAACTAATAATAGACAGAAAAGAACTATTGCCTAATCACCAATTTGGGTTTAGACAGAAACATGCGACAATCCACCAAATACACCGGATCACGGACATCATAGAAAAGGCCCTAGAGAATAAATAAATTTGTTCAACTATATATCTAGACGTGGCCCAGGCTTTTGATAAGGTTGAATGAAGGCTTAATACACAAATTAAACACAATTTTGCCGAAGCAGTATGTAGACTTGCTAAATTCATATCTATCAAATAGACTCTTCCGTGTAAAATAAGAAGAGGAGTACTCGGAATTAAAAAGCATCATAGCAGGGGTACCACAAGGTAGTGTCTTAGGACCAATATTATACCTACTGTATACATATGACATCCCCCAATTGGAAAACGCAACAATCGGCACATTCGCGGATGACATCGCAGTACAAGCAGCAAGACAAAATATTCAAGAAACAACTTACAGGCTCCAATAAGCAAGTACTTGTCTCAGTTACTGGATGAAAAACTGGAAAGTCAAGATATACGAACTCAACACACATTAACTTCACTAACAAAACCATAAAGCCACACACAGTAAGGCTAAATGAAAACATAGTTCCTCATGTTAACAACGCAGAATATCTTGGTATGAGCTTGGATGTTAAGCAAAAATGGAAAGAGCACATACAAATTAAAAGAACTTGTAACGATCTTCTTAATGTGAAGTTACGGTATTATATCAAGTATAATTATAAAATCATTGAGAGAATTATATTTTATTATAATACTTTGTCACAAAAACTTATATATTATTTTATTTATTTTATATCCCTGGATACCAGTGGTTTCCAAATCCTTCCTGATTCAGCACTCTCATCCTGTCGTCCAGCTCTTTTCGGCCGACCATCACTACACTACACTACACTACCCCCGACCCAGAAGGACCTTCGAAAACAGCAAAAAGAGGTGTAGAGAAAGAAACGCGCTAAGTAAGAGAAAAAGTAGCTTTGTGGATCGTCACTGAATTTTTAAGAATGGAACGTAAAGGCTGTTCAGAAAAACGAACAATAGAAAAATTATTAATGGAATTTGAATCATAATTGTTATTCGTTTTGAAAGAAGGTTTAAGGCGATCCACGGAAACTGAAACAATCTTCGAACCCATAGCAATATTAAAATATTTATCTAAACGTGTTACAACTTTAAAAGGGCCATCGTAACTTTGTTGTAGAGGTCGTTTAACCCCATCACGACGAACAAAAACATGAGAACAATCTTGAAGTGATTTAGGCATGTAAAAAAGGCGCGTAGGTGTACGTGTCACCGCAGGAGATAACAACTTCATGCGTGACTTGAGGTTGTCAACAAATGTGGTGTGACAGTAGTCATCATGTTTGGTGTAATAAAATAAGTTTAGAAAATCTCCTGGCAATCGCAACGGACGTCCATAAACGTATTCAGCGGCTGTAGCACTCAGTGAACTTTTAAAAACAGATCGCAATCCCAATAGTACAATTGGCAACTGTATCAGCCAATCAGTTGGATTCGTACTCATTGCTATTGAATTTTTTATTTGTTTATTAAGTCGTTCAACTAATCCGTTACATTGTGGATGATATGCAGTAGTTGTTTTATGTTTAATGCCAAATATAATGTTGAATTCCGACCACAATTTCGACTTAAATTGTTTTCCTCTATCTGTTATAACTGTTGTCGGAACGCCAAACCTGGCTATCCAAGTAGACAAAAAATCTAAAGAAACAGTGTTTGCTGTTATATCTGTCAATGCAGTAGCTTCCGGCCAACGCGTATATCGGTCAATACAGACCAAAATATACTTGAAATTATTACATGTTGCTAATGGACCAATAATGTCAACGTGTACTACATCGAAACGTTCATCCGGACTCTTAAATTGCGAAATCGGCGAAAGTGTGTGTCTCGAAACTTTAACTTGTTGACATTTTAAACATGAGCGAACAAAATTCGAAATATCTCGGTTCATGCTCGACCACACGTAACGACTAGTAATTAAACGTTTAGTTGCATTAATGCCTGGATGAGACAAACCATGAAGTGAAAACATAATCTTTTGTCTAAGGGATTTAGGGATAAAAGGTCGTTTTGATTTTGTAGAAATATCAACATAAATAGTTGTAGAAGTGTCGGGTAATTTATATCGTCTTAATTCGAGTGAATGATTGTTGTTGCTCAACAATAATTGTAATTCTTCATCTTTGGCTTGCAATTGTTCCAATTGTTGGAAGTCTGCAACATCAAAAGAATTAACTTCAATTCATGATAATGTGTCTGCGACTACATTTTGTGGACCGGGAATATAACATATATCCGATGTAAACTGTGTAATAAATTCAATATGCCTAAACTCTCGACTTAAAAACCGATCTGAATCTGAATTAATCGCACTAACTAAAGGTTTGTGGTCTGTGAAAACTGTAAACTTTCGACCTTCCAAATAATACCGGATTTTTTTAATTGGCAGGTATACTGCTAAAAGTTCACGACCAAAAGTACTGTATTTACGCTCGGTCGACGTGAAGCTTTTGGAAAAACATGATATGGGTTGCAAATTGTAAGAAATCTTTTGTTGCAGTACCGCACCTGCAGCAACATTAGAAGCATCTACCATGAGGCTAAGTTCAGCACATGCATCCGGAAAACATAATAATGCGCAATTGCGTAAGGCAATTTTTATGCGTCTGAAAGCATTAGTACAATCATCGGACCATATCAACGCTGTATTATTCTTAGATGAAGAAACCAGCGATATCAATGGTGTTAAAATATCTGAACATGACTTAATAAATCTATGGCAAAAGTTTCCCATGCCTAGGAAACGTTGGAGATCCTTTCGGTTTGTCGGCCTAGGGAAGGAAATAATTACATCAACTTTTTCTTTCAACGGCCTAACTCCTAAAGAAGAAATTGAATGCCCTAGGAAACGTAATTCTTGCACACCGAAAACAAATTTATCGCGATTAATTTTGATATCAAAATCAGATAATTTTTGTAAAATGATTCGTAAATGTTTGATGTGTTCCTTTGCATCTTTACTAAAAATTAATATATCATCAAGATAGGCAAAACAGAAAACAAGTCCTCGCAAAACTGTAT
The DNA here is from genome assembly GCA_951805005.1 of Othius punctulatus. Lineage (NCBI taxonomy): Eukaryota > Metazoa > Arthropoda > Insecta > Coleoptera > Staphylinidae > Othius > Othius punctulatus. Next base: position 104,961,776 of record OX638139.1, on the reverse strand, counting down.
CAATGAATCTTTGGAAAGTTTGCGCAGCGTTGCGTAAACCAAAATTCATTCGGGTATATTCATATAAACCAAATGGCGTTATTATTGCTGTTTTAGGAATGTCATTAGGTTCAATCTTCATTTGGTGATAAGCCTTCACTAAATCTAATTTTGAAAATATTGTACAATTCGAACAGTTGTTGGTAAAATCTTGTAAATGTGGTAGTGGATAACGATCCGGCATAGTTATTTTGTTAAGCGACCGATAATCGCCACAGGGACGCCAAGAATTACCTTCTTTGGGTACCATATATAAAGGCGATGCCCAACAACTAGATGATGGTCTGATGATCCCTAAGTGCAATAAATATTCAAATTCGTTTTTAGCTATCGTATGTTTTTCAGGTGAGAGTCTCCTAGCTTTACTATAAACTGGCATACCAACTATAGTAATTGTATGCATGATAGTACATTTGGTAGGTTCAGAAAGATCAAGTGGTGTAGTTAATTGTGAAAATCCATGGAGCAAACTGTCAACTACTGTTTTTTTGAAATTTTGAGAAAACGTAGGTAATATGTTGAGTGTTGAAAGTGCAGAATTTATAGAAGTCTGACCTGAAATTGCAAAGTTTGAAGTTACAGAGTTATCTGTTAAACGTTTATTGAACAAATCAACAGATAGTTTGAAATGATTTAAAAAATCGACTCCCAAAATGGAATGATTGACTTGTGCCAATATAAAGGTGCATTTAAAAATGTTGTTCAGAGAAATATTTAAATTTAAAGTCACCGAACCATATGTGGGAAATGGTGTGCCATTTATTGTGATCAATGTTAATTTAGCCGGATTATGTGTGTTTACAAATTGTTGATTTATCGCCAATATGCTTATTTGAGCTCCGGTATCTACTAAGAATAGGTTACCAGTGTTAAAATCTTTAACAAAAAGCAGACGATCAGTGTGATAAGCAGGATTACAGGTCGCAACTAATCCTGCTGCGCTTCGTTTCCCCACTGGCAAGGCTGTGTGCATTTTCTCGCTTTAGCCGCGTAATTAAAATGATACCAACAGAGTATGTTATTAGGGTCCTCACCTATGTTTTGACGGTTACGGGAAAGTGAACGACTTCTACTGAGATTACTATTATGACCGCTAGAACATTTTGATGACGTTGCAATCGCGAAACCTGATGTGACAAATCTGTCACTTGTTGTAGCAAAGTCAAAATTGTCGCCTGTAAATCATTATCTTTAAAATCACGCAACGGTGCAGTACGTTTCAGCTGAGCTGCGCAAACCTCTACTGGTATTGAAATTTCGACGATCCTATCTGCCATTTTTGCTAGATCTGGCAAAGAAGTGGTTTGTGAAGAGACCAAATTTTTTTGTACATCTGATGGTAAACGTTGCAAGAATATTTTTTTCAACAAGTTGTGATCTATCGGAGTACCGCCTAATAGTTGCAACAATTTTCTTAATAGTTGAGACGGTGTCGGATCACCTAATACTTCATTAGAGAGTAATTGCTGCAATCGACGTTTCTCCGATAGAGTGGTCCTTTTAATAATTTCAGATTTTAAATGTTCGTAGGGTAAGTTGGTTGGAGGGTTTGTGAGAATGTCCCTAACTTCCATGGCTACATCTGCGGGCAATGAAGCGACTACTTTGTAAAATTTGCGGAGTGACGAAACTACCTTTGCGTTCAAAAATTCTGCTTCAATCTGAATGAACCAGATTGCTGGATCTATTCGCCAGAATGGAGGTAGTGAACATTTTGAAAAATTAACATAAGTGTCATTTACAATGACATTTTCTAAATTTGTAGCATTATGAATACTTGGTGAAACGCCAGGAAGTTCTATTTGTTCTTTCATTATGAAGAAAGAAGGAGAAATATAAAGGGGATAGATTAGAAGGTACTTATGATATACAAACTGTCGGTGGGGAGTATAGCGTAGATTGGTCACCTGTTGTACAAAATTCCCAAATATTATAAACTGGAAGGACTGGAACTGTTTCGGTGTAAGCGGCTAGATGTGATGTTGCAGGCAAATCAGATGAGTAGTAGTGTAGCAATTGAGAATTCATCAACTTGGGTACGATGTCCAGGTCTGGAGTTCAGGAGGCAAGGCAGTAGCAAAAGTGGTAGCGCCAGTAAGAAGGTGAACCAGGAATCCAGATCCGTTCGGTGATCTTGATCGGGTCGGCTTCGTGATCCTTGGCTGCACTGTATCAGCGGCGTCCTGGCGGTAGTCCAGAAAAATGCAGATCAGAGATCCACTATGCACGATCGTAGATCACCCGAAGTACGGTTCTTCAGAACAGGGTTCACGTCCCTCGTCGGGGTCACCAATGTAACCAATGTCTTCTTAATGTGAAGTTACGGTATTATATCAAGTATAATTATAAAATCCTTCAGAGAATTATATTTTATTATAATACTTTGTCACAAAAACTTATATATTATTTTATTTATTTTATATCCCTGGAAACCAGTGGTTTCCAAATCCTTCTTCATTCAGCACTCTCATCCTCCAGCTCTTCTCGGCCGACCATCACTACACTACACTACAAACTGAACTAGAACTTCGATATAGATAATTATATTAGTAATTGGAAAGGTAATCTCAGCTATCACTCTACAATAAAACTATGGTTTATAACAAGATGCTGAAACCAATTTGGACATATGGCATACAGCTGTGGGGCTATGCCAGTGATAGTCATATCAGGCGTATCTAAACATTCCAGAATACAGTGATGAGGAACATGGTAAATGCCCCATGGTACGTGCGCAACAGTGACCTCCACCGAGACCTCGGGATGCCAGATGTCGCAAGTAAAATAAGAAGATTCGCAGTTAATCTCGTATCTCAACTACATGAGCATTCGATCGTGTAAGCGATCCAACTGCTAGACAACTCAAACCTGACGAGGGGCCTTCAAAGGAAGAAACCCTTCGAGTTAGTAAAATAGGGCGCAAACGGACCCTCTACTGTTCACCAGTGGGTGAGCTGTTGGTCACATTTAGGTTAGGTTAGGTTAAGATTCATCAGAGAAAAACTGATGGTTGGTCTATTAAGACCAGTTTCAATAGGTCTATTATATTTTTATTATATGCACTTCACTAAGTTTGTAAAAAATGTAAATACAACAAATTAAAAAAAAATGAAGACTCGAACACGAATAAATATGTCCGAGTCTAGCAGACCCGCATGTTGGGGACTAGGAATAATAAGTAATTCGCCGATAGGAGATTACCCTAGGCCACCGTACGCACATGTACGTACGCAAAAATAAGGACGTTACAGTTGTTTTTGTTTAAATATTGATTCATTCATATTTGAAAATGATAAATACATTTTAGCTTAGTTCACTGGTTATGATTATTGCGATGAACAAATGAAAAAAAAACATTCAAAGCGTTTTCCACCATCTGTAAAAATAATTTGACACATCTACACCATCCAAACATTGTAAAACTTGCATCAATTTCCCCCCGGTTGTCTTGTGTGTTCACAAAAAAGTCCTGATTAACCCATTAAGTCCGTCATTTTTTGTTCGATTTCGAGTGGCGCACTTCAGACGTCGCCTCTCGTCGCTCTTCATCCCCCACTCGACCGGCTGGAATGTGATGAACAACGGGGGCGAGACACGGCGATATAATAACGAGGACGCGCGTCATTGTACGCCTGTACACACAACAGCGTTTGAATTCCAAGTGTACACGTGCGGGGGATGATGTACACTGCTCATTTGATTAGCACAGGGTGGAGGAAATTAAAGCGAAGCGACACTCGCCCCTGCTGCTGGGGCGCAGTCGGGCGTGAAGGATCTTTCACGCCCTGCGTAATGGGAGGATGGCAATAAAGCGAGCGCGCTTTGCAAGTGTCTAACCACTGCAATTGCAGATTTCAAGGGTAATAAGAGGTTTATGGGTGCGTCTCGTATTTTAGTGCATGCAGAATTTACAACAGTACCGGTCAATTGGAGTTAGTTTAAGCGTTCGAACGCGTTTCTAATGTTATTGTGGTTATGTTTAACCGCCAGTTAATTATCGGCAACTGTGCCAGTACACCCTATTTACATTATTAGTGGCCAGTGGTCGATTAGAAATAATTGCCTTGATGAATGTCATCGTCAATGCCTTTATAATCTCATTGTCATTATATTTAGTCCTTAGATAACTATTTGCAAATTAGGCAATTGACGGAAATATTATTCGTACGCAATAATCTATCAATAATAATATTGTACTTAAAATTATTGTTATTTTTATTCAAAACAATATTGTCTCTCAAAAATACAACAAACAATAATATTTATTATTATTGTAAGTTGCGATGTTTGTGAGATACCATTTACATCAACATCAAACAATAAATATTACATCACGCAATGTATAATTACAGACATAATAGATCCATTCATTTCGGAATCCTCGCTTTTCCTGTATTATGCAAAATTCAGGCTGAAGTGACGCAACAAATTCCCGAACGGCAAAATTAATATCGCTTGCATAAATATTTAATTTAAAGCCGACGCACATTACAATTACACGCTGTTTACACGGAATTAAAAATACATACCGAGCCAGCCCCGTTATTGCAGGCATCCAATGAAAACAACATTACCGGTTGCTGTGTTATTTTATATTGTTATTACTAAAAATAAACAGGCAAATATTAATTTGCGCTGCCGCGTTAACGATATTACTTATTTTCAGTGCGTGCTGTGTAATTATCAGCAGTATGAAATTGTAGCAATTGGCTGAGCATGAAAAACATAAAACTTGAACAGATGATAATTGAACAGATAATTGAACACGTATATTAACTTTTCAGAGTTTGTCGAAACTGAAAAGCAAAAAATTCCCATAATTTAATTATTTATAAAAATACCTATGTAATATGATATATCATTAGAATCGTTGAAAAGAGGCCTTTTTTATAAAGTCATGCCGACCATGCTTTCCATTAGAAAAAACACAAGTTTGTGTCATAACTCATAAATTATAGCTTAAATAAAATAATCTGTTAGACTGTATTATTAAGCACACAATTTCCTATAACTTGTAACGGTCCAAAAATAGCGTTGGCAGAAAGCGGCATTTTAATAATTAACGGACGTATGGACCTGCACGGTAGGCAACCATGCTTGCATTTTTTTGTTGTGGTGACGCGTCTCCCCGGTGAGCGATTTTTAAATTCACCGGCGGAAGCGCCACCACGAGGCAGAACTAAATTGACTCGTGCCCAAGGTAGATCGTGCCAGAAGAACCGTTGCAGATAAGGTATTTCACCATCCGTTTTACGGGAATAATCAACGGTTCTCAGCTAACCACCCTTGAGGGGGATTGAGGCATCGACTGGAGGGCAGAGAACACGCTCATAACACCGGAGTAAGTAGTTATCTCCTCTCCTCTTCGTGAAGCCACGTGTCCGGCCATTTTGATTAAGGCCATGTGTTTCTAGGCGTTTAGCTACGGGCTAGGCAGCTCGGCCAGAACATTCCTGGCTGGAGGCCGCGAGCGAGCACCAGGTCTACGACGCAAGCCGTCGCCCTTCCGGAGCTGTAGCAGTCACCAGCGACGACCACAAGAAAACACAGGCCAGATAAACCCAGATAATATATTGATACCATAATTCTTTTTTGTGTGCTCAAATTGAGCCAGACCGGTTTATTTAATTTTTCTGTTTATTCTTTTGTGTAAGAGTGCGTCTACGTGTTTCGTGTCGTACGTGTTTTGCGCTGTGTACGAGAAAGGTTGCTCCCTCGGCCCTTTCAATCGCGCGATTAGGAGCTTATTTTATTCGGCCGAATAGAGTAAACCCTGCGCGAAAGGGTGGCGTTCGGAGGTATTTGTTTTCAGGAGCGCAGGACACGGTGTCCGTCTTGATTTGTGTGAATAAACGCCGACATCTTACCATACCAAACTCACACCTGTTATTTTTTGCTCCCCCCACGTTTTCTCTTTACAGTTTTCTATATTCATTTCAGTTACAGTTTTCTTTCTCAGTTATCTCATTTACAGTTTTCTCTTCTCACTGCGAGATCTAAATCTGGTGGTGTTGACGCCAAACGGTCAGCGTTGTGACAGTTCGTGATTTCTGAACTTCGCTGACTGTCTGCCGTCCACCCACACAGGTAGGGTGGAGCCTCCCTTGCGACGAAGTAGCAACGAGGTAAAATTACGTGGAGCCTTTTTTTTAACCCCCCCACTCTCTGACACCGAGAGCCTGGCCCTCGTCACTACTTCAAAGGGACCCTCCACTCGCTCCACGGCCTAACGCGCCGACTGCCCTTCAGGTACGTCACAAACTTTTTCGTTTACACATTTTTTCTTAAGTCTCCGCACAAAATAACAAAAAATATATTTTTTCGAGATATCCAGTTAGCCATGCAATTTTTCCAAAAAACAAAGAGCTCATGAAATTGAACTTGTAAAACTGCAATTCTTTCCCCATTTAATCTTCCCTCTATCTCCGCTAGTTTCCGAGATCTCCATACTAAACATCCGAAAAAACTCACCCTGTATATATTGTGGTCACTTTTACGACGCCCACCATTAGGATCCATTAAACGGAAATATATACAGAGTTGGTCAAATGGGATGAAAGTTTCCCATTTTTGTACCTTTCAATATACTGAAACGAAATCCGGGATATCTTGCACAGTTCCTGAAATATTGCTGAAAAACTGAAAAAGTGCACTTTCCTATTCCTGTAATAACTTTTTAACTTTTGAAGGAAATTTTACGAAACTTGGCACTCTTACATTTTTCAATGTGAGCTTTCTGATGCCAGTGCCAAACATTTTCTGCCCCAACAAGGTGCCTAAATTTTCATAGTCAACTTTTGATTTATTTTAAGGCCGCTTTTCTTCAATATTGAATTTTAATAGCATTCAAAAGAGCAAAAAATCCGATTTAAACCATGTATAATACATAGATTTCTCTTTAGAATATTAAAAGGCATGAAAATAAGAATTTTTGACAAACAAAAATCTCTGATTTTAACTTAAATTTCATTTGTTTGAAAAAATTGCAATCGTGAAAATTACGAAGATGAAAAAACAATTAAACGATGATTAAATGGGAAATATGTTGGAAATATTACTTGCGACTATTTATTCATACAGTTATTGTCATAGGCTATCTATACAAAATTTTAGGTTAGGTTAGGTTAGATTAAGTTAGTGGAAATTTTGTGTTAAATATACTGTGCATTTGATATTTTGGAAGAAAACTAACTAAAATTTTCAGAACTTCCAGAAAACCAATTGAACTATGATGAAATGGAAGTGATGTTATTATTTGATTAGATGAAACTATTTATTTATATGTCGTTGGGCTATCAACGATATATGGGATCTTTAAAATTTTCCACGTTTTCATATTTGGATATTTTTATCAAATATTGAAAACTACAAATTTTTCATTTGATAATCATTAAACGTGTTTCACGTTTTGGGTGTTTATATTTCGTGATTTATATGGTACTCAAAAAACAAACCTACAATATTTTCAACAAATTTTCCCTTGATTTATTATTTTGTTTTATATTTATGTATCCATATCACTTTTTTAATACAATTTTTCCATTGAAAAATAAAATCTGCATTATTTGGATTAAATTGTCATTTCATGGTTTTCTACCTTTTCGTATTTGTTTTGTCTTCAATGTACTATGAAAAAAAAATTAAATCCACAAATAAATTAAACCTACACATTTTGCATTTTGTTATTGTTATTCTTGAGATATTTAGACCTATGAGTTAGCATTTGTTATCAAAGATCAAGTAGAAACTTCAAATGAAAAAATAAATCGTCCAACTTTTTAAAATATCAATTATTTTTTAAGTAGCTACTGCATCCAGCAGGCACTGAAATTATATTGAATCCGATATGTAAACGAGATAAATAATAATAATATTATATAGTACTGAAGAAGAATAATCCCTAATTGATTATTTATATATAATAATGATTATACAGGGTGTCCCACGCTCATGGACCATTAAAAGTTTGATCAGTCAATCAAATATGGCTGATTCCGTTCTCCTCAGATAAAATACTTTCAACCTTCTATCACTACTGGTTCTACCAGATGTAGCCATCAACTTTTGTTTTTTACATAGAATACCTTATATTATTATGTTTCTGACTTTCCCGTATAATTTGAAATATTTTTTGTAGATATGTTATACATTCTATCTATTTTACTTTCTGAGATAAACATCAAATTTCAAGATTTTGATCTCAAAAAGACGTTATGAAAGTGCTCACTTAAATTAAGAGAATTGCAATTTTTTTAAATAGAATGACATACTTTTTATCCAAATCTTGTAAATATGCAATTCTTTTGAATAGTGCAACAATAAAAATGTTATGTGGTATTGATTTATCAGGTTCACAAAGAAAAAAGCGCATATATGTCAACTGATGGAGTAAAATCAATGATCTACTATGAATACATTAAGATATTTAAAAAGAAATATTTTTGTTGATTTTTTTTGTTTTACTAAAATGACGTTTCGTCAACGAAGACGTCAAATCTGTTACCTCAGTTACAACGATAACTATGATATTTTTTCATAAAATGTTAGATTGTCATGTTGAATAATAGATAGTTAGATTCAATAGGATTAGAATACATGAACAGTTTTGTTACAAAATTTATATGGATATGTATTTTGTGTTTGTATTTTACAAAAATGACAACGTTTCGTCAACGAAGACTTCAAATCAGTTACCTCAGGTACAACGATAACTAAGTTATATTATCATAAAATGTGAGATTGTGATTTTGAATAATACTTCGATTTAATTGCATTAGAGATGGAATGTTTTGTTACAAAATAAATATGGCTCTGTGTTTTGTGCATGTATTTTTTTTTGCTTAAATAAACATATTTAAAATATGAAGGAAAATACGAGAAAAACAAAACAATGAACTGATGTAGATTTTATCCCATATACGCTTCAAATTTAGTACACTATATTTTGTTTGTTTTTCTCAAAACTGGTACAGCCAAACAAAACAGGACCACGAGAAAAATGAAATCGGCGTCGGTACACATCACTGAGCGAAACCGCCGTTACAATAAATCCCAGCTGAGATTAAAAAGCGGCAGATAATAAATAATGGACGGCCGGGCGCCAGATAATAAAAATAATTCCGTTTGCGGGGGCGAGTCGCGGGGACGGGGCACAGGCCCCCGGGAGCGGCGGCCCGCCGTCCGCATTACCGGCATGAATGGAAAACGTAATTAATTTCACGTTATTACCAATAATTCATTGCAGTTGATTGGGTTTGTTTAAATTCAGTTTTATATTTGCAGAACCGCCGTTCCGCACCGAATGCGACGATCCATCATCGGGCATTGATAAAAGTTTCACGGGATGCACACGCCGCCCCCACCGACCGACGCCCCCATGCACACGGCAAAATTTAACCGGCCATTACGGGAACGTGCATCGAAATTTCATTTCGTCGCGCAAAACGCGGAATCAGCACAGGATTTTTAATCAAATCCCGCCAGACAAATAAGCACGCCAAATGTTAACAGAAGTCGGCACAGTTGTTCTAAAATCAATAATTCTAATTTATCGCGCAGTAGTCTTTTATCGATTTGCAATCACACAACTATCCTTTATTACTTTACCAGTGGAAACGAGATGACATAGAGTTAAAGCATATTTTTAATATATGTGCATCTTACACATATAGATGTTACAGCTTTCGAACTTTATAAAGCTCGTACTAAAAAATAGGTGTATTGGACATACAAAAGTCATGGTCCCCACAAAGGGGGGGGGGGGCTGACAGGGCCCTAGCCTGGGGGCCCGGGATCAAAGGGGCCCTACTCTGCTTGTCATTCTGCAAGTACTAATGCAAGTACAAGTACTAATTATACACAACAGAAAAACCGAATGTATGAACAGACAGAAGACAAAATATGATTTAACAAAGTGACACTATACAAAAGTTATTGTTAAAATATAGTTTTTTATATAATTTCATTGTTAACTTTATTGTTAACAAATAATTTAAAACAATCATAAAAAAATATTATAAATAGCACAATATATGCTATAAGTAATATATTAATGGAAATGTTTTTATGGCAAAAAAAATATCAGCGAAACTTAACAATTTATATCATCTGAAAAATGTTAATTTTTGTGTAGTATCACCGTTGTATTCAACGTGCGATCTGATTGTTTTTTACATTTGTGCACTGCGACATCCAATATAGACAAATTGTTGCAATATTTAGTAAAAAAAATACCGGTTTTCACAGCTGAAGCTAAGAATTTGACACATTTCGACAGCTGCAATTGAAAATTTGACAGATTTCTAAGGTATTAATTGATAATTTGACGCATGTGAAAGTTTGAAAGTTAAGCATCTGATAGATGTTTACCTTTTAAAACTGGGATATCAAAAATTGACAAAATTTAACAGATTCCGGCAGTATCTATTGAACAATTGACAGATTATTACAACACAAGCTTTGAATTTTATAGAATTTGAATGTCTCAGTCGGGAATTGTACCCATTAAAATAGTTATTAAAAATTTAACAGATTTTGACAACTGTAATAGTAAATTTGGCAGATTTCGACAGTTGTTAATTAATTTGACATACAGGTAATTCAGAAGGTGGGGTCTAAACATTTACCTGTAATTGGTGATAAAAAATGCCAATTCCGTAATAACATATTAGCACTTGTTTGACTTATTTTATATTATGACTTGATTTAACAGAACGTGATAAAAACAAAGAATAGCTTCATGATACCTGCTATTTATACTTATATTTTATATTGTAAATACAGGCAATAGGCATTTACTAAAGTAATGTAAGAAAATCGTTTCTTTAAAGTTAATGAATTACGTTAACGTAAGAACTTCTTAGTATGGTAGATCCTGCAAAAGAATATACCAAGTGAGCATTTACATTACAGCACTAGTTATCCATGGAAATTTAAATGATCAGTCGGTATTTTGGAATGCAGAGCTTAAGGTCAATTTTCAATTATTTATAAAACTTATTGCAATTTATTAATGTATTAGTAGTAGTATTAGTAGCCTCAACTTAATGAAGATTATATATTTTGAATAACGTAATTCTGCAAATACGCAAGGATTAGTGAAATTAACTATTTAGACATACGGTAGGTATACAGGGTGGTCACTATTACGACGCCCACCATTAGGATCTATTAAACGGAAATATATACAGAGTTGGTCAAATGGGAGAAAAGTTTCTTATTTTCGTGCCTTTTAATATTTTGAAAAGAAATCCGGGATATCTTGCACGGTTCCTGAAATATCGCTGAAAAACCGAAAAATTGCACCTTCCTTTTCCCTTTATAACTTTTCGATTTTTAAAGAAATTTTACGAAACTTGGCTCTCTTAGATTTTTGACGTGAGCTTTCTGACGTCAGTGTAAACATTTTCTGCGCCAACTAGATGGATGCCCAAATATTCATAGCCAAATTTAGATTTTCTTATTTCCACTATATTGGATTTTAATAGCATTAAAAAAGCAAAAAATTCCGATTTCAATCATGTACAACACATGTGTAATCTGACATTTAATACGATTCCACAAACGCCGAAGAGTTGGATCTGGAGGTTTCGGGATACAATTCACCATAAATTCATTATGTGACTGTCGCATTTATGTAATTTCTTACATGGAGATTGCACATGTCAATTTTTTCATGTTAATTATAATGTCTTAACACTTTTAATACTTTTACACTTTAAACGCAATAAAATTACTCAGAAGTCATTTTATTTGAATGAAGAAATGTTAAAATGGTATTTTGTTATTTACCATTGCAACTTTATTTTCGGAGCAGTCCACGACAGTTTGATTTTTGAAACAAATTTTTAAATTATCGATTTTTGGTGGAAAATAATGTCAGATTACCCATGTATTATACATGGTTGAAATAGGAATTTTTCGCTTTTTGAATGCTTTTAAAATTCAATATTGCGGCCATAAGAAAATTAAAAGTTGACTATGAAAATTTGAGCATCTAGTTGGCGCAGAAAAAGTTTGCCACTATTATCAGAAAGCTCAGGTCGAAAAATGTAAGAGTACCAAGTTTCGTAAAATTTCCTTGAAAAGTAAAAAAAGTTGTTACAGGAAAAGGAAAGTGCACTTTTTCAGTTTTTTCGCAATATTTCAGGAACTGTGCAAGATATCCCGGATTTTGTTTCAGTATATTGAAAGGCACAAACATGGGAAACTTTCATCCCATGATGAAATCATAAAAGAAAAGTTATAAAAGGAATAGGAAAGTGCAGTTTTTGATTTTTTAGAGAAATTTCAGGAACTGTGTGTAATCATAGTTTCATTGTTTTTCACGCCTTCGTTTTTTTTATCTATTTCTTAAAATTTCATCTAAAAAATCAAATTTAAATTATTATTAACTGATTTCCATTTAATTTCCTTTTCGTGACATTTGACAATTTCATATTCAAACAAACAAAATCAAACGTACAATTCATTTGCACCAAATTATCGTTTTAATTATCATATCTATGTAATTATATTTAACAAATTTAAATTTTGGACAAATTAACCATTTAATTATTATTTCATTTACCTCGTCAAATCAAATTTAAATTATTATTAACTGACTTCCATTTAATTTCCTTTTCGTGACATTTGACAATTTCACATTCAAACAAACAAAATCAAACGTACAATTCATTTGCAACAAATTATCGTTTTAATTATCATATCTATGTAATTATGTTTATCATATTTATATTTTGGACAAATTAACCATTTGATTATTATTTCCTCGTTCTCGTATTTTGATATTTGATACACATGTCACATTTTCCATTTGCCGATCATTACACATATTGGCAATCTTTTTATGACAAAAAAAATCAGCAAAACATGACAAATTCTACTGAAAATATTAATTTTTGTGTAAAGTCACTGTTGTTTTTAAGGTATGATTTGATAGCTTTTTCTTTTTTTGCACTGGGACATCAAAACTTTGACAAATATTGGCAATATCTATTAAAAAATTAACAGGTTTTGACAGCTGAAGTTAAGAATTTGACATATTTTGACAGTTGCAATTGAAAATTTGACACATTTCGACGGTTTTAATTAAGAATTTGACGCTTGTGAACTATTGCACTTAAACATCTGATAGATGTTTACATTTTAAAACTGGGATATAATAAATTGATCAAATTTAACAGATTCGGGCAGTATCTATTGAAAAATTGACAGATTTTGACAGAAAAAGCTTTGAATTTTATAGATTTTGAATGTCTCAGTCAGGAATTGTACGCATTTAGAAAGTTGTTAAAAATTTAACAGGTTTTGACAACTATAGATGTAAATTTGGCAGATATTTGTTTTGGCAAAATACGTGAACGAGGAAAATAAAATAATAATCAAATGGTAAATTTGTCCAAAATATAAATATGATAAATATAATTACATAGATATGATAACTAAATCGATAATTTGTTATAAACGAATTGTGCGTTGGATTTTGTGTGTTTAGATATTAACTTGTCAAATGTCACGAAAAGGAAATTAAATGGAAATCAGTTAATAATAATTTAAATCTGATTTTTCACAGGAAATTTTAAGAAATAGACAAAAAAAAAACGAAGACGTGAAAAACAATGAAACTACATATGATTAACTGGAAGAGACGTAAATATTTTATGCTACTATTTATTCATACCATTGGCTATCTATGTATAATTTTGGATTAGGTTAAGTTAGGTTAGGATAGGTTAGTTATAAATGTATAAATGAACGTCTTATACATACTATATGTCTAAATAGTTAATTACACTAATCCATGCTTACCTGCAGAATTACGTCATTCAAAATATGGATGGTTCAAAGCAACAACCAACCAACACCAAAAAAGTAAAAGCTCAGAAAAATGATTAAAAGTTAAAACATCATAACTTTTGTATTCATGACAGTTGAATAACAAAAAAAATATATAAAAAATTACTTAAATTTTGGCATAAGCCATTTAGTTTTTTAAATTTATTAACCTATATTTTTTAATGGAGTAGGTTGTTTGTTGCGCGGACCTTTCTCAGCAACGTAGACTCGGTTTTTTTTAACTACTATTATTATTTTAAAATAACTGTTTAATGCTCTTAAAACATATGGTTATGACAAAAAAACACAATTATTTAATTGAGGTCAATTTTATATTGGATTATTAGAAAAAAAATCACTCTTGTACTGAAAACCATAGCTACATTGAAAAAAGGGTTTATTGGTACAAGTAAAAAATTCACCGTTTTCTTCATTAACATCATTATCATCAAATTCTCCTCCCACATTCTTGTAGCAACCTCAAGAGGTAGATTTTTAAAGTACTGGTGGTGGACTGGGGGGATGAATGGCAAAAGAGACTATATGTCTTGTTTTTTACTCATGGCTTAATTTTAAAATATTGAAAACAAATTACTTTTTATCAACTAATAAGGTCCAAAACATTCATTTAATCCTACCTAACCTGGACCACTTTAAATCACAAAAGCAGTGCATATTTCGAAAATGTAATGTTTGGAAAAAGTTTTGCTTACAAAATGACATTGAACTTGTGGTTGTATTAAATATGAGGGTTAATGAGAATATATTTGTAAAGTTAACTTCATCTCTTTCTGGGGACCAATCACTATCAGAATCCATTGTTTCTTCATAACTATATAAAACCAAACAAGAACAAACAAACAAGAAACTGCAGCCTAACCTAGAATTATTGGAGTTGAATTGTTGTTGCTGTGAAACCTCGCTGTTACCTGTTAGAGCAACAACAAACTAGCACATTCTAGTAGCAAATTATCAAACTTAGGACTTGGTTTGATGTTACATACATTTTTCACATAATCAATTTTCATAAAAATTGAAGTTGGTTGGATGTTGCTTCGAACCCTTTATATATCATTTCCATTAAGTTGAGGCTACTAATACTACTACTATCACGTTATAAAATTGCAATTAGTTTTAGAAATAATTAAAAATTGACGTTAAGCTTTGCATACTAAGATACCGAATGATCATTTAAATATCCATGGACAACTAGGGCTGAAATTTGAATGATCACTTAGTATATTATTTGGCAAGATCTACCATACTACGAAGTTTATACGTCAACGTAATTCAGCCTATTGCCTATATTTACAAAATAAAATTTAAGTATAAATAGCTTTAGGTATCATGAAGCTATTCTTTGTTTTTATCGTGTTCTGTTAAATCAAGTCATAATATAAATAAGTCAAACAAATGCTAATATGTTATGACGCAATTGGCATTTTAATATCACCAATTACAGCAAAATGTTTGGATCCCACCTTTTAAATCACCCTGTATGTCAAATTTAATTAAAAACTGTCGAAATCTGCCTAATTTACAATTATAGTTGTCAAAATCTGTAAATTTTTTAATAACTTTCTAAATGCGTATAATTTCCGACTGAGAAATTCAAAATCTATTAAATTCAAACCTTCTGTTGTGAAAATCTGTCAATTTTTCAATATATACTGGCTGAATCTGTTAAATTTTATTAATTTTTTAAACCCCAGTTTTAAAATGTAAGCATCTAAGATCTCAGATTTTTAAATGCAACAGTTTACATACGTCAAATTCTAAATTAAAACAGTCGAAATCTCTCATAGTTTCAATTGCAACTGTCAAAATATGTCCAATTCTTAGCTACAACTGTTAAAACTGGTCAATTTTTTAATAGGTACTCCCAAAATTGATCTATTTTTGATGTCTTGGTGCAAAAATGTAAAAAGATATCGGATCGCACGCTGAAAACAACAGTAGTGTCTCTGCATTTAATGAAGAGATTCTACATGTATCACTACATGATATTAGTTTCAAGATAAAAATATGAATATTATAATTGCTCCAAGGATTTACGTGTTGTTTACTTTACATCATTAGTACTGTTAAGTAATTACAAGGAGCAATTGTAACACAGTTACAACATCTACACATGTTTACACAGTAAACAACATGTAAACATGATGTTTACTTTCCATCACTAGTATTGTAATTACTTTATAGAACTAGGGCTGTAGAGTACTACTTTCAGTACTCTAGAGTTACAACTCTAGGAGTAGAGTACAGTTTACAAATATGATTCCAAAATCACGTGAAAGTCAGGAAAATAAAATTTCTCCTCATATATTTACTTTTTGATTTTTTCAATACGGCACCAGTACAGTAAAAACTTTACACTACTAGGCCTGTAAAGTACCACTGTCAGTACTATTATAAATAAGTTGTTGATGACGTTAATGGAAAATATTTGTCAAAAGTAACCATTTGCACAAGGATATTAAAGTTAAATGAGTTCCTTATTATACTTTAATTATGATATTTTAAAATTTTTGTCAGAGTATTAATATTGTTCCACGAGTCTATTTTCTGATGTTTATTTTACATCACCAGTACTGTAATTATGTACTGCCATAGACTCTGGGAATGACGCGTCCGTCCATCCGAGCAGTCTGCAATCATTGTCTCAGGACAGCAGACTGCTTAGTCTTGCGGTCGCGTCATGCCTAGAGTCCGTGGCTGAACCTTACAATACTAGGCCTGCAAAGTTCTACATTCAGGACTATTTTGAAACGTGATACCTATAAAATCATGTGAAAGTGTGAATATTGAAAGATCTCCGTGAGTTTACTTTTCGAAGTTTTCATTACGGCTTCAGTATAGTGAAAATTGTAAACATCAGTAAACATGATACCTTTAAAATCATGTGAAAGCATGAATATTGAAAGATCTCATTGAGGTTACTTTTCCAATTTTTCATTACGGCTTCAGTATAGTAAAAATTGTAAACATCAGTAAACGTGATACCTTTAAAATCATGTGAAAGTATGAATATTGAAAGATCTCCGTGAGTTTACTTTTCGAAGTTTTCTTTATGGCTGCAGTATAGTGAAAATTGTAAACATCAGTAAACGTGATACATTTAAAATCATGTGAAAGTATGAATATTGAAAGATCTCCTTGAGTTTACTTTTAGATTTTTTTATAAAGGCATCAGTATAGTAATAACGTTATACTACTAGGCCTGTAAAATAGAACTTTTAGTACATAATGAAAAAAAAGTACTGACTTAAAAAATTAAAGACGACAATAATGGACAACCGTACAGAAATGAAATCTTAAATTTTGGCAATTTTCGATATGCCAGTTTTAAAATGTAAACTTCTAGAATATTTTTAAGTGCAAATGTTTACATATGTTAAATTCTCAATTAAAATTTCGAAATCTGTCAAATTTTCAAGCCACTCTCAAAGTATCTCAAATTCTTAGCTTCAGCTGTCATAACCTGGCAAATTTTTAATAGGTACTACCAACATTTGTCTATTTTTGAAGTCTCTGTGCAAAAATATAAAAAGCAATCAGATTGTACGTTGAAAAATACAGTGACACTACACAAAAATTAACATTATCAGTAGAATTTGTTAAGTTTTGCTGATTTTTTTTTTGTCATAAAAAGATTATCATTAATATATTGCTTATAGCCATTATTGTGCTATTAATAAAAAAAATGTAATTGTTTTAATTTATTTGTTAACAATAAGGTTAACAATGAAATTATATAAAACAAAACTCTCTTTTAACTTTTAACAATAACTTTTGTGTCACTTTGTTAAATCATATTGTGTCTTCTGTTCATACATTCGGTTTTTCGTCTATAATAATTAGTACTTTACAGAATGACAAGTCGAGTCGGGCCCCCCTGATCCCGGGCCCCCAGGATAGGGCCCTGTCAGCCGCCCTTTTGTGGGGGGTAGGCTCTTCATTGCGAAATAGACATGTCAACAAGGTACCGGTACAAAGGTAATCAAGTGGAACGAGGCATGTACACAAGAGAAAAGTTTTAGAGGCGCGGAATTCGCAGGAATGCCTCTGTAATCAATCATTAATTAATTTGATCAAACAATTAAAATCACGGCAAACACCTATCCTGTTTCGCGTTTGAGATCCCCTCAGAAATTTACGGCGTGCTTTCTTAAAATACGGAGTGACTGGCTCCCTAAGCCTCGGGGAAAATTAATTAAAAACATATTTCATCCCACCCCGATTAACAGGTTAATTTACGCCTTTCTTTGTTTTCGCAGAGTCGGATAAACACCTCCCTCCCCCGCCCTGTGCGAAGTTTACGAGGCGAAGGTGCGAATTAATTAATCCGGCCCGCCCCGATCGGCCCCGCCGCCCCCGCACGAACTAAATTAGTTAAATTCGAGGGCTCGGCCCGAAAGTTTCGATCTAATTCGTCCAATTAAACTCCCATTAGTCGTCCGCGGATACAATTAGGGCCTCCGCCTTTTTCGGCGCGCTGGGGGGCGGTGGCCGCCCCCAGGAGCCGGCGGAGCAGCCTTACCTGTTGCCTGCAGGCTGTTGTTCGAGCCGGTCCCCAGCAGGACGTCTATGCTGCCGTCGGACAGGATGTCCGTGTCCTGGTAGGAGATCGAGAAGGTGGCGTCGTCCTGGAGCCTGGCCAGCATCGCCGCCAGGCTGCTC
The DNA here is from genome assembly GCA_951805005.1 of Othius punctulatus. Lineage (NCBI taxonomy): Eukaryota > Metazoa > Arthropoda > Insecta > Coleoptera > Staphylinidae > Othius > Othius punctulatus. The sequence continues at coordinate 104,943,221 of OX638139.1, read as the reverse complement.
CTGTCCAGGTCGTCGGTCTCCTTGAGCTGCAGCGTGACGTTGCCGTCCGCCGCCGTGCTGTACATGAAGACTGCGTGAGCCCCAGGGTACGGCTGCAGGGGGAGGCGCACCCCTGACAGCTCGTGAACTCCCTAAAAGGAAAAAAAGAAAAGTTAGGACAAAACTATTAACGAATTTTATATTTCAATTTTTTATGTATCAAGGGCATAAAGAGGCTTTTATGGCCCGAAGTCTTATTTCAAGGAAAATACTGTATGGGCATGAAAGCAATTTACGCCCGCTATACACATACTATTTTATGCACAGATCAAGTTTTTATCTCAAATCAATCATTGTTAAATAAATATCCAGTACACTTGAAGTACTTTACTGCATTAATATCTTCTAAAGTTGAGCCTGATAGTGTCAACTTTCCCGTAATAATTGAACTATTGATCTCCGTTTAATAATTCTGATAATTCTGATAGCGTGATTGATTGTGCCTGATATATGTACAATTTTAATCAAGTCAAATGAAATATATATAAATATGAATCAAAGTTCACAGTAGAAGAAGGAATCTTAACACCGCGCCGGATTGAAACCCAGCAGGTATGCCAGTCCATGCCAGATAAGATGTCACTTTTCGCATAAAACCGAAGCCCTTCCTCTATCCTGTCGGACTGGGCAACATAAATGTAATTGCAGCCCTTGGAGCATCCTAGTTTATTGAGGTACTATAGTGAGGTTAAAGTACCTGAGTAATGCGGTTGATTATTCCAAATTATTTCTGGGATCAAAGGAATACATTTTTTGTTTTTGACTTGGTAACTTTATCGCTTTTTTTTTTGGCGGTTTTGGGATTCATTATCATAGGTCCAATAGCACCAATGAAGGGGATTTTGGTTTTATGTGAAAAGTGGCATATTATCTGGCATGGACTATAGTAACGGGCTAAGAGTTCCATCTCTGGAGTCATAGTTACGAACTTAAGTTATGAACTGAGTCCTAAATTAGAGTAAAATCTATCAAATGGAGTCAAAAACTCTAAATTAAATGTTTTGTAGCGAGGTTTTGAAACGGATCACTAACAACCAAGTCAAATCCCAGAAGTTAAGTCATCTTCTTCCTGTAGCACCTTTTCCTTGTGCAAGGTAATAATCGTTTTATACACGTCTTTGCCTTGAACCAGATGAATGACTGATGTGGCTCCGCGAATATTGAACCGTTATCTTAAATTAGGCAGAAACAAAAACAATTTCCTACCAAAATAAACCGAGTGATCGATTTACCGCGGTACATAGGGATATATAAAAAAAGCTACTATAAATTGGACATATCATGAGAGGACAGCAATATCAAATCCTACAACTTATTTTGCAGGGAAAGATCAAAGTAAAGAGATGCATAGGAAGGTGTATGTCCATAGGTTTGACTGTACTAGCAACCTACTATTTAGATCTGCGGTTTCAAAAATAAAAATCGTCTTAATGATTGTCAACCTTCAGGTTGACACTGAGAGAACATTTTTATTTAGTTATTAAGATTATAAGATATATTACTATGTGGGTATCCGAAAGTTTTACATAATTATTTGTCACTTTATCTGCCTACAAATAGACACAATATGTACTATAATCTAGTTTTTACAAATTACAGTAGACATTTTTTTCTGCAATATGTTTTTATTTTTCAGCGAATAATGTGATAAAGTAGTGAATGACATAATGATAATTGTCCATTTGAACAAGTGATATTTAGGTACCTACATTATAATGGTTTATACCTGGTTTAAACACTATAGAAATGATGAGTGGTCGGAGATGTAATTTAAAAAAAACAATCTTCTCAGACGTAATAGTAATGATATTTTTGTATTTGTATGATAAATCTAACAATTTATCATTATATTTTATCGCTATGCAAAACAATATGTAGAATTCTATCGTAGAAGTCTACATAGAAATGATGGAATATGGACGTAAGTGTCCCTTAAACCATTAACTAGTACAAGTAAAAGTTAGAAGCTACATAGCTTTCTACAAATGACTCTATGTAGAATTCTACTTGTAGAATTTTATTGATACTTGCCGAAATATTGTGATGTAAAATCTGTGCCCCAGAAATATTTTGCTAGTAACTGCCGTGTACAAAGAAATTTAACTCTCGTTTATTCTGGATCGCCATGAATAGATAAATTCCATTTTTAGAAGAACTTACTTTTTGAGAATCAACAGTAGAAATTAAATCAATAGCAGTAAACCAAAGAAATCGCATAGGCGAAAAACAAAAATCAAAATCGAGTCAGAGATCTAGGACAGCAGAAGGCACGTAATATGCAGTAGAAATCGCGTCGGTGACAATCAACAGTATAAATATTATCAACTACAATCAGCAGTAAAAATTACGTAAGCGGGAAATGACACTAGAAGTCATGTTAGTGACAATCCATAGTAGAAATTATGACAGCTATAATCGGCAGTAGAAATTACTTAAGCAAGAAATAGCAGAGGAAGTCATGATGGTGGCAATCAACAGTAAAAATTACATAAGCAAAAATGACAGTAGAAGTCATGTTAGTGACAATATGCAGTAGAGATCGCGTTAGAGACAATCAAGAGTAGAACTCGTGTCAGCAACAATCAACAGTAGAACTTGCGTAAACAAGACACAATAGTAGAAGTCACGTTAGTGACAATCAACAATAGAAATATCATAAGCGAGAAATGTCAGCAGAAAGCACGTAAATGACAATAAGCAATAGAAATCGCATCGGTGACAATCAACAGTAGAAATATTATCAACTACAATCAGCAGTAAAAATTACGTAAGCGAGAAATGACACTAGAAGTCATGTTAGTGACAATCAATAGTAGAAATTGTGACAGCGATAATCGGCAGTAGAACTTACGTAAGCGAGAAACAAAAGTAGAATTCACGTTAGTGACAATCAACACTCAGCTGTTGATTGCAGTCAGACGGTCAGCAGAAAGCACGTGAATGACAATAAGCAATAGAAATCGCGTCGGTGACAGTCAACAGTAGAAATATTATCAACAACAATCAGCAGTAGAAATTACATAAGCGGGAAATGACACTAGAAGTCATGTTAGTGACAATCAATAGTAGAAATTGTGACAGCGATAATCGGCAGTAGAAATTACTTAAGCGAGAAATAGCAGTGGAAGTCATGATGGTGGCAATCAACAGTAAAAATTACATAAGCGATAAATGACAGTAGAAGTCATGTTAGTGACAAAATGCAGTAGAGGTCGCGTTAGAGACAATCAACAGTAGAAATCGTGTCAGCGACAATCAACAGTAGAAATCGTGTCAGCGACAATCAACAGTAGAACTTACGTAAGCGAGCAACAACAGTAGAAGTCACGTTAATCACAATCAACAATAGAAATATCATAAGCGAGAAATGTCAGCAGAAAGCACGTAAATGACAATAAGCAATAGAAATCGCATCGGGGACAATCAACAGTAGAAATATTATCAACTACAATTAGCAGTAGAAATTACGAAAGCGGGAAATGGAACTAGAAGTCATGTTAGTGACAATCAATAGTAGAAATTGTGACAGCTATAATCGGCAGTAGAAATTACTTAAGTGAGAAATAGCAGTGGAAGTCATGATGGTGACAATCAACAGTAAAAATTACATAAGCAAAAATGACAGTAGAAGTCATGCTAGTGACAATATGCAGTAGAGATCGCGTTAGAGACAATCAACAGTAGAAATCGTGTCAGCGACAATCAACAGTAGAAATCGTGTCAGCGACAATCAACAGTAGAACTTACGTAAGCGAGCAACAACAGTAGAAGTCACGTTAGTGACAATCAACAATAGAAATATCATAAGCGAGAAATGTCAGCAGAAAGCACGTAAATGACAATAAGCAATAGAAATCGCATCGGTGACAATCAACAGTAGAAATATTATCAACTACAAACAGCAGCAGAAATTACGTAAGCGGAAATGACACTAGAAGTCATGTCAGTGACAATCAATAGTAGAAATTGTGACAGCGATAATCGGCAGTAGAAATTGCGTAAGCGAGAAATAGCAGCGGAAGTCACGATGGTGACAATCAGCAGTAAAAATTACATACGCGAGAAATGACAGTAGAAGTCATGTTAGTGACAATATGCAGTAGAAATCGCGTTAGAGACAATCAACAGTAGAAATCGTGTCAGCGACAATCAACAGTAGAACTTACGTAAGCGAGAAACAAAAGTAGAATTCACGCTAGTGACAATCAACAGTCAGCTGTTGATTGCAGTCAGACGGTCAGCAGAAAGCACGTGAATGACAACAAGCAATAGAAATCGCATCGGTGACAATCAACAGTAGAAATATTATCAACTACAATCAGCAGTAGAAATGACGTAAGCGGGAAATGACATTAGAAGTCATATTAGTGACAATCAATAGTAGAAATTGTGACAGCGATAATCGGCAGTGAAAATTACATAAGCGAGAAATTGCAGTGGATGTCATGATAGTGACAATCAACAGTAAAAATTACATAAGCGAGACACGACAGTAGAAGTCATGTTAGTGACAATATTCAGTAGAAATCGTGTTAGAGACAATCAACAGTATAAATCGTGTCAGCGACAATCAACAGTAGAAGTGACGTTAGTGACAATCAACAATAGAAAAATCATAAGCGAGAAATGTCAGCAGAAAACACGTAAATGACAATGAGCAATAGAAATCGCGTCAGTGAAAATGAACAGTAGAAATCGTGGCAGTGACAAGTCATGGTAGTGACAATCAACAGCAGAAATCGCCCAGAATATTGCCATATCAATAAATATAATCAGATACCAAGGCTATCTTTCTTATTATTAAACAGTAAAGATATGGAGGTTTAAGGGCCGAAATATATGCCGTTGAGAAAGTTTCATAAATCCGAACAGTTTGGATATTATTCCAGAAAAACGTAAAATCTCAATTTTACTCTCAAGTCAAATATTTTGGGAATTATAAAAATTATGCAGAAATATTTCAGACAAAAGTTACTTCAGTTGATTATACACACTTAAAAATTATGTCAAAATAACATTCAATATGACAGTTAAAATTTAATCATAAGAAAGATAGCCTTGATAACCTTGATAATTTAGGTCACTCTGTATATTATAAACCTGTTTTAATTAAATTTCTATTATTTTCAGGTAAGATATTTTAATGTATTTGCGAGTTTTAATTGTGCACATATTTTTATCGTTAATTACGTTGCTGTCAAATTTTACATACCATATTTATGTACGTAATAACTTATAAGATTCTATTGTCAACTTGTTTTATCCACTAATACATAGTCTATACAGTTTTATATTTAAAAAAAACAGCTAAAAGGAAGTAAATAGTGTATTTTGAGAACCGTCAGGCCAATCTTATTAGCGTTAATCTCACTCCACTCAGGAGACTCGTCCTGACTCATCTTCCGAGTGAAACGGGATCAATGTCGATATATTTAAGATGATTTTGATTTCTCAACATTTTAAGTCCTTTGCAGTATCAGATTCTGACTCAAATTCTTGCAAGTACCATTTTGCTTTTAAATTATGGGTGATAACTATTATTTCGAAGTAGGCCACGGGATTGTTCTGTTTTGAGAAACATTGTTTTAAAATATCAGATAACTATTTACAACTTTATTAGTAGGTCCAAAAAGGCAGATTATTTCACTACTTAACTTTCTATTGTACGCCAACACCGCAAGGTAAAATGGCAATTGATTAATTAAAAAAACTTTCTATTCTTTTATATTTAGCGGTTCTCCATACATTTTTAAACATTTATTGTTTTTAAAGCGAAGTTCTGGGACTCTACAAATTAACTGACGACTCATGCTAGATAAGCTAGGTAACATAAACGCCCGGTTTGGACTACAAACGATGAATTAATTTCATAATAAACTACAATAAAAGTTACAGTTGCATTCTTGCAATATTAATGTCTGGCGAAGAAATGTATTACTTTGTGGGGAAAAAGGTCGAGATTAAGCATTCAAGTGCAATAATTCGCAAGCTGTAACCGGTGCACGTACACGCGGCTACGTCCATTAATTTCCTCTCACGTTGCCCCCCAAACCCTTGGAGCTTGTGAATTAATTCCCTAGAAATTAGCAAGCGCCCGTGAAATATGCGTGAGACAAAACAACAAACAACTGTCGTGCATCTTACGTGTGTTCCTCCACGGCTTCCTCTCTCCCATTGTCCCCTTTCCCGGTTGAATGTTCGAGGGGCCTTGTCATAATGCAATTACCGTCGACGTGGTACACGGCTCCTCACTTCCACGGCCTTCCTCCGTCCAAACTTCGCTGCGTAATTTTCAAATTCGCGACGAGAAGAACGGCGACAATTACTTTAAAGCGCTTAATTTTATCACGGCTACGTCGCTGCTCATTCGTCTCCAAAGCGCCGCTTGTAATGTATATCCAGGATAAAGCACGACGGCGACGAGAACTATCGTAGATAAATTAAATGGATTTTTTGAGTTTGTTACACGCTGCGATTAAACGCTAATTAAACTTCCAAGCCATTATGCTTTTACAAACGTAGCACGTAATTTGTCACTACACTTGGCTAAGCTAAAAGGTTTGTAGCTACGAGGAGCATAATTTAATCATATAATAGTTATAAAATATTGCTCCATTACGTTTTCATTACCTCACAGGTTTGCCTCGACGTTATTGCTTAATTGTAATGTTTTATTATTAAAAACACCACAATGCAGTCAAATATAAACAATGTAACAATCAAATCAAAGGACAAGAATGTAACAAGAATGGACAAGAATGTAACAAGAATGGACAAGAATGTAACAATCAAAGGAATCAATCTTATAACATTGAAGCTACTGTATGGGTATGGCAACCAAAATTAAATCTACATTTTGAAAATTACTCTTAAGGCTCCTTCACCGCTTTGGGGTAATAAACACGTACACCTTCTCGGTGTACGTGTTTATTATAGGGATAGGGACGAAGCCCAACATACGGCTTGAAAGTGAGGTACATTTTCGGGTAAAGGTAAATATGCTAGCTAATCATCATGAAGTAGTAAGGATAACAGTAAAGGCACTGTAGAGGGTGGACAAATCAGATGTGCAAATTAGTAATTATTTTAACAAATCATTGGTATTTTTCTTAATTAGATATTGGAAAACTGTCAGTTTCTGGTCATAAGTTTTTGTTCGGTTATAAGTTTGCACACTTCTTAAAGGCACAAAGATATACATTGAAAACGACTTCACGAAGGAAGAATGGAATTTACAAGCTAAAATAATAATAATCGTAAGCGTTGAAAGATAAAATGGAAAAACGGTTATAACTAAATACAGAAAAATAATCATAAATGGAATAACATGGCAATGGAATGAGGAAAGGGAACAAATAAAAATATAAATAATGGAGAATGGAGAAAAAGGTGCCAGAAAAAGAAAACGCACAGAAAGAAAAGAGTGCATAAACAATCTAAATGGGAAAGGGAGAAACGACCGAGTAAATAAAAAGCGAAACATGGAGAATTGGAACATGGAACATAAGAAGTATAAAAGGAGAATAACAATAACTAGAGGAAGAATTTGAAGAAACAGTACCAGACATACTGACACTTACGGGAATAAAGAAGAAATGAAAAGGACTACTAAAAACTGGAAATGGACACATACTAATATACAGTGGAGTGAAAGAAGAAAAGAGAGCGGCAAAAGGAGTGGCATGTCTTATACACAGGAAGAGAGAAAAAGGAAATAGAAAAATGGAAACAGATAAACGAGAGATTACTAACAGTGAAACTAACCAACAAAACAATGAAGAAAACGAACACTGTATATGGTCATGGTATAACACTGTATATAGTGTATATGTATCATAACTGTATATGGGCCAAACGATGAAGACACCACCACCAAGAAAGAATAATTCTGACACAACTAGAAGAAGCAGTAGAGGCAGTAGAAGCAAACATATATATATATATATATAGGTGGCGACCTAAAGCAGATTGGGGAAAACAAGACAATAAGAAAACAATAAGACAAAACAATACCAACGTAACAAAAACAGAACAGCAAACAAAAAGAACGAGAGTCTGCACCAAAATAAAAGACTATTAGCTGAACAACGAAGAAACGCAAACAAAATACAAAAATGAAATGGAAAGAGAACTACAATAAAATACAACACAAAAAGCAACGAAAACAGAAAATTAGAATAAATGTGGAAAAATCTCAAGGATATATAGGACGCGACCTAAGCAAATAAGCATAAAGCAGCAATAAGGAATTATGCAGAAAACACCAGAAACGACAATAGTAGAAGACTGCTAAACTTCTGCATAGTACCCAACCTAATAATCACGAACACATCCTTCAGACACAAAAATATACACACATTTACCAGAACAGAACCAGCGAGAGATAGAAAATCGATAATAGACTATATAATAACGGAAGAGGCAAACAAACACAAGTAATTGATACAAGAGTAAGAAGGGGGCCGGAAATAGGAAGGGACCATTATCTAGTGATAACACAAATAAAAGAAAACAACAACGACGTAACAAAAACAGAACAGCAAACATAAATAACGAGAGTATGCACCAAAATAAAAGACTATTAGCTGAACAACGAAGACACAAAAAAAATACAAAGAAGAAATGCAGAAAGAACTACAAAAAAATACAACACAACAAGCAACGAAAATAGAAAATTTAGAACAAATGTGGAAAACCCTCGAGGAAAGCATAATAAAAGTTGCAAGTAGAATATGCGGAACCAGCAAGAAAAAAACAAACAATAACGAATAGCCTGGTGTACAACTGAAGTAAGAGATCAGGGAAGAATAGAGAAACACGCATGGAAAAAATATATCTTAACAACAAAAAAGGGCGAAATACGAAGAACATAAAAACGCAAGAAACAAGGTAAAGCAGATAATACTGAAGAACAAACAGAAGCAACGGGAATAGTTCAGAGGCAAACTCGATAGTAATAGGGCGGAAAACAAAAAAACTATTCTACAGCGTAATCAAAAAGGAACACACAAGACAAAGAAGTAACGGAGAGGGCCATAAAAAGCCAAAATGGAGAAGTACTAAGGGACGAAAACGAAATAGCAGAAATATGAATGTGATACTTTATAGAACTACTGTAATACCTTCAGATTGCCACAAAGTAATACATCTTATAATCTGAATTTAAAAAGAAAACAGAATTAATGATAAAGTCGTAAAGTAAATATTGAAATAACGACTGATATCCACGCTGTAGATATATTACTTGCGTACTCTTTCAGGCATATATTATTCCTGATATCCGAAATGGAGAAATTTTGGTGAGCTGATTTTCTTCGGATTTTTGCATTCTCTGTATCCGAATCAAGGGTAAAGTTTTTGAAATATTAAAATTCAAAATGGCGGAACAATACGACGAACAATTTTTTTTGCACAATTTGTGTATTCTTCTTTAGAGGCTTTTTTGAGTCGCTTAATTCGAATCTGAGATAAGAATATCATAATTTTTGTACATTCAGATGATGGAGCTTATGCGAGACGGACAATTTTTAAAATAGTCAGACTTGTATTATGTGAGTTTTTCAAATGCAGAAACAAAATATGATATAATTTTTTTTTAATCGAAGGTTATTAAAAATCATATTATCTCCGCAATCTTTCACTTTTAAAATTGTACATTTCAGACATAGAATTCAGATTCATCAACCTAGAAAACCCTTAGAAGACGAGCTAATAAATATTATAGTATTTTTGTAATGGCGTTTTAAATTTGTGCCACGTATTCTATTTTGTTATCGCAGACACTGGGTATACAGATTTTGTTACGTTAAGAAGATATATTTTTCTTGACAACTAAGTCATCATTAATAAAAGCAAAATATTCCTGTTTTGAAAATATTTACAGAAACTTATACAGGACGTCGACAGCATCAAATTCGCAATTTTTGAGTTTTCGTCAAAAAACGAATGAAGATATAATCGACCATATTTCATCAAATCCCCTAATTTCAAGCACGAATCAAACTCAAAGTTATATAACCTGAGCAACGAAGTGATACAATTGTTTGAAGCTCCAGACATCAACATAAGGAGTACAGCTTGTCTAGTGAATATGATTCATCATAGATTATACAGGGTGTCCAAGATAATGATCAACAGCATGGGGATCTCGGTAACCGTAAAAGTTTCAAAAGAGGTTAAATTACAAAAAAGTTGTGCTATTTAGTAGTCAGTAATATTTTTTTGAGAAAACCAGGAATTTCCGCTTATTTCCGGAGATATTCGACAAAATCCGAAATCTTGCGATTTGGTTTTTATTTTTTTCTGAAGTTATTTGAAATGGTATAAGAAAACCAAAGGCACTTTCTCGTTGCCTCATTTTTAGCTCTAGAAGACAGCGTTTACAAATTTTTAGTACAACGTTTTGTTTCGAAGAAACCATCATCAACTTCATTTTTTTATACACTGTGTATCAGCCAAATGGAATAAATTCGATAATAAATGAATGGGGGCGTGTTCGAAAAAACGCTCGGACTCGTCGATTGTTATTTTTAGTTGCGCATTTTTTTCAACAAAAACTTTTTATACAGGGTGTGTCATGTGGCCAATACCAACTTTCTTATTTTAAATGCAACATCTGGTATATTATTCAATTTTTGGATTCTTCAGAAAATTCTAGACATATTTCATGTACAATGTCCTATACCTATCTTCAACTGTTTCGGAAAACTGTATAGCCGGTAAAAAATGTACACCCTGTATTAGATAGCATTTCCTATTACGAATTCCACTATTTATATCACAATATGGTTTCTAATGTTTTTAAACAAAAAAGAATTGTTAATACATTTCGAACATTTTTTTGTAGTAGGTGTAAAAAAAATAATCTAATTTTTAACTCAAGACAGGTAACAAAATAGTAAGTAAAAATAATTTGCCTAGATTAATTGCTAAACATTGAAACATTATAACTATTTAGGACCACACATATTATTTGTGAACTGTAATATGAGAATTGTACTATTCATTTAATGGCGACGAAGACAAAATTATTACATAATTTTAACTCGGAATATGTACTGAAATAGAAACAAAAAATAATTTAGCAAGAATAGTTAAACAGTGAAACATTATAGTTATTTTAAACTACACTTATTATTTTTTTACTGAGATATAAGAATTGTTCTGTTCATTTCATGACAACAAAGACAACAATTATTGACACGGAAATAAATTTGGCGGATACTTGTTTAAATTCCATTATTATGACTGGGTAAATAACGCACGTTTTGAGTAAAAAAAAATTGTGTTGTCTGCCCGATGAAGACACTGTGTGCCGAAATATGTCGCAGACAATGCAATATTTTTTTTAAACTCAAAACTTGCGTTATTTACCCAGTCACAACAATTATTATTTAATTTTAACCCAAAATAGGTACCAAAATAGTAACTAAAAACAATTTAGCACGAATAGTCGTTAAGCATTGAAACATTATAGTTATTAAACATTATAGAACCACACTTATTATTTTTTTACTGTGGTATTATGAGAATTCTTCTGTTCATTGAATTGTCTTAAAATTATAAAATTTGGTGATAAATTTGTTTTCGTCGCTCATTTCAACGCCTATTACACCAAAATGTTCGAAATGTATTAACAAGCATTTTTTTCCGAATAAAAACATGAGAAACCATACTGAGATATAAATCGTTGAATTCGTAATAGGAAATGCTATTTAATCTAGGGTGTACTTTATTTATGGGCCATATAAAAATATAACGTTGGCGATGGTTTTTTCGAAACGAAACGTTGTACTGAAAATGTATAAACGCTGTCTCATAGAGCTAAAAAAGTGGCAATGAGAAAGTTTATTTTATTTACCTTTTCACCTACCTTTTCCATACCTTTTCAAAAAGGTATGGAAAAGGTATTTTTCCATACCTTTTCAAATAACTTCAGAAAAGCGATATCGCAAAATGTCGGTTTTTGTCGAATATCTCCGGAATTAAGCGGAATTTTCTGGATTTCTCAACAGAACATTACTGACTACTAACTTGCGCAACTTTTTCTAATTCAACCGCCTTTGCAACTTTTATGGTTTCCAAAATCCCTAAGCTGTTGATCCTTATCTTGGACACCCTGTATACTTGTGAATCTAATTTTTTCGTTCAGAATCGGAGTTACCTTTCCTATATCATTACTGTTTTCCTTGTGCTAAAGTATATACTGAATGCTACGATTATTAAGTTTTAGATTAGTTCTTAGTTCTTGATTTAATTACCCCCCCCCCTACCCTTCTGTCTGAGTTTTTCATGTCGGTCCAGTATTAGTGGGAGGTTTGCAATGTTATATAATGCTACGTTGGATATATTGTGAAGGGGTGGTCAGGGTGCCTGACTTTAGAGATGACTCTGATTGGTTTTCGTTCTGCCTTTTGTATTGTGCGTTTTGTGAGTTCTGTGGCGTTGCTTAAAATGATGTGTCCGTTGTCAATGATAGGTCTGCATATTGCTTTGTAGATTTTTGCTGCTGTATGTGTTGAAATACCTTGATTTTTGTACGTCAGACTAATTCGCCATATTGAATCAATTTTAACCAAATTGAACCAATTTTAAGTTGCACAATTTTCATGCCTGATTTGAAATCAGCGGCTGTACAAATCATCAAATATCAAATTCTATCAAAATTGAACTATAATTTTGTCAAGTAGTGTCGATTAATTTCAATTCAATTTCAATTTTGTCAATTAGATCCGCCATTTTAAATTTTACAATTTCTATGTCCGATTTCACAAACATTCTTGTGTCAAATTTCATGCAAATCCGACAATTTATCGAATTTCTGCCAGAATTTCAGTAATCGGCCCCACTGTGCGCGGTCTTCATTTAGCTGGCCAGGTCCAGGGTGGTACTCACAATGGTTGAACGAATAATAACGACAATAAAAGGTGGAGTATGGGAGAGAAATGAAGAAAAAAGGGTTGCAAATGGGACATGGATGTTAACGAGAAAAACGAATTAGAATACTTTAAAATGGAAGAGAGAAACGTATAGTACTTAGTTACTTGTCCCGGAGGTGTAGTAAGAATTATTATTATTATTACTTACTATTTGATTTAAACTTACGACTTGAAAGACTTTTGAACTCATTTTTTTCATTGAGTTTGAGATAAAAGCATATTATCTACAAACCTTAATATATAATTGGTCCATAGGAGAATCAGGATTTGGGCCAGTTGTGCATTTCTTGAAGGCCGCAATGGAAACTTTCTGTTTGACGACATTACTGCAATGTGCTTGAATGTTTGTACTTTAGCGCTGAAATTGGAACCAGGAGATGATGCTGTGACGTACCTGAAGGGCAGTCGGCGCGTTAGGCCGTGGAGCGAGTGGAGGGTCCCTTTGAAGTAGTGACGAGGGCCAGGCTCTCGGTGTCAGAGAGTGGGGGGGTTAAAAAAAGGCTCCACGTAATTTTACCTCGTTGCTACTTCGTCGCAAGGGAGGCTCCACCCTACCTGCGTGGGTGGTCGACAGACAGTCAGCGAAGTTCAGAAATCACGAACTGTCACAACGCTGACCGTTTGACGCCAACACCACCAGGTGTAAATCTCGCAGTGAGAATAGAAAACTGTAAAACTGTAACTGAAATGACTGGAATAGAAAACTGTAAAGAGAAAACGTGGGGGGAGCAAAAAATAATAACAGGTGTGAGTTTGGTATGGTAAGATGGCGTTTATTCGCACACACAAATCAATGACGGACACCGTGTCCTGCGCTCCTGAAAACAAATACCTCCGAGCGCCACCCTTTCGCGCAGGGTCTACTCTATTCGGCCGAATAAAATAAGCTCCTAATCGCGCGATTTAAAGGGCAGAGGGAGCGACCTTTCTCGTACACTAGCGCAAAACACGTACGATACAGAACACGTTTACGCAATTTACACACAAAACAATAATCGGCAAAGATGGCTCAATCGAGCACACAAAAAGAGTTATATTATTGGAATTTTTATATCTGGCCTGCGTTCCGGGTGGTCGTCGCCGGTGACTGCTACAGCTCCAGAAGGGCCGACGGCTCGCGTCGTGGACCTGAAGCTCGCTTGCGACCTCCAGCCAGGAATGTTCCGGCCGAGCTGCTTACCCCGCTACTAGACGCCTAGGAACGCACGGCCTTAATCAAAATGGCCGGACACGTGGCTTCACGAAGAGGAGAGGAGATAACTACTTACTCCGGTGTTATGAGCGTGTTCTCTGCCCTCCAGTCGATGCCTCAATCCCCCTCAAGGGTGGTTAGTTGAGAACCGTTGATTATTCCCGTAAAACGGATGGTGAAATACCTTATCTGCAACGGTTCTTCTGACACGATCTATCTCGGGCACGAGTCAATGTAGTTCTGCCCGTGGTGGCGCTTTACGCCGGTGAATTTAAAAATCGCTCACCGGGGAGACGCGTCACCACAACAAAAAAAAATGCAAGCATGGTTGCCTACCGTGTAGGTCTACACGCTAGTTAATTTATTAAAAGCCGTTTCTGCCGAACGCTATTTTGGACCGTTACAATGCTTGACCCCAATAACGGAGCATTTCGCCACTCTGTATACATATTCGGTATGTCATATGCCATATTTTTGTAGGTAATGAATAATGCAATGGCAATAGCATGCCAATGGTAATGGCAATGAATAATACGGGCATTTGAAGGGCCAATGATCTTACTTGTGCCGACTTTGTTATATTTTTTCATGTTAGGTGAGAAACAAGTAATAATAATGTGCTGTATTGTAGTTTCGTTGTAGGTTTTTTCTATACAATCTAGTAGTATTGCGTGTTTCGTGGAATCGTCACAATAGACTGGAAGGCATCGTCTAAAAATAAACGAGGACTTTAATTATGTCAGATAATAACGCTCGTCTCCGACATCGCCCACGTTTCCACGTAGCTGTTGTTGCTTTTTGCACTCTCCGCATGAAAAAGGGAGGAATATAACAGCCGTTCCCGGTAATTGAATTCACTTGAAACGAGTGTAACGAGGGATCCGGATTAATCTGAATGCTGTCCGTTTAAAAGAAAGACGGGATTTAATTATATTTAGTGCGCGGAGTTATGGAAGGAGATCCCCTCGTGCGCGGAGATCGCGTAATTATGGCAATTATCGCCGGGAAGGGATCGGGTTAACGTCGCGAAATTCGGGCGAAAATTTTCGGCTGCTGGAAAACCGGCCCCGCTGCTCGTGGAAATTGCGTCCCCGCAAATTACCACCCCCGTCATTTTTCAGCGCGCCGTCACTTCAAAGCGGGGGCCCGCGGCGAGCGGTCCGTACCTGGAGCGTTTTAAATTACACTAGCCGAGACGCCCCTCGAAAACCACCCCCGCCCTGGCCGCCCCCACGCGCGCAAAACATAATGGAAACTCGGCCGGGTGTGTGGGCGGCCGGGTACATACTATATAATATCGAGCAGGCTCATAAACTAGCGGCAGTGACCCGAGGCAAGAACATTTCAATATTCGAGTTCAATTAAACACAAACATTCCGGCCGTAATCTAATTTTAACCCCGGCGAAGCGCCGCGGACATAAAACATACCCGCCGGTAATACAGATCTCTCTCTCGTTAGCGCGCACAGCGCGCGCGGCGCGATTGTTTTTGCCAATCCCGAAAGCAGCACTAATTCATTTCCAGTCAGGTTTCGGTGCGGATTTGCAAAAAAAAAACGCGTGTAATTGGAAAACGTCCGCCGTGGACTAGCACCACTATTTCATGCGGGAAAAACGCGCAAAACCACGGCGAACGCGGCAAAATTAGCGGGGGTCCGGCAATTCAATGAAAAACAGCCGAGGCGCGAACAATTGCTACAGGAATTAGATATCACAAGAAGCAATTAGCAATGGGGTCGTAATTTTATTACATAGAACGCTGCGGTTATATTCAGGGCAGCGAAAATAGTTTAAACCTCTGCTCCGTGAAGTCCTGCGGGCAGCTCCAGAAAAATAAAATAAATCAAAATAACTTAAAGAATAAGGAACAAAGAGTAGAATCAAAAGAAAAGTATTGTAACGGTACAATACCTGAGGTCATTATAAGTTTTAAATAAATTATAATTATAGTTTGCCTCGTAATCTAAGTGGTCGTAATTGAATGACACACATTCACAAAAATAAAATTCACATAAATAAATAAATATTTTTTGCGAAAAAGGGTTATTGTGTAATTATGTAGGGTCAATGATTTCTATTTTCACAAGCTCAAAGGCAAACTAATAAGTGATCGTACTTCACCTGTGTTTTGATTCATGGAATCGTTAAGTGACAAGATCACTGGTTCGTTGTCCAAGTAATGTGTCTGGTCAAGTATTCTGAGGAAAGTTAATGTTGTGATTCAAGTTCTACTGATTAATATTACATGCTTCATATCCCCGCTATTTACGGTGTTTTAGTTATGTCATTCATTCCTCGTGAGTTCGCTTATCCATATTTTTTGTTTTATTTACTTGACTTGATTTATTTAATTCAGAGCTGATATATAAGCTCTGATTTAGGCAAGATGGTCGTCTGTGCCCTATTAAGTCACCTGAATCAGATCTCACGGCGAATTTCATATTCTAACACTGTTTCTCTGACGATATTAAACATATGTCCCTCTTTTGGTTTTAGTTTGATTTTACTATATTTGCATTTGTTTTTATTTGGATTTTATAAATCTAAGTATGAGGTGATTTATAAACTCTGACTTAGGCAAGATGATCGTCTGTACCCGATTAATTCACCTGAATCAGATCTAACGGCAATTTAAATTCGCTTAACACATTTTGTCTGACACAGAAATTAACATCAGCCCCTTGCTGTTTGTTTTCGTTAATTTTTTTCTCTGTTTTTAATTTTCTTTTGTTGTAATATTTTCTGTATTTTTTTTTAGTTTGTTTTGGTATAATATTTTCACTAGTTTTAGTTTGTATTTATTTTGTTTTTATGATAATTGTATTCACATAGTAAAAGTGATTCTAAATAACTTTCATTCACTCAATGATTAATATCTCTGCTATACGTATGCCCATGCTTCTTAATCACATTGATTCGCATTCATTCTCTTTTACCATTATTCATGTTCATTAAAGTTATTTCCCATACAATCATGAAATCGAATATGCAAATACTCTAGTGTTGAGGGCTGTTTTACTTGACCGTCATGCAATTACGACTGATTAGTTTGACTACTCGCTCAGGTGATTATTTTGTACTAATAACTGCGCTGCGTTAGGTGGATGTATTTCATAAGTTTCCTAAGTTTTCACATTTCACATTTTCAACTGTGAGTGGCATAGTTAACATATTTCAACTGTAACCAGCTACATTTCGTATATTTTCAACTGTAACTATCTGGATTTTTTACATTATCCACTGTCAAAAATAAACTGTCAAATTTTATTATGTTCAACTGAGACTTCCAAAATTTGTCACATTTGTTACTACAATTGGCATATTTGGGACATTTTCATACATAACTGGTTAAATTTCCCACATTTTGAACTGTAGCTGTCTGGATTTATAACATTATCGACTGTAACTATCAATATTTGTAATGTTCAACTGTAACTGTCAAAAAAGGTCATATTTTTAATGTTACTATCAAATTTTCAACTGTTAGTCGACAAATTCGTCATATGTTCAACTGTAATTGTCAAAATTTGACATATTTCCAATTATGTGTAGCATATTTGCCACATTTTCAACTGTAACTGGTTATATTTCCCATATTTTCAGCAGTAACTGTCCAGATTTATTACATTATCGACTGTAACTGTAAAAATTTGTAATGTTTAACTGTAAGTGTCAAAATGTCAACTATAAGTGGACACTTTATGATATTTTCAGCTGTAACTGTCAAAATTTGTCACATTTTTAGCTGTAAGGGGCATATTTGTCATATTTTCAACTTTATCCAGCTATAATTCCTATATTTTCAACTGTAACTATATAGATTTATTACATTATCAATTGTAACTGTCAAAATTTGTTATATTCAACTGAGACTTAAAAACTTAGTCATATTTTCAACATAGACGGTAAAATTTTCGACTGTAAGTGGACACATTCAACATATTTTCAACTGTAATTGTCAAAATTTGTCACATATCCAACTGCAAGTGGCATATTTGTCACATTTTCAAATCTAACCAGTTATATTTCCCATATTTTCAACTGTAACTGTCTGGATTTATTACATTATCGACTGTAACTATCAAAATTTGTAATGTTCAACTGTAAGTGTCGAAAAATGTCATATTTTCAATGTTACTCTTAAAAATTCAACTGTAAGTCGACAAATTCGTCATAAGTTCAACTGTAATTGTCAAAATTTGACATATTTCTAATTGTGTGTACCATATTTGTTACATTTTCAACTGTAACTGGTTATATTTCCCTTATTTTCAGCAGCAACTGTCCAAATTTATTATATTCTCGACTGTAACTGTCAAAATTTGAAATGTTCAAGTATAACCGTCAAAATCTGTCATATTTTCAGCTGAAAATATCAAATTTTTAATGGTAAGTGGACACATTCGTCATAGTTTCAACTGAAATTGTCAAAATTTGCCACATTTCCAAGTGCAAGTGGCATATTTGTCACATTTTTAAATGTAACCGGTTATATTTCCTATATTTTCAACTGTAATAGTCTAGATTTATTACATTATTGACTGTAACTAACAAAATTTGTAATGTTCAACTGTAACTGTCAAAATTTGTCATAAATTTAACTGTAAATGTACTATTTTTTAGTGTAAATGGACACATCTGTCATAATTTCGACTTTAGTTGTCAAAGTTTGTCACATTTTTAACTGTAAATGGCATATCTGAAACATTTTTAACTTTATCCAGCTATTTATCTTATTTTCAACTGTAACAGTCAAATATTCAACTGTCGGTGGGCAAATTCGTCATATTTTTACTATAACTGTCAAAATGTTGCCCATTTCTTACTACAAGTGGCATATTTGTCACATTTTTAAATGTAACCTGTTCTATTTCCCATATTTTCAACTATAATTGTCTAAATTTATAACATTATCGACGGCGACTGTCAAAATTTGTAATGTTCATCTGTAACTGTCAAATTTTGTCATATCTTCAACTGTAAGTATCAAATTTTCAATTGTAAGTGGGCCCATCTGTCATAATTTCGCCTTTAACTGTCAAAGTTTGTCATATTTTGAACTGTAAGTGGCATATTTGATACATTTTCAACATTAACCAGCTATATTTCCTATATTTTGAACTGTAATTATCTGGATTTTTTTACATTATCAACTGTAACTGTCAAAATTTTTTATATTCAATTGAAACTTCCAAAATTAGTCATACTTTCATCTAAGACTTTCAAAATTTCAACTGTAAGTAGACACATTCATCATATATTCAACTATAACAGTCAGATTTTTAACCGTAAGTGGACACATTCGTCATATTTTTACTGTAATTGTCA
This sequence comes from Othius punctulatus, assembly GCA_951805005.1. Classification (NCBI taxonomy): domain Eukaryota; kingdom Metazoa; phylum Arthropoda; class Insecta; order Coleoptera; family Staphylinidae; genus Othius; species Othius punctulatus. The sequence continues at coordinate 104,923,724 of OX638139.1, read as the reverse complement.
AAATTTGTTACATTTCTAACTGTAAATGGCATATTTGTCACATTTTCAAATGTAACCGGTTATATTTCCCATATTTTCAACTGTTATTGTCTAGATGTGTTACATTATCGACTGTAACTGTCAAAACTTGTAATGTTCAACTGTAACTGTCAAAATTTCTCATATTTTTAACTGTAACTGTCAAATTTTCGACTGTAAATGGACACTTTCGTAATATTTTCAACTGAACTGTCAAATTTTTAACTGTAAGTCGACACATCTATGATATTTCACATTCTCAACTATAAGTGGCATATTTGACCCATTTTCAATCGAAACAACCTATATTTTCTATAGTTTCAACTGTAACTATGTAGATTTATTACATTATCAACTGTAACTGTCAAAATTTGTTATGTATAACTGAAACTTCCAAAATTTGTCATTTTTCAACTGGGACTGTCAAATTTTCGACTGCAAGTGAACAAATCCGTCATATTTTCACCTTTAACTGTGAAAGTTTGTCACATTTTCAACTGTAAGTGGCATATTTGACACATTTGCAACTGTTGTCTTATAGTTTCAACTGAAACTGTCTAAATTTATTACATTATCAACAGTAACTCTCAAAATTTGTTATGTTCAACCAAAATTTGTCAAACTTTCAACTGTAAGTTGACACATTCGTCATATTTATAACTGTAATTGTAAAATTATGACACATTTTTAACTGTAATTGTCGACATTTGTCACAGTTAAAACTGCAAGTGGTATTTTTGTCACTTATTCAAATGTAACCAAATATATTTCCCATATTTTCAATTCTAACTGTCCAGATTTTTACACTATCGACTGTAATTGTCAAAATTTGTAATGTTGAACTGTAACTGTCAAAAATTTTCATATTTTCAACTAATACTCTCAAATTTTTAACTGTAAGTGGATACATTTGCTATATTTTCAACTGTAATTTTAAAAATTTGTCACATTTTTAACAGTAAGCGGCATATTTGTCATATTTTCAAATGTAACCGGTTATATTTTCCATATTCTCAACTGTAATTGTCTAGATTTATTACATTATTGACTGTAACTAATAAAATTTGTAATGTTCAACTGTGACTGTCAAAATTTGTCATATGTTCAACTGTGACTGTCAAATTTTCAACAGTAAGTGTACTCTTTCGACATATTTTCAACTATAACTGTCAAAATTTTCATTATTTCAAGTGCAACTGTAAATTTTTCAACTATAAGTGGACACATCTGTCATAATATTGACTTTAACTGTCAAAGTTTGTCATACTTTCAACTGTAAGTGGCATATTTGACACAATTTCATCTTTAACCAGCTACATTTACTATATTTTCAACTGTAACCATCTAGATTTATGACATTATCAACTGTAACTGTCAATTTTGTTTATGTTCAACTGAAACTTCTAAAATTTGTCATACTTTCATATGGGACTGTCAAATCTTCAACTGCAAGTGGACACATTCATCATATTTTCAACTATAACTGTCAGATTTTCAACTGTAAATGGACACATTCGTCATATTTTTACTGTAATTTACTGTCAACGTTTTATTATATTTTCAACTGCAAGTGGCATATTTGTCACATTTTTAATTATAACTGGTTATATTTTCCATATTTTCAATTGTAATTGTCCAGATTTATTGCACTATCGACTGTAACTGTCAAAATTTGTAATGTTCAACTAAACTGTCAAAAATTGTCATATTTACAATTGGGACTGTAAAATATTTAACTGTAAGTGGACATTTTCAACTGTAAGTGGCATATTTGAAACATTTTTAAATTTAACCAGCTATTTATCTTATTTTCAACTGTAACAGTCAAATTTTCAACTGTCAGTGAGCATATTCGTCATATTTTTAGTTTAACTGTCAACATTTTGCTCATTTCCAACTGCAAGTGACATATGTGTTACATTTTTAAGTGTACCTGGTTATATTTTCCATATTTTCAACAGTAATTGTCTAGATTTATTACATTATCGACTGTAAGTAGCAAAATTTATAATGTTCAATTGTAACTGTCAAAATTTGTCATATTGTCAACTGGGACTATTAAATTTTCAACTGTGAGTGGACACATTTGTCATATTTTCAACTGTAATCGTCAAAATTTGTCACATTTCCAACTGCAAGTGGCATATCTGTCAGATTTTCAAATGTAACCGGTTATATTTCCCATATTTTCAACTGTAACTCTCTAGATTTATTACATTATCAACTGTCAACTGTTGTGACTGTCAAATTTTGAACTGTAAGTGGACACTTTCATCAAATATTCAAATGTAACTGTCAAAATGTGTAATAATTTCAACTGTAACAAATCTGTCATAATTTTGACTTTTGCTGTCAAAGTTTGTCACATTTTCAACTGTAAGTGGCATATTTGAAATATTTTGAAGTTTAACCGGCTATTTATCATATTTTCTACTGTAATTGTCTAGATTTATTGCATTATCGACTGTAACATTATGTAAGTGGCATATTAGACCCATTTTCAACTATTACCAGCTATATTTCTTATAGTTTCAACTGTAACTATGTAGGTTTATTACATTATCAACTGTAACAGTCAAAATTTGTTATGTTTAACTGAAACTTCCAAAATTTGTCATATTTTTAACTGGGACTGTCAAATTTTCAACTGTAAGTGAACACTTTCATCATATTTTCAATTGGAAGTGTAAACATTTGTCATATTTTCAACTGTAATTGTAAAATTTTCCACTGTAAGTGGATACATCAGTCATATTTTCAAATTTAACTGTTAAAGTTTTACATACATTTTCAACTGTAAGTGGCATATTTGACACATTTTCAAATGTAACCAGTTATATTTCCCATATTTTCAACTGTAATTGTCTAGATTTATTACATGATCGACTGTAAGTGTCGCGCTTACTACCGAGCTTATTACCGAAACAGTTTAAATGTTCCATATCGAACCTAGGACTATTGATTACTCGAACTTTGTGATTTTAAAATTGAATATTCCAGTGCGAATAGCTCAAGCACGTGAAAAATTACGTCGTTATGGAATCAAACAAACAAAACTGGATATACCCCAGCATTTATTCAGACTATTTAAATATTGATTTTCGAACTTTTCCTTTGCGGAATATTTTACATAATAACAAACGTGATTCCCAACAAACTCTCCGCCAGTAACTCTTTCAATTTTAGTTTTCGACTCCACCACTCCGGGCACGAGTGTGTAAATTGCGGACGTTCGGGAGTGCACGAAGTGTCTCATTGAATATTTAATGTCGCCCCCCCATTCGATATTAGGGGGCGGCTAGAACGGGGGCTGCGATGGCCCGGCGGCGGCGCTCCCCGCGCCGTTATGAAGACCCGACCGAAGTTTTATTGAGCAGTCAAACTTCCGCCGCGCCGTCCGTTCGAAATAATGAAACTGTTATTTCTGGAGCGCCCCGACGCCGCCCCCGCCCGCCCCCGCACACCCGCCGGCTGAATATTTCCCTTTAATAATTTTAAAAGTTATCCCGCTTCGCACTCCGGGATATTAAAAGAGGAATACTCGGAGGTTGTCGATGGAGCGTCTGTTTGTTTTTTGTTCTGCTCGTGGCTTTCCTTTTTATTTTCCGCTCTGGGATGCGTCTTCTTGCGAACTCGCCAAGTTTGTAAATTACGAAGCACCGAGTTCGATGTGGGTCACATATTCAAAACATCAACAAGGAAATGAAACAGTTCAGTGTATTTCTTCCGTATTCTGCATCTACCACTCGAAGTGATCATTACGAAGCAGCTAAACTACATACATTGGAAGATGGATCAAGTTTTAGAGATATTTGATCAAACAGTTTTAAATCAGGTCACTCATTAAATCTCTATTTTAACCTCATTAATTATTTCTGATTATTATAATTATTTCGTAATTTCTGATTTACGAAGAGATTTATGTTTGCGTTGACATTCAAAATAATTTATAGCATCTGCATTCCATGGATAAAATCCGCCAACCCGAAAACACTTCCTTACTATTCCCGGATCATTAAAATCACGAAGATTTTTTTTCAAAATCGGAGCAAATTTTTCCTTTGTTAATGTTGTTGCGGGATTAGTACTTCTCCATTCGAAAACTCCCTTTTTCGATTAACTCTTCGGTGGCTTAAATGCGGATACGTCTGCAGGCTGCAGAATTCTTGTAGAGTTGGGATAAAGGCAAATTGAGATAATTTGCAATTGCGTGCAAAGTTTGCTTACTTTATAAGATAGGTGGATGCTATGTTCATCCATAAACAACACTACTGGAAAGGTAACATTATTTTTTACTAGATACGAATGAAGTACTGTGCTTATATATTCGTAAAACAGTTCCGCTTTCATCCATCCATTTGGAGTCACTTCCATGCCCCAATCGGCATCCGTCACAGATTGTGAATTTCTGCAGGCATCTTTTATAGGAGTATATTATCATCGGCGGGGTTATATCTCCTGCTGCAGCAAATGTAAATAGAACAGTTAAAGTAGATTTAGCTACTCCATGATCCACTTCATAAACATTACGTGTTCCGCGAGGTGCTAGTATATTTTTATATTTTGGACATAGGTGAAAATTTATTTTTCAGAAGGCAAGGATGCAGATGAATGTCGAAATAATATTTTTGTTTCAAATATGTTTCAATTTCAAAAAACCATTTTCTAAGGTTGGATTCGCTCACAGTTGCACTAGCAGGTGTAACTCCTTCAGCTTGCCTTTCGGTTAATTGAGGATGAAGACGCAAAAAACCCTTGTACCAGCCATTTCCCGGATAATTGTCTTTGAATGGACTTTTTCGCGGTTAGTCTTGCAAAAAACTTTTCACGCTTGATTGAAGGTCTTTCCTACGTGGGAATCCTTTGCGGTGACTTTCAAGTATCCACTCCAACAAAAACTCTTCTTTCCTTTGAGATAGGACCGGAGGTGGTCCGTGGGTGATCTTTGAAAATTTTTCGCTTAGTCCAAACTCTTAGTCCAAATTTTTGGAAGCAGTCTTTTTTGGCATGCCATTTTCAATAGATTCCAAAGCTTTTTGCATGTCGTTATTGTCATATTTGTTTTTGTATGATATTCCCTGAGCTACCTTCGGCATAATCTAAGAAAAAAAATAGGTCTAGGCACTCAGATACGAAAAACAATCTAAAAAAAAAAAAAACAGACAACACTGCTTCTAATTACAGTTATTGGCATATCCTAACCTACAGTAATATGCACCATGCCAACAACTGTCTAGAAATAATATGGACATATTATATTACTTTTTAGCTGTTTATTATGCTTGTCGAGAAAAGAGATGCACATTTGACTTATTTCATAAGTTTCAGTTGATATTTAGTGATTGGCACCGTATGCCAATAACTAAATTCCCCCTTTTATTCAAGCTCAGTTATTGGCACCCATGTTTAAATTACGGCAATTATTGAGGTTAGAAACACATTGAAACTAGAATAAGTTGATATCTTACCTATAGAATCAATAACTATATCAAAAAAGTGTTTTACAACAAGAACACAAAAGATGAATGACAACCACTTCCTTGTTGATTTCCGTTTCACTTACCAAAAACTGCAGATTGTAGAGCACACTGATATAAGTTTTCCCGCAATTTTTCAGAATGCCAACAGAGTGAAAACAAATATTACCTCGAGGTACACGAAATATGTGTTTACGTGAATGCTCCAGGGCAAATGCATAAAAGTAGAAATCTATCTTATTAATCAAACTTTCTTGTAGGTGTGCCAATAACTATCACAGTGCCAACAACTGTATGGCTTACCCTACAGAATTAAACTGGGAGATCAAAAGAAAGATAAAGGATGCTAAGGAACAATGAATACTAAATAATGTAGGAATAGATGAGGAATATTTCTGGAAGGAAATCGAAGAACACGAAGGAGAAACGATAGTTTCAACACTCACAGGCAGATCAAAGAGGTAACAGAAATGAAGCGAAACCAACATGTATAATGAACTATAGACAATCCAATTTGCCGAATGAGGCCTAAAGATTGATTTGCTGGAGTCCCTAGAAATAATAAAAGCGGAGGTTAATCCGGCCATCCCCTTTATCAGTGATTGTACCACTCGAAGAAGATTGTGCCAGTAACATAATTCTTCTGAAAATAGTTAGGTGTTGGTCATCCCCACTCAGTGATTGTGCCAATCGAAGAAGACTGTGCCAGTAACATAAATCTTCTGAAAATAGTTAGGTGTTGGTCATCTCCGTTATCAGTGATTGTACCAATCAAAGAAGACTATGCCAGTAACATAATTTTTCTGAAAATAGTTAGGTGTTGGTCATCTCCGTTATCAGTGATTGTACCAATCGAAGAAGACTGTGCCAGTAACATAATTATTCTGAAAATAGTAATGTGTTGGTCATCCCCACTACCAGGGATTGTAATCAGGGACTATGATCAGGGACATAATTCTTTATGAAAATAGTTACGTGTTAATCCATCAATTCACACAACAGTCTTCGCCTGAAGTCGAGCTGGCAACTTTAAGTCATAGTTTGGTCTTCGCTGCGTGCATTATTTTATTTGCTTAAATTGCGTCATCTCAACTAAGATAAATTTCAGTGCTTCGCAAACATCTTTTCCTGCTCCAAATGTTGTTTCATTTGGCCAAAATTTAATCAAAACATAAGTAGATTCTGATTTGTACGTCAGATGCTCGGCGAATTTAATTTATTTATATCTCAACATTTATATTCCTTGACTGCCCTTCATCGTGATATACTTACTTTCTATGTCAACGTTATATGCCCACTTATCTTTGGATTTTTTAATCTTCCCTTCCTCTCCCATTCCGCTCCTGTGGGATGAGCACGGGCATGAGCGTGACGCAGTCCCATCTGATCGCACACAGCTTACAGCCTCTATAATTGATCCTTCCCGAAGACTGTTTTGGGGAAACAAAGGGCCATTAAGCCGGGCCCCAGGCGGAAGCGGAAGGAGGGCGCGCGCACGGCGACACGTGCTTCCGTTCAATAACTCCCCCGCCCCCGGCCGCCCCCGGCCGCCCCCGGCCGCCCCCGGTCGCCCCCGAGGGGGCCCACCTCGTCGAGATTATGTACGCGAAGTCGTGACGGGAGCGTGAGGGGCGGCGAGGGGCCCCAGGAGCTTCTGTTTACGCCGGCGGTGGGATGGGGGCTGCATCGAAATTACCAGATTTGCAAAAGAATGGGGTAAGTTGGGCGAATGTGGGTCGCATATCGTTCGAACGAAATTGGGAATTTGCGAGTGAAGTTTATGAAGTTAAGGTCACCAGACACATGTGCAACTATATTTTTCTCGAACCTCGTGGTAATCACAAACTTCGTTAAAAAACTAATTAATGAACTAAATAAAGCCCGTTATTTAAAAAACATAAATATCCACCAACGGGTATATTTTTAACAATAATGAAATTAGCAAAAAACATAGAATAAGTACATAGTAAGTAATTATAGTCACTGAAGAATGTAAAAATATTATTTAAAAAAACTGTCAATTAACATAACCTTACCTAATTCCATATGTTTATACATCTATTACCAAAAATCCTAATTAAAATCAAAATATAAGTAAAATATATATATTTGCACATTTTCTATTAGTATGATGTATACTTAATATGTATACCAAGTTATTATAGGGTACGGTGCTAAAAACTTTAAGAATCTGATACTTTATCCTTAGAAATCACAAAAATCTAAAATCAGTCAGTGTCAGTGTCGGTAATTTTCCCTCTTTCAAATTACGAATTTTATATTTTGTCTCTTCTACTGCAAAATTTTGTATTTATTAATGAATACAATTAAAAATTCTGAAAAAACTGTAGAGTTGGTGGAAATTTCGTTCGAATTTCTGACTTAACTTCAGTTCTACTGTCATTTCTACTGGGTCCACCTCTATTGGGTTCACTTCTACTGGCAATTTTGAATGTGGACATTAGAGAATCAAATTAAAATAGCAGTAAGGTGACAAAATCTATAATCTTTCAAATGGAATCAGCCTTATGACGTTTAAATTAACAAAAAAACATGGAAATGTAGAAAAAAAATAGCATCATGTAACTTCTGCTGCGCATTTTTGTTATTACTGACCTTCGAGTATCTTAAGAAAAACTGCGTAGAAGTCACAAATATCTAAAATCAGTTAGTGGGCAACTAATTTATAATTTTCCCATTTTTATTTATTTAATCTGAAACTTAATTAATCAAATTAAAATGGCAGTAGAAGTTACTGAAATCTGAAATCAGTGAAAGAATTACAAATTTCATATTTTCTCTCTTCTACTGCCAATTTAGCTATTTTGGAGATTAGAGCTTCTTCTAATTCATTTATTTGTTATTCTTATTGTTATTGTTATTGTTATTCAGAGACCTAATGAATTAAATAAAAATCCCAGGTTAGGTTACAAAAATCTAAAATCACTCAAATAATTACTAATTTCAAAATTTCAGATTTTGTCTCTTCTACTGTTAGTTTTGATATTCTGGAGATTAGAACCTCTTCTACTTCATTTATGTAGTCTGAGACTTAATGAATCAAATAGATGTGGCAGTAGAAGTTACATAAATCTGAAATCAGTTAAATAATTACTAATTTCATATTTTCTTTCTTCTACTGCCAATTTTGATATTCTGGAGATTAGATCTTCCTCCAAATCATTTATTTAGTCTGAGACTTAATAAATCAAATAAATATGGCAGCAAAAGTTACAGAAATCTGATATTACTCAAATGATTACAAATTTCTGATTTTGTCTCTTCTACTGCCAATTTTGTTATTCTGGAGACTTAATGAATCAAATACATGTGGCAGTAGAAGTTACAGAAATCTGAACTCAGTTATAGAATTACTAATTTCAGATTTTCCCTTTTCTACTGCTAATTTTAATATTCTGGAAATTAGAGCCTCTTCAAATTCATTTATTTAGTCCGAGACTTAATGAATCAAATAAATATGATAGTAGCAGTTACAGAAATCTGATATCACTCAAATAATTACTAATTTTAGATTTTGTGTGTTCTACTGCCAATTTTGATATGTTGGAGATTAGAGCCTCTTCTAATTCATTTATTTAGTGTGAGACTTAATAAATCAAATAAATATGGCAGTAGAAGTTACAGAACTCAGAAATCAGTCAAAAATTACTAATTTCAGATTTTCTCTCTTCTACTGCCAATTTTGTTATTTTGGAGATTAGAGCCTCTTCTAATTCAATTTTCAAGTCTGAGACTTAATGAATCAATTAAATATTTCATTAGAAGTTACAGAAATCTGATATCACTCAAATACTTACTAGTTTCAGATTTTGTCTCTTCTACTGCCAATTTTGTTATTCTGGAGATTAGAGCGTCTTCTAATTCATTTATTTAGTCTGAGACTTAATGAATCAAATAAATATGACAGTAGAAGTTACAGAAATCTAAAATCACTGAAATAATTACTAATTTTAAATATTGTCTCTTCTATTGCTAATTTTGTTATTCTGGAGTTTTGAGACTATTCTACTTCATTTATTTAGTCTGCGACTTAATGAATCAAATACATATGGCTGTAGAAGTTACAGAAGTCTGAAATCAGTTAAAGAATTACTCATTTAAGATTTTCTCTCTTCTTCTGTCCATTTGGTTATTCTGGAGATTAGAGCCTCTTCTACTTCATTTATTTAGTCTGAGACTTAATGAATGAAATACATGTGGCAGTAGAAGTTAGAGAAATCTGGATTAGTTAAAGAATTACGTATTTCAGATTTTCTCTCTTCTACTGCAAATTTTCATATTTTGCAGATTAGAGCCATTTCTAATTCAGTTATTTAGTCTGAGACATAATAAATCAAATAAATATGGCAGCAGAAGTTACAGAAATCTGATATTACTTAAATGATTACAAATTTCTGATTTTGTCTCTTCTACTGCCAATTTTGTTATTCTGGAGACTTAATGAATCAAATACATGTGGCAGTAGAAAATCTGAACTCAGTTATAGAATTACTAATTTCAGATTTTCCCTTTTCTACTGCTAATTTTAATATTCTGGAAATTAGAGCCTCTTCAAATTCATTTATTTAGTCCGAGACTTAATGAATCAAATAAATATGATAGTAGCAGTTACAGAAATCTGATATCACTCAAATAATTACTAATTTCAGATGTTGTGTGTTCTACTGCCAATTTTGATATGTTGGAGATTAGAGCCTCTTCTAATTCATTTATTTAGTGTGAGGCTTAATAAATCAAATAAATATGGCAGTAGAAGTTACAGAACTCCGAAATCAGTCAAAAATTACTAATTTCAGATTTTCTCTCTTCTACTGCCAATTTTGTTAGTTTGGAGATTAGAGCCTCTTCTAATTCAATTTTCAAGTCTGAGACTTAATGAATCAATTAAATATTTCATTAGAAGTTACAGAAATCTGATATCACTCAAATACTTACTAGTTTCAGATTTTGTCTCTTCTACTGCCAATTTTGTTATTCTGGAGATTAGAGCGTCTTCTAATTCATTTATTTAGTCTGAGACTTGATGAATCAAATAAATATGACAGTAGAAGTTACAGAAATCTAAAATCACTGAAATAATTACTAATTTTAAATATTGTCTCTTCTATTGCTAATTTTGTTATTCTGGAGTTTTGAGACTCTTCTACTTCATTTATTTAGTCTGCGACTTAATGAATCAAATACATATGGCTGTAGAAGTTACAGAAGTCTGAAATCAGTTAAAGAATTACTCATTTAAGATTTTCTCTCTTCTTCTGTCCATTTGGTTATTCTGGAGATTAAAGCCTCTTCTAATTCATTTATATTGTCTGAGATTTATTGAATCAAATACATGTGGTAGAAGAAGTTACAGAAATCTGAAATCAGTAAAAAAATTACAAATTTTAAATTTTGTCTCTTCTACTGCCAATTTTGATATTCTGGAGATTGGAGTCTTTTCTAATAAATTTAGTTGCTATGAGACTTAATAAATGAAATAATTAAAGCAGTAGAAGTTACAGAAATCTGAAATCACTCAAATTATTACTAATTTCAGATTTTGTCTGTTCTACTGCCAATATGGTTATTCTGGAGATTAGATACTCTTCTAATTTTTATTATTCTTGATATTCGACAATCAAATAATTGGCAGTAGAAGTGACGCAATTGTGAAATCATCCTAATTTCAGATTTTCTCGTCTACCATCTTTAAATGTGAAGATAAGAGAGTCAAATATATTGGTAGAAATGTGGAAATTATGTTAGTCATTCTGTCAGTTTAGTCATTCAAGTAGTCCTTACAACTACTGACTTTATGATTTTATGACATATGAAGGTAGAATATACAGGGCGTATGAAAAATTATAGCAGAAGTGACAATCCGAAATTTGTACCCCATTATGATTTTTGTCACTACAACTGTCTTTGTATTTGTTTCCCGAATCTGAAGAATAACAAAATTGGCCGCGGAATGAGTAAAATCTGGAATGTATTACTAATATTTACATACATTATACAGCAAATATTTGACCAAACATTACGAACGTGACGATTTTAACAAAACTATAAAAAATGGGTCGGAAATTGAATCTATATTCATAACTTTGAAAACGTCAACTTTGTTGATAACTACATCTAAGAAACAAAGAAGCAATTCTAATTCGATGACATGTGTGTGGGAATTATTTTAGAGCTTTGTTCCATACGTCACGTTCCTCAAGTTTCGCCAATCAATTCAGTTACACCCTGTATAATGTAGGTAAATGATATTAAAACATTCCAGATTTTGCTCCTTCTGCGGACAATCAAATTGAAATCCTTCCTGGAATTTATAGCATTTTTCATTTTTGCATTACTTCATTCCTTCATTCCTCAATATTGGAATGTGCAAGATTTTTGTACAAATTATGGGGAATACAAGGTATTTTTGGAAACTTCTTAAAAATCGAGCACATTTTGTCTATTTTGCATACTGGAGTATTAAAGGTCGTACAATGTAGGACGTAGAAATTACGTCGTCAAATTGGTTTTCTTAAAAAAGCTTCATAAAATTCCATCTGGAGCACGTTTATATTTCATTACAAACGTATTATGTTTCTCCACTTTAATCATTGCATTCTTCTCCAAACGAATTATATATTTCTGGGTTTTAAATTTTGGATTGTACCTTAAAACAGAGAATATATTGCTGCTGTGACATAAAAATATATTTAGTCATCTCGGTAATATGCAACGTTTAGTAACACGTCTTCATGGCTTATATTCAACCGACAGGAAAAATCAAGATGACAATTTTTTTGGCAAACATGTTGTCAGAAATTAGTATATGTGGACGAGATAACTTTTTTTGTGAATACAATAAGGCTCTAGATAGTAGAATAAAATAATTTAAAAAAATTATCAGAACGAAATAAAGATTTAAAATAGTTTTTGATAACTGTCGCTGTGTTCAAATTATATTTGTGTCATTTCATGAATGTTATGTAAGGACTCTTCTCGTTCACATGAGTACTCCAGTTCTCACATTCATGTAAGGACTCTTCTCTTTCACATGAGTACTCCAGTTCTCACTAGTATGTAAGGACTGTTCTCCTTCACATGAGTAATCCAGTTCTCACGAGTATGTAAGGACTCTTCTCCTTCACATGATATCTTAATTTCTCACTACCATATGAGGACTCTTCTCCTTTACATGAGTACTCCAGCTCTCACATTCATGTAAGGACTGTTCTCCTTCACATGAGTACTTCAGTTCTCACATTCATGTAAGTACTCTTCTCTTTCACATAAGTACTCCAGTTCTCAGATTTATATCAGGAATATTCTCCTTCACATGAGTACTGTAATTATAAAGGACATAAGTACACGCCTCTCGATAATGCAACTACTGTAGTTATAAAGGACACAAGGACACACCTCTCCTTTATACAATCAGTAGGAAATACCTCTCCGTAATCAATTACTAGATAATATGGAGCAAGTCATATGCTGCCTATATCAGACTTTTATTCTTATTTTGGCTGACACAGGAACTAAAAGCCCTTCAGGTGCTATCACATTGGCATTGTATTTTTTTATGTTATGTGAGGTTCGAACCCATGACCTTTAATTCCAAAGATTGCTTGCTGCAAAGATTGTTAAACTAATATATTTTTAATAAATCTAATTTTATTCAAAAACAAGAATTTATTAAAACGTACTGAAATCAGACCTTTTCAACGATTTGCTTTATAAACTTTATACAGGCTTCTGATGTGTTTATACAGATTTATGTAAAATACGGTAAGCAAATTTAATTACGTACGGAAATAGAAATGTATTCATTAAATTAATCTGAATTTTATATTAAGTCTGGAAGCAGCGGAGTATCACATCAAAAATCGCGCATGCATTTTTTGAGCGCCCCTATGCAAAGCTCGGAGCGATATTACTAAAGAAGACATACAATTTCTACCACAAACGAGCCTCGCTCGAGGACGGGGCAGATCAAAGAGACGTCGTCGAATAAAAGTCGAATACTGTACTACACTGAAATTAATTACAGGGAAATGCGAGCGAGGTCCGACAGAATAAAATATAAATCATGTAAGGACGACGGACATCAAAGCCCTCCGTGTGCCCGGTAGGGCCGTTTAGGGCCGCGACAAAAGTAATTTAATTTAATGTCTCCGTCCGCGCAGGAATTCCGCCGATAAGGCCCTTTGTCGCGGGCCTTCAGATGAAACCGGGAGATGCCCTGCCCGGCGCCTCCGCCAAATGCATCGGGTGATTTGCATACCTGGTTATCTTCGCCGTGGATAAATCAGCACGTTATCTTCAGAGCCGCGGCTGGTATTAATATGAATTATTGGCCGTCGGGGCGCTATTGTTGTGATAAGCCCTTCCATTGTATCAAAATTATGTCCGATGGCCAAACTTGAATTTATGTATGAGATGTAAATATATTTGAATAGTCCTTGAGGCAGATAAATTTTCTACTTATTTTCGTTTTATTATATAGACGAACTTTAAAAGAAGCGCTTCATTAGAATAATTGCCTAATGAAGTGACTTATTGCTACAATAAATATGTATTTTGTGTTGTAACTAGTTTATTTATTGAAAGTGCAACTCGTAACCACAACATGTGGCTAATATCACAGTTTAAATAAATCCAAGCTAGTTCATGGTGGTTGCTAAGTTAGCACATAGTTTCACGTGCTAAGGTTCGTGAGATAAAGTAGTAACAATAGTAATAGTAGTAGTAAGCAATAGTCTGTATAGTAGTCGTATGGTATAGAAGCAGTATATAAAATAGTAGGTATATCTTTGCTATTGCCAGTCAATATTATGGTCAACTACCCCATATTAAGGCCCGTAAGCCCGTGCCCAAGCCCGTAAGCATGAGATCGACTCAAGTCGTATATTCAAGTATATTTGGTTGCGTTTGGTGCATAAAAGTTTATAGAATATACGCAACTAAATATACGACTTGAGCCGAACTCATGCTCAATTTTCCATTAATTCTGATTCTGGAAAATTAAGTATTGATCTTGGTTCTATAAAATTAAAACGTTCCTTTATAGTTTTCATACCAGTGAATCGAGCATTGAGTTGCTGAATTATTATATCCAATATGCAATAGAATATATTTACTTTAAAATATTCTTTATAAGATTTATATCTATGTTGCGTTGAAAATTCGTCAAAATAATATTTTGCCTTCTATTGCCGTTTATTAGAAAATTCTGGAACAATACCCCATTTTCTTGCTATTTCTCGAAATTTCATTAACATATCTTGAACAGTGCTCTGTTCAGATTTTGCTCTACTTCATGAAGTAAATATGCTTATAATATAAATTAATATAATTAAGTTAAATATGCTATTATATCTTATATTTACCTACATGTAGGCAAATATAATTTTTTTGTAAATTTTTTGAAACATAATTAATTAAAATCAACTAATATTTGATGCAGGAAAACACACGTCAAAATAAAATCAGAATGGTCCATACTGTTTATATTTGCTGTGCCTCTTCTCTCTCATCTATTTTTATTACTTTTGAGAATAATTTTAACCAAGCTAAAAGTATATCAATATAACGTAGTTTTACAGCAGTCAGTGATGTGATTTTGCCCGACCAACGAGTTGGATTTTTTCATAGATAACAGTGCTCTGTTCAGATTTTCCTCTACTTCATGTAGGCAAATACAATTTTTTTGTAAATTTTTTGAAACATAATTAATATCAACTAATATTTGATGCAGGAAAACACACATTAAAATAAAATCAAAATGATCCGTGCTGTTTTTTATGGCTATCTATTGCTGTGCCACTTCTCTCTCATCTATTTTTATTACTTTTGAGAATAATTTCAAGCAAGCTAAAAGTATATCAACATAACGTAGTTTTTTTTAATTTGTATTCATAAAGACGTCATTAACGTCGTTATAACAAACAATCTAAACAACCGTTTATGTGCAATGCTACAATATTTTATAGCAACGGACGTTAAATTTTTTGTTTTATAGCAACGGACGTTAAAAACCGCCACAGCGGACTTTTCTGTTTAACGAGATAGAGAGAATGAGATACGAGAGGACGATATAACTAGAAGAACGAGATTGCGAATTAATTATTATTTAGTTAATAATAATAATCTAAACACATACAAATTATTTATCTTTCTTTACAATACTGAAATTAAACGTACATTTATTAAAGTGTCCACTAAGCGTAATTCTTCCGTCGTCACATATATCATTCATAATCGTTTGTTCATTGCTATTAGAGACGATTCCAGATGATGTAGATGGAATGTCATCAGCAGTTTTATTCGCCGAATTTGTAATTTTCTTTGCAATTTCCATTTTCTGGTACTCCGATTCCTCAATATATCCTTCCGCTACACTCGTTGAGCGCCATCCACCAAGACTTTTTAACGCAAATACATCACCTCCACCTTCTACCAACAAAGTGGCCGATGTTCTCCGAAAACAGTGTCCGGTGTATAATTTAAAATCCGGAAGTTTTAAATATTCGGCAACTTTTTGGGGAATATTTGCTATTGTGTGTATTCCAGCTGGCTGTACAGTACATTTTCCTCCGCGATAAGTTAAAAATAACCTTGTAGTTTTAACATGACCTGGCCGCAATGACAAATACTTTTTGTAAAGCATATAACCGTTGAATCCATCAGCATCATTCGTAATTACGAAAGATCTTGTTTTGTCGGTTTTTGTCGCTCCAAGAAACACCCGTAAAAATGAGCCATTCTCTTTCACATCGTTTACCGTCAAATTGACAAGTTCTTGGCGACGACAAGCACCAAAAACTCCAAAAAGAACCACAAGCTGAGAAGATTTGATATAGGTACATCAGTTTGTCTAGCAGAAATACAGTTTACCTACCTTTGCAAATAAAAAATGGAAATCATCAGCCTCTTTCAAAAATGCCATGACATTTTCTTTAGATAATACCTTTGACTTTTTAGGTCGGTAACCTCGGGAAATATTTTTCAAAAATTCTTGAGCACTAGCATATCTAACAATTTATACAAATCTAGTATTGAATTTATACATAGCAATATTAGAACTTACTTACTAATATCCACTTTTTCCTTTACTTTTAGCACTTTCTTCAACATTGAAAAATATGACCAAAGACTAGATGGTTTGACTTGTTTCGATTTCTCATTTAAGTAAGCCATAAGGACTTGTTCCGAAGTTTTTCGAACAGACATTTTGTTGCGCCAATCGCAAAACAACTTATACGTTTTTTCGTAAATGGCAGCCGACTTCACGGGCATCAATCGACTTTGTGCTTGTGCAGCTTGCTCGATAACTTCTGGTGGCAAATCATAATCTTCTTCGATATTATCTTCGATATCTGACATTTTGTCAAATTTAATTTGTCAACAACAACACTGTTGTTATGGTTGGAAATAACATATTTCAATATTATTTTCAAATCAATATGTGTACAAATTAAAAAAAAAGTTGTATGTTACACGTACGCTAAATGGTCTTTATGGACTTGGCCGGTTAAATGGCTCGGCTAACGCCTCGCCATTTAATCTTCCGGCCGCGTCCATAAACACCTATTTAGCGTACTTGTAACATAAATAACTATTACAGCAGTCAGTGATGTGATTTTGCCCGACCAACAAGTTGGATTTAATTTTTTTTAAGAAATCTCAGATCCCCCAGTAAATTGAGACAAGTCCCATCTCTAAAGACATTTTCCAAACAATAAATATATATTTTGTTTTATATCAAAAAATAATCCTATTTCTTTGGTCTATTATTTATCACTAAATTTAAATTGTTACTGGAACTATGTACATATTCGGCATATTTTTGAATAATTTTTATTTTTGTTTGCAAGCCATTATATATACCACTCATTCCACTAGCACCGTCATATCCTTGACCATAACATTTGCTAATCGAAAGATTTTTGTCTTTTAAATAATTTAGTATTTGTTCTTTCATACTTTCAGCTTAATCTTGTACAGTATAATATCTTAGAAAAGTTTCTTGGATTTCAAAATAAATTGCTTTATGATTGTTACCTCTTGCAAGGTGCTCATGCCTTATAACAAAGCTCAACTAATCTTTTCGAGATGTCTTGTGTTGTATCTAATAATAAGGCATAAAATGGAGAAACATTAATTTTGTCTATTAAAATTATTTCTAAATTATTTCCGGCAAACTCAATTAATTCATTTTGAATTGTGGGGCTTAAATATCTTATGTATCCTGAATGCATTTTTAAAACTTGTCTCATAACTGAATCATTTTTACTAATTAATTTAACTTGTGACAAAAAGTTTCCATTGTAATTATTTTGATTATTTATATTTACTTCTTTACCACGGAAAGACAATTAGTTTTTAGATAACATGAAAATAATATTAAATTGTCGTTTTAAAACCAACTTCCAAAAATTTTCTTGATATCTAATTTCATCTTCGAGGTTTTTGTCAATGGTGACTTTTTTTTCCAAACTTCATATACAGCAGTTGCTCCTATATGTGACGTCGAAGAACTGTGACTTTTTATTTTGGACGACAAATTTTGCCATTCTCGTACCCCTGAACGCCAATTGCCATTATTATTTTTTTTTAAAGAAGCCAACACGGCTTGCAATATACAGCATCTAATAATCTTGAATACTACAACCATCGCCGCTGCAGAGGTCCATACTTTGTTAATGTTGACTTGTAAGATTCGCTAAAGTATCTGTTTTGTTATTGTTCAAATCTTTTAAAGTCTTCAGTGATATTTCTGTGATGGGTGGGAAAAACAGTATAAGTCAGGAATTAGCATTTTAAGAAAACGCCGCTTGAATATTTTGACTAGTTTTAAACACACACCCAGGCTGTGAAAATAGTTCTACACTCTTATGAATTGGTAACTATTTTTTGTTTGTATCACTTTCAAAGTACGATTGTAAAAATATTATGAAAAAATAGTGTTTACAACAAAATGGATTGACTTATACTGTAAGGTGCTTATGTACTGTCAGGGCACTAAGAGGGTCAGTCCCCTGACTTATACTAAAAGAACCAAGTCGATAAGTTATTAAAAAACGTGGTATAGGATTACTTTCACTCAACTGAAGTATACATATTAATGTTTGCTTTAAAAAAAATAATCAAAATTAGGTAATAAAAAAAAAATGATGACTGATATACCCTATGCTTGGTATTCATCAAATTCTTCAATGTCCGGTAATGTATCTGCAACGTCGGCAGATGTTTTTAAATTATGTTAAAATCTCGAAAAAGAAGTGATATTAGTGGAAGAAGTTCTAACAAATTATTATTTTTCTCCACAGATATTGCGGCCATGTCAAAATAACACTTGTTAAGTGTAAGTGTGACACCCTTTCCACGTCATGCTAAATACAAACTTTGGAAAGGTTCGTTTTCATTAACAGAGTTCTTAAAATATACCGTTCCAGAATCCTTTGTGTAGCGAAACCAGTTAGCGTCGTGCCATTTAAAGGGATTGCCCTTGGAGTCCGTTTTCTGCAATTCAAATGAGTTCTTATAAAGTGCAGAATATTTTAGAAACATATAGGGTGTCAGTTCTTTTACTAAAAATTTCCAACACCTCTGACGAGCTGATACCAGTCATGAACCCACCGACTGGACCTGGAACCAACTGGAGAATGGGATATTTCAATAGCAAGTTTCTTCTTTTGCTTCTCAATTAAAGAATTGCCTACATCGCATTCCATGTGGCTGTGGCCACTCACCATAAACTTGTTGTCTAGTCTAGAGTATCCAGATGAGTAATCCGTTGCATAGCAGTTAAAAACATAGCAGCTATGTGATAATTTTTGTTCTGATATACACACGTATCTGAATACAAAACCACGTTTTTAACTTCCGGAGGTAAATTAGTCAACTCCTCGAGGAGGCACATAGCAATCTGATTACCTCCCAGACCACCTTTGGCTTCATGCCACATAAAACATGTCACACTTCCACTCCCCAATTCGTGCAAAGTTAGGTTAAAGGCCCATAACTGCCTCTTGTAAAACGCAACAGAGGAATTCACGTACGGAGTTGGGAGGCATTTTTGGAGATCAAAGTTGTAAAGTTTTAAGCTATTTTTTTCTTTTGCCATATTCTTATCCGCATTTTTCTTCAAATAAGCATTATATGCTTCGAGGTGGTGCTCATCTATTGCCTTTTGTATACTTTCTTTCTCTTCATTACCTTCCGCAACTTTAACCTGCATCTGCAGAGTATTACACTTATGGCTTATGGCTCTATTTTAGGCTGCTTAAACGCTAGTTTCAGCTGATGAAATTCTTTTTCATAAACCCGTCTAGAAACCACCTTTTCCCGGCCTTGGCAATACAAATAATACATAATTTGCAGAGTCAAATGAGGGGCCAAGTATGTTTTATCGTTGGGTCTTCTTGTATAATGAGATTCGTGGCATAGGAAAGACAAAAGACGACTCTTTGATCATCGCAAGTAAATCCAGATGTAGAATTGCTTGAATTTGATACAATAATATAATAATGATCTGCAACAATAATTCATTGCTTGATAAAGTGACAAACATTTGAGTTTTGATCTAATATTTTCATAAAGCAACCTCTACAAACCTTCAGCCTTTCTCCATTAACATTAAAATGATAACAATGAGTTACATTTCCGTTTTTTTTCTTTTTCAAGATCGTTTGTCCTTTTTCTCTTGGTGGCAGTTGATTTCGAATCTGCACTACTTGCATTAAAAGCAACCTGCTTATGGCGGTCCCCTAGAAGCCAATATTCATTAAATACATTTATCTTGTATCTTGTTGAATTCTTTCGTCACACTTTAGCCTACACTTGCATTTTCCGTGCTTTATATTTTGTGTTTTGAGGTTATATATTTCTGGCCCGTATTTATTTTCCTCTTCCTCTCAGTCCTCTTTATTCGTGCATTACTACCGTCTTTATTCCGTTTCTTCTTGTTACTCTTAACGCTGCTTCCTGCTTCTCTACTCTCTCTCTCTCTCTCTCTCTCTCTCTCTCTCTCTAGTTTACGTCAGTAACTTTGGATACAGTTTCCTTCTCATTATTAATACTTTTTCCTATAAGCATTTGCACGTCATCTTCACTACGGCTTAGTACATAATTTCTATTTTTCACGCTGTCATCGTCATCACACTAAGTTTTTCAAGATCATTAGCTATAAAATCAAAACATTGCTGTAACCCACTGATATTTATAACACGTGTGTCTTCACTTTGTCTTGGAATGCACTCAGCCGGATCACCCTCAACTTTGTCTCCGAATATTAGAATATTAGGCTCCTATTCATGGTTTCCCTCCTCTTCGTCATATTCATGCATAACCTCTAATCCCACAAAACACAAAAACACTTGATACCTTGTAGACTACTTATTTACGTAATTTTACATACCAAGGTCCATCTGGGCAAGATAAAGAATTCTAAACGTCCTATTAGAATACATTATTCTACTCTTTGAGTTTCAAAACCACCACCAATTCGCAAAAAAACGTAAACAACACAAAACGTGGACCAAGACAACTTCAACAGCACTTAAATATTTCATGCTCCACCTTGCGTCAAATAATATAAGTCTCTTATTATGAAACATTTTGTTACGTTAAAATATATAAGTCGACTTATACCTGTTTTCCCTCCATTAATCGTAGCATTTAAAGTTGTAGTAAAACTGCCAACCTATTTAAAAGCCTTAACTAAATCATGTGACTTATACTATTTGAAACACAATGTAGAGCATCACTTTCTAAAATATAATGTGACAAAAACTCATATTCCCAAATTTTCGACTTATAATGTTTTCCCACCCAGCACAGATATTATGGGTAGATTGTTGCGAATGTGCTACTATGATGACATACTGACATATGACATATGATACTAGATTCAATGTCATTTCAAAATCCTTTTTGATGGTTTTTATATTTGTTTCTTTATATTAATGCACTACAGGCCTTGAAGGCCCAGGGCTTGCATAACTCTTCGCCAGACAGTCCGTGTTTGAGCCATAGTTCTCCAATTGTCAATTTCCAAAAGTTTTAGGTCTTCCATCACCGAGTTGATCCATCTTATTTTGGGTCTTCCTCTTCATTTCTTCCCTATCGGTGAGTTTCTCAATGCCATCTTTGGTACCCTTTCTCGATCCATTCTTTTCAAGTGCCCTATCCACCTGATTCTTTGGGCCTTTATCAAGTTTATTATTCCAGGGCTATCGAACAGCTGTTTTATTTCTTCGTTCGTTCTCCGCCTCCACACTTCACCATACTGTATCTCCCCGAAAATCTTCCTCAGCACTTTCCGCTCCCATCTCTCCAGCATCGATTTTTCCTTGGTGTTCAGGACCCAAGTTTCAGAGGAGTACATTACAACCGGTCTCATCACCGATTTATATAATCTTAACTTCAGAGCCTTCGACATATTTTTAGATCGCATTGAATGGTGGAGTATTCCAATAACTTTATTCCCTTTTGATACCCTGCTCGCACCTCTTCTTCCTCTATTCCTTTTTCATTAGTGGTCACACCAAGGAATGTGAACTTATTCACGTAGTCAAAATTGTATACTTTCCCATTACATTCAACTGTTCTTTACGGCCCTATTTTTTTAACGCACATGGGTCTTATTCCAGCACTGGATATAATCCAACAACAAAAAATAACGTCGGACCATAACATATTTTGCTTAATATTCCTGAAGCAATATAAGGGACGGTATTTCACACCAGTGTTGCGCGAGCCCTGGAGGAAGGCACGCAATATGGATGGTCTAATAAAAGAAGATGACGAGAAGAGATCTGTTATTAATGATCCGGGGCAAAAAATACTTCCCGCCGGCCCATCGGAATCACAGTGGGGGCAGATTTAATAAGGCGCGGGGGAATTAGCCCCCCGTCCGCCGCCGTCCACGTAAACACGATGACAGCCGCCCCCGCTTGCGGGACGTCACCGGACGACGTAATCCCCCCCGCAGGCGCTGAAGATGATGTATTGCCGCAATATTGCCGCAGGGGCCGTACGCAATAAATTACCCAGGCCGCAGAATTATCGGCCCTCGTGGACTTGGAGGAACGCGCGACGTCACCTAGCAAATTTGCACAATCGCACGCCACTTGTTGGTCTCCGGTGCACAACAAACGGCGACACATGAATAACCAATATCCGACGACTAGACAGGCCAAACAAGGGAAATCGAGACGCTCTTTGACGGACACTGGTCGTTTGTCATCCGACAGCAAACAATTACCTTACAAAATCACCGCTACGAGAAAGTTTGCGCCGATAATTCTGGCGGCCTCGATTAACAAACTGATGTGTTTTATTTACTTATCATGCTTAATATTGAACACCTACACATTTTAAAATCATATTCTGACCAGCAATTCATATTGGTTGTTAAGAGAAAATGTTAAGACTGTATTACACAAGAAACTTTTTAAAGCTCGTACCTTCAATGTATGTTTTAATTCCATTTTATTACTGTTCTACAACATTGCGGCACGACTGTAGTTTTAAAATTCCAAATTTAGACAAAATCAAGCCTTATTTTCATTATTATTTGTCATTACCCCTTCCATTACAGTGTCAAAATTATCAGACAATCATCAACATCAGAAAATTTATGAACGATAAAAATTTCGAATCAAGAATTAAAAAAGCGAGAAAGGGACGTGCAAAGCGCCTAAACTTGTTGAAAAACAGCTTTTTTGAAAATATAAAAGAGTCAAACTACAAGCATGTGATATGTTTAAAGATCCATTCAGATAATATTCTATATTACGAAGGAAGTGTTATACTCTCAGGTAACAGGCTGGAAGATAGATAGATAAGAATTACCCGAAATTAGTTGTTTTCATGAACCGTTTTCAGCATTCCGTTTTCAGCAGTCCAATGATAAAATCTGGTTAAAATGTGTTCACTATTATCACAGATTTTTCAGGTGTATGTTGAAAAAAAAAACAGCGCTCAAAAGATGTTGTAGAAATTAATTCATTTTGATATTTATTGGATGCACTATTTTGATTTTTTTTTGTTTGTATTAACACCAGATTCATAATCAATGACCCTAAATACCTTAAGTAGTAAGTTTCTACACAATTGAAAACGATTTAATTTTTTGCCACGTTTTTGTTTGGAATTTGGCCCCACTGTACAACGGTTAGAAGTGTAGCTCCAAGTATCGTCAAATGAAAACGTTGTGAAATGTTTATGAAACAGTATTTGTTTAAATTGAATATGAATATGAAATGAAATGAAATACAAAAACATATAACAGCTAGTAAACAGGCAACCAGCATTGTAGTCGCACTAAATGGACCAACTACCATATCAGCAATATATAACCCGCCCAAGACATGTGATAAGTAGCCTAGAATTTGATACGTTCTTCAACACACTAGGCCCGATATATATATATATATATATATATATATATATATATATATATATATTGCAGGAGGAGACTGGAATGCAAAGAACACACTGCCTCGAGGCAGGCAACTCTACCACTCAATAATAAGTAATAATTTGCAAAAGCATATCAACTGGAGAACCCACCTACTGGCCAACAGATAGGAATACAATTCCGGACCTACTCGACTTTTTCATAATTAAGGGGATAGCACAGAACTACTTACATATTGAATCTTGTTACGATCTATCATCAGACCACTTGCCTGTCATTATGACGATAAGTACCAAGATAATATTTGAAAAAACTCCAACAACACTTGGCAACAAACGCACAGACTGGGGAAAATTCAAAGCTCTACTGCAAGATCGCATGACACCCAATATTCAGTGCAATACTCCTGAAGATATAGAAGAAGCGGTGGTAAGTCTAATAATAGAAATCCAGAAAGCTACGTGGGAATCAACATCTGTGCTGAAACCAAAAGCTACAACCCAAAATGAATACCCTCTCATCATCAGAAACAAAATAGAAGAACGATGGGAACTGAGAAAATCATGTCAAAGAAGGCGCTATCCAGCAGCCAAAAATAGGTTTAATAAGGCATCGCAAGAACCAAAGAGGCTATTAATAGGATACAAAAATATAATCATAGAGAACTATCTTAAAAAACTATCACCCTCGAAAAACACTGATCACTCCTATGGAAAGCCACAAGGATACTGAAACAACCCAAAGAACCAATTCCCCCAATTAGAAGGAAAGATGGTAGTTGGGGTAGAAGTAACGATGAAGAGGCCAACGTGTTTGCTGACCACTTTGCTAAATTATATCCCAACCGTTTTCCTCTGAAATAGAACCTTCTGAAGATCAAATAATAGAAGACTACTTGGAAACACCTTTACAAATGTCTCCTCCAATTAAAGCAATGTCACCCAAAGAGATAAAAGCAGCAATAACGAACCTAGAAATTAAAAAATCACCCGGATACGACCTAATAACGGCACAGATATTAAAAGAACTACCACAGAAAGTCATTAAATCGTTGCCATATACAACGCCATACTGAGAAATGGATACTTTCCAGGGGTATGGAAAATAGCACAAATAATTATAATCCTAAAACCTGGTAAACCACCTAATGATGTAAAGTCATATCGGCCCATTAACCTGCTACCAAACCTATAAAAGCTTATCGAAAAAATACTCCTGACCAGACTAAATCCACTCCTAAGAAAGCATATCCCCGACCACCAATTTGGCTTTCTAGAATGACATTCTACGGTGGAACAAGTGCATAGAGTTGTAAACACAATACCACAGACTTTTGAAGGGAATAAATACTGCTCAGCTGTTTCCTTGATGGGAGTTAGGCCTTTGACAAAGTCTGGCACATAGGCCAATTATATAAACTTAAAAAATATTACCACATTCTTGCTTTATGCTACTTAAATCATACCAAGAAAACCAACCAAGATGCTTCCAAATTAAATTCCAAAACTCCCTCTCCAAACTACACCAAATCAAAGCTAGCGTACCACAAGGAAGCGTCCTAGGTCCAAAACTGTATTTGATATATACCGCTGATCTCCCGACTAGTCCGCACACCTCAATAGGGACATTCGCTGATGACACTCAAATAATGGCGACCGACGAAATACCAGAGATGGTCACCCAGTACACACAAGAATACCTCTACCTGCTAGAAAAATAGCTCAAGAAATGGGGAATTAAAGTCAATGAATCGAAAAGCACGCACATCACATTTACAGTACGCAGACAAACTTGTCCTCCTGTACTCCTAAACAACAAATCCCTACCACAAACAAAGTAAGTCAAATACTTAGGTATGCACTTGGACCGTAGACTGACGTGGAGTACTCACATTTGGACTGAACGCAAACAACTCGATTACAAAATCCGGAAATACTACTGGCTCATTGGAAAAAACTCTCAACTGTCAGCTGAAAACAAAATACTGATCTACAAAACAAAACAAAATAAACAAGAAATGGCAATTGAAGAGGCTGCAGATGCTGCCTGTTCCTTCCTGCTGCCGGAGAAGTCGAATGGGCGTTATCAAAATGCGTATAAATGTTTTAAAGAGTGGTGCCAGAGAAATAATGCTATTCAAATTATTTTACTTACCTCCTTGAGAGTTGTAATCTTTTACTTACTTCTCGTTGTTCATGGTAACCATAGCTTTATCTGTAAGTGGAGCTTACTTCCATCAAATCAATGTTACAACAGTGCACTTACCATGCAGGTAGTGGAAAAAATGTTTTTATAAAACTAAATTGAAGAAACAATAATTTTTTTCATATACTTAATTCTGCATTCTGTTTTGAGCCAATATTTTATAGATGATCGTTAAATAATTGTTTTTTAGAGATTAGAATTTATCGTATTTACATGATCGCATCGAAAATAATAGGAATCTGCCATTTCATTAGAAATGATTAATCACATTTTATTCAAGTAATTTATTCACAGAATGCATGTAAAATTCGACATCAACCGCATTAGGCGTGCCAAATAGCCAATTAAAAACATATGAAGCTTAATTGAAAATTCCCCAGCGATTACGATAATCTCAACCTACAAACTGTGAAATTGATTCGAATTTATAATCTATGTGAGAGATTCGAATTGAAATTAATTTCAGCGTATGTCTATATGAACGAAACTCAAAGTTTTAACATAAGTGATCAGCCCTCCAATACCACTTTTCTCTTCATCTCGTTCTCGTTCATGAAGTTCTTCCAATTAGTCCTGTTCTTCGCTAGTACTTTCGCTTCTTTCCATGTTTTCCCTCTTTCTTCTATTATTGTTTTCATTCTGTCATCCCATGTCTTTCTCGGTCTTCATTTCATTTTCTTTTTGTTTGGCTTTGCTTGCCACACTTTTTTCACTATATTTTGGTTGCCCATTTTTTGCATATGTCCCCATCATCCGAGCTGTCGTTTTTCCATGTATTTTTGTAATGGTTCGATGTCTAATTCTTCTCTTATTTTTGGGCTTCTCATTTCGTCTATATTCG
Source organism: Othius punctulatus (assembly GCA_951805005.1). Taxonomy (NCBI): domain Eukaryota; kingdom Metazoa; phylum Arthropoda; class Insecta; order Coleoptera; family Staphylinidae; genus Othius; species Othius punctulatus. The sequence goes on along the minus strand of OX638139.1, from coordinate 104,896,762 downwards.
TTACTCCTTTGATTATTCTTAGGACTTTCATTTCGCTTGTTGTATTTTATTTTTTCCCGTTCTGTCTGGCTTCCATGTTTCGTATTCCATTGTTAGTATGGGCCGGTATATTGTTTTGTCTTTGTCACTTTTATCTTTGTTTCTTTCCTAATTTCCTTTTGGTTTATGATTGTGTTTTGATTGCCTGGTATAGTTTTTGAGTTTTTCTTATTCTGCTGTTTATTTCCGCCTCCCCATTTCCGTCTGTATTCAGTTCTACTCCCAGGTATTTGTATGTCTCTACTTGTTCAAGTTATTATTGTCAATTTCTATTTGTATCTTCTCCTGTTTCCCTACTATCATTACTTTTGTTTTATTTATGTTTAGCGGCATTCCTTATGCCTTTAGTTTTGTGTACCATAAGTTTACTATTTCTTGTAGCAGTTTTGATGTTCTCGTTATTATTATTACATCGTCTACAGATGCTCCTTCCGATATTCCTATTTTTTCCATGTTTTTGTAACCTACTATCGATTTCTTGTTGCTCTCTGGTGTGCATTTCTTTATTATGTCGTCTTAAGTAAGTAATGAATAGTGTGAGACATAGGTCCGTATCTATAGTCCGTACTTGAGCATGAGTACGACTCATGTCGTATATTTGGTTGCATATTTTCTATATACGTTTATACACCAAACGCAACCAAATATAAGACTTGAGTCGTACTCAAGTTCGTACTTGAGCTTGAGTACTAGTTACGTTGTATATTTGGTTGCGTTTGGTGCATACACTTTATAGAAAATACGCAACCAAATATACGACTTCAGTCCTACTTATGCTTAAGTGCGGAACATAGATACGGGCCTTAGGCCTGTATCTATAGTCCGTACTTGAACTTGAGTTCGCCTCAAGTCATATATTTGCGAACATTTTGTTGCATTTGGTGCATAAGCGGTGTAGAAAATGCGCAACCGAATATACGACTTGAGTCGAGCCCATTTTTGGTTTAAAATGTTTCCGATTGTGTGTTGTTGCATATTACTCTGTTGGTGTGGTTTTAGTATGTGATTTTTATTATCTTTATTACTTTATCATTTACCTTCCTCTGTTTCAGTTTTTTCCATAGTTTAGCTCTTGGTACCTTATTGCATGTTTTCTATAGATCTAGAAATGCTATGTATATTTTTGGGTCTGCATCTCGTTTTTCGTATGTTTGTTTAAGCGTGAAAATGTGGTCCTGTATACTTCTTTCGCTTCTAAATCCGCTCTGTTGGTGATGTAGAGTCTTCTCTATTACTTTTCTTAATCTTTTACCTAAGATTTTTTCATATATTTTCATCGCTGTGTTTAATAGGGTAATTTTTAAATTCCTTCGTGTCCCCCTTTTTAAATATCGGTAGTATGTCTGAGAGCTGTCCGCCAGTCGCTCAGTGTTTTCACCATTTTCCACGCTTTCCTAATTTTTTTCCGTAGCCTATGTTGCCCTTTTGTAACCATGTGTTTAATCATTTCACTGGTGATTCTATCACTTCCTGTCACTTTTCCGTTTTTCAGTTCCTTTATTGCTATTCTATCTTTATATAGGGTATATAGGGTAGGTATTTCTTCTCCTTCTTCTTTACGTGCTTCTGTTCTATTTGTCTCTTTGTTCTCCTTCTCTTCATCTTCTGTGGTTCTCAATGGTTCTTCAAGGTATTCCTTCCATCTTTCTGCTATTTATATTACTTCCCTTAGTATTTCTCCGTTTTTGCTTTTTATGACCCTCTCTGTTGCTTATTTATCTTGTCAGTCTTGATTAGTACTAGTCGTACTAGTCTTGATTAGAAGTAGTCTTGATTAGGCTATAGAATAGTTTTTTTTTTGTTTTCCGTCATATTTCTTTACAGTTTGTCTCCACATTCTTCCCATTGCTTCTGTTTGTTCTTGCGTATTACCTGCTTAACCTTGTTTTTTTGCGTTTTATATTTTTTGTATTTCTTCCTTGTTTTGTTAATGAGGTATTTTTTCCATGCCTATTTCTTTGTTCGTATCTGGTCTCTTACTTCAGTTGATCGAATTGGCTATTCGTTTTTTGTTTGTTTCTTTCTTGCTGGTTCCGCATATTCTACTTGCCACTTTTATTATGCTTTCTTTGAGATTTTTCCACATTTGTTCTAAATTTTGAGTTTTAGTTGCTTTTTGTGTTGTATTTTTTTGTAAATCTTTCTCTCTTTCTGGTCTCTTACTTCAGTTGACCACTAGGCTGTTCGTTATTTGTTTCTTTCTTTCTGGCTGATTCCGCATATTCTACTTGCAACTTTTATTATGCTTTCTTTCAGATTTTTACACGTTTGTTCTAAATTTTGTGTTTTAGTTGTTTAGTTGTTTGTGTTTAGTTCTCTTTCTTCTTTGAATTCTGTTTGCATGTCTTCGTTGTTCAGCTTATAGTCTTTTATTTTGGTGCAAATATTCGTTCTCTGTGTTTGCTGTTCTGTTTTTGTTACGTTGTTGTTGTTTTCTCTTATTTGTGTTATCACTAGGCAGTGGTCGTTCCCTATTTCCGGCCACCTTCTTACTCTTGTGTCCATTATTTGTTTTTTGTTTGTCTTTTCCGCTATCCTCAATTTTCTATCTCTCGCTTGTTCTGTTCTGGTGAATGTGTGTATCTTTTTCTGTCCGAAGACACAAATAGAAGTCTGAAACATAATACTTCTCTGTAGAAAATTATCATGCTAATTACTCTATGAGATATAAAGTATGTCATTCCATTAAAAAAAACTTAAATACGCTTACTTTAAGTGGGCACTAACTAATAACATTTTTGAATGACTAATTGTTAAAATTTCAGTTGCAACATAAATTAGTCATAGAGGTATGTTTCAGATACAATTAAAGATAAACTTTCCGACTTTATCTTATTTGTAAGAGATATTTCAAGCCTGTTTTCATAACGTCTTTTTGCGGTCAAAATCTTGGAATTCAATTATTATCTCGGAAAGTAAAACAGATCGATATACACACATCTCTACAAAAGATGTTTCAAATTGAACGGAGAAGCCAGAAACATAATATTATATATTGTGTTCCGTTTAAAATAAAAAACTTGATGACTATTTCCGGTAGAACTGGATGTGATAGAAAGTTCAAAGTATTTCATCTGAGGAGAACATAATTAGCAATGTTTGCTTGACTTTTTAATTTTTTGTATCTTACTCCCATAAACTTTTAATGGTCCATGAGCGTGGGACACCCTGTATTTATGATTTTTAGGAAAATGTTGCTTCATGATTTATAGTCATCAGTCTATCAATCAGAGATTTTGAATAGAAAAATCTAATATTTTGCGGAAAAACCTACGCCCACGTACTTTTGAATATGAAAAACTCGTATTACGCGAAATATTCTGTTTCCATGTTTTTTTATTGGTAAATGATCTTTTATGACTAATCGACGCCTTTTAAAAGGTCAATCACTGGTAGTTATTGGTTTTGGTAGTTATTGGTTCATTGGTAGTGATTTGTGAGACATACAGGGGCTTTACAGGTTCGTGATTAGCTCAACCACGTATTCAGATCGCATGCCAACTATTATAATACTTCGTCTCGTATAAACATATAACTTCTACATTCCGTACGCGTCAGGATATAAATTATATGTTAAAGATTGCTTAAAGAGTCCTAAAGTTTTTTGGTGGCCTGAATGTAGAAATCCATGATCTGGTAAACTCGTTATGGTATCACAGTTCATCACAGCTTATTCATTGACCCTCCAAGGACGAACATAACTAATTAATCGTCCAAATATTAGAAATTAATTTGTTGTTGAAGTGTTGGTTTCTCAGTATTACGATATTATAACTTATTTTGAGATCTGACTTGTTGTATGTAAATCCTGCCGGAGGAATTTCGAGCAGATTAAATATGTAAGAGAGTCGTAAGTTTCCCATTTCTCCACGGGGACGTATAATGACGATATACAGGGCGATAGACAATAGCTTTCCGCGTTTATCACCCTCGGGGTGCAACGGCGATATCGCCTCCGAGGGCGTCCTAATCACGAGCGCCCCGACGCCCCTCTGCGACAGATCCATCCTAGTTTCGCCACGGCACATAAATCCGCCCTATAAATGGATCCGATTCTGCATTATAATGGATATAGATGTCCATCCTGGTGTATCTGCGTCCTTCGGCTTGGATCGATGGCTTACAGATTACCGGCATCATTCTTTCCACGGTGGCCATTAGTCGCTAGACTGATCTATTCCTCCATAAACACTACAAGCGCTGACCGATCCATCTCCATAGGTAACAACTAGAAAATGGAATTCCGGATAGTATTTTTTACGGGGAATGGCACGGAGTGCACTAATGGAAACATTTATTTGCAGGAACCCGTCGATAAATGGCATCGGCATCCAGAGTGCTCTTCGCAAACAACTACACAAATTGCTCGCCGGATTCCTGGAAGTATCTTGCATATTATTTGCGTACATTTCCAGTAGCAGTTCCCCATACAAAGAGCCCATACAAATGATCTATTCTCTGCCTGAAAGGCTGTACCCCCCTGCAATTATACATTATACGCCGATGATGTACTCAGCCTAACGGCTATGAAAAATTCATGGCGCATAGCCAGACGCCACTTATGGAACCGATTCATACCTGGAAGCGAAATATGTATGCGCAGCTTATTAATATTTCCGTAATAAATGTATAACACGTAGAGCACATGCACAACTCAATGCCATAGCCGTCGTTTATCTTCGTACAAATTGTGGCCTCTTCAATGTTATTATGAAATAACTGCAGAAGGTTATGGTTAATGGGTACTACTAGAAAATAATGAGTCAGGAGTTAGTCGTCGTTTCTTATTATGGTGTTCATAAACGAAGGATATTCCGAAAACCTTTGTTTATATACATCACCTAGAGCTTAAGTTTATTGACCCATTATAAATGATACAAACATATGAATTCACTGAATAAATAATATTACAAATGCCTTGAAATTTGATTTTTTGGTACCTATATACAGACGTTAGGAGTTAGTCATCGTTTCCTATTATTGTGTTCATAAACAAAGGATATTCCTAAAATCTTTGTTTATATAAATCACCTAGAGCTTAAGTTTATTGACCCATTATAAATGGTACAAAAATGAACATATGAATTCACTGAATAAAATAATATTACTGCCTTGAAATTTGAATTTTTGGTACCTATATACAGACGTAATCATTGAAATATTGTCAAAAAGTAATTAATAGCTTTTAGACATTAAATTTTAGTCATTAAAATTATGACAGAATAATTGACAAATATCATTTAATTTTTGGTAGTAATCTTGGTGATATAATATTTTGTAGTCGACTAGCTTCATAATGCTTCATATGTTTATTATAGAGAAAATCATGCATTAGCACCTACTTTATGGCATAGTGCCATGAATTAATTGATGTTTTAACAGATTACAGTTTAATCAGTCTAACATTTTAAAGGTTTGTTTTAACCCTAAACATGGTATACTACTCTTTATAAATACTACATTTGCTGCTCTATACAGACAGACTCTAGATAGACATATGCTTCGCATTCATTTCGCCATATTTCAACTAATAGCATCTTTTTCTGACCTTTAATTCAAAGTTATACAGGGTGGTCACTCATACGACACCCACCATTAGAGTTTCGTAAAATTTCTTTCAAAAGTAGAAAAGTTATAAAAGGAAAAGGAAAGTTGACTTTTCGGTTTTTCAGCGATATTTCAGGAACTGTGCAAGATATTCCGGATTGCTTTACAGAATATTAAAAGGCAAGAAAATAAGAAACTTTTCTCCCATTTGACCAACTCTGTATGTATTTCCGTTTAATAGATCCTAATGGTGGGCGTCGTAAAAGTGCCACCCTGTATACAGGCTGTCCTACAATAAAGTGAATGTATTTCATGGGGTTGTTCCTCAGCATAAAATATGAAGAAAAGTTATAAACATGGGTCCAAAACTGCCTACAGAAGAAGCTACAGCCTGCACCCAATGTATATAGTACTTATATTTATCTCTAATTTCTTGTAGATTTCCTTCAGAGCTCTAAGAATATTGGTCCTTATATTGTTATATCCTTCGAAAATGACAATCCAAAAAATTGTGAAAATTGTGTTTCTTGTTTCCCCATTCTCCAACTGTTTCTATTACGTATGATATCGTTGTATGTTGTTTCTTTATAGCCCACGGGCAGTAAAGATACATTTCAAACAATTGTTAAAATATTGTTCTTGTTCCTCCATTTTTACGCTTTATGTTTGAATGAAGTTGATAGGCAGCAGAAAAAGCAAGACACAGAAATTTATATCCCGAAAAATCTTAGGAGGTATATGGAAAAACGTATAATAAATACCTTAAATGGGGCGATATAAGCAAGTATTTAAACTGTTTATATTAGGTATGATATCGTAGTTTGATATTTCTTTATAGCCAACGGGCAATAAAGAGGTCAATGGGCCATAAAAATACGTTTATGACAAATAAATTCCTGTATAATTGTCAATTTATGATATATTCGTGCATAAACATTGTTATTGACTTTATATTGGCTGAATTAACTGATACTCGTATGCATGAATTATTTCTTTGACTTTGAATGAAGAAAAATGTTTCTACTCCATATGCGAATTCAGGGGATAAAGTCCCGGAAAAACTGATCCAGATTCAGGGCAACATATCATCGGCTTAATGTTACATGGTTGTATGTGCAAATTTGAAAATTTGGGAATAACGACTTTATATATGTTTGTTATTAAAGAAAATTATGTATTGTGATGTTTAAAAATAATTAGATTATTTTTATCACAGATTCGTAGTAATCCGATTTTAACCTTTCCGAAAGTTGAAAAGTCCCGCTTTAAAAAAATTAAAACGATTATAACCTTTATAAATGGGGTATGAACCCTTTAGCTTAATTAGCTTATATTTTTTCATGTTTTAGTATAAGATGTACAAAGGTTTTTGATAGCCCTGTAAAGCTATAGACCTAAAAATTGAAAAAAAAATACATGCAACCTTATATCACTAAGCCGACGATATTCTAGCCGTTTACATTAGTTCAGAACAGTCATGATCCTACTTTTCTTATACTGTTTATAATACTTCAACTCGAATTTTATTATTGAAACTAAAGGACACATAACATTCCTCTAGCTGACTGATTCGTGCTTGTAAATCATTTGGCTTTTACATTTCTTGTAAATTATAATAAAATATTATAGCAGTCATTGTTGAAATATTTATTATTAATAATTTTTAATTTTTCCTTCAAAATTCCGTAAAAGTTTTGTGACTATAAAATTTATTTCTGTCAGAATTATAATTAATTTGTAAAACTTACTATAGTTACTGTCAAAACTATTAATGATTTTTTTTATTTTAAAAATCAATGTCATAACTCATTAAATACTGTCAAAATTTTCAATTTTTCTATTGTTTTTTTATTAGTTTTGTCAACATTATAATTATTTGGTCAACATTTCAATGGTTACTGTCAAAAACTACAAATGATTTTCGAATTTTAAATCAGTACTCGATACATAAATTTCTTGTGTAAAAATGTCAATGATTAAGTCTGTGTTTATCAACAATTTAATATGATTTCAATGACTTTAATCAAAAGTTTAAATAACTAATAACATATTTTTTTGTGTGCAATAAAAATTTCAATGATTATTTTGAAACACTTATAGTGACTTCATATTAATTTTAATACTATTACTTAATACATACTTCGTACAATACATCAATTATTTCTCTGAAAATATTATATCTACAATAAAATATTGAATGAATATTCTAAATATTGTAGCTATTAATATTAGATGTATGCGTGGTTACCACTTGGTGAAACATGTAGCTATTTGATACATTTTATTGAAAATTTTATTGTATCTAATGAAAATTTTGTGAATTTCTCTTATATTTTCAGCAATTTATAGATATTTTTAAAATACAATAGTATTTCTACGAACTTCTACGAAATAGTATTTTCTTTAAATTATAATCAGTTTGGAAAATGTGTGCAATTTTAATACATGCTATTTTGAAATTTCGTAATTGTTGTGCATTTTCAGAGCAACTTAAAACTGCAGAAAACACTATAAGATTCATAAAATTTATAAAATTTGCATTAATTTTCATGAATTTTAGCCATGAAAATGTTATGAATTTCATGCATTTTCTATACAATTTTTACAAAGTGTAGACAAGTTTATGAATCTTATACTATTATTCTGTTTCCTTTTTAATTTGCTGTGATACGTGAGTACCTTTGGTAAGAGAAAAAAAAAATCACAACACTCAGATTATGTACCTACCTAATTGAAAGTCAACAAATTTCCAAAATAATTATAATATATAGAAAACTTACAAAATTGTACAAAATTTGTATAAAATACAAAATGCATAGCATTCATAAAATTTTCATGACACAATCAAATTTCGGTAAAATAAAGTTTTAATATAAAATACAAATTTTATTTAAATCTTGGATCTTAAAATGATATAAGAATTGCTGAAAAATTATAGAAATTTCATTAAATTTCCATAAAACACCATCATATTTCTGCAAAATGTACACATTTCTATAAATGTTAGAATTTTCATTCAATATGTTTGTCTGTTTCAGAAATGTTCGTACAATATTCTTTTAAATTTTAGTAAATGTCTAGAAATTGCCAAAAGTTTATAAAAAATTAAACACAAAACCAAAAAATATCATCAAATTTCACAAAAATTAATAAGTTCAATGAATTTCATGGTAATTTTTTTGAATTTTATCTCTTTTTTGTGTCATCGTGACACTGTAGAAAACACTATAAGATATATCAAATTGTCTACACTTTGTATAAAATTTATAGAAAATGCACGAAATTCATAAAATTTGCACGAATTTTCATGAATTTTAGCCGTGAAATTGTTATGTATTTCATGCATTTTCTATACATTTTTTACAAAGTGCAGACAATTTTATGAATCTTATACTGTTATTCTGTTGCTATGATACCTGAGTACCTACGGTAAGAGAAAAAAAATCACAATGCTCAGATTATGTACCTACCTAATTGAGAGTCAACAAATTTTCCAAAATGATCTACCTAATTGAAAGTCAACAAATTTTCCAAAATGATTATAATGTATCATTATCATAATATACCAAAATTCTATAAAATTTGTATAAAATAGAAAATGCATAGAATACATAAACTTTCCTGACACTACAAAATTTCGATAAAATAAAGTTTTTATATAAAATACAAATTTCATTTCAATCTTGAATCATAAAATTATTGCTAACAGTTGCTTAAAATTTACAGAAATTTCTATAAAACGCCATCATATTTCTGCAAAATGTACACATTTCAATAATAGTTAGAATTTGCAGATAAATATTGTTTGCAACACTCGGTAACTTTCAAAAGATTATATACCTACCAAATTGAAAGTCAACAAATTTTCCAAAATGATTTTAATGTATAGAAAACTAACAATATTGTATAAAATTTCAAACACTAAAACACTATCAAATTTCGATAAAATAAATTTTAATATAAAATACAAATTTTATTTCAATCTTGGATCTTAAAATGATCCAAGAATTGCTGAAAATTTATCGTGATTTTATTAAATTTCCATAAAACATTATCATATTTCTGCAAAATGTACACATTTCTATAATTATTAGAATTTTCATCCAATATTTTTGACTGTTTCAGAAATGTTCGTACAATATTTTTCTAAATTTTAGCAAATGTCCAAAAATTGCCAAAATTTTCTAAAAAGTTAAAAACAAAACCAAAAAAGATCATCAAATTTCACAAAAATTAATAAGTTCAATGAATTTTATGGTAATTTGTTTGATATTTATCTCTTTTTTGTGTCACCGTGACACTGTAGAAAACACTATAAGATATATAAAATTGTCTACACTTTGTATAAAATTTATAGAAAATTCACGAAATTCATAAAATTTGCACGAATGTTAATGAATTTTAGCCATGAAAATGTTATGAATTTCATGCATTTTCTATACATTGTTTACAAAGTGTAGACAATTTTATGAATCTTATACTGTTATTCTGTTTTCTTTTAAGTTGCTATGGTACCTGAGTACCTACGCTAAGAGAAAAAAAATCACAACACTCAGATTATGTACCTACCTAATTGAAAGTCAACACATTTTCCAAAATGATCTACCTAATCGAAAGTCAACAAATTTTCCAAAATGATTATAATGTATAAAAAATTTCACAAAACTGTATAAAATTTGTATAAAATAGAAAATGCATAGAATTCATAAACTTTCATGACACTACTAAATTTCGATAAAATGAAGTTTTTATATAATATACAAATTTTCATTCAATCTTCGATCTTAAAATGATCTAATAATTGCTGAAAATTTACAGAAATTATATTAAATTTCCATAAAACACAATCATATTTCTGCAAAATGTACACATTTCAATAATAGTTAGAATTTGCAGGTAAATATTTTTTGCAACACTTGGTAAATTTCAAAAGATTATATAGCGACCTAATTGAAAGTCAACAAATTTTCCAAAATGATTATAATGTATAAAAATCTCACAAAATTGTATAAAATAGAAAATGCATAGAATACATAAGTTTTCATGACACCACCAAATTTCTATAAAATGAAGTTTTTATATAAAATACAAATTTTATTTCAATCTTCGATCTTAAAATGATCTAATAATTGCAGAAAATTTACAGAAATTTTATTAAATTTCCATAAAACACCATCATATTTCTGCAAAATATACACATTTCAATAATAGTTAGAATATGCAGATAAATATTTTTGCAACCCTCGGTAACTTTCAAAAGATTATATACCTACCTAATTGAAAGTCAACAAATATTCCATAATGATTATAATGTATAGAAAACTCACAAAATTGAATAAAATTTGTATAATATAGAAAATGCATAAATTTCCAAACCAAATTTCGATAAAATGAAGTTTTTATATAAAATACAAATTTTATTTCAATCGTGGATCTTAACATGATCTAAGAATTGCTGAAAATTTATAGAAATATCATTAAATATCTATAAAACACCATCATATTTGAATGGAACCACGAACCATGAATTTTCATCCAATTTTTAGACTGTTTCAGAAATCTTCCCACAATATTCTTTTAAATTTTAGCAAATGTATAAAAATTGCCGAAAATTTATAAAAAGTTAAGAACAAACCCAAAAAATAATCATCAAATTTCAGAAAAATGAATAAGTTCAATGAATTTCTTGGTAATTTTTTTAATTTAGCTCTTTTTTGTATCACTGTGAAACTAACGTATGGCAAAAGATCAAAATTATAACTAATTGTGCAAGTGTAAAAGTCTGTCAGGAAATACTTCCAATTTTTTACTGAATACTTCGATGGATGTCACTAGAAGGTGTCGACAGAATCAGGATGAAAGAAATTTTAAGCAACAAGGGTGGATTTCGGTAAATTGATTTTTAATATTGATTTAATTTTTTCAAATTTATAATAGATTTTAATTATAAATTGTATTTTTTTTGTTCTTTACATTTTATATTATTGAAATAAATGTTTCTTTGTTTATTACTATTCAAGAGAAAATTCTTTATAAGAATAAAGAAAATTAAGAGAATTAAGAAATTACGGAGCAGAGCAGTTTAAAAAAATTGAAGTTTATTGACCAATTGTGCACTAATAATCATGTTGATCATGATTATTATTATTATTATGTATTTTTATACTGTATTTTAGTATTTTTAGTATTATTTTAGTATTATTATTAGTAATTCTAATTTTGCCTGTCACATCCACTAGCAGATGTAAATACAAATTTAAATTTAAAAAAAATATTATCGTCTGTCAAAGATGTCAAAGATGTCAAAAATATCGAAATAGGTTATATTAAAGTATTTTTAAAAGATACATGCAAATACACTGTACACGTGGCAACATGATTAAAAAATTAAATAAATAAAAAAAATTGAAAAATATTATCGTCTGTCAAATTAAAGATGTCAAAAATATCGAAATAGGTTATATTAAAGTATTTTTAAAAGATACATGCAACTACACTGTACACGTGGCAACATGATTAAAAAATTAAATAAATAAAAAAATTAGAAAAATATTATCGTCTGTCAAATTAAAGATGTCAAAAATAATGAAATAGGTTATATTAAAGTATTTTTAAAAGATACATGCAACTACACTGTACACGTGGCAACATGATTAAAAAATTAAATAAATAAAATAATTAGAAAAATATTATCGTCTGTCAAAGTAAAGATGTCAAAAATATCGAAATAGGTTATATTAAAGTATTTTTAAAAGATACATGCAACTACACTGTACACGTGGCAACATGATTAAAAAATTAAATAAATAAAAAATTTAGAAAAATATTACCGTCTGTCAAATTAAAGATGTCAAAAATAATGAAATAGGTTATATTAAAGTATTTTTTAATGATGCAAGATTTTACGCCAGTCGCCCTGTATATAACAAGGTTATAATTGATTGAATCCTCGATTATTTACGAGAAATAACAGAATTTATATTAACGGGTAGTTTCTTCGAAAAACTGTTAATATCAGAATCAGTAAGTTATCGCGTGTCAAAATATAGATGTCAAAACAATCGAAACATGTTATATGATAGTAACAATAGTTTTATGTAAGTCACGCAGTATATAGGCACATCAGAATAGAAACTTTGGTAGGCATAAATACAGCTTAAATACAGTACGTGTTGTTTTGAAAAACTGTCGAAGTTTTTCGATTTTTACTTTAAATAAGGCCTTCTATAAGTATTTTTGTAACTTTTTATCACGCTATCAAATGAAAAATTATGTTATGACCTCTCTTTTAAAAAGCCCTGGAACAGTTAAAAAGATAATGTTAACATTTGATTTATTTATTTAGAGATTTGCTCGCTATTCTTAAACAATGTATGGACAATTTTTTCAGCCAATAATTTTTTTTAAATTTTTGACATATTTAGGGAATACTCAAAACAATGAAATTATTAAATTTTCAAAATTTATTTAAAGCTTTTTATTCACATATATGTAAATATTTGTTTACATAAAAGTACATTCAAATGTACTTATTAATATACCAACTGTAAAAACAACATTTTTAGAATCTAACGAATATAAAACTGAATCTGAAGTTAGATTTACGTGTAATCGTAGTACTTGTAATGTATACTTTATTTGCTTCAATTATTATTTACTGCTCTAATTATTGGTATTGTAAGGGAAAATTTCTAACACTTGCTACGAAGAACTTGTATAACGATGGAAATAGGCTGCCCAGAACCAGTAAGTTGTTCACCAGAATTACTGCTCACTAGTTTCTAGTAGCATAGAAATTCTGCAATGGTATTGTGGCTGTATGAACCTCTACGGGAGTGAACTGTGCATACGGTCTCCAATTAACCTGTTTGTTTGCTTGTAGAGTGACTCTGAACTGTAAATACGGTCCTTCGCGTATGCACAAGACTTCAGCGTTTACTCAGCCATCGAGTTATTCCAGGAAGAACTTTGCTGCACGTTTTCTGAGATACGAAAGGGGATGATATTCCTTGCAACTCTGAGAATTTTAGATACTTTATAGTTTAGTTTAGTTAACGTGGGTGAAATAATTCTGTTTCCTCAAATTATTAACCTTCACTTCGTCAACTCAGATATGTCCCTTATATTATATAAAAATCCACGCTGCATAATTATTCAAAAGTTCACAAGATTCATAAGTACACTCATCAAATTCATTGTATTTGTATAATCCGAATCCTAAGTACATTCATTTAATTTGAATATGTTTAATTGTAATGTATTTACATTGTGTGGGGCATTTGCTCTCTGAAAAGTGGGTTTTCAATGGTCATAGATATGGTAATATAAATTGTACTTTAAAAATAGTTTTAAACTACTGTCCTTATTATCTATTTTATGCGTAGGATTTTGTAATAATTTGTACCCGTACGTGTCTGCTACATAAACAATATGTTTTTAATGACTCATGAACAATTAAGAACGCCCAATATGCATAAGCATGAGCACTAACAACGCAGGTGACGAATCTGCATAATCGACCTCTAATCCCATCGGAAGTGCGCGTTCACTCACAACAATGAAGCCCGAACGTATTGCTAAACCGCGAAGCAGCTGAGCAGACCGCGACCGTTCCGCAGTGGAAAATTTTCCGGCCCGCAGTTTTCCCAGAGGTTTTTCCGGACGGGTAATGCGATTCGCACACCTGTCGGCGCATCCCAATCAGACCGGGGCTACGTGAATCGACTGCAGAACGGATTGGGTAATTAATATTTCAGCGTGATGGACAGCGTCTGTGCGAATCCGGGAAAGCCGCAAATTAAATTGTCTGTTTGCTGTAAAGTATGAGATTGGGGGCAGGAAAACTTGTTGAATCCGTATGATGATCAGCAAAAGCGCAGAAGTTGCGGGGGTTTATCGAGTTACGTCAAATATTAGTCACTCGCAAGTGTTGTTTAATAATTGTGAAAGATGATTATAAATTTTTGTATATTATCTGTATAATATTCTATGTAATATTTATTTCTGATACAAATACTCTTGCAAAGTAATTATACTTGACTGAATGCACATTGAATAGCGAATGCACTAATTAAATAATTGATATTTTTTTCATATGCGTTACTGCATTATATTTTTGCAACAATGGGAAACCAGATATTCATGCCCCAGATAAACAGGATAAAAATATAATAATGTATACAATTTAATTCATAAAGCCAGCCATTTCCTGTCGGTCCAGTACATTGTAAAAGATTTTTGTTATTGTTAGTATAAATTTAGGTTATGAATTGGAATGTATATTTAGGTATCAGTGCAAATAATATAAACATGCAATAAAGATAAACATCAATGCACTCAATCACACATTAATTAATTGCTGTATGTGGTCTGCATTAACTAGTATGAATAATAATATACAGGGTGGCCCACCTATCCTCGCTCGGACCTTTGCTGCTAGACTAATAAAAATTGAGAAAAACTATGATTGGAAGTTATTGGCTACTTTTTAACTTTATTTTCGAGTATACAGAGTGTACCATAAATCCGGGACATAAAATTTAGTCTCTTTTTTAAAGAGACCACCCTGTATATTCTTTGATTTTTAGAATCTGCTTTATGTGGGCTTCAAAAATCATTTTTCTTTTTTTGAGATCAGATGTAACGTTGTCAAGTTATTCACATTTTCAATCAGATTTTTAGTCTAGTAGCAATGGTCCGAGCGATGATAGGTGGGCCACCCAGTATATAACCTTATCTTATAGTTAATATTATATTACATTATGTATTAATTTTTATGACTTCATAGTTTTTTAATTGTCGTATAACTGATTACGTAGCATTAACCAGTGAATAATATTATATATAACTTTACTTTATAATTAATACGATATTACTTTATATTTATCTTTATGATTTCTTCATAGAATTTTATATGTGAAATATATCATTTGTTATTTTCTCCATACATGGTGGTTCACGATCAGTAAAATTGGACCAAATAATGTAAACAGTTAATTAGTGTAAGTATCTAATATAACCAATAATTATGTACTATATTATTACTGTATGATTATTTTTTGACGTTTCTCAAAACCAATGATATATTTCGATTTTTGTCATATTGATACTTCTGGACCAATCGCGTCATTATTATACTGGGAATATTCTCTAGAGATTATTATAGTGGGAATAATCTCGGTAGCTAGGTTCACTCTTGTCAATCAAAATATTTGTCAAATTATTAATTTATCAATCATATTAAAGTGTCATACAAAATGAATAAAAGTCGCTTTAGCTGCGTTTCGCATACTGAAATTGATAAAGAAATACTAGAAAGCAAAAAACGTCAAAAAATAATCTAATCAAATATAACTCGAGAGTTCGATAAATTAGAAAATAATTTGACAGATTATGTCTCAAACTTGTTGCCATTTGGCAATAGTCACTCGAGCCCTTCGGGCTCTCGTGACTATTGCCTGGCAACAAGTTTTCGACAATCTGTCAAATTATTTTCAATTTATTCTCACTCTCTTGTTATATTATTACTGAAAATTTTTCAGGAAAACATGAGAAAGTAAAACATATGTTTTACTTTCTCATACGTTGTATAGATAACGTATTGTAATCGTACAAAAGACAATCAGAATTTAACGGAATTATGCAAGTTATTCCTTTATTATGCAATGACTTTGTATTTACACGAAAAATATTATGTTTTTTTTTGTATATCTGATGGTGTATGAAGCATGAGCCGAAACATTATTTCCCAAAATTACCCTACAATTACAATGTTTGACACTAAATATTAAAAAATGGGTACTCTTAAAGTATAAATCGTATTAAATCTAATATCAGGAGGACGTGAAAACATGGGGAGTCTGAAAATGATAATAAGCGGAAGCTGAGAAGAAAATAAATAGCCCGGGCTTTAAAACGGGCTTTAAAAATAAATCCAAGATAATATAAGGGTGACATAACAACGAAAAAAAATCGAGTAGCATTTTTTGCTGAACGCGATGCTAAAAAGTTACACCGATACGAAAACAGCGCGTGACGTCGACAGACAGAACAACATCGAGATGCGAAGGCATAAATAGCATCGCCTACACGTTTCACAGGATTTTGTGGCAAGATCTGAGCCAGTTCACATCATCCCGTACGTCGAACGGACTTCGGAATAAATAAAGCCTTAACATTAGTTTTGTTTATTAATTTTGAATTCAATGTTAATTTTGCGGTAATGGTTTGTTTTTATTATATATTTATATGTGAGTTAGTTATATGTGTCATTAAGAACCCTTTGACCACAATAACCTTCATTTGTGTATTTCATTTATCCAACTACGAACCTCTGAACCAATCAAGAACCCTAAAGAATCAAATTATCTTAAAATACTACATTAAAAGAAAATAAAACCATAAAACCAAGACTTCGGAATAAATAAAGCCCTAACATTAGTTTTGTTTATTAATTTTGAATTCAATGTTAATTTTGCGGTAATTTTTTGCTTTTATTATATATTTATATGTGAGTTTGTTATATGTTTCATTGAAAACTCTTTGACCTCAATAACCTTCATTTGTGTACTTCATTGAATCAACTACTAACCCCTGAACCAATCAAGAACCCTAAAGAATCAAATTATCTTAAAATACTACATTAAAAGTAAATGAAACCATTACACTATATATTCAGAGCTATATAATACTAGTAAAATGATAGTTTTGTTTATTAGTTTTGAATTCATTGTTAATTTTGCGGTATTAGTTTGTTTTTATTATATATTTATATGTGAGTTTGTTATATGTTTCATTGATAACCCTTTGACCTCAATAACATTCATTTGTGTACTTCATTGATCCAACTACTAACCCCTGAACCAATCAAGAACCCTAAAGAATCAAATTATCTTGAAATACTACATTAAAAGTAAATAAAACCATTGCACTCTATAATCAGAGCTATATAATACCTACTAGTAAAACGATCATTCTGTGTAGCATTAAAAAAAATGCATATATCATAAGTATTCAGTAGAAATTATGCTAAATACTTTAAGGATTAAAAATATACTGTACTAATTTTGAAAAATAAAACGATAAATAAAATCGTACTGTATTTGTTTGGAAAAAATGAAAGTATTAAAGGCATATATTGTGAAATTTTAATAAATCTACAAGTATTTAAGCGATTTGTTGTGATTATGCTAAAAAATATAGTACCAGTAGCAATTTTTAAAGTCTTCAGTTTAAAGGCATTCCGTGCTGTAAGATTCTAGTAAAATTAATTATTCTAGTAATAAGAATTCTGTAGTAATTCTGCAAAACACTTCAAGAATGGAAAACTTATCTACGTACAGCACAAATTTTGACTGTAATAAGTCGAGAAATTAAATCATAACCTTATACCTTAAGTAATATTATTTAAGGCATATATTGTGAAATTTGAATCATACTTCAAGTATTATAGCGTTCAATAGTATTTATGTTAAAAAATATAGTACCAGTACCAACTTTAATGTTAAATTATTCAGTACCTACTATACAATTCTATTTAACGAACATTATGTAATAATTTTGAAAAATATTCCCCATTAAAAACAATTTGTGCTAATTTTGAAAATGAATTATTCTAGTAATAAGCATTCTGCAGTAATTTTGAAAAACACTTCAAGAATGGAAAACATATCTACATACAGCACCAAATTTGAAGAATAAATCGAGAAATAAAATCATAACCTTATACCTTAAATTAAAATATTTAAGGCATATATTGTGAAATTTGAATCATACTTCAAGTATTATAACGTTTAATAGTATTTATGTTAAAAAATATATAGTACCAGTACCAACTTTAATAAAGTCTTTAGGTTAAATGATTCAGTACCTACTATATAATTCTACTAAACAAAGATTATGTATTAATTTTGAAAAATATTTCTCATTAAAAACAATTTGTGATAATTTTGAAAAATATTCCAGGAATACTTTGACAATTTTTTTGAAACAAAATAGAACCTACTAAATGCTTTTAATTCTTAAAGGTTAAAAGGTAGATAAAATCATTGCACTATGTATGTATGTATGTATGTATGTATGTATGTATGTATGTATGTATGTATGTATGTATGTATGTGTGTATGTATGTATGTATGTATGTATGTATGTATGTATGTATGTATGTATGTATGTATGTATGTGTGTGTCTATGTATGTATGTAGGTATGTATGTATGTGTCTATACATGTATGGTTTATGTATGTAAAATACATGTATGTACTATGTATGTAAGTACAGTTGAGCATGTCATTAATTTTTTTGTAAACGTGAAAAATAAAATATTAATAAGATATCAGTAATTCAACTGAAAATTATTCCTTTTCTAGAATAAATTTTTATATTGATCCAATTATTAGCATCGTTAGCGATCATTTTGATCGTGTATAATATTTTCAAATCAAATGTCAAATGCACAAAAAAAATCGTGATTTTGTTAATGATTTCGAATTTGTGTACTAAGCTATGCTAGTAGCAAATTTTTGAGGAATTGATAAATTAAAAACCAATAATTTTTTATTTTCTATAAACTAATAAATGAAACTAGAACACAAAAATATATTATTTTTGTATATATGTATAATGTACAATGTATATTTGTATCATGTATTTCATATAAATATTAAAAAAAATGATTAGACATTGTGATATACCTATTATCGTTTTTATTCATAAGAATGTATTGTTGTATATACAATAAAAATACACGAATATACAATTTCTAAAACTTTTTTTTATGGTTATTAAATTATCATATAATAGGATATTCATGTGAAGAGCAATGTAAAAATAACTATGAATTCCAATAATCTACTTACCACCTGGTAGAATTAATATAAACGGCACTCACCTGAAACAATAAAAACATTGTTAATCAACAATGGCAATGTAATCATAGAAATGTAGAAATAAGTATACAACAACTTAGTAGACTTTAAAAACATTGAAATGTTTACATTTATTAATAGAATATGGCTGTATTATACACTGTATACTGTATAGTGTATAATTCTGTATAAACTATATAGTCAATTCCGCGTAAATAGTCTGTATAATATACAGACTATAGACGTGCTAATATTTAAGGGTGTAATTCCTCAGGTCATTTTATGAAGAAAATTTCATATGAACATATATCCGCAAGGGCTTAATTTTTTTGCTGCAGGGTGTTGAAATATATTTTTAAATCGTTATTGATTTTAATATCTCTATTCCAATTGATGAATACATTTTGAACACTAAATCTAGTTCCTATGAAACAAATAAAGTTTTTACAAATATCATTTAAAACAATAATTGTTGACATAAAGTAAGTTGTAAGTGTAGTTCGATTTTTAGTGTTTCATTGAATTTACTTGATTGTTTCGTTATTTCCATTCGTATATCTGGGTAAATTATGGTGAATTATACGAATAAGGTAGAATAGACCTCAAAAAATATTGACAAAAACACTAAATCTAGTTATTATGAAACAAATAAAGTTTTTACAAATATCATTCAAAACAATAATTGTTGACATAAAGTAAGTTGTAGGTGTAGTTCGATTTTTAGTGTTTCATTGAATTTACTTTGTTGTTTCGCTATTTCTATTCGTATATCTGGGTAAATTATGGTGAATTATACGAATAGACTTTAAAAGACATTGAAATTTTTTACATTCAATAATAGAATGTGGCTGTATTATACACTGTATACTATATAGTGTATAACACTGTATAAACTGTATAGTCAATTCCGCGTAAATAGTCTGTATAATATACAGACTATCTACGCGGAATTGACTATTTATTCATACTGTATCTATGTGTATACCTCTCCATAAATAGGCAATTGCTTATATTTGCAGCACGTATGATGTATAAAGTCAATTACGTATACATACGATCTGTATAAATGTTCATACAAAGTATATGTATACCTATTTGATGAATATTCGGTATAAATTGTCCATACCAACTGAATTCATACATAAATATTTGATAAATATTTGATATAAATTGTCCTTGCAAACTGTATGTATGTGTAAAAGACTATTTATGTATAAATAGAGAATTGTGAAACAGTTTGTATAAATGGCCCCGTCCTAAATAAAGTGTGAATAAACTTAGACTGAAAACTTGTTATTGTTTAAAAGTATTAAGATGTAATGGATAATATTAAGAAATAATATGTAATATTATTAATTTTAAATATTAATAATATTATATATTATTATTTTTTGTTCCATTTTCAAGTTTCAGTAAGATGAGATATGATTTTACACGTATTCGTTTTTATTGCATTCCTTACTATTACGATCTACTAAACGGAAATACATACAGAGTTGGTCAAATAGGATAAAAGTTTATTATTTTTGTACCTTTCAATATACTGAAACGAAATCTGGGATACCTTGTAAGTTCCGGAAATAATGGCTGAAAAACTGAAAAACTGCACTTTCATTTTCCTCATATAACTTTTTTGTCATTTGAAGGAAATTTTACGAAACTTGGCACGCTTACATTTTTCAACGTGAGCTTTCTGATAACAGTACCAAACATTTTTTGCGCCCTATTTTATTTCTCTATTTAGTTATTGTATGAATACAAGGCAGTGATTGCGATGCTTATTGACCAACATCGTATCAAGATTGGGCTAACAATAAAAAAGAGCGATGACAACTTTTTAACATTAAAGTAGCTAAAACCGCGCAGTAGAAATAATCATTAAATAATATAAATAAAAATAAAATAAAAATCTTTATGCCGTAAAAATTGTCTCCTAATAGGTACTAATACATAATTATTCAGTTGTGTACTAAACTGCATAGTAGGAATGTATTTGCAGCAAATGTTGATATCTCATCCATAATGTGGGAAGAGGATTAACGTTCTTTGTATTAACTTATAACAATGATCTTTGTTTTACGACCACATTAAGTCACAAATGATTTTCTAGAAGTTCTAGTGCAGTATTTATTTTATCACTAAATATTGCATTTGCATGCCTCATAATTGAGTTCATGAAACTATTAGGCACACACAAAGAGTACTCATACCTATATGATAACATTGTAAAATATTCGCTCCATTTGTATGTAATAAGAAATGCTAATTAAACATGGAAAAACTTACTTACAACAATAGCAATAAGTAGCAACGACACAAAGGATATTATTATTGTATATTATTTTATAGCCTGATTCAGGTAGAATCGGAAATGATAGAAATATGTAGGTACGTATTTTAAGTCCATTACTTATATTTTATATTACTTTAAAATATATATTTTATGTAATAAACTAATATAAAATATATATAGTAATAACATATAGATGGACTTTCAAAAAATAACAGCCACATCTATAAATTTACGTGATTTATTTTGGGAGATCAAGACGAACATGTTTTTGTGTGAATTTTTTAAATTTTTTATTTCATCAGGCACCCCATACACTTTTAACCAACGACTGGCGTGAGATACCCTGTATGTAAGGTTAATTTATGTTCGGTTGGGTTATATTAGGTTGGATTAGGTTATGTTAAGGAAGGTTCGGTTATTATAATAATAATTCCTACTACTCCTCCACCTATGGATTATTGTTACTTATTGATTGGTTAGGCGTCTTCACTGCACAAGTTAATTTGCACCCTGTATACTACTGCAGTAACTTTTGTTTTAAATTTTTAATAAAGTTATTAAAAAAATATATATTGAAAGAGCCTTTAATGGAGTTGCCCATATTTGACATAAAAAAATAACAATATATTTCAATAATTCCATAATAGCAAACACCTGTGGCATATATGTACTGGTATTTTCAGTTGGAATGCTTACTGTGAATCTAATTTAGGTCGCTGTAAATATTATCTTTTCAACTAACGTATTCAAGAATCTGCTAGAATTATACCGGAATTTGAGTTAATTGCTACAAAGCAATTCATTTCATGAACAATCATGATATGCCAACAAAAATATCTTAGAAATTAGCGTTTCCAAGTACGACATTTTTTAATTATAAGTTGAAAATGTATGCAGCGTAAAATGCCTGATATCGTGGGATTACTTGAAAAAATCCCCAAGTCAAAAAGGACAGTTTCCAGATAATCGAATTTGAAAATTCACTAATTAACACACAGATTGAAAATATACACACATTTGTATTTACAATTATTTTCTATTTTATCAAATAACAAAATAGCGACCTATCAAAAATCTTGAAACAAGATATTTTGAAAACCATGATTTATTTTTGAAAATAAAACATTTATGAAATCCTTAAACTATATTATAACATTTATCTGAATATTTTTTTTCGATCTGTCAAAAAAAATACGCACACAAATGTTAAACGTGGCAGAAACTTTTCAAGATGAAGCAGAAATTTCTGAAGAACAAGTTCAAAAAGTATTTAAATTTGAACGTACAAACTAGGAAACACGTGCCTCAACTTGTTTAATGGCTTAACTTAAGGTTAGCCTACTTTGTTTTAAATGATTGTTGCAGTTTGTTAAAATTTATCTTGCAATTCAATTTGAATAAAAACTGTTTTGGACAGATCGAAAAAAAATTTACAGACAAATATTATAAGATAGTTGAAGGATTTTATAAATGTTTTATTTCCAAAAATCGATCGATTTGTTTTTAAAATATCTTGCTTTGAAATTTTTGATTGGTCGCAATTTTGTTATTTGATAAAATAGAAAATAATTGTAAATACAAATGTTTTAGAGAACCGAAAGCGCATGTTGGGCGTTTTTATTTTTTTTAAATATTCCTTAAAATAAGGGAGTAATGACGATTTTTCGAAAAACAAAAGAACGCAAATAACTATGAAATGGGGCTCCAATTCGAAAATTTGAACAAAGAAAAGTTGTTGGTTTCAATGAGTTCTAACTGCCATTTTCGGGTGTTACAACTTAGTATTAACACCCTGTAATAATATATATATAATATATATATATATATATATATATATATATATATATAAATATATATATATATATATATATATAAATATATAAATATATATATATATATTATATCAATAACTCAGCAGGAATATACCTCCTTTTATTCTTGCTGAGGTACTTCTGAACACAATCGATTATATTTCAGTGCACCATGATACTGCATTTTTTTCCATAAATTCCACGAACTTGCATGGTACCTCGTCATTTCAATTTTTGTACCTCATTTTTGTCAAATTATGATAAACTTTTCTTGTTCTTGTAAGACTTTAATAATAATAATAATAATATTTCATTATGTGCTCGTACAAAAAACGTTTACACAAGTCGAAGTATTTAAAGTAATGCATAGCAGTATATAATAAAATTACCTGTAACACAACCATTTTCCAAGACCTTTTCTTGTATGCCCAGCATATACAGGGTGTCTCCTAAAAAAACCCGCTGGTCATAACTCCTTTATTTATTGGCCGATTTAAAAAAAACAAAAACAAGAATAAATGGCTCTACAATGGGGCCCTTATTTTGTTTTTTTGGCAAAATTCACTTTCATTTCAGCCATAGTCAACTTATGTTTTTCAAATGGTTACATATATTTTTTTTCTGGTAGAGATTATTTTTCTGAATCCAAAGATGTATAACAAGTTGACTTTGATGGAATATTCGTTACAGACAAAAAAAATTTTGTCTGTATTAATTTTTTTTTTTTTTTCAAATGTTGCGTGAAAAACAAAGCAAACACAATATGGAAAACACGAGAAATTACCTTCTAATTGCAGATTAAATGCAACTTTTGCTATAACGAGAAGATGTCAGTTGTGTATTCAACAAGGTGGCGTCAGTTTAAGCATCTTTTGTAGATACATTTGTATTTTCTGATGCATATTTTGAATTATTCTAATAAAATATTACATATTATTTTCCACATTGAATAATTTGCATAAGGCGGATTGTAAGCTCATAGGTCTGTAATTGTTTATGTCATTACGTCTCCCCCTCTTCTGAATTAGTATAATTTTCGAGTTCCTCCACTGCTGCGGTTCTATGCCTCTATTAAGGATTTTGTTGAAGAGGACTCTTATTGGTGTGATTAGTTCTTCCTTTCCTAGTTTTAGTAGTTCATTGAAGATCTGATCAACTCCTAGACTTTTTTCATTTTTTAGGTTGTCTATTGCTTTTCTTACTTCAGAATTAAGGATTTCTGGTATTTCTTCGTCTCCATCTGTCTCGTTGATTTGGACGTCTTCATCGTCTTTTCTTCGTAGAGTTTTTCATAGAACTGCGTTGCGGTGTTGATAATGTTTGATCTAGTGTGATTGGTTTTACCTGATTCATCTTTTAGGCCTTCCATCCATTATTTACCTGTTTGCGTTGCTTTCCTTAGGTTTTTTGTTGAGACAGAAGTAGAAGTTGAGACAGAAGCAATTATTTCTTTAGTTATTTCTTCTTGCCTTCTTTGGTTATTTTCTCGTTTATCTTCATATGTATCTTCTTTTTTACTAGTTTTCTTAGTTCTGATAGTTGGACTTTTTCTTGGGTTGACTTATTCTTCTTTTTTTCGAGGTTTATTCTTTGCTTGAATATTTCCATTATCTATTTGTCTAAGGTTTGCTCTTTTGTTTCCTTGTTTCTTTGTTTTGTTTCTGTTTTTGATCGTGCGGATTCCAATATTGCTCTTTCTAAGTATTTGTATGTTTCTTGGGTGGTTGCTGTATTAGTTTCTTGCTCGAGATGTTGTAGATGGTTCCTTAGTAACTAGTAATATTTTGTGTTGTTTCCTATTATGCTTTGTCTATGTATTGGTCTAGTTATCTTCCTGTGGTTTCTTCTTCTATGTTCCGTTTTTAATGTTGCTCTGATTAGTCTGTGGTCGCTGACAAAGTTAAAGGCAATTATAACTTGTACATCAGATCAATTGTTATTAGACGGTGTCAATTAGCTATAACTTCTATATTCGATTTAAGAAAAAGGTAGAATTGCAGATTCGGCACATATGTTAATTCATAGACGAATATAGACAATTATTTATATGCAAAAGAACAAAACTGGTATTTAACACCTCGCGCTAGTTCCAGTTATGTTTTTTTTTTCGATAACACGCATTCTGCCGCTAATCTAAAGCAGGAATACCCGATGACAAACCAGCGTAATTATGCAAATCGTGTGCACACATACACCACTGGACGAGTTGCGTGATGTATACAAACAAGCGATTTTCGCAGAATTTATATATCCCGAGTGCTAGGAGTAATCCTGTGTTTACATATTTTGAAATCGCGTAAAAGAGCCTCTGCTAAAAAGCATTTGTGCCGCCCACCTATTTACAGAAATATATTTGCAGGCCATTCAAGGCTTCACACGTAATCGAAAAAATCGAAGATTAATTTGTGGTTTCGTGTATTTTTGCGTTACATGTTCAGCAACGCATTAAGTACCGACCTTGGCTATGTGTTGATTGAATCATATGACAATTAGCACAGTTGTCGGCTTACCCGTATTAACTCCACAAGGTGTGAAATGCATTTTGTTATTTTAGAACATATAACAATTCTACGGCTATCTACGTACATGTTTTTTCAATTACATAATCTCTTTTTAGCTTATAAATACATACAAGGAGAGGTAATGTCAACTGTTGGCCCATATCTGTTATGATAAGTACAAACAAAAATACGCACCAACACATTTTGAAAGGTAATTCCCTTTTCCAATATACATGTGTGTAGTATAACTGCTGATTATTCGACTCTAGATAACCAATTTCTTAACGCGATGAGCGCAAACAGTTTGTTATGATTCCACAAATAATATTGCAGATATGGGAAAAGTAATTCCCAAGATTCCGCATAACATAGAAATTCATAGAAGCAGCGAAGATTTATTTACAAACATAATGCGACGTAATCTCGAACTGAGCATCAATAATAAACACACAAATATATAACTGTAATAAAAATGTGCATTCGAATGTGTGCATAAACCACGAAACGCACTGCATTATCAAGAGAGATAAAGCGCCATTCAGAAATTTATAAATTATACAACATTGTTACCTATTTCAGTTTAAACTTTAAAATTGCATTTTGAAGGCGTATTTGAAACATAATTTAAGCAACACAAAAATTGCTTCTTTCTGTGACAAAACGTAAACTAGTTTTTATGCATTGTTCACAAAGCGTAGAGTGATACTTTTCAACACAAGTGCGTACAAAAATGTCTGTGTTTCTTTCTGCGACAGAACGTAAACTTGTTTTTACGTACTATTCACAGTGCGTAAAATTATACTTTTTGTGCATCTTTTGTGCGTAAAAACATTAACTGTGCGTAAAATAAGTTTTACGCACAATTCATTCACTCACCAATTAAAAAAAAAGATAATATTTTGTATCAAAACTTTGAACTTGTAAGTTATAGATAAACTAGTTTTTACGCATTGTTTACAGAGCATAGAGTGATACTTTTTAGCACAAGTTCGTAAAAAAATCACCTGTGCTTAAAAACATTAACTGTGCGTAAAATAAATCTTACACAATTCATTCACTATCCAATTAAAATAATTAAGATAATATTATGCATCAAAGTTTACATAGAAGTCAACATTCAGTTATACGAAAGAAGTTCAAAACTTTGAAGTTTTAAGTTATAATAGATAAATTAGTTTTTACGCATTGTTCACAGAGCGTAAGGTGATACTTTTTGGTACAAGTTCGTAAAAAAATCACCTGTGCTTAAAAAACATTAACTGTGCGTAAAATAAGTTTTATACACAATTCATTCTCTCACCAATTAAAAAAAAAAAGATAATATTTTGTATGAAAACCTTGAACTTGTAAGTTATAGATAAACTAGTTTTTACGCATTGTTCACAGAGCGTATAGTGATACTTTTCAGCACAAGTGCGTACAAAACATTGCTTTTTTCTGTGACAGAACCTAAACTAGTTTTTACGCGCTAATCACAGTGCGTAAAATGATACTTTTTATGTATGTTTTCTGCGTAAAAACATTAACTGTGCGTAAAATAAGTTTTACACCCAATTCATTCACGCACCAATTAAAAAAAATATAGTAATTTGCTTCAAAGTTTACTTAAATAATAGAAGTCAACATTCAATAATACGAAAGAAGTTCAAAACTTTGAACTTTTAAGTTATAGATAAACTAGTTTTTACGCATTGTTCACAGAGCGTAAAGTAATACTTTTTAGCACAAGTTCGTAAAAAAATCACCCGTGCGTAAAAACATTAGCTGTACATAATATAAGTTTTAGACCAAATTCATTCACTCACCAATTAAAAAAATAAAGACAATATTTTGCATTAAACTTTACACAGAAGTCAACATTCAGTAATACGAAAGAAGTTCAAAACTTTGAAGTTTTAAGTTATGATAGATAAATTAGTTTTTACGCATTGTTCGCAGAGCGTAGAGTGATACTTTTTAGCGCAAGTGCGTACAAAAATTGCTTTTTCTATCTGACAGAACGTAAACTAGTTTTTACATACGGTTCACAGAGGGTAAAATGATACTTTTTAGCACAAGTGCGTAAACAAATTCACCCTTACGTAAAAACATTAACTGTGCGTAAAATAAGTTATAGACACAATTCATTCACTCACCAATTAAAAAAATAAAGATAATATTTTGCATCAAAGTTTACATAGAAGTCATCATTCATTAATACGAAAGAAGTTCAAAAGTTTGAAGTTTTAAGTTATAATAAATAAATTAGGTTTTATGCATTGTTCGCAGAGCGTAGAGTGATACTTTTTAGCGCAAGTGAATACAAAAATTTACTTTTTTTATGTGACAGAACGTAAACTAGTTTTTAAACACTGTTGACAGTGCGTAAAATGATACTTTTTAGCACAAGTGCGTAAAAATTCACCCGTGCGTAAAAACATTAACTGTGCGCAAAATTAGTTTAACACACAATTCATTCACTCATCAATTATAAAAAAGATGGTATTTTGCATCAAATTTTACTTAGAAGTCAACATTTAATAATACGAAAGAAGTTCAAAACTTTGAACTACAAAGTTAAAATTACAAATGGTACAATGTGATCTATTAACATTTTTCATAATAGCTGTAGCATAAAAAACTTTCGTTTTTCGCACTTTCGTAAACAGAATTTTTGTACTCGCGTTTTTTTTTTGTCACAGTCGTACAAAAAACACTACATTACTAACTAGAATCATAAATAACTATTATTGTCATAATGACATATTACAAGATATAAACATTAATCAGAAGATTTAGTGTTAATATCCAATTATTCTGTACTAATTTTGAAAAAACTTCTAAAATGAATCGCAATCAATGCAATTTTTGGAAAAATATCGCAAATAGTAAACACATCAATGGAAGGATTAAAAGTTCGCAGCAGTAATACTGTAGGTACTACATTTAAAAAATATCGCAGGAAATAAAATTATTCAGTACTGATTTTGTAAAATAACATAAAATATCATAAATAACTATTATTGTCATAATGATATATTACAAGATATAAACATTAATCAGAAGAGTTAGTGTTAATATCCAATTATTCTGTACTAATTTTGAAAATATTTCTAAAATGAATCGCAGTCAATACAATTTTTGGAAAAATATCGTAAATAGTAAACACATCAATGGAAGTATTAAAAGTACGCAGTAGTAATACTGTAGGTACTACATTTAAAAAATATCGCAGGAAATAAAATTATTCAGTACTGATTTTGTAAAATAACATAAAATATCATAAATAACTATTATTGTCATAATGACATAATACAAGATATAAACATTAATCAGAAGATTTAATGTTAATATCCAATTATTGTATACTAATTTTGAAAATACTTCTAAAATGAATCGCATTCAATACAATTTTTGGAAAAATATCGCAAATAATAAACATATCAATGGAATTATTAAAAGTTCGCAGTAGTAATACTGTAGGTACTATATTTAAAAAATGTCGCAGGAAATACAATCAATCAGTACTGATTTTGTAAAATCGGTGAAAGTATTAATAGCATACATTGTTAAATGATTTTAATGATGCTAGAAGTATTAAAGCATTCAGTACTAATTATGTTAAATAACACAGCACCAGTACCAAATTTACAAAAGAGTTCAGTCTAAATGCATCCAGTGCTATATAATTCCAGAAAAATGAAAATTCTGTGTAAAATAACAGAAAATTGCAGCAGGTATTAAAAGCATTCAGGGGTAATTTTACCAAATACTTCAAAAAACTTAATCAAACTGTACTAATTTTAAAAAACACATCGAGAAATAAAATTTCATAATGTTGATATAGAAAAAATAATTAAAGTATTACAGGCATAATATATCAATTCTGAAATTTGAATCAAACATACGAATAAGTTACTATAATACTAATAAATGATCAAATAATAATACAAGAAGTCATAATAATACTACAAGTATTAAAGCGTTCAGTAGTAATTATATTAAAAAATACAGTACAAGTAACAACTTTAATAAAGTCTTTAGTTTAAAGCATTCAGTACTGTATAACTATAGTAAAACAAACATTACGCATTAGTGTTGAAAAATAGTTAGAATAAAATACAACATTAAAAACCATCAGTGCTCATTTTGAAAAATAATTCCAAGAAGTGACTAATTTTGACAAATTCTTTAAATACAAAAGCAATCAGTACTAATTTTGAGAATAATTTGCATACTAAATCTAAAACATGCTTTAAGTATTAAAAACATTCGGTAGGTACTGTTTTTTTGAAGTATTTCAGATAATAGAAGCATTAATTGCGTGGAATACTCATTTTGGAAAATACTGCACATGGTATAAATATGCAGTGTGACTATTAAAAGTTTGTGCACAGTAATACTGTACTAGTTAAAAAATACTACTTGGAAAAATACTTGGATAAATATAATCATTCAGTACTGATTTTGAAAAATAATGAAAGTGTTAATTACATACAATGTTTAATTTTAATAATGCACATTCAAGCATTTAGTACTAATTATGTTTAATAATACAGTACTAAATTTACAAAACATTTAAGTCTAAATGCATTCAGTGCTATATGATACTAGTAAAACGATCATTCTGTACGAATTTTGAGAATTATTTACATACTACATCTGGAATATGCTTGAAGTATTAACAGAATTCGGTAGGTACTATTTTTAAAGTACTTCAGATAATAGAAGCATTAATTACATGCCATACTAATTTTGGAAAATACTGCACATGGTTTAACTGTTCAATGTGACTATTAAAAGTTTGTGCACAGTAATACTGTACTAGTGGAAAAATACTTCGATAAATAATATCATTCAGTACTGATTTTGAAAAATAATGAAAGTGTTCATAGCAAACAATGTTTAATTTTAATAATACAATACATATTGAAGCATTCAGTACTAATTATGTTTAATAATACAGTATCAAATTTACAAAACATTTCATCTAAATGCATTTAGTGCTATATAATACTTGTAAAACGAGCATTCTGCGTAAACTTAAAAAAAAAACTGCAAGTATCATGAGTATTTTGTACTTGTTTTGCAAAATACTTCAAGAACTAAAACTATTCAGTACTAAATTTTAATAATAAAACGATAAATAAAATCGTACTGTATTTATTTGGAAAAAAATGAAAGTATTAAAGGCATAATTATATCGTGAAATTTGAATAATTCTTCTAGTATTGAAGCATTTAGTATAAATTATGTTAAAAAATATAGTACCAGTAACAACTTTAAAACAGTCTTCAGTTTCTATATAATTCAGTGCTATATAATACTAGTAAAACGATAATTCTGGCATCATTTTATCGTGAAATTTGAATAATTCTTCAAGTATAGAAGCATTTAGTATTAATTATGTTAAAAAATATAGTACCAGTAATAATTATAAAACAGTCTTCAGTTTCTATATAATTTAGTGCTATATAATTCTAGTAAAACGATAATTCTGCGGATAAATAAAAAAAATCTGCAAGAATTGAAAGTAATTTTCAAGAATGGAAAACATATTTACGCACAGTACTAATTATGAAGAATAAATCGAGAAATAATATTATAACCTTATACCTTAAATGAAAGTATTAAGGCATATATTGTGAAATTTGAATAACACGTCAAGTATTAAAGCATTCAGTAGTATTTATGTTAAAAAATACAGTATCAGTACCACCTTCTGTAAAGTTTTAAGTTTATATGATTCAGTATTATTCTATTCTAATAAAACTAATGTACTACTAATAATTTTGAAAATACTTCTACTTAGTGCACATACTGTGACTTTTTACATAGAAAGTCTGAACAATGTTTTATGTACATATTAAAAGCATTTAGTAACTTTAAATACTTTAGTAATTTTAACTTAGTTACTCAGTAACTTTAAATAAAATCAGTACCAATTTTAAAAATAATTCTAGATAAATACTTTAAATACTATAGTAATCAGTACTAATTTTGAGTACTAATTTCAGTAGTTTTTTTAATGTGTCTAATATTACAAGCATTGACAGCTATTTTTTAAAAATATATACTCATGCAACGTCTGTTGAAATTTTTCAAAATACATTAAATCTCAAAAACTACCTAGTTTTTTTAATGTTTCTAATATTACAAGCATTGACAGCTAATTGTGAAAAAAATATTGATGCAACTTTTGTTGAAATTTTGCAAAATACAATAAATCTCAAAACTACCTAGTTTTTTATTGTTTCTAATATTACAAGCATTGACAGCTAATTTTGAAAAAAATACTCATGCAACTTCTGTTGAAATTTTTCAAAACACTATAAATCTAAAAACTACTTAGTTTTTTTATTGTTTCTAATATTACAAGCATTGACAGCTGATTTTGAAAAACATACTCATGCAACTTCTGTTGAAATTTTGCAAAATACTATGAATCTCAAAAACAGTAGTACTAATTTTGAAAACATCTACTAGTATTTAACTGATATTTAATAGATACAAAATATCATATGGCCAAAAAGAATAATAATAAACTCGTCATATATTTCCGTTGAAAACCTATATTAAGGCTGCCAATGATTTTTAATAAAAAATGAAAATACTCAGTTTAAAGAGAAGTAAGAATAGAGAAAGCAATGCCAATGATTTTTAATCAAAAATAAAAATACTCAGTATAAAGACGAGTGAGAATAGAGAAAGCAATGGCAAGATACCCCAAAATTTGGAGAGTATTATGCGGAAGATATCTGAGTGTAGAACTGAAAATACGAACGATAAGATTCTATGTACTTTCAATTCTATTCTACGAGATAGATCAAGCAGACATAAAAAACTAGAAGCTATGGATGTACAGAAGAATAATAAAAATAATATGGATCAAAGGAGTTACAAATGCAGAAGTAACGAGAAAAATGCAAAAAAGAAGAAACCATAACAACATTTAAGAACCGGATAAGTATAATTTGCTGCAAGTAATAATGCAGTGAAAGTTCTGACGAAAAAGAAGAATAGGGAGGAGAAGACACTCTTGGATAAAAAATCTTAGAATATGGTTTAACTGTACAATGAACCAATTATTCAGAGCCTGTTTCAAGAATTTAAGTAGCTCTGATGATTGCTGACCTTCGAAACGGAGATGGCTCATAAAGATGAAGAAGAAGAAGAAGAAGAATGACTTTAACTAGAATATAATTTCGGGCAATTTTGTTATTCATTATATTTCTCATTTGGCTGACCGGTTAGTATGCAAGCGTTGTATGCACGAAGACCTGGGTTCGAGCCCCAATACAAGTAGAATATTTACACTGAGCAACTAGTACCATTCGCCGTTGGGAGGTCATTAACGGCGCTTTAGACAACAAATACTACTTACATTACTACTACCACTACTACTCATTGCAATTATTCATTGCCTTAAAAGTTATATATATATATATAATCAGTTGCCCAATTACCCATTTGGGTGTAGGGTTTAATTTTGCTCATCTTTTCACAAATTCTTTCCATATCTTTCGGTCCTGTGCCATTATTATTTCCTCCTCTTTTGTCGTTCCTCTTTCTACTAGTATCTTACCTACTACTTCTTCCTATGTCTTTCTTGACTTTCCTCGTTTCTTCTTTCCTAACGTTTTTGTTTCCCATATGCCTTAAAAGCCTTAAAAGTAATTGATGGAAATATCGTCGACTGAAATCTGAGTTCTTTGTCGATTTGCAAATTTTGTATCATATGTTTTGCATCAAAAATTAGATTTATTTGGGATTCATTTCTTGGTACGTCTTTATTTAAATTTATGTTTTATATCAACAACATTCTGTTTCGAATACATTAACTAATTTTAACTGTTAAACAAGCTACTTGTTCATGTAGTATTCTTATGTATTACCCAATTTAACATGAACTTCCGTATAAATGTGTATTAAACCATGTGCATTTACATAAAGAAATACCATATGGAATTTAAACTTTATGTAATAATGTATAAGTATTTCCAATGACGTAAGTGACAGTATCAAAATAACCTTGCATAAATACATTTATAACGCAAAATTGACGACTGTACCTTGTTATCGCTATATTTTGAATTGCATACGCCAAATGAATGGAGATATGTTTTGGCGTTTGCAATTCAAAATATACATATGTACGCGAAAATATTGTCTGTTAGGCTATGGCTAATGTGTAAAGTGTTGCTAAAATATAATAAAATATATAAATTGATTTAACCAAAATCTTTTTCTTAAAACCAGAAAGGAATTATAAATAATATTATAAAAATAAACTTTATCATAAAACTAATTTATGTTTAACTGTTGTTGAATTAAGATGAAATATTAATAATTATTCTAAATACGAAACTAACAGTGGAAACGAGGATAACAATATTTTACATACATATTATAATTCATATAATCGAAACAAGTGTCAGGAAACTGAAAACCATGGAAAGAGTTTTACTTTAATTAAACGTAATATTATGATATTGTTTCGTCATTTTTAATTTAATTAACAGTGGGCCAATAGTTTAGTCGATATTGACTTTTGGGTTGAAATGAAAATTTTGCACTTTTGTTTGATATGTGTTCGACATAATTTACATGCTCCACTTCATAGTGTACGTATATATTATTTAAATGAGCAATTACTTGAGCTACATATGTAAAAAAATATGCACGACTTCGAGTAAACACTAATTACAGCTTAGCTAATTACAGTTCTAGTTGCACCGTGATAATGAATAACAGTATGACATCATTTTGATAGGTAATGTAGTTCAAAGTTGTTTCAATCGATGAAAATGCCACTGATGAAAACAATGGAAAACCAAACATATCTTAAAGATAAAATTAATATTTTAGTAATTTTTTTGCGCTGTTACTGGGCAAGTAATTAGTATGTTTTACATTCATTTACGAAAAAAGACCAAGTATTATCTAATCTGATATAATTATTCAAATGATATAATCTACATGAAAATTTTCAAAATCGAGAGTTTTAGAATTTTAGTAAAAAAACAATGGTATTGTAAGTGATATCAGAAGCAATAGGTTACAAGCGAGATTTGAAGTAAAAGTTATGGAAAAAACAATGAATTAAAATGTGTTCGATAACATTTGCTTTTTTCGAACTTTTACTTCTTAAGAACCATATGTAATGATTAGCTGCTAAGCAATATCCATCGAGTTTCAATTGAGAGCAGTTGCAGAGACATACTTAGAAATAGAAATACAAAGATAAGTATATGTATCGATAGTTGAATTAGTTGAATCAGTACAACTGTCTACTGAAGATGACCACGTAGTGGTTGAAATGTACATTTAGAGAAATAAATGTCGTTGTGAAAAAGGATAATTTGTTATTTTTCTTCAAGTTGAATTTAGTTTTTTTCCTAAATTATTCACATGTATTTCCTATGTTTATAAAAAAAAGCTCTGATCAAAAGTTCAACCTAAGACCATTGATAGAGATAGGCCATAGATAGAGGAGGAATAGTAATTATTATGATTATAATCGGAGCCTTAACTCTATACGCAGCACGGGCTATCTTTGAATAATCACGTGCGAATAATAATACGCTGATATAGCGACTTAGTAGAGATTACCAGCCCAAAGCTTCCCCAAATTATTTCACTAAGAAGGGGTTCAAAAATGTGACGCTAATCCCTCGTCTTATCTGGAGACTGAAAGAATCTATAGCCCCCTAAAAATGGGGATAATCTCTAAGAAAACGCGGGCCCACCAGCCCGCAAACCCCAGGGCCCAATAAATACCCGCGCCAGATAAAAGTCTGCGAAACAGTGCGAGGGTGGATGGGGATGAGGGGAGGATTATTCCCGACCATTTATCGGAATTAATGGGGCGCGAACGGAAGCGCGGGATGAAATATCATGGAAATGCGCGCGGCCGCGAGCAAGAAACGCATAAATCCAATGGGAGCCAGTCGATGATCTACAGGCCCATAAAAAGGAGAAAGGAATAGAGAGGAATTGAAGTTTGATGAAGCCATTATACAAATTATTATAGGAAAATGAAAAATAGCCCATAAAAGTACTAAAAAAATATGAAATAAGATAATAAGATTTCATTACCATCGAGTATTCAGATGGAGACAAAAATACGCAATTACTATCAAACTCGCAAATAATATTAAATTAGAGGTGAAACAACACAAAATTTAGCACAGATGTTACTTTTCATCAAAATCTGTAGAGAGAGAAATCATGAATCTAAGAATTTCTTAGATTGATTTGACGCAGATGTTACTTATCATCTAAATCTTAAGATAGAGATATCTTAAATCTTAGATAATCTTAGATTCATGATCTCTCTCTCTCTCTCTCTCTCTCTCTCTCTGTCTCACACACATATTTGCTCAAAGAAAAATAGATATTTTGTCGCAGCCTAAGCCCTATTGTATAAAAATCTAAATTATGTTTAAATTTAGTTTCAAATGGAGCGGAACTTCCAAATTTGCGTTTCTAAATCGAATAGTTTTGGCCCATTATACCAATATACAGGGTCTTTTTTAAAAATAGAACAAAAGCTAGGTTGAAGGTACATCGAATAATTAAAAAAATCTCGAACAAGACGATTTTTATGTTATTTATTCCGCATTATTTGACGAATTAAATAAAATATGACCTCAGTAATTTTTGACTTATGATACATTTTTTTTACTTCACAATTTTTGTAGAACTCTGTATTCTCTTTACAATAACGTAATATTTTTTGTTTGCAAACATACTTTTAAAACCTTTCAAAACTGGAGAATTCTCAATATTTTTTTAATAATTTGAATAGATTTCTCATTCATTATAAAGACTTTGAGAGATTTTTCAATAATTTCTAGATCATTATAATCAGAAAATGCAAATTGGTAGGCACGATTATTACATATATTTTTCATTCTCCAAATTTCTCAATAATTCTGAAAATACCGAGTAATTTCTAAATACTTATCATCATGATTTGGAGATATTTTTCAAAAATTTCCATGATTTCCCAATATTTTTCATTACTAAGAGTTATGAAGATTTCTCAATAATTTCCATGATTTTTCTATATTGTTCGATTTTTCTACAGATATCTCAATAATTATCGAGATTTGTAGAGATTTTTTAATAATTCCCAAGATTTCTTAATAATTATCGAGATTTAGACAGATTACTCATTAGTTCTCAAGATTTCGAAAGATTTTTCAATAATTTCGTAATATATGTACATACATTTTTTAATTCTACAAATGTTTTGATAATTCTTAAAATATCTAAACATTTCAAAATTTTATCAACATTCCAAGAGATTTTAGAATATTTTCCACGATTTCTTAATATTATCGAGATTTCGGCAGATTTCCCAATAACTATCATGATCTGTGAAGATTTTTCAATAATTTCGAGATCAATAAATGCATATCGATTGACTGTTTCGATATTTCCCAAGATTTCTTAATTATTTTCGAGATATCCTCAGATTTTCCAATAAATATCAATAATATCAGAGATTTTTTAATATACAGGGTATTAAAAAAAGAATGTAAAACATTTAAGGGGGTAGTAGTGTGAACCCCTACAAAGAAAAGAGTAGAGTATATAAACATTGGTCCTTAAAGTAACGGTTTCGGAAATTTGGAAGATTATTCTTTTTTACCTCTTTTTTTCAATTTGCTAAAACTTGCATTTTCTTATCATAGTTGGCTGATGTTTTGTGAAATAAACGTTCAGTATTTGACAGTTGTTATTACTGAATACTAGTTGTTATTACTGAATACTAAATACTGAATTTATTTCACAAAATATCACCCAACTATGGTAAGAAAATGCAAATTTTAGCAAAATAAAAAAGGAGGTAAAAAAGAATAATCTTCCATATTTCTGAAACCGATACTTTAAGGATGTTTATTAAAACGTTTTTCTTTGTTGTGGTTGATACTACTAGCCCCTTAAATATTTTACATTATTTTTTTAACACCCTGTTTATTTCAATATGTTCCTATAATTTTCGAGATTTCTAGAGATATCTCAATAATTCTTCAGATTTTGAGAGATAAGTCAATAATGAAGAAATTGTATAGCAAGTACAATAGTAAGTAATAAATTTATATTATACCTACGTACCCTACACGTATCTGACTTGTGTAAACTTAATTATTTGTAATTATACCAAATATATTATTATCATTATATTATTATTAATGTCGAGATCATAACAATCAGAAATGATTGACTTGATTATTACTCACAATTTTTCATTCTCCAAATTTGTCAATTATTTAAGAAATATCAATTTCACACATTGATATATCAATATCACAAGACATTTCAAAATGTGGATCCACAAAAATTCCAACATTTCAAAATATTATTAAGTTTCGAGAAATTTTTCAATCATTTCTCTGATTTCTGAATTATTTTTATAATCTCAAAATTACTGTGTCTCTTAAAATCTTAAGACTTATTTAAATATTTCAACAAATCTCGAAATTTATTCGTAAATCTCGAGAATTATTCGAGAATTATTCGAGAATCTCTGGAATTATTGATATTTATTTGAAAATTTGTGGATATCTAAAAAATTATTGGGATATCTTGAGAATTACTAAAATATCTCAAAAATATAAATATTTATTGGGAAATCTGTAGAAATTTCGAAAATTATTGAGAAATCTTGAGAATCATAGAAGAGAATCAACCGATGATCTCAAAATTTCCGAATAATAGATCAAATGATTCAGAATTACTGAGATATATCTACAAATCGCGAAAATTATGCGGAAATTTGGAGAATTATGACAAATTTGTCAATAATTTGAGAAACATCAAAACATTTCTAAATATTGTCAAATTTCGAAACATTTTTCAATCGTTTCTCTGATTTCTGAATTAATTCTATGATCTCAAAATTACTGAGTAATCTATTAAAATCTCAAGAATTATTTAGATATTAACAAATCTCGAACTTTATTGGAAATCTAGAGAATTATTCAAGAAGCTCTGGAAATATTAATATTTATTGTTAAATTTGTGCAAACCTCAAAAACTATTGGGATACCTTGAGAATTACTAAATTATCTCAGAAATTATTGATATTTATAGGGAAATCTGTGGAAATTAAAAAAATTATTGAGAAATGAGAAATATTGAGAATCAGAGCAAAGAATCAACCGATGATCTCAAAATTACCGAATAATAGATCAAAATGTTGAGAATTATTGAGATTTATCTACAAATCGCGAAAATGATTCGGAAATCTTGAGAATGATGACCAATTTGTCAACAATTTAAGAAACAAGAAGACATTTCTAAATATTGTCAAATTTCGAAACATTTTTCAATCATTTCTCTGATTTCTGAATTATTTTTATGATCTCAAAATTACTAAGTAATCTATTAAAATCTCAAGAATTATTTAGATATTTCAACAAATCTCGAAATGTAATGGTAAATCTCGAGATATATTCAAGAAGCTCTGGAATTATTGACATTTATAGGGAAATCTGTGAAAATCTTGAAAATTATTCAGAAATCTTGGGAATTATTAAAAATGCCAACCGACTTGCATTTTTTATCTTGAAATGATTGAAAAATCTCCACAGATGATGACAATTATTGGGAAATCTGCCAAAATCTCGACAATATTAAGAAATCGTGGAAATTATTGTAAAATCTCTAGGAATGTTGTTAAAGCTTTGAAGTGTTTAGATATTTTAATAATTATAGAAACTTTGAAGTATTAAAATATGTATGTATATTATGAAATAAATGAAAAATCTCTTGAAATGATGAGAAAATTTTAAAGCGTTTAGACATTTTAAGAATTATTAAAACATTTGTGGAATTTAAAAATCTAGGCATACTATGATATTATTGAAAAATCTCTGGAAATCTTGAGAACTAATAAGTAATCTGTATAAGTCTCGAGAATTGTTAAGAAACCTTGAGAACTATTGAAAAATCTCTAGAAATCTCGATAATTATTGAGAAATCTGTAGAAATCTCGAACAGTTTAGAAAAAATATTAGGGTTATAGAAAATATTGAGAAATTTCCAGAACTCTTAATAGTGAAACACGTTGAGAATTCATAGAAATGATTGGAAAATCACTCCAAATCATGA
The DNA here is from genome assembly GCA_951805005.1 of Othius punctulatus. Taxonomy (NCBI): domain Eukaryota; kingdom Metazoa; phylum Arthropoda; class Insecta; order Coleoptera; family Staphylinidae; genus Othius; species Othius punctulatus. The sequence continues at coordinate 104,856,603 of OX638139.1, read as the reverse complement.
TAACAAGCACTTACAAATAACTAGGTATTTTCAGAATTATTGAGAGATTTGGAGAATGAAAAATATATGTAATAAATAATCGTGCCAACCAATTTGCATTTTCTGATTTTAATGATCTCGAAATTATTGAAACATCTCTCGAAATCTTGATAATGAATGAGAAATCTATACAAATTAATATTGTTATTTGACAGTGTAACATTTTTGTATACTGTTCTTGAACATTCTGACTCTGTAATGTTCTCTGTGAATCCAAATAAAATACATGAAATTATTATTATTATTATAATTATTAATAAAAAATATTGAGAATTCTCCACTTTTGAAAAGTTTTGGAAGTATGTTTGCAAAAAAAATGTTATGTGACTGTAAAGAGAAGTTCTTTACAGAAGACGAGTAGAGAGGAGAGAAAAATTGTGAATTTAAAAAAAAATCTTAATCTTAAAAAAAAAATTACAATGTTATGTCATAAGTCAAAAATGATTGATGTCATATTTTGTTTAATCCGTCATATAATGCGGAATAAATAACAAATTAATCGACCTTTTGGAGATTTTTTTAATTCTTCGAGGTATCTTCAAGCTAGTTTTGGTTCCATATTTTAAAAAGACTATATATATTCCAGAAATCCTCCAGAAATCATAACAATTATTGGGAAATCTGCAAAAATCTCGAATAATATTTAAAAATCGTAGAAATTATTGGCAAATTTCTGGGAATCTTAATAAAATTCAGAAATGTTTAGATATTTTAAGAAACGAATCGATATTTCAAAACATAGAGTTACATACATATTGAAGGTATAGTTCAGTGCTCACCGACCGAATAATATATTTTTATTTAGGAGGAAATCCTTGATTATCCCTGAATCCATTATTATTTGATTGTTTTGTAAGTAAAGTAAAGTTTATTAATTTATTACCACTGAAAATATGTACAGCATTGAGGAACTGAATACACTATAACACTACATACATTATAACATACATTATTGGGTCGTCAACTTGTAATACATACACATTAATATGTCAAAAACTCATTTACCGAGTAGTAGCATTTTTCGATGAGAAAATGTTAGTTTTTCTTAATAGATCAATCTAGTTTGTTATAGCTAATTATAATAACTAATACGTGGTCTACTATACTTGACCTCTTTAAAATTAGTTTCCACGTTGAAAAATCTCTAGAAATCTTGTTAATTATTTTGAAATCTGTAGAAATCTCAAAACGTATTGATAATTATTTTGAAATCTGTAGAAATCTCGAAAAGTATTGAAAAATGTTGGATATGATTGATAAATCTCTTGGAAGTCTTGGTAATTAAAAATATTTTACAGGACACGTATGTCCTGTCATTTATGCACATGGGAGTGGTACAACCGAATGCAGATATGTTATTATTATTATTATTATTCCCTAATATTCGGGCATAATTTTGCAGTAGGCACCTTTTCTCATCTGCAGCTTCATTTCTCATCCAACAATGTGTGGTTAACGAATTTGAGGCGCTTGAAAATTAGACACACATAATTTATCGTAAAAGTCAAGTAGATAACTGAGTAATTCAAAATTGCTAACTACTTTTTATTAAAAAAAAAATCACGTTTGTATTTTAAAATATTAAAGTTTATAGCGTTGATGCTGAAGACGACGATGCTCATAAAACCAACAACAACAAAATTAATATTTTAGAAAAATTCCATTTAATATTATGTCTTTTTATGTAAAGTATTTTATAATGACAATCATCATTGCTATTTAGGTATTAAAATTATATCGATCTATTGTATGTATTAAATATTAGCAATTTTACCACCAAAATTCATTAAGTAGAATAAATGGGAGCGAAATAAGTCACATAATTTTGAACAAAGCACTAAATACATCGTTTGTTCTATGAAGTGTCTACGGCCTTTCCATGCAAATGAGGCTGGTCATGTCTCCCCTCCCGATGATGCGCTCATGGACAAACAGCACACCGACTGATTATAAAAGAACGAGTAAAATTTTATCTTGCACTCGTTAGTCGACACCGAACACAGCATAAACATGTAAGTAACTGCAGCAAACCGTAAATGCGCCGGTTGCACATTTTATAACCTTCCAGGGCAAAACTAATCGCTCTCGCCGTCATCCTCTCCATGGCTCTGGCCGCTTACGCCGCAGTCACCGTGGAGAACTGCAAGTGTTGGGATGACTACGATGCCAAGGCGGACTCGGAGGGTAAGGTCAGCTGCCACGGCAAGAGGGTCTTCGCCACGAAGCCCTGCAACCTCCCGGAGCCCCCCAAGTGCATCTGCACGGAGGACAAGGTGACCGGCATCCTCACCGACAAGGAAGGCACCTGGTGCTCCCAGAGCGAGGCCGGCAAGCTGGTCAAGAAGTGGCCTTGCGAGAACAAGGATGCGTGGGCCGAGCACAAGGTCAAGTACGCTGACTTCGAGAAGGAGTTCTTGGCCACCCAGTAGTTCTTTACTCTAGTGATAATATACTCTTTTTTCTACTCTTCACTGTTAATACGTTAAATAAAAATTAATTAAAAAATGTGACTTGATCTTCATTACAAACTCACACACACACATATTCGCATGCACTATAGAAAGTTGCATACAATATTCTGCTTATCACAGTGTAAACTAAGAAAATTACACGAGTTATAGAAAAGGTAAGAATGAATAGTTAAAATGAGAATACATACAAGTGTATTTAAATGTAATCACGAAGTACAAAATAGTATAAGAGTGAGTACTAATTCGACGGTTGTTGACGTGAAATATAAGTAACATGCTAAATAGAAAATCACTGTTATTATAAAATTCATAAAATCATCTTTATTGGTTTAAATTTCGTTTGAACAGTAATAGGTATATGTATATGGGGTAAGTCATAAGGACAGGTAAATATTTTAACTCAAAATCAACATAAAAAAAAAGTCATATGAACATATTAAAGAAAAAAACAATTTCACTTATTGTTTCTATTTTTTTTTATTTCTTAAATCCTATTTTTGATAATTTGCTTAATAATAGTAATAATAGTAATAATCCATTATAACCCCTAATAAGACTTTGCCAATTCCAAACAGCTGTACCTGCGAAACAATTGAAAATTATATGTATATTTATGTGATTTGTTTGTTTTATTACGTGGTATTACTTATCCTCGTCACTCACCCAATATACAACTTGATTTTGCAAAGAGAAAATAAGAAAAGATTAAGTAGTAACACCAAGTTACGTAGTAATAATTAATAACGTTAATTACCGATTAAGTAGTAAGAAGGTCGATCAAAAACAGAAATAAAAATGCGGGCTGTCACCTAAAAAAGGTTATATCGCGCAAACATCAATAACAATATAATAGTATTTTATGTTATAACGACGAAAAGGGAAATATTTCGGACGATTTGCTGGAAATTGAACAGCAATGAGTCCGAAACATTTTTGTCGTCCGTAAATATAGAGCTGCATTTTATTCACACTGCTATTGACAACACGAATAGAGTAAAAAAAATTAAAAAATTGCACTATCTTTGTTTTGTTTGCAGTTTGTAGAAATTTATCTTGTAATTCAGTTTTTGGACAGATCGAAAAAAATGTTTTAGACAAATTTTATAAGATAGTGCAAGGATTTTATAAATGTTTTATTTTTAAAAATCGATCGATTGGTTTTCAAAATATCTTGCTTATAAATTTTTGATCGGTCGCTATTTTGTTATTTGATAAAATTGAAAATAATTGTAAATACAAATGTTTTAGAGAACCGATAGCGCAAGTTGAACGTTTTTTGTATTTTTTAAATATCCCTTAAAATAAGGGAGTAATGACGATTTTTCGAAAAACAAAATAACGCCAATAACTATGAACTTGGGCTCCAATTCAAAAATTTTAACCAAAAAAAGTTGTTTGTTTCAATGAGTTCTAACTGCCATTTTCGGGTGTTACAACTTAGTATTAACACCCTGTATATTATTAATATTTATTATTTATTAATTGACGTATACATACGCTATTGTTATCTTGTTATCTTGTGCTATCCACATGTATAAGTGGCAAAGTACAGAAATAAATTGAATTGAAAAAAAAATTGAATACTTAAAGCTTCACGAATTTATAGAAATACTCTACAATTGTTTCTGTCTTCAAGTATCTCGCTTTTATAAAAACACATACTTCAGATCATGAACTAAAAACAAGTCTAGAACTATTGAAAAAAAAAAACATATTTCTACAATTTTTTATCCGAGGCCCCGAATGAAATGTGAAAATGAAATCGATGAGAAAGAGTCTGTTCAAAATAATTTCGCTTCCGGATCCTAAAACAAGAAACGCACATTTACAGTATCATTTATCAATGAAGACGTTGATGTAATTGAAATTTACAAGAAATACAAAAATTTACGTCCAAAAGATTACCATACAGATTTTTGTTTGCTCTGCTCTCGGAATCAAAAGTGCACAATACAACCTATCGATCAACACTTTCGCAAAAATGCCATAAATGATAGCGCAATACTTGAAATTTCCAAATTTTTTCAACACTTTCGGACTTTTATATTTTTATTTACTAGATGTTACGAGGCTGTAGGCCGAGTGTGATAAGCTATTGAGTATCGTAATATGACGTTACGATACGAATATCGGACAATGTTTTATCTACTATGAGTTACGAGCTATTTTTAATATAAATTATTTTTCCTGTAACCAAATCAGCAGGTTTTGAAGTTTCTTCTATCAGTTTTGAGTTCTGTTCAAGTTTCTAGCCAAATGCTGTTCTTGAGACACAGGTGATAGTGAAATAGAGACAGAAGTACGAAAAATTTACTACAATAAATTCTACAAATGGTATAGCTGAAAATTTACGTCCATAAGATGTACCATACAGATTTTTTTTGCTCTGCTGTCGGAATCCAAAGTGCACAATACAACCTATCGATCAACGCTTTTGCAAAAATGCTATAAATGATAGCGCAATACTTGAAATTTCCAAATTTTTTCAACACTTTCGGACTTTTATATTTTTATTTACTAGATGTTACGAGGCTGTAGGCCGAGTGTGATAAGCTATTAAGTATCGTAATATGACGTTACGATACGAATATCGGACTATGTTTTATTTACTATCAGTTACGAGCCAGTTTTAACATACATTATTTTTTCTGTAACCAAATCAGCAGGTATTGAAGTTTCTTCTATCAGTTTTGAGTTCTGTCCAAGTTTCTGACCAAATGCTGTTCTTGAGACACATGTGATAGTGAAATAGAGATAGAAGTACGAAAAATTTACTACAATAAATTCTACAAATGGTATAGCTGAAAGTTTACGTCCAAAAGATGTACCATACAGATTTTTTTTGCTCTGCTGTCGGAATCAAAAGTGCACTATATAACCTATCGGTATTAACAGTTTTGCAAAAATGCCACAAATGATAGCGCAATACTTGAAATTACCAAATTTTGTCGACACTTTCGGACTGTTATATTTTTATTTACTAAATATTACGAGATTGTAGGCCGAGTTTGATAAGCTATTGAGTATTGTAATATGACGTTACGATACGAATATCGGACAATGTTTTATCTACTATGAGTTACGAGCTATTTTTAATATAAATTATTTTTCCTATAACCAAATCAGCAGGTTTTGAAGTTTCTTCCGTCAGTTTTGAGTTCTGTCAGTACTTGTTGTATGAAATGAGTGCCAAGGAAAATATTGATCCTGATGCAGAAGTAGCACCAAATGCTGTTCTTGAGACACAGGTGAGGGTGAAATCGAGTCAGAAGTACGAAAAATTTACTACAATAAATTCTACAAATAGTATAGCTGAAAATAGTGCGGTAAAGTGTTACTTTACCGCACTAGTGCTGTAAAGTAAGTCATTACAATCTGAAAGTGAACATCGTAAAGTTAGACATTGCTAGTAGATAAAATTTATTTATTCACGTGTATAATTTTATTTTCAATTTCGTTATAGGAATTTAAAATAAAATATTGTTGAAAAAAGATTTACCCTAAGGTGAGAGTGAAATCGAGACAGAAGTACGAAAGATTTAATACAATAAATTCTACAAATGGTATAACTGAAAATAGTGCGGTGAAGTGTCACTTTACCGCACTAGTGCTGTAAAGTATGTCATTACAATCTGAAAGTAAACATCATAAAGTTTTATATTGCTGGTAGTTAAAATTTATTTATTCACTTCTATATATTTTTTTTTCAAATTTCGTTATCGGAATTTAAAATAAAATGTTCTTGAAAAAAGATTTACCCCAAGGTGAGGGTGAAATCGTGATAGAAGTACGAGAGATTTACTATAATAAATTCTACATATGGTATAGCTGAAAATAGGGTGGTAAAGTGTCACTTTACCGCACTAGTACTGTAAAGTATGTCATTACAATCTGAAAGTGAACATCGTAAAGTTTGACATTGATAGTAGATAAAATTTATTTATTCACGTGTATATATTTTTATCAATTTCATTATCGGAATTTAAAATAAAATATTGTTGAAAAAAGATTTACCCTAAGGTGAGGGTGAAATCGAAACAAAAGTACGAGAAATTTACTACAATAAAGTCTACAAATACTATAGCTCAAAATAGTGCGGTAAAGTATCACTTTACCGTACTAGTGCAGTAAAGTATGTCATTACAATCTAAAAGTGAACATCTTAAAGTGTGACATTGATAGTGGATAAAATTATTTTAATCACGTGTATAATTTTTTTTTTCAATTTCGTTATCGGAATTTAAAAAAAAAATGTTGAAAAAAGATTTACAGATTTCATTCACATACATTTTAATTGTACTATTACCAATATGATGTACATTTGAAGAAGGTAAGTTAACTTTACTTTCATCAGGGTCAAGCGTAGTGAAAGTTTCAGGCCTTTCATTTAAATTTACATGTCTATATAGGTATACATGAGAAAGTCCAAACTTTAAAGATTTTAATTTTTAATATGAACGTATCTAAAACATATTTTCATGATATATTTACTAAATCTATATTGTAAGAAATTCGTACTGTTAATGTTGCAAATGTACAGGAGAAATGTACAAAAGAAAAAAATTACTTGAATGATGAACTAGAATGACAGAAGTACAAGAAATGTACTACATTAAATTCTACAAATGCTCTAGTTCAAAATAGTGCGGTAAAATGTCACTTTACCGCACTAGTGCTGTAAAGTATGTCATTACAATCTGAAAGTGAACATCGTAAAGTTTGACATTGATAGTAGATAAAATTATTTTATTCAGGTGTATAATTTTTTTTTCAATTTCGTTATCGGATATTAAAAAAATTGTTAATGAATGATGAATAATGGACATGGTCACTTTCTCGTGTATACTAACTATGTACCAAAATGTAATTTACTCAAAAAAAAAATTCTTGAAAAAAGATTTACAGATTTCATCACATAAATTTTAATTTTACTATTACTGATATGATGTTCATTTGAAGAAGGTAAGTTGCCTTTACTTTCGTCAGGGTCAAGCGTAGTGAAAGTTTCAGGCCTTTCATTTGAATTTGCATATCTATACAGGTATATAGGAGAAAGTCCAAAATTTAAAGATTTTAATTTTTCAACATGAACGTAGCTAAAACATATTTTCATGATATATTTACTAAATCTATGTTGTAATAAGTTCGTACTGCTTTCTGTAAATTCATAATTGGCCAAGTCCGTTTTTAAATTAAATGTATAGAAGAAATATACAGAAGAAAAAATTAACTTCAAATGATGAATAATGGACTTTCTCCACTTTCTCCTGTATACTAACGATGTTAAATGTAATAACAAACTGTAATTTACTAGATGTAATTTGTTACCTGCTGTATTTGCAGAAAATCTTCATATACAATGTCATTGAAAAGTTGTTTGAAAGTAATCGTTGAATCAAGGAGCGTTCTCACGAATTAAGTTTAATTGATCGGTTGTAATTGATCAACAAAATTCGAATAAAAATTTTTGTTTTATAGTTGATCAAGTCTACTGAAACAAACGATCTCACTATAGTTTTCATCTAACTTTTGTTGTTGATCAACTACTATCGATCTATTAAACTTGATTTGTGAGAGCGCGCCTTAATATCCGAATTAAGCGCCGAATTATGATAGTGTATGCAATTCCTGCGGATTCCTCAAATTTTTTCGAATATTCCATTGTAATTTGTTTCATGTTCGGACTCTTGGCATGTTCATTTTGTCTGGCTGGGTTACTTAGCCCTTACCCAAAAAAATGCCTGCAAAGCACATGGCCTTAGTAACAATGGCCGGACACGTGGCTTTACGAAAAGAAAAAAAAATGCCGGGTATAATTACTTACTCTGATGTTGTGAGCGTATTGAGTTGAGTCGTATAGTACCCTCCCTTGCCTTGTACTTGGTGCCGTCAGTCCCCTTAAGGGTGGTTAAATGAGTTCACGTTTTATATCTCGGAAACCGGATGGTGATATACCAAGGGAAACGGTGACCTCGTGGCACGTCCGCACTATAGGGAAGGTAACTAGTTTCTGTGATCATGGCGGCGCCTCGCCGACGATTTTAAAAATCACACGCATATAGGAAACACGTCACGTCTAAAAAAAAACGTGTGAGTATGGTTGCCTACGGTGGAGGTCTGTGCGCGCAATTAAGAATTAAAAGGCAGTTTCTGTCGGAGGCAAAACAGACCGTTTGAATTTCCTTTTTTATTTCTTTCTTTTTCTTTTGTTGTTGCGCCTGTCTCACTGATTTGTTCTTTATCTCTTATCTTGTATTCTTTTTTTTAATCCATTCCCCATTTCCTTCCCTTCTCCCTTGCCTTGTCGTTTACCGTATTTGTCATTGGTCTTTTTCTTTTCTTTATCTTCTTTGTTTTTTTGGCGTTTTCTATCAGTAATTATTTGAGAGACGGGAGTCGCTGTCCGCGGTTATGCCTGACCACCGCATTTTAGTAAAATATTATATAATTTAATTGGTGTATTTAAATTATATCAACCTATAATTTGTGTTAATGATGATGCGCCCATGGACATACATTACACCGGCTGCTTATAAAAGAACGAGTAAAATTGTATCCTGCACTCGTTATTCAACGTCCAACACAGCACAAACATGTAAGTAATTACAGCAAACAGCAAATGCATGTGCTGTACAGTTAATAACCTTCCAGGACAAAACTTTTCGCGCTCGCCGTCATCCTCTTCGTGGCTTTGGCAGCCTGCGCTGCCATGACCTTGGAGAACTGCAAGTGCTGGGACGACTACCAAGCCTCGCAGGACACTGAGGGCAAGGTCAGCTGCCAAGGCAAGATAGCCTCAGCCACTCAACTTTGCAACTTGCCAAAGCCACCAAGGTGCATCTGCACAGAGGATAAGATTACCGGCGTCTTTGAAGCCAGGGAAGGCACCTCTTGCACTCAGAGCGAGGGCGGTCAGGTCATCAAGACGTGGCCCTGCGAGAACATTTTTGATTGGGGCGATTACAGGATCAAGTACGCTGATTACGAAAGGGAGTTCTTGGCAAGCAAGTAGTTCATCTCAGTTTTCCAGATATATCTTAAAATATGAACCATACATTTATTTCTTTGATTCATTAGAAATTAAGTACTTTGGTTTGCCGCAGTACTCAAGGACTTAGGCTCACTATTGCACCTCAATAAACTAGGATGCTCCAAGAGATGCATTTGCAATAATATTGACCAATCCGACAGGTTAGAGGAGGAACGTCGGCTTTATATGAAATGTGACATCTTAATCCGACAGGTTAGAGGAGGGACGTCGGCTTTATGTGAAATGTGACATCTTATCTGGCATGGTCTGTACCAGCAGTAATATACAGGGTGCTTATAAAGTTTGGAGCAAACTTCACAATGTGCTAACACCAGTAACCATATAAACATTTTTTTTACTTCAGAAGATGGCCTTTTGAAATCTAAAATTGACCTGTCTGAGCGATTTGATTTAAAACAATAAATACAGCAATTATGAATATTGTTCCAAACTTTATCAGCACACTGTTTCCATCGTTAATTAATAACCAAAAATTTCAAATCTTAAAATCCAAATGAACATTGGATAATCTGTATGAGCATAAGAAGTAGAAAAATACATCCCTACTATCTCTAATCCTCAATGATTCACTATCTTATACTAAGGATTTCATATAGGTATTAAAAAGACTAAGAGTGGTATAAAAAAAATTTATTACAATAAAAGAAATAACAAAATTTTATATGACATTTTTGCGTAAATATTATATTAAAGGCGGAAAGACCCCATATGGGGTCGATAGCCCAATAAAGATCGATTATATATATTATATTAATAAAAACTCAACAATATAATTGTTAAAACAACGATCTAAGATAATAAAATGTAGTGTAAAAAAATAAATACAACCTATTTGTAAATAAATATGTAAAGTAATTCTCTTGCTTTTATAAATTCAACAATTTAATGAACCCGGGCATAACATATTAAATATCTCTTCTGATTAGAACACTTATCGTTATCAAAAAAATAAAGTTATCATATGTCACCTAGGAAAGATAGTGTGTGCTATAAAAACAGCACAGGCACATAATTATCTATTTACATTCCATTGGAGCGAGTTTGGTGATATTGTTGTTACATAATTTAATATGTAATTTGGCAGAACACGGAATTAGTATTATTATCATTATTATTATTCATTTTAGATTACGTACAGTCATGCTCACATAAATCTAGTACAAGAAATTAAGTTACAATAGCAATTTTATATAGCATTGTCAATTTGTTTGTACTAAATTTATATCAGCATGACATTATGAGCATTATGAGCATATGAGCTTTATATTTTATATATAATTTGGCAAAATGAGCGATTATTATTGTTATCATTATTTTTGTCATCTTTATTACTATTCGATTTAGAATACGTACATTATTCTTATTCTCTCCATTATTATGGTATTTAATATACAGTGTGTTCTATAAAAAAATACCCAAAACCGTAGCGACTTCAATTGTTATGTAAAAATCAACTAAAATATATATTATTACATGGGAGAGTCTTAGCTACAAGTTAGAAACAAAATCTTTTTTAACGACCTTCATTTATTTTTTGTAGTCAAAAGTCACACTATTTTTTTAAATTGCTCGGTATAATTTTTGTAATTTATTTTTGTAGATTATTTTAAGTACTTTTAACCGGTTTAGATTTTTAGTAGGGTTATACGATGAAATATTTGCAAAAAATATGAAAAACTGATTAGAGATAATAGGCTGTTAAATTCTAAAATTCTAAATTCTCTGGAACAAACAATTGGTGGTATTTTCAATTACAATTGTCAACATTTGTTATATTTTCAACTGTGATTGTTAAAGCTTGTTATAAATTTATCTGTGGCTGTCAATATTTCTTCTCTTTTCAACTGTAGTAGTCAAAATCTATGGAGATTTCACCATCAAAATGTAAAATTGTGTCGTGAACGTCATGAAAAACTCTAATAACTTTATTCATAAAAATTTAATCTATGGTTTAGCGGTGTTTTACAAAGGGTAATCAAGGTTATTAAAATTAACTTTCTTCCGTCAAACTTCCTATAGAAACTGTTAATATATGTCATTTTTAATAGCAACTGGTCAAATTTGTCGAAACGAAGCAAAAGAGAGACAAAAAATCAAAGAAAACTCAAACAATGGTTATGTTTCATATAAAATTTAACAGTGTTATGTTTCATATAAAATTTAACAGTGTTATGTTTCATATAAGATTTAGCAGTGTTATTCATAAACAAAATAAGCCGCAGTTTAACGGCGGTTTAATCTTAGTAACCTTGGTAATCCTTTGTGAAACACTGCTAAACCACAGTTTAAATTTTTATGAATAACACTGTAAAATTTTAAACCTTCATTGTCAAATTCCACCAAATATGACATTTGAACTCGTCGAATGTCTCACAGCGTTGTACATAAAAATTTAAACCGTGGTTTAGCGATGGTTTAGCAGTATTTTACAAAGGGTTATCAAGGTTATTAAGATTAAACCACCGTTAAACCGCGGCTTATTTTTTTATGAATAACGCTGATAAATTTTAAATAAAACATAACCATTGTTTGTTGGAGTTTTCTTTGAATTTTTGTTCCTTTTTGCCTTGTTTCGACATATTTGACCAGTTACGGTTAAATATGACATATATTGACAGTTTGTGATATATTGGCAATATATGACATATATTGACCATTGTTTGTTTGAGTTTTCTTTGAATTTTTGTTCCTTTTTTGCCTTGTTTCGACATATTTAACCAGTTACGGTTAAATATGACATATATTGACAGTTTCTATAGGATGTTTGACATATTTTCACATATTCACACGCACCTGGATCTAAAAGAATACAGATTCTGACAGTAGCCGTTGAAAATTTGACAAGTTTTCATACCTGGAACTTTGAATTTTACAGAATATGACAGTCGTCATATCAGTCAGTTTTGTAAATGAAAAGAATTTGTTTAGAAACAGTTACAGTTAGAAATTGTACGGAGTTTTATAGTTGGTGTAAAAAACGTTACAAATTTTGGCAGTCACAATCGAAAATATGACAATTTTGACATAAGCAATCGAAGACTGGTCAGATTTTGACGGTGCCAATTAATTGAAAACTTGAGATATTTGTATAGTTGCAATTAAACATTTGGCGGATTTGAATATTTAAAATTGAAAATATGACAGATTTTCATAGTTAAAATTGAAAGTTTGATAAACTTGAGCAGTGGTAATTAAATATTTGACAGATTTTGACAGTTAAAATTGAACATTTTACAAAATATGAAAGCTGCAATTCAAAAAATGATAGATTTGCATATTTGCAAATGAAAATTTGATAGATTTAGACAAATTAACTAGAAAAATTAACAAAAACGTTAAAACATCATTGCAATTAAAAAAATGACAAATTTGGATTATTTCAGTTGAATGTCTATAGTCTGTTAAGTCGATATGCTTTAGATTTTTTTTATATGTTTTCTCATTTTCACATTTGATATTAAACAAATGAGGGATTCGGGTAGTAACTGCTGAAATGTTTGATAGATTTGGGTAGTTGTAATTAAATATTTGACAGATTTTGACAGTTAAAATTGAACATTTTACAAAATATGAAAGCTGCAATTAAAAAAATGATATATTAGGATATTTGCAAATGAAAATTTGATAGATTTAGACAAATTAACTAAAAAATTAAACAAAAACAGATCATTGCAATTAAAAATTTCACAAATTTGGACTATTTCAGTTGAATGTCTATAGCCTGTTGAGTCTATATGCTTCAGAAATAAATTTGACAAATTTTCTCATTTTCACATTTGATATAAAACATATGAGGGATTCGGGTAGTAACTGCTGAAATGTTGGATAGATTTGGGCAGTTGTAATTAAATATATGGCAGATATGGACTGTTGAAATTGAACATTTCACAAAATATGACAGCCGCAATTAAAAAAATGATATATTAGGATATTTGCAAATGAAAATTTGATAGATTTAGACAAATTAACTAAAAAATTAAACAAAAACAGATCATTGCAATTAAAAATTTCACAAATTTGGACTATTTCAGTTGAATGTCTATAGTCTGTTGAGTCTATATGCTTCAGAAAGAAATTTGACAAATTTTCTCATTTTCACATTTGATATAAAACAAATGAGGGATTCGGGTAGTAACTGCTGAAATTTTTGATAGATTAGGGCAATTGTAATTAAATATATGATACATTTGGACTGTTGAAATTGAATATTTCACCAAATATGACAGCTGCAATTAAAAAAATAACAGAATTGGATGGATGTTTGCAAATGAAAATTTGATAGATTTAGACAGATTAACTAGAAAATTTAACGAAAACAGATCGGTTCAATCAAAAATTTGAGAGAATTGCACTATTTTAGTTAAAAGTTTGACAGATTTGGACAGTTGAAGTTAAAAATTCGACAGATTTTATTTGTTTCAGACAGAAATTTGACAGGCATTCCCATTTTCACATTTGATATAAAACAAATGAGGAATTCAGGTAGTAACTGTTAAAAATTAGACAGCTTTTCTTAGTTATAGGTTTGAATTTGACAAATTTTGACGTTTATTATTAAAATTTTAAGCATTTTGTGCGGATTTTAAGGTTTTTTTTACACTTTATTAGGAGTGCCAATTCTAATCTGCAGATTAGATATACCTACATTGTTGTAAACTACCTAAATTGTACCTTCCTTGTGCTCGTTAGGGGCCTTTCAATCTAAGATAATTGTCCACAGCTTTATCAGTACCTTTCTTGTCCTCATTAGGGGTCTTTCAAACTTTAAGATAATTATCCGCAATTTTTTCAGTATCATTGAAGACCGACCCCCAAAAATAGTCATAAATGTATCCAAATAATTATTAGAATAGCACATAAAAGTTGTCAAAACATACCATGCAGTAAAGGGTTAATTTGAATTTGAGTTCGAGTTTTGAGTTTGAGTTTATGGTTTTAAATGTAATTTAAAAACCAATTGTTTCTTCCGGGGAATTTAGGATTGAACAGCTCAAATCAGTTTTTCACATTTTTTGCCAAAATTTCATATTATAACCCTAGTACACATTCAGACCGGTGAAAAGTACCTAAAATGCTCTACAAGATTACACCAAAAAAAATTATACCGAGCCATTTAAAAAGATATAGGTAATGTCATAACAGATAAATGACGGTGGTAAGATTTTTTTAAAATGATATTATAGCTTAAACTGTCATATTTAATAATATATATATATATATATATATATATATATATTATTTATATATATATTATTATATTATTTATATATATATATATTTACCCCTTCCACTATTCCAGTCCTCGCAAGTTTGAAAAAGGTGCACTGTTAAGCACCGAAACGTTACTATATAATATTATTTTTTAATTTGATCAAATTTTCTGCTTTATTATACTATCATTAAATATACATAATATGTACCTAGTACATTAAACTTAACCAGGAAATTGTTTCAAACTCACCTGACCTACCTAATCCCCAAAAATAAAACAAACAAAATATTAAAGAAAAACAAATATATATATATATATATATATATATATATATATATATATATATATATATATATATATATATATATATATGATTTGTTAAGGATTTAATAACAAATAAAGTCGCTACATCCTTGGGTGCTTTTTATCGAACATACTGTATAATTTAGCATAATAAGGGTTTTGTATTATTATTATTATTTTATTTTTTATTTATAGTCAGATGTATCAACTTATGGTTCAGTCTTAATTAATTATAAATAAAGGTATACAGGGTGTTCTATAATACGTGGAAAACCGTTTTGTCCATACTGTTCTGTGCTGTAAGAGTGTATGTATGCATGTGTGCATGTGTTCATGTGTGTGTGTGTGTGTGTGTATGTATGTAAGCATGTATGCTCATGTATCTTAGGTATAATTG
The DNA here is from genome assembly GCA_951805005.1 of Othius punctulatus. Lineage (NCBI taxonomy): Eukaryota > Metazoa > Arthropoda > Insecta > Coleoptera > Staphylinidae > Othius > Othius punctulatus. Next base: position 104,841,130 of record OX638139.1, on the reverse strand, counting down.
ATGGATTAATGTATATGTATAATCTTATACTACATATTTTAAATATTGTATATAAATGTTGCTATTTTATTTTATTGTTAACAGTACTGTGGTCATTATATAAACGATGTAATTTTCCGTTGATGGAATCACCTACAAGTATCTAAAAAACAGAAAAAAAAAGAAAAATGTCATACAGGATATTCAATATTAAACACAAAATAAAAACCTTGTTTTTTAATTTTATATATTTTCTGATTTGAGTGTAAAAATTAAAATCTCAACAATTGACAAAGATAAAATAACAGTACCATTGAAACCAAAATACAAACAAAACACTCAACATAAAACAACGTAATGTGGAATACTTTGGACATTGGATGCGGCACTATAAGTACCGAATCCTGTAGCTGGTGATGCAAGGAAAGATAATAGAAATGCAAAGACTACGAAGAAGAAAAAAATAAAGAACAGGTACGTGCAAAGTACCAGACCACTCTTTCGAGCAGTAGATTTCAAAATTTTAATTACGATGATGCTTGCCAACCTTCGATAGGAGGCGGCATCAGGAGAAAAAATCAGAAAAAAAGAGAACAAATATTAAAAAGAGCAAAAAATATCAAAAGATCAAAAAGCAAAAATATATCAATAGCAGATATTGATCTGGTACCATCATGATAATGCACTCCATACGTTTAAAGGAATGTATGTCACAACCTGAAATACATTTTATTGGTAGCTGTATAGACCGATGGTATATCCTGTATATATGGTTCATTTGTATAGAATCGATCAAATAGAGCAAAAAATATCAAAAGATAAAAAATCAAAAATATATCAATAGCAGATATTGATCTGGTACCATCATGATAATGCACTCCATACGTTTAAAGGAATGTATGTCACTAGCTGAAATACCTTTTATTGGTAGCTGTATATACCGATGGTATATCCTGTATATATGGTTCATTTATATAGAATACCAATGCTCATCACTGATTTAGCAGCATAGGGAGGGTGCTAGTTTGGAGCCTTGTGGTACAACTGAAGACGTTAGGATTTTATTCATAAAATAAGAAAAACATCTTGAAATAAATATAAAATACCAGCAAGTACTTAAAAATACAAAAAACATAATATTTTAATATAATAAATTTTAAAGTTCGGCGAACACCATTAAATTATTTGAGGATGTTTCATTCTAATTCAGTAGACATAGACGATGAATATGAATAATAGATGTATATGAATAAAAGATAATTGAAATTTCATATAAAATAGGCTAATCATCCGCTCCCCTCCCAACCATGTACTCGTGGACATCAATCGCACTGATTAGACAAACACAGCCAAATATTATCTAGCATTCATTTCTCAACATTCAACGCAGAATCACCATGTAAGTAATTACAGCAAACCACAAGTTAAATAATTTCACTCATAACCTTCCAGGGCAAAACTCTTCGCGCTCGTCATCATCTTCTCCATGACTCTGGCAGTCTACGCTGCAATGACTTTGGAGAAGTGCAAGTGCTGGGATAAATACGAACCCAAACAGGATGCAGAGGGCAAGATCAGCTGCCGTGGAAAGCAGGTCTTCAGCGATAAACCCTGTAACCTTCCGGAGCCCCCCAAGTGCACCTGTGCAGATGGCAAGAGCACCGGCATCCTCACCGACAAGACTGGCACCTGGTGTTCCCAGAGCGAGGCCGGCAGGGTCATCATGAAGTGGCCTTGCGAGAACCAGGACGACTGGGCCGAACTCAAGGTCAAGTACGCAGAGTTCGAGGAGGAGTTCTTGCAGGACAATCTAGGATCACATGTTGACGCGGAGGCGTATTATTTTCACAACCCGACTTTTGTCTTTCCATAATAACGAAATAAATTAGGTACGAATTGGTTATTATTTTTATTAATTACTCCTGCTATACATATTTTTATTCTCTAATGAGCTCATTCTCATCTCTAATGAGTAGTCGAAAGTACTTTCGTACTTTCGAAAAGTTACTTTTGAAAGTTACTTTCGAAAGTTACTTTCGACTACCAAAGTCAATCTTCTTTTAGAACAACAAATATATCTACAAATCAAGATCGATGTTATTTTAACAATTCATACTGAATTATACAGGCATCTGCATTTCACCTGTCTTCTATAACTCAGTTACTGATTAAGATAGGGTTTTCCTATTTTGCAGACTTTACTTGCATCCTAGGGCGTATTTCAGGAAAATATTTTTGTTTATACAGGGTGTCCCAAAAAACTGTCCCAAAATGCACTAAACTCATTTCCAAAGTATGACATACTTTTAGATTGCATGTTGTATATTTTGTTGCTAATTTAGGCGCTTTTTGTAGTTACCTACATACCCTTAAAATTTTATTGATATCAGTTCAGTGATATCAGCCAAAAAATAATCTGTTCTGCACCATTGTTTTAAAAAATTAATAAAAAATAATACTGAATTATACAGGCTCCTACATTTCACCTGTCTTTTATAGCTCAGTTACCGAGTAAGTTAAGATAATAACATTATACATGGTATTAAATAAGATCCGACAGTCCCGTTAACCAAATTTGATTCATATTAATTATACTGAGTGTCCAAAATTTATTGTCAAATTTTTCAAATTATAAAGCACTTTATTTTTCTTAGTTTAAGCAGAAGCCCCTGTATATTTTTATATCATTCAATGCGTAATTAAAAAAAAAACAAACATTGAATGATCAAAAGTAAATATAGTGATTAATTTTCAATAAATTTTACTTGATATTTTTAGTCAATTTCTGAAACTTCACTTATTACCTTCACATTATGTTTTTTTCTGAAATCGGAAAATATCATAATTTTAAATCATTTTTAGGTTAGCTGTAATTTATGTAACGGACTAATAGATAACTAAATTAAATTTATAATTACCTATTATCAATTAATGTATGTTTAAAGTAAATGCTTATGTACGGTCGCGGCCAAAAAAAGAGCACTATAAGTCTTATAGTGAATTTGTCTAAAATTGAGTTATGTAATTAATGTCATAACATTCTAGATGTTTACATAGGTCAAATACAATACATTACATACGATTTAAAAAATATAGAATTATTGAATCTGACTATGAATACCTACATGATACTTAATAAAAAGCCACATTTTGGAATGGCCTCTCAAGTGAGTGCTTTAATAAAACAAGTATAATAGAGAAATTGAAAATGGATGGTCCATCAGGCAAGTTGCATACTTTTTGACATCTTCAGCTAGACCAAATTCACACTAGGCAAAAAACCTAGCCCACTTTTTTGTGTCCGTGACCGTACTTACCTTCTCTATGATTTACGAATTTGGTTTAACATTTATAAAACTAGATTTCTTAATGATAATTGGTTATAGCGTCTTTGGAAATTGGCCCAATTAGCACAAACTTGTACAGTAATGGGATACTTTAGTGCCGATTTCAGCTCACATTTCTCTCCTTTATTTACGAATTTTGTTTAACCTTTATGACAGCAGATTTTTTAATGATAACCGATTATAGGGTATGTAGCAACTGGCCCAAATAGCACAAAATTATTGTACAATAAAGGGATACTTTTGTGCCGATCGCATCTCTCTTTTCCGTGGATTTTTTTTTAGATTATGGGGTTTGAGGTAATATTGTGTTAGGTAAGCAACTCAATTTGCATGAAATTGTACAATAATGGGTTACTTTAGTGCCAATTTCAACTCACGTTACTGCCAATATCACTCCTTTAATGACGATTTAACTTTTTACTCATTGATTTACGAGTTTGGTTAAAATTTCTTCTTCTTATTGTGCCGTCTCTTATCGGAAGTTGGCAATCATCAATGCAATTCTGAGTCTCGACAGTTTACATTTATGACAGCAGATTTTTTAATGATAATTGGTTATAGGGTCTGTGAGAATTGGCACATTATCACAAATATGTACTTTAATAGGACACTTCAGTGATGATTTTAGCTTTATTTTACGTGGACAATTTTAGTTTAATTGATTATGGAGTTTGAGGTTATATTATGTTATGTAAGCAACTCAATTTGCACAAAATTGTACAATAATGGGTTACTTTAGTACCAATTCAGCCCACTTTACTGCAAATATCACTATATTTATGGACGATTTAAAACACATGGTTGTTTAAATAAAAAAAAAATAACCTATATACACAAAAGTTTAACTACTGTGTTCAAATATATTTCCCAAGCTTGTAGTCTCATAACAGTGATGATGTTTTAACGCACGCAAAACGTAAGTTAGATAATTATTTTCATCTAAAATTTAGACAAACTTAATAATAATAATGATAATAATTTATTTGTATGTCGACTATCAGTGGAGTATTACATCATATAAAAAAAATAAGTTGATGAAGATTTCTTCGAAACGAAACGTTGTACTGATAATTTGTTAACGCTGTCTTGTAGAGCTAAAATAGTGGCAATAAGAAAGTGCCTTTGGTTTTCTTATACCTTTTCAAATAACTTCAGAAAAACCAAAAACGAAATCGCAAGATTTCGGATTTTGTCGAATAACTCCGGAAGAAAGCGGAAATTTCTGCTGTTCTCAGCGGAATATTACTGACAACTAAATTGTGCAACTTTTTTGTAATTTAACAGCATTTGTAACGTTTAAGGTTTTCGAGATTCCCATGCTGTTGATCCTTATCTTGGACACCCTGTATATCCGAGGGGTTGGTGAGAATTGCTCGAAAACAATTGCTCGAAAGCAATTGCTCGAAAACAATTGCTCGAAAACAATTGCTTGAAAACAATTGCTTGAAAAATAGTTCCTTGAATGGAAAATTGCTCGAGAGACTTTCAATTATCATTCTTCACTTATTTTGTTGTTGTTAAAAACAATGCCCTGGAGTTGCAATTTTATTCTAAATTATGCACGACAATATTATGGTGTAGGCTACATGATATATAAAAACTTGTGTTTGGTTGCCTACAATATATATTCGGCTCCTACATATAGGACTGTGGGCTTAAGTAGGTTAAATGTGCTTCAGATATGTGTTGCGGAGAATTGTTCGAAAACAATTGCTCTGATGAAAATTGCTCGAAAATAATTGCTTGAAAATAGTTTCTCGAATAACAAATGCTCGAATGGAAAATTACTCTATTATATACTTTATCTCTTTGTAGAGTAAAAGAGATCTCTATAGAGATTAACCAATACAAAAATATCCAAAAGTTTTTTTGAATTTCCACTTTTAATGAACCGAAGCGAAAGTGAACCGGAACCGAACCGGAACTGAACCGAAATTTTCGGACGAACCGAAACAGAAACCGGACTGAAAATAATTTACCCCGAACGTAACCGTAAACCTCGACCTAATAGATTTCGGTTTAACTCACTGCTTTACAGTTACCTATACTTTGACAAATTTAGTTAACGGGACATACACTTTCAGTTGTACTTGGAGGAATCGCAATTTGGATGTTAAATACTGCACTATTACCTATAAATAGCACTTTCCACGGGTTTCGAACTTGCAAATGTAAAGGTTGTACTTAAATCATAGAAGCCTTGACTTCTTCATACATACTAAAATCTATTGTTACTATTATATTATCTATTATAACTTTTTATTTAAACTGTAGGGGAATATTTTTTACTAAAATATTAACACAGTTTTCTAAACTTATTCCTGGAATTTTGAATTTCAGGTTAACTTTAAAGCCATTTATCTGAAATCTACCAAAAATGCACTTAAACCTTTTTACTTCTAGACCCGTCAATTAAAAAAAACTGATAATATTTCAGATTATAGTATTTTATTTATTTAGGGAGAGCTGAACAATCAGTGCAATACAAGTGTTAATGAATACATTGTCCAGGTCACTATTATAGTTATTTATGTTCCAAGGGCGTTATGCCGATGATTATGCTATGAAGAATGCTTATGACTACAATTCCGGGAGGGACAACCTGATTCTCCTCATTTACGGGAATAACCACCGACCGTTATACGATTGTGTAATCTAACACATATTTAAATTGTACCCTAGAAACTTGATCAATTAATAATCAATATTTTATGCAAAATAAAGTTACGTTATTTTCAATTTGTGATTAGAATTATTGTCAGCCGGCACTATTGCCATCAACATGTATATTTTATTTCAAAATCCATTTGGCAACACTGCTAACAGAAGTATATTAACATTATCACCGTATCATATTTTGGTTTCCATAAAATGCATGCAATCTGAAAACATATATTTAATCGAATTTTGGCAAGAATAGAAGAAAATGTTTTTTATAAATCTATAAAAATAATTGTAAACACCATTCACGATCTATTCTTGCCAAAATTCGATAACATTTATTTTTCTCATGTTGCATGCATTTAATTTACACCAAAATTTGATAAGGTGATAATTTTGTGAGACTTCTGTTCAATATGATCAATAATCTCAAATACCGTGCGATCAACAATTATTTAGATAAGGGGCGGCTATGACTGGGCCAGAATTAAGAAAACCTGCCAAAAAAATTTGAAGAACTACTTGGATATAGATTCCTGCAAAATACAGGCCTACGAATTTCCGCCACCAAATTTTATCAGACATACTTCCAACATCTCCAGGGCTACTTTTATCTAAATAATTATTGATCGCACGGTATAAAACTACATAAAAGGCCACCATGAAAGCAACATAACTGTACTAATACTTTTTAAAATGCCTAAGTTTCTGATGCTTGAGAGTTCGTAATACAACATCAAACTTACCAAGGTTAAAAAAACCTGTTAAAAAAAACACTGTGGAATGATGCCTGGAAGACATCACGAAATTAAAATCAATTTGTTATAGTTTCATCCATTTTGAAACTACCTGTATGTACTCCAGTTAAGATGAAAACATTAAAAATATAATAAATCAATTTGTTTAACAAATTTTATTTAACGAATTAACAGTGATAACTTGAAGATAAGATAAGAATCTTAAGAGCTACGACCTACTGGTTGTTCGCTAACTGCCTCTCGTACTCGGAGTACTTGATTTTGTACTCTGCCCAATCATCCTTGTTTTCGCAATGCCACTTTTTAATGACCCCATCAGGCTTGGTGAAAGAGCACCAGGTATCATCACCTTCCAAGAGGATGCCGCTCACCACATCTTTCGTGCAGATGCATTCAGGGGGCTCTGGAAGGTTGCATGGGTTGCTGTGATGGAGAAACTTGCCGTCGCACATGACGTTGCCTGCGGTGTCCTTGATGGGTTCGTAGTCATCCCAGCACATGCAGTTTTCCAGCGTGAATGCAGCATAGGCAGTCACAGCCATGGAGAAGATGACGAGGAGAGTGATGAACTTTGCCCTACAAGGTTATCAACTGTGCAGTGCAAGCAAATGTGGTTTGTTGTTATTACTTACATATTGGTTCTCGGTTGAACGTTGAGTAACGAATGCGGGATTATACTTAAGTTGTTATTTTATAATCAATAAGAGTGCTTATTGCTCATGTGTGCAATTGTGGGAGGTGGAAACTGATTAGCTTCATTCAGAGAAAACATCACGGATACATTGTTATGTTATTTTACATAACAATTAGGTTAAAAGGAAACTAATTATATTATTAATTAATAATCTAACATGCAGCAATGCTAAAGTTACAATCGCTAGAACGATTTAATAAACCATATAATGCACGTAGCTGAGCGTAGCTGTCTTATCTCTAAGAATGCGTTTTCAGCAAACATGCATCCATTGTTCACGTTTGGGGACATGATTGGGTAATTTCGCCCATACTTGAAAGTTCGTAACACAACATCAAAGTCACTAAAGTTACTTGATTTTGTTAAAAATAAACTCAGTTTTGTGTGGAGTTATGTGCCTGACAGACAAGAAATTTTAAGCCAAATTGTTTAACATATTTTTATTTAATGAATTAACAGCAAAAATAGAAAAAATAATAAAACAATCTCTAGAGCTTTATCCAATCTCTATCATATCTCTCTAGCCTAACCAAACCTAACCCACTGTTTGTTGAGGAACTCCTTCTCATACTCGGAGTACTTGATTTTGTACTCTGCCCATTCGTCCTTGTTTTCGCAATGCCACTTTTTGACGACGTCACCGGATGCGCTGAAAGAGCACCAGGTGCCTTCCTTATCGGTGAGGATGCCGTTCACCTCATCCTTCGTGCAGATGCATCTGGGGGCCCTTGGGAGGTTGCAAGTGTTGATGTGATAGAGTCGCTTGCCGTAGCATCTGACGATGCCTTCGGAGTCCTCCTTGGGTTCGTAGTCATCCCAGCACTCGCAGTTTTCCAGCGTGATTGCAGCGTAGGCAGTCACAGCCATGGAGAAGATGACGAGGAGAGTGATGAGCTTTGCCCTACAAGGTTATCAACTGTGCAGTGCACACATATGGGGTTTGTTGTGATTACTTACATATTGGTTCTATGTTGAACGTTGAGTTACGAATGCGGGATTAAGTCGTAATTTATAATCAGTAAGCATGTTGGTTGCTTATGAGTGCAATTCAGGGAAGGGGAAGCTGATTAGCCTCATTCACGAAAATAATCATGGTTTACACGATTGGGTAATTTTGGCCCGTATTTAAATTGTACCAATGAAAAATCACCAGATTAGCAATCAATACCTATCGTAATATATGTATATTAGGAATTATGGAAAAATAAAATAACATAAATAAGAGTACTAATTAAGGAAATACAAAATATTTAAAATACGCTTTATGTGTGTTATCGACACATTTTGCATGCAAAAATTATTTGATTTTTTAACAAATTTTAATGTAAAGTAGATATGGTACTTATGGAAAACATATAACAAAACTCTAAACATTTTTAGGCAATTTACATGAAAAAATGTTGGCTATTTTTAGTATATGCGGATTATAATTCAACTCTGTCTGGATCAGAATCAGAATGTTGATCAGAATTTGGCAGAATGTCAACTAATATTTTATATTTAATTGTTTTTGAGATGTACAAAAAATACAGCCGATTCGAAACACTTCCAATTTAAACTCAGAAAAGGTTTTGATGGTAAGGTAGAGTCTTGAGGAATATTTGTCCTGCAACATTTCAGTAGTGTTATGGCAAAACATGCTATCTGCCTATATTTTTCAAAGTGTACTTTTTGGCATTAAATGGCCACAAATAGAGTATACTTTAAGTAAATTAAAGTGTTGTATTGTACCTTCATATTATAACTTACTATAACAATGATACATGCTAATCTACATTCACGATTATGAAGTATAATAAATAAATAAATAAATAAATCAATTTAAAAAAATATATGCACAACTGATTTTGCTTCTCCTGTAAAATAACAAAAAAGGCACATAACATGTTATGACATAACACTACTGATTTATAAAATTAAGTTGTGCTTATTGCGTACAGAAAAGCATCTACATTGAAAAACAATCTAGAATCATGTTATTAAAGAAAAAAACACCTTTTTCATAAAACACATTTATTATATCTGTGATGGGTGGGAAAAACAGTATAAGTCGAAAATTTGGGTCAAATTATATTTCAGAAAGTGATGCTGTACATTATGTTTGAAATAGTATATGTCACATTATTCAGTTTAGGCTTTTAAATAGGTTGGCAGTTTTAGTACAACTTTAAATGCTACGATTATTCGAGGGAAAAAAGGTATAAGTCGACGCTTCCTTAAAATGCGAATTCTTGACTTATACGGTTTTTCCCACCCATCACAGATATCTAAATGTACATTTCGATCACTAGGCGACCATCTTCAGTAGAAATATTACTGATGCGAACGACGATGTGCAATTCCATAAATACCTAAATCTAGAAAAGTAATTTTACAAATATAACACTAATTACATGTTGGAAATCATGTAATTAGTGCCCCATATTCCTCATAGCCTCATTGACATTCCAGTAATGGGTTTGCTAGTACAGACTTATCAAAATTTAGTAGACGCGAACTATAATTTTTCATGAAAATTGCTTCGTAGGCGTTCAGATTATATTCCTTGGAATATTTCACCAATTCTACATCCTCTATTTTGAACACGTGTCCTGTGTTGCTGATGTGCTGCAACCGCAGATCTATCCACATGGTGTGACTTTGCGTAGAGTAAGTGTTCCTTGAATCTATACCTTTTCATGTTCAAATTGAGACCAATCAAGTTCAAAATGAGACCAATCAATTTCAAATTGAGACCAATCAAGTTCAAATTGAGACCAATCAAGTTCAAATTGAGACCAATCAATTTCGAATTGAGGCAATCAAGTTCAAATTGAGATCAATCAATTTCAAATTGAGACTAAACAAAATCAAATTGACTAAAAACAATATCAAGTTGAGCGTAAACAAATCAAATTTATTATGACAACTTTATTTAGTGTCAACTTGATTTTGTTTAGTCTCAATTTGAAATTGATTGGTATCAATTTGAACTTGATTGGCCTCAATTTGAAATTTATTGGTCTCCATTTGAAATTGATTGGTATCAATTTGAACTTGATTGGCCTCAATTTGAAATTGGTTGGTCTGAATTTGAACTTGATTGGTCTCAATTTGTACTTGAAAAGGTATAGTGACTATATTACGTTTTGTTTGACCTATATACCATTCCTCACAACCATTGCACTTTATCTTATAAATACCTGACTTATTTAACTGTGGTTCTTTATCCAAAACCATGGGGAGCAACATTTTTAGCGTGTGATTATTTGAAAAAGCTGGAGTTAAATTTAATCTTTTAAACAAGTTTGCGAACTGATTTAAACATGTTGGTGTGAACGTAATTTTCGTATAGAGTTTTTTTCTGTTCATTAGATCTATCAATTAGAGTGGTCATTGTTTGTAACGTGTTCTTCGATTGATATTTATTATAAATTTTTTTGATTAACCCAACATTGTAACCATTTTGTTGCCCTAAGTCTTTATTAAAATATGTTGTTGACAGAGGGATTTGGAAAAGTCGGTATATTAGATGGTTAAATGCTGATAATTTGTATTTATTGTATGTTATTTAATTTGATTGCATGTAATTGTTTGTGTGAGTGTCGTTTCTGTCTATATCAAATTCAAATCTATTATTATTAGTAGATATTTTTAAATCTAAGAAAGGTAGACTATTATCGACTTCCGTATCATGCGTAAATTTTATAGTTGCGTATCGTGAATTTAACGTGTCGAGAAATGTTGTTGTGTTAAAATGGGAATCTACTACTGCAAAAATGTCGTCGACATATCTGTACCAAATTTCTGGAAAATTTTTACATTTTCTTTTTCTTTCATTCTCAAAATCATTTAGAAACAAATTGGCCAAAAAAGGAGATAAAGGGTTGCCCATGGCTGTCCCAAAAGTTTGTTTATAGACAACGTTGTTGAAGGAGAATGCGTTTTGGTCCATACAAAGTTTAGTCAATTTTAAATATTCATCAAATTTTGTTGATTCTATATTGTTATATTCTAAGAACGAGGCCAATATATTAAATGTTTCATCCATTGGGACATATGGGAATAAAGCAGTTACATCGACAGAGATTAACTTATCCCCTCGATTGTGTACTGTTACAAAGTACTCAACTACTCAACTACTAAGTACTCAAACTACTAAGTACTCAAACTACTAAGTTTGAGACTAAGTTTAAAGAATTTTGGACAGACATATCGCTTTTTAATTTAAAATGATTGAATTCTTTCGATAACCATTTTGCGATTTCGTAGGTAGCCGAATTTAAGTTGGATACTATCGGTCTGAAAGTGTTCCCTGGTTTGAGGATCTTTGGTAGACCGTATAATTTTGATATTGGTGGATTGGGGTCTCTTAACTTAAAATTTAGTTGTATTGAATGAATTCATAGTGGGCATTTATTTAATGTTTGTATCATCTTTTTTGTATAACTCGCAATTGGGTTTTTCAAAAGTTTTTCATAAGAGCCTGATTATTAGCATTTGAATCGATTCTCTAGATTCATTTTTATCAAGAATAACTAATGAATTCTCTTTATCTGCTTTTAAATATACGCAGTCTTTTTTGTTTAATTCTTTCACTATTCTAATATCTCTTAAATTCACATTTTTCGAACTGTTTACACTTTTTAACAAAATCCTTATTGCTTCACTCTTGAACTGGTTAGCTTCTTCGAAATTGAGGAGCCTCGCCGCATTTTCTATGTCGTGGATTAGATCTTCCGTCGGTAACTTCTCCTGGGGGCAGTCGTGTTTCAATCCCTTATTTCTAATCTAATCTAATCTTCTAATCTATCTTCTGATTCTAATGAATTCTGAATCTAATTTTCTGAATTCTAATCTTCTGGGGGGAATTTGATCGTCCATTTATTGTGTACGAAAATGGTATCTGATTTTTCTGGAGCCCCTTTTTCTGGTTTATTCTTTACAAGATTATTGTATTTTTTATTTAAAATCGCCTTCTTGTTCTGTGCTTTTTTCGTGTTACTTGATGAGTTTTTATTAAGAAGGCATCTAAAAGTATTGGATGGGCCGCTTTTGCCAGTTATAGGTGTAAATTGTAGTTATCCAGGTTCAACCATCGAGTTTCTGGTATAATTTTCCGATCTCAAATTTCAGCCAGTTCAACTTCGTTTTATGTATTATTTTATCTTCATCCCGTCTTGAAGGGGGTATCTTAACTTGCATGAATTTTGGAAACAAATCACTTAATTTGCACATTTTAAAAAAATATATCATTTTTTATGCACTCGGTCTTCGTTCTCAGTCTGTTGTAATTAGTATTGTATTTGTAAAATTACTTTTTCTAGATTTAGGTATTTAAGGAATTGCATATCCTCGTTTGCATCAGAAATATTTCTACTGAAGATGGTCGCCTAGCGATCGAAATGTACATTCAGATATTAAGATAAAATAAATGTGTTTTGTAAAAAATGTGTTTTTTTCTTTATTAATACGAACCTTTCACAAGCTCCAAAATACCACCCAGAATCTTGTATCTATACTACAGCCTTCTTGTAGAATCATTTATCTTGAAGTCAATTATTGACAATTTCTTTCTTACCAATATTGACTTGCTTTAATATTTCTAGTCCTTTTTTTTATTTTGAATGGTATTACTTATGTGGTATTAAGGAAAAACCCTATAAGTCTAATAAAATTGATCGTGTCGATTGTTCGTAATTTTTCCGATATGTAGATAGAGACTTAGCGACGATTTCAATGGACTCCTCCATTGAATCCTAATACAAGGCTCCTAGAATTCGTAGAACCAAAATAAAGGTTCAGATGTGAACGTTATTTTGCGATTTATTGGTAGCAAAACGTAATAATATTTTTACATTTGAATTTTGACCTATTGAGCTTTACATTAATAGGTAACACAGAGTTGCAACTATTGCATTGTATTTAAAATGTCTTTCACATTTTTTTTACGATTCAGTACATTTTGCTCCATACATTCTATAAGGTTTACGTTCATGTTAGGTTTTATGAGTTCCCTGAACTACTATCTACATGCACTGTCTGAGCTGTCTGAGTAGAAGCTTATTTGTTTCATCACATCTGTTATCGTTTTGTTGGAATTGTTGACTTCTTCTTCACTTTCTTTAATAATTTCAGCAGACAAGAATTTAGGACAATTTACGACAAAAGTTGCAACTATTGTATTATATTCAAAAAGGTTTTTCCCAATTCCTTTACGAATCAGTACTTTTTGCTCCGCACATTCTATAAGGTTTACGTTCATGTTTGGTTTTATTTGTTTCCTGAACTGCTGTCTACATGCACTGTCTGAGCTGTCTGAGAAAAAGCTTATTTGTTTCATCACATCTCTTATCATATCGTTGGATTTGTTGACCTCTTCTCCACTTCCTTTAATAATTTCAATGGAGAAGAATTTAGGACAATATAGGAAAAAGGTTGCAACTATTGTATTGTATTCTAAAATTTCTTTCCCAATTTCTTTACGAATCAGTACATTTTGCTCCGCACATTCTATAAGGTTTACATTCATGTTTGGTTTAATTTGTTCCCTGAACTGCTATCTACATGCACTGTCTGCACTGTCTAAGAAGAAGCTTACTTGTTTCATTATATATTTTATCGTTTCGATGGATTTGTTGAATTCTTCGACACTCTCTTTGATAATTTCAGTGGACAAGAATTTAGGACAATTTAGGACATAAGTTGCAACTATTGTATTCTATCCAAAAATGTTCTTCCAATGTCTTTATGAATCAGTGTTTTTTATAAATCTATAAAAATAATTGTAAACACCATTCACGATATTTTCTTGCCAAAATTCGATAACATTTATTTTTCTCATGTTGCATGCATTTAATAGACACCAAAATTTTATAAGACGATAATTTTGTGACACTTCTGTTCAAATGATCAATAACCTCAAATACCGTGCCATGAACAATTATTTAGATAATGGGCGGCTATGACTGTACCAGTATTATAGAATTTGCCAAAAAAAAATTTGAAGAAGGACTTGGATATGGATCCTTACAAAATACAGGCCTATCATGAATTGCCTCCACCAGATATTAACAGACATCTTGTGCCTTATCAGGCATATTTCCAACATCTCAAGGGCTTATTTTATCTAAATAATTGTTGATCGCACGGTATAAAACTACATTAAAGGCCACCTTGAAAGCAACATAACCGCGCTAATACTTTTTAAAATGCCTAAGTTTCTGATGCTTGAGAGTTCGTAATACAACATCAAACTAACAAGGGTTAAAAAAACTCTGTGGAATGATGCCTGGAAGACATCACGAAATTAAAATCAATTTGTTATAGTTTCATATATTTTGAAACTACCTGTATGTACTCCAATTAAGAAGAAAACAATAAAAATATATCAAATTAATTAGTTTAACATATTTTATTTAACGAATTAATAATGATTACTTGAACATAAGATAACAATCTTAAGAGTTACGACCTACTGGTTGTTCGCGAACTCCTTCTCGTACTCGGAGTACTTGATTTTGTACTCTGCCCAATCATCCTTGTTTTCGCAATGCCACCTTTTAATGACCCCATCAGGCTTGGTGAAAGAGCACCAGGTATCATCACCTTCCAAGAGGATGCCATTCACCACATCTTTCGTGCAGATGCATTCAGGGAGCTCTGGAAGGTTGCATGGGTTGCTGTGATGGAGAAACTTGCCGTCGCATCTGACGTTGCCTGCGGTGTCCTTGATGGGTTCGTAGTCATCCCAGCACTTGCAGTTTTCCAGCGTGAATGCACCATGGGCAGTCACAGCCATGGCGAAGATGACGAGGAGAGTGATGAACTTTGCCCTACAAGGTTATCAACTGTGCAGTGCAAGCAAATGCGGTTTGTTGTTATTACTTACATATTGGTTCTCGGTTGAACGTTGAGTAACGAATGCGGGATTATACTTAAGTTGTTATTTTATAATCAATACGAGTGTTTATTGCTCATGTGTGCAATTGTGGGAGGTGGAAACTGATTAGCTTCATTCAGAGAAAACATCACGGATACATTGTTATATTATTTTACATAACAATTAGGTTAAAAGGAAAACTAATTATATTATTAATTAATAACCTAACATGTAACAATGCTAAAGTTACAAGCGCTAGAATGATTTAATAAACCGTATAATGCACGTAGCTGAACGTAGCTGTCTTATCTCTAAGAATGCGTTTTCAGCAAACATGCATCCTTTGTTCACGTTTGGGTACATGATTGGGTAATTTCGCCCATACTTGAAAGTTCGTAACACAACATCAAAGTCACTAAAGTTACTTGATTTTGTTAAATAAAAGCTCGGTTTTGTGTGGAGTTATGTGCCTGACAGACAAGAAAATTTAAGCCAAATTGTTTAATATATTTTATTTAATGAATTAACAGCAAAAATAGAAAAAATAATAAAACAATCTCTAGAGCTTTATCCAATCTCTATCATATCTCTCTAGCCTAACCAAACCTAACCCAGTGTTTGTTGAGGAACTCCTTCTCGTACTCGGAGTACTTGATTTTGTACTCTGCCCATTCGTCCTTATTTTCGCAATGCCACTTTTTGACGACCTCACCGGATGCGCTGAAAGAGCACCAAGTGCCTTCCTTATCGGTGAGGATGCCGTTCACCTCATCCTTCGTGCAGATGCATCTGGGGGTCCTTGGGAGGTTGCAAGGGTTGATGTGATAGAGTCGCTTGCCGTAGCATCTGACGATGCCTTCGGAGTCCTCCTTGGGTTCGTAGTCATCCCAGCACTCGCAGTTTTCCAGCGTGATTGCAGCGTAGGCAGTCACAGCCATGGAGAAGATGACGAGGAGAGTGATGAGCTTTGCCCTACAAGGTTATCAACTGTGCAGTGCACACATATGCGGTTTGTTGTGATTACTTACATATTGGTTCTCTGTTGAACGTTGAGTTACGAATGCGGGATTAAGTCGTAATTTATAATCAGTAAGCATGTTGGTTGCTTATGAGTGCAATTCCGGAAGGGGAAGCTGATTAGCCTCATTAACGAAAATAATCACGGATTACACGATTGGGTAATTTTGGCACGTATTTAAATTGTACCAATGAAACATCACCAGATTAGCAATCAATACCTATCGTAGAATATGTATATTACGAATTATGGAAAAATAAAATAACATAAATAAGAGTACTAATTAAAGAAATACAAAATATTTATAATACGCTTTATGTGTGTTATCGACACATTTTGCAAGCAAAAATTATTTTAATTTTTAATTTTTTTAACAAATTTTAATGTATAGTAGATTTGATACTAATAGAAAACAATCAACAAAACTCTAAACATTTTTGAGGCAATTTACATGAAAAAGTGTTAGCCTTTTTTTAGTACGTTTGGATCATAATTCAACTCTGTCTGAATCAGAATCAGAATTTTGATCAGAATTTGGCAGAATGTCAACTAATATTTCATATTTAATTGTTTTCGAGATGTACAAAAAATACAGCCGATTCGAAACACTTCCAATTTAAACTCAGAAAAGGTTTTGATGGTGATGTAGAGTCTTGAGGAATATTCGTCTTGCAACATTTCAGTAGTGTTATGGCAAAACATGCTATCTGCCTTTATTTTTCAAAGTGTACTTTTTGGCATTAAATGGCCACAAATAGAGTATACTTTAAGTTAATTAAAGGGTTTAGTGTTGTATTGTACCTTTGTGTTATAAATAACTATGGCAATGATACATGCTAATCCACATTCACAATTATAAATACAAAATCTGTTGGCACTTAAGGCAAAAGTGAACACCACTTTCTTGAATCATATCTTCTTGCCATAAGACATTGCTCAAAACATTAGCTATTTAAATCTTCGTCCTTTTCAAAGGACAATCACTGTCTAGACTGAATTCACATCCCACATCCCATAGAGGATTTTAAAGTGTTTATAGAAGGTATGAGTTAGGTTCTGAAAGACACATTGAAGGAGGTTGTGACTACTTTTCGCAGAAACTTACGAAACTTAGAAGCTATTTCTGCCTCCCACAATCATGTCGGGGTCACCACTTGAGAGTCAGTGTATTCGGCCAATATAATTATCACCGAATCAAAAACACTATTTGTTGGTTACTCTACAAAACAACTTTTTTTTTTCTTTGCCACACCAATCGTCCCTCATAATCAACATGACGAACTCTGGTGAAATGTCTAGAGTACATGTAATTTAGGAACATCCATCAGGTGTTATATTGCATAAAAGAAAACATTAAATTGTAAAAATATAAATAAACTCTTTTTTTTTATAAATACGTATTTCTGCACTTAATTAATAGAAGTTTTACGATTTCCTTTACGTACATACATAATCCATCCCTCTTTTACCCATTGGGTATCGAGGCAATCCTTCCTTTACAATGTTGTTATAAATTGGAATTATTATGCAATTAAATAATATGCTGCAAGTAAAACTTTTCAGTAATATATTCATATGAACTGGACACATTAATGAATGAAAGACACTTAGGCCTCTTATATTTCCTCTTCTAACTCATGAGATTTTATCAAGGGTTGTCCCAATCTTCAGTACTGGCAACTTGCACTGCAGGATCCAACTGATAGAAGTATTCGAATTTGTAAATACTACTTGTCGATTGTGAAAATTGTTAATATTTTACTGTGATCTCACCCACATATCCCACGATGTTTAGCATAGTGTACTGAGTCACGAGTAGATGCGGAGAGAAGATATAAAATACAGCTGTAGTAAGCAGTTTTAAGGTTGAAATATGTAAATTTGCATAGATTTTATTTTTTTTCATTAAGAATAAAGAAATAAAAATACGGCTAAATTAGCATGATAAATGTATGAAAAAGTGGAAATCAGAAGCAAATTAATACATTAAGGTACAATACAATACAAGTTGTGCACTTAAGATTGCCTTCATAACTTAATATAATATATTTTTGCCTATTATTAACTAAATAATAAATCTATACTTCATTTCTTCACTTCTTTTCAAATGTAACCTAACCTAACCTAACCAAATGAAATATTATGCATCAAATGGGAACAAACACATATTTCTGCAATTTTTAAAGAGCGCCATAGCCGTCAGGTAATAGGCAATATTTGTAATATCTATATATTTTTCGTCTATTTTTAAGTAAATAATAAATCTATACTTCATTTCTTCCCTTATTTTTTTATATGTAACCCAACCTAACCTAACCTAGCCTAATGAAATATTATGCATCAAATTATAAAAAAAAAAACACATATTTCTGCAAATTTTAAAGAGCGCCAAAGTCGTCAGGTAATAGGCAAATATTTATAATATCATCATTCTTCCAAACAATGTTTTGGTTTGAAGTTATTTTGCGCTTATTTCCATGGAATGGATCAGAACTTAAGAAATAGCTCTGTCATCAGGTTTCAGTTTCTCGTACACCGACATGAATTTCGACTATGCATCTATAATTTCTATATATAACTTACTATACAGTCTATATTTTCGTATTTATTTATGTTTTACTTCTAATGCTTCTTTTCATAATAATCCTAAAGGTAAGTCAAAATACTTAATTACTTTACACCCATGAACTTGTAGTTATAAATTATCCTTGTTTAGATTTTATGAATCGGTGGTTAATACTTGGTGAAACATATTTAAATTAGTATAAATAAAGCACGTGATTAAGTTTCACAATTTTATAATAGATAAACTCAACAATTGTTTCAGTCTTATTTGTTTCTTGATAATGGTCGTGAGACCAAAATGATTGTAGAGTTTTTCTATTAAAAAATTGTGAAACTTAACCAAGTGCTGTATTTAAACTAATTATCCTGTTTTTTTGAGATTCGTGTAAGGACTACAAAATTTAAAATAATATGAATATCGCACGTTCATGCAAATGATTTTTAAAAATTGAAAAATTAAAGATATGTGCTCTATACAGTCTATATTTTCGTATTTATTTATGTTTTGCCTCTAATGCTACTTTTCATAATAATCCGAAAGGTAAGCCAAAATTCTTAATTACGTTACATCCATGAACTTGTAGTTATATATTATCCTTGTTTAGATTTTATGAATCGGTGGTTAATACTTGGTGAAACATCTTTAAATTAGTATAAATAAAGCACATTATTAAGTTCCACAAATTTTTAGTAGAAAAACTCAACAATTGTTTCAGTCTTATTTGTTTCTTGATAATGGTCGTGAGACCAAAATGATTGTAGAGTTGTTCTATTAAAAATTTGCGAAACTTAACCAAGTGCTTTATTTATACTAATTATCCTGTTTTTTTTTTAGACTCATGTATGGGCTATAAATATTAAAAAAAATCTGAATATGGATAATTCAAAATTGCAAGATGGCGGCTCCTGCAAAACTCGTGCGTAATTAATAAAATCAAGATGGCGGCTCAATTCAAATATTCAAAATGGCGACTCCCGCGCAGATGTTAGGCAGCCCAACATACACATATCACCTGACCGGATGTATTCGGAGTCGAAAAAGCTCCCATGTAATCCGTATAGAGCTTTTGACCCCGGACTCTCTTAGCTTATCTACTTATGTTCATGCAAATGATGTTTAAAAATTGAAAAATTTAAAGATATGTGCTCGTATATCTACGTTTAAGCAATGATGTAAACGGAAACATGCAGGCAAATCTCAGGATTCTCGCATAATTCATTATGCAAGGACTAAGTTGAGGATTGAGCACTTATTATACAAAACATGCTGATGCGATAACATTAAATACCACTATTGAACCTAAACAAATACCACCAGTTAACCCAAAAACTTTTATATTAATCGTGCTGTATTTATACAAGATATAGGAAAGTGAAGTTTATCTACTAGAAAGCTAACAACTTGTTTGTTCAAGATCCAACCAATTCTAAAAACATATACCAAAAAATATATAGTAAAGTAGATTTTAGTTTTTTTTACATTGGTCGTGACACTGTCCAGTGGTAAGATACCTAAACCACTAAGCCACATTGGCAGTGAAAACTGCCGAAATGTCGAAAATGGTTGGCAGTGGATTGAGAGTAGATGAGGGAAATATGGTAGAGACAAAGAAGATGATATTGTTGTACTTTAAATATAAAACTTTTTTTAGTTATTCTACAGCTGATGTTGAAGTAATAGTTATAGCAAACAAATGTACATCATTAATCAAATATATATTTTTTTATTATATTCGGCCAATAATTTTTCTGACGGAAGAATTATTAGATTAAATTTGTGGCGGCAAATAATTTTAGCCTGGAAGAATTATGAGCAAAATACATTACAAAACATCGGCAATAATGTGCAATTTTAGAAAAATCCTTTTGGCTACTCATATACATTGAAGAGTAATATAATAAGAATAGATTGTATATGTATATAGAATGTATATAATAATGTAATGTAAAATATATCTAAAGGTAATCGTATTTTTCTACTAAGCATGTCTAAGCATATTTTCTCGATTTGTGAGTACTTTTCCTGCAGCAGAGTTATCTTTCTTTTTAATTTTCAATGGAATAAGATCTGTGGCAAAATCTGGTCAGTTAAATAAAATCTATTGTATCTATTGTTCGTCATTATGCGAATATAGAGATGAATATTTGACGAAGATTTGATGAATGAACAAACCACCCTATATGATTCTCATGATCCTAGAATACTTAGAACCAAAATAAAGGTTTAAAGGTTCTGATAGGTACGTTCCTTTGCGATTTATCGATAGGAAAACCCAATAATATTTTAACTTTTGAATTTTGACCAATTGGGCTGTACATTAATAGGTTCCACAGAGTTACAACTATTGCAGTGTATTTTAAAATATTTTTCCCAATTTCTTTAGGAATCAGTACATTTTGTTCTGCACATTCTATAAGGTTTACGTTCATGTTTTTTTCTTATTTGTTCCTTGCACTGCTGTCTACATGCACTGTCTGAGCTGTTTGAGAAGAAGCTTATTTGTTTCATCACATCTCTTATCGTTTCGTTGATTTGGTTGACTTCCTTGGCACTTTCTTTAATAATTTCTGTGGACAAGAATTTAGGACAATTTAGGATAAAAGTTGCAACTATTGTATTGTATTCTAAAATGTTTTACCAATTCCTTTACGAATCAGTATATTTTGCTCCGCACATTTTATAAGGTTTACGTTCATGTTTGGTTTTATTTGTTTCCTGAACTGCTGTCTACATACACTGTCTGCGCTATCTAAGGAGAAGCTTATTTGTTTCATCACATATTTTATCGTTTCGTTGGATTTGTTGAATTCTTCGACACTTTCTTTAATAATTTCAGTGGACAATAATTTAGGACAATTTAGGGCAAAAGTTGCAACTATTGTACTGTATTCTAAAATGTCTTTCCCAATTTTTTTTACGAATCGGTACATTTTGCTCCGCGCATTCTACAAGGTTTACGTTCATGTTTGGTTTTATTTGTTTCCTGAACTGCTGTCTATATGCAGTGTCTGAGTTGTTTGAGAATATGCTTGTTTGTTTCACCATAATTTTTATCGTTTTGTTGGATTGTTGACTTTTTCGGCACTTTATTTATTAATGTCAGCGGACAAGAATATAGCTCCCCCCATTCTACAAGGTTTGCGATCCTGTTTCCTGTTCCTGGTTTTATCAGTCTCCTTTTCTCAAACAAATTTTTTGTTTCGTTACATCCTTGAAGGATTCTTTGTTTTTGCTGTGACTTTGTCAACACTTTCTGTGGTAATCTTGGTGAATAAGTTAGCGTATATGCTGCCCAAAATGGACACAGAAATGATTAAAATTATTTAAAAAAATATTGAACAGCTATGAACAGCTTCTTTCATTGAATGCTGGCATTCATCTCCATTTAGACAGTCATTGGCTTTAGCTATGGTATACCATGGCAAATAATTATTCTATCGTCAAAGCAAAATTAATTTAAGATAGATGAAAAATTACAGGTTGTTAGGTATAATATGCAGTACGAAGATATAAGAACTTCGGATTTGATGGTTAGATTGCGATTTATTGTCAGTTTTATCAGATAAAACCAGGGCTTCTAAAAGTTAATTTTTATATATTTTTTATATGTATATATGTTATATTGAATATATATTATATTTTATTACTATTTAGTTTCAATAAATGTTTTTTGTGAAAAAGGTTTTCTGTATATTTTTTGCAACCTTACGAAGGTCTTACTACAACACTTTGAGATATACAAATGCGAAAACTAGCATCTATAATCATCAAATAGCCTCAAGATGGTGAAGTACTGCCACACTTTGAGAAACTTTAAGAAACACTGCCTCAGGTATTTATGTTGTAAATTGTTGCTATTCCAGATAAGTGTCTTATATTACATATTGGTTTTGAACAATGGTTCAAAAGGCATTGTCTAGGTATTACAAATGCACGTCAATAGTGATCAAATCTTGAAAATGTCGAAATGCAAATCGGCAAATGTAAACATGCCATTGTTCTAGAGTAAATGAGTCAAAGAAGATAACACGAAAATTAGCGATTTTTGTGTGACAAACGCGAACACCTCACCACAATGGAACAGAGATAGTGGGACATCCCATGAAATTAGGTGACATTGGATCGGTCATCAGCACTTGGGTGGGGGGAATTTTTGACCCCCCGGCTCGTGCTTATCGCTAATTAGCGTTATGAAAAGCCGAACCGAAGCGTGCATTGTTTTGTGCATCGCGACCGGAGACGGAAATCGTGGCATTGACGGCGACTCGTGTACCAGTATTTATATATAAATACTGCCGACAGCTGCTGCGGTGACACCAGTAGTTCATCATCAAGCTAAGAACAACACGTAAGTCGCATAGAAATAAACGTCCCACTTATACTCCTCTCGCGTGTTTCGACAGGCGAAAATAGACGCGAAACCGGAGATGGCCGATTGCGTTAATTAACGCATTAGAGTGTCGCTGCATGTTTTTTTGTTATTTGTTCTGGCGCGGATTGCAGGAATTGTTTGATTTTGCGAAACGGACGTTGGGAAATTATAACAGGCTTGCGCCATCATTTAAACTAATTTATCAGGGATACGAATCGGTTGTTTGGTGAAGTGGTTTCTTAACATCTTAAAAAAAGAATGCTCTACTATACCAAAGTCCACCAGTCGATACAATAAAAGCACAAGTATCACTTATTGGCTCTCCAATCCTCATTATATTTCCTTGTTGTGCCACAAGTCAATTAACGTAATTGTAATTATCATAGGTACTTATAGTTGTTGATAGTGAATAATTTTATGAACGATAAAACTAAACGGACACAAAAATGTTGATGCATAATTTTTTTCCAATAATCCAATTCTTTAGGAGCCGATTTGAAGGCGGTGATATCATGTACTGTTAAATTGTGCGTGCACATTAAAGAACGCGGTAAAGAAGATGGGAATCCATTAGTATAAAATGCTTGATTATTATAGTGAGCGAATATTATAGTGATTGATGTATTGATTGATTATTGCAGTCCATTGTTATTTTCTGTGTCTGACGCTTTAAGTAGTCAAATTTTTGTATCTTTTATCAGTGTAAATAAATAAATCTGTAACGATAAAATCTTAAATATAAGTAAGTATGTGATATAGTTTCATCCATTTTGGATACCATTTATTATTATATTTCATATTGTTCTATTCCACTTTTATTGGAGTACTTACTGGTAGTTTATATGTTTATAAATTGTCTTTTTTTTTTACATTTGCAAATAAATAATTAAAAGTCAAAACATCTATAAAATTTTATCTAATATCATATATTTATATTAAACTCAAAAAAATGAACACCTCTGAAGATGGCTGAAAGATAGCCGAAACTAGTTTAGTAAGGTGAAGAAGAAATAATAAAAATAATAAAAACAAGAAAACATTTCAATATTATATTTACATATTATAAACTACCCGTAAATACTTCAATAAAGAAAGAAGAAAACAATAAATCAATTCAATTCAATTCAATTCAATTTATTTCATGTTAATAGCTTTGCAGCCTTACAATTCTCATTACATAATATAATTTTTTTTAAATAAAAAAATACATATAAAAAATAATTCTGTAATATTTCTCATATTAAGGTTAATTATTTAAATAATTTGTATTGTAGTGTATTATCAATACAATTATGAAATAATAATTATCACTAAAATACTCAAAAACATGGGAATGATGTCATAAAAATCATAATGACTTCGTATGTTAAGTTGATACAGCGCGATTTTTATTATACGAATACGAGTAAGCAAATCTAGTAACTTTAGTGACTTTTATCTTGTATTATGAACTTTCAAGTATAGTAAACTTTTGCATTGTAAAAAGGGTATTAATGAGGTTATGTTCAAGTGTCAATGTCATAAATAAAAATTGTTAATGTTGAAAATGCCTTGTGAATATGTTTTGTATCTTGTCTGATAGCACCTCTTTGTTCATTTTCTCACAAATATTGACTGAGTTGAGTTAATTGAAAAAGTTAACAATATAGTACAGTGGATTGCAAAATAAAATTACAGAATTTTTTTTCGTCTGCTTGAACAACCTTAAACTGGTGAAGTGGTGAGGCGAAAGTTTACCCCAAAACACTGCTCCTGAATCATTTATAGCTTAGGTTTCGTCTTTTAGAACAGGCATTTTAATACTTAACTTATAAAAGTTTTGAACTCAATGTCAACTTTGAAAGATTGTCAAATTTAAAAAAAATGGGGTTAAGGAAAACCACAGTTATACAATAACATTTTGAGCAAAAACAAATACAGGAAACTGTTCTTGTCTACTTTTATATATATATATATATAATCGATCTTTATTGGGCTATCGACCCCATATGGGGTCTTTCCACCTCTTTTTTTTAATAATTAACTGTATATTACGAAATTAGATGGGTAAATATCTCATAACATATTGAGAAACAATATTTGTCAAGATCTGTTGGATACGCTTAACGATCGAATGTCAGAATGTCAACGCATGTCAGTAGTAAGTTTTTCGCAGATCATCGCAGCAAACTCGAATAGATACAATAATATTTATCAGAATTTCGAAGTTTACATTAATTATCTGTTATTGTTATAATGTTCTACAGATCATCCATAGATATGAATTGTCAAATTCATGGGCCAAAATGTCAATAATTTTGACAGCGTACTTTTAAAAAAACTAGCAACAAATATGTCATTGATGTCAACATGTGTTTTGAGGTTACGAAACCTATTAGTTTTTAATAATGTGAGTTGGTTTAATAACAAGAAGTAAGTACCATTGCAATTTTTAGTTAATAAATTGTGAAAATGAGAAAGAAACAAAAACGTTTAATATTCTTCAAAATTGGACAATTGGACAAAATATGAAATAAACATTTTAATATTGCCGAAAAAATTAAATAGTTAAAATATCCATTGGCGTTCCTAGTAATTTTATCAATAATGCCAACCCAATGGCAGTTTCACAATTCATATCTATAAAGGAATTAGTGTGTTTACATATAAATATTGCAAAAACTAAACATTACGGAAAGCGTCGAATCAAAATTTTCCGAAGCGCACGAAAATTATTAATGGAAGAAAGATGTAGAATTGGTTGTAGGCATATCATTGCTCAGAAGTTAGCTACTATATTATTAAATTACTTACCGACTAATGTTTTATGTATTTACCTTTCAATTTAAACTTGGCTCTGATCACATTCAAGTTTGCATTAATCATTATCAATTTGGCATTCATCAAAACCATGTTGGCATAAAACAAATTCATGTTGTCATTGTTTAATGTCAACATGGTTTTATTAATGCCAACTAGACTGTGATTAGTGCCAAGTTGAAGTTTAAAAGGTATATAACAGCATTCTGTATCTATGAAAATAATATCAATGCTGTAACATCTACTTACAGAGGCTAAAGCAACGTCAGTAAAAGTGATACAGAGCACAATCATGCGAAAAAATAGAAATTTTGCTGTCAATAAATGCCTATTTTAATTTTGTATCACCAATCTGCGAAATTTCCGTCTCATAGAGCGAGTTGAACTGGCTTTTAGGTTTCTGAATTTTTAAATTTTTATGTTATGTGTGCATGTATAGTTAGAACAATTCTGTCTGTATATTTATGTATTTTGTCGCTTTGTATCTGATATTTGCTGAATTTTATATTTTTCCCCATATAATTGACGATCCACATCCGTTTCATGTATAACATGTTAACATGTAACTAGTGGCCAAGTGAACATATAAATATTCTATATTCTAATCCCTCAGAGGGATCAAAGCAAAATACATTAGTCAGTACCAATCGCAGTTGTGAAATATTCGTATTGGTTACTCACATTAAAAAATGAGCTATACAGGGTGTGCAAAATTGAGAAGGCTGCAATGGGTATCTTTCTCATTATTACCTCAAAAATCGCCATATTGAATTTTTAAGTCTGTTCAATAAACTCAAGTAACTTTTGTCTAAAACATAACTTTGTTTGAAACAAATTCTGCATACCTTTTATAATTTCCAAAATATTTGACTTTAAATAAAATTTAGATTTTCGTTATTTTTAGAATAATATTCTTTTCCGATTTTTGAAACTTTCTCACTGGCATATGTTCCAATGCTGAAAACTGTACAGCATTGCCCATTTAACCTAATTTCTCTGTTCAATAAACTCAATTAACTTTTGTCTGAAACATAACATGGTTTGAAACAAATTCTGCATACCTTTTATAATTATCAAAATATTTGACTTTCAATAAAATTTTGATTTTCGTTATTTTTAGAATAATATTCTTTTCCGAATTTGAAACTTTCTCACTGGCATATGTTCCAACGCTGAAAACTGTACAGCATTGCCAATTTAACCAAATTTTTCTCTTTATTAATAAGAAAAATACCCCTGTTAGCCTAGTCAATTTGGGACACCTTGTATATGAAGTTCTATTTATTATTAATAATTAGATGGCAACAATTTAGGAAACAAACCTGATATTGGGATATTAATCCCAACTTAAGCAGCGGCGGTAATTAGCCACAGCAGCACAAATAAATAAATTAGTTATTCAATAACAATTAATATATAAAACAAGTTCAATTATTAAGCTACATAAATAAAGTCAAATAAAAAGTTATACCCGTATTAATTATAGGTACTTATAAATAAAATATGATTTTTTGATGGTGCTACAATTGAAAACTTCATTTAGAATGGCACTTTTCAGAGCCAAATTTCAACTTTGCAAGAACACAAAAACATATTTGCGTCTGAAATACATGTATTATTTTTATTATTATTACAAATTCCATTGAGAATATTACATCAATAAATGTATTAAATTTGAATAAATATCATGCCTCTGATAATGGTTTTTTAAAAAACCGAAACTAGTCAGGCGAAATAAAATAAATAAATAATAAAATAAAATAAAAATAATTATTTACCAGTAAGTACTGTTATAAATATTATAATATGATATTTTTTTATGTTTTCATCTATTTTGGATACCAGTTAATATAATATATGTTATTGTTTTCTTCTGAATTGGAGTACTTACTGGTAAGTAAGTAACTTACCAGTAAGTACTCTAAAGGTAATTAGTTATTTATTTATTTTTCCCTACTAGTTTCGCAAGAAGAAGTGCTGTAGTTTTAAAGATTACTGTCAAAGGATCAATTGAACCTGCAAAAATCTAAATTATGCTCTAATTTTCAGGAATTGCCGTCAATAATATTAAAGAGGTACTTACTGTACTTACTGTTAACATATCAATAATTACTGTGAACTTTTCAATTATTTCAGTAAACATTTTAATTATTCTAGAAAATTTTTTCGAACAATTTGCATAGAATCTAACGAGAGGAAGACGATCGGTTTTACTCGATTCAAGATGATCTTATTGTTAGAACCATTATAGTTTAATTGATAATTTAAACAATATAAATATAGCGATGAATATAAATATAGATAAGATGAGATTTGATCTCAAACGAAATGAGATCATAAATCAGAGAAATTATTCATGGAGAAACATTTACAATTATCTTATGAAGGATTTAAACGATGACTATTATGATGGACAAATTATTTTTTATGCAAAACACTTAATCGTATTTTACTATAATTATTACAATCTGATCAAAGATGGATCAATGAGTAATGTTATGCCAACTTAAATTACCAAATGAAGATCAAATTATTTTGATTATGTTTTTATCAACTGAGCTATCTGTTGCCATTGGTCAGTCAATGTGTTACAATGAGCCATAGAAAATACATATTCAGAGATAAATTTGACACTTTTAATATTACCCTAATCAAATCTCGACTATTAATTAGTACAAGCCTTGATTTACTAATTACCATTGTGTACTTTAAATAACTAATAAATTTGAATACTCTAAATGAATGGCCTTCGAATTATGCAAGATAATAAAATTGTATTTGAATAGCCTACTCACAAAGCAACCACATATGAATCATGCCGTCAACAATTGGTACAATGAAGAGCTCAAAAGTTAATTACTTGATAATTGAAGCAAAAATAACCTAGTAATTCAGACGCATCTAAATATTATAATGTTTTATAGATTCTGTGATATTTTTTTTAAAATAGCTCACAAAGTTAATTTCTTGTTAATTTAGGCAAAAATAACCTAATAATTCATACATATCTAAATATTCTATTTTTTTATAGATTCTGTAATATTATTTTCAAAATATATGTTTTCATTTATTTTTTTGTTTAAACAATTCAAAACTGCAATCAAATTTGATAGATATTTAATAATTAAATAACTCTTAAAGGTTAATGTATGATCGATTTTGATTGACATTTAATATCTTATAGATTTTAGTAAAGACTATTTGATATTTATGATGCATTGATTGAAATTGATTGATATGAAATTTAAAAAAAAAAACATTTTTATACATACTTATAATTTGAATTTTTATTTCTGGACTTTAGCTTAAGCTTTCAAGGAGGAGAGGCTAAGCTAAGGTAGTACAAAATATTAGCATCGAGCATATTGTTAGCTTCATAAAGTACCTAAGAATATAATACATTTTTAATTGACATTTATCAAAATATGTTACACATGCCAGTTTTTTTAGATGCTTTGATAATTTTTTCAAAACATTTTTTTTCAATTTTTGGTTGGTTTCGACAATTTACAAAATGCACCGATTTTGATAAACATTTAAAGTTGGAATCTAGATTGTTATCAAATATTTGATAATTTCATTACAATTTTGCCAAATTAGTTTCTGTATTTTTGTAAGAAGTTTGAAATCATGATATTTCCTCAGAATATGCCATAGAAATGACATTTCGGAGAAAAATATAATGAAATAATTATATATAAATATAAGCATGTTTATATTTCTCTGGCCGTTTTTGGCTTTTTAAAGCAATTTAATATTTGGCTAGTTAAGGTGGCCCTAAATATCGAAATTTAAAATGTTACTTCATTTGGCAATTGAAAACTTGAAAAACTTGAAAAAAAAAATACATAATCGTTTATACAGGGTATATCTAAAATGGTGTCCATTATTTATACCTCACGTATTACCAACCAATATGACTCTAAATCCATAAACAAAATTTTCCTGTGATGGCTATTTTTGTAGTTAGAAGTGTATGAAGTTTTGTCTGCAGATGCTCAATTTACAATTTTTTTACAAAAATTTCGGAATCAGCCATTTAAAACGGTCCAAAGTTAAATTTAAAAAAATTTAATCCATTTTTTTCACACTATCATTGTTATTCATAAAAATTTAAACCGTGGTTGAGCGGTAATTTAGCGGTGTTTGACAAATGGTTACCATGGTTAGTAAGACAAAACCACCGTGGCGTTATACCGTGGCTTAAATTTTTATGAATAACACTGTTAATTTTGATAAAATAATGGGTGTTTTCAAATTTTTACTAAGGCAGGAATACATCTGGCAACTATGGAAGTAAGTACTTCCATAGCACTTCCATGGCAATTATGGAAGTACTAACTTCCATAGTTCCATAGTAAATACTTAGTTTTATGTTTTTATAACCCAGGCCATGAAAGTGACTAATCATTTTTTTTTCATCTTGACTACTAACTTAACAATTTTGTTTGTGGACTTAGGGTTATATTGGTAAGTAGTATGTGACGTATAAACGATGGATACCATTTTTGAGACTCCCTGTATTACTTATTTCTTAACTTATATTACATTATATTACATATATATTCTTTACATATTCTTAACTTGTTCATATGCATATTGCTATGTGTAGTATAGTGTATATTACATATATATTCTTTACATATTCTTAACTTGTTCATATGCATATTGCTATGTGTAGTATAGTGTACACACTTTTTATAATTAACTTTATTTATTCATAGGCACTTAGCTCTTGATAGTTTTCATATTTTTCTTCCTCTAGTTGACGATTTTTATTATTTGTATTGCAAAATACTACGAATAGAATTCTTTTTAAAATAGAAAATAAAAGACATGATTGCTGAGAATAAATTTTAAATGAATGACATTTATACGAGAACGGCTAGTCGTTAAAGTGGATACACTTTTAAACTTACTTGTAACAACAATTTATCGAAACATTAGAAATCAATTAACTTGTATCATAAGCACTCAATAATTCCCGATACTGGTAGCAAGATTGATGTTAAACTTTATTACTGCACTTAGCTAGAAGTGGCAATAAAATAGAAAACGCAATACTATTTATGCTCACTAACATGCACAATACAGAATTATCAAAATCGTTTTTAAAAATCAATATTTTGTTAGAATTTAAAGCCATTATTTATTATTGGAATAATATTTGCGTGCATCCATTAAACATGCCTAATGCATTTCAAGTAATGATCGCATGGAGGTTAAGTCTAGAGCTTATGTGCAACTGAATGAAAAAACTGTGGTTAAAATCTTCCTTCTTTGAAATAAATAAAAACGAATTGAAAAAAATTGAATTCAATCTTTTAGTTTCTTTTGGGTGGCGTTTTAATTGATCATTGATTGGATTTATATGCCTCCCATGAATTTCTAATCATAATTTTATTTGATTATCACCTGATATTATACCTGTATTCTATTAAAATATTTGATTATTTTATTGGAATTTTATTTAAAGTTTTATACAATTTTTTTTTCTTTTTTTCTATATTTTCATTACAGTTTCATCCATTTAGGATACCAGTTATAATAATTTTTTTTATTGTTTTCTTCTTAATTGTCCTTATTTTTAGTGCTTTTTTGTATTAGTACTTACTGGTAGTTTATCTTTTTTTTTGTTTTTATTATTTTTATTGTGTCTTCCTGACCTTACTAGCTAATTGCTATTGCTATATTTTTCAGCCATCTTCAGAGGTTTATTTTTTGAGTCTAATATATTCGATATTACATCAGATATTGATATAAATGTTTTGACTTTTTTAAATTATTTATTTATTAAATAAAAATTTTCCCTTTTCGACCTCTTAGACCTAAAATCAAATCAAATCAAGGAATTTATTCAAATATTAACACAACAACAAACAATTACATTCAACACCTTACATATAACATATGTTTTGATAAGTAAATTATTTAAAAAAGTTAAAACATTTATATAAAAATCTAATCTAATGTCGAATGTATTAAACTCGAAAAAAATAACCTTATAGTATTATAAATAATAAATAACAAAAGTTTTAACAATAATAATATTAACAAATAAATAACTATCAATCGCAGAAAAGTCTCCTTTTAGACCAATATTTTTTAACCCTAGAGGATAAATATTTTCCCGCTGTACGTATTAGTACTCATATCGTACAGCTATTATGAATACATGTTTTCATATATAAATCTCTAATTTCTGAAAATATTATTAGGAGTAAAAAATGAAATATCTAACATGCATGTGAATTTTCTGCGAATAAGTGTGGAAAAGTGTTGCCGTGATGTAAATAGACACGATATTTTTTTTTCATAAGCCGATCGATTTCCTTGGCGAGGGAACAAATAATATCAACAGGTTATATGAGGTTATATGAAATGCAGACACTATGTAAACAGTTTTTCTGGCTAATTTATTTACACTTGTAGAGAATACGCCAGTGAATACCAAATGAACTATGTGCTCGGTTAGGAATCAGTTTGTGCAAGTTTGCGAAGAAAGTATGCAAAAACTTTCAGACTCTATGGAGTTGAATGTAATGAGATGGGAGTAAAAAATGAAATATCTGCCACGCTTGAGAATTTTTCGCAAATTTTTCGTTTTGAGGTTTTCCGCTGTACGTATTAGTACTCATATGTTACAGGTATTATTAATAGACGTTTTCATTTATACAATATATAAATAATATATATAAATATTTATATAAATCTCTAATTTCTTAAAATATTATTAGGAGTAAAAAATGAAATTTCGAACACGCATGTGGGTTTTCCGCGAATTTTCCTTTCGAGTTATTTTGGCTGAACATACTACTAATTATATCTAATACGCATGTAAATTTTTCGGGAAATGTTTCTGTTTAGCTTTTCCGCTGTAGGTATTCATATATAAATGTGTATGCTGTGTATGCTGTATGGTTCATATATATCAGCAATTGTTAAAATATGTTTGCATTAAGATATAAATCTCTAATTTTTTATAACATAATCAGGAGTAAAACATGAACTATCTAACTGGCTTGTGATTTTTTTGGGAATTTTCTTGTTGATTTTTTTGGCTGAACATACTACCATTTATATCTAATACGCATGTAAATTTTCCGGGAAATGTTTCTCTTAAGCTTTTCCGCTGTAGGTATTCATATATAAATGTATATGCTGTGTATGTTGTATGTTTTCATATATAACAGCCATTGTTGAAATATGTTTGCATTAAGATATAAATCTCTATTTTTTTATAACAAATAATAAATTATTATTATTATTAACATAATCAGGAGTAAAAAATGAATATATATAACCGGCTTGTGATTTTTTCGCGAATTTTCCTTTTGAGTTTTTTTTTGGCTGAACATCCTACCATTTATATCTAATACGCATGTAAATATTCCGGGAAATGTTTCTTTTACGCTTTTCCAGTGTAGATATTCATATTTGAATGTGTATGCTGTGTATGCTGTATGTTTTCATATATAACAGCAATTGTTAAAATAAGTTTGCATTAAGATATATATCTATAACTTTTTCTAACATAGTCAGGAGTAAAAATGAAATATCTAACAAGCTTGTGAATTTTCCGCGAATTTTCCCTTTTTTTGTTTTTTCCGTTATACGTACTATCATTTATATTTTATACTTTTGTGAATTTTCCGGGAATTTTTCCTCATAAGTTTTCCCGCTGTATGTACTACCATTCATATATTACAGCTATTGTTAAAATATGTCTACATTAATGAAATAATCTTCTCGTACATCAAAAAGACTCTAAACTCTAAATTGGGCCTATTTGCTCTTGGTGTTGCTTCTACTCTCCATTCACGATGTTTTTGCGTCTGGGGAGTCTATGAAAATCTAGTAATTTTGTTGGTAGTGTTTCGAAAATAACTAAGTTCCCCAAAAAAACTTGTCAAATTTTTTTTTTTTAGTTTAAGTTGTTCTCAATTTTAGGTTATATTTTTAAATGACATTGTTACCAGATGTAACTTTTGAATTTATTTTGGGTTAAGTTGTTTTCGATTTTAGGTTATATTTTTTAAATAACATTGTTCCCAGATGTAAACTTTAAATTATTACAGATGAATGCTAGCAGTGAAAAAAAAATATAAATCTGATAATGTGGTAGGAAGCAAATGTCTAATAGACAACGACACAAAGAAAAAATATTAACTTCGGTTGCATTACTGAATCAGTTTGTCCAACATGACAAAAAGAAAACCCAGCCAATTCGGTTGCAAAAGGTCGTGAATGTATAATACGTAACTTTGCTTCATTGGCGTTGTTTTTAGGTTACCGAATCAGATTTATATTCATTACTAAGCAAATCATTTTCTTATAAAATAATCGTAAAATAATAGTAATCCCTACTACTAATTTCATGGTAATTATTTACGTACTAGGGACAGTAGTACTGACTATTTTCTGAAATCGTCAGAAATATATGAGAATTTGTAATTCGGCAGTAAACTAATACATTATGGTACAATTTTACGCAATTTGGATTGCCTACATAACTTAATATAACCAAAGTACCCATAGAACAATGACAATAACGACCATCATGTAACCATAGTACAAGATCAATTGTTCTGCCTTGTGTCTCAAATATTATTATCGAACCAAATTCGCATATTCAGGTTTATGTTCATTAGTAAGTAAATCATTTCCATATAAAATAATCGTAATTTAATAATAATCTCAACTACTAATTTCATGATTATTACTTACGTACTACTAGTAGTACTGACTATTTTCTGAAATCGTGTGTTATTTATGAGAATTTGGAAATCGGCAGTAAACTAATACATTATGATACCATTTAACGTACTTTGGATTGCTACATAACTTAATATAACCACAGTGCCCATAGTACCATGACCATCACGACCATCATGTAACCATAGTACAACATCAATTGTTCTACCTTGTGTCTCAAATACTATTATCGAATCAAATTCGCATAACATAGCGCAATTACATTCAGTATTATGTTCATTAGTGAGCAAATCAATTCCATATACAATAAACGTAATTTAATAACAATCCGTACTACTAATTTCATGATTATTACTTACGTACTACTAGTAGTACTGATTATTTTTTGAAATCGTGACTTATTTATGAGAATTTGGAAATCAGCAGTAAACTAATACATTATGGTACAATTTTACGTAGTTTGGATTGCTACATAACTTAATATAACCATAGTATTCATAGTACCATGACCATCATGACCATGATGTAACCATAGTACTAGAACAATTGTTGTGTGGTGTGTCTCAAATATTATTATCGAACCAAATTCGCATAACAAAGCGCAAGTACATACAGATTTATGTTCATTAGTAAGCAATCATTTCCATATAAAATAAACGAAATTTAATAATACTCCCTACTACTACTAATTTCATGGTTATTATTTACGTACTAGGGACAGTAGTACTGACTATTTTCTGAAATCGTCAGTATTTTATGAGAATTTGGAAATCGGCAGTAAACTAATACATTATGGTACAATTTTACGTACTTTGGATTGCTATTTAACTTAATATAACCAGAGTACCCAAGTACCATGACCATCACGACCATAATGTAACCATAGTACAAGAACAATGGTTCTGTCGTGTGTTTCAAATATTATTATCGAACCAAATTCGCACAACAAAGCGCTAACCAAATGACCATCACGACCATGATGTAACCATAGTACCTACAAGAACAATGGTTCTGTCTGTGTCTCAAATATTATTAATGAATCAAATTCGCATAACAAAGCGCATTTTCATAAGTGTTTACTTTAATGATATATTAATTCATAATGAGTAAGTAGAAATTCCTTTTGTTTGCTTGTTAATTATTACATACATATTTACTTTAATTATGTATTGATTTATAATGAGTAAGTAGAATTTGTTGGATTGGTAATTATTAACATAAAATCCTCATAAATAACTAATTTTCAACTCGTCACTGAAGCAAGTTTTTAATGTCAATCTGATTTATTTAATATGCACATTCAAGATGAAATATTTTGCAAAAATTTTCAATATTCAGAGTGATCTATGCTTTAGGGAAAACTTTGGGAAATTAAAGGTTATGCTGCAGGGAAAACTTTGGGAATGGAAAGGTAATAGTTATAAAATTTATATGTGCAATTAAATTATGCTATAATATATTAATCGTAAAACACACAAACTTGACAAACTTGGGTGGGACAAAAAAACTGGATAATTAATGATAACACAAAATAATACAATTATATTCCTGTAAAATAACAGATCAATTTCAACCACAATAATCGTACCAACAAAAATTTAAACCTTAAATTTTCACATTATTTATATACAGGGTGATTTATTAGCTCAATGACAACCTCTTTGA
Organism: Othius punctulatus; assembly: GCA_951805005.1. Taxonomy (NCBI): domain Eukaryota; kingdom Metazoa; phylum Arthropoda; class Insecta; order Coleoptera; family Staphylinidae; genus Othius; species Othius punctulatus. The sequence goes on along the minus strand of OX638139.1, from coordinate 104,804,695 downwards.
AATGACAAGTGATGCTTTTGTAACCAAAAATGGTATATGAACATTCATTCGATTCGTCTTCGTTTAAAACCTAAGAGGCTTTAAGGATTAAACAAATCATTAAATCACATTCAAGATGTAATATTTTGCAAAATTTTTCAATATTCAGAGTGAGTTATGCTCTACGGAAAACTTTGGGAAATGCAAGATTGTGCTCTAGGGAAAATTTTGGGATATGAAAAGTGATAAAATTGTAACCAAAAAATGGTATGAGAACATTGTTCTGATTCGTCTTCGTTAAAAGCCAGATGAGGCTTAAGGGTTTAAATAAAGAATTAAGTTGGTAGAGTTACATTTAAAGAAGAAACAGTTGCCTGTACTGTTTTTAATATCGCTCATTTGACACAAATCATCGACGATTATAAACAACAACAAACAGAAGGACGTACATATAAACAATGGCAAAGACATAAACAATAACTTTTGTTATTAGTGCAGGCAACTGTTTATTGTATTATCCTGGCCATTCCTATCACCATTCCTTTTAGTTTTTAATACTTAATGCCTAATAGTTATAACTATACTTATAACTAATAATACATATAACTAACCCTTTAATACTTATAACTTCTAAAGGAAGACAAATCTGACCCTTGTTCATATAACATTTTTTGGTTAGAATAGCATTACTTGTCATTTCACAAAGTTTGTCGTAAAGCTAATAAATCACCCAGTATATTAATAATCTGGAAATTCTAAGGTCCAAATTTTTGTAGACTCGATAATTGTAGTCAAATTTTATCCGATTATGTGTCATTTTATTGATAATATGATAATAACTTAATTGACATTTATGTACAGTCATGCTCACATAAATCTAGTACAAACAATTTGACATTGCTATATAAAATTGCTATTGTAACCTAATTTCTTATACTAGATTTATGTGAGCATGACATTTATTTTGTGTTATTATTAATTATCCAGTTTTTTTTGTCCCACAAGTTTTGTCCAGTTTGTCAAGTTTGTGTGTTCTATGATTAATATATTATAGCAATTGTACACATGTATTTTATAACTATTTAAGTTTATCACATAACTCAATTTTTTTTAAATAATTGTAGTCAGGTATAGAATGTCAGTAACTTGTAAATCGCACAAAATGTCATTATATATTCAATTATTATTTAAAATCATTTTTAAATCTTATATATTATATTAGATTTTGGATATAAATTATTTTGATTTATTATTATTATTATTATTATTATTATACTATTATTATACATTATATATATATATATATATATATATATATATATATACGATTACGATGATAAATAAAGATTATTGAAATCTCTTCAAGAATCTGAATCTTGAATAATGTAAATCTCTAATATCTATTTCTATTATTATAGCAATACATTTTAGTATTATAGAATTATTACATTTCCAATAAATTCCGAGACATATCTTGAAATTAAATCATGTATATTTGTAATTTCATATTTTTACTACATATCAAACTGCTATAGTTGTAAGTTTAGAAAAGTGTTCGTATTTGTTAGGGGTACCATCCCTAACAGGCTATTGACCAAAAGGGCCTTATGCCTTGTGATTTGTGAACGTGTGTATGTATTCAATTATTAACTGACACCCTAGAAATGTGCTCTACAACGCCGTTAATGAGGTCCCAACGACGAAAGATATTAGTTTCTCAATATTAATGTAATACCTGCAAAATTTGCTCTAGAACTTCATTAATGAAGTCCCAACCTCACATGGTACTGGTTTCTCACTTTAGTGATGTATTTCCTGTACTGGGACTCGACCCAAGGACTTTGCAGGTGCTAAGCAAGCTTCTCGTTGGTAAAACATAATTTAAAGCATGATTGTTTAATCGTTTTAAGTTAATATATTTTGCGTCATAAGAATACGTTAACCAGACGTCAGGGAATAATTACATTAAATATTTGTAATCAAGTTTATCTACATTAGACCTTATGATCTCTGGTTTTGACAGTGATACTCACACTACAATTTACATCGAAAATAATTCATCAACAGCCTTATTATTTGTAAGCCGAATACGAGTAATCTATGTCGTAGTGGTATTAATAAAATTATTTAGTCATAATTATAATAATCAAAATAACAAAAAAATGATACTTAGTATCTAAAGTTTAGATATTTACATATATTTAGGCATAATCATATTGTTTTAGAACTGTACATCTTCTTGATATAAAAAACGTCACGGAATATGACTTTCATTTAGTATCGTAGAATTTTTTTTTTTTAGTTTTGATGGAAAGATAAACAGTGCAGTGAACAGCTGAACAGCTGATTAAGAGGACAAGTATGTCCCTAAGTATATCAAGTATATCAAGAACATTAGTAAATTCTCAATAATATTCTAAGCATTATCGCTAAGCAACAAATACTAATAACAATAATCATAATAACAATTTTCTTATTTCAATGATCAAAATTAGTTGCAAACTTATGTTCTATGTGTTTTCCATAAACTTCATTTTTTTAAATATTTTAAAAGCTAATCTAATAACTAACTTATAACTTAACTAACACTTCCGGTACATGAATTTGAGCCAAAAATCTTTGGGGATTTGGAGAAATTTGGAAATTTGGGTATATGAGACCTGGGAAGATCTGGGACTTTCGAAATTTTCTAAAAAGCACAGGTATAAATTTTCACGCAGATAAGTTATGCAATCAGGACTCTAGAGAAACATGATTATTATTTAAATAACATATCCAAGAAATTTTGTTCTTGCAACAAAAATTATTCTTAATAACTTGTTTTATTCGTAGTAGTATTTTAACTAGAATTAGCAGAGGTATACCTATCAGTATATTCAGCTAATAATTGACAAAATATTCTTATGTTTTTATGAAAATGATAAATTTGTAAATTTTCATGAAAGAAAGTGCTTTCGTGACCATGTATTGTTCTGAATAAGAAATTTCGAAGAACTGAAAATATCTCTAAACCACAAAAGTCACGATATCGAAAAAACATATCCAACAAATTTTCTTCTTGCAACAAAAATTATTCTTAATAACTTGTTGTTTTATTCGTAGTAGTATTTTAACTAGAATTAGCAGAGGTATACCTTCAGTATATTCAGCTAATAATTGACAAAATATTCTTATGTTTTTAAGAAAATGATAAATTTGTAAATTTTCATGAAAGAAAGTGCTTTCGTGACCATGTATTGTTCTGAATAAGAAATTTCGAAGAACTGAAAATATCTCTAAACCACAAAAGTCACGATATCGAAAATTTTCATGATCCCAATAATTTATTTTACTATGTAAATAAAAGTGAAAACGAATCAATCAAATCAGAAATTTAAAAAAAATCTACAAGGGTAGGTTTATATATAGTGAACAAACTTGGTTTGTGTACTCTTAACACACTTCAGTATGATCCATTATAATGTGGTGCTTGTGAAAGTATCGTAGCAGATAAAATACGGAAAACTGTTTTCATCTTCAAAATGAAAGTATCGTAGCAGATAAAATACGGAAAACTGTTTTCATCTTCAAACTTTTGAGTATTGTTTTGCTAATGAATATGGTCACGTTGCACAGAATATTTATTAGCATAAAGCTACATAATTTATACACAAACCAAATTAAAAATATATGAAAAACAAAACAATATCAAAATGAAACACAAGTAATACAAACATTTTGTTTTTCAAAACATACGTTTAAGTGTGGAACGTTTAAGTGTGGAAAATGTCTATGTGCAATGGGTTTTCCATATTTTATTAATACATTGACCTATTTTTGAAATCTGTCATCTTTGGATAAAAGTCATTTATATCTTATTTTGGAAAACTGCCATTTTTGATCATTTTGAATAAACTTTCATTAAAACAAGTTCGTTCCAAAACAATGTGAGTACTTCGAAATATACTTATATTTGACCTTATTACGAAAACACAGTTATAGCAGTTTTTGGTAACAGTAATTTTAATATAATTTAGGAAACTTCCATTTTTCACTATTTTTGAATGGTAAAAAAAAGTTCGTTTCAAAATTCCACATACAATGTGTATCAGACTCATTAAAAGAAATTTTAGGGCAACCAAATTTAACTTTATATTTTAGTAAATTAATCTTAGACAATTTGAATTCAGACTGAACACGTTGTAGAAATAGTTTAAAAAATGTTTTATTATGTTATATTATGTATTATTTCAAGTAAAACAAGAAGCAGGACCTTATCCTAAATCTTAAATAATTAAATCAAATAATTATACAGGTTTATCTTAAAACTAATGTAGAATCACATTGCAAGTTTCCCTTCTACTAAACTAAAATACATTTAAAGCTATTTTGGGAAAGACAGTACTTTTAAATGTACTCTTTGTGGTGCTTAGCATGAAACTTCGTTGAAAACAATTTTTGGGTAACAATGATTTATATCTAATTTTAGAAAACTGCCATTTTTGACTGTTTTTGAATAAACTTTCCTTAAAACAAGTTTGTTTCAAAACAACGTAAGTACTTCGAATTATATTTAATCATTCAATTATTTAAAGCAATTTTTGGAAAAAATTATTTAAATCCAATTGTGGAAATCTTCTATATTTGACTATTTTGCAATAAACTTAGGAGAATGCCGGAATACACATTTAAACCCATTTTGGGAAAGATAGTACTTCTAAATATGCTCTTATTGGGGCTTAGCACGAAAACTCGTTAAAAACAATTTTTGAATAACACTTATTTTATATCTATTTTAGGAAAACTGCCAACAGTTTTTGAATAAACTTTCATTAAAACAAGTTCGTTTCAGAACAACGTAAGTTCTTCGAAATGTATTAAATCATTCAGTCATTTAAAGCAATTTTTGGTAAAAATAATTGAAATCCTATTTGGAAAACATCTATTTTTGACAATTTTGCTTAGGAGAATGGTGGAAATTACATTTAAAGCTATTTTGGGATAGACAGTACTTCAAAATATACTCTTATTGTGACTTTAAAACATTTTTGCATCACACTAATTTATATCTAATTTTGGAAAAGTGTTATTTTTGACTATTTGTGGCTAAACTTTACTTAAAACAAGCTCAACGAAAACAACGTGTGTTAAAATAAATTCGTTTCAAAATTGCACTTATTTGGAGCTTATCATGAAGACTCATTTAAAGCAATTAAGGGTGATCTAACCTAACTTTACGTTTTAATAAATAATCGCTGAGCAATTTTGACTATAGATTGAACACGTTTTAAAAAATGTTTGAAATATAATGTTTTATTATCACAATTAAAGTAAAACCAGAAGTAGAATGCGTAATTTTTATCTTAAAACTACTGTAGAATCATCTTGCAAGTTTATCTTATATTGCACTAGGGGGAATTTTGAAAAACATATTTAATGCTATTTTGAAGAAGACGCATATGAATTTATTCAATAAAATTATGTATTATATTGAATATATTAAAATTTATTATTAAAAATTGATTTTTGGAGTTTCTTCAGTAACTAAAAGCTGTATGGTGACCACACCTTTACTTTTTCTGTAAGACTCAAAATCAGACATTTTTGTAAAAATCACGATGTCCATGAAAAAAAAATTCATAGAATACTACTAACTGTCTATAAAATATATTAAATTTCTCAAATTTTGGAATCTTCATGCAATATAAATTTTCAGAAAAAAAAACATAAAATGTGTGTAATATACGTGAAACTTTGATAAAATTGTATGGTATGGTATGATATAAATATGGTATGATAGCCTTTAATGATATTTTATAATTTTTTTGTACAAACAACGAGTAATGAAACTATATGGTTTCCTCGATACCATCAAATTAGTGCGACGGGGACTATGGTGTTAGGATGCCCACACTTTCACTTTTTCTCAAAAATGGATATTTTTTTTCAAAAATGATGTTTATGAACATATCTGAACAATGATTTAATTTACGAATTGATGTTATTTTGCTTTTTTTTTTCATTTCGTTTCGTTTAAAAACTACTTTGAAATGAATTCGTTATTGACCTGACCTTGTTCAAAGCCATACCATGCAAAGCTCAACCTTGTTGCTCAGTGACTAAAACTGAGCTAGTTTGGAACCAAAATAGTAACATTTTGAATCTAAGTACGTGTTGAACTAAAATAAATCTAAAATTGTTTAATATTTTTGAATCATTGTGATCTAAAAATAATAACTAATGTTTAGCGGTCCTTTTATCATCAAAGTACTTATGTAGGTATGCGGTTATTGAATTTTTGAACCACTTTGATAGACGACATAACATCGTTTGATCGAATTTGGAAATGTGGTGGGAAACTGGAAATCTGATTAACACAGCTACTACAAAAACAACTTGTGCTAACCCTAGATACTTTTTGAAATTAAAAAAATCTACATTTGGTTAATATTTTTTAATCATTTTGATCCAAAAATAAAACCTATTTTTAGTGGTCCTTTTATAGAAAACGACATAACATCAAAGTAATTATGTAGGTATGCGGTTATTGTATTTTTGGACCATTTTGATAGACGACATAACATCGTTTGATCAAATTTGGAAATGTGGTGGGAAATTGGAAATCTGATTACCACAACTACTACAAAAAAAACTTGTGCTAACCCCAGATACTTGTTGAAATAAAATTAAATCTACAATTGGTTAATATTTTTGAAACATTTTGATCCAAAAATAAAACCAATTCTTAGTGGTCATTTTATAGAAAACGACATAACATCAAACTAATTATGTAAGTATGCGGTTATTGTATTTTTGGACCATGTTGATCAAGTTAAAACAACTAGTTTTAAACCCAAGTACTTCTTAGTAAAATGAACCTACAATTGATAATATTTTTTTCAAAATTTTGATCCAAAAATAATAACCAATATTTAGTGGTCTTTTTATAGAATACGATTTAACATCAACGTGATTATGTAGGTATACGGTTATTGTATTTTTGGAGCATTTTGATCAAGTTAAAACCACTAGTTTTAAACCTAAGTACTTCTTGAAGTGAAATGAACCTACAATTGGTTAATATTTTTGAATCATTTTGATGTAAACGTATAGATCAATTTACCTTTTTCTCGTTGTATAGTGTTGAGGTCTTTGTATAGCAGATCAAAACATTTATTTGCACCAATTATAGTAGTAAGTTCAGTGATTTCTTAAGTATTTGAAACCTAAGTACTTTTTGAAGTAAAATGAACCTACAATTGGTGATTATTTTTGAATCGGTTTGATCCAAAAATATTGGCCAATTTACATTTTACTCTTTGTCTAGTATTGAGGTCTTTGTACAGAAGAACAAAATATTTATTTGCACCAATTATTGTAGTAATTCTAATGATTTCTTAAGATTTTTAATTTTTTCCGTCATGTGGTGCTCTTTAGAAGTTTTCTTCCATCCCATGTTGGCTTAATTTTCCTGCGCGATCCAAAGAAATGGGAGCAATTAATCTTCCCAGTTGCTGCAGCTTATTAAAAATTGACACTCGACACTTTTTTTTGTACGCCACTGCTATTACACCAGAATCTTTGCTAAGCTTGCTACTTTTCAGCATGAAACTCATCATCTTCACCTGCCTCCTGGCCGCCGCCTTCGCCGAGGAGACGACCCTAACGCTGGAGGACTGCAAGTGCTGGACGCAGTACAAGGCGGCGACCAACGGCGACGGCAAGGTGGTGTGCGAGGGCATCCTCCTTGACCACATCCAGGAGTGCAACGTGCCTGAGCCTCCGCGGTGCATCTGCAACGAGGAAGTGACCGGCATCCTCAACGACAAGACTGGCACCTGGTGCACGACCTACGCCCAGGGTAAAGAGCTGAAGCGCTGGGAGTGCGAGAACAAAGAGGCATGGACGGAGTACAGGATCAAGTACGAGGAGTACGAGAAGACCCGCAAAGCTTAATGATGCTGTGAATTTTATTTGTTTATTTTATTAAGAAGTATTTGTAATGTTAAGTGTTAATAATAAAGTATAGTACTTATTTATGTTTTAAATTATTAATTATCACTGGTCAACACTGATTTTGGTGCCGAAAAAGTGTAAATGTATTTTTTTTTGTATCTGATTGAGGCCCTCATTCCAAAAATCACCTTAGTTATGTTGCATCAGCTAAAGTTTGTCAGATACAACACAATAAGTAAATTTTAAAAAAATCGTGGGAATTCATAGTTGTCAACATGCTCGTTCCTATAAATTTTAACGTGAACGACTAATGTAAATAGTAAGTGGTGCTAGAATTAATAAAAAATAACAAAAGAACAAATAAAAAAAACACGAACACGACAAAAGAAAATCAAACTAAAACCAAAAGAGGGACTATGTTTAATATCCGTCAGATAAACAGTTTTAGGGCCTTTTCTCAGGGCACGTTTTATGATATAAAACGTGCCCTGAGATCTGATCCAGGTGACTTAATCGGGCACAGACGATCATTTTATGGGTATATTGTTCTAGGAAACACATATACACGTCAAAAATGAACTGTAATTGTAAATTGCTATATATGGCAAGTACTTATTCAACACTAAACAAACTTATTTTTCTGGATGTTCTTGAAAATTGGTCACTACAGCATTAGTGACCAATTTTCAAGAAAACGTAACAAGTTCCAGCAGTAATCTGCCAATATATGGGTATTCCACACGCCTTGGTACCTATCCTCCATTGTTTTGAGATGATTGTCCTGATGAAAGCACTATCCTTGCTACTCACTTAAATCTCCAAGGTTATCTGGAAAGCAGTTCTGATATATGTGAAGATAGTGCATTTTAATGTTCATATGACAGCACAAATAATGAAAAATTTTTGGCATAGCTTTCACGAAATCTGAGTAATTGTGAGAGTTGTAACTTCGAAGAAAACTTTGTACTACACCAACAAATGATTTCAGGTTAACAGCTCAATCTCATTCATCTGATTTGAAATTTTTATCTTTGATCAGCTGCCTTAACTGAGGACCATAAAAAATACCAGCTGGGTCAATCCATTTCAAAACAACCAGGCAATTTTGCTCATCATTTTTTATTTTCCTGGATTTTTTTCCACATATTCCCTGTAGACAGTCACAAAATAATATTTAAATAATTGTTGTTATCCATAGTTTTATTTTTGCAGCTATTTTTAAGATGCTGATTGGGCAAATTTTAATGAAAAACTTGGTTTGCAGAAAATTTAATTGCTTATATAAACATATAAGGTGATAATTACAAAAATAATACTGGTTTTCTTCTAGCAGCTTTATTTTTTGAATCACTACAATACAACTTTTTTTCTATATAAAGGCAAATTTTTAACCCAGTTTCTTTAAAAAAATTATTAAAAAACTGCCAAACATTTGAAAGGATTATTCATAGTATTGCAAAGAACCTTTCCAAACATTTTGAAATTTGACAGAAATTTTCCTAATTTAGGATTTTTTTTTAGTTACGTTCCTCGAAAACTAAGAAAATTTACCCTAAATTTAAGAGGATTGGTACGGTATTGAGAAAATTCCTGATATTTTCTCAATACTATTACCAATCCTCTTAAATTTAGGGTGAATTTTCTTCCTTTTCAAGGAACGTTTTTTTAATATTTCAGACAAGTATCAACCAAAATTTCAGAGAAGTATTCTAATTATTGAAAATAATCCTTGGAAACTTAGTACTCGAAATTAGTTAATTAGAAAGCAGTTAGATGACCCAATAAAGCCCTAAATCTAGCAACTTTCAAGAAACAAATAAAGAAAAAAATCCTCCTGGAATCTTTAGCATCACCGCCCTCATACCATTAGTACAGAGACCAACAGATCATCTGATAAGAAGAAGAGGACGAAGTAGCCCTCCCCCCCTTATTTATTGTAATATGACATAACTTGTGACCTTTATTGCAACAAATAAATAAAAACATCGAATATTTCCAAATTTCGCAGCTCCAAACTTACAAATATCTCCAAATTTTTCAAAAAATATATTTTAATTATTGCTATAGTATCAATATCATCCATTAGTTATACCAGTTATTGTTACGTTTTTTATTGTTTTTTTCTTCTATATTAGGAGTACCTAGTAGTGAAGAAGAAAGAAAACAATACAATATATTTTTAAATTTGTTATGAACTTTCTCAATTTTATTACTCTTCTTGAACAAGAAGAGATTTAATATTACGATTTAAAAAAATTAAAAATATTTAAAAGATGTTATGTTTTCTATTGTTTTCTTTCTTCTTTACTAGGAGTACTTAGTAATAAAGAAGAAAGAAAACAATTAAATATATTTTTAAATTTGTCATGAACTTTCTCAATTTTATTACTGTTCTTGAACAAGAAGACATTTAAGAATACGATTTAAAATATTGTTAAGAAATCTTAAAATTTGGATTGTGAAATTCCAACTTGATGAAACGTGGTGATTATGTTAAATCAAACACTTGGTTTAAGTTTTACTACATATAGTGAAACTTTAACCAAGTGTTCGATTTATCTTTATAAAAATTCGTTCAAAGATTGGTATGCCACAAAAAAGTTGAAGATTAAGGGCAAATTGGAAAATATTTCTCTAATTTTTGAACATTTTTTTTAAAGTTAAATCAAACACTTGGTTAAAGTTTTGCTATGCAGTTTGTCCCCGGATTGAGTTTACAAAAGGGATTTTTTTAAATTTTCACTTTTAAGTAAAAATGTTATAGGAATTATAATTTCTGCTTGGTTTGAAACTACCAGTTCAATTATTGAAGTTTTGATTTATTTATACAGGATGTTGGTAAAATGAAAAAAAAAACTTATTTAAACACTTATTTATTTACTATTTGCAAAAAGAATCTAAAATTACAACTAATAACATTATAGAGAAATATTATCATTCAATTATTGAAGTTTTGATTTATTTATACAGGATGTTGGCAAAATGAAAAAAAAAACTTATTTAAACACTTATTTATTTACTAAAAATATAAAATTGCTTCTAGAGGCATTTGCATCGATAACTATTGAAGAAATACAAAATACTTTTTAGGAGTTCCACGCCAGGCTTGAACTGTGTGAAGAAAATGGTGGGGAATGGTTTAAATGATTAAAATTTATTTTTCTGAAGTGCAAAAATTAGATTTATTTTTATTTGGCCAACACCCTGTATAAATAAATCACTGTTTTAATTACTGAAATGGTAGTTTCAGATCAAGCAGCAATTTTAATTCCTATAAAAAATTTACTTAAAAGTAAAAAATAAAAATAAACCTCTTATAGACTCAATCCGGGGACATACTGTATATAGTGAAACTTTAACCGTTAACCGTTTAACCGAGTGTTTGATTTAACCTTATAGAAAGATTCATTTTAAAATTGATATGCCACAAAAACTTAAAGATTCAGGGCAAACTGGAAAATATTTCTCCAATATTAGACAGTGGCAGAAAAATTTGGAACTGCCAAATTTGGAAATGTGCTGAAGTTTGTACCTAATGTCAATTTTCAATAATTATTATGATTAATAATAATTATAATTATTATAACTCTCAAAAAATTAGAAAGATTTCTATTAAATGATATTATTATTAAATGATATATGGAAATATTTTTGAATTCGAAGCTGTCAAATACGCTTAAGTTAAATGTCAATTTTCAGAATATTTCTCTCAAATTGTAAGCCGTAGTTGAGAAAAGAGAAAAGAGAAAAGAGAAAAGAGAAAAGAGAAAAGAGAAAAGAGAAAAGAGAAAAGAATATGTGATAAATTTAAAAATACTCCTCCAAAATTAAAAAAAGATTGCTCATAATTTAAAAGGAATTTGTAATTGATATTGGAATTTGGAGAATGCATGGCAAATTTGAAGTTATTTCTATAAAATTGGGAAAATTTCTGCCAAATATCAAGTTTGAAAGTGCATTAATTGAAACTGCATTAATCTGCTCAAATTTTAGGCTATTCATACATAATTTATAAAGATATTACAAATAATTTATTTTTGTTATTCCTTCGCCTTTCTACCTTACGGTAGAATAATAATAATATATTAATATAATATTATTGATATTATTATAGTACTAATAATATTATAATTATTATATTTATTATAATTATATTGTTATAAACAAATAATAACATAATAAAATTAGAAAACAGAGTAATCTGTTCTTCATAAATTTAGCATGTATTATTCATTTGGAAATATTCCAAAATTTGAAACTCCTAAATTTAATTATGTGCTGAAGTTTCTATCAACTTTCAATAATTAGACAATTTCTCTCAAATGTTATGTCATAGTTGAGAATTTGTTATACATTTCAAAATATTCCTCCGCAATTAAGAACATTTACTGAAAATTACAAAAGGATTTATGTTTTAATTCAGAGAACGCACACTTATTTAATTTTTGTAAAATTTTCTTACAATTGTTAATTATTTTTTTCTGTAAAATTGGGAAAATTTATGCCAAATATCAAGTTGGAGTGTTATTAAAATATTTCAAAATCTGGAGCAGATAAAAAAAACTAATGTTATATTGACAATAAGCACATTGAAATAAAAGAAAAACGGTAAACAAATCCAAGGAAAAAAACAAAAAGGAAAATTTTGTTCGGCAGTGGAACGAACAAGTGATTTTTTTAAGTTCCAGAAATTCTTCTTCGAATTTCATCCCAAATATTACAATCACACTTCCAACAAAATACATTAGCAGTTAATTCCTTCTTAGAGGTTAATAACAAAACAATTAATGCAAATATAATAATTAATATAATTAATGCATTATATTAGTATACTCGAATATAAAAATGCAAACCACTTGTAATATGGAAATAATAAACTCATATTTATGAAATAACGCTTAAAACAAAAAATGTTGATATTAAAAAAAGTAGAGCTGGTGCGAAGAAATGGAATGCATTTTTGGAATCAGAGATTTTAACTTAATCAAAAACAGGTGATGATTTCAAACTTAAAAGTTTGCAAATTCACTAAAATTTTCTGTTTTTTCACTTTCGCCGGTTTGTATTAAGTTTATGAAATTTGGCATCAAATATTTTTTATTTTCAGATTGCATACATTGGAAATATTCAATGTCCATAATACGTTTTTGCCAGTTTTTGGAACATTGATGAAATGTTGTGTAACTTTATTGAAACTAATCATCATATATTATTGAAAACGGTCAAAGTTTAGTATATTTAATAACATACGATGCTAATTATTTTGAAAATACGATTAGTTTTCTGTAACTTATAAAATTTTCAGATTTTCCGCTTTCTTCGGTTTCAGAACGCCTATATAAAATTTTTGAAATTTATCTCCTAATAATTACGGTATTTCGAATGAAATTGTGCACTTGCCCCTTTTGATGGCACATTCTAGATATTTTTACCAAATTTTAATATAACTCTATGGCAATTTCTGAAATCTGGGCAATAATTATGTATTTGCATATTATAATTAAATTTTCTATATATTTTTTTTTCTTTGGGTTTCATCAGTTTCACTGAACTGTTGCAGTTTTTCTAGATTAATTCTCTCGTTTTTAGACAATTCAGAAACATTTTTGATACTTCAATTATTTTTATCTGTAGGATTTTTTAGTTGCATCTTCTGATGTTTTTTTGCAAATTGCATACTTTTTGAGCATATTTTAGTTTCATTAATCACTCTTTCGTTTAGTGTTTTAGATGTGTTAATTAATTGCAGTTACGGGTTTGATAACAGTGCACAGAATTAATTAAAATATAATCACTCTCATGCTTTTTAACATATCTTGCAAAAAATATTGATATATTTATTTTAAAAAAATTGTTATTAAGTGTGCCTTATTGTAAATTAAATTAAATTAAATGAATTCGTGATTGGGTACGATTAGGTTAGGTCTATTTTGTGCAATTTTTTCATCAAACTTTTATTAAATGTGACTTATAGCAAATAGAAATAAAATATACGAGTAAAATATAAAATAAAAATAATAAATGTAGTTGTCAACATCAGGAACGGATAAGAACTTAGAGAAGATTTATAAAATTATGTTAGGTTAGTGTCAATTAGGTGACTTAGAGCAAAATAATTGAAGTCTAAAAGTCGCAATACACCTGAATAATGAATTTGACTTTATATGGACAAGATTTATTAGTAAAGATTAAGGTTTTGCCTTCAGTTTTAACTTACAAATTTCAAATTTGATAAAAAATATGGCTTAATTTGAAAAGACAAATTTATTTTAGACTGATATGATTGTCTTGGCTCTCGGATATCTTGGCTCAAAAATATCAGAACATGGTTCTCAATGACAAAAGTTCTCAATAGATAAAGTAAAAATAATAAATAGCGTTGTCATCAGCCGGAACGGCTAAGAATCTATAGAAGAAGATTTATAAGATTATGTTAGGTTTGCTTCAATTAGGTGACCTAAAGCAAATGGATTGAAGCCCAAGAGTCGCAATTGCACAAAAAATTTCAAAAGGTTGAATGAAAAAAAAAGAGCTTATGACATAAAAATATCATTACAGGTACAAAATAATTTACAACTTAATTTTGCCTTAATGCAAATTTTGGAAATTTTGATTGCTACAGAAAATATGCACTTTTGGATTATTTTAATAATACTTCTGAGTATCATATTTTCTTTAGGAATAAGAACTGAGACATGAACAAAAGTAGGAATTACTCAATTTTGCCACAAGCTTTTGACTTCGACTCTGAAAGATATTGTAGAGCACTTTGATTCTCTTTAGTTTTGAAGATGAGTGTTGCAAACATATTTTTAATGAAAATCGAAGATCAAATATATCTTGTCAGCCATAACGTAAACTCAAGGCATTTTGGATATTTTGGAGTGGGATTTTGGATATGCTGTCACAAAGCAAGTGAAACTCTCTATTATCTTGAAAATAAAAAAATAATACATACAAAACAGATAAGAAAAACTTATAATTCTCTTGTGCATAGTCGACGTCGATGCTTTGAACACCAGTTTTTGCGAAACCCGTTTTTTCTCGAAAACAAAGTTTCGATCGTTTGCCCAGGAACGCGCATCGAATTGGGGGCGGCAAATTAAACTTTGTCCGGGGCGCTTCGGAAACTCCTCCAGGACATCGTGGGCGTCCCCTGCGGGGGTGGAATTCTCGCAATTAAATCCTGCAATGCCCGAGCGAGCGGCCACAAAGGAGACCCACCTCGGGGGGCGGCGTGTTATCCCGCGCCCCGGCGCGGGGGAAAAAACGGAACGACACTAATTACGGGGCGGTCTCGGGGGCTGCGGACGACCGCCGCCCCCAATTAATGCGTCTCTAATTGATTTTCGATTACGGGGCGGCGCATTAAGGCGGGGGATAATTGGGGGGCCGATAAGTCGCCGTCCGCGGTAACGAGTTTTTGATTTAGGGGGCGGCCGGTGGTTTCTCGTGCGCCCTGGAGGGGTGTCGAATGGTTTTGTCGTTAATGTCGTTTACCGGGCGTGTGAACAAAGGAGATTTTAAACTAATTAATACGGCCTGTTGATTAATTACGAGGGAGTTGTTTTCCTTGCTGGGATTTAAATATGCCAAGTACAAAATGTATACGGGCGGATCCTCACTCAGATCCAATTAATATATTCCGTACGGCTAATTACAAAATTCATTTGATGTATAATAATTATATAATTAATAATATACTAATATAATATTATACAATAAAAATACGAATAATATGCTCCCTTGAAATTTTACCACAAACAAAGCAGAAATAGCTTGAATTAGTAACACACGATCTACTTTACATATTTAAGCACTATTATTATGAAGATAGAGAATAAATGTGGGTTTCCGTCAAATTACTTTACAGTAGCGCCATCCATGCGACATAAAATGAACTAGACCTGATAGCGCAATTCTGGTGGTAAATTTGAATTCTACGCACCCAAATAACTTGGAAAACATCCTCCTCTTTTCCAGTCAATTTTTTTATTTTTATTTGTAGACCAGTGTTATAATTGCAAATTATTTAGTTACTTATATTTTCATATTATTAGAAAACCCATCATTTTGCACTTCCGGGACTAAAGTGCTTATTGAATTCCTCTTATTTTGCACTTCCGGGACTAAAGTGCTGATTAAATTCATCTTATTTTGCACTTCCGGGACTAAAGTGCTTATTGAATTCCTCTTTATATGGACTGAAATAACATTTCTATCCTAGGGCCAAAAGAGCCCTAAGATAAAACCCAAGCTTTAAGCTAGGGATAAGAAAATATAACTTTAATTTCTAGTGATTTTATACGACATAACCCTAGCTTTAAGCAAGGGATAAAAACATAACTTTAATCTGTAGTGATTTTATGTTAATTCCTTAAAAATAGCGTATAAATATGATACACTACTAACAAACCAGAAATTAAATTAACAACTTCGAGTTCATTGCGATTCAAGATCAAAGCCAATAAATGACAGGAATACGTTATACAACTGTAATTGTAAGTCCATACATCTGCGCCTAATATATTCCACGCATAATGAACTGAATAACAAATGAAAGTTTTACATACAAAGCAGCCGAACATGAATACAGCTCGGAATAAAAAATGCGTGTTTATTCAGCGTTTTGCATACAAAATCCAAACAAATCATTCAAAGCCCACGAGATATGGAATTACCAGCTACAAACAATTCTTTAAACGAATTAAACATTAATAGCAGCATTGAAAATGTGTTACATAATTCATAATGTACGAATTAGCGTAATACATATATTATGAATAATTAGTGAATGGACGCGAGCATTTAAAATATTATCGTTGAGATTAAAAGTTGTCGCTTTATCGTAAGGATTAGTATTCATTTTGGCGATTTATGAAATGTATGGAAAATCGAATACTGAAATTCTATTAAATTAGTCTACCAATCGCCGAATTGGGATAAATTGCGATAATATTTTATGCATTTTATAAATGTTTACGTATTGCCTGAATAAGTGGGCAACTTAATTTGCAACTTAATTTTGGCAGAATACAAATATACAAAATTTTATTGACTACGTAAAATATACACTATTGGAATATTTTTAATTTTTGTAAAATGTTTCCTACATTGACGTATTTCAGTTCAGTGCATTATGGTACACTTATTCTGTACAGAAGAAATGAAAAATCTCAATTTAAAATAGTCTATAGACTTTTAAGAATAATTTAAAGAGAACTTCTATGTAGGTATATTAAAAGTTTATAATATTTTCAAAGTGAGTATCTTTGTTCAATTTTCAATAAATTTTCAAATCTTCATACTTTTTCAATTAAATATCAGAATATGTCAAACAATTTCTGAAATTATAATGAAAAATTAAAAAAAAAACAAAGCATACTGCAGAAATTTCTAAAATATTTAGAATATGCATTCAATTTTGAAAAGTATTAAAATACTTCTATAAAATCCTTAAAATCTCGACAGACTAAAAGGCTTTCCATTTAAATTACTGCAAAACAAATATGTCAAATAACAACAAAATTTGTAATCTATTCAATTTTCTGCAAATTTTCACCACTTTGCATTTAACTTTCTATTAAACTTGAGACAGTATTCAACAATTTATTTAAAAGTACACAAAAAGGCCATTAAATTGCTACAAAATATATTCACTTTCTGCAAAATTTAGAATCTTATATAAATCTTCATACAATTTTCTCTTAAATTATGTAAAACAATTACAATATGCAGATTTTTTTGAAATTTTGTTAAAAATGAGCTAAATGCTATTAAATTTCTATAAAATATATAAATTTTCACAAACTTTCGAATCATTAATCAATCTTCTATAGATTTAAAAAAAAAAGTATAGTAAAAACTTAATATGCATGTAATGTACATAATATGAAATTTCTATAAAATTAGAAACCTTCATTTAATATTCCATATTAAATGGAAACTGCAGTAAATTTATAAAAATTTATGAAATTTTCTCATAATACAATATAATAGCATACATTTCATAAAACATGAAGCTTCTTCATAATATGCTATTAGACAATATTTAAAAACTGTATGAATTGCATCAAAATTCCAGAAAAGATATGAAATTTCTATTAAATTTACAATTTTAATTACGAAATATCAGAAAATGACAGAAAACTGACAAAAAATTATGACACACAAAGTAATATTCAGAAAATTTATATTATGCAAATAATATAATATATAATATAATATTGCATTATTGCATATATATTGTACATTATTTGTATCTGTCCGAAGCGAAATAAAGATTTAATAATAAGAAAATTTATATTAAAAAAATATTTAAAAAAAAAACAGTAAAATTCAGAATTTTCACACGCACTTCTACTAAATTTTATGAATCATCTGTATGTTTTATGTATGTTGTAGATATTTTATAAAAAATCCATAACAAATCTATAACAAAATTAGTAAAATTCAGATTTTCACATATTGTACGATTTTTGTTATGTGCAGATTTTTTTTATAAAAGTTTCATGCAAAATATGTTTTTTTTTAATAAATTGAGAATTTTAATTCATTGGTCTGCAAAACAACAGGAAATTACAGAAGAAAATCTATTAAACTTTATAGAATATTCTCAAAATTTCTATAACATCCCATTAAATTTTTATAACATGAAAAAAAAAACAGTTTTTCGCATATTTTTCTACTAATTGATCTGTACAATTTTTGTAATTTATAGATGTTTTACAAAAGTTATAAGTTTCATAAAACATACGATTGTTTTATAAAATTGAAAATTTTAATTCTTAGATCTGTCAAACACCATGAAATCTCAGCAAACTTGATAGAATATTCACAAATTTTCTATAAGATTCCAATAAATTTCTATAACAAAAAAAAAAAATCAAAAATATCATAATCTTCTCATTATCTTCTGATAAATTTTGCATGTAATTTTTAGATATTTTGTAAAAGTTCCCTAAAACCCAATAAATTTCCATAAAAATTAGTACATGCAACATTTTGTCTGAAATAGTTTTCTACACTAACTACATTAAATATATAACGAACATCTAGAATTCTCAAAATGTTTTCAGAATGTTAAGCCTAATTTAAAAAGAAAAACATTATACGATTCGCCGTATCAGTAAAAATGTTTACAGTTTTATTTTGAAACATTATTTGGTTTTATATAAAAATTATTATAATTTGTTGAAATTCAAAATTTTGCCAAAATTTGTAGTAATTTGCTTTTCGTTCTTTAGATTAATCTTTTTGTAAATATATGTATACAAATTAAGAATGCTACTAATAACATTTATGAGGAATCTTCTTATCCTTATATACTTATAAGGAAGGTGAATGCTTATGAAGATGGTTGTAATATTCTTGAATTTTATATTTAAGTTTTATCCTGCATTTTCATATATCGTCTAAAACTTTTCTTTCATTTTGCTACTTATTACATTTATGAGGAATCTTCTTATCCTTATATTCTTATAAGGAAGGGGAATGCTTATGAGGATTGTTGTAATATTCTTGAATTTTGTATTTAAGTTTTATCCTATATTTTGATATATCGTCCAAAACTTTTCTTTCATTTTGCTACTAATAGCATTTACGAGGAATCTTCTTATCCTTATATTCTTATAACGAAGGAAAATGCTTATGAGGATTGTAGTAATATTCTTGAATTTTGTATTTAAGTTTTATCCTACATTTTTATATATCGTCTAAAACTTTTCTTTCATTTTGCTACTAATAACATTTATGAGAAATCTTCTTATCCTTATATTCTTATAAGGAAGGGGAATGCTTATGAGGATTGTTGTAATATTCATGGATTTTGTATTTAAGTTTTATCCTACATTTTGATATATCGTCTAAAACTTTTCTTTCATTTTGCTACTAATAACATTTATGAGAAATCTTCTTATCCTTATATTCTTATAACGAAGGTGAATGCTTATGAGGATTGTTGTAATATTCTTGAATTTTGTATTTAAGTTTTATCCTACATTTTGATATATCGTCTAAAACTTTTCTTTCATTTTGCTACTAATAACATTTATGAGGAATCTTCTTATCCTTATATTCTTATAAGGAAGGGGAATGCTTATGAGGATTGTTGTAATATTCTTGAATTTTGTATTTAAGTTTTATTATACATTTTGATATATTGTCTGAAACTTTTCTTTCATTTAAATGTTGTCACGAATTGTTGCAGTACTTGCTTTATATAAAATGTGTGTGAAATACTTCAATTATATTATATCATCCAAAATTCTCCTCTATTTTTATAATATTCCTATTAAGTAATTAGGGAAAAAACAAGTTTTATCTAAGATTAATATGGTAACATGAATAATGGTGTAATAAACAACAGTTTTATTTTGCAAAATTTTACAAGTTTGTGTAAACGTCATCATAATTCATTTAAAATTAATCATTTTTATGTGTGCATTTTTTTTATCCTTTCAAAATTTTATCTTTTTTCTAAGCTACATTGCAATTTATTTTTTTCAATGTCTGCGTGGGACCTGAAAATTGTAATTTAGTAATTTGTATTAAATTCCATGACAGTATCTATTTATTATCGTAGTTCCTTCATTTTCCAAGATTTTTTTTATAGTTTTGTATAAAAATTAACAAAATTCATTTAAAACTCATCAGTTTTGTGGTTTTATCTTTCCAAATTTTATCATTTTTTATAAATTTCATTAAATTTTTTTTCAATTTCTTTGTTTGATCAGAATATTGTTGTAATTTGTGTAGTATTTCTACATGACTGCATCGATTTGTCTACAAATTTATTTTTTCAATTTCTGCGTTTGATCTGAAAATTGTAATTTAGTAATTTGTATCAAATTCCATGACAGTATATATTTATTTTCGTAGTTCCTTCATTTCCCAAGAATTTTTTTTCCGTTTTGCATAAAAATTAACAAAGTTCATTTAAAATTAATCAGTTTTGAGGTTTTATCCTTCCAAATTTTATTAATTTTTACAAATTTCATTTAATTATTTTTTCAATTTCTTTGTTTGATCTGAATATTGTTGTAATTTGTGTAATATTACTACACGACTGCATCTATTTGTTTACGAAATTCTTATCGTATTTTCTAATGTAAACTACATTTTTATTTACATTTATAATGTTACCTAAAATGACATCATTCGTGCAAAATTTTTCGAACGGGAACTACATTTTGATTTACATTTATAATGTTACCTATAAGGATATAATTCATGCAAAATTTTGTAGTATTACTCTGTAGCTCATTCATTTGATTTATACTTGATTTGACTTTATTTAGGTATTTTATTGTACAGAATTTATGTATGCCATTAACACCTATGTATTATTCATAAATGCTGAGATTTTTACACAAACTTTCTAAATTTAGATAACTACATTTAAATTAAAGTCTTAGTGGGTCATGGCACATTGGGAAAGAGCATAAGAGCATTTAAATTTTTTTAAATTTATAACTTATAATGTAGATTATAGAAAAGATAATATAAGATAATGTAAGGTATATTATATCATACCAAATATGTTTGAATCGTATTGCGTCGTCATACATCATGGACATCATCGTACTGTCATGCAGTCAATAACATATTGGATTTCTACGTCAAAATGTACCTTAAAAGTGACATAATATGGGCATATTATAAATTTAATTACACAAGCTTGAATTGAAGAAGTAATATTTTTGGCTACATGCAAATTGTGACCCAACTATAAGTTTTTTATTATAAGGTTGAATTTTTGGTTGTTTGTAATTTTCATTGGTTTCCACATACATTTATGTAGTAGTTGTACGTGAGGCTAGTACTTCAATAGATTCAGGTTCGAAACTCTGGTGAAAGAATTATTCAACAACAAAGCAGCATTCATTTGATCGGGAACTGAAACTTGTGATTCTGTGTAATGTTTAATTATGCCTGCAGGTTACAGAAATATAGATCCATAGATGCAAAATATTCGAACGTGGAAGATTTTTTGAAGGAATTAGCCATTACTGCATAAATATACTACAACAATCAACAGAAATTTGTGATGCTGTGTAATGTTCAATTACGCCTGCAGGTCACGGAAATATACATCCACAGAGGCAAAATATTCGAATCTGGAAGATTTTCTGACGGTAATTTTCCATTGCTGCAGAAATTGACTATAACAATTATGCAGTCATAAAATCTTAAAAATGCATATTTTCTGAATTGCAGACGAGTCAGCTGATGGAAATGAAGCAATAAAGTCACGCACATTAGTTATTCACTGACACGTGCAAAATATTGAACATGAAGAGAATTTATTCAACTCAGCGGTAATATAGATAATTATTTTGTAAAAATTCCTGTGCATTATTATCATTTATAAATTAATTGATGTGGCTGTTATATTTTTATTATTATCATTTATACTGTTTGTGTGTGTATTATATCAGTGCATTATTATCATTTATAAATTAATAAATGTGGCTGTTATTTTATATTATTACCATTTATACTGTTTGTATGTATATACTTTATGATTCTGGAATTTCTCACTTCTCAAATTTTGAAATTACTTTCAATTTGAAATTGAATTAATTGAAAATTGAAAAGTATCTTAGCTGCTACGAAGAAGTACTTCCAGTGATCTACATCCTCTAGAATATTTTCTGTGAATTTCGCATTATTCATAACTGATTATTTGTCCACTTTCGTGCAATTTATGCGATCACCAGTACGTAATTTCATATATTATTCTCTGAGCTTCGTGAGAGTTATTAAAAATAATAATAATTACTGTTATTATTATCTATTAAACGTGATTACATGTATTTACTGATAAAATGCATCAACGTAATTGTTTAATTTAAGAGAGCCAATATATTATTACTGCTTTTGTTATTAATTTATTCGACGGTACTACGAAATTATATCACAATACAGAATTTAATAACCCATATACCCACATACCCGTATTAAGTGATAAACGTGAAGGCTTTAATGCTCGTGTATGCATCTAGAGCAGGTTCATGCTGATCGCGTCCAGAAATTACCGCGGCACATCCGCAGCCTGCTCGCATTAAAAGCGCCATTACCGGCAGGGCAGTAATAACAGTTATTATTACGTCGGGCATAATTGAAACGCGTGCGGGGGTGTCCAGATAATAATTAACAAGCCGGTGGCTGCAATCACCTCGGCAATAGGGAGGACAAATTGCTCGGCGCTGGAAAACGCTTTTCCGGGGAGGAAAGCGCCAGCAAGGAGTTTAAACGAGGCGTGCTCTCCTTTTGTCGAGCGTTTCGAGGCAGTTTGCTGCAATCATCGTTTAAATTTTATAACCGAGCGTAAAAAGTGAATTGCGAATTGCCGGAACGATACACGGCGAAGCTGGCGATTACTGTGTTGTGTGTGGATTCTTTGTTAATCAACGCTGCGAGTGTGATGCGATAGAGTCACACACTGTGAACGCACGCCTTGAAGGTATAAATAAAGGTATACATTCAGCATAAATGTATCAGTTGAGTTGTCACTCATGTGTAAATATTTGCATAAATAATAGCTGAAACGTAAAAAAATATATACGTATATAATCATAAACTAGATATTTTTATGAATGCCAGTTCATTTAGATCACCATGGGAATAACCAATTTGTATTATTAATTACTGTCGGAGTTGATTCAATGGACAATGAAAATTTATCACCTGCTACTAAATTCCATCTGTGGGGTCTATTTTATTTAAAAAATACGAATATTCCAATTAAAAATTTGTGGTAGTTCAAAAACTACAAATCGATATTTCAATAATTCAAATGTTAGTATGAATAATCAATATTTATGAATGCTGCTTGTCTTCCATGTTTATTGTATTAAACATATTTGCTTGAATAAGTTTCAGATATTTACAAATAGATTCATTCATTATATTCATATAGCATTTTTGTATGAATAATCAATATTTATGAATGGTACTTGTCATCCGTGTTTGTTGTATTAAACAGATATCCTTGAATAAATCTTAGATATTTACAAATAGTGATTATTAATATAGCATTTTTGTTGCTATAGGTGCAACAAAACATTTGTCATTTGTTGCATTCATTTATACGCTAACGTGAAAAAAATTATTAGCCTTCAATTAGGACATAGAGTCATTACCACAAGATTTATAAACTTACGATATAGTGGAATACTCTGAGTAGAAGTTTGTGCTACTTACCTGAAAAGAAAAAAAAAAGAAAAATTAGTACAGTGATCAATTAAAAGAGCATGAGAATAATTTTTTAAGCGCATATTCCAGGAAAACATATGTATTTACTGAATTTACAGTATTTTCTCTGCAGTATACAGAATAATTTTTCTATAAACTCTATGGTAAACTTCCATGGCCGAGCAACAATACATTCACGCCATAGTTCAGATGCACATATTTAAGATCATGGTGATTGTTGTACTTAATTTGTAATTACGTCCAGGTATTCAAATAAAACACAAATTTCTGCATAATCACTGTTGAAAAATTGCAATCCAAACAATATAAAGCGTGATCAGATGCATAATTATGCATTTTAGGTGTAAAAGGAGAAAAAGTTCACCATCTCATTAAATAAATGAGAACATGCAGAATTTATAAAGTACTGGGTGTTCAGAAAACAGATTTTTCTTTCCTTTTTGTGGCATGCATATCACATTTCTAATAAAATATAATACATTTTATATATTATAAATCAGGCGGTTTAACATTACTAATACAAAATTCAATAGTTGAACTTCTATAATTCTTATTAAAATTTTGAATAAACAGATTCATAAAATATTTTAGCAATTATTACATTATAATTTAAAAAAATAATGTAAAACTAATAATGTAAGAACAATTTATGAAATGTTCTTTTTGTAGACTTAGGAAATGCTAAAATAATCATTAAATTTCCAGTCTCGAAGTTGAAAAATGAAAAAGGTTTCGTTTCACATTAATTGCAGGGATAGAAATTACATTTTCCGCAACTGTTAGGCAATATTTCACTTTTCCTAACTCAAATTAGTATTCAAATGTTAAAGTTTTCCTAACTCTAGTACAAAAAATATATTACAAATTAGTGACGACAATACTAAGAATGAAAATAATAAATGAGAGTAAATGAGAATGTGGCATCAATGAAATTACAATATTTCTCAAAAATATCTACATCTTGTAGCAACCTATAGAAAACATAATAAATTTTCATTAAACACTCTGTTGAAAGTTTTTGGAGAAGATGAATATTCCATCAAATTTGAACAAATTCAACAAATATCGATCAATATCCATAAGATTCATCATCTTTATTATTGACTACCAAATTTCAAGACATTCAAGCAAATACTTACCTCAAAAATTTCATGAAATTTTGAAAAAGATTAAAAGATTAATCTTTCTAGAAAATCTTCAGATAATAAGTAGTATCTTGGAGCTTGTGCAAGGTTCGTAGAAATAAGAAAAACAAAACACCACATGAGTTTTGCGTAAAAAGTGTTTTGTTTTTCTTATATCACTTCAGATAATGTCGAAAACGTTGATTCTATATGCAATAATAGTAATATTTAGTTGTACATAAAGTATTCGTGAAACCATAGAAAAACTAATACAAGCTGACACACATTGTCACACACGTCATTACATAACAATGTTAAGTTATAACTGATTTACCAGCCATGAAGTCCGCGTGTAATTGATAACTTACTAATGTGGAAGTAGAAAAAATATATTTCAAATTATTGACGACAATACTAAATGATAATAAATGAGAATATGTCATCAATTAATTTACAATATTTCTCAAAAATATCTACATATTGTAGCATTTTTTAGAAAACATAATAAATTTTCATTAAATTAGAAACTCTGTTGAATGTTTTTGGAAATTTCATCAAATTTGAACAAAATCAACAAATATCGATCAAATTCCATAGGATTCATCTTCATTATTATTGACTACTAAATTTTAAGACATTCGCGCAAATACCTACCTCAAAAATGTTATGAAATTTAAAAAAAAGATTAAAAGATTAACCTTTCCAGAAAAACTTCAGATAATAAAAAGTATCTTGGACCTTGTGAAAGGTTCGTAGAACTGAGAAGAACATCATAAAACACAACATGTGTGTTGCGAAAAAGATGTTTTGTTTTTCTTATTTCTCTTCAGATTATATAGAAAACGTTGATTCTATATGCAATAATAGCAACACTTAGTTGTTTAATATTTAAAGTATTCGCAAAATCACAGAAAAACTAATCGAGCTGACAAACAGTGTCACACACGTCATAACAAAATACTGTTACGTTATAACTGATTTACTAGCCATGTGTAATTGACAACTCACTTATGTGGGAGTAGAAAAAATATATTACAAATTAGTGACGACAATACTAAGAATTAAAATAATAAATGAGAGTAAATGAGAATGTGGCATCAATGAAATTACAATATTTCTCAAAAATATCTACATATTCTAGCAACTTGTACTAAACATAATAAATATTCTGTACATTTAAAAAGTTTGATGAAAGTTTTTGGAAAATTTCAGGGTATATGAGAAAATATTGAAAATTCCATCAAATTTCAACAAAATCAATAAATATCGATCAAATTCTATAGGATGCAAAAACATATTTTAACTTGATTCGACATTCGAACAAATACCTACCTCAAAAATGTCATGAAATTAATACATAAATTATTTGCAAAATCATAGAAAAATTAATACAATCTAACAGTACCCAATGAGTAATAAATGAAGTTAATAAATAATTTAAATTTATTATATAAATAATTATATAATAAGTGACTATAAATAGTAAATATTTATTTACAAAATAACTATCTTCTAATAGAAAAACAATATGTTAGGTCAAGTCATGTGCCGAAATTACATCGAAATGCACGAAAGGACTATTTAGAAATTTTCTACAATATTCGGAATATGCATTCAATTATTATAAACTACCAGAAACTTTCCATAAAATACCATAACATTTCGATGAAATAAAAGAGAATTGCTGATAATATATTTTTATATTATTTTCACATTCTAAGAATATTTCTATAAACTCTCTCATCTATAAATGAGCCGTTGATTATGAAAATGGGACAATTTTTTTTTAAATTTTGATAATTACAAAATTACACAATTACATAATTACAAGGAATGTTGTCCCTTACATACTTTTTAACTTTTCTCAATTTAAAATTAATGACCTAACCCCACTTTCAAAATCAACGGCTCAAATATATCAAATTGCTTAATAGCTACTTGTGCAATAAGTTAGGAAATATATATTTTTCCGTAGGCTTTTAATCTCGGCTATCGCCTCGATCAAAAATCATGCCATTGTTTGAACCAATTTATTCAATTCTTTCAGTTTGTATTCTATGGGGAACATATTTTGCAGCTAAGGCTCTGTTTTTCAAAGAAATTATTTATGTGTCTTTTAATAATGTATCTAATTGTGAAATGAGTTCATCAAGGGTTTGAAGTTTTGTTTCCTTCAACGTAAAGTTGTACTTCGCCAAAACATAATTTTGCCAAAAATCATATCACTTTGGCATAATCTAATCAAACCTAACCTAACCGGCTGGAATATGAATGCAAGCTCCTGGTAATTGACGTATGGTATAAGTCTTGTACTCAAGTATAATAAAATAGTATTTAAGTAAGTTGAGAATGTCTTCAGTAGTGTGTTTTATTTTTCCATCAATTTATTCAATTCTTTCAGCTTCTATTACATGGGGAATATTTTTTGCAGTCAGGGCTTAGTCTTTCTAAGATATTATTTATGTGTCTTTTAACAATAGATGTAATTGTAAAATCAGTTCATCAAGGGTTAAAAGTGTTGTTTCCTTTAATGTTAAGTTATACTTCGCCAGAACATCATTTTGCCAAAAATCATATCACTTTGGCATAACCAAACCTAACCTAACCAAACCAGCTGGAATATCAATGCTAGCTCATAGTGATTGACATGTGAAGTATAGTCAAGTATAATAAAATAGTATTTAAGTAAGTTAATTATGTCTACAGTAGTGTGTTTCATTTTTGTTGCACGTGTTGCACACATAATTTTTTCTACTAGAGTTTGGAAAATAAATGAAATTTGGATAATTTTAATATTTTAAAATAATTTCTAAGTTAAAAAGCGGAGTCAAGATTGTTCTGCTTTCAATAATGAAAAGGTTAACGTGAATAATAACCCTATTTCTACTTCTACGAAGACCTGTTCAGGAATTTCATTCACGAATTGTGAACATGCTTCTGTGAAGATTTATAATAATGATAAAAAATAACATGTACAATTTCAGATAATTGACACTTAACTTTTAATGTTGCAATATTATTTCCGTACTTGTTAGGAAATATTCCACTTTTCCTAACTCAAATTACTGTTTTAATGATGAAATATTATTTCCGCGCTTGTTAGGAAATATTCCACTTCTCCTAACTCAAATTAGTATTCATATGGTAAAGTTTTCCAAACTCTAGTAGTTAAATAGTTATTTTATAACAAGTGAGTTAAGTGGATGAATCGAATAAATGAACCCACTCGGCCTAACGGGATCGTGGACTAATTTTATTCTCGTGAAACACATCTTTTTGTCGAAAAACGTTTACAAGTTACACATTTCATTTTTATAATATCAAATCGCTGAAAAGTCAAACTCACATTTATTGTCAATTCAAAATTTTAAAAGGCCGATTGCAGAGTTTTTAAACTAAATGAAACCCTAGAAGTAGTCGGAAAGTTTATGTCAACGAAGTTAAAGGCTTTCTGTGAAATAGATGTTGTTTGATTTTGATTTTGAATGAATTAAAAGTTTTAAATTCACTTGTGGAATCAAGTAAATTCTATTTCACTTGAAGATAAACAACTGGTCTGCTGGTGTATCTGCATGTATGTCTGGATGTCTGAGGTATATAACGTCAGTTTATAACGTCAGAATTGATTTTGAAAAAAAAT
The DNA here is from genome assembly GCA_951805005.1 of Othius punctulatus. Classification (NCBI taxonomy): domain Eukaryota; kingdom Metazoa; phylum Arthropoda; class Insecta; order Coleoptera; family Staphylinidae; genus Othius; species Othius punctulatus. The sequence goes on along the minus strand of OX638139.1, from coordinate 104,775,799 downwards.
ATCTTCATTCAATTTTCTATAAACTTGCCGAATTCTTCATACAATTGCCTAACAATTTCTAAACTTTTATTTCGATATAATAAATGACAATTGCTCATAATATAAAAATGAATCAAATTTGTACATTTTAAATCTTCATTCATTTTCTAACAATTTCTGATATTTCATTGAAAGTACACAAAATTGCAATAAATAACCTACCATAAAATGATAATATTATTTCCGTCAACCGATTTTCAACTCAAAATTATAATACCGACATTTCCACGTGTAGTAATTTCGCCAAATTATAGACACCTTGTATTAAAATATCGGTGTGATAAAATATTGGAACTTCATACTACAGGCTTGCTAATTATGTTTTATGTTTTTCTTGTACAAACAACGGCGAATGAAACTAACTGTATGTATTTGGTGTCCTCGATACCATTAAATAAGTGCCCAAATTAATCTCGCTGTGTCACTTTCAGTTAATCCTGACATTTCAATTCTTGAATTGATGTGAATAGAATTATACCATTTTTTACAAATTAGTTTCTTCATTAGAAGTACTTACATATATTTTTTTCCCTTAATCTTATAATATACAAAAATCTTGGGACACCCTATAAATTTATTTATTTAAAAATGAAAGTGAAAGTGAAAAGATAATAGTTGTAAAATTGTACCGGTTATTTACGCATACAATATAAAAAAAAAGAAAACTAAACCACTTATTTGAGGTATTAATAACAGTACTTATAAATTCCTTATTTGTTCCCATATTTATGCATATGAATTGAATTAATTTTTTGTTTGTGTATTATGGTTGTATCATTGAACATAAAAGTATGAAACGATTAGTATGCAAGACATGAAAAAATACCGCGTATTTTTTCCAAATAAATTGTGTTTACTTGACCCGACGCTATCTGCCCAGGAGATGTGGTCCAGGTTATCGCGTGGCCTTAGCTGCGATCTAGATGAGCCTTGGGGACGGTCACGACCGTCCCACAAGCATCCCAAGTCCCGCAGGAAGTGCATTCCGGTCACGACGCATTCGAGGAACCCTACCTAGACGGCAAGGCCAAGTTACGTAAACGTAAGTGAAGACGATAGGTGACCCAACACCAAGCCACGCATCTGCCAGGAACTTAATACGGACGCTCAGTGTGTGGTTTACGTAATACGAGGCGTTCCCCAAGGTTTGCCGATTGGACGGGTTTGTTGTGCATGCGATTTTTTGCGAGATGCTTTTATCGCGTTCCGATTAATTGGGATACAATTTTTGCCTGGCAGTAATTTTGATGTAGAATGTGGTTTGCATTAAACAGCGATTGAGTCATATGTTGTGTAATTTAATACACCTCTGGCAATAAAGAGAAACGTATAGGTATAGAAAAAAATTGTGATGAATTTAAATACAATGAAAATTATGCTGTTTGGCAGCGTTCTGCACAGTAATTTTAAATGTGCAGATTTTTATTCCTTGTTATTAGTAATTAATAAGGTAATTGATTGTAATTAATAATACCAAGAAGTTAAAATTATTTAAATTTATGCATGTTGTTTTTATAGTTGCTTTTAATTACTAGTTCTTTTATTTAAAATAATTAAATTTATTTATTATTGTTTGAATTAAAACGTTGCATGGTGTGTTGGCTAGCGGCTAGCTTTATCATGGTCATTTTTTATAGAATATGTTGTAGAAATCATATTTGGTGACCGATTGGACAATATTAACATTGCTTTGTGCGAGAATCATAGCAGATATATTATACATGCATCTTACATACATTTTACATCACACCACATATCATACTACATACATATATCATACATATTACATTTCATAGTTCAAAAACATGGTTCAGATTTTCTATTAAATTTTAGTACATACCTTAAAAATTTCATAAAATTTGTATACAATTCAGAAAATAGATCAACAAAACGTAGTCCGTTTTATGTTTTAAAAATAGGAACTTTTTTCTTATATATTTTTGTTCTAATTTCGATGAATCTTAGTTCATCATCAAAATTTCGATGCGTTTGTTTCTGTTAAACGTACCATAGTTTTTGAGAAACACTTTCTAATACAGTTTAATTTACAACTTTATTTGATAAAGACACACTTACATTAGTAATTCGTATTTGCTTAACTTGTATAATTTGTTTTCTAAGGTACTCTTTAATTTTTCACATTTTTGTCGTCAGGAATTAAACTCAATTTTCTCAGAATTTTTGTTATTCAACCAAATGGTATTTTTAGATATTCGCGAAGACAAAAACAAAAACTATCAAATTTGTTGATAAAATAAATAGGTTACCATTTAAAGAACGAATCGATGATGTCATTTTGAAAAAGGGACGCGTCACATAAAAAATTGAAACATCAAATTGTGGCAAATAACTTGCATCAAAGTTTTGTTCAAAACTTTTTTTCTATAGATAATAATAAGGGCTCACAAGATGTGGTTCCTTACTTTTTACTCACTCTGTATATTCTATGCAAATATTGTAAAATCATACAAGAACTGACACTTTGGCTCATCCAAACTGATGCTATTAACCAAATAATAAATTATTGTTAATTGTAATTTTTTATTTCCCAAATTTCTAAGATTATTTCTAAAATGACAAAGAAATGTCTAAATTCTTATACCTGTAAAATCACCTTGTAAAATCAGGTGTAATGACACCTAAGCTAGATATTTATTTTCCGAAATTACATTAAATTGTTGAAAGTGTCGTACAATGTCTTTAATATTCAGAATATGCATTCAATTTTTATACCAGAAAAGTATCACAAATTTTCTAGAAATTTCCAAAAATGTCGATTTTTTCGATTGCTAATAATAAATAAATATATGAGACAGAAAGACTAAAGGCCAATAGCCTAATAAAGATGTCTCTCTCTCTTTCTCTCCCGCTAGACTTATCAAATTTCTAAAAAATATGGAATCTTCATTCAGTTATCTACAAATTTCAGAATTATTTGCACAACTTTCTAGAAAATCCCAAAAAAATCGATGAAGTAAAAGACAAATGCTGATAAATAAATATTTAAAACATAAAGAATAGCCAATAGCCTAATGAAGATTTCTCTTTCCCTCTTTTTCCCTCTATACATTTATTACATTACTAAACAAAATTGAATCTTCATTCAATTATCTACATATTTTCCGGAATCTTCATACCATTTTCTATTCAATTTGGAAAATTTCTAACAGTTTATCAATACTTTTTTAAAGTACTTAGACAAAATTGTCATACCACAACTTTTTTAATAAATTTATTTATTTTCTAAAAAATTTGGAATACCAATTAAATTTTCAGAATCCTTTATACAACTTTCTAGAAAATACAAAAAAAATCGATAAAGTAAAAGATAATTGCTGATAAATAAATATATGACAGAAAGTCTAAGGGCCAATAGCCTAATAAATAAGACAGACAGCCTAAAAGCTAATATCCTAATAAAGATTACTCTCTGTCTCGCTCTCTCTCTCTCTCTCCTTCTCTTTCTATACATTTATCAAATTTATGAACAAATTGAATCTTCACTCAATTATCTACAAATTTACAGAAAACTTTATAAAAATTTCAATTAAACTTAAAAAAATTCTCAATAATTTTTTAAAGAACTAGCAATAAATTATTATGAAAAATCGCAGTATTCTTACAAAATTTATATATTTTCTAAAAAAATTGGAATACCATTTAAATTTTCAGAATCTTTCATAGCTGCAAGTATCTAGAAAAAAAAATCGATGAAGTAAAAGACAATTGTTGATAAATAAATATATAAGACAGAAAGGCTAAGGGCCAATAGCCTAATAAACATTTCACACTCTATTTAACTTAGAAAATGTCCAACAGTTTCTTAATATTTTTTTAAAGTACTTAGATAAAATTGTCACGAAAAACCACAGCATTTCTACCAAATTTTATTTAATTTCAAGAAAGTTTGGAATGCCATGTAATTTTTAGAATTATTTATACAAATTTCTAGAAAATACTATACAAAATCTATGAAGTAAAAGCCAATTGCTGTCAAGTCAATGTATAACACAGAAAGCCTAAAAGCCAATAGGATAATACAGATTTATCTATTTCTCTCTCTCCCTCTATACATTTATCAATATTCTATACAAAATTGAATCTTTATTCAATTATCTTCATATTTTCAGAAATCTCCATACGATTTACTATTCAACTTAAAAAATGTTGAACAGTTTCTCAATATTATTTTAAAGTACTTACACAATATTGTCATGAAATACTACTGCATTTCTACCAGATTTGTTTATTTTAGGAAAAAGTTTCTAGAAAATACAAAAAAAAATTTATGAAGTAAAAGACAATTATTGATAAATAAATATATAAGACACAAAGGCTAAGAGCCAATAGCGTATAAAGATTTATCTCTCTCTCTCCCTCCTTGCCTCTTTTATAAAACTTCTAAAAAAAAGAATTTTCATTCAATTATCAACAAATTTCAAATTTTCGGAATTTTATATACAATTTACTATTCAACTTAGAAAATGTGTAACAGTGTGTAAGTACTTATACAAAATTGTCATGAAATACCACAGCATTTCTACAAAATTTATTTATTTTCAACAAAATTTAGAATAGTATTCCAATTTTCAGATTTCTTCACACCATTTTCTATTCAACTTAGAAAATGTTTAACAGTTTCTCAATATTTTTTTTAAGGTACTTAAACAAAACTGCCATAAAATACCACAATATTTCTACAAAATTTATCCATTTGGAAATGCATGAACTTGCAAAATAGGGAATACTATTTAAATTTTCAGTGATCTTCATCTTCTTTTTGTCATCTCTTAAATCTGAGAAAACGCTAAAATTGCCTAAAAGACATAATCAGATTATCAATGAAATCAATGAAATCAATCAAATACTACTAAATTGTTATAAAATACTTAATCAAATTTCGCCAACTTTGGAATCGTTATTCAATCTTTAAAAAAAAATCAGAAAAAAAGGCATAACGTGTTTCTAATATACCTACAAGAAATTTCTAAATGTTCTATATATAAAATATTAGGAACAGTTTCTCAATATTTTTTAAAGTACTTACACAAAATTGCAAAATATGGAATACCATTTAAATTTTCAATAATCTTCATATTCTTTTTGTCATCTCTTAAATCTGAGAAAACGCTAAAATTGCCTAAAAGACATAATGCTCGAATTTCGTCAAATTAAAAAAAAAAAAAATGTGCAACATATTCATAATCATGTTATCAATTTTATCTTTTAATTTCAAATAGTTTTATTCATTTATTAGTTGAATGACGTGATTGCTGATTATCATAATCAATTTTTTAGAATATAATGTAGAAGTCAGATTTAGAAACCGATTGAACAATATTATTATTGCTTTGTTCGAGAATCGTGGAAACGGAAAAATATTATTCATCAATGTCATAGAAGTCTAAATTTAAGTACCACTAATGTTGAATACAGTTCCGAACATCTGCAGTGTATACATTTTATTTTAAAGATAAATTTTGCCTTCAAAATGGATAGAATTTCTCTTAAGAATCTTTAAGATGAAAACATGGAATTTCATCTTGTATAATAAATCTAATATCGAGTGTAATATCTTACAGTTACTTAACTTGATAATAGTTACTGAGTTTGTCTCGGTTCTAAATGGACATTATTGTAAATAGCTCCAATTGAAATTCTATTAGATTATATACAATTGAGGGGTCTAGAAGTAAAAGTAAAATCTTAAAGTAGGGTTTAAGTGCATTGTTGGTAGTTCTGGGATATGTGGCTTTAAAGTTACATTGAATTTAAAAATTCTAGGAATAAGTTTAGAAATGTGTTAATATTTTAAAGTTAGGTTTAGACCTTTTTACTTCTGGACCGCTCAATTTGTTTAAAATTGGTAATTTCGCCAAATACATTCCATACCCTTCCACAATTATAAGATGGGAATTTTTGCACTCTCAGGTAAAAAGTAATAATCTTCAGAAGATTTTAGTTCTTATATTGGACATGTTTGGGCTTGTAGGCCTTCAGCCAGTCTTCTATAACGATTCAAATTATATAAACATATATATTTAATCATGTGCCTGAGATTATTATTTTTTGATAAAATTATTTTGTTTCAGAATGGCTTCCAAAGTACTATTCTTCTTGGCCATTGGTGCATTGGCAGACATCGCATTCAGTGCATCCCTGAATTACATAAACTGTGCATGTCCAGAAGGTTACCACATAGACTACAGGGACCCCAGATGCGAGCTCAACGCAAGGCAGCTTCCTTGCAACATGGAACAAATACCTTCCTGCGACTGCCCCGACGGTTCCTATGCTAAGTACGATCCAGAGTACATGCAAGCTTGCATCTTCCCCGAAGGCAAACGCACCAAATGCTTGAATGCCAACAAAGTTTACACCTACGTGGATCGGGTCTTCAAGAACATCAACACTAAGCCAGACGACTGCAAGTGCGATGAGAACATGGGAGTAATGATTATTGGAGATAAAGCCACGTGTGTGAATTCTCGACAGCCCTGGTGGATTTTGGATTGCGGGATGAGACCACCTCCATTTTGCAAGTGCAGGGAAGGGCAGGTCTACATTTCAACTAGCGATAGGGAGTCTTATGCTTGCACTTTCCCAGTGCCTGGTGCAAAGGAAGAGAAGTGCACCAATCAAGACGAGATTGACAAGTATCAGGAGTTTTATGTTGCCTACTTCAAGGATTTCAAAAGATTTCTAGTCTAATTAGCTGCATCAAATCTGATGAGTTTACGTGTTGACAACAAAATGCTTTGCTTGCTTATGTTGTAATTTAAAATTATATAATTGTTTGGAGAACCAATTCCACTGTTCCTGTAACTCTGTGATACGAATTTCTTACTGCCTTTACTAACAAAACTGCATCATCATACTTTTATTACCAAATAAGGGACTCCAAAATGTAAATAAATGTTTCTACGTACTGCTAAGAATTATTATAAATATGCTAAATAAAATAATAAAAATATATTTGTTTAAATGATTTTTTAAGCTGGCATTTTTATTCACAATAACACAGCACAAAGATGAATACATGCAACTAATAATTAGATTTAAAATAACATTTCCGTACTTCATCCTTAGAAGCTTCTTCTCTTAGAACCTGATCTCCAAAGCTTGATCCCGTATATCCAAATTGGTTATATTATGGGTTTTCAGATTAGCAATTTGTTTTCTAAGAACAGTTTTTAACACAATTAAGAACCTCTATATAAAAAAAAAACGAGGTTTTAAATTTATTTTTTAGAGCATTGCTCGAGTTTTACCTTTATCTTATTTAATTTATTGTTATCTAAAATGTTTATAATTCGTTATGTCTCTGCATGTAATGGGATTTTCTATAATATTTACAAATCGCTAATGTTTTTTTACATGTTTTCAAAAACAGATTTTGAATATTTGTAATTCACGTGATTTCTCGGAAACCTCCCACAAATAATTAGCTTCTCCATATCTGGAGTAATCAAGGAATTAAAAAGTAATAACAGAAGCATCTGCAATTTTCCGCATATGCACAGAGACGGTCTGCTGCATTGTAATTAGCATCGTGCCCTTTGTAACCCACAAAACCAGTCACATATGCAGTAATAGTCGTACAATGTGATTATAAGACGTTCTCTTGATATATCAGAGGAGCATCATTCAGCACCGACATCCGCAACAGTGCAGAAGAGATTTTTATATCCAGTCAGCAACGCAGCATAAAATGTAAGTACAGAAATCTAGTGCAGATTATATTATTCACTATTATTCAATTCAATTAATCTCGCAACTTTAGGACCATATTGATATTACAAAAATAATTTTTGACAGCAATTACTAAATATAAATTAAGATTATTTTTCATGTGGAACTGAATTAACTGAAATAATTTTTGACAGCAATTACTAAATCTAAATTAAAATTATTTTTCATGTGGAACTGAATTTAGCGAAACTAAATGTTTCTAGTCATGGGTAAAAATCAATAAAGAAGTAAAATACAGGATTTTCCCAGAAAATATGAAAAAAGCTAAAATGGCGAAATCAAACAGATAAAGCAAAACAATATAGGTGTCAAATAACTCAGTTTTTTGTGATCAGTTCACATTTAAAATTACGTTGGTGAGCTATTAATATACGTAAAAATAAAATTTACTAGAAATACGGACCCTAGTAATAACTTAGAAAAATTTAGAAAAAAATCCGTAGAAAATTTTAATTTAAAACCAGCAGTTTTTAAAAATATATCATACATCTTTAATATTTCCCTTATGCATAAGTATATATTACTCTACTGACGTCTGATTAATTTTCCGGAAAATTTAGAGATGGGGTGTAGTCTGTTTGTTACATTTTCCAATAGTCCCTAGTCAACTTAATAATCGTGTAAAATTTGAATGTTACTAAACTACGAAAGGTATTAAAAACATCAATACTAAAATTTGATATGGATATATGGTATATGGTATATATGGTATATGGTATATGGTATATATGGTTTATGGTACAAAAAATCCACACGTACTTAAGCTATGTGTATATAAGCTACAGTTTTTGAAAAAAATATCATATATGTTCGACATTTGTCTTGTATACATATTACTTCACTGACTTCATATTAATTTTAAGGAAAATCTAGATATAAAGAATATTCTGATTATTACATTTTCTTATAGTTCTAAGTCTGTTTAATAAGCATCTAAAATTTAAATAACATTAAACTACTAAAAGTATGTTCAAAAAATTGAGCAATATTTTAACAAGTACATTTCACAACTTTTAGAATTAATTTTTTTAACATACTTTTAATAGTTTAATAACCCTATTTTTAATGAACTATAAAATAGAACTGAACTATAGTAGCACTACTAAGGTTTCATATTAAAATCCGGAAAATTAGACATGGTGTATATTCGAAATTTTGCATTTTGTATAAATTCCTTAATCTTAATAAAAAATAAATTTTCTTTTGATTTCTTATACAATTTCCTACAATTTCTTACACATTTTCGGAGGATTTGTTACAAATCTCAATATGACTGAAATATAATCATATCATGGTTCGTGATGATTAATAATTACATTCTAAAGTTGAAATACATTTATCAACATCTCAAATTTCAATAGTTTACTTATATTTGAAATAAATCAATAGCCGTTATTTGAAATTTATTACAAAAACTAAATATTATTTCCATAAACTATATGTATATAAACAATCTTTATTATATATATATAGTTTATGGAAATAATATTTAGTCCATAAACTTCAAATTATTGATGATTCATATTTGTGGATTGCAACTTGTGTTTCATCTTTGAAAACTGCTCAATATTTGTAATATTTCTTACAATATTATTTGGGAGCGATACACTTTTTCAAATGACAAGTCCTATTTTTTTTCTATTTTTGAAATAATGTAAACAAAATTTTACAAAACTTATACGTACCGCTGGGCGTTTTGTAAAATTTACTACTTACTTTTAGTAGTTTAATAATCCTATTTTTAATAAACTATAAAATATAAATTAACTGTAGTAGCACTACTAAAGTTTCATATTAACATCCGGAAAAACTAGACATGGGTTACATTTTTTTTTTCAGTTTCTTTTGATTCCTTAATCTTAATAATAAATAAATTTTCTTTTGATTTCTTACACATTTTCCTACGATTTGTTACAAATTTTCGGAGGATTTGTTACCATTCTCGTTATGACTGTACTATGATCATATCATGGTTAATGATGATTAATAATTACATTTTAAAGTTGAAAAGCATTTATCAGCTTCTCAAATTTCAATAGTTTACTTATATTTGAGATAAATCAATAATCGTTAATTGAAATTTATTACTAAACTAAATATTATTTCCATAAAATATATTGTCTGAAAATTTCAAATTATTATGATCATGATTATGATTAAAATGATTAAGATTAATGATTAAGATTATGGAATATACATAACAACTAATCTTTGTATAATAAAGTGTAAGAATTATTGATTATTAGTTATATCCACAAAAATCGTTTATTTTATTATACGTCATTACTAAGCCTACGTATAGATAGATTTGAAATGTACATAACAACTTTTCTTAGGATAAAAAAAATTAAACAATTATTTATTATTAGTTATGTCCACAAAAAAAACGTTTATTTCAATAATTTTCTCCAGCAGACAAATATTGCTCTAATATTTGGTCGATTGCTTAACAAGGATTCTAAAATATACGTTTTTGTTGCGAAATCGTCTGTAAAAATAAGAAAAATCGACCTTAAACTTATTCATATCTTACGACGTTTTGCATATTGATATGCAATATTCTCTAATAATTGGTCCCTTGCTAAACAAGGATTCTAAAATATACGTTTTTTTTGCGAAATCGTCTGTAAAAATAAGAAAAATTGACCTTAAATTAATTCATATCTTACGATATCTTGCATATTGATATGCAATATTCATTGATATGAATATTGCATATCAATGCAATATTCAGAAAAATCCGCATTACATTCATTCATATCGTACGATTTTTTGAATATCGATATGCAATATTCATTGATATGAATATCAATGCTATATTCAATATTGCATTGAGTATAGAAATCTTATTCGTCTTATTCATAGAAAGTATCGATTATTGAGGAAAATGTATTCGTTTAATTTTCAATTTGAATTGCTATAAAAAATGCAAAATTTGTAATATTTTTCCAATATTTTAGACAATTAATGAAATATTAGTAAATTTACATGAACATATTTTCTGCTATTTTATATATTTTGCAAAGATATTAAGGAAATTTCAATAAATCAAATAATAACAACCTCCAATATTCTGATATAATATTAGCAATTATTGCAGGTTGCTATATTTAATATTGCATTGAATAATTGTTTATAACCGATACATATCTGAAATGGTCAGTTAATATGAAGATAGTTATGCCAAAACCTCCAGAAAACGGAAACATCAGAAAATAATTACTGTCAATTGTTTATAACAGACACATTCTTGATTATTATTAAAATTAAAATTAAACATAAATTGGCTAATTGTTAAAGTTTGTGTATTGACTTATTATTGCACCTTTGTCGAAGTAGCGCTGCTAAAGAGCAATCTAGAGTTCCTGGCAATTTAGCCTCTACGGATTTCGTTTCAGCCATATCAGGTTTTTTTAATGAGCACGTGCAATTTTTCAGGCCATCAAAATTAAAAATTAAAAGCAATTACAAAATATAATTACGGTTTAAAATATGAATTAAGTGCAGAGGAAAGTTTCCCAGTATGGTAAATCGCGGTAACTTTAACTCGCCACTTCAGCTTTTACAGGCAACCGTTAATAATATTCTAACGTAAAAGAGTGATTAAAGAACATTCAAACACTTTTTCCTCATTAGTTTAAAATGCACATTTGAACTTATATGCCGTAATTTTCAGAATTTTGTTCATAGCGAGTATCGATTATTGAGGAAAAGCTATACAAAATGCAAAGTTTGTCAATTTTTTTCGAATATTTTGGGCAATTTATCAAATCCCAGTGAATTTACACAAACATATTTTCTGCTATTTCATATCTTTTGAAAATATTTGCAGGACATTTCAATAAACCAAAAAAATTCCAATCTGCATTAATCTGATATAATATAAACAACTATTGTTTATATTACAAAATTTGAAGGTTTCTGAGTAATGTGCAATCAACTTATATGCAGTAATTTTCAGAATTTTGTTCATAGAAAGTATCGATTATTGAGGAAAAGCTATAAAAGATGCAAAGTTTGTTATTGTTTTTGAATATTTTCGACAATTTATCAAATCCCAGTGAATTTACAGGAACATATTTTCTGCTCTTTTATATATTTTGAAAATATTTGCAATAAATTTCAATAAACCAAAAAATACCAATCTCTAATAATCTGATATAATATAAGCAATTATTGTTTATATTACAAAATTCGCAGGTTTCTGAGTAATGTGCAACTGAGTAACATTACATTTTGTAGTGTAAAACGCACATTTCAACTTATATGCAGTAATTTTCAGAATTTTGTTCATAGAGAGTATCGATTATTGAGGAAAAGTTATAAAAAATGCAAAGTTTGATAATGTTTTCGAATATTTTGGGCAATTCATCAAATCGCACTGAATTTACAGGAACATATTTTCTGCTATTTTTTATCTGTTGAAAATATTTGCAGGAAATTTCAATAAACCAAAAAAATATCAATCTCCATTAATCTGATATAATATAAGCAAATATTGTTTATATTACAAAATCTGCAAGTTGGTGAGTAATTGCAACTGTTTGTTACATACATAATATTACAATTTGTAGTTTAAAACGCACATTTCAACTTATATGCATTAATTTTCAGAATTTTGTTCATGGAGAGTATCGATTATTGAGAATAAGCTATAAAAAATGCAAGGTTTCTTAATTTTTTTGAATATTTTTGAATTTACACAAACATATATGCTGCAATTTTATATATTTTGAAAATATATGCAGGAAATTTAAAACGCACATATCAACTTATATGCCGTAATTTTCAGAATTTTGTTAATAAAGAGTATCGATTATTGAGGAAAAGCTATAAAAAATGTAAGGTGTGTTAATGTTTTCGAATACTAAGGGCAATTTATCAAATCGCACTGAATTTACAGGAACATATTTTCTGCTATTTTTTATCTGTTGAATATATTTGCAGGAAATTTCAATAAACCAAAAAAATACCAATCTCCAATAATCTGATATAATATAAGTAATTATTGTTTATATTACAAAATTTGCAGGTTGGTGAGTAACGTGCATCTGAGTAATATTACAATTTGTAGTTTAAAGCGAACATTTCAACTTATATGCAGTAATTTTCAGAATTTTCTTCATGGAGTGTATCGATTATTGAGGAAAAGCTATAAAAAATGCAAAGTTTGTTAATTTTATCGAATATTTAGGGCAATTTATCAAATTCCAGTGAATTTATAGGAACCTATTTTCTGCTATTTTATATATTTTGAAAATATTTGCAGGAAATTTCAATAAATCAAATAATACCAATCTCCAATTATCTGATATAATATTATATTAGATAGTTTAAAACGCACATGTCAACTAATATGCAGTAATTTTCAGAATTTTGTTGATGCTTTGTGAAAAGCTATAAAAAAGCAGTTTGTTAGTTTTTTCGAATATTTTGGGCAATTTATCATATCCCAGTGAATCTACAGGAACATATTTTCTGCTATTTTATATATTTTGAAAATATTTGCAGGAAATTTTAATAAACCAAATAATACCAATCTCCAATAATCTGATATAATATTATATTAGATAGTTTAAAACGCAGATGTCAACTTATATGCAGTAATTTTCAGAATTTTGTTCATAGAGAGTATCAATTATAGAGGAAAACCTATAAAAAAAAGCAAAATTTGTTGTTGTTTTCGAAAATTTTGGGCAATTTATCAAATCCCAGTGAATTTACAGGAACATATTTTCTGCTATTTTATATATTTTGAAAATATTTGCAGGAAATTTCAATAAACCAAATAATACCAATCTCCAATAATCTGATATAATATTGTATCAGATAGTTTAAAACGCAGATTTCAACTTATATGCAGTATTTTTCAGAATTTTGTTCATAGAGAGTATTGATTATTGATGATAAGCTATAAAAAATGCAATGTTTGTTAATTTTTTCGAATATTTTGGGCAACTTATCAAATCCTAGTGAATTTACAGAAACATATTTCCTGCTATTTTATATTTCTTGAAAATATTTGCATGAAATTAAAAACGCACATTTCAACTTATCTGCAGTAATTTTCAGAATTTTGTTCATTGAGAGTATCGATTATTGACGAAAAACTATAAAAAAATGCAAAATTTGTTAATTTTTTCGAATATTTTGGGCAATTTATCAAATCCCAGTGAATTTAAAGGAACATATTTTCTGCTAATTTATATATTTCGAAAATATTTGCAAGAAATTTCAATAAAGCAAATGATACCAATCTTCAGTAATCTGATATAATATAAGCAATTATTGTTTCTTTTATAAAATTCGTAGGTTACTGAGTAACGTGCATCTGAATAATATTACAATTAGTAGCGATTAAAATATCGAATAGCAAATTGTACACCGTAGAAACGTAATTTAATAATTTTCAGGTGATTTGAGAGCAATAATTTTATACGAATCAGTATTTAGTATTACTTTGTTAGTTTCTGAAATTTGGACTAACCATTTTTCTATTGAAATCGTTCTTGAAAATTTAATCTTACTATTGCAGGGTAATTTTGATACAAGTGAAATATATTTAGACGTTTAGACGAATTAAAAAATGTATTAACATTGACTTTTAAAATTTTGATTAAAATTATACTCTTAATTAATACCACGTTCTTCTCTTTATAACGATAAATATTACAATTAATATAACATTATTCTTTCGGTGATTATACTAGTAAATATTATAATGAATATAATTTTTTATGGCAATATTTAAATATTAATGAATTAACAACGAATTAGAAAATGTATTTACATTAACTTTTAGAATTCTGATCAAAATTATACTCGTAATTAATATTAAATTGTTCTCCTTATAACGATACATATTACAATTAATATAAAATTATTTCTTGACTTTTTATATTCAGATAAGAATTATACTCGTAATTAATATCAAATTCTTCTCCTTGTAACGATAAATATTACAATTAATATAAAATTATTCTTTCGGTGATTATATGAGTAAATATTTAAATTTTTATTACAAAATTTTAATATTTAAATCAAAGCAATAATCGTTATCAAATTCTCCTCCTTATAATGATAAATAATACAATTAATATCAAATTCGAATTTGATTTGAAATATCAAATCTGTAGGTGATTACAGATATTATATCGATTATATATTTTTTATTACAATATGTAAATATTTAATTAAAAGCAATAATCATCGTACAATATATTAAATTTTGAGAGGTAATATTCGGTGTAATTAATACCTCTCCATCAGTACACAGCATGTAGAATTATTAAAAAATCGCATATTAAACCATCGCTGTTGGCAATAACGATTTATTTACTCGTGGGCGTGCTTGATTGAGTTTGCACAACTGCAGCGTTCCAAATGTTTGCATAAATGCAGTAAAATCAACGCACGTTATAAAACTAAACACTGCCATTGCGCCCACGCTCCAATTATGCAAATAAAGTTACATAAGTTAATATATAAATCATCCTTATTGACTTTAATGCTCTGGAGTGGCGCATTTAGGAGCCGTGCCAAAAAATAAATAAAGAGGCTGCGAAATAGGCAGAGTGATTGAAACGTGATTCCAAAATTTTAGATGTTATTAATTATGATTTCATTATAATTTATGGTTATCTATATCAAATCAATTTTCGTCGCATTTCATCACTTTCTCGTTGCACATGAATATTTTGGATGAATATATGGAATGATTGATAAATATATGATGTAATGGATTTATACATCAGATACATAGATATAATCACTAATTGTTATGTATACCTACAATCAATTGTATTGTCGAGCAAAAAACGTTAGCAGTAATATATACGTTACTTGACAGTGTCACATTACAATGTCAAATGCATTTATGACATGAATGCATCTGACATTCGAATGTGATGCTGTAAAGTAACGTGCAATCATGCTTACATAAATCTAGTACAAGAAATTAGGTTACAATAGCAATTTTATATAGCAATTTCAATATGCGTGTACTAGATTTATGTGAGCATGTCTGTACATGTTACTGCTAACGTTTTTTGTTACGCACTATACCTGATTTAATGTATATACTAATTAGTCCTTAAATCTAGAATTAATAATCCTGTCGTTTATCTTGGTAAAATATGGTAATAATTATACATATGTGTGTATGTATGTATGTAATGTATGCAAAATAATAATATTACAAATGTATTCCCAACATAAGGAATCGCATTTTGAATTTTATTTATAATAAGGAATCGGTCATAATATGTCTTAAAGATTTAAGTAAAATATCATAGCAGTCAACGCATTAAATAAAAATTGAAAATATATTTATAAATAAGGTAAATCAAACCCCACTTTGCTTAATACGTATAAAACAAAGTAAACAACTTTTTATTGGCTTAAGGTTTATTTCGGGTAATTAAATATTTGTATTTAAGGGCATTTTTTGTAGATTGTTAATTCTTATTAAATGTTAAAAGAAATATTTAAATGTATAAGTAAAGCTTGTATTCCGAGGAATTTAAAATTGCTTTCCACAAATTAGACTTTCAGTGGAGTGATTGTTTTCAGTTGGCTTTTGTGGATTAATAAAATCACAGTAAATTCTCCAATTTAAATATTATTACCGTTTGTTCCATTTAGTGGGCCGATTAATGTGATCATTATCCTCGTCACACGTAATTACTTTAAATATCCTGTAGAATATACATAAATGAAATAAAATTTATAAGGCACTGAATAAACTTAATTAGCTTAATACCCAAATATACTTCCACACTTCTTATAAACGCATTTATATATTCAACTACAGAAATATACCAACGTAGTAATTTGTGGGATCTTTCAGCAACACACTGCTAGATAAACGTTACAAAATATATCCATCAAAGGCAAAAAAAGTATGCACTAACCCCAGAAAATAACCTGAAAGTGATTTAGCTGTCGATGTGATATGGCAGGGTATGTGTTATTATATTATATAAGCTTAAATTAAGTCAAATTAATACGTCTGAAAAATATTTATCCATTATGCATCATCACATTTTCAATAAAACAAAGTCAAAAAGTGGCATTATTTTGTATTTATACTATCTTATTTGCAGAATAATTGCAAAATTGGTTGTCTAATTTCTAATCTTAGCAGATTTATTATCTTCTCAGCATAACAAATGTATTCCATTTGTACGAATTTCAATTGTGTTAGGAGCATTTTGAACTTATTTTGGTTTTATTGGAATCCCCGAGTTAGTAGTTCTTGATTATAATCGTTTTACAGATTACAGAATTGATTTCATCCTGTTGGGTGTGTTCTAATTTAATGAATTGTAGGTACTAAAAGACTTTCTTACTTTTCTTCACAGTTTTTCATCATTCTTCTTTTTGTTTTTTTACTGTTGATTCGGCTATGCCTTTCTTGATGGTGGTGATGATTGTGATGATTGCCTAGTATGGTCAAACTCCCATTTTTTTGGAAAATTATATAAAGTGTTTCTACATTGTCGGTACATTATCAGTACATATAATCAGTGTATTCAATCTACAAAAGTTTCGGTTATAAATTCGTATTATTTCTTTTGCGACCAAGTCTTCAATTGAATTGTTCATTTCAAAAACTACCTAACTCATTTTTTGTTAATTTGAGTTCTTTTCATGAACTGCATCGACAGGGTTATTTATTTCTTGTGTGTAAAAAGCACACAAGTCCCGTAACACATTTATTGCCTACTTTGGTCTCAATTGCAGTATTCACTGCAAAATCTTGCAAAACCACAGCAAAAAAAACTTTTCCACGTTTTTCGCTCTACTAGAATATTATTTTTGTTTTACTTATGTGGTGTTTAATATGAACCATTTAATTATATCTACTTCAAATAAGCTTTAGTAGCAGTTATTAGGTATCCATTCATTTCAGTTGTAGATCCATTGATATCATTTGAAACGGGTAGGCTGGAATTTTATGGTGGATTGCTTTGCAACTTTTTGTATTTGTACAGATATTCTGCATTTTTTTGCCTTATTTTTAATTTGTTCTGGCATTCCTGGCCAAAACTAATTTTCTCTTAAATAATGATATAATTTCATTATTTATTTATACGAAGTATGATGTACCACGAAGTAAAAGCCTCCAGTGTTAATAACATTTTCTGTTGCCAGTTGAAGAATAACTTCAATACCTTACTGTCTTCAGTAGACTTTATCGACCATAGCTTTTCTAAGCGATTGGGGAATTAAAAGTCCCTTTCTATTCGCTCTAAATACGTGTCCATTTTGAGATGGCAATTCATGATCTATTGATATTTATTAATTGGAATTGTATTGAATCTAATTTAGGCCAACTATTAATTATACAGGGTGGGTACTGAAGGGCTGAAGGTTTGGAAAATTCATAAGTTGATTATAATTTAAACATAAATTAATTTTCTTTATTGTGGTAGGCTAAAGAGCGTTCCTTAGAGAATAAAATGACTACATATTATATTCAGCAATGAGTAATTTTAATCTCTAAGAAATGATACAAAATCAAATTAAACAAAAAAAAAAGTTTTGATTTTTTCAAACCCTTCAGTCGTTCAGAATATACATATGTATGTGTAGCCACATACTATATATACATATGTATGTGTAGTGTGGCCACTGTAAAATTATATATAATTTGCAAATCGTTATCTTAGACTACTTCGTTTTTAATAAGTCGTTGGTCAGTTACTTGTATTATTTCAGTTAAATATATTACAAGTTTCATAGGAGATATTAAGTGGTGCTCTGGAGCAGGGGTCATGAAACTTTTTGGCAGAAAGCATTATTATAACCATGAGAAGTTCCAACTAAATACGTACCCTATAAATGAAAATTCCAGAAGCGAATTTCATAAAGATTTCAGAAATGTTTGTAATTTTTTATGAAAATTTACAGAAAGGAATATTAATACCGAAATATACAAATAAATATACTAAACTTTCATCAATTTTAATAAAACATTCAATGAAGTTACACAATATTTCATAAAGATTTTAGAAACGGACAGAAAGTTTTATGTAGCATGAAAACTTCCAAAATATGCAATAAAAATAGCAAGGGAGTTAAAACCTCTAGAACAAAGTCCATGCAAATATTGTTTAAAATATTTTTTTATAAACTGACAGAAAGTTATATGTAGGTTGAAAACTTCCAAAATATGCAATAAAAATACCGAAGGAGTTGAAAAACTCTAGTACAAAGTCCGTACAAATATTGTTCAAAATAAAGATTTTAGAGACTGCCACAAAGTTTTGTGTAGATTGAAATCTTCCAAAATATGCAATCAAAATTCCAAGAGAGTTAAAAGCTCTAGAACAAAGTCAATGCAAATATTGTTAAGTACCATTTAATTACTACATTATATTATAAATTAGGTATTATGTTATTATGTTATTTATTATGATATTATAAATTAATAAAGGGCAAGAAGTTACGTAATATATCATAAAGATTAATGAAACTTCACGAAAGAATTATGGAGATTGAAAATTTCCAAAATATGCAATAAAAATATCAAAATAGTTAAAACGTGGAGAAACAATTAAATGTATCAGAATGACAGCAAAACATGCCAACCAATTACGATAACTGCCTGAAAAATGTAATATAATAAAGCGTCGTCTGTGTGTATGCGTATTCGCACAAGTGTTCAATTAGAAAAACACAAGAATACAAATATTTAACCTATGCAACTTAATGTACGTTATTAATTCAGAATATTACAATTAGTGTCTTAAAGACTTTATAAGAGTAGTTCAGCATATTCCTGAATTTATAGTAAAATTAAACGAAACTTGTAAACAAAACTGCAAAAGTTAACAAAAGCATGATCAAATTAAGAAAACTCTAAACAGTTTGTATTTATAAATATGACATAAAATGTTATGTTTAGAAATATTAAATTATAATCACATTGTATACAAATAAAATTGTATATAAGTAATTGTAACTCTAAATTCTATCTGAATTGCACGTGGTATTTTCAGCAATCTCTTTACAAACAACAGATTTACAACGATTTTTTTCTTAATCCAACAGGAATGTTAAGTTTTGTTAAATATGTTTATTAAAGGTGTGTGAACGTTTTTAATTAGTACTTTGGTATTACTAATTAATAGTAAGTCAAATCTTATATATACGTGTAATATAGCTAACAGTTCCTTTTCTATCTGGGCGTAGTTACGTTTAGTTTATGTCTCAGTTCTTGATGCATCTACGATAACACTTTTATTCTGAAAAATCACAATGCCAAGTCAATGCGAATAATGTAATCTTCAAGTGAATCTTACTAAAATTAAGTGTACGATGCCCAGTGTACCAACTCGTACAACCAACAACATCTATATCTCCCTTTCTTTATATACATATGTAAAATTTAGAAAACTTTGGAAATTTTCGGCCATTTATGAAGAAGACACAAATACCGTGAAAATTGTCAAGGATGTGCGACAAATATTTAAATAATCAAGAAACGCACATTTTTATTGAGATATGAAAAAAGGCACACCTTTCCTGAATATAAAAATAACATATTTAAGAATAGTGTGGTTATTTTTTGAGTTAAATCATGCCACAATATTTTTTAAAGTAAGTGTTTTAGAAATACTCCAAACTTGTTCAAACAAGCCAGCACTTATAGATATAACTTGTAGCACTGGTGTTAGTGAAAACATATACTTTTGGCGAAAAAATACATTCATTTGATAAAAATCTGACCACTGATAGTGTACCATAACTCTCTGTATTAAAATCATCTAAAAAGTAAGTAAGTTTTATTTTCAAGTATTGTAATCTTTTTATGTTACGGTACATATGTGTACCACCAGTGTTTTTTGGTGGTACATATAATTACCACCGGACTTATATATATTTTTTTAAAGAATTCCATAATAGGACCAAAGAAGACCATTGACCCAGAATGAACAGGAATATTCTACTCAACACTTATCAGATTTTTCTGATGAAGAAAATTTTGAACCGTTTTCGTCTGGATCCAGCGATGACTACATACCCTAAGCCTCGTTCCCATTTGGAAAGTTTACTGATGGAAAGTACTTGCCGCCAGTAAACTAACGATGTGTAAACCAGAAAAACGTCTTACTTTCTTGTTTAGTTTCTTTCTTGACAAACGTTTTTCTGGTTTACACATCATAAGTTTACTGGCAGTAAGTACTTTCCGCCAGTAAACTTTCCAAATGTAAACGAGGCTTAAGAGTGATTCAGATACTGATAGTGAGCTGGAGAATAATTTGCCACTTCAGGAGCCTTCAGCTAGTGTAACTGACAATGAGACAAGCGATGTTGAAGAACATATACCAATTGAATCTCAAGCAAACCAAACTGATTCAGGTGAAGTAAATCGTACTTTAGAATGGATTCTTCCTACCAATAAGTATGTTCCCGCGAAAAATCTTCCTCGGGACTGAAATTGTAAAATAAATGAGAATATTACATTGCATTCAAGCCCGATGCAAATTTTCCATTAAATATTTCCGCCCTCACTATACTTACTAATAGAAGAATGCACAAACAAACGTCTGGAAATAATGAATAAGGGAAGAAAACATAAGGAAAAACTTACTGATGAAGGATAAATTCAAAAATTATTAGGATGTATATTTATAATGAAATTTAATAAGTTGCCTGGTCTCAAACATTATTGGAGCAGTAAAGATTCACTAGGTAACCGTGCAATAGAAAATACGTTGTCTCGAGGTTGATTCATGACTCTAGTTTCAACTTTATTTTCCATTCCCGGAAAAACCTCCGAATGCATCAAAATCTTATTATGTCCATGAGCTAATATCGTGCCTAAAATACATGTTCTCAAAATGTCACCATGATAGCATTTACCTAAGTATAGATAAAAAGTATGACGAAGTTCAAAGGGCGCTCCTTCCTCCCTAAAGCAATACACGCCATTGAAAACAACGAAAAGGGGTATCAAGTTATGGCTTAGATGTGATGCAGGTTGTGTCTACATATACGATATGAACGTGTATTGCAGAAAACAATTCAATGTACAAAAAAGTGAAGAATCGCTTACCTTAGGAGAAAGAGTTGCAAAATTACTTTCATCTACAATAAAGGAAAAAGATGTCGTGCTTTATTTTGATCGTTTTTTTAACAAGTGTACATTTATTAGAAACATTGAATTTAGCTGCATTGCGAACCTGTATGTCAAACAGAAAAAGCATGCCAAAAATGAAAGAAATTTTAAAACGTGGCCAGTCTGTATTTCGATCTACTAATAGTGGATTATTGTGTACAAAATAACAAGACACAAAGGAAGTTATGAATAATTATCATGAACCCAAGTTGACTACAGTTAAGAAAAAAAAACAAAGGGAACGGCAATTGGTTGAATGCCATGAAGCTGTCTCATTTTATCGTCAGAAAATGGGAGGAGTTGATAGGGCAGATCAGTTTGTCGGATTGTATGACCATGACAAAAAATCAAATATATGGTGGAAGACAGTTGACAAGCTGAATATGTGTGCAGTAAATGCTTGGATAATGCACAATGATTTAAGACGCGAAAATAAAAAGGAATCATTCTTGCCTTTTTTCGTAACACTGGCCAAATAACGTATAGCCGAAGTAATTCAAAATACATCATTCGGTCCACCAAAAAGAGGACCTCCAAACAAAAAGATGAAACTATATGGCGCAGTACTTTTACGTTTACCAGTGGAGGGGTTGTAATATTTATGATTTACTTTTAGAATATATTTAGGTGGTTGTACAGATCATGTGAGAAGAATACCTTAATCAATGCTATTCTTGATTTTCTTCGGCATACTAATCTCGTGGTCTTGCTAATCAATTCCGTACTAGCTGACCTGCACTACACCACAGGGCCAACAAGAAAGAGATGTAGTGAAGAAGAACCGCAAACAAGAACAAAAACTTTTGCCAGGAATGTAATATCCCTTTGTATAAGAATTGCCTTATGCTATATCATGTGAAGTAGAGAGAATATAATACATTTTCAAAATTGCTCGAGTTTAATTTGAGACCTACTGGTACACAAGTGTACTATGTAAAACCTCTATTGGTACATATGTGTACCACACCACTCCCCCCACCATAGAGTTAAAACATTATTTGTGAGTGTGAAAACCTATTATTTGTAATCAGACTAACAAGGTAGTCATACTTTAATTATCATTTGGTCAATATTTATATTCAGGGACGACAGGGTTAAGACAGATAGTTTTTCACAATCCATATTTAAATTAAATAGTTTTGCGGAGATACGTGTTTCTGGTACTATACCATACACTCATCCTTATTCAAAAAGAGGAGTGGAAAAATCTCACTCAACTGGTTATTGTCGTATAATAGCCGACATTTGAAATGAAATAAAAAGCCATAAACCAGAGAAAATTTTGACCTTATAGGTAATCTGGGTTTAGGCACGTAAAAGTACAAATACAGATGTAAAATAGCTTAGCCCTCAAATGTCCATAAGGCGGTAGTAAAAAGACCATATTGCATTTCGATAGTCGAAACATTTGTGACATCAACAGAATCCAATTTTGAATTTATGTATTGGTACTAATGTATCGGCACTATAATGTTATGTTATTCTAGGAAAGGCGTCGTGATTATGATGGTGCTGCTGCCGTTATTTCGCCCATCATCATCTGGGCTGCCAATGAAGAGGTGCAACTGCTGGCCAGGTTTTCGTGCTGAGGCCATCTCTGGGAGCATCCAGTGCTCCGCCACGGACGTATCCCACGTATTACCCTGCGACATGCCGCAGCCCCCGTCATGCAAGTGCACTGGAAACGACGGCATCCTCAAGGACCGCTCCGGCACCTGGTGCACCATCTACAGGCGCGCCGTCGAGATCAGGAGGTGGCCGTGCGAGAACACCCCCGCCTGGGACCGCTTCTTCACCAAATACAACAAATTCGTGCGCGGGGGGCCCTACTAAGGGCACGGCCGTTAGCACCCCCAAAAAAGACGCGTGCGTTCCGGGGGCCGTAAAACTCTACGGCCCGTAAAAGCCAGCGACAGTAAACTTCGGTGATATCGGAATAAAACGGCAATCTCAAGGCGGCCCTCGTAAATCCCACACACATATAAACAGACGAGGGGGAGAAATATTTGCGAAACTCCGGGCGCAAATTAATCGCGCTACTTGTGGGGGTGGGGGGTTCTGGGGTTTACAGGCGCCGCCCGGAGTGCTAAACTGTCCCCGGAGCCGGCCCTAATGTGTCCTGATATAAGATGCGGTCCCCGGGGGCGCCCGTCCTCTCTGCCCCCTGACCGGAACGCACCAACCACCCCTTCTAAGGGTGTGAGGGGGATCGATGATTGCCAGGAAAAACTGGATGAAGTTGCCCGAAATTGTAATAAATTAACGTCTGCGCTTATCCGGCGCGCTTCCTCCCCGGAATTTATGAATTATTAGCTCACATATTAGGGAGACCGACGCACAACAAAGCGCCCCGCTTAACAATGGAGTCGTTTAAACTGAATTACTTGTGGGCGATCCGGCGTGACGTCGCGAAAATTAATATTTGCCGGCATAATGGTTGATCTATAAATGTCTGTAATAGCACTTACCGGGAGCTATGTAAACCCAACTTTCACATCGTACTCCTTACATGCAGATCAAGGCTCATTCCCAAAAGTGCATTTTTTAGGGAAGAATTGGTTTGGTGAAATTAACCGAAGGTCTACTAATTGTTCATCTAAAACATTCTGCAATAGCATTTACCCCCCAAATTGTTTTCGGTATCAGTGTAAAATAAGATAGAATTCAGATGGATAGAGACCGGATTAAAAAGCATAAAAACATTAAAAAACACATATTTTTCAAAAAAAGCATTAACATACGCAAAAAATGCATAAATTTACATAATAAAATAATTTGCAAAAACACAAAAAAAATAAAAAAATGGTTATTTGAAAAATT
Organism: Othius punctulatus; assembly: GCA_951805005.1. Classification (NCBI taxonomy): domain Eukaryota; kingdom Metazoa; phylum Arthropoda; class Insecta; order Coleoptera; family Staphylinidae; genus Othius; species Othius punctulatus. Next base: position 104,751,060 of record OX638139.1, on the reverse strand, counting down.
TATTTTCATCTTAGATTAAAAAAGTAACTACAGACTAGTACGGTAAATTTACCTAGACTATGGATTTGCCCTTAATTGTTTTAATAATACAACGTGCCGTTTATGATTTCACATTAGTAAATCTACACTGGTTACCTGAGAGTGCATATATCTATCGTTTAATTTTATTATTTTGTCAAAAACACAGGACAGTTGAAGATAGCAATGACTGAAGGAGCTTCGAGTTAAAGATAGAACAATAAATTCAATTTTAAACATCCACTTTTTATATAAGTACATTTAATTTAAAATTTAAAATTTATGTTTATGGAAAAAATACAAAAACATCCTAAGTATAGGTAGGTACATACTAATTTACAAAATCACATTCCAAAATACTAGTTTCTTTGAAAACAATTAACAATTAAATATTGTTCCAAATTTTCCATGGTTTAATTGTGTCTTCAATCGCTCAAAATATATTTATAGACAGAGACACTTCTTGCAACATCCACACTTGTTATAGGCGCATATTTAAAAGTAGCTATAGGTTTGCTGCTTTCAAATTAACCCACATTTTCACCACTTCAAATCTTCCATGACTAAATTGTGTTTTCTATGGCTCAAAATATATTTATAGACAGAGAAATTTCTTTCAACATCTAAACTTTTTATAGGCGCATATTTAAAATTAACTATACGTATGCTGCGTTCAAGATCACCCACATGTTCACCACCAAAATTATTTAACCTTCGAAAACCTTCTTTTTTCAAAAAAACGTCATCTAATTTTACTATTATCTTTATCTCTCAATTTTTTTTCCGGGAAACCACATATAGCCTCTTCAAAATTGTTAATAATAGCAATTGTACCCAGTAAGGGCAATCCTTGCTTCTCCAATGAGGTAATTGAATGACTCACAATACTATAGTGTGCCTTGATAAACTCTAAATTCTTTTTTAATTCTTTTTCGTTTAAAATTCTTTGGCATTCTTCTAATGCCCTGCTAGTTGTTGGTTCAAACTCAAAAATAACTTTTTCAAAATGATCAAAATTATTTGCGTAATATATTACAGTATCTAGCCACGTCTCTAATCGTATCAGAACTGGTTGTGGAGGTAGTAGTGTATAGGGCATTCGCTCTCTAAATAGTTGCACTCTTAGAGGAGCTTTAATAAATACTATCTCTGTTCCATAATAAGTGAGCCTTTACCGATTTTTATTTTTCCATAATAAGTAAGCCTTTGCCGATGTTTATTATTACCATAAAAAGTGAGCCATTACCGATGTTTATTTTTTACAAAATAAGTGAGTCATTTTCGTTTCTAAGAAGAACTATATTTTATTTTCAAAATAATTAACAAAAAATGTTAGTATAAACGAATACAAGGCACACGATTTTCCTACGAAGATTAGCCTTGCTAATATGTTGAAGCTTATAATTATTGTTACCGGCATAATCTATAATCGATTTCATAATTGTTTGTAGACTTATAAACACATTCTGTAATGTACGTCTAGTCTCTGCTTCGAAAGATTCTTCGATATCTCTTATTAATTCGACAATATTGGGCGTTGAATGCTGGTGTTGTAATGATTAAATAGACGGAAAAAAAACAAGATCGAGCACATTCAAATCGTGACTATTGGCAAATTTTTCAATTGCCAAAATCACCGCTTCCTTTTTCAGCCGTCCATTTTTCTGATGTTTCAGTAAAAAGTTAACAATAGCTGTTCGTTTTTGGTTGATTAAATTTGGTCTTCTCATCGTTTGAAACTTCCGGCGTTAGAACACTTTCGCTTAAACATTCTTATTTTAATTGTTGCTTTTGACAAATTAAACCATCAACTATTTTGACTTTCATGACATATATGATTAAGAATTTGGCGTATATTACGAAAATCAAAATAGAAATTAAAAAAGTGTCAATAAGTTTCAAAGAAAACTGAAATGGCTCACTTATTATGGAACAGAGGTAGTATATTTTTTTCATTTTTTATTAATTCATTAATTAATGGAAAGTTGATTCTGATAGTTTCAACAAAGCGATTTAGTCCGTCAGATATAATGTATTATAATGCATTATACAATGCATTAAATGTTCATAGAAAATGTTCATGTTAGATGCAGCTTTTACATGTATACTGCTGCATCCGTGAGCATTAGTAAAATTTTCTGACTTGGGACTGCTTCAGGTAAATAAAAGTTGGTTAGTGATTCATTAATAACTTTTGAAATTGTATTACTGTTAGTTTTCTATAATTCTTTAGTACAGATTAAATAATCTCTCGTTTGACATTTGTCGCTGAGGACTCCTACAATCAAATTGGCCACAAGAGTCGGTTGTTTCATCCACACATAATTATCTGGATTAGGTTTTACACCTTCCGGAGTAACTATATGGCCGAGGTAAGCCACTTCTTTTGTTAAGAACTTAGTTCTGTCAAGTTCTGTCATCTGTTGACATCTGTTGACAACATGAAGTTGTGTCATCTGTCGTTCTGTCTTTCTGTCATCTGTTGAATTTTGAAATTTGACTCTCTTAACCTATTAAATCCCTCTCTTAGTCGATTAACATGTTCTTGTACGCTTGTACTTAAATTTATTATGTCGTCCATATTGACGATAGAACATTTTTCATTTTGAATTCCTCGCAGGATATTATCCATGACTCTTTATAAAGTAGCAGGCGCATTTTTGAGCCCAAATGGCATATGCGTGAATTATAAATGCCCGTTTTCAGTGTTAAAAGCTGTTTTGGAAATGTCACGTTCATCAATTTCAATCTAATGAAATCCAGATGCTAAATCTAGAGTCGTGAAATATTGAGAACGCCCTAATTTATCGAGTAAATCATTACTGTTCGGTAGTGGATAACGATCACCGATTGATTTCTCATTTAATTGGCGGTAATCAATTACTATACTTTCATTTTTCTAAACTGGCGTTCACGTTATCAAACAGTTTTGTGATGAGGTTTTTTCGTACCAACGTGATTGTTTTCGAGAATATGCATACCAATAGATTAAGAATCGAAATTAATCTGAGGATCATTTGTTACATAAGACTGATCACCGATGGTTATAAACAGGTAATCGGTGTTTTAACCGCGGAAACAATTTTCGCCTGCTAATCATGTAATAAATCATGTTATGTTGGTGGCCGTAATATTTTTTCGGCGACGATGCCACATCTTTTTCACTAACACATGCTCATACATGTGTGTATAACCAAACTTCTTTGACGTTTAACTTGTTACATTTGATCATTATTACAATGCATATTTTGCCATTGTAGATGTTAAACCATAACCACAAGATTGATATCTATACGATAAACGGCAGAGAAGTCGACGAATTTGATACGAACCGCGCACAAGAGTGCATGGGCGCAACAGCTGATTGCAGCCATTTTTAAATACCCAGGACAGCTGGCAACCTTGTATTGTGTCATAATTATTATGATTATTATTTTGATGACGTGAACGCCAGTTTAGAAAAATTAGAGTATATTCGCCATTTTTGCTTACCAGATGCATTTAATTTTTTGGGTACTACCCAAATTGGTGAACACCAGTGACTGTGTGATGGCCTTATAACTTTGTCATTGAGCATTTTATTTATTTGTTTTTTAACTTCTTCCCAATGAATTTGGAGATAACGATACGATTTACTATACACGGGTAATTCATCTATAGTTTTAATGTGATGCTTGACTTTATTTGTAAAACTTAATTTGTTCTCATCGACATGAAATATGTCGGAATACTCTTTTCATAAATAATCATAATTTTCATAAATAATTTCGAATAATTAAATTTATTATTACATTTTTCTCTTCGCTATTCATATGTTCACTGCGAATTTGAGAATTATTTAATTGTACATTTTTTTAATTTAACAGGGTAAGATCGGGGTGTTTTGAGCCCAACTGCTGACAATCATATTCATTGATTGGAGCAACTACTAATGGTCTCGTAACCCAAATTTTAAGATCTTCTGTTGACGGATTCATTATTGTACAGATTGCTTTGTAATAATTTACCTTAGTAATACATTCTCGTATTTACAGACATTGAATTTTTGAATACGAAATTATTATATCACCGTTTTTAATATTATTATCAAAAGGCCCTTTACCTTTTTTAATATTCGCGATATATATATTTCGGTAACTTTTTCGGATCTAATGGGTACAAGATTTTTAAATTTTTCTAAGCGTTGCTTGTGTAGTATTATTTTCACATGTGGAATTTTGTCATATTTTTTATTGCTTTGAAACTACAAATCAAAGTAGTGAATTTATTATTATTATTATTATACAATATTTTAAGGTGAAATAACTTACCGATTTTACACAAACTCTACAAAATATTTTGTTATTTTCAAATTTCAATTCTTTGTGTTCTTTAATCCACTCGTCTACAGTAGTTTTTTTTGTTTAGGCATTATGCAAAAAATAATGTAACCGTACTAATGAAACGTTGTTGGAGTAACGAATGGGGCTAAATTAATTGCACAATGTTCAGAATTACGAATGCTTTTTCATTGGGAAGATTTTGTACATAATTTAAATTAATCACTCAATAGGTAGGCAAACACGTCGGGGATTTTCAACCGATCTATCCCGCATTCCGCATCTCCCATCCCTGTCATGCTCATCTGTCCCAAATCGGCGTGACAAGGATGTCAGCTGCGGAATGCGGGATAGATCGGTTGAAAATCCCCGACGTGTATGCCTGCCCAATGAAAATGCGTAGAACTGTAGTAGAAAAATAATAAACTTCTGCAACATGAATGAGATGAATGTATTTATTTGTATTTTAAATTTATTTAGATAAACAATAAACATAGTAAAAACTTACTCTGCAATGGGTTTTGAAAATTGTTTATTTTTACTGGTAATCTCGCACCTCGCACTGAATATAAAACTGTGCATAATGCGTAAGTGTTGAATACATGTACAAAGTATAATCACCACGTTAATTAAATTTCGGTTCAATTAAGAATCAGCTGATAAAAGTTCTAAATAAGCGCAAAAGTGTAAAATAAGCACAACATTGCAAACAAAGCAAAACAGCGCAAAAAGATTGATAAATGATCCGTTCATTTCCAAATCGGCTGTAAATTTAATTGATTTGTTAATGCTTTAGATATTTACAAAAAATATAAAGCTTAGAATCCGGTCTCTACTGATTGACCATTCGGAAGTTGGGGTTATTTTCGTGCGAGCACCTGAAAAAACACGTATCTCGTGAGGTTTTGGACGACCCCTTTTAAAAACTCAATTTTGAAAAAAAAAACTCGGAATCGGGGGAAAAGTTCCCTAAATGTCGCTCCATGCGGAATCCATCTGGGCAAATTTCGGTGCAAAATTCAGATCGGTCTTAAAACGACCCATATTCTATGGAATCTATTGTACGATAAGTTGTACTGCAGACACCTACCTTGTACTAGTGAAGCAGGCATTTGTATTTGTAGCATTTGTAGCATTTGTAGTATTTGTAGGCATTTGTAGTATTTGTAGGTATTTGTAGCAGTCCAACTGGACACCGTTCCAAGTGGACTGCTCACGGAGGGAGTGATTCTGCTCAACGAAAACGCGCGTATAACAAGTTGGTTGGTGTTTCATCCCCAACTGGCAATTGCAACGACTGATTGATGTGCAGATCATTTGTGTCTGTGGGTGAAAACCTATCAACTTGTTGTACCGATTATTTCTTCGATCTGCAATACAACTTGTCATACAACAGATTGCGTAGTGTATGGGCTGTTTAAGTGTAGTGTGGTATATTTTGAACTACAAATGAACTTGCAGCAGTCAGTATTTAAAAATTTTAATTTTAAATTTGCAATTACCTCTAATAGCACGTACAGTCTTGGACTCTAAGAATGTCACCGTCGGTAAGAGCCAGAGGTTCGCCATCTCTGTCTTGTCTAGAGACGAATCCGCACTCGGAGCAATTCGGCGTTCAGTGACGTCCTACTCAGGTAGAATTTTGACAAATCGCGTAACTATAGTATAGGGTTTTGCGGTATGCAAATTACCTTCGTGTGGTCATTCAACAGGTTAACGAGCAGATTATTATTGCGTTTCTAAATCTCTACGGCTTCCAAAAGATTAAGCTGCGTGCCTTTGATAGAGTTATGTAATTTTTTTTAAATTTCAAAATTTTAATAAAAATCAATTTATGGAAATACATGTTTACAATTTAAACTATGGTTTGCGAATGCACTACAATTTTGATTAAATCTGAAGGCGCCAAAATGTTCGGCATATCGTTTTTTGAAACTACGGAAACATGCCATTTCAGAAACTCCAGAATAATTTAAGCGATGAATTTTGTCTATTACATTGCAACGGTAGTATAATAAGTTGTAATTTAAAGAAATTATATTTAGTATTATATTACACTTTAGAATGGTCGCGGGGCTGAAACAATTGTGGAGGAATCTATTAAAGTTAGTGAAACTCATCCAAGTGTTTAATTTAATTTAATTTAATTTTTTTATGTCATCCACGTGATGAGTAGTGATTGTGTGTATTTTTGGAAGGGATTACCCCCAACTGGCACATAGATAGGAAGAAGTAAAGCATTCAAACAAAGTTGATATAAAACATGTAGGTTTTAAGTCAAACTGAAATTTATTTTCTTCCGGTTTACGTTAAATCTCAAGTTTTCCGGGTACATTCTTTTCACTCCGGGTTCGTTTTCGGTTCTTCTAAAAATTTCGATTTAATTCCGGTCCGTTTCCGGTTCACATTCGGTTCGGGTTCGCTTTCGTCGCGAATAATAACGCTAAAATGTAGTCTAACTAGAAATGACAATATTTTCAATGATAACTACAAATTTCAATTAGTTAATCTTAAAGAAATAAAAAATCACTCGCAGGTATAGAGGTAATATTTAATTGTAAATTGCAAACGTTTCAGTGAAAATAGTGAATGTTTCATTGAATGAAAACGAATATTTGTTAGTGCAGAAAGTGAATAATTCGATTTTCTCGCTCGTTTCATTACAGAATCCTCGTCAAATTTATACAAAATATGGTTTTTAAGTATACTATATACAAATCAGGAACTAACTTTGCATTAAAAAGTCTTAAGAAATTTCATAAAATAATAATCAGGGCTTCGAACCGATGCTTTATTCGTATTGGTTTTCGTTCCCGTTCAATAAAAAAAAAACACATATCGGTTCGGTTCCGGTTTTCGTTCCGACAGACTTTTTCAGTTAATTTATAGAATTTAATGTTAAAATTGAATACATTTTGTAAAATTGTTGTAAATCTGATATTTACACTAGAAAATTCAAAGTCAGAAAATTTTAATGTTTGACAAATCGTTTAAGGTGCAAATTTATAAAATTGTTGCGTATAAAGATAATTTTTAGTTAAAATTTGGAGAATTCATGGTTTTAATGACTATACTGAAGAAAGCGGTAAGATTTAAAAAAACAACAATAACCTTTTCAAGACAAGTTCCAATTACTTACGCTAAACTTTTTAAGTGTTTCTACAGCTTTGTATAATATATCAAGTATCTGTCGATTAAACTTTCAAACATAATAAAATTATAAGGGAATTAAAAAAAAATACTATATTTTTGTTAGTATTTCATGCATATAACCAGTTATGTTTGATTATAATTTGTTATTTTTATTTTTACGTACTTACTGGTATTAATAATTATCCATTAATTTATATTATTTATTTATTTCTTTCACCCAACTAGTGTCGGTTTATTTTCATTCGGCCATCATACTATTTTTTTATGTTTTTTGTTTTTTACATTATACTTTTAAATTATTATTTGCCTTTGGAGTCAAATAGTGAACTAAAAAAAAATCATTTGGTACATAACTCATGATGTCATACAGGGTGATCGATATTTACAAACAGCGCCATTTGTTCATTTTTTAAATGGAACACCCTATACAGGTTGTCCCGGGAGAAAGGTAACACCCTAAATATTTACGAAAATAATGTTTTCTTCGCGAAATCGTTCAAACACGTCAACTTTGTTTGGAGTAGGGTCGAGTGGTAGCTCATTTGTGAGCTTATCTAATTTCCAATACAACGGTATATTAACTTTTAAAATCAAGAAATTAATTTTATAAATTGAGCAAAGTATAAAATAAACATTTCATTTCAGCAAAAATATTTTTTTTAATATTTTGTTTAATAACCCCGTGGTTGACCGTTCCCAGAGCGAGAATAAATATTGTAATAAAATTCAAAAACTAAACGAAAACATGAAACCCACAAAAGTGAAAAAACATTAGAATATTAAATTAGAATGTTACCTTTTTAGAAAACATAATAATACGAGAGGATGGCTGGGTGGATGAGAAAAGGGAACTTTCTCATCCACCCAGCCATGAAAACAATATGCTATCGCCACAATTTTCTTATGTCACAATTTTATGACATTTTATGGTGCCATCTCCAAGTTTTGTCCAATCACGTAAGATTTATCATTTTTATATCAGTTTAAAGAGACGAAAATGAGTGATTTGCAATACACATAAGCGTGTTGTTTAAATGAACAAACTTGCGAGGCGAATTTTACCACTTTATCTCAAGATAAAATGATAACATTTTGTATATCCTCTAACTCCTTGCTTTCATATCTAGGTAGAAAACATAAAAAAACTCTCCCTGTACAAGATTTAAATTATTTTTCAAATAATCCGTCGTGATTTAAATTTCTGGCAAATATTGTCAAAATTGTCAGGTGATTCAAAAAAACTTTCATCAAAGTTGGCATTGAAAAAAGGATAGATATAAAAGGTATGTCTTCGCATACAGTGTCAAATGTGACAGATTTGGCAGAGTTCGAATTTGTGCATGTGAAATCTTGTTGATTTAAACGCTATAGTTTTCAGCGATCACCTAAAACGCTGCAGTTGGAAATGTACTTCAGAAATGGTAGAAAAATTGATGGGCAGTGGGTCTATTCGATACGTAATGCATTTGAAGATAGTTCAAACTAACTAATTCCTGTCAAATTTTCATTTATTTTGGTCAATATCTAATTATTTCTGTCAAGTTTGAAATTGTGGACATGGGTACAAGATTACCGTAAGTCGAAAATATGAGTTTCGAGAAAAACGCGTCCAAGGTTCAAAACTTAATAAAAGTCGTAATATAGCAATTAGAGATATCTTTTTTTTGCAATTTGTATGAACAGTAGCTATATATTTTTTAACAGACTTATAAATAAGGGTACAAATATTCTAATAAACAAATTTGCTTAAAAATCGCATAAATCGACTTACGCTGTTTTTGCACCCAGCTCCTCAATTATGTCGGTCCACATATCAATTAATTGTACTAAAACTGTAATTAATAATTTATATTAAGATGTCAATTGATATGGTGAGATTTTTATTATTTTTGTTAAAATTTAAATGATTACTGTCAAAATTTCAATTAATTTTAACATAAAAATACTTTGTGTCAAATTATCAATTATGTTTGACAAAATTTCTATTATATATATCTTTCAAGATCTGAATTATTTCAGTAGTAGAAATGTTGTCCCTTGTATATTTCTAGACTGTTCTCAATTAAAACAAAAATAGACTGGGGTACCTACTTTGATTTTCAACGGCTCATGTATATTTTTCAATTCGTTTGTCATTTACTCCGTCATAAATAGACAGTTGCAATGTATGGAAGTTACCATATTGTTGTCGAATTTCAACAAATTTTCATCATTGCTGTCAATTTCATGAACTGTTGTCATAAGGTCATCACGAACAATTACTTTTTCGTCAGCTTAAATTTCATCATCTTCATCTTCTTCAATGTTTTCGTTAAGATGATCCGATTTATCGCATAATAACTGAACTATCCTAATTACGTCAACTAACATCAACTACGTAAAAACGTCAACTTATCGTTGTCAGTGTCGAGCAAAAAATGTTACTTTATTTAGTGATTGTAGAAAAAATATATTAAGCTTTTCAAAACATGCAAACAGATAATTTACTTCAACCATTGCCTATTGAGTTTGAAATAATGTAGAAATTGTTTGGAAGAATAACATTTTCTGAAAAGTTAATAATAAAATATATTTCCATGTGTCCAACTTTCTGGCGGACACTGTATATAAATCAATGATGTAGACAAAAAATATTTTTCTTTTATGGGATGCATACATAATAGCAGACCCAGGCCCCTCCAGGTAAATTTTAGGGAGCCGGTCACTTAGCCGGCTCAATAACAACACTGAACGCCGAACCGCTCCGAATGCCCCCACACCCCGCGCATTCGTCGAAACAAGGACGGCGAACCGCCGGGTCCCACAGACAGTGACATTCTTTGAGTCCATGACTGTACCTAGGGAGGTGTACTGTCCCACCCCCGCCAGTTTTCATCGGGCGAATTCCTAATTGCTTAAAAGTGTAGTTTTTAATGGGTGAGCCGGCTGGGCTAAGCGCCGCGGGACGAGTGCCCTCGTAAAACTTAACTCCGCACGTGAAACACTGGAAGAAGCTTTAAGTGTGATGACTCTGTACGGGGGCCAACAACGGCCGGGAATCATTAGAACGAGTGAGCGCCCCGCGGGGTGGGCCCTAGAAATTTGCGAGAATGGGGGGCTGAACGGGCGGCAACAACGGGGGTGGTTTGCATTTAAAAATCGCAAAAGCACAAGGCCTGAATGGCCTCAAAGCGTCCATTTCAGCAACGAGCAAGCGCGCATCAAGCCGGCTGGAGTGGCTCTTGCCGGCAAAAGGGAAACAGCTCATTAGGTTGGTGCGCGCATCGAATTCCTGGAATGAGTAAAAATGCGCTCAATAAACTTGGGATCTTAAATAATTTGTTTGCAACTGCAGATGCACGCTAGAGCTTAGTTATAGGAGTGCATCATTATTTATAATTTTAAATGTGTTCTTAGAAGTATCGCAGAGCGGGACAGTAAATTTAAGCTTATTTATTTATTTATTATACAAAATTGCTGTCACATAACGATTGCAATTATTTAAAAACCAACTACTGTAATACTACCACAAATTTTATATTTTTAGTTAATAAAATTATTTAATAAAACTATATGTTATGTACACTATAAATATTTCATTGTTAATGTGTTAATGTGCGCGTTTATGTTACGTAAATAATTACTTAGCTAGATTTAGTAAATTTTGATTAAAGAAATTCACTCCAGAAATTCCTACCTGAGCAAACAATATTGAAGTGTTGTAACGGTTCTTAAATGGGCATGAGTCGTTTTAGCGCGTTATGTTCTATTAGTTCTATAGTTCTAGTATACGCGTATGTTCTATAGTATACGTGTTCTTCGCTCCATTGCAAAGCAGGTATTTCCGTACGTAGTTCGTTTCCGATGAACTTGGCCAAATCCCGCAGACACGAATCGCGTAGTCCATTACGCGATTCGTGTCTGCGGGATTTGGTGTAATTACTTACAGGGCGGAGGTATTCTCTTCCAGGTGACAGCGGCACATGGTGTCCGTCATTGTGTGTTGAATAAAAGCAATATTATTGACAGCGCCAAAACTCAGATATTTTTATTTCCCCAAATTCTCTTAATAAACTTTATTAATCTTTTTCTTCATTTCAAACTTAACTACAACGCAAGCAAACAAGAGCACGAGGTCACCTGAAGGTAAATATAGCCACTAACACAGTTCCTTTGTTCACAGAAATGTAATTGATACCCCACCAGCCCGCTGAGCTATGCCGGTATCAATTGTAATACAAGATAGATGACCACTATTGAGTGAAATAATCTATATTTATAATAATCTTTATTTCGCCTCATATGTAGAGACAGATAGATACAAAGAAATAGTTATAATCATTTATTGTAACCTATATTATAGAGATCTTAAATGTACGTATGCAAGATTGTAACCGATAAGTTTGGCATGAAATATCTATCCATGCGTTGAGTGTCGCGCTTGCTTAACCTTAAACAAAAATACGCTCCAATGCAACTTTTACAAAACTCTGGATTATTTCGAGAAAAAATCAACTGTTTTTCTGCGACAATTTGTTACTACCGATGAAATTTGGTCATCTTTCATTACTTTGCGCAGAAACCAAACTGTAATCAAAGCAACCAGGACAGAACCTGGTTATTCGACCCCAAAGAAAGCAATCACTATAAAATCAGCTGGCATAGTTACGGTATCAGTATTCTGGGATTCAAAAGAAATTTTAAGCATCGCTAACCTTCCAAAGGGATATGGCGAAGAATATACACTAACATTTCGGACCAATTATGGTATCGGTGTTCTGGGATTCAAACAAAACTTTTAATAATCGATTATCTTCCAAAGGGATATGGCGAAGAATACTACACTAACATTTCGGACCAATTTAACTAAAATTCAAGAAAAAGGCGCTTAAGACACTCATTTTTCATCAGGATAATGCAAGAACCCACATCAGCTTCATAGCTATAGCTAAAATTCATGAAATAAAACACGACAACTTTCATACGCACTGTACTCACCCGATTTATCTCGCTCTGACTTTTCTCCTATTCTATTCCCCAAGATCAAAATCTTCCTAAGTGGACAGACATTTTCTGCGGATGAAAAGGTTAAGTGCCTGTAGTGTGTTATAGTGTATTAGAAGAGTGTTATAATATCAGCGACTTCGACACATGCTTCGTCAATACAATAAAACATATAACCTACTCTATCCCACTCTCTGGGACCAACCCAATGAAAAACATGATCAACATCTCATGCTCAACATCTTTCCATTTCAGTTCAGTGACCATGGAGGTAGGGAGTGGTATTGTTAAAGGAGAGCAAAACTAGGGACTTCTTTGGTTGGTCTGTGGATGTGGTTAAATCCTGCAGGGACTCATTAATCGCCTCATTAAACATAAAACCAGTTTTTCATGCCTAGCTATGCAATTATCATTCCACCCCCATGCCCTATTTTGCGAACCCATTTCACGTTTTGAGGCACGGCAATTTTAGTTTTCTTAGTTTCGATACTATAGCTACTAACGTATCCTAGCCCAGGATAGATTTGGGCGGGATCCGTATTTCGATCATTTCTTTTTCTACCTCCAGTTACAGTCATCCAGTTTCTAACTCCCAATTTTACGAGATCTTTCCCTAGCCCAGAGTGTCATTCTCACTTTCTCAATCAATATCAATTCTCACTTTGAGACATTTCAAATCTGGTGACGGGGGCGTTAGATAGTCAGCTGTTGTGATATTTTCGTAGTTTTGAGTATCGATGATTATCTTTCGTCAACCCACTATATTGAAGTAGCGACGAGGTTAAATTGCGTGGAGCCTTTTTTACCCCCCACCCCCCTCTCCGACATCGAGAGCCCGGCCCTCTTCATTGCTTCAAAGGAATCCTTCACTTGCTCCGCGGCCGAACGTGTTGAAGGCCCATCAGGCACGTCACAGTGTGATATTCAATATACGGAATATCACACAAAATTTAAATAACATGGTAACCGAGATGCTCGGATATTTTTTCACTATTTTGCACTTATTTCTAATTAATAATAGATGGTATATTAATTCTATATCTGTAACTTTCTGCAATAGCACTTAAATTACCCCCCCCCCCCCCCCCCCCCCACACACACACAAACTTCATCAGCAACCAGAAAAGCGCCTGAAAAACAAATTCTCATAGGTTTGGACAACCGTTTTGAAAACAGAAATGGGGCAAAAATCCAAAAAAGTAGCTCTTTCTTTCCTTCAGGAATTCATCTGTCACTGTCACTCCAATTGGGAATACCCAGACATTTCTGTGTACACAGGATCTGCCAAAAGTTTTGGGTACATACCTATAACTTTTGAGTGACGATAAAATAACAAAATATGGGAGTCATAAAAAAGCATTCTGATATGATTATAGTCTTGCATCACCCCCAAGGGGCATCCCCCTGGGTAAGGGGAACTTAACATGAGCGACGGACGTAGAGCTTTATCCCTACAAAGAGACATGTCATTGTGCCATTTGGTAAAACATCTAAAGAGAAAACATAAAAATGATGATCAAATTTAACTTTGCTTCTAAGGACCTTTCCTGTCTAATTGTATTCTCGCAATTCTAAATAGCCTATTTTCAAATGGTTCCAACTGTTCTCGAGATTTCCGCCTTCATAGCTTGCAGAGTTTGCGACCTCCCGAGGGCTTTAAGGAACTGAAGTGGATCAGGTTACGTGCTAAATTTGGCTGAAGAAGAAGAGGAGATTGCAATTTAAAAAAATCTGTAGAAATCGAGTAAATATTGAATTTTTATATTAATTAATCTTACTGATGATAGTCTTATTCGACTCCTGAGTTAAACTCAGAGTAGGGAAATGGATAACGTTACATGTCTAATTAAGCAGAAGAAGAAGAGCAGTTGGCAATTAAAAAAAAAATATGTAGAAATCGAGTGAATATTGATTTTTTTTAACCTACACTCCAATTTTATTGATGATAGTCTCATTCAACTCCTCCTGAGTTAAACTCATACTACTATAGTGGATCAAGTTACATGCCTAATTAGGCAGAAGAAGAGGTGTTTGCTATTAAAAAAAATGTAGAAATCGAGTATATATTGAATTTTTTGATCCTTCGCTCCAATCTTATTAAAGATAGTCTCATTCGACTCCTACTGAGTTAAACTCAGACCACTGAAGTGGATCATGTTACATGCCTAATTAGACAGAAGAAGAAGAGGAGTTTTCAAATAAAAAAAAATAGAAATCGAGTAAATATTGAATTTTTTTAACTTTCGCTCCAATCTTATTCATGATAGTCTCATTCAACTCCTCCTGAGTTGAACTCTTAAGAAGTAAACGAGACTAAGATTAAAAGATTTACGATGACTTGAAATTCGCGAAATTTCCTGTTTTTCATGGTTATCAGAACCACTGATAAATAAAATCAACCAGAGTGAGAAAAAAAATATTTATTTTATTTTTATAATTTTGGGCATAGTTACGAAATTTGATAATAGCCATTCATTGAAATTCGGTTCTTCGAATTGTAGCACGAAACAGTTGCGTGGAACTACAAGCTTATTACCACTCTCCTGGGTTTCTCAGCCTGGACATCCTTCTTCATCCTATGTGTTAGATATTGTAATTTCCATATCTTAATGATAGGTAATATATCTTTTCCTTTGTTGACTTTATTGTGTACTTCCTGATTAGTTATTTTTTCTGTTCACGAGCTTTTCAGAATTCTCAGATATGCTTTAAACTCAAGTCTCCAGTTTATTAAAAAAATGTTTATGCTTTAAATATTTACAGGTCTATGCAAAAAGCCTTGAACTGAATACTCTGTTATTTGTTTTTTTTAAATCGTGAAGCAGGTGAATGCTTGATCATTTTTAGAATGTTTCATCCATATTGCATTTTTTCTTGTATTCATTCTTGTATTTTCGACATAATGTACAGACATGTGGTGATGAATATGCAAAATTGAATATACGTAACGCATCTGAAACGATATGTTATTTGCATTTTCAAATTGTAAATACGTGGTGATGATTTCTCAAAAATTAAGAGTTTGTCTTCTGTTATTTTATTTTATAACCAAACAATAAACAATACACGGTGTTCCATTAAAGAATATGAAGCTTATAGCTTTCACGTGTTTATTTGATTTTCAATTGTTCTTCTGAAATTAGGATTAAATTGATATCTGATACTAATAACAGAAATAGTTGCTGTGTCACAATAAATCATACAGACTGTCTATATATTTTTTTAAATTATAATTCTTTCAATGAAGGTCCTGAAAAATTAATATCAAGGGGGTAGTAGTACATTCCATTTTGGAAAGTTCTGCCTAAAGTAGGTATATTGAGAAAAAGTCACAATTTTTCATATAACTTCCATCTAGTAATTTTTATTAAAAAATAATAAAAGATTACGTATATTTCCATAACTGTATGGGTATACGTGTGTACTCACTTTTGAAAACTTTCAATTGAAGATAAACCGTTTTATTTGTAGTTTCAATCTCAATTATACTTTGTCCATTGAAGTTGTATCTTGTAAGTATTAATTAAAATACATTATAAATATAAATTATTTGTAGGTATCAAAATTAAACATTTTGCAGTTTCTGACAGACTATGGAGTTTCTGTCGAACATGCCTTTTCAGCAGTTGCACACTTATTAATAGCCGCGCAAATGAATTTATATAATATTGAAGGTAAATCTATGTTACATTACATCGCAATTAATTCCAGTCCGACTGCCCGTTTTAATTTCAGCTCGATACAGATGCAAATTTCAGGTTTTTCAGGCTTCTAATTAAAACACGCACTGAAAGCGCGGGGACCGCCCCATCAAACGCACGCCCGTCCCCGCGGTGCGTTTCCGCGTCGAATTTAGAAAATGTTTGTTTTGGCCTAATTGACGATCATCGGGGGCGGCGGGGGCGGCGCCGCTATAAATTTTAAATCGACGCGCCGCTCACGCTGACACAAAGGGCCGGCCCGATTTATTTGCGCCGATCCGAATATTAATTGGAAATTTCCCCGCTTTGCGCCAGCCGGGGGCGGGCTGCCGGGGGCGGCGGCGGTCGCTTTTTTAATTGAATCCTCGAAACGCGCGCGCCAATAGCCGGGCCTCGTCCGACGATTTTTCACGCACCGAATTAATGTTTAATTTGTATAATATGCGCTGGATGCGCAAAAAAACTAATATATGCGCCCGGTTTATCAATACGTCAATTGGAATTGATAATTTGCCATGTATTTGAAAGCCTGTACATGTTATTCTGATATTTCATTACACAGTAAACAAGGGCATGGCTGTACTTCAAAAATAAATGGAAAATTAATCATGAAATATAAATATGCGAAATTTATATTAAAAGCTGTTACATACATCATACACACAGTAGGTACATTTATTTATTGCATCAAATATGGAGCAATAAAGCAAATAAATTTCCTAGTATCTATACTATAGATAATAGAAAATTTATTATAGATACTGTAGCAAACGTATGAATCTTCAACTAAATTTGAAGAAGCAATTTACATGTTCTGATTCACAATTTACGAATCTAAATTATAATTGCCGTTTTTCAAGTTACAAATTTGAATTACAATTGTTATTTTTTTTGCATTAAAAGTGAAAGCTATACCTTTCCATTTGTAATTCAGAAAAAAAAACACAATTGAAAATGGTGCATTTGTCTTAAAACTCTAATTGAAGACTGCTTCAACAAGGTATAAGTCCATAATGCTAATGTTAGACAATTAAAATATAAATGTTTCAGTGTTTTACTATTAAAAGTAACAAAATAATGTGTTCCCCGTTAAATATTTATTAGATTACACACAGTGCACAAATATTGTAATGTTGCACTAAACGATGAAGCACTATTTATTATCTTAAACATTTAGTTTTACTTTGAGCTTGTGATAGGAGAAATAATTGAATGTGTGTCATTCAATCTTAAACACTGGTTATAACCAAATTTATAGAATATGAAGTTATTCCCTTGTGGTAGCAGTCTTCAATTGAAGACATGCTGTTTTGCAGTTCAATAGATATTCGTATCTCAGATTTGTAAATCACATAGTGTCAATTGCAAATCAAATTTGTAAATTATCCATCGGTCAGTCGGTCAATAGTTATTCATATCTGAGATTTGTAAATCACAAAGTGTCAATTGCAAATCAAATTTGAAAATTATCAATCGGTCAATCGGTCAGTAGGTATTCATATCTGATATATGTAAATCACAAAGTGTCAATTTTAATTCACAAAGGGTCAATAGTAACTCAGATTGGTGTATTGCAATCAAAACAGAATCAAAAAGGTTGTCATTGACAACCTTAAAATTATTTGCTATATTTTTACCTTTTACATAATGTGAATTATTTACACATTAAATAATATTTCTATTAAATATTTTCGATGTATAAGAACACAACATGGTCATCAGTATTTAAATATTCTGTTTCAACGTTTTAAAGTTTTCAAAGTATCAGTTTCAAATCTCAAAAATAATTCAGAGTTTGATACATACATACATAATCCATCTCTATTCAAAGTTTTTAAAGTATCAATTTCAAATCTCAAACATAATTTAGAGTTAGATACATACATACATAATCCATCCCTCTTTTACCCATTGGGTGTCGAGTAGAGTTTGATGAGAAACAAAAAAAATCAACTTCTTTGTCCAATAAAGCATCTACTTCACAATATTCACGATCATCCACGAGGCTAAGCTTTCCTTTGACTATCCCTATCATCCCTATCCTCATAACCTTAAAATGTGTCATTATATTTTTACCTTTTGCATATACTGAATACACTGAATGAATTCACAACTTATTTGTCCAATAAATCATCTACTTCGCAATATTCATGATCAAGCTTTGCTTTCACGATGCCTATCATCCCTATCCTCATAGCATTAAAATTTGCACTATATTTTTACCTTTTGCATACGAATTATAAATTCTTTTATCATGAATCACTTGAGAGTGACCTAATTGTGGTCGAAACTGTAGTCGTGTTTAAAGAAAATTAAAGTGATAAAAAACTTAGTACCGTGTTTAATTTCTATATTATCATGATTAATTATCACATATTATCCGGTAAATTTATATCAATCCAAGACTTCAATTCCGGTTTGAAGAAAGGGAAAGAATAACGGCAGTTTCTGTACAAGTTGTATCTGAATGTAGGAAAATGTTTCCTGACTCTTTAAAAGCAACCTTATCTAAGCTTCTGGTTTGTGATACTTTGTGAAATAGGTATTATTTAGGTCCAAGATTACTCTTGGATCAAACGAATGACAGATATTGGCAAAATAGAGCAACTGCAGTTGAAAATTTTTACAGTTGGAATCAAAATTTTATACCATTGCATAGCCTGTGCGAAAAACATCACTGATTTTGATAATTACTGTTTTAAATGTGACGATTTATATAGTTGCAGCTGAAAACTATTCTACTCTTATTGCTGATGCATAATATTTGACAGATTAGATAAGTTGATGTTGAAAATTTAACAGATTTTACATGTTTAGTCTAATAATTTAAAGATTTAAACATTTACAATTGAAATTGAACAATATTTTAATAGTAGTAGTAACTGAAAATCGGTTGATCCTAACAAATTGATAGAAATTGACAAAGTTGGGCTGTTACTTTAAAATTTGACAGCTGCAGTTAAAATTTTCACAGATTTTCCAAAATCCAACCTTCGATTTTAAAAAAATGACAGATATTAAAGAATTCGGGCAGTTGCTGTTGAACATTTTAACAGTAGGAGTAACATTTTTTTTACAGATTTTCACCGTCTGTACCAAAAACTGTACAGATTTTGACAATTAATGTTCTAAATGTGATGATTTAAACAGCTGCTGTTAAAAACAATTCTATTTACACTATTGATCCTTAATATTTGACTGTAATTGATTATTTGATTGCAATTCAGATCAAGGTATCGAAACTATAGTCACGATTAAATAGTTGCACCTGAAAATTATTCTACCCTCATTGCAGATGCATAATAAATATTTGATAGATTAGACAAGTTAATGTTGAAAGTTTGACATATTTTACATGTTTAGTCAAATAATTGAAATCATACATTACGGTGAAAATCAGGAGAAATATTTACACATTTACAATTGAAATTCTAAAATATTTTAATAGTAGCAACTGAAAATCAGGCAGATTTTCACAATTTCACCGGTTGATCCAAAGAAATTGATAGAAATCGACAAAGTTGAGCAGTTACATTTACATTTGACAGCTGCAGTAGAATTTTTTACAAATTTTCATAAATTCTCATTTCAATTTAAAAAAAATACAGATATCAACGAACTCGGGAGAGTAATTTTTTTTCCGGAATTTAACAGTCTGTATTGTTACAATCTGTAACAAAGCACAGATTGTGGCACTTAATGTTTTCAATGTGACGATTTAATCAGGTGCTATTGAAAACTTTTCTAACTGTAAAAGTAGTAACTGAAAATCTGGCACATTTTCACAATTTCGGCATTTGATCCAAAGAATTTTTTTAAATTGTCAAAGTTGGGCAGTTACATTCACATTGACAGCTGAGGTTGAAATTTTTACTGATTTTTACAAAATCTCTCTTCTATTTAAAAAGCGTTGACTGATATTAACGAAATCGGGCATTGTATATTTTAACAGTTGGAGTAAGTTTTTGTCACATTTTCACAGTCTGAACAAGAAACAGATGAACAGATTGTGACAGTTCGAGTTTTAAATGTGACGAGTTTAACAGCAGCTATTGAAAACTATTCTATGTTTACTACTGGTCCTTAATATATGACAGATTTGACAGTTGCACTTGAAAAATTCATAGATTTTACATGTTGAATGAAATAATTAAAATATTTTGACATTTGTAATTGAAAATTTGAAACATTAAGACAGAAGGTAGCATTGGAAAATGTGGCAGATTTTCACAATTTCACTCTATAATCCAATAATCCTTTATATATGACAGATTTGTCAATTGCACTTGAAAAATTCATAGATTTTACATGTTGAATGAAATAATTAAAAGATTTAGACATTTGTAATTGAAAATTTGAAACATAAAGACAGAAGGTAGCATTGAAAAATGTGGCAGATTTTCACAATTTCACTCTATAATCCTATAATCCTTAATATATGACAGATTTGTCAATTGCACTTGAAAAATTCATAGATTTTACATGTTGAATGAAATAATTAAAAGATTTAGACATTTGTAATTGAAAATTTGAAACATTAAGTAGTAGGTAGCATTAAAAAATGTAGCAGATTTTCACAATTTGACTCTATAATCCAAAGAAATCGACAAATCGGGTAGCTGCATTGAAAATTTTATATTGTTTCATAAAATAGGGTAGTTGCTGTTGAAAGTTTGCTGGCATTGCAGTTTTGATTGATATTTACAATGTTTCTCTTAGATCTAATAATTGACACATACTGGCAAAATAGGGCGGTTCAAACAGTTGAACTGAAAGACATATATACATTTTTATAGCCTGTGCTGAAAACAAATTGTGAAAATGAATTACTCCAAATTTCTCACAGATTTTCACAATTTTATTGTTACAATACAGTCTAAACAAAAATTACTGATGTTGATAAAATCTGGTGGTTGCTGTTGAAAATTTAACAGTTGGAGTCAAATATTTTATAGATTTTCACAACAGGAGCTAAAAATAGATTTGAACTGTTTTTCTGTTAATCGGATGCAGTTCACTGTTCAGTGAATTTCACAGCTGAAGCAAGATTTTGACAGATTATACAAGTTGCTGATGATAAATAATTAGATAGATTTTGACATTTTCAGTCAAAAATTTAAAGGGTTTTGACAGTAATAAAAAAAATTAATAGATTTTCACAATTTTACTGTATGATCTAAAAAGCATGTGCTAAAAACTTTACAGTTTTCGATAATTGCTTACTACTAATTAAGTAATTACTCACAGATATTCACAATTTTTCACATTGGTCTAGGAACTCAAATTATAGATGCTGATAAAATCGGGCAGTTGCATTGAAACGTTAACATATCTACTTGACACTACTAAAAAAAGGGGGTAAAATTTATCAAAGACTTGCAAGCTTGTTTGACGAAAGGAGAACAACAATGGAAGTTTCTGTTAGAAGTTGTATCTGAATGTAGGAAAATTTGAAAATTTGAAAACTTATCTAAGTTATTACCGCTATACATATATCTACAATAAGATATATGTATAATATATAAGATATAAGATATAAGTTATAACTTATTTCATTTATAATGCTTCATTTTTATCTCGACTCAATGCATTTGAATATTATTTCGTCGTATTTGAATATTTATTTTTACAGCTACTTTGCATTTAGATGAGATTGGCATATGTACTTTGTGATACATACATCGTGAAATGGACAAAATAAATACACAAACATGTTACTTTGTATTACTTAGGATACTTAGGATCATGACCCTTTAATAGGTAATTTTCAAAGAAACAATTCATTGTACGTTTCAAAATTAGCCACGGGGGTGTTAAAACTGTAGACATGATTGAATAAACCTAAGTGATACTAACAAAGTAACCTGTATGTGTTCTTTGCCGATTTCTTGCTTTGCTTTTCTCCTGAATCCTTCATTATCAATTTGGATTTTGCTGCATTTACTTTTGAAAACAGTTTTAACTAAACCATTTTGTATGTGCAGTCGTGTAAAACAATGTGTTGTACACAGATAATTGGCTGTTGTAAGCCGTGATTTAAAATGTGTTGTACAGTAATAGGTAAATGGCTGTATATTTTGTCAATTGTAGATACATTTCAGAACTGTTAAAGTGACAACAGTGACAAAAATTAGTATGATCGTATTCCTTATATAAAAATGAATTACTTTAGATCTAAACTGTATTATTCATTCTGCCATTAAAAGTTTATTGGTGGATGTATTTTTAGTCAATAAAGGATCCCCCTGTATCATTAATTAAATAGACCTAAATCTAACCTTTCAAAATATTTGAATGTACTCCACTTTTTTTAACTTTGTGAAATTAAGTTACATTTACACAGCAGAAATGTTGTTCATCACTTTAATGAACACAACTGTACAAGTTAAAATAATAAATATAGTAAATTGAAGAGAGCAGATATAATTGAATCTTGCAATGTTTGTAGACATTTTCATAAAAAATCATTTTTTATTAAAAAAATTCAAAACTACAACTTTGATGAGGTACGAGTTAACGTGATCCAATTGAGCAGAAACTTTACCAAGGCTATTTCTTAACCAATGGGCAACTAGCATGGTCACACAAAAATCGAACCTTGACTATGTGTGACTATGTTTATTGGTGGATGTATTTTCAGTCAACAAAGGATCCCCCTATATAATAAATTAAATAGACCTAAATCTAACCATTAAAAAAATTGTATGTACAACACTTTTACTTTGTGAAATTAAGTCACATTTACACAGCAGAAATGTTGTTAATCACTTTAATGAACACAACTGTACAAGTTGAAAAAATAAATATAGTAAATTGAAGAGAGCAGATATAATTGAATCCTGCAATGTTTGTAGACATTTTCATAAAAAATCAATTTTCATTAAAAAAATTCAAAACTACAACATTGATGAGGTAACGAGTTAACGTTATCGAATTGAGCAGAAACTTTACCAAGGTCATTTCTTAACCAATAGGCAATTAGCAGGGTCACACAAAAATCGAACTTTGACTATGTGTGACCTTTCTAATATACGTCCATATTAATTATCATCAAACTTGAAGGTCGAGTAGTCCATTGATCTACTTGACATGGCATCACCCGAATCTGATTTGCAATTGACAATTCCTGATTTACAATTTACAAATCCGAATTTAAATTCCTGATTTCTGGTTTACCATTCCCTAATCAGAATTTCAATTGATAATTTCTGATTGGCAATTTACACACCTATAAATTTCAAATAACATTTTTCGATTTGCAATTAGCTAATCTGAAATGCACTTGACAATTTCTGATTTACAAATCACTGTTCTAAATGACAGCTTACAGTTTCTGAAATACAATTGGAAGAAGTATAGGATGCATTAAGTCTTATCTGTCAATATTGCAATTCCAGCTAATTTCCAACAGCAACTACCAAATTTTGTGAAACAATATAAAATTGGCAATGCAACTTGCCGATTTGTCAATTTCTTTGAATCAAAGAGTGTGAAAATCTGCCACATTTTTGAATGCTACCTAATGTCTAAATGTTTAAAAAAATTAATTATAAATGCCTAAATCCTATATATATATATATATATATATATATATATATATATATATATATATATATATATATTTGACTCAACAAGTAAAATCAATGAAACTTTCAAAAGCAACAGGTTTAGTTGCTCTTATATTTGAAGAGTTTTATATTTGAAGGTATTTTTGGGAAGTTATCTAAAGATGAAACTTTTGGTTTGTGTTTTAGTTCTCATGTTATGGTAAATGAATATAGCTATAACATTTATGTTTATGCTTAAGCTTTAACATTATGTGTTATTAATATACTGAGTGATCATTTAAATTTCAGCTCCAGTTACTTATTGGCTGCGAAAATGTCCATCGATACTTAGAGCTGAAATTTAAATGATCACTCGGTATATTAATAACTCATAATGTTAAAGCATAAGCATAAAAATAAACGTTATAGCTATGTTAATTTACCATAACATGAGTACTAAAACACAAACCAAAAGTTTCATCTTTAGATACCTTCCCAAAAATACCTTCAAACTACTGAAACGGTTTTAGTATTTAACTTCTGGAATTAAATTTCCGCGCATTCATTATTCTTAATTTTGATGTGTTTTCTAAATGCATTCTTTGCATAGCCAAGTTCATCCGAGCTCACTATAAACGTGCGTATTTCACAGCAATAACATGCGATGTTTAATATCGTTAACTTGTAACGAACTTTACCGATTACAGCGTCAAATTGTGCAGTGAATAATTACCTGCGAAGTTTCCTCTCACATACAGGTCGGAACCGGAAGTTGGCGGTTGCATGAGAGGGGCGTTGGCGGATTCCACAAATAAATGGTGAAAGTATTAGTGCAGTTTTGGTGGCGGCATTGTTTCAGCCACCCCCACGGTTAATATGATCAATTAAAACATAAAGATATTAACGAAGCTAGCTAACTTTTAAGAATGAAAAGAATTAGCTATTTGTATTACAAGGGAGCAAAGTGTATAATTTCCTCCCGCGGATATTTGATGGCCAACGCAAAGCGGAGAGCATCAAAATCTAAAGGAGGAAATTATGCACTTTGCTCCTGAGTAATACATATGATTTTTTTCTACGACATTTCACAGTGTTTTGTATAAATATTACATATATATTATAATTTTATATATTATTATATTCTTCTGAATGACAATTAAAAAACCAAAAGTAAAAATATAATATTTACAATTTGTAAAAATTGTGATTCGTAGGACTTAAAACTTTAGTTGACTTAGTTAGTTGAAAACTTTAGTAGATAAGTTCAATAAAACTTTATTGAATTGATTAAAAGAAATGTGAATACAAGTCTAGTTTTCATCTTTCGGGGAATATTTCTGTAGCATGGCTGCATGATTCCAGATGCTGACTGTCACAGGAATAAGGATAAAGGATACAGGATCGCACAGGATAAAACAGGAATGGTCAGAAATTAAGTAGAGAACGCACAGGACTGATGAGATCCACTTGATCGAAACAGGTGTCCAGTGAACAGATGTTCACTGAGATGATTTAAAAATGTATAAAACCCATTCTGCGGTTCAACCACAGATTCCATCAGTTCGAAATCAGTCTGAGGGTAATCCGTTAAATTAATGTGTACGAATAAATAATTTGATTTTTTGAAATTTATATTAAATATTTATAGTTGATTTATTTAAATCTCGATAAAAATTTAATGATTGCCAGGCATATTGTGTACTATTAAAAATGTATGTAATGTTTTGGAAATTTTCATCCGGAATCAGCAGAATAATCCATTTATTAACTAGTCTGTGTGGATTTGGGTATCAGAAACAGCAATCGTGAACGATTCGTCAGCAAGCGTTCTCCGAGGAGAGCCGCATGCACCATTAATTTTATTTAGTGCTGCAAGTCGTAATAAGCCTCGGCAAGCTTTATTTACCGTGAATATATTAGCTCTGCTCGATGTGCTCCACAAAGTAAAGCTTTAATTACTCGCGCCTCATTAATTTCCAGGTGATAATTTCTTTGTTTACCAAGCAAACGGAATTCAATTAAGCCCCGTGCCTCTTTATGGGCGCCCCCGATAAGAATCCGCCCCCGCCCACGAGCCGCCCCCGGATCCCTACAGAAACTAATCCTCGCAGGAAGGAAATCCCCGTTCTCAGCAGTATTTCTATTTTTGTCTTCCGGGGAAGATTCAGCGAGGGATTACGCCTCATAAACAGGAAATAATGAATAGATTCGGGCCGGGTAAGCTTTGTACATTTGTTTCTATCTTGCCGGGGGCTCGGTAATGAGAAAAAGTTTATTCTCAGAAAGTTAATGAACAATCACGACTGCGGTTGTTTTATGTATATAATTATTAATAACTTGTTTAGCAATAGAACGTATTTTATTTTACTTAGAATCAGCAGAGAAAGTGGGAAATAATAATAATACCCCTCTCCTCTTAACGCCCGCATAACTAGTAATAGTTCAGGGCCCTATGGTAAAATAATATGTAATTGGGTCAGAATTCTCTGTCAAATAATTACGTTAATTAATTAATAAATGTTTTATTTTCAAAAATCGATCGATTGGTTTTCAAAATATCTTGCTTAGAAATTTTGGATCGGTCGCCATTTTGTTATTTGATAAAATAGAAAATAGTTGTAAATACAAATGTTTTAGAGAACCGAAAGCGCATGTTAAACGTTTTTGTATTTTTTAAACATTCATTAAAATAAGTAATGACGATTTTTGGAAAAACAAAAGAACGCCAATAACTATGAACTTGGGTTCCAATTTAAAAAAAATTAACAAAGAAAAGTTGTTTATTTCACTGAGTTCTAACTGCTATTTTCGGGTGATACAACTTAGTATTAACACCCTGTATATATTTATTTAAGGTAAAAACGAGTATCTAAACGTAAATATAATACTCAATTATATTTATACCAAAATTCAGATTTGACTTTTTTTTCAAGAAAAATGGCCAACTTTTGTTGCAACATTAAAATGCAATTTGGTTATTACCATTCACCGTTTACCAACTCTTTTTTAAACTAATTATCATTATGCACTGGTTGTGCATTCCAGAAGGTGAGCCATTAAGAATACAATGTAACTCTAGAGTTAGCATCATGGAATTCAAAATTTTACAGATTTGCAATAGAAATTGTCTAAATCTGTAATATTTTACCTCTCGTTGTGAAATTATGATATATCTGTCATATTTTCCATTGGAACTATTCAAATCTGTAAAATTTTCATCTATTACTGTCAAAATCTATCATTTATTTTAGTGAATCAAATGAAACTCTTACACCTATTGCAATTTTCAAATTTTGATAAAATTTTCTAATGGAATTGTCAAATTTTTGATATTTGAAAATTTGAAATATGTTCATATTCACCTTTCAAAATTTTTGGCTCTAACTATGAAATTATGTCAAATTATAACTGATAGTGTAGGCTAAATTTTCCAAACTACACTCTCCAAATTTGTTAAATATTCAATCAAAATCGTCAAATTCTTAACAGGTGGAGCTAAAGATTTAATAGATGCATTTGAAAATTTGATAAATAACAACAATAACAATAAAAATTCTAACATACTTTGATTATTTAAACAGTTGGAGGTCAAAAGTTTTCATATTTGCAATCAAAATCATCCAAATCTGTAAAAATGTTAGCTCCAGTTGCGATATGATGACGAATCAAGTATATTTCCAATGGAACTATTAAAATCTGTAAAATTTTCATCTGCTACTGTCACAATTTATAATATTTGTAAGTGAAACAATTGAAATTCGTCTCTTGCAATGCTCTAACTATGAAATTATGTCAAATTATAACAGATGATATCTGCCAAATTCTCCAAACAAAACTCCCCAAATTTGTTAAATTTACATTCAAAATCGTCAAAATCTTGACAGATGGCGCATAAAATGAATAGATACATTTGAAAATTTGATAAATATTAACCATTTCAATAGAAATTCTAACATATTTTGATTATTGAGACAATTGTTGGAGTTCAATATTTTACAAGTTTGCAATCAAAATCATCCAAATCTGTAAAAATTATAGCTCCAGTTATGAAATTATGATATATGTCATATTTTTCTTTGGAACTATTCAAATCTGTAAAATTTTCTATTACTGTCACAATCTATAATTTATTTAAGTGAATCAAATGAAAAATCCGTCTCTTGCAATTGCACCGATTGAAATTTTCAAAATCCGATAAAATTTTCAAATGAAACCGTAAAATTTTTGAAATTTTCATATTCTCCTTTCAAAATGTTTGGCTCTTACTATGAAATCATGTCAAATTATAACAGATCGTCTAGACCAAGTTTTCCAAACTGAACTCTCCAAATTTGTTAAATAGTCAATTAAAATCGTTAAATTCTTAACAGGTGGAGCTAAAAATTTATTAGACGCATTTGAAAATTTGATAAATAACAACAATAACAATAGAAATTCCAACATACTCTGATTATTTAAACAGTTGGAGGTCAAAAGTTTTCATATTTGCAATCAAAATCATCCAAATCTGTAAAA
Source organism: Othius punctulatus (assembly GCA_951805005.1). Taxonomy (NCBI): domain Eukaryota; kingdom Metazoa; phylum Arthropoda; class Insecta; order Coleoptera; family Staphylinidae; genus Othius; species Othius punctulatus. Next base: position 104,722,824 of record OX638139.1, on the reverse strand, counting down.
ATGTTAGCTCCAGTTGCGATATGATGACGAATCTATCACATTTCCATTGAAACTATTAAAATCTGTACAATTTTCATCTGCTACTGTCAAAATCTATAATATTTGTAAGTGAAACAATTAAAATTCGTCCCTTGCAATGCTCTAACTATGAAATAATGTCAAATTATAACAGATCGTATCTGCCAAATTCTCCAAACAAAACTCTCCAAATTTGTTAAAATTACAATCAAAATCGTCAAAATCTTGACAGATGGCGCAAAAAATTAATAGATGCATTTGAAAATTTGATAAATATTAACCATTTCAATAGAAATTCTAACATATTTTGATGTTTGAGACAGTTATTGGAGTACAATATTTTACAGGTTTGCAATCAAAATCATCCAAATCTGTAAAAATTATAGCTCCAGTTATGAAATTATGATATATGTCATTTTTTTTTTGAACTATTCAAATCTGTAAAATTTTCTATTACTGTTACAATCTATAATTTATTTAAATGAATCAAATGAAAAATCGGTCTCTTGCAATTGCACCTATTGAAATTTTCAATATCTGATAAAATTTTCAAATGAAACTGTAAGTTTTTTGAAATTTTCATATTCACCTTTCAATATGTTTATCTCTAACTATGAAATTATGTCAAATTATAACAGAACGTATATACCAAATTTTCCAAACTACACTCTCCAAATTTGTTAAATAGTCAATTAAAATCGTCAAATTCTTAACAGCTGGAGCTAGAAATTTAATAGATGCATTTGAAAATTTGATAAATAACAACAATAACAATAGAAATTCTAACATACTTTGATTATTTAAACAGTTGGAGGTAAAAATTTTTCAGATTTGCAATCAAAATCATCCAAATCTGTAAAAATGTTAGCTCCAGTTGCGATATGGTGACGAATCTATCACATTTCCATTGGAACTATTAAAATCTGTACAATTTTCATCTGCTACTGTCACAATTTATAATATTTGTAAGTGAAACAATTGAAATTCGTTCCTTACAATGCTCTAACTACGAAATTATGTCAAATTATAACAAATCGTATCTGCCAAATTCTCCAAACAAAACTCTCCAAATTTGTTAAATTTACAATCAAAATCGTCAAAATCTTGACAGATGGCGCAAACAATTAATAGATACATTTGAAAATTTGATAAATATTAACCATTTCAATAGAAATTCTAACATATTTTAATTATTGAGGCAGTTGTTGGAGTTCAATATTTTACAGATTTGCAATCAAAACCATCCAAATTTGTAAAAATTATAGCTCCAGTTGTGAAATTATGATATATGTCGTATTTTCCTTAGGAACTATTCAAATCTGTAAAAATTTCTATTACTATCAGAATCTATAACTTATTTAAGTGAATCAAATGAAAAATCTGTCTCTTGCAATTGCACCTATTGAAATTTTCAAAATCCGATAAAAGTTTCAAATGAAACTGTAATTTATTTTGAAATTTTCATATTCTCCTTTCAAAATGTTTGGCTTTAACTATGAAATCATGTCAAATTATAACAGATCGTATAGACCAAATTTTCCAAACTAAACTCTCCAAATTTGTTAAATAGTCAATCATAATCGTCAAATTCTTAACAGGTGGAGCTAAAAATTTTATAGAGACATTTGAAAATTTATAAAATATTAACAATAGCAATAGAAATTCTAACATATTTTGATTATTTAGACACTTGGAAGTCAACATTTAACAGATTTGCAATCAAAATCATCTAAATCTGTAAAAAAAATAGCTCAAGTTGTGAAATTATGACAATCTATCATATTTCCATTGGAACTATTCAAATCTGTAAAATTTTCATCTTCTAATGTCAAAATCTATATTATATGTAAGTGAAACAATTTAAATTCGTCTCTTGCAATTGCAGCTATTATTTTTTTTTTTAAATTCGTTAAATTTTCAAATGCAACTGTCAAATTGTCTAAATTTTCATATTCACTTGTCAAAATGTTTGGTTCTAACTATGAAATTATGTCAAATTATAATACATCGTATAAGCCAAATTTTCCAAACTAAACTTTCCAAAGTTGTCAACTTTTAATCATCAAAATCTTGACAGAGGATCTATTAATATGCTTTATAGATGACATTATGAGAGAAATCGAGCTGAAGATTAAGGACGGTTGAGTGCCGCATGCTTGAAGTTTGGTTTTGCATTATATTTGGTATCTAGCTTAAGTTTAATTTGTTTACCTTTGGTTGAAATTTTGAAATATTTGAAATGTAAGATTATTTAACTATGCACCCAGTGGGTAATTGGTAACGTTAATAACTTTGAATCTACAAGTCTTGAACTGTTTTGGTTAGGAGACTAATATTGTAATACTGCGAAGTAAGAGACATCATTGCAGCTGCAAAAATCTTAAATAGCCGATATATTGCAGACAGTTGAGCAACTAATTCAGTTGATTTTGCACTAACCTGACCTAAATACCAAGTCTTCCTTAAAAATTTAATTAATCAGGAACGTTATGTCCCATTAGTTTATAGCGTTATCTGCCACAGCTGCGTTTTTATTTATTTTCAAATGTGCTCGCTTGAACGATGTGACGCTCTGAAGCTAATATTCCCGCGAATGATTGATAATTTTCAGGCGACACCTGAAAAACGGCCAAGACAAATGCAGTGCGCGCCATTCAGCGTTTCAACTGACGTCAGCGGGGCCCATGAATAACGGCTGTTGCACATTCCCGAAATTATTTATAGCCCGCGCACATGTCATCAAAGATGATGCATTCACCGCGACGGCGGATTTTCCTTCCCAGTGCTCGATTCCGAACTCACCTGCAACAATAAGAAAAAATAAAATTAGTACAAAATATGAATCATCTGCCTGGCAACGCTGTATGTTGCTATATATACTAGCAGCAGGTGCTGCGTACTACAATAATACAATTTAGGCTCACATTATATGTGGTACATAACAATAATATTAAAGTATGATGAATTGTAAATTCTCCTGAATCAAAACTCTATTGTATTACTGTCTGGACCAAATACTGCATCTTTTCGTTGCCCAACCAATCGACCTTGGTGACCACTCAATGGTGGTCATAAATAATATTAATCCTACTCAAATCAATCAAAATACTACAAAATACTTGGACGTATTTATCGATCTATCTGCACTACCTTAATTGATTCATATTAATATTCAACTAATTTTAGCATTCCAAAAAATTCCAAGTGAAGATTTTCCTACGGGATTTTCTTTGTATTAGAAATACTGTGTACAAAATCCATTGGAAAATCGTGTTCGCAAAAAAAAATTATTGTAGGTCAAACGTCGCCAAATCAGTTTTAGCTATACAAAGCTATACGAAGAATATCGCGAAGGAAAATCTTCACTTGGATTTTTTATAGAAGATGCCCTTTATTTTGTATAAAATAACTAGACAATTTATAGGGTATTCAGTAAGTTATTCAGTAAGCAACGTATGTTGCTAAGAAGAACATTTTTATTAATGTGTTAAAAACAGGGTTGGAATAAAACATGCTTTAAAAAACAAATCAACAATCAATTATTTTTTTGATATTTTTGTTTCTGATCAGTTTTTTGCCAGGGCAGATGTGATTTAAACCAATGAATATACATTTAGTAATTTCAGTTCGCATAACATTATTTCTTGATCCATTTTTGATCAGATTGTAATAATTTTAATAAAATACGATTAAGTGTTTTGCATAATAAAAAAAAATAATTCACACTATTTGAATTTGAATTTACATAAAGATTTAATCCATATGAACCGTTTTTAAATAAATTCTTAAATTTGAACAAGAATTGATGATTGGGAAAAAATATGTGTATCTGCACTATGTGATAGACCATAAGTGGAAGACAAGAAAAATATTTTATTTACTTACAATTATCTATTTTAAAGCATAATCACTATATAGTTACATAATATTTTTAATAGTTTATCTATTGGAATTCACAAACGTTGCAATAGCAACTAATAAAATAAGCAAAATAAATCGTGGATTATCGATTATAGACCAGGTTCCTCTAAATTGACTAAAATGCCGCCAATTTTTTTAATGTTCAAGATTTATTTCAAAAACTCATTTGATTTACATCGTCATGATGAGTACAATCATTTGACAAACCAACCTTGGTTTAAACTAATCTAAAGTTATAGCTTATACAAAACTGCAATATAATTATTAAATAGATAAATTAATTTTTACTAAATAATTTAGGTAAATTGCAACTTTCAGGGTGATTAAAATTGGACCCCATTAAAAACTTATCCTAGTTAGAGGGTATACATAAATTTGGCAAAAATCAGATCATTTACTAGAATTATTTAAAGATACAGCAGAATCAGATGCATATTTTAAATTTACAATTTATTAGAAAATCCATAAATTGTTTGTATATTTAGAATTAACTACAGATCCTGTAGACAAAATTATAGTAGAATTGTCATAAGATGAGGTTTGTGTTGTATACATTAAGTACAGTCATGCTTACAAAAATCTAGTACAAACAAATTAACATTGCTATATAAAATTGTTAGTGTAACCTAATTTCGTGTACTGGATTTATGTGAGGATGACTGTACCTACAATTCTGTGTAAACACAGCTAAATCTTTAAATTTTATGAATAGCAAGCAAATTTATCAAAACTGCATCTGAGTGGTATATGATTGCGCACAAATGTAAAAGAATCGTCCTTAAATGTTATACAATTGCATACAAATCAAGTGGAATAATCTTTACATTTTGTACATTTGCGCGCAAAATTAGTAGAAATGCAGAACAAACAAACATATTTGAAAGATTAAGTTATACAGGGTGTCTCTAAATTATGTGAACATGGCCTAAACACAGATTACTGGGATCAAAAAAGATGATTTAACATAACTTATCTATAAACCAATGCGTTTGGCTTAGCCGATATTTAGCTTCAAAGTTAATTTAAAAAAAAACAAAATATTACAATATAATAATAGAACAATAGTTACAATAGAACTCAGTTTTTTGATCCCAGTAATCTGTGGATAAGCCATGTTCACGTAATTTAGAGACACGCTGTATTTTGGACAATTCAGAAATACAATACATATAATGTTTTTTTATCAAATACAATAGAACTTTTCAAAGAAACAATTTTTTTTCAAATCTTGGTAAACTTTGTACAATTGCATTAAAATTTATCAGGATTATTTATATTTCATAGAATTTGTTCGAAATTTTCTAAAATAATGTGTAGCTATAGTAAAATTTTACCTTTAAAATGGAATATCTAGAAATTTTATAGATATATTTACACCTTTTATAGCAAAATACTCAAATAACCTTTTAGAAAATTGTCTGATTTTATAATTGATTTAAAAATTATATTTAAATTTAGTACAAAACTTATAAATATAGATAATTGTGTGCAAATGTAGAATTTTGTGCAATTGCTTGAAACTCTAGTAAAATAGTCTTTAAATTATGTATTTGCACGCAAAATTAGTATAACTTTAAATAAACTTTGAACAATTGCATGAAAAGTTTTTGGGATTATTCGTATTTCATATAATGTGTTCGAAATTTTGTAAAATAATGTGTAGCTATAGTAAAATTTTACGATTGAAATAGAATATCTAGAAAATTTTATAGATATATTTCCACATTTTATCGTAAAATAGTCACATAACCTATTAGAAAAGTGTGCGATTTTATAATTGATTTTAAAATTATATTTAAACTTAGTACAAAACTTATAAATATAGATAATTGTACTCAAATGTAGAATTTTGTGCAATTTCTAGAAAATTTAGTGGAATTGTTATTAAATTATGTAGATTTGCACGCAAAATTAGTATAACTGTCTATAACTTTCTACTATGAAAATTTAGCAGAATTATTTATATTTCGCAGAACGTGTGAAATTATGTAGAATTATGTGTAGCTATAATAAAATTTTATAATTGAAATAGAATATTTACAAAATCTTGGAAATATTTACACCTTTTATAATAAAATACAAAAATAACCTGGTAGAAAAATGTCAAATTTTATAATTAATTTAAAAACTATCTATAAAATTGGTATAATTATTTATAAATATAGCAGAATATCATAAAACTTGACAGAATTATGTGCAAGTTTAGCAAAATCGTGTTGTTTTGGAAAAACATTTGAATATTTGACAAAATCAATAGAACTTTTGAGAAAAACAGTACAACTTTTGTCAAATACATTGTTCACAAACAATTGAATTTTTATATTAATTTTATAAAATGGTATTGGAATGAGTACCTACAATGATTTGTGTTTTTATTTTTGGAATCTACTAGAAATGCAGAACAAACAAACATATTTGACATGTGCACTTATATATTAAAAACAAACATTTTTGATAGATGCATTAAATTTTTAACACAAACAATTGATTTTGTATGTTAATTTTATAAAATCGTATTGAAATGAGAAGAATTATTTGTATTTTTTAGAATCTACTAGAAATGAGGTACAAACAAACATTTTTAACAAATGCAATAATAGAATAATAAAATTGAATGTACTGTATTTCTCAAAAGCAGGTACATACAATTTTTGTCAAATATGATACAACTTTTTAAAGAAACAAACATTTTTGATAGATGCACAAAAATTTTGACCCAAACAATTGATTTTTTAAAGTCAATTTTATTAAATAAGGATGAAATTGGTATATATTTTTTGGATTTTAGAATCAATTAGAAATGCAGTAGTAACAAACATTTTTGACACATGCAATAATGTTGTCCACTGAGGAGAAATATGTAAAAAAATTGTCTAATACAATAGAACTCTCTGAAGACACAACCAGTTTTGATAAATGCCATAAAAATGTTGACACAAATAATTGATTTTTTTATTTAATTTTATTGAACAGTGTTATTGAAATTTTCAATTTAGTAAATTAATAATTACATGTGTAATACATGATTGAGATTGTATTTTTTCTCTCTTGATTTTTCTCTTTTGAATGCTTTTAAAATCCAATATTGCGGACATAAGAAAATAAAAAGTTGACTATAAAAATTTAGGCATCTAGTTGGCGTAAAAAATGTTTGGTACTGTCATCAGAATGCTCACATCGAAAAATGTAAGAGTGCCAAGTTTCGTAAAATTTCCTTCAAAAGTAATAAAGTTAGAAGAGGAAAATTAAAGTGCACTTTTTCAGTTTTTCAGCGATATTTCAGGAACTGTGCATGATATCCCAGATTTCGTTTCAGTATATTGAAAGGCACAAAAATAAGAAACTTTTATGCAATTTGACCAACTCTGTATGTATTTTCGTTTAATAGATCCTAAGGGTGGGCGTCGTAAAAGTGACCACCCTGTATATCAATCAGTGGTTATGGGCTACAAATGAATCAGTAACGGTGTTTTTGTGTACACATTCGGTTCACCAGTTCACTAAATAAAAAAATATATCACCGAAGTTCGTTTTTAATTGCTATTAATGACACTGACACTTACGTGACATTTCTAACATCAAGGCTGACCAATCAGGCGAAAATTTCTTGTGTACTTTTTTTGCATTCAACTGTAGTTGAAATATTTAAATTTTGTAGAACTCAATAGTAGAATAAAGATTCATCTTCAGAAGAATTATGGAATTATGGAAATTAGGGGGATTGCTGCTTATTTAGCGGAATTTTCTAGAAATGCAGCAGATGCTGAGTAACATATTGCTTGTAAGAATTTATGTAGGTGTTTATAAATCCTGAAATTTATGATGATTTCAGGATGTCTGGAGCACTTTCAGGTTAACTTTTGTGAGACTTATATTCAATTTTAGTTCCCCATTTTAGATTGCACCAGAGAATATAATGCAAGGGTCATCACGAGATCTGACTTGCCTAAAATTTTTAGATAACCTTCCTTGAAGTATACTTCAATTTATTCTTGGTATATAGGAGAAAGTGGTGAAATACATTATGCATCATTTCAGGTTCATTTTTTCTCTTGTAAATTTCTCCAATATATTTTTTGACCACGTAAATTTAAAAATTGACTTACAGAAAAAAGTACGAATTTCTTAGAAAATGGATTTAGTAAACGTCTAATGAAAAAATATATAAAAGATAAAAAGAAATTTTAGATATATTGATATTAAACTTTAAAAATCTTTAAATTTTGTACGTCGCAACTTTCTCCTGTATACCAACGATATTCGTTGATTAACTTAGGACTATGACAACGACTGATACCATACATTATTTCGTTATTACTATTACTATTGCTAAGATAGGGAGGTTAGGTTAGATCAAGTTAGGTTAGGGAGTTAGGTGATTCCAATATAAGTAGATAAGGTAGTAGCAAGAATTTAGGTAGGTACCTTAGTATGTAATCAGGTTGTAGGGCATAGGTATACACAATGCATGTCCGTAAGCTACTTAGGTAGGTTATGTTAGGTAAATCAATGGTAAGTAAGTCAGCCAGTATGTAGACGTAGGTAAGTACCTGAGTAGGTACTTGAGTACTTGAGTACTTGAGGTACTTGAGTAGGTACCTGAGTAGGTGATTATGTAAAACAGTAAGTAGGACATAGGTATTTAGGAGGTATGTATGAAGTAGATCTGAAAATAGCCGGCCTTCTCTGTTTGTTTGTCCATCTTCAATTTTCTCATGGGATTCTATCACTATCACTATCATTCACTATAATCTAGAATCCTATACTGAGAGATAATTAAGGCGGCTATAGATAGTATTTATGCTGAGCTATTATATAAAAAAATAATGGGAAGCTCAGCGCTCCAGCAAATCTATCATGGAAAGCTCGAGTCCCTGAAAGCCCTGTACTTTGGTGCTTCTACCCAACCTATGACAACGTTAACGTGCGGCCGTAATTCCTTCCGTCCGCCCTGCGCATAAATGAGTAATGGCCTTTTTAAAGAATGAAAAGCCTTAATGAATTATTTGCAAACTGTAATGAACATCCAGCGGGGTGCATTAAAGTTTCATTGGAATAATGGATTCTCTCTCCGCCTCAGCTACAACGAAAAAATTAATATTTTATCATCGCGCAGCGGAGGCAAGGCATTTTCTAAACCGTTATTAAGAGCGTAAAATTTTAAAGTAGCCCAACACAATTTAACGTAAATTTATTATCACGACATCAAACGTTTAAAACATGAGAGGAATCTTTGTGCGCAAAAGAAATTTAAATTATCCTCGTTGGATATTCATATAAGACAAATATGTAATTTTAAATTACTGCTTTATCATAATATGGGCGTGTTCTTCCTCACGTATAACGTTATAGTTGTTTTATACATATTACTAAAGTAAAAGCCAATTACAGCTTAAGATTGCCTGGGATATTGAGTTTACGTTCCAATTATCATTTATTATTTTTTGCTCGGGGCTAAACCCATCGCTTTCAAGCAATTGCCTCTTACAAAGCCTGTGTTCGGACAAAGAGCACCGTATTGATTACTAACGTATAGTCGGGATGAAATTATCTTGGGTGAGACCCAGTTATTTGTTAGTACAGATGTGGCAAACGATCTTATTTATCCCACGATATCCCACGAGGAAAAGATAAAAATCATATGAAGTATGCCTCCATCACGTATTCAGCATCCTCATCCTTAAAAATTGCAAACATCCTGAAAAAGAAAAATGTGAAAGTCTCGTTTAAAACAAACAACAACCTAGGTAGGATAATAAAAACTAACAAAAGTCCAATTATCAAAACTGACCGCAGTGGGGTTTACATGTTGACGTATGGGGACTGCCCAATGATTTACGTAGGGCAAACAGGTCGTGCCTTCTCAGAAAGGATCGAGGAACATCAAAAATGTTTCACTAATCATAAAAATTCTTCCACGTACGCGAACCACCTACGAGAGGAAGGACATTCGTTCGACCCCAAATTCCAAATACTCCATCAAGAAGAAAAGGGAAGGAAACTTAACCACCTGGAAAGCCTGGAAATCAACAAAAGGAAATTAAGCGGCCTCTTACTTAACGACCAAACGGGCGTCAATCATTCACAGCTCCTCAATATTTTTAAAACTTGTTAATAGCTACCCCCACCCCCATCAATACACTACTTAAGCAAATTGTACCCAGTTTATGTATCATTTCTTCACCTGAAGAAGCCACAGTGTGGCGAAACAATTGACGTGAACAATAAAAAACAATTTTGATTTTTTTTTAAAAGTGCGTAACTTTATTTCATACATTAGTACGATCTTATTTTACTCGGGAAAATTTGGAAATTCAGTGATTTTGTGGACGCTGAATCGAGGCTATAAACTGATCACTGACTGTCATAAACTGTTTATTTTGAATATGCCTATTGAATAGTTTATTATTTGAGGTGAGTTCAAGGTTAGAAGACAGAGGAAAGTGCTCAGTTATTAAATCCTAATTTTAGACATAACGAGCGAGTACTAGCATCATCAGTACTGCCAGTAGGGTGAAGGAAAACGTAAGGTAAAAGTAGTGAAAAAAAACAGCGAAGTGAAAGGTAGGAAGGGAAGAAAGACAAGACAAAATAATAGAATAAAGACATAACCTATAAATTACACAGCAACTGCTATAGCTGTTACGCGCGGCCGTGTGAAATGGTAGATGAGAGAAAAAAATAAGAGAAGGGGAACAGAATTAGATTCAAGTGAAGAAGAGTGCAAACTCAATCCAAATAAGATACCTAATCAAGTGGTAAATGAAATAGAGGAATTGAAAAATGATGCAAACGTTGATAATAGCGCAACAAGAGCTAAGGGAAGAAGTTGTACAACTAGGAACTGAGATCAAATCGAAAGAAGAAGAATGTAAAGCTGAAAAAACATAAATTATGGTCAGAATTGAGGGACTGGAGAATTATATAGAGAAATGCGAGAGAAGCAAACGAAGGAATAATATAGTAGTAAAAGGGCAGGTAGCCAAAGGCAATATAGAGGAACTGCTGGTCACATCAGACAAATCGATGAAAGATGGAACAAACTTATTGTCCACTGGAGACCAATGGAAAATACGACAGGACGAAGAAGGCCACAAATGCGTTGGGCAGACGACATTAAGAAACATGCAGGAAAGAAATGGACTGAAATACGAAGTAGTAGAGAGGAATGGAAGCAACTTGGAGAGGCCTATGTCCAAAGATGGACAACAGAAGGCTGAAAAGAAGAAATGCTAACACAGATATTATTGTTGTAGAACTCGAGACAATGGAGAACAAAATAAAGGTATTGAGGAACAAGAAAAAGTTGAAAATTTTGAGAAGGAATGTGTACATTGATGATGACTTAACGAAGAAGGAACAAGCAGTGCAAAATATGATACGCGAAACTGCGAAAATCGAACGAGAAAGGGGAAATAATGCGTAAATTGGATACAAGAAACTGATCATATAGACTGTGAACATGGGAAGAAAGATAAGGCAAATTGATGGAATAAAAACTAGATGACAGACTAAAGACTAATGACAATAAGGAGAATGAAAGGCGAGAAGGAGGTAGAATTAAAATAGGGACATGGAATGTTAGAGCAATGTGGGACGCAGAAGATAAAACTGAGGGGGAGTTCGAGAAAACAAAACTATGGAATGTTAGAGCAATGAGGGACAAAGAAGATGAAATTCAGTGGGAGTTCGAGAAAACAAAACCAAGTGTATTAGAAGTAACGGAAATGAAAGTGAAGGGAAAAGGATCTAGATTAAAATACAACAAACACATTTTGATATGAAGTGGAGTGAAAGAAAATGAGAGAGCAAGAGCAGGTGTGGCATGCATTATACGAGGGCTGTTTGACGGAAGAGTGACTTTTCAAAGGTAGGTAACACTTTCGTTATAATTATTATGTTGCTAGCTCCTGAGGTCTTTCGGAGGTCTACTGTCAAAATTTGGCACCAATCTGACAGATAGATTATGTTTTATACTTATTTGAAGGAAACTGTTTTCGTTGTTTTGTAAATATGTAAAAAAAAAATTCGTGTGTTGATTAAACATTATTTTCTACGTGAAAAAACAATTAAAGAAACCGAGGAAAAGTTACGTAAATATTATCCAGAATCTGCTCCGTCCCATGGAATGATTTGTAAGTGGTTTCTGCTTTTAAAAGTGGCCATATGAGCACGGTTGATGCAGATCGTCCGAAACCATCATTTACTGTGACTACTCCAGAAATGGTTAATAAACTCTATGGCCTTGTAATTGGCAATCGTCGAATAAAAGTTTGTGAGATAGCTAATGAAGTAAATATCTCAACCGAACGGGTATACAATATTTTGCATGAACATTTCAATAAGAAAAAGCTATCCGCGAGATGGTTGCCGCGTTTGCTTAATGGTGATCAAATGCGCGCTCGCATTAAGAATTCAGAAGAATGTTTGGCCGTTTTCAACGTAACTCAAAGGATTTTTTTCGTCGATATGTCGCAGTAGATGAAACTTGGATACATCATTATACTCCAGAAACAAGAATACAGTCTAAATACTGGATTTCTCCATGCGAATATGCTTCCAAAAAGGCAAACACACTTTTTTCGACCAATAAGGTCATGGCCACAGTTTTTTGGGATTCTAAAGGTGTAATCTTTATTAATTGTTTACAAAAAGGAAAAACCATAACTGGCCAGTATTATGCTGATTATGCAGACATGTATTGATGCCGAACTTGAAAAACAACGACCGCATTTGATGAAGAAAAAAGTGTTGTTCCATCACGATAATGAGCCCTCTCATTCGTCTGCAATTGCTACAACTAAATTGACTGAATTGCATTACGAATTACTGCTTTATCCGCCATATTCGCCAGATCTGGCTCCCAGTGATTTCTTCTTATTTCCAAATTTAAAAAAATGGCTGTGTGGAAAAAGATTTCAGGCAAATGAACAGGAGATAACCGACACAAATGCATATTTTGAAGACTTTCCGAAAGATTACTTTTTGGAAGGTTTAAAAAAATTGTAAACTCGCCGGGCTAAGTGTGTACACTTGAAAGGGTGTTATGTTGACAAATAAAATATATTTTGAACAGAAAAATAACGTTTTCATTAAAAAGTCACTCTTCCGTCAAACAGCCCTCGTACATAGAGAAGAAAAACATAAAATAAGGAAATGGAACACAATCGACGAAAGGATCTCAAAAATAGAAATGCAAATCTGGAAGTAAGGGGCAATCATAATTATCATATACGGGCCAGACAATGATGAGAAAAAATAAAATAAACATGGAAATAGATTTGGCGGATACTTGTTTAAACTTCATTATTATGACTGGGTAAATAACGTACGTTTTGATTAAAATTAGAAATTAGAAAATTATTGTATTATTCATCTATTCTTCTAGTATTCTTTATTATTCTTCTATTATTCATCTGCCCGATGAAGACATTGTGTGTCGAAACATGTTGCAGACAATACAATATTTTTTTTAAACTCAAAACGTGCGTCATTTACCTTGCATTTATTATTATTATTATAATAATTATTATTAAAGTCATAAAGATAATAAAGACAAATTTTTTGATACTTTAGATGCTTTAATAGCAAATAATTCCAACACACTTTACATAATCGGCCACATGAACGCGAGAGTGGGAAGAAGATATGAGAAATACACAGAAACAATAGGAAGGCATGGAGATAATAAACGTAGCAATAATGGAATAAGACTGTCAGATTTTTGTATGCTAAATGATTTACTAGTTATAAACAGCATTTTTGATCACAATTATTTGCATAAGTTTACTAGAGTTCAGGTGATCTGACAAGAGAAATCAATTATAGATTATGTAATTACGGAGAAGAGGAAACATGTTATGAGGAGTAAGGAGAAGTTTTGAGAACGGAAGTAATCACCATGTACTGACAGCAACATGGAAGATACCTAATAGAGAAAACATAGAAACTAAAGAAGACACAAAAAAGTATGAAGAAGCCATTAAGGCCAACGTCAAGCATGATCCACGATCGTGCAACTGGGTCTAAGCATCATCAATTAAGTAATAAACAAGTATCATTAAGATATGAATAAGAAGTGTCCAGAATTCTTGAAGAGGAAGGGAATAATGAGGAAAGAACTATAGAAGGCATGTGGAAGGAGTTGAAGATGACAGATTTAGAAGCTGCGAAAAGAACATGTGGTATGAGTAGACAGAACCCAAACAAGAAGCAAATAAGTTGGTGAAATTTATATGTTAAAGAACATGTTAGGAAGATAATGAATAAGTGGAAAATATATCTAGGGAAAAGGCATGAGGAAAGTTATCTAGAGTATAGAGAGTAAAGACTGAAAACCAAGACAGAAATAATGAGGGCCAAACAGAAATCATGGAAAGAATTTGGACATAAGATGGAAGACAACTGTGTGAATAACCAGAAAGTATGTTACCGTACACTGAAATACTTAAGGGTAGACAAAAATAAGAATCTGCTGACGTTAAAGAATGACAACGGAGAAATTATTACCAAAATGGAAATGAAATGATGGAGAGATGGAGGCAGCACTTCAATGAGCTGCTAATCAAGGGAGGAGAAGAAAACAATCAAAGTGAAAATAACATTGAAGAGTGTGAAGAACAAACGGAAGCAGAGGAAAATCTAGGCTTACTAACGGATGAAAACATTGCAGAAGCGGTACAGAGTCTAAAGGGAGGTAAAACACCTGGAATGGATAAGATAACATCGGAAATGATACAAAAAATGGGACAAAAGGAAAAAAAAAAACATAATCAGTTACTACAAGAAATATGGAACCAAGAGCAAATACCAGAAGAGTAGAGAACAAGCCTAACATTATTAATTCACAAGAATAGAGATAAGAATGTGCGTAGAAACTACGAGATCTGCTACTAAACTAGACTACTATCTACTAAACTACGACTAGAGGAATATCACTAATAGCAACAGCGCCGAAAGTGCTGGAGAAGATAATAGAAAAGATGATTAGAGAACAAGTTAAAGAAAAATTACTGGAAGCACAGAGCGGGTTTAGGCTGAAGAGAGGTACTCAAGATCACATATTCACGTTAAAAACGATAATAAATAGAGCAGTGGAGATAGGTGTATACATCTGCTGTATTAACATGAAAAAGGCTTTTGATCTAGTACTGAGAGCAAGAATATGGGATAGTCTAAGAAATAACAAGGTTGGCAAAATAATTGTGAAAATGGGCAAATGCATATACAAAAGAACAACTAATGTAGTAATTAGCAAAAACCTAAAATTGAGGGAATTTGAAACGAAACAAGGTGTAAGACATGGCAAGTCCGTTGCTATTAATATGCTTTATAGATGACATATGAGATAAATTGAGGTGAAAGCTAAACCATTTTATGTAGGATATAGAAATTTGGATAGAGTGTACATAAGCGCATGCGCGTTTGCGGATGATGTTTCAATAGTGGCGAAGAGTGAAAATGAGTAGCAATGTAAACCGATAAAATGGAATGAGGAGCTCGTAAAGAATGGAAAGGAAATGAATATGGAAAAAAAGTGCTAGCATATTGAGCGAGTGCATCAGTATAAGTACTTGGGAGTGATGTTAGATAGTGGTGGAGGGGACAAGGTTGACATAAATATGAGAATAAGAAACACCAACAAAACGTATTTTGCGCTGAGTAAGTTCATAAATAACAAGAGAGAAATATCAAGAAAAACTAAGATGAGAGAGCAATGTACAGACCAATATTAACTTACTGATGCGAATCATGGGCGCTGTCGAAGAGAGAGAAGGTCAAAATACAAACAATGGAGATGAGATACTTAAGACCAGCCTATAATGTAATGCTCATAGACAGAATCAGAAGTGAAGTGAAGTGACTCAGAAAAAAAATCCTTAGTAGTAGTAGTAGTAGTACTTGAGAATGCTGTGTCCCTCCCCACCACCTTCCTACCTACCCCGCACCTTAGTAGGGTATCGAATAGTTCCCCAGTAGACATTAGCTAGAGTGGGTGTGCATTCATTAACTTTCAAGTAATGCCCTGTGTATATTATAGTGTTATTGCATAATTCTGTAAGTACATTTACCTTGACCTTAGTAGTGATTGAAATTACTTATTAACATAAAATACTGCCCCGCTAGCGGGACCGGGGATCCCGCATATGTTGTGTTTATACAATGTATGAAAGGGTGTGGACCAGGAACAGGCATGGCACTGTCCTTTGGGCATTTAAATTGAGTCTGCCTCCAAACTCTTGGCGGAGCGTAGCTTAACTTTGGGATGCACCTGTAATCACAGACAACACCAGAAGCAGGCATGGCACTGTCCTTATGGGCATTTAAATTGAGCCTGTCTCCTAACTTTTGGCCGAGCGTAGCTTATCTTCGAGATGCACCTGTAATTGCATACAACATTGAGTTGTCTGTGTGAAATTGTGTGGATCGGAAGCGGGTACGGCACTGTCCATTGGGCATTTAAATTGAGCCTGCCTATTAAACTTCCGGCCGAGCACGCGCTTATTTCAAATGGGAGTTTGAGTACTCTTTGAGATGCACCTTGCAGTCATTAGTGAGTTGTCCGTAGTATAAATATTTAGCTGTCTAGAAACTATTAACTGGTGATGGGGAAATGTATTTTACTGAGCTTGGCTCATGGATATTTTCTCTGCGTTACAGAGCCGCCCCGCAACTGTATAAGCCGCCGCCTATAGGACCCTGCAGTAAGAACAGTTGTAATAATAATGAACCGAAATTACCGCCTTTGCCTTATTTTCCAGACCCATATTTTTAACTGGCCGTTCGATGTTCAAATCGAAAATAAATACGTGACAGGTAGAATAGTATGTAGAAGAGCGGAAAATGGGATGGTGGGGCACCTACATAAAATGGAACCAACAACACAAGTTCGGAGGATTCGGGAAAGTCGGAACGAAAGCAAAAGAAGAAGAGATAGATCGAACAAGACATGGGAAGAAAACATGGAGAAAGCGATCGAAATGAGACGAATCAGGAAGCAAAGAAGAGGGCCAAGGATCGTACAAGGTGGAAGAGTTCTGTGATGGAGTGCCGCATGATTGAAGTTTGATTTTGCAAAATATTTGAAATCTAGCTTTAGATTTAGAGTTGAATGTGTTTATTTGTTTACCTGTAGTTGAAATTTTGAAATGCTTGAAATGTTAGATTGTTTAACCATACACCCAGTGGGAAATTTGGTAATGAATATAGATAGTCAATAGTCAACAAGTTTTATTCACTGTTCAACGGTCCTTCGGATAATTTAAAGTTTGATCTTGAATCAGCCGAATTCAACTGAAAATTTGAATCTAAAAACAGGAACTCGAAGATGGTTCAAGTTTTCATAAAAAGACGAGGAACTCGTTATGAAATGACGTTACGAAAATAAGTTGCTTTGGTGAATTTTGTTTCGAGTTTCTATGTAATACCAATACTAAAAATAATTAAATTGAAACTATGTGTGGATACTACTTGGTGAAACATTATGATTAGGTTAAATCAAACACTTTAACCAAGTGTTTGATTTAACCTACTAAAAATAATAATTGATTTTTGAGAATCCATGATTTTTTTTTATAGGCCTACCCAAGCCTATTTCCCAATAGACTGACTAGGCTGCAGCTTAAAGTTTCTAAGATTATGAAGAAGTTGTGTGTTAGTTGTATGTGGGTTTGTAAGTTTGATTTAAGGCGTGAATTGGTCTAATCATTAGCACCTATAACTATTATTTTTTTTGGGCTATGCTATTGAGCTATTATAATCAGAAAAAATGTAATATCGCCCTAGGCAAGAATAGAGCCCTTTACTGGATATTATCGGTATCGCTGCTGAAGAGGCATTTTTCGTATTGTAGTTATTATTTTTTTCAACTGATTTTATGAGTAATTATAAATAACCTGAAGAGAATAAAATATTAGGTGGCAAAATATATATTCGCACACGAGTCTTATTTAAGGTGACATTAATTCGAATTGCTTTCAAATTATACTGCGTGCTATTTAAATGTATGTCACGAATGAGACGTATTTATATTTTCATTACCATTCCGCCGCGAATCTATTCTCATCTTGGCGATGATTCTAACAATCACCATTATTAACTGCGCAACGTCCGGACGGTCCCGAGGATAATCCCGCGAGAAGAACTGCGTGATTTCGGGGATTGCTCATTAACCTGCAGAGGGCGAGGAGGGAATTAAATCAGAGAGGAGACGCTGATTAAAACCCGGCGAAATTGCAGATTCTAATTAAAAGGTGCGTGCCTAATTGGCGGCGAGTTCGTGCGTGGGCGTGCGTGCAATCGAGTGAGCGATCAGAGACCGCTAAAGAGCGAACTTTATAATTAGGTTGGTTGGGGCGACCTTCGCCACCCTTCAACGTTCAAAGACACAATAATAATAAATTGGGCCTGGGCGCGGGCCAATTTTCGGAGTTTGTCGCGCTTAATCAGCCAATGGGCGCCCCGCATTCCCGCGAACGCAATTATCCGGAACATAATGGCCGCATTTATCGCTCTTGTTCACTTCCGCGTTTCGTATAAGGAGGCGCGACGGGCACTAATTGTGTTGTGTTTACATTGCAGAATTGAAACCTTAATTAGATCTCTGAACGAACAGGGGAGGAGGCGAGGAGCACGTGCGCAACGAAATCAGCAACAAGCACACAAAATCTGAACACACGTCATAACTTATGACGTGTTTTCACATTTTGTGATTTCTTATGTGTTATGAGTCATAACCTCTAGATTGCCAACGAATAATGCGATTCAGTGTAGAATATATGTCGTGCATCATATCAAAGAGATGAGAGATCAAGAAAAATTATCACACCCAAAACTCTACTATACTCTGATTTTTCTAAACTGGCGTGCACGTTATCAAAATAATAATCATAATAATGATGGCACAATTTTACAAGGTTGCCAGCTGTCCTGGGTATTTAAAAATGGCTGCAATCAGCTGTTGCGCCCATGCAATCTTGTGCGACAGTGCACGGTTCGTATCAAATTCGTCGACTTCTCTGCCGTTTTTCGTACAGATATCAAGCCTGTGGCTATAGATTAACATCTACAATGGCAACATAGGCATTGTATTAATTGAACAAATGTAACAAGTTAAACGTCAAAGAAGTTTGGTTATACACACATGTATGAGCATGGTTAGTGAAAACGATGTGGCATCGTCGCCGAAAAAATATCACGGCTGCCAATATAACATGATTTATTACATGATTGGCAGGCGAAAATTGTGTCCGCGGTTAATACACCGATTACCTATTTATAACCACCGGTGATCAGTGTTATGTAACAAATGATCCTCAGATTAATTTAGATTCTTAAACTATTATTATGCATATTCTCGAAAACAATCACGTTGGTACGAAAAAACCTCATCACACAGCTGTTTGATGACGTGCACGCCAGTTTAGAAAAATCAGAGTATACCAATTCATCGTTGCTTCTTCTGCTCCGTTTGCCGGTAATATTAATGTTTTCAAAATAATTTGTGTTGAAATGTTGTGTTGAAATGGAGTTGTAAAATACCCTTTCAATTATCTACCGCTACACTTGCCGTAGTATCAAACTTTTTCACAAACTTGCTAATTGCTGATACAGACGGAATAGGTAGATTGTTAAATGTAACCGAACATAAGTCACGAACTCTGCGTAAACTGTTGCCACTGTAAAACGTTGTCATAATGAATAAATTATCTGTACTCCACAAATTACGTGTTATAATTATAATTTATTCCAAACGACAAGCATGAATTTATAATTATTTATCATTATATAAAAAAAATATTCCTTTACGATTTTTCTCTAAAATTAATTGGGGAGCTAATAATTACACATTTTCAATTTTGCATGTTAAATTCCTATGTTCGCCCCTTATCCCAGACATTCGGTATAATTCAAAGTACGACCTTTAGGTCACCAATTGTATGGTACATGAAACTCATTACGACAAATATCAATCTACATTGCATTTGGAATGACATAATTAACATTCACACAAAATTTGATAAGTCACGAGAAATTTCTTATATTTTATCTCAGGTCTCCAAGGACATTACGCCAATGACATGACTCTGGAATCAAATGATACCCTAGTCATCCGGCCGAGTCAGAGTAGCTACCCTACCAACCGGCCTGCTAAATGTCATTAGATGTTACGAAGACGTCTTTTTCCTTTCTTTTCTCTAGAAATCCGGGATATCTTGCACAGTTCGTGAAATATCGCTGAAAATCTGAAAATGTGCACGTTCCTTTTCCTCTTATAACTTTTTTACTTTTGAAGGAAATTTTACGAAACTTCCCATGCTTACATTTTTCGACGTGAGTTTCCTGAAGACATTTTCTGCACCAACTAGTGCAAATTTCAACAAAAACAGGACAATAGGACAATACTCGACGAATTGTGTATTAAAAGACAAAACAAACGCACTACAAAATTACATCCGACAAAAACGCTTCATGAAACATATTACACTTCATAACACTCTCTTCACACTATCAAAATAATCACTCATGAATCACTAGGTAATGTTATATAATATAATATGTAATGTAATGTACAATGTAACGTACGTATAATGTAATAGGCAAGGCGGAAAGACCCTATGGGGTCGATAGCCTAATAAAGATTGTTTATATATATATTACTTAGAAATTATTTTCTTTGTATGAAGAAATGTCAAAATGGTAATTTGTTATTCCATGGCAACTTGATTTTTAGAGCTGCCCACAGCAGTTTGATTTTTGCAAAAAAAATATTAAATAATCGATTTTTGGGGTTAAATAATATCAGATTACCCATGTGTAATACATGGTTGAAAATGGATTTTTTCGCTCTTTTGAATGCTATTAAAATCCAATATTGCGGTCATAAGAAAATCAAAAGTTGACTATGAAAATTTGGGCATATAGTTGGCCCCAAAAATGTTTGGTACTGACATCAGAAAGCTCATGTCGAAAAATGTAAGCGTGCCAAGTTTCGTAAAATTTCCTTCAATAGTAAAAAAGTTATTAGAGGAAAATGAAAGTGCACTTTTTCAATTTTTCAGCGATATTTCTGGTACTGTGCAAGATATACTGGATTTCGTTTCAGCATATTGAAAGGCACAAAAATAAGAAACTTTTATCCCATTCGGCCAACTCTGTATGTATTTCCGGTTAATAGATCCTAATGGTGGGCGTCGTAAAAGTGACCACCCTGTATATCGGGTGTCTGGAAAAGACCCATATGCCAATTATGTTGGTATTTTGGTTTTTTTTCAGTTGGCACTGTTCAGTGGCGTGCAGGGTAATTTCAACGGGATCGACTAACATAACCAACAATCATTGGTAATCAAATAAAAAAAAAGGATTGAAGAGAATAACTCTAAGATCCGTTCGGATTTTGAGTTTCACGCCTAAAATGGGCCATTAGGATAGTACGTGTCTTGTTGGTCAGACGTTCAATTGTAGTTTTCCAATTTTCAAAAATTTCCAAAATATTTTCACCTGAAACTGTCATAACCTTATGGCCTTTTAGCTCCGCAACTAGTAAAATCTATCAAATAGTAAGTTTTATATTTTCAATTTCAACTGTAAAAATTTCCCAAAACCACAAAATTTGTAGAATTTGGTCAGAATTTGTAAAAAAATTCTCACCAGATGTGAAATCTGTAAAATTTTCAGTTCCAACTGTTGACTCCGAATTATTTTGCAACAGAACTTTTCGAATATGCTAAATTTTTAATTGAAATTGGTAGAATTTATCAAATTGTCGAATGTAATTGTACAATAATAATAATAATCTTTATTGGTGCTAATGACAAATACGTCTTACACAGGTCATAAAGTATAAAAAAGTTTAAAATATAAAAGTATATCACACAACGTTATCAACTCCATATGACTAAATTCAGGCTGAAAGGCTGCGGCTGATGGCCATTTGAAGCATAGCAGCAAGACCTTATTTTTTTAAAATTTAATAATGTACATACAATAAGAAATATGTAATTGCTTCAATAAATTATATCTTATATATATATATATATATATATATATATATAAAAGTATAAAATACGAAATACGAAATCCAACACATATTTAAAACACAAAGTCACAGAATAACATCTAAGGTTAAAGATCATCCGATAAAAATTCTTTTGTGGAGTAGTAACACTAATGTTTTTGCATTTCATTCACCTTCATCTTGAAATTAATACCCTCCAAGGACCGTATGTACAATCTGTTAATCGCTTTACTTTAAATTAAATTTTGTTAAATTTACAACTCTATTAATTGAAAACTGTCTTTTTTTTCTTGACACTGTGAAATTGTTCGCACCAGCTATGTAAATGTATCAATCTGTCGAATAATTGGTTTTATATTTTCAATTCCCTGTGTCAAAATTTGCCAAAAAAATGTGCCAACTCTAAATTTATAGGATTTAGTCATAATTTTTAGCACCAGATGTGAAATGTGTTAAATTTTCAATTCCAACTGTCGAAATCCGAAATAACTTCTTTCAGAACTTTTCGAATAAGCTAAATATTCAATTGAAATTGATAAAAGTTGTCACATTTTAGCAACTAGAGGTTTTCATTTGATAAAAAATATGATATTCTCGGTTTTCTGTGAAAATTATGTCGGATTTCAGTATTTGGAGATAAACAATTTACGGACTATCAATAAAAATCTATCTATCTAGCTGTCTATCTATATGATTGTTGTATAAATAAAAAAAGTAAATAAATAAAATCGTCCAAACCTGTAAAATTTTCAGCATCAATTGTGAAATTATGTGAAATTTGTCATATGTCACAATCTATTATATTTTCTATTACGTGTATTCTATATTTGAACCGGTTGTGAAAATCTATAAAAAATGTAACCACAACTGCCGAAAATTGACAACTTTTAGAAACTGAACTATACAAATATGTTAAATTTTCAATCAAAATCGTCAAAATTTTAACAAATGGAGTTGAAAAATTAACAGATTTTGACATATGCATTTGAAAATTTTATAAATTTTAACAATTACAATTAAAAATATAACATTGGAGATGAACATATTATTTATTTTCATTAAAACGCATTCGAAGTTGTTCAATTTTTCGCTCCAGTTATGAAATTAAGTTCAGTTTGTCATAAGGCATATCTATTATACAGTTTGTCTCCTAAAACACGCCGCTAGCCATAACTCCTTTATTTATTGGCCGATTTCTATCAAACAAAAAACAAGAATAAATGTCTCCACATGTTCTACAACGGGGCCCTAATTTTTTTTTTTTTGCAAAATCAACTTTCATTTCAACGATAGTCAACTTTTTTTTTCAAATGGTTACAAATAGTTTTTATTGTTTTTAAGGTAGACATTATTTTTCTGAATCCAAAGATGTATAACAAGTTGGCTTTGATGGAATATTCGTTACAGAAAAATAATGTTTGTTAACATGAAGTTGTTTTTTTGTAATTTTATCAAGTTTACCATGGAAAGCAAAGTGAATACAAAAAACGGTATAAGTCATCTAAGTGAGAGTGTGTTAAATTCTCTTTTTTGTCTGTTTAATTTTTGTGAAATAACTGAAGTGATGGTTAGCAATATTTTTCCACTCCCTGCATGGTAAGGACACTGTTGTGACATGGATTTGATGGAAGTAAGCCCCAGTTACCGATCAAGCTTTGGTTACTATGAACAACGGGAAGTAAGTAAATACTTACTTCCCTCAGGGAAGTAAGTAAAATAATTTCAGTAGCGTACCTTCTCTGGCACCAGTCTTTAAAATACTTATACGTAATTTGATAATGCCCATTCGACTTCTCCGGCAGTAGGAAGGAACAGGCAGCATCTGCAGCGTCTTCAATTGCCATTTCTTGTTTATTTTCATTGGAATTCATTTTACAACTGAACGAATGCAATTTCTGACATTAACACTTTGTTTGAAAAATAGTCTTAGCAACCAAAGCCGCACGGATATTTAAACATTTAAACCAAATTCAGGAGTGGAAAAACAGTTATAAGCAATTCGAGAGGTAAGTTTTGACCAGTCTCGGCCTTTATTGCTAGCCCTCGCTGTCGCTCGGGCGCAAACTCGACCTCGACTGGTAAACAATATTTACCTCTCTTAATGCTTAAATAACTATAACAATCGATTGACTATCATGTTACAGGTGTATTTCGAATGCAATAAAAATAGCGATCAAGCAGTGCTCTTGTACATGGACCGTTTTCCGAACGGTGAAGTCCCGGGCCCTAGAAAATTTGGAAGATTTGAATTGATTTTGATTTTGTAGTCCCGGGGCCTAGAAAATTTGGAAGAAATTTGGAAGATATAAAAAGGATTTAAGTATGGTGTTTTTAAGAAACCGAAGAGAGAGGAACGAATCACTCACGGAAATGTGGAATTAGATGTACTTCTTAATGTGCAAGAAAATCCAAGAACATCTATTCGGGAATTTGGCAAATAACATTGGCACATCAAAACGAACGGTAAATGCAATTCTTAAGAAACACAAATACAAACCACAAAATGACTTTTACAGGTTTTTGTTCTTACTTTGCTTTCCATGGCACACTTGATAAACTTACAAAAAAAAACAACTTTATGCTAACAGATATTATTTTTTTGTAACGAATATTCCATCAAGGCCAACTTGTTATACATCTTTAGATTTAGAAAAATAATCTCTACCAGAAAAAAAAAGAAAATATTTGTAACCATTTGAAAAAAAAAGTTGACTATCGCTGAAATGAAAGTTGATTTTGCAAAAAAAGAAAATTAGGGCCCCTTTGTAGAACATGTAGAGAGATTTAATTTTGTTTTTGTTTTATTGAAATCGGCCAATAAATAAAAGAGTTATTGCCAGCGGCGTTTATTTGGAGACACCCTGTATTTTCTATTGAAACTATTCTGTTGTTCTGTTCTGGTGTAAACATTTTGGGATAGTCTAGAAGATGGTTTTTAATAGCGCTATCGGCACGCCGCTGCAATCTGTCATATTTAAAAAGTATTCTAAATTAAATTTCTTCGACTGAAATGGGTCTATTCAATGATACCAATCTCGACCCTCAACCCCACCTTCTATGATAGGGTTGGGGGTAACTTTAAATTTTCAAAGATCATTCGATAGGCACCTTATAAGTCAAAATAGATAAGACAAAAAGTATAAGTAAAAAAGTATAAGACCCATATCTATAGTCCGTACTTGAGTATGAGTTCGACTCAAGTCGGATATTTGCGTATATTTGGTTGCGTTTGTTGCATAAACGTGTAAAGACAATACGCAACCAAATATACGACTTGAGTCGAACTCATACTCAAGTACGGACTATAGATACGGACTTAAGTCATTTTTATTGTTATCGCTACATTACAATACAAATAATCAGCACTTAAGAAAACATACATAAAAAATGGAAATATGAGCTTTTAAAATATTTTGGACAATGTTGTTAAAGTGAATCGTTTTTAACTTAGTAACTATCAGGTTAGATTTGTGATAATATGATTTTAATATTTTTGAGGTTCGATGAAAACTACGATAGGTTTCTGAATGGGGGCGGCGTTCTATTGCCGAACACGAAATTAATATCATAAACTGTTCGAAATTAGTTAATTCCTCGGTTCACGTTAAGCGCTCGGCGTGCGCTACAAAAGTTGACGTCGCGACGCCTTTGTGCGGCGGCGTTGAATTATGCAATTAACCCGTCGCAGGCGGCTGCCGTCACAATCAAACAATTGAACGCCGGCGCGAAACAATCGGCCCGCACGGCGGCCAACCGCAGACGGCGTCGCGACGCCGACGCGCGAATTATTTCAGGCGTCACAATGAGGGCGACGCTGACGCGAGGCGGGATCATCACTTTGCGGGACAATGGCGATTACCCTCCGATTTTCGGCGCTCGCCGAACAATCGGCGCCGTTCAATCGCTCGAATGTACATTCCCGACGAGTGGAACTTCCATCGGAACAGACGTCAACTGGAATAGTTTCGGTGGGTCTGAGCGCTGGCGAATTCCTATTCCTGGCGATTGGCTTCCGTTTGATCGAATAGAATTAACCGGGCCAGTTATCGGCGAAAACTTCGTTATCGCTCTAAAGCCCCACAATAAGTTTCAAGAGAGTAAGATCGAGGAATGACAGGGAAAATGTTTTTTATTTGCTTCCTGGTAAATAGTTTCACATCAAAATCAATTTTCCGGTCTCAGTATATAAATCAATTAAAACAACATGTAAGGCAGAAAATCTTCAACGGATTCAATGGAAAACTCATGTATTTTATTTGCTTCCTGGTAAATAGTTTCATATCTAAATCAGTTTTTCAGTCTCAGTATACAAATCAATTAAAACCACATGTAAGCCAGAAAATCTTCAACGGATTCTCTCCGTGTTTGCGTATTTGCGTCTGAGGCACAATGTTATATTGATTGATACTGAAGTATTTCACCATGGATGGTGTTTATCTGAATTAGATTCCTAAAGGAGTATTAAAACGTGACACGAAGGAATATTAGTTCAAAACTGATTTCATCTAAGCTCGGAATAGGGTCTTCCGCGACTTTTCAGAAACCTTGAAACTGAACTCTAGACACATTAAAAACATCCTTGGCACTAATTCTTGTGCTGAGACAAATCGTTGTAATTAGCAAACACGATTTTAAAATTAACGGCGTTTGAAAAAGTCCCGAAAGCCCGCCATGTTGCTGTGACGTCACAACGCACGTGGCGCTCAGCTGTAGCATTGCTTAGAATGGAGCGACAATGGAGCGAAAGAAAACGTCGGTTTTACGAAAAAAAGGACGAATAAGTATTGCATTGTGCCTGGATGTGATAGCAGCAGTAAATGCGAACCAAATAAGTTGTTTATAAACGTCCCAACAGGGGATATACGGAAAAGGGGGTTACAACAAGTCCGAAGTGATTCCGCGAGTGTCACTTTGACGTCTCACTATTTTTGTGAAGACCATTTTAATGTAAGTACATAATTTTTCAATAAATTATCGACGAAATTCGATAAATATATATAATTAACTATCATCATTAGTAATGGGTATTCAAGGGGATTTCCGATTATATATATATACATTAGTAATAACATATCCTCAAAATCGTTTTGTGGGTTCCATTCTAAAACAATACCTTCCATATCATTATTACTTTTTTAAAGTACTGTGAGATTTTCTACACTATATGTTCTTACACAAACGTTTAGTTAAAACTAAAAAACATGTTGAAACAATATTTGTAGCAAACTGTTGATTTTATAAATTTGATTAGATGATTAATAATTACAAATTTTGAAATCAGCATTACCAATTCGTATGAGATGTAAGATATGTTGCAAAGTTTAAACAGTATTTTATTTGTTCTTACAGCTGGAAGAGGATTTGGAAAATTATATGCGACTCCACGCGTTTCGGCTACGTTGAAAAATTCACTTTTTGAGAAAAAGTCGGGAACCATTAACACGTGAACTTCTATCAGATTATCTGGCTGTCCCTTTACTAACCCATCAGAACTTATTTTATGTCAGACTGGATTCTAAGTCGTATTAATCCACGATTCCTATCCCTTATGCACTGACTCCCGATCGCCAACATGCGTAATGACGTCACAGTGCCGCTCGGCCAATAACAGCGTTTCGTCGGTCACGTGACAAAATGTGTAAGTTTTACGATATTGTATGTTGTTTGTTGATAAGTTACAATGAAAACCAAACGTTTTCTCTGTGGGATGTTTAATTACAGGTTATAAACTTTACGTTAAGACACAAAAAGGTTATATTATTTTTTTTTCAGGAAGACCCTATTCTCCTAGTAGCATTTGATATTTAGGACTATGTATGATGTGGCCGAAATACACCTTGCAGATTTATTGATTATGTCTAGAAAAAATCACTCTTAAGACTTAATGGTTATGGTGGTATGGTTGATACATTTGATTTCGAAGATTCGAAGATGGCAGTCAAGATTCCGTATTGACGCCTTCATATTTCCCAACTATCGCTGTAATTAGATTTACGTAAACATTAATCAAAATATAATATTGCTCGTTTCACTATTTGATAACCCGATAAAGTTATAAACGCTCATCCATTATGTGTGTTCTTGTACAAATAGCAGGTGCACATTAATATTGCCCATGCTCCATACGTTTCGCAGACATATTTATATAAATCGAGGCGCACCTTTGCGATTGATGGCGCATTCGGGCGGATGAGAGAGGAGAGGCGGCGGTGGCGTGGGAGAGGCGAAAACGATGAAACACAAGTTTATTTAGGGCTCGTAAATAATTCATGTCGAGTGGAAATCGGGATAAAAATAATGCGAGGAGCACGCGCCTCTCCGAGGGGAAACGCGGAAATTTCGAATTTTGTTTTATTCCGAGTTACTAACGAGCTTGATAAATATGGAATACACATGTTGTCTTACACAAACACTCCAGGAATTTAATGTAATGTGTGCGGGCCGTATGTATTT
The DNA here is from genome assembly GCA_951805005.1 of Othius punctulatus. Lineage (NCBI taxonomy): Eukaryota > Metazoa > Arthropoda > Insecta > Coleoptera > Staphylinidae > Othius > Othius punctulatus. The sequence goes on along the minus strand of OX638139.1, from coordinate 104,694,416 downwards.
AGGATGCCGGATTCGGTGTTAATAAATCATGAGAAGCAGCTTCTGGGCAGAGTGTAAAGTAGAAATAAGCAAATGAGCAGTGCTGAATGTTGCAATATAATTATATTTCCACATAGTTTAAATAGAAAATTCAATTTTCTTCCCACTCATAGATACACTGTTGAAGCACACAGACCGACGAGGAAGATTTGAGTTATAAATTATATTCTGCAAAATGATGTCTCGTTCTCGAAACAATAAAAGTTTTATTGAAACAATTGATCTGTGCAAGAAAATATAATACATTTCACGGAAACAACTGTATTTTTGATAGAAACAATAGAATTATACACCCGAACAATATTTTTTACTGAAGCAAACAAGTTTTCTTTCTCTCTCTCTCTCTCTCTCTCTCTCTCTCTCTCTATCCTTCTCTAGTAAAAAAAGAAGTATATATGAAGAACATAAGAATAAGAATAGAATATCAAAATAAGCAGAAGAAGTGTAAGCGAAGTAATTACTCCTACTTTCATTTGTACTCGTATTTTCGGCACCGATATTTTCCCTGTAGTATGTTTGAATAGGTTAGGTATTTCAAATATTTAAAAAAATACAAGTTTTATAGAGAAAATGTAGGAGTCTTAAATTGAATTTGGAATAAATTTTTCATTTTTTCAAAATTTTATGTTTTTGCTAAGTAATTTCGTCAGTGTTTTTCGAAGATAATTAGCAGGAAGATATACCTGTAATGATGATTAGCTGTTGAATGACAAATTGACAAATTGAGGTTATGTATCTGTCATAAATGATAAATAAGTATGATTGCAAATGAACGGCATGTGGACAACACATGACAACAAAACTCTATTTTTCTATTAGTTATAATTTTGTAAACATAAAGAAGAGTTTTCAATACTTTAAGTTACATATTTATTTGGGACTTTTGATATTATTATTTTTACCTGTTGTTTTTGTCATTCTTGTCACTTGTTGATTGAAGATTTTTTAAATTGTGAAGTTACTCACTTATTTGGAATGCTTGATGTCTTAAATTTTTCTGTTGTTTTGTCATTCTCATCAGCTGTTGATTGACAAAGTGCGCATATGTTGTTAAAAATGACAAATATGTATGTTCGTAAATGAAAGTGGTGTAGTGACCAGACTTACATTTTTCAATTGCATACTTATAATTTTGCAATTTTGTAGGCGTAGAGAAAATTTTCCTAGATATTAAGTCATTCACTTATAATTTGTCATACAAAACGTTTGAAGTTTTGAATTTTTCTATTGTTTCTGTCATGCTCATCAGCTGTTGATTGACAAAAACCAAATATCACCTGGGTTTTGTCAAAATCGACAAATATGTATGATCGTAACTGAAAGTCGTACGGTGACCACATTTCCATATGTAATATGGAGCACTAAAATTTTGATAAATCATTGCCTTGTTTAAGAAATTACAAAAATTTAAACAGAAAAACCAATTTCACATATGTTTTGAATACTGAAATTCTGTAAAATCATCGCCACATATTTGGAATTTTGAAAATATAAGTTGCCTACATGGACATCAATTATTGTGAAATTTGCAAAATGTTTGCTACGTCTATACATTTTCGGAAAATGCAAGTCACTAAACAGTTCAAATAAGAGACGAAAGCTCACTTGAAAAACTTGTTACTAGTTTTACGAAACTTTTAAACTGGAAATAACAGTTCCCAGTAGTGACGAATACTTAAATTTTAATAAATCATCACTATGATTAGAAAACTATAAAAATGAAACTAGACTAATTTCACGTGTTTTAAACTTTGAAATTATGAAAAATCATCGCCACATAAAATGTGATATTTTTAAATTAAAAATTACAAAATGTCCTACATCGATGATCAATTGCGAAATTTGCAAAATATTTGTAATATCTATATTTTTTGGAAAATCCAAATTATCAAACAGTACAGTAATAAGTAAAGACAACTCACACTTGAAAAAATGATTGCTATGAACATGTTAAGGGTCAAAAACATGTGTATTGTCGTACATACAAATTTTATGTACGACTCATTTTATGTTTTAATGTTTAAACATAATATAACTATAAAAATTGTTATGTGTTGTAATGACATTAATAAAATTCAAATTTTATCGGAACGTTTTTGCATCATGAATCTCGGTTACTCTTGTTTACTATCAGTTGTTACGATAAAAAATAATCGTCATATTAGTATTGCAAACTTAGGGTCTCGTTTATTTCCGGTTTTCGGGGGCTATAATTAAGACACTGCAGATAAGTCATAAAATATTTCACAAAACTATTGACATAGACATTATTGACTTTTATCAAGCCCACAATAATTTGGTAAAGCAAAATGGATTGTGGTCATTCAGAGACTGCGTTGGAAATTGAAGAAGCATCCAATATCGCTTTTTTGTCAGTTCTCCATGCCTGTTTAATTTAAAGACAGCAATTCCTGGTTATTCTAGTAATGTGGCGGAAGTCGAAACTGTTAAGTGGTTAAATGAAGAAAGACCGGTAAGTTTTACTGACAGATCAAATAATTGGCCATCAATGACATGCTTACAAAAAAAAACTCAGGCGTAAATTGTTTATGTGGCAGCTTAATTTAGGAAATTGGTTAAACATTCGCGGAAATATATCAGTTATTCATCTGGCTGAATCTGGCAATTATTTAATTAGCGTATGGCATATCACAGTATTTTTGTTGAAATACAAATCCATGTTTGTATGGCAACCTTTGACGTGAAGTCCAAGTTTTCTAATCAAAAAACTATTTTGACAAAATATTCGATAATTCGTTACAAATATCCTTCAATATAAATTAAATAAAAAATAAATACAAATTTGAAGTTGTGGCCTTACCTAAATTTGCTGATTTAGTTTTGCGCCAATACGTTCATTAGTTCCTCTATATGCTAATTCTCTGGTAGCTAGGAACTTTATTACGCTTACGATCCTTTGAAATACTTTTATCCAATACCCTTCCTTATTGCTAATTTGTTTTTTAAGATCGACGTCGAGTCTTTCTTGCTTCAAGAAGCGACTAGTATAAATTAATAAATTACACAGGCTAACAAATACCAGGTTTCAAAAACCTTTTTAAATCTTGATAGCTGATTTTATAGTTTTTTGGGTACTAAATCTGTATCTGAATTCTCTTCGTTTCCATCACCTACAGTTTAGTAATAATTTGACATAGTAAGATATGGGAAAATATGTAAAATATGCAATAAATATGAACAGTAAACGACTTTTAAAACACCAACAGAACTTTATTTAAACATAGAAGATGGCTTTATATTCTTTACATTACATTATTTTAAGGCTTTATATGTCTACTGATGTATTTTTTTTTGTCTCTTTTCTTTAAAGCTTTTTCTTCTATACTCCGATTGCTGACTCTCTCGGTGAAGTGTCCAACAGTAATCTCCCATCATGTTGGTGTTCCGGCGTACCTGATAACGTTTTTCCATCATTATATCACCTAGCTATACACCTAGCTGTAACTATCACCTAGGTATCATCTAGCTATATAGAGAAAATGTTAAAATGTGAACAAATGGTGTGTGATATGGCATTTTTAATGTTATTTTTGAAAAAAGCACACTGAAAACGACAATAATTAGGTAAACACACACAAACAGTTTTTTGTAATTGGCCTGTGTTATATAAATGATCATTAGATCTTTAATGTTCATAAAATATTTCCTTATATTTATTCCATAACGAAAATGCGGTTTTAAATTGTTTTTTTTTGCCAAACAAGTAATAATAGAGATAAAATATGTTTCCAGTGTTTTCTGAATTAAGTTCCCAATCTCGCCGAACCTTTTCTCCATTAACTTATTTCTTATAAAATATTCTCTTACTTGCATACTTGTTTTGATCACGAACATTTCTTTTCGACATTGAAAAGTCCATTTTTGTAAAATTTGTTCGATACAATTTTCTAAAAGTATTTGTACATGACTGTGAGCATTCTTCCAAAGGGCCGGATCTCTCAAATCTGGTAAATCCTGTATACTTGGATCTACAATGAAATGAAATAAAAATCATGTAACCTATTTAGCTTATTATTAATTATATGTAATTACTATTTCTTAAATTAGTGCTATGTTCCTGTAGTTCTTTAAAAGCAATACTGATACTGGATTCTCCTCCACTATTGGTTTCTGTTTTTAATTTTGTTATGTTACGTAGAACATACGAATTCAACTCAGATGACTCTGAAGCCTCGGAAACAGATTCATCTTGCAGCAAACAATCGTTTGCAACTTTACTAGGCCAAGGTTAGGGTTCAATTTTACTGGTGTCTGCTTGATTTTCGTCTCAGTTAAGAATGTCCCATGTAAACCCTCTATAAAATTTTATTTTGCCTTTCGTGCTTTTCTAGTTTCCGTTTGCGCCAGAAAGCACCTGGCAATTTCTGACCTTCCATTATCTATTTATAATTATTGTGTTTGTTTATTTGAAATTTAATTTCAAACTCAAAAAGTAAGAAAATCTCTTGCCGAATTTTCCTTGATTTTCTATTTATATTTAAGTGATTCAGGAGTTCCAGGATACAATATTACTCTACCAATGCTTAAGGCAGTGGCTCTCAACCTTTTTGGGATCACGGAACACTTTTAAGTGGTCTCGATTTTGGCGGAACACCATTATCATAAAATTTGTAAATCTAATGTAAATCACACAAAATAATTGGAAGATTAATATTTAATTGAAATAAGAATATATATTACATGGTAACTTATTTTAATGAGAAATTTGCGCTTGACGACCTTTACAAATTTCCTCAAGGTTGGGTCTTATGTAAGAGAGCGCTACTCTCATTTCTTCTTCTAAATTGGTAAGTCTTTCTCTTTTTTTGCTTTTAATATTTGTTAGAGTTGAAAATCCAAGTTCGCACAGATAGGACGTCGAAAAGAGCAACTAGATATTCAACGCTCGTTTTGCAATAAATGGATGTTCATTCTCGATGGAAATCCAAAACCTTTCCACTCCTTCTTCTTTGAATTTTAGTTGTAACGTTCGATCCGTTGATATATTAATAAACTCATCTGCTTCCTGAATAGAAAAATCTTGGTTCATTATATCAAATTCACCAAATGGATTTCGCGCCCAATCAAAGTCTTCAATATTAAGAGATGGAAAGTAATGAGTTATTTTGTCTTGCAATATTGACAAATGCTCTGCCACATTTGAAATCATTTCGTTAATGTTAACAATATTTTCCGTTGCTAATAACGGAAACATATCAAATTTGCGATTTTGAGCAATACGATTTTTCCAAAGCAAAAGCTTTTTCTGGAAAGCTAGCAATTTGTCTGTGGATGTCAGAATATTTTCATTTTTTCCTTGAAGAGGTGTATTGACTGAATTTAAGTAGCTGAAGATATCGGCTAAATATGCTAGCTTAGTTCAACATGCATCATTTTCCAAATATTTTACGTATACATCATTACCCTCTTGTCTAAAAAAAACTAGCAATTCCTGTTTCAACTCATGAACTCGGGTTAGCACTTTTCCTCTTGAGAGCCACCTCACTTCAGAGTGCAAAAGCAAACATTCATATTTGGATTCCATGGTGTTACAAAGTTGTTTGAACATACGGGTTTTTAATGGTCTCGATTTAATATAATTCACCATATGTACGACTTGTTCCAAAACAGACTTTAAGTTTGCTGGTAGACTCTTCGAAATCAAAGATTCCCTGTGCAGAAAGCAGTGAGTGGAGACTATATTTGAATTTATTGCTTTAACTCGACTACAAAATCCCTTAATACTGCCACGCATGGCTGGAGCTCCATCAGTACAGATTCCTGCGCAATTTTCCCAGGATAATTTCCATTCTTCCAAATAAGATGATACTGAATTAAATATGTCTTCTCCAGTTGCGTGACCAATAAGTTCCTTGCAGAATAAAAACTGATTTATTATTTCAGTGTCGTCAACAAAGCGAATAAATCCGATTAATTGGGCTTTGCCACTTATGTCAGTGGATTCGTCAATTTGCAGCGCAAAATTTTTTGTACTTAATTTCGCCGTCACTGCGTTCTCTATAAAACCTGACATATCTATAATTCTTCTTTTTATCGTATCGTCCGAAACGGGAATTTTTAGGACGTCTCGCTGCGCTTCATTGCCAAACATAATCTTAACAATTTCTAAACATGCGGGCAAAATTAGCGATTCTGCGATATCATGTGGCTTTTGCTTCAATGCAATTAGTTCTGCCACTTTATAAGAAGCGATTTGCGCTTTATCCGAAATTGTAACGCTCTTTCGAAAGCATGTTGCTTGCACTTCTTGATTTTTCAGCAATCTTTCGAAATAATCTTTACCTTTCGAAGTTAGACAAGAATGTTTTGTTGAAAGGTGTCGCTGTAACTTAGCTGGGACCATTGCACTGTTAGCCAATTTTTCACCACATACAATACATCTCGGAATAGGAACATCTTGACTACCGCTCCATGTAAAACCAAACTTCAGATATTCTTCCCAATAATGCCGAACTGATTCGGATATCTTTTTACGTTTATTTTCGGCATTTTTGTTGCCTTGCATATCTCCTTCAATTGAAGAAGACCTGCTTGTACTCGCCCCAACATTAACTTCACTTTCAGTCTTTCTTTTCAAAAATTTGTCCATATTTCAGATTTAAAAGTCTTGATTAACTGCTAAAATAAGCAACTAAAAAAGATAAGAATACTGTTAAAACTACACAACTTGCATTTCATCTTACCAATTTCCAACAATATAAAATATATATATATACAATAAAAAACACACTCACGAAAACTAGATATTTATATAAAATTATGGCTGAACCGCAGATCGAAATTGCGCTTTTGTTATTTACGTACGAAGAAAGAGAAACAGCACGAAATCAACACTACGTAGCGCGCCCTGCGTTATCGAGTACACTAGAAATTTAGTGGTATTCCCCGGAGTAACTCCAAACGACGTAACTGCGTCGTTCGATACTTACACTGTTAATATTATTGACTGTTCCGCGAAAATTTAGAATAATATTGAATATTTTTGCTAAATTTCAAATAATTAACAAAACTATGTAGTATTTATTTTATAGTAATAAAAAAATTTACTGTTTCTTATATATTATATTCAAAATTTTCGCGGAACACCTGGGACAGCTTCGCGGAACACCAGTGTTCCGCGGAACGGCGGTTGAGAACCACTGGCTTAAGGGCTACAGATCACAGAAAACATAAAAATTAAATATATTCATCTAATATCTTGAAACAGAAAGGAACAAGCTTCGCGCCGACCGCCCTTCAAAGTTTTTCCGCCCGGTCCTACAGCCCTGAAAAGTAACCAGGGGTATTTTAACCGGCACTGTCTGTAAGTCATTACGACTTCAATACTAGGTACTATGTATTTCCATTACATCTATAGCTCAATCGCTAAATTTGTATGGTATCTTTGGGTCGCCTCTGATCAATCACGTAATTTGTGCTCGTAAAACTGAAAGATCGTAAAGAATAATAACTGCAGCATCCGGATCCTAATATCGTATTCCTGCCTGCAGCGGCCCCTTCATCTCCACCGTGCGACTTTTTCCGGCGCATAACGGCCAAACTAATGAAACGGTAATGACTTATTCGAAGCATAATTCACGCGAGAGGCAACGCTAAAGCGGCGCAATTTTTCACCTAAACGAGAACCTTAACGCCGGCTTATTCCTCCGGGCTGAGTTACGGCTAGTCATAATGAAGAAGCAAACTGTAATTATGATACACGCTTTGCGTTTTAACTGCGAACGCTTGATTTACCCCCGGCAATTTCGCACGTTTAATTTCAGTACGTTGTGCGTCGGGATGGCGTGTGTGTGTATGTGTGTGTGTGTTATGCAAGTTGTGTGGTAAATATTTGTGCGTGTGTGTGTGTGTGTGTGAGCGCGCGTTGCGATGCCAATAAAGATTAAATAAAAGTGGCGTTATAAAACGTAATCGCCGCGCAGCTCCGCTGGCAGAACTTGCGGGGGTGGGAAATATTTCCGGGCTTTACGGCCGTTCCCGCCCTCCCACCGGAATAAGTCCGTCATAAACACATGAATATGCACACATAAGTTTATTTTGAATACCTGTCTGCGAGTTATGGCGGCCGTAAAGTTGGCGGGTAGCCCGGGGTACATCTGATAAGTCACGTTATAACCGAAAGTGCGGGCCGAATTTACGTTCTCGCGACTTTACGATGACACTACGCGCGCCGGATTTATTCCCGCCCCCGCCAGCCGCCCCCCGACGTACTAAATGAAAAGGCCGAGGACTATAAATAGAAAAGAATTAAATGAAAAAGCCCGAAGTATCCGGGGGAGTGAGATACGAGCGTCTACGCCGGTTATTATTTATGTCGTCGCCGAGGCTTGGGGGAAGATCAGCGAGGCCCTAATACTGCACCGCCCGAAATTTCCTTCAGCACACACTCACACAAACGCTAGGCAGAGAAAGAGTCTGCCTAGGCACGATTTACGGCTTGTTTTCTCTTCTGTTGCCGCCGACGACTTTTTGTCCCCACGCTGATCCCGCGGTTGCAACCGTCCGTAAAGTTATCCGCCGTCTCCCTCCCACGCACACACACACACATGCACGTTCTGGAGACCCAGTCCGGCCGCCCCACATAATATCATACAATATTAATTTAGTTCCGCTCTTTCTCCACATTATCCTTAGAACTTTCGAAAAGTTTCCGACGGCAACGGAATAACACTTCCACACGGGCTGCGCTTCGTCGGGGGCCGAAGTGGGGGTGGTGGGGGCGGTTTCTAATGCCGCGCAGTTTCCCTCTGCCGATACTGAACGCATGGCCGGGGGAAAATTGTTTTCGGCATTAAAGCCGGGCAGCGTAAATAACTCCGGGAGATAAAAGCTGAAAAGATCGGAAGTGAACAAAAAACGCCTGAATTATGAATACGACGTCCCATTATCGTTAGAATTTGTACCTGAATGTTTTCAAATTATACGGTGAAAGCAGCGAAAGGTACTTTTCAAGGTGTATAGAGTTTATGAGGCAAAGAAAATATGCCTGAAGAAATCTACTAGATACTGCCGACAATCGAAAGAAAATCAAACTACGAGTATAAGCCGTTATCGCAAGATTGTATTTTAACATTAATTCCCAGGAATTTGTATGGTTTGTCCGTATACATACTCAGCGGACGTAGCATTTAAAGATGTTTTATACACTGATCGCAAACCTAGTCAAATTTAAGGTAGTTGTCTTTGGAGGTGGGATGTTATCGATCGCCTCTACTTGCCTGGATCCACATGCAAACCTGCACGATTGACGATGTACCCTAAATAATTTAACTCAGGGCGACAGAAATGACACTTGTCCTCACTCAAGGTCAAACCTGCTGCTCGAATTCTACGCAGAACTTCCTCTACAACTTCTAAATGCCTATCGAAGGATTCTGCCACCACAACAATATCGTCCAAATAAACGAACACATTCGGCTCCAGATCGTAGCCTATCAGTTTGTCGATCAACCTCTGCCAAATCGCTGGAGCATTGTGTAGCCCAAATGGCATCCGAGTGAATTGGTAAAGTCCTCTCCCTGGAACTGCAAATGCTGTAAATTGTTTGGAAGCCTGAGCCATGGGAATCTGCCAATACGCGTCTTAATGTCTAACGAAGTTAGATACTTAGCGCCACGCAGTTTGTCCAGGGTGTTCCATAGGTGTCCTTGACTGTCACCTGGTTCAACTTCCTAAAATCTACGCAAAATCTGAAGGTGTCGTCCTTCTTCTTCACCAACAAAATTGGGGATGACCAAGGGGAGCTCGAACGCTCTACTACTCCTAAAGAAATCATCTCCTGCAGCTCCTTGTCGATCTGCTTCTGCATTACAGGGGACACCGGATAATTCCTAGACTTAATAGGCGGATACGTTGTAGAAATATAGTGCTCTGTTATTGTTACCCGACCTAACTGCCTCTGCTTACCTATAAAATGACCTGAAACCACTCGTCCCAAGCTGACCTGTGCCTCCGTAGACAAGCTAGGACCCAGTTACTAGAATCTCTGCTCATTTTAAGCGAATCCTTGAGTTGCCTGTTGAGACGTTTCACCAAAACTTTGCTCTGCGGATGATACGCTGTCGTAGATTTGTGTTAATTGTCAATCAATTTGGTGAAATATGAGCATATGTGTAATTGAAAGTGTTTACCACGATCAGTTATAACCGCAGTTGGTATTCCAAATCGAGAAATCCAATGAGTTAAAACTTATCTGGACACAGAATCTGCGGAAATATCTGATAATGGAATGGTTTTCGGCCATCTGGTAGAGTGATCTATGTTGAGACGTACCACCAAACCATTGCTCTGCGGATGATACGCTGTCGTAGATTTGTGTTTAATGTCAATCAATTTGGTGAAATCTGACCATACGTGTAAATGAAATTGTTTACCACGATCAGTTATAACTGATTCCAAATCGAGAAATCCATTGAGTTAAAAAGTATTTGGACACAGAATCTGCGGAAATGTCTGATAATGGAATGGCTTCCGGCTATGTGGTAAAGCGATCTATACATACTAAAATATATTTAAAATTTTGACAAGAAGGTAACGTACCAATTATGTCGATATGCACGATTTCAAATCCCTCGGTGGGTTCCACAAATCTTTGTAGCGGGGCGATTGTTTGTCTCGAAATTTTAACCAGTTGACAATTAACACAAGAGCGAACAAAAGTTGATTTATCTTTGTTCATCTGTGGCCAAACATATCGTTTACAAACTAAACGTTTCATTGCCCTAATGCCTGGACGTGATGGCTCGTGGAAAGATACTAGCTATTATTTCCTCAACAATTTAGGAATGAAAAGTCGTTCTGTATCAGAAGAAGTATGAACAATGATAGATATTGACGACTTAGGTAGTTTAAATTTGCTCAGTCGGCGAGAATAATAGTTATTTAAGCATTAAGAGAGGTAAGTATCGTTTACCAGTCGAGGTCGAGTTTGCGCCCGAGCGACAGCGAGGGCTAGCTAGCAATAAAGACCGAGACTGGTCAAAACTTACCTCACGAATTGCTTATAACTGTTTTTCCACTCCTGAAGTTGGTTTAATTGTTTGTGTTTGATTGATTTATTTTCGCAACATGAACAAAATGTCAGTACGGCTTTGGTTGCTAAGACTATTTTTCAAACTATGTGTGAATGTCAGAAATTGCATTCGTTCAGTTGTAAAATGAATTCCAATGAAAATAAACAAGAAATGGCAATTGAAGAGGCTGCAGATGCTGCATGTTCCTTCCTACTGCCGGAGAAGTCGAAGGGGCCATATCAAAATGCGTATAAGTGTTTTAAAGACTGGTGCCAGAGAAAAAACGCTACCAAATTATTTTTCTTACTTCCCTGAGGGAAGTAAGTGATTACTTACTTCCCGTTTCTCATAGTACCAAAGCTTTATCGGTAAGTGGGGCTTACTTCCACCAAATCAATGTTACAACAGTGTACTTACCATGCAGGGAGTGGAAAAACATTATTTACCAACAAGGATTGCAGTTCCTCATCTTGTGACTGCAGCTGTTGTAATCTTTTGAGATCCGATAATTGGAAATAATGAATTTCAACTCTTTACAGTGTTTCTGCTATGATGTTATCTGAATCAGGTACAAATCTAATATCCATAGTAAACTAACTTATGAATTCATTTTGTCTGTATTCCCGGCCTAAAAACCGATCCGAATTTGAAAGAATTGCTGAAAATATAGGTTTATGGTCGGTAAATACAATGAATATACTGCCAATAATTCTCGTCCAAAAGTACTGTACTTTCGTTGAGTTTTAAAAAGATTAGGAAAAAAATGACAAAGGTTGTAACAAACCTGTCGATGATCTTTGTTGCAAAACTGCACCGGCAGCAAATTCTGAAGCATCGACCATTAAACTGAACCGCATAATCATCCGAAAAATTCAACATTCAGATAATGGAGTTTTAATATTTTCGAAGGCAGAAATACAATCTTTTGACCATGTCAGGGCTTTGTTATTAAATGTAGACGAAATTACGGGTACTAAGGGGGCTTAAATACTTGAACACGACTTTATGAATTTATGATAAATATATATGAGTAACTATTGACGGCTCTACTTTGTGATACATTGTTAAATAGGTAAAATTAAACGCAGATTACTTAGTTTATATCACTTGAGTTTATTGTACAATTGTACATTGTACGTTCGAAAATGACACGCTAAGTGTCGAAACTATAGTAACGATTTAATAAACTCAAGTGATATAAACAAAGTAATCTGCGTTTAATTTTACCTATAAATATATATCATTCCCAAAAAACGTTGCAACTCCTTTCGAGTAGTAGGACGCGGAAAGGCAAGGATTGCTTTAACTTTGTCCGGTGAAGGTTTAACACCGGAAGCAGAAATGGTATGACCAAGAAAAGATAATTCCGATACGCCGAAAACACATTTGACCGGATTGATTTTCATTCCGAATTCTGATAATTTCTGGAAGATTAATCGTAAATGTAGAATATATTCATTTTGATCATGACTGAATATAAAAATGTCGTCTAAGTGTGAAAAACAGAATGTAAAATGGCTTAAAAGAGAATATACTAATCTTTGAAAAGTCGCAAATGAAGTTATTTTATTTATTTTCAGCTATATAAAAAATGACTTATTAAATAAAATGTGAAAGTGCTCTGCAGATAATACTGCTGCTCAAAATCAGAACGGAACCATGTAACAGTTTTTGCATCTTCTTGTGAAAACCACTTCGTTGCAGAAGATTGAACATTGTTTTCCCGAACCTGGACACAGTATCCTACCATGAGATCAGTGTTTTGGGATTATAGAGAAGTTTTTTTTCTAAAATGGGAATGGGTGGTTTAATGTGGAACACCCTGTATTTTGTTTTACACAATATTATATAAAACATAATACATGATATCGTCATATAAAAATAGAAACCTAAAATGCACCTAAGTGTGCACCTAAGCGGGAAAAAATAAAAAAATCGCGACTCCAGTAATTGTCAAAGAATGTCATAAATCAAAAATAGCTGAGTATTCGCTAGAAATAATAGTGAATCTCTAAAATTAGTTTTAGTAGAAATGGACAAATCGAAACTGGTCGAGAATTCATAAGAATTGATAAAATCGTCGAGAATTCGTATAAATTAGTGACATCAACACATACAAATTAGTATTACACATCAAAATAAGCTGAGAATTCGCTAGAATTGATGACGACTCTCTAAAATCAATTTCGATAGAATGTATATGATCAAAAATAGGTAAGAATTCAACGGAATTGATTCAAACCCATAATTTTCGATATTTTAATATTAGTAAATTTAAATATTGATATGATTATAATTTGGATTAATATTCGACTTTTCAATTGAACTAGTATATATATTTTTTTTAAATTAGTGATTGTTCGGAATTAAAACGAGGCCAGAATCGCGAGAATTGATTGTGCATCCTAACATCAATTTCAGTTCAGTTTCAATTGATGCAATAACATATAGTCGAGAATTCAACAGAATTGGTAAAATTCAAAATACTGAGAGATCATGAAAATTAGTGAGCCTCGCAAATTCAAATTTGCTGATAATTCAGGAGAATCGTCCGATAATTTTGAGAATCGAAAGTAGACGAGAAATAATAATCACCTCTTTAGAGAAGAAAAAAGATTATGTTTTTTCGCCTACACAATATTTCCAATATATTCAATAGGCACCCTAAAATTTCATACCTATGGTTCACCAAACTTTCATTCTTAATTGTAGTGGTCATTTTGAGAACCATTTTAATAAAGTTATTATGAGTGCCGCTAAGAAAAGGTTTAAAATTGCTCAATACCGTATTTGTGGGTACAACAACGACCATCCGCATACCATTGCTGTTATTGTATTCACTGGCATTCCGATTTTTGAGTCGTACTAAATTTTGAGAGACATTGAGGAAGGACCGAATTTTTGAGCACAACAAGGACCATCCGCATACCATTGCTGGTAGTGTACCCACTGGTATTCCTATTTTTGAGTCGTACCAAATTTTCAGAAACCTTGAGGATGGTTTCTCTGATAAACCCAACATATCGGTTTACATCTCACCGCTACGTGTAAAGAAGTTAAAATATAAGGATGTGATGCAGTTAGCTACCAACTATGTCCCTCGCAAAGAAATTGGATATTACCAATCCCTCAAAAATGAAGAAGTTGGCGGTAATGATCTCGTTCCTCAGATATCTGGCATGAATGATGATAACCAACCTGACGAATGTCTGAAGTTATGTTTGTAACTGAAATAATGATGTCTCTATGTTCATTTTTCACTATTATTAAACGCGTTTATTAAAAACTAAGGATTTTATTTCATAAGAAATGCAAATGCTTACCTCTTTTTGTAAATTCTGGTGCAAGAGGGGGGCAGCTATCCCCCCTCTAAAAAATAGCCTATTTACTATTTCTTTTCAATTTTTTTTCTTTAAACAGGAACATCTCATCAAAGAAACATGTAAGTTGTATGTAAATATGTCACGCTTTGGTTAGAAATATTATTGTTTTTAGCTAAAACAAAGAACACCTTTGTAAACTATTTTGTTCTTATTTCCCACAAGTTAACAAAAATGGAGCTGCCCTTCTTGCAGCAAGGTCCTCAATTATATTATTGGTAATAATAGATTAATGATTAATTTATAATAGATGGTGTGTGTGGTTGGGTAGCGTTTCAATGGGATCTATGGACGGCGATTAAATCATCATGGATTAGGTGTTGGAATGGATTCAAGGTCTGTACCTAAACTACAATATGTATATCAACTGGAGGTATTCTGACATATGTAATTAGTACGCACACATATCAAATGGCGTGTTCCGAAATATGTAATTAGTACTAATCCATATTAAATGGAGGTGAATAGACTTATGTATTTAGTACGCTCACATATCAAATGGACGTATTCCGAAATATATAATCAGTACTTATCCATATTAAATGGAGATGAATAGACATATGTAATTAGTACTCACACATATGAAATAGATGTGTTTTTAAATATGTAATCAGTACTTATTCATATTAAATGGAACTGAATACACATATGTAATTAGTACGCACACATATCAAACGGACGTGTTCCGAAATATGTAATTAGTACTTATGCATATTAAATGATATTTGGAACTGGAGTATTTATAAGAAGGCGAAGGGTCCTTACATGAAAGCGAGAACTGGAGTACTCATGTAAGGGAGAGATGTAACTACACATGATAGTGAGAACTGGATTACTCTTGTGAAGGAGAAGAGTCCTTAAGTGAAAATGAGAACTGGAGTACTCATTTGAAAGAAAAGAGTCGTTACATGAAAATGAAAGTGAGAACTGGAGTAATCAGGTTAGGGAGAAGTGTGCCTACACATGAAAGTGAGAACTTTAGTACTCATGTGAAGGAGAAGAGTCCCTACATGGAAGTGAGAACTGGAGTACTCATGTTAGGGAGAGGTGCCCTACATGTGATAGTGAGAACCGGATTACTCATGTGAAGGAGAAGAGTCCTTACATGAAAGTGAGAACCGGAGTACGCATGTGAGGGAGAAGTGTCCCTACACATGATAGTTAGAACTGGAGTACTCATGTAAAGGAGAAGTATCCTTCCATATGAAGGTGTTTTGGATAATTCACGTATAGGATGGGTGCTAATGATAAGAGACAATGATATCTGAAATAGATAAATGTTTGTAAATTATTACTAGATGATTTGTGTGTGAGCCCAGGATATAATTTTTATTTCACGGTTCCAATTGCAGCACAAAAAACAGTCTCTTCAAAATACGGGCAATCTGACACTTGTACGCAAATGCGTACCATTTTTGGACGGAAATTTTATTTGTCTTTCGCTCCAGCGAACCTCGTGCTGGGGCCGCTGTTTATTCTGCAGCGCTCCGGCTCGAAAAAAGGAATTCGGTCGATTACTCCCATTTGCATTCTTAATTCCGAAGCTTTCAAATTAAAAATTGCCCCGGAGGATCCGAAGGAATGCAATTATTTTGTTTCACTTTGTCGGACAGCGAAACATTTCCTGCGCTGAGTAATCGATTAAAGAGAAAAGTCCCCTTTTAAGTATTATTCTGCTCGCTCGCTCAGCTCATTAGGGAGAATGAAAAGAAAGGGGCGGCCCGTCTCACCCACACCCACGCACACACACACAAACAGAGAATTCAGACGATTTAGACTTATTTTCATCCATTAAGTAACTTTCGACGATCACCGGCAAGTACAAGCGAAACGTCCGCCCCTCGCCCGCCCCCCTTTCACGAATCAATTTCCTCCCTATTTGCATAAATATGTGCCATTATTTTCCTCCAGCGTCGGCCTAATGGACCTTGCAGGACCTTTCACTTTTTTTTCTTCGCCCCTACAGCAGCTCGGACAAATTGCTCCTCCAGGGCCCTGTCGGTGATTCCGTTCGCGCCGCCCCCGCGCGAAAATCAATCGGGGGCGCCGGTCTTTTGTTTTCCCGTCGCCCGCCCCACCTTCGGCCGCTCCCAGACTAATCTGCCGCCGCTTTTTATGGCGGCCGTAATTCGCTTTATTTCAGTTTTTCCCTCGCTTTGTGATTTTTACGCGCGTGGGACGCCGATAATCTTGACCGGCCGAAAATAAAAACTGGACGGTCCGCAATGGGCACTTTCCGGCACCACCGAAATTCAATTAGGCTGGCGTCCTTCTGGCCGCCTCGTGATTGGACGGAGACAAGAGTTTTCATTTGTTTTTTAATTAAAACAAAAATTACGGCGCTCCTGCTGTAAAAAATATGGCAAAGTAAACGCAGATCAAAGACGCGCACGTCATTATATTACTTCAAACGCGGGCGCTTCCGATTGTTTCACAACTGCCTAAATTACGGCCGAGGGGCACATGATTTATGGCGTGTTAAAATGTTATTTTTATCAACACGTCATTTGTATATCCAAATATTGTGAGCGTGTTTATCTCGATTTATTTCTTCCGTAAATATTTGCGGCATATGCCCACACATAGGGGTCGATTTAAAATTTTATAAATGTTAAAAGTGAGCAAAAAACTACTAGTCAAAACCAGAAAACGAAAGAGACACCCATTAGTAATAAAAATTGCTTCATACGGAAATTGATTCCTTGTTATACGAATTGCAGATGTTTTAACAAATCCAACAAAGTAAGATGTTCCATAGAAAAAACAACATCCTAATATGACTACTTAGACCCAGTTGTACGATAGTGAATCATCCTTGATCGTGGTTCAGTTTCTAACGCCCAGTTGTATGAACGAAGATCAGCTTGATCGTGGTTCAGTCACCTAGGATACAATTGTGTCAATACTGGTCTCCTAGGTAACTGAACCATAGTCAAACTGATCTACGTTCATACAACTGGGCCTAAGGCTCAGTTGTACGATCGTGGATCATCCTGGACCATGGTTCCGTTACTTGGGATACAATTGTTAATACAATGATATTCTTAAAGACTGAACCACGATCAAAGATAATTCACGATCTTACAACTGGGCAGAAGGATGCTTTTGTATTAACAATTGTATCATAGGTAACTGAACCATGGTCAAGGATGATACACGATCGTGTAAGTGGACCTGAGGCCCAGTTGTACGAACGTGGATCATCCTTGAACGTGGTTCAGTTTCTATGGAATGTTGGTCCGTTGCATTAACAATTGTATCCTATTGCAATGTTGGTTCATTGCATTAACAATTGTATCCTATTTCAATGTTGGTCCATTGCATTAACAATTGTATCCTAGGTAACTGAACCATGGAGAAGGATGATCCACGATCGTACAACTGGGCCTTAGAGAATAAAAATTGGTACACCAGAACAGAAAGTGATACACCAGAACAGAAAGTAGTTCGTAGAAGATTCAATATACGAGAACACCTCAAAGTTATACATATACAATTAACAAAACGCTTGGATAACATAACACGTGATTTTTTGCTCTCGTAACTCAACATCATCTCGAAAACGAAGTCACGTGAACATTATACAAGCCAACTGAGAATTTTCACCAATTAAAAACTACTTATAGAACAGGAAATGACCATGTCAAAGATGCCCGCGCATTATTTCTACCCACGAGTAAAGAATCTAATCAACATCGATTTTAGTAAGTATGAGAAAGAACTTTTCAATACAGGCCTTCATTTAGTAATTTAAGTTGGCATAACATTACTTATTGATCCATCTTTGATCATATTGTAATAATTATAGTAAAATGCGATGAAGTGTTTTGCATAATAAAAAAATAAAATAAAATAAAGGCATTAAATATTCTGAAGCCCGAGAAACACATACCCGATTTGTAAACACTCGTGTTAGAAACAAAATTGTCACGGTACGAGATATAAGTCATTTGAAACTTAGAGAAAAATCCTTTCGCTAATATTATAATGACTGGGTTTGATGAATTCCCGAAACTTTATAATACCCAGTATAAAGAAGTAAAAACCTTAAAACAGATGTAATCTAAATACTAACGCAACAACTTAAGAATTTGTAAATTGATAAAGCAAACACCACAAACATCATGGAAAATATATAAAGCAAAAAAGTAAATAAGTTCATTGAGATATTAATTTCCAAAGATCCAACATGTAAATTCTAAAAAAATATCATAGAAGCAATGAATATGGTGAAATCCATGATTAGGAAGAGAAAATATTCAGATTTAAAGTCCTGGTAAATCCAGAATAAAGAAGTCAAAATCTTAAAACAGATTTAAAACAAATACTAACATAACAACTTAAGCATTAGTAAATTGATAGAGGAAACACTATACACATCATGGGAAAAGAAGAACAGGGCAAATAAGTAAATATGTTCATTGAGATATTAATTTCCAAAGACCCAACATGTAAATTCCAGAAAAATATCACAGAAGCAATGAAAATGGTGAAATACATGATTAGGAAGAGGAAATATTCAGATTTAAAGTCGTGGTAAACCCAGAATAAAGAAGTCAAAACCTTAAAACCGATTTGAACCAAATACTAAGATGGCAACTTAAGAATTTGTAAATTAATAAAGGAAACACCATAAACATCATGGGAAAAGAAGAACAGAGCAAAAAAGTAAATAAGTTCATTGAGATATTAATTTATAAAAACCCAACATGAAAATTCCAGAAAAATATCACAGAAGCAATGAAAATAGTGAAATCCATATTTAGGAAGAGCAAATATTCAGATTAAAAGTCGTGGTAAACTAAGAATAAAGAAGTCAAAACCTTAAAACAGGTTTTAAACAATTACTAAGATAGCAACTTAAGAATTAGTAAATTGATAAAGGAAACACCATACACATCATGGGAAAAGAAGAACAGACCAAAAAAGTAAACAAGTTCATTGAGATATTAATTACCAAAAATCCAACATGTAAATTCCAGAAAAATATCACAGAAGCAATGAAAATAGTAAAATCCATGATTACGAAGAGCAAATATTCAGATTCAAAGGCGTGACAAACCCAGAATGAAGAAGTCAAAACCTTAAAACAGATTTGCATCAAATACTAAGGTAGCAGCTCAATAATTTGTAAATTGATGAAGGAAACACCATAAACATCATGGGAAAAGAAAAATAGCAAAGAAGTAAATATGTTCATTGAGATATTAATTTCCAAAAATGCAACGTGTAAATATCACAGAAGCAATGAAAACAGTGAATTCCATGATTAGGAAGAGAACATATTCAGATTTAAAGTCCTTGTAAATCCAGAATAAAGACATAAAAACCTTAAAACATAGCATATTTGAGCCAAATACTAAGATAAGCAACTTAAGATTTTGTAAATTGATATATGAAACACTATAAACATCATGGGAAAACAAGAACACAGCAAAAAAGTAAATAAGTTCATTGTGATATTAATTTACAAAAATGCAACACGTAAATATCACAGAAGCAATGAAAATAGTAAAATGGATGATTAGGAAGAGCAAATATTTAGATTTGAAGTCGTGGTAAACCCAGAATAGAGAAGTCAAAACTTTAAATCAGATTTGAACCAAATACTAAGATAGCAACTTAAGAATTAGTAAATTGATAAAGGAAACACCATACACATCATGGGAAAAGAAGAACAGAGCAAAAAAGTAAATAAGTTCATACAGATATTAATTTCCAGAAATCCAACATGTGTTAGGCTGGTTCTTTATCCAATCGTAGCCTTAACTTGACGTCATATTTAATACATAAATTTTCGCCATTTTACCTATTATTAATAATAATCACTTACATAATATACTGTATTTTCATTGGTCAGGATGCGCAGGCTTTATATTGAACTCGATCCGAAGATGGCATTGGCTCCAAATGATTCCCCCACATATAAAGAGTATTCTTTTAGTATTGTATATTAACTATAATTGGAAGGACTTACCGGGGGAGCATCTCCCCTTCCCCCGCCAGTTCTCTCGCCAACTGGATCGCTAGCACTCACGGCTTCAACCATTATTCTCTACGACTATTGTATTTCATCTTCATGTGCAAGGCAGTGACATACACCTCTTACTAGGACGAACCTCTAGGACGAACCTCTCTTATTGCAATTACTAGGACGAACCTCTCTTATTGCAATTACTAGGACTAACCTCACTTATTGAAATTACTAGGACTAACCTCACGTATTGCAATTACTAGTACTAACCTCTCTTATTGCAATTAGGACTAACCTCTCTTGTTGCAATTAGGACGAACCTCTCTTGTTGCAATTAGGACGAACCTCTCTTGTTGCAATTAGGACTAACCTCTCTTGTTGCAATTAGGACGAACCTCTCTTGTTGCAATTAGGACGAACCTCTCTTGTTGCAATTAGGACGAACCTCTCTTGTTGCAATTAGGACGAACCTCTCTTGTTGCAATTAGGACTAACCTCTCTCATTG
Source organism: Othius punctulatus (assembly GCA_951805005.1). NCBI lineage: Eukaryota > Metazoa > Arthropoda > Insecta > Coleoptera > Staphylinidae > Othius > Othius punctulatus. Next base: position 104,673,484 of record OX638139.1, on the reverse strand, counting down.
CAATTAGAACGAACCTCTCTTAATGCAATTACTAGGACAAACCTCTCTTAATGCAATTACTAGGACAAACCTCTCTTATTGCAATTACAAGGATAAACCTCTCTTAATGCAATTACTAGGACACACCTCTCTTATGGCAATTACAAGGATAAACCTCTCTTAATGCAATTACTAGGACACACCTCTCTTATGGCAATTACAAGGATAAACCTCTCTTAATGCAATTACTAGGACACACCTCTCTTATGGCAATTACAAGGATAAACCTCTTAATAATGTACATATTGTAGTTTATGTACTGACCTTTAATCCATTCCAACACCTAATCCATAACCGTCCACATTGCAACGCACACCAAAACACCAGATCACACATGCTTTCCCCACAATCAGCACCCAACTTGCATCCACACTCCATAAAAGCACGTAACTCAATCTGCCCTTCGTTACTCGTTCTTAAGCTGAGCGCGTCACGCCAGCTTATATATACAAACAAAGCCACAAATGCCGCCTCTAATATTTATAATCAATTATTAGCCAATGATACAATTTGATACCTAACACATGTAAATTCTAGAAAAATATCACAGAAGCAATGAAAATAGTGAAATCCATGATTAGGAAGAGCAAATATTCAAATATTTAAAGTCGTGGTACACCCATAATAAAGAAGTCAAAACCTTAAAACAGATTTGAAACAAATACTAAGATAGCAACTTAAGAAATATGTTCATTGAGATATTCATTTCCAAAGATCCAACAGGTAAATTCCTGAAAAATATCACAGAAGCAATGAAAATAATGAAATCCATGATTAGGAAGCGAAAATATTCAGATTTAAAGTCCTGGTAAATCAAGAATAAAGAAGTCAAAACCTTAAAACCGATTTGAACCAAATACTAAGATAGCAACTTAAGAATTTTTAAATTAATAAAGGAAACACCATAAACATCATGGGAAAAAAAGAACAAAGCAAACAAGTAAATAAGTTCATTGAGATATTAATTTCCAAAAATCCTCCATGTAAATTCCAGCAAAATATCATAGCAGCAATGAAAATAATGAAATCCATGATAGGATTTAGGAAGAGAAATATTCAGATATATTGTCGTGGTAAACCCAGGATAAAAAAGTCAAAACCTTAAATTAGATTTGAAACAAATACTAAGATAGCAACTTAAGAATTAGTAAATTGATAAAGGAAACACCATACACATCATGGGAAAAGAAAAATATAGCAAAAAAGTTAATAAGTTCATTGATATATTAATTTCCAAAGATCCAACATGTAAATTCCAGAAATTTATTACAGAAGCAATAAAAATACAGAAGTCCATTATTAGAAAGAGAAAATATTTAGATTTAAACTCGTGGACCCCATAACTCTTAGTATATGGAGTACCCAAGATTCAAAAGAACGAAAACTCCAGGCGAGTGGTTGTCCACTACTCTAACATTTAAGTTTGCTGTCTCATCAATACTACTCGGTCTAATTTGATGAAATGAGGATCGAAATATTCCATCAAAAATTCCTTAGTAAACCTCCTTGTAAACAAAACACTAAACCTACGGTCTGTTATAACGCAATCCTATTTATATCTCTACTGGTATCAGAACCAAAAAAATATTATCAATAAAAACTTACTAGTCCAAAGTTCATCATTTAGTTCCGAAGAAATGATAACTCTGATCAACGCCTATCAAGACCAGAACAACTTCAGATTCAATAACACCAACCACAACCAGAACACCACCGCTTGCTAGTCATAATCACTAAGCACTGAGCACTGAGCACTCAGCATCAATCTTATACCCCATCAAAGTAAGTATAGCAAAGCTTATTTTGAAAAATTTGCCCTTTTTAAAAATGTCTAAGCCAACTATAACTGCCATTTAAAAAAAATAAAGTTTGTAATATAACAGAAAAACTGTGGTCTTTTTTCAAAAAACACAACCATATCTTGCATAAGCTCTTAAAATGACAACTCTTTCCTCATTTAACTATGTCTTATGGCTTCCGAGATCCCAATGCTTAAAATGAAAAAACGAAACTCACCCTGTATTTGCGTATACTCTAATTATATTATTTACACTTAATCTGTAAATCTCCATCATTCATGCAGTTTTCATCCGCTATTTCCATTCTATAATTTATAGCAACTCGAAACATCAATTGAACCTGCATGGCCATTGAAACGAATATTTTTATGCATCGAACGCTGGCACTTGACACAGCGCACTGCAATCCTCATCAATCGTTGCCCATAATAGCAAACATTGGTACTGGCTCCACAAAAAAAAAACAAAAAAACGCTCGCCAGTGTAAACAAATGTGTGCAGGATTTTCGTTGCAGCACTACAGGATTCAATTGCAGAATCGTTGCCAATTGGAGTGCGCTCGCATGTGGCCCGAGTATTTTGCATGTCCTGGCAGAATTTCAGCTGGAATAACGCATAAATTCTAGCTATTTTCCAGCAAGACAGGTGCTCATTACGCAGAAATAAGATAACTAAATAATGCGAGCTCTATTTGAATTGGGAATATTGTTAGTTCAATTTCGGTGTTTAATATTGAAATGTAATAGCTAAGAAATATAATTTGTTAAATTTATCGAATTTGTCTTTATACAGGGTGGCCCACTTATCCTCGCTCGGACAATTGTTGCTGGACTAATGAAAATTGAGAAAAAACATCTGATTGGAAATCATTGGACACTTGATGTGCTACTTTTTAACATTATTTTCGAGTATACAGAGTGTACCATAAATCCGGGACACAAAATTTGCTCTTATTTAAATGGATCACCCTGTAGATTCTTTCAATTTTAGAATCTGCTTTATATGGGCTTCACAAATCAATTTTAATTTTTTTGAGATCAGATGCAACGTTGACATGTTATTTACATTTTTATCAAATTTAACGAAAAGTCATGGACGTGGAAAAAAATTCAACAAAACCTTATTATAAGAGATCCATAAAAGAATCTGCTTATGCAAGTAAGCAAGCAATGTGCCAAAATATACACATTATTTTGATTCAGATTCTTTCGTTGATCTCTTATAATAACGTTTTGATGATTTTTTTCCACGTCCATAATTTTCCGTTGAATTTGATTAAAATGTGAATAACTTGGCAACGTTACATCTGATCCCTAAATATAAAAAATAATTTAAGAAGCCCACATGAAGCAGATTCCAAACATGCAAGAATATACAGGGTGTTCTATGTAAAAATGAGATCAAATATTGTGTCCCGGCTTTAAGGTACACGCTGTACACTCGAAAACAATTTCAAAAAGTAGCACATCAAGTGTCCAAAGACTTTCTTTCAGATTTTTTCCTCAATTGGATCAAATCCGAAATTTGAGCCCGATAAAATGATAGATGATAACGATAGAACGTGCCGTTCTATGATTTTATTTTCGAAATTTGAACTACCTACATTTAAAAAATGTATATTTATAAAAGAAATGCGATTTTATTATAGGAATAAAATCAAAACTACTAATACTCGTTCCAACTTTCAAAACCAATTGTTTTTATTAATTCTTCATTATTTGTTAAATTCTTTTTACAATTCTCAATAAGTAATAAGAAAGAGGAATATTTCTGCCGTATCATTTACTATTCGTAGCTTCGTCACAACTTCCATTGCTTCATTATAATTACAGTTTTTACTCAATTTTTATGGATCTTGTCGGAGAAAATCATCTTCTACTTCCAGACGTTTGAAACATTTTCTCGTATCGCTGGTTATGAAATATTCGATACCTTGTAGTAAACAATCAGATATTGCTGTTTCCCTTACTTACTCATTCTGACACGTTCCTCTGCAAATTGGCAGGCAAATAAACAAATGCCCATATTTCTTATTTTTGTCAAAAAACATTATACATTTCTGTCAAAAACGCTAATGCAACACGTTCGGGGCTCAAATATCACAGATGATTGAGAAAGTTTTGAAAACAATTTTCGATAATTAGGAATATATGGTTCAGTAATTGTAAAGTATTTTTTCAAAAATTGAAGATCTTGGTACGGTGCAGCTGCAGAAAATCAAGCTATGACGTATACTTTAACTAAAAATTACAAATATCGCAGAGCGAGATTTCTTAAGTAAAATATGTTTTATTTAAATTCATGTTTAAATTCTTATAAAATAACAATATCATTTGAAATAATTAATACGATTTGAAAACATGTTTTTTTAATCTTCTAATGCACTCAAGAAAATCATGAAATAGTCGAAAATAAACAGCAAAGCGGCAAGTTTTCCTTAAATTTTGTTACTTTCAAACTAGGCGCAAGATGTTTTCTCACTAAATGAAACTATAAGAAAGGGTGTCAGAGAAACAAAAATCGATAAAAAAAAATTCAACAAGTAACTAAGGCCCACCCTAATAAACACTTTCCACTATATCTACTTTGTTGTGAATAATTTCACAACTTTTTGGGGAGATACAGATACTGATGCTATACTATAGAGATACACTATAGATACACTATAGATACTAGAGGTACTATAGATACACTATAGATACACTATAGATTAGATACAGGTAATGCCTGCGTGACATCATTCTTTGTAGATACACTTTCCAGTATATCTTCATCAGTAGATACACTCCAAATACACTTTGTTGCGAATGATTTCACTTTATGAGATTATACGGGTACTGATACTTCGGATACCATACCGGATACTACACAGGTAATGCCTATGTGGCATCATTTTGGGGAGCAGTCTGACTCAGCTATTTTTGATAGCAAAGTCCTGGGTTCAAAAACGGGAAAAATATGCGATAATTATCAGGGGGGGATATTTTCACCAAAATAAAGGGTCCTTATTAAACATGATCTAATTGTTATCGGTACACATAATCCATCCCTCTTGGATCTTGGATAAACCTATAGATACACAATTTGATTAATTTGTTCAAATGCGTTGAAAATATCTTGGATGTTACAATAAAGATCGTTAATTGAATCGTTTAGGTGAGAAAACCCATCAAGAATACTTTTTCAAATTTTCGGAAAACAAAAGTTACTATTTAATAACTTTACACTTCAAAATTGCTTCAAAATTGCTAATAATTACGCAAAAAGACTTAAGGGTCATACTCTATTTGAATTTATAGTGGACAAAATCTCCTGATATCACAAAAAAAGGATCTCCAGAAATTTTGGTTTGGCAGAAATTAGTAAGAGCACGTACGGTTGGTTTTTCGGTCTTTTTCATTATATATCTTATCAATGTTTTGTGGCGAAACACACTATATCTTTTCATATTTTAGACATTGTAATTAAATATCACATAAAAAAGAATATCAGGTAAACGGAAAATGCAGAAAAACATGCGTTTAGTTTACTGATACCAGTGCCGAGGGGAGGCGGTAATTTCTTGAGGGGGAGGGGCAAGATTAGAATTCCCCCCACCCCCCTCAAGAAAAAAAAACAATATTTGAGTTTTTTTAAATTCATGTTTTTAAATATTGACAAACACCAATTATTTTTATAGCACAACCTTCCTTGCTTTCTGTTCGGCAAAGGGGTTTATTGACTTTTGCTTCCTCATTCTCAATGGAGAGAATTGCTAAGTTTCGGAGTCTTTCTTGACTCATTGTTTATCTTAGGTATGTTATGATGAGCTTGAGCTTAATAAAGCTTCTCTCACAGGTCGCAGATGTCATCGGGAGGGTTACGTAGATCCTCAATGCTATGCACACTATGGTGGCCCTTATTTAAAGACCTTGATTTCTTTTTCGCGGCACCCCCTAAAATCGTTCCATCTGGTGAATAATTAGTCTGTGCAAAGTTTGAGCCCAATTGGATAACGATAAAACGTGCCGTTTTATGATTTTATTTTCGAATATTGAGCTACATTTAAACAGATTGTATTTATACTAGAAATGCAATTTTATACTTGGAATAAAATTAATAATACACAAGTATAATCTTCTGATGATGAAATACTTTATTAATGTAATACAATATAATATAATAAACTAATGATAACATTAATATTATCAATTCAATAGTGTTTGTTTTCTACTATCGGGATTGCCAACGATAGTCACTTACAACTTGCAAAACAAATTATTTTTGCTCTTGATTATATGTTAAAATCTTATTATAATCCTCAATAAAATTTATTCATGTTTCTGCCGTGTCATTTACTACTCGTAGCTTCGTCACAACTGCCATTGCTTCATTATAATAAGAGTTTTCAATCAATGTTAATGGATCTTGTCGGAGAAAATGATCTTCTAGTTCCAAACGTTTGAAATTGAAAATAAAATTATCGGCTTGCACCCCGAAACTAAGTACCTTTAAACGGGCAATTTCTTTCACTTTATTACCAAGCCAAATTTTTAAAGAGATGATTTAAATTGATGTTAAATATAATGTTTTAATTCTTGTGATATAATAGTAAAACAATAAAATCATTTAAAATAATTGATACGATCCAGCGATTTTTGCGATTAGAAAAAAAAAGTCTTCTAATGCACCCAAGAAAATCATGAAATCGTCGAACTTAAATACCAAAGCGGCACGTTTTCCTATAATTTTGTTGTTTTCAAACTTGGCACAAGATGTTTTTTCATCAAATGGAACTATAACAAAGGGGGCCGCAGAAAATATATTGAAACAAAATTTCATCAAGTATCTAAGGGCCACCCTAATGCACATATTAGGGAAAGGGTCGAACATATCCCTGTTAATTAAGTAATCAATTAATCATCATTAATGTATCAAATACATAATAAGCCTATCAAATCAAACATGATCAACTGTACTAACTGCTTAACTACAATTGCTAAAACGAATATTTAACATACTATGCTGAAATTAAATACCGCGCTTTTTTTATCGCTGAACATAGGCTATGTTCAGTTTTAAAACGACAGTATCAAATGCATTGCTAAAATTCAATGGTATGCAACCAAAATTACAGGCCGCATTACAAGAACTCGGTCAATTCAAATGTCAAAAATGTTGACAGAAAATGTATTCAACGCAAGAAAGTGTTTAAATAGGGGAATGATACCGAACTGGCTGATATACGGATTGTGCGAGATTAATTTTAGTGCATTATCCTGCGATACCAATTCCATCAATCCCGTTCAATCAACAATCATCAACCGTTAATTCCGAAATAGTAACTTATTTTCCAAATGGAAGATATTGGTTAATCTTTGGCATTACATCATACATTTGATTTAATTTCTTCAGTTGAATTATGGCATCTCCTAGTTCTTTTATGATGACCAATAGCGACGCATCATGTACCTACTATTAAATTTTGCGATTGTATTGGACATTGTTTCGATTAATTGGATTCGTCTGTCAGGATAATGGACTCAAAACAAATTTCTCAAAATCCGTATACTATTGCCAGCTCGGTACCATTCGAATTTAAATATTTGAGTAATTTCTCCGTATACTATTGCCCGCTAGGTACCATTTGAATTGGAAAATGTTAGTACTTTATTGCGTTGAATAAATGTTCTCAAAACAGTGTTGATATTTGAAATGATCTATTTACACATGCTAGCAAATTTTCTTGCATAACCGTTGCATTTTAGCAATGCATTTGATACTGTCGTTTTAAAACTGAACATAGCCTATGTTCAGAGATAAAAAAACGCGCGGTATGTAAGTTTTCGGTCAAATGATGTTTGGGAATGTAGGTATAATATTTTTTTTAATACATAGGGAAAGATACTGATCTAATGACATTCTATTTTTACCAGGTGTTTATTATGTTGAGTAAATCCAGATCATTCTGTTTTCTCAAATTAGCAGTTATGCTCTTGACATGATCCCGGAAGACCAAAACCTCTGTGCGAAACCTTTCCTGGTCCAAATCTTCTGCGTATCTCGTAGCTAAATTTTCAGTCTGTCGTTTTAGATTATTATCAGATATTGTGCTCAGTTCTTGTCCATGAAGAAATGAAAAACTCTGATTTAGTTGTTGCGCACTTTCCATTTTGGTTTTTATTCCATCGTATCTATAACTTATTTTGTATTGTGAACAAATATCTTTTCTGATGAAAATTGTCGGGCTTCATCATTTGCTTCTTCTCTTGGCATTTTTTGTTTTTAGATACTCGGTGAAATACCAAATGCGGTTCTACGTCGATGTTTACTGCCATTTCCGTAGTGGTTTTTAACCACTTATTTGGTTCATTTCTTAACCTTCGTAAAGTAGAAATAAGGCGTTTCAACATTTCCACTGATTTTAAGAAAATAATGTCACCTTTCTGCACTTCTTGGTTTACTCTGTTGATTTCTTTCAACAGTTCCGCCCAAGCGACTAAGTACAGGATCAAATAAAAGTCAAGAACTGAATGGAGAAGCTTCTGACTTCGTTTCAGGTTGAAAGTGTCCCTTTTTAAGTTCTTTCAGAGCATCGATCACTACATGGATGATTTTGGTAAGAGCACATACGGCTTCTGATTTAGAATACCATCTGGTCTGACTAGTTCCCTTCAGATTTGTTTTGGTATGCTTTTACATGACTTCCCATCGTTGCGTTGATGACACAAAAAAAGTGCAAAGTGTTTGGACTATTCCAAAAATTTTAGACGTTTCAGCTGAAACTGTTGACGCATCAGTTAGATTTAATGAGTGCGTTATGCATGGAACATAGATTGCGAATGATTTTTTTTCTAAAATTCTAGTTTGTACCACCTTGTACACACCTGCCATGTTAGTTGTCGTAAGATTGGCCTCGGCAGTTTTTTAATTTCTAGTCCATCTCTTTCTAATTCTGGTCCCCCCCCCTCTCCCTAGATCCGGCACTGACTCATACACCGTATTACGTAAAAAAAGAAAAATCATAAAAATGTCTGTTGACGCATTTCTGAAATAAACGATTCAATTATGCCAATTTCAACCCTAGTTTTGTCCTCTCCTTCATTACGAGTTTCTAATAATCGATTTTCGGATAATTCCCCGATGAAGCTGAACCCCAAGGCGTTGAGAGCCTCGAATTCGAAGCCCCGCATGATTGTTTTGGCTGTATTGCCGCAGCAGCGGATGCCGAAGACGTTTGATTATGTAGATCGCTTTATAAAGGCGGCTGTGAGCCAGAAAATCCGGGAAATCGCGCCGGCGGCTTCAGCTTTTTTTACGCGGCCGCCTCTATCCTTAATTAACACATTTTCCGGTTCCGAAGCTGCAGCCGTGAAATCGAAGTTGCTCGGAGCGATCGGGGAATCCCCCGCTCACCTGCGTTCTTTAATCCGCGTCACTAATCACGCCGGGTGAAAAATTATCCCATCAGGGATCGCAAATTGGCATTCTATCTAGGTGAGGTGGGCGCAGGCAGTCGATCTACATGGAGGGATACTTCGTTTACCCGGGATTCTGGGCGCTTTATATTTTCGGTATAAATTGCCCCTCAGGAGGAGGCGAGCGCGATTTATCGGCCCGTTTATTTTTTCCTCTCTCACGTCCGTCACGCAGGCCGGAAAAATCGCGATAACGTACGCGCAGTTAATTGCCTGAGCGACGTGCAGGGGTCAAGGGTCACAGTGGATTTCCGCGTGTTTGGGGGCGATAATGCGCAAACTGACCCCGTTTAAATAATAAAGGGGCTGCAAATCGTTCCCCGACTGATACGCTATTTCACGCGGACTTTAAAATAGAGCACCCCATATCTACCACATATCGCTGAAAACCTCGCATAGAAGGATAATTCACGATTCACCGAAGGAGCATTAAAGTGGTCATCGGTTTTATCGCAGTGCAGGGAGAGCAATTGCAGAAAATAGCGATCATTTTTGCAGGACGGGGCTCAGAATGCAAATGTGCCTTTCCAGCGGGGCGGGCTTGTATAACGCCGGCATCGGAGTTAGTTTAAAAGAGTGCTCTCCGACACAGACGACCATTATTTACCATCGCGCTCCCTGTATTTATACTGCCCGCATAAAAGTCAAACGTGCCTCAAATTTCAATAGAGCGCCAAGCTAACGTATTCAATCGAGAACACGAAACTACTCGAAATGCCACTGGGAAATTTCAGAACCCTCATGTTAAATCTCTTTCCTAATTGTTGAATATCTTGTTACGAATTGTATTGTATTGTATTGTATTATATTAAATTGAACAAACGCATTCCTTGTCATTATCTACCTACATACATCATAGGTATGTGCAGACTTTTTATTTAGGGAAGGCCACATTTCTTCATATTGGAGTTTGGAGGAAATAAATAACCATACCAATGAGGGGTCCAATGCAATAATTGGACAAGTCAATTTTTCTCAAAGTACGGGTTATTAAGTAGACATGTCCATATCTACATAATCCTGTACAAGAACTGAACATTTGCCGCCTATAGTATTCCGTACATATGTGTATTGGTGGTTGTCTATTTGTCTAATTTACTGAAATAACTGGACAAGTCTGGACATTTCTACTTATTGCTCAGTATCGCTCTGTATAGCGTTATATTGTGAGTAGAATACACACTTACTTCTCGTGAGTTATATAATTATCGAAATAAATTTTATACCATCAGAAAATGAAGGTTATCGTGAAGAGCATGACAATAATCAGGAAAGTGATGAAATTCCTAACCTAGAACCTAAAAGAGACTTAGAAACGAAAAATTATGGAAACCAAATAAATCAAAAGCGAAAAGGGTAGCTGGTGATTAGTACACAGACGTTAATGGTAATATTATACCTAAACAAGCCATGGGAGATGATTCCAAATGCAAATTAAAGTGTTTCGACCGTGTAACTCCTGAAGCAAGAAAAAAGATTTTTGAGTCGTTTTATGCCCCAAATATTTTCAAGACTCCTATTTATCTGAGGCATAGCCGTATCTAATGTAAATCAAAGAAGACCTCGTTTGGCTGAAAACTGTAAAACTAAACATGTATCGTGTACTTACCAAGTAAGACAGTTTCTATTTAATTCAAAGTAGGGACTTACTATTTTTGTTTGTGTATTCAGATTTGGGATAGCCAAAACATCCATAAAGTATGCAAAAAGGCAATGATGGCAGTCTATGGAGTATCAAGGGATCGATTAAACAGGATTGTGCACCACCTACAAAGAAATATCACACCTCCTCTAGACAAACGCGGCAAGCATACTAATAGACCACACAAAATCTCTCCGGAGACTGTATATAAAATAAGAGAGAACATTTTATCTTTCCCACGATATAAATCACACTACAGTAGGAAAGATAACATTGCAAGATATTACTTGTCACCACAATTAAATACGAGTAAAATTCATGAACTATATTTAAAAAAGCACGAGCCAGAACAATATCTATTATTGAGAGAAAATAAAAAAATTGAACCCGAAGTTAAATACGAAATGTTTAGAAAATACTTTGTAGAAAACTTTAATGTCTTTCGGTAAGTCCAAATCCGATACGTGTCAGAAATGTGATAAATTGACGAAGAAGATGAAAGTACAAGCAGTGAAGAAGAAAAAAACAGCATGTCTATGGAATACAAATACACATGACCAAAGCGGAGACATTTTATGAGGATCAAAAAGAGAAAACTGTGTTGGCTAAGTCTCAAAACCATGTTGAAGTGATAACGTTTGATATCTAACAGAATTTTGGGTTATTAGTTTGCACTAGTAGTGAAGTTTTTTATAAAATACAATTATGGCTATATAACTTTTGAACCTGGTCATAGCTACATACTATGCGATCGCAGTTTTGGAGCGATTGAACGTTTGAAGAGGAAACACGACATTTATTTGCCTGAGGAGTATATCTAAATAATTCGTAATTTCGAAAAACAATTTGAAGTTATTAAAGTAGATCAAAATATGTTTCTAAATTTTAAAGAACATTACTCTTCTTTATTTTTGAAGTCCAAGCACCAAACAAAATAAATTCACAATATCCAAGTACAGAATTTTTAAATACCATCAGAATGATATGCCAACATTTACATCCAGCGAATCAGTTTCTATGACAATATTAAAAAAAAAATCATTGCAACAAAAGATAGCTGTACCTATTTGAAATGCATCCCCAATGTTAACGATGCTTTCATGAGTTTCCAGTCACTAGTGATGCAATCTTTTGAAGACTCTTTCCCTCTCAGAACAACTCGGAACACTGGATGCAGTTTTTCCGCGGCTGGGTCGAGCTGGTTCACGGACGAACTCAGGCGGCAGCGGGAGTCACTGAATCTAATGCGTAAAGCCTTGCAAACAAAGAATTCCCTTGACTTACAAAGGGAGTACAAACAATTTAGAACTAAGTACAGATCTAATATAACACGCGCCAAGTAGGACTGCAATGATAAACGTATGAACCACTCAAACAACAAATCCAAAACGGCATGGAGTATTATAAACTCTTTCAGGAAGATTAACCAGGAGCTGTGCTCGGAGAACATTGATCCTTCTGCTCTGAATGATCATTTTTCGATTGTAGCACTAAAAACTAGTGAAGCTCTCTAACAGGCCACCCATGATCCCATCACCTACCTACATAATATGCTCTTCCAAGCACAACCTAGTTTGACTTGAAGCCAATATCCCAAACTATGCTACGAGCGGTTCTTGGGTAAATGGTATTAACATGCATCAAGTAAAGTCTGCCACTGATCAACTAATAGCACCACTAACAAATTTGATTAATAGATGCCTTACAGCACATTATTTTCCTGACTGCCTAAAAAAAGCAATAGTCATACCGATCTATAAAAACAAGGGCTCTAGAACAGACATGAACAACTACCGGCCCATATCTCTAAACTCCTGGAGAAAACTATGGCCACTCAGATGTTGGATTTTCAGGAAGGAAACAAGTACCTATCGAAAAGTCAATTTGGTTTCAGGAAACATAAATCGACAATTGATGCAGTCCTGACCTTGGCAGAGGAGGTTCGGGAATGTTTTGAGAGTAGGTCGTTTACGGTTGCGTCTTTTCTAGATCTAAGCAAGGCGTTTGACTGTGTCGCCCATGACATTTTAATCAGGAAACTCTATTATTATAATTTCATGCCCAATGCATGCCGACTAATATCTGACTATCTACAGAATAGAACCCAGATAGTGAACCTAAACGATACTATACCAAGTGAGTTACCAATGAGAGCTGGGGTTCCACAAGGCTCAGTATTAGGCCCATTACTCTTCATAATGTTTATAAATGACCTGGCTGGGAGTATAGATGGGAAAACCATCATCTATGTAGACGACTCTAATATATTGAATAGTGAAGCATCTATTGAACTAGCGATGGAGAAAAACAGGTTGGCCCAAGAGACGGCTTTCAGCTGGTTCACTGACAATCGTTTGAGCCTGAATAGAGAAAAGACTATTCGTATGGTATTCTCCTTGAGACCTTTTGAAAGAATCATCCATGCATATGCCGAAACAGTTAGTTTTCTTGGGCTGCATATTGATAGTAAAATGACATGGCAGTCCCATGGTGAAGCCCTATCTAGAAGGGTATCAAAGAATATTTTCCTGCTGAGGAATTTAGCAACGAGTATCTCACAGCGGGTGCTACGTGCGGCATATTTTGCTCTATGCCGAACTATGTTTACATATGGTATCAAAATCTGGGGTGGCACACCGATAATAGGTCGCATTTTTGGTCTACAAAGAAGGTGCATTAGAATACTTGCTGGTATGTGATACAGAGAGAATTGCAAGAAGTATTTTGCTGATTTGAATAAATTAACAGTAGCATCACTATACATACTGGAATGCCTTAAACATGTTAAATGCCATATAAAAACTTATCTGACCCATGCTGAGATACATTACTATAATACCAGACATAGGAACGACTTGGTCTCTGACTATTATCGCCTGCATAAGTCTCATACAGATGTCAAGTATAATGGAACATCTTTCTTTAATGTGCTCCCCAGAAGCATAAGAGAGTTGCCAACAAAGTGCTTTGGAGATGTCATTAAACAGTACCTCCTTCGCAAGGCTTTCTACAGTGTGGATGAATTCCTAAGTAGTGTTTTGTCAGACATAATCTGAACCTGCCAGATGTGTTTTCGATCTGTATTTTTCTGCACTTTCTGGGTCAGTTATATACTGATCTGGTACTTTTAAGCTAGGTTATAGTTATGATTATATCTGTATTTGTATATATTTTGTGTTTATGCATTTCTGAGTCTTTTTGTCTTGATGTTCTGCGATATTTTATTTTATGTACCCGACATTTTTTTTGTATTTGGTATTGACGTCTGCACACATGTTTTGTAATAGCATGAATAAAGTATTATTATTATTATATTATTATTATTTCTATGCCAACTGCTGAGTAGGTTCTGTACAATGGTCCTCGGCTACTTAAAGAAAAAAAGTATGAACACGTAATGAGCCTTGCAAAAAATTATGTACCAGCTGATGATATGTGGTATTACGACATGATCACTGATTCCCACAAAAATTTTGAAGACGAAAATAAGAACATGGCATATTATGAGTATGAATCTGATTAGTAGCTTCCGTATTCATATGTTAAATTCAGTTTAGTTGAAGAAACAATACTTATGAGTGTACGGGAAATTGTATTAGAGTCTATTAGAAATAAACATATTCAAAATAATGGGTCTTTTATTATCTTATATTTTTTAATATTTCCTCAATACTTTGTAAAAAGTGGACAAAATATAATCAATATTTTTGTTATTACAATATATTATAAACAAATATATAACACGACTATAAAACCTTGGGAAAACAACTGAACATAGTGGAAGCAGAAAAAATATTTTTTCCAAACATATACGCCAGTAAAACGTTTTTCCTCTCTGCTAAAAAAATTACATAACTGGACTTGTTCACTTATTGCATTGAGGCCCTCATTTACGGTATGGTTACTAATACATAACCTTACTAATCATCGGGTCATGTGAAATTTGCGAAAGTCCACTTTTCACCGAAATTAGGTTTTTAGCGGCATCTTGTTAAGCATTACAAGTTCTATAATCCGACTGTGACAGTACGGCGATAAATTTTTAGATGACGCCACAAAATCATAAAGTAAAAAGTGCGCAAGTCCGAGTTGTCAAGAGCAGTCTGAAATCTGTGCAAATCCATCACTCATTGAATCTTTAATGTGGTCCAACAATTATTGTTGGGTTATTCTTTTCTAAAGTAGTTTTTAAGTGAAATAATTCTTAAAACCTTGTAGCCAAATACCTTCGATAAGTAGATAAAGTGCAACTTATATTAAGATAAGACTTAGTTATTATTTATGGTTAGTATTAAAAGTGTGGTAAAATTAGCAGAATTTAGGCATTTTTCATATTAAACTCGAATGGAGCTACGCGCAATTCGTTTCAAAATAAAAGACTAACAACATTTTGAATTTTCATTCAACCTTCTTTTTAAATACCCCTAACGCTATTTTGATTTTTAGAATGGACCAGAATGTAAGACGTTATAAAATATTAAGCAGAGCAAGAATCAGAAATTAAGACATGATTCCATCGCTCAAGCACAGCCCCAAAAACCATCCAAAACTTGATGTAAGCAAACAGTTCCAGAAAACGGAGCTCTGTATTGCAATAGAAAATTTACAGTAGGAGTGTCTTCAGACCCATGAAGTCCTTAACCCGAGATCGGTCTGTAACGCTCCGATATTATTCTATTGTATTTATTTTATTATTCGTCATTTTTATCGTGAAATTATTATATAATTTCTTGATTAGTTTGGCTCGTGATTTATTATATAATGTTTTAATTATGTTTGGCTCGTGATTTATTATATAATGTTTTAATTATTTTTGGCTCGTGATTTGTGATCGTATTTAGTACTTACACGTCGTGACGTTTAATTTAACTACCGTGATTACTCTTAAGGTACTTTGCTATTGGTAATTTGTTAATTAACGTACACTGATAATGGATTAATACAAGAAAGCAACAATTTAAGGATTTGTTTTGTTTATTTAATAATAGACACGCTGAAATTGTAAGACACGGGGAAATAAAACACAGGTTGACGATGAAGTAAATTAATTTATATAATTATAACGTACAGGGAAATAAAACACAGGTTGGCGATTATGACATGAATTGATTTATTTTCTGGATTTCGTTGACCTTTTAATGAATTTGTAAATTCTCTTATTTATTCAATTGATAGTTTGAAAATGGTTATGACTACGAAGTTTATTTACGAGTGTTTGTTATACATGCACGTGCTTCTGTAGTTTCTTAGACCATTTATTACCATGCCCTTTCACTCCATTTAACTACGGGAAAGTGATATGAATCAAAAATAGAACTATTTAAAGATGTTGAAATATCCCCAATAATTCATGAATGATTACTAAAGGTATCTCGCGATCTTCCCGAATTTCATAGTTGTGTCGGTGTCCACCCAATAATGTAATTATTGGAGCCCCATTGTTTACGTTGATTGAGGTAAATTAGTAATTCTACCCACGACCACAGCAAGCACCAATGTCACAAGTAGTCATCACCGTCAGACATGTTACAAGTTGTGTCAAATAACAGTTCAGCTACCTCAATCGGAAATGTTTATGTAATGTTATAATATTATTATTCGGAACATTGGAGGTTATTAATAACTTCTCTTGTGATTATACCAAGCCTCATTCTCTCGTTTATCATTTTCTCTGTTTATACGGGGTTTTAATAATTCCACTTATTTCTTGTTTACGATATTTAACCATAAATTGTCATTATGTCTTCAAATTATTGAGATTTAATCCAGCCTATTTTATCTGTACGATTCTAAATTACTCTGCCCAATAATAGGTACGTTATGTGCTTGTTTCATGATTTGAAATAAAGAAACCAGTATTTTTATACATTATATTTTTAAATTATTATGATTTAATCCAACTTATTTATTTATACAATTATAAATCACTCTGCCCAATATAATGCACGTTATGTGCTCATTTATGATTTAAAATGAAGAAGCCATCATTTTTATGAATTATTTTGATTTGAATATGATGAATGTATGTCGGAGGGTAATACTGAATGCCTTGATTAGTTATTATAGTTATGGCGAATACAGCCACGTTAGTTTGCGATCGCGGGCGCGATGTATGATGAGTTTATATGTTTAAATGTTATGATGCTGACGACGATTTGATTCTAGTGGAGGAGGTGATTCCACAATAACAGGTGTGTGAACGAAGTGCGCGGGTGGGCGTCAATTACACCTGTTATTGCTTCCTCTAGTGATTCGTAAACACGAATAGCGTTCGAGCCGCCTTTGTTTACTGATAGGAATAGGTAATCGGTGTTTGGATTTTCCAGGTAAGTTGTGGTTGGTTAAAAGGAATAAGCACTCCCGTGAAGTTATAATGAGACTGGTTTAACAACTTTATATTATCGTTAATAATAAAAAATAAATTACTCTGTGCCTAGAATTGTACATTTTTCGATTTATTCAAATTGTTATGCTACTTTACGTATTTTACAACGTTATTGTTAATTTAATTATAAACCGACGTGAATTTATATACTCAAAACCGCGAATGTCGTGTGCGTTGCCCGTGGCCGACGCAACTGTCTTACTGATCTCGCTCGTGTGTGGCTTGTGCTTAAATAGGTTTTTTTTCAGCCTGAAATCTCCATTCCCCTCACATATCTACTGCTCAATATTCGCCTCTCATCCCTTAGTTATCATGGTGATTATTAATCTTGATTGTGCGTGTGGTATTAATGCGTTTTTAGCGCAGAGTTTTACACTTAACTTAAAGCGTTGCCACTCGAGGTGATTTTTACGTGCCTTTCGCTTGTTCGTTTCTAAGGGGCGCTGATACCCAAATTGTTTATGTGACACCACGACATGGAATCTTCCAAAATCGTGCATATGCAGGCCTCGGCTCTTGAGATATTTGGCGACGCTCTGGCGCGACTTGCGATGGCTATTTATCACATTTCACCCTGGGATTATTTGTAAATGAATTAATTTAATAATTTTGTTGTATTCATGATTTTTAAAATAAGAGTCACTTTATTGCGTAAATGCGTATTATACTGGGCGAATATTTGGGCCTATTACAGGTCGCATTGCACAATTTTATGGGAACAGTCGCGGTGCGGTCATTTCGACCAATAAATTTATATTAACTTAGGAATTAATGAAATATTCTACATATGATGTACTCGTACATTATAATTTTTAATTCGTAATATATGTGGTGCTGTATGCACTGAATAGATTACGTGTAACACTTCAGGAGTGGCTTCCTTGTAGTGCCTCGTTAGGCCTCCCGAAGAGACTCACTCGAAAACGCCGGAGGGTGAAAACTGCAAAGAACTGCGCCAAGTTTTCCTGTCCCATCGCGATGATACACGAGAACAATGCAGTGATAAACTACGCGCGGTGATGAATAGATAAACTTTGTTCATTCCAACAAATCTCTTGCTCAACAGCGCCGGCAGCAGTTGATGCCAGTTGTGGGGGCGGCAGTATTTTGCGTGCGAGAGCCGGCGAATTCCGCCGGCTCGACGGAACGTCTGGGCGCGCATTCTGGGGGGCGGCTGTTCGGGGGGCCGGCACTAAACCGCCGTCTTGTTTACTGCACTGGCGAATTTATATAACGCTGAAGAGCGGCCCTAATGTGCCCGGACGCCGCAGTTTAATTTATGGCCGGCGATAAATAACTTTAATTGTTGCAACTGCCCCCGGCCACCCCCGGGCCGCCCCCGCATCGTACTGAATTAATAAGCCGTAACGACTTGATCCGTCTAATCGAGGCCGTGGCTCGCTGCTCCCCGCTTCCATACATTTTTAATTATACTCTACGAATCCGGCTCCTCCGACACTCGACGTAACGAGTCCATCAGAGATCGCTTCTGAACCTTCCCCGGAGGCGACCTCCTCCATTAAAGGACACAATTTCAGCCGTTTCAGGCTTTCATTACTGCCCCCATTCGGGTTATTGCAGCGTCGCGCTTCTCCGACACTTCCAGGCGTTTATTTTTTTCGCAAAAACTGCGCCTTAATACTAATTTGTTCGTGCCTCATAGCAGATAGAGGAGCAAATTGCTTAACCCGGCTTTGTGGGGCTCTTGCGGAAGTGCCGCCGAATAATCGGGCGAGAGGTGTGGGCGGATGAAAATGTCTGCGGGGGCGCCGTAAATCAGGGCCGGTTTTTATTTTGGCAAGCGGCACCGGTCTGTGTACATAATAAAATGTGCTATTGACATTAATGTGAATTTTATATTTCTCGCCCCAGCCAGGATCTGAAAGTTGCCGCCGCTTGCGATTATTTTCGCATTTCATAAATGTTAGCCGCCGCAGTTACTCGAAGTCAGACAGTCGGAACAAATCACTTTTTAAGTACTTCGGCGTTATTGCACGGTTATAATTTGTCGCACGCTCTAATAATATTCATGCATCAAATGTACACATTTGCTTTTGTCTGAAGAAAAGACCACATGTGTTGTTTACAATTATTGAAGTTTATTTCATATAATCGTCCTGACGAAAGCTCATCCTTTTGCGAACTATGAAATTAATACATCTATGCTTGTCCGCATGCTTAAGGATAATGTAAGTAACATAATGAAATGAGAAATATGGAGAAACTTAATATGGAGCGATAAATCTTTGTTACTTTTCGCAGTGACGAGTATACTTGTATGCTCTACAACTTAATGTCTACAATGTTTTATATTTTTATTCTTCAAAGTTATTCGTCACAAGATTAAAAAACATTTTTTGCACTACTTGTCAAAAAACACATGTCATATATCAAAGCAGTCAGGTTGATTTTTATGATTAGTGGTTGATTAATTGTTATTTTTTGCCAAGGTAAAAAAAGTACCTACACTAGGGTTGCCATATCCAAAGTCAATATTTCCTTGACCAAGAACAAAATTTCCTCTCCAATTTTTTTAAAAATAGAAAAAAACACAACATATTGGTTGTTTATCTAAATAGGAAGTTCTTCCATTAATTTTTTTTCTTCTCTACTCTACTACCATCTGTATTTAGCATTCGACTTTGCTAATTTTATGAATTTTCCGCCTTCGGCCCATTTAAAAGAGTTTATATTGCACTTTACTATAGTATAATAATAATATAACTCCTTGTTATAGTAACTATAGATTAATAAACTATTAGGTGAATAATAACATTCCCGCCCTTTACTTTAATCCTAATTCAAGGCAAAGTAGAGCATGAAGGTTTAATTTGTTCTAATGACTATATTATTATAACCATCCCCTGATTTGGTGATTGACAATAAAAATTAATAATTAATACAATTTTAATTAACTTTAGTTTTTAATCGTAATTTTTAGCAGGAACTTTAAACTAAAACTAAAAATTGGACATTTTGAAGTTTTTTCAACTTTCAATGAAATCGAGATATAAAATGTTCATTGTCCATTTGCGATCCCTTTCAGTGTTCAGTAGAATGCAGGTTTTAAGAAAAACCTGCCCATAAACCCCTATGGAACTTCAGATTTCTACTGTTATGAAAATCTAAAAGTCGAGATGATTAATCAAGTAAGATTTGTGTCTATCGCTTTTCAGTGGAGTATAATAAAAAAAATCAATGCATCTATTGTCTCTTCAGATTTTCATTGCAGAGCAAGTTTTATGAAAATTCAAAAGTATGATCTCTTCAGATTTTCATTGTAGTACAAATTTAGAAAAAAATAAGAGATTTTCATGTAGAATACAGATTTAAAAACATGAAACTATTACAATTTTTAAAAGAATGCAGATTTTCCAAAATATTAAAATGCCAGTTTTATGAAAATTCAAACGTATCTCTTCTGATTTTCATATAGGTTGCTCTTGCACCAAGCCATAGAATTGTAGAATTGAGGAAACATGAAGATATTTGTGTGGTATTATAATTCTGATAAGAAGAAAAATACAATGAAAAGTATCTCTTCAGATTTTTATTGCAGAGCAAGTTTTGGGAGAACCAAGTCTTTTGTCTTACGAAATACAGATTTTAGAAAATTGAAATGTATGACGTTTTGAAGTTTTTTTAACTTTCAATGAAATCGAGATATAGGACAAAGAACATTTGCTATTCCTTTCAGTATTCAGTAGAATGCAGGTTTAAGAAAATCCTGCCCATAAACCCCTATGAAACTTCAGATTCCCACTGTAATGAAAATCTAAAAGTCAAGATGATCAATCAAGTACGATTTGTGTCTATCGGTTTTCAGTGAAGTGTAATAAAAAAAAATCAATGCATCTATTACCTCTTCAGATTTTCACTGCAGAGCAAGTTTTATGAAAATTCAAAAGTATAATCTCTTCAGATTTTCATTGTTGTACAAATTTATAAAAAAATGAGATATTTTCATATACTGTATGTCACCGGATTGAGTTTTTTACAAGAGGGATATTTTTTTAATTTTTACTTTTAAGTAAAAATATTATAGGAATTATAATTCCTGCTGGGTCTAAAACTACCAGTTCAGTTATTGAAACTTTGATTTATTTATACAGGGTGTTGGAAAAATCAAAATTTTTAAATCTTATTTTGACACTTATTTATTTACTATTTGGCATGTAAAATTACATTTAACAGCATTAAAGAAAAATAAAATCATTCAAACAATCCACCAAATGCAGAAAATTATATAGAAAATTTAAAAATTCGCCTACGAAAGGCATTTGCATTAAAAACTATAGAAGAAAACTAAAACCATCTTCAGGAGTTCCATACTAGGCTTCATCTGTGTGAAGAAAATGCTAGGACATAAAGTGTCAAAATTTGATTTTTTTTATTTAGCCAACACCCCGTACAAATACATCAATGTTTTAATTACTGAAATGGTAGTTTCAGACCAAGCAGGAATTTTAATTCCTATAACAATTTTAGGTAAAAGTAAAAATTTAAAAAAATCCCTCTTGTAAACTCAATCCGGGGACATACTGTAGAATACAGATTCAAAAACATAATACTATTACAATTTTTAAAGGAATGCAGATTTTCCAAAATGTTAAAATGCCAGTTTTATGAAAATTCAAACGTATGATCACCGCAGATTTTCAATGTAGTGCAAATTTTAAGAAAATTAACAGATCTTCATGCAGAATACAGATTTTAAAACATGAAATTGTTACAATTTTCAAAAGAATGTAGATTTTCGAAAATGTTAAAATGTTAGTTTTATGAAAATTGAAACGTATGATCTCTGCAGATTTTTATTGTAGTACAAATTTAAAGAAAATGAACAGATATTAATGTAGAATACAGATTTTAAAACATGAAACTGTTACATTTTTTAACAGAATGTAGATTTTCAAAAATCTGAATATGCCAGTTTTATGAAAATTCAAACGTATGATTTCTTCAGATTTTAATTGAAGTACAAATTTAAAGAAAATGAACAGATATTAATGTAGAATACAGATTTTAAAACATGAAACTGTTATATTTTTTAACAGAATGTAGATTTTCAAAAATCTGAAAATGCCAGTTTTATGAAAATTCAAACGTATGATTTCTTCAGATTTTAATTGAAGTACAAATTTAAAGAAAATGAACAGATATTAATGTAGAATACAGATTTTAAAACATGAAACTGTTATATTTTTTAACAGAATGTAGATTTTCAAAAATCTGAAAATGCCAGTTTTATGAAAATTCAAACGTATGATTTCTTCAGATTTTCATTGTAGTACAAATTTAAAAATAAATCAACGGATCTTAATGTAGAATATAGATTTTAAAACACGAAACTGTTACATTTTTTAACAGAATGTAGATTTCCAAAAAATTTAAAATTCCAGTTTTATGAAAATTCAAACGTATGATCTCTTCAGATTTTCATTGTTGTATAAATTTTAAGAAAATTAACAGATCTTCAGGTAGAATACAGATTTTCAAACACGAAGCTGTTACGATTTTTAAAAGAATGTAGTTTTTGTAAAATGTGAAAATGCCAAAGCACAAATTTACATTAACATTTTCTATCTACAACTATTAAGTAACATTTACATTACATGTATATTTTTCACAAATAACGGCATGTGTTACTTTCATAAATTGAGTAATGATGACAGAATAATTGAATTATATTAGTCCATGATGACAAATAATTGTTGTCACTGTCATGTCACTTGTGTTTTGCGTTTCGAAGTTCTTTCATCGTGTTAATTTCATTGAGACGTGTCCGATGAAACAAAAATCTCTTCAACGCCCCCAGAGATATTGGAGCTGGCAAAAAACGCTACTGAAAAGTTGTTTCGGAAAAATCGCAAGGTAAATATGATGCGTGATATAAGAATTTCTTGATTTGGCAAACGAAGAAAAATACATCTTCGTTTTCTGTTAACATCCTCCTGGTTTACTTCACAAAATTGGCTAAAAACATCTTCGTCTTGGTCTTTATGGGCTTTATACTGTATGCTAAGAAGCACACTGAATATTTACCACAATATTCATCTGGAAAATAATATTAAGTTGCAGTCATTTTTAATGCATCAAGCTGAGGGCCAACTTCATGATCTAGCAAACGAGTGTGCGTTCAGATTACCTTCTGACGTTAAACCCCTTAGTAATCTAATCAAAGCAGCCACTTTCTTGTCTTGTTGACTTGGAGTGGCTCAAACTAAATCAAAAGTGCGTAGTAGTGCGAAAAGTTCGGGTTTGGTTGATTTGAACGAAGAAAAAAACGTCTTCGTTTTCTGGGAACATCCTCCTCGTTTACTTCACCGAATTTGCAAAAACGTATAAGTCGTCGTCTTTATGGGCTTTTTACTGTATAAGAAGCACACTGAATATTTACGACAATATTCATCAAGAAAATTATATTAAGTTACAGTCATTTTTAAAGCGTCAAGCTGAGGGTCATCGGTCAAAAAAAGCCAAAGTTTTTACGCCGGAAAATTTTTGATTTAATTAATTTCCATAATTGCAAGAATGTTACAATTAATTACAGTGCCCACAAAAATTAAATTCTCAATTTAGGTGCATTATTAAAATAGTTGTAAATAAAGTATAGTGTTCGACTCGCGAGCAACGGCTAATACCCACTCAGATGATTACAGAACTCGCGGGCAATCTTCGTGGGCAATAGCCATCATTACGCGCTCGTTGAATAATATACTATTATGTGGTGATTTCAAATTGCAATGTATGACTTCGCTAGATTTGTCTATAGTACACATTTTGGGATTATTAAAAGTTTTTCATGTGGAATAGAGATTTAAAAACATAAATTACGATTTTCGTACGATCGTCATACCAGAATGCAGATTTAAGAAAATGGCACGTCAGAGTATAAAGTTTGGAAAAATCTACTTGTATTCATTAAACAAGTCTGTGGCTTGGTGCAAGAACAACTAGTGGTTATTGAAAATATTTAAATTATGTTGAAAAATAGAGTTTCCACCTAAAATGACTGACGAATGTCAGTAATGGCCAGAATAAGGTTGTATTCCATATAAAAACTACTCATTGACATAACAATGGGTCTATCCGGAAAAATTGAATCGATATTTAGGAAGTACTTCAATCCCAGATCCTTAAAAGTGAGAAATTTTCATATTGGTTGCTCTTGCACCAAGCCATAGAAATGTACAATTGAAGATATATGGAGATTTTTGTGTGGTGTTATAATTCTCATTAGAAGAAAAATACAATAAAAAGTATCTCTTCAGATTTTTATTGCAGAGAAAGTTTTGGGAGAACCAAGTCTTTTGTCTTACGGAATACAGATTTTAGAAAATTGAAATGTTGTGTAATTTCCTGAAATTCGGGAAAATTGAATCGATATTTAGGAAGAACTTCAATTTCAGATCGTTAAAAGTGAGAAATTTTCATATTGGTTGCTCTTGCACCAAGCCATAGAATTGTACAATTGAAGATACATGGAGATTTTTGTGTGGTGTCATAATTCTCAATAGAAGAAAAATACAATAGAAAGTATCTCTTCAGATTTTTATTGCAGTGAAAGTTTTGGGAGAACCAAGTCTTTTGTCTTACGGAATACAGATTTTAGAAAATAGAAATGTTGTGTAATTTCCTGAAATCCGGGAAAATTGAATCGATATTTAGGAAGAACTTCAATTTCAGATCCTTAAAAGTGAGAAATTTTCATATTGGTTGCTCTTGCACCAAGCCATAGAATTGTACAATTGAAGATACATGGAGATTTTTGTGTGGTGTCATAATTCTCATTAGAAGAAAAATACAATAAAAAAGTATCTCTTTAGATTTTTATTGCAGAAAAAGTTTTGGGAGAACCAAGTCTTTTGTCTTACGGAATACAGATTTTAGAAAATTGAAATGTGTAATTTCCTGAAATCCGGGAAAATTGAATCGATATTTAGGAAGAACTTCAATTTCAGATCCTTAAAAGTGAGCAATTTTCATATTGGTTGCTCTTGCACCAAGCCATAGAATTGTACAATTGAAGATACATGGAGATTTTTGTGTGGTGTCATAATTCTCATTAGAAGAAAAATACAATAAAAAGTATTTCTTCAGATTTTTATTGCAGAGAAAGTTTTGGGAGAACCAAGTCTTTTGTCTTACGGAATACAGATTTTAGAAAATTGAAATGTTGTGTAATTTCCTGAAATCCGGGAAAATTGAATCGATATTTAGGAAGAACTTCAATTTCAGATCCTTAAAAGTGAGATATTTTCATATTGGTTGCTCTTGCACCAAGCCATAGAATTGTACAATTGAAGATACATGGAGATTTTTGTGTGGTGTCATAATTCACATTAGAAGAAAAATACAATAAAAAGTATCTCTTCAGATTTTTATTGCAGAGAAAGTTTTGGGAGAACCAAGTCTTTTGTCTTACGGAATACAGATTTTAGAAAATTGAAATGTGTAATTTCCTGAAATCCGGGAAAATTGAATCGATATTTAGGAAGAACTTCAATTTCAGATCCTTAAAAGTGAGAAATTTTCATATTGGTTGCTCTTGCACCAAGCCATAGAATTGTACAATTGAAGATACATGGAGATTTTTGTGTGGTGTCATAATTCTCATTAGAAGAAAAATACAATAAAAAGTATCTCTTCAGATTTTTATTGCAGAGAAAGTTTTGGGAGAACCAAGTCTTTTGTCTTACGGAATACAGATTTTAGAAAATTGAAATGTATAACCTTTTCAGATTTTCATTGTAGTTAAACTTTGAAATAATTTAGAGTTTTTCATTAAGATATAAATACTCTTATTTATAAATCTGTTCTCAAAATAATGTTACAAATTAGAAAATGAATCTATTAGTTTTCATTTCAAGTACAAATCTAGAAATATTGATATTTTATTGGTATTACAATATTGAAACGTATGACCTGTTGTCTGAAATGAAATTGAATGAAAATGAATGACTTGAAATTTTCATTGTAATTCAAATTTTGTAATAAATAAGAGGTTTTAATGTGTAATACAGATTTAAAAACGCAAATTCAAGATTACAAGTATAATTTTGGAAAAATTCTACTAGTTTTCATTTAAAGTACAAATGTGGGAATATGGACATTTTTGTATGGGGTTACAATTTTAATTAGTAGAAAAATTTGATAAAATGAAAAATCTAATTAAAATTATTTGTTAATTTCTGTTAGGTTTTACTCGTTTTTTATAAGCTGAAGCATAATCTCATATAAAAATAAATATACCATAAATATTATAAAGTAATAATCATCCCCTAAATTCGATCTGTTATCAATTTTAATAAGCTCTAAACCATTTAATTACATAATTTTAATAGATTACATCATTATTTGTCACCAACTTGTCGCAATTTGTCGCAAATATTAATACAAATATAATACAAATTTTACTCATCTTAGAAGTCTCTGATTTCGCATCAATCGAAAGTGTTAATTTTTTATTTTAATATGAACCAAATTATACGAGATTGTAGTATCAACTTTTATATTATTATCATAATAAATGTTGGGGGTTCATATTGTTGGGGGGATCGCCGTATGAAACACACAGCTACCTGGAAATTAATGTATTTAATAATAAGAAAAATTATTCAATAAGTCGCACAATTGGCATTATGGGGCTCGTGACAGTAAAAGTACTCATCATTAAAGGTTCATCTCCAAAGCATTATTAATCCAATAATTTTGGTTCGCAGTAAAATAGATTCATTTATGGAGATTTCAACAAGTTTCTTGAGGATGTACTTATCCGGTTATACAGGGTGTATCAGCCAAATGGAATAAATTCAATAATAAATAAATGGGGGCGTGTTCGAAAAAACGCTCGGACACGTCGATTGTTATTTTTAGTTGCGCATTTTTCTCAACAAAAACTTTTTATACAGGGTGTGTCATGTGACCGTGGCCAATACCAACTTTCTTATTTTAAATGCAATACCTGGTATATTATTCAATTTTTGGAATCCTCAGAAAATTCTAGACATATTTCATGTACAATGTCCTATACCTATCTTCAACTGTTTCGGAAATATTAAGTGTTTTCAGATTTATTGCAAAAATTAACATTAAAAAAAGAAAATTATTTGATTACAGAAATTCGCTACAACACACTCAATAATTATTTCCCATTTAGGTCTTGATAATGAGAAAGTAAGCAAAAACCATTTCAGCGTTCCTTTTTACCTTTTTACGGATATGAAATAAACAAAAGCTATAAATACTTTTGTTTACTTTTGTTTAAAACGCCTGGCCTTAGGAAATTGTTGTCTGCCTGCATGACAGTTTAGTTGTCAGTGTTATAGTCGTTTGAATTTCGTTAACTGCATATCAGAAAAATGGTTAATTTAACAGAAATGCACAAAATTACAATTCTACAGATGATTGGTTATGGAGATATCACACGGACACAAATGGAAGTTGCTCGCTTATTTCATGAAAATTTTCCAAATTTGCCGCCTATATCCCAAGGGACAATTAGTAAAATAGAAAAGCAGTTTCGTGAGCTTGGACATGTAAGGCAGATAAAAAAAGCAGCTGCCAACGCAATAAGTGATGATACCAAATTGGATATTATGCTTGAGTTTGTGGAAAACCCACATACTTCTAGCCGACAAGCAGCCACAATGTTCAATGTTAGCCATTCATCGATTTTTCGAACATTAAAAGAAACTAAAATTCATCCCTATAAAACGATACCAACTCAGGAGCTCATGGAAGACGATTTTGATAGGAAAACGTATTTTTGTGAACAAATTATGGCAATGTTAGATAACAATGTGATCCAATTAGAACATGTTTTGTTTTCTGATGAGTGCACATTTACACTTCACGGTCATGCTAATCGTCAAAATTGTCGCTATTGGTTGACGGAAAATCCTCACTGGATGAGAGAAGAACATACGCAATACGCTGTAAAGGTTAATGTTTGGGCAGGAATTGTTGGAGAACATATCATAGGTCCCTTTTTCATTGATGGCAATTTAAATGGTGATAATTATTTAGCACTACTCCAAAATAATGTTGTGCCAACTTTGACAAACTTATATCCTGATCCAGCAAACCCACAAGTTCCAGCGAATATGATATGGTTTCAGCAAGATGGAGCACCGCCCCATTACCAAATCAATATCCGGAACTACCTCAACCGAATATTTCCAAATCGGTGGATAGGGAGGCGAGGATCGATGGAATGGCCAGCACGATCCCCTGATCTGACGTCATCTGACTTCTTCTTATGGGGATATGTCAAAAGTATTGTATACAAAACTAAACCCCTCGACTTAGCTGACTTAAGAAGACGAATAATGCTTGCGATTAGATCGGTCACGCCTGAGATGTTGAGTAACGTTAGAAGAAATTTCTATTTAAGATTAGGATGTTGCCAATACGTTCACGGCGAGCATTTTGAACATCTCCTCCATTGAAATGTATTGTTTTTTTTTGTTTTTTTACATTATCAAGAAATAAACAGTAGTACTTATTAGTTTTTGAGTGGGTTGTAACGAATTTCTGTAATCAAATAATTTTCTTTTTTTAATGTTAATTTTTGCAATAAATCTGAAAACACTTAATATTTCCGAAACAGTTGAAGATAGGTATAGGACATTGTACATAAAATATGTCTAGAATTTTCTGAAGAATCCAAAAATTGAATAGTATACCAGGTGTTGCATTTAAAATAAGAAAGTTGGTATTGGCCACGGTCACATGACACACCCTGTATAAAAAGTTTTTGTTGAAAAAAATGCGCAACTAAAAATAACAATCGACGTGTCCGAGCGTTTTTTCGAACACGCCCCCATTTATTTATTATCGAATTTATTCCATTTGGCTGATACACAGTGTATAAGTCCTTGCATGATTTTTGAAATAAATCATTTTCACAGGGCTTTTGTGTACATTATAATATTCTCTTAATGTCGTTGGAACAATTCTGAGATTATGATGTCTGCCGATGAAATTTTAGCCTCAGGCTATTAGTCTGATTGATTGGCGTCAACGCGTGACGTAATACACGAGTTCGAAGTTCGATTACCTAGTTGTAACAGTTAATCACGTCAATATTATGACAAGTTCGAGACTCGGGCGATTAATATCGATGGAAGCGTGCAGGGAGACAATATTGGATTGAGTCCGGATTTGTGAACTTAATAACAAAACAAAGCAATCACGAGGCAAACTGTACACATATAATCAATAGAATGCTCCGGTGATAGGCTATAGTAATTAAGTTTGGTCCCAATACTATTCAGTTCAATTTCACAATGGATGTCCACAAACAACAGTGTTAAAGCGGACAAGTGAAGTTCTATCAACAAAAATTTAAACAATGCACTTTATTGGGTACAGGGTGTTTCAAAAAAGGTACCCACTTTTACTGCGAAGCTCACTAGACGGCGCAAAATATCTTCATTGCAGGGAAAACACAAACTAATTGAGTGACAAGAAGAGACATGACAAGGAACGAGACGCACTGAAAAAACTTAAAAATAAAACCAATACTCGAAACAATAACTGAAGGCCAAATGGACACATGAGATGAATGAGAGAATAAAGAGACACAGGAAGACAAGAGCAACAGGAAAACAACAGAGAGGAAGACCGAGAAATAAGCGGAATATCGCAATAAAAAAAGAGGCAACAAGAAAAGGGAACACATGGGAAGAAATAAAGGAATTAACAAAAGATAGGAGGAAGAGGAGAGAATATTATAAAAATTAATAATGTATGCCTTACACCAAAAGTTAGAAAGACAAAGGAAGAAATAAATAAATAAATAACGAAAGTTCAATATAAAAA
This sequence comes from Othius punctulatus, assembly GCA_951805005.1. Lineage (NCBI taxonomy): Eukaryota > Metazoa > Arthropoda > Insecta > Coleoptera > Staphylinidae > Othius > Othius punctulatus. The sequence goes on along the minus strand of OX638139.1, from coordinate 104,643,334 downwards.
TGATTAATTATTGCTGGCAGACGATAAGTTTAATATCCGATATGTACCTTGGTAAAATAATAAATTATTGAAAACATAAAGAAAGCTTGCACGGAAGTACTTCCAGTTCTAGATTATTCATGGAGGATGAGTGCAGTGCAATCCAAAGTTACCAATAAAATTTACATGTAGTTACACTGGATTACTCCTACTTTGATCATATAATATTGTGCTTGTATGTACGTACATGTAGTTTTATTTCTATAAAAGTGTACACATCTGCTATTTATACTTTTATTTAAAAAAAAAAACGGGTCACACTACGTTAATTGCACAGGGTCTGATCACCGAAGTAAACCATCGGGTCAGTACTTGGATGATTGGTTTTAGTCCTCTCCTTTTTACGTGAGTTTTTTTTATAAAAAATAAAGCCGATACGTACACTTTTATAAAAAAACCTCCCTGTATATACACAACTTAAACTCATAAATGTAATTGATATTTCGTTTCAAGATAGTAGTCTCACTGCTTTTACAATTATTTTGACGAATATTTTCTGATATTGAAGTATTAATTAATCTTCTGGTATAATCAGCTTTTATGTACTTATTCAATACTACACAAAATTCATATGCTCCGTGTACAATATTAAATACATCATACATAATAGGTAGAAGTATCTTGTGAATGCAGTGTTCACATTGCATGACTGAGCATTTGCTATATTATTTTGAAAGGAATTTCAATGTTTCTTTAAAACGAAATTTAATTAATTACTGTATCAGTTCACTTAAACCCAAATTACACATAAAATATTTTTCGTATTTATCACTTACATGCCCTATATCAATGATAAAATTATTTTTTTTTTATGGTTTTCTTCCTTCTTTATGATGGATGGAAATATAACAAAAAGATAAAATTATAGTATTTTGGTGATGGATTATGACTGCTTAATGACTGAAACTCTCATCCTACTGATCCTACTGAGAGATCCTACTGGAAGTGAAAAACAGAAACCTGCAATATCTCGGCCACATCATGAGAGGTCCGAAATATGAGATTCTACGACTCATAATCCAAGGAAGAATTGTGGGGAAAAGATCTATCGGAGCGAGAAGAATATCCTGGCTTAGGAATCTGCGTAAATGGTTTAATACCACGTCAGCTGATCTATTTAGGGGTGCAGTTTCCAAAATTAGGATAGTATGATGATAACCAACCTCCGGAATGAAGACGGCACATGAAGAAGAAGAAGAATGACTGAAAAATCAGATATATTTTATATCGTTAATTACGTTATTTTTATTATTTTGCCTATTGCTCTTTCGACGTCGATTCGCTTTGCAATCGCCAAAACTGTTATGGCTGTAATATCTGCGTGATAAAAAATAATTATCGACAAATGCTATTACGTACGTTTCAGCACGAAAATAATAGCTGCAAACATTAAGCTATTACTGCATCCAGCTACACGCAGCATTTGCATATAACAGTGAGCAAATTTCATAGATTGGGTCACGAGCGTGATCGCTTCATCATACTAAATGACGCCGAATGGGCACTGAAATAATCAAGCGATTACACCAATATAATTTAATGACCAATTTGCAATTGGAAATGCGAACAGTTTCGGGTGCAGCACCATCCCTGTCCGATTCAATTTAAATAATGCAGAAAATTTGCAATTAATAAATCCCAAAATTAATTCAAACGAGTATTAAGTATCAAGCAAAGTAGAATCAACATTTAAAATCTGTTTTTCGGTATGTAAATTTAACAAACTAACCACACAATTTAGTTGGTGACATAGTGAAAAGTTTTTAAACAGAACGAATTTGCATTTGTATAAACGGTTATCGCCGTTTTTTCTGATCCTAATGGCTGCTCTTAAAAGTAAACTTGCCCCCTTGGAGTTGGAAGGAATTATTTGTGTAAGCATTGGCAACATTGTGACTTTTAGTTTTGAAATTTTCAAATCTCAAATTGTCAGTAACAGAACAAAAATGTATCAATTTGTGCTAACCACGAGTTGAATACGGCGTGTCAATCCATCGAACATTTTTTTTATTAATCACAGTACGTGTATGTAGTTGATATGAAATTAATTAAATTCTATATTTCTTGATGTTCAATTTTGACATAGATTTTTGTCACTTTGAAAAAAACCACAAGTGTTTTTATCACTACAAACTAATTTTATTGGTCCAAATTTGAAAAATTCTGTAATTTGATTGGTTAAATGTTTTCGAGTTGGAATGTCACTTTAATGTGACATTATTTGTGACTTTTATGTCACAATATTTCCAAAAAAGACAACCATAAATTAATTACATTTTTTTTATATTTATTTACAAACAAAACCAAAACACAGAACACAGAAATATTATGTCAAATAGAAATACAATAATATCAATACTTAAAACTAATATACACAAAATATTACTCATGTTCAAGGCTATCATAAAAACTATGATAATCCTGTTCCATGGTGCCTTTTAACGATTGAAGGTCGTCAAACTTTTCTCGCGTAATTTTTAAATTTTCACGATTCAGCCGTGGTAAATTTTGCATAGGTATAATTGACAATTTTTTATTGAATCTGGCCGGCAAAAGTTGAAATTGATGAGAGTGCCGAAGTTTGTATTTAACGGATCCTTCAGCATTATATTTCAACGCCCTTATATTCTGAATGGTAGGATACTCAAGAAAATTCAGTAAAGTGATTTTGAACACCGTTTTATAATATACCTAATAAATAACTTTCTATTAGTCTCTTTAATCTTCTTTAATAATTGAGACTTGGTCCAATTACAGGATTTTCAAGTACTTAAAAGAATACGTGGAGGTTGCCAGACGGGATGACTGGGATTGACTACATTTGAATAGAAAAACCGGATGAAAAGACTATTAAAAACGCAAGATGTTAGCGAGCTCAGATGCAGATTCTGCCCATTTTATAGTAGAAGCCACGTTGGCACAAATAGTGCCAAATGTTAGAAATGAAAATAGAATAAGAAGAAATGGCAAACAGTTATTAGGCCGAGAAGTAATAATTATCAGGATATTGAGAAAATATATGTATTCTGTTAGTCGTAAAATAAAAAAAAAAATACAACTAACACAATACATATTAAACAAGGTTGATTGCTATCAATAAGAAGAAATGGCAATCAGTAATTAGGCTAAGAAGTCATAATAATCATAGGATCAATAATTATCAGTATATTGAGAAAATATATGTATTGTGTTAATCGTAATTTTTTTTTAATTTTATTTTACAACTAACACAATACAAATCAAAATAAGTTGATTACTATCAACTGGACTTCGCTGGAGTTAGAAGTAGGTTTATAATTAGAAATCTATAATTATTATCTATAGTTAATTCACATTATGCAAAGAGATATGACTGCGAAAGAGCATATGTAAGTATATTTTGCTAAAACATTATTGATACTTATTGTTTGATAATGTAGTATTATATTACTGCGAATGTGAAACAAATGATATTACACTATGTTTGAGGATACAACTTTACTCACTCAAGGTATACTTTGATCTGCAATGAAGATCGTGCTACTCACGTGCAAATAACAAAAATATGTAATTAGTACAATAACAGGATAATAGATACCGATACAAAGTCATATTGAATACAGAGATACTCGCAATATTGGTTAAAAACAGATTTTTTACAAAATTCATCATCCATTGCAGTGTGCTTCTAGATAAAATTGAGAAACATGAGGCAGGTTTTATGATCCATGGGGTTCAGTTCTAGGGTCAATTGAATTTTGAACCCACGCATATAGACGAATATTTTTTGTCAAAATTACCTGCATGGATAATTTTGAAATTGCTGCAATTGCTCAATTTCCCAATTGGTGTGAACGATGGCAAACTGAGGTATTTGAACTTTGACTATGACAACTATGAACTATGCCATTTAAAAAAATCAGTTTGTATTTTAACTCACAAAACTATGTTATTTTTCAAAAAAAACAAAACATATCTTGGATACACTCTTAAAACTTATAACTCTTTTCTGATTTAACCGAATCTCTATGTCTTCTGGTTTCCGAGATGCAATTGCTTAAAATGAAAAAAAAACATCTTGTATATTTTTTTAATTTTATTTTATCTTGTATTATTAGTTTTATTAAGATTTGAGTTTATTTGAATTGCAAAATTTGAGTGATATTGACTTACGTTTTTTTTAAATTTAGTCAGGCAAATAAATAAAACATTTAAAAAACTATAAGAATTTATTACTTTACCAGGAAGTACAAAAAATAAAAACATAATATAATATATACAACTGGAACAATGGATGAAATTTTAATAAAAATGTTATATGTAGTCTGAATATTTGTTACGAATACATAAGATAAAGTGAACATTCCAAGTGAATATCTTGGTAATATGTGAAACACTGCCAAGAAAATAAAAAAAAACTTTTAAAATTGCCAATTTTTAGAGAGAAAACAAAAATATGTCCCTCGACATTTGTTTTTGTATTTTTGTGTTTATCAAGCTAAGGCCTTATATTTTCTTGAAAGATTTAGAAGTAATTGTATGAGTAATTTTGCAGATTAGTGCCAGGTGATTATTCGACAATAACATCAAAAATGATCATGAAAATTTGATGATGATGATACATTTTTTTTTCAAAATGAAAATGTCGGATTTTGCAATATTAAATAAAACAATAATTGAAAATAAAAGTTAAAAATGTATTGTTAATATAAATAATCCTGAAAATTTTATAAATGTACCGACTAATCAATATTTCGAGAAAATTTGTTACTGCTGACTATAATTTTCTATTAAAAATCATAGAATAGAATAGAATATATTTTCATGCCTGTCGTCATACAGGCATGAAAAGTCAAATCGCTAAATTAATAACGTATGAAAACGATTTCTACAATACAATACTACAATACAATGCTTAAAATAACATCGAAGACACTGCAAGCACATCACAAATCATAAGTCAATAAGTTCATACAACTAGACAACATCAACAAAGAAAAAATCTCTGAAATCGTACAGAGTAAGTCCGAGTAGCAGTCTCTTAACGTCCTTCTTGTCAACTGGGAAAGTTATCTGTTCGATTTTCTCACTTATTTACTTCATTACAATTGTCAAATTTTCAGAGGATATATCCTCAGGCATACTGTATCCAAATCTGGCTTGAAATATTCAAAATATCAATTAGACAAATTTTCAGGAATTTCAGTGACAAATATTGCGATACCTGTCAACTGGGAAAGTTATCTGTTCGATTTTCTCACTTAATTTCTTCATAACATTCGTCAAATTTTCAGAGGATATATCTTCAAGCATACTGTATCCACATATGGCATAAAACTTTCAAAATATCCATTAAACAATTTTTCAGGAATTTCAGTGACAGATATAGCGATACCTGTCAACTGAAAAAGTTATCTGTTCGATTTTCTCACTTATTTACTTCATTACAATTGTCAAATTTTCAGAGGATATATCCTCAGGCATACTGTATCCAAATCTGGCTTGAAATATTCAAAATATCAATTAGACAAATTTTCAGGAATTTCAGTGACAAATATTGCGATACCTGTCAACTGGGAAAGTTATCTGTTCGATTTTCTCACTTAATTTCTTCATAACATTCGTCAAATTTTCAGAGGATATATCTTCAAGCATACTGTATCCACATATGGCATAAAACTTTCAAAATATCCATTAAACAATTTTTCAGGAATTTCAGTGACAGATATAGCGATACCTGTCAACTGAAAAAGTTATCTGTTCGATTTTCTCACTTATTTACGTCATTACATTTGTCAAATTTTCAGGGGATATATCCTCAGGTATACTGTATCCTAATCTGGCTTGAAATATTCAAAATATCCATTAGAAAAATTTTCGGGAATTTCAGTGACAGATATAGCGATACCTGTCAACTGGGAAAGTTATCTGTTCGATTTTTTCGAATATTTACTTCATTACATTCGTCAAACTTTTAGAGGATATATCCTCAGGCATACTGTATCCACATACGACATAAAATTTTCAAAATATCCATTAGACAAGTTTTCAGGAATTTCAGTGACAGATATAGCGATACCTGTCAACAGGGAAAGTTATCTGTTCGAATTTCTCACTTAATTACATCATTACATTCGTCAAATTTTCAGAGGATACATCCTCAAGCATACTGTATCCACATATGGCATAAATTTTTCAAAATATCCATTAAACAAATTTTCAGGAATTTCAGTGACAGATATAGCGATACCTGTCAACTGAAAAAGTTATCTGTTCGATTTTCTTACTTATTTACTTCATTACATTTGTCAAATTTTCAGAGGATATATCCTTAGGCATACTGTATCCAAATCTGGCTTGAAATATTCAAAATATCCATTAGACAAATTTTCAGGAATTTCAGTGACAGATATAGCGATACCTGTCAACTGGGAAAGTTATCTGTTCGATTTTTTCGAATATTTACTTTATTACATTCGTCAAATTTTTAGAGGATATATCCTCAGGCATACTGTATCTACATATGATATAAAATTTTCAAAATATTCATTAGACACATTTTAAGAAATGTCAGTGACAGATATAGCGATACCTGTCAACTGGGAAAGTTATCTGTTCGATTTTCTCACTTATTTTAGTTATTTATGTTACAAGTACGCTAAATAGGTGTTTATGGACGCGGCCGGAAGATTAAATGGCGAGGCGTTAGCCGAGCCATTTAACCGGCCAAGTCCATAAAGACCATTTAGCGTACGTGTAACATACAACTTTTTTTTTAATTTGTACACATATTGATTTGAAAATAATATTGAAATATGTTATTTCCAACCATAACAACAGTGTTGTTGTTGACAAATTAAATTTGACAAAATGTCAGATATCGAAGATAATATCGAAGAAGATTATGATTTGCCACCAGAAGTTATCGAGCAAGCTGCACAAGCACAAAGTCGATTGATGCCCGTGAAGTCGGCTGCCATTTACGAAAAAACGTATAAGTTGTTTTGCGATTGGCGCAACAAAATGTCTGTTCGAAAAACTTCGGAACAAGTCCTTATGGCTTACTTAAATGAGAAATCGAAACAAGTCAAACCATCTAGTCTTTGGTCATATTTTTCAATGTTGAAGAAAGTGCTAAAAGTAAAGGAAAAAGTGGATATTAGTAAGTAAGTTCTAATATTGCTATGTATAAATTCAATACTAGATTTGTATAAATTGTTAGATATGCTAGTGCTCAAGAATTTTTGAAAAATATTTCCCGAGGTTACCGACCTAAAAAGTCAAAGGTATTATCTAAAGAAAATGTCATGGCATTTTTGAAAGAGGCTGATGATTTCCATTTTTTATTTGCAAAGGTAGGTAAACTGTATTTCTGCTAGACAAACTGATGTACCTATATCAAATCTTCTCAGCTTGTGGTTCTTTTTGGAGTTTTTGGTGCTTGTCGTCGCCAAGAACTTGTCAATTTGACGGTAAACGATGTGAAAGAGAATGGCTCATTTTTACGGGTGTTTCTTGGAGCGACAAAAACCGACAAAACAAGATCTTTCGTAATTACGAATGATGCTGATGGATTCAACGGTTATATGCTTTACAAAAAGTATTTGTCATTGCGGCCAGGTCATGTTAAAACTACAAGGTTATTTTTAACTTATCGCGGAGGAAAATGTACTGTACAGCCAGCTGGAATACACACAATAGCAAATATTCCCCAAAAAGTTGCCGAATATTTAAAACTTCCGGATTTTAAATTATACACCGGACACTGTTTTCGGAGAACATCGGCCACTTTGTTGGTAGAAGGTGGAGGTGATGTATTTGCGTTAAAAAGTCTTGGTGGATGGCGCTCAACGAGTGTAGCGGAAGGATATATTGAGGAATCGGAGTACCAGAAAATGGAAATTGCAAAGAAAATTACAAATTCGGCGAATAAAACTGCTGATGACATTCCATCTACATCATCTGGAATCGTCTCTAATAGCAATGAACAAACGATTATGAATGATATATGTGACGACGGAAGAATTACGCTTAGTGGACACTTTAATAAATGTACGTTTAATTTCAGTATTGTAAAGAAAGATAAATAATTTGTATGTGTTTAGATTATTATTATTAACTAAATAATAATTAATTCGCAATCTCGTTCTTCTAGTTATATCGTCCTCTCGTATCTCATTCTCTCTATCTCGTTAAACAGAAAAGTCCGCTGTGGCGGTTTTTAACGTCCGTTGCTATAAAACAAAAAATTTAACGTCCGTTGCTATAAAATATTGTAGCATTGCACATAAACGGTTGTTTAGATTGTTTGTTATAACGACGTTAATGACGTCTTTATGAATACAAATTAAAAAAACTTCATTACATTTGCCAAATTTTCAGAGGATATATCCTCAGGCATACTGTATCCACATACGACTTAAAATTTTCAAAATATCCGTTAGACAAGTTTTCAGGAATTTCAGTGACAGATACAGCGATTCTTGATAACATCAACAAGGAAAATATCTCTGAAATCGTACAGAGAAAGTTCGAGTAGCAGCCTCTTAACGTCCTTCTTGAATGTCTACATTACTCCTTGTTAGCAAGATTTTAGTCTATGCCAAGGCATGTATAGTTTGTTACGGTTTCTCGTTTACTGTTCGTGGTGGTCTCTATTTTGTCTATATTCGGTATTATGCGCGTGCTTCAGACATTCATTCAACATAAATATTTAAATACAGTGTTGATTAATATTTAAGTCAGATTGCATGTAAGCGTGTATGTTTGTATTATGGAATGCAGTATGAGACGGCAGACTTCCAAAAATAATATTGATAGATCATCTTCCGAGTAATGGCACTAATATTTGGCTCGCGAAATATTCAATCGACGTTAAACTCGCATTCACACAGCGATTTTTCCCGTACTCCTCGTACATCCTGAAACGTTAATGGCGTTAACTGCCTGGCAGTTGTGTAACTGCCGTGCGTCTTGGCCGGCGTCCAGCGCGGCATCGGCGCCGTAAAAATAGCGATAAAAGATTGATTTTAGGTGGCTGTAACTGTTTTTACTGTAATCCATTTGTGTATTTATAAATGATAAGTTACACAAACGCGCGGGGTCTTGGCAAGGTTGCCGTCTCGCCGCCGTCCCCGCCGCCCCCCGCGCCGCCCCCGCCCACGGCCGCGCCGGCCGCGGGCCTACACCCTAATTAATGTATTTTTATGATGCAAACGAACGACGGACACACAAATGATCTTAATCTAATTGTCCCGAACAAACAGCGGAGATCGTCCCGCCGTGCCTCCCCATTTAATCAGCGAGGGGTGCGAGCGAGAGGGCGGCCGGTAGACAGACAGACAAGATGTCGTTTATCCGTGTCCCGGGGCGGCTGTAACCTACATCCTTGTTACGACTTTGTTTTGGAGCTTTCTCTAAATAAATTTGATTCCGGGGAGTGAGATAAAGCATTATATTTGCGAAGGAACGCGGCGGGGTTTGGGGCGCGTCCGTCTTCCGCCACCCCCGGGTCCCTCCGACCGTCCCTCATTTTTATAACGTAAACATTATAAATTGCATTGCTGGGATGGCCGGGCTACGGACAGCGTAGCCGAAGGAATTCAGGCTTTTTCAGGACGCCGAGAGGGGGGCGGCGGCACAGGAATTAAGGGCGCCCTCCCCCCACCACCAACTTTCTTAATTAATAAAGTCCTTAAATTTATATATGGATCCCGGCGCGGAGGAACTTCTCCAATTACAACCGAAACAAACTTTTACCGACATATTAATAAATCAATCACAAACGCCCGCCGATAACGCCACGGTGGCGGCGGGGGCGGCGCTCTTTACGCGGCGCAGTCCGCACGTTAATTAAGGCGTCGATTTTTCACCGCCGCAAATTTATTTATCGTCCTCCGGGCCTGGAGTGCGCGAGGAACGTTCGTAATTAAAACTGGGTTTGCTTTGAATTCCCACCCAAAATATACCCGAAAATACCAACAGGATTAAGAATTTTAGAAAAATATACAGGATATTACAAAAAAAAACTTCACACGCTTTGACAGGCGATAGAAGAGAACGAAACAAGAAACAAATGCTAATAAACCCAGGTCCAAAACTCACTTGTTTTCGAAATATGGGTAAATTAAACATTTACTAGTCAAACATTAAAAAGTAACCAAATAGAACTAATAACGCATTTAGAGCATTGAAAGTTATCGCAAATATTGTTCAAACTGTTCTCCATGGTGTGGAACACACAGTTGCACTCGCGTTCGAAGAGATGCACGCAGTGGCTTGAAAACGCCTGGATGTTTTAATTGTTGAAACTCACCTACTTTTCTCTAGTCAATCAGAGAAAATCTCATCAATCTAGTTGATCAGATCAACTGGAACTTCCTAGACGACAATAAGTTGAACCTAAATGACAAATTCTCAACAGTCACAAATAAATTAATTTGCTGCATGGAATCGGCATTCCACGATACAACAACATCTGGCAACATCGAAATAATGATTTTAAATTGTAAATTTAAAGGAGGGTTAGCTGTAAGGCTTAAGGAGAGAGGGGGGGCTCTTTGTTCGAAGCTTTGAAGGCTGCGGGTTGATCTTCAAATTCTAATTATTCTTAGCTTGAATTCATTCAGGTTGATACCTGAACGGTTGATTAAATAGTTCAACAAAAATCTGAGGTATATGCACTTAAACCACGAACTTCTCAACGGGTCGTTGAATACTACTGAATAGTCCCGACGACGTGAGACTACGATCGTGGCGAAACTACCGCAAAAATTACCAAACGGCCCTCAGAAATACCAAAATCAAAGCCAACGAGAACTATATCAGATCATCTTCCAACACTCCCAAGGCACTATGGGATATCGTCAACTCAGTACGAAACAGCGAAAACAGACAAGCAACCTGCGATATAGACCCCAATGACTTCTACACGTTCTTCACCTCAATTGCAGAAAGGATAGCCAGTGATATACAAACAAACCATTCGAATGTGCTGACTGCTCTCAATATAGGTCAATGTGTACGCTCCTTCTCATTCAAACCTGTGTCTAATACCATATGTAATAAATAAACTTAAGCGCTCGAGAAGTAGAAACTTCAACGGTAAGAACGTCGAGCTTGTCAAGTGCATCAAAAACACTATAACTACACCAATTACCAAACTTATCAACATATGCATACAATCTTCATACAATATTCAAACACCATACAGTCCTTGCCCAACAAGGACAACATCTTCTGTGACTACTTGAAATCTGCAAAAAGTATCCCGATATATAAAAATTGTGATACCAAATCCTGCAACAACTTCAGACCTATTGGACTGCTTCCAGTAATCTCAAAAGTATGAGCGAATAATCTACAATCGGCTTTCCTCTCATTTAGAGGAAAACAACCTACTATCCCCAACCCAATATGGGTTTTGGAAAGGCAAATCGACTATAGATGCAATTCTGGACCTGGTGGAGAGGTGCCTTCAATGCTTTGAAAATGGAAAATTTTTGCTGATCAGTTTCCTGGACCTCTCCAAGGCGTTCGACTGTGTCCCCCACATATTGCTATGCAAATTCTATATGTACGACATAGTCCCGTCCAGTTGCAGGCTGCTTCTATCCTACCTGAGCAACAGAAAACAAAGCGTCTATCTTAACGGAACATACTCATCTACATTGCCGCTAACGGTAGGAGTCCCTCAGGGATGCATCCTAGGACCTCACCTGTTTCTAATTTATTTCAATGACTTCATTGGCATCTTCACAGCCAGTACTGGTAGCTGCTTTTCCGACGACTCGAGCATCCTGACATGCAAGGATAACATGCAAGATGCGCTGAGCTCGAATGCTGCAGCAATCGCAAGGGCCTAGAAATGGTTCCAGTCAAACACACTAAAACCAAACGAAAGTAAATCCGTAAATGTTCTCTTCACACTGAAAAAATGCCATATGGAGGACAGTGTCTTCGTACTGCATACCAGATTCCTGGCGGTTCAAGTTGATGGAAGAATGCAATGGAGCGCGCATGAAGAGAGACTATGATGTAAACTGAACGGTTCAGTGTACCTACTTAGGAACCCCTACAACAATGTCCCAGAGGAAGTACTACGTACAGCGTACTTTGCCGTATTTCAGTCACATATGAAATACGGCCTGCTTGCCTGGGGCCACCCAAGCAGCCGCCACCAAATCTTCGCACTGCAGGGGCGAACCATGCGAGTCATCGCAGGGCTGGGATATAGGGATGACTGCTCCTATGCCTTCACAACATGGCAAATTCTGACACTGTCGTGCCTGTTCATCCTTGAATGCTTGATGTACATACACACCAACAAACCCAACCTTACGAGCTGCACGAACTCACATCAATATTACACCAGACAACAGACCGTCATAGATCCACAGAGAAACAGGCTATCAAGATCTCAAAATGCTGTCAGATACCATGCCCCCCGTTGTACAATGTACTGCTCCCTTCGGTCACCAATCTGAGCTCTGCTCATTTTAGGCGCAGAATGAAGTCTTTGCTGCTAACCAAAGCTTATTTCTCAAGGGAAGATTATCTCCGAGGGGCAGCCAACGATATCAATTGTACACACAATGAAGAATGAAGAATGATCCATCTAGGCTACATAATCTTTAATACTTTTAATTAATTAATTTTATACTTTACTTTTATGTTTGTGGCATATATTGTATTTTTATTTTTATTCTTGACCTGTGTAAACACTAATAGTGTATTAGCACAAATAAAATTACAATAGATTACATTGTTGATAAGCGTCTACAATTGTCTGCCAAAGTTCATCCTCTTTATACGAGTATACTGTAACGGTCTGGTTTTGCCACCGACAGAAACTGCCTTTTAATAATTAATTTGGCGCACAGACCTCCACTGCAGGCGACCGTACTCACACTTTTTTGTTGTGGTGACGTGTTTCCTATATGTGTGTGATTTTTAAAATCGTCGGCGAGACGCCACCATGAGGACAGAAACCAGTTGCCTTCCTTATAGTGCAGAAGTGCCAGAGGTCACCGTTTTAATTGGTATACCACCATCCAGTTTCCGGGATATAAAACAGGAACTCATTTAACCACCCTTGAGTGGATTGAGGCACCGAGTACAAGGCAAGGTACTATACGATTCAAACTCCATACGCTCACAACATCCGAGTAAGTAATTAAACGCGACATTTTTTTTCTTTTCGTAAAGCCACGTGTCCGGCCATTGTTACTAAGGCCATGTGCTTTGCAGGCGTTTTTTTTTCGGGGTAAGGGCTAAGTAACTCAGCCAGCCAGGTCTTGGCTAGGGGCAGCGACCATCCTGCCAGAGTTGCTCTGCGGTTTGGAATCCAGCGACGGCGTTCTCGACGATCGCGGCCGCCGCCCGTCCTAAGAACCAGAGCCCGCCAGCGAAGTCACGCAGACGAGGAACACAGGCCAGATCTTTATATATATTTTTGCGTGATTTGCGTGATATGGTCGCGGGAGGAGGTATTTATTTCAGGAAGCGTAGGCACGGTGTCCTGTCTTTTGTGTGAATAAACGCAGATATTTTACACCACAAAATTCACACCTGTTATTTTTTATTCCCCCCACGTTTTCTCGATCGGGCACTCTTTTCAGTTTTCAGTTTCTATTCTCATAGCGAGCTTTAAATCTGGTGGCGTAGCGCCAGATGGTCAGCCGTTGCGACAGTTCGTGATTTCTGAACTTTGCTGACTGTCTGCCGTCCACCCACGCAGGTAGGGTGGAGCCTCCCTTTGCGACGAAGTAGTGACGAGGTTCAAATTACGTGGAGCCTTTTTAACCCCCCCCCCCCCCCACTCTCTGACACCGAGAGCCTGGCCCTCGTCACTGCTTCGAAGGGACCCTCCACTCGCTCCACGGCCTAACGCGCTGATTGCCCTTCAGGCACGTCACAATACTACTGTTTCGTAAACATGATCTTTTAAGTACGCCCAAACAAAAAAATCAGAGGATTCAGGTCTGGAGATCTTAGTGGCCACGTAACTGGACATCCCCGACCGATCCATCTATTTCCGATTTCTTGCCATATGTGAAAAGTGGGGAGGGGCTCCATCATGCATAAAATACATGTTGATCAAATCATTCAACGGCACATCCTCCAGTAGTTAGTCTGAACTGTCACGTAAAAAGATTCGGTAAGATTCACCTTTCATCCGATTCGGCAAACAAAATGGTCCAATAAAACAATCGCCCACGATACCAGCCCAGACGTTAATTGAAAATCCAAATGGATGATTTCTAACATGAACTCTGTGCGTATTTTCATCTGACAATTCATGAAGATTATGAAAATTAAGAATTCCATCGGGAGTAAAACAGGATTCGTCCGTAAACACAACTTTTCTAAGAAAATCTGGATTTACGTTTGTGTTCCAACTACCATTGGGAAAATTAGATGCGCGGACGAAAGTCTGTCTAACCGTAGATGATGAACTTTTTGTAGGTTATGCGGAAGAATTAATTGTTCTTTGAGGGTTCGCCAAACAGCCACAATATATACGCCTAATATCTACTCATTCGTCTGGTACTCACACGAGGATCCTCATCAATAGTTTGCAGAATAGCCCTTTCGTTGTTAACTGCTCGAACTATACGAGATATGCCACTGATTCTTGTGGCTTAAAGAATCCTATTTCTTTGAACCTATCGTCGACTTGAAAAGTTGTATGTTATGTATCATGCCTCAAAGGAAATCATCGCTCATACATAAGTTTAACTTCACGCAAATTTTGTCAAGCTTCACCATAGCACACACGTTTATCGGCGTATTCTGCTGAAGTAAATGGAATTATTGCGTAACTATACTGGCTCACTAACTGTCACTGTCAAAGGGACAACTTTTGTTTTACGGTATTTAGATTGTCAGATTGATTCAAATTGGAATGTGTAATTCAAATTTCAAAATTTTATAGTTCGAAACCTGTTCTGTATTGGACCTGAGTTTATAAGCATTTGTTTCTTGTTTTAATCTCTACTATCATATTCTACTAGCCAATTTAGTCGAAGATAAAGTAGAGTATACTACTCGCAATAATGGCTATTATTACCTCGAAATGTTACTCCGTCGCCTTACGCGGCTCGGTTCGTAAATATTCCTCGGGAATAATAACTATTACTCCGACTCTTATTACTATTGACTCGTGGTATAATCTACTAATACTGTTTATAATTTGCCATCTCTGTTATAATAATAATAATAATAATAATAATAATAATAATAATAATAATAATAATAATAATAATAATAATATTAGTACATAATTAATATATCAACATTAACATATATAAGCAGCATTAAAAATGGTAACGTCAGGACAATTCGGATAGGTTGTATGGCTCCATTGTAACAGCATGAGGCATGAGTTTCTTCTTGAAAATTTTCAGTTTTTTTGTTTCTTTGAGCTGTGTAGGTAAGATGTTGAAGCATTTGAGGGCATTATATACAGGTGATTTCTCCAGGGCCTTTAATCTATGGACTGGGTATGCATAATTGTCGTGGTGCCTTATGTTATGTGTATCTTTAAGTTCATACATTTTGAATTTATTTTTATACTTGAAGTTGTACATAATCATTTCATAGAGGTAAAGACCGTAGAAAGTAAGTATGCTTAAGTTTTTGAAATGTCCAATTCAGGATTCACTGTGCATTAAATAATGTATTATTCTTACACCTCTTTTTGAATAATGAATATTTTTCTAGATAGCGAGCTTGTACCGTAGAATATAGTGCTGCACCTGATAGGTGACTCAAAGTTAGCCTTATATAACATTATTAGAGTGAATTGATTGACTATGAGTTTTTAACATTCGCAGAGCGAAACTGACCGAATTTAATTTGGGAATCAAATCCTCGCAATGACGGTTCCAGTTCAATCGAAGACCATTCGAAGATCATTCCAAGGATTTTACACCTTGGTAGTATATCCAGTTTGGTCGTCGAGAGAGGCAGTATGGTTGTAACAAGTCTTGGAACTTTGATGTGAAATGCAACGGCTTTGGTCTTGTCCTCATTCAAAATTAGTTTGTTGCTTAAAATCCATTGCTGAGTAAGCTGGTAAATATTGTAGGCCTTTATGAGTAGCCCTTCTACATTTGGGCTTATAACTAATATGTTAGAGTCGTCTGAATACGTTGTGATGACTCCAAAATTTTCGTCGTTAACATAGATTATAAACATCAGGGGACCAAGGACAATTCCCTCAGATACTCCAATGTTTATTTTACCCATAGATGAGCGTGTGTTGCTTATTACCGTTCTTTGTTGACGATCTCTTAAGAATGATTGAATATATGTGGTATGAGAGAATTACTAAAATGGGAGTATCAGAAATTTGTAGTTCCATTCTACTATTTATTCAACATCATGCTTCAAATGGCGTCAACGAATCTATTCTGACAACTTTCCAGGACAGAATAGAATTAAATTCTTATTTTCCTTTATAACTAAATGGAATGAGCTTTGGAATGAGAACTCATCAAACTGACTGAGATTTGCTACATAGTGTTATTGAAATGGTGGCAAGTCATGTACTAATTTATACACTTGAACCATGATATACTATTATAGGAACAGCCAAGATAAAATAATCATACATATTAGTGGAAATGCACAAGAAAATTGTTATGATTCGAAAAATCCTCAACAACAAACCACCATGTATTGGGATAGGAGCGAAGAAAACGATAGAGTCAACTGGAACAAGTTAAACATTTTAGAAACAAACCCTAACTTCCCGAATACATTATTATATGCCTAGCTGTGACTTATACACTAAAATAAAGTCTCTAAATAATTTTCCAATTAAAAAAAGCGTCTCCTGTAAAATCTGAATTTTGTAACTTCTGCTCTCAAGTGATGAAATAAACTACACGTAGTAATTTTGCTTCAATTATGTTCGGATTATTTTGTTAATAGGTAGAATTTTAATATTTATGGAATGTGCGGAATTTCATAAACCTGGCAGCTGTTTTTTTTTTCGAACTTGGATATATATTACGCGTCTCCCAACACAATTAATTTTATTGCCATTGTGTTATTATGCCATCTGAAAAATATTACACCATTTCCTTTTCATCTTTTCAGGAAGTGTGAAAAACAGGAGCATTTGCGTTCTGCCCCCATTCACCCCATGCGTCCCCCCTGCGTTCACCGTTCCGCAATCATTCTCGCTGCTGAATCGATAACGGCGACGATTCCCACAGATGCGGATCGTATATCAAGCACGCCGTGCCCTACCACCCACCCCCAGCCCAGACTCCCTTTCAGCGCTGAGATACCTATACATTTTTATTTGTTTCCTAAGGTCGACCGCCGCGGGGGTGGCTTGGGTCGTTCTATTTTCGTATCTGCGAACGCGCGCCACCACCACAAAGGGAGGAAACAGCTGTTTATCTTTGGTGAATGCGCCGGGTCAAGGTATCGGGGCATTGTCGAGCAAGGAGGGACCGTCGCATAGAATGGTGGATGGGAAATTTATACTATTGGCAGGAAGTGTGCTTTCCTCTTTAGAAATTTATTTTCGTACCGATATGGAATATATTTAATGCGAAATGCACAAACAAGATGTCCCGGAGGTAATATATAAATTCCAGGAACGATGGACGGATATAACTTTGACAGACCTTCAAGCAGGTCAATCAGATGGGATATTTTCATATATCATTTTGTTTGATCAACCCACAAGAAACGAGCGGAAAGGCTGTTTTCATCTGTGGAAAACACAAACGGGACAGACGGGAAAAAAATTTAGTCGGTGAAAGGTCATTTTGCAATATATATATATATATATATATATATATATATATATATATATATATATATATATATATATATATATATATATATATATATATATATACGTAAGTTAAAACCTGGCAAGACTAAAGGAATGCCATGTATCTGTAATGGGCCAAAATATACGTGAAATATTCAACGCATTTATGCAATAAAATGACTACTATTGTTGACTACTGGCGGGGGTTGATTGCAGCAAACAAGAAATAAGTCGAATTATTAAAACCGCGTATAACCAGAGAGAATGATAAAAGAGATAACGAGTTTTGGTCTAGTCACAAATCTAGTTATTAATAATCGCTAATAATCGCCAATGTTTCTCATAATAAATTATAACATTACATAAACATTTAGGTAGCAGGAATTATTGATAGACACAAATGTCAATAACGTACTGGCAACAAGAATATTTATGACTCGGCCATTTGCATATAACGCGCGCTTTGGTCATAAATAGAATTATTAGTCTACCTGAATCAATTTAAACATTAGAGCCCCAATATTGACCTACTCCTAGACCCAAGACACAAGACTCAAAGAGATCAGGACTTTTCACCTGATTTTTTTTCTGAAATATTCAAAGTCGTAGAAGAAATGTCATAAAATATAGATATACGTGTGAAAATAAAAATGTTAATGCTCACTAGATGGCAATTTCATCAAGAAAATGTTCCTGCAAGCCCTACAGGCCATTATTTCAGATTAACTGTGTTCAATTCGTATTTAAATTCTCTAATTTTATAATTAGGATTTTATTTCTGTTTACTTCATTCAATAATAAGTATAATATTCTTACTTTATTAAAATCAGATGACATCACACAATTATCCGAAAACCACGCAATAAAAAATTTAGAAGCCGATGTTCCGCGATGATCCACGATGTCAGCGTGGAAAGGTATCAAACAATGATAAATTCTGAGTGTAACTATTTCAAAACTGCCAATATCTATTGAGCAGTTGTGATTTTTGTAAGATTTAATTGTAAATGTAATCTTAATCTCTCTTTATTCGCAACCTAGGTTACAGAAAAATTCTAAATAATATAGTATAAAATATATAATTACATAGATGTTTCATTATTTTGATTCATCTCGTTTGTCAGTTGTGCTATGCGCTAATGATGAGTAGTCGTTGATGTTTTCTTATGATGTTAAGAGTAAATGTAATACAGACTAATGAAAAGATTAGCGTGTACCAATTTTGAAAATTAATTATGTCACTGTAATTTGGAAGCTCAAAAATTTTAATTTTGGACAGTCAAGTTTGACACTAAATGCCATTTATAAGACAATTTCTATTAATTTCTGCAGAAAATATCACATATGGACAAAAATCATTAATTCTTATAGTTATTAACTTTTATTATAATGTTTATAACAATTTTAACATTTAAAGTCAGTCATGTGTTTTGATGACTAAAATGTCTTGAAATAATATCAAATTTTGATAATCCATCAGATTTCACCCTGTCACATTCTATAAAACTACCAAAAACAACCAAATAAAATCAAATGTTTTAAAAATTTATATTTTGGAGAGTCAAGTTTGACACTAAATGCTATTTATAAGATAATTTCTATTAATTTCTGCAGCAAATATTACATATGGACAAAAACCATTAATTCTTACAGTTATTGTCATATATTATAATGTTTATAACAATTTTAACATTAAAAGTCAGTCATGTGTTTTGATGATTCGGATGGTTTGAAATAATGTGAAATTTTGATAATCCATCAGATTTCACCCTGTCAAATTTGATAAAACTACCAAAAACAACCAAATAATATCAAATGTTTCAAAAATTTAAATTTTGGACAGTCAATTTTGACACTCAATGCCATTTATAAAATAATTTATATTAATTTCTGCAGCAAATATCACATATGGACAAAAACCATTAATTCATACAGATATTACAGTCATTAATTATAATGTTTATAACAATTTTAACATTAAAAGTCAGTCATGTGTTTGATGGCTAGGATATCTTGAAATAATGCCAAATTTTGATAATCCATCAAATTTCACCTTGTCAAATTTTATAAACCTACCAAAAACAACCAAATAAAATCAAATGTTTGAAAAATTTAAATTTAGGACAGTCAAGTTTGACACAAAATGCCTCTTATAAGACAATTTCTATTAATTTCTGCAGCAAATATCACATATGGACAAAAGCCACTAATTCTTACAGTTATTGTCATTTATTATAATGTTTATAACAATTTTAACATTAAAAGTCAGTGATGTGTTTTGATGACTAGGATGTCTTGAAAGAATGTCAAATTTTGATAATCCATAACATTTCACCCTGTCAAATTTTATAAAACTACAAAAAACAACCAAATAAAATCAAATGTTTCAAAAATTTAAATTTTGGACAGTCAATTTTGACACTAAATGCCATCTATAAGATGCTTTTCCAATTTGATTAACATGGAAAAATCGTCTTTAAACGCTCAATTTTTTTATTTACAAATTGTAGGTCTTCTTGTAAGTCAACATAACGTGGCAATACTTCAAAAACCGTGTATTAAATATAAGGATTTTTTTTGCGACAAAAAAACAATTTCTGGTCGAAAATTTTAGGTCTGTTACACTAAAAAATGAAAAGCAAAAAAAAAAACAGATCAATGAAATTGCCATGCGCCTATATCCATTTTTCGATGCGAAAATCGTGAAATAACGTCAAAAGAGTGCGAAATTCGTGTTTTAAGAACAATTTACGATCGATTACGTGCTCTCTCAGATTTTTCTTGAGGAAATGAATAATGAATGAATAAATTTTTACAATTTGTAAAAAAAAAATGAGCATTTAAAGACGATTTTCCCATGTTAATGAAATGGGAAATTTAATTTGCCTGCAGGCACGTGAAAATACAGTTACCAATGAGTTTTTATATTTCAAAATAGTTATTTACCATGAAAAGAAGGCAGGTAACTAGTCTTCGCAAATAAAATCGCGATTTGGGAAATAACGGATACCCTAATGAGCATGTTAAACAAAACGACATAAATGAAGTTTACAGTCACCATCGTTATCAAAATAGTAAAATAATTAAAGATATTCCGTATGCCCCCATAAGGTTATCGAACAATAGAAAATAAACCAATTCAAGTCATAATAAAAAAACAGTGTTTTTATTTTTCGGTCTGTTACAATTTCAGCGTGTCTATAATTAAATAAAACAAACAAATTAAAATAACTGTGCTTTCATATACTAATCCATGATATGCGTTCACTAACCAACACATTACCAACAGAAAAGTACCTTGAGAGTAATCACGGTAGTTATTAAACGGTAGGCAGGCACACACGTACGGGATTTTCAACCGATCTAACCCGCCGTCCGCGTTTTGCATCCCTGTCACACCATTCTGTCCCAAATCGGCATGACAGAGATGCCAGATGCGGACGACGGGACAGATCGGTTGAAAATCCCATACGTGTGTGCCTGCCTAATAAACATCACGACGTGCAAGTAATAAATACGATCATAAATCACGAGCCAAAAATAAATGAGAAATCATATAATAATTTCACGATAAAAACAACGAATAATTAAATAATTATTTAATAATATATCGGAGCGTTACAATCTATTAAATATTAGATTTGCCTCATCCTTGCCTCGGCTCTGTTATTTACAATTGTACGTATTTTTTGGATAAAGGTAGAAATGCAACATTTTAACTAAAACTGGACACTTGTGTATCACAATTTATAATAATTATTATAATAATAATAATTCCAACTACTCCTCCACCTATGGCGCAATTATATAGCTTGTTGCGTTTAATTTGTTACACCAATCTTTAGTCCATACTATCATTGAACTGTGTGCAGCGTTTATTGACCAATGATTGCCAGACTCCGAGGGCATAGAAGTAAGCACCATACATTATTTAGAGGATATTTTCATAATTTGACTGACAATCAACATATTTTCGTAAGTTCATTCTAATAGTTCAAGTTCATTAAACACAAAATAACAAACTTTTTTATTATGCCACCGCAAGTTTCTGTAACATCACGAGTTTCCACGCCGTCAAGGCAAAATATTTTCCCCGATCCTAGCCAGGGTGCAACAACATGCCCTCATAATATTCACGGCCTGGGAGCTTCCGATCGGGCTGGGGCCCCAGAAAAAACATCATCCGATATTTATGAGGTTATAATTTATTCATGGCGTTTTCCGATCGCCCCGTAATTACCCCGGGCATTTTTCAACGTGATTGCATTGTAATTACCGCCTTGCGAGGGAGGCGTTATTAATTGATCGGCTTTTAAGCGGCACGCAAGATCGCCCGTTGACGTCTCGAACAAATCGCTCAACAGCTTAACGGCCTCCGATCGATCGACGGTAATGTGTTTACGCGGCCCAAGCACCTTCATTAATGACTATTTACAACGGAGAACATTGGCATGAGACATATTTTTGTGAAGGAATGTGGAATTTTGAAAACTGACCTGTTCAAATGTTTTTCTTTCAAAAAGATAAAATACAGCATATATTTTATTTTGGAATATCGGTCTAATCCAATTTTGGATTGGACATTTCGATTTGCGAGAATTTGAATAAGTAAATTAGAAATTATACATTATTGAATGATCACCATGGAAACGATTATGAATTGTCGGATGACGCTGTAAATTATCAAGTACTAAAGAACTACAAACGAAAAATCAATAATAGAAAAGTGACTGTCTGGTCGGTGTTTATAAATATTACTGATGACACCAGACGCCCCAGTTTACACTCGCTCCCGGTTAAGCTCACGTCTCAATGCGGAACAAACGGAATGTAGTTTAGAAACAAACAGTATCATTATGCCGATAATTGTTTCTGTGGTGAAAAGTAACAAACAAAGGTGCTACAAGTGTGTGTACGAACACATAAACAAACAATTTAAAAGCAGTAATCATTTCGCATCCGATCAAATCCCCGCATCTAAGCGATAACTAGGGAAACCAAATTGAAACCTATTAGTTTTAATACACCGATATTTGTTTTCATTAGTCACCAAACTGTTAGTGCAACGAACAATTTTGTGCATACGCGAAGGAATTAAATGAGTTATTTAATTCTCATTCAGAGAAATTTAGTGATTTAAAAAAAAAACATAAAATACAGCAAATATGAATTTTGTTCCGAACTGTATCGCCACTTGTATGTGCTGCCTCAAAATATCCTATATTATCCAATCATGAATTATGAAATAAGAAGATACAAATTTGATGACTTAAAAATGTTTCAAATCTAAACAAATTACACTATAAGTTCACTATATGTACTACACGTACATATAAAGACGTACACTACATATTTCTAATACATCCATGATTCAAAACAATTCGATCATTACGTTGTGTTGGCCTGAATTCCACTCTTGTATAATCAGAATCCCCGCATTGTCCCCCCTGATTCTATTAGACTTGTGTTGTTCAATTCACTGAAATTTAATCTAATTTGGCGGATGCACCGGGCGAGGCATAACTGCAGATCCGTACCCTTGTAGTTTTCGGGTTAATTTATGTTGGCATCCGCACACCGTGGCGCCAGCTTTAATTGAAATGTACGCCTTGCATGGATTTCAAGACGTTGCGGTCGTCCCAGCCAGCGATTTAATTAGCAAAACAACGGCGCTCCAATTATTTACGTTAGCGAGAAAGGCGAGCGCGGATTTCGCAATTACTTTTGCAATGAAATCCGGACTAACGTACATAATTGTAAAAATCAATTAGTAATTAGCAAGCGAACTGGGCTCATTAAAAATGTATCTATTTGTAGTGCAGCTACTAGAATCATGTTTTCAGAGCAACGTGATGCTCTTCATTTTGTGAGATTGACATTAATTTAGTTAACGAACACTTGCTGTGGTCCACTACTACCAATTTTTAAAGGAATTGCTAGTCAAATCTTGTTAATAATTGGTCAATAATTTACTGCCAATCTGTTTTCTGTAACTTGCGTAATGTTAAAAGACATTTTAAGAACGGTGACAATTTCCTTACTACATTATGTCTTTGTCAATTGTCTTTCCATCGAACTATTTGCTGTGAATTAGTTGTATGTACTGCGACAGTAGTAGTATAAAGTGACTACTGTCATTCATTTACTGTCAGTCGCTTACTGTCAATCAGTCATTTGTTTTCATTGTTGTATGTAAATAATATAAATACTTCCTGAAATGCTTCCAGAGATTTAGAAAATCGTACACATTCATGGTTCTATTTAAAAAATATATCCAGAATGATCCACAATCGTCCCAAAAATATATTTGTTCGTTACTCTTTTTGTTATTTTTTTACTTACTGTAATGATAATTTTACATGATCAAATGAATTTATGTATACGGTCACAAGTTATGTTTGACATATTATTCTTAGAAATAATATTCTTGTACGTTGAGCCAACAAAATTAGTGCAAGTACTCCACTTTAAGTTTTCTAGTACACTAAAGTAGTTTATAAAATTATATAACACATTATAACTAACTTTTCTTGGCTTCTAAACAACATATTTGATCAAAGCATCGTTCAGCTTAGAAATTATTTTGACATTATAGATTGTCCGCCCAGTGCAGTCAATTATATATCCCTTGTCAGTTGTTAAGTATCTGTTATCTACTGTCAAAATTGTCGATCATCACTCTCTACTGTTAATTGTCTACTATCAATTGTTTACTGCCAACTATCTACAGTTAACTGTCTACTGTCAATAGCCTACTGTCAATAGCCTACTGTCAAATGTCTACTCTTAATAAAATTGTCTAATGTTAATTATCTAATGTCAGTTGTCGATTAATCAAGTGGCTACTATTAATTGTCTACTGTCTACTATCAATAGTCTACTGTCAAATGTCTACTGTTAATAACATAGTCTACTAGTTACTAGTTTACTAGATACACTAGTAAAGTGTTTACTGCCAACTATCTACTACTAACGGTCTACTGTCAATAGCCTACTGTCAAATATCTACTATCAATAAAATTGTCTACTGTCAATTATCTACTCTCAATTGTCTATGTCAATTATTTATTATCAATCGACTGTGGTCACTTTCAATTATGTATGTATAGATTTGTTTCAATCGGTAAGTGTGTCACTATCAGTTGTGTCGTGTCAATTATCTTGTATCAAATGTCTGCTAATCAAGTCGCTATTATTAATTATTTACTGTCTACTGTCAATAGCCTGCTGTCAAATGTCTACTGTTAATAAAATTGTCTACTGTCAATTATCTACTGTCAGTTGTCTTTATCAATTATCTATTATTAATCGACTGTTGTTACTGGTACTTTCAATTATGTATGTATAGATTTGTTTTAATCGATAAATTTGTCAGTGTCAGTTGTTTCGTGTTAGTTAAATAGTGTCAATTGTCCACAAATCAAGTTGCTACTATTGATTGATTACTATCAATTGTCTACAGTGAAGTGTTTACTTTAAATTAACTACAGCTAACCGTCTATTGTTAATAGCCTACTGTCAAATGTCTACTGTCAATTATCTACTACCACTTGTCTATGTCAATTACGTATTATTAATCAACTATTGTTAATGTCTCTTTTTTCTTTAAATTATATGGTATAGATTTGTCTCAATCGATAAATATATTTTGCAATACATTAACAACTTCATAATAATGATATTTATCAATCTCGATTGTCAGTGTGTGCTGTTAATTGTCTACTGTCAATTCTTTAATGACATTTGCCTACTATCATTTATGTACTGTCTGAGTGTTAATGGCTCTTTACTACCATCTGTCTGCTGCCAATTGCCCGATGTCAATCCTACATTAACATTTGTCTGCTATCATTTATCTACTGTTAAGTGTTGATTCTAAATAGTTCGTGACTGTTATTTATGTGATGTCAATTGTCTAGTGTCAATTCTTCACTGACAATTATTGTCAACTATTATTTATTCTTAATAACTATATACTCCTAATTCTTCAATATTTATATTTATCTACACCCAACTTTTGACTGTGAATACTTGTTTTTACTGTTGTCTGTTATCTATCAATCGCCTACTGTCAATTCTTCATCGACAATTGTCTACTATAATTCTGTAGAAATATCAATGATTCCTGTCAAATTATCAATTATTACTGTCAAATTATCAATTAGGAATGCCAAATTGCATTGCTCTCATAGTTGCAACTATCGTTCTTAAAAAGTCAATGATTTTTGTCAATATCTCAAAGGGTTCTATTAAACTTCAAAACTACTGTCATATTTTCAATAATTACTGTGAAAATTTCAATGATGCTACCACATTTTCAATTATTACTGCCAAATTGCATTACTCGGTCTTTATTGCAACTATAGCTCTTACATTGTCAAATATTTTTGTCAAAATTCTAATGGTAATTGTTAATTGTCAACATTGCTGTCATATTTTCATTAATTACTATTAAAATTTAAATTAATGCTACTAAAAGTTTAACTATTACTGTAAAATTTCAATTATTTTCTCAAATTATTATTAATTTAAAGAAAGTTATAAATTGATCATAATACGATTTGTTTCAATTATTACTGATAAATTTCATTATTATTCATAATTGCAAAGATTGCTCTTGAAATTTCAAATCAATTCTGTAGACATATCAATGATTCCTGCCAAATTATCAATTAGTAATGTCAAATTTCATTAGTCTCATAGTTGCAACTATCGTTCTTAAAAGTTCAATGATTGTTGTCAAACTTTCAATGGGTTCTGTTAAACTTCAAAACTACTGTCAAATTTTCAATAATTACTGTGAAAAATTTCAATAATGCTACCACAAATTCAATTATTACTCAACAATCTTTCTTAAAATTTCATATGTCTTTGTAAAAATTCTAATAGTAATTGTTAATTGTCAATACTACTGTCATAATTTCATTATTTACTGTTAAAAATTAAATTAATGCTACCAAAATATTCACAATTACTGTAAAATTTTAATTATTTTGTAAAATTTTCAATGAGTTTTGATTAAAAAAATATTGGTCATAAAAATATTTCTTTCAATTATGACTGAAAAATTTCATTATTATGCCATATTGCAAAGATTGCTCTTGAAATTTCAAAACAATTCTGTAGACATATTAATGATTCCTGCCAAATTATCAACTATTACTGTCAAATTATCAATTAGTACTGTCAAATTTCATTACGGTCATAGTATTTCTATGGCTCTTAAATTTTCAATAACTTTTGTCAAAATTCTAATAGTAATTGTCAAATGTTCATATTATTGTCATATTTTTATTAATTACTGTAAATATTTCAATTAATTATAAAAAAAAAACTATTACTGTAAAATTTCAATTATTTTATCAAAGTTTTATTAATTTTGGAAAAAAAAATAATTTGATCATAAAAAAATTGTTTGAATAATTATTGACAAAATTTTATTATTAAGTTATAATTGCAAATATTGCTCTTAAAATTTCCAATCAATTCTGTAATAATTGTAAATAATTCAAATCAATTCTGTATTAATTTCAATTATTACTATTATTTATCAATTATTACTGTCAAATTATCAATTAGTACTGTTAAATTTCATTACTGTTATAGTTAAAACTATCGCTCTTAAAATTTCAATTATTTTCTTAAGATTCTAATGGTTATTAAACTTTAATGACTACTGTCATATTTTCAATAATTACTGTTACAATTGGAATTGTTGCTATCAAAATTTCAAATATTCTCTACAAACTCTCTTTGACATTTGCAATAAAATTTATAATTTGATCATAAAAAAATTGTTTTAATTATTACTGACAAATTTCATTATTATGTCATAATTGCAACGAATGCTCTTGAAATATCAAATCAATTCTGTAGAAATTTCAATGATTACTATCTAATTATCAATTATTTCTGTCAAATTATCAATTGGTACTGTCAAATTATCAATTGGTAGTGTAAAATTTCATTAATGTAATAGTTGCAACTATTGCTGTTAACATTTCTATTATTTTTGTAAAAACTCTGATGGTTATTGTCAAACTTTAGTAACAACTGTTATATTTTCAATAAATACTGTTATAATTACAATTATTGCTACGAAAATTTCAATTATTACTGTCAAATTTCAAATAAGTTGACAAACTCTCATTGACATTTAAAAAAAAAGTAATAATTAGATCATAAAAAGATATGTTTTAATTATTACTGACAAATTTCATTATTATGTCATAATTGCAAAGATTGCTCTTCAAATTTCATATCAATTCTGTAGAAATTGTAATGATTACTGCCAAGTTATCAGTTATTACTGTCAAATTATCAATTAGTACCGTCAAATTTCATTACTGTCATAGTTCAACTAACTTCAACTAAATTTCAATCATTTCTTGTAAAAATTTTAAAGGTTATTGTCAAACTTTCATGACTACTGTCATATTTTCAATAAATACTGTTATAATTTCAATTATTGCTATAAAAACTTCAAATATTAGTGTCGAATTTCAATTACGTTGTCAAATTCTCATTGATTTCTGAAAATTTTATCGTAGTTTGATCTTAAAAATATATTTTTTAATTATTCTATTTCAAATTTTAATTATTACTGCCAAAATTTATTATTCTGTTTTACTTCAAATATTGCTCTTGAAATTTCTATTAGTTCTGTCAACATTTCAATGATTATTGTCAAACTTGAATGACATCATCTCCAATGATATTTTCAATAATTACTGCTAAAATTTCAATTGCTATCAAAATTTCAAATACGATCTCAAATTTTCTCTGATTTCTCAAATTATTACAATAATTGTTTATAATAATACAATAATAAAATAGTTTTTCAATTATGTATTCTTCTACAATTTCATTTATTCATGTCAAATTTAATTGTTCTGTCATATTGCAGGTTAGGTTTGGTTAGGTTAGGTTAGGCTTTTGAAACCTAGTTCAGTTTCAGTAAATTTTGTACAAATTTCAATGATTACAGCAAAATTTGCAATTATTGTATCGTAATTGCAAAGATTACTCTTAAAGTGATTATAAATTATTATTTAAGGTATTAATTTGTACTTTCTGGTAAATTATTTCTTTTTTACCGCTAGTTTGGCTGACAGGTTAGAACGCTTGCTTAGCATGCACGAAGACCTGGGTTCGAGCCCCAGTACAGGTAGTACATTTGTACTGAGAAACTAGTGCCATTCGCCGTTGGAAGCTCATTAACGGCGCTCTAGAGATCGGGGGCGAATTTCTAGAGTAACAAGCCGTAACTCAATACACACACTTACACAAAACACACGGCAGAAGGACCCCCGTTGGTCGATAGCCAGTTAGGGATAATATCCCTAACAAATACAGTCACTACTACTATTTCTTATTTTATTTTATTTCGTTATTTTTGTTTTTGCCTTACTAGTTTCGGACTTATTATTAAACTTAGGACTTATTATTAAACCATCGTCAGAGGCCTGATGTTGATAACTGCAATTTGGCCGTTTATGTTCTTTGATTTTCTTTTCTTGTAAATAGTCGAGATTATATATAAATATTGATAGATGTCTATTTTGTACCAGGATAGCACAAAATGGTCTAAATGAAATAGTAGAGACTTTCTGAAAAATCGTTAACCATACAAAAGCAAAAAAATTAAAAATATCACAATTATTAAGTTACATCACATTTCCTGTAGATATATTTGACTATAGACCTTCCCTTTTATTCTGTATAGCATAAAATCAAAATCGTCGTGTAATATTTTAACGCTTTCTTCAATGCCGGGAGTAATAGCTGTGCCTCAGTGCACCTGGAGGCGTTTTGGATCCGTGCATCCTCACAAAAGAGCCAGGAACATGGTGTGCACAGGTCCGGACCGCGGAGATGGCTGCGAATTTTCCGGCCCGCTTGGCACGAATGGCGGCCGACTCCAGTAGAGATCGCTCTAAGCTGGCGTAAAGTATTGCCGGCCCAAGATAAATCGAAGTCCGATGTATAATGCTCGAGAGAACGCCTCGCCCTTTCAATGCCGTTCGTTTTTATGGTCAAGGAAATAGAGTGTTTTGCAATAATAATAATGATAATAATCCTACTTCACCCATCTGTAGCCATAAGCGTCAATACACAATTATGGGTGGGGGGGGATATAAGGTTGTATCTCACAAAAGTATATTCCAACAATTAACAAATGGTAACCATAAGGTTCAGGGTACATATGCACTACGTGGCAACCCATCACTTTAACACAGTACATTTTTTTAAACTAGAAGATGTTTAATTGCCAGATTTCATTTATTAGAATCAGATAATAATTTGAATCTTTGAAGACATATTCATGAAAAAATATACTTAGGTCGACATTAATGAGTTTTAGCCTTTTACTGGGCCTTTGGCATTACTGGAATGTGTAAAGACAATAGCTAGTTCCAAATCACTTCCTGGTATTATCACGGTGTAAAATCCCCATCCATTCAAGATGTGCATATTAAGAATAATTTGTGACTATTGTGATTTTTAATAAGAAAGGTGCTACCATGATGCCATGATGCCATAATACTTTATTCACAATGAAATACAAGGCTAACACTAATGTATGTATCCATTGTATCCATACATGCATACATTGTATCCATTAAGTTAATTTTCATGTATTTTGTTATTTAGGTAAAACGTTCCATTTGTTTTCCTCAGTATAGTTTTATCTACTAAAGATGATTTCTCTGCGATTCAAATGTACATTGAGCTCAAATAATTTTTGTATCACAATTTTTTGTGTACCTAATCTGTGACGAATTTAGAATTGACTCCAATGATATAATAATAAAAGTATAGGTACACATTTTAATAATATTTTTATTAATTCAAAATTTGACAGTATAATTAAAATTTGACAGTAATCATTGAAATTTTAGTAGAAATATATAATAAATTTACATCTCCTATACCCTTTCGGGTATCGAGATTCATGCCACCACTAATTTATGTTGTCTACGAAGTTTTTCCATCACCTTTCTATTTGTAGCTTTCTATTTGTAGAAATATAATGTAGTTTCTATTTCCTGGCATATTGTTGATTAAGAGCGTTTCTTCTTAGGATCTCTTCTATGTTGTTTTCCCATCTTTTCCTTGGTCTTCCTCTTTCCTTCTTTTTCCTTTCGTCTTTTGATGACCATACTATTTTTGTTTGTCTGACTTCTGGCATTCTTATCAGGTGCTCAAACCATCCTAGTTGTCGTTTCTGTATTAATTTTTGCACACTTTGTATTTATAGGTTTTCCCTCATCTGTTCGTTTCTTACTCTGTCTAATCTCGTGACTCCTTCAACTTTTCTGAAGTATCTCATTTCGGTTGCTTGTATTTTGTTCATTTTCTTTTCATTTGTTATCCAGGTTTCGCTTTCATATAAGAGTGTTGGTATATAAATTGTCTTGAAGAGTGTAATTTTCCTGTTTTTGGATTTTCTTCTATTGTTTAGAATGTACTTGTTCATTGCATAGTAGGTTTTATTGGCGGCCATGATTCTGTTATTTATTTCGTTTTCCATGGTTCCTTTATTATGTATTATTGTACCTAAGTATTTGAAGGTTTCAACTTGTTCTATCCTTTTCAAATTTATTAGTGTTTTTGCTTTTGTTTCTTCTTTTGCTACTACCATTACTTTTGTTTTGTTTACATTAATTACCATGTTGTGTTTTTTAAGTTCCTCCTGCCGTATGCTTACATTGTGTTGTATGTCTTCGTCGCTTTTGGCTAGCATGACTAAATCATCAGCAATAGCACATTCTGCAATCACTATTCTTTTCATTTTATAGTATCCTATTTCTACCTTCTTGGTGTTATACTTAATTTTTTTCATTATGTTGTCTAGGAATATAATAAGGAGCAGAGGGCTAAAAGCGCCCCTTGTCGAAGGCTTTGTGTGGTTGTGAAATTCTCATATGTTGAATTATTTGTCCTTACGTAGTTTTTTTGTGGTTTTATACATACTCTTGATTGCTTTTATTAAATGCACTTTTATCTTCCTTTCTTCAAGTATTTCCTACATTTGGCTCTTGGGACTCTATCAAATAGCTTTTGTAAGTCTGCGAATAGCATGTATAGTTTGTTGTTTTGTCTAAAAAATTTTCCTTTCCCTTTCATGAATCCACTTCGTAAGTTTTCCATTGATTTTTCAATTTACTTTCTCAGTTTGTTCTCTAGTATTAATTCATACAGTGTTGCGGCTGTGCACAGCACGGATATTCCCTCTTTTTTTATGTATTGGGAAGATCACTGCTTTTTGCCAGTCTGCTGGTAGTTTTCCTGTTTCCCATATTCTATTTGGTAACTGTAGTAGTAGTTATTTCCCATTCTTTCCTATATATTTCAGCTGTTCAGATTTGATTTTGTCGTGACCTGGGGCTTTTCCGTTCTTTAACCTCTTTAGCGCGTTTTCTTCTGTTATAGATCCCTCTTCTTCTTCTGTTTTGTTACTTTTTTCTAGTTCCTCTTCGTTTTCATTTCCTTCATTGGTTGTCTCTTTTCCAGACAAAAGGTTTTGAAAGTGCTCTTTCTATCTGTTCATGATTTCTTTATCCTCTTTCATTAGTAGACCATGTATATTTATGAGTAGCTTTAGGTTTGTTGCTTTTTCCTTTCTGCAGCTTTTCAGTGTTCTGTACAAAAGTTTTTGATTTCCTTTCAAATGTTCCTCCAATTTGGTTCCAAAATACTCCCATTTTCTGTGTTGTTCCTTCCTTATTATTGCTTTTACTTTCTTTCTTTTCTGCTTGTAAATTTTGTAGTCTTCTTCGTTTTTTGTGCTTAGGTATTTTTTCCATTTTTGTTTCTTTTCCTAACTGCTTATTACTGTACTGTACTACTTACCTTATTATTGCTTTAACACTCTTTATTTGCTGCTTGTATATTTCGTAGTCTTCGTTTTTTTGCTTTCGTATTTTTTTCCATTTTTGTTTCTTTTTCCTAATTTTTTTCTTCACTTCTTTGTTCCACCAGCTTGTTTGTTTTTTGATTGGTGTACTTTTAGTTTTTTTTCTTCACTTCTTTGTTCCACCAGCTTGTTTGTTTTTTGATTGGTGTACTTTTAGTTATTTTGCCTCTCTTACTATATATTTAAAATTTACCCTTAAATCTTCTACTTTTGTTTTTCCGCTTTTTTGAGTGCTTCTTATTGGTTCTTGTATTGATTCCTGGTAGTTTTCCCTTACTTGTTTGCCACTTGCTATGCTTGTAAATTCTGAATTTCTCTATTCTCACTTCCTTATGGACTGTTTTTTGTATTTGTTTCGGTTCCCTTCTTGTTGTTTTTATTCGTGCTGTTAGAAGATAGTGGTCACTGTCAATTTCGCTACCTCTTTTAACTTGAATGTCCATTACTTCTTTTAGTTGTGCGTTGTTTGTTAAAAAGTAGTCTATTATGGACTTCTCGTTTCTGTTTCTTTCCTCTCTTGTGTATTTGTGTATTTCCTTGTGTGCAAATTTGGCGTTTAAAATTGTTAGATCATCCAATAAGCAGAAATCAATAGTTCTTCTTCCATTGTTGTTGATCTTCGTTTCTCCGTGTGTTCCTATTATGCTCTCTAATCCCTTGTTTTTCCTTGTGTGCAAATTTGGTATTCATTATTGTTAGATCATTCAATATGCAGAAATCAATAAGTATTCTTCCATTGTAGTTAATCTTCGTTTCTTCGTGTGTTCCCATTATGCTCTCCGGTCCATTGTTTTTATTCCCTACACGGACATTTAGGTCTCCTATTACGTATGTTGGCTCTGTAAGATTTTCATATTCTTGTTCTACCTCTTCCCATAACTGGTCTTGGTCGGTTTCGCTTTCATCTACATTTACTCTATATACTACCATGATATTTGCTTCAAACTTATCTTTCTCTTCTAATTTGACCGTCAGCATCCTTTCATTTATGCACTTCCATTCCGTGATTATTTTTTCCATTTTCTTTCTTATTATACATCCCACTCCTGCTTTTGCTCTCTCATTTTGTTCTACTCTACTGTATATTAGTATGTGCCCGTTTTCTGTTCTCTGTATTCCTTTTCTTCTCTTCTTTTTTTCTATTATTATTAGTATATATGTTTCTGCTGTTTCGAGTGTTACATGGGATTTCTGTATGAATTTTTTATATTTTCGTGGACAGATCTTTGAAGTTCTCTATTTTACTTTGTTTCATTTGCTTGATTTCGTTTTGAATGGTTTTTTGGTTGGTCCTTGTTTGTTTAAATATTTTGTAGGGTTGTTTTGTTCGCTGTGTATTTATTGTTATTAATATTGGGTTATGATCTGATATGCTGATGGGGAGTATATCTATTTGTATATATATATGTATATGATATGTATATGTTTTTTTTTTCGTTCTATATTGGTTACGACGTGATCTATGATCCTATTTTCTCCGTTTGGGTTTATGTGTGTAGTGTGTTTATTGTTTATTTTGTTTATGATTTTATATTCTCTCTCTATTAGAGATGCTTTATATATTTTTTTTTTTCATTTTTTTTTGCTATGTTTATGTTTGTGTTACCTATTATTATATGATTTTTTTAAATGTTTGTTATAAGTTCTTTTGGTGTTCTTAGTTAGTTCTTAGTTTAGTGTTCTTGTATTTCGTATTTTATTTGGGGTGGTTTACATGTATTTGTTATGTATGTTTGTTCTTGTTTTAGTTTTATTGTGATAATCTTAATATCCTTTATGTGTTTTTTCGTTTTAATTTCGTAGGGTTTGTCTTCTTTTATGAGTGTGGCAGGGCCCCTTACTCTTTTTTTCTCTGGAATTATATATTGGGTTATAGCCCTTCATGTTATGTAGTGTTTCTATTTCTTTCGTTAGCCATGTCTCGTTGAATGTTATCATATGTGGCGTTTGATGTAAAATTGGTATGGTGTCAATTTCTTCCAATTTTTTTTTATAGATCTTGCTTCAGGTGGTATATGATTATTTCCTTTTTTTCTCGGTATGACTTTTGTTGTTTTGTTTGTTTTTCTACTGTGTTGTTGTTCGGTTTTATTTTTCTAAAAAAAATTTGTCGTGGTTGAATCTGTATCTGTTGCATCTGACTCCTTTCGGCCAGTAATCACATTTATATATTTCTTCTTTATGTGATACGTGATTTATGTGATATGGGAACTTCTACTTAATAATATTTTGTGTTGTATGTGGTTGTGTTTTCCTTGATTGTTACGTTTTCTTCTTCTTGGTTAGTTTTATTCACAATGTATTTTTTTATGTCATCATTTGCTGTTTCGCTGTTTACTCTTGTTAGGCATAGCTAGATTTTCTTTGTATTTTCGTTTTTTCTCTGGAATTTTAGATTGTTGGTTTCTGCTGATCCTGTATTTTTGGTTTTCCTTGTTGTTTGTGATGTGTATTTCTCTCGCTCGTCTGGTTTTCTGGTTTATCTTCTGTTGTTTACTTCTTTCCATATTTCAGTTTTCTCTGGTTGTGTTTGTGTGTCATTTTGTTTATGATAGGTTGAGTTATCTTTATTCTTCAGCTTTTCGCTGTATGTTTCTGTCTCGCTAGATGTGTTTCTTTGGTTGCCTCTCTCAATTTTCTGAGTGTTATGGGATTCTTTTAAAATTTTCTGTTATTTTTGACGATTGCTTATTTGTGTATTTGGTTTGGGTTAATTGGTCATTGTTAGTATTATTATCCGCTATATTTACATTACTTACTGTTTGTTTTTTAGGTTCTTGTTCCATTTTGGTTAATTTTTTTTATCTCTGTTGTCAGTTTTAGGTTTTCTGTGATAAGTTTGTTAATTTTTCTTCTCGTGGTTTTACCAGTTTCTCTATTATTGCGATTATAGTAGCTTCAATGTTGGTGGGTTTGTTTTTGGTTAATTTCCTGTTTTCTTTGCTGTCTCCGTATATAACTGTGTCTTTGTTGTTTGTGGTTATGTTGTCATTTGTGCACTTGCATTTCCAAATCTTTATGTTGCCGTTTTCTCTGATATTGACAAATTGTTCCTCCGTTATGCCTACACAGTGTGGGTGATATATTTTTTGGCACTTGCTATTTGTGCATTTTATTATATCTCTTTGTCTGTTTATCATTGTCCCGCACGGCGCCATGATTTTCAGTAGATTTGTGTTTCAAATGCTTCTATTAGTTCTGTTTCCTTTCCTTTCAGACTGCTTATGTTCCAATTTCCTATATCTACTGTCTTATTCTCTTTTGACTGTACCGTTTTTGTTTTTTCCTTCTTTTTACCTTTGTCAGTATGTGCGCTTTTTGTCCCCTTATATTGTTTTCCGTTTTCTGAGTCCATTTCCATTGCTTGTTTCTTTATTGTTGTTTTTTTCCAGTTTATTAACTATTCCTGCCTCTTTTCTGTTTCTGTAGTGTGTTTATTGTTCCTTATATTACTATCTCTACTTAGTAGAAATAATACTCAATAATAATAATGTTTAATAACTCCAAGAGTAATCTTTGCAATTATGGCAAAATAATTGTAAATTTTCCAGTAATTTCTACTAAATTAACTGAAGTTTCAAAAGCAACCTCTGCAATTATGACAGAACTATTTGACATGAATAAATGAAATTGTAGCAGAAAACCTAATTGAAAAACAGTAAATTCTGATGTGTTGAAACGTCAAACAACTTTGTTTTTTGTATTAGAATTATTAGATATTATCCTGAACTATTATTTTTTTTATATGTGGGACCTGTATAAACTATTGGAATTACCAATAATGATATTATTCTTGTTATAGTTTCATCCTTTTTGGATACCAGTTAATATTATTCTTTTTATTGTTTTCTTCCATCTTTTTTGGAGTACTTACTTACTGGTAGTTTATAAACTACTAGTAAGTACACCAATGAAGAAGGAAGAAAACAATAAAAAATGATATTATTATTATAATACTTTTATCGCACATCTGTATAGTAACATATTTTCTGCTGCAGTTGCTCTAATCCCAACGAAAGTTATATTTATATTTCCGTACTGCATTGTTCCATCTTTTATATTGGAAGCTTCCCACATTATTGTAGTAAACAATGCAAGCTGACATTATCCGCATAAATCTTCCTGGAAACTGTTTACTAAAAGCTCAGGATGTTAAAAGCCAAGCGAGCGTTATACAAAATCCGTGCCTGCGAACTGCACAAAACACTGAAATTTCGGAAAGCACGTTCCCCGAACAAACGACCCCACAGATCACGCCATTCATTACTACCCCTACGCAGGTGGCAGGGCTCCCCGTCCCCCACGCATTAGCGCGGGCCGTGGGGGGCAAAAATTGGGCGGCCACGTAACGCACACCGGATTCCTCCACTCCTTCGCCTCCCACGTAAGGGCGCATTCCTTTATGGCACGCACACACACGCACACACTGGGCCCGTGCGTAGCAGTACATTACGTTTCCCTCGCTGGCGTAAGCCAATTCCATACTTTATTTAAAAGCCCGCCCCGCCCCGGGGCCCTTTGAGACTTTCCCTTTTCAAAAAGGGCCCCCTCACTCGTGAAACTCCTTAACGTCGTTTGATAAACACGGACGTCTCTGCAGCGGAATGAATTTATGAAAGTGCGGCGAGAGTGCGGGGGCGGGCGGCGTTTCGATTAATCGGGTGGAAGATGGACGAGCGGCGGACGAAACGCGCGAGATGGATTGCCGCCCGTTCTGCCCGTCCCATTGTTTTCGATTTAAAAATCGACGTGCAGCTTTTATTTCCTGCCTGGGCTTTTTTTTTATTGCGGCAATTAAAACCCGGCGCTTTAGTTATGCATCGCGCGGAATTCTGGTTCCAGCTGGGAATTCGAATTTTCCGGAATGCGAACGACCGTTTTTCAATTTAAACTATATGTGATGCGCGGCACATAAATAATCTAATTGGGTCACTTTTTAGGGAATTGGACAAAATATCCCCTCGCCAGCAATGAACTAATGTGTGCTAACTAAATAATAAAACACTACCAATTAATCAAACCGATGCGCCAAATGGATGTTTCCGAAATTTAGATCCATACAATAATGGAAAACATTCATTATATCATGATCAATTTTCGGTAGCAGAATACAGGTCAAACTTATCTAGTGGTGTAATTTTGAAATAATTCAAAATTAGTTACTATTAAACCACAGAACGAATCTAACAAACTATTAGTTCCTCTAAATTTGATAATAAGCTGAGATGTAATTATATCGATTGAACCGTAGAATAATCAGGAAGTAAGATCTCATGCAAAAAAATCCTCTCTAGCGTTTGGTGCAACCAAACATTGTCTATAGGCCATATTTTTGAGTAGGTTAAAGAATCTACCTATGTTCTTATTTGGCGCAACAATACTGTATGTATACCATTAAATCCATACTAAATTAGATACTATTAAGCCACAGAAAGAATCTAACAAACGTTTAGTTCCTGCAAATCTGATAATAAGCGGAGATGTAATTATATCGTTTGTACCGTAAAAAAATTAGGAAGTAAGATCTCATACAAAAAATCCTCTCTTGCGGTTGGTGCAACAAAACGTTGTCTATAGGCCATATTTTTGAGTAGGTTAAAGAATCTACACATACCTACCCATATTCTTATTTGGCGTAACAAAACTGTATGTATACCATATACATTGATGTTGCACTAAACGACTAATAATAATAATTCTTTATTCACGTCGCCACGTAATTACAGTGTAATTACATCGCTAGTGAATGTGACAGTCAACATTAAAATTACTAACAGCTAAAAATAGTAAAATACAATACAAAAATATAATACATAACTAAAATATTAATCATCATCAATAAGAAAACAGAAAACACTATGCCATGTCGTTTGTAAGGTACCACATAAAACACTGTAAAAATAGAAGCCTTAAAATTTTTGTTGTGATATGTGTCACACAAAATATGATTTTCAATTTTGTCGACACACTTTAGAAAATTTCAGAAATACTATTAACAATAACGAAAAATAAAAGTTTAAAATATCACAGTATAAGGTCTTTCAATATTCTAATGAACATTTGCGTTCTAAATAAGATTTAGTTAAACAGACAAAATCCTGTTTTCCTTTCTGATTTCATTTTTCAAAAGCGACCCAATGCCCTAATATACAGGGTGGTCACTTTTACGACGCTCACCATTTGGATATATTAAACGGATATATGTTCAGAGTTCGTCAAATGGGATAAAAGTTTCTCATTTTTGGGCCTTTCAATATACTGAGACGAAATTCGGGATATCTTGCACAGTTCCCGAAATATCGCTGAAAAACTGAAAAAATGCACTTTCCTTTTCCTTTTATAACGTTTTTACTTTTGAAGGAATTTTACGAAACTTGGTACTCAAAAGTAAAAAAGTTATAAGACGAAAAGGAATGAGCACTTTTTAAGTTTTTCAGCGATATTTCAGGAACTGTGCATGATACCCCGGATTTTATTTCAGTATATTGAAAGGCACATAAATGAGAAACTTTTAATCCATTTGACCAACTCTGTATGTATTTCTGTTTAATTGATCCTAATGATGGCCGTTGTAAAAGTAACAATCCTGTATAAAAAATATATTATACAGGGTGAGTTTCTTGTTCATTTTAAGCATTGGTATCTCGGAAACCATAAGACATAGACATTCGGTTAAATTACCAAAGAGTTGTCGTTTTAACAGGTTATGCAAGATATGCTTTTGTTTTATGAAAATAGACCACAGTTTTTCAGATATAATACTTTTTTTTTTAATTGGCAATCATAGTTCTCGTTGACATTTTTAAAAAGGACAAGTTTTTGTCTTTTTTAGCTCTTTTTAGCTCTTGCTAAAATTTGATAATGTTATACATTTTGCCGAAACGTACATTCCCGGAGCAGAGATTTTTAATTACTTCTCTGTGGTGTCGGAGCAATATGGTGAAACATCAGACATCAAGAACTGATGTCACTCATGATGGCCAATTATCTGATTGGAATAAATTTTATGTATTTAAAAAAAAAAAATTGTGTTCACCTGTTCAAGTGTTTTTCGAAAATTCCTACAAAAATAAATCTAGGTTTTGAAACTTTATACTATACTATATGTAAATAATTACAAAGAACATTAAATATATTAAATTTTAAACAATGAAAACAAAAACTTAATTTAAATGCAAATATATTTTTGAGAAATGAGAAGAAATGACGAGAAATCAATGACTGCCACTAGTTTATAAAGATGTAAAAGAATATTGAATAGACTACTACTATTAAACTTTACACAATAACAGCGCCCTTTACAGCAAACTTGAATAAAAAATCATTCTCTGGGAGTCCAAAAATACAAAAGAAAAATAGATTTTACACCAAAAATGCAAACAGTTGATCAATATGCGTTTAATTTTTCAAAATGTGAGACTCCCGGATATTACCTACTACCAAAACTACTAAATTTTACTCAAAAACAGTAAACTTGAAACAATCAGAGCCAGAGTCCAAACATTTCATTACTCGATTTAAAAAACAAAAGCAAAACATAGATTTTACACTAAATATGCAAAAAGTTGATGAATATGCTTTTAAATTTTCAAAAAAAAGAGACTCCAAGAAATTATTTCCCAAAAATGTTGCGCGAAATTAGTTGCTTTAATAAAAAGAAAAACATTCTCTCTCCAAGTTTCCAAAATCCCCAAATTCCAAATACAGTGCGAGTTGTTTTTACGCAAGCCATTTAAAATATAAAGTTTGTATTATAATTTAAAAATTGTGCCTTTATTTTCAAAAACAAAAGCATATCTTGCATAAACTCTTAAAACGACAACTCTTTCCTCATAAACCAAATCTCTATGTCTTTTGGTTTCCGAGATCCCAATGCTCAAAATGAAAAGAAAACTCACCCTGCATATTCGATTTTACACAAAATATGCGAAAATTTGATCGTATTGATCAAATTTTTGAAAGCGTATTGTTTTCAAACCTAAATAAAAATGAGACTCCTAGAAATTATCTATTAGCAAAACTACTAAATTTTACTCATAAACAGTAAATTTGAATAAAAATTCAAACTCTGAACGCACTGAGTGTTAAAAAATACTAAAATTATTCGATTTTATGCAAAAAATAGCATAACTTGATCATTACGCCTTTAAATTTTCAAAATGTATAATTTTGTTATTGCGAAAAATATCAGATGCCAAATTTTACTTAAAAACGGGAACATTGATCTATACGTAAAAAATAACAAAGAAAATTAGAGGTAAACTACCAACCATTAAACTTTAAAGAATGAAATTAAAAATTAGTCACTATGCAGTGACATTTTTGAGAAATGAGACAACGAGAAATGAAATAACTACCACTAGTAAATAGAGATATATAGGACTATACCCCTACTATAAAAAATTACCCAAAAACAGTACACTTGATTAAAAAGAAATTCAGACTCTGAGAGTCCAAAATTTAAAAAATACTCGATTTTACACAAAATATGCAAAATATTACTTAAATACGCTAAACTTAAATCAAAATATTAAAGTCCAAACATACCAAAAATAATCGTAATTAAAGCAAAAGGAAAATTATATACCAAAGTATGTTATCAATATATGGCTTTAAATTAAAGAAAAATGATACATCCAGAAATTATCTGTTACCTAAAAAATATGCAAAAATTTTATCAATACGGCTTAAAATTTAAAAAAAAAAATTAGACTCACGGAAATTATCTATTACCTAAACTACTAAATTTTACTCAAATACGGTAAACTTAAATAAAAATATCAGAGCCTGAGTCCAAACATACCAAAAATAATCGTAAATAAGGCAAAAGGAAAATTATATACCAATAATGCAAAAATGTTATCAATAAGGCTTTAAATTTTCAAAAAATGATACTTCCAGAAATTATCAGTTACCTAAACTACTAAATTTTACTCAAAATAGTAAACATGTATAAAAATGAAATTCTAAGTGTCACAAAATTTAAAAATAAACCATTTTACACAAAAAAATTGCCTTTAACTATTCAAAATGTATAATTTTATTATGAAATAATATCAGATTTCGAATTTTACTTAAAAACGGCAACATTTATGTCTATCATTTTATATCTATGTATATCTAATAAATTACAAAGAAGTTTAGAGGAACTTCTAATAATTTAAATTTTAAACAATAACATAACTTGTACCTATTGTTTAACTTATCATATCTGTATAATTAGAGCAAAGTGACTTAATAAATTGGTATTATTGTATTATTATTATAAGAAATAAAACTTAATTATTATGCAATTACATTTTTTAGAAATGCGACGACGAGAAATATATGACTACCACTCGTAAATGGAGATATAAGAGAATATAAAATGGACTACTATTATTAAACTTTACCCAACAATAACACCCTTTGCAAAAACTTGAATAAAAAATCAGGCTCTGAGAGTCCAAAAATACAAAAGAAAAACAGAGTTTATACCAAAAAGTTAAAAAAAATCATCAATATGTGTATCATTTTTCAAAATATGAGACTCCCGGAAATTATCTACTACCAAAAGTACTAAATTTTAGTCAAAAACAGTAAACTTCAATAAAAAATCAGTGCCTGAGTCCAAACAAACCATAATTCGTTATAAAAAAATGCAAAAAATCGATTTTACACCAGAAATGCAAAAAATTGATCAATGTGCTTTTAAATTTTCAAAGAATGAGACTCCTAGAAGTTATCTACTACCAAACCTGCTAAATTTTACTCAAAAACAGTAAACTTGAATAAATAAATCAGTGCCTGAGTCCAAACATACCATAATTCGTTATAATAAAATGCAAAAATTGATTTTACACCAGAAATGCAATAAGTTCAACAATATGCTTTTAAATTTTCAAAAAAATGAGACTCCTAGAAGTTATCTACTACCAAAACTACTAAATTTGGCACAAAAACACTAAACTTTAATAAAAAAATCCTAGGCCAAGTCCTATAATACCAACAATATTCAATTTTAGAACAAAA
This sequence comes from Othius punctulatus, assembly GCA_951805005.1. Classification (NCBI taxonomy): domain Eukaryota; kingdom Metazoa; phylum Arthropoda; class Insecta; order Coleoptera; family Staphylinidae; genus Othius; species Othius punctulatus. The sequence continues at coordinate 104,600,588 of OX638139.1, read as the reverse complement.
AAATTATTGAAAAAACTTGATCAAAACGCTATTACATTTTCAGAGAGAAGATTCCCAGAAATTAAATACAACCAAAACTACAAAATTATACCCAAAAACTGAAAACTTGAATAAAAAAATCTGACTCTGAGATTCCAAATGATTCCAAACACATTCGATTTTGCTCAAGAGAGTCCAAAAAATACAAACGAAAAATATATTTTACACCAAAAAATTAAAAAAATATGTTCAATATGCCTTTAAATTTTCAATATATGGACCTCCCGGAAATTATCTACTACCATAACTACTAAATTTTACTCAAAAACAGTAAACTTGAATTAAAAAAATCAGTGCCTGAGTCCAAACATACCATAATTCGATATAAATAAAAAGTGAAAAACATCGATTTTACACCAGAAATGCAAAAAGTTGATCAATGTGCTTCTAAATTTACAAAAAATTAGACTCCTAGAAGTTATCTACTACCAAAACCACTAAATTTTACTCAAAAACAGTAAATTTGAATAAATAAATCCTAGGCCAAGTCTAATAATACCAACAATATTCAATTTTAGAACAAAAAAATTATTGAAAAAACTTGATAAAAACGCTATTACATTTTCAGAGAGAGGATTCCCAGAAATTAAATACAACCAAAACTACAAAATTATACTCAAAAACAGAAAACTTGAATAAAAAAATCTGACTCTGAGATTCCAAATGATTTAAAACACATTCGATTTTGCTCAAGAGAGTCCAAAATATACAAACGAAAAATATATTTTACAGCAAAAAATTAAAAAATATGTTCAATATGCCTTTAAATTTTGCAATTATGGGACGCCCGGAAATTATCTACTACCATAACTACTAAATTTTACCCAAAAACAGTAAACTTTAATAAAAAAATCAGTGCCTGAGTTCAAACATACCATAATTCGATATATATAAAAAGTGAAAAACATCGATTTTACACCAGAAATGCAAAGAGTTGATCAATGTGCTTCTAAATTTTCAAAAAATTAGACTCCTAGAAGTTATCTACTACCAAAACTACTACATTTTACTCAAAAACAGTAAACTTGAATAAAAAATCAGTGCCTGAGTCCAAACATACCATAATTCGTTATAAAAAAATGCATAAAATCGATTTTACACCATAAATGCAAAAAGTTGATCAATATGCTTTTAAATTAAAACAAAAATGAGACTCTTAGAAGTTATCTACTATCAAAACTACTAAATTTGACACAAAAACACTAAATTTTAATTAAAAAAATCATAGGCCAAGTCCAAAAGTACCAACAATATTCGATTTTAGAACAAAAAAATTGAAAAAACTTGATCAATACGCTGTTCAGTTTCAAAGAGAAGACTCCCAGAAAGTAATAACAATGAAAACTGCAAAATTTTACTCAAAAACAGTAAACTTGAATAAAAAATCAGACTAAGATTCAAAAGATTCTAAAAACATTTTGCTCAAAAAACAAAACACAAATACACATACAGGGTTGCTAAAAAGTGTGTATACGGGTAAATATTTTAAAAGCAGTTTATCAAAAGTAGTTTAAATTTTGCCTACGCTCATAAGTATTTAAATTTTAGCGATGGAGATATTTTTAAAATAAATGCCTTCGTCTCTTTTGGAGATTGATGGCTGCAATTATTGTGGTATTTTAATGAGAGTGGGGTTCGTAGTGGGTTCAAGGGGTTAGTAGTTTGATCAATGATGTACACAAATGAAGGTAAATAAGGACAAAGGGTTTTTGAATGGCACGAGGCATCATAATATTCTTGAAACGAGTTATTTTGTTTCTAAATTTAGTGATGTATTTTAATATCGAAATAATGCTTAAATATCTGTACCATAGAAAACTGTATTTGTATGCTGTTGTTTCAAACGAGTTGTTTGTTTTAAAAGAAGCTGCAGATATCAAAATAAAATACAGCATCGTTTGACGTCAAAAAGATTGTAAACATATTACCAGCATTTTCCACAGAATCTCAACAAGTGCATTACCACAGAACTAGAAGAAATGTCCAGATATTTCAAAGCGATCTGTTGAAGGAATCGCAACATGTGTACGGTGCACCGCTTTTATTACACCGTAAGGGTGGGTAGAGAGAAAGGGCGCCCTCGAGGCACCTCGCTGCAGACGCGTAACCACCTAGCATCCCGCAATCGATCCTCCGAACTGAAGGGGGGGCGATGGGTATTCATCCCTCGGGCGACCGGTTCCTGGTATCCTTGGGGAGCCTGAAAATTCCGCGACTTTGCCTTCGAAATTTCATAATTAGATTCGCCCGCGGAGAGGGCTCATTTTAATAATCGCGGGGAATTGTAATCCGGGAGCGCGCGATTGAACCTCCCAGGATTTTTCTAATTAAAGCCTTGACAATGGATTCGGGACGCGTTGCCGTTGGTGATTCCGGATGACGTCACGGCAACCCTGATCGCATTATACTGTCGCGTTTTGCGTGTGTACAAAAAAAAATACGTTGCACAGTCAAATTAAATTTGGTGCTCTTTACCAACACATATACTCCAACATATTGTAATTTAGGAAATCATATTACTGATCCCTTTGACGATAACTGAGTTTTCGTGTGCATTTTTATAAATTTGTCGATTCATTCCTGCTCAAATTTATTGCAATTAATTTGTGAACGAATCCTCCACAAATGCCAAAAATGCAAATACCAAAATGCCAATATTAAATTCCCCTACATATATACAGGGTGGTTCATTAATAAACAAAGAAATATACGCAGCGATGTTAGAATAGAATAGAATAGAATAGAATATATTTTCATGCCTGTCGTCATGCATTAACAATTGCGTCATGCATTAAATGCATTAACAATAACATGATTATCAGTAACATCCAATTTAAGCACAAAAATATCAATAAATACGCAAGGAGATGGAAAGCAGGAACGAAAAATCCATAATTCGATTCGGATTTATCAAATCTATAATCGATAAATTTTGGATTTGACAATCCAAATTTAATTATGGATTTGATGTTGTCTTGATCCAGAGAGAACATAAATCAGAGATATTGGATGTACAAGTGAGGAGAGGAATAAATATTGGCAGCGATCACTTCTTAGTAAAAATTAAATTCGCCCCGGAAGAAACCACCGCAAAAACACAATTAAAAAGCAATGAAAACAAAGACTACAACTGTCCTAGGAGCACACAAACTATTACAGGAAGGATTCGGGACAGAACTTGCTAAAAAGGTAACATGGACGATAAATACCAGCCAATGGCAAGAAACTGAAGATGAAGAATAATTGTGGAACCAATTCAAATCAGTTGCCTGCAAAGCAGCGGAAGAAGTATGTGGAGTAACAAAAAGTAGAAAAACAAAAGGACTGAATGGTGGAACGAAAGTGTGGAAAGGAAAATTTAAAGGAAAAAGAACGTTTGGAAAACGTACATTAGCAATAAGACTGAAGAAAACCACAAACTGTTAAAAGAACAAAGAGTAAAGGTTAAAAAAGAGGTTAAAGAAGCCAAACAACAACAATGGGAGGAATTCGGATAAAAAATGGAAGAAAATGGACAAGGAAATATAAAGCTGCTATACCGAACGCTAAAAAACTTATTTGTGATTTAAAAACTGATTTATTTTAATCTTTATTATATCTTTATTTATTCCTAACTAGTACTACCTTGGGCTGTTATGCCATCATCATAGGCACAATTCTACAAAGATTAGAATAATGGTTAATACAAATATAAAATCTATTATTAATAATAGTGTATGTGTTGTGTTAATGTTACTGTGTGGGTTAGCCTTATAAGGCTATACTCCTCTTATTTTCATACCTATGATTTTTTTTTTGCATTTATTTCATTGCTGCAATTAGGTTTGCAGTTTGCGCATAAAGCCTAAAATTTGGGAATTTTGGTTTTATAAACACTGTTATATTCAAAATATATAAAACTCCTGTTTTTGCTAATGTGTTCTGGTAATATCTTCTATTTAAAATATTTTTCTTTTATGGGATGCATACATAATAGCGGACCCAGAGCCTCTCCAGGTAAATTTTAGCGAGCCGGTCACTCAGCGACAACACTGAACCAAACACTGAACGCCGAATAGCTCCGAATGCAACCCCGTCCTCATCGCGCTCGACGAGACAAAGACGGCGAACCGCCGTGTCCCAGCGACCAGTGACATTCTTTGAGTCCATGACTGTATGTATGTACGTATTAAATATTCCGTTATTCGTCGAAAGCTTTCAACAAACTGTTAAAATAAAATAAACAATAATTGGAGACTAATTAGCGTAGTTTTAATCCCACGCAAGGGCGCAACGCAATTCCGAATATAACGAAGCGTTTCAGCTTAATCCCCGCTGCTGGTCAGCATCATTTTTCAATGGGGCGCCGCGCACAAAACCGCGGCGGCCCCAATTAATTACGGGGCTGCTAATTGGCCCCGATGGCGGTGACGGGGCCCGGAATTAAGACGACAAACACGTTCGGCTTGGTGCTCCGCCCGCCCAAATTTAAATATTTGATGAGCCCTCATCCGCCAGCCACGTCCGACTTTTGGGTTTCCAGGGGAATCCTAATGGGGCGTCGGCACGCTCCGGGACAAGAAGGCGCAATTGCCAAACTGCGAACGCACAAATCTGCAAATCCGCAAACGTGAGAGATGAGAGCCCCAAGGAATTTTAAGTTATCGGTGATGACTTTCCGAAAAATCAGTGGCGTTATACCGTTGCAATTTATATACAGAGTGATCCAAAAAAGTTGAGAAAGGGATGAATTTCACGTCACATTAAACTATGTAAATCCTTATGGGATATTGAGCTAGAACCCTCATACTTTATCTACTATCTTATATTTCAATTGAATCAAAGTTATTGATATCCGAAGCCAGGTGTACTTCTACGTGAGTAATTAATAGAGAGTGGACCAAAAAAGGTGAGGATATAAGACATTCGTATTTGTTTTGCGTAGGAAACACGATATTTTAAGACATATTTTGTTTACAGTGTCTTCTCTAAAGCCATGCTATTCAATACAAATTTAAGATAGTAGATAAGGTATGATGGTTCTGGCTCAATTTCCCATAAGGATTTACATTTCAATTTCACATTTTTAAGACATTTTAAGTTTACAGTGTCTTCTCTAAAACCATGCTATTCAATGAAAATTTAAGGTAGTAGATAAGGTATGAGAGTTCTGGCTCAATTTCCCATAAGGATTTACATTTCAATTTCACATTTTTAAGACATTTTTTGTTTACAGGGTCTTCTCTAAAACCATGCTATTCAATGGAAATTTAAGATAGTAGATAAGGTATGAGAGTTCTGCCTCAATTTCCCATAAGGGTTTACATAGAGGTCTAAATTTACTTTTTCCGGTCGTGCAACAGGTGTCTCACAACTATCCTACAGATGTCTTACATGTGTCTCACAGGTGCCTGACACGTGTCCCACGGGTGTCTCACACATGCGTCACACCCCTGTATATCTTCAATGCAAAACTGTCTCACAGGTGGCTCACTACTGTCTTACCGATGCGCCTCACACCCGTTTCATAGATGTCTCACATGTATCTCACAGGTGCCTGACACGTGTCTCACAGGTGTCTCACGCATGCCTCACACCCCTGTATATCTTCAATGCAAAACTGTCTCACAGGTGTCTCACGACTGTCTTACAGATGTGCCGCACACCCGTCTCATAGATGTCTCACACCTATCGCACGATCGAAAAAACGTAAATTTATACCCCCTAGGTAAATCCTTATGGGATTCATTATCCTAAATCTATTTTAAGCCAGAACTCTCATACGTTATTTACTTAAAATTATTCGAATTTTCGCGATATTCTTTGCGAATTGATGACTTAATCCGCCACTAGAAAACAAATTTGTTGAATTACAGAATGCTGACTCAGTTGGAAGTTATCGTGGCTTTAGTTGCATATTTTATGCACGTGTCTACAATTTAACCGCTCATATAGCGCCGAATCGGTGATATGTAGAAAATAAACTTTAATATACAGGGTGTCCTAAATAGAGTAGGATTGCATGGGTATCTTTGTTTTTTTGTAAGCTAGAGATCTGGTTAAATGGGCAATGTCATGCAGTTTTGTATACTTGTTCAGATTATGTTGAAACATTTAATTATTATTCTAAAAAAAACAAAAAACTACGATATCTCCATAATTATTAAAGATGCGGAAATAAGTTTAAAATAAAAGTTACTTGATTCGATCGCAAAACTTAAGAATTAAGTCAAAACAAAAGTCAAGATGGAGGTTTCCGAGATATTAATAGCAACTATCTAATTCTAAATGGCCGTCATATTTGATTTTTACACGTTTCAATCAACTTTTTGTTTCTATTTTTAACGATGTATAACAACCTATGTTAAAATAAACATAAGGGATATATCAAATTGTTCCTATTTTTATTTTTATTCTGTAAATTATTTTTAAATCAAATGCAAAAAACCTGATACAACTAAGTACTAAAATAATGCTCAAAATGCTGAATGTTATAGGCTAAATGGCCAAAAAGAAGCTAAACACATTTGGCGACGTTTTAGAATATTGCCAGTTACTTATCGCAATGTGTTGCGAATAACGCCTTTTATTGCCTCTGTCATTGCTTCACGAAGTTTATCTACATTATTATAATTGAAGTTACTTCAATAATTTTTTTTAAGTACTCTACAAATAAAAGTCAAGAGGCAGCAAGTATGCAGATCTGGCTGGCCAATGAACAGATGAATTAGTCGCTATTAGTTTGTTATTAAAACGGCCATTTAAATAATTAATAACATCTCTAGCATTGAGTTGAGGGGCGCCATCTTACTAGTACTATATTTGAATATTTTTTGCCAAAGGTAAATCATTCAATAAATCTTATAAGGTTGTTTGAAGAATTTCCAAACGACGTTGTGCAGTTAGAAATATTATAGCCCCATGAAAATAATATACCATAATGCTTCAAAATAGGTTAAAGCTGAACTGCATTTGGTTTTTCCATGGAATCACTATTCATTATCATTATCACAGGTCTGGATTGTCCTGATCCCAAAAGTGTTCGTTATGATGATTAAATAATCCACAATAAGAGAAGTAGGGTGCATCTATCCATATAAATGTGTTTATAAAATCACCATTTTCCGTAATTTTGTTGATTAACCTTCTGCAAATGTTAATCTACGGATGTTATCATTTGCTTGTAAAGTATGAGAAATATGCAATTTATAAGGCTAAAACTTATATATTTTTTTAAATTGATGATGCTCTAGATTTCGATACGTTTACTTGATTTTCTATTTTCCGAGTAGAAATTTTCGGATTAGCGAACATGTAACGCTGTCAATTGTTTTTTGCCAATAACTGTCAGAATGTTTTTATACTTTATTGTTATTTTACTACTTAGTTGTATTACTTTTTTTGATTTTTTTTAACCTTTGTATTTAAAATAAATTAAAAAATAAAAATAAAAATTGGAATAATTATTATTTCCCATATTTCTTATTTTGACATAGGTTGCTACACATCGTTGAAAAGAGGAAAAGAAAGTCTATTAAGATATATAAAAATCAAATATGGCGGCCATTTAAAACAAGATAGTTGCTAATAATATCTCGGAAACCGCCATCTTGACTTTTGTTTTAACTTGATTCTTAAGTTTGTGCGATCGAATCAAGTAACTTTTATTTTAAACTCATTTCTGCATCTATAAAAATTATGGAAATATCGGAGTGTTTAGCAAATCGCGATTTTTTTGTTTTTTAGAATATCTTCTAAACTGCTCCGAAAATTTTTCATCATAATTTGAACCAGCATATAAAACTGCACCATATGGCCCATTTAACCATATCTCAAGCTTTAGGAATAAGAAAGATGCCCATGCAATCCCACTCTATTTAGGACACCCTGTATATGTCTACTTATATTTTCGTGATTTTTTGCACTTATCAACGAATTCATTACTTACGTAGCATTGAAGGCAATTAATAGCAGATACATATGGAAATTATCAAGTTTTAAGATTTATGCATAAATCTATGAGTTCAAATTATTAATGATTACTCTTACTGGTTACTTATATGGTTATCAGTGATTCTACAACTCATCAAACTTAAGTTTATCAAAATTAATCGATGTCATTTAATAACGAATTGCTTTAGTGCCGATTTCGGTTCACTTTACTGCAGATTTATCGTACTCTATGGCGGATTTCTGAAAAAAATGTCGTGGGCACCTTTCTCCATAAGAATAAAATGATAAAATATAAATTTCAACGCTGTTTTGTCGCAAAAAGATAATGCTATAATATTTTAATTCCTGCATTACTATTTGCCAATAACTAATTTATTATTTTTTCCAAAACGAATCGACAAAAATCTCTTTTCATTGCACTAGATTAGGTTTTTTTAAACTTTAAAATGAGGTATCGCAAGGTGGGGGGTGCCATTTGAAATTTTAAAGTGGCGATGGTTAGGGAGAAGGGGGTGACACTTAAAATTTAAAAAAACTTCCTCTTCCAAAAATCGACAATCGACAATCGACAATCAATTGCCGTGTTTTTTTTATCAAGTTAGCATTCAACAGTTATCGAGACCGGCTACTTTTGAAATGTACACCTGGTATAATAAAATTAGGACAAAAAGGTATATTGCCTATCTAAAAACGTTAATAGTTACGGGTACATCATTTGACAGCATCACATTCAAATATTAAATACAGCTATGTCATATTTGCATTTGATATTTGAATGTGATGTTGTCACATAGCAAACACTTTACTATAACGTTTTTTGATACGCCCGATTGTTTTACTTTTATTAAATTATCTGTAATAGTTTGAAATTATTGACAAAAAGCTTCGTTTCTCTCAAAAGTTATCCAGTTTGAGATGTTTTATCACTTTTATTAAAATAATATTGAAATTAGTGCCAAAAAGCAAAAATATGATAGGAGTAGATACACCAATTCGCAGCTTTCAATTTTCTTTCTTCAAAAACCATTTGATAATTTGATTACCAAAAAATAAAATAATCACCATTTTCAGAATTGTGTTCGTGTGTTGATGACTTATTTATATATTCGGCTTTGAGTACATTCCTTTACGGATAAACCCGCTTTTTTGGAGTTTACATTGTTCACATTGTCACTGCTTAAGAGGCGTTCAGTTTGTAAAAGTACTGAACAGTAACGTTAGTTTTAGAGTCAACAGCGGAGCTCGTGAGGTTGCATACCAACGTATCCAGTTAATCCAGCATTAATTAATTCATACTTCCTTCCTATTAGCGGGTTTCACGAGGTTGGAATCGGATGATTCGTTACCTAACAAGTATTTTGTTGGCGACAAAGCTACAATGAAATACCGGAAATAGTTCTGCCATTAAAAGCGTGAATTGTGAGGGAGCGGCCTTTTGTGTAGGCCTCCCACTACAGTCGAGAACTGGATCAAGCGACCTAGTACATACGTTATATTTATGCAGGCCGCCCTAAATCTTAGGTGAGAATTAGCTTCTTTTTGTTTGACATGTGGTATTCATGCCACCCCCTGCCTCTAGGGCGGTTTTCCTTGAAGAGCTATCTACGTGGATTAGAACTGCCCCAGCACCCCCAAGCTAACATGTCCGCGCCGAGTCCAGAAAGGGACCCCAGGCAGCGTGAAAAGCGTGAAGGGTTTTTCTCCTTATCCCGTCACCCGAATCCAGAGAGGAAAATATCAAGCCAGATAGAAATTTTATTATTTTCCTTGATTTCATTAATTAACTAAATTTCTTTAGTTTCATTTACTTCGTAATTCATATAGTTATTCGTTTGCTTTCAGTTGTCGTTTCTGTATTACGTTGTTCGGGCACGTGACTGGCACTATACCCATTACTGGCACTATAGACTTCCACTATAGCCATTACTGGCACTATAGATTGGCACTATTGACAGGCACTAGCACTATTGCCATTTCCGGTCCACGGCTCGCGTTTGTGCACAATCGCCGGTAGCGGCCATCTTTGCGGAAACTGCACCCGGGTCCGTCAAATGTGCCATTCAATTTTGTACCAATCATTCCTTCGTTAATGTTTATTATTCAATAAATGCATGTAGTTGTGGGACTTTATTTCGCTATATCAATTGACTACGATTCCCGAGTTCATACTATTATCTCATTAGTAAATTACGTGCAGCCACCCCCATGTCTAGTTAGGCCTAAAGACTGTCACACCGTCTTCACTTAGCTCCCAGGGCTGAGGTAGGGTTTATAAGGACAAACGAGAAAGAACGCAAACAAAACAGCAACGCAGGTACAGTACAGCGGTGATAAGGCTGAAAGAGGGGGGGGGGGGGGTGCAACTAATCTAAGTATGTTGCGATGTAAAGCTTCTTGACTACGATTGTATCATATATACGGCAATAAATTCAATTATTTATTGGAGTAGAAGGAATATTACTAATCCCCAAGTAATATTCACTTTTGTACAAACGTCTATGTTTCATTCACAACAAGCCAACGAACTAACCAACGTATACAATTCTGTAAAACTTTATATGCTCAGCAGTGATTATCTCAAGTATTTTCGTAATATGTATTTAAAAAAATAAGTCTTTTCATACATTAGCTGTGAAAAATTTTCTGCAAATGCCAATTAATTTATAACTGATACACTTACAGTTACAGTTTAATGGTGTCATTAAATACATTTCATTGAATATAATTCATCGTTCGGTTGATTGAATTGCAGAATTCTAACTTGTCTACAAATTATTGTGACTTACAGTTTTAGTTATACGATTTGTAAAATCTTACAATAAATTTCATAAAATTAAAAAACAAACTTAAATTTCTGTTGTTTTTTTTTGTTTTAAAGTTTTACGGGATTTACCTACTAGTTGAAGCTTACATCGGCATATTTTTGTTTTGGTAGGTCAAGTTTTTTGCGCACCGCCAGTAATCGTTACATAGTGAGCCATTAACGTAATGAATGGTTTGTAATTAAGCTCTAACACTCGATTCATTGATTACACAAAACCTAAATGCGGCCAAATCGCGTCTTCCCGAAATGCAAATCCACGCCATCCATCATCAAAAAGCTTTAATCCCTAATTCATTGCCTGCATGCAACCTAAATGCACCCAAATTACATCCACGCAAATTGCACATCAATACCCGCATCTAAGCACCACCATCAATAATTACTCAGCTACGCCCTGAACACCCAATTAACAAAATCCATTGAGCGCACTTCTTGTGTGTGCCAGTGTTGTTAAACGCTTGGTTTCCAAGGGATGTGCGTAAACTGCGCGAAGGTCGTTGAGGCACGCGCGATCCTCAGTGTAAATATGCGTGTTTATGCGAGGGGTGCGTGTCGTCTGCGTAGGGGTGGGTATTTACCGACGGCGATGATGGGACATTATAATATAGTTTAATTGAAATTATTGATCGCAAGCGTTTCGCGATGGCAATTTGCATAATTGGACGTGCTCGGCGCTGCGTCTGTTATCACAATTTCAGGGAATTGCCAAAAAATTGTACGAGGCGTATACGAGCTATAAATATCTGCTGGACGGGAGTTTGTCGTACATCACTCAGCCGTGGCCATTAAATGAAAAAAAAAATATATAGATGATGATTAACTGTTTTAAATCGTGTTTACTGCTAATACTGCTCTTTGCTGAAAGATTCATTTTGATTCTGCCCGACATTAACGGCGCTTTAACTTTTAAGAGGTATATCATTCAAATCGATTACACATTTGTGTAATAGTGGATGAGAAAATTTGCCTTTTATGCAATGGACGTAACTAGGTAAGAACGTCAGCAAATGCAAAAAATAGTACCTATAATGTCTGCTGAGTACAGGAAGTAATATATTCCCAGCTTATGAGGCAGTTAATGTCCGAGCCTTCAGGCGAGGACAGCAAGCTGAAGAGGCCGGGAAGGCAGTTCATGTATGAACCCCACACCCTATTTTTTCTCCCATCCCAATATTTTTGTTTTGTTCTGTATGTTTCGCAAAATATGGAAGATCTAAGAAGACATGATTGCTGTAGACCACCAGGAATGATGATTCCTGGGCTAGTATGTATGTCAAAACTATGTTAGTAAGTATGTCGGGAATGTAAGACAAAATAGTTTTTTTAATTTTCTAGTGGAGCGAAAAAACTGTAATTTGCAGTATTTTTTTAGGTTTTTGCAGTGAATGTAAGTAACACCCAGTAGATGTGGTTCGTAGTAAGAACTCAAATATAAAAAAAAATACTTAGGTAGTTTTTGAAATGAACGAATCAATTAGTTTTTGCATATAATTTTTAGAATCAAACTCGTGCATACTGCGTACTACGTAAATATTTTACTTGTATTTTATAATACAGGCTGTAGTACTGATGGCAAAAAAGCAAAAAAATCTTAGTCAACAATGGTCCGCAACTCAATTGTTTACGATATACAGGGTGGTCACTTTTACGACCATTAGGATCTATTAATCGGAGTTGGTCAAATGGGATAAAAGTTTCTCATTTTTGCGCCTTTCAATATACTGAAACGAAATTCGGGATATGTTGCACAGTACCTGAAATATCGCTGAAAATCTAAAAAAGTGCACTTTCCTTTTCCTTTTATAACTTTTTTACTTTTGAAGAAAACTTTACGAAACTTGGCACTCTTACATTTTTTGACGTCAGTTTTCTGATCACAGTGCCAAACATTTTCTGCGCCAACTAGATGCTCAAATTTTCAAATAATCAAAGATATTATCTCCTTTTTGCACTTTATACACAATAAAATTACTCAGAAGTTATTTTCTTTGTATGAAGAAATGTTAAATTTGTTATTCCATGGCAACTTGATTTGTAGAGCAGTCCACAGCAGTTTGATTTTTGCAACAAATTTTTAAATGATCGATTTTTGGTAGTAAATAATATCAGATTACCTATGTGTCATACATGGTTGAAATTGTAATTTTTCGCTCTTTTGAATGCTATAAAAATCCAATTTTGCGGCCATAAGAAAATAAAAAGTTGACTATGAAAATTTGGGCATCTAGTTGACGCAAAAAAATGTTTGGTACTGTCATCAGGAAGCCCCAAGTTTCGTAAAATTTCCTTCAAAAGTAAAAAAGGTATAAGAGGAAAATGAAAGTGCACTTTTTCAGTTTTTCAGCGATATTTCAGGAACTGTGCAAGATATCCCAGATTTCGTTCCATTATATTGAAAGGAACAAAAATTAGAAACTTTTATCCCATTTGACCAACTCTGTATGTAATTCCGTTTAATAGATCCTAATAGTGGGGCTCATAATATTGACCACCCTGTATACTCGATCAGCAAAATGATACTTGTGGTATCAGTGGTAAATTTTTTATTTTACTTTCGGAAAATTTTATCACATTGTATAGATAATATGATCTAGATTTTAATTTGCAAAAAGATACAGTATGATCCATTTACAGAAAACAAATCAGATACCTTTCTGGAAAATAGATAGGTTGTGGAAAAAAATATTGTTACTGATAAGCTGAATATTGATCAAATTTATAGAAAATTTGATAACAATTCAAATATATACTTAACTTGAATGGCTAAAATTATCAAAAGTAAAGAAAATATATGCACAATGCCAAAAATTTTATAAAAATATTAGAAGGAGAAACTTACAAACAAAAATAAGTTTCAAAATGATGCTTAAATTTTCTAAATTATACCAGTAACTTTGAAATACATAATACACCGAAGGAGGTGAAAAAAGTACGAGAAAGTTGCAAAAATGTTGGGCTAATATCCAAATTTATAGATACATAAGTGGACAAAAGTTATATTTATATAAAGAGTTATATAAATATTTCTCAATTTGCTCAAGAGATTAATGGCAATATAATTAAAATTTCTGCAATGTTTGAAAAGTCCAGTTTATTTAATCAAAACATCAAAAGAGTTAAGAAATTATAGACAAAGTATCGTCTACAATTAGTAGTAGATATGAAACATTTAACGAAATCATCAAGAAACCGAAAAATGTGCAAAACGAGATTTTTTTTATTGAACTTTCAGAATATTTTATCACATTGACACATGTACAAATAAATACAGGGTGTCCTAAATAGAGTGGTATTGCATGGGAATCTTTCTTATTCTTAAAGCTGGAGATATGGGCAAATGGGCAATATTGTACAGCTTTATATGTTGGTTCAGATTATGATGAAAAATTCTCAAAAGTCGGAGCAGTTTAGAAGTTATTCTATAAAAACTAAACATCGCAATTTTCTAAAAACTCGGTTACTTGGTTCGATCGCACAAACTTGATAATCAAGTCAAAACAAAAGTCAAGATGGCGGTTTCCGAGATATTAATACCAACTGTCTTATTTTAATTTATAAATTTAATCCAATAAACATAAAAATATGCAGATAAATTTAGAAATTACATGGCGTAAGGATTTCAGAAAATAGTTAAAACAAAATAAAATATGTAATCAAACTATCAAAGGTATTAAAAGGTTCAGAAACTGGGAAAATAAAATAAACCAATGTTGGTTTGATAAACTCAGAAAATTGTTTAAATGTTTTTCAAATACCTACAAAATATCTACAAAAACATGAAAAGTTTCAGTTCAAAAAGTCCAGTGCATTAAATCAATACATCAAAAGAGGTAAGAAATTGTGGACAAAGAATCGTCCACACTTAGTAATAGATATCAAAAATTGAACGAAATCATCAAGAAGCCGTAAAATGTGCAAACTGAGAACAAAATTATTGTACTTTTAGAAAATTTTATCACATTGACACATGTACAAATAAATATACTATATTTTCATCAATTTCAATACATTAAAAATAATTTACAATTTTTTATCGAATAAACATAAAAATATGCAGATAAATTTAGAAGTTACATGTCGTAAGGATGTCAGAAAATAGTTTAAACAAAATAAAATATGTAATCAAACTATCAAAGGTGTTATAAGGTTCAGAAACTGGGAATATTAAATAAACCGAAGTTGGTTTGATAAACTCACAAAATTGTTTAAATGTTTTTCAAATACCTACAAAATATCTATAAAAATATGAAAAAGTGTTTCATAATGTCCTTAATATCCTTCATATCAAATTAATTATCTTGATATATTTTAACATCATTTGTTAAAACTCACTCATACTTAATCAGTGATATTTCAAAAACAAGTGGGGAAATATTAATAAAATTTAATTTCGATATTTAGCGATATATTAGTCTGTACATTATGTAATTACGTTAATATCCAATGTATTACTGTTGAGATATTTGTTACTTTATGTGAGTATATGATTTATCTTCCAATGTGTAATTCGCAGGTTATTCACTTTTTGGCAATGCTGAAATTTTGCTGAAATATAATCAGTGATATTTGAGAAACTAGTGTATTAATATCAATAAAATTTATTTTTTATATAAGATGACATATTAGTCTATCACATGTGTAATTATAGTAATATTCAATGCATTATTGTTGAGATATTTGTTACTTAACGTGAGTATATGTTTTATCTTCCAAGGTGCGATTCTCGGGTTATTCACTATTTTGGCAATACCGAAATTTTGCTCATACATAATCAGTGATATTTCAAAAACTAGTTTATTAATATTATTAAAATTTATTTTTCATATAAACTGATATATCAGTCTATCACATATATAATTATAGTAATATCCAATGCATTACTGTTAAGAAATTTGTTACTTAATGTGAGATATGTTTTATCTTCCAATGTGCGATTCTCGGGTTATTCACTTTTTTGGCAATGCTGAAATTTTGCTCATACATAATCAGTGATGTTTCAAAAACTAGTGTATTAATATGAATAAAATTTATTTTTTATATAAGAGTCTATCACATGTATAATTATAGTAATATTCAATGCATTACTGTTGAGATATTTGTTACTTAATGTGAATATATGTTTTATCTTCCAATGTGCGATTTTCGGGTTATTCACTATTTTGGCAATGCTGAAATTTTGCACATACATAATCAGTGATATTTCAAAAACGAGTGTATTAATATTAATAAAATTTATTTTTTATATACGGTGATATATTAGTCTATCACATGTGTAATTATAGTAATATGTAATGCATTACTGATGAGATATTTGTTACTTAATGTGAGTATATGTTTATTCTTCCAATGTGCGATTTTCGAGTTATTCAATTTTTTGGAAATACCAAAATTTTGCTCATACATATTCAGTGATATTTCAAAAACTAGTGTATTAATATGAATAAAATTTATTTTTTATATAAGGTGATATAAGAGTCTATCACATGTATAATTATAGTAATATTCAATGCATTACTGTTGAGATATTTGTTACTTAATGTGAATATATGTTTTATCTTCCAATGTGCGATTTTCGGGTTATTCACTATTTTGGCAATGCTGAAATTTTGCACATACATAATCAGTGATATTTCAAAAACGAGTGTATTAATATTAATAAAATTTATTTTTTATATACGGTGATATATTAGTCTATCACATGTGTAATTATAGTAATATGTAATGCATTACTGATGAGATATTTGTTACTTAATGTGAGTATATGTTTATTCTTCCAATGTGCGATTTTCGAGTTATTCAATTTTTTGGAAATACCAAAATTTTGCTCATACATATTCAGTGATATTTCAAAAACCAGTGTATTAATATTAATAAAGTTTATTTTCCATGTAAAGTGATATATTAGTCTATCACCTGTATAATTATAGTAATATTCAATGCATTATTGTTGAGATATTTGTTACTTAACGTGAGTATATGTTTTATCTTCCAAGGTGCGATTCTCGGGTTATTCACTTTTTTGGCAATACCGAAATTTTGCTCATACATAATCAGTGATATTTCAAAAACTAGTGTATTAATATTATTATAATTTATTTTTCATATAAACTGATATATCAGTCTATCACATATATAATTATAGTAATATCCAATGCATTACTGTTAAGAAATTTGTTACTTAATGTGAGATATGTTTTATCGTCCAATGTGCGATTCTCGGGTTATTCACTTTTTTGGCAATGCTGAAATTTTGCTCATACATAATCAGTGATGTTTCAAAAACTAGTGTATTAATATGAATAAAATTTATTTTTTATATAAGGTGATATAAGAGTCTATCACATGTATAATTATAGTAATATTCAATGCATTACTGTTGAAATATTTGTTAGTTAATTGTGAGTATATGTTTTATCTTCCAATGTGCGATTCTCGGATTATTCACTTTTTGGGCAATTCTGAAATTTGCTCATACATAAACAGTGAAATTTCAAAAACTAGTGTATTAATATTAATAAAATTTATTTTCCTTTTAAAGTGATATATTAGTCTATCACATGTATAATTATAGTAATATGCAATGTATTACTGTTGAGATATTTGTTACTTAATGTGATTACATGTTTGCGATGATTATTCTCAAATATTGCTGTTATTAAAGTTATTAGAGATTTAAATAGAGGTATCTGAAACATTAGTACTGTTAGTACTGTAGTTAGTAATTAATTACTGCATGAACAGTAAGATAATATATTGTTGATATTAAGTCATGTGGATAGCTAGTTATCCGCTGGATAAACATATTGAGCAGATAACTGCCGGATAAACAAAATGAGTAACTTTCGCAGTATCTTTTAATCGCAAATTAAATTTTCCATGTATAACTAAATTAATAAAATACTTGGTTATACATTACCAATATTTTTTGTGGTTGGAGACTCACCTGAAAATAAATAAATAAATTAGTTTCACCGGTATAAAAAATCAAAGTTGTAATAGTTTAAATGTAGAAACACACAAATGCCTTAAACCAGGGGTTCCCAAACTGTTTGGTAACGAATTTTGTGCGGGCCTGACCTACATTCACCTACACCTGAATAGGTTGTTAATATACCTATATATATTTATAATCCTTACTATAACTATAACTATACTATAACTGTAAAAGTAATATAAATGCAAGGATATTTTATTGTTTTCTTCTTTCTTTATTGGAGTACTTACTGGTAGTTTTAAACTATAATGAAAACAATAAAAAATATAATAATAACTGGTATACAAAGTGGATGAAACTATAATGAAAACATAAATGTAACTAAAACTTTTTAAATAACTTTGTCACATTTCAATGATGATTAACAAATTTTCAATTGCTTTTACTAACATTTAAATCATTTATGTCAAATTTTTAATTATCTTTGTAAAAAAAATATTTTATTGTAACGCATTCAAAAAATTACCTAATATCATATTTTACTATCATTTTTTTATAATAAAGTTTTAATTATTTTTGTTTAGGTTTCAATTGTAATTGTAATTTTTTAAATTACATTTTCTGAAAATTTCAATGATTTTCTAAATTGAATTTGTCTAAAAGTTGACTTAACTTGATGTTTATTGTCGATTGAAGTTCCAACGACTCATTTGTCACAATTTTTCTCTTATATTTAAAAATGTGTTTCGTTTCTGTATTTCTGACTGTATCATCGAATCTGTGCGTAGCGAGACGACGGCAAGGACCCCTTTTGTCTGGGGAGGTCGCGAGCTAATCTTCATTACGACCCTGTCTCACCTGGGGGCAACGGTGCGCGACTTGTAGACCTCCCCGCCCCCGGTGTAACTAGAAGAATGTACACGCCGGGGGTAATTTATCTTCGTCCTGGGGTATCAAGGCCGGATCCGCTCTGATTTACACCGCGAACGCTACCCCCGTCGCACCTTTATTTTTGCGCGGGATTAAGCCAGATTTACCACCCCCAAGCCGCCGACGTCGCCGAAACTTTTTCACGACACCCCCGACCCGTAATTAATCATAACCAGATCATGTGGCGCCGATCCTATTACGGATATTGCAGATTGTCGGATCGCTGTTGCCGCAGAAATCCGACGTACACGTGAAACGCGCTCGGGCTCTTGGGGGCGGCTCGCGCCCCATGTATCGATTGGCCTCTTCGCTGAGCAAATATTGTGACAAAATTATGCCGTAAATTTACTTTGGGTCCGCTGTTTGTTAAGGAATTACCACAACACAGCGGGCGCTGTTTGCGCAAATATCGTATATTTTTTTAAGTTCAGTTTCGCCGCCCCCGAGCCGCTCGAATGAATGTATCCGGACGTGTTTTCTTGTCCGCGGAGCTTAGCTGAGAACAAGCAGGAGATGAAAATACCGCCTTCCTTTGCGCTTCCCACGAATTTCATCGGTATTTCATAATTTACGGGATTAAAATTTGTATAATGTGTTATTTCATGCTTGAGGTAAAATAATAAACAATGCGCTGCTAATGATAAAACAGCAGCAAAATTATATGAATAATTTCACTCATCACCTGCTAAGAACCGTAGTTAGAATAGCTCTTCTAGAATGGCATTATAATAGTTATAACCGCGTCAGAACATAGTACAAGCCAATACAGCTATGTGGAAGTGGGTCCTAAATGAAAGACTGACGAACAAAGTGCAAGCTGCTGGGATAGGAGTACCAAATAGAACTGAAAGAGTAAAGGACTTGCTGAAATTATGAATATGGAAACAATAATTAGAGTCAGAAATGAAGGAATACATCTGGATCTGGATAGAAGATATATGGAATGGATACTTAGACATAGTAAATGTCATATGTGTTGTCAGTTTTATAGTAAAATACGGACCGGCTCTTTTTTAAATCCAGGCAAGGAGGGTATTTGAACTATTATGAGCTTTATAACTGAGCAGTAAAGGCGCTATTTGGTCGCATGTGGCCCAGCCGGCCCGTGAGTACTTTCATCCCCATTCCACTGCGCCTAATTTCCCTTAAGTTGTAAAATACATCGATTTGCGGCTTTACCACTCCTGCCTTAAAGCCCATTATTGTTTAAAGCATGTTTTCTTGCTTGACTGCATAGGACTGATCGCTATGAAGTTCACAAAAGAGAAGGATGGGCATCATTTTACTGCAAAAGTGACAACACATTTGACATCGACAATAATTAGCTATCTCGTCGTCAGCCGCTATTTGCGCCTTGTAGCAGACATAGCCTCTATTTTACCTATCGATGATGCCATTCAACATTCAAGACAAAAGAGAAAATTGAAATTATTTCTACTTGATCACTATTTTTACTCCGTAGAAGAATATTTAAATCATATATGTAATTAATTCATTATATTATTATATTTTCCTCGATGACATGTTTTATGTACATTGTGTATATATGTGGATAAATAAAATTTATTATTATTATTATTATATAGGTGCATTTTATGTGCATTCCGATGAGCATTCCGAACTACTTGAGATTACATTACCTTCGAACATGAGAAAGTGGTTTTTAGTCTCTCGTCTAAAGTATTTAGTCTTTAGTGGTCTTTAGTCATTAAACCCCACACTGACCAGGCATAATTTTAAAATCTTGTATCTTTTAAGTATGAAAATCCAACTATTTAATAAAAAACAAAAGACCTGTATATCTTTTAAACTACTGACTAAATTCTCGAAGTCATAAGTAATTTATACGTATCGAAATAAACATTTCAAGGTTTAGAAAACCTTTCTGAAACCTTGAACAAATATTCTTAGACTCAAAATCTTAAGATCCCAAAATTTGAGACTTTCTTCTTGTTAATAAGAAGTTAGAACGTCTAATAAAAAATGTGTGCATTCTTCAAACTATTGCATAAAATCCTAAGCCATAAGTAATTTATACGTGATTAAACGAAAACTTGAAAGTTTCGATAATCTTTAGCAAATATAATATGTTTTTAATCATGATGATTATTATTAATACAAATTTTTAAGATGCGTAAATCCAAAAATTAAAAATTCTGTCTTATTTTCATGTACTGACACTTAATATAAATTTCACTTTCCACTGTGTGTGTTGTGAAAAAGGTGTTTTGTTTTTCTTATTTCTACGAACCTTTTACAAGTTCCAAGATTCTACTTAAAATAGATAGAAATAAAAAATGTTTAAAATAATTTGGGTATTTTGTTGTTGAAAGATAGATACATTAAAACGTATCACAAACTCAAAATCATGACCAATTTCCATAATTATTAATCCAAATTTTAAGTTGTTAAAATACAATAACTGAGTGTTCTGTGTATTTTTGTACAGAAACTTCAATTTAATATTTCATGTTTTTCACTGGTTTCTAATTTAAGTAAGTAAGTTTCATAAAAAAATTGTATTTTCTTAATTTTTTTTATTAAAAACCCAATATACTCTAAAAAATATTTAAGAGTAATTTCCAATATTACTGAATCTAAGTAAACGAAAATATTTGAAAGTTATATTTTTTACTTAAAACAAATATTTCCTTTGATAAATATGCTTTATGAATGAGATTTTCAATATTATTGATCCAGATGAAAATGCTGAATTCAATTTTATTAAATTACGATTAAAATATATACTCTAAATTAATACGAAATACCCTAAAAAAGCTGGCAAGCTTAAAAAATACCACAATCTCAAAATATAAAACCATATTTAATGTTATTATTGAAAATTTTAGTTCTTGCAATTCAACAAATAGTTTAAGTTTGAAGAAGTAGTTAGCACTATCAGGTAATGAAGAACTCAGTCTTTAACTACTAACTACTTCTTCAAACCTACTTAATGAGAATGGATCTAATCACATTTAAAAACTTTAAGGTTTTGTACTTTTTCGGTTAAACTTTGACCAAAAATTGATTTACATTATTTCCTGATGGAAGGGTGAAAGATTAACTATAAAAATAGCTCACCTTTATTTATTAAAGAAATGCTTCGCATTCGAATACAATGAATAATATTTAAAGGTTTAAAAAACCTTTGGGATACCTTGAAAACATATTTAAAAAAAATCGAAATCTTGAGACCCTAAGAGGTCCCAAATCCTTTTTTAAGGATAGATTAATTAAATTTTTAAAAAACGTGTCTAAAACTATTCCATAAAACTCCCAAGTCATAGGTAATTTATACGTATCGAAACGAACATTTGAAGGTTTCAATAGCGTTTAGGAAATCTTGAAAAATATGTAAAATAAAAAAAAACTTGAGATTTCACTATTTGTGACTGTTGTTGTTAAAAAAGATAGAAACGTTACAACATGTCAAAAACTCAAATTCATGACTAATTTGCATAATTATTAATCCAACTTTTTTCCAGGTTTTGATTTTTGGTTGTACCGAAACTCCAATTTAACATATTATGTTTTCCACTGGATCCTAAGTAAAGTCTGAAAGTTCAATTAAAATATTGTACATTCGTAAAAATTTGATTAAAAACATGAAATTTTGAGTAATTCTCAATAATAGTGAAGGAACGAAAATGTAAAAGTTATTTTATTCTCTTTAAAACAAATAATTTTTTATATAAATATGCTTAAATTATAAGATTTTGAATATTATTGATAGAGATTAGAGTGTTAAATTCAATTTTTTTAATTTACGAGTACAAATAAAATGGAAAGCTTAAAAAATATAACATTTTCAAAATATTGTACCATTTTTATTATTAATAATGCAAATTTAAGTTCTTGCTATTCAACAAGTAGTTAAATGTTTTGTACTTTTCGGTTGAACTTTGACTAAAAATTGACAATGATAATATTGACAATGTAATACTCTGTAAAGAGTCAAAACTATAAACTACAAAAATATCTATTTAAAAATTTTAAATCCTTGATTTATTAGAGAAATGCTTCACATTAGAAAACAAAGAACAATGTTTTAAGGTGTAGAAAACCATTGGGATACGAAGGAAAAATATTTTAAAAAAAACAAAATCTTCAGACCCTAAGAGGTCAGAAATACTTTCTACTAATATTTTTAAAGATAGATTGTTAAAAATTAATAATTAAAAAAAGGTGTGTATCCTCTAAAGTGATCTAAACTATTCCATTAAAGCTTCTAGTCGCAGGTAATTTATACGTATCGAAACGAAAATTTAAAAGTTTTAGTAACGTCTAGTAAACATTGTAAATATATTTAAAAAAAATCAAAATCTTGAGATTTCACGATTTGGGACTTTTGTTGTTAAAAAATATGGAAACATTAAAACATATCAAAAACTCATATTCATGACCAATTTGCATAATTATTAATCCAAATTTTCAGTTGTTAAAATCAAAAACCTGAAGGTTCTGTTTCTTTGTTTTTACTGAAACTTCAATTTAATATGTCATGTTTTCCACTGGTTCCTCAGTAAAGTCTAAAAGTTTCATTAAAAAATTGTATATTCTCATATTTTTTATATTAAAAACCTCAAATCTTGAGTAATTTCCAATATCTATCAAAATAAACTATCTATCTAAAGTTTGTCTATCTAAATAAATGAAAATATTTGAAAGTTATACTTTTTACCTAAAACAAATATTTCATTCGATAAATATACTTGATTCATAAGGTTGTCAATATTATTTGCAGTGTTGAATTCAATTTTATTAGTTAACGACTTTATACTAAAAAAAAGGTACAAACTTAAAAAAACAATATCACAATCTCAAGATATTAAACCATTTTTAATATTATAAATGAAAAGTTTAAGGTGTTGTTAAGTTGCAATGCAATAAATAGGCTTTGTATTTTGTTTGTTAAACTTTGATCAAACGTTGATTTACAATTATTCCCGACTGAAGCGTGAAAGTTTCTCTGCAAAATGGCCTTATTTTCTTCACAAATGCATTAAAAAATATCAGAAACATTAAAATTTATGAAAAACCTCAAATCATGAGGATTATCATAAATCAAAATTTTTAAGATGTGTAAATCCAAAAATTAAAAGTTCTGCCTTATTTGTATGTATTGACACTTAATATTAATTTCCCTTTCCACTGTGTGTGTTGTGAAAAATATGTTTGTTTTCCTTATTTCTACGAACCTTTCACAAGCTCCAAGATACTACTTAAAATAGATAGATATAAAAAATATTCAAAATTTAGAACAATTTTCATTATTATTAATTCAAATTTTAAGTTGTTAAAGGCAAAATGGCCTTATTTTTTTTCTCAAATGCATTAAAAAATATGAGAAACATTAAAATCTATGAAAAACACAGAATCATGAGGATTATTAATAATCCAAAATCGTTAAGATGTGTAAATCCAAAAATTAAAAGTTCTGTCTTATTTTTATGTATTGATACTAAATATTAATTTCACTTTCCACTGTGTGTGTTGTAAAAAAATGTGTTTAGTTTTTTTATTTCTACGAACCTATCACAAGCTCCAAGATACTACTTAAAATAGATTGAAATATAAAATATTAAAAATATAGACCAGTTTTCATTATTATTAATTCAAATTTTAAGATGTTTAAATCCCAAAATCCCAAAGGTTCTGACTTTCTGTACTGAAATTTTGATCAAATGGTTCATGAGTTCCACTCGTACTTAACTAAACTTTGATAGTTTTTGTTTAAATTGTAAATCCTTAAAAATGTTTTATTAATAACCATAAATCTCGAGTAATATCCAATATTAGTGAATTCAAAAGAACGAAAGATTGAAGTCTATAATTTTTACCCAAACTAAATGTTCCTTTCAATAAATTTAAAAAAAATGCTTATCCTTAAATCGTGAGATGTTCAATATTATTGAAAAGATTAGATGGTTGAATTCATATATATATTTTTTAAATTTATCACATTTTCTCATAATGAGGTAGAACGTTTAAAAAAAAAAACTTTTAAAACGACCTTTCATACTGTTAATGCAGAGTTTTCTATTGTATTTTAAGACATGTTTTGAAAAATACATTGGAAAATAGGCAAAATTCGCGTATTAAGAATGTTGTATTGTATTGTTAATGCAAATTTAATTTTATTGCAATGCAACATCTTAAAATTTTGTACTTTTTGGTTAAACTTTGACTAAACATTTTTGATGTCTATTTTCAACAACTACTGATAAATATCAGATTTTTTTTAAATTACGGACAAACACTGCTACAGCATTGAAATTTGATGTAAGTACGTTTTAAATTTCTCATTACAAGCTATGATAGACGAGTCATTTTAAAAATGAGTTAATGTCATAAAATATCATTAAAGTTTTGAAAACATTATGTTTTTATTGTTGAAATATCATTTTTTTTTATTAATCGCATTAAACATTTTCCATATTATTGAACAAGGTTAGAGCATCGTTGTTAAAAAAAAAATAGAAACATTAAACAAATAAATTCAAATTCAAATTCCTGCACAATTTTCGTAGTTATTGATTTCAATTTAAAATGTTTATTTTATTAACACTGGGGGCTTTTACTTGGTGATACATTATGTATCATTATGTAAAATGTTTAATTCAATGTTTTAATTTGTAAAACTTGTTTAGTTAAACTTTCACTGAATATTATTCTAATAATGTTCAATAATTACTATTGAAAAGCTGAACGTCTCATAAACAAACGTCGGTATGCTTTAAACTAGTGACTAAAATCTCCAAGTCATACGTATGAAGACGAGGAATGCTAATCGTTGAAACAAGATTTGCTCGATGACTACTGCAGTTTCTGCGTTTCGGCTTCCACAATCAACCTTTTTATTGCGTTAGCATATTTTTTCTCCAATTTCTTGTTTCTGAATTAAATTATTGTGTGCTGGATTTATGCGAACTCCCCCACAGCTGCCATAATTCGATTCGCGGCGAATTTATGTGCCTGGCGAAAATTGGCTGCGACCGGATCCCATAGGGAGGACGTAATGTACGATGAATGTTCTCCAGATTAAAGTTTTTGCAGTTTGATAAGTGTAAGTAAGTATGTAGTTATAAATTATTATGTAATTGGGGTCTCCATATTTACATAAACGGTATGAGACATAATAGCAACAAAAAAAAACGAGATAAAATTGCGTTCAAAAAGCAAATCACTCAACAAACTCATTTTCGTCGGATGGATCGGTCTCTCGCTGAACATAACACATCCCTCCAGTTCAGTTTCATTAACCCCGGCAGCCCCCAGCCCGGGGCTAATTATAAATTTATTTTTTGCGCCCTCCCCGCGTATAAATGGCTGACGGCGTATAATTCGCAATTTTCTTTCGGAATATATAATGTAATACAGGGAGTGTAGCGCTGCGCTCTTAAAAATAATGAGGTTTTTACTTGAAACCCTTAACTTCGGCAGCAAGCGCCGCTCTAATATAAAATATATGAGGAGGGCGAGCAGAATGGGGCCAATGAAGGGTGGATAGCCGTCCTTCGACGTGAAATTTTACAAAAACCTGGACGGAGCGTGTGAGTAATGGAGATGAAAGCGGGAATAGAAGGAGGAATTAATACGAATCCCCGCCGTTTGTTTGGCCAACGGCGGATGGGGAATGGTAAGAAGAGGATGACAAGGGCTGGAGCGCTTATTGTGTTTTGTATAGTAAATATTTCCGGGGACTATTTATCCTTGCCGTTATTTTTTCCATCCTTGAGTTTATTGTTAACGTTCTAAAAAAAAAAAAAATAAAGAAAGGGACTACGTGTGTGGATCCGGGCGTTACAAATAGATTTTTTATGAAACACATAAAGAGCACTCGTCGTCGTCTGCAGAGGCGCCGGCGAAAGCGTAAACACGCCATCCCTCGGATATTACCGTGGCCCATTTAAAAGTACCATCAAAGTCCCCGAGGGTGATATCTTCAATTACGGCCCCCGCGAGCCGCCCCCATCACCACCCCCGCGCACACACTCCATAATCACGAACTGCTCTTAAGGTCGCCGCCTACACATTTAAGAGGTTCGAATAATACATGAGCTCGGTTAATACACGGAACTTTAAGCGGCTTTAAAGGGAGGCCCCCGCCGCATTAGTGCGGTGGGAGACGGCAGCTGACACGCCCGCACCCCCGACGTGGGGGCGCGCCACCGCCAATTTGGGTTTTAGTGCGGGGGCGCGGGCCCGGAAAAAAGGGCCTGCGCCACCCCCGGCGGCCACTAATCGCGCGTTATGGTTATTGGCGAGGGGCGCAGTAAAAATTTTCCGCCCCCGCAACTCCAACGTCGAAACAGGCTAATTACCAATTTAGGGGCGGTTTGTTACACGCTTTGTCTCTTAGCAAACACGTCTCGTTAAATATTTAGCTGGACGCGGACTTGCAACTTCCGCAATTAAATAGTTTCCAAGATACCGATCCTGGCATGTTCTTAAACTAGATCAAAGCTTTTTCCAGAACCAATCGCAATACATTTTTTTTTTATAAAACTTGATCCAGGGTTCTAACTGAAACTACTTCCAGAACATACTTATAAAACTATAACACGAACATTGTCTTCAACTATGCAACAATTAGTATGATCTCTCTGTAGCATTATATTTCTAACAATTTATCTTTTTATTATGCAAAACATTTAATGGTATTTTACTATACAAGGTATAGTATACAATACTATACTATACAATACTGGCACAAGGTTTCGGACTGGAGCAACAAAATAGTGTTTTTAAGGTATAGTGTGTTTATTTGAAATTGAAAATGTACCTACGAAGGTTGTTTATTGCGCTCCATTGTGCGAACGGAATTTTGACGGGTACTGGAAAGAGAACAGAGTCCAGAGCCGGCATCAGAAAATACAGATTCAGTGCCCCGTAGAAAATTAACATTACTGATTCATTATCATTAAATTGTACTTGTCATTGTATTTTTAAGTGTACGTATAATTAATTATGTTTTACAAATGTAATTATAATTTCATAGAAAATTTATATACAGTATGATTCGCGAAACAAATAACTTAAGTTACACATAACATTATTGACTTGCTCATTGCGTTAAAGAATTAACGTATTTACAATCATAGCTCATTATATTAAACAATTTTACAACTAGTCCCGAATTTAACCTTAACTTCAGAGACAACTTCCGCGCTTGCCTCTGCAAAATTACAACTTTGTAATTCAGAACCAGGAAATTCGAAAGAACAATGATTTATTTAAAAGCGTGCGCTGCGAAAATTATAAATATTCATCCCCCGAAACGAAGCGCAATTATATCTGAATACGCCGCTTCTTAATCATTCTGAATTTAAATTAATTATTTCAGTTGATTAATGGTGGATTAAGCGAACTGTTCAGGCAACAATTAATTTGTCACAGGGCGAACGGTGGACTCATTAAATATACATTAAATTTCCTGAATATTTCAGCTCGCCCTGAAAATTCGCAACTAATTCTTATTTAATTCGAAATGCTATAAAGGCGACGTATATAATCGCGCTATTTGAATATCTGAGGAAATAAAGTTAACAGTCCTGCGGCAAGCAAATCGTGTTAGGATGTGAGTTTACAAAACTTAATCAGAAACATGAATAAGCCTGCATGTTTAAAATAACATAAAAATAACTCTACCAGTAATTACAAATTAATAATACCTTGAAAAAATTTATATTGCAAGTTTTTCATATACTCGTATTTAATTCATATTTCTATCAAAAATGCAGAGCAAAATCAAGAAAAGTTAAAAGCAAAAAGTTCTATTTCCTCAAAAGTAAGTCTACAAAACCTAATCAGAAACACGCGTAGTACTTAAGCCTGCACGTTTAAAACTCAGAAAAGTAGAAATTTTTCATATACTCGTATTTCGAAAAGCGTTATGTATAAACATTTAAATCTGTTTGTTAGAAACAATTCTCTGCATCTACTGGTGATTACATATGGACTGAAAACCGTGGCCCTAATAAGAAAGGTTGCGTAGAAACTAAGAGTTATCCAGGGATTGCCACAATAGATGTGCCTCTGAGAGACAAACTAAAGAAAAACGTAATCCGCGAGAAAACAATGATTGGAGAAATCTATAACGTACCGCGAGTCTTAAGTGGAGATAGATGGATCGATAGGTGGATACATAGAGTACTCAATGTACAAAAATAGCTTAGGAAGACCACTAAAGAAGTAGATAGACGTAAAAAAAAAAAATGGTTGGACGAAAATGTACGATGAATCGCCATAATAGATGTGCCTCTGAGACAAAGTGAAGAAAAACGTAATCCGCGACAAAACAACGATTGGAGAAATCTGGAACATTTCGCGAGTCTTAAGTAGAGATAGATTAATAGATAGGTGGACACATAGAGTACTCAATGGACAAAAATAGCTTAGCAAGACCATTGAAGAGGTAGATAGACGTCAAAAAAAATAGTTGGAATAATCATAGGCAGACACAAGAAAGGTGGATAGATATCGATAAATGAGTGGACAAGAATGAATGAGGAAACCCAAGGACGGAAAAACATGGAAAGAATTAGAAGACAACTAAGGTACAGTACTGGATTATGTTCCTTCCATGTTTTCCTGGGCTTAGCTTTCCCCTTTCATTCTTGTCCACTCATTGCTTGATGTCTATCCACGTTTCTTGTGGTCTGTCTATGATTTTGTCCATTGAATAATTTCTACATTTTCTTCTTTGTCTTTTTCTTTAGGCTTCTGCTTGGGTCCTAAGTCATTCAGTAATAGATGAAATAGAGCTAATCAGGAAGACATAGGGACTATCCAATAGACAAATACAAGATTAGGAAGATCACAAAACAGGTGGATAGACGTCAAGGAAATAGTTCAAAGAGAATATATCAGGAAAATCAGGGACAGAAAAACATGCAACGAATTAGAAGAAAAATAAGGTACAGATCAAGTTCCTTCCATGTTTTCCTGTTCAGTCATTTTCTTGATGTCTATCCACCTTTTTCGTGATCTCCCGATGATACTTTTTATGCATTGAATACTTTCTGCATTTTCTTCTTCTTCTTCTTCTTCTTTAGCCTTCTGCTTGGCTCCTAAGCCATTCAGTACTAGATGAAATAGGGCTAATGAAGAAGACGTAGGGGGATTCCAATGGACAAATAGAAGATTATTCAGACCACAAACGAGGTGAATAGACGTCAAGGAAATAGTTCGAAGAGAATGAACAAGGAAACTCAACGACAGAAAAACATGCAAATAATTAGAAGACAAATAAAGTTGATTTAATTTCTTCCAGGTTTTCCTGGGCTTGGGTTTTTTCATCCATTCTTGTTCGCTCATTTTTTTATGTCTATCCACCTTTTTGTGATCTCCCTATGATTATTTTTGTCCATTGAATACTTTCTAAATTTTCTTCTTCTCCTTCTTCTTTAGCCTTCTGATGGTTCCTAAGCCATTCAGTACTAGATGAAATAGGGCTGATGAAGAAGACGTAGGGAGTAGCCAATGGACAAAAAGAAGATTAAGAAGACCACAAAAGAGGTGAATAGACGTCAAGGAAATAGTTCATAGAGAATATATGAGTAAACCCAAAGACAGAAAAACATGTAAAGAATTAGAAGACAAATAAGGTACAGATCAAGTTCCTTCCATGTTTTCCTCTTGTCCACTCATTTTCTTGATGTCTATCCACCTTTTTCGTGATCTCCCTATGATACTTTTTATGCATTGCATACTTTCTACATTTTCTTCTTCTTCTTCTTCTTTAGCCTTCTGCTTGGCTCCTAAGCCATTCAGCACTAGATTAAATAGGGCAAATGAAGAAGACGTAGGGAGTACCCAATAAGCAAATAGAAGATTATTCAGACCACAAACGAGGTGAATAGACGTCAAGGAAATAGTTCGAAGAGAATGAATAAGGAAACCCAACGACAGAAAAACATGCAAAGAATTAGAAGACAAATAGTGCGGATTAAATTCCTTACAGGTTTTTCTGGACTTGGGTTTCCTCATCCATTCTGGTTCGCTCATTTTCTTGATGTCTATCCACCTTTTTTGTGGTCTCTCTATGATTCTTTTTGTCCATTGAATAGTTTCTACATTTTCTTCTTCTCCTTCTTCTTTGGCCGTCTGCTTGGCTCCTAAGCCATTCAGTACTAGATAAAATAGGGCTAAAGAAGAAGACGTTGGGAGTACCTAATGGACAAATAGAAGATTAGGAAGACCACAAAAGAGGTGAATAGACATCAAGGAAATAGTTCGATGTGAATGGACGAGAGAACCCAACGACATAAAAATATGCAAAGAATTAGAAGACAAATAAAGTAGATTAAATTTCTTCCAGGTTTTCCTGAGTTTGGTCAGGAAAATAAAAAAAAATAATAAAATATAAAAAAATTGTCGTCAAAAAAATAATTGGAATAATCATAGGCAGACCACAAGAAAGGTGGATAGATATCGATAAATGAGTGGACAAGAATTAATGAGGAAACCCAAGGATGGAAAAACATGGAAAGAATTAGAAGACAACTAAGGTACAGTACAGGATTTAGTTCCTTCCATATTTTCATTGGCTTGGGTTTCCTAATCCATTCTTGTTCGCTCATTTTCTTGATATCTATCGACCCCTTTTGAGGTGTCTCCATGATTATTTTTATACATTAAATACTTTCTACACTTTCTACACTTTCTTCTTCTTCGTCTTTAGTCTTCTGCTTGGCAGCTAAGCTATTCAGTACTAGATGAAACAGGACCACAGAAGAAAACGTACCCTAATGAACAAATAAAAGATTGGGAAGACCACAAAAGAGGTGAATAGACGCCAAGGAAATAGTTCGAAGAAAATGAATAAGAAAACCCAAAGACAGAAAAGCATGGAAAGAATTAAAAGACAAATAAGGTACAGTACTGGATTAAGTTCCTTCCATGTTTTACTGGGCTTGGGTTTCCTTATCCATCCGTGTCCACTGATTTTCTTGATGTCTGTCCACTTTTTTGGGGGTCTTCCTATGATTCTCTTTGTCCTTTGAATACTTTCTACATTTTCTTCTTCTTCTTTGGCCATCTACTTGGCTCACAAGCCATTCAGTACTAGATGAAATAGGGCTAATGAAGAAGACGCAGAGAGTAACCAATGATCAAATAGAAGATTAGGAATACCCCAAAATCGGTGATTAGACGACAAGGAAATAGTTCGAAGAGAATGAATGAGGAAACCCAAGAACAGAATAACATGGAAAGAACTAGAAGACAACCAAGGTACAGTACTAGATTAAGTTCCTTCCATGTTTTCTCGGGCTTGGGTTACTTCATTAATTCTTATCCACTCATTTTCTTGATGTCTATCCACCTTTTTTGTGGTCTCCCTATGTTTATTTTGTCTATTGAGTACTTTCTACACCTTCTTCTTCTTCTTTTCTTTAGCCTTCTGCTTGGCTCCTAAGCCATTCAGAAATAGATTAAATAAGACTAAAGAAGAAAACGTAGGGTGTACCCTATGAGCAAATAGAAAGTTGAAAAGGACACAGAAGAGGTGAATCGACGTTGTCAAGGAAATAGTCGGAAGAGAATAGATGAGGAAACCCCTGGACAGGAAGGAAGTAGAATACAAATATATCCAGTATTATAGTACTGAATGAAATAAGGTTGAAAAAGAAGATGTAACTATGAATTATGTCTAGAAAACATTGAAAATATGTAAATGTCCATAAAAATGACACACGCAGGTACCTCCGTTCGGTTGTTTTGATGGTTCCAGATTCGGATACGATCCTTTTCTTTTAAAAAAATATGCGCTATTTGATTAAAGATGACGGCGGTGAGTGCCGTTTTATTTCTTAAATATACGAACTCTCACACGAAAAATGATTCTAGTTTCGTTTTCGTCTTCTCTTTTAGTGCCTCCTTGATTTTTTCTTTAGCATATTTTTTGTGGTAGTAAATTTCTACTATTTTAACCGAAAGAATGGTTACGTTTCGATCGATTGATTTCAACCATTTAATCAAAGGAGCGGTCACCCTCAAAGTGCCTCGAGACTTCTGTATCATCATGAATTCTTAAAACTTCTGGGCTCACTTCAAACAAACCTCATGCATTTAGGAACGAAAAGATGGTCATTTACAGCGTTTTACATCTTACTGATTGTTAGCTCTTTAGCTCTTCTATTTCATTTTCTTCTTCTGGTCTACATTTCTGGTGACATAGAAATAGATTTCTCGGATACTTGTTTAAACTCCATTATTATGAACATCATACATTACTGGTGGTTCGCGATGACTTCCTAAAAGACTATTGTATTTACGCTACACTTGGTAAGCATTTGTGTATTCTTCTACTTCTTCTTATTGTGCTCTGCATTACTGGAGATTTTCGATCACTTCTTGAAAGATTACATTGTTTGCGCTGCCCTTTGAAAGCATTTCAGTACTTCTTATTCTATTCTTATTATTGTGCTCTGCATTACTGGAGGTTAGCTATCACTTTTCGAAAGGCCAATCTATTTTTCGCAGCTCTTTGCAAGAATTTCAGCTCTTCTTCTACTTCTTATTGTGCTCTGTATTACTAGAGGTTAGAAATCACTACTTGAAAGACTACTCTATTTTCCGCCGCTCTGAAAAAATCATCGACATTCTTTCTGGTTTATGTGCGGACATTCCTTAGCCAGAACTAGATTTCCCATTTGTGAAATCTTAACTACACCGA
Source organism: Othius punctulatus (assembly GCA_951805005.1). Taxonomy (NCBI): domain Eukaryota; kingdom Metazoa; phylum Arthropoda; class Insecta; order Coleoptera; family Staphylinidae; genus Othius; species Othius punctulatus. Next base: position 104,567,249 of record OX638139.1, on the reverse strand, counting down.
ATGGCTGCTCAAAATCTGCATTTTGTTTATAGAGTACTGCCAAGGTAAATGTCCAAAAGATGTTTACTTTATTACTAACTAAATCGGAAGTAGAGTAACGGTTCTTCCCTCGCAAAATCGATTTTTGTTTCCTGTTAGTAGTTCAAAGATCTCAAGAAGTTGCGAAATGTGATATTATGAACTTAGCATGACCCTTTATAATTTCCATCGACACTAAAGTGACCGACTTTCGGACGTACCGGGGACAGGGAAGGTATTTGCCGAGCCCCGAAATTTGTGTGTCACTGGAGCCCTTGCTGCCCCCGACAGCTGCGGCAATCAATCGCCCCACGAACAATGCCGCCCCCGCCCCCCAGGGGGACGTCCGGGGGGCGGTTTGCGTAAGCCTAATGAACCGGGCACACAGAGAGAAGCGCTAAGCTGATTAACTCCGTGTTCGTTTACTTAATACGGTTTGTCCTTTCGTTCCTTGTACAGATTCGGCTTGTTAATCTAATTTTTGCAGTTGCTCCGGCAGCGGCGAGCGTTTGCCGTTCAGATTCCGCCCCCCAGGGCACGGGGGCGGCAATAACGATACAAATCGACGCGGTTACTCGCGGTTCCTGGGAGAGATCGCTCAGGCGAATCTCACGCCCTTGGGACTTGAATCTTGATACATATTTCTGGCGTCGGACGTGGGAGGCATAAATACGCCTGCATCCATCATTCACGTCCCAAATCATTTGATGCATATATTAATAATTCAATAAGCGGAGGCCGTAAAGCGCTCTGGCTCCGTAAAACTACCCGTCTTCATCGGCAGTTATGCCGCCGATGGGGCATAGGGGGTGGTAATTACATTAAATCAGCCGCAGCTTTGAAGGGGCAGAGGCGGCGATGCGATGGGGGCGGCGGAGATCGCAAAATCGCGATGTCTGCATGCGGCCGCGTGATTAATGGAATAAAAATTGCAGCATGGCTTCCGACAGTCCGGCTCATCATGCATGCTAGTTTTCGACTTAATTGAGCGGACAGCTCAGCCGATCAGTTATTTATTGCGAGCAGACATGCGACATGGACGCTTTTTTTTATTCGCTGCAGCGGAGATGAATATCTGGCCGCATCGAGCGGACGGGGATATTCGTGCGCTGAAAATGAAAATAGCGTGGACTGTGGTAATTTCCCACTGAATCGATATGATTTTCAAAAGAGATAAAACGAACATGAATAGGTACAGCGTTAGTTTAGATTGCATTAAAGGAGATAAATTGTAACTCGTATATTCGTTTTCCAATGAAAAAACGAAAAACGCGTAAAATAATAACCAGTTTTTGTGTTACAGCATCGCCCCAATCATGGCGCCTTCCTATAAATATGTGCTTAAAAACTAGATTTTCTATATTTCGCATTTTGAAAGCAACGATACATGATTTCTATTCTAGAAGGTGTACCTAAATGATTGTTATTACGTAATCACTTCAATTAATTTCAAATTTGTATACCGTACTATTTGAGAACTGTCACTGTCAACCATATCTGTCAACTGTCAAGCAACATAATAACAGTAGTTTGTTAAAATTTACACTGATCAGAAGAACACTTTTATTGCTGAGGCTTAATTTCGTAATGGACGATTTGAAAATAGAGAATGGATTTATTCAACTCCGGAGTGCGTTCGGGAGTTTCAATATCCGTGACCACCAAGTTGAATACTCGCTTTTGTCAATACATATTTACATGTAGTGCAATCATCTTCTCGACATTCGACATGAACAGCTGGAGAGCAGCAGAGCAAGTCAAGTGCCCGTTTTAGGGAAACTGGTAGTGTTCAGAAATGGAAATCCTCAGGCAGACCCTCAGTATCAGGCATGATTGTTGCAGATGTTCGTGAACATCTGCATGAATGAGCACCCAGACCGACAACGCATGCACAGCAAGTGAGGGAACACAAACACAAGTGTAGAGAAAGGGATCCGAGAAAATACGGATACTTGATGGCATCAAAACATATGAAGACTTCGAAAAAGCAGCGACACATACCTGGGATGCAGAACTATTCAAAGGCACCGAGATTATCGTTGGGAACCCAATCGATGACCACCTAGCGGAGATAAAGGTATTGCTCGTAGAAAACACTGATATGGAGATGGAGAAAAGCATCCAAGGAATGTACCGAGATAGATACCCAGTACTTGCACTATGCAAGGAAAATATCGAAGTTATTGAGCTATCAACGAAAATTCGCTCCAAATCTCAGGAGAGCAAAACCAGCAAGATAATCAAATTAACTCTGGATGAACGACCGAAAGATCTATGGGACAAGATCACTGTCCTAAAAATAGAGACAATGAACGACAGGCTGGTCGCATTGCATAAAATAAGCTCTTTAAGCATAGCAACACTGAGAGCTATGATCGAATGCATATCCAATCGTGCAGAAGCTAAGGTGAGGATCTATACTGATAAGGTCCAGAAAAAGGCACCAAAGGGAGCGACTAGGGAGAGAAATACATACGCCCTGATGGTGAAGCAAAATGAGGACTACAGACAGTTACTAAAACGGGTCAAAGAAAATCTAAACGGCAACCCGGACAGTAAGGCAGTAACGGGGATAAGGAAAACAAGAGAAGGAAATATGCTGATTACCGATAAAACTGCACTAGAGGGCATCAAAAATGCTTTGGAGAAAGGATATAATCCCCTAAGTACTAGAAAACTCGGGGCAAAGAAGCTAGAAACGCTGGTCATAAGGGAAATCGATGCTATGACTACCAGGGAAGACATCGAGCAGGCTATCAGGAGTAGGGCGATAGAAGCAGATAACACAGTCAAGATAGGGACATTAAGGGGAAATAAGAGGGGCACGCAAACAACATCCCTGACAATGGTACGAGAGGAGGCCATAAATTTACTTACTACTTACTACAACTGTAGCCTGGAGAAAACAACGAGGTTGAAAAAATGCTTTAGATGCTGGTTATACGAGCACAATGCAACGAATTGCAAAGGAACAGACAGAACAAACCTATGCTTCAGATGTGGAGAAGAAGGTCACACACTAGGCCAGTGTTATACGCTGGTTATACGAGCACAATGCAACGAATTGCAAAGAAACAGACAGAACAAACCTATGCTACAGATGCGGAGAAGAAGGTCACACACTAGGCCAGTGTATCAACGAAGAAAAATGCCCGCTATGTGAGGTTAAGGCCCAGTTGTATGAACGGAGATCAGCTTGATCGTGGTTCAGTCACCTAGGATACAATTGTGTCAATAATAGTATCCTAGGTAACTGAACCATAGTCAAATTGATCTACGTTCATACAACTGGGCCTAAGGGACCCCAAGCCGGCGCTGGCAAGTGCTTGGCATTCCGGAGGATTAACAAGGGTAGCCGCAGATATAAGGAAGAGAGCACCAAGGAAGACCAAACAGATGCTCAAGATGAGAGTCATCCAATGTAACATGGGAAGGGGTAGAACGGCCATGAATCTCCTACATAACACGGCTATTAAAAACAAGGTAGACATCTGCATTGCCTCGGGGCCAAACAAAAATATGATTACCAATGAACCCTGGCTAGCAAAAAAAAAGCAGAATGCAGCAATACGTGTCTTTAACAAGCGATTGGCAACAACAAAGTGGGACCAAGAAGAGGAAGGTTTTGTATGGGTGGATGTGGAGGATGTAGTTTAATATTCATGCTACTGGTCACCCAACAAAACACTAACAGAGTATGGAACATACCTCAGTAAACTCGGCGCAAGCATCAAGCGACAAAACAAACCGTTTATAATAGCAAGGGATTTTAATTCTAGAGACTCGCGGGACGCAAAATAGGGATTGCTCCACCAGGAGTTCATGACCGAACTAACCGTAACCATTGTTAATTAATGACGGGGACAAACCCACATTTGTCAGGGGCAATTCAAAATCTTATAGCGATCTTACAATGTGCTCAAGAAACCTAGCAGAAAAGATGCAACACTGGAAAGTGGCTGAAGAAGAAAACTTCAGTCTGCACCAAAACATATACTTTGACCTGAGGGCACCAAAAAAGGAGAACTTAAAAACAAAAGAGAAAGGCTGGAAAATAAAACTAGAGCTAGTACCACTACTCAAGGAAAGGTTCGCCAATTAAAAGTCTTCGATCTTACAATGTGCTCAAGCAACCTAGCAGAAAAGATGCAAAACTGGAAAGTAGCTGAAGAAGAAAACCTCAGTCTGCACCAGAACATATACTTTGGCCTGAGGGAACCAAAAAAGGAGAACTTAAAAACAAAAAAGAAAGGCTGGAAAATAAAACTAAAGCTAGTACCACTACTCAAGGAAAGGTTCGCCAATGAAATAGAAGCCATAGAAGAACCAACTGCGGAGGAACTCATGCGAATCATAAAAACCGTAATGAACAAAACCTTTTTCAAAAAAGGCAAAACAAGAAAGCACAACACAGTTTACTGGTGGAGTACCGAACTGGATGCAGCAACAAAAAAAGTGCTGTCTGGCAAGGAGGGAGTCGCTAAGAGCAAACGGCAAAGGAAACGTAGATCCAGAAACCAAAAAAGAGCTGTGGCTTAGGTTACAAGATCGTAACACAATAGCTAAGCTTAGCACAAAGAGCCACACTAAACGACGAGCGACAACAGGAAATTGCACTGGCAAGGAGGGAGTTGCTAAGAGCAAACGGCAAAGAAAACGTAGACCCAGAAACCAAAAAAGAGCTGGGCGAAAAATATACTGAGGAAAGGTCAAAACTTAAAAAAAGCGATACTGAAAGCCGAAGAGTTAGCTTGGAAGAGAGTTTGCGATGACGTGGAAAATGACACATGGGGCCCAGGTTACAAGATCGTAACACAAAAGCTAAACTAAAGAGAAACACTAAACGACGAGCGACAAAAGGAAATTGCACTGGAACTGTTCCCTTCACACAAACCCACAATATGGGAAACCGTTAACATCGAGGAAGTAGATCCACTCACATTGGAAAAACTAGAAAATGCCCTCAAAAGGTGCAGAGACAACAAAGCTTCCGGCCCAGATCTTATACCTATCAACATCATCAAAGAAATTGTCAGAGCTGCACCAAAGAAAGTACTTGACATTTTTAACAAACAATTGGTCAAGGGCAACTTCCCGGATGTGTGCAAAGAAACACGACTAGTCTTCATCGAGAAAAAAGGGCGAGGAACAAAAATATAGACCCATTTGCCTGTTAAACTCCATGGGATTTTTTCGAAAATATGATAGAGGGAAGACTGCGAGCAGAGATGGAAGATAAGTTACACCCAAACCAGTTCGGTTCAGGAAAGGCAAGTCGACCATCAATGCAATAGAATAGGTAAAAAAAAAACGTCAACGCAGCCAAAGATTTTGCTACGAAAAATAGAAGGTACTGTATACTGATCACACTTGATATAAAAAATGCGTTCAATTCGGTGAAGTGTAACGAACTGCTAAAGGCTATAACGGTAATGAAAAGCAGCCGGATGTTGACAAAGATAATCAAAAGTTATCTCCAAAACAGAAAGGTACTGATAGGCGAAACTGAGGTAATTATACTTACTTGCGGGGTAGCACAAGGGTCAATCCAGGGACCACTACTGTGGATCATCTTGTACAGTAGGGTGCTACAAATGAAGTTGCCCATAGGGGTAAGAGTGAGTTGTTTCGCTAATGATACGGCTATAGTAGCCTGGACTAAAACCGAGACGGAGGTCATCCGACTGGCAAAAGACGCAATTGAAAGAACGGTTAGCAAAATCGAAAAACTGCAATTGAATGGAGCAAGACTGAGGCTGTAATTCTGTATGGGGCAGGAACTGAAACAGGTTTCCCTAGCTCAGGGGCCAAGAACCTTCAAGACGAAAGCGTCCATGAAGTATCTCGGTGTATGGTTTGACCATAACTTAACCATGAGAGAGCACGTCAGCGGTGCGCAAGCTGCCTTTTTTAGTAGGTCGTCAAGCTGGGTTACGTTAGGTTAGGATGGGTTAGATAAAGTTACAATATACTGCAGTAGTAGTTAGCAATTGAATGGAGCAAGACTGAGGCTGTGATTCTGTATGTGGGTAGGCAACTGAAAGAGGTCTCCCTAGCTCTAGGATAAAGAACCCTCAAGACGAAAGCGTCCCTGAAGTATCTGGGAGTATGGTTTGACCATAACTTAACCATGAGAGAGCACGTCAGCGGTGCGTAAGCTGCCTTTTTTAGTAGGTCGTCAAGCTGGGTTAGGTTAGGTTAGGTTAGGATGGGTTAGATTAAGTTAGAATATACTGCAGTAGTAGCGGCAATGTAGTTTTTTCTTGGAATATTTGCGAAGGTGTTATCTTGCCAACCTTGACATGTATGAGCCTCGTAAGACATAACGAGCAGTACACGCGATCCTACACTTTTAATTTTGGAATTTTTTTGGAAGGTGTTACCTTGCTAACCTCTAAGTATGAGCTCTGTAAGGCAAAACGAGTAGTACACACGATCATACACTTTTAATTTAGGTGTCTATAATCTTTTAAACTTATTATTACTTTTGCTGCTATATATGCTAAATGCTGCTCACCCCTGTCTTGGCCTGTCCAGTACTTGTGACTCTTGATTTTCTTTATCTGGTCTAATTATTTGTCCTCCGTGTTTATCCAGGGTGTTTCCTAATTAGCTATCCTATTAGCTACTGAAATTAAAGTTACGCACTGGTTTAAACAAACCGGTCGAGAACGATGCTTTCATTAGGTAATTAGATTTTCTAATTTGAGACTTGTGTTTCGCTCGCAAATTAATAATATGCACTGCATGCAAGTAAAAAATATATTTATTCCATAATTCCGATGTGCCTAGTGCTGAGTGAATACTTATGATTCTATTTAGACGTTACAAGATAAATATAATTCATAACATCAACGGAGGGCTCGCGTAATATATCCGTGAGTAATTCGGCGGTATTTTTACGCGTATCCTAATGTCATCATTCGGATTAAAGTCGTGGTAATGTATTTTTACAGTGGACGACAGTCTAGTAAAGCAATACGCTTTCAAAGCGGCTCGTGAATCGGCGTCGAATTGAGTGTGCCAAATAGCATGGACGCGAAGGAATTTGGCAGCGAACCAGGTAGCCAAGCGATGACCACCAGCAAACTCGGCGAAGACTCCTTTATGTTTTAATTTGGGAGGCCGTTGTTTATCCCGATGTTATTGGACGGGTTTAATCGTGTTTTTTATTACGAGGCACGTGTCCCTGCGATCAGTCTTGACCAACGTGAGCGCTAATTGCGTGAGTAATGCGGGACGTCACTTGGGGAGTCGTTAATCATAATTTTTTGAGGTGCGCATGTCACGTTAAAAATGTGGTGATGAATCACTCGGTCATTCAGAATGTGGGCTTCTGCAATTTGCGTACCAACACTTGCCGTGCTAATATTGTACGCTGCACTCATGTCAGTTAATATAGAAATGTTTATAATTGGGTTTATAGGTGTTTTGAAGATCAAAATGTGGCATCTGTTAAAATTGTAGCAACGGATTTGTTGCTTTTTAAACAAATTTCGTTTTAACCTTTTACCTTACAAATCTCATAACGGATTTTGATTCATTTATCTGATACTTGACTGTACTTCAATATGCATTGGCATAAAAACAGCAATAAGACCAATTTGTGACAACGACTAAAAATATTGGAGAAAATGGTGCTCAACTACAGTTGATTAATAAAAATGTAAACAAAAACAGTTTCCCACAGTTGTTGTTTCTTGAAACGTTATTGTATAAATGTGGTTTTCATATCCCCCATTTCTTAAAAATTTGACAATCTTTCAAAGTTAACGTTCAGTTTAAAACTGTTATAAGTTAAGCATTAAAATGCCACTTCCAGATAAAGAGACCAAAGCGATAAATGATACAGGAAAGGTGTTTCAGGGCACACTTTCGGCTCACCAGTCCACCAAATACAAAAATTGTCACTGAAGTCAGCTGTTTAATTGTAATTAATGACATTGACACTTACGTGACAATTCTAATTATCAAGGTTGTTTAAGCAACCAAAAATGTTTTGTCTACTTTTATTTGCAATCAACTGGAGAACAGATGCATAAATACAGCTTAGCTTAGATTAGGTTCGGTTAGGTGGGTTATTATAAGAATAGTTTGTCCTTCGATGATTTGCGAAAAACGCCTTTGTTTCAAACATTTTTTATTTAATTAATCATTGCCCTTTCTACCTTGTTGGTGTAGGGTTTTATGTTTCAAACATACAGGCTGAAAATATGTTTTTTGACAAAACCAACTGTGATATTTTTTTTTTGGAAAATCGAATAATTGTTGGGTGTAAATAAGAAGTAGCCTTAGTGTTTTTGAAAGGCTTCGACTATCAATTAAGCGAAGATTGGATGCTTGAATCTTAGTTGGTGGTGGTCATTTTCAACATTAATTGTAGACTAAGTATCTTCAGTCTTAGTTAATAATGTTGTTATTGTCAAAATATTCATCAAAATCAATTACCCAAACCTTGAAATATCCTTGAAACAAAGCGGTCTTTCAGATGTCATCAAAGGACAAAATATTCTTAGAAAAGCCTTAGAGCCATAGCCATAGCTTAGATTTATGATGGGGAGCTATCGTTTGAAGTTTAGTAGTCTAAATCAATCAATCATGGAATAACCCCTTGCATTTTTGGCCCAAGTTTAGGAAATACCCTGTATAAACACGAAGGACAAATAACACTCGTCGACAAATTTAATGCATTTTTCGAAAAGTATTGCATATGCATATGTACAAAATAAAAAATAATGTGTTGGAGGGTATTTTTTTTAGATATTTTACATAGGTTTTTTCACTATTTCCTTACAAACGCGTTCTCAGTTAAAAATAGATGAGAAAAGTGATACTGGTAACTGTAAAACTGAAATTTATATCCTAAAATATAAATTTATATCAGTGAAATTTTTATTGCCATAAAAAATCACCGGAATTGGACTTGCATCCCGAAAAAAAAAAGTTATACATTTTGCAAAAGTTGAAATATCTCAAAAACCTGACGTGCTAGAATTTTATTTTAACGTTTCTGAAATTATTGCAAAACTTTCTATCGGAATCGGCTAATTATGTGTAAGGGACAAAAATTGTGTTGACCAGTGATAATGAAGAGTCACAAGTATTGGACAGATCAAGGCAGGTGTGAGCAGCATTTTGTATTTTTAGTAGCATAAGTAATAATACGTTTAAAAGATTAAAAACACCTAAATTAAAAGTATAGGATCGTGTTTCCTGCTTGTTATATCTTACGGAGTTCATACTTAGATGTTAGCAGAATAACATCTTCCCAAAAAGTCCAAAAAGACTGTATTGCTACTATTGCAGTACTTACTGCAGTATTACTGCAGTATGATCTAATCTAACCTAACCTAATCTAACCATACCTAACCCAGCTTGTTGACGACCTACTAAAAAATGCTCCACATTTCCAAATCTAACACATCCTAACCTAACCTAACCTAACCCAACCCAGCTTGTTGACGTCCTACTAAAAAATGCTGCTTACACAGCGTTCATAATCTACTTCTATTGCATACTGAGCGGAAAAACAGCTCCATTTTTTACGATATAGTTGGTCATGTTGAGGTAGGTTGGGTTAGATTATGTCAGATTAGGCCACAGCAATAGTTATCTTATTTTCAAATTTTTTTTGTCTAATACTATTTTCTTATCTATTATCTTCTCTATTATCTGATTTTCAATATTTTTTTGTCTAATACTATTTTGAATTGTTTTTCTTAATTCTAACATCATAGATGGCTTTGCTTTTGATTTTGAAGATGTTGAATTATTATATGTACATTAGTAGACCCAATTTCATTTATATCTGTTATAAACTAAAAACAAGTGTAGCCCTATTTCACCCTATCACCCTATTTATATAGCTTCGATTTGATCTCAGGCGTTAGTATTTAATACTTTAAGTGATATCTAGGCGACTAGGCTAGATGAAAGTGGACCACTGGCACTGTCTAAAGCATTGTTTCTCAACCTGGTTCTCAACCTGGTTCAACCTGGTTCTCAACAATTGGTAGTGATCAGATATTCGGTGGGTCGCAATAAGTCAGAAAAGAAACACACATGTACGAAAAGGGACCTTATTATTTATTAAATTATAATTTAGTTAGACAATAAGATATCATATATATTAATGAATAAATGCGACAATGGATTTGTGTTTCACTTAAAAGTTTTTCTATAAGTGGATTGGCACTGGAAATGCACATAATATTAAGTTTAACCATAGTCAAAAAGCCTTTTCAAAGAGGTAAGAAGAGGCAAATGAAATCAATGTTTTTAAAGCATCCGTTACCAAACTTCCGTATTCACTTTGTCGTGCAAGCCAAAATTTATCTAAGCTTTGAGACAAAAATTTTACTTACAAAGTTTTGTTAGCTGATATTTCATTCAGTTCATTGTATATTTCAGTTGGTAATTTAGCAGCTTCAACAATAATATCATCAAATGGATTAAGAACTCATATTTTCGAAAAATCATGGATATCACCTGGAAAATATTCCTGTAAGTGAATTTTCGATACGCGTAAATGCGTTTCCATGCTCTCCAACAAGTGATGAACAATAGGATTATTTGAGTTCATATTTTCGTCAATGTAATTGGAAGTTAAAATAAATGGGTCAAAATTTCGTCTTTCGAGGAGGTTTACCCCGGAACCAAGCCTCATTGACTTTGTCTGTCATTAGTGAAATATTTGATCACCGCCCTGCAAGCTTATGTTCAAGACATTGAGATGTGAAAATATACCACTCAGGTAAGCCAGTAACAAGGATTGATTTTTCCTGAAAGAATCTGAAAATTAATTATTTTAACTTAAAAAAAAAAAAATAACACTTTGCATTTCAAAAAGCCTTGTCAAACCTTTTCCTTGCAACAACCACCTGAGTCAGTACTTACTGGAAAAGCAATGACTTGTTCTTGGCACTCATTTTATCACATATTTTAGAAAACAATCTACTCTGCAATGGCCGACTTTTAACAAAATGAACTATTTTTAGAGCTTTAGAGCAAACATTTTTTAAATAATTTGGTATATCTTTTGTGAAAAGCGCATGCCTGTGAAGAAAGTAGTGCGTCCATTCCATATGTGGCATATATTTTAAATTTACTATCAAGCCACTGTTCTTTTTCTTTATGGCTGTTGCACTGTGTACTGATGGTGCGACCGGTGTGACCGCAATACATTTATTTCAGTCCATATTTTCGTTTTATGTTGTCTCAATAAAATATTCAAGAAGTCCTTGTCTAATTGCATGATCAGTTATTGATTTGCGAAATAGAAAATCTTTTTTAAATGCGAAACATCAAAAATATTCAATTTATGTTACCTTCTCCGCTATTTGATTGTGGACATCAGTTGCCGTCTCATTGAATCGTCGCGATATTTGCAGTGGTACAGTTTTTAATATGTTTGCTTCTTAAAAGCCTATCATCATTTTGACTATATCAATAGCAACAATGGGTAGAATAAAATTTTCTGCCATCGTATGGGACTCACACACTCTGGCTACTCTTGTTGCTACTAAATAGGGTGCATGAAGTGCTGCGACATTAATGCGGGTTGCTTTTAAATTTTTGATTATTTATTCGTATCTCATTGGCTGCATTTCATAGAAATTGCAATACATTGCATATACTTTGTTTTTAATTTGATTTTTAATAGGTATTCCAATTATTACATTTAGTATAATACAATTTGTTTTGTAGCGTATATAAATTTCAGATCTAAGTGAAACATTGAATACGAGGTAACGCTTTAAAAGCCTGAGAAAGTGCCTTTACTTTTCTTATACCTTTTCAAGTAACTTCAGAAAACAATATAAACGAAATCGCAAGAGTGGTTGTAGACAGATTTCAGGCTACCTTTTAAATGTCAAAATTTTAGAAAACTTTTTTTTTTCTTGAAAACTAGAAGAGATAAGTGTACATACGTTCTTACAAAATATGTTACAATTTAAGCGAGGAATTCAAAAATTTTATAATATATGGGTTATTCCATTTAAAATAAGAAAGTTGGTGTTACTTCCGGTAGAACCGAAAGTGATAGAAAGTTGAAAATATTTCACATAAGGATAACTGATTCAACCGTGTGAGAAGGATTTTTTTTAAATTTTTAGTACAACGGCAACCCCGTAAACTTTTAACGAATTGTTTAGCGTAGACACCCTGTATATATAGAGGTAATTATTAACGTTCAATTTTTTTCTGGAGCGTCATTTTAAACAAAATTATAATTTTTATTTGACAATGTAAAACATTTGCATACGCATATGTATTAAATACAATATAATTCAAAATAGTAACAACCACTTTAAAAACCACAGGCAAAATTCACCAAACTTCAAACTTTCGCCCATAACAATTTTATTAACTTAAAATATAAAAATAGGCCTGTTAAGATAGCCAAAATATCCAGAAACTAGTTATTCATTCTTCCTTTTTATTAGATATTTAATTACAATGTATTTAACATCAAAGATATAGTTTTCCTCTTTGATTCCCGAAAATTTAAAAAGTATACTTAGCGGGTATCTGAAATAAACTATTCAATTGTATTTGCGAATTTTAAAATTTTTCGTCTGAAAACTAAATGACCTTGGTTCATACATCCATTAATTTGTTTATGTTATGTCCTCTACTTTTCTTTAATTGAATTACTCTAAACATATTCAATCCTTCCATTTAATTCTAGTACAAGCTAAATTAAATTTGTGTGAAAATATGCAATAAATACGTGATTTATTTCATGTTATAGTTGGTTCTAGATTTTCAGGCCATGCAATTCGATCGCAGAAGTTCCCTTAGCGTTAAACTCATCGGCTCATGTAGACCTTCGTTATCTAATTTTGTCAGTAAACATCAAAGATGTAGTTTTCTCTTTGTTTCCCGAAAATTAAAAAAACTATACTTAGCGGGTATCTGAAATAAACGATTCAATTGTATTTGCGATTCTTAGATATTTTCTGAAAAATAAGTTACCTTGGTTCATACATCCAATGTGAGCATTAATTTATTTAAGTTATGTCCTCTACTTTTCTTTAATTGAATTACTTTAAACATAGTCAATCCTCCTATTCAATTCTAGTATAAGCTAAATTAAATTTGTGTTAAAATATGCAATAAGTAAGTGATTTATTTCATGTTATAGTTGGTTCTAGATTTTTAGGCGATGCAATTTGCATCGCAGAAGTTCCCTTGGCGTTAAACTCATCGGCTCATGTGGTCCTGCGTTATCTAATTTTATACCTGATCCGCCCATTCATCCTCCAAATGTACCTAGTAGTTTTATATTTTAAACAGTCACTGAACCCCAGTCCTATTACTACATATTTAATTTCATGCAATTTATCACTTCTTCTTTTTCTTAAGTACCATGTCTTTTCAGAACGTTGCCCACCAACAAGGCTATCCTTACATTGTCAACGGCAAGTCTGAACAGGGAACTTCAGTTGAGATTATACCAGTCACGTAGATTCTTGGGGCTCGGCTTTCTTTTGCCAGCAATTTTTTTCTGCATGATGTTCTGCAGTGATCGGTATTTTTTGCCTCTCATAATATGCTCGAAATATTGAATTGTATTGTATGCCCTTGTACGAATTTATCACTAGAGTTCTTATACAATTTAGGAGGGTTTAAATATATATTTTTTTAATTATTAGTTAGTTCATAATTATTTGCTACATTTGACCATTTTTTTGTCGATAATCGTTCCATCAACAGTTAAGTTAAAATTAAAGAACTTGTTCAAGTTCGTATTTGAATTAATATTATCTATTTTGCATTCTATAAGCGTTAGTTAAGTTTAAAGGTCAAATTCATGGTTCTGGTTGAGTTCCTGCAAAAAGTTAAATGTGGTGCTCAGTGAAATAAACTTTTTGTTGGTCGTCGTCTGAAAACAACAAATAATAACGTAAACACTCGTACGAGTGACAATTTGGTGTTCGCTTTGAACTGTGAGCCGCTTTGAAAATATCAGGTGCAAAAGGGAAACCACCGCGAGTTATTTTGCAGCGCTGTTTTGTCGCAATTGTTCCGCAACATGCGCCTCTCCTTTGATCCACGCGAGCCTTAATTAAATTCGCATTTCTGCACGCCAACGTAACACCGCCTTCGTACTCATTACGGCATCGACACGGGGTCAGCGGGGGGTCGCTGGGGGGGCGCAGCCGCCCCCGCCTTTGTTCTCGCCGCCCCCCGATACCCACACGGCGGAATCCCCGGGCGTATGTTACATCATCCGAGGGCGCCGATATATCCCGCAGACTTTATTATCTAATTCTAAATTATTTGGCCCGCGGGAGCGGCGCGGAATACCCTTAACACCCCCGGGATTTAGTTATAAAGTGGTATCGGAAGAGGGCACATAAATACGGCCGCGTTATCTCCACATGTGTGCGCTCGTTGTGACGGTAGTTGGTGAGCGTGCCTGCTGATAATTACGTTCGTAATTAGAGGCTCGCTCAGTGAAAAAGTGGCCCCGCTGCGGCCGTAAGGCGAAGGTTCGCTCTCAGCTACAAGTAGCAATACAATTAGACTCTACGAGTTGCGTTATCGTTATCGGGACGAGCTAGATATTAGATTGGGCCTGGGCCCTGCCGTTATTTTATCTCCCGTCTATTTACAAAGGATAATCTAATCTAATGCGAATGTGCGATGAAGAGCTGGAGAGCCGGATCTCCCTGCCGGCACGGTTATGCGGGGCCTGGGGGCGGCGAATTGGGGGCGCGGGGACAATCTGTGATTATCCTTGAGCGTTTTGTGAAATTGTTGGCTCAGCCGCACCTGAGCCTGTCATCAGCCCAGGACGGATTAATAATAAATTGCGTCGACCGCCCCCTCTGCGGATTCGTTTTTTTTTTCCTCTCGCACACACCCCTCGAAACCCACCGCCCGAGTGGAGGGCGGGAGAGGCTTTTAGCGTGCCCCCAGGATAAATATTTGCGGAGCGGAATGAATTTAGCACGGCACTTGTATTTTTAATTCGCAGCGGTGTTTGCAAATTACGGTGACACGTGTACACGCCGGACTTCCGTGTCAAACGTTCAAATTCAAGGAGCAAAATCCGCCAAAAATATACTTTTTGGGTCAGCAAATTCAATTGGAGCGCAAAATATACAACTCAATAAGTATGGTCACTTATACCGAGTGTCTGGGATAAGGGGCGAACATAGGAATTTAACATGTAAAATTAAATACCTATGTGTAATTTTTAGCTACCCTATTAATTTTTGAGAAAAATCGGTAAATAAAAACTGTAAATGTATCATTAATTTAATTTACGTTTGTACCAGAATCCACCTCAGAAATAATAAAAATTAGTTGAACAATGTACCATAACAACCCTTGCCATAAAACTGCATAAAAACCCTTGCCATAAAACTGCATAAAAACCCTTGCCATGAGTTGCCAAATGTCATGTTTAGTTAAAAATAAATATGCTAATCAGATATCAATTACTGTGAACAATAATCTAAGATATTCCAATGAAAAGAGGCTTTGCAAAACAAGACTAAGACAAAAGTTTTGCATTAACGAATTATGTTAGAGATGTTTTAAAGACGTTGAATTTTGATTTTGAAAAAATGTTTTTTTTGAGCAAATCGATCATAATTAATTTGCTCAAATGACTTTAAGATCTTGAATTTTGAACATTCTGTGGTCAGATACTTTAAGGGAATAAGTAAAAATATGTAGTTTTTCGGGGGATAGGTTTTTGTGCACCTGCTTATCATTTTCATTTTGTTCTTGCTTCTTCTCTTCTTTATATAGCGTCTCCCTTCAGGAGGTTTGCAATTATCATCGCTATCTTCACCTTGGAGGCGGCAGCTCGGAATAACTCTTGGGATGTGGTACCATACCATTCTCTCAGGTTGAGCAGCCATGAACATCTGCATCTACCGATGTTCCTCTTGCCCACTACTTTCCCAGTTGGAGCAGTTCATACTTTTTTCCTATGGATATATGGCCTAGATATTGTAGCTTCTTTCTTTTTATGGTGTGTATGATTTCACGTTGTTTGTTCATGCGTTACTCCATTACTCTGATATTCGTCACTTTGTCCGTCTATGATATTTTTAGCATAATCGTCTATAACACCACATCTCAAAGGCTTCTAGCTTTTTTATTTCTGCTTGCTTTAAAGTACATGCTTCCATTCCATATAGTAGAATGGAGAACACGTAGCCTCTTAGCATTCTTGCAGATCAAGTTTTAGTTATCTATCATAAAGAAACACGCGCATTTTAAGAAATGTGCTTCTGGCCATTTCAAATCTGGTTTTAATTTCTAGTGTTTGGTCTATGGTATTGTTTATCCATGTACCAAGGTATTTATATTCAGTTGCCTTTTCTATACACATGTTGTCGATGTATAAATCTTGATATTGTATTCTGCCTTTTGTTATGACCATATACTTCGTCTTTTTCAGATTCATCTTGAGACCGTACTGTAGACCGATATCATTTAACTTGTTTGTTAAACTCTGAAGGTCTGCAAGATTCTCTGCTATAACAACAGTGTTATCGGCATACCTTTAGTTGTTGACCGTCTGACCGTTTATTGTGATTCCAGTGTGTTCTTCACTTAGGACCTCTCTGAATATCTCTTCGGAGTATAGATTATATAGCATTGGGGACAGTATACAACCCTGTGGTACCCCTATTAGTATCCGTATTTTGTCAGATTCGTCGTTATCTACTTTCAACATGGCTGTTTGGTTCCAGTAAAGCTGATTCTATAATCTGAATCTCTCGAGTGTCGATGTTTCGTTGTTTCAGTATATTTATTAGAATATCATAGCGTACTTTATTAAAGGCCTTTTCATAGTCAATGAAGCACACGTGTATATCTATGTCCATGTCTAAATATCTCTGTGTGAGTACATTCCAAAGAATGTACTAACACAGAGATGTTTAGACATGAATTGATACCTTGTACCAAAGCCATTCCTGAAACCAAATTAAGTGTTCCGATATCATTTTCTAGTTTGTTATATAGTCTCTTGTGAATAACTTTGAGAAATGCTTTAGTGTATGACTCATTAGACTGATAGTTTGGTAGTCACTACATTCTCTGGCGTTTGTTTTTTTTTTGTATAGTTATGAAGGTAGATTTTATCTATTGTTTACTTATCAGTCCGGTTCTGTACATTGTATTAAATAGATCTGCCACAACATTGAGCTGGTCCTCATTTATTAGTTTTAAGAGTTCGCTTGGTATTTCGTCTGGTCCCACTGCTTTCTGTTCTTTTAATATCTTTATGGCATAGAGAGCTTCTTCTTTCAATATGTTTGGTCCTTCTGTGGTATTTTGCTTGATTCTAGTATTTCTTGTATCATAAAAGAGTTCTTCTATATATTCTTTCCACCCTATTAGTTTTTGTACTGGTTCTATTATGATCTTCCCTTTTTAATTTTTTATAATAGTGGTTTGTCTTTTTCGCGATGTTCCTGTTAAATTTTTGATTTCTTTACGTAGTTGTTATCGTTTCTTTACGTTCTGTTATCGTATTTTAATTGTAGTTCTTCTATGTATTCACATTTTGCAGTTAGCCATTTTTCTCTTTCTTCCCGGATTTCCGTTGTTATATTTCTTTGCAGCTCTTTATATTTTTGGGGATTGTTTTTCTTTTTCCTTCGTTCTTCCATAAGGAGGAGGATTTTTTGTGTTATCCATTTTTGTTTAGGTTTTGTCTTGTCTGATGTCAATTGATCTTTGCTTCCTTCTAGTGCTGTTTTTATATTATCTTATCTATATCTGGGATTGTAGTTTTTTGTCGTATTTCATTAATTTTTATATTAATCTCTTTTCGAACTTGTTCTTTTATGTCTTTGTTTTTCTGTTGCTATCTTGTTATTCTTTATTGTAGATTTTAGTTGTTTTAATTTGATGTGAACTCGGGCGACTACAGGGTTTTGGTCTGAACCGATGTCTGCCCCTGCGTAAGTTTTAACTGCTGTTACACTATTTCTGAATCTCTTTTTTATTGGTATATAATCAATTTGGTTTTTTACTATCTTTTCTTCATTATGTTGTGGAGACTTTCATTTAAATAGTATTCTTTTATGAAGTTTGTAATACGTATTAGTTATTACTAGATTCTTTGATTGGCAGAATTCTGTTAATCTGTCGCCTCTTTCATTTCTCTCTCCAAGTCCATATCTACCCACAATATCCTCTACTGCTCCTTCGCCAACCTTCGCATTAAAATCTCCCATGAATATAGTAACATCTTGTTCGTTGATGCTTTCGAGCACCGTGTATAGTTCTGCATGAAACTGTTTGATTTCGTCATCAGATTTATCTGCTGTTGGTGCATAAATCTGTATGATATTAATGTTTCTATTATACGAAGGCATCTGTATCATCATAATTCATAACTCTGAGTAGGGGATGAAGCTGGTCACTGATTTATATATATTTTTATCCACCATGATAGCAACTCTGTATTTATTAGATTTATCAGTACTTCCTGAGAAATACATAACAGATTCGTCTGTGCGGTGGATTCCAGTTCCTGGCCATCTTAAGTCACTTACTCCGAGTATATTCAGTTTCAATCTTTGCATCTCTGCTGTTACATTATCAATTTTGCCTGCTTTAAAGAGGCTTCTTACATCCCATGTACTTATTTTTATGACTTTTTTCAAAACTGTCCCGTACGGAGATCCGATTGGAGGACTTTTTACTCCGGTATGATTCTTAATCTTGATATTGACCATGATGATGATTTTACTAGGGATATCCAAAGGGATCTTTAATGCAGTGGCTTCCCGTTCCTTTCTGCATCTTTATACCGTTGATCATTTCTTGATTCATCCGCCTTTAGGGAAGATTTCTCGTCCCAAGGAGACGCACTTGCACTACGTGCAAGAGTGTTCTTGCTAGTAGAAGTGAAATCACATTTTTGTCGGTTTTTAATATTTATTGGTATATCATTGGAATAATAAAAATCATTTATTTTCCTAAAAATGGAATCACTCATCTCCTTAGTGCATTAATAAGTCAAAATTACATTTAGCATTAGGGTGATATGTGTACTTATACCGTTATTGCCGATACTAAGAAACAAAAATATCTTAAAATATTGCTACAGTCGAATCTAAAGGGTGTCCCAACAAGAGCGCTGGATTTAATTTTAAAGAAAAACACATTTATTTTTGAATTAAGCAACATTTTTATTTCAACATAAAGAAATATAGTTCCGATTAAACGTGAAATACAACATCAGGCAAATGACCACCACGAAACATCTGGCACAGGGTTATTCTTTTATTGAAATTTTGAATAACGTTTTCGAATAAATGTTGCTGTATTTCACCAATAACGCGCCGTATTTCTCTAAGATGTTCAACGGTTTCAGGCTTATTCGCATACACATTTTCTTTCACATAGCCCCAAAGAGCCCCAAAGTCAATCGGTGTTCAGAACCGATGCAGAAAATTTACCTCATCTGAAAAACTGATTTTGTTCGAAAAGTCCGCATTAATTTGATGTTGTTCCAACACCCAATCAGCAAATTCACGGCGCTGCACATGGTCCCTTAGCTTGTTTTTTGGCACTAATTGAACCTTGTAAGCGTGCAAATGCAGATCCTTTGCCAAAATTCGTTGCATAGTGCTTCTGGAAATGTTTAATTCTTGACCACGATGCCGAATGGAAGTTAATGGATTCTCGGCCACAGATTTCCTTACTGTGGCTATATTTTCGAGTGACCGACAAGGACGACGACGAGCAATGATCTTTTGATCCATCAGCGTAAATTTGGTGTCGAATTTTGTAATTAAACGCCTCACTGTCGATTCATTTAGAGCATTATTGCGACCGAAAACTTGACGTAATTGGCGAACTATTTTCGCAAAACTTTCACCATTTTTGTACTGTGTTTTTACAATAATTAAACGTTGTTGGTTTGAATACTTCTCCATGTTCTTAAATCACGAGGACTGTACGTGACAACTGTAAAAAAAAATCACCGTACAACTCGTATTAACAAAATGGCGGAAAATCAAAATCCGGCGCCTTTGTTGGGACACCCGATATTTTTTTAACATAAAACAGTAAAGTATAATTATTTTAAAAATAATATAATAATAAATACTGAAGGGTAATAATAAAACATTAATTTAATAAACTGTTTATTAAAAATTATTCTGAGTGAGTAGATAATACATTTAAAAAAATGTATAATTTTCAGTCGTACTGTAGTCGGTCTAAATCTGGGCCAATATCAGGCATATTTTTGGTATTCAGATTCCGGTAGAAATCTCAGGCATCTGGTTCAATTCCATCTAATAAATCTAAAAGATTTTCTTTTTTCTTCTCTGATATTGGTAGCAATTGCGTGTAAGGTCGATCAAGTTGATAATCACCTGGGATAAATTGATGTTTTTTTCTGTAGTAACTCATTAATTTGAAATCCAAATTATTATCTAGTGTAGTCTTACATTCGAAAATATATTTTTTTTAGTGAAACAGCCATTTTAGGTGTTAAAAGTTAAAACGGTTTTTGTCATTGTCAAGTTTATTAATTTGCAAAAAATATTTCTTAAACAAATCTGTAAAGTTAAAGACATCCTCTTGTGACATAACCTTAACTTCGAATCTTTAATTTTTTGCTGAAATTATAACTAACCGACACCAGTCTCATGGAAGATGAATCGGAAATGGAGAAAGGTTACTCTTCTTTTCTATAATGGCTTGATCTGAATCGCATTCCATGTGCGTATACACAGAAGAAACTTATGTTCTATCGTTTCTATATTTGGATGATATTTTAGAAAGTACATAAACATGGCCATTATTTGAATTCTTATTTTGACCACCACATGTGTCTGAAAAGAATATTATATGTTTCACTTCTGGCGAAATATTCAGCAGCAGGTGATACAGGCATGAAGGTATTTTGATAGAGCCTCTCTTTAAGATAAAAACATAGCAAGCTGTTTTTTTTTAATATGGACTACCACGTAGTAAAGGTCAAAACTATCCTGATCAACTAGTTATTGTTTCTCTTCAAATCGTGAACGCGCAAATTTTATTCTATCTTTTGAATACTGCAACAATCCTGCCTCTAATAATATAATCTTTCACGTCCATTCTAAGTTACAATTTCTAACAAGCTACTGCCCACGTTAATCTGGCCCCAGCATATGCATTGTTTCAACTATTATTACGTACGAGATAAATTCCTGGTACGTATTATAGATAATCCATGCGAACTTGCGAATTTCGTCTGCTTGCATGCAATTCGCGATTCGTCTCGCTCCACCCGAACCTGCACCTCTATTTTCCCTCGCGTGGGTTTTGTCTACGAGATTTATCAAGTGCTTCCTGCTCGTGTACACATGCACATGTACGTGTTTCCTTAGTGTAATCCCGAACGCTGCGAGTTTCCGTGGTCTAGGTTTAGGGTGCACAGAGAACGGCTTCTGGTCTCTCGAGCCGCACTTTATAATCCACCCTAGCTTTATCAGATTTCTGCAAGTGGCGTAAATTGCAGCTGCACTTAACGGCCCGGTTTTTCGAGGTGCTTAACAGGTGATTCCCGGCATAAGAAGTTCTTGCTGCCGCCAAGCATCGCTTTTATCTGCGGCCTTGCTTCAGAGACGGCACGAATTGCGGCTGGGGTCGATTAATCGCGCCGGTCTTTAAAGCACGTATAAAGCACAGTTTTAGGGACATCTAAAAGACTGGAGTGCGTACTTTTTTTAATAAAAATAAAAGCAGGAGCCGTTAAATGGGCGACATCATTGAAAAATTACTTAATCTTGGACGCCACTTTATTTTAATCATTTCAACCACACTACATTTTTATGTTCGCCTGGTGGTTGTAGAAAATTGATTGTCACGAAAATTGAATGTAAAAATTGAATTCCAAAAATATTGTCGGCAAGCTGATCAAAAGAAAATTAATCGATTTAAAATTGATGGCAGAAAATTGGGTGCAATAATTGATCAATATAAGTTGATAGCAGAAAATATATTACCTATTAACAATTGATCGACAAAATAAAAATTATTGATATTAAAAACTATTGCCGGAAGAAAATACATCGCATAAAATTAAAATACTCACGAATTCAGGGTTCATGTTCTATAATTTAAATATCCTAATCAGACCAAATTTGTTTCTATCGGAATTCTAAATGTTGGCCCTGATCTACTGATCATAATTATTCGATTGATTTTTTCAGAAAATGATGATATAATCAATTTTGCAAAATTGAACAATGATCGCCGAAAATTGGTGGCCTCAAATTTTTCGCAAAAAAAATAAATAGTGGCACAAACTAGAAGCACAAGTAGAAGTAATCGCGAAAGAAAATATATCTCAGAGAAACTGATCGACACAAAGTCAGGTAGTTGATAATAAATTGATAGCTAAAATATGAACAAACTTGCAATTTCGATGTGTTTGTTTAAATCCAAGCAAGATAAGTTCTTACTGCTAAACTTTGGCTAGAATAAATCATGGTTTAAAATAAAAAATAAAAAATCTATGATTCAAAAACCATCAAATAAATCATGATTTATTTGTTTTATTTGTTTTTTTTTTATATTTTTGATCAGTTCTTGACAGTTTTTATGTGATTAATATTATTAATTTACATTACGATTTAAATCTTATGATTTTTTCTTAATAAATTCTAAAATTTGAACAGGAATTGATGTTAAAAAAACCGGCATATCTGTACCATGTGATGGTCAAAAATTTGAAGAAAAGAAATATATTTTTCTTATTATCAATTATAAATAGTTATATATTAAGTGCATAGTGACTTGCCGATAATACCAGCTCTCGTGCATCACTATAGCGGGTATTATCTAAGCAAGGAACTGTGCACGAAACATATTTTGCAAGACTATTGCACGTGTCCTATTGAAATTGGCAAATATTTAATAAATATTATAAAAATGTCATCAAATCGGTTTGGCATTAAATCTCTTACAAATATAAAGCAAGAAATAGTTGGCTCCACGCCAGAGAATAATAAAAGATCATAATAATATATTTGCAGACAATTTCATACATTTTGCGATTAAAAAAAGTATGTACTAAATGAAACTACGAGTATGCACCAAATTGCATTAATTTTAACCGATTATGCATACAATATGAGATAACTCTTGAAACCTAATCTTAACCTCCTCGAAAGTGATAAGTGTTCGACAGCAATTATTACTATAAGTGGATTGTAATTGTCCTACAACTTAAAATTTGGGATATTTCATTGGTCCGTCAATGTGAAGTTTCAATAGTCTGGTGCAATAGTGTTTTAAAACATGCTAACACTATAGTTACATAAAATTCTTCATTACTTACTTATTGGAATGCACAAACAGTGCAAATCAATGATTAATTTAAAAAAATCTCAATTTTGATTTAATTCAATGATTTATTGAAAAAAATCAGTTGATTCAAATCATGATTTTAATCACCTCAACCCTGATTCTAAATTATGGACTATTCTTATCGCAAACGAAAAAATATCACATAAACTTAAAGAAAATCGGTATTTTAAGCTTGCTATTTAGTATTATATTCTATCAGTAAAGTATAATCAACTAAATTTGTTATTCTTCGAAATGCTAAATTTTGGTCTTGATCAACAGATGATTATTTTATATATGTACAATAGATTTTATATTTTTACTTTTATGTACTGATTTTAAATTTGTATTCAATCCGAAAAATGTATGACCTGTGTAAAACGTATTGCTGCTAGCACCAATAAAGATATTATTATATTATTATTATTATAAAATTTATATGTTTTATTGAAATGTGTTGAGATCCATTCTCATTGTAGATAATTTCGTATATAACGGGCAGTACTATCAGGTAAAGATAAAGTCGGTCTTTAGTTTACATGGCCTTGTTTTGACCTCTAGGTTGTCATCAGCAGCATCCAATGATAGCATTAGTCCATGACTATTTGGACAATGCTGATGACAACCCCCAGGTTGAAACTAGTCCGTATAACTAAAGACAGACTTTATCTTTACCTGATATTGCTGCCCTTAACATACGAAATATACTTTTTAGTCAATACACAGCATACATTTGTAATTATATTTTGATATTTTTAGAATCTTACACCTCTTTGCTATTGGTATGACTGTTAATTAATTAATTTCTGCATCACTAATATTTTGGATAACTTTATCTGAAGCTGTATTTACAATTATTTCGGGGTCTGTTAATATGTTTCACTTAAACTATCATCAACTTGTACATATTATGAGAAATATTCGCCAAACGCACGAAACACTTGTAATTTTCCCCAGCCAATTGGTACATCGTCTTTACCAATTCACGTTAAAAGTTGGGTTAGGCGGATATTGTCGCATTAATTGCTAAATCTAGCTTAAAAGTTAACTTGTTCATGGGATTTGGTTCACTCTCTGGCTAAAGTTTGAATGGTTTCTTAAATAAAATTTGTAAAAAATAATAAGAATTAAAATATTATATTATAGGATAAATTCTTTTCTTACAAAACAACTTTATTGCATCGCTAAAATGCTAAGGAATTTCTATAAACTAGCTAATTAAGCTAATTATTAGTTACCTAGTAATTTAGGTAACTATCCTACCTTATTAGGACCTTTACGAATTTGAATATTTCCTAAAACTTTACGCTCCAACAAAGTTAAAAAAGCTTTATATTTTTCACTTGGGACGTATTTCGGCCTGTTGGCCGTCATCAATATTGGTACCCAACAGTCATTATGAGAGTCCGGTTCTGCTTAAAGGTATTTTTTCTTTCCTGTTATTGTTATATGTCGTTGTATTTTTTTGTTACAATAATTATTTATATTTTTTTAAATGTTACGACTAATAATATACAATTTGTCTTATAATTTTATGTAAATATAATTATTTAGTTAAAGTTTTGACGGTTATGTGGTGTTATTAAAAGAAATATATACAATTTATAAAATAAACAACTGAACATCCTTGTAACAAATCGTAACATTTAAGCAGAATGCGCTCATATTGCTCATTTGAGGAGCAATGAGACCAATGCTGATGACGGCCAATAGGTCGAAACATATACTAAGTATTCAACATTTAACTAAACTAAAATTTAACCTGAGAGTGCTATTGATAAAATTCCCTTCTACCCATATTTTTCTTTGAAATATTAATTCGGATTTATAAATCTACCTTTATGATTAACAGTGTGTTTAATAAAAAAATAAACCGTGGTTTAGAGGTATTTTACAAAGGGTTGCCAAGGTTGCTCATATTAAACCACCGTTTACCCGAGGCTTAATTTTTATGAATAACAGTGTGTCGATTCATAACAATGAATCATAGATGATTTCGGTGGAAATTTTGTAATGATAATTTTTGAAAAAAACATGTTTAACTTTTATTTTAACATATATATATATATATATATATATATATATATATTTTCATTGATATCTATTCAAAAGTTGGAAGTCAAAAGTTACAGAGTTTTCTAAATTTTCAGATGACATATCAGAGAGAGAGAGAGACAGAGAGAGAGAGAGAGAGAGAGAGAATCAATCTTTATTAGGCTATCGGCCCTGAGCCTTTTCACAAATCTAAAAACGTTAGAGCTTATTTATAATAATAATAATAATATTTATTAGCAGAAAGCTACATAGATATTCCAAATTTGATGTATCTCTTATAAAATTTTGAGAAAATTAAGTTTTCAGGATACTCGTTCATTAATATGTCTATAGAAATTAACAGTTTATTTGAAGTTTAGTGAAAACTTAGTGATTACTCAAAAATATGTTTGTTTCTAATGAAATTTTCAGAAAATAAAATTTTCAGGATACACGATCATTAATCTGTCATAGAAACTAACATTTACTTATTCATAAACTTAAAGCGTTATTTATAAAAATGTAAACCATGACTTAGCAGTGGTTTAGAGGTATTTTACAAAGGGTTGCCAAGGTTACTGAGATTGAACTACCGTTAAACCGCGGCTTAAGTTTTTATAAATAACACTGTTAGTGAGTACTCAAAATATGTTTTAGTCTATAATGAAATTTTGAGAAAATAAAGTTACTTGTTCATTAATTTGTCAGAGAAACTAACAGGAATTTATTTGGATTTTAGTGCGAACTCACTGATTACTCAAAAATATGTGTGCCTCTTTACTGATGTATTTAGAAAACCCAATAATGTTTTACAAACATAAATCAATTTTGCTAACGATTTTTTTTAATGGAATGTACAGTTAATCGTTATAGGTTTTATGATAAAGTTTACCTAATTATACATTTAGGTAATACCTACTTACGAATTTCTTTTGATATTTACGCACCTAATAAAATAAACATTATGAAAGCTAATTTCGTAACTGATAAATTTATTATGATATTTTTCAAAAACTTAGGTTTAGGTAAGTAATAGAATTTTAGGAAAAATCAAAAAAAATACTAATAGATCTTCAATAACTGTTACATATTCATAATGATTTACCACAATGCTTATTAATTTCACTTAAATTTCTCTTGATATGCCCAGACAACTGAAAACGTCTCTGTTTACTCTTGAAATAATAGAGAAAACGTAATAATTTCTATTAGAATTTTCACAAACTATACATTTTTTTTCTTTTACCTAATACCTTTAATGAATTACTAAGAAAACTCAAAATTTGTTATATTATTTAAAGGTTTATTTTGCAAATTTTGTAAATTTATACTTTACTCAATATTTATTGCAGACTTAAATATAATGAATTTTGAATTAAATTGCCGTAATACTTTAATTTCACCAATTTTGTCCAAAACTCATAAAACAACTGCTGGATAGACCTTCAATGCTAAGAATTTCGAATATTTTGCATAAAAACTACAATTTGATTTGGAATTTAGTAAAAACTCACTAATTATTCAGAAATATGTATGTATGTCTATGTATGAATAGAAAGAAATGGGCCGAATACTTATATGTGTAAATATTTATATTACCTTAACACCCTACGGGTAGACTAAGGATCTGATTATAATAATAAATAATGTATGTATGTCTAATAAAATTTTCGATATAATCGATTATTACTAAGAATTCTATACCTTTTCAAGTTTAAATTGAGACCAATAAATTTTAAATTGAGACCAATCAATTTCAAATTGAGGCCAATCTAGTTCAAATTGAGACCAATCAATTTCAAATTGAGACTAAACAAAATCAAGTTCACACTAAACAATATCAAGTTGTCATAATAACTGATATTTATTTACTCTCAATTTGATATTGTTTAGTGTCAACTTCATTTTGTTTCGTCTAAATTTGAAATTGATTGGTATCAATTTGAACTTAATAGGCCTCAATTTGAAATTGATTGGTGTCAATTTGAAATTGATTGGTCTCAATTTGAACTTGATTGGTCTCAATTTGAACTTGAAAAGGTATAGATACTTATAATAAATCCATATGAATATGATATTTTGTTTTTTTTATGAAAGCGCCAAAAACTTACGTTACTTAGGTACGTTTGCTTAATGCATATAAGAGTTCTATTCGAAATTTTGTAAATTTTGACGGAGATGCCAAGAACTTCATACATTTCTGTAATGCACATACTAAGATTTCAAATTTTCATTATAATATCTTAAGAAATTTTGTTTATGGCGTATAATTATTCTATTCGAAATTTTGTAAATTGTGACGGAAACGCCAAGAAATCCATAAATTTCTGAGGTGCAAATATCTACTAATATTTCAAACTTTCATGACAATTTCAAAAAGAAAATTTGATGAAAACGCCAAAATTTTATGAATTTGGCACATGTACACATGTTATTTCTAAACTTTGTGACAGTTCCACAAGAAATTATGTAAATTTTGATGTAAACTCTAAAAACAAAAACTTCATAAATTTGTAAAAACATTTCCAAATTTCCTTACAATTCCATTACAATATTTGCAAATTTTGATGAAACCACCAATAACTTCATTAATTTTTGTGATACAAATACAAAAATTTCAAAATTTCATGGCAACTTCTTTACAAATTTTGCAAATTTTGATGACACATTATGAATACCCTACATTTTACTAATATAAATATTTTGTTTTTCGAAAATTATATATTGGTACCAGATGATGGCTTAGGATCGAACATATCAGTACAGAGAGCCTATTAACTTTAACTCTGACTCTAATTTTGTTCGAAAATCGTTTATAGTCTTGTATATGCAGGGTGGCCCACTTATCTTCGCTCGTACCATTGCTGCTAGACTACTTTATGAAAAAATAAGATTGGAAATTATTGGACACTTGATGTGCTACCTTTTAAAATTATTTTCGAGTATACAGAGTGTACCATAAATCCGGGACCGAAAAATTGGTCTCTTTTTTATATTGATCACCCTGTGTATTATTTCATTTTTAGAATCTGCTTTATGTGGGCTTCATAAATCATTTTTATTTTTGGAGATCAGATGCATCGTTGCAAAGTTATTCACATTTTAATAAAATTTAACGAAATATCAAAATTCAACAAAACCTTAATATAAGAGATCAATAAAAGAATCAGCGTATGCTAGTACCCAAATAATGTGCAAACACATACACAATATTTTGAGTGACATAGAATACACAGGGTGTTCTGAAACAACGATACAATTTTGCTATTTTCAAATGGCAAAAACTCTTTTTTTCAAATAGAACACCCTGCATATAGTATCATATTCTGAGTGCTCATTTAATGAGCTATTCAATGGTAGCATATGGACTATAATCTAATAATATTTTTAATAGGTAAATAATGATCAATCTCGATATGTTTTAGCCATTTGAAAATAGCAAAATTCGATCGTTGTTTCAGAACACCCTGTGTATTCAACGAGACTCCAAATATTGTAAATGTTTTGGCACATTGCTTGGGTACTTTCATTCCCAATTAAAAGAAATTACTAAGAAATGTTTTGTTCAAAATACTCGTTTATCACTAAAATTTTCTGATAAATTTCTATATAGTAGAAACTATTTATTTGAAAATAATATCGTTTTTTATAAAGTTTTAAATATTTACGACACATAAATGCTATCAAAAAGCTTAATTATCTTCCAAAATAATAATAATATTAATTATTATTATTATGGAGTTAATAGAAGTAATAGTTTTCCAATAGAAAATTTACTCGGCATTTTATGTATGTGAAAAATATGTGAAGCAAATAATTTTGATTAACATATTTTACATGACGGTTACCATGCTCCTGCAATTTGATTAATGCTAATAATTTATTGAATAATTGAATTTAAAATTAATTATAATAATCCCATGAACAACGTTGGCAGTTGAAATTTATTGGTGAATAAATTCAATTTTGTAAATGACCCACTTAATAATAATTTCCTGGAAATCGCGTGATGCAGTTTGCAGGAATTTTCCCATTGGTTCGGCGAAAGAGGTTTTCAAGTCTCGCAGTTTCAATTTGAATCCATTCTCAGTGCAATTTTATTAAAACGGATGGATTAATCGCAGATATTTTATTACCACGCCACTGACAAGGGTCAACATACGCATTGGGATCAGATAATTTTTCACACGTGGAAACCGATCTAATCCCGAACTTTCCTATTCCGTGAGGGCGACGTCGGCGTCGGCGTCGCCTCGTGACGTATTCCGTTCGACCGAGCAGTCCGACATCCGACTTGACAGTCACATTTTACCCTTTTCACACCCCACAGGACACGGATGCTGGGAAACTCGCGAATTGAAATCTCACTTGCATCATAGGGGCGAAGTAGGGTGAGGCCATATATATGTGTATAAAGGAGCACGTTTGCGCCGGGAAAATTATATTGAATTGCAAAAATATGTGGGCCTGTGCGTGTAGGTGCAAGAGCGCGTCAGATTTATATGGTAAATTTTCGCATTTAAATTGCAAAATTTCATGTTCGATTAGCGGAGGGCTGCGGAAAGTCGGGGGAGTTTACGGCAGCGCCTTATGTTGGGAGAATAAACGTGATTAATGGTTGAATGGCAAAAATTGGGTCATTAGAATTTCCGCATATTCCTAGTTCCTTCATAATTTCTCCTCAAATTTATGAAAAATTTTTTTTTGGTATGTCTGTGCAACAGAAATTGGCATTATTATCCGAAACATTTACCATATCACGGTAATTAAACAATTTTTAATATCAAATATAAAAAAAATATATAATTGCATCATTTTAGAGCTGGAAAGTAGTAGAAAACAAATTACTAAACTCATCAGTTAGAATTATAAATCCCATTTTTATGTTATGGAAAGCAGCTTTATGGATAATTAGAGTTGAGTGTAATGAGTTTATTATTCGTGTAATTTGTTTCGGCTACTATTGATTAGACTGCACGAATAATGCGCATTTAATGAGATATTCTGCATTCCTGCATTCTGCAGCTGCACTGTATGGATTTAGACATGTATTACAAACTATTAAGTGCAATTTAAATCATTATAATAGAAATATATAATGTGTTATAACAGGGATATTCAAATAAGGGCTACATAGGATTATTGTAAATTCCGGGCTGGCCTGACCTACTTTTACGTGCAGCTCTCAATTATATAAATATGTCTACCCTTAAAATTCTACAAGGGCAATGAAAATTTATTATAATTGCAGAAAATTTCGGTATATTATAAAATTATTATTATTATTATTACTAAAGTATAAAAATGAACTAATTTTGCGAGTAGCATCTTTTTAAAATAATAATAAATAATCTTCTAATACGTACGGTCATGCTCACATAAATCTAGTACAAACATAATGACAATGCTATATAAAATTGCTATTGTAACCAGATTTCTTGTACTAGATTTATGTGAGCATGACGTCATGCTCACACAAATCTAGTAAAAATATATTGACCTTATCTATATCTGGACTCTGGGCTCTTTGACATGCTGACTTTAATGGTACCTCAATTCATTTTTGAAAAATTTATTAATTTTAAAGTCAGAATATTTTATATTATGAATTTACTTAAATAGTTTAATTAAAATATTGATTTGTGGAATCGGCAAATATGGGCCACTCTGGGCCATTAAATTACGAAATATTTTAGAAATTTATAGTTATGTTACCTGCCTAATTTCCAAAGTCAGAAATTCTACTAAAAACTTATCTTTTTCACTGAAAATTTGCATTTTTTATTGAAAACTTTCATGTTTTATTGAAAACTTGTGTTTTTCATTAAAACAAACTTGTACTTGATTATGAAAATTTTGCAATTTGCAATAGAAGTTTTTTTAATATTTTTAATATTTGAAGTATCTAAATTATTTCTCATAAGGATTCCGTACTAAAAAGTACTTCTACTAAAAACTTGTACTTTTCT
The DNA here is from genome assembly GCA_951805005.1 of Othius punctulatus. Classification (NCBI taxonomy): domain Eukaryota; kingdom Metazoa; phylum Arthropoda; class Insecta; order Coleoptera; family Staphylinidae; genus Othius; species Othius punctulatus. The sequence goes on along the minus strand of OX638139.1, from coordinate 104,535,897 downwards.
TTGAAACCTTGCATGTTTCATTGAAAACTTATATTTTTCATTAAAAGCTTGTACTCTTGTGGTATCTGGACTTTTTGAAATGTTGGCTTTTATGGTACCTAAATTAATTTATGTCAAATTTTGATTTGATTTTTAAAAATTTGTAGTTATGTTACCTGCCCAATTTTGTTGTTGCCAAATCTTGACTTGATTTTTAGAAATTTTGACTCTTATGGATCTGGTCATTTCACTTTTATGGTACCTTAATTCATTTTTGAAACATTTTGAAATAAATTTTAGAAATTAATAGTTATGTTACCTAGCCAATTTCCAAAGTCAGAAATTCTACTAAAAACTTATCTTTTTCACTGAAAACTTGCATCTTTTATTGAAAACTTTAATGTTTCATTGAAATATTGGATTTTTCATTAAAAACTTGCATGTTTTATTGAAAACTTGTATTTTTCATAAAAAATACTTGTACTTTATTATGAAAATTCGCAATTTGCAATAGAAGTTTTTTTAATATTTTTAATATTTGAAGTACCTAAATTATTTCTTATAAGAATTCCGTACTAAAAAGTACTTCTACTAAAAACTTGTATTATTCGTTGAAAACTTGCATGTTTCACTGAAAACTTATATTTTTCACTAAAAGCCAGTACTCTTGTGGTATCTGGACTTTTTGAAATGTTGCCTTTATGGTATCTAAATTAATTTTTGTCAAACTTTCAAACTGCCAAGCAAAGAATAATTTTTGGAAAACTGAAGTCAGCAAACACTTACACAAATATTACTACCATTGTTGGGTTTTTGGGCATCGATTGGTTTGACTGTAGGACTGATTTTTGATCAATCAGCTGAGCAGCATTAACTTGTACAACATGATCATATTTCTGTGCCACTAAGCCAAAACATCAGTGCCTTTATTTTGGTTCTTCTTCTTTGGTTCTTGTTATTTGGTTTAAGTATGAGAACCATATAGGCGTTTGGTCATAGAAATCTTCGTTAAGGTCTCTATACATTGGCAACAAAATGTTTGTATACCCAATACATATACAGCGTTACAAAATTTTTATATTTCTAAAGAAGATTTCGATAACTCGAAGAGATAGAGGAAATCCGATGGTGCATCCTCGATCTTTTTTTTACGGTTAACTCAATGGTAAATACAACAATCGGTGTTCGCCTATTGTTTTCAAATTATAGCCAAAAACTCACAATTTGCTGTTTTCGATTTTGTTCACAAGTTGTTTATCATTTGATTAAGATAAGATTGTTATAAGGAAAGCATGACGTCATGCTCACAAAAATCTAGTAAAAGCATAGTGACATTACTATATAAAATTGCTATTGTAACCTGATTTCTTGTACTAGATTTATGTGAGCATGACATCATGCTCACATAAATGACGTCATGCTAGTAATATTATATTGACATAGCTATATAAAATTGCTACTGTAACCTGATTTCTTGTACTATACCTTTTCAAGTTCAAATTGAGACCAATCAAGTTCATATTGAGACCAATCACTTTCAAATTGAGACCAATCAAGTTCAAATTGATACCAATCAATTTCAAATTGAGACTAAACAAAATCAAGTTGACACTAAACAATATCAAGTTGAGAGTAAACAAATATAATTTATTATGACAACTTGATATTGTTTCGTGTCAACTTGATTTTGTTCAGTCTCAATTTGAAAATGATTGGTCTCAATTTGAAATTGATTGGTATCAATTTGAACTTGATTGGTCTCAATTTGAAATTGATTAGTCTTAATTTGAACTTCATTGGTCTCAATTTGAACTTGAAAAGGTACAGATTTATGTGAGCATGACGTCCTGCAAACTAATGTGAAATGTTTAAAACAACTTCTTTCATTAATTAGAGATTATTATCTATTCGACCTATTCGATGGTCAGAATTACCACATCCTTTAGGGGTTCTTTGGTCATTGTAGACTAGAGCTTGTATAATTTTTTATTCTTTTTAATACGGAAAATGACCTTTCTGCTAAACAGTTGGCATCGTCAAAAACAGTCTCAATGCAATGTCAACATAACGGTAGTTTGTTAACATGTAGCACTTCACAAATATTTAACTACCTATTGTTTTTGGACATGTTTTGTTTTCCTTTCCTTTCAACAAAAAAAAAATGTATAGACTCCAGGGGCGAAACTAGGTTGTTTCAGAGCCCCCCTCTGAAGGGGACACTCGAGTCCCTTCCTGCTCGAGTCGAGTCAACTTACATCCTTACAAGTATTTTTCTCCTTCGTTTTCTTGATTTCTAGGCCATCAAATACCTGATAGCCAAGAAACCAAGAAAACGTTACTGACCATACTTACTGACAATTGAACCAGCAAGGAGGTGGTAAATTTTTAATTTACCTAAACATTTTTTATTATTATCAGTATTCAGCAGGATATATAAAACAAAAGAAGCTTCCAAAGTGCATAGATGGTTTCGGGACTATATTTGCTACAAGCTATTTTCAAAAAAATTCTGGAGAACCAGTGTTGATCTCATTCTGCTTTAAAAATTGGATGAAAGCTTGAAAATATATCAAGTACATCGAGATTTTTAGTATCTTAGAGTGACTATGCAAAAATGGTCACTTTTTCATAGCTATCTCAAATATGATCACTGTAGAAGTTGTTTTATTACAAAACAATCATAGAGTCGCTATGAAAAAATGGTCTCTTCTAAATAGTTCTCTCAAATATGATCACTGTAAAAGTTATTTTATTACAAAACAAACACCAAATTTGGTTTGTTTAGAGGCCATAATGAAACACCTAAAGTACAAATCGTGGAAACTGCTTGGAAGAAGTAGGTGAAGTTTTGAAAAGAAAAATTAACCATTTTTACAAAGTTATAATCCTCCCAAGAATTGTGTCTAGATGATGTGCATCAAAATGGAATTTTAGACAGTACCGCTAATTGCATATTGAATATATGTAAAAGAAACTATTAATGCATATTATTTTGCTGTTACGGCCGATGATAGTAAAACAGAAGATAAATTAAGAACGATGGTTAATGATATGTATGCCATTAAGGCAGGCAGTTAAATTAACATATCCGACAATTTTAGAATATTTTAAAGAATATCTGATGCAACAGAAAAATGGCTAAACGCGTTGCTCATTAAAAAATGTACCATTTTGTGTTTGTTCTTATATTTGAACAAATTTACTTCAGGAGTTCATGAATTGCTTCAGAGTGAAAAGTTTGATTTATTTAAAGCTTCTCTTGGTAGTAAAGCTTTATTTGTAACCTTTAAAGCTCTTAGGGAAAATGAACAACAATTTGATAAATTATATAAAAATTAATAAATTTTATAGTTTAAGTAATAATTGTACGTCCTTAATCTTATTACTTAAATTATAGAATTAATGAACCTTAATATGAGAAATATCACAGAAATAAGCTGTACTTGGAACTGCAGTTAAATGAAAGGGATAAAACAGCGTCAAGACTGCGAAAACGTCCTAAAACATTGCATACATTCTTGCAGTATGATGATACTTGTTGAATTGACAAAGTTCAATCGGACTAATAATCACGACTTAATACTAGATAAAATGTTCATAGAATTTTTATTTTAAATAGTATTTAAAGTTTTTTTTTTCAAAAAAGTAAAATATTCTAAGGGTACCTACTGAAGCTTTGCACACAATGTGAAAGTGCTTCTTGGACTTTAAACTTTTATAGAATTTTAGTACTCTTGATCCTGAAATTTTCTCCACCAATCTCCTGCTCTGGTTTCATCTGACTGGATATTCCTTTTTTTCTTTCTGCTCGTTTCATCTTCATACTAAGTTACTTTCGCTTTCATTACTGATCAATTTTCTTAAATGTTAAATTTTGTTTTTATACGATGTATACTGATACGGTTGATAGATCGATCTCAGACTATTATAACTAATTACTTTATACGTTAAATCGAGATAACATATCCCAGCATAAAATTAACAAATGATGCTTCACTTATTGCATTTGCCTTTTTTCGCTAGTCATTTATTTATTTATTTATATATTTATTTTTTATTGTGACTTGTGCCTTTGGAATTTTTCCAAAAATTTGCCGCCCCTGGATTTTGCCGCCCGGGGCTATAGCCCTCATTACCCCCACCCCCCTGAAAGCCGCCACTGACCTGAACGATTGTTATTTAATTAAGATAACAAAAAAAACTGGACTCACTTTCTAGTATTTCTTATTAGTCTTATTTCGTTTGCCTTTTTGTGTGTTAACATTGGCCTATAAATAATGTAGTTATGTTTGTGACGTTTTTCCTAAGACATCCTGAAGGTATAAGCCGTTCCTAATCCGAATAAAATATTTGCGCCAGAGGCTGTGACCTCCGCTTTATTTCTTTATCCGCTCCTGTCTGCGTCTGCAACATCAAACTTTATCGCCGTGTATTGTGGACGTGTTACGTTCTGACGTTTTATAAAACCGCCCCGCAGGATATCGGGGTGTCAATAAAGATCGACGCCCGTCCGGAGTCGTCTGGATTAATAATAAACTCGTTACAATCTCTCACCGTCCGCCCGAACGCCCATCCCGTCTGCGTCGATCAGTAATTATCAGACAGTGAAAAAGCGTCGCGACGCCGTGAGAAATTCGAGCGACGCCCGACGGCGGCCCCTAGCGGGGCCTGGGGGGCAGAGATGGGGCGGCGTCGCCGCCGCCTGCGACGCCAACGTCGTTATATTACTTACCGCATTGACAGCTGTCATGTCCTTCGGTGCAGGCTCTGATTCGGCTAAGCTGTCATTCTGGAAACAAAAGAAAAACGGATTCGTCATTAGTGACTCTCGCCAGAGGGATTGTGTGTGTGTGATTGTGTACGGCGGGGTGTTATTATTCTTGAATTTGGTGGGTGCAAATCGCGTGCAGCATACGCTCAAGGGGGCGGTTTAATATATCACGTCGAGGAGATTTAGGGGGTTCGTGATTGAATATTTTATAGCATATTATTCAATATCAACATAATGAGAATTACATAATTGGTTATTCTATGGCATAATATTCAATATCAATATAAACTGAAGAACATAATTGAATAGTATATTACCCTCTATAACGGACGGTGCGATTCCATAGAAAGTGTCCGTAGAGACGAGGTGTCCGCTTTAGAGAAGTTTAAAATAAATAATAAGAAAATGAGAAAAGAAATAAAAAATGAGAAAAAGAATGAAGTATATACAGTCATGCTCACATAAATCTAGTACAACAAATTTGACATTGCTATATAAAATTGCTATTGTAACCAAATTTCTTGTACTAGATTTATGTGGGCATGACGTACATACTTGGATAGTAGTATGTGCATAGTAATATTTTTTCTCTTGACCGGGAATAATCCGACATTTGTCAGATGTATAAACCTTATACATCAGACAATCAATACTAGACTATTTCATTCCTGAAGTGAATAAAATATCAAGTTTCCCTCGGGAATAAAGTGAATTACGTGTTTGCTCATTCTTCACTAGCTCATATAGGATTAGTTTTAGGATTAGCTTTAGGATTTTAGTAGGATTACAGGATTTGATTTAATCGTTCTGCAATAGTAACAATAACATTAGGATTTAATTTAATCATTCTGCAATAGTAACAATAACATTAGGATTTAATTTAATCATTCTGTAATAGTAACAATAACATTAGCTGAATTCACAATATTTCACAATAATTCACAATATATTATCTGATATCTTAAAGGTTCGATGTAACTTCAAGTAATGGGTACGAGGCGTGGGATATGTGTGGTCGTGTGTTGATACTCCACTTTTGAATACAACAGATATGCATTGATTTGATATTAAAAATTATCAAGATGTCGCTGTGATAATTTGAACGAATAATTTTTCACATCCTACGCTCAGTACATCCAAGATGGACGCTGATTTTGAAATTGTATTTCTCAAATGATTGATTAATTATTAGTAATATAAAAAAACTAAAAAATGAAATAATGTTGGAAATTGAATGGCTGACAGCTTCACATTTTTTTTTTCAATATGTGACATTGATTATTATATTTTATTAACAATAATTTTTATTTGAAAAAATGCTTCGTCACATTGTAGACAATCATATTTTAGAAAGCTGTGCAAAATTTGGTGGCTTTATGTTAATTTTTAATAGAAGAAATTTAGGAAACTGAAATTGGAGGGGGTTCGAACAGCCTTAAGTATCAAATTAAAAATCGAAATATACATAAAGAAATATTCAATTCGGGAATAAACCTCAACAATCCCTTCGCTGAAAAGGCTCTCGCTTCCTACGGTTGCTCAGGCATAAATTACAGCTTCGGGATTTATCCTTCGTTTATTGCCTTAATGCATAAATAACTATTATATGTACCTTGTATAGGAAACGGTAGTAGTAGATCAATCTTTATTCGGCTTTATAAGAAACATTTTACTGAAAAAGCAATTACTTCTGCCTTTTCATTAGTTAGATAATAATAATAATAATAAGCCGTACTACTCCTCCACCTATGGCGTAATTGGTTACTGTCATAATTTTTGACAGAGAATTCTGACCCAATTACATTTTATTTTACCATAGACCCCTGAACTATTACTAGTTATGCGGGCGTTGAGAGGAGAGGGGCATTATTATTATTGCCCATAGGTAGATAGATAGGTTAGGTAGATGCCCCCACTAAGCAAACTGTTTCTTTTTCCATAAATTCCATCAATGACTTTCTATGTCCATTCCTTGATATATCAACATGTTTTATCTCTACTTTTCTATATGTATTGTTATTTTTTCCTGTTCATCTCCCATTAACATCACATCAGTTTTTTGATTATTTGGTTAATTTAATTTCGTCGTTATTTAAAACATATTCCTTGTATTTAGATTTGCCTGTCGTTATTTGTAACTATTAGCACTACATCATCAACAAAAGTTCCTTTTGATATGTCTACTCTCTGTAGGTTGTGGTATCCTACAATCTCTCGAGTGCAAAAATGTAATTTTTTGTCCGAAATATAAGATTTTTGCTACAATTGTAGGTACATAAAAATAGTATATTCTCAAAAAAAAGTATTGCTAAGCTACAAAATAGGTAAACGACAAGATAAAATTATGCTTGATTTGCTTAAATTATTATTTTTTTAAATTAAAATTGTAGATGTTATATTTGGTTTTATAAAATATTTGTAAACTATTGTTTGTATAAAACATTTCTAAAATAATTCGTTAATAATTAAATTGCAAAAATTTTGTTTAATCTTGTTTTGCAACTGTTTTTTTCTGAAATCGTCAGTAAAGTGAGACAAATCAAGTATCATCGACAACAGTTCCTTTTGATATGGCTACTCTCTGTAGGTTGTGGTATCCTACAATCTCTCGAGTGCAACAATATAATTTTTAGTCCGAAATATAAGATGTTTGCTTCAATTGTAGGTACATAAAAATAATTACAAAATATGTTCTCAAAAAAGTATTGTTAAGCTACAAAATAGGCAAACGACAAGATAAAATTATGCTTGATTTGCTTAAATTATTTTTTTTTAATTAAAATTGTAGATGTTGTGTATATGTATACATGTAATATGTATAAAACATCTCTGAAATAATTCGTTAATGCAAAAATTTTGTTTCAGTCTTGTTTTGCAATTTGTTTTTCTAAAATCGTCAGTAAAGTAAGACAAATCAAGTAACCTGAACGATTGTTATTTTATTAGCCAGCAATTTTTGTGTGTCTATGACATTCTTTATTATACTTCCCATAAATCTGTTAAATAAAAATAGACTTAGGATTCCTCCTTGTCTCATGCCTTCGTTTGTTATGAGTTACTCTGATTTGTTGTTTTTTATTTCATTTTAAAATTAACGTTGTCTTTGTATATATTTTATATTGTTCTTATAATCTATTTGCTGACTTCTCTGTTGTCAGACTGTCACCGTTGTCTGAGACTCTTCTCTGATTCTATCTTAGTTTTTTCCTGGATACTTTGCCAAATGCATGTTCAAGGTTTTCTGATGTTGTTGCGTTGACTTTTCTATTATTTGTTTTATAGTGAATATGTGGTCTTGCACACTTCTACCTTTCCGAAATTCATTCTGTGATGGTTCTATTATATAGAGTGTTTCAACGCCCAAAAGGTGACGCCCTTTGCTTTAGGGATATAGTTTAGGAGGGGGGGGGGCTAAAACAAATTGAAAATGAAGAGTGGAACATTTTCCGTTTGTCCCTCGTTATTGATAAAAAAGCAAAAAATTAACATTTCAACTTGAAATTGTATTAAAATCTGATAATAATAAAAAATAAATACTGTCCACATATGTCCAAGTAATTATCAAATCTGACAGTTGACACTTGACAGATTTAACAAAATGCATAAATCGTGTTTTATATAGTGGTCAAAAAATGAGGTTTAAGGTTTTATCCATAAATTACCAGTAATATATATCTAAGGTTGTTCTAAAAATAAATATTACTTACCAGTAGGTACTAAATATAACAACCTTAAAAAGTTATTGTTTACATTTTTACATTACCATTAACATTAACTCTATAACGAGGGACAAACGGAAAATTTTCCATTCTAATTTTTAATTTGTTTTGGCCCTATGAATAAAATCCCAAACCACGCACGAGACATTTCACTCATTACTCACGGCAATAAAAGCTATCTTCATGTAATTCAAATTTCTATTGTGTCATTTGACATTTAACTACTCAAATACTAAATTATTATTAGTTTCAGCAATATTTGTGGCTTTCGAGTACACGAAAAGACTGCAATGAAGAATTACTTAAGGGCCCACGAGTTTAAATATGCATTATTTACATAACCTCACTTTTAACATCGAGGGCATTCTTACATTGTGTGTACATAAAAATAACCAGATATGCATGAAAATGAAGTCCACACAGGCAACATCCCCAAGTGGTTCATATTACCCCACGGCAAAAACAAGCTGTAAACTGAAAATCATGCTGGAATTCATGAAATAAACGAACTGCGATAAATCTAATAATTGCTCCAATTTAAATGTGACGATGTTACAAAATGTTTTACTATTGCAAATTGAGAACTAGCAGACAAAACAATTACATATAGTTATTAAAGTATTCAAGGTAAATTATTTAATAAACAGAAACATAAAAAGAAGTAAAGATTTAGAAAACATAATTAATAAATAAAATATATAATCAAAGCTGATGTTGAAAATGTGTACTATTTGCTTGTAAACATATTTGCACTCGTCTTCTTTTATTGTTAAAAATGGTGATTAGCACTTGAGGAGTTATGGTTCGGCAAACATTTACGATTTCTGCCATTAACTCTTCCAACGTACGCAGTCTTCTTTGGAAAACTCTATCTTTAAAATATCCAAAAATTGAGTAGTCCAGTGGAGTCAGATCTGGAGAGCATGGCGGCATTAGCCCTTCAATAATTACTCTGTTATCAAAAAAACCTTGCAGATATCCTAACGTTGCTCTGGCTGTGTGAGCTGTTGCACCATGTTGTTGGAAATATTTGTTCTGCAATTCTTCATCATCTAATTGGTCTACGAAAGACTGGACAATTTGTTGCCGATATCTCTCACCGTTGATTGTGTCATGAAAGAATATAGGCCCAATTATTCTACGGCGAGAGACAGCCAACCAAATTCCAACCTTCTGAGGATGTACTGGTGCTTCCACAAAAAGGTTAGGGTTTTCAGCATGCCAGCACCTATAGTCTTGTGAATTAACATATCCTGATAGGTGGAACCAAGTCTCATCACTGAAAAATTTTGAATCGAGCAATCGATCGTCATTTAAATTTTTCATAAACCATCGGCAATACCTCAATCGGCGTTGAGGATCCTCTGGCACCCATTCTTGCACCACTGAGACCCTATAGGGGTATAAATTCAACTTCTTTCTCACAATTGTATGGCAGGTGCTTGAGGGAATTCCAGCTTGCATAGCCAATTTACGAATTAACTTTTGGGGGCTTACTTCGATTCGTTCACGAACATTTGCAACCACCTCTCCTGATACTGAGGGTCTGCCTGAGGATTTCCCTTTCTGAACACTAGCAATTTCGCTAAAACGGTGCACTATTCGTGAAATATGTGTTGACAAAACCGAGTATTCAAATTGGTGGTCAGGAACCTTGTGTTGAAATTCCCGAACGCACTCTGGAATTGAATAAATCCATTCACCATTTTCAAATCGTCTATTACAAAAGTAAGCCTCAACAATAAAAATGTTCTTCAGTGATCAGTGTAAATTTTAACAAATTACTGTTATTATGTTGTCTAACAGTTGAGAGGTAAGGTTGACAGTGACAGTTCTCAAATAGTACGGTATATATATTTGAAAGGCGGCATAATTGAATTGAAGTGATTACATAACAACAATAATTTAGGTACACCTTGTATAGCTTTCGTACTTCATCATCCACAAACCTTACACCTTTACAATATAACATTCCAAAACTGTGCTCAACGTATTTCCATTTTTTGCATTATGTGGGAGGTGCGATATTCCGTAGGGTGCGAAGACTCCGGCGTCGGGACGCCTATGCCTCCAGGGGTTGGATGGGGGATGGGGGCGGCCGGATCCATTCCCGGTACGCATGCTGGGTGTTCGGAAGAGCCGGCAAGTGGCAGCAGACCGCAAGGCCATGATAGATGCGGCCCGGGGATCCGATTTAATTGGTTCTTAAGCCAGGCGCGTCCGGAGCGCTCCGTTCCATCTGATGAGATATCATCTCCACTGTTCGGATCGACTTTTTTTTATCCATTCCCTCCTCGCCGAGCGGAATCTTGGGAGAACGAGGGAGGAGGACGTGGCGCGCCGCAAGAAACGATAATAGGAAGTTGTGGAGATGACGATGGCGATAAGGAAATGCAATGTATTACTTGCCTTTTTTGTATTAACACCTCGGGCAGCAGTTTATTCCAGAAGCGTAAATCGCCGATTACGAAAATTGAGGGACAATTAGATGGATTTTAATTCAGTCCAATGAAGATTGGACTGCAGGGAAAAGTTGCAGGAAGCGTAGGAAGGTATAGAACTCCCAAGCTAAAAAAATCTTAGATATTGGTACCAATAAAGTTCAAGAGAGTTGTTTAGTGCGGTAGTACGCAAAGTGGAAATAGCCATGTTAATTGTTAACCTACGAGTAGGAGATGGCACGTCAAGAAGAGAAGAATTAAGATTACAAGGAATGCAACGTTCATATTCAAAATTGATGAAATCCTAATAATCTATCAAGTATCGAAGCTTTTATAGTAGGCTTTTGAGAAGCTTATTGGAGAAGATGTTAAATTTGGAGTATATTTGAGCATACAACCTTAAATGCACATCTGTGCACAAATCAATAAATTGCTCTATGCACTCATATATAGTAATCAGACAATTATTGCCAGACTTACGTGAAGATAAACATCTGTTTATAGCTCGTTGAGCCTGTTTTCTCCCTAGGGCTATAAGGGAAACAATTGTTCGATGTTAGATGTGTTAAATCAAATCTTAAACGTTCTTAGACTTAAATCATCAGAATTTATTAAAGAAGCTGAAACCAAATATTTATATACCGGGTGATTCAAGTTTCATTACCATGTTTTGTTTTAGGCATTTGGAGTTGCCAAAAAAATATGAAAATTTGAATTAAAAAAATCTCTTTTCGAGCAAAATTCTCTATCGTTATTTTTGCCCTAAACTGTTTTATTTTATTCATAGAACCCATTTATGAAATTAAAAATTAACGAAAATGATTAGATTTCAAATTAAAGCATTTTTTACATTACTGACCAACTTTCCTCGGTATTATTTATGATTTTGTAAGTCAAGAGCCCTACAAAGCATTGACCGCGCCGGTGCGGTTGAAACGTTTTATGACGTTATTATTAAGCAAATATTGAGCTCCGGCCCTCATGAATTCCTTGCGTCGGTATCCACCCAGCAGGCTGAGGGATTGGGTACGGCCCTATCATAAAACCCATAAAATCCATTATAGGGACCATTAGTGGAAGCAGTCGTCATATTTTACTATTTAGTAATAAATCTTACTGTTGCAATATCAAAATTCATTTAATTCAATCATTGGTGCAATATTTTTGACTTGAATTGCACTGCAATGTTTGGAATAGCATTAAAGTATGTTCTGACAAAAACTATATAAATAAAATTACGAATTCTTTGTGAAATAACGTATAAACTACCGGATGGTTACAATTTTTTTTTATCGTCAGATTGGGCTTCATCAATATCTAAACATGTGTACTTATTTTGGATTTTTTATTTCAATTAGTAGCCGCCATTTTTGGCCTGGTAATAAAACTTGAATCACCCGGTATATAATGCAATTAGTACAAATAATCTTGTTTACATTAGGTAGATTACATGTAGTTAAACAAGAACCATTTGAATTTATGACATGAGTTGTAATTTTAGAGGGCATATTTAGGTTACAAACATCTTATATGTGTCCATACTCACACGAAATCTTTTCAGCAAGCCTTTGTTTATCCGAAATAGAATCCTTAATGTACTGCTTAGTCACAGATGTACACTTCCAATCTGTTATATTCCGAGCATTTATTCCTCGGCATTTGCAAGTAGTGTAGCCGATGAACGTCGAAATTCATGTCCTGTGTACAATTCAGGGATGGGGAGTTTGAAATAGGCGACGATTTTGTTTGAAATATCATCAAAAGTAATGATAAGGTTAGGTTAGGTTAGGAAGAGGAACAGTTAGAAGTAGGAACAATAACATACGAAAGTTTTACCTCCTTACCTCGTGGTTAGATTAAGAAGAGGAGGGGTTAAAGGAAGATACAGTAACATACGAAAATTTTACCTCCTACTAATGAGTACGTTAGGTTAGGTTAGGTTAGGAAGAGGAAGAGTTAGAAGTAGGAACAATAACATACGAAAGTTTTACCTCCTTAGGCTTAGGTTAGATTAAGAAGAGGAGGGGTTAAAGGAAGATACAGTAACATACGAAAATGTTACCTCCTACTAATGAGTACGTTAGGTTAGGTTAGGTTAGGAAGAGGAAGAGTTAGAAGTAGGAACAATAACATACGAAAGTTTTACCTCCTTAGGCTTAGGTTAGATTAAGAAGAGGAGGGGTTAAAGGAAGATACAGTAACATACGGAAATGTTACCTCCTACTAATGAGTACGTAAGGTTAGGTTAGGTTAGGAAATGAAAGACTTAGAGGAAGTAACAATACCATATCCTTTACTCATATCCTTTATTTATGTATTCCTTTATTTTCATTCTAAAAAAATCACTATTCCCCACCACCTGTCAGGTGCATTTCCAGTTCTTATAGAACAAAAAGAATCCTCCAGATTCTGTATTTGGTGGACGAATATCAGCATATTCTTTATAGAATTGCAAAAGGATGGTCATCGAAGACAGTGAAAATTCGGTTTGTTTTTGTTTTAGTATATCGCAATGTAATTTACAATGACAATTCTAGCTCATTCTAGGCATTTCAAGGTTTGCAAGCTCCAGGCGAAGGCATACTCCTTGCTATACAAAAATTAAAGCAACCTGCGGAAAACTGCGACAAATTTTGATTACAAATATTAGTAATTTGTGTAATGTCTACCTTCATCGGGAAATAAGTCTCGTACGGGGTTCTGTACAAGAAAGTTTCAACATTGTGTTAGGTATCAATTTGTATCATTAGCTAATAATTGATTATTAATATTAGAGGCGGCATCTGTGGCTTTGTTTGTTTATATAAGCCGGGGCACGACGCGCTCAGCTGAAGAACGAGTAACGAAGGGGACATTGAGTTACATGCTCTTATGGAGTGTGGATGCAAGTTGGGTGCTGATTGTGGGGAAAACATGTGTGATCTGGTGTTTTGGTGTGTGTTGCAATGTGGACGGTTATGGATTAGGTGTTGGAATGGATTAAAGGTCAGTACATAAACTACAATATGTATATTAGATAGAGGTGCGTCCTAGAGGTGCGTCCTAGTAATTGCAATAATAGAGGTTAGTCCTAATTGCAATGAGCGAGGTTAGTCCTAATTGCAATAAGACAGGTTCGTCCTAATTGCAATAAGAGAGGTTCGTCCTAATTGCAATGAGAGAGGTTAGTCCTAATTGCAATAAGAGAGGTTCGTCCTAATTGCAATAAGAGAGGTTCGTCCTAATTGCAATAAGAGAGGTTCGTCCTAATTGCAATAAGAGAGGTTAGTCCTAATAGCAATAAGAGAGGTTAGCCCTAGTAATTGCAATACGTGAGGTTAGTCCTAGTAATTGCAATAAGTGAGGTTAGTCCTAATTGCAATAAGAGAGGTTAGTCCTAATTGCAATGAGAGAGGTTAGTCCTAGTAATTGCAACAAGAGAGGTTCGTCCTAATTGCAATAAGAGAGGTTCGTCCTAGTAATTGCATTAAGAGAGGTTCGTCCTAGTAATTGCAATAAGTGAGGTTAGTCCTGGTAATTGCATTAAGAGAGGTTCGTCCTAGTAATTGCATTAAGAGAGGTTCGTCCTAGTAATTGCAATAAGTGGGGTTAGTCCTGGTAATTGCAATAACAATAAGAGAGGTTGCAATAAGAGAGGTTCGTCCTAGTAATTGCATTAAGAGAGGTTCGTCCTAGTAATTGCAATAAGTGAGGTTAGTCCTGGTAATTGCATTAAGAGAGGTTCGTCCTAGTAATTGCATTAAGAGAGGTTCGTCCTAGTAATTGCAATAAGTGGGGTTAGTCCTGGTAATTGCAATAAGAGAGGTTCGTCCTAATTGCAATGAGAGAGGTTAGTCCTAATTGCAATAAGAGAGGTTAGTCCTAATTGCAATAAGAGAGGTTCGTCCTAATTGCAATAAGAGAGGTTCGTCCTAATTGCAATAAGAGAGGTTAGTCCTAATTGCAATAAGAGAGGTTCGTCCTAGTAAGAGGTGTATGTCACTGCTTTGCACATGAAGGTGAAATACAATAGTCGTAGAGAATAATGGTCGAAGCCGTGACTGCTAAGGATCCAGTTGACAAGAGAACTGGCGGGGGAAGGGGAGATGCTCCCCCGGTAAGTCCTTCCAAATATAGTTAATATACAATACTAAAAGAATACTCTTTATATGTGGGGGAATCATTTGGAGCCAATGCCATCTTCGGATCGAGTTCAATATAAAGCCTGTGCATCCTGACCAATGATACTACTGTATATTATGTAAGTGATTATTATTATTAATAGTTAAAATGGCGAAAATTTATGTATTAAATATGGCGTCAAGTTAAGGCTACGATTGGAAAAAGAACTAGCTTAACAATTGTCTTTAGTCAAAACTTTGGATTTTTTGGGTTTGTAGCCATAGGACTTCCCGTTCAAGAAACCAAACAATCCGGAATAGCTAGCAATATCTTCATTATGGATCATTTTCAGAGTAGCTTTTAACATGGAATAGTAACTCCAGAATGAAGATGGTTTTCGTATCTTAGAAAGATGATAAAATTTTCTTTTCTGTGTAGCATTTTTACACTTTTATTTTCTTGCACCACTTAGCCCCGTATCTATAGTCCGTACTTGAGCATCAGTACGACTCAAGTCATATATTTGGTTGCGTATTTTTATATACGTTCATGCACCAAACACAACCATATATACGACTTGTGTTCTACTCAAGTTCAAGTACGGACTATATATACGGGCCTTAATATAGTCACAGTAAGTTTTCTCGTAAATATATTGAGATTTTTTAGGAATCAGTCCACTGCTTTATGCCGTCTCTGCCATAGCCCTAACTTCATCTTCGCAACGCATGGCATTTTCATCTGAAGAGATGAAGATGAAGATACAATCAAACTGAAGCTATCCAAACTAACCAAACAATCAATATTGACTGCCGTTGCTAGGCAACGTACTTCGAGTGTGCTTACCTGTATGTTTGATATTTGTACCTACTTTGTGATTGTTTTGAGATAAAAAAAAACTTGTTCGCGGGTGTAACTTACTTGTATGACCTTACAGCCCTTTAGCCTACAGCCTACAGCCTACAGCCAATAAGGCTTCGGTCCAAACAAGCCTCTTTACACCCTAGATATATAAATAACTATTACAGTTTTTTTTGTTCCATATTCGTGATATGTTGCCGGAGCTTGTCGAAGTTTGTACAGAAAAAGAGCAACAAGCGATTGAAGAGCGCCAACCCGCGATTTGCCGCCGATTATTCCCTGATGGGCCGACGTCGGATGGACCCCTATCGATTATCAATTAATTACAGGAGTGAATGGCGCTGCCGCCGTTCGGGTATAATTCCATACAGCCGACTCCCAGGTTATCGATTAGCCCGGCTCCATTAAGTAAATTTTAATTACAATCGAGTTAGACTTAAGCTAATTAACGCCCCTATTAATTTCATCAGGCGCTAATCATCGAAACTTTCATTCGGGAGCGGATCGAATTATCGGCGATTTCAGCTCGAGCATCGGCGACAACCTTAATTAATCCGATTCGCGAGTGACTGATTAATTACCTCACGCGAGAAGCAGTTGACTCCGTGGGCATCAATAATTGTTTTTCGCATAGGGAGGGTGAGAATTAGCTTCCATGTATTGATCGTAAGCCGTGCCATATTATCATAAATAATAGATATGCAGCTTTAGCAGCAGTCTTAGCACCTAGACCTAGAACCTACCATAATATATTGAATAAGTCTAAATACAGTTGTTAGTTTGCAGCTTTCGATAACATAAGCGAATTAATTTACGAAGCTTACAAATTATTAAATCACTCAAAACTGTTTTCGTTTCACGTGGCTGTATTGCGATGATTTTTGGCGTACGCTTCATACCAATTACGCGAGAAACAAAAGATGCAGAGAAGCTTCGTAAACCTAACAAACAACTGAGAACAATTCATCCCCTACGCTAGTCCGGCGCTCAAGTCGCCCTCGGCATCGACGCTAATTTTATTAAACATCAGACGTCCCTGTGTTATTTAATCCTCGGCAACATGCAATTCATTTGAAAATTTAATATCCACGGCAGACCTATTCTTTGAAGTCACTCAAAGACTGGAAGTCGCATCAGTCATGGACAGAAGACCACCCTAATACATCTGTTCTAACGTAGGCAATATTATTATTGTACGAGATATGTATTAGATATTAAAGAAGAAACCACCTCTTCTATAATCAACATTAGATCCAGACACAGCGATATTAAACACAAAAAAAAATGTGATAAATAGTTCAACAATTTTAGAAAACGCTGGAAATTACTTTGTGTGAAATTTTTCAGCTAAATATACAAGGATTTCATTTATAAATATAATATGAAGCATTTCATTTTTAGCAGCATATATTTTTTTTTATGTTTGTATTTTGGGGGTTCGTGGGACTTTACCCACAATTATTTTGCCATTATAATATTCGACCATTTCTAGATATAAAATTTCTTATTTTTTGAATACAGGGTGTCCAAGATAAGGATCAACAGCTTGGGGATCTCGGAAACCGTAAAAGTTACAAAGGTGGTTAAATTACAAAACAAATGCGCAATTTTATGGTCGGTAATATTCTTTTGAGAAAACCAGAAATTTCTGCTTACTTCCGGGGATTTTCGACAAAAGCAGATTTCGTTTTTATTTTTTTCTGAAGTTATTTGAAAAGGTATACGAAAACCAAACGCACTTTCTCATTGCCGCATTTTTAGCTCTACAATAGAACGTTTTGTTTCGTAGAAACCATCATCAACTTTATTTTTTTATATGGCTTGTGTTAAATCCTATTACGAATTCAACTATTTATATCACAGTAAGGTTTCTAATGTTTTTATTCAGAAAAAGGCTTGTTAGTACATTTCGAACATTTTCATGTAGTAGGCTACATGATCTACATTAATTCTATATAAAATCTAATTTTCACCCGAAAAAGGTACCAAAATAGTAACTAAAAATAATTAACCTGGAATAGTTGTTAAACATTGAAACATTATAGCTATTTAGGACCACACTTATTATTTGTTTACTGTGATATGAGAATTGTTGTGTTCATTTCATGGCGACAAAGACAAACATTATTACATAATTTTAACCCAGAATATGTACCGAAATAGTAACAAAAAATAATTTAGCAAGAATAGTTGCTAAACATTGAAACATTATAGTTATTTAGAGTTACACTTATAATTTTTTTACTGTGATATAAGAATTGTTCTGTTCATATAATGACGACAAAGACGACAATTATTAGTTAATCTTAACCCAGAATAGTAACTAAAAACAATTTTGCACGAATAGTCGTAAAACATAGAAAAAAAATAGTTATTCAGAATCACACTTATTTGTTTACTGCGATATTATGAGAATTGTTCTGTTCATTTAATTATCTTAAAATCTTAACATTAAGTGATAACATTTGTCTTCGTTGCTCATTTCAATGCCTACTACACCAAAATGGTTGAAATGTATTAACAAGCTTTTTTTCTGAATAAAAACATTAGAAATCATACTGTGATATGTCGTTGAATTCGTAATAGGGAATGCTATTTCATACAGGGTGTGCTTTATTTACGGGCTATATAAAAATATAAAGTTGATTTGTTCGAAACGAAACGTTATGCTGAAAATTTATAAAAGCGGTCTTGTAGAGGTAAAAAAGTAGCAACGAGAACGTGCCTTTTGTTTTTTTAATTTCTTTTCAAATAACTTCAGCGAAAAATACAAGCTATATAGCAAAATTTCGGATTTTGTCGAATATCTCCGGAAGTAAGCGGAATTTTCTGGTTTTCTCAACTGAATTTAACTGACCACTAAATTAGGCAACTTTTATCTAATTTAACAGCCTTTGTAACTTTTACGGTTTGTGACACCCTGTATCTGCAAATATATCGAAAAATACCATATACTCGAAATATTTAGACTTTTTACGGATCTTGGACACCCTGTATATATATAGTGGAGAGTCGAGTATCTGCAAATATATCGAAAAATACCATATACTCGAAATATTTAGATTTTTTATGTTACTTGAAGAAAAAGGAAAAGACAGATTTTAAAATATTTTAAAGAAGCAGTAGTAATTCGAAAGCAAACATTAAAACAGTGAATTTTCGCAATTATGAAGCAAATGATGCTTTGGCCGCACCTTATCACCTAGAAGCTACCCAATATAAGCGTATAGCCAGTATTATTTGTTCCAAGACTTGTGTACTGCATCGACAAAAAAAAATTAATCAGCATCTAATTGTTCGGTATGTATAACAATAAAATTATATATTTTACAAATTATAGACAATTTATTCAATTTAAGGAATGATTTACACAAGAAAAGTAAACGGTTGTAGAACTGTGAGAAATGTTTCAGGTTTGTAATCCAGAATATTTCCCAGACATATTGGCAGCATTATCATAACTTTGTCCTCTAAAGTTTGGGATATCTAAATTATATATATATATATATATATATATATATATATATATATATATATATATATATATATATATATATATATAAACAATCTTTATCGACCCCATGGGGTCTTTCCGCCTATCTAAATTAAATTCTGATAATTTGTTTATTGATGTCAACCTATATTCAGAAAACCAAAGAAAGTACGAATAAACATTGGTAATCGGCTGTAGGGAAATTTCAGATTTTTGGGCCCCAGAGCAGATTAAACATGGGAAGGGCCCCTTATACTTTTGCTATTAAACATGTGTGACGTGCCTGAAGGGCAATCAGCGAGTTAGGCCGCGGAGCGAGTGGAGGATCCTTTGGAAGCAGTGACGAGGGCCAGGCTCTCGGTGTCAGAGAGTGGGGGGGTTAAAAAAGGCTCCACGTAATTTTAACCTCGCCGCTACTTCGTCGCAAAGGGGGGCTCCACTCTACCTGCGTTGGTTGACAGCAGACAGTCAGCGAAGTTCAGAAATTACGAACTGTCGCAACGGCTGACCATCTGGCGCCCACACCACCAGATTTAAATCTCGCAATGAGAATAGAAACTGAAAACTGGAAAGAATGCCCGATTGAGAAAACGTGCGGGGAACAAAAAATAACAGGTGTGAATTTTGTGGTGTAAAATATCTGCGTTTATTCGCACAAAAGACAGGACACCGTGCCTACGCTACCTGAAATAAATACCTCCGCCCGCAACCTTATCGCGCCGCCTTCACTCGATTCGGCCGAATCCCGCGAATTCGTAACGCGCGATTCGAAGGGCCGTCGGAACGATACCGGACCGGTACACATGACAAATAGCAAATCTATTGTGATGTGTCAGCCGATGGGCCCCTAATGATCACCCCGCGCGGCCCCAGGTGCTGGATGCTGGGTGCTGGGACCAGTGGCCCCTGGTGCGGGGCCACTGCTCGTCGGGACGACTTGCGTGTGCTGGTCAGGGTGTAGCTTGTTATCGCTTAAATTAATACAAATATTTATTCTGAGCCTATTCATAAGTAGTATAGTCCCTGAATACATATAATTGCTTTACAAGTATAGTCAGTGAAGTTTTAGTTCTAAGTATCATCATAAAATGATGATTTGTTAGCTTTAAAGAAAAAAAAACATGTAGGTACACCGGAATTAATAATTTACACATTTAATAGTTAACGAAGTTGCAATTGCACACGCTCTGTTAAAATCCGTGCTGGACTGTCGACTACCGTAAATTTTCATTTGCCGCAATCGCCTCGTCCGGAGATTATTAAAAAACAACGTTGAACGGTCAACTGGTAGGGAAAACTGGACCGGACAATCCAATACAATTACTGTAGGGACTCTGCGGGGAACTAATCATCGTGACTAGTGGCCGGATAAAACTGCGGCCGACATAACAACATAAAAGTTCAGCAGTTCAAAACTAATAAACGTGAACAATAAAAGTGCGGGGGCAATCATGAGCTTTTAAATGAGCCATTGAACGTTACGCCCGCAGTTTTCCTTACTTGCTAATTGAATCCGGGGCCCGAATTGAAATTCGCGAAAGGGCAAATTGGGGCCATTCACGGCGCACCGCTATTTGACTGCGCGCAATTTTTACGGCCGCATAAAGATCCGGCGGTTTCCGGATCGATGCCCGCCCCCATCGGCCGGCAATTAACCTGTTCTGGGGATGAACGGGCGCAGGGGGTGAAACGGCGCGCACGAGGGGTGCCACTCCGAACGCGAATGTCTCCGCGTATTTGCAATTCGGAATTGTTTAAACGGAAATTTCCCTTTTAAATTGCATCCACCCCCCGGGGGTGGGCCTTCGATTTCGCCTAATGTCGCCTTTATCCCGGGCCGCCCTCCACCCCCCTATATATACATCTCGTAAATTACGAACGCCGGGGGTGGGTCGGCTCGTAGGCCGGGACGAAAATTATTTCAATTTCGATTCGGATTATTTTATGCCGCCCCGTGTTTCCCGTCGGCGCTCACGAATCAGGCTCGCCAGTAATGAAAGCCGAACACAATACCTCTCTGTTTATGATCACAAAGGGGAAACAAATATTTCACAGGAGTGTAAGTATTGTAGCGAAAGCCGGAATTGAATTGGAATTTGCACAAAGCAGGTTCATTTCTGAGTTCATCTAGATGCATTCAATAACATGAATTATGGTACCTTTGTACAAGTTATGGCAACAAAAATGCGTCTTTATTTAAAAATATATATACGATATCACAAAATCGGTTTATTCTCATCTATAAGTCTTGTCACTTGAAAAAAAAGTCTGTGTTTTACAGGGTTTTGAGCTGAATTTACTGCAACGCACACATAACGCATACTCTTTGGAACCAATGAGCGACGAGGGATGTCACGATTGTTTTTTTTTATGATTGGGTTTGATGCGTTTTGTGTTCGTGTACCTGCGGCAACAGATTAATTTTAAGCTATATTTTTGAATACACTTATCACAAGGCGCGGATTTCTAGATATTATGCTATACATCAGTTTTAATAGCAGACCAAAATGACCTCGTATCTATACGAATTTCAGCAAATGAAGTAACGTGACATTTTTTGATGTTGTGCTTTTATGTATATTTTCAGAGTAGTTATACTAGCACAGTTCCACTTCACCCCCCGCGAAGTTTTCGATTAATTTAAACCGCGGATTAAATTAATCGAAAACTTCGCGGGGGGTGAAGTGGAACTGTCCTAGTATAACTACTTTTCAGTTTTTAAGCTTATAATTCTTTAGTGCATTTTTGTGCATATTTCCTTATTATTTGTGCTTATTTGCTTATTTCTCAATTTTATAGCATATTATTCATATTAGCTAGGAATATATTTTGTTGCACATTATTGTAATGAGAATTCCGTATTAATATTACTCCGTTACGTCTAGAGTGCTTGGTTATCACAAAATCATCAACACAGCGAGCGTGCGTACGTGATATTTGGTAAACAAAGCTTGATTATTTCGGGGATTACCCGATTTATAAGTTTTCTTGTATTAAATGCTGACGTCTCAAACGTGCGCTAATGTTTTCTAGTGGATAAAATTGCTATATTCACGTGTATCACACAAGAGTTTTTACAATTCATTATTAAAATTTAAGAATTTACGCGACGTGTCAAATTGTCAGGTGACAACAAAAATTTGAAGGATAGTGCGAAGTTACGTATTTTTTTACTTCATTCACATTGTCAATGGTTATAGTGAATAAAGAGAAAACAAAACATTTTATTCACCCATTCGATTAAAGTGTTTTTTTATGCATAATATTCAATATACATAATGAGCATTTTATTAATGCGAATTGGAAAAAAAAAATCCTTATCAACATTATCATCACTATAATGACATTTAAGACTTTATGACTGAGTGAACGATGGAATGGTTACCTGTATTATGATTTTTTTAATTTTTATCTTTATATTTATTATTATGATTAATAATATAATTATAAATTACAGTATTATGATGAGATTTTTGCGTTAGATGCCAGTTTGATCCGCGTGCATAAAATTTTAAGGCAGTACCTAATGGTGATAGTATCACGATCGATATGATAATATCATCGTTTATTTTGTATTCAGATTTATGATAAATTCATGGTCCTGTTGTACTTAGTTGTTCATATCTAGTACAAAATTATTAGTACATTGTTACAATCATTACAATTTTCATGATTAACATATCATGTAATAAAATAAAAGTGGAATATCGTTTTTCACAACGATATTTATTTATAGGTCTAAATGCACTTTCGATTCGATCATCTACGACAACTATTAATTAACATTTCATGCATTACTATTGAGGTAATATCAGATATCACTATCTATATTATCATTGGATTATGAGTATGATGGCAATGATGAAAATATTTTCGAATGAAAAGGCTGCCGTGTTGAGTCTATTATGATAGCCAGTAGATGGGATAGGACAGTTGAGGACCAATTTCCCAAAAGGATTTACATAACGGTCTAAATAATATTAGAAGTGATATTTAACATAGTGACGATAGTAGATAAGCTAGGACAGTTTTGGACTAATTTTCCATAATGATTTGGATAGGGGTCCAAATAATATTAGAAGTGATATTAATCATAATATGTTGAGGTGGTTAAATCAAACACTTGGTTAAAGTTTCACCGTACTTTTCACAGTTTCACAGTAATACAGTGAACCTTTAACCAAGTGTTTGATTTAACCTATCATAATGTTTCACCAAGTAGTATCCACACATAGTTTCAATTTAAATAATATGTTGAGTTCTGGTAATATCCCATCTGTAATGACGAGATTAATTAATCTCGTAATTAATGATTATAACATACTGACGATAGTTGATAGGCTAGGAGAGTTCTGGACTAATTTCCCACAAGGATTTACATTGGGGTCTAAATTTCCTTTTTGCCGATCGTACGACAAGTGTCTCACAACTGTTTCTCAATTATCTGACATGTGTCTTACAGGTGCTTAATATATGTCTCACTGGTGTCTCATACATGTCTCACAGCCCATTATATATTCAATGCAAATATGTCTCACAGGTGTCTCACAGGTGTCTCCCACCTGTCTCACATGTGCCTCACACCCGTCTCATAGATGTGTCACACATGTCGCACGACCGCAAAAATGTAAATTTAGACCCCTATGTAGATCCTTATGGGATATTGTTATAGATATGTCTTAGTATATCTACTATCATCACTATGTTATTATCCTCATAATTCAAATAGTGATGATTTTATATAGTATGATCTTTGCAGTTAAAAAACTATAGAACTTGATGGTAATAATACGGATTGTATTATTTTTAATGTTAAAACTGAATTATAATTACTAACACAGAGCGTTCAAGAAACTGGTGTCCACTTTTTCGATGGATACTAATAGATGGTACTGTTCAAGGTGCAAAATAAATACGTCTTGGAACATTGCTGAAATATTTCCTAGGATACAAGAAATTCATATATATATATATATATATATATATATATATATCACTAGATTTTCCAATTTACTTTGACACTGTTTCACAAATATTTTATGCCAAGAAATTCATCTGTTGGCAATAAATGGAAAACTGGACACCATTTTCTTAAACGCTCAGTACTAAATTTATTAAATTGAAGAACTTGCAAAAGAAATATACTTTTGAATAAATAATTTTAAGTGTGTCATTGTAATAACATTGTCAACAACATCATTGTAAGACACGAATTTCTTTCAAAGAGAGATAGCTTTCTCTAGCATAGCTTTTTTTCTCATTCAATAACTTTCAATTTATACGTTCTATTATGTTGCTAATGATTAATTATTGAAGCTCTGCATGTTAATAAATGTATATTTTTGCGATTTTTTTTTAGTGTTAATAATTTGTTTAAGCAAATACTAACGATTTTGTGATATTTGCGAAAGATTCGAGAAATATCACATAAGTTATCTTATTCTGAAGGGTTCTAAATAGGTGATCTAAATAGTTGGTTGCTAGTACAGCGAAACCACTCCCTAAGATTTTTCAGCCATGAGTTTCGATTCCTACCTATGGATTTCTTTCCTCTGATCTTTCCCTGCATAATTAGTTGCAGGATTTTATATCTTTGTCCTCTCATGATATGTCTCATATACAGTATGTCCCCGGATTGAGTTTACAAGAGGAAAAACTTTTTTTCTTTTATTTTACGCCAAAACTGCAAAGGAATAAGATTTTTTGCTTGTCCTGAAACGAGCAAATCTTTAATTAAAACTTAATTATTCTGACTCAGTCAAAACAAAAGTACATTTTTCTTTTGATTTCGGACTGTATCTGCTTTTTAAATCCCTTCACATTGGCCGTTGCCGTTTTTTTTTGATGATTGTTCTTGTTAAAAATGACTTTTTTATCTTAAAGCTGTTTCTTTGAGTTGCAGTTTTGTTATTTAACTTGCGTAAACTCATTTGTCAAAGTGACATCGTAAAAATAATAAAACGGCCAATGTGATGAGATTTAAAAGGCAGAGAAAGTCTGAAATCAAAAGAAAAATGAACTTTTCTTTCCACTGAGTCACAATAATTAAGTTGTAATTAGAGATTTGCTGGTTTCAGGACAAGCAAAAAATCTTATTCCTTTGAAGTTTTGGTGTATAAAAAAATAAAACAAAGTTTTTCCTCTTGTAAACTCAATCCGGGGACATACTGTATAATAGTTTTCTTTACTTAGTTGTCAGAATTACATATTTTTCTTTACTCGTACGTCTCATCACTTCTACGTTGATTATTTTTTTACCTAATCATCAAGCTTCCTCAATAAACTTGGATATCATTGCTATATATTTGGTAAAAAATTGTAAGGCTCAATTTTAGTTTAACTACTTTAACTCCAGGTAAATAAATATTCTTGCTTTATATTACGAGCAAAAGAGAAATTCGTAAGTGATAGTAAAGCTCGTCGAAATGCGTGTAAATATTTTAAAGCACGAAAATAAAACTGGAAAATTGTCACCACGCAATTATTAATAACACCGCGGAGCTGTTTTTGTGTCAGACCATCAAGGCTACAGCAGAGCGGCCGATATTTCAAATTATTAATATAAATAACGCAGCACAACAAAACACAACTGCTCGTTTTATTTTCCTTTATTTTTTGTATTTTTACAGCGCAATCATAAATAATGTTTAATGCATGAAATATATATATTCGCGCGAGGATTAATCACGGGATGTTCTCGATTCCGCGCTCCGAATCCCGCCTTGTGTTAATTATAAATAAATATAAACGCGCGTAATGACATACACTGTAACTGATGGCCCTGCTAATTTATTTATTGCTACAGAAATGGCTTATTTACACCTGTATGTGAACAAGCATGCATTTATTCATACTTACACCTGCAGGCAAAACACGATATCTCATACTTAAATATTTATGGTCACACATGAACTCAGTCATAATTATTTCGAACCATAAGTAGGGTAATAATAACAAACACGCAGATTTCTTGCTACACGTAAATCTAAAATTATGTTGCATTGTGACATGATGGCTCATATTTTTTGTTTTTGTTTATTTGGTTATGCCCGCTTATGCTGCTATGACTATTTACCGTAGCACACGCAATTTTGTAATTTCTGTACCTACTAGAGGGACACAATTTTATTTCCACAAGATGACCAAAATTATACCCATCCAACAAAGACTGGACTAACTACGAAATAAATTTCAGCAAAAACAGGACTATTGGACAATACTCGATGAATTATGTATTAAAAGACAAGATAAACGAACTACAAAATTACATCTGACAAAAAAGCTTCATGATTCATATTACACTTCATGACACTCTCTTATCAAAACAATCACTTATAAATCACATGTATGTAATGTAATATAATATAATATGTAATGTATAATGTAATGTACAATGTAATGTAATGTTAGACAAGCGGGAAAGACCCCATGGGGTCGATAGCCCAATAAAGATTGTTTATATATATTTCCAATTTTTCATGTTCGTTTGAATCGAGGGAAGCAACATAGCTTGTACAAACTTGTGTGTGCGTGGGAGTCTGCACGCGCCGCTGGCGACAACGTTTCACACTTCAATAACGTCATCAGTGATGTCGGGCCGGTCGGCGACCCGCCGGCGTATTATTTCTAATTGTGAAACTCTCCGACGAGTGGCCAATTAAAAACTCGGAAAAAATAAAAATAGCACTCGCATCCGCACTATCTGAATTCTAGCCTCCGCGGGAACCACTTAATTGAGGCCGAGCGGACTCTGAAGTGATCGAAGCTGCGTGATAAACGTCTGCAGCGCTTCCGCGTTGGATTGTTTCCGAAATAATTAAAAATGGGCTGTTGTTGCCAGACGGTGTCATGCCTGATGGGTGTCGGTTTCATGCCAAGAGGAAACCAGCACCTTCGGCTTTGTTGTAGACGGATTTCGAAAGGATACACTGGCTTCGGCCGGTTTAATCACCGTAGACGCGCTCACGGTCGTTGTCTCTAAAAATTTGTATTTTTAAATATTTTGGCTCCGACATCACCACATAAAAGTTTCATATTTAATTCATGAAATATGTACGCAATTTCCCTCTAGATTAAATTTTACTATATTACATTAGTACATTATTACTAAGATTACTAGAAAAGCAGACGAAGCAAGGAATAATGGCAGAACTGTAAAAATCGGGTACAACAAGGTTATAATAGATGTGAGGGAGTGGAGATGGAACAAGAATAAGGCAAAACTCGATCAAGATATATAGCCAGCAGTTTAGTTTAGTTTAGTTTAATTTATTAAATGTATGAAGATACATATACATTACAAATTAATAGTAACTTATAAATAAATAACACAGGTACAAGTAATAATACTTCCTAACAATATTTATAAAATTGATAGCTTTAGGCCACAGATTGAAATTATAAACATTTTTTTAATGGGAATATTTTCACAAATGGAGGATCACCACAGGCGTTTGAATTGCTGCAACGTACTTGCCATTTTAATGACACTACTCAACTCGCTATACCTTACGAGGTGTTTGTGAAACAATGACTTATACGTACATTGTGTGCGCACTGTTCCAATATATAAATCCTCTCCAGATCTTGTCCAATGGTTATGAATTTCATTTATTTTGAATCACTCTGTAGTGATTTATTTGAAAATTGACCAATGAAACACGTGTGTTAAAAAGGAATACCAAACCAAATATAACCTAACCTAACCTAACCTAACCTATCCTATCCTATGCTCACTAAACCAAACCAATAGAAATATTAAGTCCCTTTAACGTATTAACATTCACATAGCCTGAATAGATATGAACATCCTAATTCTGCTTTCTACAAAAATTACAGTCTCTTGGGGTTATAAGATTATGCGATCATGTCGATGATTTGATGGTTTACATAGTTTTGCATGCTTTGCATGATAATTGGTAGAAATTGTGCATTTTGAAGATTTTGTGTGTGCGTGTCGATAATCGATAAACACTCGGTAAAAATGTGTGTGTTAAACTGAGTTGCGAAAGCAATTGGAATTTTAATTAATCGCCTCAAACACGCGGACTGTTTTGCATACAAAATCAGCTGGCACCAGCACAGAACGAAGCGCATGTAAAACGAAATGAGTTGTAAATTTAATGCAATCACGAATGACAGGGCGATTTATTAAACTTCGTTTGCTATGTTGTCCGCAGTAAGTTACGGCTTTTATTTTTTGTAATTAACTGTAATTCATTTCTACGCAATGTAATGCAATAATTATCAGAATTGATTTATTCCTACAAAATCTGAGTTCAAGGTATGACTTTACATGATTTGGGTATGAAATGTTTTTCTATGCGGATTGAAATGCAAGAGGAAATACGGCATAATACGTAAATAACGTACATAAATACGTTATTGTGGTTGAATGGTTACATAAGCCCTTGTATACGAGATAGGTCTATCAAGTCATTAGAATAAGATAGAACAAACAACATTTTTGGGAAAAAAACATTTTATTTTTCAATATAAGTCAGTTTAGGAAGATAAATTTAAGCGTTGGATTAAACTCTTAACCTAATTAAGCAACTAATTAAACGTTGAAGTTTTTCGATACCATCAGTATAATGAGTGATTAAGTTAAGTTAGGTATATGACTGATGTAGAACATATTTGTTTCGAGCATCAACGAATCAGTTTTATTATTATTTCAATTTATTATAAAGATATAACCTTAAACTTAATTATTATTATTAATAACATTTCCATTGCTATTCAGGTTGTTCCCAACCTATTCAAAATAAGCAGTTCTTGCATCTATTACTTTTTTATTTAACGTAAATCTCTTCCTTCGAGACATTTCTTTAAGTTTAGAAACGTATAAATCACTAGGAGCTAAATCTAGTGAATATTGTGAATGTGGATTAATTCGTAGCCTAATTCATGCAGTTTTGCCATGCTAATTTTTGGCATATAAGGTGGTGCGTTGTCATGAGAGAAAAATCATCTTTTTCTTGGTCAAATGATATTGTGTTTCCTTGATTGCCATTCAATTGGCCTGTTTTTTTTCTTTCTGAAAATCATCGATGAACACTATTCCGTGAGCATCCCATAAATTAATTTCCAAAACGTTTTCAGACAGTTTTTGGTTTCTTTAGAGCACTTCCACCATCTTCAATCCACTGTTTTGCTTATTATTTTGTTTCTGGCGAATAGTAGTGAATCCATATTCCGTTTCGAGCCGAACAAATAAATTTTACATGGTCACGTAATTACAAGCATTTAGATACACCTTGTATTTTGGAATTAACAATACAAACTATGATAGGATTTATTATTACATAAGTACACACAGTAAGACGTATTGAATATCAAAATAAATAAATAATCAATCTCAATTCTTGTTAAAAATAGAAGCATTACTGGTTTGGCAATTTAATTTGAAACTGTGCGAAGATTTGGAATTTGGATATACTACAAATTTTAAGCTCTTCCTAAAAATAGAAAAATTGAATAGACTTTAAAGTGTAGCAGTTGAGTCATTGATTTATTTTCAATGTTGAAGAGATTTGCTATTTATGGAAGAGCGACTACAAAATCTACAGTACATTTTTAGTGTTTTTTAGAATGAAAATAAAGGAATCTCTGATTTCAGAATGTACCCTTTCTAAAATCTGCAATTCGTTATTTTCATCCTAAGAAATTCAGTATAATCAATTAAAACTTTGAAGTGCAGCAGTTTGGGATGATTACTCTGAACAGATTTGCTATTTAGGGAAGAGCCAGTACAAAATCTACAGTTCATTTTCAAGTGCTTATAGTGATTTTGTTTTATGGAAACAAAGGTAGCGCTGGTTTAGAAGTTAGAAAGGGGCAAAATTTATTAATCCATCTCAATATTTGTTGAAAATAGAAACATTAATGGTTTGATAAATTGAAACTGTGCGAAGATTGGGAATCAGGAAATACTAGAAATTTTTAGCTCTTCCTAAAAATGGAAACTTTAACGTGCAGCACCTTGGGATGGTTACACTGAACAGATTTGCTATATAGGGAACAGCTAGTATAAAATCTAAAGTACATTTTTAAGTAATTATAGTAAATTTTTTAGTATGGAAGTAAAAAAATCGGTGATTTCAGAAAGAATGCAAGTCAGTAAACTGAAATTTTGAGAAAAACACCAAAAACTTATTTTTTTCACTCGTGTATAATTATTAAAGAAAAAAAATCGAATATATATTGAAACACTAATTTTTCACTAGTTTTTCAATCAATTTGTTTTAATCGCTTGGGACTTAGATACCTTTAAAGTTGTGATTGTCAACGGTCAACGTTATAAAACATGACTTGTGCCCTTTCAGCAATCAGCAATTCAAATGATGTTTGAACAGGTTTTCTGCGATATATATCATATTTGCAGTAAAAACAAAGAACAGCGGATTGAAGTATATTCAGATTGAACCGTGATGTAACAGATTTAATTCCACAATTCACATAAATCTTGTTTCTGGACCTCGACCCAAAACCACGAAAAACCTTGGTTTTGAAAATTTATTACACTCAGACTCAACAAGTAGGTAATAATAAAGCATAATAATTTACTCAGCCAAATTATGTTCTGGTGGACAGTTATTGTGAGTATAAATACCATGAAACATTAATATTTCCCAGGAAATGTCGTATTTTTTTCTTTTGGCAGAAATGAGTCAGAACTACTTCCTATGACTCATTTGTATTATCGTATTATTTCACACACAATGTTTGTTTCGAGAAGATGAAAATTGGATCTGTCTTTTCCTAATATGGAAGTTAGATAGATAGATAGATGAAATCATGATTGGTAATTTTGTTTCGAAAATGGCTGGTTTAGCTGAATTCTAGAAAATGAATGAAAATGAATGAAAATGCATGAAAATGAATCAAAATGAATAATATCATGATTGGTAATTTGGTTTCGACAAATGGCTAATTGGACTGAATTCTAGAAAATGATATATCTAAATTATATCGACATAGAAAATTATAGTTTCCAATTAAGTAGGGATCTGACTGCGGGTTGTTGATATAAGTTTTCTTTGTAGCTCTAACTCTTATCTCTAAGATAAGTAATTTTTCCAAATGCCCATTGGCAAGCTGGAATAAAGGGTTTTGAGTAAAAGATTCGCTTATACAGAAACGATGTTTAAATAGCCGAAACGTGGATTTAAACGTGGATCCAGGAACAATTAATCTATTAATCTAATCTGATGATGGAAATTGGAAGTCAAGGACATACAGAAGTCAAGGACATATACTACTTATTTATAAATATTAATTTGCTAGTTCAGTAAGTATGGAAGTGTCATAATTAGTAGTCAGTTAACAAATCACATATCATCTGTGATCCGTAATGTAACCATTAGAAAGTACAATTTTCGTATGTTATCGTTCCTTCGTCGAACCCTTCCCGTTCCTAACCTAACCTAACGTAACCATTAGGATGTCAACTTTTCGTATGTAATTATTCCTTCCTCTAAGACTTCCATTTCCTAACGTAACCTAACCTGATCTAACCTAATATGCCCAATAGTAAGAGGTAAAATTTTCGTATGTTACTGTTCCTTCTTTTAACTCTTCCTCTTCCTAAACCTTACTAGGCTAAGTATTTACTTAGTTAGTCGACTAAGTATGGAAGTGTCGTCATTAGTAGTCAGTTAAAACATCACTCATCTGTGATCCGTAAGGTAACCTTTAGGAGGTACAATTTATGTATGTTATTGTTCTTTCGTTGAACCCTTCCTGCCCCTAACCTAACCTAACATAACCATTAGATTGTCAAATTTTGTATGTAATTATTCCTTCCTCTAAGCCTTCCATTTCCTAACGTAACCTAACCTGACCTAACCTAACGTGCCCGATAGTAAGAGGTAAAATTTTCGTATGTTAATATTCCTTCCTTTAACCCTTCCTCTTCCTAAACGTTACTAGGCTAAGTACTTACTTGGCTAGTCGACTAAGTATGGAAGTGTCGTCATTAGTAGTCAGTTAAAACATTACATATCATCTGTGATCCGTAAGGTAACCATTAGGAGGTACAATTTATGTATGTTATTGTTTCTTCGTCGAACCCTTCCTGTCCCTAACCTAACCTAACATACCCATTAGGTTGTCAAATTTTGGTATGTAATTCTATCTTCCTCTAAGTATTCTATTTCCTAAGCTAACCCAACCTAACCTAACGTGCCCAATAGTAAGAGTTAAAATTTTCGTATGTTACTGTTCCTTCCTTCAACCCTTTCTCTTGCTAAACTTTACCTGAAGTAGCCTAAGCGTTAGGAGTTAGGTAAAGCTTTGGTATGTTACTGTTCCTTCCTCTAACTCTTCTTCTTCCTAAACTAACCTAACCTAACCATTATCATTAGGAGATAAAATTGTTGTATGTCATTGCTTCATCTTTTCCTGACCTAACCAAACCTAACCGTTAGGAGGTAAAATTTTGTTATGTTATTGTTCCTTCGCCGAACCCGTTCTATTCTTAACCTAACTACTAGGATGTCAACTTTTAGTATGTATTTCTTCCTTCCTCTGAGTCTTCCATTTTCTAACCTAACCTAACCTAATCTAAAGTGCCCATTAGTAAGAGGTAAAATTTTTGTATGTTACTCTTCCTTCCCTAAACCCTTTCTCTTCCTAAACCTTACCTAAAGTAACTTAACCGTTAGGAGGTAAAACTTTGGTATGTTATTCTTCCTTCCTCTAACTCTTCCTCTTCATAACCTTACCTAACCTAACCTTATATACCTTATCATTATTAGGTAAAATTTTTGTATGTTATTGCTCCATCATTAGGAAGTAAAACTTTCGTATTTTATTGTTCCTTCCTCTAACTCTTCCTCTTCCTAATCTAACCTAACCTAACCTTATCATTAGGAGGTATAATTTTTGTACGTTATTGCTCTATCCTCTCCTGGCCTAACCAAACCTAACCGTTAGGAGGTAACATTTTCTTATGTTATTGTTACTATCATTATAATATTTCTTCTTTTACTCTTTCGGGTGTCGAAGTGATGTTATATTTCCTTCATGTATTTTCTTTTGCCGTTTGGTTCCACTGTTTCTTGTTTCTTACTATTTCCTTCACTTGTGCATTGGTTATCCCCCTCTTATTTAATATGTTTCCAATTTTTTTTTTTCGTCTTCTTTGGATGGATGATTCTTCATTTCTTTTTTGGTCTTCAAACTTTTCTCTTCTCTTTCTTCTCTTTCCTTCTATCTATGTTTCTCATATCATTTTTGTTTGGTTGTTGTCTTCTCTCCTAATTAGATGTCTTGGCCATTGTAATTGTCTATTTTCTATATGTTTATTAAGTTCTACAATATCTAATTCATGTCTGATGTCCACATTTCTTACTCTGTTTAATTTTGTAAGTCCGTATACTTTGCTCAGGTATTTCATTTCAAGGGCTTGGATTTTGCTTGGAGGTAACATTTTCGTATGTTATTGCTTCATCCTCTCCTAACCTAACCTAACCTAACTGTTTGAAGGTAACATTTTCGCAAGATATTTTTCCTTTCTCGGTGGCAATAATTAGCTGTATCACCGAAAAATTGGTTACCTTGCTACTCGACTATTGGTTTTATTTTTTACTTAAATGAGCAAATGAAAATGCAATATCAAACTAACTGAATGGTCAACACTTAAAATAACTTCGTCTCACATACTGTTGCACGGCCATTGATGCACAATCACAAACAATTTGAATGACCACAAAAATACGAAAATAAAAGATAACCGGCAGTTCTGGTAATATTTATAGTAACACAGTCCATTACAATGTGTGTTTTATTATAAACATCAAATTATTTCTGGTCAAATTTTATGAACTGTGAAATATGTATTTGTTACGACAAGCTGGCAGTGAGTCCGCCGTGTCTTCTGAAAGCAAACAATTAATTAACAACAATCGCGCCGCTACGTAAACAAAGCTTTACAATGGTAACTAATTTTACCGCCAAGGTTCGTTACAGTTTTACACGGAAGGCTGACGGCGTAAACTCGATAGAAATCCAAAGGCGCAAATTAGCTCTCATTTTTATAAAGTTGGACATCGTCCAGGCGAGTTCCATTTAATTGTTCTAAGACATCTTCTAGGAACAGCACAATATAGAAAGGTTTTATGTGATATTTTTAAGTTAGTTTATGTGGCAATGTACGGAAATAAAAAATCAAATTTAATTTTGTAAAGCACATCTGCGAAGTGAGTTTAAACACCAATTTTTAATTTACAGTTAAGGATTCTATTCCAATTAAAAGAAATTCTTAAATCCAACTTCACTCTGAACCACGCAATATAGAAAGGTTTTGTGTTATATTTATAAGTTAGTTTGTACGGCAATGTACGGAAATAAAATTTCAAAATTATTTTGTGAATCACATCTGTGAAGTGATTTTTAACACCAATTTTTAATTTACAGTTAAGGATTCTATTCCAATTAAAAGAAATTCTTAAATCCAACTTCACTCTGAACCACACAATATACATCACTCTGAACAACGCAATATAGAAAGGTATTGTGTGATATTTTTAAGTTAGTTTGTACGGCAATGTATGGAAATAAAATAATCTGCGAAGTGAATTAAAACACCAATTTTTAAATTACAGTTAAGGATTCTATTCAAATTAAAACAAACTCTTAAGTACAACCTCACTCTTTATTTATAGTTTACTCTAAACTATTAGTAGTGTTAAGTGGTAAGTAGTTTAGTAATAAGTTTCCAAAGTGTATTAATTGGCTCTGCTATAAAAGCCAGAATGAACAGGTAGGTTTTACAGATGAACGCATTCAAGTTAAAATATAAATTAATTAAATTTTTAAGTATATTGGATAAATTTATATTCAAGTTTCAGACTTGAATAAAATCTTAAATTTGAAAATATAAAATGTAATAAATTCAGATATAATCGATTTTGTTAGGTTAGGTTACTACTAAATGCCTTAAGGATAATGAATGCCTTGGGAACTAGTTAGTTTCCAAATTAGTTCCCAAATGTTAATTTAGTTTCAACCTTTTTGGCGTGCAAGTAAGCTTTATGTTTTAGAAATCGAAATCGAATTTACCAAATATTTTCAGAATATTTTATTTATTTATTCCTAGTCAATTCTTCATTTGTTGACACTTTTAGAAGCCGAAATTGAATTTACCAGATATTTTCAGAATATAT
Source organism: Othius punctulatus (assembly GCA_951805005.1). Classification (NCBI taxonomy): domain Eukaryota; kingdom Metazoa; phylum Arthropoda; class Insecta; order Coleoptera; family Staphylinidae; genus Othius; species Othius punctulatus. The sequence continues at coordinate 104,500,363 of OX638139.1, read as the reverse complement.
TATTTATTTATTTACAGTAATTTTTCCATGTGTTGACACTTTTTAGAATATACTATTAAAAATTCCCGAAAGTTAATCTAGTTTCAACCTTTTTCGTGAGCAGGTAAGCTTTATGTTTTAGAAGCCGAAATCGAATATACCAGATATTTCCAGAATAATTTATTTAATTATTTACAGTCATTTTTCAATGTGTCAACACTTTTTAGAATATACTATTAAAAATTCCCGAAAGTTAATCAAGTTTCAACCTATTTGGTGAACAGGCTTTATATTTTAGAAGCCGAAATTGAATTTACCAGATATTTTCAGAATATTTTATTTATTTATTTATAGTAATTTTTCCATGTGTCGACACTTTTTTAATACATTATTAAAAATTCCCGAACGTTAATCTAGTTTCAACTTTTTTGGTGAGCAGGTAAGCTCTACATATGTTTTAGAATCCGGAATCGAATTTACCAGATATTTTCGGAATGTTTTATTTATTCAGGTATTTAGTTATTTTATCTTATGTCGACACTTTTTAGAATATACTATTAAAAATTCTATTTGAGCAAATGCTTGAATTTGATTTTTTAAAGGAACATTTAATCACAAAGAGATTATCGAACCCACAACAACTCAGAACCAAAACTTGTTATGCCAGTCCTGCCACACAAATGGATTTATTTATTGTGATGTTACTTCAGAAGAATTACCATACATTTTTATACCCATTTAATAGCAAAATCAAGGTTTTTCTTGTAGCCCCAAGTGTGTTTTATGTTGGTTATTCATCGTTGTGGTTCCTAATTGATGTAACTTAAACAAAGAAACAAAAAACATGGCTTTCTATATTTACCTCACATGAAATTTGGCAAATAACAGCCATTTCCCGTAATGTGCCAGATTAATTTATGTAAGCCATCTCTCATTGTAAGTTGCAGGTGTTTTTTGCGTTAGTCACTTGTTATTAATGGTAACATAATTTGACATTGTAAATATAGTATTTGGACTGCTATACATACATGTTAGTAATATAAACAGAAACTGTAAGTAAACATTTATTTTGTACTACAAAATCAGGCGAATTATAACATAATGATTAGAGTATGTAATGATAGTATTATGTCTTTAATAATATACTCTAATTAGAGTACTTTAGTAAGAACCTACATTGCATTCATTTTCAAAAATTTCTAGTTTCGTATTTTTGTTCAACAATTAAAAACTAAAAAATAAATCTACTGATCATCACGGATCACGGATTTGATGCTAGAGAGATGGACCCTAAGGCGCAGTTGTACAATCATAGATCATCCTTGACCTTAGTTCGGTTACGTAGTATACAATTGTTAATACAATGGTATCCTTAGGCCCAGTTGTACGAACGCAGATCAGTTTGATCATGGTTCAGTAACCTAGGATACATTTGTGTCAATAATGGTATCCTAGGCAACTGAACCATAGTCACACTGATCCACGTTCGTACAACTGGGCCTTAGGCCCAGTTGTATGAACAGAGATCAGCTTGATCAGCTTGAACTGATCTACGTTCATACAACTGGGCCTTCGAAACTGAACCACGATCAAAGGTAATGCACGTTCGTACAACTGAGCACAAGTGATATACAGCGATCGATGGATCAAAATGTCTATGTTCACGTGAAGCCATATGTAATTTGTTGGCCCAGAAAGCTTTTACATAAGACCATACAGTTTTGATGTTTTTAAATCTTTTCTGAGAACTTTTAAAATCAGGGTCTGCACGAGGCTTAGCCTTATTTGTGCACATTGCTGATAATGCTTCTTTCGGATTATGTGGAATGCATGTATGCTAAATAACAACCAAGTTCCATACTCCAACAGCCAACAAAGCAATAACTTTGAGGAAGATCAAAACTACGATGCTTTGATGAGTTTATGAGGATCTTCGAGGAGGATCCAAGAAACATTGGTGCTAAAGTACGAATAATAGTAACAGTAGCAGATGATCTTCATTCTGGTACCTTTCCAGCTTTAAGAGTTAAAGTTGATGAGGAGAAGTAAAGTACTTGATTGAAACGAATAAAAGGATCTAAGAAACATTGGTGCTAGAGTATGAATAATAGTAACAGTAGCTGATGTTCTTAATTCTTGAACCATTCAAGATTAATAAGTTAAAATTGATGAAGAGAAAGAAAGCACTTGATTGGAACGAATTAAAGGATCTAAGAAACATTGATGCTAGATTACGAATAATAGTAACAGCAGCAGATGTTCTTCATTCTTGAATCATTCCAGCTTTAGGAGTTAAAATTGATGAAGAGAAGGAAAGCACTTAATTTTAACGAATAAAATGATGTAAGAAACATTGATGATAGAGTACGAATAATAGTAACAGTATCATATGTTATTCAGTCTTGAACACTTCCAGCTTTAAGAGTTAAAATTGATGCAGAGAAGGAAAACACTTATACAGTGTTTTATAAAACAAGTATTTTTGAGCCACAATCCTACTCGGAGATTTTTGACCAATCAAATTGCAATATTTTATAAATCTCAACCTATCCCAACAGATTTTCAGTGAAAAACAGGCTGTAGGTACTAGCAAGATATTTTTTCAGCGGCAACATGTACGTCAAAATGAAACTCAAATTTGATTAACCATGATTATAATCATATTCTAGTCATGAAATTATTTTGTCATTGATATTCAACGGAATGCCTACTGCAATAGAATTGAAGATTCTCCCGAAATAAAAGGATAAGTGCAAAATGCTAATTTTAGGTAATTCAAAGGAAAACGTTTCAGTTCTCTACTATTAACGATAATAACATAATTTGCTTCCCTGTTACAGATGTATTAGATATTATTCAATACAAAAGTTGTGTCCCATTGTTGCACGAAACAGGTGAAGCACTATTTATTAGCTTAAATACCAGTCATATTCCAATTTATTGAAAATAGACTTGTTGCAGCAGAGTTTTCAATTATATTTGGCCCTACATATAAATATTTATTTCTAATATTTGGAAACAGTTACAAAATAGTTGGAACTAATTCCAATCACTTGATTGGAACGAATAAAATTTAGTTAGTAGTAAAATTTAATTTTGATTTAATGCATTATCTATGACAGAATTCAATCACCGTCAATCATCTCATGTGAGTTAGGGCTAATTAAGTTCATATTGAGGGAATTCTTCTTCCATACAAATTACTTTCGTGGCGATTTTTTAATATTGTCAAGAGTTTTATTTTCTGACTAGACCCACTTTCTTCCCATGAGTAGTTGAAGGCACTGGATAATTGGAATGTCCGGTGATATAGTGTACAAAATTAACGTATGTAGGCCCATAATAATTTTCATTCTTAAAGTACCTTTCATGTTCTGTGTCCGTCTGCTTTCTGCGCCTTCCCCTCATTTTGGTCATCTGACTTTATTCGCTATTTCCAGGTCAACAACTGTACCTAACCTATCGTAACGTATAGTACCATACATATTTTTCATAAACATTTTTCGTCTTACATTTCTGCTTTATTTTGCCAAAAATTGAGTTTATGCACTAAGCTGCAAAAATTGCGGTGCACAATACATTGCAGAAACAGGAAGAGCCATCAAAATAAGAATTAGAGAACATATCATAGCCAAACTACATCAAATTTTGGAAGAGATTTACTTTTTAACAACCACACCTTCGACATAAATTCATGTGAGAAATCTCATCTAATGTCATATATATTGTACTTAAAAAATATTACCTCTGAAGGTGGCTCACTATAGCCAAAATTAGTCAGCTGAAGAAGAAAGAATAAAACGTCAACCCAGAAACATCTTTATATTTAAATGCTACAAGTAAGTACTCCAATAAAGAAGAAACAAAACAATGAAAAAGATTTAAATTTATTGAGTAATGATTAATAAAATAATTGTTTCGGCGATTGATATGAATTAATGTATTACTTTTTTTGTGAACTTCCCGAAGAGAATGGCAACGGTTTATACACCTATTATGAAAAACCCTGTATATGTGGTATGAGTCACTGTATTAATAGTTGACAAAAGTAGAAAATGATCTAAGTCATAATCTTGTGATCGTTTACCCATTTACTTAGCTTTGGGTGCCTTTGAACTCTTCTCGTCCAGTTGAATCAATGGATAAAAATTTTATTAAATAATTGAATCATGATAGATGAATCAATGGATTTTACTTAAATATAAAATGATAATGAAAATATAAATAATAGGTACCGTTTGGAAGCTATAAACCAATTGATTTACGATTTGGGCATAATATTAATAAAGCTCCAGCCATTTCAGGTTCTTTAATGGGCACACACAGTTTAACAGTACATGGGATGGCCTGCTTCAATTCCTGTACAAAACAATGGTTAAGATAAAAGAATTTTAGTTGCAGAAAAAGTTCTGTTTCGAACCTGGAAGCCTTGGTTTGGGAGTAATATGTGCTAACCTCTCTGGCACTATCGGCATAGTTGGTTAAGATTAAAGAATTTTAGTTGCAGAAAAAGTTCGGGTTCGAACCTGTAAGCCTTGGTTTGAGAGTAATGTGTGCTAACCTCTCTGCCACTATCGGCATAAATATTATATCTGCTGTTATTTCTGAAAAATATGCAAAGAGTCTATCAACTTGCAGCACTCCTTATAATTAGCATCGCATAAGTGTGCGTCTCATCGCAAAATGACATTTCGACGGGCAGCTGCTTGGCATCACTCACTCAATTAGATAACGATTGCAGGATGGAAATTTTCCATTTGCTTACACATCAGAAGTAACGCATGGAAACTTTCCATACTTTCATTGGAAATTTTCGTTTATAAGGAAAGTGGCGAGCGATATGCTTGATCGTGTATTTATTTTTCTCGCAGGAAAAAAAAGGATCACGAAAACTGTTGTGCTTGTGTTGTATTACCGCTATCACGATTTTATTTGTGCCGCGGTCAAGTAAGATGCATTAGTCTTGCACGTGAAAACAGTATTCCAACTTTAGTATAAACTTTTCAACTTTAAATTTTAATGTACTCTGCACAAATATACACCTAATAAAATTAATTTAACTTCTTATGAAGATGTTGCTACTTCTTGCATAGTCAAACACGTAGGTCATCATCAACATCTTATGAACCGAATGCAATATTCTGTAATATTTCTCATATTAAGGTTAATTGTTTTAATCATTTGTGTAAAAAATTGTACGTCCTTAATTTTGAAAAATTAAAAAAAACAAAATTAAGGACGTACAATTTTTTACATAAATGATTTATCTAATACAATATGTTTAAACGACCAAACTGAACTAAATTTTAAACTACTATATAAATTTTTAAATAATCCTTACAGAATTTAAATTAAAACAACAAGTAATAACATACACTTCAAAATTTGACAAATAAATAAATAATCAAGAGTCAAATTATTTATAAACTTTATCTAATATCAAATATATTGAACTCATCAGTTAAGTTAAATTAAATTAAAATATACATACACATAATACACATACACCACATAGAACACAAACTTATTTTTAACATATTTTCTACATTATGTGATGTTGGGTAAATCCCAACATCACAGGATGAATAATATTTGGTCAAACCACAATCATAATTGAATTACTACTGTACAACAACAATTGAAACATTCTCACAATAAGTCAACAAAACATGCAAGTAATGAACATTGTCCGAAGGACAACATGCAAACTGTTGTATTATCATTGCCTTCAGCTTAAAAAACCATGAACATATTATCTATATCACTCGTTAGAACTTATTACAACTTTTTTTAAACCAAATACCAAACATTATGTTTCGCGTCACCAATTTTTGTAACCATGACTTTTCAACCCTTGTATTGATGTATTTTTTAACCCTTCCAGTATTCCAGTCCTCGTATAGTTTGAAAAGGTGCACTGTTAAGCACCAAAACGTCACTACAATATATTATTTTTTAAATTTATCAAATATTCTGCTTTTATACTATCATTAAATACATATAATATGTGCCCGGTACATTTGCCCAATTTGCCCACAAATTATTTTAAACTCACCTGACCTACCTAATTCCCAAAAATATTAAAGAAAAACATAAGTTTTCAAATAATTATTGAAAACAACGACATATTCTAAATATATTAGGTCAATAACATTTCACATAAGGGGTTGTATACTCTTTGTAATCTTCATAAATTTACAAAACTCTTTTGAGAATAAATTTTGTAAAAAAACAGTAGTCCTTCTTTTATCACAGTTCCAGTGGTTGGTGGATAATGGTAAACGTGTACTACGAAATTAATATATATTGTAGAATTAACACTTCTGGAGATGGTTGAAAGATAGTCTAGTAAGATGAAGAAGAAATAATAAAAATAATAAAAACAACAAAACGTATTTATATCTATACGAATAAACTATCAGTGAGTACTCCAATGAAGAAATAAAAAAAAACAATAAAAAATATTCATTAATATACTTTTATATTTAATCCAAACTACGTGTGTCCTATATTAACACCCTCAAATATCATCACAATATATATGATGTTGATCAATGTTGATTCTAGATACATATGGGAATAGTTATACGCCCCTTTTGCACTTTTTTGCAACTTTTACAGCTTGTCATTATAGCGAATGGGGTATCATTACTTCCAAACAATTGTTAGTAATGTTGAGCAATTGGTAGTTTTGCTAACATTATTTTGGGCAATATAACATCCAACCTACAATATTTGAAAACAATTTCAAAGGTACTAGAATTTTCAAAATCTCATATTTTAAATAGGGTGTAACAAAACTTTAAAATTCACTGCCAGTTGTGACACAATATAGCAATATAGATTAAATCGGTTGCAAAAGTTCTTGAATCGCATTTTAAAGTGTTTTAGGTGTTTTGCAATGACGTTAAAATACCACTTAGGCCCAGTTGTACGAACGTGGATTATCTTTGGTCATGGTTCAGTTTCTAAGGATACAATTTTATTAACAATTGTATCCTAGGTAGCTAACGTAAAATTGATGACTTTCCGATCAAATCGACTAAAATAAAAATCCGAAAAATCGCGTGTTTTCGACTAGCTCCAAATGACTTTAGAGGCTCATGCCGAGACTAACTGGACCCTCCCGATTCCAATGAGCACACATTCAGCCTCCTAGCATCAGCGGTTCTGGAGATATGCGCCCTTAACTAGACTTACGAAGACGTTTTAATTTTCGAAATTTTCGAAAATATCTACCTAAGTAGACCTAGGGCTCAGTTGTACAATTGTGGATCAACTTCAATCCTGGTTCAGTTTCTTTGGATACCATTGTATTACCAATTGTATCCTAGGTATCTGAACCATGGTCGAGGTTGATCCGCGATCGTACAACTGGGCATAAGGCACAGTTGTACGATCGTGGATCACCTTGACCACGGTTCAGTTATCTAGGATACAATTGTTAATACAGTGGGATCCTAGGCAACTGAACCATGGTCAAGGATGATCCACGGTCGTACAACTGGGTCTTAGGCACAGTTGTACGATCGTGGATCATCATTGAGCATGGTTCAATTACCTAGGTACCTAGGTTAACATTGTATTAACAAATGTTAACACAACATTGTTGTATTGTGAACAACATTGTTGTATTAACATTTACGAAAATGTACGAATGGAATTCTTAGAAACTGAGCCTTGATCAATGAAAATCCGGCCCATACATAGTGTTGTAACCCAGAAAAAGTTCGGTCGAAAAGTTGGAAAAATTTATGGTAAAGTTGGAAAGATCAATAGTACCTTGGAAAAGTTGGAAATGTTGGAAAAGTGGGAAATGTTGGCAATTGGGATTCTCCTAAGTCGTTCAAATGAATGTATTTATTTATTTAAAAGCAAGGGAATGTAATCATGCATTTTATGCATGAATAATGGCAAAGGCGCCGCCTGGCGAGGCGGCGCCTTTGATGTCTGCGGCAGTCTCTCAACCTCCTTATTGAAGACATCATAAAGTTGGATAATATTCTCTGTTTAAAAAATCAAGCAGAAAGAATTCTCACACAAATCAAAGTGAGCACATTCTAGCAGCTCACTTTGCAAACATTCAAAAAGAAAAAAATATTAAGGTAGCTTTGAAGTTGCCAGTGAAAACCAGGTGGGCATGAATGAAGAATGAACTAGCCGTCAAGTATCTTCAAAAAGATATGAAAACAATGCTTTTGGATGATGATATTTTTCGGGTAACACTGGAAGACACCAGAGATCTCCTAGAACCATTGGAAAATGGATAACTAAAATCAAAGAAGTCAAGCCAAATGCTTCATGAGTTCCCGAAAAACTTGCAAACCTGAAGCCAATTTATGAGGAAAAAGTATCTAAATGCCCTACAAGCAATGCGAAAGGAATGAAAATTATAGAAATGCTTTCTGATCGTAAAGACTTCTGTTTATATAAGTATCGTCTTGTGGCAAACATACTGGATCCACGTTATCAAGGGCATAGTTTGTCAGCTGAGGAACATGTTGATGGACTTGAGTTCACCAGTAACATTGCAGAGCACATGCATGATGTGGATGATGGAGAAGTAATGACCGACTTTGCAAAATACAAATCAAAATGGACTGTGGGCTAAATAATTTGTTTGGAAATGTGCTCACAAAGTGGATCCTACTGTCTGGTGGAGTGTCTACGCTCTGTCTACAGTTGCTTCTGCTATCGTGTCAATTGCTACAACATCAGCAGCTGTCGAGAGAAGTTTTAGTACATATAGCCGAATTCATACCAAAAGTAGAAATCGTTTAACAACCGTAAGAGCTGGAAAAAATGTTTATATCGGCCATAATATAAAGTTGCTTACAAACGATACAAAAAGAGAAGACCACAAATAATAATCACGGTTCCAAGATACTCTTATACAACATTCATCAAGATCCGTATGGGTCAAATATCTTTGATCTGCCTGTGGCCGTCCCTAGGAAACGGTTCACAAGATCAAAATCGCATGTTCCTGCTAAACGATGCAAACCAACTTTAGCAGAAGAAAACGAAGAACATAGTTTAACTGATGAAGAATATACTTCAAGTACTGAAAGCGATACTATCACTCTTCATAATGATACAAATACTTCGGTTAACAGTGGTTATTACAATCACTACGATTTCCGTTAATAAAAAATGTATCGTATCTTTAACAATTAGTTGTTTAAAACTGATTGCCTTTATATAAGGTGTCCCTTTAATGCCTTTAAAGCCGAGTTTCGTTAAAACAAACATGATAATTTTAAAGAAGACTGCTACCTAGAGCTTTTAAGGCATTAAAAGGACACATTGTATAAATAAAAATATTAAATTATGTTCAATGTGTGTATGTGTATGCGGCTGTACATGATTTGCATCTCAACATTTAGAGCTGATACAGTAAAACTCAACATTTCCAACGTTTCCATCTATTCAGAACTTTTCCAACTTTTCCAGAAAAGTTGCGACACTACCAATACACCAACTTTTCAGGAAAAGTGGAGAAAAGTACTGAATAGATGGAAACGTTGGAAATGTTGAGTTTTATTGTATCAGTTGTAAATGTTGAAATGCAAACCATCCAATCTTTTGTACGGCAAGTTGTACTGCAGATCGGAGAAATAATCGGTACAACAAGTTGATAGATATTTCAGCCACAAACACAAACGATCTGAACATCAATGGGTCGTTGCAATTGTCAGTTGTGGATGAAACACCTACCAAATCGTTATACTGATTGTTTCTGCGAACTGCAGTACAACTTATCGTACAACAGATTGCATAGTGTATGGGCCGCATTAGGGTACTTTCTCAATTCAATTATCAAGAATCTTTCGCATAATCACAATCACGGATTCGTATAAATTTCACAAACCACATTAACGCCATCCCACGCACCCATTCAGATATTTCATTCTGGATACTGTGGCGGGTTACGTGCACACGACGGCGACGCGGATAAATAACGGCGCCGCGACGCTCTCCCTTCCGATCGGGCGGGCGCCTCTTTACGACGTGCCGCACGGTCGCCCAGCGTCCCGACGCCCACGGTGAAATTTTTAATATCGCGCCCCCATATTTGCGCCGCCTCGAAGGAGTAATGAGGAGAAACGCGCTCGACGTGTATTAATTTCCGAAATCCCGAGCAGATGCTCCCGGAAGAAAAAAAAATAACGCGGGCACGTGAGGCGCCTGCAAGGGCCACATTACCAAATTCGAATGAAATTGATGACCCTCATAACGCCGAGCAGTTTATAAATTTCGAGAGGCCGCTGGATACATGAAAAGAATATTCGAAAGGTGAGAATGAATCGGTGTAATACATATAAAAGTTCAGTGGCGGATTTAGGGGTCTATGAGGGCTATAGCCCAGAGCGGGAAAATCAAGGGACGGCCAATTTTTGAAAAAATACCAAAGGCACAAGCCACATTAAAAAATACATATACAAATAAATAAATAAGTGACGAACGAAAAAGGGCAAATACAAGCAGTGAAGCATCAACCTATCTCCTTCAACTTCAAAGATTAGAAACGACATTTTTGTCAATTTTATGGTGAGATATGTTATCTCGGTTGAACGTATAAAGTAATAAGCTACAATAGTCTGAGATTGATTTATCAACCGTATCAGTATACAATGTATAAGAACAAAATTTAACATTTATGAACATTGAGCATTAATGAAAGTAACTTGGTAAGAAGATGAAACTAACAGAAAAATAAAAACGGGAACTCAGATGAAACCAGAGCAGGAGATGTAGAATTGATTGTTAGAGAAGATTTCAGAATCAATCAAGAGTACTAAAAGTCTTTTAAAGTTCAACATCCAAGAAGCACTTTAACATTGTGTGATTTTTTTTCATTATGTTGTCTAGGAATATAATATAGAGCAGAGGGCTTAAAGCGCACCCTTGTCTAAGGCCTTTTGTGGTTCTGAAATTCTCAGATATTAAATTATTTGTCCTTACGTAGTTTTCTGTGGTTTCAGACATACTCTTGATTGCTTTTATTAAATGCACATTTATCTTCCTTTCTTCAAGTATTTCCCACACTTTGGCTCTAGGGACTCTATCAAATGCCTTTTCTAAATCCACGAATATCATGTATAGTTTGTTGTTTTGTCTTAATATTTTTTCTGGCATCTTTTTAATTGTGAAGATATGGTCTTGTGTTGAATGTCCTTTCATGAATCCACTTTGTAACTTTTGCATTGTTTTTTCAATTTCCTTTCTTAGTTTGTTCTCTAGTATTGATTCATACAGTTTTGCCACGGTGCACAGCAGGGATATTCCCCTAAAGTTGTTGCAATTTCTACTGTCTCCTTTTTTATGTATTATGAAGATCACTGCTTTTTGCCAGTCTGCTGGTATTTTTCCTGTTTCCCATATTCTATTTGTTAACTGTAGTAGTAGTTGTTTCCCATTCTTTCCTATGTATTTCAGCTGTTCATATTTGATTTTGTCGCGAGTTAGGGCTTTTACGTTCTTTAACTTCTTTAGTGCGTTTTCTAACTCTTCTTCTGATATAGATCCTTCTTCTTCTGTTTCGTTACTATTTTCTTGTTCCTCTTTGTTTTCATTTCCTTAATTGGTTATCTCTTTTCCAGACAGAAGCTCTTGGAAGTGCTCTTTCCATCTGTTCGTGATTTCTTTATCCTCTTTCATTAGTACACCAGGTTTATTTTTGAGTAGATTTAGGTTTGTTTCTATTTTCTTTCTGCAGATTTTCAGTGTTCTGTAGAATAGTTTTTATTTTAACTTTGCAGCGTTGTTGACATGTTTTCTACGATCTATTCTTGAATAAGATTCTTAATCTATTCTTACCTGATAACTTGAACCATTCTTGAACCTACAAGATCTATTTACTCCAGAATTTGGCACTTTTTAATGAGCATATGTTGATGCACCATTGCGATTATATGATGACTTCAAAATTTAAATCAATATTACTCACTATTTCTATTGTACAGAGAGATAACGATCTTTATTAGGCTATTGGCCCTCAACCTTTTTGCCTTTTAATTTATTTACTAAGAAATTAGAACTACTATCAAGAAATACTATGAGACAGGTCAGAGAATAAATATGCCCAAAAATTTAAAAAGAACCGCTGTAATTCTGAGTTCTAAGATTACGCGAACTTCTGCAATATAATTGTCTTAAACAAGTTTCTTCAAGTTTTACCGACGCAGGTAATAACAAATTGTTGAGATGTGCTATATTTGCGGACACAATGCCCTTTCATCTCCCCCATAAACAGAGTTAATTGCCATTCTGGATTGCGTTTGCAGTGCAGCTCTCATAAACATGACGTGTTGTCGTAATTTAAATCGACCGACTGTTGCGGCTTTGCAGTTTGCGAGGACGGAACACGCAGCACGAGCCAAATAAACAGGGCCATCATTTCACGGTGCAAGTCGCAATTTGTTTTCCGAATAAACGCGCCGTCCGCGTCGCCGATTGCAGGCCACTAATATTGTTACGTTGGCATGCGCTCATGGGGGAGTTTTCGCTTAGCGCGTAATTAAGTTGGCGGCATTGACCCGTGATGATAACCGGATGATGTTTTGCACCAGCACAGATTTCAGGAATTTTGCTATGACTAGTTATTAGAAAATATGATGATATCAAGCCTAGGTTTTGGAGAGATGTGCGGCTAGCACATTAACATCAGTTTAAGGGAGCTATGCCAGTAAATAGTCTACACCGGTTCTGGACCATCTTGCCATATCGTCGGCTTGGTGTTACAAGGTTGTATGTAACATTTTGTAAGATTTTGAGTATTTGGTATTATAAGATTATATGTGTTATAATCTATCATTTGCAAAGGTCTAATAGATTGCAGCACTTGTCTAAACATTTTTATTTACTGTCAAACAAGGTTGTATGTCAAATTTGGCACTTACACTTTAGTGTAACATAGTTGTATGTAGACGCATACGACTCTAACCGACTTTGTTTTGAGAGTCTTGTGAAATATGGATCAAATTTGTGAAAACTATGAGAGTGATGATTCTATAAAAGATCGTAATTATTGCCCAGATGATCAAACCTTACATAATAATACAGATGCAGGCAATTGATTTTAAGAACTTCCAAGAATGCACGACTTTACTTGACTATACTCTAGTGCCATATACAAAGGTTTAACAAATTAAGTTTTGCGTATCTATATTTGATATTTACTACAAAACTTCCCATGCTGACGAAGAATTTGTCGAACAAAGCATAAAACGTGCTATTGGTATAAAAACGGGTGTCAACTTGTCAAACTAAGGTAGACTTCCCTGTACCCAAGCAAGCAAAGGGTAGTCTTAATAAGATATCGTAAAATAAGATTGATGCAATCAAGTCAATGTACCGGTGGATAACTACATTTGATAAAGACTATTTGGACGCAATTCTTATGAAATCGAAAACAGGTGACAAAAAAGGAAAGAATGGAAGAAAAACTACGTAAATTTAACAAATTTAAAATATTGTTATTGAGTTATTGAGTTAATGACCCCATTAAATGTGTTAGTAAATAAAATATTATCTAATTTTGCAAACAATACGTACTTGTATTTTCTTTCAAAGATGCATAGTTGTATGTTACTAACGAAAACACAAAAATGATATAACAGAGTTGTATGTAATTTTATGTTTTTTCATAACTCAAAAATTTGGAATGTTGGAAGCTTGAAATATCTGGATTATTAATACTGAAATTTTATGAAAATGCCAAAACAGAAATCAAACGAATAGGAATGGTACGGCACTTTTTGTAACACCCCAATATTTAGAATCGATTTTTCCAAATTTATGAAATTTGCACATACAACCTTGTAACACCAAGCCGACGATATATTAACAAAAATAAACTTTTACTATTACGGTGCCGTTTTACAGAATAAACTACAAAATAAATCAAAATAATACTTGACATACAATGCATAATAAAATATAAATCACAAATCATAATACATTATTTTAAATTAGGCTTCTCCTTTTAACCCCTTCAGATCTGGCGTACATGTACGTGTAGATTTGCGAAATATATTTTTATTTTGAATTTAGTATTATTATTGATACTTAGTACCATTAGTACTTGCTTATGTACACATTAGATTCATAAGAAAAATTGCCTAGTGTGGCCATCTAGTGAAAATATGTGAAATTATTGTTTATATTGTACGATGTGTCTAACCACACATAGTCCGGTCTGGCAAGTCTCATGTTTATTTCAATATGTAAATTAATTCAACACTTTAAAATAATTCAAAATTTTGAAGCAATTGTAAAACATTGAAAAATGTAATAAATAAATAATACATACCTTAATATTATTAGCTTTTCGTATATGACCTGCTAAAGCTATGTACAGGGTGGCCCAATTTGGATGTTTTTATAGGGAATCTCGGTAACTAGAAGAGATAGAGGAAATCTCTTTTTTCAAGACTCAATGGTGAAAATAAAAATAAGCTATCGTCTTTTGTTTTCAAGTTATGGCCAAAAACTCATTATTTTCCATTTTCGATTTTTATCAATATTTCATTTATTTATAATTTTATTAAGATACGAGTTGCATGTTCTTCAGGCACTTTTTTAAGGTGAATTGAATGAGTTTCATAGAATTTCTATATCTTCGTTAATAATCAAGATACAACACAAAGTTGTGTTGTTTTAAATAGAAGTCATAGTTGGCTTTGGTCCAATTAAATAGGTTATTTTTTTCTCTTTTCAATGATGTATCACATGTGGATATTATAGTTGCATTTTTGTTGAAATCTATTGAAATTCTATCAATACGTCCTATATTCTCTTATTGGGCGTAATAGACTGGCAGTAGGCTTGTATTGTTTAGAGTCAAAATATTTATTGACAAACAGTTGCCATCTGTAAATTATAAAATGCCATATGAATACAATATTATATATACTGGAATGGTTAATTAAATAAATAACAATTATCATATTGCCTTCGAAACGTATTAAAACCTATGTATAAAAAGAAGGCAACACAATAAATTATTTTTTCTAAGATTAAAAAAAACGCCAGTGGCTCATTGAGAAGCATAGACAATTACAATAACTGTTCAAATTGATGTCAATTATTAAAAATGCATGTGTTGCATCTATTAATAACACTTCTGCAAACTTTATGATTGTAAAAAATTGAAATTGAATTTATACAATCAATGAAATTTTCTTCTCATTTTATATAATTTGTCTTTTATATGTCCCCAAAAAAGGAATTTAACGGCGTCAAGTCTAGTGATCGTGGTGGTCTTATCACAGGTTCATTGGTTCTTAAAAAAAATTGACTCAAAATTTAGATTTAATAATCGAAATTTATGCGAAGGTGCCAACCACCGCGTTGGAAATATAGAATTGTTATTGCTTTGAATAAAGAATTTTAACATCTTAATTTTTCATAATTTTCGTACGCCATTGCTAAATACTTCGAAGTAAAAAGATCACGTCAATTGTGTTAGTTTGACAATCAAACAATTTAAACAAAACAAGCCTATTACGCCCAATAAGAGAACATATGACGACTTGGTAGAATTTTAATAGATTCCTACAAAAATGCAACTATAACATCCACTTGTGATACATCATTAAAAAGGGAAAAAATAACCTATTTATTAGTGCTAACGCCAACTATCACCTCATTTAAAAAAAACACAACTTTGTGTAGTATCTTATTCATTAACAAAGATATCAAATTTCTATAAAACTCATTCAATTCATCGTAAAAAAGTGCCTTAAGAACATGCAACTCGTATCTTAATAAAATTATATATAAATGATATTTCATTTATTTATAATTTTATCAATATTTTGATAAAAATCGAAAATGAAAAATACTGAGTTTCTGGCCATAACTCGAAAACAAAAGACGATAGCCAATTTTCATTTTCACCATTGAGTTTGTCTTGGAAAAAGATATTGAGGATATGCCATCCGATTTTCTCTATCTCTTCTAGTTACCGAGATCCCCTATAGAAACATCCAAATTGGGCCACCCTGTACATGAGTATGTACAAATTGTCCCATTTGCTGCGTAGCTTTGTACATCCTCATGTACATGTGGTCTGAAATATTATTCCATTTATAAGTAGGTTAAATCAAACACTTGGTTAAAGTTTCACTGTATTAATAGAATAAACCTCTACAATTGATTCGGCCTCACGACCATTCTCAAGAGTACAGATACAGTCCATTTATAAGTAATTGAATGTATTTTTTGTTTGTTTTTGGTGTAATTTTAGTATTATCTTTACAGCTAACGTGAATATGGATAAGTTCAAAAAAACATACAATCTAGAAAATCCTACAGATATTCAGGAACTGATAGATCTGGTAAATAATGGCGACCTATTGGAAATTGAAGATGTATGCATTGGAGATGAAGATAAAGTAGATGAAGAATTTGATTTAGAGCTAAATATTATAAGACCAGGTCCTGATATGATTAACAGAGCAGAAATGAAAGGAATTAATATAAGTATCGAAGTACAACATGATAGTAATAATGAAGAAGGTAGTTCGGATGAAGAAAACTTGGACCAACCCCTCTCAGAACTTCGAAAAATAAGCCAAAAAAATTGGAAGAAAAGTTCATTTACACAACCTAACATAATAGAATTCGAACCACCAGTTCCAAGTAAACACGATATTACAAAACTTGTATGTCCTCTAGAGTACTTTCTGAAATATATTCCCAATAATGAGTTCGATAAAATGGCGCATTTTATCAATCTATATACTGTTCAACAAGGAAAAACATTCAGAAATACATCTACATCTGAAATTAAAAAAATGTGTGCCTTACATATAGTTATTGGATGTCTGAAGATATTCCCAAGGATAAGGATGTATTGGGAACGGGTTCTTGGGATTGGCTGCTTCTTGCAAAACATGTCTAGGGATAGATTTTTCCAGTTAAGAAGTTACTTACACTTAGTAAATAACCTGGATAAACCAGAAAATTACACCGACAGGCTTTACAAAGTCCGACCAATTTTAGAGTTGACAAGAAAGAGATGGCTAGAATTGGAATTGGAGGAGAATATATTTATAGACGAGCAAATTATTCCTTTCACAGGAAAATTAGGTATAAAGCAATACATAACAGGGAAGCCCTGCCCATGGGGGGTAAAGGTCTATATTCTTTGGGGTAAGAGTGGGCATGCATACGATTTTATTTTCTATTAAGGAAAAACAACAAATTTAAATGAACAACATTTAAAAATATACGGCCAAGGGGCTAGTGTAATATTACATCTTTCCGATAGATTAAAAAATGTTGGTCATAAATTGTACTATGACCATTTTTATTATATTTTACCAACTATTGAAAACACTGAAAGCAAAAAAAAATGCTGCGGGAACTGTCAGAGTAAATAGATTTTTCAAGCCACCGTTACTGCAAGATAAAGAAATGAACAAAAAAAAGCGAGGTTCTGTAGATGAGGTTGTCAGTGAAGATGGCATAGTTGTTGTAAAATGGCTTGACAATAAAACAGTATGTCTTGCATCAAATTTTGCCGGCAAAGGTGAGGAAGACCTTGTAAAAATATGGGATAAGAAAGAGGGAAAATGTATAGAGGTAAAGAGACCCGAAATAATTAAGCTTTAAACCACAGTATGGGAGGAGTAGATCTTCTCGACTAGCTGATAAGCACATATAGGATTTTCATTCGTTCATTGTAAATATATGGTCCCGTGACGGTCTGCCTTTTCTGAAACTACTTTGTGCCTTTTCTAGTCTCTTCTATGCTATTGCTGTTATACGTTTATTTATAATTGTCTCTAATAATTTCATCCCAGTACCAATCAACGTAATCCCTCAATTTTTACTACAGTCCATTCTGTTTCCCTTTTTAAATATTGTCACTATTAGTGATACTTGCCAGTCTGTGGGTATTGTTTTCTTTTACCATGCTGTATTCATTCTTTTTAGTAGAGTTCCATTGCCCATGCTTCCCATATACTCAACCATTTCTGTTGTTATTTGATCTCGTCCTGGTACCTTTCCCATCTTGATGTCCTTAATGGCTTCTCTAAGTTCATCTTCTTCTATACCGTTATTGAAGTTTTCCGTTTCGTGGTAGTCGTTATTTTTTCCCTCCTCATTACTCTGACTCTCTGCTATTAGTAGTTCTTCAAAATACCCTTTCCAGTGTGTCATTATCTCTTCATTCTTTCTTATCAATCTTCTATCTTTATCGTTTATAATTGTTTCTTTCTGGGGTTTTCCCTTTCCTGCACGTTTTTAATGCTCTGAGTTTCGGATTTCCTTTGCTGTCTTCCTCCTTCTTTTCACCAAATACTTCCCATTCTCATTATCGTCCTTTTTTCGTTAAATATCTGGTAGTTATTGCTATTTTTGCCTAACACGTATCTTGGCCAAGACTTCTTCTTTTCCTGTATCATTTGTTTTATTTCCTCTGACCACCACGATGTTTGCTGCTTCTTATTTGATCTTTTCTGCTGTCCATATACCTCTCGTGCTACTTCTAACATATTTTTTTAAGTTCATTCCACATTTGATCATGTAACCTTTCATCCTCCTTTCCGATAGTTTGCCTTCTAGTTTTGCCATGTATTGTCAGGATCACCAAATACTTCCCATTACTTCCCAATACTTGCTTTCGCTTTCTTATTTGCCTCTTTGACTATCGTCCTTTTTTTCTTATATAGCTGGTAATTATTGCTATTTGCTATTTTTAACATATTTCTTTTAAGTTCATTCCACATTTGATCATGTAACCTTTCATAATCCTTTCCGATAGTTTGTCTTCTAGTTTTACCATGTATTGTACAGCTATTTCGAGGTACCTAAGTTTGTGTATTGTATGTGATCGATTTTTGACTCATTTGTTCTCTTCCATTGCATTCATGTTCCTCTTGCACTGTTATCATAAGTAGGTAATGGTCACTTCCTATCTCAAAGGCTCTTCTTACTTTTGTATCCCTGATTTTGGCTTTTCTGTTTTGGTCTACCAATATGTAATCAATAATGGACTTTTCGTTTCTTGTTACTACTTCTCTTGTGTATGTGTGCATTTCCAGTAACTTCCAGTATATTAAATAAAGTAAAAATTGTTCAAACATTATCTTGGCGTTCAATTACGCTTTACTATGTTGTGGCGGCTATTATGCCGTTGATTCGAGGTCCTCGCCGCAGACGACGGAACTTCACCGTTAACTACCCAAACAGTTTCGCGTTTACTGCTTCGATTATTCGGCAGTCAGGTCTCGAAAGCGGCCGTTCCCAGACAATAGAGGCCACTTAATTGCACCGGCCAAACAGGACTCGCCAAGTTTTCGGGCAAAACGGCGACGATTCGGAGGAAATTGGACGACCGCATCGTCGGGAAATTTTGGCCGTAAAGAAGGCGGGTCGTGCAAAGAAGAGGCGGCTAAATCGTAACGGCTTCTGCTCCAGTTTCTGAACAGTGATCACAATGTAAATGAAACCGAGGCGAGAGTTTGCGCGAGCTTATTTATTAATTATTAAATGCGGTGTAAGGTTATGCCAGATTTAATGCCAGGCAAGCTTCTAATGCAAATCACGGGGTGAAAGTTGCAGCTTATTTTTAATGCAGTTCGTAAGATTAAATGAAATTGTTTTGAAAATTTGCAAGAACTTATATTTGTAAGCACTGCCATGCTGCTTTGCTACTTCAGCTTCAAACGTGCATATTTTAAAGGGAATTGTGTAATTAACACCGCTGGTCCAGTCTATAGTAATAGTTATACTAGTCATATTAATATAACTTAAACAGTGGCGGATTTATACTTCTGCCGTCTAGGGGCTACCGGAAACTCCCTCCACCCCCCTACCCATGGGCGGCTTATAAAAACTTAAAAAGTCATTCGTTTAGATATCGGCCTATCAGCAATCAGCAAGACAACTCTTACCAATCTAGAAGTTTACTATATTAAGGACTACATTATTAACTACATTATAATTGTAGTTATAATAACAAAAAAGTTCTCAAATAAATTTTAGTCGTTCCGATAGGAATACAAACTTGGGCAGTAGAATCTATTAGTATTTAGCGTAAAAGTTCCACCACTTCTTGAACGCTCTATAATATTATGTTTATAGATTTTGAACTTTCTGTTATTTTCATTAAACATGCTGCAACTTTTTAACAAGTTTTATTGTAATTGTAAGGCGAAAAGGTTGAGGGCCAATAGCTTAATCGTTATCTCTCTCTGGAATAGAAACCGTGAGTAATATAGATTTACATTTTAAAGTCAACTTATCATCGCAGTGTTGCATCAACATATGCTCATTAAAAAGTGCCAAATACTGGAGTAAATAGATCTTGTAGGTTCAAGTTATCAGGTAAGAATAGATTAAGAATCATAATAAAGAATAGATTGTTGAAAACATGTCAACAACGCTGCAAAGTTAAAATAAAAACTATTCTACAGAACACTGAAAATCTGCAGAAAGGCAAAAGAAACAAGTATCAGGTAAGAATATTTTTAATAACTAAAAAATCTGCTTGCAATATATTACTCAGATAAATATTTACTAAAACTGCTTTACTCTGCAAGAGTAAAGAGGATAGGCGAGAACAGACTTTCGAAAAGATCACCAAAAATATGGAGAGATAGTTGGTAATCTACCTCCTAGGAAATAATGCAGAGCTTCAGAACTAACAGATCTACAGATCTCCAAGAAGAATAAGAAGAAGACGAAGCTTTACGCTTCTAGAACGACCTTTTTTTTGACGAACTTAATGTTTAGAGTATATGATTTCATCAATTTGCGTGCAGATTTTACAAATATTAATAAGTTGATGTATCATGAAGGTCCTATTCTCGTCTTATCAAGATCTTCTCATCAAACTACACTGAATGGTATAAAATCTTTATTGTCAGTTTCGAGGGTCAAATTTATAATGATTAACCATAAGCCCTAATTACAATGGTAATTATAGCTTTTCAAGCTCGTTACCAACGTACTTATTATGAAATGCTAAATGTTTACAAGTGACCAGTAACTTTATTATTCAAATCCTAGACCAAAATATATGTGCGGGAAAACTTAAGCAATACAATTTCGTAGCAGCTTTCATTATTTGTATGTACAGAGCGTTCAGGAAAATTATATAAAGTTTTCCAACTACATAGTTCCAACAAAATAATAACCAATAATGACATTTGAAAATTCCAGTTGAATCAGTTATGCTTCTACAGTAGGAAACATTTCAACAACGTTGCAAAACTAATCGTTGATACACAGGAGAACGTGGTTCAAAATTTAAAGATTTTGATATTTCAACATTAATGTTTCTAAAACATACTTTTTATTAGATATTTACTAAATCCGTTTTATAAGAAATTTTATTAGAAAATACTTTTTTCAGTAAATGCATAATTAACCAAGTCCATTGTTAAATTAAATGTACAAAACAAGGGTACAGGAGAAAAAAATAACTTGAAATGATGAATAGTGGACTTGGTCACTTTCTTCTGTATACCAACAATATTTGATGTGCATCTTAGCCAGTGGCATCTATCTCTAGTATTCAGGATAAAAGTTGACACAATTTTCTTGCACTCTCCGTAATATTACTTTCATAGATTTTGAACCTTCTGATGTGTTCATTAAACATCCTGAAACTTTTTAACGAGGTTTACTGTAATTTTGAAAATTTTCATGAACCCTCATAAAATTTCTCATTGCAAACGTATTACAACTGTCTTTTAAATTTATGAAGTATATTTTCTGAGCTACCATTGTTGTATAGAAAATTCACTTCGAAAATTTATAACGTTGATGGCCAAAATATTAATTTTAACAGTAGATGATTCGCCAGTCATTAGTTGTTGGCTTAATCGTTTAGGAAATTCACCAATCAATACTAGATGCTGTGGAAGTAGAAGCAATCAAAATTTTTTGAAGCTAGTTGAAAATATGAAAAAAAATAAGCCTGAATTCATAAATAATGATTTGTCCCCCTTACCTGTTCCGTTTTTAAATTTTATGATAAATGATAATTGCGAAAATGGTAATAAGTGTTTTCTCAATATACTATATAACGTATTTGGTTGTAGAAGTGTATTCAATTACATTTTATTCAGTGTTCAATATTGCCTGTTGCAAGTCTAATTCAATTGCTGCACTTAGTATTTCAAGGTCCAATGGAAACTGCAGAAGTTTCGTAATATTGCCCTTCTTAGTTCTCATGTGCAATGGTGTCAATTGAAAATTTAATTCAATTGATGTTTTCAGCATTTCAAGATTGAATAATGAGTGTAGAAATTTTATGAAATTGCTCTTGTTAGAAATTCTGAGTTGGATTTTGGTTATTGAAACTTAACACAACCAGTTTTTTTTTACTAGCAACTTATGTTCAATCGTTACTATCGAAACCTCATTTATTTGCTGATCTTAGCAGTCTCTTCGAAAATTTGGCTATTAAAAGTTTATTCGGTTACTATTATATTGTA
Organism: Othius punctulatus; assembly: GCA_951805005.1. NCBI lineage: Eukaryota > Metazoa > Arthropoda > Insecta > Coleoptera > Staphylinidae > Othius > Othius punctulatus. The sequence goes on along the minus strand of OX638139.1, from coordinate 104,477,924 downwards.
TTTCAATTTTCAATAGTTGGAGCTAGAAATTAATATTTATTTTCTTAAAAATATTTTTAAAACTCAATTCAACTGCTGTTACACAGTGCAAGAAATTTTAGGAACAATATCCTTTAAGAGTTTGGTTATATTAGCTTGCATATTTTTGTCTTACAATTCTGTAGGTTGGCGTGTTTAGGCCAATTTGTCGACATTTTGCAATATTTTTGTAAAATTTATATTTTTAGTGACCTAATTTTCACAATGCAATTCGAATTTAAATTAGTTTACACTAAATTTAATGATAAAACCAAAGAAAATGAAGAAAATGAAATCATTTAGAGCCACTTCAACTAGCATAAAAAAAGACGATATAGTTTAATCCTTTTTTATGTAATTTTTCATCAACTTGGAAAACTAAACAACCAATACACGAACAATCACTTTTTTCATAAAATCAATGAATTAAATCAAAATTACATTGCGATTACAATTAATATTACATTTTAATATTAAAAAAGTAATTATTCTTGTATTTTGTGTTTATTTTTCATTAAAGCTAAAACATAAAATTTAAAATTTAAAAATAATAAATAAAAAAATCACACTAAATAATATTACAGAAGGACTACAGAGGCCAAAGCGCTTAGGGGTTTTAGGGAACCTACCCAGGAGGAAAAAATAATAATAATATTAATAAATAAGTTAAAAAAAATCGTTTTCTTCTATCCTTTTAGTTTTTCATTAAATTTACTGAAAACGAAATTAATCCGAATTCTGCGTTTTTTATTTTATTAGCAGGCTCTTCGAAATTTTTTCTGTTAAAAGTTTATTAACTATTACTAATTATTAAATAATATTAAGTACTATTATATTGTATTGCAAGGATCAATAGTTGGAGCTAGAAATTATATTTTTTTTCTTAAAAATTAAAAAATATATTTAAAATTCAATTCAACAGCTGTTACACAGTGCAACAAGAATTTTCAGCAACAAATACCTTGAAGGGTTTGGCTATATTAGTTCGCATATTTTTTTCTTATAATTCTGTAGGTTGGCATGTTTTAGGCCAATTTTGTGACATTTTGCGTTATTTTTGTGAAAAAATGTTGCATTGTGGCCTAATTTTCACAATTCAATTCAAATTTAATTTAGTTTACACTAAATTTAATGATGAAGAAAATGAAGAAAAATAAATTATTTAGAGCCACTCAACCGGCATCGAAAAAACTCGAACGACATAGTTTAATCCTTTTTTATGCGTTTTAAGTATTTTTTCATCAAATTCATTAAACAACTAAACAAACAATACTCGAACAATCACTTCATAAAAACAATTAATTAAATCCGAATTAAATTGCAAGCTAATATTAAAACAGTAATTATTCTTGTATTTTCTGTTAATTTTTCATTAAAAAATAAACATAAAATTTTAAGTTAAAAAACAATAAATAAAGAAATAAAACTAAATAATATTAATAAATAAGTCACCTTCTATTCCTTATTTTTTTTTTCATTAAATTTACTGAAAACCAAATAAATCCGAATTGGGTAAAAATTAGGCGAAAATTGGGTAATAATGCAAAAAATGTCACAAAAACAGTGCAAAGAGTCGAAAAGTTGGCCTACAAATATGCAAACTTTAGGAGGTTATAAAAACACAATTCGGGCTAATTCAGTAAAATTCCTTAGGGGCACATCAAAGTGCCGTTGCTTGAGACGGGAACTGAAGCAGGTGATCCCGTGTACTGTTAAGTTGTACGTGCACGTTAAAGAACCGGATATGGATGAAGCGATATTCATAAATGCAAAATTTCCAACTATGGTAAATCGCTCCTTGGCGACGGTATTTAGCCATAGCATCAAAAATAGGCCGTTGTTGAACAAACAAAAAAATGTAAGTCATTTTTCAAAACTTTTTTTAATTTCTAGGTCATACAAAAGAACTTTGAATAAAGTAGCATGAAAAATACTCATTCATTCATCGCACGAGCTACTAATTTGTACTGTTGACATAATCATATGATTGAATTTGGGGATGCTGTAATTGGGAAGATGTTTTCATGCCACACTCTTTTATATGTGAGCGAAAAAGTGTCTGCCACTTATCGGATTTATCCTGTCTGAGTGTTTATAAAGCACAATTTGTCAAAAGTGGGAATAAACGTGCGGAACACAGGGCGTCCGCATTTCTCTGCAGAATTTATCGCTCGCAGATGTTGCCGCAGTAAAAATGCCGTAAAGCGCATCGTGGCGACTTAAATACGTCCGAGCGAGCGAGGATATATTAAGCATAAAGCGAAATTGTCATCTTGAATCTAATGCAATTTCATGTATGGACGCTCGAACCGGATGGTTATGACAAATTTTCTTTGATTTGATTTAAGAAATCGATTTCTATGATTATATGTAGAAAATGCCTATTCAATTTATATAATTAATATATATTAATTTATATTATAGGTAATTATAGGTATCAGAAAAAAATAATAATACACGACTCGTCATTAAAATGTCTTACTTTACTCGGAGTCTGTAATGTACTCGGCACAAAGTGCCTCGTAATTCACTGTGGCTTCCTGTAAGTACCAAATGTATAATTTTCATAATTTTTCGGTAAATAACTATTTTCGTAAAATTTGTTCTGTCATACATGTAATGTATATGACACACACACATCGTGTTAGATGCATATTCGACATGCATATTAAAGCACAGTAAATAGTAACCAGCATGTGCAGTGTTTAACAATTTAATGCGGCCGTCGCTGTGAACGCCTGGCTACCTATAAGCAGTGAACATCCATACCGCAGGCAAACTCCTGCGTTTACTTTCAGGGAGCAGGAGTGCCTAGCAGGGCTGCAGCTGCTATCCATCCGCCGTTTTAAGCGGAACATGTTTGCACAGCTCAAACGCACACTGACAAAGTACATCTAAGCAACAAGAGAGGCCGCCTGTTTACAGTGCTGTGCAATCAAAATGGGCAGCCAAATAAATACGAGCGCAAATTAAACAGCCTCTATTTTTAAATTTACCAAAACTATAAACACGAAAACATACATACTACTGGAATTAGTCTCTAAATTATACATGGATTAAGGTGATCGAGATTATCGTCAGATGGACGGTATATGTAAGAATTTGTAGGTAGCTGCTTAAAAATATGAACTCTTTATATGGGTATTTGTAGATTTCCATAAATAAGAGTGAAATTTAAAAAAAATACAATATAAGGTCGGTGATAAACTTTGGCAGATGAAATGCGATGTAATTCTGAAGAAAAAAAGTTAGAAAATATAGATCACCCTGTATAGTTGGTAACCATACAAGCTAACCTCTTAATTTTAAATAATATAAGTGCTTCTCACATTTTTAAAAAATATTTTTTTTCTGCAAGTATGCTAGATAGCTTGGTGATGGTAATTAGTCATAGCAGCAGAAGTATGCCATCGTAGAATTTAAAATTCATCATTATTTCATCGCTTAAAAACTGCACAAGAATGTCCCAACTTTAATGGTGATATACATCACCTACATTTACAGTCGTGTTCATTAATGTGAGAAGAGTGGGAAATTTAAACACGTATGCAACTTGGACCATCATTGAAATTTTGACAGTAATAATTAAAAATTTAACAATAATGTATACGATCATGAAAAGTCAATTAAAATTTTAATAACAATCATTGAAATTTGGATACATAATTGAAAATTTTACAGTAATCATTGAAATTTCAACAGAAATAATGATATTTTAACAGAGTACTTGAAATGTTGACTGAAAAAATATAATTTATAAAAAGACAAAATTTGATAACATTATTTTATTTTCAATTTATATAAATTATTCCGTCGTGAAAAATCACATCGTTTACGTCATTCAAAATAGCAATAGTAATATTTATGATACCAATATTGATAACTATCTACAGGGTGGCCCAATTTGGATGTTTCTGTCGGGGATCTCGGTAACTAAAAGAGATAGAGAAAATCGGATGGCGTATCCTCGATCTCTTTTTTCGAGACAAACTCAATTGTGAATATGCAACTCTTATCTTATTAAAATGAGAAATAAATGAAATATTGATGAAAATCGAAAATGGAAAATAATGACTTTTTGGCCATAACTTCAAAACGAAAGATGATAGCCAATTTTTGTTTTCACCATTGAGTTGGTCTTGAAAAACTAGATTAAGGATATGCCATCCGATTTTCTCTATCTCTTCTGGTTACCGAGATACGCCCTAAAAACATCCAAATTGGGCCACCCTGTACAATGTTAAATTAATTACAAGTTGGACAATAATTATTGATATTTAGGGAGAAAAATTTAAATTTTGAAAGAAACAAAAAATATTTTACAGAACAAGTACAATACTGCATTTGAAAATTGGGCATTAGTCATTGAATTTCTTGAAATTTTTTTTTTTCAGAAATATTATACATTTTACAATAATGGAGATAATTATGACAATATTTATTAAAATTTTGACAATAATAATATAAATTTGGGCACATAGTTAAAAATGGGATATCAGTCGTCGAAATTTTAGCATTAGTAATTAAAATTTTAATTGAATAATTGAAATCTTGCCAAAATAATAAATTATTAGACACATTGAAAATTTGAGCAGTGATAAGAACATTGACAGTAATCATTGAAATTTGGATACTGAATTCAATATATGGCAATAATTATTGAAATTTTAACAGAAATATATGATACTTTGAGAAAATTATTGAAATTTTGAGAGATATGATTGAAATACTAACAGTAAGTATAATTATAATATTAAACATAACTTATTTATTGACGTTGCTGTAATAATCATTGACATTTTGTGAGAAACTAAAATTTAGAGACAATTGAAAATGTGACACTATTTCATTGAATTTTAATTTTTTTCTAAACTATATTGCAATTTTGCCAGTACTGAATGAAATTTTTACAGTTGAAAATTTGGAGTTAATGATTGAAAGTGTGACAAATAAATTATATAAATTACAATAATGTTGACGATTTTTGATAATAAACATTGAAATTTAATACATAATTGAAAATTTTGAAGTCATTATTGAGATTTCAACAAAAATCAATGATATTTTGAATAGAAAAATTAAATTTTGAGAGATATAATGGAAAAATTGATAAAACTGTTAAGGTAGTAGTTTCGACAATCGTGGCTTTAACTAGACACCATATTTAATATATAATTTTTAGCCGTTTTTTCTAGTAGTAATAGTAATCACTTACATAATATACCTACTGTATTTTCATTGATTAGGAACTGGAGGCTACATTGAACTCGATCTGAAGATGGAATTGGCTCTGAATGATTCCTCCACATATAAAAGTATTCTTTTAATATTATATATTCACTACAATTTCAAAGATTTAGAAGGGCAACCTCTCCCCTTCCCCCACAGGTTTCTCTCCCTAACTGGATCCCTAGCATCCATCGCTTTGTCCTTCAATTTATGTGCGTATTATGATTTACCTACATGTGTAAGGTAAGGACACACAGCACACAACTCTCCTTAATATGAGTACCGTAGTTGTAATGGAGGCAAGCACACTCACTTCTCCCTAAATATGAGCGCCGTAGTTGTAAAGGAGGCAAGGACATACTTCTTCTAAATATAAGTATCGTAGTTGTGACGAGGGTAGGACATACTTCTCCTGAATATGAGCATCGTAGTTGTAAATGGGCAAGAACACACACTTTTCCTGAATGTGAGTATCGTAGTTGTAAAGGAGGCAAGGACACACATTTCTCCTGAATATGAGTATCGTAGTTGTAAAGGATGGTAGGACATACTTCTCCTGAATATGAGTATCGTAGTTGTAAAGGAGAGAAGGACAAACTTCTCCTGAATATGAGCATCGTAGTTTTAAACGGGCAAGGACACCCTTTTCCTGAATATGAGTATCGTAGTTGTAAAGGAGGCAAGGACACACACTTCTCCTGAATATGAGTATCATAGTTGTAAAGGATGAAAGGACATACTTCTCCTTAATATGTGCATCGTAGTTGTAAATGGGCACTAACACTTACTTCTCCTGAATATAAGTATCGTAGTTCTAAAGGAGGCAAGGACATACTTCCTGAATATGAGTATCGTAGTTGTAAAGGAGGGAAGGACCTCCTTCTCCTGAATATGAGCATCGTAGTTTTAAATGGGCAAGGACACCCTTTTCCTGAAAATGAGTATCGTAGTTGTAAAGGAGACAAGGACACACACTTCTCCTGAATATGAGTATCGTAGTTGTAAAGGATGGAAGGACATACTTCTCCTGAATATGAGCATCGTAGTTGTAAATGGACAATAACACTCACTTCTCCTGAATATGAGTATCGTAGTTGTAAAGGAGGCTAGGGCATATTTCTCCTAAATATGAGTATCGTAGTTGCAAAGGAGGTAAGGAAATACTTCTCCTGAATATGAGTGTCCTAGTTGTAAATGAGGGAAGGACATACTTCTCCTGAATATGAGCAACGTACTTGTAATTGGGCAAAGACACACACTTTTCCTGAATATGAGTAACGTAGTTGTAAAGGAGGCAAGGACACACACTTGTCCTTAATATTAGCAGCGTAGTTTACTTTCATATGTAAGATTGTAAGGACACCTCTCCTGTATATGAGTGTTACAATGTACTGAGCTTTTATTTACTTTAATCCAATCAAACACCTATTCCATAATGCTTAAACACCATCCATATAACCCACCAAAACACCACCCAACTCACGTACCATTTGCACATGCACGCCACCCACACACTACTTCTTTCACTCCATATGCATGCCCAGAGTGCTTCGACGCAAGCTCTTTATATATTATACAGGGTGATTTATAATAAGGTGTAAAAAATTTAAGCGAAGCTTATTTAGGCCAAATGAAAGCTCTTTTACTAATGTATCTTAGTACCCAAATGCTTCCTTGAAAATATACAGGGTGTTGTATACAAATAACTTATTGTATACTTTGACAGTTCTAAAATGTATCTACCATTGACAAAATATATTGCCAACTACCTATTTCTGTACAACACATTTTTAAACACGACTTACAACAGCCAATTATCTGTGTACAACACATTTTTGAACTCGACTGTACATCATATGTACATGTACGTACAGTCATGCTCACACAAATCTAGTACAAACATATTGACATTGCTATATAAAATTGCTATTGTAACCTAATTTCTCGTACTAGATTTATGTGAGCATGACTGTCAATATACATCATAATAATTTGCTATAATGCAATACGCGCCAGAATATATATAGTATTCAAATTTAGGCAACCAAGCATAGGTATTGTACTGAACATAACACAACGCGTATATTTGGTTACCTAAATTTCAGTACTATTTATTATGGTGCATACAGTATAATGTAATAAAACACGTAGAAAATTGTTTTATTACATCCGATATAAAATTGTTTAATAATGCAGAAAATCTATAAAATATAAACTGTGTTGAGATGTGCATAATTTCTGAGCTCTTGCCAGGAGAGAATTAAGCCATAAATACCCCCATTTTATCGATCATTTTGCAATGCACGCCAGCAGTTGAGCCCGAGTAATTTATGCAGAACATCGCGTCAGAAGAACGTTAATGGCCTGCGATTAATAAATATACCACCGAATTTTAAAAGCTGTCCTCCGTTGTGGGTCAGATTTAAAGTGCTGGTTGTCTTTGAGTTAAGTGCGTCTGACATGGCATTGCCACATATCAAGAAAACTGCATTCAGATGTGAATCTCGCATTATCTAATGGTGGTTCATCCAAACATTTCAAAATAGTTGCAAGTGTGGTGTATATCTGATTTACTTTATGTAATTGATTGTAAAATATTTTTGATATAAATAGATCAAAAAATAGATTAAACATAGAATAAAACATAAACACAAATAAAACCTTAAACTTAATAAACACAAATGTTTGATTTAAATAAAAATGATGCATCAATCCTGATTACAAAATAGATCTCTCCAATAATTTAACATTAATATAGTATTTTTATTTTGTTATTTTTACTTGTGTCAATTGAGTTTCATAATAATTGTCAATTGATTTTCCCACCAGACAAATCTCAAAAGGTTATATTGCTGCTTGGCATATACTAAAATCTCCAACAATCTCAAATTGCTTTTATTGCAACAAAGTGTATTGTACAACCATATTCATACAATTTATACAAAACTCAATAACATAATCGCTAATTATTTTTGTAGTAATCAATAATGATCAGCGATTGATATTTTCAACGATATAAAACGTAACATATTAATATAATATATTTTGCAATTTTTGAGTTGTGTGGCTATCAATACTAAGTAGCGATATGTCAAATTGTATAATTGGTATTTGTTTTAAATATTATCTTTTAAAAAATATATGTACCACTTTTCAAACCCTATTAATTGTTTTATTGTTTATTGCTAATTTATACCTTAATGATTAAGTTGTATCATTTTTTTTGTAAAACCACTTTCACTTTATATCACATGCTTTTCCTATATTACGTATTGTAATAATTAATAAATATAGGTAAGGCATTTGAATTAAAGTGAAACTGATTTTACTTTGATTCAAATGCCTTACCTATATTTATTACAATATGTAATATAGGAAAAGCATATGATATAAAGTGAAAGTTATTTGACAAAAAAATGATACAAGTTAATCATCAAGGAATTAATTAGCAATAAACAATAAAACTATTAATAGGTTTTGAAGACTCATACATATTGTTTTAAAAGATAAAATTTAAAACAAATACTAATTATTATTGTGGAATAAATTTAACAGTTCGCCTTCGTAAATGAGATTTTAACAGTTTTAATCAATAGATTTATTTCATTGCTATGGCACAAATTAGAAAATACTATAATAATAATAATAACAATAATAATATCAATAATAATAATAAATGATTAAAAAACGTGCCATTCCTTCATTAGGGAACTTAAACAGGCGATCCCGTGTGTCGTTAAATTGTGCATGCCCCCTATATCTATGAAAAGAAATTTGTAAAGGCAAAATTTCCAAGAGTGAGGATTCGCTTGATGCCGACGGTAATTGGCCATACGACCAGAAATATCATTGTTAAAATAACTTTAAAACAATTATACAGTTCCTCCTCATATGGTATAATGGTGGTATAATTGGTCATATCTTTTATTGAGAAATTTGTTGCAATAATAGCTATTTGCACTCTGCATTCACAATGTTTTTTCTTCAGGGGAGTATATGAATATCTAGTAATTTTGTTAGTAGTATTTCGGAAGTAACTGAATTCCCTTATGGAACTTATTTCAGATTATATTTTTTAAGAAGCATTGTTGCCAGATGTAAAATTTAAATTATTATAGTTGCAGTTGTATAATTTTTGGCATTTTGATTATTATTTTGGCAGAAGTGAAAATTATATCTGAGTTCGAATATGCAGTAAAAAAAATAATGATATATTTAAAAGCTAGTAGTGAAACAAGTTATATATCTGACAATGTAGTAGGAAGCACATGTTTAATATACATCGACACAAAATATTATATTTAACTTCAGTTGCATCACTAAATCAGTGTTTCCAACATGACAAAAAGAAAACCAACTCGGTTGCAAAATGGTCGTGAATGTAATATATGGTATAAGCGAATAGAGGTGAATTTTATTCACGAAAAAATAGTTTAGAGAATGAGGCGAAGCCGAGTGTGATACTATTTTTGAGTGGAAAAAATTTCTTCATTCACGTGTATCATACGATATATTTTTCAAATTTCATTATCAGAATTTTCAGAAAAATGTATTACCTACTTAGATCATTCATTTAGGTGCATATCGACGTTGTCATTTTAATATCTCCTATGTGCAATATTTTTTACAATAAGAGTATTTTGTTATATATAATAGATAATACTAAAGAATATTATTAATAAAAATAATATTGGTTCTCACAGACTGTTCAGCAAAAATTGGCAGAATGCCTACAATAAACAAGAATTGTTAAAAACTGAAATACTACCATTTCCCCATTTTCTGTTTTTCTGAGATTTTTAGATTTTATGCAAATGGGAGGTATTAAAATGACAATGACAATATGTTAAGTAAACCGGCAAATGGAAGAATTTACCTGAAATGTCACATTTTTTTATACATAAAGAACATTTCAAAGATAGTGATTTGTGTCAGTAACAATGTAAATAAAGTGTAGCTGTAAACATTTTCATACTTTTGATTAAACTGTGGTCTTAATATTGATATTTAATATATAAAATGAACATTTTATTAATTGGAGTCGGAACGAATTGGACTTTTCGGAATTAGAAAAAAATATTTATCATTTCAGGTTTTCATATTTTGATTAAATACTTAGGTGTAAACTTTGTAAGTTAAAGTATGAAACTCAACTTTAACTTGCAAAGTTTTATATAAAGTATATTTATATGGCAACATAACGTTCTTCATAATTCACCGGTGTTTTATGAATTATAAAACATAGAACTGGTATCGAAACAATGAGTTTACTTTTTAATTAAATAATAATAATAATAATCGTTTATTCCCATAAAACAAAATTAACATTGTACTGGATGTGTCAACAGGTTAGGTTAGGTTAGGTTAGGTTAGATTAGGTTAGGTTAGGCTAGGTTAGGCTAGACTAGGCTAGGCTAGGCTAGGCTAGGCTAGGCTAGGTTAGGTTAGGTTAGGCTAGGCTAGGCTAGGTTAGGTTAGGCTAGGCTAGGTTAGATTAGGTTAGGTTAGATCAGGTTGTAACGAGGCTATGACCGTTATACGGCTCGTCAGAGAAATAAGTTCATTTGAATACCATTATATTATACGGGGTGTTCTTATGTTCTTAAAGTGGACAATATATTTTTTAAGTTTATTACATTTGAATTTGTCAACATTTTAATATTAAAGAATTTCGACTTCTTTGTATCATACAGAATGTTTCTAAATTGGGCAAAAAACTACATGTGACGATGTTGGTCATAAAACTCCGATTGAAAATTGTAATACGTAAATATTGCAACATGCTTTTTGGGTAATTTTTTTAAGATGTTTAAATTTTTTTTGTAATCATTTTAGAATTGAAATTTTTGACCTGGATTTTATGACCAACATCGCCACGTGTAGTATTTTAATGTGTTGACCGTACACATTAAAATACTACACGTGGCGATATTGGTCATAAAATCTGGTTGAAAATCTTAATACCAAAATATAGTAAAATACTTTTTGGGTATTTTTTTCAAGTTGTTTAACTTTTGTTTGGTCGTCATTTCAGAATTGAAATATTGACCAGGATTTTTTGACCAACATCGACACATGTAGTATTTTGTCCACTTTGGAAACATCCTGTATATTGCAATGGGGTCAACATTTTTAATACGAAAATGCTAACAAAAAAAATTAAAAATATAAAAAACTTAAAAACAATATTCGACCGGAATTTTATGACTAAATCGCCAGGTGTGTGTTTTTTTTGTATAATTATACAGTTGCCCTATGTATATGAATAAACAATTAAGCAAAAATGTGAATGTGAGTTAACTTTGATTATGCCTTATACTATTGGTCAAATATATTAATCTTCTTCTTCATTTCCCTATTTTAACGATTGTTTGCCTTTAGTACAAATGCTGGGTCAAAAAATGATGTATTTAAATTTCGATCATTTAAAACGAATGTGAGTGAACTTTGATTATGCATTATACTATTGGTCAAATATATTAATCTTCTTCTTCATTTCCCTATTTTAACGATTGTTTCCCTTTAGTACAAATGCTGGGTAAAAAAATGATGTATTTAAATTTCGATCATTTAAAAGTATATTGGTTAAAGTTATTTATTTGATTTGGAATTATAAAATTATAGTAATAGCTCCTTCTAATACTGGGAGAGATAGCAATTAATGCAAATCCTCCTTTTCTATACTCAACATTAAATCCAGAAACTAATTCTGATTCTCCTTCAGCAAAATTTCCTTCAGCATGGCATTAAAAGATATTTGTTCGCAAGATTTACAATTTTCAGACACCTATATATTATAGACAACCTAGGCGATTTTCTATAAAAAAGTTCCCAAGGAAGACATAAAAAAAATTAGTTCAATTTAATATAGTTATAATTATTATAATGGTATTATTAATTTATAGTTATAGTTATTATTTATTTTGTACAATTTCTTAGAAACAGTAACTTATATTGTCGGCAGTTTATAGACAATTTTTATACCAATTGATAGATTTCTAATTTTTCTTAAATTTTTGGATTTATAGATTTTTTGTGCCCAAACGAGATATGAAAATGAATTGTTCAATACAATTTGGTTATTAATTTGTGTAGTTTGTTAGATATTTTTAGTATATAGGTTTAGCGGTTTTTTTAAACACAATGTTTATGCCAATAAAGAGAAGATTTAAAACTTTGTACATTTCATTATTGTACTTTGTACTTTGTACATTTTTACTTTGTACTTTGTACTTTACATGTACTTTGTACATTTTTTTTACATTTCTGCAAGATGCATTTGTAGTAATTTTTTGTAGTTTTGAGCTAATGAATTATTTTTTTGCTGGCTGTCAAACAAATTTACTACAAACTTCAGACAAATTTAATCATTTTGATTGCTATTTAAAAATAGGTTTTGTTTCAACATTCCTAAAATGTTTTCTTTTCATTTTCATGAAATCAAACAAATAAATTATACACTCATATTGACACAGGTTTAGAATTACACAAGCGCGGAAAATGTTCACAGTTCTACTAACATCTGTTACATAAGTTTTGCGAGTTTTTTTTTTAAAGTAAACATAGTAAAGCTATTACATCTGGTCAACTGTGAAGAAACGTGTTGCTAGGGATATTGTCAATTTATTTGACATTTCATATTTTCGTCTCACCTTTGCAAAATGGCGTTTTAATTAGATATTCGAAAGTCCATCTACAACTTAGTTGGACAGCTCTGAAACGAAATATAGTGACATTTTTTTGGGAGCAAAATGTTTCAAAAAACTCTGTACCGACAATTCGGGAATGTGAACAAGGAATTCCATATGTAAACCTACTAAAAACAGGCTGTCTACGGAAGTTAACAGAACTTCGGGTCAATTGACTAGCCGTGCAATCCAAAATCACCATTATTATGTCCACACGTAAACTTCCCCGGCGGTTCCATGTTTCGATTTGCTAAAATTTGTCGATATATCGCAAGAATAGACTAAAATATAGAAAACGCAAGAAATATACAGCCGCACAATTGATTAGAATTCCTGGCTGTTTCCGGGCTTCAAGGCGTCAACACATGGTATTTTTGGATTGCACGATCAGTGTATTGATCTGAAGTTCTATTAACTTCCGAGGAGGCCTGTTTTAGATAAGTTTACACGTGGAATTCCCTATTCACATTTCCAAATTGTCCGATATACTGTGTGTTTTGAAATATTTTGCTCACCAAAAATTTGTTCACGATATCTCGTCTTGGCAGCTGTCCAACTAAGTTGTAGATAAACTTTCGAATATCTACTTTATACGCCATTTCGCAAAAGTCAGGCAAATATGTGATGCGTCAAACAAATTGACATAAGCCCTAGCAACATGTTTCTCCATAGTTGACCAGATGTAATTGTTTTACAATGTCACGTAAAGCATTTCAAAAAAATCCCAAAACTTATGTAACAGGTGTTATTTATAAGACTGTTCTGATTTTGTTGTTACTTTATTATGTTCAAATAATTATAATGTGTTAAGACAGAAATTACGATTAATTTCATACTCTCCATTTGATGGATATTTTGTCAGAAATTTGTTTGATAACTTTTACTTTATTATGTTCAAGTAATTATAACTTGTTAAGACAGAAATTACGATCAATTTCATACTTTCTATTTGATGGATATTTTGTCAGATTTTTTTTTTATTACTTTTGATTACAAAAAGAGACACCTTGCATTATTTTATAAATCTCTATATTAAATCTAAATTCTATAAATCTGCAAAATTTTATAAATTATTTTATAAATCATAATCCATACAAGTTTTGTATGGATTATAATGTTCAAAAGTATATTTTTGTGAAACAAATGCACCATGGTTTTAAAGTATACGTAATGAAGATGAAATAAACGATGACTAAATACTTTTTGAAGCGCAAATTCACGTTTACATCCACCTAACTGGTCGACGATAAGTTTTGAATCCCGCAGTTGTTTATGAGCTGGCATAATTAAAAGCACTTCAAAAGCTTTCAGCGACACGTAGGACATATTCATGCAGGGAACCGTGGCCCGTTTAATAACTGAGGTCCAATTCCGCGTGTGCAGAGACGGCGACAAAAGGGGGTGAATTAGGGGATTAACTGTTAACTCGAAAGAACAACCCCGGATGACTCCCGCTTGAATGCGGTGTCTAGCGAGCGAGTTAATGTTTAGCTAAAAACTTTGCAGCTTTGATAATTAACTGTCAGCCAGGGTTTTCCAATATTAACTTCTTGGTAGTTACGTGACAAAACTGCGTAACAAAGCTAAGTCGGGAGTTTTAATAAGGATTTAGCGGTATATGCAAGAGATTTGTTTGTGGCTTTAAAACGATCACTTGGCAAATATTTGCAAGATGTACCTCTCTCAGCCCAGCGCAAATTATTGACAATTATGACATAAACGTAATGGTTTTTAGTATGTTCCATTGAGCAACCAGTTATATGTATGCGATTGTGTACACAGAACATATTTCCCACTAGAAAGCGTTGGTACAAGAGCAGTCTAAAAGTCTTCGCATTTAAATCTCAAATAAGCTTAGATTATGTTATATGCGAAAAATAATATGGAAAGATCGAAAAGGTATAATTATTCATTGGCTGATAAATTTCTGTAGTTGGAAATAAAAAATTACGTGTATTTGGAATTACAATTAAACTTAAAATTATTCAGAGATTGATTAATAGTTTTATTTTAAGTTAGGCTGTATATAATTTTGCAAATTTTAGTTTTAATTGCCTCCAATATCTTCTGCTTTCTTACCATTAGGGATTCACCCGACTGTGTATCTAGTGTGTTTGTTAGTGTCTATCAATCGGCAAACTTACAATCCAGCTGAGCATGTTCGATCGCGTTTCCAGGGCGATGCAGATCCGATAATCCAGGGACTACAGCGTCCCGTTGTGCTCCAGAGAGCGAAGGTCGCAATTCCGGGCACCAACAAGCGCGCACAGAGGGACACAATCACATCCAGCACAATTACACATTTCTGTGAAGCACTGATTATTCCTCCGTCACAACGCGCACCATCCAAGGATCACAACTAGGTACTCTGCACACCACTAAGTACAACCTGGATAGAGAAAGAGAATAAAATTTATAACGCGTACTACGAAAGGAATGAGCAAATTAATTTTATCAACAAGAGCATGCTGGTAACTTATTTGGGGATAAAAATATATTTGTTATTGATTGGTAATATTGAAATAAATCATTGATAATTTGATCAGCTCTAGGTGTAACATGTTTCATAAGTTTTAAGAAAACTCAAGTTTTCAGTTGCAGCGGTTTAATTGTACAACATTCGTACATAGAAAAACTTTGTAACTAATTTTGGGTTTTTTGAGTTTTTGAGATTTTTTGGGCATTATCAATATTACACGAAGAAATCATATATTTAAGCAATTGTACTCATATTGCATTAATTCTTTTTAGTTTTCGCCTGATGATGGCTCCATAAAGAGTCGAAACCGGTTGCCAATGTAGATAACGAAAGATTACAAAGAATAATTAAGGATGTACATATTTTTTAATACGAACCATAGAAAACCCTTAATATGAGATACCTACGTGAAATATTAAAAATGTAATTTTAGAAATGAAATAGTTCTGCATCAACATACAGCAAGATAAGTAGCTGTGGAAGCAATACCAAAACGTAGTCTTATAAACTTTTTCGGAAAAATGAAATCAAGTCTTTAAACCTATTTCGGGAACCTATTATGGGTTGCTATAATGGCTTTGATCAATGCCACTAAACCAAAAATGTAACAGACCTTTGGCAATTGCCGTGAAAACTATTTTGGGCAAGTTGGTCAAGATTTGAAGTGGTTAAATTAAAATAAAACTTTAGCTACAGCTTTGATGAGAGGCTTATAAACACAATTTGTGAGTAAGCAATGGGATATGCATCAAAATATTTTATCATATCTATACTTATAAATAACTGGGATAGATCACACCCAAAATTATCTGGCCTCCACTGTATTGCATGCTTTAGGTAACAACTTGCTGTATCTCAAAATGTAACAATATCTAATGTGGAACTTGATGAACGTGATTATATGAGAGTGTCTATCATTTAATATTTTCATTGCATTTAAAAAATACAACAGAACAAGGGCAGATTAACAAAAAAAAATCCCATCCAAGATTAGTTGAAGTTTGTTATGACCAGAGTGGGTGTGAATTCAATCAAATTATTTAAATCATGATTTAAATCATGATTTTTAAAAATAAATCATCGATTTAAATCAAAATTGATATTTTTTTTAAATTAATCATTGTTTTTGCACAGTTTGTGCATTTTAACATATGTAAAATTAAAAATATAATGCAACTATAGATATAGCATGCTTTAACGTAGGAAATTGTAAGTAAAGTATTTTTCATTTCTTATATTTTTTGGTCCATCACATGGTCCAGTTACACAAAAATTTGTTTCAATCAACAATTCTTGTTCAAATTCAAGAATTTATTAAAAAAATATCGTATGAATAAAAACGTGATGTAAATCAATTGATTTAAATCGTGATGTAAATCTATTTATTTAAATCACATCAAAACTGGCAAAAACTGATCTGAAATCAAATTTAAAAAATCAAATAAATCAAATAAATCATGATTTAATCATTGATTTATTAGTTCTTCGTTTTAAATCATTGAGTTTTCATTGTTTTTAAATTATGATTTATTCCAACCCAGGTTATTACTAACCTGACCTTACCAACCTTCAAAAATATAATAATGTATACAAGGTAGGCCATCTTAATCAATCCACGCAAATAACTGCGAAGGTATGTAGATAGCGATAATGGATTCTAAAAAATGCCTTGAATTTTATATCTTAAACGGTGCCATCTTATAATGACCTTCTTATTCTTATAGTGACCATCTTATAACCTTGAACTTGACCTTAAAAGTGAATTTTTAGGGACATTTTAAAGCAACTTAAAAATGTCTCATTGAATTTTAATTTTGAAACACAGTCATATTATTCTGGCTGCGTTGAAATTTCAATAACCTTTTCTAGAAAATATAAAGATAAGTTTACTGAAATATTTAAATTCAAAATTTCAAAACATCAAAACATCAACACTTCAAAACATTACTTAAATGGCAAACAAAACGGTATTTCCGCCTACCAACATAATAGAGTCATATTAAGTCAAGGCGTTGAGAATAATAGATAACAAACAATACAGGAGTTTATATGGTTTTTAAACAATTATTAAAAAGAATTAAAAAGTATGCTAAAATCATTTTTATTTTGCTGGATACATAAACAAATTTCTTGAATATTGAATCTACTTCAACATCCTCAACTGTTCTTAACAATTGGAATATTTTGGCAGGCGCGATTCGGATTCTATTAAATCATATTTTCTCTGTTTGTTGCTATAAGCGTCACAAAATCGAGTACTAGGGCAGCACAAATTTTTAAAGTTCTATTTTAAAAGATTTATGTTAGTGGAACTACATAATTAATTTAATTTTTGACACAAACGTGCTTTAGAAACAAAGTAAAGTTTTTTCTCGAAAATTTTCTTATGAAAGTATTGAAATTTTTACCCAGTCGTACTACTGTGATGACCCTTTTTCAAAATAAAAATTTAAACTTAGTTTTACCATTTAAACTTTTCAAGTTGACCTTGAAATGACCTTGACAGTCAGATTTAATTTCAACTTCAAGGTAGTTCTCAGATGCTCCCTTTAAGCCATATATAATTTTATTAGGATCAATTTTCGCTATCCTACATACCTTCGGAGTAATTTGCGTGGATTTCACTGATATGGATTTCAGTGGTAATGATGATGGTGCCAAGAATAAAAATCTCGGAGATTAATAATTAGTAATGACAATTCATATTGTAATGGCTATTATGATTCTGATTCTGACAATTTATCAAATTAGTGGCGCTCAAAATCATAATGCTGGCGTCCATGTTTATTTTGATTATGGCAAATGAAGACGCTGACAATAGAAGATGGTTGACAAATTTGTCGATGCTTTTATTATTAGTATTTAATTTTGAAATGTTTGTAAAAGTCGAAGTAATTTATTAATTATTTTGTAATGAGGATGATTCTGATTCTAATAATAGCACTAATTATATTATCCAATAATGCTGATAATATGCACATTCACCGTTATAACAATCATTATAATGATTATATTCACTATTATCACAGTCATCATAAGAAACTACGTCATCAGAGTAATTAGGTTAATAGGTCATCATATTAATTACCCTCAAATTAATAACATGCTATTATAAATGATACCAAATATCGACATTATTACAATTTATTAATTAATCACTATCACACATATCTTCACATATCATTATCAATGTCGTCATTAGGACCTAAATTTTCATAATTTTCCTTTTTATACATTTTATATTATTACAATCAGCATCAGAACGACTTGTTTAAAACTACTTTATCAGTATAATTAGGTCACTTGCTCGTCATATTAATTACCCTCAAATTGAAAGTATGCTATTACAAATAACTTCAAACATCAACACTCATTACAAATATCTTCACATATCATTATCAAAATCATCTTCGGGACCAACGTCATCATTATTTTTCATATAGTACAGTTATAACATGTTGAAAATCGTCATAGAACTACATCATCAGAAATACTTCATCAGAACTACTTCATCAGAACTACTTCATCAGTATAATTACGTCACTTGCTCATCATAATAATTACCTCTAAATTGAAAGTGTACTATTAAAAATGACACCAAACATCAACACTCGTTAATTTTTTTTTCACATGCCATTAGCAATATCGTCATTAGGACCTACATCATCATAATTTTTCATATAATACATTTAACATTATTTCAATCGTTATCTGAACTACTTAATCAGAACAACTTCATCAGAACTACTTCATCAGAACTAATTCGTCAGAACTATTTCATCATAACTATTTCATCAGTATAATTACATCTGTCATAATACCACAGACCAATTTACTATTATAAATGGCGCCTAAAATAAACACTTATAACAACTTTCATCACATATCATTGTCGATATCGTCATTAGGACCTGCATCGTCAATATTTTTTTATTAAACTACATTACCGGATAGGCCTTGGACTGCAATTTCATTTCTGATTAGTTCCA
Organism: Othius punctulatus; assembly: GCA_951805005.1. Classification (NCBI taxonomy): domain Eukaryota; kingdom Metazoa; phylum Arthropoda; class Insecta; order Coleoptera; family Staphylinidae; genus Othius; species Othius punctulatus. The sequence continues at coordinate 104,458,521 of OX638139.1, read as the reverse complement.
CGTGTACGTGTATGATCATTTCATTATTAGTGTCATTATACAATGATCATGAATCAATATTGTCACCATATATATTATCATCACCTTACTCAACAGTATCTTCAACGTAATAATTATAGAGGATGTCCCAACTAAATATGATATAAATTTGTCAATGATCATATCTTAAAAAAAAAAAACTTGGAGACACGTTAAGCGTATGTTGATTCAAACGAAACGAAAGATTTTTCAAAACATTGTGAAACACAGAATGATCTTTTGAATGATGTATTACTGAACCCAATTTCCAATGAAGTAAAGAAGATGATTTATTTGATAAAAGATGTCCTCTATCATATAAATCATCTTCTTTACTATATTGGAAATTGGGTCCAGTAATACATCATTCGAAAAATCATTCTGTGTTTCACAATGTTTTACAAATCATTAGATTCGTTAGTATTGGTATTTACAAGTTTAAGATTTGAACGAGAAATATTGAAGTAAGAAATGGGAGAAACAGTGAAAAATTATGTTACTGAATTAAAAAAAATTGCATTATCTTGTGAATTGGGCATATTAAAAGAGGAACTAGTTAAAAGTCTCTTAACATGTGGTCTCCAGATGGACGAAATGCGACAACTGATCTGCCAGATACATATCCTTTATTTTAGATATTAGTTACACGAAGCCTTGTTATTTATTATTGTATTGAAGTTTAACGTTAAAGTGCGCGAAACTTTAAAAGTATATCTAAGTCATGATGTAAATAAGAGATAAGAAGAAATTTGAGATAAAGTACATGCTTCAAGGTCAATTACTGGTTATGATTGCTCGAAAATGAATTGCTCCAAGCGACTTTATGGAAACAAACTGCTCGAAGTAGAACTTCGTCGAAAACCATATTCGCATGTAAATTCTTCGAAATGTGTAACTTAATCTAACCTAACCTCAACTAAACTCACCTGTACTAAACTAACCTAAACTAAACTCTGTACTAACCTACACTAAACTCAGCTAAACTATACTAACCTATTATTTAACCTAGTATAAATAATTTTAATACTAAATTCACACTAATTTAAAGATGTTTTATCAGGTATTAACCAGCGATTCATAGAATCTAAACTAACCTATTTAACCCAACATAAGTTACATTCCAAGAATTGTATTTTCAAACCATTGCTTTCGAGCAATTGATTGCCAGCAACTGATTTTGACCATTGCATTCGAGAATTAAGCACAGATATCTTACAATAATCAGAAGTTATTTGAAGCCACACTATTTATGCTTATATTGAAAATGAAGTTAGCATAAGATATCTTTTAAGGTGATACTATTGGCTAATTTCATGGTTTATTATAGTCAACAATTACCAAAATTATCACTTGAGTCTCAGCATTGAGTAACTTTATAAACGTGACATTAACGCCTGTGTAAGATCAAGCATCACTGAATCATCACTGAAGCATCATGAAGTTAAAGTAAGATTTGCTTTAAGGTGATATTACGAGCTAACTTCATGGTTCATTAGAGTCAAAAATCACCAAAATTCTCACTTGAGACTTATCATTGATTAATTTTAAACCAAACATGACTTTAACGCCTTTGTGAGACCAAGCATCACTGAAGCATCAATGGAGTTAAAGTAAAATTTGCTTTAAAGTAATATTATGAGCTAACTTCATGGTTTATTAGAGTCAAAAATCAACAAAAATTTTACGTGAGACTTATCATTGATAAATTTTAAAGCAAATACGACTTTAACGCCTATGTGAGATCAAGCATCACTGAAGCATCAATGAAGTTAAAGTTATATTTGCTTTAAGGTGATATTATAGACTAATTTCCTGGTTCATTAGAGTCAAAAATTACCAAAATTCTCACTTGAGATTTATCATTTATTAGTTTTAAAGCAGACTTGACTTTAACGCCTGTGTGAGATCAAGTATCGCTGAAGCATCACTGAAGAAGCAATGAAGTTGAAGTAAGATTTGCTTGAAGGTGATATTATGATATAATTTCATAGTTCATTATAGTCAAAAAGTAAAAAAAAAATCTTACTTGAGCCTTATCATTGATTAACTTTAAAATAAACTTCACTTCATCACGTGACCAAAGCCTTGTCTAAAAATTATGCAAATGAAGCTCTTCATGTAAAGATTTAAATACTAATAAGAGATTAGGGTAAATTGAGTTAAGAATCTATAAATATTTAAATTAATAAACGAAAATACAGCTTGATTGAATTGCATCACTAGATTTATTTATAAATGACTATAGCTACAATCGAATCTGTGTCTTCATAAATTTTTAGATTTAAGGTACAGAGCCTTTGTGTATTACTTATTTTTTTAAATTTGATATACTCGTATATATTTTTATTCACTGTTTTTCTGTCTGAAACTCTGTCTTTGTTGTTCTCTGTTTTTTTTGTCTAAAACTCTGTTTCTGTTGTTGTCTGTTAGTTTTAGGTTTGATATTGACCCATTTAGGGATAAAACCATACGCTCAGATCCAGTTACATGGGGTGATGATAATAATAATTGACCAGTTATGGGTTGAAACTAAAGTCACGTATAAATAGATCTGATGATTCCACTAAATATTTAGAGATTTAGGGATAAAAGATTTAGGGTACAGAGCCGTTGTATGTTACTTATTTGTTTAAATTTGATATACTCGTATATACTTTTATTCACTGTTTTTCTGTCTAAAACTCTGTCTCTGTTGTTCTCTGTTTTTTTGTCTAAAACTCTGTCTCTGTTGTTCTCTGTTGTTTTTAGGTTTGATATTGACCCATTAGGGGTTGAAAGCATACGCTCAGAAGTGGACGTTACATAGGCTGATGATAATAATAATTGACAAGTTATTGGCTGAAACTAAAGTCACGTATAAATAGATCTGCTGATTCCACAAAATAATCTGTCTTCATTAATTTTTAGATTAAGGGTACAGAGCCTTTGTGTGTTACTTATTTGTTTAAATTTGATATACTCGTATATACTTTTATTAATTGTTTTTCTGTCTAAAACTCTGTCTCTGTTGTTCTCTCTTTTTTTGTCAAAAATTCTGCCTCTGTTGTTCTCTGTTTTTCTGCCTAAAACTCTGTCTCTGTTGTTTTATGTTTATGTGTCTCTGTTATTCTGTCACTATAAGCTTACAATGGGTAAAGAATCGATGAGTTATCTAAATTAAATTTTTATTTGAAAGGTGCAATGTGCCTAAGGTAAAAGTATTTAGTAAAAGTATTTTTTTATCCAATAATTCATGTTCTGTTTGCATAGGTCAGGTTAGGTTAATTCATGTAATTTTTAGATTACAGCAAGCACGGTATGTTTTTAATCTTGGCTATCGTCTCGATCAAAAATCCCATGCCTAGTACGAAAAGAAAATACATTTCCTAATTTATTGCACAAATAGTTATTTTTTTCTGTCTAAAACTCTGTCTCTGTTGTTCTCTGTTTTTCTGTCTAAAACTCTGTCTCTGTTGTTTTCAGTTTTTCTGTTATTCTGTGACTCGAACCTTACAATACGTAAAGAATCGATGAGTTATCTAAATTAAATTTTTATTTGGAAGAAGCAATGTGCCTACGGTAAAGATTTGTCCAATAATTCACGTTCTATTGTCTAAGGTCAGGTTAGGTTAATTCACGTCATTTCCAGATTATAGCAAGCACGGCATGTTTTTGATCTCGACTATCGTCTGGATCAAAAATCCCATGCCTAGTACGGACAAAAAATTACATTTACTAACTTTTTGCACAAATTGCTATTATTTACTGTTTTTCTGTCTGAAACTCTGTCTCGGTTTTTCTGTCTAAAACTCTGTCTCTGTTGTTATCTGTTTTTCTGCCTCTGTTATTCTGTCACCCTAAGCTTACAGTACGTGAAGAATCGATGAGTTATCTAAATTAAAAAAATATTTGGAAGATGCAATGTGCCTACGGTAAAGGTTTGTCCAGGAATTCATGTTCAGGTAAGGTTAATTCACGTCGTTTCCAGATTACAGCAAGCAAATATTATTCGTAGTTTCGAATTGAAATGTTGCTCATGTTTAAAAATTGTTTAATTGTAAAATATATTCCACGATTTTAAGACTTGATTTATTACCAACGACTTTTTGTTTTATTGTAACAAATTATGATTATTATGGAATAGAATTAAAATGTTGCTCAGGTTTGAATAAATGTTTTATTGTAAAATATATACCACAATTTTAAGACATGATTTATTATCAACGACTTTTGTTTTGCCTTTTATAGACGTTTTGGTGTACAGCGCTCATGCTTTCGTTATCAGGGCACGCAAACCTCGTGTCTCTCCTTTGATAATATTCCAATAAATGTAGGTGGTACTAAAACTAGTATTTGTAAGAAAACACTAAGTCTTAACTAACTAAAAAAACGAACTAAAAAAAAAAATAAGTATTTGTAAAAAAAGCATTTGTAAGAGAATAAGTAAGAGAAAAATATGGATACGTAAAGCCCTATTTAGTATACAGTGAGGTTGTTTTTTTTTTACCTTACCCAGTTAATATCGCCATAAATAAATGGCATAGAAAAGATATGTTTGGAGGGAAATTGAAAGTTTTTCATGTTACACCGGTAGAGATTCGATTATTTCTGTAGATAAGTTTGTGCCTTAAATAGCCATTAAATTGACAATTGATCAAATGTTGCTAATTTACAATGAATTATTCATAATAATTGATGCAATAATTGACAATTTTATTAGTAACTTGATGAGTAGCAATTCGTTATGTTTGTTGAACAATGGTTATTAAAAGCAGGATTTGTTGAAGTTAGTAATGGAGTTCAAATTAGCGTTTTGGTTACTGCATTATTTTGTCAAGTGACCCCAGTTCGTCATCCATTGGCGACTGAAACTTGCATTGCAGATGACGTAAGTGCTCCTCGTTTGATTTTTGAATTGGTTCTGTGTATTTTTAGCGTGTTGCACTCACACAAACACACACACACATACACACACACCAATCCGCAGTGATTGCACTCACGCGGCACTTGCAGAGGAAATGCACGCAAACACAGAGGCCGGTGCGCGATGATCCCTTCCGGAGCGTCGCGGCGCACCACCCCCGGCTCGAGCGTCGCGGCACTAACGGCGTCTTCGTCCGCCGCCCCCGCAGTAACACGCGACCGCAAGTAACGACGCCCAATTACCGCCGCGTCGCACGCCGTCGAGGAATTATATTTTCACTAATCACAGCCGGGAAATGTAGGGCAGTGTTAATAGTACGGTACACGCGAGACCGCGGCGTCGTGACGCTTGTTTTTGGACGCGTCCACATGAGAGGCGTCCCGAGATAGAACTGATGTCTATTTAGCATCTGTGTCGTTGGATCGAGCGACTGACAAAATAATGCCGACGCCCACCTGCTTGTAATTACAGGCGCTGCGACGCGAAAAAAATAACGACGTCTCCGCGTAGGGGGGCGCCAGGGATGGTTTTCCCAAGGACGCAATTGCGCCCCGCGAATTCCGTCTTGAGGAGGTATTAAATTATAATTGAATTGGTAACAAACGTACCCAGAAAAAAAAATCAGCGAATACATTACCATATCCCAGAAAATTAGACTATACCATTTGACACGTCTTCAAATATTCTTCCCTCTAAGATTTAGGACAGTGTCAGTTAAATTTTCGTACAAGTCTGAATCGGTATCCTTAAAATAGTTTTTTGAAGTAATAAATTTAACCCAACAAATTCCGTGTTGTCTTACTCTTGGCGGGCACCACTAAACCAATATCTACTGCGAGAGCAACGAGCTCTATAAACCCGAGCCACAATAACTAGAGAAGAGCACAATATTTTTCAACTATGTAACAGGATGAAGAGATAACGTAATACAAGATTGGGAAAAAAGTCGCAAGTAAGGCAGGTGAAAAAAATTTGAGCAAATTAAAAAAGTACAAGAAGCAAAAAAGAAACTAGAAAACGGGAAAGCACCAGGAACAGACGATATAACCACGGAGGTGATGAAACACATGGGATAAGAAGGAATAACACAAATAACGAAACTATTAAATGACATAATAAGGAGCGGGGAAACACCAAGAGAAAGGAATAAAGGAATAATTCTACCAATACATAATAAAGGGGATGAAGAATATGCGAAAATTACAGAGGAATCACACTAACAAGTATACCAGTGTACTAGGAAAAAGGATGCGACACCAACAAAGAAACAACAATAGAGAACAGCCAGTGTGAATTCTGAAGAAGGATAAGTATGCAAGACCAAATCTGCATACTCAGACAACTAAACGAGAAACTAATTAAGAAGATCAGAGAAATGCACATATCCTTCGTAGATCTAGAAAAGGCATTCGACAGGATACGGAGATTCGACTATGAGAAAGCGGAACAGAGGGGGAAATAATAAATGTAATCAAATACATGTACAGAGAAAACAGAAATATTGTAAGAACCAAATGAAGAACCAAAAACATTCGAAACGAAGAGAGGAGTAAAACAGGGATGCGTGCTTAGTGCTTTGCTTTTCACAATTGTATCGGATAAGGCGATGAAGAAAGCCAAGCAAAAAATAAAAACGTTCAAAATTGGATATTGCAAAATGGAGATAACAAAAATAGCAGAACTACTTTTCGAGGATGCCATGGCAATAGTTGCAGAAACAAAGGAAGAACTGCAACACAACATGGAAAAAATCTTCCTCTGTTTCTGCAATTATTGCAATGTCATCCGCGAATATTAGTTCTGCTATTTTTGTTATCTCCATTTTCCAGTATCCAATTTTTAGCATTTCCATTTTTTGCTTTGCTATCTTCATCACCTTGTCCAATACAATTGTGAAAACCAAAGCGCTTAGCACGCGTTTTGTTTTGCAATTGTTTTGATTCCTCATTGTTTGTTCTCACAATATTTATGTTTTCTCTGTACATGTATTGTATTACATTTATTATTTCCTCCTCTATTCCTCTTTCTGCTAGTTCCTTCCATATAGAAGAGAGGATCTTCTTACCCTGTCGAAAGCCTCATTCTTCCAAAATATTTTTACTTTTCCGAAATAGTTTATTTATTCCCGGCAGAAGGACCCACGTTAGTCGATAGCCAGTTAGGGATAATATCCCTAACAAAAACAGCTACTACTGTATTTATTCCATACTTTATGAACACCCTATAGATTGCCTACATGGGCTGACCCTGCCTAAAGCTAATTGATCTATTATTTATTATTAGTGGTCAGCCAATTAATAACATTTCCAGGTTTTATTCTTTATCAATTGTATTTTGTATCAATAATCAATAATCGTAGTAGTAGTAAATATATTTATTACGAACATTATCCTTAACGGACTATCGATCAATGGGTCATTCTGCAGTGCGTATTACGTTATTCATCATTCATATTCATTTCATTCAATTCATATTCATCGAGTTATTGCTTGTTTCTGTAGAAAATTGTTTTCGATTACTATCACTATAAATGAAGTGCTAATTGCAGATGAAGCAACTTATTCTTTATAAAATGTTCTGCATGATCTAAAACCCAAAATTTCACCTTCAGATTATTCAGTCATATACAGAGTTTATCAAAATATAAAAAAAAGTGCATTAAAGTATTAAAAAACCCAAAATTTCACCATTAGATTTATGAGTTATATGCAGGGTTATCTAAATTTTAAAAAATGCAAAAATAATTAGTGCAATAAACTACGTGCAAATATGAAGGCATATTAAAAATTAATAGTATATAAATAGTACATAAAATATAATAGTATATAAAAATGTAGTTCTCCTTCGACAGTTCGTAAACTCAGTTTTTACACGCTGCTTATAGTGCGCAAAGTAATACTTTTTAGTACAAGTGCATGAAAAATCACCTGTGCGTAAAAGCATCAACTGTGCGTAAAATAATTTTCACAAACAATTCATTCACTCATCAATTAAAAAAAGGTAATATTTTGCATCAAATTTTACTTAGAAATCAACAATACATAATAAGTTCGGCACTTTAAATATTCAAGTTAATGATACAATTGATACAATGCGAGATATTCAATTGTTTCATAATAGTTGTCGCAAAAAAACTTGCAATGATACACTTTCGTAATGAGTATTTTTGCAATCGCGTTTTTTTTTTGTTGAGCTTGGCTATGCCTCGTTCAAGAAAATTCACGCTCGTACGAAAAAGAAGTACTTTACGAACTTTTATCATAAATAACTATTTTGTGTTTATTTCACACTCTGTATGCACATTGATATTATAGTATTTTTATTACCCCAGTTTATTACTCCTTGAAAAGTATTATTATTATTTTTATACAACTTCATTGTTTATCGAAATGATTAAATATAAACGAAAATTGCAAGTTTCAATTGTTTTTCCATATTTTGAAAACTTAAAATAGATGTCATATTTTTCTACTTCAACTGTGTTGGTCAATTATTATTACCAAAAGTTCGTGTATTATTGATGTTAAAAAAAAACAAAACCATGAAGTTTTATGTGACACTGACACGTAAATTGATATACCTACTGGAATAATATTGGACGTAACCTTATTATTTTAGTTTTTATGAATTGTATTTTGTATCAATAATCAATAATCGTAGTAGTAGTAAATATATTTATTACGAACATTATCCTTAACGGGATTTCGATCAATGGGTCATTCTGCAGTATATATTACGTTATTACGTATAGTAAAGTAAAGTAAAGTATTTTATTGGTGTTAAGTAACATTAAAGTTTTACACAAGTCAAATTACACATTTAAAGTTCCGGCAGTTCTTAACACTATAACAGTTGTATATCACAGAAGTTTTCATTAAAATGTTTGTCACTTAATTTAAAAAAAACACTATAATCAATCGAAATATACATCGAGTTATTGCTTGTTTCTATAGTAAATTCTTTCCGATTACTATCACTATAAATGAAGTGCTAATGGAGGATAAAGTAAATTACTCTTTATAAAATGTTCAGCATGATCTAAAACCCAAGATTTCACCATTAGATTTATGAGTCATATCCAGGGTTATCTAAATTTTAAAAAATGCAAAAATTATTAGTGCATTAAAGCATTATAAACTTCGTGCAAATATGAAGGCATATTAAAAAGTAATATTATATAAATAGTATATTAAATATAATAGTATATAAAAAAAATGTTTTTCTACGACAGTGCGTAAACTCAGTTTTTACGCACTGCTTATGATAAAGTAATACTTTTTAGCACAAGTGCATAAAAAATCACCTGCGCCAAAAACATCAACTGTACGTGAAATAAGTTTTACAAACAATGCATTCTCACATCAATTGAAAAAAAAGGTAGTATTTTGCATCAAATATTACTTAGAAATAAACTCTCAATAATACGAAAGAAGTTTAACACTTTAAACATTCAAATTAATGATACAATTGGTATAATGCAAGATTTTTCATTTTAATTTTCATAATAGTTGTTGCAGAAAAACTTAGTATGGTACACTTTAGTAAAGACCATTTTTTCACTCACGTGTTTTGTTGTACTCGGTTATGCCTCGTTCAACAAAATTCACGCTCGTACGGAAAAGCAGTACATTACGAACTTGTATCATAAATAACGTTCTATATTGTACTTTTTTACACTCTTTATGTTCGTTGATATTATAGATGTTTAATACTATAGTCGAGTTTTTAATTGTGTTGGTAATGTTTAGTTACCAAAAGTTTGTGTATTCTTGATGTTAAAAAAAGCCAAAGCCATGAAGTTTTCTGTGACACTGACACGTAAATTGATATATTACAATAATGCACATTGACATTATAGTATTTTTAATACTACAGTGGAGTTTTTAATTGTGTATGTAATGTTTAGTTACCAAAAGTTTGTGTATTCTTGATTTAAAAAAAACCAAAGCCATGAAGTTTTCTGTGACACTGACACTTAAATTAATATATTGCAATAATGCACATTGACATTATAGTATTTTTAATACTACAGTGGAATTTTTAATTGTGTTGGTAATTTTTAGTTGCAAACATGTTGGTATTCTTGATGTTAGAAAACGCCAAAGCCATGCAGTTTTATGTGACACTGACACGTAACTTGATACTGCAATAATATAACCTCTAAGGCGGAAAAACCCCATGGGGTTGATAGCCCAATAGAGATTGTTTATATATATATATATATATATATATATATATATATATATATATATATTGTTACGTTTTTATTGCCCTACGTTCGGGACTACAAATGTTACGTTTTTGTTTACTCTGCCTATTTTATTAGTGTTGAATATTTAAGCATTTACTTGTTTTGTAACTTTTTGTTCTTTCTCTTATCTCAGGTTCAATAGCAATAGTTCAAATACTTTAATGAATTGAAAATAACCATAAATATTAAAACGTCTAATATAAACTGAACTAAACAAACAAATCAAAAACAATAGAAAACAAAACTATTAAATAAATAATAAACTATGGCCAACATTAACAAATAAATCCTATATACACAAGCCAACTTATGTGATAATATGACTCTTGCACTTTACGCAAACTTTCTACTTGCAGTTTTCTTCTTGTGGTTCCTTGATTAATTCGTCCTCTTGTCCCTGCGTTCTCCTTTTGATCCTTTGTCGATTCCCACAAAAGTAAACAGCTACTTTTGTGTGCGAAGTTGAGCGGCTTGAAGTCCTGATTTTTGATTTTTCTCCGTCACGGCTCCTATCTCGTTGAATTCCTCTCCTGGTTGACTGTCTTCTTCCAGCAATATGTCCAATCGTTGAAACCCCGTTAATATTTTGTAATGTATTCGTATTAGAATCGCAACATCTCCACCCGCGATCCACACGCGTCTCTCCCCTTCGTTAAACTCTTTGTTGATTATATTCGACTTTCCATTATTTAATTCCCCAAGCGTCTATGCACGAAGTCACCTGTCTCCCGTGGTAACCAATCAACAACCTTCATCCGCGGATTGCTTTGTATATTTGTGCATACTTGTTCATATTCACATTTACAATAATTTACAATAATTTTTGTTAGCTTGTGCCCTGAAGATTATAATTCTATCTAATCTAATACCTATATAATAATATCAATAAATCTATTCTAATTAATCTAAATAAATACTACAAATACCATCACAATATATATATATATATATATATATATATATATATATATATATATATATATATATATAACCCTATTTTGGTAATTTTTTGTTTCATTCAGACTTTAGGTAATAGACAGAGATGACGCTATTCAGCTGGGGTATTAAAAATACTACAGTAGCTACGATATATATAATTCAGATTGTATTGACCATTACATTTCTGTTTGAATACATTTTGTGTCTTTTAGCATTCGTGCATTGTTTTGTGTGTCCTGAAAGGACCTGTATCATAACGTTTCTACAAAATCACATTTGTCATCTTCAGGTGGATTCTTCTCGAGAGTTCTGAAAGACATTACATTTCTGTCACTACATATAAAATTTGAACTTCGAAATGAGTAGAAATGCTAGCGACAATGACTTCAGAAGAAAAAATAGAAATTACTTTAATTTTGGAAATGTCATTCTAAGTAACATTTGATGATCAACTCTTGAGAAATTTAAAAAAACATGTGTCTGTGGATTATTTAAGGATTGTATATTATGCTCTCTTTCAAAGCCATACGACGTATGGGCCAATGTCTTTGGGCCACTCAAAGATTTTAAATTCAATATTTTCATTGTAACGTAGAGCAATTCGAGTTATAGTGGGTGCAAACTACCGATCTTTTGTAGTAACAACTTTGTAAATTTAAAAATACTTACTCTGCCCTGCTTGTGTATACGAGAATGTATAATGTACGTCAGAAAAAAATTGAACTTATATAACTTGCATACAGATATTCACCCGCATGACACACGTACGAATGACAATGTGTATCCTAAAGAAAACAGACTATTACGCACATAAACAGGAACAACGTTATATGCAATTGAATTCTATAATGCGCTACCACAGAGTGTGCGGCAACTTGACGTAAAAGGTTTTAAATTTCAAGTAAAACTTACTCTATTGCACGAAGCATTCTATACATGGAGCGAGTTTGAAATATAGGCAAGGAAGGACTGGAACGAGCCAAACTAGTTTATAGGTTTTTTTTTCTTTGATGTAAGCTATTACTTGTATGCCCGTTTTAATTTGTTTTCGATGTGTAATTTAATTTGACCTGTGTAAGACATAATAGTGTCAGAAGCATCAATAAATTATTATTATTATTATCAATAATATTATTATTGCTCCAATATCAAAATAATGATAAGTTATCTCATGAATTTTTTTGAAATTTTCAATTTTTAATAACCCTTTATATGCCACCATCTGGCGAACTTGGTTAGTTTGGTTAAATTGGGGCAAAGTTGCATATATTTAGGCTGATAAATAATCTAAAGAAATATTTGAGATGCTATTTTAAGTTTTCAAAATGTGGCAAAATAAAACTGAAACTTGCCATTTCCGTTTTTATATTATCTTTTCAATAACCAATGAAGTTGCATATAAATATAAATAATACTCTTCAACGAGGAACAAACCTAGCAATATGGTATGGACATATTCAAAGAATGCCACATGAAAAGCTCTCTAAACAAGTATGAGTATTGATATCACAAGAAAGAAGAAGGATAGAAAGGCGAAGGAAAAGTTGGGGAGAAGGTATTGATAAAGATGTCCGAAAAAGGGAAATAGGGGAGGACTCATATAGATGTATAGGGGAAACTGAGGAATTTAGTACCTACAGGGCTATTAAATATTAAAAAATCTAAACTATTCCTGAGACAAGTTATTAGTCTTAATTTTAATTTTAGATGAATCACAAAATTTTACTTTAAATTAAATTCCTGCTGTCTCTCAATAAGTTTTATCATTTTCGGATGCAATTATAGTAATTTCTAATAATGTCATTGTCGCAAATATTTCTATTTGTTTCGAAGTTCATGCAAAATTTGACATGTAGTGATATGTAATTGTCAATGCGAACTTAATTAAAAATATTGGGCCAGCATTATTGTATGCATTGCACAATGTGCATACAAAGTGTGAAATATTTTTTTAAGAATATATGAATATGCCTTCACGCCTTCTTATTTGAACGTAGTTTCAAATGCTAAACAAACAATACTTTTTTTCTACGAAAGTGTTGAAAGACACGTTTTCTGTCATAAAATTTAACCTTGAAAGTTGGTATTTGTTACAAGGAGTGCAGAAAGTACTTTCCGCACTTATATGAGTGCGGAAAGTACTTTCCGCACTCACTTTCCGCACTCCAATACCTCTCTTTTGATTTTTGAGGCAATAAATCGGACGAAACTGTGGATGCAATCGCCGCAAGTTCCGGCGGAGTGTTTGTTATATCGTCACTATCGGAATCCATTATTGATATTCTTCTACTTCCAGTATTAATGTATAAATTTCGAGTCTCGATTTGGTGACAAGCGATTTATAAATTTTCTGACGTTTAAATTAATGACAATGACATTTATTTTAAATTAATGATTAAATTTACATTAATCTTTAGTTTTCTACACTTTCGTAGAAAAAATAGTATGTAACACTCTTGCGGAAATGGCCATTGCAAAACTCGTATGAATGGAGCACTCGCTGGCGCTCGTGCTCCAACTTTCATACTCGTTTTGCAATGAAGCCCTTTCCGCACTCTTATTACAATATACTATTTTCTGAAACCAGAGTGATAGTAGCACTTGCATTTTGCATTTGTATTTCCGTGACTAGTCACGAAAACTGTATTTTCCTGACAAATCACGAAAACTTGTACACATTATTTTATAAAGTTTTATGGAATATTAATATTTATGGTCGAGTTTTCTAAACTGGATATGTTAATCCCGGACAACAAAGCACTTTTAATTCGAATAATAACATTATTTTCCGTGTTAACTATCATCGCATTTGAACAAACGGGAACTTCATTTTCTGTATAGTTATATTCATCACCAACTGCCAAATGATAAGTTCCAGATTTTAGATTTCACCGTATTTTGTGATATCAGCTTAATTTTCCACTTTCCTTGTATTCTTGTATTCGATTAGCAGTCATCAGTTGATTTGCTAATGATTCTTCTATGTATGTTCTTCTCGGCGACTCATCGGTATGGAGTAATAAAACCTTTTTTTTAAACTGTTTAAAATGAAATAAAATAATAAATTTTCTACCTTCAGCATCAAAAATTCTTCATCTGGAGCTTCTCTAAGAAATCTGTCGATTTCAATACGGAACAACACATTTTCGTTTATTTGTACTAAATTTTCGGTCATCTTAGAAACAGACAAACGTAATACCAGATAGGTATCTAGAATATTGCCCATTCAATGTATGATGAATAAATTAATGAATATTATTTTTTTTTTGTAATTAGGGGGTTTCAGAAAAAAATTAATACACGACTCGTCATTAAAATGTCTTGCTTTACTTGGAGCCTGTAAAGTACTCGGCACAGAGTGCCTCGTATTTCACTGCGGCTCTTCCTAAGTAATGGATAATTTACATGACTTTTCAGTAAATAACTATTATTTGTAATGTTGGTAAATTATTGTTAAATAATTTTTAGATTACCAGATGATATTTATTCGAAAATAAAACTATAAAAATAGTATTTAATCGCCTGACTTCTCCAACAAAAATCAATCGCTTCGTCCGAGCGAATCGCTCAAAAATCTATCAAACGTATACATATATGCGCCCACATAACGCACAATCAGATCGGTTGCCATGGGACCATGCGGACTCTTTGTGGACGCTCATTCCGCTTCATATGTAGTATATACGTAGAATTGTATATTTGTGTTTCTGCAGCGATTGTCTCTGGGTCGATGCAATAAAAGCCGGGGCCAATTCCGCTTTGGCAATTCCATAGCGCCCGCATCCTTTGTAGCTCGGGATTTAAGGACGGACACGTAGCTGCGGTCGGGGGCCATTTCGCGCTTTGCTACGTCCTCCCGAAGCCCTAATTCCTCCTCTTGGGAGATGACCAGAGACCTGGTCGATATGGTAGCTTCACAAAGCAATCGCCTCAAATTAGTCGAAGTTTTGTTGAAAAGTTAAACAGCCAATATTACATTCTTATATTTTTAGAAACATCCCAAATCTTAGATTTTTAGACATACCTCGGTTATAATAAATTTGATTTGAGATTCATGTCTTGCCTTACTACCAAAATATGACAGTAACATATTATGCACTAGGAGTGTGAGTAATAGAACTATTATTTTTATTTACAGAGCATAATAGAATGTGCAACCATCACGAGTATTCAACATAAGAGTACCATTTATATAATCTATGGGTGAGGTCGAGTACAAAATTATTTTTCTTATTTGGTATAAAACAGTTCTACCTAAAGTAGGTACTATTGTTAGGTATCAAATTGTATCATTGGATAATAATTGATTATTAATATTAGAGGCGGCATCTGTGGCTTTGTTTGTTTATATAAGCCGGGGCGCGACGCGCTCAGCTTAAGAACGAGAACATTGAGTTACGTGCTTTTATGGAGTGTGGATGCAAGTTGGGTGCCGATTGTGGGGAAAGCATGTGTGATCTGTTGTTTTGGTGTGTGTTGCGATGTGGACGGTTATGGATTAGGTGTTGGAATGGATTAAAGGTCAGTACATAAACTACAATATGTATATTAGATAGAGGTGCGTCCTGGAGGTGCGTTCTGGTAATTGCAACAAAAGAGAATTAATCCTAATTGCAACAAAAGAGGTTAGTCCTAATTGCAACAAAAGAGGTTAGTCCTAATTGCAACAAAAGAGGTTAGTCCTAATTGCAACAAAAGAGGTTAATCCTAGTAATTGCAATAAGAGATCTTTATCCTAGTAATTGCATTAAGAGAGGTTTGTCCTAGTAATTGCAATAAGAGAGCTTTATCCTAGTAATTGCAATAGAGAGATTCGTCCTAGTAATTGCAATAGAGAGATTTGTCCTAGTAATTGCAATAGAGAGATTCGTCCTAGTAATTGCAATAGAGAGATTCGTCCTAGTAATTGCAATAGAGAGATTCGTCCTAGTAATTGCAATAGAGAGATTCGTCCTAGTAATTGCAATAGAGAGGTTTGTCCTAGTAATTGCAATAGAGAGATTCGTCCTAGTAATTGCAATAGAGAGATTCGTCCTAGTAATTGCAACAAGAGAGGTTCGTCCTAGTAAGAGGTGTATGTCACTGCTTTGCACATGAAGGTGAAATACAATAGTCGTAGAGAATAATGGTTGAAGCCGTGAGTGCTAGCGATCCAGTTGGCGAGAGAACTGGCGGGGGAAGGGGAGTTGCTCCCCCGGTAAGTCCTTCCAATTATAGTTAATATACAATACTAAAAGAATACTCTTTATATGTGGGGAAATCATTTGGAGCCAATGCCATCTTCGGATCGAGTTCAATATAAAGCCTGCGCATCCTGACCAATGAAAATACAGTATATTATGTAAGTGATTATTATTATTAATAGGTAAAATGGCGAAAATTTATGTATTAAATATGACGTCAAGTTAAGGCTACGATTGGAAAAAGAACTAGCCTAACACTATTAATAAATTTGACATATAAATATTATAATTATCCCCCTCAATTTTAACCTCAGTTTAGGGCAAATTGTACTCTCATAAAGACATGCTCGCCAAATACTACGTATATATTTTTTTCATTTAAAAGTTTTTCAATTTCTTATAAATGAAATAGACAAATTTCAGACATACACATACATACATATAAAACTTAAATACATTAAAGATATAGTGTCAAGAAATAAAGGTAGTTTAACTAAAGTATTCATTTAGAGAGTATGGCTCCATATTACACAAATGTTCATATATTTTTAATTTCATTATGTAAACATTACGTCGTTAAAGGTAATATTTGATGTCATAATACAAATACTATTTGTCAACCGTAATGAACATGGAAAGATCCACATGCACAGTACATACATCAGCTTATTTTCCTTTCGTGTATTTTTTTCAAAAATCTACAAGCCCACACGGAAATTATGGTGTTCCGAGTCGTGGAGTTGTTCGAGCATGTAGGTCTGAAGGAACCGGTGCTCTGGGGAAAAAACAGCCGCCTGCCCGGGGGAAAACACGAAAACTCATTAGTCAAAAGCACGATTTCCATCCGCCATCAATGATCAAGCGAAAACAAACAATTTATAGGATCGACAAACAAAAATACGCCGCGAGACGTCGGATGGGCGGAAAACAAGATACGGCCATCGAGTTATAGCGGCCGACTTCCACTCTGCGGATAAAAAACAAACAGGGCCGTAAATTATCTCGTGCAGAAACTTGCGATTGGATTATTATGCCCTATCAGCGAAAGTTTTTTTATAGGTAATTTTGCAAGAGTGTACTCATCTGTCTTGATATGTTCAGCTTTTATTTTTATGTCTAAACAAGGAACATTGACTAAATATATTTTTCAATTCTTCAGCTAGCCGAAACAATTTCAAACCTAATAGACAGTAGCTAAGTAACAAATAGTTTCCAAAAATTTCACGACTTGTAACAAAAAATGTAGGAAACAAAGAATATTGACCTAACTGATTTTGCTATTCTTTAAGTTGCCGAAACAATTTTTAAATTAATAGATAGTTAAATTGAAACTATGTGTGGATACTACTTGGTGAAACATTATGATTCGGTTAAATCAAACACTTGGTTAATGTTTCACTGTATTGATAGAATAAACCTCTACAATTGTTTTGGCCTCACGACCATTCTCAAGAGTACAGAGATACTAAAATTAAAATTTAAGAAATGTGCAATATATACTAAGCTAGAAAAATTTTACAACATGGCAATAAATGAATTACAGTCTTGGTTTTTCCGAACGGATACCGCATAACAAAAGCGTATTATCAAAGATTAATTGTTCATTCACAATATTATCCCCATTAGTGACCGCTTTTCGAATTTCTAGGATTTCGAGTAAATCCATAAATCCAGCCGCCTCCCTTTGTGTCCGGTGTGCATTACCTCCAGGCTGTCATTTCTGAAGAAATGATTATTCTCAATGCAATGATGCGCTAATCCCGTGTCCTCCTTGTTTTGTAGAATTGCTCTCCGATGTTCTTTCATTCGTGTTATGAAACTCCTTCCTGTTTGGCCGACATAGAATGCGTCACAATCCGCGCACTTAAGTTTGTAAATGCCACTTTTTTGTAGAGGATCCACTTTACTTTTATTATTTGATCAAATTGCACCTAGATTAGACTTATTAACTACTATACATTTTAAGCCTAATTTACGTAACCTATTGCTAATTTTGGTACTAATATCCCCAACATAATTAATAAAGTACCAATTGTTATCCTCACCTTCACAAACGCTATACAAAAGATTACAAGATTTGCGTTTAGTTAATTTCCGTATAATTTTATCTACTATATCCACCTTAAACCCATTATTTTGTGCGATTTGTTTAATAGTTCTGACTTCATTATCGTAATTAATTTTACTCAACGGAATGTTTAAAAGTCTATGCGCAAGGCTATAAAACGCCGAGAGTTTGATGTTCCAAGATTGATTTGAATTTGCCGGAATCACCACATCCGTATATGTGGGTTTTCGATATATGTTGAATTCTAATTTATTGTGGATTTTAGTTATATTGAGATCCAAGAAATTAATGGAATCTCCCGTTTCCAACTCCATTGTAAAATCAATATTGCTATGAATGGAATTAATATAATTAAAAAACTGATCTAATAATCTGTCCGTGCCTGTCCAAATGACTAACGTGTCGTCTATATATCATGACCAAAATTTCTCGTTAGAAAATATTATGTCTTCAAAATGAGCCATATATATTTCTGCCAGCAAAGGTGATAAGGGAGATCCCATCGGTAAACCGTCTTTTTGAATATAAAAATTATCCATAAAATTAAAATAATTTTGGGTTAAGCATAGATTCAACAATTTATTTAACTCTATTTTTTCATTGGCATTTAAACCACTTAATCCAATTAAAGAGTCCAACATGGTTTTTAATTCCTTAATAAGTACCGATGTAAACAAACTGCGCACATCAAAAGAAACTAACTTACAATTTTTTGGAAGATCTAAACCTTTGATTTTGTTGACCAAGTCTACCGAATTTTTCACCGCGAACTTTGATGAGAAATTTAAAATTTCGGGTAGTCTCACTATCTTTAATAGATAGTAGCTAAGTATCAATATGTAACGTCCATATGCATAATCGACCCTAGAAGCTACTAAAGCTTAGTAGCTACTAATGCTAATCACAATGTGTTTATACTGCAGAAATTACTTTCAGTGATGCACTTTCTTAACGTTTTTAGTATCCACTAAGGTTTAGACGCTAATACGTTCACTATACATATGGCTGAAACAACACATATTTCACAAATTTAAAACAAATTGTAATCAGAAATTGTAAAAATACAAGGAATATTTACCAATATTATTTTGCATTTCACTAATTTAAAACAAATTGTAATCAGAAATTGTAAAAATACAAGGAATATTTACAAATATTATTTTACATTTCACTAATTTAAAACAAATAATAATCAGAAATTGTAAAAATACTAGGAATAATTACCAATATTATTTTGCATTCTTCAACTTGCCGAAATAACTCAAAACTGAACTGAAAAAATGCCAAATTTGGCTTCTAAATCTTTTAAATTTGTCATGCATACCGAGTTACAATTGAGACATTAAGAACTAGAGCGGATTAGTTTTACTGCAAATATTTCAGTTCAATTAATCCTCTCTGAAATTTATAAAAAAATTAGCAACCATGTACAAGGTGTGTCAGAAAACATAAATTTTGCGAAAAAGTAAAATACCTTTATATTTGACATCAAAATTGTCATGAAAAAAATTGTCCAGCATTAAAAACAACGTTCATATATGAAGGCGTACTCAAATATTTCACACTTTGTATGCACATTGATATTAGTAGGTACAACAATTTTAATTAAGATTGCATTGACAATTATATTTCTGCCACTACAGAAAAAAATGATTTACAATGAACTTCGAAATAAATAGAAATGTTAGAGTTTATAAGACTTTATAGTAAAAATGTATGCAATTGTCACAAGGATGGTTGAGTGGGGCTAATGATTTAAATTAATACTAAAAACTTAATTTATTTTAATCATTATAAAATATAAAATATATTCTCAAATGAAAATGGCCGCTGTCGGCGTCGCCCTGGATCAGTTCTCGTTAGTACTGTAACAAGAGAAAACGTATCTGAGCATTGAATAACAACACTCTGTGAGCCTCTCAATATGGTATTATCTTGTATATCAGGATACAGTAATTGTTGATCAACGTAAGCTTATCGATAAACGGAATATAGTTCAGGGTGCTTCCTGTCTAAGACAATGGGGCCCAGTCGAACAAATCCCTACTCAGTCCACTATGTTACACACATATGTACCTGGGAGTTACCTCCCCCACATGCCAAAGTGTTCCAGACAATACCTATCCATACCCGGTAATACCATAATAACAATGAGTAGCAACTCACCAATTAACAGCTCACAAGGTACACACCTCACCACCACCACAGCCAGAGGGCTTATGACGCGAGCAACGCGCGTCCCTTCGACTTGCACCCCATATGCAACCCTTGTGGCGGTGATATAACAAATTAAATATATATTATATCTCTACTAAAGCATTAAAAAAATATATTTATGTGTCGAATCATTGAACCCTTGAATTTTATGTAACACAATACTTTGTGATTAGTCTTAAAAAAATAAGTTAACTAGTCTCAGGTATATGCTACCGTTTATCGTTTATCGAGCTTAGTTCGGTTAAATCGGCGCAAAGTTATGTATATTTAGACAAATCAAAAAGAAAAATTTGACCTGCTATTTCAAGTTTTCAAAATATGCAAAAGACTACTGAAACTTGCATATTGAATTTTAATTTAAACTAATGTATCAGATAATTGTCAGATTTTCGCTTAAAATCAATTGGTCTGTCCAAATTTGTTACTTATTGACTAGAAATTAGACGTTTGGAACCAGAGTGAACCAATAATTCAACTGAAAATCTAAGACCATCGAGCTTAGTTCGATAAAATTGGGGCAAAGTTATGTATATTTAGACAAATTGAAAAGAAAAATTTGGCCTGCTATTTCAAGTTTTCAAAATATGCAAAATCCTACTGAAACTTGCATATTGAATTTAAATTTAAACTAATTTATCAGATATTTGTCAGATTTTCGGTTAAAATCAATTGGTCTGCCCAAATTTGTTACATATTGACCAAAAATGAGACGTTTGGAACCAGAGTGAAGCAATAATTCAACTGAAAATCTAAGACCATCTAGCTTAGTTCGATAAAATTGGGGTAAAGTTATGTATATTTAGACAAATCAAAAAGAAAAATTTGACCTGCTATTTCAAGTTTTCAAAATATGCAAAAGACAACTGAAACTTGCATATTGAATTTAAATTTAAACTAATTTATCGGCTATTTGTAAGATTTTCGGTTAAAATTAATTGGTCTGTCCTAATTTGTTAGATATTGACTAGAAATGAGACGTTTGGAACCAGAGTGAACCAATAATTCAACTGAAAATCTAAGACTACTTGTTCGAATTTGTCAGTTTTTGGCTTAAAATCAATCAGTCTGTCTAAATTTGTTACTTCAGTGGACTAGTTAATTACTTGAGTGGACTTGTTTGACGATTAAATGTAATTAAATGGCATATATATCTCGAAATTTTCACATTAAAATTTAAACCTTGATAGAAATAATTGAAATGTTGCTGGAAAACTTAAAATATTGATATGAATTGTTGAAACTTTGACTGAAATCATTGAAATGTTGGCACTGAATATCCAAGACCATTTATTCGAATTTATCACACTTTGGCATAAAATCAATTGATACTGAAATCACTAAAATTTTGGCACAAATAAAATTTTCTTATCAATTGTTGAAATTTTGATTAAAATCATTTCAATTTTGACAGAAATCTATAAAATATCGATAAAATAATTTAAATTATAGCATGAATTGTTGAAATTTCGAACGAAATCATTTAAATTTTCATATAAATCATGACATTTTGACATGTAAATTGAATTTATTAAAGAAATAATAAAATTTGTGTCAGAAAACATAAATGTTGGGTAAAAGTAAAATACCTTTATATTTGACAATATCAAAATTGTCATTAGGAACATGTGTTTAGCTTAAAAACTACATTCAAATATGAAGGCGTACTTAAATATTTCACACTTTGTGTGCACATTGATATTAGTAGGTACAATGATTTTAATTTAGATTGCATTGATAATTATATTTCTGCCCTACAGAAAATTTTGGTTTACTATGAACTTCGAAATAAATAAAAATACTGGACTTTATAAGTCTTTATAAGAAAAAGTAGAAATAACTTTAATTTTGGCAGAAAATTACAAGGAAAATTACAAATTACTACGAGAGGTAGTAGTTTATATACGACTTTGTGATTAGTTTTAAAAAACAAATAAGATAACTAGTCTGTGGGGTTATTTTAAAAATTTCAATTTTTTAAAATCCTATAGGTATATGCTACCGTTTATCCAGCTAAGTTCGGTTAAATTGGGGCAAAGTTATGTATATTTAGGTTAATCAAGAATAGAAATTTGACCTGATTTTTCAAGTTTTGAAAATATGGGAAAGAAAACTGGAGCTTGCATATTGAATTTAAATTTATACTAATCTATTGGATATTTGTCAGATTTTTGGTTAAAAGCAATTGGTCCTGTCCTAATTTGTTACATATTCACTAGAAATTTGACGTTTGGAACCAGAGTGAACCAATAATTCTACTGAAAATCTAAGACCACTTGCTCGAATTTGTCAGATTTTGGCATAAAATTAATCAGCCTGTCTAAAATAGTTACTTGAGTGGACTAATTAATTACTTGAACGGAATTTTTTATGATTAAATGCAATTAAATGGCAGAAATAATCGAAATTTTACATAAAATTTAATCATTGATAGAAATAATTGAAATGTATCTGGAAAACTTAAAATATTGATACGAATTGTTGAAACTTGTTACTGAAAACACTGAAATTTTCGCACTGAAAATCTAAGACCATTTGTGCGAATTTATTAGATTTTGGGATAAAATCAATCAGCCTGGGTAAATGTGTTACCAGAGCGGACTAATTAATTACTTGAGGGGACTTTTTTGATGATTAAATATAATTAAATGGCAGAAATATTCGAAATTATTACATAAAATTTTAAACTTTGATATAAATAATTGAAATGTTGCTGGAAAACTTAAAATATTGATACGAATTGTTGAAACTTGTTACTGAAAACACTGAAATTTTGGGCCTGAAAATCTAAAACCATATGTTCGAATTTGTTAGATTTTGGTATAAAATCAATCAGCCTGTCTAAATGTGTTACCAGAGCAGATGAATTAATTACTTGAGTTGACTTATTTGATGATTAAATGTAATTAAAAGGCAGAAATATTCGAAATTTTGACATACAATTTTAAACTTTAATAGAAATAATTTAAATGTTGCCGAAAAACTTAAAATATTGCTAAGAATTGTTGAAACTTGTTACTGAAAACACTGAAAATTTGGGCCGGAAAATCTAAAACCATATGTTTGAATTTGTTAGATTTTGGTATAAAATCAATCAGCCTGTCTAAATGTGTTACCAGAGCAGATGAATTAATTACTTGAGTTGACTTATTTGATGATTAAATGTAATTAAAAGGCAGAAATATTCGAAATTTTGACATACAATTTTAAACTTTAATAGAAATAATTTAAATGTTGCCGAAAAACTTAAAATATTGCTAAGAATTGTTGAAACTTTGACTGAAATCACTGAAATTTTGGCACTAAAAATCTAAGACAATTTGTTCGAATTTGTCAGATTTAGGCATAAAATCAATCATCCTGTTTAAATTTGTTACCAGAGCGCACTAATTAATTACTTGAGTGGACTTTTTTGATGATTAAATGTAATTGAAGGGTAGAAATAATCGAAATATTACATAAAAATTTAAACGTTGATAGAAAAATTTGAAATGTTGAGGGAAACCTTAAAATATTGATATGAATTGTTGAAACTTTTACACTGAAACATATTGGCACTGAAAATCCAAGAACATTTGTTCGAATTTGTTACATTATGGCATAAAATCAATCGGCCTGTCAAAATTTGTTACCAGAGTGGACTAATTAATTACATCAGTCGACTTTTTTCATGATTAAATGTAATTAAATGTTAGAAATAATCGAAATTTTACATAAAAATTTAAACTTTGATAGAAATAATTGAAATGTTGATGGAAACCTTAAAATATTGATATTACCTGTTGACTGAAATCATTTAAATATTAGCACTGAAAATCCAAGACTATTTGTTTGAATTTATCAGATTTTAGCTTAAAATCAATGGACCTGATAAAATCAATCAATTGTTGAAATTTTGATTAAAATGATTTGAATTTTGACAGAAATCTTTGAAATATGCATAAAATAATTTAAATTACAGCATGAATTTTTGAAACTTGGAACGAAATCATTTCAATTTTCACATAAATTATTGACAATTATGCCAGATATATTAATAATATTGTATAAATTGTTCAACATTCGTTAAAAATCATATAAATTTTAACTGAGGTATTGAAATGTTAACACACAAATTAATATTTCGACAGAAATAATTTAAATTTTGACAGAAATGTTTGAAATATTGTTATAATAATTTAAATTGTGGCATGAAACGCTCCTTCCGATATTCCATTTTTTATGTTTTGTAGCCTACTATCAATTTCTTGTTGCTCTCTGGTGTGCATTTCTTTCTTATTTCGCCCATGTAAGTAATGAATAGTGTGGGACTTAGACTCCCTCCCTATCTTAGCCCATTTTAGGTTTAAAATGTTTCCGATTGTGTGTTGTTGCATATTATTGTGTTGGTGTTGTTTCGTATAGGTTTTTCATTATCTTTATCATTTTGTCGTTTACCTTCCTTTGCTTCAGTGTTTCCTAGAGTTTCGCTCTTGGTACCTTATATAATGCTTTCTCCAGATCTATAAACGTTATCTATATTTTTGTATGTGCATCCTGTACGCTTCTTCCACTTCTAAATCAGCTTTGTTGGTCTTGTAGTTTCTTCTCTATTACTTTTCTTAACCTTTTGTCTATGATTTTTTCGTACATTTTCAACGCTGTGTTTAAAAGGGTTATTCCTATGTAATTTTTATATTCCTTCTTGTCTCCTTTTTTAAATATCGGAAGTATGAGTGTGTCAGCCAGTCGCTCGGTATTTTCTCCGTTTTCCACGCTTTCCTCATTATTTCCTGTAGCCTATCTTGTCCTTTTGTGCCCATATGTTTGATCATTTCATTGGTGATTTTGTAACTTCCTGCCGCTTTTCCGTGTTTTAGTTCCTTTATTGCTGTTTTCAATTCCCCTTCTGTTCCTAATCATTGACAAAAGATTAAGGAAAGTAATAGAGAAGACACTACAAGACCAACAAATCTGATTTAGAAGCGGAAGAAGCGTACAGGACCACATATTCTGTTCTTCTTCTCCCTTTTCTTTATCTATTTCTGTTCTATTTGTCCCTTTGTTCTCCTCTTAATCTTCTGTGGTTCCCAATAGTTCTTCAATGCATTCCTTACATCTTTCTGTAATTTTTTTTCCTTAGTACCTCTCTGTTTTTGCTTTTTATGACCATCTCCGTTGCTTCTTTATTTTGTCTGATCCTTTTGATTTCGTTGTAGAATAGTTTTTGGTTTTCCGTCCTATTCTTTCGAATTTGTTTCCAAATTATTCTCGTTGCTTCTGTTTGTTCTTTAGTATTATCTGATTTACCTTGTTTGTTGCGTTGTTACATTCTCTGTATTTATCTCTTGTTTTGTTGTTGAGGTATTTTTCCCATGCCTGTTTCTTTGTTCTTACCTAGTCTCTTACTTCAGTTGACCACGAGGCTGTTCATTTTTTTGTTTGTTTCTTTCCTGCTAGTTCCGCATATTCTACTTGCCACTTTTATTATGCTTTCTTTGAAATTTTTCCACATTTGTTCTAAATTTTGTGTTTACGTTGCTTTTTGTGTTCTATTTTTTTATAGTTCTCTTTCGTTCTCTTTGTTTGCTGTTCTGTTTTTGTTACGTTGTTTTTGTTTTCTCTTATTTGAGTTATCACTGAGAAGTGATCGCTCCCTATTTCCGCCCCCCTTCTTATTCTTGTGTCTATTATTTGTTTCTTCTTTGTTTCTTCCGTTTTTATTTAGTCTATTATCGATTTTCTATCTCTCGCTTGTTCTGTTCTGGTGAATATGAGTATGTTTTTGTGTATGAAGAATGTGTTCGTGATTATTAGGTTGTGTACTATGCAGAAGTTTAGCAGTCTTGTTCCGCTGTTGCTTCTTTTTATATAATTTACATAACGAATAAAATTGTCGAAAAAATCCCTAATGTTTAGGTTCCCAGTATATTGCAAACTGTCGTCGGCAGCTAAGTTTATTACATTTTGTCTTTGAATATTTATCGCGAAAGTATGTACGCCCTTAGCTTAGAAGGGATTTATGTGTTGTTAACTGATATAAATAATTCAGTACATGATTTGTGCTGTATACGCTTTAATTAAATAAATCTTAAATTACTACTTACATGCTAAAACTGAAATATTAGTCTGAAATAACATGTAAGTTCAAGGTTGAATTTGTTTGTTACTGAAACGAGTCATAAATATTTAAGCACTTCCCGGCGTCCCACTTTCGCCAATAACTCGGCACGCTAATTACTAAACATTCCGGTTAATTCGGGCGTAGTTTTACACATCGCGTCCGCCGTCCTTTGGCCGCAGCGACCGCCCCCCCGTTCGGGCGGACTTAATTGGGGGCGGCGGGGCGAAACGCACGTGCAATTACTGGCCTTGTCTTGATTGATCGATTTATGCCGTGACCCCTGTGGAAAAAGCACGGGAGGATTAATGCGGAATTTGCGCCGCCCCCGCCCCTAGCCGGGGGGCGACAGTCCGGTAATCGCGGCGGCGGGCGTTTTGTGCGACCCCCTTAAATTATTCATCGTGTTTGTGAGGAGACGGCGCGGGGTTAATATTGATGAAAAACGCGGCCGGCCCTCATTAAAATTACAAATGCGGGCCGGATCGCCGAGGCAGGTGGGTTTTTGCTTTATCGAGCGGCCGTTTCTTCCCCCCACATTGCTCTCAGGGATGCAAGGGCCGGAAAATAATTTAGGCCTGGGGCGATTTTTTTTCCTGCTGAAATATTGCTCCGTTACGCACCAAAGGTAGCGAGCAAAAAAAGTGGGTGAAAATATTTATAACTCCGCCTTTTTATACCTACTGTCAGCGAAAATGCAATAATCGATAGTATGGGAATGTGTAAACCATATGGAATAGTAAGTAACCCCGAATTGAACCAGCAAGGAGGTGGTAAATATTTAATTTACCTAAACATGTATTATTATTATCCGTATTCAGCAGGATGTATAAAACAAAAGAAGCTTCCGAAGTACATAAATGGTTTAAGGGCTATTTTTGGCTAGAATACAGCGTCCCGCAAAATTCAGCATTCTGCTTCCTGTACAGGCAATTTTCAAAAAACTTCTGGAGAGCCAGAGTTTATCTCATTCGGCTTTAAAAATTGGAAAAAAACTTGAGAAAATATCAAATACATCGAGATTTTGAGTATCATAGAGTCGCTATGCAAACATGGTCTCTTTTTAATAGCTCTCTCAAATATAATCACTGTAGATGTTGTTTAAATACAAAACAAACATCAAATTTGTTTTGTTTAGAGGCCATAATGAAAGGCCGAAAGTACAAATCGTGGAAACTGTTTAGAATTTTTTTTGAAGTTTTGAAAATAAAATTATTATAAAGTTAATATGAGTAATAACATAAGTTGAAAAGTAATAGTCCTCCAAAGAACTGTGTCTAGATGATGTGTATCTAAATGAAATTGTAGGCAGTACCGCTAATTGCTCATTGACTATGTTTGTAATAGAAACTATTGATGCATATTATTTTGCTGTTATGGCCGATGATAGTAGAACATAAGATAAATAAAGAATGATGGTAAATCATATTTATGCTATTAAGGCAGTTAAATATCATACATATCCGACCATTTTAGAATATTTTGAAGAATATCTGATGCAACCGCATAATGGCGAGATGCGTTATTCATTGAAAAATGTACCATTTTGTGTTTCTTCTTATATTTGAACAAATGTTTAACGTCGATTCAGGAGTTCATCAATTGCTTGATAGTTGACTTTTGGTTTTTTTTTCTGTTCGTTACATCTTCATACTAAGTTACTTTCGGTTTCGTTAGTGCTTAATTTTCATAAATGGTAAATTTTGTTCGTACACATTGTATACTGATACGGTTGATAGATCGATCTCAGACTATTGTAGCTTATTACCTTATACGTTAATTCGAGATAACATATCATAAAATTAACAACAATGTCGCTTCTAATCTTTGAAGTTGATTTCAAATCAACTTGAAGTGAAGCATCAACAAAATGATGCTTCACTTCTTGTGTTTGCCTTTTTTCGTTAGTCATTTATTTATTTATATATTTTTGATTGACTTGTGCCTTTGGTTTTTGTCAAAAATTTGTAGCCCTTGGATTGTGCCCCCTCGGGCTATAGCTCTCATAGACACCCCCCCCCCCCCCCAACCAAAATCTGCCTCTGGACCAGGAAACTGTTCTCTTGTCGAGTAACACAAAATTTGTTCAATTTTCACCCAAATAGGTCTTCCAGGGCATGTTGTAAGAAATTGGCCGGTCATGATCAATGTAAAATCTACACCCAATGGGCTGGTCTTTCCATCCACTGATAAACTCAGTACAAGTTTATTTGATAGTATTTGAAATGTCCACAAACCTATTCATAATGTGTATATACGGTGTCCCTAATAGTTCTCTGCTATGTTGCTATTTTGCTATAGTCAATGATCATATATACAGGGTGGTCATTTTTACGACGCTCACCATTAGGATCTATTACACGAAACTATATACAGAGTTGGTCGAATGGGATAAAGGTTTCTCATTTTTGTGCCTTTCAATATACTGAAACGAAATCCAGGATATCTTGCTCAGTTCCTGCAATATCGCCGAAAAACTTTTTCAGCGATAGTAAAGTAAAAAAGTTACTTTTGTAACTTTTTTACTTTTGAAGAAAATTTTACGAAAGTTGGTACTCTTACATTTTTCGACGAAAGCTTTCTGATGATATATGACTGATGACATTTGCTGCAAAAATTAAACTGTGGTGGTATAACAAATTACCATTTTAACATTTATTCATAGAAAGAAAATAACTTTGAGTAATTGGGTATAAAGTGCAAAGAAGGATATAATATCTTTGATTAATAAAAATGGCAAGATATTATCCTCAACATAAAACAATTGACATGTGCAATCTCTATGTAAGGAATAACTGAAATGCGAAAGTCACATCTAGAATATATGGTGAATTGTATCCCGAAAGAAGATATGCAACAACTCTTCGGCGTTTGTGGAATCGTATAAAATGTCGGATTACCTATGTGTTATACATACATGGTTGAAATCGGAATTTTACGTTTTTTTTTTAATGCTATTAAAATCCAATATGGCGCCCATAAGCAAATCAAAAGTTGACTATGAAAATTTGGTCATCTAGTTGGCGCAGAAAATGTTTGGCTCTGTCATCAAGAAGCTCACGTCGAAAAATGTAAGAGTGCCAAATTTCGTAAAATTTCCTCCAAAAGTAAAAAAGTTATAAAAGGAAAAGGAAAGTGCACTTTTTCGGTTTTTCAGCGATATTTCAGGAACTGTGCAAGATGTCCCGGATTTCTTTTCAGAATATGAAAAGGTATGAAAATAAGAAACTTTTTCCCACTTAACCAACTCTGTATATATTTCTGTTTAATAGATACAAATGGTGGGCGACGTAAAAGTGACCACCCTGTATATAAGCATTTCCATTACCTATCGACATTTTTTTTTGTAAAAAAATTCCCAACCATGGAAATTTTAGGCTTTTTACAACGAATTAAATGCGGACTTTTCTCGCAAAAATCTTTTTTTTTTGTTTACCGAGAAAAAAGTAATGAATTTTTTAAAATTTAAAATTTAGATAATTTTTCTTAAAAATAGAGCATTCTCAAAAGAATTGTAATTACCCACGGTGGTTAACGATGGATTGTGCGTATTTATCAATAAATAACTCTTCTCATGCAATAAAACATTCAAAATCATGCTGGAAAGTACATTCCCACTGAACTGTTAACGCAAATTAGCGTATATCGTCAAATTGGTATTTGATTTGAGTTAATGATTTTATCTTTGGAAAAAAATTATCTTTTAAATGTTTCTTAATAAATTCAAAGCAAATTTAGTCTCTATTCACCCAACAAATTATAAATTTTTCAAAGTGAAGTTTTGCAACAAATTTTTCAAAAAAATTATAATTGCTTATATTTATGTCTTTAAAAAAATATTTAAAGACGAAGTCGAACCACCGTGCGAGTGAATTTTATTGAAAATGCGCTATTAAATTACACATTTACGAGGGCAGTTTGACGGAAGAGTGACTTTTCAAAGGTTGGTAACACTTTCGCTATAATGATTATGTTGCTGGCTCCTGAGGTCTTTCGGAGGTCTACTGTCAAAATTTGGCACCAATCTGACAGATAGATTATGTTTTATACTTATTTTAAGAAAACTGTTTTCGTTGTTTTGTAAATTGGAGAAAAAATAATTTCGAGTGATGATTAAACATAATGTTTTACGTGAAAAAACAATTAAAGAAACCGAGGAAAAGTTACCTAAATATTATCCATAGTCTGCTCCGTCTGATAGAATGATTTGTAAGTGGTTTCTGATTTTAAAAGTGGCCATATGAGCACGGTTGATGCAGATTGTCCGAAACCATCATTTACTGTAACTACTCCAGAAATGGTTAATAAACTCTATGGCCTTGTAATTGGCAATCGTCGAATAAAAGTTTGTGAGATAGCTAATGAAGTAAACATCTCAACCGAACGAGTATACAATATTTTGCATGAACATTTCAGTAAGAAAAGCTATCCGCGAGATGGTTGCCGCGTTTGCTTAAGGGGGCAAGTGCCTGTTAAAAAAAGTAGCGTTTTTGACTGTTTGTAATGGTAATGGTTTGAGTAATGGTCAAGTTAATAATGAAAGTACGGAAGACATATTTTGCACACTCAAAGATGAAAGTACAATAGATGTTCCTATAGTATTAGATTTGAGTAATCAGTTAATAACATTACAAAAGTTGCTATAGAAAGTTGTTCATTTTACTGTTGTAATATTGTAATGTTCGATGCGTAAATTGAACATTCTAACACTATAAGAACCTAGTTTATAGTGTAGTAAACAGTATGCCAAAAATAAAATGATAACTTTTTGTACCATTTGGTCGTAATTAATTATTTTCGGCACCTCTGTAGGCACGTTTTTATATCAATTTCCAGCGCGGTAGTGTGTCGCCACCTATATGAAATCCATTACAGCTAGGCGACGGGGCGTTGACGATCACGAGAGGAACTCAGGAAATTTGAGGCCCCAACGTTGTGAAGAATATTGTGTTATACGATCATATTTTTCAGTCAGGGCCGCTGCGTGGGGGTGTGCATGCTGTGCTCTATGAGGCGACATGGCGCTTCATAGAGGAGGCGCCATGTCGACACGATAATTAATAATCTCTGTAATTGTCATACGTTAACTTTTGCGATATAAAATTTTAATGAAAAGTATATTCACCATTATATTTAGTCGTGAAAACTTTGGTGTGAGGGGTTTAGGTGTGTAAATACGTAGTGGGAACGCTCTACTATTACAATATCAGTATTTTACACAAGGTAGTTTGTAGTTTCAATATTTTTTATTGTGTTTCAACAAAACAAAGTGTAAGGCGAGCAAGTAAATGTCTGGCATTTTTAAAATAAATAACTGTGAACCCCGTAACCTATAGATGTTGGAAATATGTCAAACAAGTTATATTAAGCCGAAAACAAAAAAAAAGACGATTACAACGACGAAGAGATCCAACATACATTGTTTTTACTAATTGTGACGATATAGAGTACATATTGACATGTAGTACATGAAATTAAATGTACCAAGAAATATAAAACATTTTCATCACGTTACGGGTAAAAATAAAATAAAACTAAGATATATATTTTTTAACGATTCACACAACAAATACTAATATAAAAAAACAAAAAACGTAATGCACTACCTATACTAAATATGTAAACATATGATGTTGACAGAAAAACTGACTGTTTACAGTTTAAATAGTCGATAAGTCGATAGTCAACGTCAACTGAAATAAACAGTCAATTGTTTCTGTCAACATCTTCCCTCGGACCTCCACGACTACAACAAATAGTATACAGGGTGGTGCGTCGGACCATGCACCATTGGGATTTACATGTAAAATTTAAATCTTAAAGATTTTTTAAGAAGACAATATTTCCCCAATTATTATTATTTATATTATATATAAATTGTACCATTCTTCACTTGAAGAAACTAGTGTATTTAAACTATTATTGTGATTAACTCAATATATATTTGAAAGTTTTTTATAAAGTTTCATTTTGTGAAATTTAACTAAATACCAACATAAAATAGATTTAATTTTGTTTTTGTTTCGCAATAGCCTCTTCGATGTAAACAGGATCTCTTATAGGCATATTCCACTGTTTTCTAGAGTCTACGAGTTCCGGTAATACACACTCCTTATAAAATTGAATCAACGGTTTTTCTATGTTATTTGTCCAAAACACATCATCTTTAAAAATTGTTTCGGTTTTTATACCCTTGCGGGTCCACACACCAAAGATGCAATAATTATATTGCATTAAATCAAAAATAATGCAAATAATTATATCACGAATTTTGTATAATTGTGACATTTCAGTTGACAGCATAGCACACCAGATGTACAGAGATCAAGTGTGATTATTACTTATTAGTCAATTCGAGTTCTGATTATCAGCTATTAGGCGGTCGCTAGGATAGGTCAGAAAGCATTATGAGTGATATAGTCGTCTAAATTTCGTTTGCCAATTAAAAATAAACAATTTTCAAGTGACCGAATATTGCCACTTTAAGTTATTCAGTTATTCAGTAATAAAAAATTTAATTTTGAATTTTATATAAAATTTAATCAATTAATTCATTAAATTAAATTAAATGTAAATGTTATCATTAATTCAAATAAGTCCAGAGCTGAACAACATACCTTGTATATTTCCGGACTTATCTCAGTTAATGAAAAAAAGAGTTACACCACTTTCGTTTACAACGGCTCACATAAAAATATGTCTAGTAGTTAATGCATCTCTTTCAAAGTACCTAATATTATAGTAGTATATAATTATTTTTCATACTTCCTTATTATTCAATATCTCTCTAGGGGGAGATTCAATTGCATCTACCCTCAAGTCACCTTGATTTATATCGGTGTACTCATTCTGTAAACAAGAATGATATAATTTTATAATGTATTTAAATAGTACAACTTATATATATTTTTTAATGTTCTAGAAAAAGAGCCCAAGACTATATCAACTTCAATTGTTATGTAACCATCAGTAAACATATCTATTATTAAATGAGACAGTCTTAGCTAGAAGTTTGTTAAAAACATATTTTTTGCACTACTAGCCATAAAACACATTATTGTGTCATCTTTCAAAGTACTGTAAAGTTGATGTTTATGATTAGTAGTAAATATATTTTTTTGTAGTATTATTTTGTACTTACTGGTAGAGTTAATACAATTTTTTCTAACCAAGGTAAAAAATATATGTTCGTCTGAGGCTACATTTTTCTTTTTTTACTAAGGTAAGAAAAAGTATATTTGATTACTGGTTAAAAAATATCCACAGATCCACAGTAAGCGACAACCAAATTCCTACATCTGACAGTCGCTTTTTTTAATTTAAAACACTTCTAATTGTTCTAGTAGTGCAAAAAATAGTAAATAAATATATATCATGAGCAGTCACTCATATAATTCACTTACCTTTCTTTTAGATGGAAAACACTTCCTCTTTATTCGATGTGCGCTTGATCTAAGTCGGCGTGTAGTGCCTTTTCTATAGTCCGAAACCGGTGCATTCATATTTAGTCACTTTTAGTGTCGATTTACTGTCGATATTTCGCAGGGGAAGTTGTAATACCTTCTAGCGCGAGCACCGAGAGTACAGGCCTTTACTCACAACACTAGACATATGCCAGCGCGGAGTTGTTTACGCAGAATGTTACGCTCTACAAAAAACTGCAGTAGTTTTTTTTCACCTCGTTTAGTTTCTGCATTAGAAACGATTAAATATAAGGAAGCAAATTTGTATGTAATTACATACTACTATATTTTTAACACGAATTTTAATATTCTAATTACTGTATCATTTTTAGCGAAGTCTATATATTGTAATGTTCCCATTATTATTAACTAAATGTATAAATATGTCTCTCTATTCTTAAATTACAATATGCAGTCTCTTCATATTATCTCCGAATTTCTTAGATTAACTTCCGTTCAAAGTTATCACCGCGCGACGCTCAGTCTAGCTTTTGTGTATTGATGTTATTTACACTTTAAGTTGATGCAAAATATGTAATTTAGATAGACAGAGATATTTCAATATCAGAGCGAACCTTGAATATTCTTTGTTCTTGAATGCGTTCAAAGTTCGTTCTGGCCCTACTCCAGTGAGTTACAACCGAGGGTTCGAAACTTGTAACCGATGTGGAGAAAATCAGTTACTAAGGAACCACGACACAGTACATAATAAAACACGTCAGAGTACATAGACAAAAACGCCACAGTTCATAATCCATCAAGTTGTGTAATTCGTGTTATTCGGTTCTTCATTTCTGGACAGTTAATTGTGTCCACAAATAAATAAATAAACAGTAAAAGTAAAAACCAGTGTTTAAAAAACTCCTACTAACAACCCGTTTATTACAATATACCTACATAAATCCTTTGCTATGAATATTGGTGTTGTACTTGTAAAAATAATTAAATATATCCGTAACAGCGTTCGACGGGAAGCGGATATTTGCAGCTCTTTACCTTTGATGCGATTTTCATATGAAGGGCTATTAATATTGTACTCGCGGTGGCCTGGGTACTGTCCTGTATTCGCACTCCAGTTTCGTTGAAAGAGACAACTATATAAATTCCGCTAGCCATCCCTTTCTAAAAATGACGCCCCACGAGTTGCCTATCTCTATACCCCTCTCACCGATCCTCTTCAGGTGAAACAGTTCGTCGCGGCACTTGCCGCCTTAATGGTGACCAAATGCGTGCTCGCATTAAGAATTCAGAAGAATGTTTGGCCGTCTTCAAGGTAATTCAAAGGATTTTTTTCGTCGATATGTCACAGTAGATGAAACTTGGATACATCATTATACTCCAGAAAAAAGAATACAGTCTAAATAATGGATTTCTCCATGCGAACATGCTCCCAAAAAGGCAAAAACACTTTTTTCGGCCAACAAGGTCATGGCCACAGTATTTTGGGATTTTAAAGGTGTAATCTTTATTAATTGTTTACAAAAAGGAAAAACGATAACTGGCCAGTATTATGCTGATTACTTGAAAAACTTGAAAAACAATGACCGCATTTGATGAAGAAAAAAGTGTTGGTCCATCACGATAATGCGCCCTCTTATTCGTCTGCAATTGCTACAACTAAATTGACTGAATTGCATTACGAATTGCTGCTTTATCCGCCTTATTCGCCAGATCTGGCTCCCAGTAATTTCTTCTTATTTCCAAATTTTAAAAAATAGCTAGGTGGAAAAATATTTCAGGCAAATAAAGAGGATATAACCGACACAAATGCATATTTTGAAGACTTTCCGAAAGATTACTTTTTGGAAGGTTTAAAAAAACTGTAAACTCGCTGGGCTAAGTGTGTACACTTAAAAGAGTGTTATGTTGAAAAATAAAATATATTTTTAACAGAAAAATAACGTTTTCATTAAAAAGTCACTCTTCCGTCAAACAGCCCTCGTATATGTGTAAAATTGACGCTCATATCCACCTACAATGTGGCCTACATGAAATAAAGTATCTATCTATCTATCTAAAGAAAAATCACCTAAATTTCTAGGTAAACGGAAAAAATATGCGGGAAAAGTTCGCATTTAATTCGCTCTAAAAAGCTTAACAAGGTTAAAGCTTGGGATTTTTTTGGCCCAAGAAAAAGTTGTCGAAAAGTAATGGTAATGCTCATATATATGTATATATAATCATTAACCCCTTATACCTTGTTAGGTGTCGGATGTGTGCTACTTTCTATTTTACATTTTATTTTGTACTGAATTTTTTCCACGTTGTTCTGTTCCACTTCTGCTTCTTTCCAGTTTTTACTCTTTTTCTGTAGGAGCTTACTTATTTGGTTGTTCCACCTCTGGTTTGGTCTTCCCCGGTTCCGTTTTCCTTGCCTTTTCGCTTCCTGTATTCGTCTCACTTGTCTTTCTTCCTTCATTCTGTGGATATATGTGCTCACCAGCCGAGCTGTCCTGTTCGATGTACTTCAATATTGTACTGTACTGATAGATCTTGTCTTATTTGTTCACTTCTTATTTTATGCGTAATTGATATTTCTTGGACCCTCCTAAGGAACTTCATTTCAGTAGTTTGTATTTTACTTTTTTGTCTGATTGTCAGCGTCCAAAATTCACAACCGTATGTCAGTATTGGTCTGTAAATTGATTTAAATACTTTTATTTTTGTTTGTATCGTTATTTCTTTTTTATTTATAAATTTGTTTTTCATTTTGTAGTATAGGTTAATGGTTTTCAGTACTCTTTTATTAATCTCGATCATCTAGGAGTACCCCCAAGTATTTAAATAATTTTACCTGTTCTTAATTGTTCTCTCCTATTTTTATGTTTAAGTTTTCATTTCCTGTGTTCAATATTTTGGCCTTTTCTATATTCATTTTCATTCCTTCTCCAATAAGTACTTCATTCCAGATGTTTATATTTTTCTGCATCTTTTATGTACTTCCAGATATTAGTACTACATCGTTCGCGAACACTTCTTCCGATATTTATATTCTCCTTAGTTTCCTGTATCCTATACACATTTTTGTAGTTTTTTGTTCACATTTTGCTTATTATTTCATCCATTTATATATTGAAAAGTCTCGGGCTTAGGCTGCTACCTTGTCTCAATCCTGTCTTTAATCTAAACCCTTCTTATAGCACGTTGTTTTTGATGATTATATATTGTTATTGTACATCCTCTGTGTTATTATTATAATTTTCTTGCTTATACCCTTATTTAGCATACTTTTCCATACTTTTGTTCTTGGTACTTCATTAAACGCCTTTTCCATGTCTAAGATGTCTAGGTGTAACGTTTTGTTATATGGTTTTATTTTTTCTATTATTTGCTTAATGATAAATGTGTAGTCTTGTGAGCTTCGACCGGGTCTAAATCTACTTTGTGCTTCTCTTAGTTGTAGTTAATCTGTGATTACTGTTATTCTGTTTTTCCAGATTTGTTCGTATATTTTGACTATTGTATTAAGTATCGTAATTGCTCTATAGTTAGTGCATTCTTTGTGATCCCCCTTTTTATAAATTGGCATAATAAATGCTACTCGCCATTCTTCTACAGCTTGCGTTATTCCCAGATTGTGTTTAGTATATGTAGTAGAACCTCTTTGCCAGTTTTGCCCATAAATTTTATCATCTCCGATGTTATTTTGTCCTTTCCAGGTAGCGTTTTGTTATATTTCTGGTTACTTCTTCGAGTTCTTTCATTGTGATTTCCGATGCTTCTTCTGTGACCACGTTTTCTGGTTTGTCTTCTTTTCCCTGTTCTGTATTCTCTCAGCTTGGTTTTTCTGTGCCTAATAGATCTTGGAAATATTCTCGCTATCTTTTCAGTATCTCTTCTTCGTTAGATATTTTTTCGTTTTCCTTGTTTTCGATATATGTTTCTTTGACTGTTTTTTTTTTCTAAATGATTTTAGTATCTTATAAAATAGTTTTTAGTTTTCGTTGCTGTTTGTATCCATTATGTTTCCAAATGACGTTCATGATTTTTCTTTGGCTCTTCTTATCACTTCCTTTACTTTATTTATTTTATCTTTATATACTTTGTATTGATCAGGTGTGTTGAGTTGTAAGTATTGTTTCCATTTTTTTAAATTCTGACTTTTTCCTTGATTTCATCGCTCCACCACGCTGTCTGTCATTTTCAATCTTCAATTGTTTGTTTCAATTACATCTTCCGCAAACTTTAATTGCGAAATTTATTGGCGTCTTTTTGAATATCGTCCATTTTGGTCTAGCTCAATTTCTTTTACAATTACGTATTTCTCGTCTAGCTTTTTTCTTACAATATTTTCATATGTATCTGCTGTCTGCTCATTTCTAAGTTTATATGTTTTTATTGATGTATATTTACATGTATGTCTGCTTAATGATCATATTGTATCCAATTTCTTAGAATGTGCTAATGATAATTTTAACCCACAACTATTGATTCAAAATCGCACCTTAAACTCATCGCGTCATCCTCCCCTGCTTTCCTCCCGCCACAATTTTAATAGCTCACGGCGTGAATCAAGCCCACGCCTATTGATTCAAAGTCGTGGCCTAAACTCACCTCGCCATCCCACCTGCCTCCATTCTGCCACAATTTTCGCATCGGTGTATTTTTTTTTTCAAATTAATTATGATGGATGACAGTCGGAATTGCGGAGCCCCACTGGCCCCCAGCAGGTGCTCCGTTTCGGCGGCGGACTCGATTACATCCCCATACATCATGCGGTCCGTAGCCCGAGGGCGATGGAAGTTTTAATATGAAACGGATATTCCGGTCTGCGGCCTGTTTCAGGGCCCCCGGCGTCCAGGGCGGGGGCGGTCTCTGGGGGGTGGGAGCCCTTTGTGCGCGACAATGAGACGAAAAATGAACGAATCGGGGTTTCAATGCCGGCGCGGCGCGGGGAGAGTTAATTAACCGTCGCGAAATTGAATCCCTGATGATGATGAAGTGTGTTTTTGGGCAGGATAAGTTTTCTTTGTACATCGATGGGCAGGATTGTGGAGCAGAAAAATAATAAAGTAGTAATGGGCACAGGAAATCAGTTCTAGCTTGACTAAGCTTTAGCGAATTGCATTGACGATTGTGACTACATCAGGTCAGTGTAGTTCGTTAAAGCTATAGTTTCCATTCTGCTAAATCTAGTTCCGCAGCTAAATATTCAGTTGTGACCTAAATATTTAGCTAAAATCTAAATAAAGGAGAGAAGCATGTGAATTCCATCTTGTGGTGAAATTCAATTATTCCACAGAGGTAGTATCCAAAATGCACACCATATTTTCTTAGTTTTATTAAAATCAAAATATTTAGCTGCGGATCTAATACTTTGATATACGGATTAGATCCAACCTAAATGTTTTGCTCCGGAATACAGAAGATGTGTGGGGATTATAATATTTCGCGCTTGAAGTACGAGCTAGCTTTGGAAAGCCTGAAGTAATAATTGACTCGATGTAAAATGTCTGTGCACTCTTTATAAACCTTATTTTACATTTATTTATTTACAGGAAAGTGAAAGTTATAGTATTAGTAAACATATAGTATTCAGTATAAAAGTTATTACAAAGATGCTAAATTAGACAAAATCATACAGATCAAAGTTTTTTCGATTTATTGTAAATACTTTAATGTATATAAACAGCAATAAATATATTATCTATAAGTGCTTCTTTACAATAAAGTACATGACTCATTTGCATTTTAAAGTTCATTATTTATGAAATTAATGATGAAGTTTAAGTTGTTTTGTAGCAGTTCAAATTATATTCGATGAACTATTGAATCTCATTCAACTGGGCAAAGGTGCCTTGTGCCTGATGCCAGGATTGTAAAACAGTTCTCCAAAAAGTTTGTAAACTATCCAGTAATAATATATATTTCAACAAGTGAGAAAGTCAGGACCTGAGAAGGTCAGAAGTTAGGACCACTTAGAATTTAAAAATATCCTATGTTTAGAGAATCACTATAAAAATTAACATTATAAAGGGTGGATCATGTGTGATTTTGTTTCAACTTTCAAAATATCTCTCAAAACACGCATGTCATGATTTTTTGTTTTTACAGATGTCTAGTATAAAGTAGTACAATTGAAGACATGGAGTAATTAACTGCAAAACCACGCATTTTAATCATCCAAACTTACTACGAAAACGGGAGTTCTGAAATAGAATGTTATTCAACGAGTGTATTCAAAACAAGTATTCAAAAAGTTGTACTTCAACGCTAATCTATAAGTAGTTATCGCATGATACACGTCTACAGCATATATTACAGAATGCATTTTCATTTTAACATTCATTATCTAAAATTCTAATTCTATTGATAGAAATTCCCACAAGTTTATGTTATATGTAGTGGTATGGCAACTTAATTTCGATAATACTTTTGATTCTTGTGTCTGTCTAAGGGCTCGTACTTAATGCTATAAATTTACAAATCCAATAAAAAAATAACATATTTTACGGTGCCATAATAGTTTGAACACTATCCAATGAAATTGCAATTTCGGATTTGTTGAAAATTGGTAAAACAGCTCAATTGGAGTTTGTAAAAATCTAAGTCTAAAAATCTATACATCTAAGGCCCGCATCTATAGTGCGTACTTGAGCTTGAGTTCGACTCAAGTCGTATATTAGGTTGCGTTTGATATATAAAGTTTATAGAAAGTACGCATCCAAATATACGACTTAAGTCGAACTCAAGCTCAAGTATAGACTATAGATACGGGCCTAAGTGTTATAGTATATGCCAGGTAATATGTCACTCTTCATATAAAACCGAAGTCCCTCCTCTGTGCTGTCGGACTGCACATCAGATATGCAAATGCATTTCTTGGAGCATCCTAATTTATTGAGTTACGATAGTGAGCCTAAGTCCCTGAGTAATGCCGATGCTTATTCCAAAGCACTTCATTTCCAAGGGATCAAAGAAATAGATTTAAGGTTCATGAAGATGAGACCAATGAGATGCATTCTTATTGGTCGAATTCTATCAGTGGACTGAGGGGGATTTTAGTTTTATCTGAAAAGTGCCAAATTATCCGGCATAAACTATATGTGCTTATTGTTATGATTTGCAACTTTTTTTTAATATTAATAGCAACTCTATAAATTTATTATACTTATCGAAAATCTGGTGCCAATTTGTTTAATGCCTAAAGAAAGAAAGTTTTTGAAAAAGCTTAGCTGAACTTATTTGTTTATAAAAAATATAAAGAAAGTGTTCGTTCTAGAAAGCGTTGCACAAATATTGACCCCTACCCTCTGTCCCCCAACTCGACGACCAGAAAACTGTAAATTTAGACCCTTAAGTAAATCCTTATTGTAAATTGCGACAGAACCGGAGTTGCCTATTTACTAATGTTGTCCTTCAATATCAATTAATAAATAGTTAAATCATGGAACATTTTCTGGCTCATTAAAGAGCAGTTAATAAATGTATTTTTACTCCTGAACATTTTTAGATGCATGCACCTTATATAGTTAGTGCCAGATTAACTTGAGTTTGCCGGATTGCAGTTATTGGTCCTGAAATATAATCCTGATTTTTTTCAGATGCATGCACCTTTCATACTAGGTACCAGATTAACTTGAATTTACCGGATTGCAGTTATTGATAAGTATTGATGCGATAAAATGTATATTTTTGCTACACTTTGTAGATGCCGAAATTAACCTTATATTCTTCGTGAAACAACAAAATAGCACTAACACAAAATATGTTGTGCATATACCGTGTGTTATATAACATTTACCCAAGACTATAGCGATGTTAATTGTTATTTAATCATCAACAAACCAGATATATTATTAAATTGGACTAAAAATACCGAGTAAACTTTCAGCTCTAGTTTTCCATAGAAATTTTGGCAGCCAGTAGGAAAGACGAGACAGGTTCGGAAGGATTTCGGCCTTCTTAGCCAATAGAAAAGGCAAAATAACCGGTATCGTCTTTTTTATTGGCCGCAAGAATTTCCATGGATAACTAGAACAGAAATTTAAGCGATCACTCGGTATTTTTACTCCAATTTAATAATATATCTGGTTTGTTGATGATTAAATAACAATTGACATCGCTATAGTCTTGGGTACATTTTATATAGCACACGGTATATGCACAAAATATGCTGTGTTTGTCTATTTTGTTGTTTCACGAAGAATATAAGGCTAAATTTGGGTATCTTCAGAGTGTAGCAAAAACGTACATATATCTCCATGATTCATTAACCGATTATAAATTTCATTGTATTCAACATCAACAACCTATCAAATTAGAGATCACAAGCGGTTATGTGGGATTTGAATTTTTTATGTTTGAGTAATTAGCGCACAGTTGAAAGGTTGTAAAGCGAGTAACTTTATACCCAAGTTTATTTGGTTCCAATGCAAGGTTCCAAGTACCAATCGAGAGTTCAATATTTCTCCTACTTTTTTTTCTATTCGATGTACATTATATTCTATTGTAGTTATAACTTACATAATAAGATCGAATAAATTAATCAATATAAATCACATTTATTTATTCAATAGCCCATTCATCATCATGTTATATGTAATATGTTATGTATATATGTACATGGTCCTTGAACAAATCTGTTTCTCTCTCTCACATTTATAATATAAAATTGGACAAATAAAATATTTGTCAAATATTCTACCACCAGTTATTATTTTACGCTAGTTAATTACCATTATCTGTTGTGTAGATTACACCAATGCATTATGGAACTCACCTGAAAAAGAAAAAACAAAATTAGGTACGGTTATATTTATAAAAAATATTATTATAACCAATTAAGTTAAAAGTTTGGTTGCTAACCACTTAGTGAAACATACACTTCCGGACAAAATTAAGGGACCACTAGTAAAATTTAAAATAAATTTAAAACCTGATAACGAAATTTAATGAAACCAATAAATATTTA
This sequence comes from Othius punctulatus, assembly GCA_951805005.1. Taxonomy (NCBI): domain Eukaryota; kingdom Metazoa; phylum Arthropoda; class Insecta; order Coleoptera; family Staphylinidae; genus Othius; species Othius punctulatus. Next base: position 104,415,468 of record OX638139.1, on the reverse strand, counting down.
AATCCAAGTGTTTCCTTACAGTTTAGTTGACTTAAGAGCTATTACAATTAACAAACTTTACTTTTATGGACTAGAAGAAATAAAGTTAAAAATTAGACAAAAATACCAATGGTCTTCTTATAAACTGAAATCTTAATTTGTAATAAAAAGTAACATAATTAATACTGTGTATGCCCTACTCTTGCAGCACTATAAGCTTCTAATCTTCTCGGCATGCTTGAGATTAATATTCGTAATCTTTCTTGGCGTATCTGTTCCGATTCTTGGGAAGCATGTTAGAGGGCCCATAAAGAGTTACAGGCAGTCTCAGTGCGTTTTTAATTTTTTTGCCCAATTGATCCCAGGGATACTCAATAGGATTAAGGTGAGGGCTTTTGAAACACCACTCCAAACATTGAATATTTGCATCTCTCAACGCAGTTGTGACAATGTTAGCTGTATGAGGTTTGGCATTGTCTTACATAAAAATTAATCCATTGCCGAAATTTTCGGCAAATTGTTGAACATGGGGTACAATAATCTCGTCTGTATATCTTCTTGCAGTTAGCGACCCATTTCGTATCAAAAACAATTCTGTACGACCATTAAATTATATCCCACCCCAAACCATTACAGACCCCCCACCAAATTTGTCAAATTCTCGAATGGTACATGGTACAAATCGCTCACATGGTTTTTGTAAGACAAGAACATGGCGATCATTCTTGTTTAGGAGGAATCAGGACTCATCCGAAAACAAAACGGAGTTGCACTGCCCCTAGTCCCAACCTTGATGATTTTGACAAAAGTTAAGCGATTTCTGTTGTGCGTAGCTGTGAGAATTGGATCGATTGCTGGTTTTCTAGTACACAAATTGACTTCTAGCAGTCTTCTTCTTACTGTTTTGGTTGGAATTTATGTTGCAGTGGCTAATCGAAGATAATTTTTTAATTCACTATATGCTAGATGTTAAAACCGCTTTCTTAAACCCCGAAGTTCGACAAAACGATCTTCTCTACGTGTTGTTTTTTTTCTTTTAACACCTTGTCCGCAACTCCTTTTGAAACTACCTATCCCTCTGAACCGTGTTGCGGCCACCTGTACCACAGATTTGTTGGTATTAAAAATCCCAGCAACTTCTCTTCGTGAATATCCTTCACGAAAAAGAATAATCATTTGGGATACTTCTTCTGGTCTAAAATGGCATCAAGGTATATTTAATTAACTTAATGCAAACAAATTCACTAATTTTTGAAACATAAAGCAAGCTTTATTAATTAAATGAGCTAAACAGGTAGGTCATCAGGTCAGGTGGGCAGAGAACGTCCTGATATTGTTAACTGTTTCATGGCACACTATTTGAATAATGCTTAATAAACGTCAATTTATGACATACGAAAAGTCTATTCACAACGACTTGTAAATTGAAAAAGTTATTTCAAGTTTATTTGGTGGTCCCTTAATTTTGTCCGGAAGTGTATTTGGAAAATGAAAGAAAATAAGACACTTGCTATAAGTTTCCGATTTTCCCAATTCCTATGATACCAATTATACCAAGTGTGTTATTTTCCTTTATTAATATAATCACAATATATCACAATATATTCTTGCTAAACTTGGCTCTTAGAGAGACATTTTTGTTTCTATTTCAATTCTATTCACACGAAAAATAATAGGTCCAGCAAAAGGGCAACACTTTCGGCTCAACTGTCATGATATGGAGAGCCATTTTTGTTTGTATACACGAAAAATAATGGGACCAGTGAAATGGAAACACTGTCGGTACAACTATCATAAAATTTTCATTTTCATTTTCAATTTTCATTTCAATCACTTTCAAGACACCATTTTACATCTCTTAAAATTCATTTATTCTTCAAATCATGCTCTTAACGGGATTAACAAAATTAGGAACTGTATAGATATATAGAAAATATTTTTATAATCAATTAAATTAAAAGTTTGCTTGGTAACCACTTGGTGAAACATATGAAATAAAAGAAAATAAGACACTTGGTACAAGTTTCACAGAAAAATATTTTTCTGTGAACTTATACCAAGTTTCTTATTACCTATTCCTATAATACCAAGTGTCTTATTTTCTTTTATTATTATTATCACCATTCACAATCTATTCTTGCTAAACTTAGCTGTGAGAGAGACATTATTGTTTATAAGTACGAATAATAATAGGTTCAGAACAAACACAAATTAGGTGTAGAAAACGGTATAAATGTATAGAAAACATTATTACAATGAGTTAAATTCAAAGTTTGTTTGGTAACCACTTGGCAAAACACATTAAATAACAGAAAATAAGACACTTGGTATACACGGAAAATAATGGAACCAGTAAAGTGGCAACACTTTCGGTTCAACTGTCATGAAATTTTCAAAATTGCTTTTAAAACACCTGTTTACATCCATAAAAATTCATTTAATCTTCAAATCATGCTTCAAACGTGAAAAAAAATTGTCATCCAACTTTGGCAAGAATGGATCAGGAATAGTATTTATTTCTCGCATATATATTTATATATTGTAGATATTCTATGTTTTGCACATTTATTAAATTATTGGCAGATGTAATTTTTGATCATGGGGCACATTATAAGAATATCAATTCAGCAATCGAAGCATTGAAGAAGTTTTCAATGTAACGTAGAACTCGCATAAATGTATAATTAAATTTATCTTAGTAGATACTCACTCTTCTGAATGCAATATTTTCATCCTGCGCTTACTCTCAATTGTCTTTGCTATAGTTTATCCCAGATAATTTGTCACTTTTCACATAAAACCGAATTCCATCCCACTGGTCCCATTGGACCAACGAGAATGCAGCCCAAACTTGCAGGAACGGTTTTGAGCCATAAAGCCATAAACCATAAATTTATCCATTTGACCCCTTTCAAATGAATTGCTTGGGAATAAGCAACCGAATTGCTCAGGGATTTTAAGCTCACTATCGTACCTCAATAAACTAGGATGCTCCGAGAAATGTACTTGTATTTCTGCTGTCGGACTTCCGCTTGGAGAGAGGTGGGACGTCTGTTTTATGTGAAAAGTGACAAATTATCTGGCATGCACCGCACTTCTATTTATTCCATTAAATGTCCCCCTAATAAGTGTCTTCGATTCCTATATAATTATAAATAATACCTATAAAATGTACTCGTATATCTGTTGTCGGACTTCCGATTGGACAGAGGAGGGGCTTCGGTTTTATGTGAAAAGTGACAAATTATCTGGCATGGACTACACTTCTATTTGTTCTCATAAATGTCCCCCTAATAACTGTCTTCTATTCCTATATAATTATAAATAATACCTACAAAATCTACTCGTACATCTATTGTCAGACTTCCGATGGGACAGAGGAGAGGCTTCGGTTTTATGTGAAAAGTGACAAATTATCTGGCATGACTACACTTCTATTTGTTCCCATAAATGTTCCCCTAATAACTGTCTTCAATTCCTATATAATTATAAATAATACCTATAAGATGTACTCGTATATCTATTGTCAGACTTCCGATGGGACAGAGGAGGGGCTTCGGTTTTATGTGAAAAGTGACAAATTATCTGACATGGACTACACTTCTATTTGTTCTCATAAATGTCCCCCTAATAACTGTCTTCAATTCCTATATAATTAAAAATAATGCCTACAAAATGTACTAGTATTTCTATTGTCGGACTTCCGATAGGAGAGAGGAGGGACTTTGGTTTTATGTGAAAAGTGACAAATTATCTGGCATGGACTATACTTCTATTCGTTTTCATATATGTCCCCCTAATAACTGTCTTCAATTTCTATATTGTAAATAAAACCTGATATAAGCAGCACATAACTGCCACTATATTAATTTAAATAAAATTTATATGTAGTTGAGTCGTTAAGTTATGATTTATTTTCCAACGAAATTTGCAGTTTTAGATTGCACAGAAATTGGCATCGAATATCTTCAATTTTTGTTTAAATAATTTTAAAATAGAAAATGTTATTTTAAAGTCCAGAGTATTAGATATGTAAATTATAAACCTGCGTTAGATTGCCTAGAAATTTTGAATGAGACGTGATTAACAGTTACTGAAAATGTGTTGTTATTCAAATTGAAATAATTATAATCTGGTTGTCAGTCGTGATTGATTGATCAACTGCCAAAGCCTCCTTCGCAGGAACACAGCGATATATCACAGTTACTCAATTGTACTTAATAACGAGCCATAAATTCTCTATTATAGTTAATTACGCCACAGGGTATCCATTCAATATAAATTTATGCATGGCACAGGGACAGGAATTTACTTAGGCTGCACTAAATTAACTATAAGACCAATTGCATTAGATTTCAGCCGTAATTAATCCAGAAATATAATTAGCATGTTACCCAGATTTCCACGAAGCAGGTCGAAAAAAGTGTTATTTCAGTATTGGAGCTTCCAGGAATATGAAATCTAAGCAGAATACCATTTTAACTATATGCATATTTATTATTCACATCAGTTTACATTTTAGCAATTTTAATTACTTCAAGTTGATTTAATTATTATTTTTCAATAACAAAATGACTAATGGGCTGTGGGCGTCAACTAAACTACAAATGGTATCTTCCCAGTACAAATGAAATAAATACGTTTTGTTTTTTTTTTCAAAACTGATATTATTTATTGACTTTTATGTTGGAATCGAAAAGTAATAATAATTAGTATAACTCAGTGTAAGTTAAGTAACAAACTTTGGTAATCAAATCGAACTTTCGAATCGAAGAGCAATCACGAACTACATTTTATCTACGTCGCCGTTTCTTGCCCTCAAGAGGCCACTGCGGGCGAAAATCGCCCGAAACATTACGGATTCAATTAGCATTCAAACTTGGGCTTTCAACGCCTCATGCCGCCGCCGCCGCCGCCCCCTTCCACCCCGCTTACTTATGAAGTTGTTATCCGTCCCCGTCTGAGATGGCCGCGGCACCGACACACTAGGGGCGATTAAACGGGCACCCTGGAATTATTAAATGGCCATAACGCCCGCGACTCGCCCCGTCCCATTTAACCCCAAAGTTAGCGGCGATTTACGCCGACGCCCCAGTTACCCTGCAAGATTTACAGGGGGGCGGCCGGCCGTTATAAGGGCAATTGATGTGCCCCGGCCCTCCCGGGGACTGGATAAGCGAAAGTGGGGATGACAAATTGGACGAAGCAAAAATTATTATGTCGCAGAATAAGCGAGGACGGAATTTGATTATGAGTTAATTCAGAAATGGTAAAAAATATATTGACCTTATCATATATAATACAACGAGTGGAATCATGACTATCGATAATCGCGTGGTTGGGACACGAAACATGTTGTCAAATATTACAAAGGTCACAACATGTTAAGTGCACTACTGCTCAATGTGTTCCTTAAAATACGTCTCGTCCTACGGACTCGGCGTATTTCTCAGAACAAATTTGGCATACGTCAGCTATATTCGATTATTTTGACGCTCTTGTTATATTACTTCTGAATATATCACGAATTTTATCTAATTGTGACATTTCAGTTGATAGCATAGCACCAGACGTGTAGAGTACCAAGTGTGATTATAACTTATTAGTCAATTCTAGTTCTGATTATCAGCCATTAGGCGGTCGCTAGGATAGGGAAGAAAAGCATTATGAGTGAAATAATTACATAACTTCATAATTACAAGAAAAAAAATTAACCAAATAATATTAATAATAATTCACTTTAGACCTTTTATGATAGCACCTTCGTATATGATCACATTCATACTGTAATGCTTAACAATGCGCATAACACCCACAAGATTGCTTGTTTGCGTTTATGAATTATTTCGGATGGGTCCCTTTATGTCCTGAGAGTCTGTAACGGTCCGGTATTGCCTCCGACGGAAACTGTCTTTAGTATTAATTTCGCGCCTGGGTCGCCACCGTAGGCAACCGTACGCACACGTTTTTTTAAACGTGACGTGTCTCCGTTATGCGTGATTTTTTAAAATCGTCGGCGAGACGCCACCATGAGGGAGAAGCTGGTCACCTTCCCTATAGTGCAGACGTGCCACGAGGTCACAGTTTTTCTTTGGTATATCACCAACCGGTTTCCGGGATTCAAAACGTGTCCTCATTTAACCACCCTGAGAGGGATTGACGGCACCAAGCACAAGGCAAGGGAGGCTCCACACGCTCACAACATCAGAGTAAGTAATTAAACCCGACATTTTTCTTTTCGTAAAGACACGTGTCCGGCCATTGTTACTAAGGCCATGTGCTTTACAGGCGTTTTTTGGGTAAGGGCTAAGTAAGCCAGCCAGCCAGGTCTTGGCTAGGGGCAGCGACCATCCTGCCAGAGTTGCTCTGAGGTCTGGAATTTAGTGACGGCGTTCCCGACGATTATCGGCCGCCGCACGTCCAGGAGCCGAGTCCAGAACCACCAGCGAAGTCGCCGCGAGGAACGCAGGCCAGATCTTTATATATATTTTTTTATTGTTCTCACTTATTACTTTAATCTCATTTTGATATATCTTTTTTTTTTCTTTTGTGTAAAATTTGCGTTACGTGTTTCGTGCCGTACGTGTTTTGCGCTTTTGTAAGAAAAGGGTGACTCCGACGGCCATTCGCAAGGCGCGTTACGTATTCGCGGGATTCGGCCGAATCTAGTGAACGCGGCGCGATAAAGTTGCGGGAGGAGGTAATTATTTCAGGAAGCGTAGGCACGGTGTCTTGTCTTTTGTGTGAATAAACGCAGATATTTTACACCACAAAATTCACACCTGTTATTTTTTGTTCCCCCCACGTTTTCTTAATCGGGCATTCTTTTCAGTTTAACTTCCTATTCTCACTGCGAGATTTAAATCTGGTGGTGTGGGCGCCAGATGGTCAGCCGTTGCGACAGTTCGTAATTTCTGAACTTCGCTGACTGTCTGCCGTCAACCCACGCAGGTAGGCCCCCCCTTGGCGACGAAGTAGTGGCGAGGTTAAAATTATGTTTTTTTAACCCCCCCACTCTCCGACACCGAGAACCGGCCCTCGTCGCTGCTTCGAAGGGACCCTCCACTCGCTCCGCGGCCTAACGCGTTGATAACCCTTCAGGCACGTCACAAGAAGTGGATTGTGCTGATTACGAAAATAGCTCGGAGGTGCTTCTCGGGTATATTTATGACCTCGGTCTCTAATTACACATGTTGACTTGTTGTTAAGCAACTTTTTCGAAGTGGCTTAACTTTTCACTTTCGGTTCTAGCAACATGGATGCTCGCCATTCACTTGTTGTCACGGTGATTTCTCATCCATTTGGTCCCAAGGTAATAATTTTGAATAACAAATTATTACACGGTGATTTGTCATCCGACGATTAGGTATTAATTTTGAAAAAAAAGTACTCAAAAATATGACTTCTCAAATGATTAAAGGTAAATGAAATATGATCCGTCTGATCACTCACTCCTACTAGCAACTATCAGGACCAAGCTCGCAATACCAACTACGCCATCTCGAAAACATATAATTGACCTTGAGAAACTCAAACAAGAAGACATAAGAGCGAAAGTTAAGACTGACATCAACTTAAAAATGGAGGCCAATATACGAAAAAACATACAAGAAGAAGACATAAGAGCGAAAGTTAAGACTACCATCAACTTAAAAATGGAGGCCAATATACGAAAAAACATATAAGAAGAAGACATAAGAGCGAAAGTTAAGACTACCATCAACTTAAAAATGGAGGCCAATATACGAAAAAACATATAAGAAGAAGACATAACCGGTATATGGGATAAAATTACGGATATTATGATAAACAGCACCAAGAACAAAGTAGGCGCAAAAAGAAGGGCAGAAAACAAACATGAATGTCGCATGATATCCTACTAATTCCCCTACTAATGGAAAACAGGCGCAAACTTAAGAATCAAGGCTATTGAACTAAATACAAAGAGGTACAGAAGGTAATCAGAAGTAAGATTAGAATAGTGAAAAATGAGTGGCTCGCTAGCAAATGCAAATGCAAAGTCTTCAACCTGGACAAGACACTAAAAGAAACAGCAGGACTTTTTAGAAAATCAAACCTCGCCATGCTACTTAATCAAAACAACGAGATAATAGTAGATGCAGAAGAGAAAAAGAAAGTTTAGGAGCAATCTATAAGGATTCTTTTTGCAGACGAAGGACCAAACCATAACAATAATAACTTCGAGATCCATAACAATCTAACGGATCCGTCAATTAGTAAAGATGAAATTAAGAGAGCTATAAACACTGCAAAAAACCACAAAACTGCAGGCCCAGACGAAATCACGTCGGAAATACTTAAACTCCTCGATGAAAAAGCCATAGACGTATTGCATAAAATCTTCAACAAAATCTAAGAGACTGCTCAATATCCCATCCAATAGCTGACATCAACGTTCATTCCTTTGTCTAAGGAAATAAAAACCCAAAAAATGCAAAGAAGACAGACTTATTAGCCTGATGAGTCATACTTTAAAACTATTTCTTAATATCACACATTAAAGAATATACAAGAAGTGCGAAAACGCAATCAGCGATACACAGTTTGGCTTCCTGCAGGGACTGGGCACAAAAGAGCCTTTGGTTGGAACACAAGTTCTTGTACAAAATTGCCAAGACCAAATACAAAATGTATGTCTATGCTTCATAGACTATGACAAAGTGTTCGACACAGTACAACATCGTAAATCCTTCGAAATACTTAGAAGGTCGGACATTGACCAGAAAGACATACGATGCATAGAAAGCTTGTACAAGAACCAAATAGCCAAAATAAAAATCATGAAGTTTAAAAGAGTTTGTACCAATACTAAATTTGATTTCAATCTTAAGATTCCGCTTATTAAATGTTATATCTGGTCGATACTCCTCTATGGCATGGAAGGTTAGACGCTTAAAACAACAGCTATGAATAAGATTGAAGCGTTTGAAATGTGGGTTTACCGAAGAATACTGAAGATCCCTTGTGCAGCACGAATTAAAAATGAAGAAGTGCTTCGGCGAGTAGGTAATGAAACTTCGAACGATGTAAAGATTTGTAGAGGAACATTTAACTTCTATTTAACTTATACTCTCAAAACATATTTCTGGAAGCCATCACGAACCTGGAAAAGGGCATTTAAGTCAATGGCACGTGGGTTAACAACATTAGCTATGCAGATGACATACTGCTGATGGCCGAAAATGTAGAAGATCTCCAAGAACTAATTAACAGGGTAGGGACTCACAGAAAACTTATGGGGCTATACATGAATATTGCAAAAACAAAATTTATGATTATTTCCTGAGACCGGAATATCAGGAGGGACGTAATGCTGACATTCAACGACTTACACTTGAAAGAGTACAAACATTCAAATACCTAAGTACATGGCTCACAAAAAACTTGATGTTGGACACCGAAAGTAGATCAAAAATGCACGAAGTGCATTCATAAAGTTTAAAAAAAGTTTTTACCAATTCTGAATTTGATTTCAATCTTAAGGTACGGCTTATTAAATGTTATGTATGGTCTATACTCCTCTATGGCATGGAAGGTTAGTAGCTTGAGACAACAGCTATGAATAAGATTGGAGCGTTTGAAATGTGGCTTTACCGAAGAATACTGAAGATCGGTTTCGGTTTTAGTTTGACTGAAAATTTCGGTTTAGTTCCGGTTCGGTTTCTATTCAATTTCGGTTCTGTTCCGGTTTTGTCTCGAATAGCAACGCTTAAATGTCTTTGAAATTTATTTTTGCAAAATGTCCATACTCCATAATACAAAGTCCATACTAAGTAAGTCCAAAATAGTACAAATGTCCATACAATAAAAAAATAGTAAAAATAATCTACTCTTATTAAAAATGATGTTTTGTTTCAAACCGAAATTACCCGTTATTAAATTTTCGTTCCTGTTACTGTTTCGGTTTAATTTTTTTATAATTTTTCGATCCGGTTACGGTTTTGGTTCAGGTTGGAATTCCGGTTAATTTCGGTTTTCGGTTTCGGTTCGGTTCCGGTTCTTTCTCACTGGTTCTAATATATGCGAAGTATCTGAAGAAAATTGCTCATAGAAATAGATCTTAAGCGCTTATAAAATTTACATTTCAAGTATTTTTGGTGCATAATAATAAAAAAACATAATTCGGGCGGAAGTTAAACAAAACATGTACCTCATTGATGCTGACAAGAACTGGGTCTCACTCGAGTTATTCTCGGCAATTTATGTCTGCGGCATATAAAATTCTATTACAACAAACTGAAGATAATATAAAAATATTTGAGTACTACATCATGTGGATGTCAGCCGTAAAATGTAACACTTCTGTTTACATAGAAAGCATCTTTAGTAAATGCATATGCATATGAAGACATAAAATGTGTGAACTGTCACATGCAACACTGAAACTTTACAGTTATTCGCGCAGTAAAGTAACTTCTGCCAGTGATTCGGTCGAGTTTTACTGCACGCAAGTTATTGGCAAAACTTTATGTAGCAATTTGTACGAGAGGTAAAACATTGAAGCAGTTAAATGAGTGCTATATCAGTTATAATTTCAGATGTCGCTCTTGAGATGTGAGATATTTGTACTGAGAATCTGATACAATTTACTGTTGGGACCTTATGAAAGATAGTTTGGAGATTAGGAATTAGGAATTATTAATTTCTAGAGTAACATCAGAGTATCATCAAAATAACAGCAACTCAATATAAAATTTGCTTACACCGTACTGGTGAAGGACCAGATTGCCATGGAAGGACCATTCTCCCAGCTAGTTATCTATTTTTATCTCTCAATCTCGCTTCTAGGATTAATTCATATATATTTCCTGTTATCGATAATAGGGTTATGCCTCTGTAATTACTGCAATTTCTCTTATCTCCATTTTTGAATAGGGGAACTATAATTCCATACTCCTAATCTTTCGAAATCTTCTTAAGTTGATATGCCATGTTGAATATGTTGTGTAGTTTCTTCAATCCAAAGTCTTCTCGGTGTAATCATCTCTTCCGATATCTGGTCCTCTCCTGTGGCTTTTCCTAGTTTTATTCGATCGAAGGCCACTCTTACTTCTTGTTCTGTAATTGTATCTGGAATTTCGATTTTCTTGCATCTAGTTTTGAGACTAGAGTGCCTTTGTGTTCACATGTTTCCTCAACTCCCTTCACAAGTAATTCTTGGAAATGTCCCCTCCATCTGTTGATAATACGTCCATCATTCATAAAAACTTCTCCTTCTTTGCTCAAAAGCTGTTGTAGAGTAGAAGATTTTTCTCTTCTAGAGCTTTCAGTTATTATAAAAAAACTCTTTTTTCGTAGTTCCGCATGCTTCCTATGCTGCTACGATTTGAAAAATGGAAAATCTTGGAAAATGGATTGACCCTGCAAAAAACCATTGACCATGAACACAACAAAAACAGATTGCAACGAAAACAGTATAAACGGTTTTTTCTTGGCAAGTATACCATCCATTTTCCGAGTTCTTTTTCTCCATTTGGTAACGCTTTATAAAACCATTTTGAATTGAAATGTCGGTTCTTTCCTTTTATTTTATCTCCACATCTTTGGACAGTATCTAAAAATGGGCCATCTCTATTTTGATAGGATTCACTTCTAGTTTTAATAATTTCAACTCTCAAATCATCAGGCATTGGTGTTTGCCAAGTAGCAACATCGAAACGAGTTAAATGAGATGAATTTGTTTTGTCATTATCATGCAACTCTTCTTCATCGTTTTCAATTTGCACTGATTCTTATTAACTGTCGATATTCCGTCCTTTTTCTTGGTCATACCTTTCTTGATGTTGATCTTCTCCACCTTGTCTTTCGTCTGGTATGTCAGGCTCTCTTCTCAGCGTCCCCCCATCCAATGCATTTAGGCACTGTCTTTCTACTTCATCTGTTTCATCAAAAAGGTCACTTTCAACACTTTGCTGTGTTGTATTTGATACCAATGAAGCCAAAGGTGCTACATACTTAAAAATGGATCCAGATAACGATTCGAGTTCAAGTTCTTTTGATTTCTTGATTTTTCTTTGCTGGACTCCATTGGGTCTATTTCGCTTCATATTGAAGTTTCATTGTATAAAGATCGATGAATAAATACTCGTTAACTTTGACAGTTCTTTTTCTCGCTCAATTTTGAATTATACAATTTATAATATCGACCGGAAGTTAAATTCAGATCGGCCCAAACTGATAATTTAACTTGACTGACTTTTATGGTAAAGTAGATATGTAGTTCATATCAAAATCACCTTTTGACCTCTAGGCTCTATCTACTATCCGTCTCACTCACTCCTTTATTACATATTGTGACGAGCCTGGGCCGGCCGGGTTCGTAGATATAAAGAAACTCGTACTACCACTAATTACTGATTTTTATTAAAAATAATGGTTGCTACTATTTACAATTTACAGCGCTAATTATTCGAAAGTAACGTCCGGTTAGTCACCATCTGGCTTCGCTTTCTTTGCTGACCGACTTCTTGTACCGACTGCCTGGTCACGTCGTTAATTTCTTTTTATATCCCTCCGAAGTGTTTCTAGGCTTTTCTATTTCTAGAAGACAGGGCTTCGATTTTTCCAGCTAATCGCGCTGGAAACTTCCTGAGTGATGACTCAACAACAGCGCAAACTTTTGAGCAGGTGGTTGACCTTGACCCAATATGACTTCCGAGGCGACGGTCGTCGCTATATTTAGTACCTACTTTCGCCTACCGTGAACTATTCTTCTCTTAATTTGACTTTGATTTTCTCGCAACGAAGTTTTGTGTTAAATTTGCAAAGATGGTCGGCGCGACGGTTATAAACAATAACACTGACTGACTGTGATTTAGAAACTACCCGATAATCAGCTTTGATTCGTGAGATGGAGTATAGCAAGTTGACATTTTTTTCTTTTAATTCTGTGTGTTCGATGTAACTGGCCCATCCCTCACGTCGTACGTGGGCACAGGAGGATGGAGTCCAATTCGTGTCCGGCGTGAATGAGCGAGGAAATTTACTGTGAGCCATTAAAAGCGAGTGATTTAGCGAGGCCATTAGCGATAGACGTGGCGGACGCGACGGCCGAAATGGCGCGCGGTTTCTCTTTCGCGCTGCCGTCGAGGGAAAAACTGGCCCAAAAGCGCCTGCAACAATGGGAATTATTAACGGTAATTAAGAGCGACACGGGGGTCTGTATCCGGATGATGGATGACGTTATTTCTCAATTTCAAGATGACATCTCGGCGTCATTTATTATTCGGCATACGGAACAATCGGCTGGACGCGCGCGAATTTTCGCAACCGATGGTCTTCTGGGCGGACGCGAAACCGTCGCGGAGATCAATACCGGGAAATTCTGAATAATTCATCGGCGCTAATGAAACTGTCGCAGTTTGTCGCGAATTTGTCTGCAAATCTCGTTTTCGGCTGCTGCTGGTGACTCGCGCTCGGTAAATTTGGATGCACTTGCGGTGTCATCTGTTTGTTTTTTCGCCGGCTTTCCGGGGATCCTGCCAAGTCGACTTCGGGAGTTATATTGTCTCGACGGAAATACCACGGTGGCCGTTGCGTAATGTGCACATTTCCAAATGATCTACGGACGGCAAAATTTCAGACAAGGTAAACTCCGACTGGTCAACACAATGTTGCATATTTTACCACTCAAATGCTTTATCGCCAAACAAGTTGTTTGTGTGCATTTTAGCAGCCCATTACGTTGACTCAGCGGCTCGGATTATTGCGCATAAGTAATTCATTATGTGCCAAGCCAATTATCAAACAAAAACATATTAATAGCAATAGTTTATTGATGCTAGAAACTGATCATAAACAATAGAATGTGGAGATGGGATGAAATAGAAGGAAATTTGATGGAAAAAAACTAGATGACAGATTAAAGACTAATGACAATAAGAAGAATGAAAGGCGAGAAGAGGGAGGTAGAATTAAAATAGGCACATGGAATGTTGGAACAATGAGGGCCAAAGAAGAGGAAATTGAGGGGGAGTCCGAGAAAATAAAACTGAGTCTATTAAGATTAACGCAAACGAAAGTGAAGGGAAAAACATCTAGATTAACACACACGAACACATTTAATATGGAGTGAAGTGGAAGAAAAGGAGAGACCAAGAGCAGGTATGGCGTGCATTATACATAACATAGAGAAGAAAAGCATAAAATAAGGAAATGGGACATAATGGGACCACCTACTGACAGCAACATTGAAGATACCACATAGAGACATAGAAACTAAAGGAGACACAAAAAAGTATGAAGGAGCCATTAAGCATCATCGATTAAGTAATGAACGAGTATCACTAAGTTATGAAGAAGATGTGACCAAAATTCTTGAAGAGGAAAGGGATAATAAGGAAAGAAGTATGAACGGCATGTGGAACGGGTTGACGATGACAATTTCAGAAGCTGCTAAAAGAACATGTCGTATGAGTAGACAGAACCCAAACAAGAAGCAAACAAGTTGGTGAAATTAGTATGTTAATGAACAGTAAAGGAAGAAGAAGAATAAGCAGAAAATGTATCCATGGATAATGACTTAGGAAAGGTATATAGCGAGCAAAGACTGAAAACCTAAACAGAAATAGTAAGAGCCAAACAGAAATCATGGGAAGAATTTGGACATAAGATGGAAGACAACTGTGTGAATAACCTGAAAGGATTTTACCGTACACTAAAATACCTAAAAAAAGACAAAAATAAGAATATACTAACGTTAAAGAATGACAACGCTTATTACCAATGGAGACGAAATAATGTAGAGGTTGAGGCAGCACTTCAATGAGCTGCTAAATAAGGGAGGTGAAGAAACCAATCAAAGTGAAAATAACATTAAAGAGTGTGAAGAACAAACGGAAGCAGAGGAAAGACTTGGCTTACTGACGGATGAAGGCATTGCAGAAGCGGTACAGAGTCTGAAGGGAGGTAAAACACCAGGAATAGATAAGATAACATCAGAAATGATTCAAAAAGTGGGACAAAAAGGCAACGAAAACCTAAATCAGTTACTACAAGAAATATGAAACTAAGAGCAAATAGCAGAAGAGCGGAGAATAAGCCTAATATGGCCAATCCATAAGAATGAAGACAAAAAATGTGTGTAGAAACTTTAGAGGAATAACACTAATAGGAACAGCGTCGAAAGTGCTGGAGAAAATAATAGAGAAGAATATTTGACAGATATGCAATTTCATATATTGATTGCATATCTGAGAAATCCAAATTTCCATTTTAATTCGTAACCCAATAACACTTATTCAGCAATTTCTAATATCTCCAAGAAATCTTTCATAAGTTATATTGTTATATTATAGTTATAGTATATTATGTGCATAAGTTCATTAAAAAGATGTAAAACGTCCATAAAGTTACAAAAATATTCAAAGTATCATAATTCAGACATTTTTAATGTTTTTGTTAAAATTCTAGATGTTTTTTCTCTTGATTTTATAGTTGTATATATTTTTGTTATAAAATATTGTAGTAGTTTCACTGTTGACTAAAATATCTGTTTATCTATCGAGGAAATTTATTGAAACTTCAACGATTATTCTATTAAAATTGTATATTTTATTTTTTGATATTTCAATTTTAAAAAATGGTTTTGTATCTTCTTCTGTTTCATAAAGGTTTCATAAAGGTCCGGAAGTCATATTGAGTTAAGGTCAACCAGCTGCTCAAAAGTTCGCGCTGTGGTTGAGTCATCACTTCGGAAGTTTCTAGCGCGATTAGCTGGAAAAATCGAAGCCCTGTCTTCTGGAAATAGAAAAGCCTAGAAACACTCCGGACGGATATAAAAAGGAATAAACGACGTGATCAGGTCTTCTTCTTGAAGTTCCATCTCCTATCGGATGTTGGATATCATCATGACAATCTTTACTTTATTGCCAACTGATTTAAATATTAGGAGATAGAGTAAGAGTAATTTATTCATGTTAATAATACAATATTAAAAAGAATTCGCGCATATTCCAAACAACACCATTATATATTTTTTGTGATCCGTGTTTGTAGGTAGAAATTTAAAAAAATCTAAAATATGCGATAATTCTTTTGAGTAGTGTAGTTAATTGGATGTTGGAATGAAATATTCCATAATTTTTTTTTCTAAGCCAAAAAATCCTTCTTCCTATACTTCTCTTTCCCCTTATATTTCCTTCCAACATTAGTATCAGCACCCTGTAGCATTGCCCTCTCATGACATCCCCACTGCAGTTTACATTTTTTAATAGTATTTATTAGTTCTTCTTCTTTGTTGAGCCTTTGAAGCACCTTAAGATTTGTGACAATTCTTCTGTAACACAATTGTTCGAATGCTACCAGTTTGTTTGTATCTACCTATATTACTGTTCACACCATATAATAAGGTAGAGTATACGTAGCAGCTTAGCATTTTTTGCTTGCGCATCTATAAATTTCCATAAAACTTTGAGACAATTTCTAAAATATTGGTGAAATATGGTGTAAGTTGTATATTTATTTGTCGGTATATTTTGATATTATAATTACATTATGTGCAATTTTCTCGGTTTTTGGTTTCTTTAGTTTCACTATAATTATATTAAGTTTTCCTGATTTACTGGCACGTAACAGAATTTTTAGAAACAGAAGCTTCCAGTAATTTCATTTAAGGGGAGGAATGTTACAACTTCTGATGTTTTTATTAAATGTTCTGCAATTTGCTTACATTTTCTGGAATATTTTCATAAAATGTTCCATAATTTACATAAATTTTCTATAATATGTGCAATTTTCCCGGTTTTTGGTTTCTTTAGTTTCACTACACTTTTATCAAGTTTTCCAGATTTAATGGCATGTAGTAGCATTTTTAGAAACATGAGCTTCCAGTAATTTCATTGTTTCATTAAGTTTAATTGTATAATTTCGTTAAGGGGAGCAATATTACAACTTCTGATGTTTGTATTAAATTTTCTGAAATGTGCTTACATTTTCAATAATGTTTTCATAAAATGTTCCACAATTTACATACATTTTCTATAATATGTGCAATTTTCTCGGTTTTTGCTTTCTTCAGTTTCACTACACTTTTATCAAGTTTTCCAGATTTATAGGCATGCAGTTGAATTTTTAGGAACATGAGCTTCCAGAAATTTCATTTAAGGAGAGATATGTTGCAACTTCTGATGTTTTTATTAAATTTTTTGCAATTTGCTTACATTTTCTATAATATTTTCAATAAATAGCAGAAATAGTAGCAGAACAATGACATTGTTCTGCTTTTTCAAGCAGAATCAAGTTTTTTAGAAACTTGATCTTTCAGTAATTTCATTTAAGGGGTGGAATGTTACCACTTTTGATGTTTTTATTAAATTTTCTGCAATTTGCTTACATTTTCTATAATATTTTCAATTAATTTTGCACAATTTTCATTAATTTTCTAATTTGAATATTTGTTTGTGATTTTCTTATTTTTTTATTACACTTTTATTAAATGTTTCATTATAAAGTTATTAATAATTCAATTGTTGTGTATCTCATCTAATGATTATGATTGTGTTGTATAGATTCCTGATGAGTTACTTCACATCTTCATTAATAATATTTTCGCCAAAAATCTACCTTCTACCCTTTATATACTTTTTCTGTGTTTTATTTTTATTTTTGTTTTACGTTCATTAAGTGGTTTAGATGTATTAACGCATTATTAAATACGATTTTCAGACAATAGGTCATCTTTTCATAACCTTATATTTATAAAATACCCCTTAAATACTTTTTCTTAGTTTTTTTTTTAATTTTCTTGTTGCACTTTCATTAAGTGGTTTAGATGCATTCTAAGGGGAGGAATGTTGCAACTTCTGATATTTTTATTAAATTTTCTGAAATTTGCTTACATTTTCTATAATACTTTAATAATAATAATAATAATAATAAATAATAATTATTAGCAAAAAACGCTACATAATATACAAAATTTCAATAAAACAACAAAAGAAAACACACAAATAGCAACTACAATTTTCATTTTAACATATATTTTATTCTATTTACTACATCTACTATTTTCTATTTTCAGTCAATCAATTTGAACACATATCCCCTTTATCTGTCCTGTACCTATCGACATAAATCTCTTGTCTCGATAAGACAAGGCAGAAGCCTTGTCTCTCATGGCCATGAACATTGTATACATATTTTAGTTTTACTACTAAACTTTCAGGCATATTTCCCATTTTCATATTGTGTATGAAAATAAGAGCCTTATTCAATAAATGTCTTTCCATAAATTTTCAACCACTTACATAAATTTTCTATATTTGAATATTTTTTTGCGATTTTCTTATTTTTGTTTATTACACTTTTATTAAATATTTCAGTATTAATTTATTAATAATTGAATTGTTGTGTATCTCATCTAATGGTTATGATTGTATTGTATTGATTCCTGAAGAGTTACTTTACATCTTCATTAATAAGATTTTCACGAATAATCTACCTTCTACCCTTTTCATACTTTTACTGTGTGTTTATTTTTAATTTTTTTGGTTACATTTTTATTAATTGGTTTAGATGTATTAACACATTATTAAATACGATTTTCAGACAATTGGCTAACTATTCCGAAACTTATATTTATAAAATACCCTCTACATACTTTTTCTGTAGTTTATTTTTTATTTTTTGGTTATACTTTTATTAAGTGGTTTAGATGTATTAACACATTATTAAATACGATTTTCAGACAATTGACTAACTTTTCAGAAACTTATATTTATAAAAAAATTCATAGTATTAATTTTCTGAGATTTTTAGGTTTTTGTATAAAACGTGTTTAATCGTTTTATGTATTTAGGTAGTTTTCATTTATTTTTGATTTTTCACTTTACTGTAATTGAATGATAACTCCTAGGATAAGAGATATGTAAACATGTCCATAACAACTGGGGCGTAATAAGAAGGCATAATCAATTAATTATGCCCTGAACTGTATTTTCATATAAACAAGTCTATAACATTCGGGCCGTAATGCATTCATTGTACCCTGAAGATGCCAATTCTGTTTTTGTTTTAGGAAAAAGTGAAAAATAAAATCTTGTATGCACCACGGCGTCACCGAATGATTACTCACATGAAACAATATCCATCTCTCGGGCTAAAGCCCTCATGCTGGATTTCATCGTTCTCCGGGCGTAATTGTCGCAGTAACGCCCTTGGTGCATAAACTATATACTATCTCATATAATAATTTAATTTACTAATATGTTGGCAGTAGCTAATCAATTTCGGTATATCGAATCTTCAGATGTAACATTGAATGTTTTTGTTGTTTTTTTTGTATTGTGCAATATTTTTTTGTTATTATGTAACATTGAATGTTTTTGTTGTTTATTTTTTAACTATTATCTGTCTATTTCTTATTTCTCCAGCCAGGTTTCAATTCAGTTGACATTTTGTGAAGTAAACTATCAGTAATATTTACATATTTGCCCAACCCTCATATTTACATATGAGGGTTGGGTTTGGTGAACTCTCAGGTTAAATAAAACCCAAACACAACTCTCAACCATCAATTTAGAATGGATCGAAATACCTTTATTTATATATATTTTTGAAAAATAACAAACTCGACAAGAAAAAAATCAAGTTTACTTTCACTGGCATTGTCACTGTTAAACATTGCTCATACGATGGGAGGAAATTGCCCCCACCCCCCTCTGGAAACTGGAAACTCTAGAAAACTAATGTGGAAAATGATGTAAAAAAATTTTTACTGATTGATATCGGTTTGCCTTTATATCGATTTCCAACATATTTCTTCTAAACTTTTATAGATTTCTAACTAAAATTAGGAACTAGGAGATCGTAAGTTTTTATTTTCAATCTGGAAGAAGCTCTCAACATAACATTGCTACATTTAATTTTTGTATTTTTTTTTATGGAAAAACACTTCTCAAGGTGACTTCGACTAGAAATTCTATAATTAAAAACTAAAAATAAACGAAAGCTAAAATACTGAATCGAACTGGTGAATCTTCTTCGTATGTATATTGAGATAGTTATAATAGGAAGTAGATTACGTAATACTCGGGGTATTATACCCACATTAGGGTATTAGGGTAGATACCCTTATACAATTATCATACATTTTCTCCTGATCTCCTTTCTTCTCATATATCAAATATGATATATCAATCATATTTTATTTTATTGTGATTTTAGCTAAACCAAATATGTTCTCCATTCTCCATATTCTATTCCATTCCCTTTTTCCAAAATGAGGTACCTTTTGTTAAAAATTCAAAGCAGTTGAATAAAAACTGGTACTCTAATTGCATGTTCATATAGCAAAATTGCATCTAAAGTTGAGAGATCTGCAAGTAAAAAGATATACTAGTAGAATCTGGCCTGCTCATGATCATCTTCTAAGGAGAAAGAGTTATAAGAATAACATTTTTACTACGTTGTCACGCTGAAACGCTCATGCCTAATTGAGATAATTTAACTAGAATAATAAAGAAGTTGAACTAACTGTTTTACCCAAATTGTTGTCATTTATTGTTATTTTATTTGTTCTATATGTGTAAATGATATTAAAGATGATAAAAGAAAGGCTAATCCCACGTTGAAAGATGTTCAACTAAAATTCTAAATTCATAGAAATCTTCTAGAGTTAATTAATTGCTCGGATTGCATTTTGATTTTATATTGATCGAACAAAATCTGTTTCCATGAAATAACTTTCATGAAGCAAAAACTCGTCTCAACTTGTGAAACATTTAAACTAATATTAAAATCTTGTATAATCGCTTCTCTCCATAAGAATTTACTATTAGCAATATTAATCTGCACGTTTACAAAAATTACAACTACAAAAACAAGGAAAAACTTTTCATTGATAGTTTCCCTTAATTTGCAAAAAAAAAACTTTAAGTTTTTAGATTTTAGGACAAATTACATTATCACATCTTGCAACTCTCACAATATATTCTGTATAATAAGTACTCTAATATGTATCTCTATAAATTATATTACATTTTTGGACAAATTTCAATATTACATCTTATAACACTTTTACAATATTTTTTTAACTTTGTAATACCTTTTAAATTTGAAAGTATGTGATTTCTTACCAGTTATAGGGCGATTTTTTTAATATTTGTAATAAGTATAGAGTTTGACTGAAATTTGGACTTTTTTTAGAATGAAAATTTTAGTTTTTGCACTTTTTTAAAGTTGCAAATTTTAGATATTTTTTCATCGATTTTGATATTTTCATATTTATTACGTAAATTTGACGTATTTTAGATCAACAAGACACAAATCTGTTTTAAATATTGTTCTGAATTTATGACACTTAATTTTTTAAATAAATTAAATATTTTCAAATATAACTTTATGTTTTGCCCCCCACCCCGCTGAACAATTTTTGCCCAATTAGAAAGGGAATATAAAATATAATACATTTGTTCTATCAAAGTAAATGGCTTATTAATCAAAACGCATTTTCATTTTCTTTTAAAGATCCTAGAGTTAATTCCTAGCATTTCCATTTTCTTTGGAAGATCCTAGAGTTAATATTTGTTCCAGAACTCAGTATCCTCAAAAAAGTCAGATCTGGGCTACGATTTTCAATAACAATATTAATTTAATATGGTCAATCAATCTAATAATCTATATAAATAAATGGATCTAACCACATACCAACAATATTATTGGTATATTTGGAATTGTAGGAACTTTTGATGCAGCAATGTATTTAGGTTAGCTTAGGTTAAGTTAGGTTATTTATCACTAACGTAGGTAGGAAACAGTTGGATTGGTAGAGATGGTACTTAAAATTTGTCAGCAACATCTCTTGATTTGCTAGGTTGCAACTCTTTTTATCGACAATTTCTTCCAAGAAATATTCATCCAAAAGAAAATTTTCCAAAGTAAATTAATCAAAAACGTATTTTTCTATGGACCACTTCTTTGAAAAACGAATGTCGATAACTATTAAAAATGATTTTGTTACCAGAGATAACTTTTTGAAAGAATAATTAGTAGAATGTTGTAAATGAGCAAAACTCTGTCTTCTTAGATATCTATCAACTTTTGTGTTTCGATCATTAGTTGCACGAAATAATTTTTATTTTTATATAATATTGTTCCTTATGGAATCGTCTATAAATACTTTATCGTAGCAAACATCGTAAAAGATATTTATTCTTCACGTGATTTACTGCTAAAATAACTACGCACTCTACACCAAAACAGGAAATCGCCAATAAAGTGCGACGGCGGCGTGGGCAATTAATACTTATAATTACGTCATTTCCGAAATAGACGGGCACTGACTGTAAACCTTCGGCGGAACCCGATAAGTGGCGCATTAACCGTAAACAGTGTTCGATAATTGCGCCCCGGCACGCATTAATACGCATCCGATCTATAATTTAGCCGGCGATACGTTATCCCCCCGATGGGGCCATAAAAATTTTATACGCTCATCCTGAACCTATTAACCCAATTCACGGCCGCGCCACGTCTTGGGGACGGCGCATAAAGCGACCGACGTCTCCAGGCTAAACGATCTATAAAACTAAATTTATAGTAATACAGCTTCTATTAGAATAGGTCGGGTATTTCTTATGCTAAGTGCTGCATTGCGATTTCGCTGTTTTAACAGATGTGGATTTTAACGGTTAGGTATAATAAAAAAAAGATGTTTACTTAACAATTTTGGTTGGTCATACTAAAGTCAAACTTCAAACAGACTCATCTACTATACAAAAACCAGCTAAAGCTATAAATACTGTGCAACTTACAGAAACTCGAAGTTTCTGTAAATTTAGTAAAGGTGCATCCAAGACCAAAAAAACTTTTGGCGACGGCAATTTTGCTTCAGAATTTATCACCTATCTGAAATATTTGCTGAAATGTACTTCTAAGGTTTGTAGCTGCATCCAAGACCAAAAACTTTTGGCGACGGAAATTTTGCTTCAGAATTTATCACCTATCTGAAATGTTTGCTGAAATTTATTTCTAAGGTTTGTTGATTTGTCTTGGTAAAAGTACCCTTTTACTAAGATCATGCGGTATTCACCAACTTTTCGTGATTTTCAATTCAATCAAGTTGTACCTATAAAATCTTTGCGAGGACTACAATATTTTGAAATTTATAGTCACTAAACATTCCATATGGTTGATTAATCATTCGGAACAGTGACTACCTGAGTATACCAATCACGCCATAAGTAGAGGAGTAGTAGGGATTGTTGTTATTATTATTATTATGATTTTAAAATTACAGATGTCACGGCTTCCCAATGAATGATTACGAATTCTTTTTTCTAGCAGATTCAAGTTTTTCTAAAAAGATTCCAGTTAGGTGATGAATCCTCAAGTATTTCCCCAAAGTCATAATCCCCAAATGTCCAACACATGGAAACATAATTCACCAATTATTCCAGTTAGGTAATTAATATGGAAAAGAAAAATCACCAATATTCCAGTTAGTTGCATTCTAAAGCAAACATCACCTAATGTATAATATTGGAAATACGTTTCACCAAAATTCCAGATAGCTACCTTATCATCGCAAAATCAACAAACCCTGGAAGTACATTACAGCAAATATTTCAGATAGGTGATAAATTCACAAGAAAAATTTCCACCGCCAAAAGTACAACCTGTAAATATTTCTGCTTAATGCCATTAAGCAAATTAATTACCAAATACATATAATAAATATTACAGTTAGGTTAAGAATTCTTACGCAAAATCATCTTCGCCAAACGTACAAAATATGGAAAAAACAATTCACCAACCATTCCTGTTAGGTGATTAATTCTCAAATAAAATCAACATCCCTAAATATACAAGAGATGGAAAAACATTTCAGAAAATATTTCAGGTAAATGATGAGTTCTTTGGAAAAATCAACATTTTCAAATGTACAAACTATGGTAATACATTTCACCAAATATTAGGGTTAGGTAATGAAGTCTCAATATAAATTATCATTGTCAAATGTACAAAATAAGTAAAAGAAAAATTACCAGTGTTACAGTTATGTGATGAATTCTCAAGTAAACTCATCATCACCAAATGTACGAAATTGACGAATTCTCAAGCAAAGTCAACATCCCTAAAAGTACAAGAGATGGAAAAACAATTCCGGAAATATTCCAGTTAAATTACGAGTTATTTAGCAAAATGAGCATTGCCTAACTATGGTAATACATATTACAAAATATCAGGGGTAGGTAATGAATTCTGAAGATAAATTATCGTCGTCAAATGTACAAA
Organism: Othius punctulatus; assembly: GCA_951805005.1. Taxonomy (NCBI): domain Eukaryota; kingdom Metazoa; phylum Arthropoda; class Insecta; order Coleoptera; family Staphylinidae; genus Othius; species Othius punctulatus. The sequence continues at coordinate 104,391,234 of OX638139.1, read as the reverse complement.
ATATGTAAAAGAAAAATTACTAGTGTTACAGTTAGGTGATGAATTCTCAAGCAAACTCATCATCACCAAATGTATAAAATTGGAAATACCTCTTACAAAAATTCTAGATAGGAATAATCATAGCTCAATCTACAAACTTTGGAAATACATTTCAGCAAATATTCTAGATAGGTCATAAATTCTGAAACAAAATTGTCGTCGCAAAATGTACAATATCAGTAAATACATTTAACAAATATTGCTGTTATATGATAATTCTTAAGCAAAAGAATATCGATGATGTGTTCCTGCTGGGCCAAGAAAATATTGTAGGAAGAAAGTTAAGTTTACTCCTGTTTCTGTTACCCCAATGTTTCAGTTACCCAAATGTTAAAAAAATGGAAAAACGATTTAGCATATATTCCAGTTAAGTGATGAGTTCTTTAGCAAAATCAACTTTGCCAAATGTACAGACTGTGGTAATACATTTCACCAAATATTCCGGTTAGGAAATTAATTCCTACGAAAAATTATCGTCGCCCATTGTATATAATATGTAAATGAAAAATTACCAATATTATAGTTAGGTGATGAATTCTCAAGCAAACTCATCATTTCCAAATGTACAAAATTAGAAATACCTCTTACAAAAATTCCAGATTGGAATCATCATAGCTGAATCTACAAACTCAGGAAATATATTTCGGCAAATATTCCAGATAGGTCATAAATTCTGAACCAAAATTGTCATCGCAAAATGTACACCAGTAATTTTAACAGATACAGTAGTAGTAGTAGACAATCTTTATTAGGCTTCGACCCATGTGGTCTTTCCGCCTTAACAGATACATTTAACAGATATTCCAGTTAAATTATAATTCTCAAGCAAAAGAATGTCGATGACGTGTTCCTGCTAAGCCTAGAAAATGTTGGGGGAAGAAAGTTAAGTTTACTCTTGTTTTTGTTACCCAAATGTTTCAGTTACCCAAATCTTCAAGAAATGGAAAAACAATTTACCATATATTCCAGTTAAGTGATGCGTTCTTTAGCAAAATTATCATTGCCAAATGTACAAACTATGGTAATATATTTCACCAAATATTCCGGTTAGGTAATTAATTCTCATGAAAAATTATCGTCGCTCATTGTATATAATATGTAATTGAAAAATTAGCAATATTATAGTTAGGTGATAAATTCTCAAGCAAACTCATCATCACCAAATGTACGAAATTGTAAATACCACTCACAAAAATTCTAGATTGGAATCATCATAGCGGAATCTACAAACTCTGCAAATATATTTCAGCAAATATTCTAGATAGGTCATTAATTATGAAGCAAAATTGTCATCGCAAAATGTACAACATCAGTAAATACATTTATTAGATATTCCAGTTAAATGATAATTCTCAAGTAAAAGAGAATCATGAGGTATTTCTGTTAAGCCTAGAAAATGTTGGGGGATGAAAGCTTAAGTTTACTAATGTTTCTAGTTCAATATTTAAGCTGGAGTTATGTTAAAAATAGGGGGATATGGAATATAATACGTTGACAACAATGACAATAATAAGAATAACATTCTTATAAGGTGATGAATTCTCAATCAAAGTTATCATGGCTAGGTGGTCAAAATCTGAAAATGCATTTCATGAAACGTTCCAGTTAGGTGATGAATTGATAAGAAATATCATCACCTCCAAGTATACAAAATCCCGGTGAAGCTATTCACCAAACATTTCAGTTGTTTCATTCAGCAAAGTCATCATTATGAGAATGGTGAAAGTTGTCACATTTTTGTGGTAGATATCAAATTATGTTGTATTTCAAAATAACTAAATACTAAGCCTAAAAGGAATAACAAATGTAACAATTTATTATTGTTATTGTATTATTTAGTATTCATTAGCATGTGTCCCAAATCTTTAAACTGCAAGTCGACAAACCGAATAGTTCGATGCAATTATCTGAATTAATAAATTAACAGCACTATGTAGAAAATCTTTCAAATATATACAACACAAAACAAATATTCTGGATAAATAAAGACTTCTCTAATGTACCAAAGTAATATCCGAGGTACACAATATTGGCTATAAACTCTCTGGCTTAACTAAATCACCTTTACGTATTTATCTTAAAATATGTCCAAAAATCTCTAACATCTTCAAACACTCTACTTCTTCGTCTTAGATCTTCTTAGAAGAAGAAAGTTGGTGAATCACCATGCTTCTTCTGATGATTTATTGAAGTCAAGATTGATGACTTATTGAACTATATAGATAGACACTTCAGGTCAAAAAAATTCAGGTACGGAAGTATGAAAATATGAAAGTATGAAAGTATGAATGTATAAAAGTATGAAAGTATGAAAGTATGAAAATATGAAAGTATGAAAGTATGAAAGTATGAAAATATGAAATTATGAAAGTATGAAAGCATGAAAGTATGAAAGTAGGAAAGTAGGAAAATAGGAGAGTAGGAAAGTAGGAAAGTAATAAAGTATGAAAATATGAAGAAATGAAAATAGATATTAGAAAATATGCGTCACAAAATTTTGATGGCTCTATTAATTTCTTTGATTTTGATAATACTAGTATAGAGTTGAAGATAAAATCTCGAAATTGCATTATGTATACAGTACTTATAAAGATCTCGTAAATCACTATGAAATTGTACGTCCAAATTAGAAATTTTTAATTAATGACAAATACTACGTGAAAATTATTTTTTTTATTAGGGAATACAATTTTTAGATAAGTGTTTTAACTTTATGAAATTATTTAAACAGTTTTTGCCAAAAACATTAAAAAAAGTCAAATATTGCAATGTCAATAAATCATAGTAAAATGGCACGTCATAATTTTAGATTTTTGAATTCCTATACTGGAAATTTTTTGAAAAAATTATGGAATTTATAAAAATATTAAATAATGGATGCACCACAAAATTCAAAAATGATCCAAATTCAAACAAACTATATAATATAATTGGCAGTATTAAAAATAGTCAAATATTGCAATGTCAATAAATCATAGTAGAATGACACCTCACAATTTTAGATTTTTGAATTCCTACACTGGGAACTTTTTGAAAAATTTATGGAATTTATAAAAAATTAAATAATGGATGCATCACAAAATTTAAAAAAAAACAAATTCAAACAAACTATGTAATATAATTGGTAGTTTCATAAAACTGCAAATTATAATCACCATTAAATTATATTTTTATCTGTATTGCATCCATTATACCAGTTATTTTTGATTATTATTTGCTATATTTATACTAATAAATATTTATTTATTTATTTATTTTCCTAACTAGTTGCGGCTTAATCGACCATCATCAGGGGTTTGAACATTATAGTTTTGCTGATGGCCGAATCAAGCTGAAACTAGTTTGGAAAATAAATAAATAAATAACTAAAATTAATAAATAAATATAAATTAATATACCAGGAACTATATAATAATAGCAAATTAATATTAAATTATATGTTGCAATATGAAATTGTTCGATTATTAAAGATATTCCATGTAACTAATTATATTTTTAATACAATGTTTTCATACTTTTGGTATTGATGCATAGGTTTTGGCTTTTTATTTTGTAATTTAAAAAAGTGTCCAAAATTTTAATATGAAAAATGGCACCATAAAATTATTGTGAAATTATATGTTATTACAGATATTTATAAGCATATACAATGAAAAATCATTCATCTTCGTCTACTAATTTAAACTTTTTTTAATCAAAAAAATGCGTCGTCAAAAAATTACTGATATATGTAGATAAGTTACATTCCATGAAACTAATAATTTTTTCAGTTGTACTAACATACTAAAGTAGGTACTAATTATTTTATTAACTTCATGAAATTGACGAAATAAAACTCATATTATTACAATCCAATTTTATTTTTATTTTAATCCATATTATATGAAAAATAATTTCATCTACTAATAAAGGTATCAGGAACAATATTTTTACCTAAATAGATTGATGAAAATATAGATCCGATTTTTTTTTTAATTCAAATAATACCTAAAATGTGAAAAATACCGTCACTAAATCACTGTAATATTGTAAATTATCATACAAAGGGATCAAATACATAATATTAATAAAATGTATTTGTTATTCCGCCAGATTAGGGAATTAAATTTAGCATACAAACAATGAAATGGTATATATTAAATGGAAAATATTTTATTTTCCTCAACGAATTAAATATTTAGATTTAGATTTTATGGAACTGATAAAAATAACGCATTGTCAAAAAAAACTAAAAAAACGTGCCAAAAATTTTAGTGTGGACAATATCTACATTAAGTCACTGTGAAATTGTATGTCAAAATTTTAGATTTTTTTTATTTTTCATGAAAAATTATCTATTTTCGTCGACTACTTATTTTTTTAGAAAAATGATTCTGACTTTATGGTACTGATGAAGGGATCGTTTAAATCACAGTGAAATTTTCAGTCACAATTTGGGATTTTTGAATTTATATATCTACACTTTTTGAAAAATATGTTTTTGACTTCATATAAATTGGTAAATAAAACACTTGGTTATTTGAGTTTCGCAGATTTATTGCTTACTGCAAGAATTGTTTTGCCACACGGTGGCTTCATCATTAGTTTCATCAAGTATCTGTCTCATCAATCTAATATTCATAGATGAAAAACGTAATACCTAATGGATGCACTGTAAAATAAAAAAATTATGTAAGTTAAAAAAAAAAATATATATATATATATATATATATATATATATATATATATATATATATATATATATATATATATATATATATATATATATATATATATATATATATAACTTGTAGTTTCACTAAACTACGATTGGTACCTCCACATCTGAGGGTTTTTTTAAAGTAAGGGTAAAATTGTCGTTTTTTTTAAATAAAAACATTTATTAATGATTTTTTTGATCCATTTTTATGATTATTTAGAATAAATAAATTAAATAAGATAAATCAATTTATCAGCATACCAATATATCTTGCTCTTCTCCAAATATTCTTCTATCTTTGCAATTTTTGAATTTTTTAAAAGTGGTTTTAGTGCTTTGTAGAATAGCTTTTGGGGTTTGTAGCTGCCCTGTTCCACTTTACTTGTCCAACTCGTCCAACGGTAGTTTTTTTTTTACTTTTTTCTTATTATTTGTATTTAGGTAAATAACCATTTTAATGTACCGGTGTAATAGCAGAATTCGGTGTTAAGTTGTAAAGTTATCACCAATCCTATGACTTTTATTCTTAATTAGTAGTCCAGCGGGAAATGGGTTAGAAGTTTTTTAAAAGTTGAAAATGTTGGAATACATATAAGACATTTAAGTAATGGGTTAGAAGTCATTTTTGAAAGTTGAAAATTTTGCAATACATATTAGGCATTTAAGTAATGGGGTAGAAGTGCTATTTGAAAGTTGAAAATTTTGCAATACGTATAAGGGATTTAAGTAATGGGTTAGAAGTGCTTTGGGAAAGTTGAAAATTTTGCAATATATATTAGGCATTTAAGTAATGGGTTAGAAGTGCTTTTTTAAAGTTGAAAATTTTGCAATATATATTAGGCATTTAAGTAACGTAAACGGACGTGTATCATATATTTCAATAATTTAACTCAAACTTGAGTGTTTCAACAATTGTTAATAAATAATTTTATTAATATAATAAAATGGCAATAAAATTCGTTATTTCTGCTTCTCAGGTACATTTTCCATTTCTGGTTTGTTTTAACTTTAATTCTGTTTTTATCCCTATGTATATTTAAACCCTTTCGTCCCTATATCACTATGATATATTTTATAATATATATGATAATATATATGATATATATATATATATATATATATATATATATATATATATATATATATATATATATATATATATATATATATATATATATGATTATAGTATATATAGATAATAATATATATATGATATATTTACTATGATATTTGTGTCATTGCAATTTGTGTTACCTGCACTTTGTGTCGAACCTGAACCTAAAATTTGTGTCGAACCTGAGCCTGATCTTTGAGTTCAGTGCAGTTCTATTCGTGAAATCGTGTCGAAAACATCTGTGGATTTGATCATGGACCCCACTGGATGCCTCGTGGTATCCGGTGGACTCCCGTATTCAGTGCCTCAGCTTGACGTACTAGTAGACTCAGACGAATTCGACGACTGGAAATAAAACCTTATGGGAAAATGGCCCAGAACTGTCCTAGCCTATCTACTAATGACCGACTGTTCAATCCTAGTTGTCCGGGTAGGTGTTTGCATAGATCTTGCAGTATTATTAGTTATTATCAATTTTCACTATTTTGAATGGTAAAAATCTGTGGGAATAAGTATACATTTATGTAGCATACAAAATATTGAGTTGAATTGCTTATGATATTAGGCCAGTTAGAAGAGATGAAAAGGTCCAAGTGATAATTTTTTCAATTAAATATTATAATGAGAGATAAACGATTTTAATTTGTCATCCCATTCAATTGGCCCCGGGGCCATTTTTAATGTTTTCAGGAGCGCCGTCTAAAGCGTAACGGGCAAAAATCAGGACCGCCGGCGAAACAAGGGTCCGCCCTGGCAATTCGGGCCGTTGCTTTTTAATTAACCGACGACCCCGGACGCGAAATCACCACCGTAATCCGGCCCATAACATCCCTCCGCCATTTGCATATTAATTCGCCCCCGCGATTCCAGCGATGAGGGGGAGAGTGGCCTCTCGAAAACCGCCCAGGGCGCGATTAACCCTCCCTGCAGACGCCTCGGGACCAGCAATCGTCCACCGTTACGAAGACTCTCTGCGGGGCATCTTTCGGTAATTGACTGCGTGAACGTAAATCTTCCCCGCGGCATTCTGCAGATACATCCGCAGAGTGCCAATGGCCATTAAAAAGCGCACGAGTCTAATAAATTTACACGTTCTGTAACACATCACAATTTTAGTACCTATTACACTGGTCTACAAATAAAAATTTAAAAAATGACTGGACAAGAGGAAGATGTTTTCCAAGAAATTTGGGTGCGTAGAATTCAAATTTACCACCAGATTTGTGCTACCAGGTCTAGTTCTTTTTATGTCGCAAGGATGACGCTACTGTAAAATAATTCGACGGAAACCCACATTTATTCTCTATCTTCATAATAATAGTGCTTAAATATGTCAAGTAGATCGTGTGTAACTAATTAAAGCTTTTTCTGCTTTATTTGAGGTAAATATATGGTTGGACAAAAAGGATATGCAATAACAGAACCGTTAAAATATTTTTGTAATACCTCTGTGTTATTGACATTTATCAGTACTGTCTGCTTCATCGATATGACAGGCGTAAAGGCCTTGGCCGTTATAATAACGGCCGTGGACGTTATTTAAATGACAACGCAAATTTATGAGCAATAAAGTCTTCATATTCTTTCTCATACCTGCTGCTGCTATTTTGGGGAAGTAAATCGATTGTGGCAGCATTTGCTTCATTTAGTACATCTTCGGGGATACCACAAAACGAAGAACTTTGCACATCTGACATTATTTTTCTAATTTCACTTTGATTTGTTTGTTTGTATTTGAACCGTTGATGTTGCTATGGTATCAAATTGCGCCTGGATAACTAGTTTATTAATTTTGAAATTTAATATTGATAAACTGACCAGTTTTTGTAATTTAGGTATTACAAAAAGTATCGAACAACATACGGCCGATATGCAAATAACAGGCTTGGTTGAATATCAACCTCGGCTGCGCTCCGCTCCGCTTCGCTTCGCCTCGGTTTACAAACTTCAACCCGCGTGTGTTATTTGCTACATATCGGCCTAATGGCGTTATATACTATTACCGCAAAAATAAATTTATTACCGCATATTTACATTACTTTGGTTTGCTGTCAGAAATTTAAACAAAACGTCTACACCGACATTGTTTTGCAGTAGTTGCAGAGCTATTTCATACAAGTGGTTAAATGGCGAGAGGAAATATTTCGAATTTGCAGTTCCAGTAATATGGAGAGAGCAAAGTAATCACCAAAGCGATTGTTATTCTTGTTTAGCAAAAGTTGTTGGGATCAATATGAAAAATTGAACAAGTGTGCAATACGCAAATGTTCCATCTGTTTCAAAACCAGTTCAACGTTTACCAAATGATCCATTGCCAGTCGTTCCTGGTACCACAGGCAGTGATGCGGAATCATCTTTGAATGACATTGTTCCCAGCAGTCTTAGTTTGTATGAGTCCAATGAATGCCATTTAGTGACTCAAGCTGAACTTAATGATCAAGTTCGTGATTTACATTTATCAAAGCAAGACGCAGAATTATTGGCTTCACGTATGCAATAATGGAAACATCTTGCAGTTGGGACAAAAGTAACAGTTTATAGAGAAATAAGAGATATTGTTTGGGTGTCTGCAATTTTTTTTTTTTTTGTAAATTCATGCCGCGTATGCTAATGCTATTTTTTCAAAAATATGTGCTTTTTTTAAGTCCTTTTTTATGTTTTTTAATGCTTTTTATCCGGTCTTTACGTCATGATCATTCACAGTTAGAACAATTTAGTGTATATTTAGTGACCAGACGCAATAAATTGACTCCAACAAAGATGGCCTCAGTGTGATGTTTTCCCAAGCAGCGAGAAACGCCTAGCAATAAAAAAAACGAGGATAATAGCGTTGTTTGTTGCTCGTGCTGTGGATGCACCCTCGCTGTTATCGCTGCGCAAATTAAAAAGATGTTAGGATCGTTCCGTGAAATTTATTCCTTCTCCTGGGTCCGATGTCGTTTGTGGATGGTTAACGATCGTCATTACGCGCGGTCGTTTCGCCGTGAAACAATGGAGCGGCGTTGGCGCGGATTTTGAACCCTGGGGGCCAACAGGGCGCGGCATTTTTCACAGGGGCGTCCCTTCCGGCCGAAATTTTTCGGCGGAACTGGGGCACTCATTCATTTCACCCCGCTGCAGAAATACGCTGTAAAATGAACATGAAAATACGCAGAATCTCGTGAATTATTTTGATGCCTGACGAAGAAATACTGCCAGCCTTGGTTCGAGATGGAACATATTTGACCCTCAATATTTTAACACTTTACACGCAGAAGGTTAGTGGCCATTTTAAATATGTAAATTTTCTTTCTTAAATTAATTTTCTTCATAGATTTGTAAGATATATACTATGAGAAATATTCAGTGACCACTTCCTAGTACTACCACAAATCAAAGATCGTACTATTTTATAAGATACTACTATTTATGTAGTATCTTATGAAGTTTATTTTTCTAAAATCATTTAGAAAAACAAAACATCCAAAGAAACATCAAGAAATAACAAAAGAGGAAAATATATCATACATCATTAAGAACATATAACCTTAGAAATGAAGAGACAGCAAATAATAATAAAAATATTGTAAGCAAAGAGCTAGACCAGAAATACATAATTGTAAAAGAAACTGCGATAGACAAAAATATTGAAGATATTCAGAGAGACGCTAATAAATTCCTCAATTGAAGTTTGCGGAAGATGTAATACAAACAATGGAAGAAGACAGACAGCGTGGTGGAGAGATGAAATCACAGAAAAAGTCACAATCAACAAAATAGAATCGAAAAAATACTTACAACTGAACACATCTGATCAATACTAAGTATATAAAGAGAAAATAAATATTTTAAAGAAAATGATTTGAAGAGCCAAAGAAAAATCATGGACGGAATTTAGAAACATAATGGAAACAAACAGCAAAGAAAACGAAAATCTATTTTATAAAATACTAACATCATTTAGAAAGAAAAAACCAGCCTAAGAAACATGTATCAAAAACAAAAAAAAGGAAATAATAACAAACGAAGAAGAGAGGATGAAAAGATGGCGAGAATATTTCTAAGAACTATTAGGTACAAAAAAACTAAGCAGAGAGGAAACAGAACAGGAAAAAGAAAACAAATGTGAAAACGTAGTCACAGAAAAAGCATCAGAAATCACAATAAAATAACTCGAAAAAGTAATCAGAAATTTAAAAAACGGAAAGTCACCTGAAAAGGATTAAATAACATCGGAGATGATAATAATAATAATAATAATAATAATAATAATCTTTATTTTTCATTGTCAGTACAGATGTACATGATACATAGACATACACATATATATTGTACATGAAAAAACGTCAAATTAATTACATATATACTAAGGCAATATATTGCTACTAATAGTAATCCTTCATAGAATACAGTTCACGATCACATAAATATTCATACAGCTTGTTTTTCATGATTTTATAATTAATACATTCTGTTATTAACTTAGGGAGAGCATTATAAATTTTGATGGCAGAATAGTAAGCACTTTGTTCGTATTTAGTACGGAGATGTATTGGAAAACTGAAAGTCTGACAGTGCCTTGTACTGTAGTTGCTAGTCAATAAGTTTATTGTAAAGTATGTTTTATGTTTCCATACGAATTTGACACATTCATAAATATACAGACTGTAGATAGTTAATATAGCGGCCTTCTTGAAATAGGTTCTACAACTATCTCTCGCTTTTAATTGAAATAAAAATCTCAAGGCCTTTTTTTGAATAATAAATACCTTTGATAGGTCCCTTGCTGCTCCCCAACATATCAGGCCATATCTAAAGTGCGACTGAATGTTAGCAAAGTAAAAAACTCGTGCGATTTCAAAACTTGCATTATTTATCAAAATCCTGATGCCATAACATGCTTTACTGACTTTGCAGCACACATAATCAACTTGATTTGAGTAGCTTAGGGTTTCATCCAACAGGATTCCTAGAAACTTAGTTTCATTTGTAAAGTTATACTTACTATCATTTAATACCATATACGTAGGTGTTTCCAACATTTGATTAGTTTTGAAGAACATAGTATTAGTTTTACTGGAGTTAAGTGTTAAATTGTTCGATCTGAACCAATTTTCTAGGTATTGCATATTTGAGTTGCCAGTACTAATAACTTCCATGAAATTATCGCGGGTAATTAATGTCGTTGTGTCATCAGCATAATTTAAAATGCTACAGTTGTCAGGACAGCCGTTTGCAATATCATTAATGAAAATTACGAATAGAAAAGGACCGAGTATACTACCCTGTGGGATTCCCCTAGACACATTGCAGTGAGTTGACGTGGAACTATGACCTGTTATATGATCTGTAAGTTTTGTGGAATGAGTTCTACCTGACAAGTATGATTTGATTAGATTTAGGGCATTTCCTCGGATGCCATAGTTATACATTTTATTTAGTAAAATTTTATGATCCACTGTGTCGAACGCACGGGACAGGTCTGAGATAAAATATATAGGCAAAAGAATCTGCCGTATTTTGAACATTTTGATCAAAAATTTGATGGATTTGGATATTTGCAATTCGAAATTTATAAGATTTGACTTTTAATTAAAAAAATAACAAATTACTAACAAATTAAGAGGGTTGAGCAGTCAAATTTGACAGATTTCGAATGTTTATTTTGAAAATTTGGCATATTTAATAAGTAAATAATGAAAATATTGAAACATTCTAATTATAATTTCACTGAATGAGTTAAAAGAAACAGGTTTAGACAGATGCAGTCGAAAATGTGGCAGATTTGTTATAATTTCACTGAATGAGTTAAAAATTTGTCAGGTTTAGCTAGGTGCAGTCGAAAATATGGCATATGTGTTATAATTTCACTGAGTCAGTTAAAAATTTGACAGTTCTTGAGAATTATATTTAAAAATTATGACATATTTTGAAGTGAAAATTAACATATTTAAACAGCGTCAATCGAAAATTTAACAAATTTGGACACTGTCAATTGTTGTAATCCGAAATTTGTTAAATTTGGACAGTTTCAATCAAAATTTTAATAATGTATGAGAGTTCAGAAATGAAATTTTACAGATTTTGATTGTTTAGTTTGAAAATTTTACATATTTAACAAGTTAATACTGAAAAAGTTGAAAATTCTATTGAGGCAGTTTTAAGTTAAAAGTTTTTTAATTTGTATAAAAGTTTTACATATTTTGATAGATGAATTCAGCAGATTTGTTGTCAAAGAAGTGCTACTACATATACTAAACACAAGCTAGGACCAAGAAAAAATCCAGAATCCAGAAGAATGGGGAGTAGCACGATACTTAATACAATAGTCAAAATACGAACAAATCTTGAAAAATAAAACAGAGCCGCAATTAAGAGAAGCACAAAGTAGATATAGACCCGATCGAAGCACACAAGACCACATATTTACCTTTAAGCAAATAAAAGAAAAAAAAAACTACATAACAAAAAGTTACACCTAGCCTTCTTAGACATGGAAAAGGCATTTGATATAGGGCCAAAAACGAAAGTATGGAAAAGTATGTAAAATAAGGGCATTAGCAACAAAATAATAAGAATAATATGAATATGTACAATAACAATACACAATATATCATCAAAAACAAAATGCAATCAGGAGAGTTTAGAATAATGACAGGATTGAGACTAGGTGGCAGCCTAAGCCCGACACTTTTCACAATATACATGGATCAAATAATAAAGAAGTGTGAACAGAAAACAACAAAAACGTGTATAGGATATAGAAAACTAACGAGAATAGAACTCTCGGAAGGAGTGTTCGCTTACGATGTTGTACGAATATCTGGAAGTACAGAAAAGTTGCATCTCCATAAACATCTGGAATGAAATACTTAATGAAGAAGGAACGAAAATAAATTTAGAAAAGACCAAAATAATGACAATAGGAAATGAAAAATTAAACATAAAAACAGGAGAGAACAATTTAGAACCGGTAAAAGAATATAAATACTTCTGAGTACTCTTAGATGATACGAGAAAACAAGATATCGAGATTAATCAAAGAGTACAAAAAACAACTAACTTATACTACAAGATAAACAAATATATAAATAATAAGAAAATAACGAAACAAACAAAAATAAAATATTTAAATCAATTTATAGACCAATACTAACATATGGTTGCGAATCCTGGACGCTGAAAACAGACGAAAAAGTAAAATACAAGCTATTGAAATGAAGTTCTTTAGGAGGGTCCAAGGAGTATCAATTAGTTTTAGAAATTAGTTTTGATGAGTATTTTAAGTGCAACTTCTGTGATATGATTACCAAGTAAACTTGTCAGGGCAATTTATTATATACATGCACCTACTTTTGTTTTATTTATTACTATTTTATTATGTTTACTATTGTGATATTTCGGTATCGATATTTGTCCTACTGTTTTTTATACATACCTACATTGTACATTTCATTTTTTACTAATTTTATACTATTGTATTATTTAACTTTAATTGTATATTATTTTTTTCTTGACTTGACCAACTTGAAACTTGAACACCAATAAATTAAAATTAATGAAAGATTTAAGTAGAATAATGAATAAAATAAGAAGTGAACAAATAAAACAAGATCTATCGGTACAGCCAATATTAAAGTACATCGAACAGAGACAGCTCGGCTGGTGAGGACATATCCAAAGAATGAAGGAAGAAAGACAAGTGAGACGAATATACCAAGCAAAAACGCAAGGGGAACGGAACTGGAGATGCCCAAACCAGACGTTGAACAACCAAATAAATAAGCTCCTACAAAGGATGGTTAAAGACAGGAGAGAAGCACAAGAATTAGCAAGAAACAGAACAGAGAGGAAAAAATCAGTGAAAATTAAAATGTAAAATAGAATGTAGCACACATCCAACACCTAATAAGGTATAACTTGTTAATGATTATACATTGTGATGTTATTTGATAGTATAATTTAATAAATTATATATATTTATGTATATTTGATGATATTTGTAGTTAATTTAATAGAATTGGATTAGGTTTATATAGGTAGTTATAAAGTTTAATATTTAATAAGTTACTGTTTTCAAACCCAATATTGTAATTAAGTAGGGCATAATTAATGAATAATATATAATGAGTTAATCAATATGCGTAATTGCAATGAAAATCTCAAATACGCCGTACATGGACGTCCGACATTTCATTGGAAGCGGAAAATTATCAGAAGCATGGAAAATCGCATTAAAGTTATGATTGGACATTTAGATTTGCGAAAATATGCAAAATTAGATTTGCAATTCAACATTGTTGCATCGTCGCCTAGGATACGAGCCAGATTTGTCGACCGACGCCGTAAAATTTCAAGTTTTGAAGATCTACGATTGTTAAATCAACAAACAATAATTGCCTGTCTGACCTGAGGTTATATAAGGGCTCTGTGCGCAAGACGCGCGGAGTTGCGTACTGTTCCCGGCCAGCTCACGTCATGCGTGATCGAAAAAGAGGAAAGTATTAAAAGTATTATTTAAAAGTGTCGTCAAGCTGATAGTCATTTCTGTTTGTAAGCGTCTTTAAACAAAAGTGTCGCAAAAGTGTTTACGTACACATAACCAAACAATTTATAAACAGTTAGCAGTCGCATCCGAGCATATATCCGCATCCGACGTCAATTAGGGAGCATTATAAATTCAACAGTAGTGCAATGAACATTCTCGCGAGTACGCGAAGGAATTACTGAATAGCTGATCTAACATCAGTGAAGATTTCTGCAAGAACATCGTTGGCAAGGAGCTAAGGACATTGCAGGGAATTATCGAGGACATATTTCTGGAGGAGGAAAACCGCAGCCAGATCATCAACACAGGAGGAACAAGCACTGGACATCACCATCGTGGAAATTTGCAGCACAGAAAAATTGAACTTCACTAAATTCGATTGACAGCAGCCAGGAGAACCAACTGTTACTACAAGTTCCTGGTATAGAAAGTTCCGTGAAGTAAAATAAATGCAAGGTAGAAATAAACCATTTACATAACTCAATTAATACATTAATTGTGCAATGTAAGATTATTAGGGAAGTATTGTAAATTAATTAGGTCATACGTTGTTAGTTAGCGATAGTTTTGTATTCTTTTGTACACAATTTCATATTAAATTTAGTTCATGTTTGTTTACATTTTACATTAATATTATAATAAATTTTGTTAAAAATTAAACCTACTTGTCGTTTATCTAATTTATTGGAACCTACTCGAGACCCTGAGATTAAGAGCGAACCCAACATAACATTTTATGTTACAAACAAATGTGAAGTTAAATAAAAACATAAGGTATAACATCTTAATATATATATATACTATAAAAAGATCAATGGTTTTAGTAATCAACTCATCATTACATTAAATTTAATTTTTGTTATGCATTGTTTCTTCACAACTCTTGATTTTCTTTATAGTCTGATCATACTTGAGATGAACTTCTAAATTTTGTTACATATAGTTCGATCAATTCTGAAAAACGTCTAATTTTTCTCAAAATTTGATCAACTCAACAAAATGTCTACTGTTTCTTATAGTTTGATCATAATTGAGATAAACTGCTGATTTTTCTAATAGTTTGATCATAATAAAGACATATTGAATGTTTCATTTTAATAGTTTGACATTATTGGTGACAAACTTCTGATTTTTCTTATAGATTGGTCTTTAAATTGATATTCTTCAAAGATAAACTTCAGACATTCTTCAGAGACATTCTTCAGAGATAAATAATTCTGCAGAGATGATATTCTTGAGGATAATCTTGTCGTAATTTCTTGTGTATCTTGCGTTGGCATTGGAAGTTAGTTATCTTACCATCATAAAAAATAAAACTTAGAAGCGTAGTTATCACTTGAAATAATGCGGCGCTTATTTCAAAACACGTGGCACATATAAAAAGGCGGCGTGAGGACTGGTGTAAATCAAACAGTCCGAGACAGAGTTTAATTCCCGTGCAACTTGCTCAATCCGGCCATTTTGGAATGCTGCCGAGCCTCGCATTCTTTCGCGCTCCCTAATGAATATTACACTTCTGGCAACACGTGGCGGTATAACAATAACTCCCGGATTTATAGATGTTTGTCCATCGCCTGCCGTTGTAAATTACCGGCAATTATTCCCGGCTTTATCATCGGCAGAAAAGGAATCGACCGTTTCGCTCATCCCACGCCGTGGATCGCCTCGGATTCTTCGGCATCAACATACTCCGAAATAACACGCTTTTAAATAAATAATGGGAAAAGCTAATGTGTTTTTATTTTCTAAATATAAACAAGCCGGTCTCGCCAAATGTCTGCGGATACGAAACTCATGCGCGACCAACTCAATAGAAAACTTGTAAAATAACAGAGAAATTGGGAGAACAGACATGTGAAATTACATTGCACCACAATCAATTTTATCTTTATTATGTTACACTGCCTCAGGCTTGCAATTTTTGGCAGAGTTACGTAATACAGCCGCGAACATCAAAGCGAAGCATAGCCATACCGCAGATATAAAACTTTTTGTTGGCCTCAGATGGTACCAATAGACACAAAAGAGATGTGAATGGAAGGCATTATAAGAGCCCATTTGGGGATGTCTATGACATATGAATACTAAATGGCCGAAGAAGATAAAGACGTAAGACAGAATATCATAGATTCATGTACAAAACTAGACCTAAGTGGATTTTGAAAAGTTCTTAAATCATAGTCTAATACCCCGGAAAAGTTGTTACTAGTCGAGACATCACCAAGAAGATACAATTTTTGATATCGGCGAATTTAATAGTTGACAACGAAAATATGACCAGTACCAGAGTTCATACGATTAGGACCATTTTTGGATCCTATAAAAAAATTCATAAAATTATCTAAGAAACTGAACTTTGAGCGAAATGCGCGACCTAAATACTTTTTTTTTTCTCATTCAGAAACAAAATAACAATTTTGTCGACATAGAGGAGAGTGAAGTTTATTAGAAATCTTAATATAGGATGAAATCCAAAAACTTAAAATAAATTTCATTTCATTGATTATGATAAATTGTAGAATTTGGTTAATTTTAAAATACATTCAACTATTATATCGACATAGATAAGAGATTTCAGAAAGCCGTCAACATTAATTTTTATGAACTTTTCATTTTTTACGGAATAGGGTATATCACTAACCAAAACGCATATGTTTTTGCATTATCCGTTTAACTGACATTCCTTTTTATGGGACATATAATTACAATATATTTGTTTCCCGAAAATTTTAAATGTACACTTAAAGGGTTTCTGAGAATAAAGATTCAATTATGAAATCAGGATTAGACATCGATAAAAATCGAATAAAATTCTTTATTATTTTTGAAAAAAAAAACTTTTTCCACGCTTGTAATATCTTTTAATATACGATTTTTTGAAGTTTCTGGTTGTTGGTAACTATTTCTTATCCTAATCTCAAATTTCATAATTATGAGCCCAACTGTTTTAACACTTAACACAAATATAATATTAAGTATGAAAATAATAAATTTTCAAAAATTTCAGTATTGCACAACTCATATTTGTCAATCCAGAAAGTTGTACTTTTTATTTTCTCACTTGTTTAATACTGAAACATTTCCAAATTTTCCGGAGAATTAGTTTTAGATGTACTAAGCACAAATCTAATATTGAATATGTAATTATTACATTTTCAGAATTTTCAGTCATAGCTAACCCATACTTGTCAATGCTGAAAGTTATACTTTTGATTTTCTCACTTATTTAAAACTAAAACTTTGTCAAATTTTCAGGTGAAATACTTTTAGGTATACTAAACACAAATCTAATATCAAATTTGCAAATAATAAATTTTCAGAAATTTCAGTCATACTTGTCAGTGCAGAAAGTTATACATTTGATTTTCTCACTTATTTAATACTGAAACTTTGTCAAATTTTTAGGAGAAATACTTTTAGGTATACTAAACACAAATCTAATATCAAATTGGCAACTAACAAATTTTCAGAAATTAATCATACATGTGAATGCAGAAAGTTGTACATTTGATTTTCTCACCTATTTTATACCGAAACTTTTCCAAATTTTCAGGAGAATTAGTTTCCGGTCTACTATAAACAATTTTTGTATTGAATATGTAATTATTACATTTTCAGAAGTTTCAGTAATAGTTAAACCCATACTTGTCAATGCTGAAAATTATACTTTTGATTTCTCACTTATTTAATACTGAAACTTTTCTAAATTTTCAGAAGAATTAGTTTTAAGTGTACTAAACATAAACCTAATTTTAAATATGCAAATATTAAATTTTCAGAATATTCAGTAATAGTTAACCCATACTTGTCAGTGCAAAAGGTTATACTTTTTATTTTCTCACTTATTTATACTGAAACTTTGTCACATTTTCAGGTGAATTAGTTTTAGTTGTACTAAACACAAATCTAATAATAAGTATGAAAATAATAAATTTACAAAAATTTCAGTAATAGTTAATTCGCACTTGTCAATCCAGAAAGTTGTACTTTTAATATTCTCACTTATTTTATACTGAAACATTTCCAAATTTTCAGGAGAATTAGTTTAAGGTGCAATAAACACAAATCTAATATCGAATATGCAAATAATACATTTTTAGAAATTTCAGTAATAGCCAACCCATCATTGTCAATGCAGAAAGTTATACTTATCATTTTCTCTCTTAATTAATACTGAAACTTTGTAAAATTTTTGGGAGAATTAGTTTTAGGTGTACCAAATACGAATCTAATATCAAATATGCAAATATTAAATTTTCAGAAATTTCAGTAATAGACAACCCATCCTTGTCAATGCAGAAAGTGATTATTTTCATTTTCTCACTGTTTTAATACTGAAACTTTATCAAATTTTCAGTACAGTTATTTTTAGGTGTATTAAATACACATCTAATATCAAATATGCAAATAATAAAATTTGAGAAATTTCAGTAATGGTCAACCCTTCCTTGTCAATGCAAAAAGTTATTCTTTTCATTTTCTCACTTATTTAATACTGAAAGTTTTCCAAATTTGCAGGAGAATTAGTTTTAGGTGTATTAAACACGAATCTAATATCAAATATGCAAATAATAAATTATTAGAAATTTCTGTAGTAGCTAACTCATACTTGTTAACCCATAAAGTTATACTTTTGATTTTCTCACTTATTTACCACAGGCACTTTGTAAAATTTTCAGGTGAATTATTTTCAACTGTACTAAACACAAATCTTATATTTAATATGTAATTAATACATTTTCAGAACTTTCAGTAATAGCTAACCCATACTTGTCAATGGTGAAAGTTACTCTTTTCATTTTCTCACTTATTTAATACTGAACCTAGGTCAAATTTTTAGGAGAATTAGTTTTAGGTATACTAAATACCAATTTAATATCAAATATGCAAATAATAAATTTTCAGAAATTTCAGTAATAGCTAACTCATACTTGTCAATCCGGAAAGTTATACTTTTTATTTTCTTACTTATTTAATACAGAAACATTGTCAAATTTTCAGGTGAATTAGTTTTAGGTGTACTAAACATAAATCTAATATTAGATATGCAAATATTAAATATTCAGAAATTTCAGTAATAGGTAACTCATACTTGTCAATCCAGTAAGTTATTCTTTTGATTTTCTCACTTATTTAAAACTGAAAGTTTGTCAAATTTTCAAATGAATTAGTTTTAGGTGTATTAAACACACATCTAATATTAAATATACAAATAATAAATATTCTGAAATTTCAGTAATAGTTAACTCATACTTGTCATTGCTGAAAGTTTTACTTTTGATTCTCTCACTTATTTAATACTGAAACTTAGTCAAATTTTCAGGAGAATTAGTTTCAGGTACTTCAGGTGAACAAAGTATTATTTTTTTTAATGGAAATTGCTTTAATTATCATCTTAAATGTGTAGATTGGGAAGAAACATTCATTTTTAATAATTATAGGCTTTAATTTTGTTTCATTGAAATATTTATGAAATAATAATCATTTTAAATGCCATTTATGACGATTCATTCATCTCTTTATTTCAAAGGTTTACAAAATTCGACTATAGTCGACTATTATGTGCATTAATGTGCACGATACACTTATTACATGTAAAATAGTATGTGTACATGCATAGTGAATTCCGGAAATTGTTCATTTCTACCACTTTTTCACGTTAGTGCATACGTATTCCTATTTAAGTTTACTTAACAGAAAGTGTAAGAGAAATCATCCTTTTCGAAAATTTTCATGATGCGTAAATTTATATATGACAATGGAAATTGCATAAAAATTGAGTTGCATAACGCATAATGTGAAAATGTACATGTATAAGTTTGCCATAGATCTGTGGAAATTCAATTTCCACCAACTTATATATGGTTAGTAAGCTCTGAAGCGAAAATTCGTCCTAATAGACGTCATCTATCCAACTAAATCCAAAACGCTATGGAGTCTATGCCTAACCATCTCGACAGGCAAGGCATATATCACGCACTGACATTATATCTTCATCTCTGCAACTCGTACCTCCAAGCACCTACGGATGCAAAAATTTCCAAAAGAATCTGAAAATCACCGTCAAATTTGGGTTTTGAAATTATGCTCTCCCCAAGGTGTGTAAAGACTGCTAACCAAAATGACACTGGTCAAGTCTGTTTTGCAGAAAATTGCTAAACAAGAATTATTACTTTTTTGATTTTTTTTTCTGAAAAAAAAAAACGCCAGCTACTGCAAGTAGCTCTTTATAACGTTTTCGTTTTTATCAATAATTTCTGGGATATTTATAAAGCAGGTGTAAAAAATACTTCTACAGTCAAAATATCTGTACTGCAAATAGTTTACAAAGATTCCTTCCTATTTCAGAGATTGCACTGAATGATGTATTAAGTGTCCAAAGAGTTATCACCCTACACAAGTTTTCTGTTTTTGTGAAGGAATTTTCACTATTTGATAAAAACGGTTATGCTGTGGTTGTGAAGAGACAATTGAGAACAAAAGGGGGGCAATATTCAATGCACCCCGAGGCCATTAGTGGCGATCCACGAGAGATACTGGCCCTTATCTCCTCCCAGTATCTGGAGGCCATCAGAACGGAGATTAGTGTGACGCACCATTAGTTCATTACGTCCGCCTTACATAACACACCCACGCACACATGCACATACTCGCACAAAGGCGGATCCGTCCTTTTGTCGCCCAGGACAAAGGTCCACGGCCCATTTGCCTACTGTTATAAATCCAAACGGCGTACGCGCCAATTACCGCTACCCGATTCGGGCGGGCCACCTTTTTTCAGTCACTAATTGAAAACGACCCTCCGCCCTTATTGGAATACCTTTTCACAAACATTTCACAACAACGCCGGGCCCTAGGAGTCGGGGGCGGATTTTTCGCGTTGATTAAGCGGGAAATCGCAATTGGAATTTAATTAGGGACGGACAGGATTTTCGGCAATGTGTACTGTAGCGGAAATTCATTATATGAAATAATACACACTGATTCACCGTGAAGTAATTACGCTACCAAAATATTTTGCGAATCAATTAATCTGCAGCGTTGCTACAATATTAATTAACTAATGCGACGCAGCTAACAGTAGTAATGAATAATTTATTAGATGATTTGTGATAATCAAATATTAATTAGTTCGTACGAATTAAAAATAATTTTATATAAAATGACATATATTTAATTGACTCGGCGCCTATACCAAATATGATGACTACATAACAAATTCTACACAGCCGGTAGTAATAATCAGCAATTGCGTATTATAGAGGGAACATATTATAATTACTAGCAATCAGAAATCATGCATTAGGAATATTTGCATCTGTATTGGCATATTTGCCTATTTTGTAAGGATAGTGCATATAATTAATAAATTACGTTAATTGTGCATATTGTTTCAGTTTTTTGGGAACTCCGCCCCATTAATGAGCCGTAATACTTCTAACTATTAATTATTTACGTTTTTATGAGTGATTTTAATCACTCATTACAAAGTTAACCAATTTGGTTATATAATTCACCCGGCGCTTTCACCAAATATGGTAACAGGAAACGCTATTTTGAACCCGGCTCCTGCACCATAAAAGCTCTTATCTTATTATCATCAATTGTTACTGTGACAATTTTTTTCTCGGTTAAGGCAATAGGCTTAAAATCGCAGATCTCCTGCGGAGCATTGGAGTATACACTAGCGACTGTTAAAGTCGAATAAAAGTGAAATATTGGATGTGAAAATAAAATCAGCGTATTTTCAATTGGCTTAAATGTCGAGCTTTTAAAGAGTTTCTGAGTGAAATTATATGCAAATATTCAGCGATTCTTGATGATAAAGGGCTTATTGTCAATAATTAACAGACGGTGCAAAACATTACTTTATTGCTGATGTAATATAACAAGTTAATCAGCGTAATTACAAATTATGTAATAATTATATCATGTTTTTCATTTGAAAAAAACACTCACTAAAAAGTCAGAGAGCCGAAATTTAATTTACTTTCTCTTATTAACGTTGATTCTGTAAGGAAAGCAATTTTGACCAGGAGATCGTCTGGTAATCTGCAAAGGTCTCAGAAATAATAATATGATATTATTATATTGTGTGTGTTCACAGAACAATTTTGGTGATATGTTATATTCATTCCTGAATCTCAAATACAGACAAATTATTATTATTATTATTAGGCGAAATAAAATAAATAAATCATAAAATAAAATTAAAATATTTTGTTTCACCTGCAAGTACTAAAAAATAATATAACAACCTTAAATATATAACTGGTAATTTATGTATAAAACCTTAAACTTGATTATTATTATTATTATTATTATTAATAAATAGTGAACGAATTAAATGTTATTCTATTTCACATGACATAGGCACTTTTCAAATGCAATTCCAGGACGGTAACATGAATATTTTTCAGATATTGTTATATTACAGTGGCGTCTCTAAAATAAGTGGTACAGATATATAAATCACAAAACGTTAAATATTTTTAGAGCTTAAATAATAAACTTACTTGAGAATTCTATATTTCTTATGAAATAAGAAACCAAACGACATAAAGCAAAAATCGAATAAAAACCCGCAAAAGTAAAACAAGAGTGAAAAACTGTCACCGAACTTTGACGAAACACATTTCAGTAGTGCGACAGCAACAACGTGAAATACACTTAAACCTATGGCGGAAAATTCAAACCGTGATAATATGGATCACTCAGTATTTACACCCAAGTCTGTCTAGTATATTATTCGATCACTCGGTATATTCTGAGGTGTAAAATTGTATTTTCTATGTGTTACCTAAACATATTCTTTTTCAAGCATGAACCCTATCACGATTACATGTTTGGACCTTGAGTGCTATTTTCTGAGAGTTTCTGATTTTAGTGAGTTTTAGTAACATTTTCGTATTTTTTTAAAAATACATCATCATTATTCCTAACAATACTATAAAATTCATTGAATTTATCGATAATTTCATGAATTAATTAATCTCCTTAATTTAATTAATTATTTCGACTTAAATTCGGCATTAGTTTCTTATAAAGTAAGCTTGAATGTTATTTTAATTGATTTTAGCAGTTTGGGTCCTCGAAAAATTAAAAATGTCTGAATTTCGAGAAACGTCATTCATTTAATACACAATCTTCATGGAACTCTAGAATTTTTTAGGAAATTAGATTTTTTCCCACTTCGAGGCATTCCATATTCAGGGTGTCTCCTAAAAAATGCCGCTGGCCATAACTCCTTTATTTATTGGCCGATTTAAAAAAAAACATAACCAAGACTAAATGGCCGAACATATTCTACAAAGGGGCTCTAATTATGTTTTTTGCAAAATCAAGTTTCATTTCAGCGATACTCAACTTTTATTTTTCAAATGGTTAGATATATTTTCTTTTTTTTTTCTGGTAGAGATTATTTTTCTGAATCCAAAAATGTATAACAAGTTGGCTTTGATGGGGTATTCGTTACAGACAAAAACAAAATGTTTGAATAGATTTTCAAGCGTGGCGTGAAAAATAAAGCAAACACAATATGGACAACACGAGAAATACTCCTAATTGTATATTAAATACTACTTAGCATTGATTTTTGCACTGACGATGAAATTTTTTATGCTTGAGTACATTTTTTTAACTGAATTTGGTCATTTTCCTACTCAAAAATTAAATAAATTGGGTCAATTCTGCAAAATATATCTTTACACTAAAATTATATCTAATCCTAATAAAACTATAAAATTCTTTGAGTTTAGCGATTAAGTATTTCATGAAACTGCCATCATTTAGTTATTATCAAGGAAGATTATGCAACTTTCATCGATTTTGCTCTGAAGATTAAATTTTTGATACTTGAGTACAATTTTTTTACTGAATTTGGTCATTTTCCTATTCAAAAATTAGAAAATTTGGGTAAATTCTGCAAAATATATCTTCATTCTAAAAATATATTTGATCCTAATAAAACTATAAAAGTCGTTCAATTTAGCGATTAAGTATTTCATGAAACTACCACCATTTAGTTATTATCAAGGAAGATTATGCAACTTTCATCGCTTTTTCAACGGATAAATTAAAAATGTTTATAGAATTTTGGAAAATATTTTAAATGTTGATACTCAAACTTTATGAAACTCAATTTTAATTGATTTTAGCCATTTCTGCAAACGATAAATTAGAAATTATCTTTTAGAATATGGAAAAAACGTTTTAATTTTGATACTTTATCTTCTTGTACCATATAAAGTATTCATTTTATCCATCTTACAGTTTTATCTAGAGTTATTATTAAAGTTTTAATACCATTTTCATCGATTTTAATTGTTTCCCTTTATGTTGCACTTATTGAATTTATCAATAATTTGTGAAACTTTAAACGTATCATGCAATTTTTATTGATCATTGTTATCTAGATTACATTTTTGGAGCTTGAGTGCAATTTTAACTGAATTTAGTCGTTTGTCTATTGAAAAGTTTGGGTAAATTGTGAACTAAATATTTTCATTCTTAATCGTAATAAAACAATAAAATTCATTCAATTTATTGATTAAGTTATGAATCATTCATCATTAATTATGATAATTTCATTCATTCGTCATTTCATCAATTCATCATTATACCATCGACATACTAAAAATTTTAATACTCAATCTTCATGAAACTCAATTTTGTTATTTCTGCAATCGATATGTTAAAAAATGTGGTACATTTTCGGCAAGAGTTTTAAATTTTGATACTTAAATATGTTATCTTAATTATTAATTATTTTTTATTTTATCAATTGGTACATATTTCGTTAAACTTTCAGCTACAATTTTTATTAAAGTTTTAATTGCAGTTTTACCGATTTTGGTAGTTTTCTTTATTTACATTTATTCCGTTTATTAATATTTTGTGAATCTTTTGACATATTTTCATTGATCGTTGCTATGAAAATTAAATATTTTGAGCTTATATACTGTTGTCACTGATTTTAGTCATTTGTCTATAGAAAAAATTGAAAATTTGGGTAAATTGTGGAAGATATATTAATATATCTATATATATTATCATATAATTTCATTTATCCTAATAAAACAATAAAATTCATTCAATTTATTGATTCAGTTATGAATCATTCATCATTAGTTATGATCATTTTATTCATTCATTATTTCATCATTATGCCATCGACATACTAAAAATGTTTGTAGAATTTTGGAGTAAATTTTAAATATTAATACTCAATCTTCATGAAACTCAATTTTGTTATTTCTGCAATCGATAAGTTAAAAAATGTCGCACATCTTCGGAAAGAGTTCAAAATTTAGGTTCTGAAATATGTTGTAACTTTTATTTATTCAATTGATACATATTTCGTCAAACTTTCAGCTACAATTTTTATTAAAGTTTGAATTGCAGTTTTGACGATTTTGGTCGTTTTCTTTATTAACATTCATTGAGTTTATCAATATTTGGTGATTTATTGATTTATTTTCATTGATCGTTGCTATGAAAATTAAATATTTTGAGCTTAAATACGATTGTCACTGATTTTAGTATTTATCTATAGAGAAAATTGAAAATTTGAGTACATTGTGGAAAGTATATTTATATATCCATATATATTTTCATATATTTTTATTAATCCTAATAAAATTATAAAATTCATTTAATTCATTCATTATTATATGAAACTTTCGTCAGAAACTTAATCCTAATAAAACTATAAAATGTATTTAATTTATACATGATTTCATGAAACTTTCGTCATTTATTAATTTTACGCGTTTTTTTCGTCATCGAAGGATTAAAAATATTCGTCCAATTTTGGAAAATAATTTTAATTTTGATATTCAATCTTCATAAAAGTCAGTTTTAATTGATTTTAGCCATTTCTCCATAGTTGAAAAGCATTTAGAATTTCGGAGAAAGTTTTAAATTCTTAATCCTCTTGTAATTTTCCTCTATGTTTCGAAGAATTTTGGAAGATATTTAAAATTATAATATAAAATCTTCAATCAATTTATTCATTTATCCATATTAAGGGTAGGTAAGAATCTAAGGAACGACGAAGTGAGAGGAAAATATGGCGAAGAAACAGTAAACAATAACGGTAAAAGAATGATTGAATACTGCAGACTGAATAACTTAATAACAACTAACACAATGTTTAATCAAGAAATTCACACATACATACAGTGCCGGTTCCAGTGCACCGGAATGTCCTTAAGGGGGTGGGGGGCAAGATTAATTCAACCTCTTTTGCTTCCTCATTCTCAATGGAGAGAATTGCCAAGTTTCATCAATTTTACGCGGTTTTTGTCATTGAAGAATTCACCTATTTTGGAAAATAATTTTAATTTTAATATTCAATCTTCATAAAAGTCAGTTTTAATTAATTTTAGCTATTTCTTCAAAGTTTGAAAGCATTTAAAAATTTTGGAAAAAGTTTTAAATACTTAATCCTCTTGTAACTTTGACACCTATTCAATTGATCATATTTTGTCAAACTTTAACCCACAAATAAAGTCTATTAAAGTTTTCATTGCAATTTCTTCGATTTTAGTCGTTTCATTTATTTATATTTAATGATGTTATCAATATTTTGTGGAAACTTTAAAAACTTATCATGCAATTTCCATTGCTTTGAAAAGCTGACAAGTTTCGAAGAATTTGGAAGATATTTTAAATTATAATATAAAAGCTTCAATCAATTTATTTATTTATCCACATTTTATTTGGCAATACATATTCATTAACAAAAATAATTTACTCAAAATTAATTCTATATCGTTTTATAGGGTTTATTTGGCTCTTCTGTCTGAAAAGTTTGTTGATTCTTGGGCTAAGTAAAAAAAATAAGTGATTATTAACATTATTCAAGTATCAAGTTTATCCATATATTCAAATTTAAATAATAATTAGGGTTACACAGAAGGGTTACACAGGTGCAATTGAAGGTTTTGGCCTAACTTCATGTGAACGTGATGAAAAATGTGCCATAAGGTGCTTACTGAAAAAGTTCCATGCGAATTTTAAAAATATCTGTGCTGAACTCGAATTAGATATTTCTTTTTTGTTCCTTGTAAGCGTCATTAGCAACGTTGATGAATTTACGTTTTGAAACAAAAAATTACTGATACCTGTCTTTGTCACAATTTTGTTCTCTACTTTACAAGTTTGGCCTAGTATTTTAGTTACACCCTGTGAAGTATAGAATGACGCTCGAAAAACAGAACATTTCTTTCATGTCGCTTTTTTTCCTAAAAATTCTAAATTTCTTGTGCTGGCATATATTTTCAATTGTTTGCGGACACAGATGTGTCAAATTCTTTGTTTCTTTCTTTCTTAATCTTTTCCTCTTTTGGGTGTTGAGGTGTAATTCTATTTTTATAGAATGTTATCCATTCTTTTCTGTTGCCTGTTGTTACTTTGGTTGTTTCCAACTTTTTCCATTGTGCTGCACCGTTTTGCTTATTGTACCATTTCATATTTCCTGTGGTCTTCCTCTTGCCCTCTTCCCGTTTGCTCTTGCCTACCACATATATTTAACTTGCCTCTCTTCACTCAGTGAAGTCTCATAATTAAAACAGTCCATTTTTAGTTAGTATTATTTTCTTTCAATATTTGCAAATAAGTGCAATCTCGAGAATAGGGTAAAATCGCAACCAGTTATATAACGCAGACGCACCACAACAATTTGGATCCAATGGGACCTCCGAAATCCTGAGCGTGCATAAAGGACATGTTATAACTTGTAGCAAAGACAATGAGCCGCCCAGGCCTAGGAACTTCAAGGACGTCCACGAAAAGAATGTGTAGAAGACGATCTACAAACAGTAGAAATGGAAGGATGGATGGCAATGACAGATAAAAGTGGTTAAGAAGGTAAAAGCTGACAAAGAGCTGTAGCCCCCTGAGAAGAAGCTATTAATATAACTTTTTAATCTAAAAATGATTGATGTAATGTCTTGCATTTTTAGCATCACCATCACCAATACTAATTTATTTATCATTGATTCGAACTTCTGAGGAACACCTACGCCACAGATCCTGAAATATTTCGCATTTAATCCCGCAAGCGACAGAATTCCTCCTCCACGTTTCCATTAAGGGGGATGATTAATTGCGCACTCCCGACGTTCCTCGCTGACGAATTTGTTTGCGCGGTTCCGTTTCTTTTGTGCACAAAGAGGGCTGCGAAGACGGTGAGCGCGGTTTTCGGTCCTCATCCAGCGACGACGCTTTTCCCGGCAATTGTGTTTACCCAGAGGTGAAATGGGAGACGGCAGGGTTGAGGGTGGCAGGAACAAAGGGCGCGCCGAAACACGCGTCACAACGTGGTATTTTTTCACCATTCCTGCATGGCACAGACGTGGAACGTCGATTTCTAGGCTCGCATGAGCCGAGCTTTCCCCTTTGTAAGTTACCGGGATTTTTTTTGGGGCCCGACGTGGTTAAGCGAGGTCGACGCTCGGCTGATTGGGAATTTCCTTAGTGGCTTTTTAATGACGCATAAATCATCGTGTCCCCCAAACAAGCCGGGGGATATAATGATCGGATTGTTTGTCGTTTTAGTCCAAGATTAGATTATTTGATTACAATTAAACATTGGTTCTATAACCATTTTCCGGGGAAATTAAAGCACGATACCGATCAAAGCCTTATAGTATATATTTTTGTGGTAAATATTTATTTCCCTTCCAAGCCAAACGGAAATCATGAAATATTTTTTAGCAAGTTGAAATATATGCTGGATTACTATTCTCGTTTGGGTGAGCATCTATTCGTATGTGGTGATTTCTATATTGACTATTTGACGCAATCCTCATATAAACTATTGTTGGATGATATATTTGAAAGTTTTAATCTCAAGTGCTCATCTCATGAACCTACTCGTATATATACCGATCTCCATGGAAAATCATCAGTATCAAAGACACTCAGCCAAACATAGGTGACCATTTGGCAATGGTGTATGATATTGTCTGCCAGATTAAGCCAAATAATGTCAGCCAACCGATCAAGAGCTTTAGGAATACGTCCATAAACAATTTGAATTTGCTCATATCCTTCCTAAAAAACTGACTTCGCTGATATTTGTAATAGCTGCACAAACCTGGACGAAATGGTCTCAGAATCATACAAGTACTATCGTGGGCTATTGAATTAAACTGTCCCCTAGCCAAGGCACACAAAAACCATACAGATAAACCATGCATCACTTGAGAAATAATTGATGCGGGTGCTAATTTGAAACATTCTTGGCTTTATGCGGCTAGTATTGACCCACACTTTAGAACTGAATATAATAATATTAAAAAACAACATTTTAAAGAAATTAAAAGACCCAAAAGGAATATTCCTCCCACAAGCTTAAAAACCCGACTAACAAACGAAAGGAGCTCTGGCGGATAATAAATCAATCATTAGGTAGAAATAAGCGAAATTTCAGACTGGAACTGATGCATGATAATGCAAAAATATCGGATTCCAAAACCTTGGCAGAACTCTTTGCCCAACACTTCGCAACTAAAACACAAGTCTCACTACCACAAGGTTCTGTAATGGGCCCTATATTATTTTTAATTTTTATAAATGGCCTAACACGCTATCTACATTCCGAAGAGGCAACAATTTATGAATATGATACCTCTATTCTTCTGAGAGATCAAAATATTCAACACCTTCGCCAAAGAGTGGAACAAGTTGCTGAACAATTTAAAGTTTGGTGTAATAGGAATCTACTTATGTTAAATGTATCTAAGACGACTTGTATATACTTTCGAAATATCAATTCTAACACCAACTTTCTTTTTAGACTAAACAACAAAACAATTTCGGCGGAAGCGAATACAAAATTCCTTGGCTGTTATATAGACAATTTGCTGAACTGGGGCAACTAAACTTGCCAAAAAAATCAACTCTAAGCAACTAGCAGACTCAAAGCAACTTTAAATATCAGTTGCCAGTTAAATGCTTACTATTCACTTGTGTACAGTCATCTAACATTTAATATTGTTCTCTTAGGTCAAGCAGTAAATGTGCCTAGAATTTTCATTGCTCAAAAGCGAGCCATACGTCGACTATTTGGTATATCTCCAAGGGAGTCAAGAAAACCATATTTCATAGGATACAAAATAATGCTATTACCTTGTATTTTCATTCTGAAAACATTAATGATGGTAAAATCATATCCAGAACTATTCCACAAAATTCTGATTATCATAAATATAACACACGAAATGCCGAACAGCTATCAGTTGACCATCACAAAGTTATCAAATTCAAGAAGTCGCCTCAATACATCAGCGCGAAACTATTTAGCCATCTACCACGAGCGGTTCGCATCAACAATATCAATAGCTTCAACAACATAGTTAAATCCATATTATTTCCTAAATTCTACTACTCTATCGATGAATTCGTGAGTAATTCTTTTTCTTTTCTATGATTCTATTATACTGTTTTTGTATGATTTTGTTGATGACACATTTGTTGCTGCCGCAATGATTTTTTATTATTTATGTTACTTTTATTTTTATTATCGTTTTATTGTTGTTATTATTATTGCTGCTGATTTGATTATTGTGTATGTATTATTGTGTATGACCACTTTATTTAACTTGTTAACTTTGTAAACTTGCTGCCTTGTATATCTGTTCTTGTAATGGCCACACATACCGATAAAGGTATTATTATTGCTATTATTATATAGATTAGAGCTACGCTGAAACATGATTTGTTCGTAACATTAATGAATTGCTATTATTGATGAATGCTTCAACGAGACAATGATTTTTTTTAGTTGTTCGATGAAATATCGTTTATGGATTAATTGCCTCATTTATTATTCAGATAAAAATATTCATTATTATGACGAAATTTCCAATGGATATGTGGAGTCAATGGACGATAAAATAAAGGTAATGAGAAACAAGAATAATTTGAAGAATCTGAAAAAACAAAGTATACATTGATGACGACGTAACTACCAACGAACAAGAAATACAAAGAAAGATAAGAGAAATGGCTAAAGCAGAAAGGGAAAAGGGAAACACAACAAAATTGGGATAAAAAAGATGATAATAAATAGTAGAGTGTGGCGGTGGGATAAAGAAGAAGATATATTAATAGAAAAAAAACTGACTGATTCAAAAAAGACAAAAAACACTAACAAGAATACAGGCAAAAGAAAACACTCAATATTGAAGATAGCAACATCAGAAGCATGGCTAGGACAGAAAATGAATTGGAGGAAGAGTTTGAAAAAGCCAAAGTACAGATGCTGGTAATAACAGAAACCAAGAAAAAGGCAGCATGTTCAGTCATGCTCACATAAATCTAATACAAGAAATTTGATTACAATAGCAATTTTATATAGCAATGTCAAATTGTTTGTACTAGATTTATGTGAGCTTGATTATACAAAACAAGCAACAATCACACAACATTTTTTTAGTAGAGTCGAACAAGATAAAGAAAGTTGCAAATAGTTCAATCGCAATATTAAAATCTACAAATAAAAGAATTACACAAAATATCAGAATTAATTTAGAAATTGTCCAACTATTTTCTAGAAAATCGTTTCCAAATTTTTAGAAACATGCCAGCAAATCTGAGAGGCTTTACTCAAACAATTAGAAGACGTAAAAGATGCAGAAACTATAAGTCATATTTTCAAAATAGAGCAATGAGAGACTAAAGTTCACAATTGCATAAATATTTCAAGATGTACCAAAATGTTTTGTGTAAATCTGTTACTAAATTTTTAAGCCTTCTTTTGCAAACATGCTTATTAATCAGAAAAAAAAGAAGATATGTGTTATCAAACCCAAGATAAGAAAAACGAGAAAGTTCAATCATAACGTTAAAATCTACAAATAAAAGAGTAAATTAGACAACATTTGAGAATAATTTCAGAAATTGACAAGTGGTTTTCTGGTTATTGGTTCTCAAATTTTCTTAAACTTGGCTAAATCTGAAAAACTTAACTCCAGCAATTACGAAACAAGAGTGTTGAAACAAACAGTGAGTAAAAACTCACTCATCATCATCATATGAATCTTCATATCAAAATATTGGAAAAAAAGAAAAACGTACACAGAATTGCATAGATATTTTAAAATGTGCCAAAAAGTTTTGTGAAAATCTGTTACTGAATTTATTGAAAAAGTTAAAGAATGTGTTCAAGAATCAAACTCGAGACAGACAAAGCGAGAAAGTTCTATTATATGTAATACTAAAATCTGCAAATAAATAAATATGCTAACACAATATCATGAATATTTGCTGGGGAGCATGAAGCATGAAGATGCTGGAAAGTTCCATGGAAATTTAAAAATTTGCGTGATTAAAGCGTGAAAAAGTCTAAAACATTTTACCAAAATATCAAAAGTAACAGAATGTTTAGATATTTTGAACATTATCCTAAAAATCAGGGTTGGAATAAATTATGATTTAAAAAATTAAAAATCGTTTATTTTTTTTTAATCGTAAAATTCGTGATTTGTTGATTTAAAAAAATCTGCTTATCGATGGACTAAATCATGATTTAAAGCATTCAAAATCCAAACCAAAGATTTGTAATCGTAAAAATAGTGATTTTTATTATTCATGCATTTTATTATTCGTGATTTTTTAAATTTCTGATCAGTATTTGCCAGGATAAATGCAATTTAAATCAATAATTTTATATCACGGTTTAAATCATGATTTTTTTAATAAATTATTGATTTTAAATTCAACAAACCGTGCGAAAACAATTATTATTAAAAAAATCAATTTAGTTTTAAATCAATGATTTATTTAAAAAAACAATGTTTTCACTATTTACAGTATGATTTAAAATGAATTTTCATTCCGAAAATTGATTTAAATTATGATATAAAACAACTGACTTAAATCACATGAACTATGTTAAAAATCAATTAAACGTTATGAAACCGAAGAAAAAGAACATCAGATTTTTTTCATTAAATAAAAAATATATTAAACTATACAGATACCTATCAAGTAAATTTCAGCAATTTTAATAAATGATTTTATTAATATTTGATCCATTTTGCCAGTTATTATTATTAATCTATTATTTTGTTATTTTTGTAATTACAATAGTTTTTATTTAAAGACTTTTATATTGTGATGTTCATTATTTATTTATTTTTACTACTGGTTTCGGCTTTTACGCCATTATCACAGGGGCGTGTTTATTTCATATTGTAAAAGTCATCTAAAGTAGAATAATCTCATTGATCTACAATATAATATAAACTTGTACCTCTGATGACGGTGTAAAAGCCGAAACTAGTAGGAACAATAGATAAGTAGTGCTCAATAGCAGTAAGTAGTCAATTATAACAACCTAAGGTATCATTAACTGGTATTATGAATAAAACCGTATTATGAATGAGTTGATTATTTTTTTTTAGAATTACACATAGGAAATTCCTTGCGGGTAGGTGCAGGCAACCAGTTATACATTGTCAATCATATGTGTAAAAACGAAAAAAAGCACGGTATGTACAATAAAGCAAATAGCAGAGTAAACATTGAAATGAAGAGATTTCATTTACGGAAATTAAAATTACAGGAAGAAGCTTCATTAAAAAGAATGTATTGTGATTTACGATTTATATTTTATTGTGCATTGTATGTCGAGTAATGGTTTAATTTATTTTGTAATTTATTCTGTAAAACGACACCGCAGTGGTACAAGTTTATTTTTGATAATATAAATGGGAAATTGGTCCAGAACCGGTGTAGCCTATCTACTGGTGTAGCTCCCTTAAACTTGTCTCCATGTGTCAATGTGCTAGCCATATATCTCTCTAAAACAAAGGCTTGGTATCATCACATTTTCTAATAACTATAATATATATGGGAAATTGGTAACTAGTCAAAGCAACCGGTGCAGCCTATCTATTGGTGTAGCTCCCTTAAACTGGTCTCTATGTGTTAATGTGCTAGCCATATATCTCTCTAAAACAAAGGCTTGATATCATCACATTTTCTAATAACTATAATATATATCAGAAATTGGTCCAGAATCGATGTAGCCTATCTACTGGTGTAGCTCTCTTAAACTGGTCTCTATGTGTTAATGTGCTAGCCATATATCTCTCTAAAACAAAGGCTTGATATCATCACATTTTCTAATAACTATAATATATATGGGAAATTGGTCCAGAACCGATGTAGCCTATCTACTGGTGTAGCTCCCTTAAACTTGTCTCTATGTGTTAATAGTGTAGTCTGCGGTTCCAGTTCACAGGAATTTCCTGAGGGGTGGCAAGATTGGAATTTGATTTGATTTATTTTGTAATTTATTCCGTAAAACGACACCGCAGTGGTAAAAGTTTATTTTTGATAATATAAATGGGAAATTTGTCCAGAACCGGTGTAGCCTATCTACTGGTGTAGCTCCCTTAAACTGGTCTCCATGTGTTAATGTGCTAGCCATATATCTCTCTAAAACAGAGGCTTGATATCATCACATTTTCTAATAACTATAATATATATAGGAAATTGGTCCAGCACCGATGTAGCCTATCTACTGGTGTAGCTCCCTTAAACTTGTCTCCATGTGTTAATGTGCTAGCCATATATCTCTCTAAAACAAAGGCTTGGTATCATCACATTTTCTAATTACTATAATATATATGGAAAATTGGTCCAGCATCGATGTAGCCTATCTACTGGTGTAGCTCCCTTAAACTTGTCTCTATGTGTTAATAGTGTAGTCTAATGTGCTAGCCATACATTTCTCCAAAACCAGGGCCTGATATCATCACATTTTCAAATAACTAGTCAAAGCAACCGGTGCAGCCTATCTATTGGTGTAGCTCCCTTAAACTGGTCTCTATGTGTTAATGTGCTAGCCATACATCTCTCTAAAACAAAGGCTTGATATCATCACATTTTCGAATAACTATAATATATATGGGAAATTGGTCCAGAATCGATGTAGCCTATCTACTGGTGTAGCTCTCTTAAACTGGTCTCTATGTGTTAATGTGATAGCCATGTATATCTCTAAAACAAAGACTTGATATCATCACATTTTCTAATAACTATAATATATATGGGAAATTGGTCTAGAACCGATGTAGCCTATCTACTGGTCTAGCTCCCTTAAACTGGTCTCTATGTGTTAATAGTGTAGTCTAATGTGCTAGCCATACATCTCTCCAAAACCAGGGCCTGATATCATCACATTTTCAAATAACTAGTCATGGCAAAATTCCTGAAATATGTGCTAGTGCAAAACATCATCCAGTTATCATCACACCGCAATGCCGCCAACTTAATTACGCGCTAAACGAAAACTCCCCCACGACCGCACGTCAACGTAACAATATTAGTGGCCCTATACATGATGAAATTTTCATCTACCCAACAAAATACTTTATTGAAGCACTAAATTTTGTAAATGTTAAATAGTGTACGTTGGGTATATTATTCAAGCAAAACTAAATTTTATATTGAAGTCCCAAGTTATTTCATTGTTTATATACGTAGGGACTTGTGCAAGCCGCACCATCAGTTTTCCAAGCATTTGTAAGTACACATCCTGAAAGCCCGTCCATAAACTTTAAATGCCAAATAAAATAAAGGATTCCCTGCAATAATGCCCGTCTTTAAAACGGATTACTATTGGAGCGCACACACATCTCTTTCAAATTTCCATTTCACGTCAATCTCGCCCAAGCGGAGTTAACTTTTCAACTGCGCTATTAAGCGCGAACAGGAAAACCCGTGTGCACACTCGGCTCTCGGCGGCAAAAAGAGGAGAGCGATTCGCTTTTAAAGCGTCCGTGATTTATGGCACGTCCGGCGTGGAGACAAACGGCGGCGATGAGGAAACGTCGGGAGCAGCGTTGAAAAAATGGGAAAAGCGGAGGGGAAAAAATAATTGGGCCGGTCGGACAATGGCGCCCGCCCGACAATGCGGCGTTTCTTTAATTTTAATTGAAAGCGGCTGCCAAAAATCCCGCCGTTCGGCCAAATAATATTTTTGAAGCTATGACCTTCCGCTTAAAAATTACGATTGTTCGCTCTAAAATAGACGGCAGTCGGAGCGGTTTCGCAACGGCCCGAAGCCAAATGCTGAAAAAACAAGATTTTATAACAGCCGGCCCATAGAATTCTACAAAAAAACCTTTTTCATTCTTCACCGTAACAATTCATTTTGTGCGAATACATTCAAAAGTTCTCAAAAATTGCCACATTCAGTTCTAACTTCAGATAGAAAACAGCAAGTAGCGCGCGAACGAGTTCAGGTTGCAATCGTTCTACTTACAAAATAAACACGTAAATAAATGGGACATCGCACAGTGGCAAAGTCTAGCTTGCGGTTGACCTCGTGGTCAACTGCGCTCGGTAGATCGCGGTCGAGGTTCAGGTCACCGTTGCCCTATTTGAAAATATACACACATTGCTGAGATATTACAAACATTACTCAACCTAACCCAAATTGACAGGGTATACAGAAAATATTGAAAATGTGAAATCAACTTAACCCTTTCGCTCCGATTAGGGCACACATTTGAAAACCTCCTGGATCTGATATTTACCAAATAGCTATGAAAACTGGATTTATTAGTAGATTGTGGTCATGTGTATAATGTGTTGCCTGAAAAATGCGCAAAAATTCATTGAAAACCGAACAATCAAACATAACCTAACAGATTGCGGTAATAAGGTGTGCACGTTGAATGGTATATTATAAAATTTTATGTTCTAAGCATGTGTAATCATTCCCGTTGCTCAGGAATCATCCAAGGTAACTAAATTATCATAATTACTAATTGTACACGGTGTACCTAATACTAATTGGTTGTAATTACGTAACCATGTAAAACATTTTTGTTCCGCTCCAGTAAAAATAGTTCTATTTTTGACATAGGCAACTTCATGTACACACATAAGACATGAAATGGCAATAAAATATTTGTCTTCATGCTATTTAAGTTTAGACCTCTATGTAAATCCTTATGGGAAATTGACCCAGAAGCAATGTAGCCTATCTACTAGTCTGCAAGCTCATTTCTTCAAAATCCCAAATATTCTCGTGAATTCAGCCCAAATTAATACCATAGGTCACAATTATGTACACATTGATAACTGTCTCACAGATGTTGCACACGTGTCTCACAGGTGTCTCACACATGTCTCATACCCTGAGACATATGTTAGACATATCATGTGTCTCACACATATCTATATATCTTAAATGCAAAGCTGTCTCACAGGTGTCTCACATGTACCTCACACCCGTCGCACAGATGTCTGACACCCGTCCCACAGATGTCTCTCACCTGTCACACACACCGGAAAAAGGTTAATTTAGATCCCTATGTAAATCATTATGGGAAATTGACCCAGAAGCAATGTAGCCTATCTACTATCTGCAAGCTCATTTCTACAAAATCCGAAATATTCTCGTGAAATCATCCCAAACTAATACCATAGGTTACAATTATGTACACATTGATAACTGTCTCACAGATGTATCACATGTGTCTCACAGGTGACACATGTCTCACACCCTGAGACATATGTGAGACATATCATGTGTCTCACACATATCTGTATATCTTTAATGCAAAGCTGTCCCACAGGTGTCTCTCATGTGCCTCACACCCATCCCACATATGTCTCACACCCGTCCCACAGATGTCTCACACCTGTCGCACACACCAGAAAAAAAAGTTAATTTAGACCCCTATGTAAATCCTTATGGGAAATTGACCCAGAAGCAATATAGCCTATCTACTTGTCTGCAAACTCATTTCTTTAAAATCCCAAATATTCTCGTGAATACAGCCCAAACTAATACCATAGGTTACTATTATGTACAGATTGATAACTGTCTCACATATGTCTCACATGTGTCTTACAGGTGTCTCACACATGTTTCACACCCTGAGACATATGTGAGACATATCATGTGTCTCACACATATCTGTTTATCTTTAATGCAAAGCTGTCTCACAGGTGTCTCACATGTGCCTCACACCCGTCCCACAGATGTCTCACACCTGTCGCACACACCGGAAAAAAAGGTTAATTTAGACCCCTATGTAGATTCTTACGTGAAATTGAGCCAGAACTATCATACCTTATCTACTTACTATAATATCAAGAAGAAATTCAAAGTACAATTCAACTATGATGTACAGCTGCGTTTCTAGTTCTATGCTCGATATGAAGAAATCCAAGATACAAAAATATATTTATCTGTAAGAGAATTTTAGTCAGCAAGAAATTACATGCCTTAAAACCAAAATTGATTAGGTAACTGCGAGGTAAAGATAGGCTCTTCGTTTGGAGTTTCCTTAAATGCCTACTCATTTCATTATTTTTTTCATACAAACATCTTGTTGTCTGATGTGTACACTGCTAAACATTATTATAAAGATTGCTGAATTATTATACTGGTTGCATTCTTAGCCAGGACAAGCTTACTGATAGATAATTAGATAATATAGCATTTACCCGAGCTTTTATTCTTTAAAATAGTTTATCAAAACTTGATGAAATTTTGACATGGTTAGAAGTATTTAAATTCTACAGCCTAGCAGGTTTTTTTTTTAATTTCTGCTGTCATTTGTTTTGGAGATTCAAGTCTAACTTGTTTTTATTTAATCTAAGATTTCGGTTTATTCATTAATTCAGATTGTCACTACATACTCTTTTACATCAAATACAATATGTTACAAATACAAATAGCAATACTTTCAATATAATTAAAAGATGATAACAAAATATTATGGGGCTGTGAAATAATCCTTAAATAAGTGTCAGAACATCGTTTTCACGACGAGCTGTTTATGGTATAAGTGAATATAGACGAATTTTATCCACAAAAAAAAAAGTTTTGTGTACGGGGCAAAGGCGAGTGTGATCATGTTTTTGAGTGGATAACATTTCTTTATTCACGTGTATCATACATCATTTTTTTCCAATTTCGTTATCATTTTTTTTTGTTTAGGCAATTTACATAAATGTTACTTAAATCGACAAATTTAAGAATTGGAGTGAAGTGTCATATTTTTTATAAACAACGAAAATTTCAAATATAGAGCGATTTTAATTTTTCTTTTACTTAATTCGTGTTGTCAATAGCAGTGTAAATAAGTATAGCTGTAAACATTTTATTCATACTTTTAATTAAACTATTATTTGAATAATTAGATTTAATACATAAATTGAGCAATTTATTATAAGGAATTGGAAAAAATATATATTTGTGTTAAATGTACATTTTACGTATTTACAGAAATGTGAAAAAGGTGGAAAGACCGCAGGTCAATAGCCAGTAAAATATGGTTACTACTGTGAAAAACGTGTTCTGACACTTATTTATTTAAAATATAACATAAACTCATATAATAATAACAAAACTTTCCAACGTTAAGACAAAACTGTTTTAAAAGGTACATAACATTTTAAACATACTCTATACTCTATAAACTCTTACATGAAATACTCTATAAACACATCAAATTGAAGATTCTATAAACTTTCTAACATCAAGCTCTCTGTATACTTTCTGAAATCAAAGAACTGAGAGACTCTAAAATAGGGGTCTTCAAACATTTTGGCAGATATTAAAATTTCTGCCCTACTTTTACTTGTATACAGTGTGAATGAAAAGTAAGAAACCACCTCTCTTGAGGCTTTATTATCATTATTAGAAAAAAAGTTTAAAACAAAAGTTTTATGGCTAATTATTTGCTTGTATTTGACGATGTCATTTTTTTGTGACGCTTAAGTTTTTGAAAATGACATATTCGATTCATTTTTAAATGGTCCCCTATGTTTTCTATTAACCAATGTGATAGCATTTGTTTTTATTTTCACGAATATCTAGAAATACTATGAGGTTGTATAACAAAAATTTCTAAGTTGGGAAACTTTGGGAAATATATTTTATATATTAAATTTTGCCCAACAGAAATTGCTGAAAATTCAGTTTTAAATAATCAATTAAATAATTTTCTAATATGTATTTATAACACTTAATAGAAGTATAGTTCACGCAAAACGTAACAATCGCAGAATATATATGCATATTGCAAAAAACATAATAATAATATCAGAGTTTCAACTAAAATCCCAATACATAAAAATACTACTGAAGTTTTAGAAGTACTTCTAAATTTACTGACACATGCCAGTACATCTGGAAAAAGGAAATAAAGGTGCAGTAAAACTAAAGAAACCAGAAACGACAAAAAGCAGAAAAGAGGAAATTGCAGAAAATTTAGTTATACATAAATATCAAAATATACAACTCGTTTATGTTGGAGGCAACTACTTCGTGATACATAATGAAATTAAATATAACAAACACTTCTATTTGTTTATATCACACTGTTTATTAAAATTAGTGACTATAGTTTCGATCACGTTCTGATCACTATCAATCTTAGAGTTTGATAGTTTGATAGGTTGATAGAACTTAAAGTTGGATATAAATAAAGAAAAGTGTTTGTTTTATTTAATTTCAAAATATACAAATTACATAAAATTTCATTAAATTTTTGGATATTCAGGTGTATTGCATATCAAAAAATGTTAGCAGTAACGTGAAAGTTTATTGACAGCATCACATTCGCATGTCAGATACATTTATGACATTTGAATGTGATGCTGGCAACTAACGTACACGTTACTGCTAATATTTTTGGATACGCAACACACCTAATTGCCACATAGTTTTACGGAAATTTTTAGAATGTGTAATCAAAATATCAACGACATTAGTAGGTACATAATTTAATTCACTATAAGTTGAGTTTTTCTTATTTAAATGTAACAAAGCAATATATCAAAAACGGTTCAAGATATTTTTCATGATATTTTAATGAGGTTATAAGTAGATGGGGAGATAAATTTAAACACATTTTTGTATTTATCCCCTCTATTTTGAGTGGTCAGGGTAACTAGAATTTCCTATAGAATGCTGGTACATTCATTTTAAAATTTAATTTTACGTTCAAAACTACGTAGGTGTAAAAAACAATGTTTTGCTCTTCCCGTTGCGGAATTAAGGTTAACAAAATTTTGATTGTATATGAAACAAAAATTACCAATAATTCAAGTTCACTTATTTGGGAATTATTATTTATTTCTATACGTTAATTTTACTTAAGTCAGTTGAGAATTTTGACGTGTTAACAATAAAAATAACGCATTTCCATGAAAATTAATAATAATTGTCATCTCAGTAAACTTGATTTGTGAAAATTGAAAAAAGTGGTTGCAAACATCCAGAAAATAGATATGCGTAAGAAGAATAGTAAATTTTGATTCAATTTTTTAAAAATAATAGAGTTAACCAATATTATTTTTTTTAAATTCAATCAAAATTTATTATTCTTCTTATGCATATCGATTTTTTGGATGTTTGCAACCACTTCTTTCATTTTTCACAATTCCTTGTAGTATGGACTAATTCTCTAATTTTTTTCAGTCCTGTCCATTGTCTGATATTCTTTAATGACATATTTATTATAGGTAAAAAACACACACAGGTTATTTTGTTAGTATCACTTTTGTTTATTTAGTAGTCTGTACAGTTTAGATACCTTAATGGTTCAAATAGTACGTTTGAAAATGACCCGTTAAGGTGTCGAAACTATAATTACTACTGAATAAATCCAAGTGATACTAACAAAGTAACCTGTGTGTGTTTTTTACCTATTTCACAATGTATCACAAAGTTGAGACGTCAAGTGTTACTGATCTACATATTTTTGATATGTCATCGTATCCAAAATTTCAAAAAGGGTACCCTTCAAAATGGAGAGATCAAGCAAATGCCCCCCCCCTGTCCGCTCACCGACATTTATTTTTTGTAAAATTTTGAAAAATATTAATTTGACAAATATATAACAGT
Organism: Othius punctulatus; assembly: GCA_951805005.1. Taxonomy (NCBI): domain Eukaryota; kingdom Metazoa; phylum Arthropoda; class Insecta; order Coleoptera; family Staphylinidae; genus Othius; species Othius punctulatus. The sequence goes on along the minus strand of OX638139.1, from coordinate 104,348,963 downwards.
TTTAGAGATATCGTCATGTAACATTTTGAAAAACTCACCCTGTTATACTGACATTTTCAGCAATTTTTATACAATATGATTAGGTTTAATGAAGTTATAAATTTCATAAATATTTTAGACAGAAATTTGGATTTCGAATTATAAAGCTTTTCGAAAAACACACCCTGTTATACTGACATTTTCAGCAATTTTCATAAAATTTGATGAGTTTCAATCAAGTTATACATTACATAAAAATTTTAGACCGATATTTAGATTTCCAAATTATCAAGAGTATCATTAATATTAGTAATATTAATATTATAAGTATCAGAATGTCCAAATTACAAAAGTTGCCTGAATATGTATTTTGTTAATGTTTGAATCAGGTTGAGAAAACTTCTATATAAATAGTTTCAAAAAATTGACGAAACTTAGAACAAATCTGCTAAACTAAAACAAGTTTTGAACTCAGCAATATCAAATAAAACTTTATTACTACGATTTTTTTTTAATAATTATATTGTAAATTAAATTGAAACTATGTGTGGATACTACTTGGTGAAACATTATGATTAGGTTAAATCAAACACTTGGTTAAAGTTTCACTGTATTGATAGAATAAACCTCTACAATTGTTTCGGCCTCACGACCATTCTCAAGAGTACAGAGATACTAAAATTAAAATTTAACAAATGTGCAATATATACTAAGCTAGAAAAATTTTACAACATGGCAATAAATGAATTACAGTCTTGGTTTTTCCGAACGGATGCCGCATAACAAAGGCGTATTATCAAAGATTAACTGTTCATTCACAATATTATTTCCCATTAGTGACCGCTTTTCGAATTTCTAGGATTTCGAGTAAATCCAGCCGCTCCCTTTGTGTCCGGTGTGCATTACCTCCAGGCTGTCATTTCTGAAGAAATGATTATTCACAATGCAATGATGCGCTAATCCCGTGTCCTCATATAAATGTCCTCCTATAAACCCATTATAATGGGTTTAAGCTGAATAATAATTCATTTCTTCGAATTTCCGTTTTTGCTGTTTAATTTTTAGCTTTAGTAGAAATAACTCTAATTAACTGTAGACAAATTGGTAGGAAATCATGATTAAATAACAAATGAAGTTGCTGCACTCTTGGGCCCTCTTTATCGAACACAGTGTATATATATACAGGGTGAGGTTCTTTTTCATTTTAAGCATAGGGCTTTTGGAAACCATAAAATATAAAGATTCGGTTAAATGAGGAAAGAGTTGTCATTTTAAGAGCTTATGCTTTTGTGTTTTGAAAAAAAAAACATAGTGTTTGAGTTATAATAAAAACTTTTTTTGTTTAATGGTAGTCATAGTTGGCTTTGACATTTTTAAGAGGGACATTTTTTCTCTTTATAACGATACAAGATCAACAAACTTATTTTTTTTTTTAATGGTAGTTTAGTTGGCTTCGACATTTTTAAAAAGGACATTTTGCTCTTTATAACGATATTCTGTATCACTATTTTTGAAACACTTTATATATAATGAAGTGTGAGAGAAACATATAAATGCCTCCTCTTGTTTAAATCTTTTTTTTTTTGAGGATATCGTCTTCATTATAATATGACTGATACATAAGTTCAGAAAAGTATACTTTTTTTCATCGTCTCAGCACGCACTGGACTGATGAGTCCCTCTAGGTTGAAACCGGTTTCCAGTTGTTTAGTTGTACTAGCTGGTAGCTAAAGGTACATTATTTCAAATTAATTTACGCTCTGTATAGTTTATCATAAGTTTGACTGGAGTGTTTCTGATAAGATAAGATAAGCATAACTTGTGAATGCCGTTTCCTGATAAAGTTAAAAATTAAGAAAGTTTATAGGAGTGCGGTATAAATTATTTAATTTAATTTTTTTTATAAACAATATACATGGTGCTCACGGATAAGCAGTGTTTCCGTGAGCACCCTGTATATTGTTCATAATATTTTTTTTATTAAATGATTTATATGGAGCATGTAATTGAAGATATTTGACGCAGGTAATGGATCACAGGCAATTATTATTATTATTTATTGTGCGTATAATATATAAAAATAATTACCATATGTATTAAGGGGGATATGTGTTATGCAGGAAGTTTTCGTGTATCCAGGTGATCCAGTTAACAATATGTAAATTAACTCGTTTGAAATTTATAAATGTGGCACTTAAAAGGCGAGCGGCTGCCGTCAAGAACAACAAACAATTCCCAACTTAAATTGTTAGCAGTTGTAAAGCACTGGCGTCCCACACTCCTCGCAGCGAGTGATTTTTAACAAGTTCGTGCATTTTTATGTCCCCGGACGGTTGCAAAGGGAGCGCTCGTAATCCGCGCCGGTAAAAACCATTCGATGCAAATGCTGGCCAAACAACTTTTTCGCCTGCCCATCTGGCTAAGCCCTGCACAAACACCGCTTCCATCTGCGCAGTATTTGTTTAAAAAGCCGGTGGTGGGGGGGGGGGGTGCACAGAAGAAAAAAATGCGGGGGCGGCGCCGCACAAAAAACGCTAAGACCTCCGGCGCGCTTTTCATTAGCGCACCCCCACCCCCCCAAACGTGCCCCCGGCACTTTTATCTCCGCCGCCGCTGTTGTTGTTGTCGGGGTTTTTCCCGCGTAACGACCCGAATAAACTTTTTCCTCTGCCCGCCGTATTAGGAATATTGTATCGAAAGAAAATAACCCTCGCACAAATAAAGCGTGCTTTCTTTACGGGCACGAAGTTTTCCAGTCCATGATGCCCCACACATGGGGGTGTTTATCGGATGGAGTGAAAACACGCGGTAATTTTTCTAAATGAATTCAATTTTCCGCCCTGATCCCTTTAAAGTGCACGGGCTGGCTTAGGGGTGGGTTTTTGGTGGCGCCCGCTGTCGCACGGCAAGCGGCGGTGAAAAAGCTGCGGGTTAATTTCGGCCGACGTGCGAATTAATTGGGGCGGAATTCTCGGGCCCGGATTGCCACGTCGTTTGTCCCCAAAATTGGCATAAGACCAAAGTTATTCTAATTGAAACGTCTCTACCACGAGGTCCGTCTATCATGGAGTAGAAATTATTTTGACCCGTTTGTTCAACAGATTGCACCTTGCAATCTGAACAGACATCTGAGAGGGAGTAGTAATATTTGGTGCAGCAGATTGCACCTTGCAATACGTAAAATTGCAACAATTTGGTATGTCTATTCTCTACAATTCAGTAAAGAGTGTCAGTTTAATTTGTTTTATGCTGAATCAATAGTATCTATTGAATAGGAACGGGAAATTCTATTCTATTTATGCATTACATATTACAATTACAAATCCTATTTTCAAGTGTACTTCGATGTACTTTCGGGGTTTTCAGTCTATGATTTTCAAAATTTCATAACCATTTGAGATTGTTGCTAAAATTCTAGAAGTTTTATGTCGTAATTATCAATAGTGGCTTACCCATTTATAGTAGTAATTTGCTATTTAACTGTAGCATTTGATGGAAGACTAGTAAACTTACCTGTAAAAAAAATACAAAAATATTAGTCATGTTTTTACAAAACCATTGAAATACTAAGCATGTTATTACCATAACTATTTACTACGAATTTCGCACATTCGTAACAATTTAGCAACAATGAAATTTAGCATTTATGAATAAAAGTTTCGAATTTTGAAAGCTCTTTGAACAACAACGAGTTGGTTTCCTTAAAGTTATAAGTAATCTGTCTAATCCATATTGTATGGTTTTGATTTTGAATGAATTAAAAGATTTAAATTCACTAGTGGATTAAAAAAAATATATTTCACTTGAATATAAAGAACAACTGCTTATGATGTCTGCTGAGAGGTATATAACGTTATTTTTAAACATAATAATACAATAATAGTTATTTATTGTACAAGTGTTTTAGATACCGTTTTATCCATGCAAGAAAATTTAAACCCACTTTAATCTTCTTGAGTGAATAAAACGCGACTAAAACACATATGCAATACAAAGTTTTATCCACAATCATGCTCATTTAGAAACAGATTTCCTCAAAAAATTAAATGACATTTTGCTCTGACAGCGGCTGTAAAGTCAAAAATTATTGTTATTGTAAAAAGTATTATAAGTTTGTCATTAATGCAAACGAAGTGAAATATGATAAAACAAACGTATTGTCTATCAATATAAATGTTAATTTTAATGTTAATAGTAATACTAAATAAATAAAATGTAGATGATTTAAGATTGTATTTTTCATTATTCCATTAGTGGAATAAAGTAATTTTATTATTCGATTAGTGGATAAAGTGGTACTTTATATGCTTCATAAGTGTGGATAAAACTCTAATTATAACGTGATTATGGATAAAAGATATTAATGACGCAATTTAGGGGTAAAGTTTTGAAAACTGACATTAGGGTGTAAGTAGTTGCATTACTAGTATTTGGAATTAACATTTTTGAATCCAATATATCATATTTAAAGCACCTGACTTTACGAATAACCGGATTTAATGTGTAATTTTCGTCAATGTATTGGACCAATATGTATATTTGGTCGCGTAAATTTTGTTTTACATACACCAAACTCTTTCATCTGATTTGAAGCATTGATTACAAAATAAGTGCAACATTTAAAATATTATTTAGCATCGTCATGGATTGTGTTAGCAAAAGAAGCTTAACACAGTTAAAGAATAGTCGCAATCGAAAAGAAATCAGATATTTAGTTGCACAAATCTGCTGAATAAAAATTTTCTTCACACAATAAATTTATAACAGAATTTCGTATTCTAAATGCAGTTTTTTGTATGTCAAGATAATTCGAATAAAAATTTTTTAACGTCTTAAAGAATAATATTGTTATTAACAGAAAATTAGCTTGCCAAAGTTAGAGAATAGTCGCAATCATAAAGAAACCAGACAACATTTTGCTGTACATATCTGCTCGATAAAAATATTTCTCTAACAATAGATATAAAGCAGATTTTCGTTGTCTAAATACAGACTTTTGTGTTTCGACATATCGCGTAATAGTGTGTATTTTGCACTTTAAAGAATAAAATTGATATATGGTTGAATCTAAATTCAAAGCATTCGCATGTATAATTTTGGTTTGACGTTCAATTTTAATTGGCATTGACATTAATTGCCAAGTTTCAATTCTTGTGGTGGATATATACTACCAGTAAAAAATAGTTAAACTTCCAGATAACTATTTGCAACTTTATCAGTAGATGGAAAAACTGATTAAACAAAAAATAAAATAATATAAAATAAGCATAAGCAAATATTTTAATGGATTCCAGGGGGCCTATGTCCAGAAGTTAATGTTATTGGCTTCATGGTGATGATGATGATGAAAGCATACGTTTATTTAGCATATGTTAAAAGTTCTATAATATATCTTGTATTTGACTCATATTAAGGTAATTTAGACAATTCCGTAAAAAACGTGTACTGCTTTCATTAAAATTTTTAACTCACACACAAACGCTACCAGTAATAAGTTCAAGACGATACAAGATAAATACACAGAGACCTACAAATTAATTTACAATATGTGTCGCATAACAGAAAAATTCAGTTTTCAGTCTTAAACAATTTTGCCTGATGAACAATTAATTGGTCTAAACCGGTTGCAAAAGCGATTAAAAATTTTAATTAAGAAAGTACACGTTTTTTCGCTGAATATTTCATAATATTTGATTCAAACCATTAGAAGTTTTGCAAAATTAAACTTTTGTAGAAAAATAAAACCACAGATATTGTGAATTAAGGTCAGGACAATTGTCGTAAATTTGGGCCTAGCTTTGGGTGCTACTACAATTTTTCAATTTCTCTACGAATATACCTAATAATTGTTTAATAATGTCTACAAGAAACTGGTGAACTTTCCACAATAAATTAAAAGCAGATTTTCATTTTCAAAATAAATATTTTTGAGAATAAAAATTTTGAAAAGAGATGTTGCTGATTGAGAATTTTAAGAGCCAAATTTTGTTATTCTAAATTTTGGAAATTATTTTTTTAATTAAATTTTGTTTAAATACAGTAGAAAGAATTATCGCATATTTTTATTTGTTTTTGTTTCTATCTACAAACACGCAACACATCCGCAACTTACAAAAAATAATAATTTAGTGTTTTAGAATATGCGATAATTCTAATTAGTGTATATTAGCTAACATGTTTGATAAATAGATAGATAGTTTATTAATGCTAGTACACACAAAAAAATGTTTACACAGGTCAGGATCAAAAATACAGTAAGTAGTGAACATAAACAATACCCATAATCATAATAACCACACACATAATCGTACAATTAATTATAGTCGTGTAAGCGATAACAGATTTTTACACAATTAGGCATATCAATAGTAACAGCAACTTTTCGAGAATTTCATATCATAACTGGGAAATCACTGAGAAGTACAATACACCTCCAATGAATATACATTGTACAAATACACCATAGAAATATACTATAAGAATACAACACAAAAATACACTATGGAAGCACTATGAAAGTACACTACAAAAAGTGTATTAGAAGTTACTAAGATACATCGTGTATTAAGTGAGACTGAAGATATTGCACATATCAATTTATTAGATATGTTCAAAATTAGTAAGGCAATCATCAATGGTAGTAATTTAAGTAACGACCAATTATTTTTGGACAATACACTATTATTCACCTATATAACTTTTATGGATTTTTTAAATATATTTGATCAATATTTCATTTAATTTGTCAAAAAATATCTCCCATTTCATCAGCACTTCAAAATGGAAAGGGTTAAATAATTATAGATTTTTTTCTATGAAACGGTGAAACTTAAACCAAAAGTTTTTCTTTATATTTAGTTTTAGGTGATTAATAATTTTGAAAACAGCATATCGTGAAAGTCAGTAGCAAAAGTGGAGTATTCTTACTGAGAATATGACGAAGATGAAGTATATGAAGAATATGAAAACAGAGAAGAATGAAATTCATAGTTTGCAAGCGGATCTTATACAGAGCCTTCAAGAACGTTGTGTCCACTTTTACGATTGATACTAATAGATGGCACTGTTCAATATGCAAAATAAGTACGTCTTGCAACATTACTGAAATATTTCCTAGGATACAAGAACATATTCTAACCTGTTTTTTTTTTCAAATGTCATCAGTTATCAGTATTTTGTTTGACGCTGTCTATAAATGGACTTAAGCTTGACAGTTGATTTTGCGATTAAACCTAATTTAGAATTTACATTGACACTGTTTTGTCATGTTGTCATATATCCCAAATATTTTATGCCAAGAGTTCCATCTGTTGGCACTAATTAAAAAATTGGGCACTACTTTCTCGAACGTTCAGTGTAATATCATTAAAATGTTGAAATCCATTATTTCAAAACCATATACTGAACAATTTTGTGGCACCATTCTGTTATGTAAATTTTTTCTTTGGACAATAAATTTAAAGCTGATTTTAAAAAAGAAAAAATATTATAAAATAGTTATTTATAACTGAAATAAAAATCACAGCACATTTTCTACATTCAAAATTTTGAAAGCAGAATTTAATAATTTCAAACTGTAGATTTGAAATTATTTTGAAATGACTTTTCAAATAGATTTATGTAATTCAATGGGGTTGGGATCAATGGGATGAGATATAGCAGTAAGTTAATATAATTTTCCATAATACGTAAACATTTTCTTCTTATACTAGAAGTAATGGGCTCAAATATTATTTCTTCACACACATGTTTCTGCGTATTGAACAGTAAGTTAAGGCTCCTACTAATAATTATTAGTGTGTTGGATTCTATGTAAAAATTCTATTTAAAGATGTAAAAAATTTCTTTAGACAATAAATTTAGAGCTGATTTTCATCTCCCAGATGAAGATTTTAAAACAGTTATTGTTGATTGAAAATTTTCACCGCACATTTTCTTCATTCAAAATTTTGAAAACAGAAGTTTATAATGTAAAACGCTTAAAATAGATTTATGTAATTCAATGAGGTTGGGATCAATGGGATGAGATATAGCAGTAAGTTAATATAATTTTGTATAAAACGTAAACATTTACTTCTTATACTAGTAGTAATGGGATAAGTTAATATTACTTCACACAAATGTTTCTGCGTATTGAACAGTAAGTTAAGACTCCGACTAATAATTAGTAGTGTGTTCGATGCTATGTAAAAATTCTATGTGAAGATGTAAAAATTTTCTTTGAACAATAAATTTAGAGCAGATTTTCATCTTCCAGATAAAGATTTTGAAAATACATGATGCTGATTGAAATTTTTCACAGCACATTTTCTTCATTCATAATTTTGAAAGCAGAAGTTTATAATGTAAAACGTTTAAAATAGATTTATGTAATTCAATGGGAATAATATAATTTTGAATAAAACGTACACATTTTCTTCTTATACTAGTAGTAATGGGATAAGTTAATATTACTTCACACAAATGTTTCTGCATATTGAGCAGTAAGTTAAGGCTCTGACTAATAATTAGTCATGGGTTCGATTCTCGTCCAATGTTTCGAACAATTTGCAATTTTCTCAACGTAAGTACACATGAAACACTCACAACCCAAATTACAGCCCAAATTATAGATTTTACATGGTTTGATTTAGTTCACTCCTGGTTCTGGCAAGTGTAAAATCACCAATGCAAGAATATAATATATTAGTTTTTATACTTCTAGTCACAGATATGAAGATTAATTATTGTCAATTTATTTAGAAAGAATTAAAAAAATATATTTAAAAAAAACTCTTCTAAACCGTAGACTGTAAACTCTCTAAAAACTATTTTATCCAAATCACATTAAGATTATAGAATTGCAGCCTCCATTGTAACTTGATTTCTTTTAAATCAAGGGTGAAAACTTTCGCAGGAATAAATTTACCGACACGATGCTCTATTTCTTTTCAGATAATAAAAAAAAATCGAGAAAATCGAGAAAATTCGGCAAAATTTGAGAAAAATTTTCAAAATCGAAAAAAATCGACAAGATCGACAAAACTTGAGAAAATCGAGGAAGTTCCAGAAAATAGAGAAAAATCGAGGTAATCCTAAACAAATAATTCCAGAAAATGAAACACTTCGATTTTCGAGTTAAGGAAAACATCCACACGGGGATACAGCGAACCTTAATCTGTTTTTTTTTTCTTCATCTAATTAACTATCAAGTATATCAAATGACCCATAGTTAACTAGTTCTATTCTCTGGAAGACAAATTCTAGGTATTATTTCAATTAAAAGTCAACGGGATGTGTTACGGGATTTTTCCGCAAAAAACAAGCTGTTACTGAATAAATTCCTCGTAAAGCTTCCACCCTGTAGGTAAATCGTCGACGAAGTAGAAAAGTATCTGCTTACGTTTCTTGCAACTTATTATCTTTTATTCCTCCCATTTTTCTTAGTACTTGTAGGTATTACGCTCTTTATACTTTACCTGAAATCGAGGCTCAAGTTATTCCTGAAACCGATCGTCTCGTTAGGGTTTATAATAAACGTGCTTCTCCTTATTTCAGCAACTTAAGCACACGCCCAGACAGAGAACCGACGATTATCGAGCTTTATTTATTATCGATGTTGCTATGAAGTAAACAGCGCTGAGTTGTAATTTCTATGCAGAACAAACTCCCCGTATAATGAAACATCTAGTCCCTCACCTGATCGCTGCACGGAGCTGCAAATATTTGATTACGAAATCAATTTGATTGCTCCCGCACATGCTCAAGCGCTATCTACAGAGTTATGCCCATAAAATGAAGTGCTCGGGCTTAGCGCTTTAGTAGATACATGTCGCGGAAACTAGAATACAGATTACAAATTTAATAAAGATATATTTCAGAGCACCGTTAAAAAAATCAATTTTGCTCAATATAACGACGATATCTATTATCGTTGTAGTTCGTGTATACATTGGCACACTGGTGAAAATCCGAATAAGTTTCAAGATGCAGCTGGGATCGGGTTAATTGAGTGTGAACCATCGAAGATATTTGTCAGTGTAACATAACTTGCATCAATTCGTATCGAATAAGACCTGAGGCAGAAAGGGTGTCATCATTATATAACTACTACACAGTGGTCCTCGACAGTAAATGGGTCTAAATAAAATGGCGCCATAGAATGACTTCAGATCCTGCAGTACATTTATAAGGGTTACAAAAATGTCAAATTGAATATCGAATCTGATCCTTAATTCATTTTTTAGATGACGAAATTTTTATCTACACCTACCTTCCCCAATTACATTTTTTAGTATCTCTGTAACGATTCCAAAATGACTATGGGTCTTTTTTGGTTTGAAAGTTGGTAGCCGTGCGCGGACACATTCGGATGCATGTGTTTACCTCTGCGGGTCCACACACATGCATCGGTTCATTTCCTCTCCAGCCACAGACGAGTGCGTAGCAAATGTGAGTGACGCGATAGTTTAAAGTTTTTATATACCTACACTGTTAGTACGGATTAAATCGTCGTCGCCCATGCCTACTCCGTTTGGAGGATAAAACGCTAACGCAGGTAACTGTGCAAGAGAACTGATTTACGCTCGGCTCACCACCAAATGGGTGAGTACTAGGTAGAACGAAATATAATATTTTATTGCTGATACGCACTGTGGTTTCTAGGTATCTAGTTAGAGACCTAGGTGTAGTTAGAGGCCTAAGTGGTTAGTTAGAGACTAATCCATGATTCATTGTAGCTCTAACTCTGATTGCGTCAGGCCCCGAGGCGAACGCATGGTACGGAACGTGCCGCCGACAATATACGAGGACCGATCGTAAGGTAGCCGCTGACGGAGGGACGTGCCAGAAGCTGCTCAAAACGAAGGCCATAATTTATTTAATTTAATGACTTTTAATTGACTTTTTTCTTCTTAATAACTTCAGTTTAAATCTTATATATTTTTCTTAGTAACTTCAATTTATATTTTATATTTTTCTTCGTGTGTATACATTTTCATTGCACCGCGTTTATGTAGTGTACGTGTTCTTGGCGCCATTGTAAAGGAGGTATTTCCGTAAGTAGGTTACATTACGCGATTCGTGTCTGCGGATTTTGGCCGCAGTTTTGTTCAATTTTGAGTTCAGCGGAAACGGTGTAATTACTTTCAGGGCGGAATTATTCTCTTTCGGGTGACAGCGAGACACGGTGTCCGTCATTGTGTGTGTTGAATAAACGCAATATTGTTGACAGCGCCAAAATTTAGACATTTTTATTACCCCAAATTCTCTGAAGAAATTTCTTAAACCCTTGTTCTTATTTTTTTTTTATTTATTCTTTATCAATTCTCACCTTGAGACATTTCAAATATTTGGTGGCGTGGGCGTTAGATGGTCAGCTGTTGCGATATTTTCGTAGTTTTGCTTTTTTTATTGAGAAGTTCGATATCTTAAATTCCAAATTTCCTGTATCTATCTGCAACACTTGTCATTAAACTCTCACTGAGAGACAAAGTAGTGATGTTCGAAGACCATTACCAACTATGCCAAACTTTGAAGATCTAAAGTTACCCAAAGAAACTCGAGGCCATCACAATGAATGCAATTGCTACATATGTTAAATTGAAAGATTGAAGACTATACAAAAAGGGGAACAAAGGACCAGGTCATGTTCGTATAATAATAACTACAATTAATACAAAGAATGGACTTTACGGCTCATCAAGTAATTCAAATTTTCCGAATCCGCTTTTTCCCCGAACTGTAGAAACATCTATGTTTCTGTCACCACACTGCAAAAATTATATGCAACAAGTTGGTAAAGCCAGAACTCATTCTTCATGCACTTCCAGTGATGCTCGTAAATATATATGATGAAAATTATAGAAAGCCTACCAGGAAAACAGCAGAAACAAGTTGTGACCTCAATCCTGAAGAAAATTATAGATCGAAATTTGGAAAATGATAACATAAGCTCTCATTACCAAAATGTTAAAGCAAATCTAGTTTCTAGTGGATGTAGTTCAAAGTTGGTCTTAAATCCAAAACCTGAAAGAGAAATCGAATGCAATGTAGTTTTTCGAATCAATTCTCTTGATCACTTTCGAGTAAATTCTAGTTCGTCGTCCAACTAAATGAAAATACTGACAAATTTTTCACGCAGGTTACAAGTCTGTACCAGTACATCATAAGTAGCATACTTCGAAGAAATCCAAAATATTAGAAGACATGTATAAGTCCGATACCTTTGCATTTATTGTTGAAGGTGATACGAATAAAGAATTGAGGCCTGTTTTTTGGGCAGATACAGAGGAGCTACTAGAATCTGTTTAAAATGCACGAAATCAAACTGAAAATTATGTAATATAAATTATGGCAGGGGATGGGAGGGCAATGGTACATTAAATTCTGCATTACTATCATCCCCGAAAACGACTCTGCTGTTCTCGACTGTGGTAAAGTTCTGAAGAAATTGAAAATAACTTTCCCCCAAGAAGAAGATGTTATTCAGAAGGAGGAAGCATTGTGTAAAGGGGAAAGCTGAAGATGTACTGAAGAAATTGAAAATAAGTTTCCCCCAAAAAGGAGATTTTATGCAGAACTGTGCACAGGTTAATTATGATATGTATTGTACCGAAAATTATAGAAACATACGAAAACGTCGAAATTTTATTCAAGTTAACCAAAATAAACAACTTTCCTTTCAAATTCGTTTCAGACTTCAAGATCTTACTTCTCGTAATTGGACCGCAAACTATCTTCTTATCCATGCCCATATTGTTTTATAACTTTGAGAAATCTGCACGATTGTGACGAAAATATGGATATAAATGATAATAATTACAATGAGTTTAACAGCAATAAAATTTCAGTAGAATTGTATTTGATTCGTTTGTAAGTTAAAACCTTACGGAAATTTAAAACAAAATTATGGAAAATTTATTTCACTTGGTAGCAACAAGGAATCTGCGAAATATTCCCAGAGCACAATTAACCACCCACTCTTCGAAGAATCAGATGATGTGATTGTGATTGAAAAATGCGTGATCCCAGAATTACATCTTTTACAAGGGTTTGTAAATCCTCATTTTTGGGATCGCATTGATCCACTTCTTGGAAGAGATAGTGCTTTAATGTGGCCAAAAAAGTTGAAACTGATAGCAAAAAATTACCAAGGGGAAATTACTAAGTATCAAATGCAAAGTTAAAAACTTAAGGAAATATAAAACAAAATTATGGAAAATTTATTTCACTTGGTAGCAACAAGGAATCTGCAAAATATTCCCAGAGCACAATTAACCACCCACTCTTCGAAGAATCAGATGATGTGATTGTGATTGAAACATGCGTGATCCCAGAATTACATCTTTTACAAGGGTTTGTAAATCCTCATTTTTGGGATGGCATTGATCCACTTCTTGGAAGAGATAGTGCTTTAATGTAGCCAATAAAGTTGAAACTGATAGCAAAAAATTACCAAGGGGAAATTACCAAGGGGAAATTACCAAGTATCAAATGCAAAGTTAAAAACTTAAGGAAATATAAAACAAAATTATGGAAAATTTATTTCACTTGGTAGCAACAACAAATCTGCGAAATATTTTCAGAGCACAATTTACCACCCATTCTTCGAAGAATCAGATGATGTGATTGTGATTGCAAAATGCGTGATAGCAGAATTACATCTTTTACAAGGGTTTGTAAATCCTCATTTTTTAGATGACATTGATCCGCTTCTTGGAAGAAAAAGTGCTTTTATGAGGACAAAAATGTTGAAACTGATAGCAATAAAATTCTCAAGGAGAAATATTTGAAGGCAATGCTTGCCGAAAACTATTAAAAGAAGCAGATAGACTAACGGATCAAAATAAACTCGGCGATCAGAGTCCGCTTGTTTTAGTTCCATATATTTCCTCTTTTAAACTAATTATCACTAGAGTAGAAGACCTTTTCTCGACAAACAAGCTTGGTTCACTACCAAAACTAAAAACATACATTTACTTACTGAGAAAATCGCTAGAAGCAACTGGAGTCTCAAACACGCTAAAAATACATTATTCTGGAACATATAATTAATTCTCTATCATTTCTTGAAGAAGACGGATTGGTTTCTGGTCTAAGCAAGCAGGGCAATCACCCCACAAAAATTTTCTAAAGTACTGGAACAGGTACAAAATAAATCTTATTGATGATGATCATTATCTTACCGATTTAAAAAAAGAGCTATCGTCGAATTTTCTTCTCTGCACTTGTAAATAAACGTTCTTTCACAAAGTGGCCAATAATTTTATTGCACTGACATCATTACTAATCAATGAGGAGGATCAAGGAAACTTCCTGGCAGCCTCATCGATTAGTGAGGCCTTTGTCTACCTTTTTGTGTACCTTCCGTCTTTCAATTAAACATATGTAGCAATTGCATTCATTATGATGACCTCCAGTTTCTTTGGGTAACATTAGATCATCAAAGTTTGGCATGGTTGGTAATCGTCTTCGAACATCACTACTTTGTTTCTTAGTAAGAGTGTAATGACAAGTGTTGCAGATAGATACAGGAAATTTGGAATTTAAGATATCGAACTTCTCATTAAAAAAAGCAAAACTAAAATCTAAAAATCATATAAAATTTAAACTGAAGTTATTAAGAAGAAAAAAATAAGAAATTTAAACTGTGAAAATATTAATAAATTAAGTTCTTTTTGATGATGATCATTATCTTACCGAATTCAAAAAGAGCTATAGTCGAATTTTCTTCTCTGAACTTGTAAATAAACGTTCTTTCACAAACTGGCCAATAATTGTATTGCACTGACATCATTACTAATCAATGAGGAGGATCAAGGAAACTTCCTGGCAGCCTCACTAATCGATGAGGCTGTCAGGATTTTCTTACTTCTTAAATGTTTATAGTTACTTAAACAGTACTAAACCTTTTCGATAGCTTGAGCTATTAATGGAAAATACGACTTCTTGCCCCTGATGGAAGTCCTGTAGAGACTTATATTTTTATCACAATGGTCAACACCACCCATCTGTTCATTGTACGAATCATGTGGGGTTGATCAACATTTTTTTTTTCTCTTTCTGTGAGAACCTCTTTACTTTCTGCACAGGTTATATCATACCAACAGCATTTGAGCACATACTTATAATTTTGTTGTCATTCAATTGAACAGCCATTATTTTATTTTCCTCGCACATTTTGTATTCATAGTACCGGCTACATTTTTTTTTTCAGTCCATCCAAGGAAATTGTTTATTTAGGAGCCTATTTGTCCTGATTGTTTCCGTACCAAGTATATTATTTTCTAACATGTTTTTTGGAAGTGGCAAAGAAGTAAAAAAATTATCACAATATAAATGAAATTTTGTATTTGGCCACTTAGATTGTAGAACACCAATATAAGATAGTACCACACCTGCCCCTACTCCAAGTTCCCTATATTTCGTTCTATTATGAGACTTGCTCCTTGATAAGGTTCGAACCAGTATACATATCCCAACCGAGAACAACCCATCCACAGCTTATAGCCATATCGAATTGGCTTGGCACGGATATACTGCTTACATCTATGACGGCCATAGTAAGGGACCATTGCTTGATCTATGTCTTAGGTATCAAATTGTATTATTGGCTAATAATTGATAATTAATATTAGAGGCGGGATATGTGCCTTTACTTGTTTATATAAGCCGGAGCGACGTGCTCAGCTTACGAACGAATAACGAACGGGCATTCAGTATTGAGCCCTTATGGAGTGTGTATGCAAGTTCGGGTGCTAATTGTGGTGAATGGATGTGTGATCTACTGTTTTGGTGTGCGTTGCAATGTGGACGGTTATGGATTAGGTGATGAAATGGATTAAAGGTCAGTACCTAAACTACAATATGTATATCAGATTGAGGTGTTCCCACATATGTAATTAGATTGTAATATTCACATTATGTAAAGGCATTATTCGTTGTAACTGCGGGGCTCGCATAAAGGGGAGGTTCGTCCTACTAAATGAAATAAGAGAAGTTCGTCCTAGTAAATAAAATAAGAGTGGTTCGTCCTAGTAAATGAAATAAGAGAGGTTCGTCCTAGTAAATGAAATAAGAGAGGTTCGTCCTAGTAAATGAAATAAAAGAGGCTCGTCCAAGAGGTTCGTCCTAGTAATTGAAATAAGAGGGGTTCGTCCTAGAGGTTCGTCCTAGTAATTGAAGTAAGAGAGGTTCGTCCTAGAGGTTCGTCCTAGTAAATGAAATAAGAGAGGTTCGTTCTAGAGGTTCGTCCTAGTAAATGAAATAAGAGAGGTTCGTCCTAGAGGTTCGTCCTAGTAGTAGCAATACGAGAGGTTCGTCCCAGTAATTGAAATAAGAGAGGTTCGTCCTAGTAATTGCAATAAGAGAGGTACGTTCTAGTAACTGAAATAAGAGAGGTTCGTCCTAGTAAGAGTCTCACTGCTTTGCACATGAAAGTGAATTACAATAGTCGTAGAGAATAATGGTCAAAGCCGTGACTGCTAGGAATCCAGTTGGCGAGAGAACAACTGGTGGGGGAAGGGGAGATGCTCCCCCAGTAAGTCCTTCCAATTATAGTTAATATACAATACTAAAAGAATACTCTTTATATGTGGGGAAATCATTTGGAGCCAATGCCATCTTCGGATTGAGTTCAATATAAAGCCTGCGGATCTTGACCAATCAAAATACAGTATATTATGTAAGTGATTACTATTATCACTAGGTAAAATGGCGAAAATTTATGTATTAAATATGGCGTCAAGTTAAGGCTACGATTGGAAAAACAACTAGCTTAACATATGCTACGAGGCAAAGGGGCTACTCTCAAAATTTCTTGATTGAGATGCGTAAATATAGGCCTTACTTTGGCGAATTTGTCAGTTTGGCTCAGACTATTATTATCTGCAACATGAAAATAGCTCATAATAAACTCAAAGCGATCTCTAGATATAGCCGATGCAACTGGATGATTATATGCGTCCTTTTCTTGCTCCCAAAACATACGACGTTTAGGTAACTGAACATATCCACTCAAATAAGTACTCCCAAGAAAGTCTTTATTTCGGTTGGAGTAATATTTCCTGGATTGTTTTTTTGGGAAGCATATTTATTTGATTCTCTCACAATCAAGTCAATAAAGTTTTTATCGAAAAATAACTCAAATAATTCTAATGCATTTAACTGCTTTGGCTCATTATTTGCGTCTTTTAGCTATTCTACAGCATCTTGTACATCAAAATCTTTATTTACTCATTTATATATTTTTTTTTTCCGCCTTCCAGGCTAAAGCAATTTCGCTAGGGGAATGTCGTCTTCACTTTCGAATTGTTTATCTGCATTATCGTGTTGATTTGGGTTGGGTTGGGCATGCATTATTTCTGCCGGTCCTCTTAGTTGACTAGCTGGTAGATTGTTGGCATTGAAGTTCTGCTCATCTCCAGAATCTTCGTCAGTAAGCCACAAACATGAGTTTTCAGAAGGAAGGAAGGCAATATCTGCCTCTATTTACCACCATTGCAAGAGCCTCTATGAGAGTTAACCCTCTACAATAAAATAAATGTCATCAAATCATATTGACCCGGTACCGATTTCATTTCATTTTTTGAAACTTATTTATGAAAATAAAACAAAGTAAATCATAGTTACTTATATTACTAGCGCCCTACATGTAGGACCGCTGTATAAATATTCTTGATTTTAACACATCTCTTAATATAACCTAAAAATTTCAGCTGTCACACATAATTCTAGTATTTGTAATACCTAATCCAGAATTACTTGACAAATGTGATTTATAAATATAAAAATATACATACCCTATAAAATTGATGTCGCGTGGTTCAATTTTCACAGATTTAATTGTTTTATATCTCGCTTATAAATACCTCCTTCTGTTGAATTACTATGAAGTATCACTACACTATATCTCGCTTATAAATACCTTCATCTGTCAAATTACTATGAAGTATCACTACTCCTACTTATTTGAACAGAAAATGGTAGAGGGGGCTAACATAGTAGGGCATATAAGATTAGTATGATTTTTTTTAAACTACCGTCTACATATAGGACTATAGGCAAATCTGGGTTGCAGCACTAAACCATTCGAAACATTTAAATGTTCATTCTTCTATAGTTTTTGAAGTAAATCCTTGGGCTCTTAAATTATAAAAACAAAAGAATTAAGGTTTAAATTCGATTTGCAGTTTGACATTTTTGTGACTCTTATACAAGTACTTCACAGGATCTGAAGTCATTTTATGGAGCCATTTTAATAAAACCCATTTGCTGTCGAGGATCACTAAAATAAGAATACTTTATAGTTAAAAGTTATGTACTTTATACTTTGGACATAATTCATATCCCAAAATACCATATGGATTCCAGGAATGTTTATTGCGGAGAATCAGAAAACTTTTATGATCTCCAATTACTCCCCGTTCTCCCCAACCACACACTGTAGATGTTTCATTTCCGCGTATCAGCCTCCTGTGCCTCCTTGGTTTTCGCTGGAATGACATTTCAATTGACAGCAGATCAATACTGCCAATCACGGCGAATTCCCCCAATTTGTTACGCGAACCGCGGAGCGCACCCCGTCATCGCCGCATCGGAGAACCATAACAAGGTGGGGAAAAATGCTTCACACCGGCGCCTCCACCACCACCACCACCCCCGCGGGTTTCCCCGGCGCCTCCACCATCACCACCCCCGCGGGATCCACCGCCGCCTCCACCATCGCCACCCCACCGCGTTTCGAGCGGCGCCGCAGCCCTCATCGGGCATGCAAATTTCCGGGGCGCCCGTAAATCCACCCGCCCCCAGGAAAATAACGCGAACGTATGGCAAGCGCGACGGGAGAACTTTTTTTTATGTGCGCACACACACATATGGCACGCTTTGCATAGGGAATAACAACATTTACCCCGTGGAAATAAATATGCCGGCAAGGATACGCTTTTAGAGCGATGCGTGCCGCGGGCAGAGGGCTAAAAAACTAATGGCGTTTTTTGCGCACCCGAAAGTGTAAGGCGTGGGCAAAAAAAGTCCACTGGAATGGAAATTTAAGTTATAGCACCGATTCTATGGAAACGTGAAATTTTTATTATTACTGCGAGATATACTAATAATTTCTATACATACCCATATACCCCCATAATTATTACACAGATAGATAATATTTTTTATGCCTTAGTATTATTATATATTATATATGTATGCACGTATGTATGCATGTATATATGTATGTATGTATGTATGTACGTATGAATTCATGTATGTATGTGTGTATGTAAGTATGTATGTATGTATGTATGTATGTATGTATGTATGTATGTATGTATGTATGTATGTATATATGTATGTGTATGTGTATCTATGTGTGTATGTATGTATGTTTCTTGACTTGTGAAAACTATTTTGTTTCTTAACACTAATAAATACTATGTATGTATTATTGATTTTCTATGTCTGATGCCTTTTGTATTATTATGCCCAAGTATTATTATTAAGTGGATCAAAATTTTGTTGTTGTTAATCTTGTCTATCTTAGATAGGTCCAAGTTAATAATTTCGATTTCTTTGTGATGTTTTATGGTATGTTTGTATGTATGTTTGTATGTGTGTATGTATTTATGTATGTTTGTATATTTGTATTGTTTATGTCCTATGTTTTATGCCTCATGTAATATTATGCCCAAATATTATTATTATGTGAATAAAAATTTTTTTGTAGTTAATCTTGTCTATCTTAGACACGTCCTAGTTGATAATTACGGTTTCTTTGTGGGCTCCAGATGTTTGATGGTTTAGGGATAGTGGCTTTTTTTTTCAGTGAATAATCCAGTGGAGCGACGTGTGTTGCCGTAAAAAAATTTGGGAAAATGTGCAGGGGCGGGCGCGTACGTGGGTCGAATATTCGTTGAATATAAAAAAGGCGTCACGAAGGACGGTCGCTGTGCATGCTAACTGGAGCGTGCATATTTCCTGTCCCGTGTAAAAATAGGGAGCGCACACACTTCACCGTTCCATTCTTTAGGCGGACGGTGCGAAGATAAAAGATTAAATGTCGTAGGAGCCATTGAACCGATCCGATTCGTTGTGAGTGCATAAAAAAGAGAATAAGAGCATCGGCGGTTGGGGAAACAAGAGGAAATTAAATGAATTGTGTTACGTGACCAAATATTGCGTATATTTTTTTAAATAAGAATCAAAAGTGGAGAAGCCATAATTGCTGCTAAAAGTTAATATACTCACTCGTAATTCTTCGTAAGGGGGATGCTAATAAAAAATACAGGATATTGTTTGTGCAATTGTACTCGCAAAATTGTTTTTTTTTCAACTTTTGACATTCATTAGAAAGTGTCAAAAAACTGCAATGTTTTCTCATTCATTTACAGAAAAAACGATTTTAAAACCTCTAAGCAATAAAAGGGGTTAGAACAAAAACTGCATACGTACAATATTTGATATTTATGAGACAAGTGTGTTCTGTAAAAGGTGAGATACCTATTTATTGCAATAAAAACGATGCCAGTAGTTTTAATTTCATTTAACAATATCTATTGAATAGTAGAAAGATAGTGAAGATAGCATAACCCGCCGACACTAGTCACTAATAAGCAAAACATAAGAAGATAAAAATATTTTATTTAATTATAACCAATACGTATAAAATAACAAAGACAAAAATCATATAAAAAACAGATAATAATTGCATTAAAATTTTAATAGACATATACAGGGTGTTAAAAAAAGAAAAAGAAATCTTTAAGGGGGTAGTAGTATGAACCACAACAAAGAAAAAAGTCTTAATAAACATGGGTCCTTAAGTAACGGTTTCGGAAATATGGAAGATTATTTCTTTTTTACCTCCTTTTTTTTATTTTGCTACAACTTGCATTTTCTTAACATAGTTGGCTGATGTTTTGTGAAATAAACATTCAGTATTTGATAGTATTGCAAAATTTTCATCAAGTTTCCCTTTTTCATTGAAATAATGCATTTTTCAATGAAAATAGGAAACATTGATCCCATAATAGCAGTAATTAAGTTTTATTGTTATGATTTAATTATCGTTGTAACTTGCAGAAATTTCAATAAATATTACAAAATTAGTACTACAAACTACAATATTACAACAGTTTCATAATTTTTTTATTGTAAATTAATAAATTTCACTATAAAATTCAATATATCATTCATGATAATGCCATCATTCGTATTATAAACTTCATGATTTATATATAAAAATCAGCAGCAGTTATGAACATTTTATTATAAACTGCCAAATTTTAACTGAAAATGCAAAACATTATTGGCATTTGGAAAATGTGTACCTATTACAAATAACAAAATTTCAGCAGCATTTATAACTATGAAAATGTTGTTGTAAATTGATAAATTTTACTATGAAATGCAAAATGAAATATTTAATGTAGCATCTGCATCTGACATTCGAATGTGATGCTGGCAAATAACGTACACGTTACTGTTAACGTTTTTGTGCTCAAAACAAAAATGTGAACCAAATATTCAGGTGTATTGCGTATCATAAAAATGTTACAGTAATGTGTACGACTGTACGTTACTTTACAGCATCACATTTGATTGTGAGATGCGTGCATATCATAAATGCATGTGACATTTGAATATGATGCTGTCAAGTAACGTACACGTTACTGTAACGTATTTTTTTATATGCAATACACGTGATGGTCAATATGCAGTATGTACACTTCTTCATAGAATACTATGATTCTGGAAGGCTGTTCCATGTCTGAAAAACAATTTTAAATGTTCAAAGTTCAGTCCAATTGTGACCTGATATTAATTTAAATAAGAGTCTGAACACAGATTATGAACAGTAAATTACAATTTAAAATCGGCATTATCTAAATTAGGAAATTTTAAAAAATCTAATATTCGCATATTACCGGTTTTGTGCTTGGTATATCTCTTGGAACCTTTTGAGGAAGGAATTTCGCATTTATCTCTACAACATTTATAATAATTTAAATCTATTGTAGCTCCAGATTTATGGTGTTTCTTCAGAAAACAAAAAAAAAACAAGTTGCAAGTCCAAAGCCAACAAAAGTAGATTTTGTTCAAAACTTCAAATTTCCTCCAGCATAAATTCCTTTTCTTTGTAGTTTTAAATTCAATTTATTCAAGTGTGATGTTATGTCTATTAAGAAGTAGAACATCTTTATCCAATTGTCATCAGATACTTCTGGTGAATCAGTATTTTTATCAACCAAGAAAATCTAGAAACAGGCATAATACGAATCGTTTCAAAACTCGCGAAAGCCATCTAACTTAATTATGAATGAGCAGGTCAGAATATTTGTTATCAACTATACGAAATAGTTTTTAAAATTTGTTTAGTGCTGGCAGCGGTTACTTTGTGATACATTTGTATTATTAATAATAATAAACAAAGTAGTTGTGGAATTTTTTGTTTTTGAAATGGTTGATTATATAAGCTTCTTGCCATGATTGTGTTTATTATCTTAATAACGATTTCCATTACTTTACAGATTTTGTCAGGCAAGGATTGCGCACAGAAAGCTTCTTGATGAATAATGCAATGAAAGCCCAAAATTTTGAAATCCTTTCGTCTGGTCTCCACAGCCAGAAATCCTGTATTTGCTTCAACTATGCATTTTGCACATTAGTGGAAATATGAGTATCGAGCCGAAATGAAGTTTTGCTGCGCAATAATTAATTTATATTACATTACTATTATCGCTCATTTGAATCTTAGTTTCCATCTTAGATACTACATTGCTATAAAAACTGTTGATTATAATAAATAAGGTTTTATAGAAACAAAGCTTTCTGTGATAAAATGTGGTAAATACCTAGTAATCATTTAAATTTTAGCTCTAGCACTTATAGAGCTGAAATTTAAATGATCGGTATGTACAACTTTAACATGAATTTGTTAAAACCGTTGTCTTTAGTAGGAAATTGCCTGTATTTTATAAGGAGAGCATTCTACCTCAAAGATATACTTATACATAAAAGTCTTCAGTATTGCAGAATTGCATTTAATGGGCATATTTTTAATTTATTTTCTGTGCTACGAATCAATCAAAAGCTTGCAAATATAACATCTTTGTTGCTTACATTCGGAACAATGATATAATATTATTATAAAATCAGATAAATAATAGCAACAATTTTTGACTTGATAAATGATAGCAACAATTTTTGAATAAAAGTGATTAATATTGAACAATTCCGTGGTTTAGAAAGTTTTTGTAGAGGTGTTCGATACGTGTAACATTAGTGAATGAATTAGTTTGCGATATGTTTTTATAATACAGGAAAACAAAGTTTTACGTACAGGGGTTATTAACACAATTAAAAATTATTTATCACCCCGGCACGATTCGACAATTTTGTGGACTGCAAAGCACGTAGTTTAGCTATTAAAATTTTATGGCTAATGCATTCGATTGCACATGAAAAGTATTTATATTATGCGCATGGCAATTATTTCAGTTTTATTGTTCGATTTTATAGCAAGTTATATTTATACATAGAGGACCACTAACGACAAACCTTTGATGCTGTAATGTACGTTTTTCGTCCGATTGCTATAAATCATACATAAAAAAATTAAGTAGACTCTCGTGCGTTAAACAAATAATATGATATGTATAAATAGTAGTAAAGCGCAATAAAGTTTACATCTTCTCAGAAACAGCTAAAATCGACACGAGTGCAAGGTTAAAATTGTTCAAACAAATAAATAAATTTTAAATTTTATAAAATGCTAACAAAGGCCTATTAGCAACCACGTAAAACTGACCTTTATTGACTGTAAGTACTGCAATTATCTTTATATATTGTAAGCATCTCTAACAAGTAAACATTTCTTACTCTTCCTACAATTCGCCGGCTTAATGTTACAAGGTTGTACGTGCAAATTTGTAAATTTGGGAATAAGCATTTTAAATATGTTTGTTATATCAAAAAATGATAAATTTTGCACTGTCAATAGATATGTTTTTATCACAGGTTCCTAATGATCCAATTTTAATCTTCCAACAAGTTTAAAGGTCCCGTTTGAAAACATATAGCTCTGCAAAGCTATAGAACTAAAAATTAAAAAAATGTTACATACAACCTTGTAACACCAAGCCGACGAATTAACATTCGGGCATATCAAGTGTCTCAAGGCAGTAGGTACAATTTTTTTATAATTTTACTTTTTTATGTATCTTCTTCAGACTTTGTATGGGCCTTATGTATTTTAAATCACGAATTACAAAATCACTATTGTCGATTTAAGTACAAATTTTGTATACTTTTCTGAAACAAGATCTAATAAAATTTTGTATTTTAAACAGTTTTATGTATCTCCTGAATTACATTCAGACATACAAGGGTTTTAAAGAATGCCATCAATATGTCAAATAACCAACCATCATGAAATTGAAGGAAGTTGGACCCAAGGTAAGAGAAGCTACACTTGAATGAAATAACATAAAAATATAGAAATGAATAATAAATTTTCACCAATTCTTATTATATATAATTCAAAATAATGTCTCCCTAAATGTTTAGTACTTTGGTTGGGTTGTTTATTTATTATTTTCTTATTGTTTGTTTCGCGGATAAATTTCGCTTTTTTTGCACCTATGGTCGGCCCATTGTCGGGAACTAACGAGAGCGCAGGCCTCGTCAGTGGACAAAAAGAGTGGACAACAAGAGAGTCGTTCGAAAACCGTACCACGGAACCCGTGCCGTCATCCACCTAGCAGCCTATCTACGCCCACATCAGCGAGGGGTAAAGTCAGAACCCCATTTCGCCGACCACCGATAACGTCCACGCCGCGCTCACAGAAAGAAAGTTCATCATCATAGTTAAAAATTAATATACAGTCCATTTAAACCCACCCGATTTATAAACACTAAATTTTGGATTTACCAATATTATTTTTAGAAAAATAAATTTTTAACAAGTATGAAAACTTATTCAATTGAAACAATTTGATGATCTAAACTTCACTGTGACGCGAAAATATTTGACAGTAACGGCATTGATACTTTTTTAAATGCCAACGTAAATTTTCTATTAAAAATTTATAGCTTTTTTTCTTTTCACGAAAATCTAAAGGTATCATAAGGTTGCATAACAAAAATTTCTAAGCAAATCGAGTTTATTGCCGGATGACAAAAATGTAAAAAAATAAGGACTGCCTTGCAAAACAAATGGTGCATGTTAAACAAATACGATTTACTAACGTCAGTTTGTATTTATGAAATGTGGTTTAACTGTATTAGAAAGTGTTTTTTTAAATAATTACTTTAAGAGTGGAGGTTCCTTACTTTTTACTACTCTGTATGTACGTCTTAGTATTATTCTAGTAAATATAAGAAGCCCGATTTTGGCAATTTAGTTTATATTTGATGCCAATATCAATTTCGATTTTTCATACGGCACAATAAATTTCGCTCACATCTCGATGAAGCAAATATATTACTGCCGTCCTATAATATTCCACGTTACTTCCATATTTTGAACAGCCAGATAGGGGTTTATCCAGTCTGGCTCGCATGTACACACGGCGGAACAGTGATTTATGGGTTTTGCTCTATATGTAAATTGCATTTTATATCTACGCCGGCGCGTCTATAACGAGATGCAGTATATGAAGTTGTAAGGAAACGCACCGGTGATTTATTAGGCAGAGCACACAGCCAGGAGTTTGTGCGAGTGCAGCTCGTAATGTCTGTTCGTAAGGACTTGGAGATATTCCTGCAAGGATGCGAGCGAGGAAATAAGATTTACACTTGAATTTATGGACCCAGGTGCGCCAGAAATATGCGGCAACTGTCATCTTATTTCATTTAATTTTTCCGATGCATGTCTTGGCAGCTTATTTAAACACATTCGAAAGCCATACGCAAGTATGTGTGAAAAATGTAAACTCTCTATGCATTATACATTTCGTCGCCAAATATTACATTTAATAATATTAACAAAAAATAAATTAATAATAAAATAATAAAAATTAAGGGGGAACTTTTTGTTTAAATTAAGGTCAATTTATTTGAAGATAAAAAAAATGATGTATTTTATTAGTATATCATCCATTTTTATATTAGTTATATAATTAAATTGTAATTATGTTTTCATTTGAAGTACTTACTGGTACTTTAAACTTTACCGGTAAGTACTTCCAATATAGAAATAACTACAATTTTTATACAGCCTTGAATTCATAAGTTATATTTAATTTTAAAACTTAGTAAATAAAACGAGAAAATGAAGCGAATAAAATTGATTCTCAACTCTTAATGTTTGGCAAGGCTACAATCCTATAACTATTGATTAATCGAAGCCTTAAAACATTACACCAGAATTAAGAGTTTCAGGGAACTCAAATGGGTTATAAACATTATTATGAAGTAGTATCACATACATTAATTTTATATTAATATACCTACTTACTTGCACTGATGTAAGTAAGCCAGATTTATAATCTACCATAACCCACTCTGTAATACTGCGAACTGTAAAATCTCTATTTCTCGGTTTAAAATCAGCTCGAGAAAATCCTCGTCATATTTGTCAGACCTTTCGGACGACTTGATCATCCCACATAATCGGGGCATTAATCAGGCGCAGGGAGGTGCGTTATTAATGTACAAGTCATGAAACTGCGGCAACAGCTGATAGTGATAGTCGGAATTCGTGGAACGGCGAGGAGGATTTGCAGTCGTTGAAGTTTATACAGGCCAAATGAATAATGAACGTTGGACAGGACAAGGGAGAACCGCGAGCATCTGCAGCGCCGAAAAGTGGTCTGCAAAACGTGCCAGGATAAGTGACGAATTCACTTGCTTAATTATAAGCGTACATACCAATACTTAATCATATTAATTTAAGTTATATTAAATGTAAATCAAGAGATGGTGATCCTGTTTACTGTTAAATTTTAGGTTATTTTTAAGTTTTTCAGTGACAATACTAAATTTACAATTTAGCAAATGAGCAAGTTATAGCAAAAAATAATTGCAAAAAGTTTAGTAAGAAAAACCAGAAGACAACCAACCTAATATTTAGGCAATGAACAAGAAAGAAGTCCAGGAAAACAAGTCGTTACACAAGAATTCTCAATCCGGGAAAATTAACAAAATAATCTGGAAAATAGGGACATAAAACTAGATGAACATGGCAGGCAATGAAAAAGACCCCGAGTAATGCGAATCGTGGCAACTGAATATTTTAGGCTTACCAGAAACTGAAAAGAAAGAAAAATGAGAAATGACTATACTCTTATCTACAGTGAGATAGAATAAATACAGAGGAAAAGGAAGTAGTGGGACGAATAATAACAAAAAAAAACATTAAACGGGAATCTGAGAAACAATATTAATGATACAATGGAAACAGATAGACGGAACAAAAACAAACGATAGTACCCATAGTATACGCCAAAGAGGACCTGAAACAAAAAAAGAGAAACCGAAACGTAGGGGAGACAGCAAAGGAGAATGATGACTTTTGCGACCAATTATCGGAAACAAAAGAACCAGTGAAGAGAAAAATACTAATGTTAGGCTAGTTCTTTTTCCAATCGTAGCCTTAACTTGACGTCATATTTAATACATAAATTTTCGCCATTTTACCTATTAATAATAATAATCACTTACAATAATATACTGTATTTTCATTGGTCAGGATGCGCAGGCTTTATATTGAACTCGATCCGAAGATGGCATTGGCTCCAAATGATTTCCCCACATATAAAGAGTATTCTTTTAGTATTGTATATTAACTATAATTGGAAGGACTTACCGGGGGAGCAACTCCCCTTCCCCCGCCAGTTCTCTCGCCAACTGGATCGCTAGCACTCACGGCTTCAACCATTATTCTCTACGACTATTGTATTTCACCTTCATGTGCAAAGCAGTGACATACACCTCTTACTAGGACGAACCTCTCTTGTTGCAATTAGGACTAACCTCTTTTGTTGCAATGAGGACGAACCTCTCTTGTTGCAATTAGGACTAACCTCTTTTGTTGCAATTAGGACTAACCTCTTTTGTTGCAATTAGGACTAACCTCTTTTGTTGCAATGAGGACGAACCTCTTTTGTTGCAATGAGGACGAACCTCTCTTGTTGCAATTAGGACTAACCTCTTTTGTTGCAATTAGGACTAACCTCTTTTGTTGCAATTAGGACTAACCTCTTTTGTTGCAATGAGGACTAACCTCTTTTGTTGCAATGAGGACTAACCTCTTTTGTTGCAATGAGGACTAACCTCTTTTGTTGCAATGAGGACGAACCTCTCTTGTTGTAATTAGGACGAACCTCTCTTGTTGCAATTAGGACTAACCTCTTTTGTTGCAATTAGGACTAACCTCTTTTGTTGCAATTACCAGAACGCACCTCCAGGACGCACCTCTATCTAATATACATATTGTAGTTTATGTACTGACCTTTAATCCATTCCAACACCTAATCCATGACCGTCCACATCGCAACACACACCAATACATTAGCACACACATGCTTTCCCCATAATCAGCACCCAACTTGCATCCACACTCCATAAACGCACGTAACTCAATGTGCCCCTCGTTCTCGTTCTTAAGCTGAGCGCGTCGCGCCCCGGCTTATATAAACAAACAAAGCCACAGATGCCGCCTCTAATATTAATAATCAATTATTATCCAATGATACAATGTGATACCTAACACTAATGATACGTGAAAGGTGAGCTAACCGGAAGTATTGACAAGCAAGATGAGGAACCATTAAAAACAATAGGAAACCAATATAGGACAACCAAAAGATAAAGACAGGCAAGTATTCAAACATTAAATGAATACACAAAGGCAGGAAAACACAACACAATAGTTGAGGCAGAGGTGGACAAACTCCAGTATCAATTTTCATTTTTTTGCCGAAAATCACATCCATACTACAACTTTCCAAAATATTTGTACTTCCTCTTGAAACACCCTGTATAGGAAACAGAACGAACGATTCATACAACATTACAAAGAACAATGAACAAAAATAAAGCAAATTTGTGTTTTGCTCCCTTTACCAGGGAGCAAAGCGCAAATTTTGGGAATTTTTTTTCAGACATTAAACACTTATTTTATAAAGTTCTGAATCCTTTCAGAACTGAAAACCGTAAAGGAGAACACATAAAATCCTAATATGAAAAACTACTAGAAAACTAAGAAGACATCGCAAATAGATGGAAAGAAGAGTATTGACAATAGAACAAATACACTAATACAGAGTGTAAAAACAGACAAAGCATTAGAACACGATGGAAACTACAACAGAATTTGTCTAGCATCTAGGAATAGAAGGTTTAGAAATAGGCTAACAAACCGACTAAAAAAGCTATTTAATCGAGCACGATAAGAGGAAATGATACCCGAAGATTGAAAGATTGGGATAATACTTCCATATATACTTCTATATGGAAGGAGGTAGAAGGGAATGTGCAAGCGACAGAGGCATGATACTTTCAAAGTTAAATATAATATCTAGGATATGTGAAAGATACAGGACAGATACAGGATAAAAAGATAGCAGGAATACCTTTTGGAAAGGTTAACCATACAGTGGCAACAACCGACGTTGGCCGAGAGGTTAACGCACTTGCGTGTCGTGCCAAGGGTTTTAAGTTCGAACCCCGTGGGTCCGAGAATTATTGAGCGATTCATATTCTCTAACATCAAAGTCCCATGCCTTTAGAGGGGAGCTGAAGCAGGCTGTTATGTTTGTGCGTGCACGTTATGGATGAAGCTATATGCGTGAAGGCAAAATTTCTAAGTGTTGTGGATCGCTCCTTGGCGATGGTAATTAGCCATAGCAGTAGAAATATTCCGTAGTTAAATAAAACAAATAAATAAATAAATAATAATACAAAAAAGCAAGCATATATAAACTCAAATATGGCAAATTAGAGGCTATGATGACAAAGCATTAGAACACGATGGAAACTACAACAAAAATGGTCTAGCAATGCAAAGAAATGGAAAGAGAATTTGGAAGAAATGTTGCCAATAGAACAAACAGATGAAACAATAGGATAATAAAACAGACTAAGCGAACAATGAAGAACAATGAAGCTGACAAGTAATCGATCATGGCAATAAAAAAATACCCAAAGATTGGAAGATTGGGATAAAAGTTCCACTCTATAAGAAATTACAAAGCCATCATTATGTTAAGTGCAACGTTAAAAACGTGTGAAAGCATATTGAAAAACAAACCAACAAAGGTGACAGAAAGACAACTTAAGAACTGGTAGTGTGGGTTCAAGAAAGACAAGAAAGGTATAGGAGTTCAATATTGTAGATTCAGCTTAAAACAACTAATACAAAATATAACGGAAATAAGACAGTGGCTCTCATATGGCTTCATATGGCAGTGGCTTCGAGAAGGCTTTCGACTTATCCCAAGTAAATAAGAGCCTAAAAGAGGGAAAGTGTACATTGAACTTCAGAGTTGCATCAAGTATTTACGACAATACCAGAAATTTTATTCAGATAGGTAACATGCAATCACAATAATTCACAGCAAAAATAACGGTAACAGAAATACAACTTGAGAAATTCCAATGTGTGCTTAAGAAAGGAAGAGGAGTACAAGACCATATATTCAGCAGAAAACAACTAATGGAAACATTATAACGGTAAACGGCAGTATCTTTCATAGGCTTCCAGCAGGCTCTCGATAGCATCCCAAATAAATTAGAGCTTAAAAGAAGGCAAGCGTACACCAAACTTCAGAGTTGCATCAAGTATCTACGAGAATACAAGAAATTTGATAGAATAGGTAACATGCGATCACATGAATTCACAGCAAAGAAGAGTCTAAGATAAGGAGACATATCCAGCATTGTGAAATCTAGTAATGGACGACAGAATGAAATATATTGAATAAAGGAAAGGTGGAGTAGAAAGAACAGGGAAAGCATAAATAACTGAAAGTTCCTTTATAGACGATGCGGCGATATATGCAAAGAAGTAAAATGACTGAAAAACAACACAGACATATGGAATGTAACTTTACTGAAAATAAACCTAAAAATAACCACGGAACAAACCAAGGTAATGACGTTAGAGAAAGACTACGAGCAACCATCAATAAAACGAAATGGAAAAAAGGTATAACAAGTGCAAAATTTCAATATTTGGAAGTGAATATGCTGAAGAACGAAAATTATATGACAAAATAAAGAATGGTAAGTATGGATGAAGTATGGTAAGCATGGAAATAAGCGCTGCTAAATTAATCACTAGGAAAATATAAATAATTTGTAAAAATAAAATCATACAACTTAAACTATTACAAACCATTAGAAACTTAAAAACCATTTGCAAACCAAGCAAAAAGTACAATACGTTAATGATTACAGGCCATTACAGACTTAAAACAATTTTAAACCGATTCTAGTTTAAGCAAGCGAAATCTAGATGCTAAAGAATAACATGAATCTCGTATTTATATCTATCTGAACCTGCCTTAAGTAATGGTAAACGTCACAAAACTTAAACCATTGCAGACCATTAGAGACTTAAAAACCATCTTCTCGAGCGGATCTTTCTAAAACTGGCCATACCAGTTGAAGCACCCCATCATAGAATATCTGATATAGGCGAGATCGATAAAATTAAAGCACGCAATAATAATAATAATAATAATATCTTTATTGGTGCCATTAACAATAAGTTTTACACAGGTCATAAATATTTCAAATTAAATACAAATTTAAAATCTGTACATAAAATCCATTGTATGAGTATATATATTATATATATATATATATATATATATATATATATATATATATATAAAATAATCATCTTAAAAATTAAAAATTACAATAAATATAAAATACGAGGCTTAGAGAGTAATTGATAATATATAACGACACAGTGATAAAATTTATTAGAAACAGTTACACATAAAAACTAAAATTTACAAAGTAGCGCAGTTCATAAAGTATTCATCAAATGAACAAAAATCATATTTTTTTAGGTGGTTCTTACACCAGCATTTGAACTGAATATTAGGCAATTGCTGTATGTTACGTGGCAATACATTAAAAAATTGATACTGTAGTATCTATACCTTTTCAAGTTCAAATTGAGACCAATCAATTTCAAATTGAGACTAAACAAAATCAAGTTGACACTAAACAATATCAAGTTGTCATAATAAATTTTATTTGTTTACTCTCAACTTCATATGGTTTAGTGTCAACTTGATTTTGTTTAGTCTCAATATGAAATTGATTGGTATCAATTTTAACTTGATTGACCTCAATTTGAAATTGATTGGTCTTCATTTGAACTTGATTGGTCTCAATTTGAACTTGACAAGGTATAGTGCCTGTTTTTGCCTTTGATAGGCGACGTTTTTCAGTACGAATATCATTTTTGGCGCGCCTTTCATTCGAGTGGTAGTCTTTATTACAAGAGAATGTCCATATGGACATCTAGTCCATAACAAAATTAGTAGTACTGTTTACGAATATAATTTAGTTCTTTGCAAATTTTAGATCTATATGTTATTAAGAACTTTTTGCGGTGGTTATTTTTTTTATATAACTAGCCAGTGGAAACCAATTATTTGGTACCAAGCTTGGTTTGTATCCCAATATTGCATTATAGAGTGACGTGAATAATAAGCATTATTTTTTGCTATTTAATGCAACTAACGGAAAAATAGAACATGTCTATAAACCATAAGTCCATAAACATTGAAAGTTATTATGAAATTTTATTCTTCTTCATTTCTAACAATTTTGTAATCCGGGTCAAATTTTGAAAAAGTAATGATAGGATTTTTATAGATTTTTTTTTATAGAATTGGTTGACCGGAACTTTTACCCCAAATTTTGTATTTGGCTGTATCTTCATAGCATTGGATATATATCTCCTACAATTCACTTCGCAAAATTCAAATTATCCCCGATTGTCTTCATGCTTTTTCTTCGTGGTATTGTTTCACAACAATTGGACGAATTTCGTTTGAGGTTGCTTTACCACGACTCATTTTCATGAACACACATAAAAGAAAGCAGTAAATTGACGCCTATCACATTAATAACTATCATTTTAACAGTGTTAACCTGAAAGAAAAAAACGGAGACGTCCGAACATTAAGTTGCCAGTATAATTGGTGTAGTTTTTCATTTTTCTCTTCTTAAAGTGGTAAATATAGACAAATAATATTTATTTTTTGGCATAAGTGGTGCTTAATAATGCTTTTTTATGAAAACATAATATTATAAGTTTGTAGCAACTTTCAGCAAAATAATCTTTAAGTAATAGTAAAAATGGGTATCGTCCGAACTTTAACTTGTTAGGGCTGGTAGCTCTAAAGTCCTTTCAATGCATTTTGTAAATAAATAAATTGTTTAAATATCACATTACATCAAATTTTCCTGGTGTGTAGAGGTTCTACTTACAAAATAGACAATGTAACCAAATTTAGCGATCATAAATTCGGCACCAATCGCAAATTTTTTATGCAAATATTATTTTATTTTTAGATAAGGAGCAAATTTTAGAAATTGTAGGTATTTCGAGAATCATGATCGTTTGAATTTGGGGAGTTGGAGCAAATTTGCTTAATGTATTTTTTTATGTAATCTTTGCCTAACTTTAAATCGCAATCTAAATCTAAATCGAATTAACAGTACTAAATTCTCGCATCTTAAGAAGTTTATGACTAATTATGAAATTATATTCTTCTTCGTTTCTAAACATTTTCATTTCAAGCGGTTCAAATGCATTTATACCCTTCTGATTCCAATCAACTATATACATTCTTTTACTATAGCATAATTATTTTTTTATATTAAAAATTGATTAATATTCTATATTGTAATTAAAACCTTTTTGACTTTTTGCATTTAAAATTTGAAGTTTAATAACTCTAATCTAATAAAAAATAACTATTTTGACGACATAACCCTCCGAAACTAGTCAGGAATAAACAAAATACAGTGTGGAAATTAAATACCGGATAAATTCGGTAACTCCCTTAAAGTGTATGCTCATGTGTACGGTTTTCAACTCTACAACATTTTGAATAGGTTAGATAAGAAAAAAATCAAGAACAACGGCTTTATATCAGTTATCGGGGTTTAAAGAAAATCCTAGTTATGGGGGTACAAACAAAAAAATATTAAGGCTTCGACAATTGCGGTAAATGTTCAAACTGATGACCCTGCACCGTCTGGCAATACCCAAACGGTAATAAAATGAATTCGCCACGTTTTTAAGCATTTGTTATTAACCTACACTCATGCCGAATTCTCTCTTTAAGGTCCTCTATAAACAACATCATGTCATTTTTTACCATTTTTTATGTCGGTACGTCGATGGCTTTTTGATATTGATGCGATTACTCGAGATATCAAATACCTGAGGTGACTGGCACTGTTTACTTAGATATCACATCAGAAATAAATGACCAATAGCAGTATCTATGTCGCTGACGCAATTTCTCTGCTTACCAAATAATCAGCATCATGCCATATTTTACCATTTTTTACGTTGATACATGAAATAGCTGGTGAAGCTAACTGACGCTGTTAGTTTAGTAGTTTCTAAGAGACTGAGGCATTCTCTGTAAGTATCAGATAGTCGTAAATAGGTCATAATACTGAATGACCAATTTTTCCCAGTTTTTCAAGTGCCCCCATAGAAAAAAGTCTAATGGCGTTAGATCAGGGGACATTCCACTGGATCCCTTCTTCCTATCCATCGTTACTTTTTTAACTTTAAGGCCGTATTTTTTATTTTGTTTCTAATGTAACATGATTAAAATGCTGTATGGTTGAAAACAAATTAAAAAGCTCTACCGAAATAAAAAATTAAAATGTAGGTTGTCATTAAAAAAAAGATTATTGACGTCAACTTTTAAAATTTTGTTTTTTTAAATCTGAAAAAAATATTTTCATCTGCGCTGTTATTTATGTCGCTATCTCTCTTTTAGATTTTTCATTCTCATACCCATTATCGGAGTTACCGAATTTAGCCGCTACTTAATTTCCACGCTGTATATTAAGATATAAATCTTTAGTTTAAATATTACCTGTACGTATAAAGTAACGGAGAAAAAATTAATATATTAAATATAACCGGTACAAAAATGGATGAAACATTCCTAAAAATGTTTTTTGCTTTTCTTAGTAATGTTTTTCAGAACAGGTTCTACAAGTTCTATAGGGGCTATAATACCTCACACACACACACCATAGACCACAGCCCACAGCCCGTACACCCTATTTTTATACGATTAAAAAAATATTTACAGGTATACATTTTGACAAATTCCACATTTTGTACCTAAACCATTTATGGCTGTTCTAAATGTGAAGCAAAGAAAAGCTAACAAGAGTAATTTAACACGAGCAAAATCACAAATTTTCAGTACAGGTTCTACAAGTCCTGTGAAGCTATATTACCCCACACACACCATAGACCACAGCCCACAGCCCGTACACCCTATTTTTATACGATTAAAAATTTATTTACAGGCACAAATTTTGAGAAATTCCACATTATGTACCTATACCAGGCTGTTCTAAATGTGAAGCAAAGAAAAGCTAACAAGAGTAATTTCACACGAGCAAAATCACAAAATAGCTTGAACTTGTAGTTTTCGCGTAATTTTGCACTCGAAATGTGTCGAAATGTGAAATGTGAAAATAAAAGTTTTTCAATGAAGGGTTGACCGAAAATTCACGCAGAAAACAATTGTAGAGCCCAGCCTATTATGACATATACGATATCTGGTTTCAAAATTAAATTCAAAACAAAGTCTTCGTATAAATGAACAGAAAAATCATATGCACCCAAACTTAAGTGGAAATTTAAACAGGGAAATACCGAGTGATCATTTAAATTTCAGCTCTAGTTATTCATGGAAATACTCGCATCCAATAAGAAAGGCGAGTTCACCGGTCTCATCTTTCTTTTTGGGGGAGTACTTCCATGGATAACTGGAGCTGAAGTTTATTACTCGGTATTAGAAATACTTAGAGGTAGGTAGTAGGCAGGGCCGTGCCTGGGTATATGGCCGCCTGCGTGCTAGTATGCATGGCCGCCCTTTGAGATAACATCAAAATCAAAGAAAAAAATCAAATTTTCATTCTTAATGTTTATTATTATACTTATATATCTAATGTACATATTACCATTGAATATAAAACATTAATATGTTTTGGCACATCTATAAATCTATGATATTACAATCAAAAATTTACTATACGCGATATTTTTAGGCAAATTCTTCAATCGCCCCTTCAATATTTAAGGAATCAGCAATTTCACTTTCAATTGCAATAATTGATATATTACTGAGACGTTCTTGAGTCATTGAAGTTCTCAGGTGGTTGTTGATTATTTTTAATTTTGAAAAACTTCGCTCTCCAGATGCAACAGATACTGGAACTGTCAGTAAAAGTTTTAAACTTGTGGCGACATTTGGAAAAGAAGTCTCCAAGTTGTATTTGTATAAAAACTTTATGAGTTCTTCGGGCTGCTTTATGTCTTTTATGATAATTTTTAGAGAAATTAACTCTTGATATAATTCTACGCCACTCACAAGATTCACCATCTTTAAATTTATTATGGAGATCGAAACAACTTTCTTTATTTCCTCATGTTCCATAACAATAAATTTGTATAGAAATCCAAAACATTGTTCGAAATTTGACAAAGTTTCAAAACGGGTGGTAAGAGATGAAATAGCTGTATCTAGTATTACATAGAAAAAAATAATTTGAAAATCTTCTTTTGGAGTAAATTGAATATTTTCATCTCTTTCATAGCTAAATTGTTTTCGGTGATGTCGGCGACGTACACTAATTTCAGCAGGAAAATCCGGTTCTGTTTCAAGTGCTTTACAAAGTTCATTAGAAATCTGCAAATAATTTTCGAAACTTTCGTCATTTCTAATGCTTTTGAAAAATTTCAAAACTTCCTTAATTGATTCAGCACACGAACTGATATTCCAAGAAACTTTCTGCATCACTTTGCTAATAAAATCTACCTTTTCCAAGATTTCGTACCATATTATTATTGAAGAAATAAATTTATAAGATTTAAGTTTCATTGCCAAACATTCAGCTTCATGTCGAACTGTTGGCATTGAAGATTCCTCAGCTATTTCTATAAGGCTGTCATAAATTTTACCTAATTCATTTCGCAGTGGTCTAATCGCTTTAATTCTTGCTTCCCATCAAGTTTCACTAACTTGTTTCAATGTTAATGATTTTACATTTTTCTTTAAAACTTGCCATCTAAATTGTGATCCACTGAAAAAGTTGTATATTGCAGATACATTACTGAAAAAATCCACCGTTGAAAACGAAACTTTAGCTGCATCATTAATGGCCAAATTTAATGTATGCGCGTTGCATGGCATAAACAGAGCTCGTGGTTAATTGTCCAAAATTCGTTTTTGCAATCCTTTATGTTTTCCGGACATATTAGACCCATTATCGACGAATTGACAACAACACTCAACTATTTTACAATTTACTTCGATTATATATGACTATGACTATATATTAACATTGTTATTTTGCTTTTTATTTTTTGTTTGTTTTTCATGTCGTCAGGCCGCCTTTTAATTTGGCCGCCTGCGTGCGGCGCACGTAATGAACGCCCGTCAGGCACGGCCCTGGTAGTAGGAAATTAAAACTTTTGAAAACGATTTGTCTACTTGGTAACGGCTACAATCATTTATTTGATGAAAATTGTCAAATAAAAGTTGCAAGGAACAAACATTATAATTAGAATTCACTATTTACCTAGTGGAATACCAGATAAATTCTAAATCAGGGAGGATGTTAGGCGGGTCTAATAAGAAGTCAGGAGAAGTAGTCATCAGTAGTGACACCTTTCAGCATCGTATTGGAAAGAGCCATAAGAGATGCGAAGGTTTACAGGACAGGAATTTTATACCGAAGGAGATACTAATGTTTGGGTTTCGCAGATGATTGCAGGATAGTTGGATGGTTGCAGTTCAAACGAAAATTTGTATTAAGCGTTTCAAGTTCGAGTTAATTAAATCAATGTTCAATAAAAGTTGATTCCTGTCGAGATACTGCCAAGTTCGTTCCTATATTTGTAATTTGAAATCATTAATTTTGTTAGAAGATCGTTAGTGTAAATCCCAGTACTTGTATATTTCTGAAGAGAGTTTTGAATTTTGTTACGCGCTACGTTTCGACAAGGAATGCTTTTGAAAAACTGACCCTGTTTACGTGCCAGAAGAGTAGATCTTGTTTTACGAGGCTTTGTTACCTGGGACAATTTCGAGAGCAGACCCAGAAACTCCGCTCGGCGTTTGATGGCGCCGCGGGGAATCTGCGTTAATGACGTGTACAATAAACCATCATCTCGTTGAACACATTCCGCAGTGCAATAACGTTCCCGACGGCAGCCAGGCATGTATTCATTCACGTCTCACTCGTAGTGCAATCGGCACATAAAATTTTAACGAGCGCCTCTGAGCCGCGCGCGATTCCGCCGCCTCCGCCTCCATACACATGCCGCCCCCCGTAGATACACTGTACGGCCTGTACGACCGTCTAATTTTAACGGCGCAGACGGCAACAAAACGCGGAATATCAATTTTTATTATGCCGCGGAATGTTTATGCAATGGACAGTAAAGTTTAATGGAGTTCCGAGGTGAGCGCTCCTCCGGTATACAAATCATGGCGCAGCAGTAAAATACAATGTCCCGAAAAAACGGACGAAAACAGGCCGTTCTGGTATGTGTGCCCGTCTCTGAGAAAAATCCGAACAGGTGCACGCCAGAGTATCGGATAGTTAACCCAGTTTGTCACTCTGGCTTCGGTCGTCGGTGCCAAAAATTCGGCGCCTGCCCACTGGCTCTGCCCGTCCTGAGTCACGTACAGACGATATGCCAAATGGCAGCACGTGTACATCGGGCGAAACGTATGGGACACGCTTTCCTCCCGTACACCCATAGAAAATCGCTTTTCCGAGTGGAAACTGCACCGAAATAGGCACAGGGCGGAATGCTAACGATTTTCGCCCGCACGAGCAGCGCCGGAATTGCTTAAGGCTGCGGCGCGTCGTTTGTTCTATGACAAATCGCTGAAGCCGCGGACGTCAATGTAATGACTAATGAGGATTCCGAACTGTCGTGGCTCTAATACCCAACACGTGTACGACCAAGTTTCAGTAATTAAACAAGCAGAATGTATTTCAAAGAAACATTTATAAAAAACTCAATCAGGGGACAAGTCGAGCGCTCACGCTAAATCATTTATCTTTGTATACAGGATGTTTCCTAAGTATTGTCACACGTTTTTCCTAATGCAATCTGATGGTAATGGGTCACTAGAAAATTACGCGCCTCTCCAAAGCTTAAACAGTTACATATTAATTGAAAAATAAATCACAGGCAATAAAACTGTTTTTTTTTAATTTTACTTCATAACTCACTTATTTCAAGAGGAAGTCAATTTTTTGTGCACTTTATAAAATAAGTTTTTTATCTTATAATTAAATTCCCAAAAGTAAATATTTAGGGTTTCGTAGAATTATTCCTAAGGCCCATTTCATCTCATATAACCAAATGAGGTATATCCAAAACACAACATGTCACATAAAACTGAAAACTGAATTTCCCACCTGAATTTGCCATTGGATTAGTTAGCGTTTCCGCATCATCTGAACATATATTCAAATCTGAAATACAATAAAGGAATTCATCGTATGTAAACAACTGTTTGCAGCAAAAACATTTTGCTGCAAAATGCAAAATGCGATATGTCCATAACAACCAATATACGAGGGCTGTTTGACGGAAGAGTGACTTTTTAATGAAAACGTTATTTTTCTGTTCAAAATATATTTTATTTGTCAACATAACACACTTAGTGTAGACACTTAACCCGGCGAGTTTACAATTTTTTTAAACCTTCCAAAAAGTAATCTTTCGGAAAGTCTTCAAAATATGCATTTGTGTCGGTTATCTCCTCTTCATTTGCCTGAAATCTTTTTCCACACAGCCATTTTTTTAAATTTGGAAATAAGAAGAAATCACTGGGAGCCAGATCTGGCGAATATGGCGGATAAAGCAGTAATTCGTAATGCAATTCAGTCAATTTAGTTGTAGCAATTGCAGACGAATGAGAGGGCGCATTATCGTGATGGAACAACACTTTTTTTCTTCATCAAATGCGGTCGTTGTTTTTCAAGTTCGGCATCAATACATGTCTGCATAATCAGCATAATACTGGCCAGTTATGGTGTTTCCTTTTTGTAAACAATTAATAAAGATTACACCTTTAGAATCCCAAAAAACTGTGGCCATGACCTTATTGGTCGAAAAAAGTGTGTTTGCCTTTTTGGGAGCATATTCGCATGGAGAAATCCAGTATTTAGACTGTATTCTTGTTTCTGGAGTATAATGATGTATCCAAGTTTCATCTACTGCGACATACCGACGAAAAAAATCCTTTGAGTTACGTTGAAAACGGCAAAACATTCTTCTGAATTCTTAATGCGAGCGCGCATTTGATCACCATTAAGCAAACGCGGCAACCATCTCGCGGATAGCTTTTTCTTATTGAAATGTTCATGCAAAATATTGTATACCCGTTCGGTTGAGATGTTTACTTCATTAGCTATCTCACAAACTTTTATTCGACGATTGCCAATTACAAGGCCATAGAGTTTATTACCCATTTCTGGAGTAGTCACAGTAAATGATGGTTTCGGACGATCTCCATCAACCGTGCTCATATGGCCACTTTTAAAAGCAGAAACCACTTACAAATCATTCCATGGGACGGAGCAGATTCTGGATAATATTTACGTAACTTTTCCTCGGTTTCTTTAATTGTTTTTTCACGTAGAAAATAATGTTTAATCAACACTCGAATTTTTTTTTTTACATATTTACAAAACAACGAAAACAGTGTCCTTCAAATAAGTATAAAACATAATCTATCTGTCAGATTGGTGCCAAATTTTGACAGTAGACCTCCGAAAGACCTCAGGAGCTAGCAACATAATCATTATAACGAAAGTGTTACCAACCTTTGAAAAGTCACTCTTCCGTCAAACAGCCCTCGTAAATGGAGGCAACCGATCACGTGCATTTGACAATTACTATTTCAAATGTGATGATTTAAATAAAATCGTCACAGGTCATGAGGTCATGAGGCTCAGAAGTATTCTATTTTCACTGCTGATACTTAAGCTGATTTGACACATATTTGACAGATTTGATAAGTTCCTAAGTTCAGTCAAAAATTTGTAGGATTTAGAGATTTGCAATGAAAACTGTAAAAGCTTTAGACCCTAGTAATAAAAAATTTGGCTGATTTTCAGGATTTCACTCTTTGATTTCAAAAATTTACAGGTTTTGACAAAATTGGGTACTTTCAATCAATATTTGACGGCCGGGAATAAAAATCTTTCCGCCGAGATTTTGATAATTTCACTCTTAAGTCAAGTCCAATTTTCATATAAGTATACAATTGTATTTTGACATTGTCATAATATAGCAGTTTCGCTTAAAAATGTTTATAATTTAAGGAACAAAAATTGACAACACTTTCACAGCCGGTGATAAAATCTTTACAGATTTTGACTGTCACTATTAGAAATAAGACTAATTAGTTGCAGTTGAAAACTATTTAATTTTCCATATTTTACAGATTATACCAATTGCTGTTAGAAATATTATAGGTATGTTATAATGTTGACTTTGATAAGTTTAGTCAAAAATGTTAACATTGATTAATTGATTAATGACATTGGCAATTAGATTTTTTTAAATTAGACAGGTACAATTGACAATTTAAACAATTGCATTTATTTCAAAAAACAAATACAGATATTGTAAAAATAAGACAGTTGCTGTATCAAATTTCACAGCCAGAGATCAAATTTCGACAATTTCACTCCTAGATCTGAAAAATTGATAAATACATGCAGAATAGGACAGTTACTTTTGATAATTTTAATAGTTGGAGTCAAAAATATTCACTGCAGGAGTTCAAACTTCGACCTATTTTCTCAATTTCGCTCTTAGATCTAAAAAATGACAAATATTGGCAAAATGGGGCAGTTACTTTTCAAAATTTTAACAGTGGAAGTCAACCATCATCATCGAAAACTTCAAAGAGTTTGACAATTACTTAAGTAGTAAGTAAGTTATTTTTAAATGCGACAAATGTGTTTCAATGTCAATTGCTGAAAATTGAGATTAAAAACATTTTTTTTTACTGCTGTTGGTCATCATTTCACCAATTCACCAATCGTGTTGATCACCAATTTGATAAGTTGCTGTTAAAATTTTTACAGATTTTAAATGTTTAGTCAAAGAATTAAAGTATTTAAACATTTTCCATTGAAAATATGAAATATTTTCAAATAGTAATAATTGAATATTTTGCGGATTTTCACAATTTGGACTCCAGCTATTAAAATTTTCAACAGCAAATGCCCGATTTTGTCAATTTCTGCCATTTTCCATGGATTACAAAGTCGTAAAACTCTGTCAAAATTTGACAGGATTGACAGAAATGGACGAAGTTGCATTGTGAATTTAACAGCTGCAGTTGAAATTTTGACAGAATTTTACAACTTTACTTTCTAATCCATGAAAAATGGCAGAAA
The DNA here is from genome assembly GCA_951805005.1 of Othius punctulatus. NCBI lineage: Eukaryota > Metazoa > Arthropoda > Insecta > Coleoptera > Staphylinidae > Othius > Othius punctulatus. The sequence goes on along the minus strand of OX638139.1, from coordinate 104,306,336 downwards.
TTGACAAAATCGGGTAGTTGCTGTCTAAAATTTCAATAGCTGGAATCAAAATTGTTATATTGGAGTCAACTGATTAAGATATATTGACAAAATTGGGTACTTTCCAAAATGTAGCATTCTGTGCCAGTCTGTGCTAAAAACTGCACATATTTTGACAGTTGTGAAATTGTCGAAAATATGACGATTTTAACAGCTGAAATTTGTTTTTCACTGCTGATATTTTATAAGTGATAAAGTTGACAAGTTGCTGTTGACAATTTGATAGATTATGATAAGTTCGGTCAACAATTTCTAGGATATATTATGCATGAACATTCCCGACGAAGAGTTTTAATGATTTAAACAGTAGCAATTAAAAATTTGGCAGCTTTTCACGATTTACATCTTCGATTTGATTAACTGAGAAATATTGACAAAATTGGCTAGTTTAATTGATAATTTGACAGCTGAAGTAGAAAATATGATAGATTTTCATAATTTCACTCTTGGATTAAAAAAAAATATAGACAATGACAAAATATCGCAGCTTTTCTTGACAATGTTTAAGTACCAGTCAAAGTATTGACATACTTGCACACCCGGTGCTAAAAACTTCACAAATTTTAATGTCTGAGTAATGACTTTTTATTGTTTAATTGTTTAATTTTACTTTAGTTGTTTTTCTTGACTTTTTTACGTTGTGACATGTTTTAAGTGACTGTTAGAAATGACGATTTGAATTGTTTTAGTTGAAAACTATTAGATTTTTACTGCTTATACTTAATATTTGCTAGATTTAACCCGCTGCTATTAAAAAAAATTTAAGACTTTTATACGTTGTCTTAAATAGTTGAAGGATTTAGCCTATTTGAACATTTTATAAATTTTCATAGTTTCAATAATCTAAAAACATTGACATAATATTGACAAAGTAGTGCAAAGTACTGCATTAAAAATTGTACACTACTGTAGATATTTTTGAAGATTTTTACAATTTCCCTCTTGAGTCTAGCGAATTAACAGATACTGGCAAAATTGGGCACTTACTAATGAAAATTTCAGCACTTAGATTAAAAAATGTAGCAGATTCTTTAGAAAGTTTTTGTTGGATATATGACGAGTTAAATAGTTGAAATCTGTTGTTTACGATTGATGTTTTATAATTGATAGATTTGATAAGTTGCTGTAGAAATAGAATAGATTCCGATTTTGAAGTCCAGTCAAATATTTGAAAGATTTGTAAGGTGGCAATTGAAAATTTTGCAGATTTTCACAATTTCAATATTTGATGAAAAAACTGAGACATATTGACAAAATTGTGCAGTTTAATTGAAAATTTACCAGTTACAGTTGATAGATTTTCTTAACATTATTTTTGGATTAGAAAAAAAATATGATAATATTCCATAGTTTGAATAAAAATTGATACATTTTCACAGCTGTTGCTAAAAACTTCAGATTTTGACAGTTATCGTTGGAAATATACCGACTCAAACCGTTGAAATCTGTTTTTCACTGCTGATGTTTCATAATTGATTGACTTGAAAAGTTGATGTTGAAAATTTGGTAGATTTTGATAAATACACTGAAAAATTTGAAAGATTTACACATTCGTTGTGAAAAATAATAAAGATTTTAATAGTATGAATTGAAAATTAGGCAGATTTTACGATATCATACATTGATTTCAAAAATTAAGAAATATTAACAATATTGTATTATTTAATTAAAAGTTTGATAGCTGGAGTAGAACATTTGACCGATTATCATAATTTCAACATTTGATTTAATAAATTGAGATATTTGTCAATATATCTCAGTTTCTGATATTTGACAGCATAAAAATCTTGTGCAGTTTGATTGAAAATTTGATAGTAGCAGTAAAAATTTGATAGATTTTCTTAATTTAATTCTTGGATTGGAAAATATTGGTAGACTGTTTAGAGTTAGAGTCAAATAATTGATATATTTTCACAGCTGGTAAAAGTTTGATGGATTTTCATAATTTACTTCTTGCATTTGAAACTATTGATAAACTGTTTATAGTTAGAGTGAAATAATTGATATATTTTCGCAGCAGATAAAAATTTGATACATTTTCATAATTTAATTCTTGGATTAGAAAATATTGATACACTCTTTATAGTTAGAGTCAAATATTTGATATAGTTTCACAGTTGGTGCTAAAAAGTTGAGATTTTTACAGCTTTTATTGGGAATGTAATTATTTGAACCGTTGAAATCTGTTTTCCACTGTTAATATTTTATAATGGTTAGATTTAACAAGTTGCTGTTGAACATTTGATAGGTTATGATTAGTATTGTCAAATATTTGAAGGATTTACACATTCATTATGAAAATTTTTAAATATTTAAAATGTATCAATTGAAAATTTGGCAGATTTTCACTACTTCAAAGTTTTATTTAAAGAAATCAAGATAATGATAATAGTGGACAGTTCAATTAATAATTTGACAGCTGGAGTAGAAAATTTAACAGATTATTATAATTTCAATATTTTATTTAATAAACTGAAACATTTGTCAATGTCTCAGTTTGCGATTGTGCGATTGTTTAAATGACAATTTTATAGGTGCAGTAAAAATTATATAGATTTTCATAATTTCAATCTTTATATTTAAAAATTGATAGACTGTTTATAGTTAGAGTTAAATAATTATTATATTTTCACAGCTCTTTCCAAACACAGTAGATTTTGACAGTTATTATTGGGAATTTAACGATTTGTACAGCTGAAACCTATTTTTCACTGCTGATGTTTCATATTTGATAGATTTGACAAGTTGCTGTTGAATATTTGATGGGTGTTGATAAGTTTAGTCAAAAATATAAAGGATTTACACATTCGTTATGAAAAAATGTAAGGATTTTAACACTATCAATTGGAAATTAGGCAGATTATCACGATTTCAAACTTTCATTTCTAAAATATAAAGATATTGACAATATTGGGCAATTTAATTGAAAATTTGACAGCTGGAGTAGAACATTTCAATATTTGATTTAATAAATTGATATATTTGTCAATATGTCTCACTTTTTGAAATTTGACAGCTTAAAAATCTTGTGCAGTTTAATTAAAAATTTGATAGATTTTCATAATTTTATTCTTGTATTAGAAAATATTAATAGACTGTCTATAGTTAGAGTCAAATTATTAATATATTTCATAGCTGGTAAAAGTTTGATAGATTTTCATAATTTAATTCTTTCATTAGAAAATATTAATAGACTGTTTATAGTTAGAGTTAAATAATTGATATATTTCATAGCTGTTTAGAGTTTGATAGATTTTCATAATTTAATTCTTTGATTAGAAAATATTGATGGACTGTTTATAGTTAGAGTCAAATAATTGATATAGTTTCACAGCTGGTGCAAAAAACTTCAGATTTTTACAGCTTTTGTTGAGAATGTAACGATTTAAACAGTTGAAATATGTTTTTCACTGCTCATGTTTCATAATTGACAGATTTGACAAGTTGCTGTTAAAAAATTAATAGGTTTTTATAAGTTCAGTCAAAAATTTGGAGGATTTACACATTCGTTATGATTTTTTTAAAGATTTTAATAGTATCAATTGAAAATTAGTGATTTTACGATTTCATATTTTGATTTCAATAATTGAGAGATATTGACAACATTGGACAGTTAAATTGAAAATTTGACAGCTGGAACAGAACATTTGACAGATTATCATAATTTCACCTTTGAAGTAAAAAAAAAATGATAGACAATGACAAAATGTAACAGATTCTTTTGACAATATTTATACTGTGTGATCAATTAAATTACAGCAGTTATTCATGGAAATCTTCGCAGATAATAGAAAGGGATATTGGGGATTGGGGATATTGGATTTACACCTTTCCTATCGGCTACTAAAATTTCGGAATATGGATAATTAGGGCTGAAATTTTAATGATCACTCGGTAGATGTAGCCAGAACATGGACATATTTCCACAGCCGGTGCTTAAAACTACAAATTTTGACAGCTACTTTTAGAAATATGACGATTTAAATTGTTGCAGTTGAAAACTGTTCGATTTTTATAGCTTATGATTAGAACTGGACATATGCAACTAGTTGCTGTAAAAAAATTCGATGTCGAGTAAGAAATTTAAAGGATTTAGAATCCACAATTTAAAATTTAAAAGATTTTGAGTGCGTATGTGCGTATTTCTCTTATTAAGGTTTAATGTTTAATTGTATGTTAAAATCTGTACCTCCTTAATTTGTATATTTGTATAAAAAAAAAGATATTGACAAAGTAGGTACTGTCCGACTTATCAATGTCAATATTTACTTTTTTATGCGTTGGAAAGTTGGCAGTTCAAAATTTTGTGTACAATAATGTTTATCTTTAAACCTGATTTGTCAGCAGAGATATGTTCTACGGTAAAATCCTCTCGAAGATTTGTTTTCGTATTAGATTTTACAGAATTTCTTTCGTTTTCCCCTGGAAAAACTCAAAAACGATAAAAATACATCATGAACTGAATCTGAATTGACTAAACTGATCTATATTAGTAACCAATAGGGTAAGAATTAAATACATAGGCCTGCGATGTAAAAGTTAGTTGTAAATATACCTATAAATTGTCATTTATATTATTGTTCATGAGCTGATTACAGGAACAATAGTAATACAAAACCAGTCACGTACAGTTTCTTCCTAAATCTTACTTTTAATTTGACATTAAAACTATGCCAAATAATTTTGTAATACAAGTCAAAAGTATGTCAAATACTTTTAAAATACAAGTCAAAAGTATGTCAAATTTTGACTTACGATCAAAAGTTGACCGTAAGTCAACTTACGTTTTCAATGAAAACGGTTTTGATGTATAATATATACATCATACATATTTATGGTGCATTAAATAATTCATTTAGGTGTGTCAATACATAAAAGGAGAACACAAATCAGAATCAAAAGCATTTCCCCCCAAACTAGTTGAAACTGGCATAATTACAAGTTAAGGATTTTCTCGTGGCGTTCCCGATGTAGTATGCCCTGTTTCTGAGCCCATGCAGACTAGTGGTAAAAAAATTAATACAACGGAGTTATCCGTATGCAAATCTCAATGCTCATGCCTTAGATATCTACATGATACTGATTAAGGGTAGTGTGAGCGGCAAATATACTAGTGCTTTTGCGTACAATGCGGGTTTGGTTGCATATGATACATATGTATCGCAAACAACAACAATAAAACTAGTGAAAACTAGTTCAATCCAGATCACTGGCTTGTAGGCCCCTGTCCGTTTTCCCACCCCCACACATTGCCTCTTCCATCAGAAGGATATAAGATGCACTCTGAAAAATCAATCATCCTGTATATCTCAGAAACAGTTAAGCTGCGGGTCCATGTTGACAAAGATATATATATATATATATATAGAGTATATATATATGTATATATATATATATATATATATATATATATATATATATATATATATATATATCACTTATCATACACTGTGTATCAGCCAAATGGAATAAATTCGATAATAAATAAATGGCGTATTCGAAAAAACGCTCGAACAAGTCGATTGTTATTTTTAGTTGCGCATTTTTTTCAACAAAAACTTTTTATACAGGGTGTGTCATGTGACCGTGGCCAATACCAACTTTCTTATTTTAAATGCAACACCTGGTATATTATTCAATTTTTGGATTCTTCAGAAAATTCTAGACATATTTCATGTACAATGTCCTGTACCTATCTTCAACTGTTTCGGAAATATTAAGTGTTTTCAGATTTATTGCAAAAATTAACATTAAAAAAAGAAAATTATTTGATTACAGAAATTCGTTACAACACACTCAAAAACTAATAAGTAATACTGTTTATTTCTTGATAATGTAAAAAAACAAAAAAAACAATAAATTTCAATGGAGGAGATGTTCAAAATGCTCGCCGTGAACGTCTTGGCAACATCCTAATCTTAAATAGAAATTTCTTCTAACGTTACTCAACATCTCAGGCGTGACCGATCTAATCGCAAGCATTATTCGTCTTCTTAAGTCAGCTAAGTCGAGGGGTTTAGTTTTGTATACAATACTTTTGACATATCCCCATAAGAAGAAGTCTAATGACGTCAGATCAGGGGATCGTGCTGGCCATTCCATTGATCCTCGCCTCCCTATCCACCGATTTGGAAATATTCGGTTGAGGTAGTTCCGGACATTGATTTGGTAATGGGGCGGTGCTCCATCTTGCTGAAACCATATCATATTCGCTGGAACTTGTGGGTTTACTGGATCAGGATATAAGTTTGTCAAAGTTGGCACAACATTATTTTGGAGTAGTGCTAAATAATTATCACCATTTAAATTGCCATCAATGAAAAAGGGACCTATGATATGTTCTCCAACAATTCCTGCCCAAACATTAACCTTTACAGGGTATTGCGTATGTACTTCTCTCGTCCAGTGAGGATTTTCCGTCAACCAATAGCGGCAATTTTGACGATTAGCATGACCGTGAAGTGTAAAGGTGCACTCATCAGAAAACAAAACATGTTCTAATTGGATCACATTGTTATCTAACATTGCCATCATTTGTTCACAAAAATACGTTCTCCTATCAAAATCGTCTTCCATGAGCTCCTGAGTTGGTATCATTTTATAGGGATGCATTTTAGTTTCTTTTAATATTCGAAAAATCGAAGAATGGCTAACATTGAACATTGTGGCTGCTTTTCGACTAGAAGTATGTGGGTTTTCCACAAACTCAAGCATAATATCCAATTTGGTATCATCACTTATTGCATTGGCAGCTGCTTTTTTTATCTGCCTTACATGTCCAAGCTCACGAAACTGCTTTTCTATTTTACTAATTGTCCCTTGGGATATAGGCGGCAAATTTGGAAAATTTTCATGAAATAAGCGAGCAACTTCCATTTGTGTCCGTGTGTTATCTCCATAACCAATCAATCTGTAGAATTGTAATTTTGTGCATTTCTGTTAAAATAACCATTTTTCTGATATGCAGTTAACGAAATTCAAACGACTATAACACTGACAACTAAACTGTCATGCAGGCAGACAATAATTTCCTAAGGCCAGGCGTTTTAAACAAAAGTAAACAAAAGTATTTATAGCTTTTGTTTATTTCATATCCGTAAAAAGGTAAAAAGGAACGCTGAAATGGTTTTTGCTTACTTTCTCATTATCAAGACCTAAATGGGAAATAATTATTGAATGTGTTGTAGCGAATTTCTGTAATTAAATAATTTTCTTTGTTAATGTTAATTTTTGCAATAAATCTGAAAACACTTAATATTTCCGAAACAGTTGAAGATAGGTATAGGACATTGTACATGAAATATGTCTAGAATTTTCTGAAAAATCCAAAAAATTGAATAATATACTAGGTGTTGCTTTTAAAATAAGAAAGTTGGTATTGACCACGGTCACATGACACACCCTGTATAAAAAGTTTTTGTTGAAAAAAATGCGCAACTAAAAATAACAATCGACGTGTCCCAGCGTTTTTTCGAACACGCCCCCATTTATTTATTATCGAATTTATTCCATTTGGCTGATACACAGTGTATATTAAATTCTCTGACTCTGTATATAGCTCCAACCTTCTCCAAATAAAAAGTGACGCCGAGAGTACCTTCCTTATAGTTCTGTACTGTTTGTAGATGTCGTGTATTCAAACTTTGTAAAATAAGACGTTTGTTTTTTCTGTAATGTAGAGAGAAATAAATTATCTGATGGTTTTCGTATATAACTAACTTAGTTATGACTTGCAAACGATTCTAAACTTCCAACGCGAACACGCAGCGCTTCCTTAACATACCGTTGCCAATCAACCCCCCAAGACATCCGTCTGCCTGATACACCTTTTGATGTGTCTCCTCTCTCCCCGTCGTCCCGTCTGTCATTCAGAAGCTTCACGAAAGAAGTTTGGAGCACGATAAGGCCGAACTCGACGGCAAATGAAAATTAACCGCCACTGTTGCAACAACGTCGGGCAGCAGCCGGGGGTGGAACTCCCTAACTTCGAAAGTAACGAACGAACTTCCCTGACTGGCGTAATCTCCGGGATGTGCAGTGTCCTTGTTTTATTGCGAATGCCGACTTTTATTCAGCAGCCAGGGCCTGGCACGCGCTCACCAGGGCCTTCAGGTCTGCAGATGAGATCGCGAGGCGCGCAGAAAACCTTCTCCCAGTGCCCCGTTTGATATGGGAGATTACGGATTTAGTTCGGGCTTAGTTAATTAAAGCCCTTAATGGATCCACTCCGGAGCGACTGCATATTTGATGTCGGTACGTAACGAGAACGATCCACCCATTTCTGTGCAGACTTGTATTAATGAGCAGTATAGAAGCGAAACAGTCTGTCAATAGACTCAATGGATTAATCTTATTTGTCACTTAAAAGGAAGACGGATTGGCAAATAGGTGTAAGCAGCTCAAGGTGATACAAGGGTATCATTAAAATTACGTCTAAAATAGTAAGTACGACAAAGCTTCAAAGCCTGTAATTCAAACAAATACTAAAACAAATAACGTTATAAACGCTAGTTTGCAACATTGTGTCAAATTTATTGTGTGCCATAAATTAATAAGACAGATACTCCGCGTAAGTACTCGTCTAAACAGAATGCTTGACCTAATTGCTGACAATGCAAATGAAGAGTTATGCCCGCTGAAATTTCAGCATCACATAATTAGGCAATCACACAAAACCGCGACCTGAAATCCCAGTTATAAATAACTTGCTATACAGGTGATGTGTTCCGTGGAAAGCCGCAGTGCACCGAAGACAAACAGGTGGATAGCAATTAATCAAAAGCGCTGACACAATAAGGAGAACGCGCGAGGCAGGAAGAACCGTGGCGCTTTCTCCTCCGCGAAAACACTGTCCTCTCGTCCTCGCCGTCGTCATTTCATCTCGTCCTGGCGGAGGGACGAGCGAGTCCGAGCGGTCCCTGTGCAAATAAAATCCCGCCTGGATTTCAGGCCGTCTGAAAGTTCGCGTGTTTGTCTGCAAACAGATAAAAATGAAACTGGCGCTGTTCCAGGAACAAATAAGTTTGCTACAATAAATATTTTATATAGCGATAAAACACTACTTAAAATAAAAGTCCACCGGAGCCCCCCCGTTACTGCGCTTTAAATTTTTTTACATCAATCCGAAATGGACCGTAACGAGGGCATAACATCAGTATTTCCAAAGGTGCTATAAGGAATATGATTTTAAAGTTACGATAAGCTTTAATGAGGAAGAAAGTCAAAGTGAAAATTTATGTTAATGTTAAATGTTTGCGTAGAGAAGAAAGCAGGATTATATTAAAGCTACGATAGGTTTTAATGAGGAAGAAAGCCAAAGTTAAAATATATGTAAATGTTCATTTTTTGCATAGAGAACAAAGCAGGATTTTAAATAATTATATTAAATTCATTATGTTAACAAATATGTGATTATTAATCTCTCACATTATACATTAAGTCTAAATTTTCTGAGCAAAATAAGATTTTGCATCCATTATATATTATTTAGTTTTTATACATGGTTGTAAAATATGAGTTCCAGTATGTAAATACGTTTTATAAACGCGAACAATAACAACCAAGCGCCCCTTAAATATGAACAGAATTAAGAAATAAACAGCACAAAAATAATAATATTTACATAAACAAATACAATTTCTGTAAAATATTACGTAAATAACTCAAAATACAAAAATATCAACGTGGCGCTAGAAAAATAATGTTTTAATTCGTAAAGTAGGATATTAAAAATATGCGATAAATGTTTCAAGTAGTGTAATAACAATTGAGGCGTTTATTTTAAAAACAACACAAGTCCAAAAATATACAAATCGAGTTATTATTAAGAAACGTCTCTCAAGACCAATGTCTATGCACTAGCAAACTCGTTTTATCGAAAAACAATAGACGACAAATGATTTTTATTTTTATTTGCCTGTTTTTCTCTAGTTTCACAATTCTTATTTAAATCCATTTTTATTTTTAAATAAGTTGAAATAAATGCAATAGAATAGCATGATTTATTTTCTCAGTACTTTGAGTATAACTTCCACTGTAACTTTTTTTTTAATTTTGTGCACTTTTTAAAATTATGAACAATATAATCATAATATATGATTATACATATAATTTTATATATATATATATATATATATAATCAATTATTGATAATTATCTACACTACTCAAAAAATTATCACATATTGTTATTTATTTAATTTTTACCACTAATTTTAACACGAATCACATTCGCAACATAACAAAAAATTATTATGGTGTCTTTTAGAATATACGATAATTCTTTTGAGTAGTGTATATTAGCAGACACATTCTCTAATAAAAATAAAGAAATAATTCTAGATTATTATTTCTTACTTTTAATTAGAGACTAAATATACTTATATCGATATTCATCAATCATTATTATTATATTATTATTATATTAATTTTTGTTTATTATATTAGCTTCAAATCTCTGTAAAATATGCAAGCAGGTATTACGTGTAATGCACATTATTCCATAGTCATGCACACAGAGCTTATAAATATAAAATTAATATGTTTGTTACAATATGTACATATTAAAATTTTAATTAACAATATTTTACTGGTTAATGTAATTATTAATTTTTATTATGAGAATTTTTTAATAAAGTTGTAATATTATTAGACTCGTGTAATTGCCTTTATAATAATTACACTGCTAATTATATTATTTATATTATCGCCAATAATTTGAGTTTATAATTAAATTTAAATTACTAGTTACAATATGCCTGTGAAATTAATTCAAACATTATTCGTTACTAATTTTAAATCAGGTTAGCTATGAGATCAAATCTATTGTTTATCAACTGAGTAAAACAACGGAAATTCTGTAAATGCTAATGTAAAAACAAGTTTAAAAGGAAATTATCGTGCAGAATTTTCATTTAAACTCAGGTTTGTGAAACATTAGTGTCCTCAAACACCTTTGCTGAAAATAATAATTAAATGTAACAAACCTTTACACCTGTTTGATAAAAGAGGATTAAAGATGATGATGATGGTGATGATGATGACGATCAGTGTCCACAAACGTGTTTAAATTAAATTTTTAAGTCACACAATTTGTAAAGTTAGCAAATTTTCGACTTTATCTGTAAAATATGAAAGTTTTTTTAGAATAATTAGTGAAATTGTAAAAGTTGTCAACTGGATCTGACAACATTTCAATGCAACTGCCCGACTATGGCAATATATGTCATTTTACATCAAATAGTGAAATTGTGAAAAGCTACTATATTAATATGCTCAATTGCAACTGTACAAATATTTAAAAAAAAAATAATTGAGAATAATTAAATCCTTAAAATTATTGACTGAAAATGTCAAAATCTTTCTAATTTTGAACAGCAATAAGTAAAATCGGTCAAATACCAACTAATAAATAAATTAGCAGTGGAAGTTGAACAGTTTTCAACTGCAAGTGTTTAAATCGTCATATTTACAGCAGTAACAGTTAAAAAGGTTTTAGCACCTGTTGTGAAAATTTGTACAATTTGTACTTCAACTGTTCAAATATATTAATAGCAACTGCACGATTTTGTCAGTATTTGTACATTTATTTGATCGAAGAGTGAAATTATGAAAATATCCAAACTTTTCAGTTGCTTCTGTCCATATGTTGCAATTGTTTAATTGAATATGTTAACATCCTTATATTATTTGACTGAACGTATAAAATCTATCAAATTACAACTATTTACATTTACCCATTTAAAACGGTAAGATTGTTGTCAAACACTGAGAAGCGTTTGGCACTGGTTGTAAATTTTGAAAAAAAATTACGCCAATTGTTAAAATTGTCAACAGCAATAATCATATTTTACCCATATCTGTATATTTTGTAGATTGAAGATTAATTGTGAAAATCTTTCAAATTTTTTACTGAACTCTCAACTTGTTCGTTATATTTCTAAATTTTAAATTACTACTGTCAAAATCTCTGATATTTTTAATTGCTAAAATCTAAATCCTTCAAATTTTTTACTGAACTTGATCAAAATCTATCAAATATTTAACAACTACTTGTCAGATCTATCAATTATTAAGCATCAGCAGTGAAAATCGAATAGATTTCAACTGAAACTTTTGACATCGTCATATTTCCAAATTTTAAATTGCTACTGTCAAAATCTCTCAAATTTTTAATTGCTAATATCTAAATCCTTCAAAATTTTGACTAAACTTATCAAAATCTATCAAATTTTTAACAGCAACGTGTCAGATCTATGAATTAATAAGCATCAGCCGTGAAAATCCAATAGATTTCAACTGAAACTATTTAGATCGTCATATTTCCAAATATTTAATTGTACTGTCAATATCTCTCAAATTTTTAAATGCTAATATGTAAATCCTTTAAGTTTTTGACGGAATTTAATCAAAATGTATCAAATTTTTAACAGCAACTTGTCAGATCTATCAATTATTAAGCATCAGCAGTGAAAATGGAATAGATTTCAACTGAAACTGTTTAGATCATCATATTTCCAAAGTTTAAATTGCTACTGTCAAAATCTCTTAAATTTTTAATTGCTAAAATCTAAATCCTTCAAATTTTTGACTGAATTAAATCAAATCTATCAAATTTTTAACAACAACTTGTCAGATCTATCAATTATTAAGAATCAGCAGTGAAAATCGAATAGATTTCGACTGAAACTGTTGACATCGTCATATTTCCAAATTTTAAATTGCTACTGTCAAAATCTCTGAAATTTTTAATTGGTAATTTCTAAATCCTTCAAATTTTTGGCTAAACTTAATCAAAATCTATCAAATTTTTAACAGCAACTTGTCGGATCTATCAATTATAAAGCATCAGCAGTGAAAATCGAATACTTTCAACTGAAACAGTTTAAATAGTCATATTTCTAAAATTTAAATTGCTACTGTCCAAATCTCTTACATTTTTAATTGCAAAAATCTGAATCCTTCAGATTTTTGACCGAACTTAATCAAAATCTATCAATTTTTTAACAGTAACTTGTCGCATCTATCAATTATTAAGCATCAGCAGTGAAAATCGTCATATTTCCAACAGTAACTGTAAAAATTGGTATAGTTTTTAGCACAGGTTTTGAAAATCTATAACGTTTTTTAATTCACCTGTTAAAATTTACAATAGTAACTACCCAATATTGTCATTATTTGTAATTTTATTAGATCAAAGAGGGAAAAAAATGAAAATTGGTTTCAATTAAATAATATCAATTATGATTTGATTAATGATGTGAAATTTGATGATGATTAAAAACATTAATAGATATTGGCAATATTATCTATTTTTTTTAATGAAACAGTGAAATCGTAAAAATTACCTTAATTTCAAATTGCTACTGTCCACATCGCTAAAATTTTTAATTACTAATATCTAAATGCATGAAATTTTTGACTGAACTTGTAAATCCTTCATATTTTTGACTAAACTTAATCAAAATGTATCAAATTTTTAACCGAAACTTGTCGAATCTATCAAATGTTAAGCACAAGCAGTGAAAATCGAATAGATTTAAACTAAAACTGTTTAAATAGTCATATTTCTAAATTTTAAATTGCTACTGTCCAAATCTCTTAAATTTTTAATTGCTAAAATGTAAATCCTTAAAATTTTTGACTGAACTTATAAAAATCTATCAAATTTTCAACAGCAACTTGAAGAGATCTATCAATTATTAGGCATCAGCAGTGATTTTCACGAATAAATTTTAACTGAAACTGTTTAAATCGGCATATTTCCAACAGTAACGGTCAAAATCAGTATAGTATTCAGCACAGGTTTCGAATATATATAACATTATTGAATCAAACTGTTAAAATTTGCAATAGTAACTACCCAATATGGTCAATATTTGTAATTTTATTAGATCAAAGAGGGAAAAAGATGAATATTGGATTCAGTTAAACAATATCAATTATGAATAGATTCATGATGTGATAACTGATGATGATTAAAAACATTAATAGATATTGGCTATATAATCTATAATTTTTTTTTATGAAACCGAGAAATCGTAAAAAATCACCCAAATTTAAAATTGCTAGTGCCCAAACCTCTAAAAGATTTAATTACTAATATCTAAATCCTTGAAATTTTGACTGAACTTGTCAAAATCTGTCAAATTTTCAACAGCAACTTGTTAAATCTATCAATTATTAAGTATCAGCAGTGAAAATCGAACAGATTTCAGCTGAAACTGTTTAAATGTCATATTTCCCAAACTAATTGTCAAAATCTGTATAGGATATAGCACAGGTTTTGAAAAATCATAACATTTTTGAATCAAACTGTTAAAATTTGCAATAGTAACTACCCAATATGGTCAATATTTCTAATTATATTAGATCCAAGGACCAAAGATCCAAGAATTGTATGAATCTTTAAAATAAATCCACTGTAGCTTTCAATTTTTTAATGCAATTGACCTGCTTTCTTCTCAATATCACCATTTTTTTTTTAGAATAACGAGTGAAATTGTGCCACATTTTCAATTGCTACTATCCGTATCTGTCAACATTTAAATTCCGAATATCTAAATCGTTCAAATTTTTGACTAAACATCTTCCAAAAATTCAATAGAAACTTGTGAAATCTGTCACTAAACATCATCAGTGAAATCGATTTTAAATCATTATAACGTATGTCTCAAAATTTTTGGCACAAAATTTAGGGGCCTCAAAATAGGTTGTAATGATAAAATATCCAAATGGTTTTAGTAACATTAGATTGCTTACTTTCTTGACTTGAATTAGACAACACTTTTTAAATTAAAGTTTTAAATTACTCCCAGTGTGTATTCTTCCCAAAATCAAAAGTAAATAACTCCTATTAAACCAATTTTCAAGTTAGTGCAACAAATAGGTATCTCGTTTCTTTCAAAAAAATTAAAAATGTCAAAAAATATCTTATAAACATTTCAAAATATACTTCCTTTCTGATAAAGTCAGGAAAACACAATAAAAATTATATTGAATGTCTATTAGCTGTAAAGCACTCAATTTTATGCAAATTTTTAAATCAGTTTTCTCAGCAATGTGCTTTTTAAAGTTATCCAGTTGTAGTACTAAGGTGACGATATAATTGAACTGTTAACGTGATGTCTAGAAGTGTGCTCATTGCATTATTATATAAAAAAAGATAACCAGAATGTCGTAATCTTTGGATATAATCCTAGAATCGTGGTTAAAAATCTTTGGCTAGAAATAGTGGCTGTTCAATTTTAGTAAGTTCTAGTATTATTTTTCTTCGCAACTTTTCAGTGTATTGAAAATACAAACAAAAAGAGAAATGTAGCTACTGGGGTGGTATTTTTAAGAGTTTGTCTCTTAGGCCAAAGTAGAATAATTAACATTTAATGAGTTAATATTAAGAAGTTGGATTTCTTAACTGACTTAGGATTTCCAGAAAGTGTATGTGCACAAATTAGTTCAGTACGTGTTTTGTAAACGTGTGCTTGAAACCGTATCTAAGATGTTATCATTACGTTCTTAGATATTCAACAATTTGTCATATGGCGCCACATTTTCCGGTTTATAATCAAATTGGAGCGTGGAGTGAATAATGGCTTGGCAGCGACGTGATGAAAAGTAAATATTTCCCATTGCGGGTAATGCAATCGGTACCTTATGTCATAGTTTGCGTATAGCTACGCAAGTAACTTTTTTCACGTTGAATGATGGAACCGTTTAGAACCGAAATGACGTCTTCTTGTTTGGCCCAGTCAGCGCTCCTAGTGACACAAGCAATTTATAACCAACACCCCCGCTCTCCGTACGCCTATGTGTTTCGTGCATAACGAATAAATATTTGTGCATCGCAGCGCAGTGACACCGTTTTGGACCAGATCCAGCTCCAATCGAGACACTCAAGATTACCACATTCGCAGCTGTAACAATTTCTTTATAATTCCGCGCCATGCGAAACATCGGCATTCTTCGTTTGACCCTTGCAAAGTTTAATTTGGGCGTATTAATTTCATGCAGATAATCCGAATCGTGTGAAACTAATTCACCCGAATGTAATTTAAATTCGGGAGAGGATTAAGCGTTTTTTCATCCCGGAACAATCGCGATCCCGCGCCGCTGTTTAATGTCTCGGCGAGGATTCATTAGCGGTTTAATTAAGTCAAGTTAAATTAGATACAGGCCGTCATAAATCACGCGCAATCCTAGGGTGTTTGGTAATTTTTTCAACGTCACCGCCTGTAACTCGCGAGCAATTAAAACTCGCGACTAACAAAGAGCCCCGAGTTCCGCGCCATTTCTCAGGGGGCGGCGAGGGAACTTCATAAGTTCCTAAATTCTGAAAAGGGCGCCCGCTTTCTTTATTAAACCCTTGCCGGTTAATTTTCATTTAATCGGACGTTCCAAGGCGCACGGCCGCCCGCAGCCTTCGGAAACATCAAAAGGAGTAACCGAACGAAAACACATCAAAAGGAATGTCAGCGGGTGGAACTCCTTGTGATCGGCTGATTGATAATATTGCATTAAAATGCTGCATAGCCCCAATTCCGCGGATTGAATAATACGTATTCGCCGCAGCTTTAAATTATTTGAGAGAAATTCGAAGAATTTTGTCAAATGCCAATCAAGTGCCTATTAAAAAGTAAATGACTAAACCAAATTAGAATCATATACTTAATTCAAAAACTAATTAAAATTGTATATAGGTTTTTCTTCTGCTTCATGTGCAACTTCATTACCAAAGGTTATAGACTACGCCACTATATGAGTTCCTATTTACGGTCGTGTAAAACAGTTGACCATCACTCATGCCGGTCCAATTGCGTATGTTGTGCAACCATGACTAAATTTCCTGAAGTTACAAAATTAGTAAGTAGAATTTTCTGAAATTTTGATTCGTTATTTTACATCATCTAGAACATTCAAAAGTGTAACAATTATTAGTGTAAATAAAACACCTAATAAAACACTAAAAATCAAAGACAATTTATTGAAAGTATAAAATTTTGCAAGTAGTGTTCATGATAAATTTAAAAGTCTATCACCATAAGATTCTGAAAAGTATCCAATTTGTCTGAATATTATATTACGAAGATAACTTGTTAATACATCTACAACACTTAATGAAAGTGTAAAGGTCTCAATTTGACCTGTGTAAGACATACTAGTGTCAGAAGCATTAAGAAAATTATTATGATTAATATAATTATTTATCAAAAGAATAAATGAAATAATCAAACCTGCAAAAAATAAAATCTAAATATCTAGTAATTTTGTTGGCAGTGTTTCGGAAATAACTGAATTTCCCAAAGGAACTTGTAATTTTTTTTAGGTTAAGTTGTTTTCAATATGAGGTTATATTTTTTTAATAACATTGTTGCCAGATGTAAAGTTTAAATTATTAAAGATGAAAATGGAACGGCAGAAAATAAAATGAAAATAATGCATTGAAAAATATTCAATTTATTGCAATTTGGACAAGGATTGTGTGGAGACTTAGGTATGCCAATTTGTATTAAATGGTGCCCTAATTACTGTTGTGGTAAAATAGTCAAATTCTTTTCCTTTTTTCTCTTTTTCTTCAACGATTTCCCTCATGTGACGCCAAGGTTTCCACTCAAAGTTTTCGTGGGCCTTCCAGCCTCCTTTTCCTTTTCACAGACTTGTCTCTAGTGCACGTAGGTACAATTTTTTTTTTCACAGTTCGTTTCAATAATAATGTACAGAAAGTATGTTTTTCCTTAAGGCAATAGATAATATCACACTGCCTCTATGAAACGACGATAAAATGAGTCGATCAACAAATTGAAATATATAATCTAAACCCTCACTTAAATAAATATTCTTACTAATTATTTGTACGAATATTATGTGACTATTATTTACAATTACATACATATTTCACGTTTATGACAGATACATGTTGCAGTTAAGTTTCATTGAAAATTTGGCAGGTGTAATTGAAAATTTGACACATTTTCTCAATATCAGTCTTGAACCTAAAAAATGACAGATATTGATAATATTAGGCTGCTTATGTTGAAATGTTGAAATTTTGTTTCCTAACAGTTGGAGTCCAAACTTTAACATATTTTTACAACCGGTGCTAAAAACTTGAGCAAGTTGAATGATCATGCATTAAAAATTTAAGAATTTCACAATTTATCTAGAACCTACGGAATGATATTGACAAAATAAGGCAGCTAATGTTAAAATGTTGATAATTTTGTTTCCAAACAGTTCGAGATAAAAATATATTAAACTTTCAGCAATATTTTACTATAATATAATATTATATTTAGTTAAATCAGTTTTACCTTATTTCACAGTATTTATTTTATATACTTGAACATCGATTAATAATTTTATTTAAAATAGGTACTATGCAATTTTTTAATGATTATTTTCTAATATACCTAGTAATACTGATATAATACTTAAATATAATACTGATTTATGGTTATTGTTAATATTTTTCATATTATTAATGCAATGAGCAAACTTCTGAGCATCACGAAAACAATACAATTCAATTATTTATTTCAGAAACCCGCTGAGGCTACTTTTTAACTTTCCGGGAAACAAAAGAAAGAACACTCTATATTTCATATGATAAAGAATGATAGATATTGACAAACTAAGGCAGCTAATGTTGAAATGTTGAAAATTTTGTTTCCAAACAGTTGGAATAAAAAAATGAACACATATTTACAGCCGGTGCTAAAAACTTGAGCAAGTTTAGTTGCATTGAAAATTTGAGATTTTCACAATTTCAGTCTTGAACCTAAAGAATGATTGATGTTGACAAAATAAGGCAGCAAATGTTAACATGTTGAAAATTTATGTTGAGTAGCATTGAAAATCTGAGATTTTCACATTTCAGTTTTGAACCTAAAGAATGAAAGATATTGACAAAATAAGGCAGCTAATGTTGAAATGTTGATAATTTTGTTACCAAACAGTTCGAGATAAAAATATATTAAACTTTCAGCAATATTAATAAATAAGCAATATTTTACTATGGTATAATATTATATTTAGTTAAATCATTTTTACCTTATTTCACAGTAGTTATTTTATATACTTGAATATAGATTAAGAATTTTATTTAAAATAGGTACTATGCATTTTTTTACTGATTTATGGTTCTAGTTAATATTTTTCATATTATTAATGCAATGAGCAGACTTCTGAGCATCACGAAAACTATACAATTGAGTCATTTATTTCAGAAACCCGCGAAGGGTACTTTTTATTTTTTTTGGAAAACAGAAGAAAGAACACTATGTAT
The DNA here is from genome assembly GCA_951805005.1 of Othius punctulatus. Taxonomy (NCBI): domain Eukaryota; kingdom Metazoa; phylum Arthropoda; class Insecta; order Coleoptera; family Staphylinidae; genus Othius; species Othius punctulatus. The sequence goes on along the minus strand of OX638139.1, from coordinate 104,287,019 downwards.
TTCATACGATAAAGAATAATAGATATTGACCAAATAAGGCAGCTAATGTTGAAATGTTGAAAATTTTGTTTCCAAACAGTTGGAATCAAAAATATAACATATTTTTACAGCCGGTGCTAAAATCTTGAGCAAGTTTAGTTGCATTGAAAATTAGAGATTTTCATAATTTCAGGATTGAACCTAAAGAATGATAGATATTGACAATATAAGGCAGCTAATATTGAAATGTTGAAAATTTGGTTTTCAAACAGTTCGAGATAAAAATATATTAAACTTTCAGCAATATTAATAAATAAGCAATATTTTACTATAATATAATATTATATTTAGTTAAATCATTTTTACCTTATTTCACAGTATTTATTTTATATACTTGAACATCGATTAAGAATTTTATTCAAAATAGGTACTATGCAATTGTTTTACTGATTTATGGTTCTTGTTAATATTTTTCATATTATTAATGCAATGAGTTTTAAGTTTAAAGATTTAACTACATTTTACATATTTTTACAGCCGGTGCTAAAAACATAAAGTTTGACGGTTACTTTTGGTATTATGACAATTTATACAGTAGCAGTTGAAAACTGCTCGTCTTTCACTTAGATGCTTAGAATTTCACATATTTTATAATATGCTGTTAAAATTGTTATAGATTTCGATATGTTCAGTCAAAAATTTTAAAGATTTAAACATTCTCATTTAAAATTTGAAAGATTTAGACATATGCAATGGACAAATTGACAGATTTTTAAAATTTCAATCTTTAAACTACAAACATTACATATATGAACTAAATAAGGCAGTTGTTGTTCAAAATTTGACAGCTGGAGATGAAATTTTTAACAGATTTTCTCATTTTCATAATTTGATCTATACAATAGACAAATATTGATAAAACCAGGCAGTAGGATTGAAAATTTGATGTTATTTGACACTCTATGATCGAAACTAATTGGCAGAATGTAAAGTTATTGTTAGAAATATGGCGATTTATACAGTGGCAGTTAAAAACTGATCAAATTTCATTGCTGATGCCTAACATTTTACAAATTTTACCCCTTGCTGTCCAATTTTTTTATAGATTTTGACATGTTTAGTCAAAAATTTTGAAGGATTTAGACATTCCCAATTAAAAAATTTAAAGATTTAAACATTTACAATTTGACCAATTTTTCCAATTTTATAGTTTCATTTAAAAAATACAGATATTGAGACAATTAGGAAGTTGTTGTTGAAAATTTGACAGCTAGAGTTAAAATAATGACATAAATTCGCAATTTACTCTTGGATCTAAAGAAAGACTGATCTTGGCACAATAGGGCTATTGCTGTTGAAAATTTTAAAAGTTGGAATCAAATATTTTACATAATTTCACAATCAATCAATAAATCGCAGAATTAGTGTGTGCTTAGATTAGTGTGCATTAGACTATGCAGATTGCAGTTTCGCATGTTGCAACTTAAAACCATTTAAATAAAATGAGAATTGTAAATGAAACCATTTACTGGAAGTTTCAGAAATGTTCCTAAAAACAGCCAAACCAAAATAACCGAAAACGGAGAAAATTGCAGAAAATTTAAATATATTATCAAAACAAGTTACACTAAATTTTTCAAACGTTTCAGAAATATTTCAGAAAGTTTTATGGAATGTGCAATCAAAATAGTAGTAAGTAATTCAAAAGTCCTGAATTTGAATCAGAATATTAAAGGTATATTGTAATATAGTTCATACCCTTAATGATACCATTATGAAATCCAAGAATATGCAAAACCAGAAAATTTGATGGAAATTGCAAAAATATAAATCCTTATATCAAAATATATTAAACTAGCGGCAATATTAATAAAATAATCAATAGAGTTTTACTATAATATACTATAATATTTAGCTAAATCACGTTTACCTTATTTCACAGAATTTAGTTTATATACCCACTTATCAGAATTATTAAACATCAATTAAGAATTCTATTCAAGGTAGAAATATTTTAAATAAAACAAACACTTTTCTTTGTTTATATCACACTGTTTATTAAAATTAGTGACCATAGTTTCGATCACGTTCTGGTCATTATCAAACTTAGACTTCATAATAACTATAGTCCCTAATAACTATAAGTCATTAACATAACTATCATAATAACTATAGTCACTAATTATACTATTATAATAAACAGTATGATATAAACAAAGAAACGTGTTTGTTTTATTTAATTTCATCGTGTATTACGAAGTAAATCCTTTGCCTCCATCATTGACAAATTTTGAAATGTTTCTTGATTTTTTCTAAGATTACTGATTTAAAGTTCTAGTTATTTTTTTTTCACTTTAATGATGCAATGAGCAATCTTCTGACTATTATGAAAACAATACAATTGAGTCATTTATTTCAGAAAATCGCTACTTCGAGTACTTCGGAAAATTAAAAAAAACACTATATGTACCTTCCAATTTAATATGTCATAAAGGGAATGTCAGTTGAAGGGCTAATGTGTCCTGACTACAGAAAAACTGACTCAATTGAAAAAAATAAAAATAAAAATTGCTATATCTACGGGTTTCAAAAATTTATTATTCAATTATGTCATGGAATTCGAAAATAGGATTTACTACTACAAGATCCTAATATTAGGATGTATCATGCGTTACATCAGAAGCTCCAACCTACATACAGCTAGAATGCATAAGTTTTTTACCTTATTTAGAAAAACTTGCAAGAAGGCATTTAAATAAAACGAAGAATATACAGGGTAGGCCACTTCAATCAATTAACACAAATCACTCCGGAGGTTCGATAGCGAAAATTAACCGTAACAAATGTAATACAACTTTTGATGACGATCTTTAACTTGACATTGAAGGTTCATTTTAAGGTCATTTCAAGGCCAACTTGAAAATTTTAAATGGTAACTGTACTTTTGAATTTTTATTTTTTGATGATGGCCTTGATGTTGACCTTGAACGTGTCCTTGTAGTTTAATTTAAAGGTCATTTCAAGGCCAACTTCAAAATTTTAAATGGTAACTGTTCTTTTTGAATTTTTATTTCGAAAGAGGGTCATCAGGTCTTCAGGCAATTAAATGAAAGAAGAATATAGATTATACGACTACCATTTACAATCCTATACATATTTGATATTTATGACAGAAACACGTGTTTTGCAGTTGGAGTTGCATTGAAAATTTTACGGCTGAAATTGAAACTTTGACATATTTTCACAATATCAGTCTAGAACGAAATAAAATAGAGACTGTTTCCAATCTTCGATAGTCGGCGATAGAACTCAAGAAGAAGAAGAAAAACAAGAAGAAGAAAAGTAAGAAGAATGAAGTAACAAACTTAACTAAATACAGAAAAATATAGAATAGTAATAAGTAATAACATAGTAAGACCAGTATAAATGTATATGGCAACCAACAAGATATATGGCAAAAATTATTATGCATGCAATATTTTGAGCCCAGTGTACGCATGTACACAGTGTAAAATGTACGCATGGGGGACATCATCAACATCATTAAAGAAATGGTAAGTGCGAAGATTATCATCAAATAAATCAATATAAGCTACCCAGTCTATGAAATAACACAATTAATACAATGCAGATGATGGTGGTACAGCAAAAGATTAATACGACTAATAGCGACTTCTATGCAAAGTCAACATAACTGCCATATCGCTAAAGATGATAGAAGATACGCTGTACTCTCGAAAGATCTTACATGCAACAAAGATGTAGTAAACGAAGAATTCAATAAAAGATATTATATACAAGAAACATGTAGTAAACATGTCATTAACCAATTTAAAAACTTTTCGCCGACATAATATATGATCGGAATAATATCTAAGAACCGACGAAGCAGCCATGATATTAGGAAGTCAACGGGATATAATATTGAGCAACAAGTGGATGTAGCAAAAAACATGGGCCGAAGTGTACAAGACAACAGCAAGAAGGAGATACTTCGTCGTCTTCAGGTGCTGTCTCCTATTGGAGGTTAGCGGTAATCATGCCAATTCTAATTTTTCAAGCTGCAGCTGTGACGAGATCATCATCATGAACACTATCACAGAGATCGTTAAATCATGGATCGAAGGGTATGTACGTGTATATTTGCACCAGTACTAAAGCTGCTTAGTTAGGCCCTTTGTACTTCCTCTTCCTGCCCATGAGGTGTTATGGGTGCCCTTCGCCGCCAGCAGTGTTACCAACTTATATTCTATTATAGGATGAACTGGGGGATGTCATTTCGTTGACCTTGTCATTTGTAAATCGGTGTTAACTTTTGCTAGGATCGAAGCCCACAGAAATTCCACAATATATAACAGAGGTCCTAAATAAGATGCCTTATAGTATTTTTGTTTGTTAGTTCTCAGAACAATCATAAAAATGAAATTCTATATTTTGCTAGTGTTTTACAAATTAAAATTTGTACCCCAAATACAAACCTTAAGTCCATATCGACATGCAGGGCGATTTCCGGCGAAAGTCTCCTCCGGTTTAAATATGAATCCACGGCGGGGAGCAACAGCGTTAATTCAGCCCCAGCCTCGTCCATATTGATCTTTTATTCAGAGGACGTCGTCCCGGCGAGGACCGGCCCGCCGTCCGTTTGTTTTGCACGGCTTGAATTTTTGATAATGTAAATTAAGGGGGCGCGGGCCCCGCAGTTTATTTAATTAATATTAACGGCGGCGACGTGCACGGCGTCTCGGACCGGGGTTAAAGTTGCAGGCAGCCGTTAAAGTAGGCAGTTTTAGGGGCCTCGAATTGTCCTACGGCCCCATCTCATCACGTATTAATCGGGCTGATTCCGGCGTGGGCGAAGGAGCCGTCTGGCCGCGTCCACCGGAAGTAATGTGCGGCCGTAAACTTTCGAAATTGGTTTACGGACGGCGAAGGACAGAAGCTTTTACGTACATAATTAACCCGATTCGTCGTACATTGAAAGAAGACGGCCAAAGAAGTAGCATGATTATTTTATTGTGCTACCTTCAGTTCCATCTTCATTCATGGCACCCTTATGGTTGGGTGAAGAGATTAATGTTAGGCAACTATTATTGGTACAATACATTCTAAAAATAACATAACATACACATTATTTCAGTTCATAAACTTTTATTACTTATAGTATAATTTTCAAGAAAAATCTAAACACGTTTAGGAAACAAAACAAAGGAAAACTAAGTAAGTCTAGGTTAGTTGATTTATTATGCAAAGTTTGCTATGACGTTAGAAACCTGAATCAATTATCAAAGGCGCGTTTTCACGGATCTAGCGAATCTAGTTTAATTCATCTAGCAACAAAAGTTAGAGTTAAAGTTGATCAACTCTAAAGTTCTTACTATAGTGTTCATTCAACTTTTGTTGATCAACTACATTCGATCAATTAATCTTGAATTATGAGAACTCGCCTAAAGGTTTCTCAAGTAGTTCAGAAAAAAGAGTTAATGATAAAAAAATGTACTGCTAAAATAAAGCAAAAGCTCTTGTAAAAATTAATCATCAAAAATTATATTAAACCCTAGATGACTTATAACAAAATGATTATATTATAATTATTGACACATGTTTTAATCTATCTTGGGCGCCAAGACGATTCCAAATATTTTTTTGATTTTCAGATAGACAGATTTTCAACTAGAACTGCGCATTTACGTAGCAACTCTCTTTGACAATGTCAGAAATTCTATGCAAGGGTAAGCATATAGAAGCCTGTATAAATAATTTATTAGTTCCTGAATATTACAGAACTATTCTGATAATCATAATAATAATAATAAATAATATTTATTAGCATAAAAGCTACATAATATACAAAAGCTAAATATATACTTGACAATAATAATAAGTTATCAAGTTATTAATATTTGATATAATACACTTCTGAACAAAATTCTGCAGGATTTTATATTATATCACATCTTCTGGTTATTTTAATATTATATGGTTATATGGTTATATGAACAATAATAAGTTATCAAGTTATTAATATTTGATATAATAGACTTCTTAACAAAATTCTGCAGTATTTTACATTATATCACATCTTCCGCTTATTTTAATATTATATGGTTATATGGTTATATGGTTATATGATTATATGGTATATATGGTTATATGGTTATATGGTTATATGGTATATATGGTTATATGGTTATGTGGTTATATGGTGATTTCACGAGATTTGATTAAAATCTGCCTACATTTTTGTTTGTTCTGCCAAATTTTAATTTCATTATTTTCTCATTTCTTCTCTATATGACGATGGTAAATAGCACCTTTTTATTATTTTATATAATTTTTCATTCATATCGACTGATAAAATTATCGCTTGATAACATCGAATATCATCTAACGCATTGAATTTTATTACCTCCCAATGCGCAATTCTAGATATACTTGCTTATTAGTGTGAGCATGTCATTTCCAATACTATGTTTAAATAAAGACATGTATTCATTACAATATATCTGGAATATTGTGTATCAATCTTGATAAATTTGATTTGTGATATATACTAACATATTTTCCTTTACTATACTTATTTGTAGCATTCAATGAATGATTGTTGAGATATCTGGTTATAAGTGATATTTGCTGCAATTGTTGTTACTTTACTACTTTTATCTGAAAACTTAGCCTATCAATATTCTTATAATTTATTATTAATATTGACTGATACACTTAATTTATTACATTAATTTATTTTATTGCATTATTTTCCAATTGCGTAATTCTGGCGTAATTTTTTATGATATTTTTATGATATTGTTACCTTACTAGCAGTATCTCAAAACATAGCATACCTATATTAATATTATTTATTATTAATATTAATTGATATACTGTAGTTTAACTTATTATATTGCACTATCTTCCAATGCGTAATTCTGGAGGTATTTGCTTTTTAATACGACCATGTAATTTCCAATTATATGGTCAAATAGGGGCGTGACCTCATTAAGATACATCTCATAAATTGGTATATTAATATTGATGCATTTTGTTTATGATATTGATTGATATATTTGCATTTGCTGTAGATACTTGAAATAATATTTAATGAATGAATTAATGATTCTTGGGATATCTGGTTTTCGGTGATATTTTCTGCATTTGTTGTTACATTACTGATGATATCTTAGAAACAATCCTATCAATCTTAATTTTTTTTTTATTGCTTTCATTGATATAATATCAGCATAACGCATATAATTTTATTACCTTCCAATGTGTAAGTCTGGAGATATTTACTTTTTAGTATGAGAATGTCATTTCCAATGATATGTTCAAATAGAGACATATATTCATAATAATATATCTTAATAAAATGGCGTATCAATATTGATAAATTTTGTTTATGATATTCAAAGATACATTTTCATTTACTATACTTATTTGAAATAGTATTCAATGAATGATTCTTGAGATATTTGCTTTAATGTGATATTTTCTGAAATTGTTGTTACTTTACTAACAATTTCTCAAAACCTAGCGTATCAATTTTAATATTATTTATTATTAATATTGACTGATATACTGTCATTTTATTGAAATTATCTTCAAATGCGTGATTCTGGAGATATTTGCTTTTTTAATATAGTCATGTGATTTCCAATGATATGGTCAAATAGAGACCATATGACCTCATTAGGATATATCTCATAAATTGGCATATCTATATTGATACCTTTTGTTTATGGCATTGATTGATATGTTTTCATTTCCTGTAGATATTTGAAGTACTATTCCATAAATGATTCTTCAGATATCTGGTTGTAGATTATATTTTCTGCAATTGTTGTTACGTTACTAGTTATATCTTAGAAACAAGCCTATCAATGCTAATATTATTTTTTATTGATATTGACTGATATGATATCATTCTACGCATTTAATTTTGTTACCTTGCAATGCACGATTCTGGAGATATTTGGATTTAGTGAGAGTATGTCTTTTCCAATGATATGTTCAAATAGAGACCATATGACCTCATCAGGATATATCTCCTAAATTTGTATTTCAATATTGATACATTTTGTTTATGGCATTGATTGATATGTTTTCATTTGCTGTAGATATTTGAAGTACTATTCCATAAATGATTCTTCATATATCTGGTTGTAAATTATATTTTCTGCAGTTGTGGTTACATTACTAGTTATATCTTAGAAACAAGCTTATCAATACTAATATTATTTTTTATTAATATTAACTGATATGATATCATCCAACACATTTAATTTTGTTACCTTCCAATGCACGATTCTGGAGATATTTGGTTTTTAGTGTGAGTATGTCATTTCCAATGATATGTTCAAATAGAGATATGTATTCATTAGAACATACCTTAAAAAATGGCGTTTTAATATTGATACTTTTTGTTTTCACTGATTCACATCCACTGATATATTTTCATGATTCAATGAATGATTCTTGTGATATCTGGTAGTAGGTGATATTTTCTGGATTTGGTGTTGCTTTACTAGCAATATCTCAAAACCTCGCATATAAATATTAATATTATTTATTATTAATATTGACTGATATACTGTAATTTAATTTGTTTTATTGCGTTATCTTCCAATGCGTGATTCTGGAGATATATACTTTTAAATATGACCATGTGATTTTCCATGATATCGTCATAGACGTGATATCGTCATGAGACGTAACCTCATAAGGATATATCTTATAAATTGGAAATATTAATACATCTTGTTTATGACATTGAGTCATATAATTTTATTTGCTGTAGATATTTGTAATAGTATTCCATGAATGATTCTTGAGATATCTGGTTTTTGGTGATATTTTCAGCAATTGTTGTTACATTACTTGTGATATGTTACAAACTTGCGTATCAATATTAATAATATTATTTATAGATATTGACCGATATAATATCATCAAACGTATTTAATTGTATTACCTTCCAATGCGTGATTCCAGAGATATTTGCTTTTTAATGTGAGTATGTCAGTTCCAATGATATGTTCAAATAGAGATATATATTTATTAGGATATATCTTAGAAATTGGTGTATCAATACTGATACATTTTGTATATGACATTGATTGATATTTTGAGCATGTCATTTTCAATTATATGTATAAATAGAGGATAGTATTCATTAGGATATATTTTAAAAAAATGGCGTATCGAAATTGATATACTTTGTTTATGATGTACACTGATATATTTTTATTTACTATACTTAGTACATAGATACATTTTCATATATTTGCAGTTGATATTTGAAATAACATTCAATGACTTATTCTTGAAATATCTGGTGTTATATGATATTTTCTGCATTTGTTGTTACTTAATTAGCAATATCTCAAAACCTAGCGTATCAATATTTATATTATTTATTATTAATACTGACTTATATACTGTCATTTAACTTACTTTATTGCATGGAAATAGATTCGGCGGATAAACTCCATTATTATGACTGGGTATATAACGCACGTTTTCAGTTTTAAGAATGTAGTACATTTGTAACAATATTTTGTTATTGTTATTGTTGTATTTGACAATACAATATTTTTTTTAATCGAAACGTGCGTTGTTTACTCAATCATTATTTTATTGCATTTTTTCCAAAGCTCGATTATGGAGATACTTGCTTCTTAATATGACCATGTCATTTCCATTGATATGGTCAAATAGAGTCGTGACCTCATTGGGATATATCTCATAAATTGACACATCAATATTGATCATTTTCATATTCACATTCAGTGTTGGCACTGTTTTGATTTTGGAGTATTGTCATTTCATTCTTACTCTCGTTAGTGTAGTTTATGTTATTATTCAGTGACATTGTCATTGTCGTTTGTGTCATCAGTGCCATTGTTAATGCTATTTCTGTTTGCTATGGCTAATCACTGTTTATGTCTTTTAAAACAACCTTATTACTGTAAGGCTAATATTATTATTATTTGCTATTAGCTTATTTACCTGCTGCCCTTTTGTGCTGCCTTGGCCAATTGCAGCGCTTATTTCGTGTTGGCACTGTTTTGACTTTAAGGCATTGTCATTTCATTCTTACTCTCGTTGGGGTAGTTTGTGTCATTAGTCAGTATCATTGTCATTGTCGTTTGTATAATCAGTGTCATTATCAATGCAATTACTGTTTGCTATGGCTAACCACTGTTTGTTTATTTTACAACATCATTATCACTGAAGGGCTAAGATTATTATTATTTGGTTGCTAATTTAGCTGCTGCCCCTCTGTGCTGCCTTGGCTAATTGCAGCGTTTGTTTCGTGTTGGCACTGTTTTGAGTTTGAGGCATTGTCGTGTCATTCTTACCCTCAATGGTGTGGTTTGCGGCATTAGTCAATAACATTGTCATTGTCGTTTGTGTTATCAGTGCCATTGTCAATGCTATTTCTGTTTGCTATGGCTAACCACTGTTTGTTTATTTTACAACATCATTATCACTGAAGGGCTAAGATTATTATTATTTGTTTGCTAATTTAGCTGCTGCCCCTTTGTGCTGCCTTGGCTAATTGCAGCGTTTGTTTCGTGTGGGCACTGTTTTGATTTTGAGGCATTGTCGTTTCATTCTTACTCTCGTTGGTGTGGTTTGTGTGGTTAGTCAGTATCATTGTCATTGTCGTTTGTGTTATCAGTGCCATTGCCAGTGCTGTTAATGTTTGCTATGGCTGACCACCGTCTTCTACGTGCGATTTACCATAGTGATGTTATTGAGATTTAGTTTTCCTGTTAAATGTTTCTATATTAGCCAAATAACGTGTTGGGACGTAACAATTCATTGCAATAATGTGTAATCATTTGCATGTACATTAAAAATATCGTTGCATTATAATTGATCAGATAAAACCCATTTTTTGTGTTAGCGAATTGTTTGTGTGGTCTATAAATAAAATAATTTTTGAAACTAGGTCACAGCGATGAAAATAATTTGACGGAAGTCATTGCTTCCGTCTTCTTCGTGAGCGTTTGTCCAGTGTCATCTCACTTCACCGGCCAGCAACGGCTAGCCAATCAGAGGCCTTCCCAGCTAAGAAACCCTTCCACTTTACCTAATGAGGAATTGCGCGATGTGTCCCTTCGCAGAATTAATTGGTGTGTCTTCACGTCCGGTTGTCCTGCGAATCGGCTCAGGCGGAAGCCGGAAGACTGGAGGGCTACTTTCAAGCACGGGCCGCCGTGGACATTCACTGAAGACATGGTAAACATTCGGAGGCTTGAATTCGTCGCAATACTTTGAAGGCATGGGTCGGAGTTGAAGAGGACATGCGGTGCCTGTTGCCGTGCAGATGCGAAGGCGCGCAGTCGAGAGCCACGCTTCAATACAAGGTATCTCAGAATAACGCAATGTGCAATTCAACTGATGCGAATTGCATTTTAATATGCAAATAGATGTATTTGCATGTCCAAACTTGCAAATATCAAGCATCATTATGCAGTGCGTTCGACTTAGTCGCGCGCATTCAGATAGTATCGGTAACTATTCGCAACTGCTTCATTCGCATCAGGCAATTGCACTATTTTTGGAATTCATACAGATTGAGTATCCTTTTATAAAAATTGAGTCAAACCACGTTAATTAGCAAGACGCGGATTTATAGGTATTATGCTATACATCAGTTTTAATAGCAGACCAAAATGACCTCGTATGTATACGAACTTCAGCAAATGAAGTAACGTGACAAATTTTTGTTTGTGGTTTTATGCATATTTTCAGTTGTTAAGCTTATAATTGCTTTATTGCATTTTTCGTGCACATTTCCTTATTTTTTGTGCTTATTTGCTTATTTCTCAATTTTATAGCATATTATTTATATTAGCTTGGAATATATTTTGTTGCACATTATTGTAATGAGAATTCGGTATTAATATTAGTCCGTTACGTCTAGAGTGCTTGGTTATCACAAAATCATCAACAAAGCGAGCGTGCGTACGTGATATTTGGTAAACAAAGCTTGATTATTTCTGCGATTACCCTATTTTTACGTGCACAGAACGCATCTGGGGCAAGTGTGCTATCAATTCAGTCCAATTTATCTCAATCTTCAGTGCGTTGTGCTTGTGCCTCGTGTGTATTACGTGTTTATAAGTTTTCTTGTGTAAAATGCCGAAAAGAAAACGTTCCATCGATGAATGGATACGTGGACATTCTGAATTAAAATATGAGAACGGCAAATAAATTTGCAGGGCTTGTATCAAACAGGTAAGTTTTATTTTGTGTTGCTATTGGCCTAGGTACAAGCATGTATTATGTTGCAGATTAACTGCGAGAAAAAATTTAATATAACACAACATATCAAAACAACAGTTCACCTGGAAAATTAAAAAAAAACACAAATCTGCAAGCAGTACCTTGAGTACCCAGCAAACTATTTCCGAGTCTTTTGCGAGTTCTTCTACACAGAATGAAAACGAATTTTACTTTGATTTATCCAATACGATGGTGTCGTCTAATATTCCGTTAAAAAAACTAGATAATAGTATGTTTAAATCTTTTTTACAAAAATACACCGGTAGACATATTCCTGCCGTATCAACCATTTGCAAAAACTATGTTGAGCAAGTATATAAACACACTATTGAGGAAATAAAAAAGATAATTGGCAACAATTACATATAGTTCTGTGTAGATGAAACTGCTGATTCATGTGGTCGGTACATCGCCCATTTAATGATTGGAATGTTAAACGAAGACTCCACCAATGCATTTTTAATTAGTTCCAAGCAGTTAGAAAAAACAAATGGCAATACCGTTGCCAAATTCGTTCACGACTTTTTTTTTGCCAAACCCCGAACCAAATGATAAATTATTATTGATGTTTTCTGATGCCGCTACATATATGTTGAAGGCATATTTTAATTTAGAAGTATTTTATGAGCAATTAATGGATTGCACCTGTTTGGCACATGGTTTTAATCGAGTTGTTGAAACGATTAGACTGCAATTTCCCCTGGTCAATGATTTGATAAAAACCGGGAAGAAAATTTTCCTAAAAGCTCCACTGATGGTTGAAATGTTTAGGGAAAGAATGCCAAATGTACCTCTTCCTCCGGCACCGGTTATAACTAGATGGGGTACGTTGCTAGATGCTGCCTGCTATTATGCCGACCATTTCGATTCATTTAAGAAGCTTGTGTTAGATTTTCCCGAAAATGTGTCCAGAGGCAATTAAAGAATGCCACAAAGTTCTTAAAGATAGGAGGGTTGTACAAAATTTAGCATTCCTAAAAATCAACTACAGTTTCGTAAGCAAAGCGATTGATAAACTCCAAGCAAAGGACACAACTTTGGTAGATGCGGTTCAAATAGTTGAAGATTTAAGGAACGACGTCTCAAGCGTACGGGGATCTATAGCAGAGATTATAAAAAAAAATTGATCAAGTTTTGTCAAAAAATGAAGGGTATGGCGAGTTACAAAAAATATCAACAGTTTTAAAAGGAGATTTCGTAGAAGATTTGCTGATAAATATTACTATTGTTCCTAAATTTAAATATGCACCGATTACAAGTGTGGATGTGGAGAGAAGCTTTTCACACTTAAAAAATGTGCTCAGTGATAGGAGAATGGGATTTTCCGTTGCAAATTTAGAAACACATTTAATTATTAGTTCATTTGAAATTGAGCAGTAATCATTATTTGTTATTAATTGTTATTGTTATTAATATTAATCACCAAAACCTATGTTATTAAAATGTTACTTTTATCTACCTATAGTGCGTTTCTGTTAATAAAATTATGTTTTGTTTTGTTTTTCTGTATTTTCATAAAAAATAAAATGTGCCTTTTCATGCTTATTCTGCGTTTTTGTGCTTATTCTAGTCTTTATGTTATTTTATAAGCTTATTTTCTAAGATTTATATGTATTTTTAAGTACTTATTTTGTAATTTTTTATGCTTATAAATCCTCGCTATGTAGATCACCAATAAAAAATTAAACAAAATTTAGTGAAGTAGTAGTTTACTGTCTGTGAACACCCCCTCTATTATGTCGGCTTCTTATACACTTATTATTGTTGTTATTATTGTTATTCATGTTGTAAAATTATAATAAATAAAATTTCCTAGAGATGATATTAGCATATTTCTAACTATACATAAACATTATACACGTCTCAAGTGCGCAGAATGGAAACTCGTAATTACCACTTGGCATTAATGCCAAAACGAAAAACAAAGTTTGTTCCAAAGCAATCCCTCAAGATAAACCCATCGTCTTCCAACAACGAATTAAAATGCGATTTATAACACATTAGGGCTTATTCCGTCGCCTAGGAACGAAGGGCCCGGCGGAGGAGGCGGAGAGGACGAGCAGTCCTTTCTCGTGTCTCCGGTTGTCATCTCGAAATCCAGAGGAGCGAGGACGAGGCCCATTACTTATCGGTTCGGTGGACGCAGGGAATAATTAATGGGAGTCGTGTTCGTCGAGGAATGCGGCGAGATGGACAAGCACTGTCCTCCAGGAAAACGCGCTCCGTTGATGTTTGGAGCGAGTTGGCGCTGCTTTGACGCGACTCTCGGTTGTCTGGGAGCGCCCGAGTCCTGTAATAATTCACGGCAGGCGTTTCAGGAATTGGATGCCGAATCTGTAACGGTTTTGTGCTGAAGCCACATTTTGACATATGCAACCAAATTAACACTTATTATAATAATATATACCAATTAGTACTAATAACTGCGCTACGATAGATTGCATCATAGTTAAAAATGCGTTTCCTAGATGTTATAGTGTTTTTACTTGAAATTGAAAATCTACCTACGAAGGGTGTTTATTGCGCTCCATTGTGCGAGCGGAATTTTATGGCGGGTAATGGGAAGAGAACAAAGTCCAGAGCCGGCATCAGAAAATACAGATTCAGTGCCCCGTAGAAAATTAACATTAGTGATTCATTACCACTAAATTGTACTTTTCATTGTATTTTTAAGTGTACATATATTAATTGTGTTTTACAAATGTAGTTATCATTTCATAGAAAATTTATATACAGTATGATTCGCGAAACAAATAACTTAAGTTATCCATAACATTATTGACTTGCTCCTTGCGTTAAAAAATTAACGACGTTAACATCAGTTATTTTTTTCATGAATCGTAAAGTAACAAGCAAATATTATTCCGCACAACTAGATTCATCGCTATCACTTTCACTTTGAACAGTAATAATTAGATTTGGTACACTAAGCGTCCTATAATCGTTTTCAATTTTAATCACATGATCGATGCAGTTTTTCCAAATGGTACTTGAAATGTTGTTGCATTCTCGCTGAACAAGTTGAATTGTTTCTTCACTCATTTTGAGATGTGCATTATTTTTCCGCAAATTTCTTTTTAAAGTTGGCCATATCAGCCCAATTGGATTGAAGATACAGTAATAAGGTGGCAGGCGCAATACTTGGTTACCAAATTCTTCTGCCATCTTATCAACCACATACGTTTTTTTGAAATTTTGTTTTTCATAGGCGCCAATAATGTTTTTTTCTTTGCACTTGTGGGAATAACAATACCATTATGAATGCAAGAATCCGCAATATCGCCTTTCTTGGAAGCGGCGGTTGGGATTTTATTAATTTGCTTTGAGTGGTAAGTTGCATTATCCATTAATATTATTGAGTTATTAGGTATGTTGGGCAATAATTGATTGCGAAACCAATTTTCAAATAATTCGGCGTTCATATCCTGATGATAGTCTAACGAGCTTGATGCAATATTCTTGGCTGATAAGAGCAAACTATTTGGCACAAAAGCTGCGTCTCCTCCTGCATGAAGAATAACAACTTTTTCCTCTATTGCACGGTGCTCTAAGGTGACACTTATTTGTATTATCGACCCATCCCTTGGAAACGACGTCGTGAGTATCGAACCATGTTTCATCCAAATAAATCATCGATCTCCCTCCATTTCTATATTCGTTTATTTTAGATAAATATTCTAATCGCTCTTTTTGCAATCTCGGCGATTCCATGATGTCAATTCGTTTGTCTAAAGTTTTATACCTAAAACCCTGACTAAGTAGGTATTTATACAAAGTAGTTTCCTTATATGGAAAATCATTTCCATGAGTTTCCAAAATAAATTGGACCGTGGGAACGTTACCTGATTTATAAGAATTGTAAACTATATTTTTGATCCTCTTGGCGATGGCATCGTCTCTTTCGGTAAATTTGGAACTTATTATTTTTTCCTTTCTGGCGGTCCTTTCGTAATTATTCTCCAAACCGTTGAATATGGCATTCCTGTCAGAATGGAAATTCTTTGCAGTGGAGATGCATGATTCTCGCTTATAAGGGTGTTATAAATATTTACGACTATCCTTTTAGTATTAGTTGAAAGAAAAGCATACTTTATTAATCCCTGCTTTTCATTTTCGATAATTGATGCGTCCATTTGATGATGGTTGTTTTGAAATTTATCAAAATCAATTTGAGAACAGCTTCCCTCTGTAGACTGTCGAAGGGATTCTTCAACAAAACTTTCGGAATGGCTTCTTTCCTCACATAATTGAAATAGATCGTCGAACTGAGTGTCATTATAAGTTGATGAAATAATTGTTGCAGTTTCACTTAACGACGTTTCCATATTAATAAACTCTACCTTTTCACAAGTTTATAAATGATAATATGCACACGTATGTAAAATGAGTACTGTTGCAATGTAAAGGTTAACACCGACTGAAAGACAGATGTAACTGACTATTTGAGAAAAAGCAGCCTTAACTGATTGTCTACCTGGACTGCATATTCGCCCAGCAATTAAGGTACCAATGAACCTTAATTGCACGGGCGAATGTATAATCCTTTTAAAACCGTTTCCTAGGTGACGGCTCTTAATTATCTACTGGCGTCTGTAGTCTTGTAATTACATCGAAATGTAAAATTGTAAAAAGAATTACGTCCGCCGACTCATAAATAACGATGTAGATAGTTGTAAGATTATTGAATTCAATTTAATTAATAAATCATTTTCATATTATGATCATAGTGATATAATTGTGTATATATCGAAGAGAAAACAATTAAGTAGCATCTTCGTCGAAAGTAAATTATTTGGTTACGTTCCTGGACGCCCGCCTCTTCGCAACACGCCATACAATGTAGAACCCTTGACCGTAATAAACCCTCATTGCAGATACATTTTTAATTTCAAGTGAAAACACTATACTTTATCTTTTGTTAAATGAAGTTATGATGGGCTATGATGAATAACTTTGGAACTCATAAATATAGTATCCAGCTGAGATGGAATAAATATATGCTGATGAATAAAGTACGTACAGTCATGCTCACTTAAATCTAGTACAAGAAATTAGGTTACAATAGCAATTTTATATAGCAATGTCAAATTTTTTGTACTACATTTATGTGAGCATGACTGTACATCAAAATTGTGACTTTTTGTAGTTTCCGAATGCTACAAGTGTAATTAGTTATTTACGTAACCAGTTATGAAAAGTGCGATATTGCTTGACGAGTGCAATGTTTGTCAAAACGAGCGAAGCGAGTTTTGCCAATTACACGAGTCATACAATATCGCATATTTTATAACATGTTATTTATAAACTTTATGTAATTCCGTCAGAATTATTTAATTTCCTATTTGAATAAGAATGTTCCTTACTACAACACAAAATCAGATCACGTTATACCTATTGTTTCTACGGAAACATGATTGCACTGGCATAAACAAATTTGTCAAGAAACTAAAATAACTCCCAAATTTAATAATAATGCCAAAAATATGTCCTCAAATAGCGATTCAGAACTAACTTATGATGTTGAAGACTCTGCTAATGTTGCCATGGGTAGTTTACTACCAGAAAAATCCAGAAATAGATACGCTGTAACCTACAAAAAGTTTGAAGCTTGATGGGAACTGCAGTTATGTAATGTCTTTACGTAACTACATTACATAACTGTGTGTCTGACAGTTGTGAAAAAAATTTCGTTTCATAACTATAGAAATAGATGTAACATGTGACTTTTCAAAACGGAATTAAATAAAAGTAATTAAAATCATCAAATACTTGTGATCCTTCAAGAATCAAGATCGAAATCAAGAAAGCTGCGGGGAACATAGTTAACGACCATGTGTGCTTTGAAAGCACGCCAATATTTAACGGCATCCTGGAAAGCCGTGTAATGAATGAACGAGCAATCCCACTAACATTATCAATTAAGCGCGTTTAGTATTTAAGTTACACGATCTGAATTTGTATTCAGTTTTATCTCTCTTGAGAATGGCAGCAGTGCCTAAACAATTGTAGAGCAATTCTATAAAATTTGTGAAACTTTACCAAGTGTTTTCTTCATTAAACTAATCAAAATGTTTCACCAAGAAGTAACCACTTCCTCATACAATTTAATTTAAATAAATACTTGTGATTGCAAAACTCTGGCATCGAACAAAAACTATTATTTGTGGTATATGTGTTTTATTGTCAGATTAAAAATACATAGTGGTGAACTTTACCAAATTCAGATTTAATAGCCGTAGCCAAGACCACCGTGGTAGCCAAGACCGGGTCCGCCATAACCATAACCACCGGGATAAGCGCCATAACCCCCATGGTAACCGCCATAACCATGATGTCCTGGATGGATGGCTCCAGCGGTAGCTTGGGAATAAATCAGTTTATCGGCATCATCGCAATATGCGAATGCGAAAAGGGCGAACAAAATCTGTAAAGCAACATCTTATTATAATAATTGTATTACACCAGAGTAAGATAATATTTCATAATTTTATTACTTTCGTTTTATTTCTTATGTCATTTTATCGCATATGATTGAATATCCATTATTATATATATATATATATATATATATAAACAATCTTTATTGGGCTATCGACCCCATGGGGTCTTTCCGCCTAACCATTATTATATTAATGCTATTTCTCTAATTCGCATTATTAAAATGCTCATTATGTATATTAAATCTTATCGTTAAAACTACACTTTAATCGAATGGGTGAATAAAATGTTTACATTTTCACTTTATTCACTACAACCGTTGACAACGTGAATAAAGTAAAATAATACGTAAATAGGCATTATCCTTGAAATTTTCGTTGTCACCTGACAATGTGACACTTCGCGCAAGTTCTTCAATTCTAATTACGAATTCTAAAAAATCTTGTATGATACACGTGAATAAAGCAATTTTATCCACTCGAAAACAGTATCGCACTTGGCTTCGCCTCTTGCGCTAAACTGTTTTTTCGTGGATAAAATTCGACTTTATTCACTTGTACCATAACTGGCTATTTTCCAATTCGTTTCCAATTTTCAGGTGACAACGAAAATTTCAAGGATATTGCAAATTTACGTATTTTTTTACTATATTCACGTTGCCAATGGTTATAGTGAATAAAGTGAAAATGTACACATTCCATTCACCCATTCGATTAAAGTATTGTTTTAGTGATGTGATTCAATTTACATAATAAACATTTTAATAATGCGAATTGAAAAAATTATATTTAATTTATATCAAATTATTAATCTTTTTTTAATTATAATTGTCTTCCTTTATTGGAGTACTCCAATAAAGAAGAAAGAAAACAATAAAAACTATAATAATAACTGGTATCCAAAATGGATAAAACTATAACAAATGTTTTTAAATAATACATTACATTAGGAACTACATTTCGATTTATTTTTTAATTTGCTAATTATATTAGCAGATATGACGTTACTTTAGTATTTTAAGTAAATATTATTTGCAAACAAATATTTTTAATTACGATTTATGTAGTATAATTTCAGGAAACTTAAAAATAAATTGAATTATTCCATTATTTATATTAATTTTGTGGTACTTACCAGGTACTTGAACATGTTGGTTGTTTTGCAAGTGGTACCGTGTTCAATGCGAATGCACCATTTTATACTACTCCTAAGCCATAAATACATGGCTTATCGTACGACTGGCGATATTAATACTGAGTGATGAATAGGCTCTAAATTTTGCATTTAATAGCGTCAGTCGGCGTAAATATGATTGCAAGAAATAATCAAAATGTAATAAAGTAGTGAGAGTTGATAATTTGCGACATATACTTAGTGTTACTCAGGTTGCAACTATTTAATAATAATAATATTATTTTTAGTGCATAGTGGGTAATACGTACATGTTTAAATTCACATAACACAAGTCAATGGTATAACACAAATACCACAAATAATTTATTGAAAGAGGATAGCAATACAGTTATAAATTAGTACACCGTTATATAAAATAAAAATAATACTAATAATGAATAATTGCATATTTATTATCTACCGCGCGTTTTTTTTATCTCTGAACATAGGCCATGTTCAGTTTTATAACGACAGTATCAATTGCAACCAGTTATGCAACCAACATTACATGCGCCTGCAACTCGATCATTTGAAATGACAAAACTGTTGACAGAATATGCATTCTACGCAAGAATTATCCTGAGACACCAATCCCATCATTCCTGTTCAAATAGGAATCATCAACTGTTGATCCCGAAATAGTAACTCATTTGTGAAATTGCCCTATTTCTTTCTTGCGTTGAATACATTTTCTGTCAATAGTTTTGACATTTCAAATGATCGAGTTGCAGGCGCGTGTAATGTTGGCTGCATAACTGGTTGCAATTGATACTGTCGTTTTAAAACTGAACATAGGCCTATGTTCAGAAATTAAAAAAACCGCGCGGTATATCTCTAAACCAGGGATTCCCATTTTCTCCGAGTGACACAAACAAATATTGAAAGTTCTTGGTTGGCTAAAAACCAAATAAGAAAATTTGAATTATTAAATCACTGAAACCACCTAAAGACTAGTTTATGCACAAGCAATTTACGATTTGCGATTTTTTATCTAATTGGGTAAATTTGAAAGCGTTTTATGCGGGAATTTATACTATACCAATCAGAATATCAGAATCAGAAAAATCGCAAATCCCAAATTGCAAATCGCCATTGCATGAACTAGGCTCAAGTCCACTTTTGGTTATACTTGAGTCATACATGATAGATGTCATACGCCATTGAGTCATAGATCGTAAAAGATGTCGTTTTTTTCGATTGAGCTCAAAAACAACCTTATTTTAAAATTTTTAGTTATATTAGATGCTCTGAAAATATCAAGTGATTGTAGAAACAACCTCAGTTAGGGTAAGTTAGGATATTTTAGATCAGAACGGGCTAGACCTAGCCTAACCTTACTCAACCTAATACAACTGCTGTTACGTCGTAAAGAAATGTAGCAAATGTTTTGTTTGATTTCGATAAACTGGATCACTTAAGTAGCATCACATTTAAGTTGATTGAGCTCAAAAACAACCTTATACTAAAATTTTAGAGCTGTATTAGATGCTCTGAAAATATCAAGTGATTTCAGAAACAACCTCAGTTAGGGTGAGTTAGATTAAGTTAGGTCAGAACGGAATTGACCTAACCTAATCTTACTCAACCTAACACAACTGCTATAATGTCCTAAAGAAATGTAACAAAGATTTTGTTTGATTGGTATACACTGAATCACTCAAGTAGCATCACATTTAAAGTGATTAAGCTCAATACCACCTTATTCCTAAATTTTAGAGGTGTAATAGATGCTCTGAAAATATCAACTGATTGCAGAAACAACCTCAGTTAGGGTGAGTTAGATTAGGTTAGGTCTGAACGGAGTATATCTAACCTAACCTTACTCAACCTAACACAACTGCTATAATGTCCTAAAGAAATGTAGCAAAGGTTTTGTTTGATTGGTATACACTGGATCACTCCAGTTGCATCACATTTAAGTTGATTGAGCTCAAAAACCTTCTTATTAAACATTTTTAGATATGTATTAGATGCTCTGAAAATATCAAGTGATTGTAGAAACAACCTCAGTTAGCGTGAGTTAGGTTAGGTTAGGTCTGAACGGAGTATACCTAACCTAACCTTACTCAACCTAACACAACTGCTATAATGTCCTATTGAAATGTAGCAAAGATATTGTTTGATTGGTATACACTGAATCACTCCAGTAGCATCACATTTAAGTTGATTGAGCTCAAAAACCTCCTTATTCAAAAATTTTAGAGGTGTATTAGATGATCTGAAAATATCAAGTGATTGCAGAAACAACCTCAGTTAGGGTGAGTTAGGTTAGGTTAAGTCTGAACGGAGTATACCTAACCTAACCTTACTCAACCTAACACAATTGCTATAACGTCGTAAAGAAATGTAACAAAGGTTTTGTTTGATTGGGATAAACTGGATCACTCAAGTAGCATCATATTTATGTACTATAGGTTCCGAAAAACCAAAAACAAAACGCGATGTAACCAAATTTCAACATATAATACAGATACATTATCCTAATGCAAAAATGTCTTTGAACAGAGGAAAATACTATAAGTCTTGGTTGATAGAAATTTAACAATTCTCTTTGCTCATGCATATCGTATTTGACTGAAATGATTATTTTTGGCGGAATAAGGTTGTCACTTTAAAACACTAAATATTTGAAACGAAATTTCATGCATATATACATTTTATTACAACTTATTCTCGGAACATGTGACTTTTATGTTTTAACCATCAGATCTTTCATATGTTTACCATTTTCTTTATAATGCCAGGTAATATATTTTTAGGAATGACCTCGATTTCAGAACTAATGCAGTTTTTCAATTCTTTAATGGTGTCAAATTATTGGCAACATTCCATTTGATGTTGTTTGCACTAAGATCTTGATACTCATTAAATTTCAAATGCAGAATTCTTTCAACTCCTTCAACGTACCTATCATTACGAAGATATGATTCCACCATGAATGTCTTATGCTGTTGTAAAAACACCATTTTCAATCCAATAATATACAATAAACCAAACAATAAACCAAACCAAAACCAACTGAAATCTGGAAAACATCAACATAGCAAAAAAACAAGAAAACATATAGTTCTGAAAAGAACTGATTTTATATACCTCGTGACTACAAAACTTTCAAACTTTCACACAGGAGAAAAATAAAATTCACAAAATACTTTAAATGTAATTGACAGCAGTGACAGAACCAAATCTGTCATCGGTACATACACTGTTAATTAAAAATATTTTCAAATTGAAGTATGCTTCTACTGGGCCAAACTTTTTTTTTGTACGCACGTTAGTTTTAATAGGTCAGCCTAATATAAGGCTAATATCAGCCTAATATTAGGCTGACCTGTATACTATTATATAGCTATTATGCTCTCTGTATACCAGAGAGCGTTAATATTAGGCTGACCTTTTAACACTAACGTGCGTACAAAAATCAAAGTTTGGTCCAGTAGACGCTTACATCAATTTCAGAAGTAAGCCACAGAATGTATAATTCTAGAATTTTTCTTGTCAATGTCATCGAAATTGTCACTTTTAGGTTGTAACAATATTAAGTACTATTTTACGATACGACAATCCTTTGTGGGATTTGATAGTTGATTACCTCGTACCAGAATTTCCACAAAATCCTTAATTGTATATTTTCCAGTGTTTCGAGTCTACCTGAATTTTGCAATGATCTTAGCCTATCGCGTTATCAATATTACTTTAAATTATAGCTTAAATTATGTAAAGTTATAATGGATTAGGTTAAGTCAATTAGGTGAGTCTAGTTAGTCTAGTATAACTTCGACAAGTTAAGTTATGTTACGTTCAGTAATATAATATATTACTGAACGTAACCAGTAATATAATATATTACTGAACGTAACCAGTAATATAATGTATTAGTGAACGTAACATAATTTAACCTTGTATATTTTAGGTTAGGCTAGCTAACGATATATGTCTGATACTTATAAATCTCAAAAATATTATTTAGTTAAATACAGACATATTTAGATTTTTATATCAATATTTTTTTAACAATAATTGGCCTATATGACACAAACGGGTTTCGTTGGGGCGAAGGATCAAAATTTAGTTCTCAGAACTTCGAGCCCTATTGACATAATGGTTTTTGAGATTTCCTGAGTTCACTTAATAGTGTGCACATTTCGACCAAAGTGCACATTGTTTTTTTGTTCGTTAAATATCTCCTGGCATTCGGAATTTTCAGGAGTAAAATTCTAAAACAATTTTTTTGGAGAGAAAATAAAAATATCAATCTTCCACAGTATATTCATTTCATATTTTCTAGTGATACCTTTTTTATTTATTTGATCTAACCCAAAACGTGATTTTTTTGTTAGTTTTACTGACTTTGGCCTATTTTTGCCATATTTGATTAACTTGGTTGATGGTTACTTTCCATGACTACCAATGGAACTAGCTACTTGAAAGATTCCATTTTCTTGACAAAAACATACAAAAATGAGTTAAGGTTTCAGTATTGAAGAACACCTTCTCAAGGAAAAATGGTTACAATTTGACTCATATTTTGGCTAGTTTATTGAATTAGGAACAATGATTCCTTATTATATTTTGATCTTAAGAAAAAGAAAAAACTGCTTTTGTTCTCCTGATATGAAAATACCGGGTGATCCAAAATGTTGAGGACGGTTTGAACTTCTCACCATAGGTTTTAGTGTATTTCACGTTGTTACTGTGGCACTACTGAAATGTGTTGCATTAGACCACACTGACAACTTGTCACTCTTGTGTACATAATAATAAAAAAATACTTACGTATGCATTGAATATCAATAAAACTATTAAAATGTAAAACATTAAAGGCTTAAAATTGAAAACTACGTATTGTTTTTGATAGTAATTTTAACATACTTAATGCATATTAAGTCAACTATTGGTTTTGATAGTAATTTTGACATGCAT
Source organism: Othius punctulatus (assembly GCA_951805005.1). Taxonomy (NCBI): domain Eukaryota; kingdom Metazoa; phylum Arthropoda; class Insecta; order Coleoptera; family Staphylinidae; genus Othius; species Othius punctulatus. The sequence continues at coordinate 104,262,215 of OX638139.1, read as the reverse complement.
TAAGTTATGTGTGAAACATGAACGTGTACATGAACGTGTTTTTTTATTTGCAGACTTAATCATTCATTGCTGATATATTGAAAATACAAAATTTGACACAATTATTTGATATATGATAAAAGTCGTTGAAATTTGAACGATTATTAAGTAATTATTTACAAAAAATTAGGTAAAAATAATTGAAAAATTGATAACAACAATGAACATTTTTGAAAACACCTTCCCAAGGAAACAAAAGTTGAAAATTTGACTCATATTTAGTCCAGTTTATTGAATTGGTAATACAAATTTCTAATTATATTATGCTCTTAATTAATAGAAAAAGTTAGCAGACTTAATCATTCATTACTGATATATTGAAAATACAAAATTTGACACAATTATTTGATATATGGTAATAGTCGTTGAAATTTGAACGATTATTAGAAATATTTACAAAAATTTAAGTATACATAATTGAAAAATTGATAACTTCTCGCCATGGGTTATAGTGTATTTCATGTTGTTACTGTGGTACTATTGAAATACTGCGGTAAATTACAGTTACATCTCGTCATTCTTGTGTACATCGTTATGCTTTTCCAGGTTTTTATTCAATTTTTGCTTTATTTCGCTTGGTTTCTTATTTTTGAAGATTGTATCGTTAATTAACGCTATTATTTAAACTCTTATGATTTTCTGCGTTATTTTGTAATACATGTATTAAAGCTAAAATTTAAATGATTAGTCGGTATTAGTAATGAAACCAAGTTTTTATTTTTTTATTTTCAAACATAATCATTGATCATGGGAATATTAATTGAGAAATGAAAACTTTAATATAATTGATAATTTGGCATTAGTCATTGAAATTTTTAACATTATTATTGAAATTTTGACACATATAATTGAAAAATAATTGATGGAAATAATTGAAAAAATGACAAAAACTAATTAAAGAAAAAATTGGCAGTAACGTATTGGCTCTACCGGCAGTCTCTATATGCATCGGGTATCAGTAATAAAATTAAAGTTCAATGTTAGATATTTGCAGAGTTACTCAATGATGAACATCAAAATTTTGACTGAAAATAAAAAAAACATATTTAGTTGATAATTTGGCCAACGTTCATGAAAATTTTGTGGTAATTATTGAAATTACAGAAATAATTCTAAATTTGGCAAAAATAACAAAAATATTGTTAAAGTAAACATTCAAATTTTCAGATTTTAAGAGAATGTGGGCCAGGATGGTAGATATTACAAAATTATTTGATATATGGTAATAGACTATTAGAAATATTTACAAAAATTTTGGTGAAAATAATTGAAAAATTGATAACAACAATTAACATTAGTAGATTCTAGTTGTCCATGGACATTTTCGCAGCCAATAAGAAAGACGAGATTGGTGATCTCGCCTTCCTTGTTTTCTGTGAAAATTTCCATTGGTTTTATTGACTTGGGCCCAGTTTTACTGTGTTAGATTAACTTAGTTGATGGTTACTTTTCATGACTGCCAATGGAACTTGCTGCTTGAAATTTTTAGTTCAAAGTTTTATTATTGAAGAACACCTTTCCAAGGAAAAATCAAGAAAATTTGACTCATATTTAGGTTAGTTTATTGAATTAGGAACAAATATTTTGAATTATATGTTGCTCTTGAGCAATAGAAAAAATCAGTTTTTGTACTCCTTACACGACAGTAAAGAGTGATCAAAAATAGTTTGGGACGGTTTGAACTTTTCGCCAACGGTTTTAGTGTATTTCACTGTGGTACTATTGAAATGCTGGGGTACATTACAGTTACAACTCGCCATTCTTGTGTACATTGTTATGTTTTTCCAGGTTTTTATTCAATTGTTGCTTTATTTCGCTTGGTTCCTTATTTTAGAAAATTGTATTGTTAAGTAACTTAATTATTTAAACTTTATGATTTTCAGGGTCAAAGGTTAGTTTTTTTAAATTTTCATACATAATTATTGATCATGGAAATATTAATTTAAAAATGAAAACCTTCATATAATTGACAATTTGGCAATTGTCATTGAAATTTTGACAGAAATTATCGAAAAGTAAAATAAATGACAGAAACTAATAAAAAAAAAGACAGTAACGTCAAGTCTTGATATGCATCGAGTATCAGTAATAAAATTATAAAGTTCAATGTTAGATTTTTGCAGAGTTACTCAATGAACATCGAAATATTGACTGAATATTTAAAAAAAATACATATGTATGTGTTTTATGTGTTGATAATTTGGCAAAAATAACCAAAATATTGTTAAAGTAAACATTCAAATTTTCAGATTTTAAGAGAATGTGGGCCAGGTTGGTCGATATTAAATTGAATTCCATCATTTATACGGTCGTATTAAATATCCCATTACAGGTTTCAGTTGCTATCGTTTTTGACTGAGTTGTATACTAGCTAAAATTAAACAGATGTATTCCTCATAATTTAAATTTTCCTAATTCTGTCTGCACGATTGAGTTTAGTTTATCGAAGTTATATACCATTGTTCAGGTTTGTTGTTCACTTTCGTGTTATACTTTTGGATGAACTAATGTTTTAAGTCTTTAGATATTATTCTATCTGTTGTATTTCCTACGAAATTGCGATTGCATTGTTTTGTAAATAATTGCAAGTAATTCAGCGGTCTAAGGCTCTGTTCGCAACTTCGTAAGTTGAATTAATTACAATTTCAAATGCCGTTCGTACACAATCCGACCACACTTACTCGAAACTAATTATTAATTACTTAAGCTCCCTCCATTTCCGCGGAAAAGAAAACCGACAATCCGGACTCTAAAATCACTTAAGCGATGAAAAGAACTACACGCTGGCAAGCTAATTAGCGTTTTCTTTCATCTGCAGTGGAATGGTAACTCATTTGCTTCAAGGCAGAATTTCGTTCATTAGGTCGTCCGCCTGCTGCGCAGGAGAAAAACCACCGGGGCTTACCCCCCACCTTCCGGCCACTTCCGGCCGGAAAAGTTTCCGGGGCACGGAAATTTAGCACGTACACACGTTACGTGAAAAAGTTGCACGGAATTCGGCCCCCTCCAACCGCCCCCCATCCCGTCATTACTGCGCGGATACACTTTAAGGATTCTGTTAACTTCCCATGAAGTGAAATCTCAAAAGTTCTTATCAACAACTTTGATTTATAGAGATTCGAGATTGCGGGGAAACTCCGGCGCGACCAATAAATTTAATTAAATTGTTTACCGCACGGCAGCGGAAGATACCCGGATAGATACGGCATTCCAGGGGCTTAGAGGATTCATCGATCCTCTTGCTTTTCAGCGAGCAGAGCTTCTTGGGGGTAGAGTTTCAGATTTTGCGAGTCTGCGAGGAGAGCAAGCGCATCGTGGCAGCTGAATTATTGCAAAGGTTAATTGATGGCTGAAATGAATTATTCGGCGCTCTGCCAACGAGGCTGTCAAAACCAAGCGTATAGGAATATGTGCATACGTGCAGATGCTTCTGAAGAGCAGATGTCCAAATCACATTTAATAGCAATTTTGAGAGCAGCAGTAAAACTGATTTATTTCTAAACCACTTCTGAACTACTTTATATTTTGTTGAGAATTACCTTAATATGTCATAGGGATGACTTCAGCATGAGACTATAACTGTGGTGTGAGTTATACCGTGCTAGCAAAAATTATTTTCATTTAAGAAGGCATTTAGCTCTACCGCTAAATCCTGTATCTAAGGCCTGTACCTAAGGCAATGTATCTAAGCAAACGTTGATGATAATAATCTTTGCTTGGAACTATCGATTATGTAATTACGGAGAAGAGGAACAGTGAAACAATAAGAAATGTCATAATAAGGAAATGTTTTGAGATCGGAAGTGATCACCACCTACTGACAGCAACATAGAATATACCAGAAAAAGAAGACATAGAAACTAAAGGAGACACGAAAAAGTATGAAGAAGCCATTAAGCATCGTCGATTAAGTAATGAACAAGTAGCCCTAAGATTTGAAAAAGAAGTGGCCAGAATTCTTGAAGGGGAAGAGGATAATACAGAAAGAAGTGTAGAAGGCATGTGGAAGGGATTGAAGATGATAATTTTAGAAGCTGCCAAAAGAATATGTGATGTGAGTAGGCAGAACCTAAACAAGAAGCAAACAAGTTGGTGGAATTCTGATGTTAAAGAACAAGTAAGGAAGAAGAAGATTAAGTGGAAAATATATCAAGGAAACGGGACTGAGGAAACCTATCCAGAGTATAGAGAGCAAAGACTGAAACCAATACAGAAATAATGAGGGCCAAACAGAAATCACGGGAAGAATTTGGACATAAGATGGAAGACAACTATGTGAACAACCAGAAAGTATTTAACCGTACACTGAAATACTTAAAAGACATCAAAAATTCGAATCTACTAACGTTAACCAATGAGCTTGCATTCAAAAGTTATTGTGGCTGGCTAGTTTTGAAATGTACACCCTTTATGATAATTTTCCCAATTTTGTTTCTCAGCGTTGGTTTTTACGAGAATTTACTTAACTTATACATTAACATTTCCTGAATGCAGCAAAGTACAATATAAATTGTTAAAATGTAAATTTCCAATCTTCATGTTTTCAAAATAAGTTTTCTTCGTAATTTAACATGGTTTTTGGTTCACGAATCTTTCCATCTTAAACCATCTTAAATCATCTTAAACTATGTTAAATAATTATTCCATTTCTCCACATATGTGTTTTATCTGCAGTCTACAGTATGTATCTACGATATCGACTATGATAATGCTAATAATCATAGCAATCGATGCCTTACTTTATGCAACAAAAAAGGATGTATCTACGATATCGACTATGATAATGCAAATAATCATAGCAATCGATGCCATACTTAATGTAACAAAAAATAATTTCGTTTCTCATTGCCTCATGCATCAAACTTACCATTCGGTAAGTTGAACTCCGACATACTGTGTGTTTTTTCATTACTCTTCACTCTCTCTTCACTAATTGTGCAAGCGATGTAATTAATATATACAGTATGGCTATTTAAGTTGGCTACATATGGAAAACATGTATATTACCTTACCCAAAAAAGTGACTCTTTATAAAAAGTGCCATCTGATATCAAAATGTATAAGTCATAAAGGGGGTTGTCAGAAAACATAAATTTTGCGTGAACGTAAAATATTTTCATTACAAATTTTCATATATAATACCCCTAGGAAAATGTTGTGGTGGGTTTTGACTCACTACTTGAAGCATGCTGCCTTGATAACTAATGAAGTTATCTACAGGCAGCATGTTGAGGGTAAAGACAGTCAAAATTATGAGGGTATATATTTTCCCGTGGGGTATTTATTAAGATCATTTTACGACAATATCATATTCCAATAAAATGGTGAAATGTCACTGCCAACGTCAGTATCGAATATATTTTTTTGTAATACCTCTGTGTTATTGACATTTATCAGTACTGTCTGCTTGATCGATATGACAGGCGTAAAGGCCTTGGCCGTTATAATAACAGCCGTGGACGTTATTTAAATGACAACGCAAATTTATGAAATTTATTTTTTATATCTGAATCAAGAATAACTTTTACTAATAAGTAATTCGAAGTGTTAATAGGTACTAACCCAGAAATGTCAATATTTTCATGTAACTTAATGGATGTTTTCAGCATTGAGATTTTAGTCCATAAACTGTTCGGTGCAACATTTTTGCTCAGCACTGATACGTAGCACAGCAAAACCTCTTCAGTCACCCTGTCAACCCCTCTGTTGTTCCGCCAAGCAATAAAGTCTTCATATTCTTTCTCATACCTGCTGCTGCTTTTTTGGGGAAGTAAATCGATTGTGGCAGCATTTGCTTCATTTAGTACATCTTCGGGGATACCACAAAACGAAGAACTTTGCACATCTGACATTATTTTTCTAATTTCACTTTGATTTGTTTGTTTGTATTTGAACCGTTGATGTTGCTATGGTATCAAATTGCGCCTGGATAACTAGTTTATTAATTTTGAAATTTAATATTGATAAATTAACCAGTTTTTGTAATTTAGGTATTACAAAAAGTATCGAACAACATACAGCCGATATGTAGCAAATAACAGGCTTGGTTGAATATAAACTTCAAATACAAACTTCAACTCGCGCCTGTTATTTGCTACATATCGGCCTAATGGCGTTATATACTATAATAGAAATTACAATTTGTGAAGGTACAATTCTCACATATTTTGGAATCATTGCTAGAAACGGAATTTTCTGCAGATCATTCTTCTGCAACATCAATAGCTAAACTCTGCATTGTTATTTATGGATTTATACGCATCGTGGTGATAATATTTTTACGGCGCGATTGTAACGTCAACTTGTTTTCCGTTTTCGGTGTTTTCGGACATTTCTCCAGGGATGTTTTCACTATTGAGTGAATTATTATTGAAATTTTCATTACTTCAAGAGACCATAAATAAGTTGAAATATATGCCCGGTATGATAATTTTCCCAATTTTGTTTCTCAGCGTTGGTTACCATTGTTTTTTTTTTGTTTTTTGAAGGAATCTTTTTCAATTTATCGTAAATAGTGACATTTAGCACGAATGTGTTCAATTTTATTAAAAAGCTTTACAAAGGCTAATTAAATTTCACCATTTTTTTTTCAAATCTTAATTTCTGGACACTTTATAAAGTAGGCATGTATTTTCAAATAGTAAAAGAGTCTCTTATAATTTGTCCTAAATTATGATATTTAGCATGAATCTTTAAAAATTTATCAACAAACTTCTTAAATCTGTGTTGAATATTTACAACTATCCTGTAATGAAATTTCTTGGAGAAACCATATATACGATATAATTTATTGAAACATACATATTAGTTATTGTATGTACATTATTAATGTACATATTAAATTTTAAAAGAAGGTCTTGCTGCAATGCTTCAAATAGCCATCAGCCGGAGCCTTTCAGCCTGAATTTCTTCATATGGAGTTGATAACGTTGTGTTGGAGAAACCATTTGTAGCATTTTTCTAAATTTATATGAATCTTCGTCCTCTCCTAAAGTCTTTATATTTAGCAGGGCTTCGACCCGGAACTAAACACCAAACCAGAAAAAAAAACGTTATCTTATCGAAAACCGGAGCCAATACGAAAAAATAAATCGGTTTATTTCGGTTTAATGCGTGTTCAAACTCGATCGTATATACCATCTTCTCCTCCATTTCAGTTGTATTTTTATTTTAAACCATTAACAGAAAATAAAAATCAATCGCTCGAAACTGAGCCGAAAACCGTTATTGTTGACGGAACGGAAGAACAGAACCTATATATATATATATATATATATATATATTTTAATTGAACCGGAAAGAAATCCGAATCGAATATAATAACAGGATTTTTCCTAATTTATCGAGACATTTCAAAAATTCGTCTTATTTTTTTTTACATGCTTCTACAAAATTATAATTTTTGGAATTATTCAGATCTTGTCTGTTCTGGATCAACTATGTCTAACATTGAAAGAGTCCTTTTTAATTTATCTTAAATTATTCCAATTTTATCTACAAACTTCTTAAACGCATTTTAAACATTCACCAAGTTTCTACGAAACTTTAATTTCTGGAAAAGACTTAATAAATTTGGAGTTAATTTTCAAATTATGAAATCTTTTATAACTTGTCCTAAATCATGATGATTTCATTAGCATGAATCTTACTAATTCTATCAAGAACATTTCTGAATTCGCCAGTAATTTTTGCGAATTTAACTATGAAATTTTTATTTCTGGACAAAACTTCCAAAATTTACCATTCGTCCCAAATCATGATATTTAGCATGACATTTTATAATTATATCACGAAACTTTCTGAACAACGTAGAAATTATTACCAATGGGAACGAAACAATGGAGAGGTTGAGGCAGAACTTCAATGAGCTGCTAAACATGGGAGATGAAGAAACCAATCAAAGTGAAAATAACATTGAAGAGTGTAAAGAGCAAATAGAATCAGAGGATAGACTTGGCTTACTGAAGGGAGGTAAAATACCAGGAATAGATAAGATAACATCGGAAATGATACAAAAAATGGGACAAAAAGGCAAAGAAAAACAAATTCAGTTACTGCAAGAAATATAAAACCAAAAGCAAATACCATGAGAGGGGAAAACACGCCTAATATTACCAATCCATAAGAATGGAGATACAAATGTGTGTAGAAACAAGATATTCCCAAATCTACAAAACAACTCGGAACGTTTCTCATACCAACAACTGAGAAGATACCATGTCAGCACTACAGTAGCTACAATAAACAAGTACCAGGACACAAGAACAAAGAGTACCAAACTCAACACGAGGAAAATTTTCCTAATAAGATGCAAACAACACAAACTAACACCTTCTTTTTAGTTCTTAATCTTAAGCATATCACTTTCATTGATACTAAACTAACCTCCATTTACAAAACTTTTGAAGACCAATTTGTTTATAAAACCATTTGGTTACTAATCAAAGATACGTTCCACCAAATCTTGTCTCTAAGAAAGAAGCTCAATATGGTAATCTCACAACTAAGAGATCAAATACCTCAGAAACTTTATAGAATACTTTTGTTTTTTCAAAGTACAAAATTCTCCTACATACACAACCAAACAAAATGGAGAAACAAAAACAAAATAACAAAATTAATTAACGCCACAGAACAACATAATAATACTTAGAACCAAAATTAAACCAACCTGGATCACCAACTTATTACAAACAGTTATACCACCTAACGTATTGCAAGTGTTGTCCTTCGGACAATCGTTTAATTTACCAACAACCAAACGGGTGCAAATACCGACTAATGATTATATTGCAAGCATCGAAGCAGTTTTAATAATTTATCAACAACAGCCAAAAACCAAATCAGGACTGACATAACAAAAACAATCATACACCATGCCAATAGCTTAACCAACTGACCGATACATATTCACCTAAATCACACATAAACTTTCATCAAAAAGAACCTACAATCAACTAAATCGTTTCGTAATAATAACAAACAACTCATTGTGCTTAAACCAAACAAATGTAATAAAACGGTGATAATGAATAGTAATGACTACACAAAAATATCAACGACATGTTAAATGACCACACTACCTACAAGCCGATTGTAAAAGAACTAACCAAGTTATATCAAGACAAAAATAACCTAATAACAAAAAGTTGGGGAAAAGCAAAACTACATATCGCCCAACGTAGCCAAATATCTTCAAATACATAACGCCATACCACCCAAACTCTACGGGCTACCCAAATTACACAAACCAAACACACCCTTGCGACCAATCGTGTCATGTATTCAATCATCTACTTACAAACTATCTAAACACCTTGCCAGTGTTGTCACAAACATCACAAACAAAAACAAATACTACATAAAAGACTCGTTCGATTTCAAACATTTCTTAAATACAATAAAAATCCCCCCCAACTACATTCTCATATCACTTGATGTCATTTCTCTTTACACCAACATCCTACAAGACCTCATTTCATCAATTCTAACGGAAAACTGGAACCAATTGTCAGAGTTCACTTCACTACCCTTGCATGAGTTTCTCTCAGCAATCGAGTTCATAAACTCCACTAACTACTTCCAAATAGATACCAAGTTTTACACCCAAACCAATGGTTGCGCAATGGGTTCCCCAATCTCCAGTGTACTGGCACAATTGGTAATGGAAAAACTAGAAACTACAGTCCTTAACACTTTACCTTTTGATATACCGTTCTTCAAACGTTACGTGGATGACTGTATATTAACAATCCCAATTAACAAATCAATAGAAACCCAAAATATTTTTAATAGCTTCCACCGATCAATTCAATTCACTATAGAAGAATAATCAAACAACACACTTAACTTCTTTGACATCACCTTAATTAATAATAGCCCCACCATCCTAACACAACGGTACACCAAACCGATAAATTCAGGTAGATATTTACACTTTCACTCCGATCACCTTTTAACCGCCAAAAAAAAATCTTGTCATCGATATAGTCGACCATTGTATCATCTTATCAAACCCTTTGTACAGATCCACAATCCTCCAAAAACTCTTACTTATATTGAAACAAAACGAATATTCCGAGAATATGACTAAACGAATAAATCACCAAAGAAGCACACTTCACACCAATCATACACAAAACACATCAAACATTGATACAACCAACACATCACAATTACCACAGAACATAATAGTATATAACGCCATTAGGCCGATATGTAGCAAATAACAGGGTTGGTTGAATATAAACCTCGGCTGCGCTCCGCTCCGCTTCGCTTCGCCTCGGTTTACAAACTTCAACCCGCGCCTGTTATTTCCATATCGGCCGTATGTTGTTTGATACTTTTTGTAATACCTAAATTACAAAAACTGGTCAATTTATCAATATTAAATTTCAAAATTAATAAACTAGTTATCCAGGCGCAATTTGATACCATAGCAACATCAACGGTTCAAATACAAACAAACAAATCAAAGTGTAATTAGAAAAATAATGTCAGATGTGCAAAGTTCTTCGTTTTGTGGTATCCCCGAAGATGTACTAAATGAAGCAAATGCTGCCACAATCGATTTACTTCCCCAAAAAAGCAGCAGCAGGTATGAGAAAGAATATGAAGACTTTATTGCTCATAAATTTGCGTTGTCATCTAAATAACGTCCACGGCCGTTATTATAACGGCCAAGGCCTTTACGCCTGTCATATCGATCAAGCAGACAGTATAAATGTCAATGTGATAAATGTCAATAACACAGAGGTATTACAAAAATAATTTAAGCAAACCACCCACATACATCTCCCTACCATACACTACTGAACTGTCCCAATAAATCACAAACACTTTCAAACCACACGATTACATAATTGCACACAAAGTAGCTATAAAAGAAAGCAGCAATCCAATACGCATCAGTTCTCTCTGACCATCTGAGAAAAATTCACCTGAAGATTCAAACATATGTATATATATATATATATATTGTTGGTGCGTATTTTACAAATCATGAATTTTGCCTGTGTACTTTAATAATTCTCGAAAATGTTTATTGTTTTCCATAATTCGATATCACTCACTCTTAAAAAGAGGTCGCTTATAAGTACTATTGGCATTTGTGTGTGTACGTAGCATCCTCAGGAGATTGCCTGCTCTGTATACGACCTATTCCATCATATGACCGTACATTTTAATTATTTCACATTCTTCATGTAATTTCCGGTACACCGGTTTCATATAAAACTATCCTGTTGGGTTTTAATTCTAATTGGGAAATTTAATAACAGTAACAGCGCAGATGAAAGCAGAACACTGGAGGGTTGCGATGTCAGCAATGATAAATTGCATTCGATGCAAATGCGTCCCGCAGTCCGTCGGGCCACTTCAGCGGAAACCGCCCCCGCCTTCGCCCACCATTCCCACCCCCAACCCCCCAATTCCGCCTCCTGCCCGTACGTGGAAAACAAACTTTTTCCCGCTCTGACAGTCGCGACGTATTGCGGTGGAAATGTAAAGTATGGGCGAACTTCCGAAAAAGCAGGCCGAAAAAGTCGCCCGGCGGGCAGGAATAGACATAACAAATTACCGATAAAATCAATCACTTATTGGTGGAAAACAGGCCGTGGTGGAAAGTCGCGAATGCGGGGGCGGTATACTCTTCGGCCGCCTTCGTGGGACCGGCGGGGGTTGTTTACAGTCTCGCGGCGGTAATTGATGAGGAGAGTTTTAAGCGCTTTTTGCGGCGTCGGTTTTGTCTGGACGTAATTCCCTCGTTCTACAAATGAGGAGGAAGCCTTCGAAGTTTTCGCTAAATCTGGGTGTTTTTTTTTTAAATGTGAAAATATCGAACACTCAAATACATAAACTTACTAACAACTACGGCACAAATTTTGCATAAAATAATTTTGTTTGTTACTCAGTTTGTTACTACTAAATCCTTATTTAATTTCAATAATAGATAACATTTCAGATCTTCCCTCGTTAAATGGAATTTTAACAAAATTGTTCAAAATCTTACGTGACCGAAAAAGATTACCTGAAGGTATCCTTATTTAATTTCAATAATAGATAAAATTTCAGAACTTCCTTCCTTAAATGGAATTTTAACAAAATTGTCCAAAATCTTTCATGACCGAAAAAGATTACCTGAAGCTTTAGAGGAGGTTTAGGGACATAATGTATCATAACGATAGTAGTAGTACTAATGCTTCGGAGCACAAAACTATTCTTAAAAAAACTCATGAGAATTATTTTCAACATGGATTTACTTGGATGAAACTGAACCCACACACCACCTCAATATGTTCTGAATTCTTATCTAACCATTATATGAAAGCTTGGATCAAAATATAAACATTTAATCAATAAGTAAAAAAAAAAAAATTTACAGCGTTCAAGAAAGTGATGTCAACTTCCAAACTGGATACTAGTAGATTACACCATTGAAGATGCAAATAAAATATGTTTTGCAACGTTGCTGAAATATTTCCTAGGATACAAACAATTCATATATCTAAATTGTTCAAATATCATTATTTGTTATTATTTCGTTAGAATTAGTTGGAAATGTTGACACTACTTTCTTGAACGCTCTGTGTAAACAAAGCTGTGTATGAAGTTTCGAATTTCATAAAAATATTCGTGAGAAGTTTGAGAGAAAAACCGTTTGAAACTTTGCAAGTTTTCTACATTAATATTTGTGAATATCTAAAATTTGTAATCCTCAAACGATAGGGGACAAGATTTTTCTAGAAAAGATGCCTATTTATTGAGAAAGCAGTGTCAGTCAAGCTGGACCTGAAAGTCATAAAATGGAAATTTTTATAAAATGAGAAATTACAGAAACTTAATATTTTGGATTTTAATCAGATGAAACTACAACATTTTAGCTTCTTGTTTATTTCGCTTTACTACTTACTTTAATCAATTCATTATATTCCCTTCCTAAATATAATTCGTATATTATATTATTGTAGAAAATTGCAAAATCGAACCATGTGTTTCTTCTGGAGTTTGAGGAAAATTACTGTGAAGTTATTAAAAACTAATTATTGTCTAGAACAGATGTGTGTTTATTGAGAAAGCAGTGCCTAGCTGGACCTAACACTCGTAAAATGGGAAATTTTATAAAATGAGAAATTACAGAAAATTCATATTTTGGATTTTAATCAGATGAAACTACAACATTTTAGTTTCTTATTTATTCTGCTTTACCACTTACTTTAATCAAGTCACTATATTGCCTTCCTAAATATAATTCGTATATTCGCTATTATAGAAAATTGCAAAATCGTACCATGTTTTTCTTCTGGAGTTTGAGGAAAATTAATATATTCTGCACATAGCCCTGCCAATGAATGCACTACACGTAAAATGATTTTTCCACATGTAGATTTGTGATTACCACCGAAATCAGTAATAGTAATGTAAGAACTACCAGAAGCTAAAAAATCATTGCCAAAAGTAATTGTTGAAGTGGTAGTACAGGATTATTTCTGTTATAATAAGGAAACATATGTATAAACGATAAAACCAGATATATACAGTGTGTCCAAGATTAAGACAAAAAGGATTAACAGCATGGGGATCTCGGAAACCGCAAAAGTTACAAAGGCGGTTAAACTACAAAAAAATTACACAATGTAGTGGTCAGAAATATTCTTTTGAGAAAACCAGAAATTTCCGCTTACTTCCGGAGATATTCGATAAAATCCGCAATCTTGCGATTTCGTTTTTATTATTTTCTGAATTTATTTGAAAAGGTATAAGATAACCAAAGGCACTTTCTCGTTATTACAACGTAAGACAACGTTTATAAATTTTCAATGCAACGTTTTGTTTCGAAGATACAATTAACTTAAATTTTCTATATGGCCTTTAAATAGAGTGTACATTAGGGTGTGTAAATAGGATGTATTAGATAGCATTTCCTATTACGAATTCTACGATTTATATCACAGTATGGTTTCTAATGTTTTCATTTGGAAAAAAGGCGTGCCCTGAATGAATAGCATCTATTGAATAGGAACGGAAAATTATATAGTATTTGTACATTACAAACTTCCCTATCTTTCAGATGCAATCCATTATTTTCAAAACTTCATAGCACTTTTGGATTGTTACTAAAATGCTACAAGTTTTATGTCGAAAATATCAATAGTGGCTTACCCATTTATAGCTGTAATTTGGTATTTAACTGTAGCATTTGATGGAAGACAAGTAAACTTACCTGTAACAAAAAATACAAAAATATTAGTCATCTTTTTACAAAACCATTGTAATATTAAGCATGTTATCCCCATAACTATTTACTACGAATTTCGCACATTCGTAACAATACAGCAACAATGAAATTCAGCATTCATGAATCAAACTTTTTGATTTTTTTGAAAGCTTTTTGAGTTTCAAGAGAAAAATCTTTAGAAACTTTACTGGTTAGCCGAATGTGTACCCCAAAACACTGTTACTGATTCATTTGCAGTCCACAGCCACTGATTGATATTTACATGATATATAAAAGCCTCATCTATACAATTACATATTAAGGTTTTTATATACTTCGTTTCGCAGTCAACTGTAGTTTCCACATAATTCATAAAATTCTCTTAAAGAATTGATTGTGTTAAAATTTCTATGGTATTCATCAATTTTTTTTTATTTCTTTCGAAAGTTCTATGATATGTGCCATTAAAGAGTTCTACTAAAATTGCAACAAAACAATTAAATTCACCATTCGAGTTATGTGAATTTAATTGTATTGCTGCAAATTTAGTAGAAAATTCACATAACTCTAATGAACCTACACATTATTCAATTACCCTGTTAAACCGATTTACCCAAATTTCTATCATATTCTATAAAACGCAAATAATTGTACTAATTATAGAGGTCACACATATCAATAAACTTGAACAAGGAACAAAAAATTAAATGAAAAAATCAATTGCGTCATAAAATTCTGTTGCATTTGTCAGATATATTTATTTGTTTCGAAATGAGTGTAACATAAATTCTACTATATCAGTCAAGAATTATGCATTACTTCAGCATGTTCTGTCGAACATCAGAGAATTTTGCTAACTTTATAGAACTCTATTAAATCTACACATTATTTAAATAAATCATTAATCGTCAATTTGTAATAAATTCAATAATACTAATGTACCTGTAATTCCCCTAATTTCCACATGTTTCAATAAAATTCATTTCAAAAGTCAAACATTCTCTTACATCTATCAAAAATTATATGGTTTCTGTCAATCTCAGAAAATTCTGCAAACGAAATTCCCACACTTCTAGTAAATTTGTAGTATTTTGTGGATAGTTTGTAGATTCTACAAAATTCGAATCATTCACTTCACTTAAAATACTTCATTGTGTATGTTTTGCGTCTGTCATTTTTTTTTCTTCTGCCTTTCTCGTAGTGTATGAATCATGCTAAACTACAAAGTGTGAATGTATTACCAAACCCTCAGGAAGGTTATAATGACTTAAAACACTTAATTGTTTATGTTTTGCATCTGTAATTTTTTTTTTGTTTCTTCTGCCTTTCTCGTGTGTATGAATCATGCTAAACTACAAAGTGTGAATGTTTTACCAAACCCTCAGAAAGGTTATAACGACCGAAGAGAGATGAAAAATGCAAACAATGCTGCTCAATCTACGTAATGCAGAAATTTCCATTGTTTCTGTCGAACATCAGATAGTTCTACTAAATTTGCACCAATGCAACAACAATCAGATAACACTATTGTATTCACATATTATTCAATTAAATTTCTATTAAATTTTAGAGAACGCATATAATTCTACTCATTCCACACATTTCCACAAAATTCGTATAAATAATCAATTGCGACATAAATTCTATTGCATTTGTCAGAAATATTTGTTTGTCTCGAAACTTTGACAAAAATTCAACTGTATCTGTCAATACTCATATTGTTTCTGTCGAACACTGAAAGTTGTACCAGCAAATTAATAAAATTCAGACAACTCAATTGAACCTACCTATTATTCAATAAAGTTTCTATCAAATTCGATAAAACGCAAATAATGAAAACTAATTTCTATACATTTAATAAAATTTTAGGCGGAAAGACACCATGGGGTCCATAGCCCAATAAAGATTGTTTATATATAATAAAATTCATTAAAAAATTTATTTACGTCAAAAGTTCTGACAGCAGAAAATTTATTTATTTATTTATTTAACGGAAAAAAGACTCAATTTTTACATATATTACAATTAATTGATACAGTGTACATACCACTACCACTAGAACGCTAAAATAGCTAAAATAACAATAATTTATAATAAGAAACCCATAGCAAAAGATATATAAATATATATATATATATATATATATATATATATATATATAAAAAGACATATAAAAATAGTAAACCACACCTAACACACAGACAATTCCTCATTACATCTATTTTCAAATTTTGAAAAGGCTTAGCCAAGTCGAAATTGGGCAATCGGTTCAACTCATTGGCCATAGACAACATCCGATTCATAGGACTGTTCATAACAAAATTCAATCTATGGTTCTTCGGCCTAAACAAAGGAGTGAATCTGAGCCTCAAACCCTGGACAGGAATGTAAAAATCAATACTGCTTAGCAATTCGTCACAGTCCATCTTACTATTTACAATTCCATGCAAAACCCACAAATCGCTAACATTCCTTCTACACTCAAGAGTATGCATCCTCAGTCTAGATGTAATTCCCCTTATACCCTCCCCTTTCATGAACCATGTTTAGCTTAAATTCTACGCATCTTAAGAATTTATTCTGGATACTTTCCACCATAGATACATCACACCGCACATATGGCGACCAAACCGAAGATGCATACTCCAGATAACAGCGTACTAAGGAACAAAACAGTACTTTTAAACACTCCACAGAAAGATTCTTCGCCAGATTCCAAACAAAACCCCACATTCGCCTGGCCTTAATCCATATTGCTGTGATGTGACTTTTAAAAGTAAGTCTGCTGTCAAAAGTAATTCCTAGGTCCTTCATCTTATCAACCCTTTGTAAAGCAACTGCCCCTATCTTGTATTTTGCTACTAAAGCACTACGATTGCGCACATATGACACAACATAACATTCGTCAATGTTTAACTGTAGCTGATTATTTACACACCATTGTTGAATCCTGTCCACATCACTTTGAAGTAACATACAATCATTTTCTGATTCCACCATTCTAAAAAGTTTCAAATCATCAGCGTACATTAAACATTCACCAAACTTTATAACTTCCACCAGATCATTAATAAAAGCCAAAAATAGAATCGGGCCGCAATGCGATCCCTGGGGCACCCCAGAGCATACATTAATTTCATTCGAAACAAAATTGTTAAGTTTCACATGCTGCGTACTCATAGTCAAAAATGAGGAAAACCAGGAAATTGTAAGCTCATCAAGCCCCAGTAAGTATAATTTGTGTAACAGTATCCCATGATTGACCCGGTCAAATGCCTTAGAAAAGTCTGTATATGCATCCACTTGCTTACCGCATTCTAAGGAATTAGGCAGATATTGCCTGAACACAAATAAATTAGAAGTGGCCGATCTTCCCGCCAAAAACCCATGCTGCACTGAAGCCAAAACCGAACGTAGTGAAAAATTGTTTCGAAAGTTCGATTATATGTGACAAAAAATGTCTGTGAAAAAATATATTGTTCCTGTCGAATAACAGAAAAGTCTGCTTAACATGGAACTAGATTTGGCGGATACTTGTTTAAACTTCATTATTACTCTGAGTAAATAACGCACGTTTTGAGTTTAAAAAAAAAAAAACAGGCAATACAATCATTATTTTAAACTCAAAACGTGCGTTATTTACCCAGTCATAATTCTGCTTAAGTTGCAGATATTCAACTAAATTCACACAATTCTCTTTAAACTACTTATTATACTAGGAAATTTGTAGTAGTTTCTACATACGCAAATAATTGAATTTACCTTAAATACTTCAATTGTTTGTATCACAAATATTATCGCATTTATAAAAAAATTGTGAAAATCATTTGTGAAAAGTTGATTCTCAAAGATGCGACTAATTCTACTGATTTTAAAACTATTCAATAAAATTAACTTCAAAATATCAATTGTTTGTGTCACAAATTCTATTGCATTTATCAAAACTGTTTGTTTCCTTGGAAATTTTCATTGTATTTGACAAAAAATGTACTAATTATCCTTATTTTTTTTTAATATACAGTATGTCCCCGGATTGAGATTACAAGAGGGATTTTTTTTAATTTTTACTTTTAAGTAAAAATGTTATAGGAATTAAAATTCCTGCTTGGTCTGAAACTACTATTTTAGTAATTATATCATTGATTTATTTACACAGGGTGTTGGATAAATAATTTAAAAAAATCTAATTTTAACACTTTAGAAAAATAACATCATTTAAACAATCCCCCACCATTTTCTTCACACAGTTCAAGCCTGGTGTGGAACTCCTGAAAACTGTTTTGTATTTCTTCAATAGTTATCGATGCAAATGCCTTTCATGGGCGTTTTTTTTAAATTTTCAGTATTATTTTCTGCATTTGGGGCATTGTTTGAATGATTAAATTTTTCTATAGTGTTGTTAGATGTAATTTTAAATTCTTTTTGCAACTAGTAAATAAATAAGTGTCAAAATAAGATTTAAAAAATTTAATTTTGCCAACACCCTGTATAAATAAATCAAAGTTTCAATAACTTAATTGGTAGTTTCAGACCAAGCAGGAATTATAATTCCTGTAACATTTTTACTTAAATGTAAAAATTAAGAAAAAATTCCTCTTGTAAACTCAATCCAGGGACATACTGTACTCGTATATAATCATATTCCTCTTCTACTTGAAGGTGTGGGCTGCATTTCTTCTATTATTCTTCTTGTTTTTTCTTTCCATGTACTAGGTGTCGCCATTGTATTTTGTTTCTTGCTTGTCTCTTTGCTTCTTGCCACGTTAAACCATTTTGTATTAGAATTTTCTTGGTGCTGCTGTTCCAGGTTTCTTTTGGTTTTCATCTATTTCTCTGTGGTCTGATTTTACACTCCCATATTCTTTCAACTTGTCTGGTCTCTGTTGTAATTTTAAATTCTTTTTGCAAATAGTAAATTTCTTGTTACATGTCCAAACCATTTTAGTTTTTTCTTCCCAATTTCTTGTAGTACTGGGTTGACTGCCAGTTCTGCTCTTGTGTCGTCATTTCTTATTCAGTCCATTATTGAAATACCTTTTACTCTCCTCAAGTACTTCATCTCAATGTTTTTGATATTACTTGTTTTGTTTATTTGTTAATACTCATGAGTCGCTGCCGTAAGTGAGTATCGGTCTGAATATTGTCTTGAACACTGTAATTTTTGTTTTTGTCGATACTTCTTTTCTCCCAATAAACGCTTTATTCAGTGCATGATACAACTTTGTGGCTTTATCTGTTCTTTCATTTATGTCCGTTTCGTTATTCCCTTTATTATTTAATGTGACTCCCAGGTACTTGAATTCATCTACTTGTTCCAATATTGTGATGTCTATCTCGATCTTAATTTATTTTCCTTCTTGTGTTATCCCCAGTATTTTTGTTTTTGTTACATTTATTTTCATGTTGTAAGACTTCTTTCCATGTTGTAATACTTTTCTCTAGTTCTTTTTCCGTTGATGCTAATTTTATGTCGCCAGCGAATGCACATTCCGAAATTAGTAGCTCTTTCGTGTTTTTATACCCAATCGATAGTTTTTTAGTTTCTCTCTGCATTTCCTTGTTATGTCGTCCGTTATAATGCTGAAGTACTCCTCGGTGACACAATCTATCGCCAAAGTAATCATAAACTGATTTCAACCAGATTTAAAGAACGCGCCATAACATCATAATGGTAGCTTATAGAGAAAACGCGAATAATCGTCCTGAACTGTGCTGTACGTCACGAATCGCGAAGTAAAGTAGGCGAAAATCGAACTGAAATCCCCCAAGCCTTCGAATAGTCGAATCGGCGTACACCGAATCTATATGCTGTCTCCGTTTATTCCTGCCTATTTAAAATTTCAAAGACACTGTAGAAATGATATATAAAAATGTATGACCGGTTTGTGACTTTATGCGAGTAGTGTTAATATCCCTTCCACAATACATATATTTGCAATACGCAGATTTATGGCTTGATCCGAATATTCCAGTTGCGCTGCAACATGTTATAACAGGTAGACTATATTTCACTTTAATAGTTCGCTTTAATTAGGATTTGCAACTTTTCATCGTTTACAATGTCCCCATTAGTGCAGCAATCCCAGGCCGCATCCTGGAATCGCCGCCGCTCCAGTAACACTCGGCGCTCATTTGTTTCCGGTCCGAGGGATTTTTCGAATCGCGTATCGTGAATGAATCATCCCCCACACCCCCGGCCTCATCCCGCCGCTGCCGGATCCACATCGTCCTCCGTTGTCTGCAATAATTGGGCGGTAAAAAACGTCGAGCACACGAGTCGAGCGGCCCTTTCACGTGCGACGGCTGGAAATTAGGACAATTATTTACGAGTGCCTCCGCGGGAGATATTAAAACACAAATGATGGGCGGCGGTTGTGCAAAAAAAAATGAATAACTCGCGCCCGTAAATAACGCGAGCGTGCCGGCGCTTTTAATTAGTTTGTTCATTTTTTGGGGGCGCCGCCGCTCAATTAGGGCGCGATCTCCGCGGATCGGCGGCGATCATCAAAGGGCCCCACGCTTCGGGGGCGTATGGAGCAATTAGTTTTCGGCGAGACGGCGTACTCTTCCGCCCCCTGTAATCGCTAATTAGCCGGCCGCGACTCAATGGTGAATCTGTGCGCGCGTGCTTTTGTGCTGCTCACTCCTTTTGCGTTTGCCTGTGTGTATTGCTCGCCCCGGTTATATAACGTGCCTGCAATACGCGGTAATATTCCTATAAATAAATGTTGTATAATTATCCCCTTAAAGACCGACGACCTCATAACCGCCTCTGCTGCTCTGCGACTAATTGAAGAGAAACTAATTAGGACTTTAAAATCTCATTAAGCACACGGCCGTGCTTTATGTTATATAAATGATAGAGTGGAGAGTTTCGCTAATCGCAGTTTATATCAATATTTAATTAATTAAAACGGATTTGCTGGAAACTCACGAACTTCATATGCTCGTTCATGCCGACGACGAAGCTTTAGTTTTTTTATTCCAATTTAGACTCTGGAACACGGCAGTGCAATATTTATAATGCAATTAACGATAATGGTGGTGATGAAAAACGTTACTGTCCTCATTTTAACATTCTCAATTTAAGAGAAACGCGTATTATTGCTATAGAGCTGCTATTTAAATACACTAAATTCAGCAACGCTACCTATTACTAGAATTATTTTCGTTCTAAAGAAATTGGTAGAAATTTATTGCAATGTTATTGAAATGTGTAGAACTTTAAGTACTGATAAGAGGAACTATACAATTATATGCGTTATATAGAATTTAATTAAATAATTCGTAGATTCAATAGAGCTATGTGAATTTGCTATATTGCTCCAAATTTGGCCCAGTTGTATGATCGTGGATCATCCTTGATCGTAGTTCAGTTTCTAAGGATACCATTGTATTAACAATTGTATCCAAGGTAACTGAACCATGGTCATGGTGATCCACGTTCGTACAACTGGACCTTGTAGAACTTTCTGATATTCCACAGAACAATTAGATTTTTTTTCATCTGCAAAAATCTGCATGTATGTAGGCAAACCTACATACTGGCCAACAGATCTAAAAAAATACCCAATCAACTGGACTTCTACATTGCAAGAAAAATATAGTCTAACTTCATTGAAGTACAAGAAAACTTTGACCTCAACTCGGATCACTGACCTCTCATTCTAACGCTCAGTTAAATGGTAATTCGAAAAGAATCACAGCATAGACTGGTAAATATAACCACAGATTGGGAAGGATTCAGAACGTCAATTGAAAATTATATAAACCTAAGAGTTAGCCTTAAAACCAAGGATCAACTGGACAAAGAAGAAAACCTGCTCAAAACTATATAAGAAGCTGCGTATTGTAACACTAGACAAATAACCTATGTCACGAAAGGAAACAACTATCGCAAGGAAATCAGGAAAATGGTCAGTGAGAAGAGGAAAGCAAGACAAAAAAGGCAACATACAAGAAGTCCTACAGATAAAACCGAGCTAAATAATAAAACCCAGAAACTTAAAAGAGAAATAAAAAAAATTAAAGAAGATACCATAAGCCGGTACGTGAGGGACCTTTCAGCAGATGCAGAAAAGAACTACTCATTGTGGAAAGCCACTAAAAAGATCAAAAGACCCATTACAACGATTTCTCCAATCTGAAAGGAAGATGGGACATGGGCTCGTGACAATAAACAAAAAACTGAAGTTTTCGCCGAACACCTAGCAAACACCTTCAAACCAAACTTAACACATCCAGGTATAGTACTTGAAGAAATACAAAATCCATACATAGACAACATTCCCCTAATCACTACAAACGAAGTGGCCCAGGAAATTAAAACAAACCTAAAACCAAGAAAAGCTCCTGGCATTGATCGTATTACAGGTGAGATTCCAAAGCAGCTCCCAAAGAAAGGAAGAGTAATGCTAACATACTTGTTCAATGCAGCAATGCGACTGAAGTACTTCCCAAATGTATGGAAAATTGCGGAAGTCATAATGCTACCAAAGCCTGGTAAGCCCCCCAACGATGTTAAGTCATATAGACCGATATCTCTACTCCCAATTATCTCTAAGATTTTTGAAAAGCTGCTCCTGAAAGAATGAGGCCAATAGTCGAGAAGAATAACCTAATTCCAGACCACCAATTTGGTTTTCGCCAAAAGCACTCAACCATCGACCAGATGCATAGAATCACTAACATCATATAAAATGCTCTGGAAGAAAAGTCCGTCTGTGCAGCTGTGTTCTTAGACGTTGCACAGGCCTTTGACAAGGTAAGGCACGAAGGACTAATACACAAACTGGGGAAAATGCTACCTAAACAATTTGCTGAAATACTGTCATCATACTTAACAAGCAGATTATTTCGCATAAAACAAGAAGATGAACACTCTGAATTGAAAGAAATAGGTGCAGGGGTGCCACAGGAAAGCGTTCTTGTACCTTCTGTACCTCCTATACACTTCGCACATACCTGAGACAGAAGGAGTAACCACAGCAACATTTGCTGATGATACAGCCCTACTTTCAGTCGGAAGAAATGTGGAGTCGGAGCCCCTCCACAAAGCTCCAAAATACTTGCAACGAAATACACAAATGGACAACAAAATGGAACATCAAACTAAATGAGAGTAAATCAATACAAACTTTACCAACCAGAAATTAACAAATAACTTGAGAATCAGTATAAACGGTGTGATGGTGCCACATAAAAACAAAGCAAAGTATTTGGGTATGAACCTGGATGCCAAACTGAAGTGGGTTGAACACGTTAAAAAGAACGCTTGGAACTTGACATCATATACAAACAATATTACTGGCTTATTGGAAGAAATTCTAAAGTACAGTTACATAACAAATTACTTATCTACAACCAAGTCTTAAAACCGATAGGGCTTTAAGGAATCCAGCTTTGGGGATGCACCAAGCACTCCAACATAAATCAAATACAGACCTTTCAAAACAAAGTGCTTCGGAAAATGGTAGATGTGCCATGGTACGTTCGCAACAAGGATCTACATCGGGACTTGCTGTCCCAATGGTTAAAGAAAAAATCAAGAGGTATGGTGGCAACCATGAAGCCAGACTGCACCGCCATGTTAATGCAGATATTACGAAATGCTGTAAACGTATTACGTCGTATGTAATTCATAAAAATTTCCAACTTTTATGAATGTTCCAAAATTTTGATTTAATTCCGTTTATTCAAGTAATTTTGTAATTTATACAATTTCGTAATAAGTATTTTATAAAATTTGATGAAACACTTTACAAAATTTGATAAGTCTTTTAATAATTCTTTTCATTTGTGTTATTTTTTACCAAACTTTCAGAACTTATTTCCTAAAATATATCATAGAATTACGAAATTTGATGATTATTCCAAAAAAATTATGAAATTGCGTTATATTTCACTTAAATTACAGAAGTTATGGAGAATTGTATATTATTTCAAGTTGTTGTTTGGATCACATTTCAGAAAATTTTTGATTTTTCATACAATTTCATAATAGTTGAAAACCATTTTATCTTATATAACATATATCAAATTCAATTTAAATAATTTAGTTATATTATCATTCCTTACATGGTTTTTTTTTAAATCATTAAAAAAATTCGGAATATTTCTGCAATTTTAAAGAAATATGACCGCAATATTGTAACGATTCCAAAACCAATATAACCAAACAACCATCATCCATACTTAGTTACGCATAATTATAAATTGTTAAAAATGTCCAGAAATTTCAGGATTTTGTTTTTAGAGATTTATACAATTTGCAATGAAACCATCACAAAAAAAACATAAACGTTATATGTAATTTTAAATTAGCTACATTAGATATATTGATACAATTTTCGAACTTCCCTCGCAAAAAATCATTTAATACATCCATAAACTACCAACATCACCTAACTTCATAATGCAGCATGCAATCGGCCACCTTTTTTTGAGAGATTTATACAATTTGCAATGATACCATCACGAAAAAACAGAAACACTATATGTAATATTAAATTAGTTTTATTAGATACGTTGATACAATTTTCGAACGTCTCTCACAAAAAGTCAATAAATATATCCGTAAACTACCAACATCACCAAACTACCTAATGCAGCATGCAGTCGGCCATTACAAAAACTACTAATTTGGCACATTCTGTTTTCATATTTCATTACCGTTATGTTTAACACTAATTTTCAATTTTAATCAATTTCGTAACATTGACCACTTTCGTCCACTTTCGCAGTACACACTTGCTATCGAAGAAATTCTACAACTGTACTGCATTTGCATTATATTTATGTTTAAAAGAAAATCAAAAGTCTACGGTTTTGATAAAATATGTATTAAACTTTGCGCGCATGCCGGCAGATCTAAACGTTTTTCAATTTGACCACATATTTTTTTTGTAAATATGTGACCATAGTCACAACTTTTTATCAACTTAAAATTTTGAATTAAAAAAAAAATTAGTGATATACCCTAATATGCATGTACTCATATAACAAAATAACATAGATGAACTTCACAGTCACTATCATTATCAAAATAGTATTCGAATAAATAAAAGATAGTCCTTATGCTCTCATAAGGTTAACGAATCATATAAAATAAATCAATTCACGTATAATCATCAATCTGTATCCTATTTACGTGTTTGTTACAATTTCAGCGTGCATATAACTGAATAAATCTAAAAACTAGATTGCAGGCTTTTTATAGTATGTTTAATTCATTTATTCTTGATTTGTTTTACGTTATAGTAAAATTCGATAATAAATAACAAAGTTAAAATGTTTCTCAATAAACTTGAAGAAAATAATAGGATGAGAAACAATGAATGTGTGTTATTCTATTTTACGATGTTGATAAATAAAACAAAAGATGAAATTAATCTAGAATTACTAGGAAAGCCTTTAATTTAGATTTTATTCAAATCAACTTTAATGTTAAGACTTCAATATCTAGCTTTATTACTTTGTCGGAGCCTTAACTCTACTCTATTCCAGTTTTATGACATTATATTTGTTTTTGTACGTTTTAGAAAGGCGGAAGAATTCTTTTTAGAATGTAATGTTTGCGTTGTAAATTTGGACATAAAAATTATCCCTCTTAACGAGTACCTCAGCAGTGAATTAACCCGCCCCGTACATACCCAAACGACGCAATCTAATTGTTGATAATAAAAACGGGGCATGCGAAATTTGGGGTCGCCCCGTCCGTCCCATTAGGTGGGTAACGCGAATTTGTTATTTAAACAAATGGCGGGGGCCGACGTGACGCCGACCATAAATTCGACCTGGGAACCTACATCTAAATTAAATTACACAGCCGCACATAATTTAGATACTTAAATATATGCTGGGCCTGATGTGGGTTTGACGTCCATTGTCTCCTATCAAGTGTTCTAATTCTTCTAGGGGCTGGGAGGGGGGGGGGGGCGCCCATTACGGCCGGTGGTAGTTTTATAATTCCCGCGCGTGTCGAGGGGGCGCAAGTAATGGGGTACGAAATTTTCCGACCGGCGACAAGGCAATTGCCCCCCTGATATATGCAGAGAAGGTTCAGGGGTGATTTAATGGGGTTCACTAGGTATGGGACAAGAAATGAATATCAGTCATCAATTTGGATTTGATGAGGAGATATTATGTATGCGGATCCATGATTTAGGCGGTGTAATTTATATAAATTATGATTGCCTCTATTATACTTGGGCTACATTGGTGGTCGTGTTTATAAATGGATGTTTGTAAAGAAATTCATAAAAAAGTGTTATCTAACAGGTGTACTCTACATAACTGTACGAACATATTTTTTTATTCGTACTTCATATTGCTTGTTTCAAACAGCGCAGAGTTTTTAATATAAATATTTAAAAACACGCGTTTTCTTTCAAGTTGCTAAGGACAACAACGCCATCAAAATTTATATCATACATAACTGTCAACGTACTTTGGAATATCGCCTGTTGTTCGCCTATTCATTTAATAAATCTGTTGTATTACTTTCTATATGCATCTTCTAACTTCTGCGGAATCAATGTACTCTCGTATTTGGCACTTGATTTCATTTTTTACAAGCTAATGCCAAATTGACAGATAGTCTACTTTCTATTTATTCAAAACCTTGACAACCACAGCTACAATGATTGCGTCAAATCAAACATACCCAACATTTTCTGCTCAACTTAACGTATGATATTAAAATTCAGTAAAAGTAGCGTAAAGTATGCGATATCTGGTCTATCAAGCAATTCTCTATAGCATTTTGGCTGCACCTTCGTGTTAACATGCTTGTAAACTCGCAAGTTTTGAAAGACTAGATATCCAAGTTTTACTTTCTTATTCCATTTTTTTGCTCTATAACTTCCAGTATTAACACTTCTGAGTGTAAAACAAATTTTACTGACAGAAAAATATGAGGTCGAGTTATTTTTAATAAGATAAATTCCAAAGTTAAACTGATGAAGATAATTTATTCATTTTTTCTGCGTGTAAAATTGTAATAAAAATTGTATTATAAATTAAAATTGTTTATCGTTTGCTGCTGATAGAAAAGTTTAATCCTTTTCATTATATAAATTGTTTCATTAACATCAAGAGAAATCTTTCAGTGAGAGAAATTTTATATACCGAGTCTTAAAAAAGTATGGATACACCAGGAAATCTCGGAAGGACGAATGTTTAGTTTCAGAGAAAAAAAAAGTACAGTTTGAAACAAGCTATTTAGTACTCATCGTGTATGTAGTACTCATATCAATCTTGTCGTAAATAATTAAATTGCGTCGCGTTTGCTGCTGAAAGAGACGTTTAATCATTTTCATTATAAAAATTGTTTCTTTAAAGTCGAGAGAAATCTTGCAGGAGAGAAATTTTATATACCGGGTCTTGAAAAAATTATGGATACACTAGAAAATCTCGGAAGGACGACGGTTTCGTGAAACATGTTTCAGAGAAATATTGCACGGTTTCAAATAAGCTATTTAGTACTCTTGTTTTAGGGTATCTATTTAAAATATTAAAGTGTGCCTTTACCTAAAATTTTCATTCAAGATCACGAAAATATTACCTCTGAATAGATTTTTTCAAGCCCCACAACTTTTGTCTGAAACATTTTTAACGAAACCGTATCGCGATTTCCTGGTGTATCCATCTTTATTGAACACCCGGTATATAATTTCTTTGAATATATTTCACTTTTTTTTAATTCTGTGCTTACTTATGTCGCTAAGAAGTAAATACCAAAGTTGAATATGTTTTCAATTCAAATTCAAATTTACTTTATTCACGTAAACCATATTGTAAAATATGTTTTATTGCGGATGTGCGAGTCAGTAGAAACGAATACATTACACAGATACAATAAATAAATCTGAAATAATACATGATCAGATACAAAAATACAAAAATTCAAAACACAATAGTGCTAGGATATTAAAATAAAATACTAAAAAACTAAAATAATACAATAAAAACAAAAGATCACACAAGGATTCAAAGTTTACATTCTCGTGAAATACTCCTTCTCAAGCAACAACAATGCAATGCAAGAACAAAAGGTTCCTGGTTAATGCAACAACAAAAGAACAACAGCAAAAAAAACACACCCACACCCGCACTACAATCTGGTAGCTCACTGTTATAGAGATCAGACCATGATTAATTGATGTGGTCCACAGTATCATTGGTTGTTTGCTATAAATTTCTGGAATGCGTAGTAGCTCTTGTTTTGGAAAAGTTTTTGGATTTTGCTTCATTCATATCAGGTTTTTAACGTGAATCTAAAATTTAATACTACATAGGATCGCCAGCTTCAATTCCCCTCGATGAAATTTCACTTTGATCATAATCTTATCTCTAAAGATTATAATTCATACTTTTATAACTATAACTATAAAAGTTTATCAAAACTATATATTTATAAAGAATAGTTGTAGAACTATTCTACAACATAGAATAGTTGTCAGTTAGTGTGTTGAATAGTTATGTCATAAAGACCAACTTAATTCAACTTATTAATTGAAATTTTAAAGATTTTTTTTATCATGTAGGAACATTTATGATTTTGCTTAGTATGTAAGTACTCATATTTTAACTGACTCTCAACTGTTGAGAGTCAGCACTCAACCTGATTACTTGTGATAAGAGTTAACTAGCAGTGATAATGGGCGCGTTTAGCGAACGAAACTATTGAAGAGTCAGCACCTGATTACTTCAAGTTTAGTCAAGATTAGTCAACTGTTGTAAGTTTGCTGACCGATCCAGAAGCAAAACTGCTAAATACATTACTCCAGTCATTGAGTTTACGTTGTTTGTATTGTGTTTGTATGTAACGCATATTACTTGAGGTTAGATAACATCACTGTTCACTATCAGTGTACAAAAATTGCGCTTAGTAAATTTAAGAGCACCTAACAGTTAGCGCAAAGTTATTGAGATTATGTTTTTGGTATTGTGTTTGTATGTAACGCGTATTATTTAAGGTTAGATAACATCACTGTGCACTGTAAGTGTACAAAAATTGCGATAAGTAAATTTAAGAGCAGCTGATAGTTAGCGCAATGTCAGCGGACTCGTTTGCGTTCACTAAACGCGCCGAATGCTATCGTTGCGAGCATTTTCAATACGCATTGAACGTTGTTCAAAATTCCCATAGCGATAGCATTTCCACAGCATAGCTTTGTGTCGCGTACATAATCTATGAGTCAGCATTAAGTGTCATTTTATTCTAAATGATTCAAAGATTTTTCAAAAGAATTATTGAAATTATAAACTTTACGAATTTGTAAGGCAATAGAAACTTTTAGGTTTTTTCTTTAGTTAGGTAATTATGACATTTTAAAAATTGTTGTTGACAGTTTATAAATTATACGGCTGTTCATCAATTTTTTTAAAATTGTATGTCTCGTTTGATTGGAAATGCTACAAAAAATGTTTAGAATATTATTAAAATTATGAAATTTTGCATATTTTTTGGGCAATAGAAACTTTTATGTTTGCAAGTAATTATATTTGAATATTCACAGAGTGTTTGCTGATCTCAAACTCAGAGGTTTTACAGGTTGTGTTTTCATAAAGTTAGATAATGATTATCGACGCACATACTTATGAAAATTATGTCACATAGTAAAGCCCCTCAACGAAAATTTTCCCGAAATTGTTCCAAACATCACTAATATTCTCCTTTTATAAATTTTTATTTAAAAGGCGTTACTATTAGGATCATGATTTATAGTATATTGTTTTATTAGGAGTAGAAGTGACACTTTTTGTGGCGAGTCTGTAGGTATTGGCTGCCGAGCGGAGCGAGGCAGGCAACTACAGACGAGCCACAAAAAGTTACTTCTACTCCGAATAAAACATGTAATTTTTTCTTCAAACGTCGAAAATAGTTAAAAAGATAATGGAATTAATATTTTTAATTGTCCGAATACGTATAGTTTTAATTCCCAAAGAAGCATGCTATGCAGAGCGTTGCTATGGTTTTGTTTAATTCATTATTTGACATTAAAGAGTATAAAATGGACGAAGACATGTTTCAATGTACACCGCCAGATATTTTAGAATCGGCAAGGGCTGCAACAGAGAAATTATTGCCCACTAAGTCCAGTACCATCTATGAAGTGGCCTACAAAAAATTTATTAAGTGGTGCGCCGAGAAAAATGTAAGCAATTATAGTGAAAATGTTTTACTCGCATATTTTTCGGAAATGGCTAAGAAGAAAGTAAAAAGTTCCACTATGTGGTCTCAGTATTCCATGGTAAAATCGTTATTAAATATTAGAAATGGTGTAGATATTACCAAATATTTAAAACTACGTGCATATTTAAAAAAACAAAATGAGGGTTATACACCCAAAAAGGCAAGAGTGCTGACAAAGGAACAGTTCGACAAGTTCTTATCCGATGCTCCTAACGAGAAATACTTGGCGACAAAGGTGAGTTCTTAGAATAATAAACAAATACAAAATTAAACCCTAAATCGTATTTTCAGATTATTTTGATATTTGGCATATCAGGGGCATGCCGTTGCGATGAACTCGTAAAAATGAACACGACAGATATTCAAGACTTGGGATCTTTGCTACACGTAAAAATACCAGATAGTAAGACATCAAAAGTAGAAAATATCTGTGGTAGCAGCAAAATGGTTGGCGACAGCGGTGCTGTAAGTGCTGCTGTTGCTGCCAGCGCAATCAGTTTTCAAGGGGCTAAAATATCAAATTGTACCTTTAATTTACATTTTAACAATAAATAAATTTGTGTTTTGTTTGAATTTTTTGTTTTGTTCATCATGTATGCGCACCATATGTATGTGCAATATTAAACCCGCCCTCGTAGGGCGTTCTTATTACAAATTATCCAATCATGTTGTCAAATTTACTTTTACTGCCTAGTCAGTAAAAGTGAAACTTTTACTGACTAGGAGACGAAGTAAAACTTTAAGATTGTGAATCGAGTCACTAAAGGTGTCACTTTTATGACGTTTGAAGAAAAAAATATTTAAGCAATAGAAAGCAGTCATTATTGTACACAAAATTATCAATTGTCAACTGTAGCTGTCAACTATTTAATGCAACTGTCGCACTTTGTCAATATTTATTGTTCTTTAGATCATAAAGTGAAATTATATAAACTGCAACGCTCAAAATCTTTTAAATTTTAAATTGTCGATGTTTAAATCTTTAAAATTTCTTGCTATACATAAAAATGTTTAGTAGCAACTAGTCAAATATGTCCAGTACTAACCATTAGCAATAAAAATCGCACAATTATCAACTGCTAGCAATTTTTCGTAGAAAATATCTTGAATATCTGTTTATAGATAAATATTTATATTATTACACAATATATACATTATTTTACACAAAATTTTCTACTGCATCTGTCATTTTTTTAATGAAACTGTCTGTCATTGTCAATATCTTTTTTTTGTTTTAGTTTATATACAGGGTGGTCACTTTTACCATGCCCACCATTAGGATCAATTAAACGGAAATACGTACAGAGTTGGTCAAACAGTATAAAAGTTTCTTATTTTTGTGCCTATGAATATACTGAAAGGAAATCCGGGATATCTTGCACAGTTCCTGAAATATCGCTGAAAAACTGAAAAAGTGTACTCTCATTTTCGTCTTATACCTTTTTTTTAACTTTTGAATGATATTTTACGAAACTTGGCAAGCTTACTTTTTTGACGTGAGTTTTCTGATGACACTACCAAACATTTTTTGCGCCAACTAGATGCCCAAATTTTGATAGTCAACTTTTGATTTTCTTATGGCCGTAATATTGTATTTTAATAGCATTCAAAGGAGCGAAAAATTCCGATTTCAACCTTGTATTACACATGGGTAATCTGATATTATTTCCCACCAAAAATCGATCATTTAAAAATTTGTTGCAAAAATCATTATGCTTTAGTACAGTTCAGTTCAGTAGAGAGTACTGAAACGAAATCCGGGATATCTTGCACGGTTCCTGATATATCGCTGAAAAACTGAAAAAGTGCACATTTCCTTTTATAACTTTTTTACATTTCAAGGAAATTTTACGAAACTTGGCACTCTTACATTTTTCGACGTCATTTTTCTGATCACAGTCCCAAACATTTTCTGCGCCAACTAGATGCCCAAATTTTCATAGTCAACTTTTGATTTTCTTATGGCCGCAATATTGGATTTTAATAACATTCAAAAGAGCGAAAAATTCCGATTTCAACCATATATTACACATGGGTATTCTACTATTATTTACCACCAAAAATCGATAATTTAAAAATTTGTTGCAAAAATCATTCTGCTGTGAACTGCTCTAAAAAAAAAGTTACCATGGAATAACAAATTACCATTTTGACATTTCTTCATACAAAGAAAATAACTAAGTAATATTATTGTGTATAAAGTGAAATAAGGAGATAATATCTTTGATTAGTAAAAATGACAAGATATTATCCTCAACATGAAAAAATTGACATGTACAATCTCTATTAAGTTATATCTTATATTATATATTTCAGGCCGAGATTGTAAATCATAAATCATATTGTATTCATTATATAATCTAATCAAATACCATTCTTGAATTAAAAGTTGATATTATTTCCCACCAAAAATCGATCATTTAAAAGTTTGTTGCAAAAATTAAACTGCTGTGCACTGCTCTAGAAAAAAAAGTTACCAAGGAATAACAAATAACCATTATGATATTTCTTCGTACAAAGAACATAACTTCTAAGTAATATTATTGTGTATAAAGTGAAAAAAGGAGATAATATCTTTGATTAGTAAAAATGACAAGATATTATCCTCAACATGAAAAAATTGTCATGTACAATCTCTATTAAGTAATATCTTACATTATATTTCCCTGGCCGAGATTGTAAATCATAAATCATATTGTATTCATTATATAATCTGATCAAATACCATTCTTGAATTAAAATTTGATATTATTTCCCACCAAAAATCGATCATTTAAAAATTTGTTGCAAAAATCATACTGCTGTGGACTGCTCTAAAAAAATTGTCATGGAATAACAAATTACCATTTTGACATTTCTTCATACAAAGAAAATAACTTCTAAGTAATAGTATTGTGTATAAAGTGAAAAAAGGAGATAATATCTTTGATATACCATTCTTGAATTAATATTTAGGATATTTAATTATTGCCATTTTTACTAATCAAAGATATTATCTCCTTTTTTGCACTTTATACACAATAAAATTACTCAGTAGTCATTTTCTTTGTATGAAGAAATGTGAAATTTGTTATTCCATGGCAACTTGATTTTTAGAGCAGTCCACAGTAGTTTGATTTTTGCAACACATTTTTAAATTCTCGATTTTTAGTAGTAAATAATGTCTGATTGCCCATGTGTTATACATGGTTGAAATCGGAATTTTTTGCTCTTTTAAATGCCTTTAAAATCCAATATTGCGGCCCTAAGAAAATCAAAAGTTGACTATGAAAATTTGGGCATCTAGTTGGCGCAGAATATGTTTGGCAGTGTGATCTGAGAACTGATTTTCGTAAAATTTCCTTTGAAAGTAAAACAGTTATGAAAAGAAAAGGAAATTGCACTTTTTCAGTTTTTCAGCGATATTTCAGGAATAGTGCAAGATATCCCGGATTACGTTTCAGAATATTGAAAGGCACAATAATGAGAAACTTTTATTCCATTTGACCAACTATGTATATATTTTCGTTTCCTTAAAAATGTGAGAGTGCCAAGTTTCGTAAAATTTCCTTCCAAAGTAAAAAAGTTATGAAAGGAAAAGAAATTGCACTTTTTTAGTTTTTCTGCGATATTTCAGGAACTGTGCAAGATATCCCGGATTTCGTTTCAGAATATTGAAAGGCACAATAATGAGAAACCTTTATTGCATTTGACCAACTATGTATATATTTCCGCAGGATCGTAATGGTGGGCGTCGTAAAAGTGACCGCCCTGTATACAAATTATGAAATCTATCAAATTTTCAATTACAACTGTCCAAATCTTATAATTTTTCAATTGTGAATGTATAAATCCTTAAAATTTCTCACTCGGCATCGACATTTTTTAACAGCAACTAGTCAAAATGTTCAGTACTAATCATTAGCCATAAAAATAAAACATTTTTTCAACTGCAGCTATTAAATCGTCATATTTCCAAAAGCAGCTGTCAAAATCTGTGAAGTTTTTATCACCGGCTGTGAAAATATAGTACCGAGTGATTATTTAAATTTTAGCTCAAGTTAACCATGAAAATGGTCAAAAAAAGTTATGAAAGGTAAAGGAAAGTGCACTTTTTCAGTTTTTCAGCGATATTTCAGGAACTGTGCAAGATATTCCGGATTTCGTTTCAGAATATTGAAAGGCACAAAATGAGAAACTTTTATCCCATTTGACCAACTCCGGTTTGTATTTCCGGTACATTGTTCGTCCGGTATTTCCGTTTAATACATCTTAGTGGTGGGCGTCGTAAAAGTGACTACCCTGTATACAAATTATGAAAATCTATCAAATTTTCAATTGCAACTGTCCAAATCTTATAATTTTTCAATTGTGAATGTATAAATCCTTAAAATTTCTCACTCGGCGAAATTTTTTAACATCAACTAGTCAAAATGTCCTGTACTAATCATCAGCAATAAAAATTAAACATTTTTTTCAACTGCAACTATTAAATCGTCATAAATCCAAATGTAGCTATCAAAATCTGTGAAATTGTTATCACTGGCTGTGAAAATATACTACCGAATGATAATTTAAATTTTAGCTCAAGTTCTCCATGAAAATGGTCGGAGTTAATAAGAAAGGCGAGATCACCAATCTAACGTTTCCTATTGGCTGCGAAAATTTCCATGGATAAATAGATCTGAAATTTAAATGATCACATGGTATTATAAGAATCTTATAACAAAGGTTCTAGGCAGGGTGTCCAGTTTTTTAGTCATGTATAACAAGTATGTCAATATTTTTATCTGTAGGGTAAGAAATTGGCCCTAATAGAGCAGCAATAGGCACTAAAACAGCCTATTATGGTACAATTATGTGCAAATATCGTTAAATACGACACAATATCTACAAAATGTACATAACTACTTGTTATTACATTATGTTAATACTAGCGTTTGTGATACATTTGTGATACATAAAATATATGATGAAATAATACAATTTGATTTTTGATCATTATTTGGACTTTATTATGTTCGATAATGAATAGCATTTATGATCGAAACTATAGTCATTATTGTGATAATAAAGTGCGATATCGACAAAGTGTTGGTCAAAGTGTTGGGAAATATTTCTAATAGCATTTTCCACATTTCAAGATTTAAGATCAAGGGCATTCTTCCAAATTCATGATACAAAATTCAACTGTAGTGCCTGGTTGTACAAATAATCTGTTTTTGGCGGTAAAAACCAATGTGTGCTTCACCTATCATAATTCTAATAAAAAATTAAATTGGCAGGCATGGGAATTTATCATATTAAAAAATATGGATAATGACTGTACATACCATATCCGCATCAGATTTTTGTTTCATTCATGAAAATTCATATTCGGTTGGATATTGAACCTTTTAATATTGGACAAATAAGGACAATACTAAACTCTATTTATATTAAGCCTTAAGTATAACGCACGATTTTGTAATTTCCAAAGATTTATTTTCGAATAATGCGATAATTTTTTCGCCACAGTGTCATATTTTAAAGAAAATCTTATTTGCTGTGAGAATCAACTATAGCACCAAAGATTAGGCCCAAAATTTCTACAAGGGTGTAAATACTAAAAGCAAGTATGTTTAAGCCTGTATAAGTGTAAGTGCAAGTTTCCACCAGCATGTGAGGAGAACAAGCCGCAACACCGTCTATTTTAATCTTCCATTCTAAAAATCTCATCCGACTAACTGAGGCATTTCCGGTGACCGCGCACTCATCGCGAATAAACACTGGCGTTCTGCACCCAGCCAGACGCAAATCGCCCGTTTCATTATCGAATCAGGTGCACAACGCTCGCAGCTTGTTCCGCGAACTGGAAGCGTTTAAAAGCCGAAAATCGATACTGGACCGTTAAAACTAATAGGTTTTTAATTTTCACACGCGTACGTGTTGCATAACTCATTTGTGATTGACGCGGGACCGTAAAAGCTCCTATTTTTAAACGCAGGACTTGGGGGCGAAAAGAGAGCCTCGGGGCTTGTGATCTCGCGCGAAACTGCGCGGGACGCCCTCGCCTGTTGTGACCCAGTTTTCTCCTGTACAGCGTTTTATTATCCCATGTGTGCACGTAACATTAGCATTGTATATACGAGTGGTGCGGCCGTGTGTAAACCGTCCGTCTAAATTTAGACCATTTTCAGGCGTGCGATCGCTTTCTTGTCAGATGCTGTTTCATCGACATATGAGCCACGCCGTTACACAATGCAATCACTATTGCACATCTGAAAAACATGATGCAAACTACGCAATATTTGGGGCGCATTGCAAATTGGTGTTGCTTGTTGGTTCTAATGTGCCCATTTTCATTGTACCATTATTTGCATCTTAAGTGCTTTAAAGGTGCATATTAGCATATTCTTTCTGATTACCACCGATGCACTCACCAGCAGATAAATATGGAGTAATAAAGTAAGACCGTACAATTCCACGATAGCATTTCCCCACAAAACGCTTCATAGGGAACATAAGGAAGAGCAATTCCAAAAGCAAGTAGAATATCAAACACAAGAACACCATTTACTGCCCTGAGGCACATCTGCCTTTATTTCTTTTAGTTCAGAGTAAGCATCTTCCTGCTTAATTCTAACCCTATCTGTCCAGAAGTTTTCTTAATTTGTATTTAAGTCCCTCGTGCCACACTTTGTCAAAAGCTTGCGCTACATCAAGAAAGATAGCAATCCATTCTTTCTTTCAATGATTTTTCAATTACGTCTGTTATTCTATGAACTTGATCTATAGTTGAATGAAATTCTCTGAAACCAAATTGATGTTCTGGTGTTATATTTTTGCCTTCAATAATTTATTGTATTCTTTTAAGAAGTATTTTTGCACATAGTTTTGAGATTACAGGTAATAACGAGATTGGTCTCTAAGAAGAAACTTCATTTGGTGGTTACCCAGGTTTAGCAATCATTATCTGAAACCATATTTATGTTCTGGTATTATATTTTTGCCTTCAATAATTGATTTTATTCTTTTAAGAAGTAGTTTTGCAAACAGTTTTGAGATTACAGGTAATATCGAGTTTGTTCTATAAGAATAAACTTCATTTGGTGGTTATCAAGGTTTAGGAATCATCATCTGAAACCAAATTGATGTTGTGGTATTATAGTTTTGTCTTCATTAATTGGTTTTATTCTTTTAAGAAGTACTTTTGACCAATCTCGTCATTACCAGATTGGTCTATAAGAAGGAACTTTATTTGGTGGTTATCCAGGTTTAGGAATCATTATCTGAAACCAAATGGATGTTCTGGTATTATATTATTGCCTTCAATAATTGGTTTTATTCTTTTAAGAAATAGTTTTGCAAACAGTTTTGAGATTACAGGTAATAACGACATTGGTCTATAAGAAGAAACTTCATTTGGTGATTATCAAGGTTTAGGAATCATTATCACTTCTGCAACTCTCCATATCTTAGGTACATATTTTAATCTTAAAGATCCATTAATAAGATATGCAAGTTTTACGGTTACTTTACGTGGTAGTTGTTTGAGAATTTCGCAAGTAATTAAGTCAAATCCAGGAGCTTTCTTAATGTTTTTTTAAATTTAATTTCTATTGCAATTGTCCTACTCAAGTGCACGAAGACAAAGTGTTAAAATCAACCAACGTCAATCTGATGCTCTGCAAGTGGAAACTGGGATCCCTCAAGGAAATATCCTGGGACCGCTACTTTTCATCATCTATGTAAATGACCTATTTGAACTTAACTTCGGAGCAGACTGCCTTTTGCAGGGTTATGCAGATGATACATCTAGCACAATTTGTGGACACAATATAGCGGATGCGGTAGCAAGGGCAAGTATAATATTTTCCGAGGTAAACAATTTGTTTGTGGAAAATAGGCTTATTCTTAATAACTCAAAAACCAATGCAATGTTCTTCAGTTTGTCTAGATCTAGTATTGCAATGCCAACTTCTATTCAGTTAACCACCGAACAAATATCTGTGGAAAAGAATGTTACATTATTAGGAATCACAATAGCTAGTGAACTAATTTGGAAAGCCCATGTTACAACCTTGGAAAGCAAACTTCATAGCGTCTGCTACCTACTCCTTTCAATGAGATACTTCGAAGTCAATGATGTTTTAAAACTTGGAATATGAATTTATAAGTGGCTATAAAATAAGTACTAAATTCTATTTAGGGATTTCTAAAATGAAAGATGCAGCAATATGAACGTTTTTATTTCCATAAGTTTTGAAAATGTGTAAGACAAAAATGTGATCAAAATTTTCATGCAAATATGTACGTCCATCATTTAAAAAGGATAATAAATTCCATACAGAAGACGAATATGGTTCATACAAAAGTCAATTCACTACTAAACAGAACGAATTCACAATTTTATGAAATAACTGGCCAAGAATATTTACCAAGTAATTAATTAACAAAATTTTGGCAAAACTTCTATGTAAATTCTACACAACTTCCAGATATTTTGATAAGATTATTCGAATTCCAATATACAGGATGATTCAGACAAAGCTACCCACTTTCTCTTAAAGCTCACTAGAGGGCGCGAAACATCTTCATTTCAGGGAAAATATAAACTACGTATTGTATGTTTAGTTAAAAAAATTACCAGAAAAGGTCGTTCTAATATATAAATGTTTACGACAAATTGGTGTAAAACACCAATTGGTGTAAAACATCAATTTGAGTTTATCACGGTAATTTCGAATGTTCGGTTTATCTTGGCGTGATGTTCTATGGAACTTGTCAATACAGGAGACACATTCTTAAACGCCTGAAAAAAGGCGTTCGAATTTTATTTAGACTAAAATTCAGAGAGTCCTGCAGAAATATTTTTCGGGGTAACAACTTATTGACTCTAATGGGTATCTATCTGTATGAAACATTTCTTTATAATTCTAACAACAAAGATTCATTCTGCAGATATAACCACCTAGACAACTATGACACTAGACACCACGCAAATTATGCGATACCAACCTGTAGGCTAAAGTCCCTGTGTTCAGGCACTTAGAATATTCAACAAACTACCTCATCATATAAAAATAATTAAAAACAGCCTAGAATTCAAGAAACAGCTATATGTGTATTTATGTCGAATCGAACCTTATTCTCTAGATGACTTTTTTTAGATATTGATTAGCTTATGTACTTTTAGTTTGTGTTTGTGACTTTTTTCTTATTTGGAGATATATTCACATGCGTTATTTATATATTCATTATGTATTTAATTTTGTGCGTGTGTATTCAATTTAAGAAATTAATTTTAAAAAAATCTTTAGGGATTGAGAATCTCATTTCATTTTCTTCCTGGGTAAAATTTTCGCAGTCTAGAATGGCTTCACCATCATATGGTTTAAAGGTCCCCTCAAGATATTCGGCAAATCTATTAGCCTTTTGAGTATTGCTTTTTGTATATGTCCCGTCTGCACTTCTAATTGGAGAATTCTGCAAGATTTGTCTCCTAAGTCTCTTAGTAGCTTTCCAAAGTGAATTATCAGTTTTACTGTCATTTTATAGTCTAATTATATGTTCACTAATAGAGTTACTTTTAATTTTGTTGAACCTCTCTTTTGAGTTGTTGTAGTCTCTAGGTTTACCTGCTGGGCATCTACATTGATGCCAGATTCTTCTTAGTCTTCTCTTTTCGGAAATAAGGTTTCGTATTTCTTTGGGGTAATTGTTACGTTTTGTTCATGGGGTAATAATAGGGGTGATATCCCATGTAGCTTGTGGATATTCTTAACAAATTTTTCCGTTTAATTGTCTAGCTAGTCTTCAATTCTTATTGAGGATGACAAGTTGATAGTGTCTTCAAGTTAAAGTTTATAGTTCTGCCAGTCAGTTAATCTGTTAGTCAATCTATCAGGTATTTCCTTTTGTATACTACTATCGCTTAGGGTGAGGACAATCGGAAAATGGTTAGAGTTCATCCCAAGCCTCTTCCACGTACATACAGTTTACAGACACATTTCGTGTTATAAAATAAAACAATTAAATCTGGAATTTGTAGGAATGTCTGTAGGCCAATATGTTCGTTTGTCATTTGAAATTGTTTCGCATTTTTGTTGGTTGGCTTCTTGTAGTAGTTCCTTTCCTTATGTAGTTGTTAGTCTAGATCCCCATTGAATGTGTTTAGCATTAAAGTCGCCTCCAATGATAAATCTTTATCCCTGTTAATTTAGAAAGTCTAAATATTGTTCTTTTTTGAGAGCATATCTAAGCGGACAGTAAACTGCAGAGACATACAAAATATTGTATGTTTTTGTTCAAACATTTACAGAAGCAGCTTGAAATTAATTTGTTTTATATGCCGTCTCTTGATTATGTTTAACATAATCACACATTTGTTTCCCTGATTATGATAGCACTACCACCTCTGGCTGTATTTACAGGATGTATGGTGTGATATACCTTATATCAATCCCAATAATCAATTAGTTTATTCAATCCTGTGAATAGCGTGGACTTGGGGTTTAATAATGGTATTGATCTGAACTTTACTGGCAAGTGGCGACGGTTTATAAGCGAATTATCATCCTGTGCAGAATGAGCGTTTCCGCCTAGGGCTATCAGCGGAAATAAAGCTATTTCTCTAACCTGGTTCAACAACCTCCTGAAAAACATGCGCGAGGTACTCCATCTTCTACACGAAGAATACAGCTTACACCCATCCTACAAAACAAAGAAAAATAGAGACGATTTCAGAAAGGTGTACAGGAATGCCATCTCTAGGGCCAAATAGCCGCTTTTGATTCATACATCGAATCCAGCAGGAACAAGCCCAGAGCAATGTCGAAGGTAATCAACTCACAGTGCAATCTTACCCAACTGCAGAGAGTTTGGAGAAAGTGGGATCTC
The DNA here is from genome assembly GCA_951805005.1 of Othius punctulatus. Lineage (NCBI taxonomy): Eukaryota > Metazoa > Arthropoda > Insecta > Coleoptera > Staphylinidae > Othius > Othius punctulatus. Next base: position 104,220,903 of record OX638139.1, on the reverse strand, counting down.
CCCAAATATTTTCAACTCCTTTTTCGTTTCCGTTGCAGACGTGATCCACAACAGGATTCCCCCAACACCTAACGCGGGTTGTTCGATGCCTCCTGTCGGAAAAGATTTCTTATTTTCATTGCCGGAGGTGTCACCAGTTGTGATAAGGGACGCTATCAGCAGCGTCAGGAAGAGTAGATGCCTTGACTACTATGGTTGAAATGCTCAAATGTGTGAGTGATTTATTAGTTAGTACCCTGACTTGGCTTATAAATGAAAGCATCTTATCTCGTGTGTTTCCTGGCTCCCTAAAGTTCACCAAGGTCGTACTTCTCTTAAAGAAGAGCGACCCAAACGACGTCAACAACTATAGGCCCATTTCCATTCTCCCAGCCATGTCAAAAGTGATGGAGACTATTCTTCACGGACAGATCCTGGAATATCTCGAGAAGCAGAGGTTGTTTTCTGCAAGCCAGTTCGGATTTCGCCCTGGTCGCTCTACTCAGGATGCCCTTGTTGAGCTCACTGAGTTCATATCTAGGTGTTTCGAGGAAATAAGGCACTGTGTGGGCTCATTTTTAGACCTTAGCAGGGCTTTCGATTACGTGTCCCATGAACTTCTGCTCGGGAAGCTCAGCGGGTATGGATTCAATCAGTCCAGTATGGATTTAATACATTCATACCTTCTAGGCCGCAGTCATGTGGTTTCCTTTGAGGGTGGAGTGTCCGACCCGAGGGACCCTCATGAAGTCCCTCAGGGTTCCATCTTAGGACCCGATCTGTTCCTGATATCTATAAATTACCTCCAGCGAGTCTTGTCGACGCTCCTGTATTTCTTTATGCAGATGACACGACAATTATGAGCTCTAGCTATGACCGCGCGGATGCGATGGGTCATACGACCTTTCTACTTCAGCAGGGTTCAACATGGTGTGGTAGAAACAAGTTGCTGTTAAATGAAGATAAAACTACGATTGCCCATTTCTCATTGAGCAGGGCCGAGGTTGGTGCTCCATCGACACGTTTTCTTGGCCTCCATCTGCACTCGTCCTTGAGCTGGTGTACTCACGGTGAGGAACTTGCCAAGAGAATCTCAAAAAATATCTAGTGTCTACGTAGGCTACACTCTGAGAGCGGCATACCTTGCTCTGGTGGATTATCACATTCGCTACGGTATTCTGGTTTGGGGCCACTCTTCATCCAGGCACCGGATATTTGCCCTTCAAAGGAGATCAGTGAGGGTGGTGGCTGGGCTCGGCTACTCCAAGGACTGCAAGCCCCACTTTGTCGGAAATCAGCCCCCGACACTCCCATCCATTTTCATCTTAGAATGCATGTGCTATGTGAGGAAGAATTTGTCCAAGTACTCTACGCATGACAGTTTTCTCGACTATGGTACTAGAAATAGCAGTGCTCTCTGCATTGACCATCACAGGCTCCGTAGATCCGACACCGGTGTTGGTTACTACAAAGTCAAACTTTGCAACATGCTTACCACCAAAACCAAGAGTCTACCGTTTAGAAGTTTTAAGAAGGCAATTAAGTCATTCATCGTTGCTAATGCCTTCTACTTAGTTGACGATATGCTTAACTGTAGAAATGTCGTATGAACACATTTACAGTTAAGCGTGTCTGGGGCCTATATTTCAAATCGTTTGTTAAGTCAATGTAATTTCGTTCTATTTTATTTAGTAGTTCCGTCTTTTTAAACATTGTTTATTTGTGCATTCATTGCTGTTCATTTTATTAGTATTTATTTTATATAATATTCGACTTGCTATTGCATTTTTGTACTGAACTGTCTGACCTGTGTGAACAAATTTCTGTGTAAACACCAATACAGATTTATTATTATTATTATTATTATTCTTTGAAATTGATTAATTACTCTTGTAAAATAAGTCTCAGAAATACGGTATATGTCAATATTTTCTATATCTAGGATTGCTTGCAATTCTTGTTGGTATTCTACGAGTCAATTGGCATTTCATTCCATAATCGTAATGTTACTTGACATTGCGGTTTTTGGGAATAGCTCCTTTAGAGCTATGTTCAAGTCTGCTTATGCGTTCATCCATTTTTATTAATTTCTCCATAATTTGCAGAAGAGAGTTTTGAATGAAAGCGTTTTGATCTTGTTATAGGGTTTAATTTTTATTATTATGATTGTTAATGATTGTTATGCTTGTCTGTATGACTTTTTCTCTGCACTTGTGCTTGCTACAGGTATTTACTGGCGATTTATCTCTGGCGGTTTCGGAAGAATAGTTTTTTTATTGCGTTTGTCTTTTAATTTTGGCATTTCTTTTGCAACCATGCATGCTGTGTAGTTTGCTGGATGTGGATGTGGATGTGGCTACAAGTAATTTAGATTAACAAAATTTAAAATGTTTTAGAGATGGCATTATAACAAAATTTAAAAAAAAAATACTGGTTGACTTTGTAATTGCAAAATATGCTATGTTGATTACATTTTCTACAATTCTGTTATATTTTTTTACAATTTGAAGTGCGACATCACCAATTTCGCCTTTCTTATTGGCTGTGAAAATTTCCATGGATAACTAGAGCTGAAATTTAAATGATCACTTGGTACTTATATGGTATATGGTATAACCGTATATGGGAAGTATACAGGGTCCGTCATTTCACCTCCCGTCTTCTATAGCTCAGTTACTAATTGAGGTAACTTGCATTCTGAGGCGTATTTTAGGAAAATATTTTTGATTATACAGGGTGTCCCAAAAAAGTGTGACGTCATGAGGATGTGTATTTTTAAATTGCATGGTATATTTTTTGTTGCTTATTTGGGTGCCCTTTGTGGATGCCTACATACCCATAAAATTTGATTAAAATCGGTTCAGTGATTTTAGCAACAAAAAAATAAAAACTGAAATAAAACAATTTTGCACCATTGGTTAAGAAAATTAATACGAGATAAAAATATGCCTTGTTAATAAAACCATACAAGACACTCATTAAATAAGGTCTGACAATTGCGTTAACCAAGTTTTATTGATATGAATTATACAGAGTGTCCAAAATTTATTGTCAAACTTTTCAAACTTTAAAGCACTTTATTTTTCTTATTTTAAATTGGAGCCCCTGTATATTTTTATGTCATTCCATGTGGAATTTAAAGACAAACATTTTTCCTAATTACAACTCGATCACAATTCCTAACACATTAAAAGTTGTAGAAAACTCGATCTATCAACTATTCCAATAGCCATTTTAATGAATAAAACTCGAAGGTGACTTTGAAAAACAATTTATTGACATAATATGTTTTGTAGTTACAATTAATATCTCGAAAGTATTAAAGGTTTCACAGATCTTCGTCTAAACCTATTACACATCGTAAAAGTATTAAGTTTTGTATAAAAAATAGTCTTAGTAATAACATTTTATAAAAACATAACATAACTGTGCATTTTAATTAATTGCTAGAACTTATGTGCGATTCGATATGTCTTCCGCCCTCTTGAAGGCACAAACGAAGACGAGTATGAAATGACATTGCCACTTTTCGTAACAGGTTGAATGTAATATTTTGAAATGCAAATATGAAAGTCATATCCACAATTGTCAATATAGGTAATATTTGTCATATTATGAAAATCATATTTTCCATGACAAATAATAATTTTAGTATCTTGGGTATAAGACCTTAGCTAAAAAAGGTTTTAAACTTTTATATTACTACAGTCAACATTGGCTCTTGTCACTTGTTAAACTTTAATGTCAATAAATTGTTTTTCAAACCCTCCTTCGATTTTGATAAATTAAAATGGCCATTGGAATTGTTGATAAAACGAGTTTTCTGCAAATATCTTTGAATGTGTTTGGAATTGAGATAGGGTTGTAATTAGGAAAAATATTTGTCTTTTAATTCTGCATGGAATGACATAAAAATATACTGGGGTTCCAATTTAAAATTTGAAAAATAAAGTGCTTTAAAGTATGAAAGGTTTGACACTAAATTTTGGACACTCTGTATAATGCATACCAATAAAACTTGGTTAACGCAACTGTCAGACCTTATTTAATGAGTACCTTGTATGGTTTTATTAACGAGGCACTATTTGTATCCCTTATTAATTTTCTTAACCAATGGTGCAAAACTGATTTTTTTCAGTTTTTATTTTTTTGTGCTAATGTCACTAAACCGATTTCAATCAAATTTTATGGGTATCTAGGCATCTATAAGAGGCACCCAAATAAGTAATAAAAAATATACCTTGCAATCTAACAATATATATCATGATGACGTCACACTTTTTTGGGACATCCTGTATATTCAAAAATATTTTCCTGAAATACACCCTAGAAAGCAATTAAAGTCTGCAAAATATCAAAATCCTAACTCAATTAGTAACTGAGCTATTGAAGACGGGAGGTGAAATGACGGATCCTGTATAAAACATTTTAGAAAGTGTATATCGTGATACATGTATACGTGTGATAAAATGTTCTTAGATGTGTTTCCCAGTAATTTGATGTTCGTAATACGTACTTAAACGTAGGAAAATAACACTAGCGAACAAAGGTTTTGTAACCGTTATAAAAAATAGTTGTTCTAACTATTTTCGTGGTGCTGAACACGAATCTAAATTCACATTTTTCCCATCATGTATGGTCTTTTAGTTATGCCATGCTACATTGTAAAAAAATAATGTATTTTTCCATAATGTATTGCATTGTATTTACTGGTGAAGATATCATAATATTACTACCAAAACGTCACTGAGGCAACACGAAATGATCATATGAATGGGTGTATGAGTTTATACCAGTAGCGACTTGTTTGCACCGGTTGGCTCGCATGTGAGTACCGGATATATACGAAGTACATTGTCATTTTACTGTAGTGCGATTAACACGTGTTTATTTATTTGAGAACAAATCATGCAGAGTTCGTCAAGACATCGTGGTTGCATCAACCCAGTTCATAACTTTTGTTACGTTTGTGGTCAGTTCACAACCAAATCACAGCGAAAACCCATTAGGAAATGTACGAAAATACCTTATCTTTTGTATTTCGGCTGCCCAATTGGAGATCGAGACAAAAACTGGGCCTCACATATGTGTGGTGTTTCCTGTGTAGTGAATTTGGGACAGTGGTTGAAAGGTAAGAGGGCATCCATGCCTTTTGCTGTTCCAATGACATGGCGTGAGCCAACAAGTCACCATGAAGACTGTTACTTCTGCTTAACTAAAACTGCTGGGTTTTCGACAAAAAACAAGCACCGTATTGAATACCCAAACATTCCTTCTGCAATACGACCAGTCCCCCAACCACCTGCTACATGGAACGAGGACAGTTCTGAAACTAATTCAGAAAATGTTGGCCAACATGGGGAAATTGTACAACCTGAGAGTATTGATGAAGATGAATATGTTCAACAAGACTGTGCATCACCTCATCTCATTGAGCAGGCTGAACTTAACGACTTGGTTCGTGACTTAAATCTGTCTAAGCAGCATGCCCAGCTGCTAGGATCACGGCTCCAACAGTGGAATCTGTAGGCCTCAGAAACGAAAATATCAGTGTTTGGAAAACGCCACGAAACGTTAGCGCCTTTCTTTAAATATGAAGATGGTCTTTGTGCATGCTTTGATGTAGCTGGACTTATGCATGAGCTGGGATTTCAGTATGATCCGGAAGAGTGGCGACTGTTTCTTCGAAGGAAAGCTTAAAGGCAATGCTGTTGCACAACGGTGGTAGGAAACCTTCCGTCCCATTAGCCCACGCAGTTAATATGAAGGAGACGTATGAGAGCATGTCTTTAATTCTGAATACTGTTAAATACGATGAGCACAAGTGGCAAATATGTGGTGACTTGAAAGTAATAGCACTTGTTCTTGGAATGCAGGGTGGATTCACCAAGTACTGCAGCTTCCTGTGCCTTTGGGATACCCGAGCAACGCAGCAACATTATCTGAAGAAAGAGTGGCCCATCAGAGAAGAATTCGTTCCTGGCCATCAAAACATCAAACATCGCATTTTAGTAGATCCTCAGAAAGTGTTGTTACCACCTCTGCACATCAAACTGAGGCTCATGAAAATTTTTGTGAAAGCGTTGGATAAGGAAGGCGAAGGTTTTGCATACTTAAGAGCAAAGCTTCCGAAACTATCGGACGCAAAATTGAAAGAAGGGATTTTTGTCGGACCGCAAATCAGGAAAATCTTGGACGATACCGATTTCGAATCGGTTTTAAAAAGCGCAGAATTAGGTGCATGGAAGTCCTTCAAGGCTGTGGTTCACGGCTTTCTAGGAAACCACAAGGCAGAAAACTTTCAATCGCTCATATCTAATCTCCTTAAGAAATACAAAGCGTTAGGATGCAGGATGTCGTTGTAGATTCATTTTTTGCATTCCCACCTTGACTTCTTTGCTGAAAATCTGGGTGCTGTAAGCGATGAGCAAGGTGAGCGATTTCACCAGGATATTTTGGCGATGGAGAAACGGTATGAAGGCCGATGGACTATAGTTGGTTTTTGCAGAGAGAGGCCAAAACCACTTACAAGCGTAAATTCAGCAGCTGTGAACGTGATTTCGCCAGAAAATAAATAGGAGGTCCGACGAATTTTAACATGTTTACCATTTCTTGAACACATATACGTTTTACAAAAAATTTAACATATTTTAACGAATTAAATCTGGCACTTTTAACTGAAAATTGTGTAGATACGTGTGTGCGTGTATACTGGTGTAACTCAAAAACGTGACGTGATATGATTTTTTTTAAATTATTTCTGATATCAGCATACAAATATACGTTAATGCACATATTTTGGTAACAGTTACAAAAAGTTTGATAAAAATCTGTTCCCTAGTCTACTTACTGCACAGCAACATATTAATCCAGATACAAGAATTCTCATTTCAGGTACCTATTTTGCTGGAGCAAAAACTCCTCGGCATAGTTTACCAGCCTCTCAGTTTTCTCTAAAGGGTTTTAAATCATTAGACCCAAATCAACATAAATTTGAATTTTACCCACCGGCAGTGGTAACAAGTGTCTTCTCACGTAAGAATGCAAGCTCTCCGCCTAAATTATTACGCAAGCTATGTAGTGAAGCACACGCAACCCCGAATTGGAGCCTCCCTAGTTGGGTGTCGCCGTTGGGTGCGGTAATAAATCGCAATTCCTCGTCGTGGAGTATTCCCCGCCACCTCCAGGACACTGCGACGTTCCGCCGCGTGGGCTTGAAATATCCGATGCGAATGCCGACGCCGTTAATTTACCGCATTACACTTTGGATGGAAATTTATATGCTCAATTGTATTGCCGGGGAAACCGCGGCGGTGCCTCACGCTGCGGAGCGCATGCAAAGCCAACGTTTGAATTAAACGCGCATGATTAAATTGCGGCAGAAATTCGCTAAAAGCTCGGCGTTACGAAGAATTACGTAAGATTAATAAAGTCGCCCCGGCTGCACGTGAACCCGTCGGTGATGTTGTTATTTTTGCGGGGCTGCGTGTTTTCCGTCCGTGAGCCCTGCTCGGCTTTTGTTTATTTTCCGCGTCTCCATGGGAAATGCGAGACAGTTTTCCGGCACGAGTGGATTGGCCCGCGGAGCGGGTGTGTGCGTCGCCGTCAAATCGGACGCCTCGCCTCGAGTTTTCCTGGCGGAGGCGCCGGGCTCGGGAAAATCGCAGCCGTAAACGATTTCCCCGTTGTTGTCGCGATAGGGAACCCCGCTCGATTGTTTTCGACAACTGTAATTCGATTCGAGCGTCAAATCGAGCGTGCCTCGTAACGTGATTTTTACGCGCTGGAGTTTCGCTCACGGACGGGTGAGTTTAAACAAAACAAAAACATTTCTGTTACACAAATTCGCAATGGGCACTTATCGCGTTTGTAAGCGAGAACAAAAAAATACGATTTCCGACAGTAGCAACAAAGGAATGATAATATTTGATCGTAAATTGTACCTACGATGAAAAGTGACTCTAATTCTTCTAATTTAAATTTTCTCAAGGCATTGGGAGTTCTACTGGCTTTCTAATGAGGGGTCCATACCATTGTAGCTGTTTTTTTTCTTCTAATTGTAGTGTTCAAAGGCTCCATATCGAATTGTTGTCTTATCTCTTCGTTACGTATTCGATCTAGTCTTATTTTCCCTACAATTTTTCTTAAATATTTAATTTCGGCTGCCTGTAGCTATTCAAAACGAAACACAAATACACAAAGAAACGGGAAGTCACTAAAATAATGGGTGATTTTATTACGAAAGTGGGGCAAGGTATGAAGGAGAATATAATAGGAAAATTTGGCCTTGGTACTCGGAACGAAAGAGGCGATAGACTAATACAATTGTGTAAAGAACAAGATCTAATTCTCTCAAATATATTCTTCAAACGGCTCCCTCAGAGATTATACACCTGGAAGTATCCAGCAGATACACAACAAAATATAACGCGCAATCAAATGGACTTCATTGCAAAACCTAAAAGATTCCAAAATGCAATAAGAAAGGGTTAAAACATACCCTGGTGCAGACGTATCATCAGACCATAACCCCTTAATTTGCAAATTAAACATCAAACTTAAAAGAACAACAACAAAAATCACTCCAGAAAACGGACATGAGGAAGCTTCAGTGTAGTGTAATTACGGAACAGATATGTAAATCATTGAAGGATGGCCTAGAAAGAGCAAACTACTACCACGGACGGACCACCTAGGCTGCAATGAAACCATGACCACCAATGGATTGCAATGAAACAAGTCATCAAGGGAACATCCGACTCTTGCCTTAAACAAGAAAGAACCAGCAGAAAGGAGTGGATGACAGATGACATTTTCGAACTTATGGAACAAAGACGGCGGGAAACAAAACAAGAAACCCAACTAAATACAAAAGCATTCGCGCTGAAATAAAAACGAATATCAGACAAGCTAAAGAGAAGTGGATGTCAAAAAATACTCCGAAATCGAACAACTAGATCGAAAGTATGACCACTTCAACATGCACAAGAGAATAAAATAAATGACTGGTACAGACAAAAAGCAAAACGTGGGAAACATAATAAATACCGACGGCACACTAATAGGGTACAAAGAAGAAAAGCTCAAAGTATGGAAAAAATATGTTGAAAAGCTTTTTGATGATAATCGTGACAACAATCACACACTAAACGTGGATAAGCCGATCCTAAAATCGCAAAAGATGAGGTATAAAAATCACTGTCATCAATGAACAACGGCAAAGCCTCAGGGCCAGATAATGTTAACTCGACAGTCTTAAAGCTACTCTGCGATACGGATAACGATTTCTTGGACACCGTTACAGCCCTCTTCAACTAAATTTACGATACAGGAGATATTCCCCACTACTGGCTTACTTCAGAATTTATCCCAATACCCAAAAAACCATCGGGAAAGTCATGCGACGAATATAGATTAATAAGCTTAATCAATCATATCCTTAAGATATTCCTAAAAATCGTACATGGTAGGATATATAGCAAATACGAAAAGCATGTGGGGAACACGCAATTTGGATTTAGGAGTGCCCTGGGAACCCGAGAATCCATTTTTGCAATCCGTGTGCTTCTCCAAAGATGCTGAGATGTGAGTACCGACGTGCATATATGCTTTATTGATTTTTCAAAAGCCATCGATAAGAAACAACATAAAACCATGATCCAAACTCTAAAAGATACAGGAGCTGATAACAAAGACCTAAGAATAATTACAAATATGTATTGGAATCGGAGAGCAGTAGTAAAAATCTAAGGTACCAAGACTGACGATATTAACATCAAAAGGGGAGTTCGACAGGGCTGTGTTCTCTCTCCTACTCTATTTAACATATACTCTAAGCGAATTTTGAATAAAGCACTGGAAAATCTAAACGAGGGATTCAAAATTAACGGGGAAAATATCAATAATATCAGATATGCCGATAGCAGTGCATTACTAGCCAGTAGCTTAGAGGGTCTACAGATAGTGATGGATCGCATCTATGATGTAAGGATTAAACAACTCAGCTAGTGCCACGCACAATTCGTATCGACAATGAAAACATCGAACATGTAAAAAAGTATTCGTACTTAGGTGCAGTCATACACGAAAACTGGGACCAAGCTGTCGAAATCCGTTGCAGAATAGCGATAGCAAGAGATGCTTTCAACAAAATGAAATATTCAATAAATAGAATTTTAGGCTTCAGAATTTTCAGGGTATGAGAGGTTTCGGTGTGTTTTCACACATCGAAATGATTACGAATTTTGCGATTTGTAACTTTTACAGAACTCCCCTTTTCGTAGTAAGTTTGGATGATAAAAATACGTTGTTCTGCTCTTAATGAATTCATGTCTTCAATTGTACTACTTTATACTAGACATCTGTAAAAACAAAATATCATTTCATGTGTGTTTTCAGAGATATGTTGAAAGTTGAAACACAAAACACCACATGGTCCACCCTTTATAATTGTAATTTTTATAGTTATTCTCTAAACATAGGATATTTTTAAGTTCTAAGCGGTTCTGACTTCCTCCGTAATCTTAATATCTAAACATTTAAGCCTGGCGCAGATTGACATGCAGCTGACGCAGGCAGCGCAGGGCAGCGTAGTGCTGTTATTTTTGCAGCCAATAAGAAAGGCAAGATCTTGATCTTGCCTTTCTTATTGGCTGCGAAAACAACAGCACTGCGCTGCGCTGCCCTTACCTGTGTCATCTGCGTCTTAATGCACGCCTAGCCTGATTGGCAGAAGATTTATTAAAATTACAAATTATTTAAATTAGAAAGCCTTTGAAAATGTTTATACCAGAAGTTTTCCAATTTTCTGAAAATTTCATTGTTTTTTTAATAAATCTTCAATATTTAATGAAAGCATAATAACAAACAATAATTACAGGAAATGTATGAAGAGTGCTGAAGATTTAATGAAAATATCAAATTTTGTAAGTAGAAAGTCTTCGAAAATGTTATCACATGAAGTAACCTTTTTCTAAAGATATAATTAGGTATTTTTCAAATAAATCTTCAACACTTGCTAAAATGTATGCAAATTGCAGAAGATTTAATAAAAATATCAAACTTTGTAAGTAGAAAGTCTACTTACGAGGACGACGACGACGACGACTAAGACGAAAATTATCAGAAGTAACCTTTTCTAAAGATATAATTAGGTATTTTTTAAATAAATCTTTAAGTCTTAATAAAATTTATGCAAATTTCAGAAATTTTTATGAAAATGTCAAATTATATAACTAGAAAGTCTACGAAAATTTGATTACCAGAAGTAACCTTTTCTAAAGATAATAATTAACTATTTTTCGAATAAATCTTCAACACTTAAAACAATTTATATATATATATACAATCAGATGCCCTTCTACCCATATGGGGTGTAGGGTGACAATTTATGCAAATTGGAAAATATTTTAATTAGAAATCCGTTGAATATTGATATTAAGTACCTATAAGAAATTTTCCGATAAATTCATTAAATATTTTTTAATACATTTTCTATACAGAGCGTTTAAGAAAGTGGCGTCCACTTTTCCAATTAGTCTCAACAGAAGGAACTCTTGACATAAAATATTTATGATATACGGCAACATTACATAACAGTATCTATGCAAATTGTTAATTAGATTAAATCGTCAAAATCAATTGTCAATCTTAAATCTATTTATAAGCAGCATCAAACAAATATTGACAACTAAAGAGTTATTTTGCATATTGAACACTGACATCTATTAGTATCCATCGTTAAAGTGGACACCACTTTCTTGAATGCTCTGTAGATATTAAAAGCGGAATACAAAAATGTTCATAAATATTTCTGCAATTTGTATGCATTTTCTGTAATTTATTGATCTTGCTATTAGCTTTTATTATTGTTAATAAATCTATCATTAAACGGCTACTTAATCAAATTTTCAGAAAATTATGTAACATCTAGTAGGTCTCTTGCACTAACAAAATCTGTGATTGTTTTGCCTCTTTAATTTTCACAATATGCTAAAAATTTCATTTCAAGTAGTTTTCTTATGAAATATTTATAAACAAAAATAAAAGTGTATTACCAAAATTTAAAAATAACAGAAATGGTTATGTTTCTGTTATTTTTTTTATCTTGTCAATACGCTTTTGTTGTTGTTTATAAATATTTCATTAGAAAACTACTTGAAATGAATTCTTTAGAAAATTGTGAACTTTCTAGCAGGCATTTTATAATTATCAAATCTATGAATGTTTTATAAGTAGTATATAATAATATAATAATAATATTAATACCTTTATTCCTTGAGACACAAAGTATAGGAAACGTCAAATATTACAATTGTATTACATATTATAATTACAATTACATTACATATTATATTACATGATATAATATTTCATGAAATCGCATCGTGATCACAACAAATGTTCAGTAACTGAGTAGTAAGATTTCTCTATTAAGAACGCATTTATGTTTGACTTGAACTGCCTTACAGTTGTACATGCCCTAATATTATCTGGTAGTTTGTTATAACACTTTAAACCTAGACAGCGCATTGAATTTTGACCTACATAGGAGGTAGACATAGTATACATACCTACTTATAAAAGATTCGTAGAAGTTTCATAATTCTAAATATTTCATTAAGTAGTTTTCGAATAATAGATTAAATAATAATAATACAAGCATAATATTCAAATTAAATAAAGCCCAAATATGCATGCAAATTGCAGAATAAATTATGAACGTCTCTGTTAACGTAAACTAGAAACCCCACAAATAAAAATACTGGCAGTCTCATGTTCCTAAATTTTCCGAAACATCTCCGAATAAATGTTGAAAGGAGGATATGTATCATAATAACAAAATTTGCAAAGAAATATTTCATGAAAACAACAGAATTTAAACAAAAAACTATGGAAAATTTCTCTAATTAGTCTAATTTTTTCAAATCAGATATCATAAGTGTCAGAAGGTTTCGAAATTTTGAACGTATAGTGTTTCGAAATTTTTAACGTACAGTTGACGCCGAAAAAAAGTAGGACAAAAACATATAAGTTCAGCATCACATTGAAATGTATAATGCAATGAAGACATACAAATGTGACATGCATTTATATTTTTAAAAAAATTACATTTCCTAACTTATTGCACAAATAGCTATAGTAAAATATTTGTCAAGAAAATTAACATTTCCTTTTATAATTTTAAATTTTGAAATTTAGTACATAACCTTATGTAAAATAAAGCTAACATTCCAAGTGAGTATTTTCAAACTCTTTGAAAAATAAATCGTGTAAATGCCTCGATAATTTTTTTTCAGTATTTTTTGTTATTCCGTCAATTTTAACAAATCTTATTTTTTTATATTAAAGCCATTATGACAAAAGTCAACGAGTCAGACACACAAACTTCGTGGATACCCCAATGGATAGGCTAACTGGCGATGAACGAAAAAAAAATGAAGGATATCCTAAACGAGATAAAATAGAAGTCAGAAGAACAAAATCTCAGAAGAATATTTAAAAGAAAGAGTTATATGTGTCATGGCCAGCATACCTTAGATGTTAAATTTGATATTTAAATTCAAAAATAAAATCAATTTCGAATTTGTTTTAAATTACTCATTTTTCATCTGGAACATATGATATTTTTATATAGTTATAGTTGTAAGTTAAGATTGAAAAGACGTAGCATTGCATTTAAAAAAACCATCATTCCTATTTCACCTGAAGTAATATTAAAATTATTCTCAATTGGCTAGATTGCATCTGTCTTCTTGTATTTTATCTAGTTTATGATTACTTCAGAAAATTAAAAACAGTTTTTTGAAAGAATTTTTATAAGAAAGAGTTGTTTGTCATGGCCAGCATACTTCAGATGTTATATTTAATATTAAAATTCAAAACTAATATAAATTTCGCATTTATTTTAAATTATACATTTTTCATCTGGAACATTTGGTATTTTTATATAGATATAGTTGTAAGTTAAGATTGAAAAGACGTAGCATTGCATTTTAAAAATAATAATCATTTCTATTTCACTTGAAGTTATATTAGAATTCTTCTCAATTGGCTGGTTTTTAAACGTACCTATGTATTGATTATCATGATTGTTGATTATAATTATCACTTGGTGGCACATTTTGGTCTAGGAGAGAAACAATTGTAGTGAATTTTCTATAAAAAGTGAAATTTAAGCAATTTAAGTATTTTTATTTATATTTGTTTATTTTCATTTTATTTTTATAATATACGAGTTAATAATATAGGTACTAGAATTGTTCAAACTCATCTTAGTACACCATTGTGTATGCATAATATTGCGGCTAACCTGTTAAATATTTCATTAATTTTGTGGTAGATACGTTTTTTGTCTGGCTCAGGCGAATAATATAATAACTGATAATTCGCATTTTCGATGGCAATACTAAAACCAGCTTCGGGCTATAACTGCTGCACCGCGGTCGAATTATTTAACTTTCCCAGGGCGAAATTGCTGTATTTTTCGCGACGCAATAAGCAGCGGGTTGCCGTATTCATTGCGGCAGGGAAATTATCTGCGGCACCGGGAAAACATCATCATCGCGTTCTGCATTAATTACGACCGCACGGTCGGGGATTATTTATAAATAGAGTGCTCTATGCGAAAAAGGAAACTAACGTCCGGATTTTATGCGGCGCTCGGAAAATGTCACACGGCAGAATGGGGCACGGATCGAGCGATGCGGACAGAACGCACTTGGGAACGAGGGTCCGTAATTAACTTACCGTCTCTGCAAAAAATCAGTTTTGCACTATTCAAAGCGAAAAAAGCTCACGTAATTACTTTCTGGTTCTGAATAACGTGACGTCTGGGGCTTCGTTCGTTTCAACTTACTAAATAAAAGATTTTCAGTATTTGTACAAATTTTCTTTAAAAGTAGTATTATATCTACTAATATACTGGCCACGCTCACATTTTAACTAAGTAAAGTATACATTGTTTTTCAATTTAACTACAATTTTAAATATTTGCATATTTAGAAATTATCTCCTAGGACAACTGGAGACCGGTTTCGACCTTTTCGGTCTCATCAGTCCAGTGATTCCTGAGTTGATACCCAAATGTACAATTTGCAGGGCTTATATACCAGTCATAATATAATAAAGTGCGAGATGAAATCTCTGTAGTAACTCATTTCAACAGGTGAAAATCAAGAGGTGATTTTCATATGCAACTGTCACACTTCATTATGATTTTTTATTTTATTATGTTTATTATTATTTCTACGCTAAATTTGAGTATTTTACTTCCTATGTAAGTTTAGGATCAAATTTAAATTATAAAAACGTTACATCTATATTTGCTCTAAGTAATCACATGCACAGTTTTAGTTTTATTTAGGCACAATTGATCTGCCTTAAACCAATCGTGACAATTGGCAGCATAATCGTACTATTAATCATTTACTTTGACAGAATGTGTTTAAATAATGTGTAATTATCTGCAATAAGTGTGGTGAGAGAACTGCGACAAAACTAGGTTAGATCTTTTTTTATATTTATTAAAAAAGGGCCTAAAATGAAACCTTGAGGGACTTCTACATTGATTGATGGCTTATTCGATAAATAGTTTTCACTTTGTTACGTTCTAGTTGTAAAATAAGACATACAATTAAGAATATGCAAAAGATACCTCTTTACATTATTGTTTTCTCAACACTACAATAATATAAAACTGGTAATACAGCCATGTAAATACATAAACAGTCGAAAAAGATAATATTTAAATATTTTACATAATTTTGATAGCTATAATGAATAATTTCACTCTCATATTTGCAATTTTAAATCAAAAAAGTATTCCCACCGCGAGATGGAAAGCGAACGCAAAAGGAACAGAAGCAGTTCAGGCAAATTATCATGGAATTGCTCATACTTTAAATAAATATGAAATTAGAACTCTGAAAGAGAAGCCTGTAACGTATAAAAACATAAGAATTTGAATTTGTTTTCCCGCTACTATGGAACGATATTAATTGTTTCATAACGGCAGTAATGTTTATCCTAAATTGTCATTATGAAGCTGCACGAGATTTATAATGCATGGAGTATATTTTCAATTTTTACGCAGTAAATTTTATCAGTATGAGGAGAAAACTAAAACAAAAAAACCTGCAAATAGAAGAAACAGAACTAAGAGAATAATCTACTAATTATATTATAAGAGCTTTATGAAAAGTAATTCTATAATAATCAATCAAATTTCGTTTACCTTTTTTTATACAACTTTATCTATATACTTCGCTATACAGGGTGATCACTTTTACGACGCCCACCATTAGGATCTATTAAACCTCTCCTGTATACAGTATGTCCCCGAATTGAGTTTACAAGGGGGATATTTTTTAAATTTTTACTTTTAAGTAGAAATCTTATAGGAATTAAAATTCTTACTTGGTCTGAAACTACCATTTCAGTAATAAAACATTGACTTATTTATACAGGGTGTTTGCTAAATAAAAAAATCTAATTTTGACACTTTATGTCAAATAATTATGAAAAATAACATCATTTAAAGAATCCCCCACCATTTTCTTCACACAGTTCAAGCCTGGTATGAAACTCCTGAAGACTGTTTTAGATTTCTTCAATAGTTATTGATGCAAATGCCCCTCGTAGGCGACTTTATATTTTGAGAATCATTTTCTGCATTTTGGGGATTGTTTAAATGATTTTATTTTTCTTTAATTCCGTTAAATGTAATTTTAATACCTTTGGCAAATAGTGGATAAATAAGTGTCAAAATAAGATTTAAAATAAAGATAAAATTTTGTTTTTGCCAACACCCTGTATAAATAAATCAAAGTTTCAATAACTAAACTGGTAGTTTCAGACCAAGCACGAATTATAATTTATATAATATTTTTACTTTAAACTAAAAAATAACAAAAATATTCTTGATGTTAACTTAATTCGGGGCCTTACTGTATATAGCGAAATACATAAATCAAGTTGTGGAAAAAAGGTAAACGTAATTTGATTGATTCCTAATCTATCTATGGTACCTAATCGATGTGTCGCAAGAAAATTTACGATAAAAAAAATTGTAGGGATCCTAAATTGTCATTATGCAGCTGCACGAAGATTTTTAATGCATGATGTTTATTTTCATATTTGCTGCAATAAATTTGATCAGTATGAGGAGAAAACTAAGAAGAATAATTATTCTTTATTAGGAGGATTACGTTCTGTTGCTCAAACAATTTCTTATGGGGTAAGTTATCTTTAAACCTGCGCAAACCTGCGAATATAAGAAACAGGAGCAAGAAAATAATCTACTAATTGACGGAAATTCTGTCAATACAAGGATATGAAGATATACAACAAAGTAATTGTCTTTCAGAGATGTTTTCAAGATTTATGTTTTTCTTCCTATAGATACCAAATCGATGTGTTGCAACAAAATTTACGATAGAAATAGTGTAGAGATGGGGCACAATCTTTGTTAGGCCCTCATCCTTCTGCTTTCGAAAAATGTATTTTTACTAAAAAATTTTGTGAATTTTTATATTGAAACTATATTAACCAATTATTTAACCAATTACGCCATAGGTGGAAGAGTAGAAGGAATTATTATTATTAATTAAGAAAAATCTAATAATGTGTATGGAATAGGTGGTAAAAGGTTCGTAGATTATATGACTTAAAATAATTGCATAAAACAATTCTACTTATAGATTATATTACATCTGCACTTTCAAAGTGAAGACAATATTTCTAACAGTAATGGTTAAAAATTACACAGGGCATAGAAAAGAAACATTTACAGATAATATTTAAGGTGATAATAATAACACATAAACTGCACTAAATAATAAAGGCGAAAATCATGTGATACTGCTTACAACACTCAAATTATTTTGGCAAATCATGAAAAGGTTAAAAAAAGAAAAAAAAAATGAAGAAAAGCTAAGATTTCCCGAAAATCACAGCGCCACCCAGAACAATGTGGGAAGGGAAGGGAAGGGAAGCAATATGCAGGCAAGAAGAAGAGTAGCATATTATGAAAACCGAGAAATCATGTAGAAAGTAACGATGAAGAACGGATTGTGAAGCAAAGTGATGCTTCTCAAATTAATTTGGCTGTTCATGATTCGCCATGTAAATGATTCATGTTCGGTAAAGAAGAAAATTGTGAAAATTGGAAAGCTCTAATTTTAAATAATGCACCACCCAGAACAATGGAAAATAAGGACAGCAATATGTGCATATGTGCATATGTGCATATGTGCAGCAAAAAAATGAAGAAAAGCTAAGATTTCCCGAAAATCACAGCGCCACCCAGAACAATGTGGGAAGGGAAGGGAAGGGAAGCAATATGCAGGCAAGAAGAAGAGTAGCATATTATGAAAACCGAGAAATCGTGTAGAAAGAAACGATGAAAAACGGATTGTGATACAAAGACATATACATCGCAAATCAATTTGGCGAATCATAAACAAGTAAAGAAGAAAATTGTATAAGGGTAAGCTATAATTTTCCAAAAAACAATGCACCTTCTAAAACAATGGAAAATAAGGACAGCAATATGCAGGCAAAAAGAAGAGCAGCATATTTTGTAAAACAGAGATAACATGTGGAAAGAAACGACGAAGAACGGATTGTGATGCAAAGAAAAATGCAGATTAAGCGGAACCTACAGCTAATTTATTTCTGAAGTAAGGGAGGCCAATCTTAATAAGTTTTGTGGGTTCGATATAAATTCCAAAAATTATGTCGTATTTAAAATTTTAGAAATAAAAAAAGTTGTCTCCCATCGAACTTATGAGAAATTATGTAGATAGTAACGATGATAAACGGATTGTGATGCAAAGTGATGCTTCTCAAATTAATATGGCGAATCATGAACAGGAAAAGAAGAAAATTTGTGTAAGGGAAAGCTACAATTTTCCGAAAAAACAATGCACCACCCATAACAATGGAAAATAAGGACAGCAATATGCAGGCAAAAAGAAGAGTAGCATATGTTGAAAACGGCGAAATCATGTAGAATATAACGATGAAGAACGAATTGTGATGCACCGACTAATGCATCTCAAATCAATTTGGCGAATCATGAACAGGTAAAAAAGAAAATTGTTTAAGGGAAAGCTACAATTTTCCGAAAGATAATGCACTACCCAGAACAATGGAAAATAAGGACAGCAATATGCAGGCAAAAAGAAGAGTAGCATATTTTGAAAACCGAGAAATCATGTAGAAAGTAACGATGAAGAACGGATCGTGATCCAAAGAAAAATGCAGATTAAAGGGTATCTACAGCTAAATTATTACTAAAGTGAGGGAGGCCAATCTTAATAAGTTTTGAGGATTCGATATAAACTCCAACAATTCTGTCGTATTTAAAAGTTTAGAAACAAAAAGGGTTGTCTCCCATCGAACTTATGAGAAATTATATAGAAAGTAACGATGAAGAACGGATAGTGACGCAAAGACAAATGCATCTCTAATCCATTTGGCGAATCATGAATACGTAAAGAATAAAATTTTTTAAGGGAAAGCTACAATTTTCCGAAAAACAATGCACCACCCAGAACAATGGAAAATGAGGACAGCAATATGCAGAGAAGAAGAAGAGTAGCATATTTGGAAAACGGAGAAGTCATGTAGAAAGTAACGATGAAGAACGAATTGTGATGCAAAGTGATGCTTCTCAAATTAATTTGGCGAATCATGAACAGGTAAGGAAGAAAATTGTTTAAGGGAAAGCTGTAATTTTCCGAAAAACAATGCACCACCCATAACAATGAAAAGAAAAGGACAGCAATGTGCAGGCAAAATGATGAGGAGCATATTTTGCAAAACAGAGATAACACGTAGAAGGAAACTACGAAGGACAGATTGTGATCCAAACAAAAATGCATACTAAATGGCACTTACAGCTAAATTCTTTCTGAAGTAAGGGAAGCCAATCTTAATAAGTTTTATGGGTTCGATATAGATGCCAAAAATTCTGTCGTATTTAAAAGTTCTGAAATAAAAAGAGTTGTCTCCTATCGAACTTACGAGAAATTATATATAAAGTAACGATGAAGAACGGATAGTGATGCGAAGTGATGCTTCTCAAATTAATTTGGCGAATCATGAATAGGTTAAGAAAAAAATTGTTTAAGGGAAAGCTACAATTGTCCGAAAATCAATGCACCACCCAGAACAATGGAAAATAAGGACAGCAATATGCAGGCAAACAGAAGACTAGCATATTTTGAAAACGCAGAAATCATGTCAAAAGTAACGATGAAGAACGGATTGTGACGCAAACTGATACTTCTCAAATTAATTTGGCGAATCATGAACAGGAAAAGACGAAAATTGTTTAAGGGAAAACTATAATTTTCCGAAAAACAATGCACCACACAGAACACTCGAAAATAAGGGCAGCAATATGCAGGCTAAAATAATAGGAGCATATTTTGAAACGGAGAAATTATGTAAAAAGTAACGATGGAGAACGGATTGTGATGCAAAGTGATGCTTCTTAAATTAATTTGGCGAATCGTGAACAGGAAAAGAAGAAAATTGTTTAAGGGAAAGCTATAATTTTCCAAAAAACAATGCACTACCCAGGACAATAGAAAATAAGGGCAGCAATATGCGGACAAAAAAAAGACTAGCTAATTTTGAAACGTAGAAATTATGTAGAAAGTAACGATGAAGAACGGATTGTGATGCAAAGTGATGCTTCTCAAATTAATTTGGGGAATCGTGAACAGGAAAAGAAGAAAATTGTTTTAGGGAAAGCTATAATTTTCCGAAAAATAATGCACCACCCATAACAATGGAAAATAAGGGCAGCAATATGCAGGCAAAAAGAATCGTAGCATATTTTGAAAACGGAGAAATCATGTCGAAAGTAACGATGAAGAACGGATTGTGATGTAAAGTGATGCCTTTCAAATTAATTAGGCGAATCATGAACAGGTAAAGAAGAAAATTATTTAAGGGAAAGCTACAATTTTTCGAAAAGCAATGCACCACCCATAACAATGGAAAATAAGGGCAGCAATATGCAGGCAATAAGAAGAGTGGCATATTTTGAAAACGGAGAAATTATGTAGAAAGTAACGATTAAGAATGGATTGTGATGCAAAGACAAATGCACCTCAAATCCATTTGGCGAATCATGAACAGGTAAAGAAGAATTTTTTTTAAGGGAAAGCTATAATTTTCCGAAAAACAATGCACCACCCATTAGAATGGAAAATAAGGGCGACAATATGCAGGCAAGAAGAAGAGTAGCATATTTTGAAAACGGAGAAATCATGTAGAAAGTAACGATAAAGAACGGATTGTGATACAAAGCGATGCTTCTCAAATTAATTTGGCGAATCATTTAAAGGTATAGTAGAAAATTGTTTCAGGGAAAGCCATAATTTTCCGAAAAGCAATGCACCATCCAGAACAATGAAGAGTACAGTATTTAAAGAACAAAAGGAAGAGATGCATATTTTGCAAAACAGAGATAACATGTAGAA
Organism: Othius punctulatus; assembly: GCA_951805005.1. NCBI lineage: Eukaryota > Metazoa > Arthropoda > Insecta > Coleoptera > Staphylinidae > Othius > Othius punctulatus. The sequence goes on along the minus strand of OX638139.1, from coordinate 104,199,427 downwards.
GGACACGACGAAAAATGGATTGTGATGCAAAGAAAAATACAGATTAAGCACCTACAGCTAAATTAATTCTTGAAATAAGTAAGCCAATCTTAATAAGTTTTGTGGGTTCGATATAATTGCCAAAAATTCTGTTGATTTTAAAAGTTTAGAAATAAAACCAGTTGTCTGCCATACAACCAATACCAATGGTATGACAAGAACAATATTTGTTCATATATTTAAAAGCTTAGAAATAAAGCCAGTTGTCTGCCATACAACATATTCCAATGGTATGACAAGAACAATATTTGTTCATATATTTAGTAACATGTGACAAATAAGTAACCTTATTGTGCAAAGGTAAATTGTCCTTACTACATCGTTTTTCTAGACAAAATTGATACCTATGCGAGTATTTTGGTATGAATCAGCTCAAGTACCAGATAATCATCGATTTCGCAATAGATGCCACACAAAATTAATGGATACAGTAATTTTCATTATAAATCAGTCAAACAGTTTCCTGCTGAAGACACCTATTCTTCGTGAAGGAAGAAGGAAACGACTAAGAACGGATTGTCATACAAAGAAAAAATACAGATTAAGCACCTACAACTAAATTAATTCTTGAAATAAGGAAACCTATCTTAATAAGTTTTGTGGGTTTGATATAAATGCCACAAAATCTGTTATATTTAAAAGTTTAGAAATAAAACCAGTTGTCTGCCATAGAACCAATTCCAATGGTATGACAATAACAATATTTGTTCATTTATTTAAAAGTTTAGAAATAAAGCCAGTTATCTGCCATACAACCATTCCAATGGTATGGCAAGAACAATATTTGTTCATATATTTAGTAACATGTGACAAATAAGTTACCTTACTGTGCAAAGATAAATTATCCTTACTACATCGTATTCCTAGACAAAATTGATACCTATGCGAGTATTTTGGTATGAATCAGCTCAAATACCAGATAATCATCGATTTTGCAATAGATGCCACATAAAATTAATGGATATAGTAATTTTCATTTTAAATTAGTCAAACAGTTTCCTGCTGAAGACACCTATTATTCGTGAAATAAGAATCCGAATAATAAGTTTCTACTTTCTGTAGTTTACGTAACTCGGCTAAGCAATGTACTGAAACTAGTGTTAAATGAATAATCTAGAAGATCAATGCGAGTGTTTTGGTATCGATCAGCTCAACCGCCAGATAATCATTGATTTCGCAATAAATTCCATACAAAATTAATGGATATAGTTATTTTCATTATAAATTACTCACAGTTTCTTGCTTAAGACACCCGTTATTTCAGAAATAAGAATCCGAATAATAAGTTACTCCTTTCTGAAGTTGACTTAACTCGGCTTAGCGATGTACTTAAACTAGTGTTAAATGAATAATCTAGAAGATAAATTAATGATACAAATTTCTATGTATTATCATATGCTTTTAGCATAATTTAACGTTTCATTTTGGGCTACACAAAAACGATTACATCAGAGTATATCGAAAATAACACCTTGTAACGTTATAATTCTAACCTACAGCGGTGGTGGCAAGGCTGCCTAGGGTAGCGCCCAGGGCGCGGTATTAATTCAATTCCCCCTTCCATACTATGACTGAATACATTCGTGATGATCTATAATTATTTCTCTGTGTCATTTTAAAACTGTTATGTCATAATGTGTAATGTATAATGTGTAACATGTATTTGTATCTGTATGTTATACTATGTTTTACTTTTTGTCTTTTGTTTCTCATTGTCTGTCTTATCACATCTGTAAAAACAGCTAGGTGAGCAAAATACTTATTATTATTATAATAATAATAATTATTATTATTATTATTATTATTATACTATCGGTTGTGGCAAACATAAAATCGAATTAATCGTTAGGAAGACGCAGGCGCGAGTGGTCAAGAATTTGTCAGTGACGAAGCGGAAAAAGTACCGGGATTGTGACCGCCATTAAGCGTGATTGGTGAAGTGAGTAGCCCTTTGGTTCTGTAGGCCCCATATTACTGTCAATCAAGGACTGGATCAAAACGACCTCCTACACATATTACTATTACTACACATAAGTACGTTATACCAATATTACTACACATGTCGGCCGTTGTAGACCTTTAGGTAGACCACTTCTTATCATTAGGCCGTTTTTTGAGGAGTTTTCTTTATGAGTTACAACCACACATCACCTCCGAGTACGCACGGACTTGGTAAATTTGGTTAAATTGTATCAACAACGTTGCTGCTCCAACCAACACACCTCTGAGTACGCACGGACTTGTATTTTTGTATGAATCAGCTCAACTGCCAGATAATCATCGATTTCGCAATAAATGCCACAAAAATTAATGGATATAGTCATTTTCGTTATAAATCAGTCAAATAGTTTCCTGTTGAAGACACCCATTGTTCGTGATATAAGAATACGAATAATAAGTTTCTACTTTCTGAAGTTGACGTAACTCGGCTCAGCAATGTACTGCCATTGCCACTGCCATTTTAATTTGGTTAAATTGTGTTAACAATTGTATCAAATTGGTTAATTTGTGGGATAATATAAGAGCTCGTTGCTGGTCCAACCGACACACCGCCATTTCCGATTCTAGGCGCGCATGTGTACACATTCGCTGTGTTTATGTGTATATCTCCTTGTACTTTCAAATTAATACTTTGTTTTTACCTAATTTGTTGCTAGAATATTTGTTTTTTTTTTATATTATGAAATCATCAAAAATTTAAAATAAATGAAATCATTAGTCTTTTAAATGTTGTTTCGTTTTTGGCCATTTCCTGTCTAAATATTTGGCATGATATTCGTGCCCTTGTTAGCGAAATATAGAAATAAGTCAGAAGCCCTTATCATTCGTACAATTGCCTGCATATGCAGGAACAAAGCGCGAGGAATTATTTACGCCACGCATCACTCGCGCCTCATTAAGCGTGGCAAAATTCGCATCGGCCCACCTGATCTTCACGGCTCCGAGAGGCGATGATTGCCTTCGTCAATTCATCACCCGAAGAGAATACATTACGGAGCGAATCGAGAAAATCACCGCCGTTTCCGAGAATTCTCGCCCGAATCTAGAATCTAGCGGGGGCAGTCATCAATCTCTATCATCACCTAGCGGAGTGCGCGATTTATAATTAAATCCCTTCAGGAATTTCGTTGAAAACGTCAGTTTCCTCGAATATACAACTCCGCGCACATGCAAATAAATATGTGTATGTTTGTGTATACAGGATGTTTCAAAATTAATGAGGCAGACTTGCTGTGGACATTACGCGTTGAATCCAAGTGAGAAAATCGTTTTTATGTCAAGGCAGGCATCAGATTGATACTTCTAAGATCCTTCGGGAAGATGGGATTGATGCAACGTTTTCTAGAAGTACTGGTAATGCTTCCTCTAGAAGCCTGGTCACGAGATACGTTATATCTATCAGATCTGTGTTGCCGAAAGTATTTACCTATCTTATGACCATAGCAAACCATAAGAAATAAGATGCCATCCACGCTGAAAGCGCCAATGTTTAGCCACGGACTCTGGGAGTGACTCGCTCTGTAAGACCGAGCAGTCTGCTATCCTATTCTACCGTGCCCCTACCTTGCGGGATCAGACAAGGATAGCAGACTATTAGATCTTACGGAGCGCGTCATTCCTAGAGTCCGTGGCTGTACGCTGCGCTCCGTAAGGACATAATACCCCTCCTATCGAAGAAGTTATATGTTGCTTTTTTTAATTGTCATTTAATCCTGTATGACAATAATTATGAGAAAAATCTCAGAAAAAAAAATGGAATTATGAAAACTTATGAAAGAAGTCAGGTGGTTTTTTAGATGCAATAAAAAAATATTTACATGGTTATTATTGTATTTATTATTATAATTCTTATTATAATACCATAATATAATATTATGTATTATAGATAGTAATTATGAAAAAAATTCAATATTTATTCTTACATTAAAAGACATAAGAACTCAGTTCACTCAAATGATTTTTGCTATATCTATTCATTCGATTTTTAATTGAAAGTTGCAGGAATGAATGGTGGACGAGAAAGTTACTCTCTCTAAATTTTAATGAGAATTTTGTATTCAATTAAAAAAAGAAATTTAGAAATTTAACATTAGTATAGGTATCGTACAGTAGTCAATGAAAACTTAAAAAAAAACTTAAAAATTGAAAAACGACGATTAGTACCAACATTGTTTTCTTGTTTTTATAAAACCTATAAAAATACATTGTCGCCTATTGTTTAAAGAGTTTCAAGTAATACTTCTACTATACTCTTATTTTGCATTGAAATCATGATTTTAATTACCAAGGCGGAAAACTTTTCACGGATTTTCGATTTCTTAAGAGGAATAAATAAAGGAATAAACAGGTTTTAATCTGACTAAATTAAGGAAGTGTACAATCTGGTTTTGCAATAGTAATTTAGTCCCAAAATCTTTTTTGTTTTGTTTATTTTGTCAAGATCATGTAGACTTTACCAGGATGATATTTCTCCACACATTTTTCTTTTAAAAACTTGAGGTTCCGAAATAGTTTCTATTAATAATAGGTTCGACAATTTTTCAGGTTTTTCAGAATTTCTCAAGTTCAGAGACTTAAAATAATAGCAAAACTTAATAAACAAAGACCTGTACCTACATTTTTTCCTTGTTTTTATAAACCTTAAAAAAATTGCATTGTTGCTTATTTAAAAAGTTTTTAGTAATATTTCTACTATACTCGTATTTTGCATAGAAATCATGCTTTTAATTACCAAGTCGGAAAACTTGGCATGGATCTTCGATTTCTGAAGAGTAATAAATAAAGCAATAAAAAAGTTTTAAGCTGACTAAATTAAGGGAGTGTATAATCTGGTTTTGCAATAGTAATTAAGTCCCAAAATCATTTTGGTTTTGTATATTTTATCAAGATCCTGTAGACTTTACCAGGATGTTATTTCTTCACACATTTTTGTTATTGAAACTAGAATTTCCGAAATAGTTTTTAATAATAATAGGTTCGGCAGTTTTTCAGGTTTTTCAGAGTTTCTGGGGTTCAGAGACTTAAAAAAATAGTAAAAATTGACAGACAAAGCCTAACATTTTTTTCTTGTTTTTAAAAAACCTAATAAAATTACATTGTTGCCTATTGTTTAAAAAGTTTCTCGTAATACTTCTACTATGCTCGTATTTTGCATAGAAATCATGCTCATAATTACCAAGTCTGAAAACTAGGCACGGATTTTCAATTTCTGAAGAGAAATAATAAAGGAATAAACAGATTTTGAGCTAACTAAATTAAGGGAGTGTATAATCTGGTATTGCAATATTTTGTTTTGTTTATTTTGTCAAGATCCTGTAGACTTTGCCAGGATGATATTTCTGCACACATTTTTGTTTTTAAAACTAGAGTTTCCGAAACAGATTTTATTAATAATAAGTTCGACAGTTTTCTAGGTTTTTCAGAATTTTTCAGGTTCGGAAACTTTAAAAAATAGTAAAAATTACGAACTACAATGATTTGTGAATGATTTTATGAGTGGTACAATGATTTGTACCAACATTTTTTCTTGTTTTCATGAAACCTACAAAAACTAACATTGTTGCCTATTGATAGTAGAACACCACAAAAAGTATCTAGTAATACTTACTTCGTACTATACTCGTAGTAATTTTCAGATGCTTGAAGTTAAAAATAAAAGTTAAGCATTTAAAAACGAAATTTACTAACATTTTTGCTATTTTATAAAATCTTAGAAAAATCACAATATCACAGCCATTTAGTTTGTACTAGTAGGTTTTTCTAAAGCAAAACAAAACATATAAAAATTGAAAAACAACGATTTTTACCTACATATTTTGTGGTTTTCATGAAACCTGAAAAATAAATTGTTACTTATTGGTAGTAGAAACAAAACACAATAATAAGTTTTTACTAATACTTGAAACCAGTCATTTTTTTTTCAAAAATATAAAATATATAAAAAGTTTATAGTAATACTTCTACTAGACTCTTATTTTGCATAGAAATCATGCTTATAATTATCTAGTCGGTAAACTTGGAACGGATTTTCGATTTCTGAAGGGAATAAATAAAGGAATAAACAGGTTTTGAGCGGACTAAATTAAGGGAGTGTATAATCTGGTTTTGCAATATTTTGTTTTGTTTATTTTGTCAAGATCCTGTAGACTTTGCCAGGATGATATTTCTGCACACATTTTTGTTTTTAAAACTAGAGTTTCCGAAACAGGTTTTATTAATAATAAGTTCGACAGTTTTTCAGGTGTTTCGGAGTTTTTCAGGTTTGGAAACTTCAAAAAAATAGTAGACATTAAAAAACTACAATGATTTGTGAATGATTTGAAGAGTGGTACAATGATTTGTACCAACATTTTTTCTTGTTTTCATGAAACCTACATAAACTAACATTGTTGCCTATTGATAGTAGAACACCACAAAAAGTATCTGGTAATACTTACTTCGTATTATACTCGTAGTAATTTTCAGATGTTTGAAGTTAAAAATAAAAGTTAAGTATTTAAACACGAATTTCACTAACATTTTTGCTATTTTATAAAATCTTAGAAAAATCACAATATCACAGCCATAAAGTTTGTACAAGGAGGTTTTTCTAAAATAAAAAAAATATACATAAAAATTGAAAGACATCGATTTTTATCTACACATTTTGTGGTTTTCATGAAACCTGAAAAATAAATTGTTACTTATTGGTAGTAGAAACAAAACACAATAATAAGTTTTTACTAATACCTGAAACCAGTCATTTTTTTTTCAAAAATATAAAATATATAAAAAGTTTATAGTAGTACTTCTACTATACTCGTATTTTGCATAGAAATCATGCTTATAATTATCTAGTCGGAAAACTTGGAACGGATTTTCGATTTCTGAAGAGAATAAATAAAGGAATAAACAGGTTTTGAGCGGACTAAATTAAGGGAGTGTATAATCTGGTTTTGCAATATTTTGTTTTCTTTATTTTGTCAAGATCCTGCAGACTTTACCAGGATGATATTTCTTCACACAGTTTTGTTTTTAATACAAGAGTTTCCGAAACAGGTTTTATTAATAATATGTTCGACAGTTTTCCAGGTTTTTCAGAACTTTTCTGAACTTTAAAAAATAGTAAAAATTAAAAACTACAATGATTTGTGAATGATTTGATGAATGGTACAATGATTGTACCAACATTTTTTCTTGTTTTCATGAAACCTACAAAAACTAACATTGTTGCCTATTGATAGTAGAACACCACAAATAGTTTCTAGTAATATTTACTTCGTACTATACTCGTATTCATGTCTTAGATTCTTGAAGTAAAAAATCAATTGTAAAAAATCTTCTTTGATTGTACCAGTGTCATCGAGATAGCGGATAGAAATGATTCAATGTTAGCTATGTCACTAGTTTCATCAGCTAAGACTGAAAATATATCTGCTTAATTTACGTTCCCAATATGGACATTATAATGGTAGTAATAACATTGATAATGAAAATCTTACTTCCATTCATCCGTGGCCTAATTAGTGTTATATTTCATAAGTGTGAATAAAGATGCTGCATCAAATGATGTTATGCAAGAATAGTGCTTGACTACACCAAAATAAGTATTCTGATAGGGTGTTCGATGTCATATAGATTCGTAGTTAATATTTAGCGGAAAGTTTGAACGGTAAGTCATTGGAGGAAGCACTGAAATTGATTCCTTATTTACTTTACAGTATTAACTTCCTTGGTATTTCTAGTATTCAATTCGGAAATAATTGAATATACGAGGCTCGCGGTAAGCTCTTTGTCGAGCTTGTACTTTGAAGTTATGTCACTGGCTCAGGGCTCCGTGCAGAAGTCGCGATGCCAATAAGGCCGAGTTGATGGGCGTCGAGCGTCCCCAGAAGGATCTCGCTTTGTATTCCACGTATAAAACTGCGGCATAAAGATGGCCCGAAGTCTAAATAAAGACGCTTGTCTATTCGGAATGGTGTGGAATATTTTTAGAGTAAAGATAGTGCACGGTTAGAGCCGCGGTCAGGTTACATGCGGCCGTAACATGAATAATTCAAGCTGGGATCGTGCACAGGACGGGGGATAAAACCGTCCGGCCGCAAAAACTAGCGTCGGAATCGGACGTGTGCGCACACACATAAAGATGCGGCGACGTCGCGAGGGTTGCCACCCGCAGGCCGGGACGCTTTTTTCAGGCGCCGCGGCGCTCGCTAATTGCGCATTCCATTTGCGAGATTTGCTCAAAAATTCCCTTTCTGAGCGTCTCCGCCGTCTGGATCTTACATAATTCCTCCCTTGATCTCGGTAACAGGGTTTGCTCGCGAGAGCACAACAGTAGATGCCCGCTTAATGAAGGGAAATTGCGCTAATAAATTCATTTGTGTCGCCTATCTTTTTGTTTCCTATAAAATCATCAGGCTAATTTTGGTGGGTAAAAGCCGAAAAGGTGCTCTTCAGGATCAACGCATTCGTACGTATAAACTTACGCACACTATCATATACACGCATAAAAAATATGCACAATGTATTCCATGTTTTATAGTTGTGTCAAATAAACATAAAGTGGTTTTTTGTAAAGGTATTCTGAACATTTTGCATATTTTGATAATTCGGCATTGCATCTGCTGGAACTTAGTTTCGCAGCTACGCAGCTATAGTCTATGCCAGATAAGATGTCACTTTTCACATAAAACAGAAATTCCCCTCCCCTGATGGAATTGGACTAATGAGAATGCATTAGATGCAAGAGATGCATTTGCATTTGTGTTGATCAGTCCGACAGGACTTTGGTTTTATGTGAAAAGGGGCATCTTATGGACTATATTGAGTGACTGCTTCTAAGCACTTTCGCAGAAGTTGTTCTTCTAAGTCTCTGGAGGTAGGATAAATCCATACGAGGAATTATCAAGCGGCAATACTATTATCAATTGGGTGCCACAAAACAGACAAACAAAAGTAAAAAGGAATTTGTTTCAATTTTATAATTTTTGTTAAATTTTTGAAAAATTCTCAGAAACATCACTTATTTATAATTAAGTATTATTTTTGTATCAAGTATCAAGTGTCCCAAAAAATGTGTGTCAAGATTTAAGGCTAGAAAAATCTTGCAGATCTTGCAGAAATGAACAAAATTTTATTTCAAGTGAAAAATAAGTAAAACATATCAAAACATCATGCATAAATATTAGTAAGTTTTTCATTTTTTTTGTCGTTATCTAAAACAAACGCTGTTCTATAAAGTACGCAGTATTTGAAGAACCATTTTGAAGTTTTTCTAGTATCATTAGACAATACAGAAAATAGGAAAACTGGCAAATATCGCTGTTTGCAATGTTTATATTTTTGTTTATTTTTGTTAAAAATCGTTAAAAAATAACTGCGTTTCTTATAGAACAGAAACTATATGGTGTCTTGTGTCCCCAAACAATATGTGTGATAATATTTCAGCTTGGAAAACTCTACTGGAAATTGAATTAAAATTATCGCAGAATCACTCTGTTTATCTTTTACATCTTCAACTTGACTTTCAGGTAAAGTTATTTGGAATTTTTAGCGGGCTTACAATTCGGCTTATATTTTATGATGAAGTCTAGATGCAGGTAAAAAAAATAGAACAGTTTTTTCCATATTTCTGTCGTTATCTAAAATAAACGCTGTTTTATAAAGTACGTAGTATTTGTAGAACCATTTTGCGGTTTTTCTAGTATCAATAGACAATACAGAAAATAGGAAAACTGGCAAATATCGCTGTTTGCAATGTTTATATTTTTGTTTATTTTTGTTAAAAATTGTTAAAAAATAACTGCGTTTCTTATAGAATAGAAACTATATGGTGTCTTGTGTCCCCAAACAATATGTGTGATAATATTTCAGCTTGGAAAACTCTACTGGAAATTGGATTAAAATTATCGCAGAATCACTCTGTTTATCTTTTACATCTTCAACTTGACTTTCAGGTAAAGTTATTTGGAATTTTTAGCGGGCTTACAATTCGACTTATATTTTATGATGAAGTCTAGATGCAGGTAAAAAAAATAGAACAGTTTTTTCCATATTTCTGTCGTTATCTAAAATAAACGCTGTTTTATAAAGTACGTAGTATTTGTAGAACCATTTTGCGGTTTTTCTAGTATCAATAGACAATACCGAAAACAGGAAAACTGGTAAATATCGCTGTTTTGCAATTTTTATATTTTTGTTTATTTTTGTTAAAAATCGTTAAAAAATAACTGCGTTTCTTATAGAATAGAAACTATATGGAGTCTTGTGTCCCCAAACAATATGTGTGATAATATTTCAGCTTGGAAAACTCTACTGGAAATTGGATTAAAATTATCGCAGAATCACTCTGTTTATCTTTTACATCTTCAACTTGACTTTCAGGTAAAGTTATTTGGAATTTTTAGCGGGCTTACAATTCGACTTATATTTTATGATGAAGTCTAGATGCAGGTAAAAAAATAGAACGTTTTTTTTCCATATTTCTGTCGTTATCTAAAATAAACGCTGTTTTATAAAGTACGTAGTATTTGTAGAACCATTTTGTGGTTTTTCTAGTATCAACAGACAATACCGAAAACAGGAAAACTGGTAAATATTGCTGTTTTGCAATGTTTATATTTTTGTTTATTTTTGTTAAAAATCGTTAAAAAATAACTGGGTTTCTTATATAATAGAAACTATATGGCGTCTTGTGTCCCCAAATAATATGTGTGACGATATTTTAGCTTGGAAAAGTATACTGGAAATTGGATTAAAATTATCGCAGAATCACTCTGTTTATCTTTTACATCTTCAACTTGACTTTCAGGTAAAGTTATTTGGAATTTTTAGCGGGCTTACAATTCGACTTATATTTTATGATGAAGTCTAGATGCAGGTAAAAAAAATAAAACAGTTTTTTCCATATTTCTGTCGTTATCTAAAATAAACGCTGTTTTATAAAGTACGTAGTATTTGTAGAACCATTTTGCGGTTTTTCTAGTATCAATAGACAATACCGAAAACAGGAAAACTGGTAAATATCGCTGTTTTGCAATTTTTATATTTTTGTTTATTTTTGTTAAAAATCGTTAAAAAATAACTGCGTTTCTTATATAATAGAAACTATATGGCGTTTTGTGTCCCCAAATAATATGTGTGACGATATTTTAGCTTGGAAAAGTCTACTGGAAATTGGATTAAAATTATCGCAGAATCACTCTGTTTATCTGTTACATTTTGAACTTGAGTTCCAGGTAAAGTTATTTGGAAATTTTAGCAGCCTAACATTTCAGTTTGAACATTAACAAACACGAAAAATACGTACAACATATCACAAAATCATGCATAAATATTAGTAAATGCTGTTTTCACTGGATGTTTACGATGTCCTTCATTCTTCTGAATACGTAGATTCTTGATGCTAATTTCATATACAAATTTTCTACGTGTGCTTTTCATGTCAATCGATTGTCTAAATGTATCCAAGGAATTTTGGCGAAACCTTGGATACTTGATGCTGCCTACTGGAGGTAAAAAGGAGTTCATTTGTTTTGGCTGTATTAAGGCAAAGCCCATTCGCATCGAACAATTCAGATGCATTGCAACTGGCTGTACTTAGCTTTTGTTGTGCTACTTCAGTATTTTTGTCCGATACCAGTAAAGTTGTGTCGTCTGCGAACATGAAAGTCTGGCATTTAAGATTGGTCGGCAGGTCGTTTATGTATATGATAAATAGTACCGGCCCCAGTATAGATCCTTGTGGGACTCCTCGCCGTATGTATTTTGGATTGCTCTTTTCTCTATTAAAATCAACAATTTGTGCTCTATCTTCTAGGTAAGACGTCATAAGCCGCAACGAAATGCCTTTGAATCCACAGTGGTCTAGTTTTTCCAGAAGGATTTTATGTAACATGCAGTCAAATGCTTTACTCAAGTCACAAAATTGAGCAAAACATAACTTATGGTCTTCCATTGCCTGGTAGATGTTGTCTAGAGGATTCATTACTGCATCCGTTGTATTTAAATTTTTCTGAAATCCGAATTGACTCTCTGTTATGTATTTGTTTTCTCCGAAGAACCTTGTGATTTGTTTGAGAATTATCAATTCGAGAATTTTTGAGAAGGTTGGTAGTATTGATATGGGTCTGTAGTTGCTTCTTTCGGATCGACCGTCATGTTTTAATATAAGTACTACTCTAGCTATTTTTAGTCTTTAGGGGAAGATTCATGGAGTGAGGACCCCATGAATCCATGAATTCAGAATTCATGAATTCAGGGGGAGGACTTATGGATGAGTTCGTAATATCTGCTAGAGGTTCTGATATTGCATGTGCGACATACTTTATTAATTTAGAATCAATTGAGTAGATGTCCTTAGATGTTTTACTTTTGATGCTACCAATAGCACTTTCAATCTCAACAGCTGTGGTTGGGTTGAAAAACATGGCGATGCCTTTTGTTTTTACCTTTAGCACTGTCTGTTCCGTTCGTTTGTTTTCTATTGTTTGCACCAGATTATTGCCAATACTACAGAAGAAATCATTGAAGTCCCTGCAATTTAGAGATCCATCGATGGTACATCTTTTCGTGCCTCTGCCAGTTTCACGGTTAATAGTGGTCCGTAGTTCATTTGTTTTGTTTGATGATGCATCAATTTTATAAATTATGTTGTTTTGTTTCTCTATTTTAACATGGTTTAATAGGTTTAATAGGTACGTATTCTATCACCACAATGTCCAATCATAACTATTTCAATTTTTTGTGCCTCCGAAAAACGTCGAACGATTTTGAAATTAACTTGTGACACGATGAATCGTACGAAACGTCAATCTGACTGTGAGTAGGTAATAATTTGTTTCACATAATTGTACTCGATTGTTTTTCAGGTTAATCAATTTTCTTTTATTCCAATATTTAAAATCTAAGCCTGTTTTCCTAATTTTAACTGACGTTGTTTTGAATGGTAATTAGATGCATTCTGCACATTGAAATAATAATTTAATAGTTAAACGCACTTTTTTTATTTTTTTTCAAATGTTATATATTGAAAATGGCATGTTGTTGAAAACATAATAACAATTACTATCAAAATCAATATCAATTCCAATATTTAAAATCCAAGCCTGTTTTCCTAATTTTGTTTTAACTGACGTTGTTTTGAATAGTAACTAGATCCATTCTGCACATTAAAATAATAATTCAATAGTTTTACTTTAACGCACTTTTTCTCAATTTTCTTCAAATGTTACATATTGAAAATATCATGTTGTTGAAAACATAATAAAAAGTACTAAAATTATGTGCCAATATAACGAATTCCGTGGAATCTAAATGTAAGTCACACATTCGGCTATGCTTTATTTTGGTTTAAAGATTTTTATTTTGTGTTTCACATTTGACATAACAAATTTAATTATTTAAATTTTACATAATCACTGTAGTTATCAATTCTATTAATAATGTATTTCGTTTTATTTCGGGTTTCCTGAAATCCGGGATTATGCAAAACCGAATAAGTCTTCCCACACACTTGTAAATCTCGTTTCAACCCCGATAGAATTCCGATGTGAGTACATGGCACCAACTTCCAGAGCTATAATCCTGAAGTTGCGCCGTACAGCGCTAGGTAATTCCTCTGAATCTCAAAGCTTTGGGCGTTCTTAATACGGCGCGTGTTTCGATAATTAAGTATCGGCTTTGGCCTGTCGATTGCAAGAGAAACTTTACGCACGCAAATTCGCCGCACGTTCGGATCGATCGGCCGGACTGGATCCCTCCGGGCGGCAGAATCGCAATCCCGGCCCTGGTTAACAATCGCCCGCGGCTATCAAACCGTATTGATCGGCGATGTGCGATTGATGTCGGGGGATGTGTAGCCGAAATTTTGGATTCGCCGAGAGAACGTGCTCGTGCGATTTTCGGTGTTTGTGTGCTCCTACGTAAATATAAAGCAAACAGGGCTGGGAAAATATTTAAACGGTTGGCTGACAGGGTAAATAGCAAATTTAAAATGTTGCGGGAATACATTGAAACGAGTTGTGTGTTTTGCGAAGCTATGTAATATTGTGGGTTTTTCATTTGATTACACGTATAGTTTATTATGGAAATGTATGCGAGTACACAAAATTTCACAGCAATGGCCAAATCATCTTGCCACAAACTTCAAAAATCTGGAGTGTGCTTAGCATATGGCAGTGATAAAACACAGTCATCTTGCTGCTAGTTCGTACCAACAACCAAATAGTACTAAAATACTAAAGCAGTACTAAAATTTAGCAGTACTAAAATTATATTTTATTGCTCATGAGCTTAAATATGTGGCTGTGCATACTCATACAGGCTAACACAGTGTAGGTATTTTGTATGAGTCAGCAATCGTCATCGGTGATTATTAGAGGTTGAGAAATATCGATAGTTCTATCGATAATATCGACCATATTTATTTTTCAGTTATGCACTTTTTACGTATAGCCAACCTTATAAACATAACAAGACTAGTAAACGTCCTTCTTCAACATTACTTTAAGTATCAACTTGGCGATTATTTTAAGGATTCCTCTTCGGCCACAAAAATTTTAGGTCCGAGCTCGCTTGCGAGCAAGTACTATAAGTAAGGCGAATTCATAAAGTCCAATTATGTACAAATTACATAGAATCGTGAAATTGAAGATGAAAATATCGTGCAGTTTATATGGAATTTTCTGTTTCTTATGGTTGGCATGTAATTAAAGATCACATTATATTTTTCAATCAGAAGTACCAGTAAATAAACCATTGTGGTAGAGCAGGGGCTAGCAAAATTTTCACCTGTGGTATTAGAATGAGTTTTCGCCCCTAAAATAAATAAAAATTCTAATTCTTGAATTGAAATTTTACAAAATATGAGGTATTATCAAACTTTTAGCATTAAATTGTGAACGTGTCCTTAAATAATAATGAAACCAGCAATTTTTTTTTCTACTCTTACCCTCTAATTGATATATTAAACATTCGCTACCTGTACTTAAATGATAGTTATTTAGATACAATTTTTTTATTAAGATACAAGTTTACCTAAAAAGCCATGACAATGATAGATATAAAATTAATTCGTTTTTACAGCCGTGCATGGGGAATTGGTGATTCGTATTCTTAATAAATTGTTGCTTTTTTAAATAGAATCATTAAACATGTCGAATAGTGATAGTGTTAATCGAAAATTTAACCCCATCGGACATTGTGGAACAGGCCACAAGAGCCACAAACAATTTATTACCAGTGAAATCATTAAAAACTTACGAGAAATTTTACTCTAATTTTATGGATTGGAGATTTATGGATTATGGATTTATTAACATAAATAATCAATCAACACATCCTTTTTAAAATTATTGTTGTCGTAGAAAAAATAGTGTATGCAACTAGCATTTAATGGTTATTAAATGCCTTTAAAGTCCTAAAATATGGAAATCTAGAATGCGGATAAAATAAGTGTTTATCCTTTTCTTATGAATGTATGAACGAAATTTTATCATAATTATTATAATTTTGACAAAATATTGAATTTTGAATTCAAATTTTATATCTACTAAAAGCTGATTCATATATTTCTTACGCGACGCAACGCAATGCTGTGGCAATATTATCGCTATGAGCATATTCAATGTGCGTTGAAAATGCTGATGTAATTTTCACGTCGCGTAAGATACCTAAACATCAGCATTTAAGTATTGTTGTTCTTTACTCTATTTTTATGATACTTGTCATTGCAGAAAGTTATATATTTGATTTTCTCACTTATTTAATACTCAAACTTTGTCAAATTTTCAGGAGAACTAGCTTCAGGCATACTTGGCAGATACGTAATAATAAATATGCAATAAATAAATTTTCACAAATTTCAGTAATAACTAACTTGTCATTGCAGAAAGTTATATATTTGATTTTGTCACTTATTTTGTACTGAAGTTATATATTTGATATTCTCACTTATTTAATACTGAAACTTTGTTAAATTTTCTGGAGACTTAGCTTCAGCTATACTTAACAGATATATAATAATAAATATGCAATAAATGAATTTTCAGATATTTCAGTAAAAACTAACCAATACTTGTCATTGCAGAAAGTTATATATTTGATTTTCTCACTTATTTAATACTGAAACTTTGTCAAAGTTTTATGAGAATTAGCTTCAGATATACTTAACAGATATATAATAATAAATATGCAGTAAATAAATTTTCAGAAATTTCAGCAATAGCTAACCGATACTTGTCATTGCAGAAAGTTATATATTTGATTTTGTCACTTATTTAGTACCGAAACTTTGTCAAATTTTCAGGAGAATTATCTTTAGATATACTTAACAGATATTTAATAATAAATTTATTTATTTTTAATGAAGCTTGACTTACGACCTTGTTGACTTACGACCGATGTCTAGGGTACATATCTATAGTCCATACTTAAGCATGAGTTCCACTTAAGTCTATATTTGATTACGTATTCTCTATAAACGCTTATGCATGAGACGGGACCAAATATACGCACATATACTACGTGAGTCGACTTCATGCTCAAGTACGGACTATAGATACAGGCCTTAGAACCTATCTCGGTCGTAAGTAGAGGAATATCTGTAGTACATAATTATTCTTCAGCCCCTAATGAGCTACAATTATATTTTCGCATTCCAGTTAACCAAATTATGTCAATTTGGTGATGAAAAATTATATATCAGGATTATTATAAAAATATGAATCTTAAAATGCGTGTTCTGAAAAATCATGATTTTTGAGATATGACATTACATAACTTTTAGTACAGCAAAGAAAACGTACAGAAAATTGGCGATATATCGCAAAAAACACAAATTTATTATTTATGCACGACACGGCGATAAAATTATTTGATGTGTACTCCACAAAGCCGATTTACTACCTTTGCTACATTCATATCCTCGGCGCTGCCTCGGATATGAAATGCCGGTAATATTGTGACCTTTTCCCGCAGTTAAACAATAGGCAACAATTATGTGATTAATGATTTTTTAATGGCATGGTTGATTAATGACAATTATGATTTTTTAATGGTATGGTAAGAATTGAATCAGCCAAGGCTTTAAATGAGCTTTGTTGTCGAATTGAACCATAATATTTCGTCGATCATATAAATTTTACGTTTTTAAATAAATTTTCTTGACGCCAAACTTCATTGTCAACTGGGGTGTACGAAACTGTTTATTTTACTGCCTAGGCAGTAAAAACACCGCAGAACGACTGGCCAGTACAAGATACAGTTTAGTGCACGTCAGTTGTTTTGTCATTAAAGTTTGGTACTTAATGTCGTTCGGCGACAAATAACTATTGACTATTTTAATGAAGTGTCGCGTACAAATTTGATACTACCAATTACCCTCGTGGACAACTTATACCGGTTTCTACCGGGTGGGTCTCATTGGTCAAGTGCGTCCGAAAGTAATTCCCAAATACTACACTTTTCAGGTTTATAAACTTGTAATAAAATATTAATACACGACAGAATTAGCACTAAACGTCAAACTGACGTGCTTTTTTACTGCCTATGCAGTAATAACACTGAAAGAAATAAAAACTAGCCAGTACAAGATACAGTTTAATGTACGTCAGCTGTGTTGTAATTAAAGTTTGGTATTTAATATCGATTAGCGAAAAATAACTATTTACTATTTTATAAAGTGTCGAGTATAAATTGGATACTACCAATTACCCTCGTGGACAACTTATACTGGTTTCTACCGGGTAGGTCTCATTGGTCAAGTGCGTCCGAAAGTATTTCCCAAATACTACACTTTTCAGATTTATAAACCTGTAATAAAATATTGATACATGAGAGAATTGGCACTAAACGAGAAACTCACGTGCTCTTTTACTACCTAAGCAGAAATAATACAGGAAAAAAAGTTGGATGTACAAGATACAGTTTAATGCACAGTCAGTTGTGTTGTAATTAAAGTATGGCGTTTAATATCACTCAGCGAAAAATAACTATTTACTGGTTTGTTATAAATATTGATATTCTCTGCAATATTTGATTTTTTGTAACACTTAAATTAGTAGGATTGTAATTATAAGGAGATAAGTATGATAAAATTACTGGTTGCTGCTAATTATGTACTTTTAAAGGGTCTCCCAATAGGAACGATATGTTTTTAGAACATCATAGCAACCATATCTAAAATAGTAGAAATCTCACTATTTTTTTGATTGACCATTTGATTTTAGTCCACATAATCGCGCTTCTGTGCTTGCTATTCGTCGAAACGTTGAAAAAATCGAAACAAATTTCACTTTACACGATAACAGAACACTCAATAAGACAACGAAACGCAAGAAACCAAGATTATATTGATGCTGTAAGTGCCAGTATTACAGCACATGCAAATCATGCAACTTCGCGTATTTTGAGAAAAGATTTGGGTTTACATAATTGTGTTGACTCAAGAACTGAAACCACTTGACCATCATAAGCGTCGTGTATTTGCTGATTGGGCTCTAGAAGTAAAAGAGCGTAAGTGCATATTTTGCAGTTCTGAGGTAAATGGCTTTAACGTTAACTTGAACTTCAAAATTCCAGGAATGAGTTTAGATAACTGTGTTAATATTTTAGACTTTAGGACGCTCTTTGCGTCACTTTCTTCTTTACTTCGAGTTCTTGTTCTAGGAAATTAATCAGGAAAAAACATACATCTCATGCAATATTAAATTAAATCATCTGAAAGATTTTCTCATTTGTGCAATGCAATTCCTCATCTAACATCTAGAAATTTACGTATGTCACGATAAAACGAAAACTATTTAGAAATGTTCTATTATTAAGTATAGACGAAATACTAAACAAATCATAAGCCAAATAAAATCGTATTACGGACTATCTTTTATTATCAAAAGAGTAATTTTAAAAATTAGCAATAAAAGATTTCACTACATTGAATACTTTCAATATATCGGAATTTCCAATTGTCTTCCATTATTATTACCAAGGACAATTAACAAAACTGATAGTTATTAAGGTAAAATGAGCGCATCTTGTAGATACTAAGATATTTTAGCGTAACTCTTTGAGTTACGATTAAAATATTATAGTAATTAATAGATTCGGCTAATAATTGTAGTAGTACAATTCTTTAAAGAAGATGCGAATAGAAGAACTATTTAAATTGTGAATAAATAAAATTTATTGTTTCATTATATTATACAATAGTTCACCAATTGATATGACAACATCTAAAACTGATAACTCAGTGTCGTTAAAAAAGTGAGTTACCACCTCTGTGCTAAGTACTGCTGTATTGATGCTTTGATATTGAACATCGAACGCTGCATTAATGAAAATACACCCGATTTATTGCACAAAGTTACCGAAAATTTGGTTCATCGGATTCGATCCTGCAAACTTAGTCGAGGTGGACATTTGAATAATGTGTTATTCAAAACATAATTGATTGACTAAGTGCAGAAAAGAAATTACTGACATTTTAATCAATATTGAAATATACATGATTACAAGGAAATATATCGTAAGGTATGAATAAGTTTCTTGCGATCACTAAATTCCGTTTATTGCAAAACGGAAAGATATACAGTAATACTTATCAGTCTACCCCCAAGTTGGCTATGCAAGGATTGCGGACAGCGCTACTATCCTACTGAATTAATTTTATTATTAAGTTAAATTTATAACCTTAATTGCAGATTATTAGAATGTCACTACATGTGCCTTATAATTCGGTTGCAATGTCAACTTCCGAAAGTGATATCATCAGGTCCCATAATGATAGTGATTCTTTATTAACCTCTCGTTCACAATGAAAAATAGGAAAAGGTGCATACGAAATGAACATAAAAATACAAAAGAAATATAATCAGGGAATCTAGAGTGAGTTCAGTTCACGTATGTGAACTGGAAAGAACTTACTGTGGATGAAAGAATTACTGGAGACCCTTGCAAGTGAGTACCTACCTATCTATTTAATTTGATTTTTTGAAAAGTTAAGTTTATTACTTTTACTGTTTCAGATGTCGGAGGAAATGTTTTGAGCATATCAGTGAAGAAGCGAAAAATATTATTTTAATTTTTTTCCATGAAATGAAGTCTAACGATGAACAAGATTTTTACTTACCAGGGTTGATAGTTTCTAACTATGTTATGCAAACTAAGCAAACTGGAAATAAGTAGCCAAATCCTTTCAGTTAAAGCTATTTTATAATAATAGATAGAAACAGATGCCAAATGTGCCATAAGGCTTTCTTAAGTTTACTCGCAGTTACTTCAAAGCGAGTATATTGAATATGCCAGTTACTGTCCAAGAATTTAACTCCATGTGACAACAGAAGAAAGCAACGAAGCAGCAATGCAATTTCTGGCGAAATTTGCGAACTGTTATCTCGGCATATAAAATCATTTCCGTCAAAGAAATCGCACTATTCTGGGCATGAGTTTACATATTTGGATGCACGATTATCCCTTACAAAAATGTACCATTTATGTAAGGTGAAACTTCCTGAATTGAAAGTATTCTACTGGTTTTACTGGCAATATTTTAAAGAAAATTTTAGTTAGCATTTTGGAAGGCCCCAAGTTGACTCCTGCTCATTTTACGAAGAAAAGGGAGCTCTCTTGGGAGTTGCTCTAAACGATAATGCCAAAAGGGTCATTGCTGCCGAGTTAGTCGTTCACAAGCGCAGATCGAAGAAGTTTTTCAACAAAATAGAGCAAGTCAGAAAGTTCTGCAACGAACGTGAAGATCGAACGTGAAGATACCTAGCTGGCATTTGCTTTCATTTCATGTCAAATATTTACTTAGCGAATATTCTGGTCCAAGATATTTTCTACTATCGCCAACTATCGGTAAACATATGTGGGTTCCATAACATTGGTAATAATAATGGAAAGTTGTACATATATACCATGAATGCATTGCTAGATAGTCGCCAATTGAAATTTGCGGTTTTCTGCAGGACTATATTAACAACAATATAGATAACAAGGATAAGGAGTTGTATATTTTTTTCGATAACTGCGCAGGGCAGAATAAAATTCATACACAAATACGATTTTTTATGGCCTTAGTAGACACTAAGAAATTTGATAAGATTCATCATTATTTTAAAGTACGCGAACATTCTTTTCTGACCTGTGACAGGGACTTTGCGTTAATAAACGTCAAGTAAAAAACCATGACCATCTGTATGTCCATGAGGAATACATTGAACTTGTAAAACAATCGTCAAAATCACAAAAAAATGAAGTAAAGAAGGTGATATTACTGGTATATTAAAAAAATATTTAAAAAAGGGTAATACTGGTGATATTAAAAAATTTGTAGACCGGTGGACCACATACTACAAAAAGAAAGTTAATAGTTTAGAATCTTATGGAAGGGAAGTGAGTAAACAAGATTTTGCAAAATCCAGCTTCATGCAATTTGAATATGATGCTTCAAATCCTGGGACTGTTACCGCATTACCGTTTATTCATGGCCTGATAAAGCATATATTCCGCCTTAAAAAATAAAGATGTTGTTACTATTATTTTGAATAATGCATATGATGGCAAAAATTTAAATTAATTGAAAACAATGACATTCGTAAAGTCAATAAGTACATACCAGAGGAGCATCAACATTTTCATGCTGATATATTGAATTGGCACACCACAGCAGACAAGACGACCAGTAAACATGTACAATCTTCAAAATCACAAAAATTTGAAGTAAAGAAGGTGGATACTGGTGATATTAAAAATTTTGTAGACCGGTGGACCACATACCACAAAAAGTTAATAGTTTAGAATCTTATGGAAGAGGAGCGAGTAAACAAGATTTTGCAAAATCCAGCTTCATGCAATTTGAATATGATGCTTCAAATTCTGGGACTGTTACCGCATTACCGTTTATTGATGGCCTGATAAAGCATATATTTCGCCTTAAAAAAACAGATGTTGTTAATATTATTTTGAATAATGCATGTGATGGAAAAAAATCATTTAATTAAAAAAAATTACAATCGTAAAGTCTATAAGTACATACCAGAGGAGCTTCAACATTTTTATGCTGATATATTGAATTGGCCCACCACAGCAGACCAAGACGACCAGTAAGCATGTACATAATTATATTTTATGTTAATTATTATCTAATAACACTTTTAATATGAATACATTTTAGTTTTGTGAGAATCTTTGTAATGTTTTCAACAATAAAATATGATTTTGTGCAAAAAGGGAAGTACTTCATAATATAAAAAATCCTGATAAACTTTTATAATGGTAGGGAATGTTTTCACCTTTTCAAATCATTAAAATATATTTTTAAATTATCATGAATAAAATTTATAATTTGGAAATCCTTCAGTTGAAATACGCACTTTAAATTAATTATCTCAAAACGTTAATTTTTAATACTTCCCTTTCTGCACTTAGACATTCAATTGTCATTAGTTGTACCATAAAATAAAGAAAAAGTTTTGCTTTTGTCTCAAATATTTTGTATTTTATTTCATTTTAATAACATATCGTTCCAACTGGGAAATCCTTATGTTTTTGCTGGTATTTTCTATTATAGCAGGATTAGTAAAATGATTTCCTTTATCCTTTTATTGGATTTTTACCCAAATGAATAACTATTCAAAATTTAATTGCAAAAAAAAATATATATATATTTCTTTTATTATTACAAGTAAACAATTTTGTTTATTTTGTAAAAAATAATGAAGTATATATGTTAAAATTCCGTGATTTATTTTTTGTTGAAAACATATTTTGTTTTCATTTTTAACATCAGGCCTCTGCACACTGGCAACTATTCTCAAGGAACTTTTAATTACATAAATAGGATACATTATTTCTTATGTGACACTGGCTAATGTACGGGTCATCATAAGAAATAAGTGTTCTATTTTTGTAATTAAAAAGTTGCTTGAAAATAGTTGCCAGTGTGCAGAAGCCTAATGTTAAACAAAATTGTTTTCGACGAAAAATCAATCACACTGGTAAATAGTGTGCGAAGGCCTTTACTCTCAATTTTAGTTTTTGATAGGTATATTTCGTGTGCGTTCATCAATTTTGGTTCTCACTAATTAACTACAATACGAGCCCTAACAAGTTAACGTATTTACTGAATGTTGTTCTGTAAAATGTTTATATATTTTTTTATTTAAGAATTAGGAATACTACTTTATTAAAGGACGCTTCTGTTGAAAAAATATTTTTATTATACTCATATCAACAAGAAATGAAAAGATAGAACAATTTTAAAAAAATGAAAAATTCTATTTACAATTTAGTGTTCGGCCGACGACCGTTTAAATTATTAATACGGAGTCACATCACCTCTTGCCTTTATGATCGCTCGTATTCTAGCTAGCATGGTTTCCAGCAAAGACTTGCAGTAATTTGGCATGCAAGATCTCCACATTTATGTTAGTTTTGTCTTCAAAGCATGTACGTTTTGTTGAGAATTGTTCCTCAAGAGACTTTTCATGTTGCCATAAGGTCTCAATAATATTTAAGTCTGGACTGTTAGAGGGCTAAGACAGAACTTTCATTCCGAGATCCGAAAACCATTTTTCTGTCGTCTTAGCTATATGGCGTGATGCACCATCTTGCTGGACTATGAAATTCCAATCTGGAGACAGCTTATGTACGTTGGGAATAAGACCATTTTTCAGAATTGTCTGATATTTAAGAGCCTAAATTTTACCATCAGTTGTTTCCATTTTTCCTAAACCTTTTACACCCTACTTGACATTGACATACACCTTGACATACAACTTTAAATCAACACCCCTTTTGGAAACTTTACAGTCTTTTTTATACAATCCGCTTTAAAAACTTCGGTTTTATCTCGAATAATTCTTTCTCTGCAATCACCTACAGAGATGTGGAATTTGGATTCATCGCTAAATATGACTTTGGACCAATCTTCTACTGTCCAAGACAATTTAAACTTAGCCCAATCTATACAATTGTTCTTCTGTTTGTTTGTTAACCGATGGTTTTCTTTAGGTTTCAATAAAATAAAATAAAGTGAATTTAACAAAGTAATGTTATTTAATATTTCATTTATTATGTGCCTTATAAAAACTGAGCTCTGACTTATGAATCCATTGCCAACAATATTCTCCTGAAATATTTGCCCCCGTTTCCCCATTAAATAGGCCATTATCTCCCTTACAGTGACTCTTCGCAGACTTTTACATATTTTCACAAGATGCTTCTTCTTTCTGCCATTTTACTGGGTTGACTGGAACTTTTACCCCAAATTTTGTATCTGGCTCCATAGCCCTGGATAATGTCTCCTACCGTTGACTTCGCTAAATTCAAATTATCGCCGATGGTCTTCAAGGTTTTTCCTTCATGGTACTGTTTCACAACGATTGGACGAATTTCGTTTGAGGTGACGTTCACCACGACTCATTTTCATGAACACGCATAAAAGAAAGCCGTAAATCGACGCTTATCACATTAATAACTATAATTTTAACATTAATAACCCCAAAATATTTTAAAAAAGGAGAAGTCCGAACATTAAGTTGCCAGTAAAATTGGTTAAATTTTTCATTTATTCCTTCTTAAAGAGGTGAATATAGACGAATAATATTTATTTTTGGGCATACGTGGTGCTCAATAATGCATTTTTATGAAATGATAAATATTATAAGTAAGTAGCAACTTTTAGTAAAAAATCTGTTATAGTTAAAATGGGTATCGTCCGAACTTCATGTTGTTAGGGCTCGCATTTACCCAGTCATTTATAGAGAATATTTATTAGTTCCGCATAATGACCAGTTACGTGTATCTTAACTGTAAAGGGCTTATATGTTTCGTTGATATTACTGATTGATCACAAATAATACGATCCAGGCAAGTTTTTGAGTCTTCCCTTGTGATTGTATTTATTGTACTTATATAACTATATATATACCTACAATTACTTACTTATGTACTTATATTGTTATAGTGTGCGAAGGCATTTACTGTCAATTTTATTTTTTAATAGAATATTAGGTATATTTCGTGTGCGTTCATCAATTTTTATTCTTACTCATTGATAACATAGAACGAGCTGGAGTTGAACATGTTACCTGTGGCATACAGAGCGACGCTCAACTGCGTTTGTCTCTTTACGCGGCGTTACATTGTGGCAATTTCAGGTGGCATTCTATTGCGGGTGTGCGATGATTTAACGATGGAATTGGCAGATTACAAGTGTTCATCTGCCATTTTGAACGGCACACCGAACGAACCCCATCTCCGTTGCATCGATTTAGTGTCCGTGGAGATTTCAACCCCTTCGCGCGGGCAAATAAATTCGCTGTTTACACTCTGGCCCCTTCATTTCCTGCTTCGCAACGGGGGATGGGGATGTTTTCGGGTCCCCAGCGCCCGGCGACACGCGGACATTCCTGGGGGCCCGGACGGACCCCCGCGGAAAAAACTCCTTAATTTAAATTAAAACTTCGCCGTTGCCGCCTGGAAGCAATTAAAACTTAAGAGGCAAGTTTCGCATTTAAAAACTTCTTAATGTATAACTTGCCCGCCGCCTTTTCGGGTGGGCAGAGGAGCGGGAAGCGGCGATCGGCGTCGCGGCGCTTCGACAAATTGCAGTCGCGCTGTTTCCGCGCGGGTTTTTCATTTCGCGTAGATGCGGGGGGGAACAAAGGAGTGCTTTCCGCATAATAAAAATGTATAAATCACCCTGGTGGGGATCGTTTATCAAGTTTACGGGTGTGTGTGCGTGCGTATCCGTAAATATTCGCCGTATTTCATAAAAGAGCGCGGATGGATGTGTTTTCGTACGCGATTGTGTGCGCGTTCCATCTCTGGCTGACATCGGTTGGATCGCGAGCGTGGGGCAAGTGCCAACCAACCTTGCTCCGAAAATAGTTTCCGTACATTTTACGCTTTTCATTCCTCTTCAACTGGAAACATGCATCGCCGGGGAGCGCGCGAGAGTGCGTCTCCGGCCGTCGGCGTGTACACCAAAAGAAAAAACACATCTTCACATCCTCTAGGTTGCTTACCGGTAGGGAGGCTTTCTCCTCGGTGGCGGTTCCCCCTTTTGGGGGCACATGTCCGGCTTTGGCGACTAGCCCCGCCGGTACCCGCACGGTGAGGCAGTTTGTACCCCAATCAGACGTGGCCCCCCTCAGGCCAGCGGCATTCAGTACATCTTCGTCGCACACACTCAATATGCTAGCGTCGTCACCACCAACAACACACAGAAAACAATAACCAGCGACTTGGGGGGCTCTTGGGGGCGGTTAAATCCTCATATCCTGGGGGCGCCGGGAGGAACGTGGGGACATCCGCGAGCGCGACACACCGATCGAACAACGCGCGGCGAGGTGCTCCTCTTTAACGGCGAACTTTGCGAAATGCGTGCGTTTTTTTTTATCGTTATCAGTTGCGTGTGGTAAAACCAGGAGCGGCGTGGGTTTTTTTGGCACTGGGTCGTCTTGGCAGGACCGGGTCCTTCGTGAGGGGTTGTTTTGGATCTGACCTGTGCGCGCGTGTATTTGTGTGATCAGCTGAGCACCCGACGCCAGGGGAGGTTAAGCGGCACTACTAGTCGACGCCGCTATCGAGCGGCGGCGACGCCAGAGCGCACGAGCGTCGCGCAATCTCCATCGCCACGGCTACCTGCTGCTCCATCGTGTTTGCATTTGTTAATAAATGATCACGTTCTCGAGTGTTTTTAGCACTCACTTTCTTATAGGCCTTATTAAAAACGGGGGCGCGCATCTGCAGCGCGATCGGGGGGCGCTTCGGGCGCCGATTATTTTTTTGGCACTCGAAAATATTCGTCGGATGCGCCACCCGCCGTCGCGCACTGCACTCAAAACAAACACGCCGCCATAAAACTCGATCTACAAACAAAATAAATTTCCGGGATCGCCGCCCAAATATACTCATTACCGAATTAAAGCCGATTTATCAATCAGCGCGGTTATGATTTCGGCGGTTTCATAGTAAACACCTGGAATTTTAAAACATGATTCGCTTTGAAGGATCTTGACCTAAACCACTAGCACCCAAAAATAACTACTGGGGCGAGGTACAAAATATCGTAAAATCACCATTCAGCGCGCTCAGTCCGGCCAATATTAAGAACAATGAGTTCCATAGTTCATAGTGGCATGCATTCTAACTTTACTGCGAAGATTTGAGACAAATGTGATAAGCAATTCGCATTTTGTGAAGCCTAGTGTGAAAAAAAATCATCAACTTAAAATAAAATTATACAATTTTTACTTTATTGGTATCACACTTTAAAAATAATAATAACACTGGTCAACACTAGTCATGCCACACAAACTTTGATAGCTAATACTGTTTTAGCTTATGAAACTGCAGTTGTTTTGTTTCAATTGGCCTCAGTTTTCTTGTGATATGGTAATACTTGTAACTAAAGCACGGACAAATATGTACGAAAAAAGACGAAAATATGCACATATATATGCACGCAAAATTAATTTTTATATATGAAAATAATTTTTCACTCAACATTTAAACATTTTTCCAAATTTTCCGTACTGAAAAAGCGCCTCCCATCGCTTAAGATGTTTTTTTATGAAGAAAAACTTCGTTCCACATCAACAAAAGTTATTGGAGCAAATTTAAAACATGCAACTATTGAAGCATCCATTTCAAGAGGTAGATTTTCGTCAAATTCTCCTTTCATAATATTTGACATTATTTTTAGTATCTGAAAACCTTCATTTTTCATTAACACTTGTTTAAGCTTTTCTTTAATACGATTGCCAGGCCCACCAGCCACCTCATTCGATTTGCTACTTACATATTTCGCAAGATCTATTGATTTGCTTAGAGACATGCCTTGTTCTTCTAATTTTTTTCAAAGTATCGCTAATTATATTAAAATTCGTTTTTATGAAAGCCAATTCTTGTGAAATCTTGGGATCATTAAAAAAATTTTTGCAATCCTTAATAGATATCGAATCGTCGGAAAACGTTAGAACCAAATCCTTAATGGCGAAACAATGGTTAGCGTAGAAGACAGCAGCATCAATCCAAGTACCCCATCTTGTGATAATTGGCTGTGGTGGCAATGGCACATTTGGTAATGTGTCTCGATACACTTGTACTCTTAACGGAGCTTTGAGAAATATCTTTTTAACGTTGTTAACAATATTTTTTACTATTGGAAAATTAATTCTAACTTCTTCCGCGACTCTATTGACTCCATGGGCTAAGCAGGTAGTGTGAATAAGGTTTTTATAAAATATTTTCAAATATTGTCCAGCTTTCACCATGTATGATGCTGTGTTTGAAACCATTAGCAACACTTTTTCTTTTGGCACTATCTCAGGCAAATAAAAATTAGCCAATCCTTCATGTACGAATCTAGATATGGTGACATTACTTATTTTGTCAAGTTCTTTTATACTAATTAAATACGAGTTGCCTGGTTTATTCTCGTTCAAACTCCAAATTAATAAATTTGCGATGTAACGTCCGCAGCTATCCGACGTTTCGTCGACAATGAAGTATATATAGCTATTTCCAATAATTGTTCTTATAGTAAGCATTTTTTCTCTGTACAATTCATCTACATATATTTTCCTTAAATAGCTATCGTCTGGTATTTCAATTTTACAATATTTTTTGCAAGAACGTCTTTAATTTTGAGTTATTCTGTTTGCTAAACGGAATATTGGCAGATATTAGAGCATTACTTAATTCAAAATTAAAAGCGCCAATCCTTTTCATTTTCGAGCTTGAACTTAAGCTTTCATGTAGCGTTTGTTGTTTTTTTTGATGTTTGGTTTTTGACATTATTTTCGTGTAAACTTGTTTTATTTTCTCATTCATCAGTCATCTTGATTGACTCGGTAAATGAGACTTTACAGGCACGGTGCCTGTAAAGTGTTGCTATGGTAACTTTAGAAAGCACTTATGTCAATGGATGGGTGTCAATTTATTTATACTTCTAATAAACACATCATTTATTAATGAATAATTACAATACATTATTACATTGATTAGAATTACACATATTAATATTAATTTCACATTTTGAATCAGCATTAAAGTTAAAGATTGACCCGGGAACACCTTGAATACAATCCGCATTCGATGCTTGTACGTCAGAAATATGTGAAGCAGAAATGTTTCCACTGGGACCTGCATCACATTCGTTTTTACTTTGTATCATTCTAGCAACTTTTATTTTATTGTTAAGTGAATCTGCCACATAACTTTCGGCAATAGATCCCGATTTCCAAGCGCCATGACGCTTTAACCTCAGTACATCTCCACCAGCATTTGCTAGCAGAGTCGCAGACGATCTCCGGTAGCAATGGCCTGTGTAAGACTCCGGATTTTGTAATTCCAAAAAAGATGCTACCCTACTCGGGAACTTGCCAAATGATTTTATTCCTACCGGTTGAATGCTACATTTTCCATTACGATATGAAATGAAAAAACGGTTGTGATTGACATGACGTGGCCGTAAGGATGCATAACGACGATACAGTTCCAAAGGATTGAAACCTTCTCCATCTCCAATAATTGTAAATTTTCTAGGCACACGTGTCTTTGAATCCGGGATGTTAACAACAACGACTTCTCCTCTGTCTTCGATATTATTAACCAGCAATTTATACAACTCATCACGTCGACAAGCCCCATTTATCCCAAAAATTGTCGATACTTTTATCATCAGGTACTTATCGTCCGGAGCCTCTCTCATAAATTTATCAATGTCTTGCCTTCCCAAATTTGCAGATTTTTTCGGTTTATAACCTAATGACTTCTTTTTCAAAAAACAGGTAACTTTTGTGAATTTTCCAATATCTACATTTTCGTAAACTAATAAGTTACTCTTCAACATCGACATAAATGCCCACAATGATGATGGCTTGTAAATAATTGACTTTTCATAAATATAGCTCATAATTAAATCTTCATTAACTCCCTTAAAGCCTTTTTTCTTCCTCCAGTTGTTAAATAAGTTGTATTGCTGCTGATACCTTTCTCTGGATTTTTCTGGGATTAAGCACACATTCGCCGCTTGGACATTTTCTTTAATTTCACAAATACTTGCATCAAAATCACCTTCGAATTCTTCATCTCTATCAAATTCCATAATTAATTGGCCACAATATCTGTCTGTATTCACTATTGACGGCTTTACTATTTGTCAACAATGACAATTGTCAATCCATTTACACCACAGCAAACTATGTGTAACTATGTATATGTTTCTGAATATGTCAAAAGATAATGATTTTTTTGAATTTTCAGCAAGAGAAAATAAAATGTTGTACGCGGCTCGCTTGCAATTAGCCTTTATTGGGGCTCGCCGCATTACAGGGCTCGCTCCTACGTCGTTCGCCCTGCAAACTTTCCAGCTCGCCCATAAAGGCTAATTTACTAAGCTTGCCCCGTAAATAACTATTAATGGGTTGTATTATTTGAATTTTTTTTCACATGGAATCTGATGTAACATGGAAATAAAAAAGCAAATATCTACAAACATTTACATTCTGTACAACGGCACAGAAGAAAAATAAAACTTACGGTTTTACTGCAGGGCCTACAAAATACAACACCATTCTCCAAAATTAGATCTTTTTAATCTATAATCCATTGAGACACGATTCCGTTGTCATTTACTTTAGGCATTATGCACACACACACACATAATTTACCACGCACAATCGCAGTCGGTTTATGCTGCATAGGCACTGAACTACTGAGCGATCTACTATTTGCTGACAACACAAAATGAATAGTGAACAAGATAAATAGGGTAATCCCCGAAATAATAATATTGTATTCGATTATTAATAATAAACTTTTTATACTAATTGAATGAATTTTAATTATGTTTTCATTGCATACTAAATTTTAGGTACATTGTTAAAAAAAAATGTGAAAAAAAATCGGTCACAAATAACCAATTTTATGACCAAATATGCAATTGGTGATAAAATATGCATTGAATACATAAAATATGTATTATATGTAAAAAAAAATCGTTAATTCTTGTTCTGCTCTGTTTCTTTAAGATTCGTGTAGATCCATTGAAATTTCCGTAGACATATCATTAATTCAGGACATGCATTTTACATATAGTCCGTGCTTTACTTATAACTAGTACTACGGCAATAAAAGCAAAAGAACGTTCGCGGAGACATAGTCATAAAGCTATGTGTCTGTGATTTCATCAAAATATTGTGATTTATTAATTGCGTTAACATATCAAGAAAACGTTGTAACGATCCTAACTATTTTTGTTATATTTGTGATGAACTGATTTTCAAACAACAAGACGAAATTTCACAAAACTATCTTGGAGAGTTATCAACGGTATTTTGGTTTCGTTGTGGCCTATCAAGACACATCCTGGCCCCCTCATATTTGTTGCATAGCGTGTGTGAAGAATTCAACCGATTGAGAGAAAGAGTTCCACCATATGCCGTTTGCTGTACCCATGATCTATACCGAACAAAGAGATCTCATTTCGGGCAGCTATTTTTGCCTTACTGACGTAAATGGTATAAATGTCAAGAAAAACACACACTTATTTACCCTAATTTACCTTCAGCCATGAGACCAGTCCCTGATAGTGAAAACTTACCTATACCAATTGAATCTGTGTCTGTTGAGATTGAAACCACACAATCCTCTACGTAAAGCCAATGTGTTGATGAGGACGATGCCTCTGAGTTTGAAGAAACTCTAACCAAGCCACATTTGATAACTCAAGGAGACCTAAACGATTTGGTCCGCGATTTAAAATTGTCAAAAAATCATTCAGAACTATTAGGATCTCGATTAAAAGGATGGAATTTGCTACAGCATGAAACTAAAATCGGCTATTTTCGAAATCGTAATCAACACTTCAGATCATACTTTTCTCAAGACGGGAACTGTAATGTAATGAAATAAATCGGATTATGAAGAATTTGGAAATCGATTTTGATCCCTCCCAGTGGCGTTTATTCATTGACTCTTCTAAAACAAGTCTAATATCAGAGTTACTGCATATCGGAAATACACTTCCTTCTGTACCTTTGACTCATGCTGCTAATATGAAAGAAACTTATGAAAACATGAAGTTATTACTTGAAGAAATCAAGTACAGTACATATCATTATAAAATCTGTGGCGATTTGAAAGTTGTTGCCCTATTGCTCGGACTTCAGCTGGGTTGTACTAAATTCTGCTGCTTTTTATGTCAAACGGACAGTCAAGACAGAACAAACCACTATCATAATAAAATATGGCCTACGCATGCATCCTTCATTCCAGGACAAAAAAGGTGACTCCTTGTAGAGCCATGCGAAGTACTTCTTCTACCATTGCATATCATATTAGGCCTGATCAAAAGATTTGTAAATCCAATGAATCGCAACGAGAACGAGTGGATTTTTGTATCTAGAAGAATAATTCCCCAAAATAAGTGATGCAAATATAAAAGAGGGTTTCTTCGTAGGACTTCAAATCAGGGAGTTATTAAAAGATCCGGCATTCGAAGAAAAATTGAGCGATTTAGAAAAACCGGGGTGGAAATATTTTAAGAATGTCGTTGTAATTTTTTTTTGTAACCATACGAGTGCGAGCAACAGAGAGTTGGTTAGCGAGCTATTGTTGACCTATCAAGCATTGGGTTGCAACATGTCACTCAAGATTCATTTGTTAGACTCACACCTGGGTTTCTTTCCTGAGAATTTAGGAGCTATGAGCGATGAACACTGAGAAAGGTTCCATCAGGACATTTCTAAGATGGAAAAACGATACCAGGGCAAATGGAACCCAAATATGTTGGCAGATTACTGCTGGGCAATCAAAAGGGACCAACCAGGAGCTAAATTTACTAGAAAATCTTAGATCGTAACTTCATAATAAAACTTTTAACATTTTTGATTTATTGGGTCATTGTGTTTCGACATATTTTAAACTTAAAAGAATAAAGTTCTTGGCTAACAGATTTTCTTATATGTTTTTACTGCCCATCACATAATAAAGTAAAAAATATCATAAAAATCCATGTGACATGACAAAGTTATAATTTTGTTTACCAGTGTTATTATTACTACTCCTCCACCTATGGCGTTATTGGTTACTGTTATTATTTGACAGAGAATTCTGACCCAAATAAATGATATTTTACCCTTGAACTATTATTAGTTATGCGGGCGTTAAGAGGAGAGGGGCATTATTATTATTGCCCATCTAAACCTGCATGCGACTTATAGATGGTAGAGTCACATTTCCAACATTTATTGCAAGGAAATGGCAAAACCTTGAGGTCTAGAAGCAAGCGGGTTAACGCTCACTCCACCGCGGCCGTTATTTTTATTTTATTAGATTACCGTGACTATAGTCATAATTAGGGTCTGGATAAATGAGCACCATAAATTTCAATATAAGCGCTTGAAAAAGCATGCGAATTAAGAAAAATAAGCAACAAAACAATGGTAAAAAGCTTCAATAAAGCAAAAAAGCATTTATTTTCAAATAAAAATAAAATTAAAAAACGGTAATATTAACTAATATACATAATATGTTTGTTAGTATAATAAAAATCCCAATAATTTTTATGAAAACAATTAATTACAATGTGTTTTTCAAAATTTTCTATTAGAAAAGTTTTCTTCTAATCGGATAAAATATGTTTTTATTAGATTGCATTATAAGATAGTATTTTTCGGTATGAAAATCAGGACGAAAACGCCATCATTTTGTTAAAGACCATGGTTGCTAGGTTGCTTATTATAGGTAATATTTTTCGGTATCATAAATAAATAAATTAATGGTTGTTTAATTTATTAATTTTTAAACTTAAATTTAACAATAAATTAATTACTTGCCATTAATATTAAAGGTACAATTAGTATAATTTTGAAATATAACGGGGTGACTTAGATTATTCACCCCTCTCACTGAATTTTTAATATTTTCTGCCGCCCTCAATGAACTGCACTGTTCTGTATTTGCGATATTGGGTGCTTCTGTTAAATAGAGTTTTGTGTCTTCTAATAGGACTCAGAATGTTTTATCTAAATAGCCGCTATGTTTACTTTTGAAAAAAAGCGTGTAGTTTCATATACCGGGTGACCGAAAAGTCGCTTTACTGAAAATAATACAATTTGAAAAAAACAATACATATTTTGGAGATTATGCTATTTTCGGTAAAGCGACTTTTCGGCCACACTGTATTTTGAAATATCCACGTTGTCGTAAATTCAACATGACTCTTACAATAGAATTGTGAGACCATAAAGTCGAAGATTTCATTTGTTGAGACAACTTTGAGAAATATTCCAGTAAAACATTCTCGGAGAGAGTTGGATTATTATTTTCTTGGCGGTATGTTTTAAATCTTTGATATGCCCTTTAATAAACTTCTTTTGATTTTTGCGGAAGCAACTCTACCGAAACGTAATTTGCGGCGTTTCGCACCTCAGGGGGAGTACACATTAACTCGTCTTTACTCCATATTTGAAATGATTTTAACCTAACCTAACCTAACCTAACCTAACCTATATTTCCGCATACATCCAAATACCACATCTAGTGATGATTGGTTTCGTAGGTAAAAGTATATGGGATATATGGGAGATATAGAATGGCTTTTTATTTAGGAAACTGATACCCGAAAGAAAACCACCGGAAATTGACACCAGCAGATTAAAAGATACGTGCATCTACCAAAAAACAAAAGAAATGATCCGAAATATTGACACCTTAGGTACCATAGATGTAGATAATAACTGAAAATGCATCCAGGATGCCCTATTACGTGCTGGTAAGCAGAGCTGAAGTCCAACATGAACACAGAAACAAAGATGGATGACGGATGAAATTTTAGATCTTATGAACGAAACGAGCAACAATACGACAATGTACAAAACGATAAACCGTGATATCAAAAACAAAATCAAATAGTCTAAAGAAAACTGGCTGATGGAAAAGTGTAGAAAAGAAGAATGTGAAACGAGATATTATACTTTTAATATGCACAAAAAGATAAAGGAAATGACGAGTACAATGACGAATGATACTAACGACAATATCATCACAAGCATAAAAGAAAAATTAGAGAGATGGACGGAGTAAATTACCGCGTTATTCGAAGATAATAGAATAGAACCGGTGGTTAATGTTGACAGCAAAAGCGGACCAGATATACTAAGAGCAGAGGTGATACACGCCATAAAGCAAACCAAAGGACGTAAAGCCACTGCACCTGACGATGTGCCAATAGAACTCGTAAAACTTATCGAAGAGGAAGAAATAGATATCTTGGTTAAACTATTTAACCAAATCTACAGTGCAGATAGATACCACAACAGTTGCTAGAATATACGTTTGTTTCCTTACCTAATAAGAATTGGGCCAAGGAATGCGCTGATTACAGAACAATAGCATTAATGAGTCATGCCCCGAAGGCGTTTTTAAGAATTATCCATAACCGCATCTACTGGAAGATAGACTATGAAATAAGTAACTATCAAGTGGGCTTCAGGAACGGAATAGAACGCATTATTTGGTACAAATGTTTGGATGCAGTGATGCCAAGATATGAATCGAAAAGTATATGCGTGTTTTATTGATTTTTAAAAAGCATTTGACAAGGTACTACTCGCAAACCTAATAATCTTGAAGAAGAAAACATCGACAGCCAAAATATTAGAATAATAAGCAATCTCTGTTGAAACCAAAAGATCAAGATTAAAGTTATGGATGAACAAATGTCGGAAATCGACATTCTCCGCGAAGTCGTCAAGGCTGCGTTTTATCACCCATACCGTTTAACGTTTATCGTGAGGCTATTTTGTCAAGAATCCATGGAAAACGTCTTAGAAGGCATTGTGATGAATGGCGAATTTGTCAATAACCTGAGATTTTTTTTAGATTTACAGATAGCGTACAAGACCTTCAAAGGGTAGCATAAAACTTCAAACTACGTCTAACAATTACGCGCTAAAAATGAGTCTGTGAATGAGAACAAAAACCAAATTCATGATTATTGCAAAAAAATCCAAAGGTAACGAACATCTTTATATATCTGGCAGACCAGTGGAAGAAGTAAGACAGCATAAATACCTTGGAATGCTGGTCACCCATAGAGCTGCATTTATTAAAATGAGAAAGCTATTTTGCAGCCGTGACATCAAATTAGAACTAAGGCTACAAATGCTCCGTTGCTGCATATTTTCAACCTTGTTATACGGAGCGGAGGCCTGGAGATTAAACCAGGCAGATACCAACAAAATAGTAGCATTCGAAAGATGGTTTTATAGATGAATTCTAAAGATATCGTAGGTGGACTGAGTTACAGATATGGAGGTGATACAAAGACTTGATAAAGAAGAGGAACTTATAAACACCATTTAAAAGCGTAAACTGCAATATATCGGTCATATAATGAGGCGGAAATTACAGGTTGCTGAGACTGATTATGGAAAGGAAGATAAAGGGGAAAAGAAGCATAGGAAGAAGAAAATTTTCCTGGGTTACAAATTTAAGAGAATGGTTCGGATTAACATCAAGCCGACTATTTAGAACATTTGTTAATGAAGTTAGGTTTGCCAAAATGATTTATAACCTCCGATAGGACTGTACGGAGACTGTAAGAAGAAGAAGAGTGACTTTTGTGCAAGCCATGTAAAGTAAATTTAAACTTTTGTGATTTTTTTTTGTAGTGTCCACCAGCTTTTACCATACAAGGATTATTTTTTCATGTGGAATGAATTTGGAAAAAAAATATGATTCTAGTCAAGGGTAAAAATTGCTAAATAAGCTAAAAAAAACAGATTTTTTAAGAAAATATGAAAACAAGCTAGAAGGGAGAAAATAATCAGAAAAAGCATAACAATATAGGTGTAAAAAACTCAATTTTTGCGATCTGTCCACATTAAAAGTTATGTTGGTGTGCTCTTAATATACGTAAAAAGCAAATTTGCTAGAAATCCGGACTCTTGTCATAATAAACTTATAATTAATTTCAAGTTTGATTTTGAACAATTGACCAACTGTTCGGTATAAACTCAGTCACCGCAATTTAATAAAGTGTGATACCAACAAAGTAAAAATGGCATTATTTATTTATAGAAATAGACCACCTCCCGAATTCCGTGTTTGACTCCGTCTAATTTTTATCTTTTTAAATTACTGAGAAAACAACTTCGACGTTGCCGTCTTGATTTTTATGAATGCCTAAAATCACTCGTAGACAACTTTTCTTGTAGGAATCAGTAGGACACATTTGTTTAGAAGAGTATAAGTTACCTAAAGGAAAATTTTCGGAAGTGTGTTGATGAAAGGATATATTATATTTAAAAAATAATATAATCAAAATTGTGTGCATCTTTTGTTTCATGGCTGGTTTTAAAATGCTCTTTGGCAGAGTTTAATGAACACTCCCGGGTATAAATTAGCCTTCTGAGCGGATTAGAATTTTTCAAATAACCAAACAAATTGTCCCAATTATGTTGCCAAGATTTCCAATACCAAGAGGTATTTTGCTCCAGATTTTCATCAAATTCTAACAGATAATGTTTAGCACTTTCTCTACGGAATGACGAATTTACAACTTGCCAAATTATCAGTCCTAAATCAGCATCTAAATTGCTTTAGTTATAGAAAAAAAAATCGAGTCAAATGTGCATAAATACTATATAATTTTTATCCCATAACTTATTAAATAAGATGGATTAATATGCATAAATACTATATAATTTTTATCTCATTACTTATTAAATAAGATGGATCACATAGATATTATAAAATTAAAATTATTATTACCGATAAGAAGAGTAAAAGTATATTATATTAGTAGGTAATATACTTGTAGTAAGTCAGCAGGTAAAATAGTAGGTAAAAATGTCAGGCTAATGAAAATAGGGGATAGATTTGCTGGACTCTGTCCGTTTCATCATTTATTGGCTAGGTAGATTTCGTTTTCTGTCATCCTCCTAGATTTGCCAGCACAGTACTGATTTACTGATTTCTTCAACGTTAGTCATAGTTAGTTATAAAATGCCACCAGTAGAGTTTATAGATATAAAATCAAATTTTTGTTTTTTTTTAATTGAGTAAGAATGTCAATTCTGTTAACCCATTCTTGGTTGAATTTTATTATTATTACCTAGTTTTAGCAAAGAATACACAAGAATGGTCATAAGTGTTTTAATAACCTTTTAAGGTTTCGATTCCTAAAAATTTCATATAATGAGAATATTTAGGCAGACGGGCCGAGGGTCAATAACCTACTAAAAATTGTTCTCTCTGTCTCTCTAAGTATATTTTTATATGTCATCATAAATGCTTGCAATTTGGCTCGTGGTTTACTCGTGATTTAATTACGTTGTATTTATATTTGTATTGTCTGTAGTATTATCACAAGAGATAAATTTTTGAAAACACCTTGACGTTTCTGTGAAAACTCTTGCTATATAAATTCCATGATAAATTCCTCTAATGGTATTGTTATGATTATTTAATAAGTAGAAACATTAACAATTGTCCGACTGATACTGACATAATTGAATAATTTACAAGTATGGAATTTCATATTCAATATTTCTTCATTTGCAAAATTCGTTAAACTGTTACCAGATAACGTTATTATTCTTTTCGGAATATCTTGGATGACTTTCCTCGATATATTCCTAACGCCTAACTAAACAAAATAACTCTTAAAAATGGTTGAGAGACAGAAAAATGATGAGGATTTGCTATAAAAATAAAGTGAAACTTAAACCAGGTGGTCATCAAATAATCTAAAACTACTTGAATGTACTTCTAATTGTTAAATATGAAAAGTGAACTTTTAACTTGAACTTTATCAAATTTCACAGTTCAAATTAATAACAAATATTTATTATAAAAATAAGATTTGGAAGGCGTAAAGACCCCATATGGGGTCGATAGCCGAATAAAGATCGATTATATATAAGATTTGGACATATACATCTTAAAATACATATGCCCAGTCGAAATAAATAAATAATAATTAAATTAAAATAAATATTACTAACCAGTAAGTTCTAAAATAATTGATAATATTGGAAAAAAACTTAAATTTAGCCCTTAATGATTTTGTTGCATAGGACGAAAGAGTCATGCTTCAAAAAAATCCAAGGTGTCTTAGAGCGCAGCTTTGGCGATTTATTTTTATCCTAAAGGGAAATTTGAAATAGAAATAGGAAATATTTTTGTTTTTTTACGTTGCTGTTTTACATATTATGAGTAGGTACAATATTTTCTGCAACATGTCGTCATCATATATTAGCATAATAACCGCCACGATTTCTAATTTTAAAGGTTAGACTAATTTCATTTCTTCAGCATAATTTTACGGTTTGCGTAACATACTTTTTCTCAGATTCCCACATATTGGTCTTCAGAAGATGACTTCGCTGCAAAGATTGTCAAACAATGCGTGCGCCGGAATGCATTTCAAAGTTTTTAAAGAACCATAAGCCTGGCAAACAAAACAGACCGTTGCTCAATATACTGAAAGATAAATTGTTAAATCCTATAGAAAATGTGTACCGAAACTGCAAAATCAAGCAAAGCGCGTTAAATCCCAAGTTGCAGCTACACTCGAACAAAGTTTAACAAATCCTCATTACTTACCTCAGCAGTATTGTATATTTACGTTAGCTTGTCGAGTGTACGAACTTCGGGAATAAGATCAGCCAGTTCTGTTTGATGCTTATTTAGATCCCTGCTAAGTCGGAAATAGTGCAGCACGAGGTTGTTAATACGAAATAAACGCGGTGTTAAAGGAAAATTCTTGTACAACACAGAAAGAAAATTAAAACCAATAAATGTGACAAAACTGAAAGGTGTCGTTTCATTCGGACAAAAACGGAAAATTTTCTGTCACATAAGGTTTGAGATGAATTGGAAATTCTTAGGGATAGTCTTGCCATAACACAGATAATTTATTTGTATCCTGAAGTTTAGCATCAGGCTGAATCCTGTACATCCTAACAAGAGTGGAGAGTTTTTAAAGTTATTTCTAAATACTGGTTTTCAATCAATACAAATGCAATACATAAAATTTATATTTAATATAACAATACTTATTTTCAATTCAGTACTCAGTAGGACTAATCAGGATTATCAGAAAGAGTTCAATTGCTATCGAGTTATTTATATTTTGTTAATACTACAAGACTATAAGATATTTTCTACTTTACACGCTTATCACATAAATGACTATGTATTTATTCTTGATCTCTGTAATATACTGCTCACATGTATATCTGTTTGTATGGCTGAATACCATATATATTATCATTATTATTATAACTACTACCTATTATTATTATTATTATTATTATGAGGATTTCTGCGATCGATGGAATATGTATTAGTTAGATAAGAATTCGTTAATAATGTTCAATAGTGTATGCTTGTATGTAAATATAAGTAAATATTTTTATCTCCAATAACATCTAACATCTAAATGGAATACATCCACTTAAAAGCATATTCACAATAAGATGTCAAATTAAAATACAGGCGATTTTCCATATGTCATTTATAACGAGAAACTTCGCATATATTGCATGGATACTATAATATAATAAAAATGCGGCAATAATTGCACTATTATGTATAATTGCACTGAATCTAGATTTGCTATATACTTAGCTAAATTTGTACTGAAGGTTAATGAGCATAAATATGTTAAGTGTTCATTTATGGATTTCAAATATTCAAATTTTGTGGCATACTCCTTGCACTCAGGCAATGAGAATATTTCATAATTTACGTTCAACCCGAAAAATGTATTATACTGGAAAGGCGTTTATACAATATCTTGCTATATTTCTTTAAACTTGACCCAACTAAAAGGAAATTATTTTTCAGCCCTGAGTAACCCGACATCGGGCAGTGTTCGGTGTGATAAAAAAGCCATCTTTTAAAAGATTTAAAGGGAAAATATCGGAGGCTGGCGATACATGAAGGATAATTCTCTATTGTGATGTATAAAACTAAACTGTCGGCTGACGAAAAGGTCAATGATTTATGAGTTCTATTTATTACTTACTTACCGAACGGTTTTCCTTTTTGTTTGGTTTAAGACTTGGACTATTAAAATTGTAATGGGCTTAAATATGTAATTGAAATATTCGAAAATCTTATTTACTTTTTCTTGCTGTTACTTAAAGAGATTTTAAAAAAATAACACATTTTTATTGTCACTTTTTCTCATTTCTCATTTCTCATTTCCTTGTTCTAATTTTAGATTTTCGAGCAGACGTTTCGTGTGAGTTTCATAATCAAGTCTAAATTTTTAAATATGGATCTGCATTTTTTATTTTATTTTCGAGTTCTACTCGTCCATACTATTATAATGATGTGCTACACTTGAGGTTTTCGTAACATTTTTTAGGTGAAAATAAAAAAATATATATTGCAATTGAAGTAAATAACCGCCCCATTATCATCAGAGAGAATGGCAATCTGTTTAAACATTTATTATAAAACTATTATTTATTATTGTAACACCTAAAATTCGTTTTTAATTGTTAAATTCTATGTAGTATTAATATTAGTATTAATTGTACTGATCTATTTTTTAGTTAATAACTTAGTATTGCATAAAATCCAATTTAACTGTTTGTAACAATGTTCCGATTTTCAACTGTTTTCGTGGCAGTCTACTTTATATTTTTGATTTTTAAATCCCGTTTAGTGTTAATTGTTGATATTTATTTATTTTAATATAAAAAAAGTTATTAAAACCTCAAGTACATCATTGTAATAGTATTAACGAGTAGAACTCAAAAATAAAATAAAAGATGCAAGTCCGTATTTAAATATTTAAATTTGATGACTGTTGCACTCACACGAAACGTCTGATCGAAAACTTAAAATTCTCTTGTTGAAGATGTGTTCATCTTTTTTTGAATATCTCTACAGATGACGACAGGAAAAAAATAGATTTTCGAATTTTTTTTTCACTTATTTAGCTAAACATTGAAATTTTTTGAATGATCTTTATTGAAAATATCTTTATTATTTTACCCCATATAATTGCGCAACTTAATTTAATTTTACCCACTTCGTATCTTTTGCAGTTTTCGATATCCCCATAGTGATAATCAAATTTGAATAACCCTGTATAGGAAGCTTTACAAGATTACCTGTTTTGGTAAGCTTATTTTTTTACATATACAGGCATATATTGGCGAGATATCGAACAGTTTTTGACAACATTTAAGGATTTACATTTCATGTGGAAAATATTAATAAATTGAAAAAATATATTAATTTTATATTATTAATAATTCAAAATATGATAAAACGAAATATTGATTAAAAATTAAATTACTTCCAGTCGTTTTAGGGCAAAATTAAGAATTTTTAACTTAAACAACTTTTTATAACTAAAAGAGTATTAAATAATTAGATATGCATACATACAGTTTGGCTAACGCGTAAAGCTGCTTGCATTTAAACCTCAATTAGTTCTAATAATGCACTACACTTTGGGGATAAAACATAAACGTAAACATAAACGTAAACGTAAACATAAACATAAACATAAACGTAAACATAAACGTAAACGGAGAGAGATAAAATTACATTATAAAGTTTGTATTACAACTTAAGAAAACGTAAACATAAACGTAAACGTAGACGTAAACCTAAACGTAAACTTAAACGTAAACGTAGAGAGATAAAATTACATTATAAAGTTTGTATTACATCTTAAAAAAACGTAAACATAAACGTAAACGTAAACATAAACGTAAACGTTAACATAAACCTAACCTTAAACGTAAACGTAGAGAGATAAAATTACATTATAAAGTTTGTATTACATCTTAAAAAAATGTAAACATAAACGTAAACATAAACGTAAACGTTAACATAAACGTAACCTTAATCGTAAACGTAGAGAGATAAAATTACATTATAAAGTTTGTATTACCTATGTTTAACTTAAAAAACAACTTTTTATAACTAAAACAGTATTAGTAC
Organism: Othius punctulatus; assembly: GCA_951805005.1. Lineage (NCBI taxonomy): Eukaryota > Metazoa > Arthropoda > Insecta > Coleoptera > Staphylinidae > Othius > Othius punctulatus. Next base: position 104,156,416 of record OX638139.1, on the reverse strand, counting down.
GTCAAATAATTAGATATGCAACAACGTAAACGTAAACATAAACATAAACGTAAACGCACACGTAAACATAAACGTAAACATACACGTAAACGTAGAGAGATAAAATTACAATATATAGTTTGGATTACCTATGTTTAATTTAAAAAAAATACTAAAACAGTATTAGTACATTAAATAATTAGATATGCAACAACCTAAACGTAAACGTAAACATAAACGTAAACGTAAACATAAACGTTAACGTAAACATAAATGTAAACTTAAATGTAAACGTAAACATAAACGTAATCGTAAACATAAATGTAAACTTAAACGTAAACGTAGAGAGATAAAATTACATTATAAAGTTTGTATTGCCTATGTTTAACTTAAAAAACAACTCTTTATAACTAGAAGAGTATTAGTACATTAAATTATTTGATATGCATACATCTAGTTAGGCTAACGAGTAAAGCTGCTTGTTTCTAAAGCGTAATTAGTTCTAATAATGCACTACAGTTTGGGGAGAAAACGTAAACGTAAACGTAATCGTAAACGTAAACGTAAACGTAAACGTAAACGTAAACGTAAACGTAAACGTAAACATAAACGTAAACGTAAACATAAACGTAAAGATATAAAATTACATTATAAAGTTTCTATTACCTATGTTTAACTTAAAAAACAACTTTTTATAACTTAAAGAGTATTAGTACATTAAATACTTAGATATGCATACATCCAGTTTGGCTAACGAGTAAAGCTGCTAGCTTTTATAGCGTAATTTGTTCTAATAATGCACTGCAGTTAAAACGTAAACGTAAACATAAACGTAAACATAGACATAAACATAAACGTAAACGTAAACGTAAACATAAACGTAAACGTAAAGATATAAAATTACATTATAAAGTTTGTATTACCTATGTTTAATTTAAAAAATAACTTTTTATAACTAAAACAGTATTAGTACATTAAATAATTAAATCTGCAACAACGTAAACGTAAACATAAACGTAAACGTAAACATAAACGTAAACTTATACGTAAACGTAGAGAGATAGAATTACATTATACAGATTTTATTACCTATGTTTAATTTGAAAAACAATTTTGTATAACTAAAACAGTATTAGTACATTAAATAATTAGATATGCAGCAACGTAAACGTAAACATAAACGTAAACGTAAACGTAAACTTAAACGTAAACGTAAACATAAATGTAAACTTAAACGTAAACGTAGAGAGATAAAATTACATTATGAAGTTTGTATTACCTATGTTTTATTTATGAAACGAATTTTTATAACTAAAACAGTATTAGTACATCAAATAATTAGATATGCAACAACGTAAACGTCAACATAAACATAAACGTAAACGTAAACATAAACGTAAACGTAAATGTAAACATAAACTTAAACGTAAACGTAGAGAGATAAAATTACATTATAAAGTTTGTAATGCCTATGTTTAACTTAAAAAACAACTCTTTTTAACTAAAAGAGTATTAGTACATTAAATAATTCGATATGCATACATCCAGTGTGACTAACGAGTAAAGCTGCTTGCTTTTATAGCTCAATTAGTTCTAATAATGCACTACAGTTTGGGGATAAAACGTAAACGTAAACGTAAACGTAAACATAAACGTAAACGTAAACGTAAACGTAAACATAAACGTAAACGTAAACGTAAGCGTAAACGTAAACATAAACGTAAACGTAAACATAAATGTAAACGTAAACGTAAACGTAAAGAGATAAAATTACATTATAAAGTTTGTATTTCCTATGTTTACCTTACCCGAAAATGTGTTGATTTGTTCAATAGTCAACAATCAACGTAATAATATTTAGTTATTATAGAATAATCCTTCCTCATTGGTCATTGCAAAATATCAGGCAATTATATCTCAACAGGCTTTAGAGCTTTAGACAAAATAAAATTGCAAAACTCTCTAGAGACACCCTGTATAAAAAACTCAATGATTGAATTATTTTGTCATAATGTCAATGATTACTGTCAACATTTTAATTTATTCCGTGAAAATTTGGATGATTATTCTCAAAACTTAAAAGATTGTTATTAATTATTTCTGGCATAATATCAACTATTCTATCAAAGTTTTAATGATTACCTACTGTAAATTTTCAACCATTTCTGTCTAAATTTAAATTATTTTTATCAAAATGTTATTATTGCTGCCTAAATTTTAATTAGTTATTTTGACAAAATGTCACCAATTCACCTATCCTATTACTATACTATAGTAGGACTAGTACCAGTTACTATCAATATAAGTCAAATTTTTCACTTTAAAATTTAGATTACGCTTATTAAAATAAACACCTTCAATCAATCAACAAATCAATGAATAAATCAATCAATGAACAATCAACATAAACTCTGTTTTATTTATATTTCAAACTATTTTTTCTCGGTTAGTTTGGCAGTATTGTTGGCCTATGTAAAAAGTCACTAGACTTGAAAACAAAAAAGATTAAATTAAAAAAATAGGAGGTTATATTTTGTGACAGTGGGCAATGTTGCCATCAAATGAAGTATCCAAGGAGTACACAATTTATTTGCTATTTTTAATTTACAAAATCAAATTAGTTAAATTATAATATAAAATATAGTTGTTGATTGGTTTACTTCAAGCATAAATCTAATTAATTAACGGTTGTTTGCACACTAGAATGATTGATGCAATAATTTTATTATTTTAATATATGAATTAGGCAACGCTGTTAGAAATCTGACATTTAATTATTTTTTTTCACAGTCAGATCATTTTTGTTGGTGTTCATGTGTAATACTATATAAAACGAAACCACATCTTTCTTAGTTAAAAATAAAAATATAACAGAGTATAATAATATTTAGTTATTACAGAATGATACTTTAATTATTCAATTTTATACTTTACTTTTATATTTTTGACATATTTTTATTTTTATTCTTGACCTGTGTAAATACTAATAGTGTATTAGCATCAATAAAGTTACAATTACAAAAAAAATTACAATGATGTGTATAATTTACAGTCAATAGTACGATAGGTGACCTGTGTAATAATAACACTAACAAATAATAATTATTGTTAATTTATATTTGTGACCAGTGTTACCCGTTAGAATATAAATTGTTTATATTATTATAAAATATTATGATAATAAACACTATGACATATTCCAACATTACAACAACAAGCAACGTTAATTAATGTTATTTATACATTACAGAAATATTAACTTGATGTTTATACAAAATAATATTGTACATACTAGATACCATCGTGACAGTATAAATAGAAGTAGGCTTTTGTACGTAATAATGCCAATATCTACTTAATATGATGGTATATTTATGATACATAATGTATCACCAAGTAAAAGCCTCCAGTGTTAATAAATTAATACGATGGGTATGAATTGTTTAGAAGTATTATAAAATGTTATTAAATGAGACAGTAGGTATAATAAAAGGTATACAACAGTAACATAAACCAAATATTTGTTAATATTAAGATGTCGTACAAACGTCGTACGCTGAATAATAACAAATAATGATAATTGGATCGCGTTATGCAGAAAGCTACCAACCCACAAAATATAAAAAGAGAATGAACACTGTTTATGTACATATAAATTTGAGTTTTTATTTTGTTTAAGTCTTAGAGAGATCAGGCTTATACTAAATTGTAAAAATGTTGCAAATGTATTCACTACATTTTTAATATTAATTATTTAATTTTGCAGAAAACTACCAACCCACTTAGCTTTACCTATTTTACCTAATTTCTCTTATGTTAGAAATTCATTTAATAAAATAATTAGGGGAAATTCTTTCTATAACAATAGGCATAAAGCTATTGTTAGCCCCTTTACGTTTTATTTATGATTGTTTAAAGATCTTTCTATTATTTTCAACAAATTTTAATTTTAATGGGTCTACTAGATTATTATAAATAGGTGGATGTGCAAGAAAAAGAGAGTTTGACAGTGTGAATTATTAATTTTGAAGTAATTATCGCATCTGTGTAACAAAATTTGTTCAATAACATGGAATTAGCTCCTTTAAACTCGTTTACATGTGATTTTCTTAATGAATTAGGTAATCAATGTCAATAATTTTTTATAACAATAAAAACTGTAAAGTCTGATATTTCGTTTTAGTTCTAATGTGGGTTGGTAGCTTTCTGCATAACGCGATCCAATTAATGCTATGACTATTAACAACATATGATTTTATCTTACAATAATCACAAATAATGTTATTGCCATTAGTGTTACCTCTTGGTCATTGATTTAACGATCAACGATAATTATAATAACATGGTACGTACAGAAATAATTAATATTACAGTGATAAAGATAATAACAAATAATAATTGTTATTGTTTGTATATGTGAAGCAGTGAACAATCAGCATTAATATTTAATTAACATGGTGGAATGTTATAATGCGAGGTAAGGGAATGGTGGAGGCGCCGGGGTTGAGTAATACGTTCTTGTACACGTTGCTGCGGATATGGTGGAAACGCCGGGTGTTGCAGTCTAATTATAATACTGCATGGTGTATACTGTGTACGCTTCAGGTAACTGTGTAAATGAGTAAGAGGTGAGGGGAGGAACCTACCCCATGCCGCAGGATTTTCATTTCAACTTAAACCATTCTTGTAGCGACTATTTTAATAGGACTTGATAGGTTTACTGGTGATTTTTTTCTACGTCCTCTAAAGTAATAGGTATGCACAATTCAAAATCCAATTCAATATTTCAACCAACAGAAAATATGAATATTCGTTGGTACACACTATATTAAATAATATAGAAATATTTTCTTAAAACTGAAAAATTGCAATTACAGTAAATGTCAAATTGCTATCGCTTATTCTTAATATATTTAGTTATTACATGATTAATCCCATCTAGGTATATATTTGTCTGAATCCTCATCTCACCTAATCCTGTAATTTAGCAACTATTTTCTCCATTTCTGTTAATGCCAAAAGTAATATATTTCTTTGTTTAATTAAATTATTTTGTGCGTAGAATCGTAATTAATATATTTGAAGCCTTGTTCTTCACTTGGAGAAGTCAGGATCACCAAATTAAGGCCAACAATTTAAAACGTATTCAATTGAAGAGCTGATAAAGTGTTCGGCTTCAATATTGAATTAGGATGTTTTGGGTCTTACTCTCTTTTTTCAGAACTAAGATATATTCAAATGTTAGAATTTATGATATATATATATATATATATATATATATATATATATATATATATACGGTAAACGGTAAACGGTAGATTACATAATAATAGCCAATTTGCATAAGCAAAAATCCATATTTTAACATATCCGTTCAATTTTAAGGTCATGGCGCTGCAGAAATTTTTTCTTCTAATTATCATCAAATTCTCAGGTTGGAAAAAGACAACTTCCCAAAACTTAGGATGTCATTTCATAACTGTTTACCAGTATATCATTGGCTTATAACTAATCAATTGTAAAGAAATCTTCTTACATCCGTAGAGACACATTTTCAGATAACATTGGTAAAAAAACATTTTTTATCTATTGCTTCGAATAAAATCTATACATTCTGTTAAATATTGTTAATAGATAAGGTAAACAATTTTTTTTCGAAATTATTGTCAACACAGAATTCAAATTGGACATGAATTTTAAATGTTTGTGCGCCATATTTGATCGGCCATTTTGAATTTTTATAGCTTCTCAAACGTTACCTCAGAATCTTATTTCTAAGTCCGAAATACACCTACATACAAGGTTTTGAGATTTTTGGAAGGTTCCTTAGATTAAATCCCATTTTTTTGGAAATTCCGACCACTGTGCGCTGCCTCCATGGGCCGCTCCGCTCGGGTGTTTTGTGTCGTATATTGTGTAATTTTTAAATCTTATAAAGCTACGGCTAGAGAAATAGGGTTTGAGATTAACATTATGTCAATATTGATTTGTCTCAGAAATACGTCTAGTTCTTGTTGATGGATGAACGATGGTTTTAATTTATGAGAGTATTTGTTAAAGTTACGCTTATTTCTAATTGCAAATAATTATTATCATCAAGATGTCTACTTTCGAATTTACGCATTGATGTGCCACCATGGTTACAACTGCTTTTCGTCGCCGTCAAAATAAACATTGATAATGCAATCATTCAAACCTGAAAGCGCAATTCCTGTCAAATTCAAATTAGAAACTGATAAAGATGTGTGAAGATGTAATTTGCTGCACAACTTCTTTTGTAAGTTTATTGTAATTAATTTCAGCTGAAAATTGGTTTTCAATTTCTTGACAACAGTTGACAATGACATATCGGTAGGGTAATATTATTCCCTTGCCCATTTTACATGCAGTTATGGCTTAACTACCAGCCAAGTTTTATGAATGTAAACAGATGTTTAATATTTTGAAAATTATAAAGATCCTTTGTGAGTTGATGGATGTTATTATGTTATAAAACATGTTACATGTTACATTTTATTAAATTAGATATTTAATAGCCTGAAACTTGTAAAATAATTAACACCAACTGTTTAAAGTAAATTGTTTATTTGCTTGTTTATTTAATCATATTTTTATGATCCTTAAAAACTTGGATTTTAATATTTTCATTTATCACATCTGTAAACAGATGTTTAGTATTTTAAAAATTATAAAGATCCTTTGTGAGTTGATGGAAGTTATTATATTCTAAAACATGTTACATGTTACATTATATTAAATTAGATATTTAATAGCCTGAAACCTGTAAAATAATTAACACCAACGGTTAAAAGTAAATTATTTATTTGCTTGTTTATTTAATCATATTTTTATGATACTTAAAAACTTGGATTTTAATATTTTCATTTTCTGCAAAGTCGCTAGCTTCAGTTCCACTTTAACGAATTGGAACTGCGACGTTGGAGAATTTTAATCGGATTCAAGTCAAAAACTGTATTTCAGGATGTCCCATGTCGCATAATGTTGCATTTACAGTAAATGGAATGTTATTTATTTACTCTTCCGTGGGTATATGTGTATATATTACACATTTCTTTGTTTTCGTTGTTGATACAAATACAATAGCAATGCATTGCTTTGACTGTGTCAAGTCGAACATCATTTTGTGGCTTCGGTTCGTACTTAGACGAGCACGAGCGCGTTTCTGTGCCCCCACAAGAGGGATGTTCGCTGCAGGGCTCGGGGGGCAGCTGACGAACGGAAAGGGGGCGCTCTCACACATGCACACACACACTCTCACACCATTGTGCGAGTTACGTGGTGGTGCCCCGGCCCGTGAGTTATGGGGCCAAATTTCCGCGTCCCGCCCCCGCAGCTGGCTTTACGAGTTGCGCCACTCTCGCACGACGAATGCGGGTGTGTATGTGCGCATTTGCGAGCTTTACGACCTGCTGTGCGAATTTCGGTGGGGGGCGAGTTTTTTCACGGCACCCCCCTGGGGGGCTGCGCACCCCGCATTCGTATTCATAGTGGGTACGTACATACTCCGGCGCATTTCCCATGCATCATCGGGATCTCGCCGTCAACAAAAACACCATACATATGTAAACGCCGACGCAGCCACTGCCGAATGCCGAACGAGCATTAATATAATCGCGACAGATTGCGGGAACAACGGCCAGACATACGTGTGCATGGCTCAGCTATCCCCTTTTGATTATCCCATCAGTTTCGTATTCAGTAATTGCGCATGAAGTCGAAGCCGATCGCGGCAATTTAACCCTTTCAATGGGCAGGACTTAAATTTTTAAGAAAAAAAAATGGTTTTACTTCAAGGAGATTGTAATGGGTTATTTGTTTATTATTATGAACTGATTTTTATTTTTGCCTCTTACCCCTTACATATAGGGGTAGTGGGAAGAATACTTCCCACCGCCCACATGACAACATTATATTTTTTTACAACGCGGAATAATAACAACATTTTTTTAAATATTTATTATTGGCCATGAAATTTGGCAAAACAAGGATGAACACATAATGGAACATTACACTGTGTGCAGATGTATTTAGTTATTTTTTCGTGTTTCTTTGCACAATCTACATCTTCGATAATTCAACTCGTAGGCGACATATTTGTCTAAACGTCCTTCGGCGTCTAAACCGGGTATCATGTTACATTGGCGGGGGCCATTAGTAAATGATGCGTGCGCTAGCAAGGGGAAGGCCTGAGCAACTTGCATCATTCACCAAACCGAACTACGGAAAATATCTTGTTAATTGTGTTGCATAACTAAAATGTCACGAAATATTTAATTAATGATATAAACAATCGATCACACGACTTTAACATTAGCGACGATTGATTTGACAGGATTTAATGCTCTATACTCTTGTGTCTCTGTTGTCAACACACCTACATCAAATTTTAAGTTTAATTTTAGGTATAACAAAAATAGTTTACGAAATTATCCTCCGACATACCACTGAACCTGAATAAATAAGTGGCTATTTATTGTTTCATTTTGCACTGGCAATTTCATTAGATTATTAGTTGTAAATTTGGCATGGTTAAACTACATTCACGACCACTCAATTTATAATTAACGTAAAATTTGGTTCTTCCAAAACAAAGTTCCTCACAACGGCTAAATTAGTACTTAAATTTTGCTGCAACTACAATAAGTGCAAACCAATTATTGCTCTATACAATGCCAACAAATAATGGAGTAAAACAAATTTTAAAGTTTTACCCGTGGCATAGCAAAAATGTGCGCCCTTGTCAAATTACATCAATAAATCAAACACGAAGGATTAGATCTTTTATTAATTTCAACATCAAATTTGCAATGAAAGCTTACGGCAATATTAGGGACATTAGAATAAGTACAAATAGTAAATATCTAGAAATGTACTTTACGTACGTTTATAGATGCTAATTGGTCGATTATACCGTGCGACCAAAAATTATTTTCATCCAAGAGGGCTTGGGATGAAAAAAAGGGCTCGGTTTAGATCACAATTATAAGGGGACGATATATCTAACCAAATCTTGGTTAAAATTGTGTCTAACACATGAATTTTAAGCTAAGCTGTATGGTTTTGAAACGCACGGTATGAGAAAAAATTATTTTTTTCTGTTTATTCTCGTTCTTCACTCAAAATAGCAAGATCCGATCATCTTGATGGGCCAATGAAGCTCTTAAATAAGATATAATCAGTTTAAGTTTACTGATCTTTCACAACTTTTTGAAACCGATACGGTGAGCATACTTTGAATAGCAATTATTGGATTTCGAAAACCTCTTCATCTCCATATTTAACAATAAAAATAAGTAGTTCTTCAGGTTTTGAAAGAATTAGGTTTTTCCTACTACTAAGTAAAGTTCTGTTGTCTACTATTTCATTGTACCGTTGCGGGCATGTTTCAAAATTTCCCTTCTGATGCAAAAACATTACAATCGGCCTTTTTAAATGTTGATGTAACAATAAATGTCCGACTTGATATTATAAAAATTAAATCTGTAACTACTCAACGTATTTCGACAAAATTGAATAAAATATTGTATGAAACACGTAAGCTAAGGATGTTTTTTCAAAAACATCCCCTTAGCTCACTTGTTATATAAATAAATATTAATTCACTGGCGGATTCAAGAACATTTTATTTCACTTGTAGATAAACAAATGTTTATGATGTTTGCTAAGAGCTGTTTGGTGAAGTATAAATCCAATCAAATTCGTGTATCTGTAGTCACGTGTGCGACAATATCCAATCAAAATAACATTAGACTGATTACTACCCATGGGTAGTTTTCACTTAAAAACCCTCCGCTTTCGGCGTCGGGTTGTTGCAAAGCAATGTGCTTTCAAAAACTCTAATTGAACTTAAATAAACTGTACTTTACTATTGGGTTATTACTACAGATAATTAAATGGTGATAGTTGTATTGAGTCAGTAAAATCTAACAATAATAGTAATGTGAAAGTAATGTACTTAAATTTAATACATTTAACTACTAGCTGCTTCATTTGTGTTTCATTTCAACAGCAATAGTTGATCCTAAAATAATTCACCATTGTTATTTTTGCTGTTAAAAACTTTTTCACGACATTAATTTGTGCTTGTTTAAAAACCTTATTAACCTCCATCAGATATACCGAGTGATTATTATTTATCTAGTAAATCTTGTTTTATCAAATGATGAATATGGAAATACTGCCAATTTTTTTAAATCACGCATGATACCGATGAGATTCTATTATTGCTTGTAAGTTTTAGATTACTGAATTATTTACAGTTCTTAACTATTTTTTGTCTTCTGCAACTTTTGCAACAATTAAAATTTTAATGGTTTTTTTCATATTACGAAAACTAAATCTCAAATTTTATTTTCGGGTTTGATAAAATTATAACATGTATCAGTAGCAAAAACAATTCGGAATACTAATTATTTCTTTAGAAATTTTATTCATCAAAATGCTATGTCACTGCATAGTTTCTACGTTTTTGATGCAAGGTGCTTTTTAGGAGAAATATTTCTCAACGATAATTAATATTTATTTAGATAGCTTCCAAAAATATTAATCTCCTCCTGTTAATGTTTTAGTTCCACAAAAACCCTGCATGTGTTCATTTATACTGGCCTAAATGATGAGATGATAAATATGAAAAAACATTGAAAACCTAATTTTTGCAAAAGTTACAGATAACAAAAAAGCATGTCCTTTAAATGTTTCAGTAATATAAAATTAACTTGCAGTAAAAATATATCAATGATATCTCGCGCGATTTCCGAAAATTAGCATATATATAAACAATCTTTATTAGGCTATCGACCCCATAGGGTCTTTCCGCCTTGCCTAACATAATACATTACATTATACGTACGTTACATTATACATTACATTACATATTATATTATATAACATTACCTATATGTGATTCATGAGTGATTATTTTGATAGTGTGAAGAGAGTGTTATGAAGTGTAATATGATTCATGAAGCGTTTTTGTCGGATGTAATTTTGTAGTGCGTTTGTTTTGTCTTTTAATACACAATTTTCATCATTTTGAAAAACGAGATTTTCTGGGTAAGTAAAAATTACTCGGTACATCTGATAGACGCTAATACGGTATTTAGACAAGCTCAAATTAATTCCGTACATTTTTATTTTTTTTGTAAATCAATAATAATGAAAATGCCCAATACGATACCGACTTTTTGGAGGTCACTGTATGTAATATATTTATGATCAAGCGGATTGTCACAAATTTAAATTATGAACGAATTCATTTTTATGAATAAATAGTTTGCCAGAAGAAGACAAAAATTAAGGAATTAGAAAAATCTAAAAGAAATCGAAGGATTTATTATATGTATGTATATACCTATTGTGTTAAGAAAACAATTACTCTAAATATGTTCATCAAATATAGAAACAACTCAGTCTTCTCCAGATATGAAGAAAATGTTTAGTTCAATTGACCCTTAAGTATAGGCAACACAAGTACCGGATTTTACGTTTTTAGCGCGTGTGTGAATCACTCACACATCTAAGTTGCGCACGCACAATATTGCACTGGAGATAGCTGCCCCACATAATTCACCCCTGACGTTTCACTCCGCCTACTGCGTTTGAGAGGGAGCGTTAAAATCTTCCCTTAGACAAGTCGGTATGTTTGCATTCAACTGTTGTTTTGGTAAATGCTTACCCACGTTTACCAGTCTTACTTCTTTTGGAACCTCACGCTTATTGGACATAAATGGGACAGATTTAAATCTTCGTTTTCTTGATGAGTATCCAGAAATCAACTGTCGAGCCTGATTTACGCTGATATGTGGGAATATAAAAACACACTGCCCATAAAATTGATTACATGAGGTGGGATTAATAATTCCCATCGTCTATGAAAGGGTTAAGTTGTAAGTCTATTTTCGTGCGATATGTTTTGCGCGCCGATTTTGCTGCAAATAATCCCTCCCCGAAGTCGTGTCGGACGCCGCAAAAAGGAGTTAATGTAACGAAAAATCAGCGACCGTAAATTTGCCACGTTGCAATTACCGCGGGTGAAAGGGACGCTCGGGGACCAGAGCTTTTTCCACGATGTGACAATTGGACAAAGAGAAATGTAACGTTTAAATTGCGGAGATGAGGATACAAGTAACAAGGGACCGTTTGATTGCCCCTAAAGTTCATCCGGTCGCCATCAGCCATCCCAAATCCGACGAGGGCCGACGCACGGCGAAGTTGTTTAGGCGACACTAAAGCCAATATTTAACTGTCTCGCACCTTTACGATAACCATGAAAAATTGAGTCAAACCAAATAAAAAATACATATAACAACTATATAATCATAATATTGTAGGGATAAATAATAATTCTAGCATTAAAAATGTCTTCACTTCTTGATATGCATGTGTCGATTTTTTTATATCAGGTTAACTATGTGGGCAAGTCTGTAGTCTATCTTAACCCTCGGCTGTAATGAAAGTTTCCAACGAGGTATGTTTACGAGCTGATTTACAATCAGAAAAATTGATTTAGGTATTTCATATAAAATAATTCCATATTCTGTAATATACAGGGCGCAATTGAAGTGTTTGGTCAAACTTCACGAACAATGGAACAAAACTGTAAAAAAGTTCTTATGGACATGTATTCAGTTTTTTTTTTTTTCAAAACTTTGAAAAGATTTCTCGATGACTGTCATTAAGGAACAAAAAAATAATATCAAATTAGCATTCAGCACATTTATTATGTTTTAAATTCGCGTATAACTTTTTAAGTAACCATTTCTAGACACACGTTTCTAGAACCTTTTTTACAGTTTAGTACTATATGCCACGTTCGTGAAGTTTGGCAAAATATTTGAGTTATACTCTGTATTATAAATATTTTGCCATCAATACCCAAAGTATCATAATGTATGGCGCTAGTACATTGTATTACAGAATGTATGATCAATAAAAATTTCGCAGGAAACTATAGTAAATTGGATTTTTTAGCTATATCAATGATGATGCTTATTAACGATTTTATCTGCCAGGTGAATTAATTAAATCGCAAAATTGTCGACTCATGAGGAAACTTTCATTGCAGAATTTCAGGACAATAGCCAGGATAACACTCGATCCAAAATAATTAATATATTTTCATTGTCCGCCCTCATAATCTCAGCATTGTGCATCAACGTTGCCTGACATTGTCAGCCTTCTCATCGAATATTTCGTGCACACTCCGAAACTACGGCGAGGGATCAACTCGTTCTCATACTTTTTTTGCCCTCGGCCGGCTTTCCGAAGATCGCATCCCTCCTAATCCGGCAAGAAAAAATTAGCGCCGAGGGCGAAAATAACAGCGTTAAAAAGTTAAGCATTGTTGTTCCCGGATAAAACGAAAGTTCCCTCCGACCCGGATTACGGAAAAATAACTACATTCATTAGGGAGCGCGGACAGACTTCGCGCGGACGAATGTAAAAGGGGGTGGCAGCAGGGGGTGAGGGCGGCGTGGGCGGGCAGGAAGCGGATGGAAAGTTTTTCTCTCCCTCGTGGAGAGGGCGGGGAGTTTTTCCGGAGACGAGACGTCGTGACCCAGAAGCTGGAGACGAGCGATTGCTTAAATGTGCCACGACGAGGAGCGAATGGTCATTAACTAATTCTAAGATACAAAAACGGTCTATTCGGAAATGTGTAGGAAAGGTCACCTACTGTGTCGTTATGTTGGTTGATATGTTTAGTTCGTACTATAATTCCCACTGAAATGTAGACTCATTTATGCGACACGTGAAAAAATATTATTGTAGTGTATATTTTATGTACACATAGTGTACATAAATGTATTTTGGTAAATGTACATAAACACATAGTGTATTGTTTAGTCTTATTGTTTTTTTAAATTTTTATTTATTTGTTTGCTCGATTAGTTTCAGCCGATTATGGCCATCTTCAGAGGCTAATTTCTACAATAAATTAATATTATTAGGTATGTTTAAAGAATTGTTGTTATATTCGTTTAAGTGGCGATGCATGTTATTAAATGGTTGTAAAAAGTACTTACATATATTTATATTTCGTTTTATTCAGCTGTGAGTTTATTTGAATTGAAATTTTTGAGTGACATTGACTGGCGTTTTTTTATTTATTAATTTGTAATGTTGTTTTGTTAACTGTCATCTAAATTATTTAAAAATTTATAGAATGCTTTGAAATTTAGATTTGTTTGTCCATTAAGGCAAATATGTTTGGTTTTTTTATTTAAAAGTTTGGCAATTTCGTATGATTCTAATAGTGTTTGTTTAAGACCTTTGTTGGTATTATGTAAAAGTTTATTGTTTTTGTTGTTTTCGAATTTGTGATTGTTAAAGTTAAGATATCTGTCAAAATTTGATAAATTAGTATCTCTTAAATGTTCTTTTATTCTAATTTTTGTAGCTCTTCCTGTTTCTCTTATATATTTAGCACTGCAATTATTACATGTAATAGCATACACTCCATTTTGGTCTTTTAAATCTGTATGGTCTTTAGCGTTAAAAAGTAGATATTTTATTGTGAGTTTGGTTTTTAATTAACTTTTCATGTTGTAATGTTTTATTGCTTGGTTAATTTTGTCGCTGATTTCGCTGAAGATTTGTAAAATGTGTTGTTTGTATTATTTTGGGTATGTGTTAAAATATTATTTGTGTTGTTGTATGTGTTTAGTTATTTTTTAATTTGCTGGTTGTTAATTTTTGGATCATTTTATTGATTGTTTTTAAATTGAAGTTGTAGTGTAAAGCATTTTCTCTAATAAAATGTATTTGTTGGGTTTTGTCATTGTGGTTTAGTGGTGTTATATCATTCTATTGATGTATGTGTGTGTATGTCAGCGTATAAGTGGATTTGTGGCGAAAATAATCTGCTGGAATTATGATATTTTTATGTGTGGCTTTTCTAAATATTTTAAATATACGTTTATTTTACGTTTTACGTTCGTTTTATAAAGTGTAAGGTCTAAAAAATTTGATGTTATTCTGTTCTGTTTCAAGGTTAACTTTGATATTTTTGTGTAGATTGTTTATATAGTTGTGTAGATCATTTATATTGTATTGGTTATTATTTGTCCTGATAATTAATATGTCATCTACATTTTGACAATTATTACTGGAAATTTTTAGAC
This sequence comes from Othius punctulatus, assembly GCA_951805005.1. Taxonomy (NCBI): domain Eukaryota; kingdom Metazoa; phylum Arthropoda; class Insecta; order Coleoptera; family Staphylinidae; genus Othius; species Othius punctulatus. The sequence goes on along the minus strand of OX638139.1, from coordinate 104,141,297 downwards.
AGTTTGTTAGAATTTCTGTCTAAACATTATATTATTATAAGATATTTTTGTACCCTGACTCGGGATTTTAAAATATTTTAAACAAGCATATATTTTCGATAGATGGCAGCAAAGAGCTACAAAATGAAATATTTTATACTGGGGACATTTTGGCACAATTTCAGTCTAGTTTAAAATATATTTGTACCCTACCTAATGATTTTAAAACATTTTCTTCAACTCATTAGCTAACATCGGAAAATTGTCACAACGTTTCAAATATATGATATTTTAGTAAAATTGTTGTAAATTTTATGACATTTGGACCATTTTTATTTTATTAATATTTTATTTTATTACTGGCAATTTTCAGACCTTTTGACCATGATTACCGGTAATTTTGAGATAAATTGTAAAATTACTCTAAATTTTGTGACATTGGATAGTTTTTATTTTATTACTGGCAATTTTCAGACATTTTGAAAATTATTACTGGCAATTTTCAGATATATTGACATATTTCTGACATTTTAGGAGAATTACAAACAATTTAAAGAGATTTTGGTAACTTGACATGGAATTTTAAAATGTTTACTTAAAGCTGCTAGTAATTTTAGAATCGTTTTGCAAAATTTTAAATTTACGACAGTTTAGACATATTACTGGTAATTTTCAAACGTTTTGACAGTTATTACTGGTAATTTTTAGACATTTTGATAATTATCACTGACACATTGGAGACGTTTTGGCATAATGTCTAACAATTTGAAGAGATTTTGGTACCTGCACTTCAAATTTGCAAGCACTTTCTTAAAACTGTAAGTTATTTTGGGATTTTATTACAAAATTTAAAACTTACGGTATTTTAGTATGTTATGTTAATATAGTTATGTACGTATGTATAGTAATATGTATAGAAATATAATATAATTGTTATGCCATTAACATGTTATGTTAATGTAAATTTTCAGACACTTTGACAATTATTGCTAGTAATTTTCAGATACTTTGATAATTATTACTAACACATTGAAGGCATTTGGCTAAATTACTAACGATTTTAAGAGATTCTGGTTGCTTGACTTGGAATATTAAAACATTTTCTTAATTTTACCAATTGTTAACTCTTAGCAGTTTTGGATTTTTTTTGCAAAATTTAAACTGTAATATATTTTAAACATGTATTTGTATATTGTATTACATGTATTTTAGAATGTTACTGGCAATTACATTGATTTTACATACACTTGAAATTTTTGGCCATTTTGGAATTTGTTTGCAAAACTTTGAGACGTTTTGGCAGAATTTATATCCAGTTTAAGACAGTTTAATACCCTGAGTCCAAATTAACAAAAAATAAACCTTAAACCTATTAGCAATCTTCGGAAAATCTTCACATCGATGCAAAAGTATAGATATTGAAAACGTTTAGGAATTACTAGCGGTTTGAAGAGATCTTGACTTGAAATTTTAAAACATTTTCCTAAGATTGTTGACAATTTTGGCAATTTTGGATTTGTTTGCAAAATTTACAGTGTACGACATTTTAGCAAAATTACTGGCAATTTTCAAATATTTTGACAATAATGATAATGTAACAAATAATGACAATAATGATTTAAATTTTTATACAAAAATTGTTTATTTTTTATCATTGTTCTACTTTAAGTTACATTTTTGAGTTAGTAAATTAATTGACATTACTATAAACATTGTTTCCAGTCATTCTGAAATATACTATTCGACTGCGAAGAACTGACTGTAGGTAAGCAAATTATACTTCAGAGATTAATATATTTATTAAAATGATTTTGATTGTTAAAGATAATGTTTTCGAGATTGTCTAGAGAGATGTTAGAGAGTAAGCTGCTTAAAGGAAAGCCCTAGGCAGTCCATCATTCATTTTTTAGAATTTTTGATAAAAGTAGCAAAAGTTTTATTCCATACATAATTTGATTAGCTTAAATAAATGGCTACTTTCTTGTTTATTGGGTATGTTTGTATTTTTTTTGTGTGTATGTAAGTGTTTCGTGGACTGGAATATTAGGGTAGATTTGTTATATCGAATGAAGCTAATGTGTAATTTGATGGGAAGTTCATTTTATTAATGTTATTTATAAGTTCGTATCTATTTTTTATTGTCTTTTGCAGTGAATTTTATTGTATAGTTGACTATTTTGTAACTTAGTAATTTTTAATTTTGTATGTTAAATGTGTAATTGTTTAATATTGAATTTGCAGTTTTTATAATTGCTATTGTTTTGTTCATTAAGTTGGTGATAAAGTTTTTATTTAGGAGAATAAAATTATTTTCTTTAATGTAGTTGTTTGTTTTGTCGATGCGAATTTTTTTGTTAAGGTTCACTAAGTCTGCATTTTTGCTCTCCTTTAAGCAGCTCACTCTTTCTAGACAATCTCGAAAACATTATCATTAACAATCAAAATCCTTTTAATAAATACATCCATCTCTGGAATAGATATGTATATGATATATTAATTATCTAAACAAATAATAACGAATGATAATAACGAATAGCTAATTTGTGAAGTCCACATGAAGCAGATTCAAAAAATTGAAGAATATACAGGGTGTTCTATTTAAAAATGATATCAAATGATGTGTCCCGGATTTATGGTACACTCTGTATATTATTATTTTTTTTATCTGCTTCATGTGGGCTTCACAAATCATCTTTATTTTCAGAGATCAGATGTAGCGTGTCAAGCAATGTGCCAAAACATACACAAGATTTGGAGTCACGGTTGGATGTTTTGCTGAAGTTATTTGAAAAGGTATAAAAAACAGAAGGCACTTTCTCACTGCCACTTTTTTAGCCCTACAAGGCGTTTATACAATATTAGTACAACGTTTCGTTTCGAAGAAATCATCATCAACTTTATGTTTTTATATGGAGAGATGCAATTTAATTATCATTTTAAATAATTGTACTTCTGGATTTTTATTGATGTATTGTGACTTTATGTTAATTGTGTCCACAATTTGTGTGTTCTAATTTGTATGACATGTGGAAAACTTTATATAATAGCACGTAAATAAATTATTTTTATTCTTATTTTTATTCATATTGAAATAATGACAGGTATTGAACCTGTCATTATATTGACAGGTCACATTGACTGGGACCTGTCAAGTATTGACAGGATACTATATGCCCAATAGTAACAAATGTTCTCTCATGGGGATATTGATTTGAATGTAGAAATATATTATTTAAAAAACTATTATAATTGAACGTTCTCTGAAAGTTCGACTATTATCTTACACTAAAATGTATTCGTACTAATTGAGCGGAGGGACTCTGCCACACTCCATGGTTTTATGGTCAAAATAGCTGGTAAGTATGTTATACGTGATCTTTCAAGAAAAGCCGCTTCTGGAAATCGTGGAGTTTCCGCAGCATTACGTAGCTTTCTAAGTTGATTGATTATCTGACTAGAAATATCATAAATACCGTTCAGAAAATAATTGGGAGAAACAAAAACTGTGTTTTTCTTAAATCTCGAATGATATAATAATAATAAAGTCATCGCCTTTGGTGCTTTTTTATTACTTCAAATTTTCAATTCTCTCAATATTTTGATTATATATATATATATATATATATATTTTAATATACAATTGCTGATGTGAATCACTTATCTTAATGATTTTGTTAATATTTATATCACCCTGAGACGTAGAAGTGTAGAAATTGCATCTGTCACTTCACTTCATGATAAATTAATCCCTCCGGGAACTAACCTAAGCCCTCGATGCAGTCGGCGGCGCTATTTCCGTCGCTTTATTAAAAATCAAACGCTGCTCCCGTCGTGCATTAAGGAATTACCGACGGAAATCACCTCCAGAGCCGTTTACAAGTTACCGCCGGTATTATCCCGACGAATCGCTTTTAAAGTAAGCATTGCCCATTGTGCGCGAGGCCTGGGCGCATAAAAGCTGCTTCTCGAAGTGGAGGCTGTTAAATTAATTGGAGTTTATGGGGATCCCGCAGAAGGTACGACGCATTTTGCTGAAAAATTCACGACGACGAGGAACATTTGTTGCATGTAGCTTAAGATTACTCTAGAGCTGTGTACGTACAAAGCTCATTTATATATTCTGCAATAATATAACAAACTATACCACATGCACAGAAGATGAGATAAAAAGAGTAAATGCAGAAGTAGAAAAGATTAAGAGAAAGCTACTTAAACCAGATAAAAGCCATCAAACGAAAAGAACACAGATAACATACGGTGTAATAGAACACACAAAATAATTAGACAAAAGATTGGAGAAGTAAACGAAGAAAGAACGAAACAGAAGTGTGCAGAGATAGAAGCGCTGCAGATCAAACATGATATTTTTAACGTACATAGAAAGGTGAAGGAAGTTACTAGAAAATACAAAAGAAAAGAAGTGAGCAAACTCGTTGACAACTATGGCAATATACTAATAGACAAAAATACAATAAAGAATACATGGCAGACATATATCGAACAACTATTCCAAGACGAAGGGCCAGAAATTCATCATATACAGCCAGAAACAGGCCCAAGCATTCTGAAAGACGAAGTACGAAATGCCATAGAACAAGTTAAAGACGGAAAAAGTCCAGGACCAGACGGATTCCACGCTGAATTTTTGAAACTACTAGACGACGAAGGAATTAAATGACTAACCGACATCCTTAATAATATCTACAACACAGGTGTAATACCACAACAGTGGTAGGAATCAGAATTCGTAACACTTCCAAAAAAGGCATCGGCAAAAATATGCGATGAATATAGAACAATAAGCCTAACGAGCCACCTATTGAAAGTGTTTCTAAAAATTATACATAAAAGAATATACAATAACGTGGTACGACAACTGGGACCCACACAATTTGGATTTTTTCAGTCGGGACAAAGGAAGCTCTCTTTAGTGTGCAAGTATTAGTACAGAGAAGCAGAGACATGAATTATGATGCATACGCGCGTTTCGGTGGCTACAAAAAGGCCTTTGACAGAGTCCAACACCAAAAATTGATACAAATTCAGTAAAACACAGGAATAGATGACAAAGACCTCAGAATAATTACAAACCTATACTGGAACCAAACGGCAAGCGTAAGAATCGGAGATGATAGCACAGAAAGAATAAAAATTCTACGCGGTGTGAGGCAGTGACGTGTACTCTCTCCTCTGCTATTTAACATCTATTCTGAGGTCATATTTCGGGAATCCCTAGTAAATACACAAGAATAAATTTCTTTAAATAGAAAACGTATGAACAACATCAGATACGCAGATGATACCATGATCATGGCCGACAACATAGAAGACTTACAACTAATAATGAATAGCTTAATAAGCACTAGTCACAGATATGGACTAGATATCAACATAGACAAGGCCAAATTCATGACCATAAGTAAGAACAACCCATAACACCACCAACAGCAACTGGACCTGGAGCAGGGGAACATCGAAAGAGTTAAAAAATATGTACATCTAGGCACCGTTATAAATGAGCAATGGGACCAGATACAGGAAATAAAAATCAGGATTAAAAACAGCAGAAATATATTCATTAAAATGGCCACAGCATTTAAAGTCGTGATCTAACTATAGACACCAAAATGAGACTCTTAGGCTGCTACGTATTCTCTGTGTTATTTTATGGAATGGAAGCTTGGACACTGACGGTTGCTAACACAAAAAAACTAGAAGTATATGAAATGTGGCTCTACAGAAGGATATTTAGGACATCATGGGAAGACCGTATTACCAATGCCGAAATACTAAGAAGAATGGACAAAGCGACAAAAATCCTGACCACGATTAAAACCAGGAAACAACAATACCTGGGACATATCATGCGCAACTCTAGTAGATACGGACTCCTTCAGTGCATACTACAAAGCAACGTTGAAGGAAAAAGAAACATTGGGAGAAGAAAAATCTCGTGGCTTTTTGACTAAGCCACTAACAAAAACTTTGCTCTAACCAAAACTTGGAGGAAACTATACATAAATAATCATTTATCAAAGATCGAAAGAGAACTACGAAAATAAAAGGGTTGCGATCAAAATCCCGACAAATCCCAATCCGAACAAATCAAAATTCCGACAAATCATAATCCTGAAAAATTGATATCGCGACAAAGAAAATCATCTCAAATACTTACTTGTTAATGAGTGCTTATGCTCAGGTTAGGTAAGATTAGGTAAGATGGATCGCCATCACAATCCCGACAAATGCAAATTCCGACAAAGAAAATCATCACAAATACTTACTTAGTAATGACTACAAAGCAAAGCTGAAGGAAAAAGAAACAATGGGAAAAGAAAAATCTCGTGGCTTAACAACTTGAAGAGTTCGTTCTCCACGACAACCACAGGCCTCTTCCGGGCAGCTGTGAACCAATATGATAGCCAACATCCGGAACGGATAGGCATTTGCAGAATATTATAGCTCTGAATTTTATTCTATTTTCTACGTTAAAACGATTAAAACTTCCAATATCGTCGTGGTCATAAGAAAATTGCCTCAGTTTGACAGGAGACGAAAAAAACTTTTCAAAACTAAAATATTGTTGCTGCATGGAACGTTTTTTCTTAATTTAGTTTGTTAGGATTTATACTTTACATAAAGCAGTAATAAAAAATATTGTTATTTAATTCAAGCAAAATATATAGACTTAAGCAAAAATCACAATTAAAACCGTGATTATTTTTGGACTTGTGCGATTTACAAAAATAATTTAACAAGGTGGTCTAAATATTTCTGGCGAAATATGTCATTTCAGACAAATTGCCAATTGCTTTGGCAACGAAAATTACACGAGTCGACGAAAGAGATGAGTGTAATGTTCCAAAAGCGAAAGCTACGAATATATTCAATGACAAATTTTGCAGGAAAGAATTAATCCACGAGTTGAATTCGGCTTGATAATCCATCGAGCAAATCTAAAATACACAAAATGTTCCTCATGTTCAAGACTATCATGAAAACTATGATAATCCTGTTTCATTGTGTTCATTTCAAATAGAGTTTAGAATATGATTTTCGGCAATAGTGAGACTCTAACTTCGGCAAGCTATTAAGAAATTCTGTGATTGTAGATTTTCTTTCAAGATTCGTTGACGTCCTTTCATCTACATTTTGCCTATTAGTCTCTATAATTGTAGTAGAGGCCTTCTTAGTTTCTGGCGAATTTAATCCTTCGTGAAGCCAATCTGTTACTGTCCTCATGGATACATGCAAGGTATTGCAAAACATAGTTTTGCACACCCTGATTCTCTCATTTTTCTTATCCATGAAACATGTATAAGATACTGTCCTTCGGCTTTTACCCTCAAATTTTCTGTTTCTCACCCTTATAATATCTGATGCTGTAGTTCTTCCCATAACATAAACTTCTTTTCCTCCCAAGAGAATTTCCAGAATTTTTATAAAGTCTTTCTACCTCAATTATTTTATAGCATTTAATAGACGTCTTCGTTTTAGATTTTCTGTCGGCACATGAACATCGAACCTTAATGGCTTTTTTCTTCCTTGGGACAGTAAACTTGTTGTCTTTTCTTTCCATGTACGACCCATCTTGTTCCCGTTTTCTTTTGTTACAATTATAGTCCCAAACTCCACTTAATCTGTTTTTCATTCGCTTGCATTTTTTGTTTCCTGGATCAAAAGTTTCTTCTTCTTCCAAGGTGGTTTATATCTCATTGGGTGTCTTGTTTTTACTTTTTTGGAGCAACGTCCTATTTTTCTTTAGCGCTGTATTCATTTGCAAGCGAATCTTTATCTAGAACATTTTGGACTTCCTCTTCTGGGCTGTTTTGATTATCAACTCAATCTTCATCTGAGACATTTTTATTTTGGGTTTATTTATCAAAGACGGCACTTAAGTTTGCGCTAGAATTATCATTGACTCTACAATTATGTTCTAAAGTCTTCCCTGACAATATCTTGTTAATTGGTTTCTTGTTCTTCAATAGTAGTTATGTTATCTATAGTGAATAATAGTAATCTACATGTATTAAAGCCTTTAATTCTTTGGTGTTGTTAAGTTCTATAATCTGTGTCACAAAGTCTTCATTGTATATTAAGTTTACATCAATATATTTTTTAAGGATTTCATGGGCCTGAAGACACTCCTGCTGTAAGTTTTCTATTGCAATACAGAGCTGAGATTTTTGGAACCGTTTGCTTACATCAAGTTTTTGGGGCTGTGCTAGAGCGATAGAATCAATGTCTTCGTTTCTGATTCTTACTCTGCTCAATATTTTGAAACCTTGCGCAATTTTCATATGACGCCGATGATATGGATTAATATTTTTTCACAAGAACTCCAATTATATTTTTGGCAAAGATAAAATGAAAAATATATATTTTGACAGGAAAATTTAATCAGGATCAAAACCACACCAACATTTTAATCAGTTAAAGAAATTGTTAGCTGACGATAGGAAGATATTATTGATAAAAACACCTTAACACTTCCTTAATTACATTTCATTAATTTTAATATTACTTTTTACAAATTTTCGCCAACTTAATATTTAACTAACCCATCTAATAGAATCTTGAATAAAGTAACTGAATTAACTAACAATAGGAACTGATACAACTCTACATGAACTGATAAGATATTACTTGATTGCAGTCCACAGTGCAACAAGAATCTCTGCCTTGTGAAAAACACCGTAACACTTCCTTAATTACATTTCATTAATATTAATATCACTTTTTCACAAATTTTCACAAATTTAATACCAAACTGGCTCTTCTAATAAAATCCAGAATAAAGTGAACGAATTAACTAACAATAGGAACTGATACGACTCTACAGAGCTCCATTCTCTAGTTGATTGCAGTCGACAGTGTAACAACGAACAGATTGCAATGCAGATTTCAGATCAATTCATGTAATTTGCACGAAATGTTTACCATTATTATTTGTGTCTGTACGATTCCCCACTTAAATTCTTCCAATTCATTGATTTTGTATTTTTGTGAATCAATTCATGTAATTTGGACAACATTTTTACCATTATTGTTTGTGTCTGTACGAATCCCCACTTAAATTCCTCCAATTCATTGATTTTGTACATTTGTGCATTAATTCATTTAATTTGGACGAAATTCTTACCATTATTATTTGTGTCTGTACAAATCGCCACTTAAATTCATTGATTTTGTACATTTGTGAATCAATTCATGTAATTTGGACGAAATTTTTCCATTATTATTTGTGTCTGTACGAATCCCCACTTAAATTTGTCTAAATAATGGATTTTGTACTTTTGTGAATCAATTCATGTAATTTGGACATGTTTACCATTATTATTTGTGTCTGTACGAATCCCCACTTAAATTCTTGTATTGATATTGTACATTTGTAAATCAATTTATGTAATTTGGACGAAAATGTTACTATTATTATGTGTGTCTGTACGAATCCCCCCTTAAATTCGTCCAATTAATTGTTTTTGTACATTTGTCTTAGAATTTTCAATTTCGTAAAATAACAATTAATTAAACGTGTGCCATAGAAAAGTTACATGTGTGACTTTTTGCGTGACCTGTTACCGTATTTGGGTAATTGGTAAATGGCAATTTCTAATTGGTAAATGGTAAATTCGTCCAATTCATTGATTTAGTACATTTGTCTTACAATTTGCAATTTCGTAAAATAATTTATTAATTGTAAGCCATAGACCAGTCATATTTCTAATTGTATTTGGGTGATTGGGATTTGTATTGATACTTATATTTTATTAACCACTAACCACGCACACCTACACACTATTATATTTGATAGTGCGTGGGTGCGATTATTGAACTGGCTACTAAATATTAACAGTCGTCGCCTTGAGTCTGTAAGCCTGACAAACTTTCTGCACGTTATTAGTGCACATTCTGTTCACCTGGACACAAACTTTTAACCACCCCACCTGACGGTCCCTCGTAAAATCGCAGCCTTCTTTAATTAAAGTCCAACGTAATTTCCGGTGCACGTGGCGGCTCGGAGTTGGGATGAGAAAATTGCAAAGTGCGCAAGTCGATCACAACTTTTAACATCCTCGCTAGAAATTAACAACGGGAACGTCGTTCTTGATTTTTAAGAAATATTTAGAGCATATTCTCGCAAATATATGTAAAACTTATCTAAGCTGCAGGTGATATTGTAATGTTATAAGAAATACTTGTTAAATAACTGATATAAGCTACGGCTAATGTAATTTTATAATTAATGCAAGTTAACTAACTAATGTAAACTACAGGTAATGTCATGTTATAACAAATATATGTTCAATATTTTTTTTTTAAGGAATTATAGAGTATTAGATGAGAAGTAGATGAGGACTAGTTTTTGTAAGGGCAGTAATCATGGCGTGAAATTTCAATTAAAAAAATACCCGTACATCTTCTTAGTTTATAAAATACATTGAGTAGTTTGTATTGCTTCTGTTAAATATCAAATTGTATTATTGGCTAATAATTGATTAATTAATAACAGAGGCGGGACATATGTGCCTTATTTGTTTATAATATATAAGTCGATTACGATGACTCACTGTAAGCCGCGCTTACGAAAAAAATATAAGGGCATTGAGTTACTGGTACACAGGGAGTGCTGTGTAAGTTCATGCAGGGCAATGACTGGGATAAATACGCCATAAGTAAGTGGGTGTTGCTTATAGAGAAATTATGTGGTACCTATTGTTTTGGCGTTACAACGTGGAAAATTATGAATTAGGTGTTGGAATGGATTAAAAGTCAGTATCTAAGCTACAATATGTATATCAAATGTATGTGTTTCGACATGCGCAATTAGATTGTAATATTCACATAACGGAGAGTTGTGATCTTTTATAACTATAGTATTCACATAAGGGAGACCTGTTATCCTTTACAACTGCGGTGCTCACATAAAGGAGAGGTATTTCCTTGTGTTCTTTATTACTACAGAATTTACATAAAGGAGAGGTGTGTCCTTGATTCCTTTATTACTACAGTACTCATATAAAGGAGAGGTATGTCATTGTGTTCTTTATAACTACAGTACTCACATAAAGGAGAGGTATGTCATTGTGTCCTTTATAAGTATACTACTCATAAAGGATATGTTTATAACTGCAGTATGTTATGTAAGTAAATACTTGTATTACTAGGTAAAATGGCGAAAATTTATATATTAAATATGATATCAAGTTAAGGTGACGTTTGAAAAAAAAAACCTTGCCTTATCACTTCTCAATAATATAAAATGTAAGTAAAGAAAAACATACATTTTGCTTACCCAAGCTATGTGCCAAAACATACACAATATTTTGAGTCACGTAGAATACACAGGGTGTTCTGAAAGAACCTAAATTTTGCTATTTTCAAATGGATAAGACATCTTCAGATTAACAATCACAAATTCGAAATCGACAAAAACACTAAACTTTTACATAATACCAACAAAGGTCGGACACAAACACTATTAGAATCATACAAAATTTCATAAATTTCAAACCACTCTATACATTTTTAAATAAGTTATACGATATTTACCAAAATAATATTACATAATAATAAATTTATAACCATCAGTCATGTCACTCCAACATTTCAATTCAAATATTTAAACTTAAATTTTAATAAAACGGAATATAAATACATGTAAGAACTTTTACAACCATTTAACAATATACCCCACTTAAACTAATATAACAACAACACTTTAAACATACCTAATAATATTGATTTACTGTAGAAATAGCCTCCGAAGATATCGGTCATTATCGGTCGAAAGTAGTCAGGCATATAAATAAAAACATTTATAAAACTATAAATAAATATATAAATATAAAAGACCTAATTACTTTACCAGTAAGTACGAGAAACAAAACATAATATAAAAATTTTAATATAAAGATAATTGCGAAGAGGTATAATAGTATGTATATGTACATAATAGTAAACATTTGCCTAATCCAGACACAGGAAATAGGAAAAAATGACTAAATAAATAACTTATTAATAATGAAATCAATTATCAATAATGAAAAAATATTAAACGAAAAATTGATCGTTACTTGACGCAGATTCTACGACTTCACAGAAATATGCTTATGACCCCTAGTGGTAACATCCAATTACAAAAATATTTTTATGTAAAATAATGACGGTTCAAACACGAAATCAATCAAATGTAATCACTTTTGTTTTAGTTACAGAGGTAGAACGTTCCAAGTTAAATTATGTAAATGTAATCCTCATACACCGGCTCTGCCGATGCTTGTCTATACCTTTTCAAGTTCAAATTGAGACCAATCACATTCAAATTGAGACCAATCAATTTCAAATTGAGCCCAATCAATTTCAAATTGAGACTAAACCAAATGAAGTTGACACTAAACAATATCAAGTTGAGAGTAAACAAATAAAATTTATTGTGACGACATAATTAATTGAGAATATAAACTTCTCAAATATAAATATGAACCAAAATAAAATAACCTTAAAAATACACCCCACAAACATCTCAGACCACTACCCCATCCAAACCACTATCAACCTACACACAGAGAAAACCGAAAATGCCGAATACCAGCAGAAAAAAACAAAGAACACAAAAATCAGCAAACAACTAAAGCAAATTAAAGAAGAAAACATTACTACTTTAGAAGAGCTCGCAGCACACATGGAAAATATAATTTAAAAAAAACAGTACGAAAGGAGAATCAAAAGAAGTCCTGGGAAGCCCTGAATAAACGAAGAAATAATGGAAAACATATCAACAAGAAACCACCTATATTACAAACATAGGAAATTCCCCTACAACACCCACATAAAAGAAAACTACATTAAGCAGAGACAAAAGACAAGAAGACTAATTAAAGAAACAAAACAAGCATACAATAAAAATATCCTAGAACAAATAAGTTTCAACCCCAAAAAAACCTGGCAAACTTAGAATAGCTTAACCAATAAATAAAATAAAAAACAACACACGAAAATCACACAAATAACAGCAGGAAATTGCAAAACGGAAACGAACAAGAAAAAAATAACCAACAATTTCAATCACTACTTCGCAACAATAGGCGAAAAACTCGCGAAAAAAATACCAAGCAACCAACACGCAACGAAAAACAACACCAACCCACCCAGCGCCCAACCATTAAATAATGAAAAAGCTAAAACAGAAATCACCGACTCTACCGAAGAAGAAATATCACAAATAATCAAATCACTGAAAAACAACAACGCCTTGACAATATTGTCAACAAGGCTTTGACAATATTACAAATAACATACTAAAGACAAACAGCAAACATATCACACCAATACTAACAAAAGCAATAAACAAAACCTAAAAATCAGAAAAATTCCCAGATAGCCTCCTATAAAAAATAAAAAATCCTCCTGGAATCCTAAGCATCACTGCCCTTATACCATTAGTACAGAGACCTACAGATCATCTGATACAAAGAATATGACGAATTATCCCCCACACCCCTTAATTTAATTTATATGTTCGTATTAAAAATGCCACGCTACATAAAAAAAGCAGAAGTAGTACATCTCAAGAAGCAACTGTATGCTGTTTATAGTAATAATGGAGATTGGAAAACCCTTGCTAATACGATGGGCCTGAACATGAATTTAAACATATTCAATTACTTCGATCAAGTCCATATAGCCCTTTGTTAAACCCGATTTTGAATGCATGGCCAGTCATGAAATCTGGCGTGAAAGCAGATTTGGAGGTACAAATGCCATACAGTTTGAATGGAGAAGGCAGGCATAATATGACACATACATAGTTTGGCCTTCAAAGATTGGAAAACATAATTAATGAAAACGTAAAAAAAAAATGTTTGTTATTAATTGTGCAAGATTTGTGGCAGGTATCCAAAAATGTATTCCTGCTGGGTTGAACATGGAAGAGATGTACTTTTAGTTTAGTAGTTTATTCCTTAGATTGTTTTAATATTTATTCTATAATGTTAATATTTAATATAACATGAATGAATAAATTATATTATAATAATATTTCGTTAATACACATATTGGTAATATTATTCAAACTGAAATTGTTTAATGTCAACTTGATTTTGATTAATCTCAATTTGAAATTGAATATCTCATTTAGAAATCGTTAGATCTCAAATTGATTTTGTTTCAATTCAATTTGAATTTGATTGTTTCCAATTTGGAATTGATTGGTCTCAATTTGAATTTGTTACATCCCAAAATGAAATTGATTTGTCTCATTTTGAACTTGAAAAGGTATAGAAGCCGACCTCTGCTTTCGAATGCAGTACGCAAATCCAAAATCAACAAATGTCACACACGGATTGATTGATTTAACATTGGCAACTATTATGCAGAAACGTTCAAATAGAAGAAGAAGCCCTTGGCTTCTGGCCAAAGCCTGTATTTTGTGGAAAAGCATAGTCACTCTTCAATTTTTAGTTGCAGGTTTCATAACACGGACATGGTCATAGTCACACCTTATGTAAATATTTGTTAATCGCACGCTATACTATTCTTGAATAAAAACAGGTAACCATCTCCATGAAGCAGTGGCGCTGTTTCTCGATAAAGCTGCCAGTCAGAGATTATGGACTTAAACTCAACTTCAACATGAAATCTAGGAAGATCCAAGGAAGATTTCATAGGCATAAACACTAAATAAGGTCATAAATTAGTTAAAAATTAGTTATTACTATCGTCTTGTTTCACTTCGCTTTTCTTAATCTTAATCTTCTTGGTCCACAAAAAACGCATAACTAAATAATATATTTTTCTGTATCGGCAATGGATCATGAATTAATTTTTATTTGGCGCAGTATTTGAAGTATAACAAACGAAACTTATGAAGTCAAGTAATGATAAAAGTCAATCAAATTTGTTTAGTCTATCGCCCAGCATCTACTGTCTGAATCATCCAGCATCTACTAATATGTACTGTAGATATGTTTTCTTCAAGAGAAGTATGAAGGTATGTTCTTTGTTAAAAAAACAAAGCCAGTTGTGTTAAAACGGTTTTGTAATGAGAAATGTTTTATTCATTACTTTATGAGAAATTATTTCGATGAAATTTTGATATCTTTCTGAGATTATTTGCCGACCTGTGGAATTGAACTCCCCCAGCGCCTGGCTGTATTTATTTTCAATTATGTATTTTACGGTATCGTTTTGAAACGTCTGAAATTCAACAGTGTTTATCTTTGGGAGGACCGTAGCGAGGCATAAATATCAAGGTGGAGGAGCCAGGCGGGAGACTCCACGGCAAATACTGCGCGGTGTGTAAATATTGGGGGAGAATTTGTTGGGCCGGGGTGGGACACACGTCAGCCGGCCTCCCAGGATTCGGGAAATTAGTGCGTTGTTTTCCGCAGCCCCAACACCGCAGCCGGCGCTCTTCGGAACGGCGATTAGACGGCGAGGAACTCCCCCGCAGCCCGCGAGTGCGGATGGATAATTGTATTTTCATCCGAGCGAAAATCGCGAGTTAAAAGGAAATGTTGCGGGGGAAGCCGATAACTAAGATAAGTAAGTTATGCAAAGCGAGAGCAACGAAATTAGAAAAGATTAACATCGATACATCCTGCAGGTTATATTGTAGCGGTTCGCGTTTTTAATTTCCGTTCTACAGTAAGCGATATCGATTAGGTTTTTTAATACTAATGATAACATTCGTTAATACCTAGACAACGTTATTTTAAAGAGAAACTAAATCTGGTGAGCTTGTGATCAGTTAAATTGCGAATGTATGTAAAAATAAAACTGGATATACACGAAATAAAATTCCTAGAGATCTGATCTTTAACGATATTCACTTACTCATTTGACGATGGCAACACTGTTAGTACAGCCCAATTGGTTACATTGATGCACTTGATTTCTCTCTCTAACGAGCTCTAATATTAATCTAATATTAACACATGGTAACAATGAACAGGGTTAATGAACATGAGTCGAATTCCAAACTCATTAAGCTACTTGCCTTTTGGAGGGGTATTTAACCTTAGGGCGTTCTGGGTAGTCCAGTATATTTGAATATGAAGAGATGGCTTCTAGGTTGTGGGGCTTGGTTTGGAATTTGCGGAATATTTCTTTATGGCAAATGTGTATTGGTAGGATGTTGGTGGTTTTGTTAAAGGATTCATTATTGATATTGTAGAGAGGATTAGTTGGATTTCTGATTTTGGTAATGGTTCGCAGTGCTGCGCGTTCTGCAACTTCGAGATTTTTAATGGGAGTTATGCGGCAGAAGGAGAAAAGGATGGAGCCATAATCAAGGACGAAATAGATTTATAAATTTGGGCAGCAGTTTTAATAGATGCTCATTGTCGTCTATATGTCAGCTTCCTGAATATTTTTGTTCCAGTTTTCGTAATATGTTTGGCGTTCTTTGTGTCTTGGTTGAAGTTTAGTTTGTTGTTGATTGTGATGCCGAGATATTTGCACGAGCTTTGTGGGAAGATTTGGTTGTTGTCAATTTGAATGGAGAGAGAATTGGGTGGAATTTCGTAGAAGGGAATCATGAATTGAACTTTGTTGGGATTGCTGTGAAGACGCCATATCTTGAACGAGGTTTGGGTTTTATCCATATGGAGTTGAAGGTTTGCGACAGTCGATGGGATGTTGGCGGAATGAGACACCAGAGCTGTGCCGTCGGCATGTTAAATGATGTAGGAGTTGGGGTTGAAGTGTGCAGGGTTGCTATTGTATATATCATGACAGTAGGTATTGTAGAGGTATTGAGATAAAGGGGAGCCTTGTGGGAGGCCTTGTTCGATTTTTATCGCTGATGAAAAGCAATGTTTGCGTTTTACTCTAGCAGAGCGGTTTTGGAGAAAAAAGTTTGTTAAGGCAAGTAAGTAGTTAGGAGTTCCTAATTTGTGAAGCTTAAAGAGGCGTCCCTTGTGCCAGATGGAGTCAAATGCGCGATGGATGTCAAGGAAGAGGGTTGCGGATTTTTTTCTTCTAGGTGGACTGCTTGAATATTAGACGTGAGTATAGTAAGTGGGTGGGAAGTGTATCTGTCTAGGAATATTATCGTGGCCCGGTGCAGAGTTTCTTGATGATGTGGGGTGGGGAATCATTGGTTGATGCAGACTGTTGTTCGTACCAGTCATTGACTTCCATTAATTTAGTTGGATCATAGGCAACGTTGGAATCGATTTTGAAGAATTTTCTGTAGTGTTCAGCGAATATTTTTGCAATTTGTTGGTCGCCTGTGCATTTCTGATTTGTTGCAGGGTTTACGATACAATGGCATTTATCTGGGCGCTTATATTTTGAAAGTTTATTTATTTGTGTCCAAAACTGCTTGCCTTTAGAATCATTGTTCCGTTGTTCCGACTTCTCGGTATTATTGAATAAGTGTTCGAATATTCTTGTTTAGGTCGTTGAATTTCTTTCTTAGTGGTGAATCTTCAGACCGTTTAATGTCTCGGTATATCTGTCGTTTTTGTTTTAATAGGTTAAGGATAAACGGGGGAAGAGGGTCATTGTAGTATGAGGTAGTTTGTAGTTTATATATATATATATATATATATATATATATATATATATATATATATATATATATATATATATATATATATATATATATATATATTACTTGGTGGTTAACTGAATACTTTACTCCATCCCATGCATAAATTACTAGATAATCGAATTTTTGGGCATGCGTGCGCTCGACGGGATGTTTCAATTGTGGATCCATTAATGCGCCCGAAATAATTAACGCGTCAGAGCCAATTAAGACCGAATCAACGCGCGCTTTGCATAATGGCGCTTTTTGGCCGTTAATTCCCGCGACGCTCGCGTACACCGACCAGCCAGCGACGACGACGCCGACGCCGCGCCAGAGCCGGCTCCGGCGTCGTCGCAGGAGTTCCGTTTTAATATTTCTACTTATGCTAATCGGCATTTGCATTCGGGTACCCGGGAATTAATCCGGCGCGCCTGTTTCGCGACAGAAATTTTCATTTAATTACGGCGGCAGCGCCCGTCACGTCACAGATACGGACGCGCTACCCGAAACAAAACACTGACGTAACAAAAATTAATGCCAGCGCGGGGTAACTGCACAACGGCACACGATAATTACGAAATTAGGGGGGGTATGCTAATTCCACTAGACTTTTGTCAAAGTCGCTTAATTGCCGGAAACGTAATTACGACGGATGGTGGGCGGCATCAATTTTGGAAAGGTTTTTACTTAAGATACAGATTATCATAATACATACTGACTTGGTAGAGTAAATCCCGCTTCCTAGCCATGTAATGTAATATACTATTCACAATAACATGACATTTGTCAAACTGACGGCAAGGGTTTTTATGGTACAATGTTCAACTTATTTTTATTACTTCTGAGGTGGATTCTGGTACAAGCGAATATTAAACGGATGATACATTTACAGTTTTTAATACTCTAAAAAATATTCCTTGGCGCTTTTTCTCTAAAATTAATAGGGAAGCTAATACTTACACATATTTAATTTTACATATTAAATTCCTATGTTCGCCCCTCGATATACCGGTTTTTTTTCTTTATTACACATAACATTGATAATGTATAACTGGTTGCCTGCACCTACCTGCAAGGAATGTTCCTATGTGTAATTCTAAAAAAAAAAAACAACTCATTAGCGGCGTAGGTGTAGGCTACCAGTTATACAATATCAATTTTGGCATCCGTTACACGAGAGGTTATGTTTTTATCAACAAAGAAATCGGTAACGGTAAACAAAACAACATAAAAAGTAAAGTGTGGGCGAAGTCTAATATCCCAGCAAGTTTTCAAAATGCCCTCCCTGTCGTTCAAGGGAATACACGAGGCGGTCTTTGAAGCAACGCAGAGTGTTCCTAATGTATTGTGGACATATGCCATTACATGCAGTACGTGTACGGCCTTTCAATTCATCTACGTTATGTATTTGCACGTCATTATAAATTTTACGTTTCAGGTAACCCCAAAAAAATAATCATTTGGTAACAAATCAGCTGATCTTATGGGCCATACTATGGGCCCAAACCTGCCAATCCAGCGTCTTCCAAATGTATTGTCAAATAAATTCCTGACGGCATTAGTAGAAAGTGCTGGAGCCCCATCCATATGTAACCAAGGTTCATCAACGTTCAGCGTCTCAATTGATGGAATTATGTGGACTCGCAACTGGTCCAGAAATTTTGCTGCACCGAGATGTCCATCATTAAAAAAATGGGCCAATAAGTCTCGTATTAATTATTCCAACCCACACATTTACTTTTTGAGGGTACTGTGTGCGGGCTAGATTTTGGGCATGAGGATTTGTACGGGACCAATAACTAAAGGATTAATGAAGAGAAAATGTAATATTTTTCAATTGATGAATGTAGGATACAAACCGAAAATTCTTAGAGTTGACCTCGCCATTCATTGTAAATGTAGCTTCGGTGAAAACAATTTTTTTCAAAATTTCTACATTTTCGTTTAACAAATTAAACATTGTTTCGCAAAAATCTGCCCTTTTTTCTTTATTTTCCTCGAAAAGCACTTGGTGGTTTTATATTTTGTACGGCTTATAATTGAATTCTTTCAAGGTTTTGTACACCGAATTGTATGATATATCATTTTGTATATATTTTATATATATTTTATTTATATCAATATTCTTTCCAGTATTTTCGTAAGTCCGGCAACCGTGCGGTCTTTCTTAGCGCAGCTCCAATGCCGTGTTTGCGCCGTGTGTATATATCTATTTTTATATACTAGCTCTTCTATTAACCTAACTTATATTTTTCTTTTATCTTTATTTCGTACCTTGGTACGTTTAGCTTACCCTTTTATGATCTTCTATAGATTTACACTATTATTTAACTTGTGCACGCGTGAATTATAGTCGATTACCTCTCTGTATTGCTCGATTTATCGGGTTAGATACGGGAGCAATATCAAACACGACCACCACGTCCGTCACCTATCTATTAAGTTTTCAAGTTGAAGATTCAGTTCGATTCAGAGAGTTCGAAAATGTAAAACTGATAAATTTGACGAAAACAGCGTCAATGTCAGAGAAGATACCATTTATTTTTCGAAATCACTATTTTCAGTCTTTTCGCGATAATTCAGGAACCTATCAAAAAATTCAGATTTGTTTCAGATTCTCAATCGCCATTAAATTGTGCTTTTTCTCTAATTTAAGCGACCTCGTATATCTTATCATTTCAGAGATACAAATGAAAGGTTAGTGTTACGTAATCGAAGGACCAGGCGGGTGATCGCCAATTTAAATGATAAGGTAATTAAAACTCGTCGTTTTGGAAATAATGTGGACTATAATTTAATGCGTAACAATAATCAATACACAGCGATGTAAACCGGTGAAGGTAACGAATTGAAGTCTGCTCTGCTCTCATCATCAATCAGCTTGTAGCGTCCACTGCTGGACATAAGCCTCCCTTAGTTTCTTCCATTCTTCCCGTTGTTGCGCTGTTTGTATCCAGTTGGGTGTGATACGTTTTAAATCGTCGCTCCATCTCGTAGGAGGTCGTCCTCTACTTCTATAGGCCTCTTGTCTAGGCCTCCATTCGACAATTCGTTTTGTCCACCTGTCATCCGTCATTCGTGCTACGTGGCCTGCCCAGTTCCACTTCAGGCTGGCGATCCTCTCTACTGCATCTGCGACTCCAGTTCTCTGCCGTATTATAGTGTTTGGAATTTTGTCTCGTAGTTTTATTCCTAGCATGGACCGCTCCATAGCTCGCTGTGTGACCTTGATTTTGTATATGGATTTTTTTGTCAGTGTAAGCGTTTCAGCTCCGTACGTTAGGACAGGTAATACGCATTGGTCGTACACCTTTCTTTTTAAGCACATGGGTATATCAGCTTTAAGTACGTGTCGCAGCTTACCAAAAGCGGCCCAGGTTAGTCCCACTCGCCTGTAGAGTTCATTCGTTTGGTTATCTCTACCAATTCGAATCTCGTGTCCAAGATATTTGTATGAGACAGTCTGCTCTATTTTTACATTATCCACTGAAATGGTTTCACTCAACACCAGGTTTGTCATAATTTGTGTTTTAGCGTAGTTGATCTTTAGGCCAACCTGGTGTGAGGCAGAGTTTAATTTGTCGAGCATTCTTCTGGCTTCGTCAACACAGTCTGCTATAAGCACAATATCGTCGGCGAAGCGCAGATGGCTTAGTTTCTCTCCGTTGATGCTGATCCCCAGATGTTCGAAGTCTATCTTCTTAAACATGTATTCAAGCAGTGTAGTGAATTATTTGGGCGAGATATTGTCTCCCTGCCGTACCCCTCTTTCTATGCCGAATTTGTTGGTGTCTTCATGCAGTCTCACGCATGCAGTTGCATTTCTGTATATGTTATTGATTAGTGCGGAGTATCTGTGGTCTATACGGCATTCAGCTAGTGCTTCAATTAGTTTTCGTTGGTTTATGGAGTCGAACGCCTTTTCGTAGTCGACGAATATGAGGACTAGAGGCTTATTGTACTCGACACATTTTTCAACTAGTGACTTGACTACCTGTAGGTGGTCGTTTGTGCCAAAGCCTGCTCTAAAACCTGCTTGCTCCTTGGGTTGGTAAAAGTCTAGCTTAGATGTTAGTCGCTTAGTTATGATCTTCATAAACAGCTTATAAATGTGTGAAAGGAGGCTGATAGGCCGGTAGTTTGCGAGGTCTGTTGGGTTTCCTTTTTTGTGCATGATGATAATCAACGCATTGTTCCATTTTGACGGGATGTTCTCCTCGCTGAGGCACTTGTTGAACAGAGTGTGAAGTGCTTGGATAAGTTCTTCTCCGCCCTCTTTTATGGCTTCTATCACGATTTCATCTTCACCCGGGGCCTTATTATTTTTCATTTCCCTCAGTGAAATTTTGATTTCCTCAATTGTGATGTCAGGAATATCCTCGGATCCTCGGTTTAAGACTTTGGGTATTTTAGGGTATACATGGTGGTTGTCTGTTAGTTTATATAGTTCTCTGTAGAAGTTTTCAATTATGTCTATGATCTTGTATTTATTGGTTGTTATGTTTCCATTTGCATCTGCTAATTTATGGATGTCGTTTCTTCCAATAGCTAGTTCTCTGTTCATTACCTTCATACTTCTGTTCCTTTCTATAACTTCGGATATCTTTTCGGTGTTGAATTTACGTTTATCTTTCCGCGTCTCTTTCGATATTTCTTTATTTAAGTTTCTATATTCCTGTGAGTCTTTATCTTTTAGGTCTCTTCGTTGTTTCATAAGCTGTTTTTTGTGTGTACTTAATTTTCCACTCTTCCTTTCCACTTTAGATTTGCATTTACTTACTGCCTCTTTTAGCGTAGTAACGATGGTATCATTTACTTCTTCAAGCCTCATGTTCGCTAGTCCTTGTAAGTTTGTTTGTATTATTTGTTTGTATGTATCTGGTTGTTCAATAGTTGTCCATTTGTTAGTTTCTTGTTTTTTGGTTAGGTTAGATCTTTCTTTTTTTATGTTTAGCACTACCTTTGCCCTGACCATTCGGTGATCGCTGCCAACTGAGCATTTGTTTAGTACTGTGACATCTTGTATTATGTCCTTCCTGTCGCTTATGATGTAGTCTAATTCATTTTTTGTGACTCCATCTGGGCTCCTCCATGTCCACTTCCGCGTTATTCTTTTTTTGAAAAATGTGTTTATTGCGTAGAGGCCATACTGTAGTAAGAATTCCAATAGTCGGTTTCCCCTTTCATTCCTTTGGCCTAGTCCGTAGTTTCCAATGGAAATTTCTTCTTCTTGATGTTTTCCGCCAATTTTGGCATTAAAATCGCCAATTAGAAGTGTGTATTGGGCCTTGGAGTAGCTCATAGCTGTGGCAACGTCTTCATAGAAACTCTCGACTTCTTCGTCTGCGTGGCTGGTAGTGGGAGCGTATGCTTGCACGATTCTAAGATTATACCTTTGGTTTATTCTAAGTATTAAATAGGCGACTCTTGAGCTTATGCTTCCAATCTCAGTGATGTTCTTGGCATGTTTCTTGTGAATGATAAAACCAACTCCTCTTAGGGTGGACTCTTCTTCTCCTCTGTAGTAGATGATGTTTCCTGATTTTAGTGTCATTTGGCCTTCACCCTTCCTCCTGAATTCACTAATACCTACTACGTCCCATTTAATGTGTAGAAGTTCTTCCTCTAGTTCTAGTACTTTTTCTTCGGTTGACAAGGTTCGGGTGTTGTATGTGGCGATTTGCAATTTTCTTCTTTTGTGGTAGCCTGATCCAATCCGGGTATTCTTCGCACCCTCCGTTCTCTGTCTGTGCCGATCGCTACCGTGATCGGAAGACTTCGAACTGCCGGACACTGAGGGCCTTCTACTGTTGTTGTCTCTCATAAGGGGATTTTAGCCGATGACCTACCACGCTGGCAAGTGCGGGTTGGTAGGTGGGTTACTTTTACCCATTGTGTGTAATTACATTTCCTTAATTACTGATCGTACGGTTATTCCGCCGCGACACGGTCGACAGAGCCTCGTTCGTTATCTAGCAGTAGGTACCAACGTGCAGGTGAGGTTGTCATTTGAGATGGACTTACAGTGTTTTTGCTGCCAACTCCTTACCTACCTTACAATTAAGGTAGGTGCTCTGCACTCTTACAATTAATAATTTTTGAGTTATTGGGGTGGGGTGCAATTTGAATTGTGCACCGCGAGGGGTGGCTTGAAGATGATCCCTGATTGGTGCGGCATTTCGTTTAGGTAAGCCATGTTGCCACACTTATCACAAGCCTTAGGTAATTCCTCTATCTGGAATTTCTGAGGATTCCTAATGCCGTCCAATAAATATATTTTCCATTTCCCGGTCGCTAATTGTATTTGCCGAAGTGGCAATCCTTGCTCAATAAACGGCTTAAGGTGCCTATTGATCTTCATGCGCACCGTACTTTACTTAAGCACTTCTCGGTGAACATAATGGCTAAATAATAGATACCCCAATAAATTGTCTTTTCAATCTTAATACTACAAATGTATCGGCTGCAATAAAGCCCGACTACTGCGATTACACTTTAACCGATTTGGGGTTTGACGCTGTGCAATAGCGCCGAAACAGTTAGCATCGAAAAATTTACCACTCTGAATAAGGATGGATGCCAAATAAATCCCACCTAGGAGTCTTTCGAGATTTGGAACTACAATCTAATACTTAAGATACGCTCGATGAATCTTGTAACCCCAAAGAGGTCACGACTAGGGGGACTAAGAAACTGAATTGATCATTGCGATATAAAAGCGCAAAATTGTCTATTTCGGGTATATCACCCAACACAGGCCAATACTCAACTCTTCAGCGAATGCAATATATACGGGGAAATATCCTTAGGTGCCACAAAATATCGTAAATATAGCCTTGAGGCTACTCTCCAGTTGGACCGGAGAAAAATCTTGGGGGTAATGGCAAGGCCGGGAAGTAAAATTTTCGGTCGAAGAGGCTTGCGCACAAGATCGTAATTGTTCGAATATTTTGTGTCTCCCTAAACAATTGGATGGTTTCTTGGGTGCTAGTAAGTGTATCATTTTCTTCTTTTATAGTTTATCTTTAGAAATAATTTAAAAAATTACACAAATAATATATTTACAGGCTGAACTATGATTGATGAGAGGCTGATTTAGAGAGTACAGCTGATGGCCAATCGAAGTAAGGAGCTAGTTTTCTTATGTACCCTTACTTGAATAAATACGTTCTATATATAATATATTTAGAAATTTAATTCTTGTGTCATTATGCATCCGATTAATTAGTTTTTTTTTTAATTTTAATTAAACAAAGAACTAAACATACAATGCCTTAACGAAGAAACAAATCGACATTTCAAACCACTCTATAATTTTTAAAATCATCTATAAGACATTTAACAAAACAAAATTACACATTAATAATTAAAAAACGTCAGGTCTATCATGGTCTGTCTTGCTCATGAATTATATAATAATAATAATAATAAATCAATATAATTAATGTAACTGTACCTACAGTTTATAAAAACAATTAGGGTCTTTCTATCATTGTGGGGCTGTGCACCTGCAAACGATAGCAGAAAGCGCCATTCATCACGACGAACTACTTGTTTGTGACGGTTCCACTTCTTGTAATAGAGCATTTTCAGGGAACCCGATCATCCCAGCAGCCGTATCACTTTTACATATAGATTTAAACGGGATCAAATGCGTTTGCTCCGTCGAAAATAAATAGATAAAAAAAACGGGAATTCATCCCGTGGGATCGCAAACATCGTTCCTCCCCGTCGGATATCAAACGGGTTTACTAGTTTGCACGTTCCTTAACTCCAGATAGATACGTAACGCCGTTTCCGATAGTTTGCCCCCGGTAAACAGGGTATAAATATCGCCGTCCGGGCGTCGTAAATATATTGACGGCTCAATGTAAATCCCGCCAGCCGCCCCCGCCCCAATTTCGCGCCGCCGGACCTGCCGGCGCCCTTTGATCTCGCCTAGGCGATTCTGCTCTCGCGATTAGCGTCTGCTCTCGCGCCGCCCCCGCACGCGCAAGCCGTAACACCCTCGACCGTAACTTACGCTTATACACCGCACATACACACATTATCGCAACACAATCCTCTATGTTGGAGCAGGCCCCCGCTGTGCCGTGTGTAATTCAACGATACAGCATACGGATACGACTCGTGTTCCGTCAATTAGCAATAATTGCGGTCTGTGTAAGCGATGATTAAACAACGCGTTAGTTCGGGCGAATACCGCGTGTGTATGCATTAGATTGGCTGCGGGCGTTTTTAATCGAAGAATATATCATCGGAGACCGTCTGCTCGTTCTCCCCGTTTCCGGTCCCAGCCCGGACGTGTAAAATTGGCGCCTGTGCGAATTGATTAATGCGGATCGGGTGCAATTCCTTCCGGTGAGGGCCCCCGGCTCCGCTCCGCTACCCCCGACCAAGAATGGAAAAATCATCGTCGCGCACATTTATATAAACCGGCCGAAATAGGTCAAGCGGCAATATTCAAATTTATATGATTTCCATTTCTAAATTCGCGCGGCGCGAATCGATTCGCATATCTTAGAGGCCCTGTTTTGTTTCTCTTTTTTATTACCGTCACTTCGGGCGTCTCTTTGTTCTCGAATTCAATCGATGACGTCCCTTTTCAACATTTTAATTACGTATGTTAAGATTTAATGAAGCCGTGCGCCTATACAGGGTGTTAAAAAAAGAATGTAAAATATTTAAAGGGGTAGTAGTATGAACCACAACAAAGAAAGAGGTCTTGATAAACATGGGTCCTTAAAGTAAGATTGTTAGAAGATTCAAACAATTGGATATACTTTACAGTAATTTATTAATAGATCATTGCATATTACAAGTTTTAGAGTAGAATTTAACATAAAGACGTTTGTAAGAACGAGTACTCCATAATTATAGCATAAAGTCGTATACCATGAATACACCTGAAGTCGTTGATTTAATAATCAACAACGTGTAATCTCAACCGACATAAGCTGCATGGTGTCCACCATGATGACCACCATGATGGCCATGATCGTAGCCGTGTCCTCCACCATGATGGTGATGGCCATGTCCGTCTGCCGCGGCTTCTGGGTCCGGCTGAGGTATTGCTGTGGCCAGCAAGACCACGAAGGCGAGGAGAACCAGAACAGTCTGTAGAAGAGACAAAAATTAATCTGTATGAGTATATAATTATTACTATACATTTTAGTAATATCCCATTTCCAAATTTAAAGTATTATTGATTAAATTAGTAAACCGAAAAAATAAAATAAAATTTGACAACATAATTCAATTTGTTAATTTGTAAGTATATCAGATTTTCAGATTACTAGAAGTAAAACAAAATTTGAGAACATTTACAAGATAACTGTAATTTCATTTTCACTTAGAAGCAATTTGAAATTTTAAGACAATGCAAAAATAATCTATTAACAAAAATAGGTTGTTATTCTCAATATTCTCAGATTCGTAAAATATGCAGGTATTAAAAAAATTAGAGAAATAATAAAATTTTCAACTTTTCCATTCTTTAATTATCGCGTAATTTCATTAAACTTTTCAGGATTACTAAGATTAAGTATTTCAAAGTTCAATGTGAGGAAATTTTAATTAAATTTAGTGGCAATAACAAAGTGCATTTTTGTAGAACGTAAAATGAAAATTATAACTATTTCTAAATGAACTTGTCTTTTGAGAAATATTGTGAAAAACATGTGTAGTATAATGAAAAAGATAACACTTTTTAATTGAATCTGACTATAATAGTGAAACGTAGTAAAATGAAAAAGAAGCAATTTGAAATTTGAAGACAATGCAAAAATTATCTGTCGAAAAAATAGGTTGTTTGTTATTCTCAATATTCTCAGATTCATAAGATATGCAGATATTAAAAAAAAAAAATTAAAGAAATAATAAAATTTTCAATTTTTCCGTTCTTTAATTATCGCGCAATTTCATAAAACTTTTCAGGATTACAAAGATTAAGTATTTTAAAGTTCAATGTGAGGAAATTTTAATTAAATTTAGTGGCAATAACAAAGTGCATTTTTGTAGAACGTCAAATGAAAATTATAACTATTTCTAAATGAACTTGTCTTTTGAGAAATATAGTGAAAAACATGTGTGGTACAAATGAAAAAGATAACACTTTTTAATTGAATCTGACTATAATAGTGAAATGTAGTAATATGAAAAAGAAGCAATTTGAAATTTGAAGACAATGCAAAAATAATCTATTGAAAATATTTGGTTTTTATTCTCAATATTCTCAGATTCATAAAATATGCAGGTATTAAAAAAAATGAGAGATATAATAAAATTTTCAACTTTTCCATTCTTTAATTATCGCGCAATTTCATGAAACTTTTCAGGATTACAAAGATTAAGTATATTAAAGTTCAATGTGAGGAAATTTTAATTAAATTTAGTGGCAATAAAAAAGTGCATTTTTGTAGAACGTAAAATGAAAATTATAACTATTTCTAAATGAATTTGTCTATTGAGAAGTATAGTGAAAAACATGTGTAGTATAATGAAAAAGATAACACTTTTTAATTGAATCTGTCTATAATAAATTACTTCTAATTTTTTTGAATAGAATTGTATCACAAAATGTATATAATAATAATGATAATAATAATATTTATTCCGTGTTTGTACAATAGCTTTAACTTTGCAAGTGAATTTACACTATGACTTTTCAAGTCAGATATATGATTATTTATAATATGACTCGTACAAGTATTTAAAACATTTAATAAAAAGAGTAAAACATGATTTGATAATTGTACATATTTAAATAGGTATAATTTATATATCAACCCTTACCATTAACTTGAACATTGTGCTTGTGCAGAAAATACTGTGAGCAGCTGCATTAGGGACAGTGTCTCTTATAGCGCTAATCTAATTGAGGTGGGGTGTATTTTTTTACTGTTGTATATTATGTAAACGATCAAATCGTGCATTTTTCATGAATTGCTACTGCATAAAACATTAATACATATCATGTATAATTTTTTTCTGCAAATGGAGATGGAAAACCGCAATAGGATAATCACGGTCACATATTTGCACTAAAGGAAAATAAAAATTACTTTAATTCATTGTTACCTACTTTATTTATGGCTTAAATAGAATATACTTGCATATTTTGCATTATCCCGCATATAATAATACTTAGAAATGTATTATTCTGAAGGCTTGTAGTAAACACATACACTGGCCACAGACATGGAAAAATAGTAGCTATGACGTTTTCCTGTGCGTTATGTTGTTGACAATTTTACAATTAACACAAGCAATTAAATTCAATACAGTTTTTTTATTTGCTCTCTCACTGTGCTACTCATTTCTTTGGGTTTGGGTTTAAATCCCGATAATCAAAATACCGAGAATCATTATCCTGACAGTCGAAATCCCAAAACACCGAAATCCCGAGAAACCAAAATCCCGATAAACGAAATTCCCGGCAATGCAAATCTCCTTTAAAAAAGTGTATTCTTATATAATCTATATAATGAAATTCCCTTTCATTGTCAGCTATTTTCTTTACAATGATCGGGTCGCAATGTAACCTAACCTAAGCACTCATTAATAACTAAGGTTTTGTAAATGTTTTTCTTTGTAACGATTTCAATTGGCCGGGGTTGTGGTTTCTCGGGATTTTGATTGCAACCCATCTAACCTAACCTGATCTAAGCTAAGGATAGGAGGTAAGATTAACAATAAGGTTAGGTTAGATGAGGATCCTATCTAACCTAACCTTATCTAACCTAAGCATAAGCACTCATTAATAAATAAGTATTTGTCACGATTGTCTTTGTAGCGTTTTCAATTTGTCGGGATTATGATTTGTCGGGAATTTGATTTGTCGTGATTGTGATTAGTCGGGATTTTGATTTGTCGGGATTATGATTGTTGGGATTTTGATTGTAACCCATTTCTTTCTGTAGTTCTCTTTCGTTTTTCGATAAATCATTATTTAGTCATATAGTTTCCTGCTTCTATGTTTTTTTTTGCTTTCATTATCTTGTTTCTTGTACGATGACTTCATTTCTGCAATAATTATTTCATATATGGTATACTTATTTATATTTGAAAGCCTTATGGCTTCCGTTTTCAATTCTTTATGTATCAATTATTCTGTCTTTGTTTAGGTTTGTTGGCTTCTATTCTTAGCCCGTTTATTATTCAATCATTTTTTTCCTTTTCCTTTTTTGAGCTTCCTATGGAAGTCTTCGAAAATTGGCAAATTCTTCCTCTAAATTGTGTTGTATCTTCATCACATTTTCTTGTTTCTTCTCTAACTCGTTTCAACCCTCCAACCCTCCAACCCTCCAACCCTCTCTGTGATTGTCGTTTTTGTATGTCGAGTTATTTACATATTCTTAGTAGCTATCTTTTTTTTTCTTGTTGGTTTGGAGATCTTAGTCAAATTTATCATTATTAAAGTTGTAATGATAACTTTTAAGCCGTTTATTCTGTTAGAAATTAGATTTCTCTATATTTCTTCTATATTCTAGAATATTCTAGATATTTCTTCTATTTCTTTCTGTTTCATCTCTATGTTTGTCGTTCTTCGTTGTCGAATTCTTTGCGTGTTGTAAGTTACCGTCCTTTTATTTTTTCTCTTTGTTTTGGAGATCTTATTCAATTTTATTAATATTAAAGTTTATTTAATGTTGCTTTAATAAGTATTTACCGGTATTTTTTTAGTTATTTTATTAGCAGGACAGGCGTCTGCCTGAGACGCAAAATTAAATTTATTTTTCTCTCTACCACATTTTTTACGGGACATATAAAAAAATAAAGTTGATGATGGTTTCTTCGAAACGAAACGTTCTACTGAAAATTTGTAGAATCTGTCTTGTAGAGCTAAAAATGTGGTAATGAGAAAGTGCCTTTGGTTTTCTTATACCTTTCCAAATAACTTCAGAAAAACCGAAATTGCAAGATTTCGGATTTTGTGGAATGTCTCCGGAAGTAAGCGGAACTTTCTGGTTTTCTCAACAGAATATTACTGACCACTAAATTGTGCAACATTTTTGTAATTAAACTGCCTTTGTAACTTTTACGGTTTCCGAGATCCCATGCTGTTGATCCTTATCTTGAACACCCTGTATTAAGTAAACGTATTGTTACCTCGTTCACAAATTTCGTGAAATTCTACTTCATGCTGTAATACGATGTTTTCTCAGCATGTATACGTATCTATTAAATTAGTGGTTTCAGCGCTACACAGAACAGAATTAGTAACGCAATCATATACAGTGTAAGGTAAACGGCATCATATACATGTAGAGCCATGTCTGTTTTCATTTATCTTCAGCCTAACTTAACCTGGCCCAACTTAATCTACGCTAACCCAACTTAACCTAACCCTAAGAGATTGATTCACCTGACCCTCGATTCACCCCGTAGATGGGCACGCATTAATTTATGATTCATTAGCATTTAGCTTTATAACTTTTCCAATATCTGCAGAAATCGTATGCGAAATGCATCTTTTCTCAATTCTATTTTTAGTCTCGTTTGCAGTTAAGGCGTTGTTTATCATCATAAATCGCGCCCCAAACTGTTGAATTGAATTTCTCGTTTTAATTGGAAAGTGTTGCTACTCACAATTGGGAATTCAGCAGGCGTCTTACTGCTAATATTATATATTCTACGTGTATTTTCAGTATTTTGAACTTTATTAATCGAATAAAGAAGTATA
Source organism: Othius punctulatus (assembly GCA_951805005.1). Taxonomy (NCBI): domain Eukaryota; kingdom Metazoa; phylum Arthropoda; class Insecta; order Coleoptera; family Staphylinidae; genus Othius; species Othius punctulatus. The sequence continues at coordinate 104,110,095 of OX638139.1, read as the reverse complement.
AATCATCAGAAGCACATGTGCTGCTACTACTTGTGATATATTTTATTAGCCTGGTATATGAATATATGTATACGTTCTTCAACATTTTGCGTTACATAACGTAATTCGTTATTTTTATCTAATGTACTCATTGTCAGCAAAGTATATCAGGGGTGTGGATAAAAGGGGCCTCAGCCGCCCCCACGTTTAACAAAGACCGATTTGTTTTCCTCGGCGGCGTCGTTAAGCTGCCGAGGTCACCAAGTCACCCCCGGCATAAAAAGGGGGCCAGAAATTTAAAGTGCTGGTGCATAAAAAGCTCCCTGCCCGGGCGTCTCTTATTGACACCATTATGTCGGGATCTGATTAAATTGATGGCACATTAAAAGATCGTCTCTTAGATGGGCCCTCGCCGATAACATCCCTTAATTATCGCCGAATAAAAAGGGGGCGCCCGATTTTTTCCCCTTTTGTTTCACTTTAATGGAATCCCCCGGGGACGGCGCAGGGTGCATACAGCGCGCGCGGTGGCGGCGCGGAGGGCGGGGGCGGGCTCCGGTGTCGCGCGGCGGAACGGAAATAACTTTTCCGGCCGGAGCGCGACGCGTCTTTCCGGTTGAGGTGAGTCAGGTTAAGCATTAGTTTAAATACATTCCAGTCTAGTTTCGCCACTAATTACCATATTTGTGCTGTAATTTTAATCTAACTCCGGCGCGCTGTATCTCATTTATGTACTCAGATAATGTGCTCAGGCTGGTGCGTACTGGGCGCACTTTATAAATTAGGCGAAAAACGGAGAGCCGGCGCTAATTTATGGCGTTTAATTACCGTTATTGTCTTAATTTACGGTGGCAGTAGCGATTGGCTAATTTATTCATGAGACGGCGGTAGATTGCGGGGGGAAAAATTTGATTTGATCTGCAGGCAGTGAATTAATACCTTCGAGCACAAGCGAAACCGCCGTGGTGTATCTCGTTTCGAATTGAAATGTGCCGTTTCCACGGGCGATCTTTTATTTATTCCTCGTGAACTCGGGAGTGATAAATCTATTGGACGCGCTATCCTTTTACACCACTGATTTACCGTCGTGACAGTTTTCCACGAAAACTTCGTCAGCTGCGACGCGCCAAGTGAAATTCCGTGAGTCGTTCATTGACTGTCACAAGACATATCTCCTTAAACAGTTAGCTAGTCACGAAATTTTAAGTCATAATTTTGATACTACCCATTGTTCTATAATAATATCCAGTATCTTTACGATAACTAGCTCAGATGTGCCATAAACTAGTATCCATCTGCTATTATTACAGATGTATAATTTTGTATTAAATAAAATATATAACTCATAAAACCTCAAAAACACATTCTGTGATAATTCAGACAAAAAACAGAAACATGCACACTACAAAACACAAAAAAACACACTTTTTTTTTTCAAAGCAGGAAAAAAAATTGACATGTTTTTGTTATTTAGAATTCATTTCCGCTATAATTGCCTTGTAACGAAAATCCTCCAGCAGAAGCACATGATGGGGATAGTATATAATTTTCTGATGCCCATGTGATAGGTATAGAAGGCACAAACACCTTCTTTATGTATTACGGTATTTGAATTAGCTGCATCATCACCAGAAGAACTAGATTCTCTGTTTCTGCCAGTTTATTTTTTAGATTCCCTGATGATTTCATCATCTGTTAAAAAGTCTGTTTCATTTTCTCCAGTAACGCATTCTTCAATTATTACCATTATAAGCCATAATGGTTTATAACCATTATGGGTTAATGCTTAATGGTTACAATAGGGTAATCTTCATTGGTTTTCTTTTTTTTTTTGTCATTCATCTCAGCCTGAAAGTCTTGATGTAATTTTTCTATAAAAAGCTTTTCTATCAGAAGTGATAAGAGATTTTTTTCATCTCTATCACCAAATTTATGAGACAGATAGGCGGTACCAGTAATTTCCAGCATTTTTTTGTATCAATTCGTCACTTACATGCTGCCATGCTTCATCCAAAAACTAGATCACACCTTTCATGTTATTTTTTGTTTCAATGTTGAAGGAATATCGGTTTCAGAATTGTTCCGAGCAACTTTTTTATATCCGCACAGATATACCCCAAAGAATTATATTTGTTCAGAAGATATATTGCAGAAAATCATATTTTAGAAATTTCTAATTTAGTGTGACAACTATCGAAGAGGTATTTTCATTATTTTATATTGTCTCAAAGAACCAACATCACAGTTTATACCCAATAATTGATAGTACTCGAACCTTCATTACTTCTTAACAAATAACTCTATATGTCAAATACAAATTTTGTAATTTACCTCGATAGTAACTTTGTACTTTTTCACTTGTAAGTTGTTAGAAAACAGTATATGAGGTATGTGTAGTTTTTGACGTTTTCTTGAAGAACAAACATTAAAGATTATAAACATCAAAATTTGAGACCGTTTGATCAATTGTTTGCTGAAATATTTATTTTAATCTTCTGATACAAACCTATCAATATTTTATAGTTTTTATGCATTATTTCAAATAAAAATTATAGGAAAACTATCGATCCTTATTTGGTTTTCACCTTTTCCTAAAAAACAAACATGGAAAACTACATATAAAAAATTATGAACTGTCGATGGGACATGTATTTCCGACTCTCTTATCGAACAAAATTTGAGAGTATAAAGTATACATATTTTTTTTATTTATAAATGGATTATCATCCATAGTTTCATACAAACCTTTGCAATTCCATTAATTTGCATTTTCAACTTTGCACGAAAAGTATAGATGAGGTATAATCTGTTGGCATTTTCTTAAACAGCAAATATCAAAGTCTCTACGAAAAGTTTGAGAATATTCCAATGGTGATACGTTAAGAAAATGTATGTCGAATTCTATTTTGTAATTTTGTTAGTTTACAGTGTTCATAGAATTTGCATCAAAACTTCAATTAGTTATTTAGGCCTGGACTACCGAAATTATAATCAGTCCCTCATAATTTTATTGTCCATTTTTTTATATTAGAGCTGTCAAAATTTCAATTTTATTATTTCATACACAGGTTTCATACAAACCTTTGCAAGTCCATTCATTTGCATTTTCAACTTTGTACGAAAAGTATAGATGGAGTATAATCTGATGTTGGCATTTTCTTAAACAGGAAATATCGAAGACTCTATGAAAAATTTAAGAGTATTCCAATGGTGATACGTTAAGAAAATGTACGTCGAATTCTATTTTGCAATTTTGTTAGTTTATAGTCTTCATAGAATTAGGTATGGACTTTCCATCAAAACTTCAATTAGTTATTTACGCCTGGACTACCGAAATTATAATTATTCCCTCAAAATTTTATTGTCCAAATTTTTTAATTAGTGCTATCAAAATTTCAATTTTATTATTTCATACACAGGTTTCATACAAACCCTTACAATTCCATTAATTTGCATTTTCAACTATGTACGAAAAGTATAGATGGGGTATAATCTGATGTTTGCATTTTCAATAACAGCAAATATCAAAGTCTCTACGAAAAATTTAAGAGTATTCCAATGGTGATACGTTAAGAAAATGTATGTCGAATTTTATTTTGCAATTTTGTTAGTTTACAGTCTTCGTAGAATTAGGTCTGGACTTTGCATCAAAACTTCAATTAGTTATTTAGGCCGGGACTACCGAAATTATAATTATTCCCTCAAAATTTTATTGTCCAATTTTTTTTATTAGTGCTGTCAAAATTTCAATTTTATTATTTCATACACAGGTTTCATACAAACCTTTGCAAGTCCATTAATTTGCATTTTCAACTTTATACGATAAGTATAGATGGGGTAAAATCTGATGTTTGAATTTTCTTAGACAGCAAATATCAAAGTCTCCACGAAAAATTTAAGAGTATTCCAATGGTGATACGTTAAGAAAATGTAAGTCGAATTCTATTTTGCAATTTTGTTAGTTTACAGTCTTCGTAGAATTAGATATGGACTTTGCATCAAAACTTCAATTAGTTATTTAGGCCGGGACTACCGAAATTATAATTATTCCCTCAAAATTTGATTGTCCAAATTTTTTAATTAGTGCTGTCAAAATTTCAATTTTATTATTTCATACACAAGTTTCATACAAACCTTTGCAAATCCATTAATTTGCATTTTTAATTTTGTACGAAAAGTATAGATGGGGTAAAATCTGATGTTTGCATTTTCTTAAACAGCAAATATCAAAGTCTCTACGAAAAATTTAAGAGTATTCCAATGGTGATACGTTAAGAAAATGTACGTCGAATTCTATTTTGCAATTTTGTTAGTTTATAGTCTTCATAGAATTAGGTATGGACTTTCCATCAAAACTTCAATTAGTTATTTACGCCTGGACTACCGAAATTATAATTATTCCCTCAAAATTTTATTGTCCAAATTTTTTAATTAGTGCTATCAAAATTTCAATTTTATTATTTCATACACAGGTTTCATACAAACCCTTACAATTCTATTAATTTGCATTTTCAACTATGTACGAAAAGTATAGATGGGGTATAATCTGATGTTTGCATTTTCAATAACAGCAAATATCAAAGTCTCTACGAAAAATTTAAGAGTATTCCAATGGTGATACGTTAAGAAAATGTATGTCGAATTTTATTTTGCAATTTTGTTAGTTTACAGTCTTCGTAGAATTAGGTCTGGACTTTGCATCAAAACTTCAATTAGTTATTTAGGCCGGGACTACCGAAATTATAATTATTCCCTCAAAATTTTATTGTCCAATTTTTTTTATTAGTGCTGTCAAAATTTCAATTTTATTATTTCATACACAGGTTTCATACAAACCTTTGCAAGTCCATTAATTTGCATTTTCAACTTTATACGATAAGTATAGATGGGGTAAAATCTGATGTTTGAATTTTCTTAGACAGCAAATATCAAAGTCTCCACGAAAAATTTAAGAGTATTCCAATGGTGATACGTTAAGAAAATGTAAGTCGAATTCTATTTTGCAATTTTGTTAGTTTACAGTCTTCGTAGAATTAGATATGGACTTTGCATCAAAACTTCAATTAGTTATTTAGGCCGGGACTACCGAAATTATAATTATTCCCTCAAAATTTGATTGTCCAAATTTTTTAATTAGTGCTGTCAAAATTTCAATTTTATTATTTCATACACAAGTTTCATACAAACCTTTGCAAATCCATTAATTTGCATTTTTAATTTTGTACGAAAAGTATAGATGGGGTAAAATCTGATGTTTGCATTTTCTTAAACAGCAAATATCAAAGTCTCTACGAAAAATTTAAGAGTATTCCAATGGTGATACGTTAAGAAAATGTATGTCGAATTCTATTTTGCAATTTTGTTAGTTTACAGTCTTCATCGAATTAGGTCTGGACTTTGCATCAAAACTTCAATTAGTTATTTAGGCCGAGACTACCGAAATTATAATTATTCCCTCAAAATTTTATTGTCCAATTTTTTTAATTAGTGCTGTCAAAGTTTCAATTTTATTATTTCATACACAGGTTTCTTACAAACCTTTGCAAGTCCATTAATTTGCATTTTCAACTTTATACGAAAAGTATAGATGGGGTATAATCTGATGTTTGCATTTTCTTAAATAGCAAATATCAAAGTCTCTACGAAAAATTTAAGAGTATTCCAATGGTGATACGTTAAGAAAATGTATGTTGAATTCTATTTTGCAATTTTGTTAGTTTACAGTCTTCATAGAATTTGCATCAAAACTTCAATTAGTTATTTAGGCCTGGACTACCGAAATTATAATTATACCCTCAAAATTTTATTGTCCAATTTTTTTAATTAGTGCTGTCAAAATTTAAATTTTATTATTTCATACACAGGTTTCATACAAACCTTTGCAATTCCATTAATTTGCATTTTCAATTTTGTACGAAAAGTATAGATGGGGTATAATCTGATGTTGGCATTTTCTTAAACAGCAAATATCAAAGTCTACGAAAAATTTAAGAGTATTCCAATGGTGATACGGTAAGAAAATGTATGTCGAATTCTATTTTGCAATTTTGTTAGTTTATAGTCTTCATAGAATTAGGTCTGGACTCCCTATCAAAACTTCAATTAGTTATTTAGGCCGGGACTACCGAAATTATAATTATTCCCTCGAAATTTTATTGTCCAATTTTTTTAATTAGTGCTGTCAAAATTTCAATTTTATTATTTCATACACAGGTTTCATACAAACCTTTGCAATTCCATTAATTTGCATTTTCAACTTTGTACGAAAAGTATAGATGGGGTAAAATCTGATGGAATTTTCTTAAACAGCAAATATCAAAGTCTCTACGAAAAATTTAAGAGTATTCCAATGGTGATACGTTAAAAAAATGTACGTCAAATTCTATTTTGCAATTTGGTTAGTTTATAGTCTTCACAGAATTAGGTCTGGAATTTCCATCAAAACTTCAATTAGTTATTTAGGCCTGGACTACCCAAATTGTAATTATTCCCTCAAAATTTATTTGACAAAATTTTTTAATTAGTGCTGTCAAAATTTCAATTTTATTATTTCATACACAGGTTTCATACAAACCTTTGCAAGTCCATTAATTTGCATTTTCAACTTTTTACGAAAAGTATAGATGGGGTATAGTCTGTTGGCATTTTCTTAAACAGCAACAAAAACAATATCAAAGTCTCTACGAAAAATTTAAGAGTATTCTAATGGTGATACGTTAAGAACATGTAAGTCGAATTATATTTTGCAATTTTGTTAGTTTACAGTCTTCATAGAATTAGGTCTGGACGTTGCTTCAAAACTTCAATTAGTTATTTAGGCTCGGACTACCGAAATTATAATTAGTCCCTCAAAATTTTATTGTCCAACTTTTTTAATTAGTGCTGTCAAAATTTCAATTTTAATATTTCATACACAGGTTTCATACAAACCTTTGCAATTCCATTAATTTGCATTTTCAACTTTGTACGAAAAGTATAGATGGGGTAAAATCTGATGGAATTTTCTTAAACAGCAAATATCAAAGTCTCTACGAAAAATTTAAGAGTATTCCAATGGTGATACGTTAAAAAAATGTACGTCAAATTCTATTTTGCAATTTGGTTAGTTTATAGTCTTCACAGAATTAGGTCTGGAATTTCCATCAAAACTTCAATAAGTTATTTAGGCCTGGACTACCGAAATTATAATTATTCCCTCGAAATTTTATTGTCCACATTTTTTAATTAGTTCTGTCAAAATTTCAATTTTATTATTCTAACAACATCTATGTACTGTCTCTCTCTATATATATATATATATATATATATATATATATATATATATATATATATATATATATATATATATATATATATATATATATATATATATATATAGAACTAGATATGAATCTTAGTGCTCAAAATTACTCATTCGATTATCCTTACCTTCCCTTATCTTCAATTCTTCCACGATTATTGTTAAAATTTCATTGAATATTTCATACATTGTTGAAAGAATGCAACAAGAACTGAATTATTCAATGGAAACTCAAACAATTACACTGAAAATACTACGTTGCTATGATATTGTTACAGCAGACACGTTAAGGTCAAAAACCCACAACGACTTTCTTAGACGTCATGAATGGATTTTGAGATATCAGATAACGAGAAATTGACGAAAATATCATTAGAAGTGTAACTAAAAACACGGAAACGAGCAAGAACAGTGACTGGAGACAGTTTTTGTCATTTTATGTGACATACGTCATACTATATATCTGAATATAGCAAAAATATTGCTTCCAAAAATATATTTTTTGTTATAAAAAGAAATCAATAAAAGATTTTGATACAAAGCTCCCAATAAGTTGAAATTTATTGATTAATATTAGATTTATTCATTAAAAACAGTGACTGGAGACAGTTTTTGTCATTTTATGTGGCATACGTCACACTGTCTATCTGAATATAGGAAAAATATTGCTTCCAAGAATTTTAAATTTTTGTTATAAAAATAAATCAACAAAATATTTTGATACAAAGCTTCCAATAAGTTGAAATTTATTGATTAATATTAGATTTATTGATTAAAAACAGTGACTGGAGACAGTGTCATTGTATGTGACATACGTCACACTGTCTATCTGAATATAGCAAAAATATTGCTTCCAAGAATATTTAATTTTTGTTATAAAAAGAAATCAATAAAAGATTTTGATACAAAGCTTCCAATAAGTTGAAATGTATTGATTAATATTAGATTTATTGATTAAAAACAGTGACAGGAGACAGTTTTTGTCATTTTATGTGACATACGTCACACTGTCTATCTGAATATAGCAAAAATATTGCTTCCAAGAATTTTGAATTTTTGTTATAAAAAGAAATCAATAAACGATTTTGATTCAAAGCTTCCTATAAGTTGAAATTTATTGATTAATATTAGATTTATTGATTAAAAACAGTGACTGGAGACAGTTTTTGTCATTTTATGTGACATACGTCACACTGTCTATCTGAAATAAGGAAAAATATTGCTTCCAAGAATTTTAAATTTTTGTTATAAAAAGAAATCAACATATCATTTTGATACAAAGCTTCCAATCAGTTGAAATTTATTGATTAATATTAGATTTATTGATTAAAAACAGTGCCTGGAGACAGTTTTTGTCATTTTATGTGACATACGTCACCCTGTCTATCTGAATATAGGAAAAATATTGCTTCCAAGAATTTTAAATTTTTGTTATAAAAAGAAATCAATAAAAGATTTTGATACAAAGCTTCCAATAAGTTGAAGAGGCTGTCGTCTAGATACATATCTAGATTCAAATTAGAAAATGTATCTAGCTACAGATACAGAAACATTTTAAAAGTATCCAGATACTTCTAGAAACATTCCATATACATGGATAACCAACCCAAAAATTGTTTTCTTTTTTCATACGCATTTTACATGCAAAATAAAATGCTCATAAATATTTAATAAAATGTGCAAAACTAAATTTATTTTTTATCGTCTGCTTATAGTTATTGGTATACTCGCCCGTCCTGACAATGACTCATCGATTCATATTGCATGAATTCGACATACGTTTCTAATTTCATTTCATTTTATTACATTTAGCTAAAGCACACGAACCAGCATTAAAAACGCGATTGTTTATTCGAAAAAGCATGCGCCATTGTCAGCTTTCGACGGGCTACTATACGTAATAGATACAAGAATAATACACAATGAAATAGCAAATTACTGACTCAAACAAAAATTAAATACGAGAAAATTAATCAAAGCCCCTAGGAAAATATATATAAAAAATAATGCTCTCAATAATGAATCAATAGCTAATTGTAAGTAATTAACGTGAAATGCAGTTTGTAACAGATACATTTTTTTTGTATCTAGATACAAATACACATCTAGATACCTAGATCTAACTTTAGATATCTAGATACAACTTTAGGTACTCAAGCATTAATGTATCTAGATACAACTTTAGGTACTCAAGCATGAATGTATATAGATACGTATCTAGATACTTGAAATGTATCTAGATACTGTATATAGATACATATATCTAGATACATTACAACACTGGTCTTATCCTGTCTATTAACAACTTATAAAATGTGTTGAATATTTTAAAATAATTTTAATAAAGGTGAAATCTTCAAATATCCTCATTCTGGAAGAAACAAATATTATTGGAAATTGTAACTTTTCGCGAAAATTAGGCTATTGTCAGGCCGATAATTTGAGTGGTGAAAAGGGACGTGATTAAGAGATAGTTTAATACGCCTTTAACACAAGACGAACTCTTAAAACATATTTATTATTAAAATACATTAATTATTATACGTTAATGGGTAGGGCACCTAGGTTGGTTTGGACGTGTCAAGGCTTGGCGGGAGCGGCACGATTCTGTAACGAAGATATTCCTGAGCCAAAGCTCAGTAAGCACCCTTCCAAAGAAGTGATGAATATACACATGCACATATACATATACATATACATATACACATATATAGACTGCATATTACGAATGCTCCCCAGGGGCTACTCAAACTCACCCCTGGGGACGGAACCTATGCCCGGTCAGGGGTAAGAGATGGGGATCGACCCCAACCTCCCCCTGGACACATTCTGCAATCATATATATCTATTGAGACGGCCATATAACGAATGCTCCTCAGGGACTACTCAAACTCACTCCATGAGGACGGAACCTATGCCCGGCCAGGGGTAAGAGATGGGGATCTACTATCCGTAAATAGTTGGCAATAACACCGTCGACCCCAACCTCCCCCTGGACACATCCCGCAAAATATATGCGATTCATAATTGTAGAGTGCAGGATCCCATATACTACGATGGCAAATAAGTCTCTCTACTGGTTAGTCTTTCTACCTTATTCTACCGTGCAATCTACGAAGGTGTATTTACATTGTCTAATTCTGTGGGCGGCAGTCACTATATACTTTTATGACTACTACTTATCTTGCTAGATCAATGCGTACTAATGAATGACATAAGCGCCCGGTCGCATAAGAGGCCCCTTCGATTCATGCGAGGACGTGCGGGAATGTGCTGACTTATGTAAATAAACGTTACTGGAGCTCAAGCGGGAAGATACGGGAAAATCGAAATTATTGACGCGTAACAAGCTTAATTAGGTTTAAATTCATATTTTGCTATTCATAATGTAATAATAATAATTGTCTATATATTATTATAATATACAGGGTGTCTCTATATTATGTGGACATAGCTTATCGACAGATTACTGGGTTCAAAAAAAGACGATTTAACACAACTTATCTATATACAAATACGTTTACTTTAGCCAGTATTCAGCTTCAAACTTAATTAAAAAAAACAGTATTTGCTTATAATAAGAGAACGTTTACATTGATTTGGATGTTATTTGGTATGACACTTTATAAGGGTATAACCTATATTTTGACATAATGTTATCAGTAGACCGGTTGTGCATAAAACAAAGGTGGCCCAACATTAATACATTTATATTTTTTTATGACAAAGCAAATAAATTTAAAAAAAATCAAATCGGATGCAGACATTTATTATTAATTTTTGTTTGTTTTTGTTTTTGATATCTGATACAGTTTCGACAAGAAAAAATAAAATATACTATTCTGAATTGTTTTTTGTCTCCATATCTGTTGGCAAATTTCATGAAACATCTGCTCTCCTCTTTCTCCCATGCTCTTCGTCATCTCAGCCGTTATTTTGTCCTCCCCGGGTACCTTACCATTCTTCAATCTTTTGATGGCTTCTATTACTTCTTTCATAGTTATTCCCTCATCTTCCGTATTTTCGTTATTGCTATTCCCATCTACTGCTCTAGTTTCTGCTTGCCCTTTCCCCTTCTTTCATGTGTCGAGTAAATTTTCAAAATATTCTTTCCATCTGTTCATAATGTGTCTTTCTTCTGTTAGTAACTTCCCTGATTTGTTTTTAAATGTTTTCATTGCCACATTCTTAATGCCACAAGCTATTGCTAGACATATACTTTATATGCATTAATTCCACTGTTATTTAATTTATATATTATCACACAATTTGTATTATTTACTATAGCTTAATTCTATCCCAAGGCAGTACTTGTTCTCCATTCTTGGATTGGCCCCTTAGGGCGTACCCTAAACAATTAGGTAATGTAATAGGCAATAATTCCGAGATCGATTTCATATTTGCCCGTATATATTAAATTTTCCGCCCCGTCACGGTCTTAATTACCCGAAAGTTTGGGCCGAGTGGTGGCAACCATAAGCCCGTCCGTTGCCGTCGCGACGTAGGGGGGCAGACTCGCTTAATTAAAAACAAAAAGTGACTGCGATTTACATAATTTCGCCCACGTCGCTTGAAATATCGGGGCAAACAACCCCTGTTCGTGTGTAGTGCGCGAATGTGTGCGGGGATGTTTGCCGTACCATTTTCAGTCTTCCAGTGAGCCGAGGAGAGCACCTTTAATTTCATTTGCAACGCTTTGGAAATATTAAACCTGGAAGCGCTCACGTTGCAAAAAAGCCCTCCACGTCCTCCACGAGAGATAACGCCCGCCTGAGACGGCCGGATTGCCCCTTTGATCTCGCCCTTTCACCACGTTATACATAACAAGGAGGCACCTCTGAAAATTCGCGCCAACATTTTAATTATCTCCGCGAATTAACTGGTCCCTCGTGGCCCCTGAGTGGCGCAGGCGGACATTTCAATTGTGAAAAATTGAATTTTTACCAAGAGATATAAATCCCAATTCCGCCACGGGGGCGCTGAACGGCCCCCAATTAGAGGTTTAATTACTGTCGATAAATATTCCCACTTTTAACGACCATCGCCGAGATTCATATCCACCCGCCCACCCCCTTAAACACTAATAAAAGTTATCGCCATCTCGCCGCCCCAGAACGTTTCAATTATTTTCTGGGCAGGCCCACGCCAGTTCGCTCCTCGGGGGCGGCGAAAATAAAGCCGTTCAGTGAAAACGTATTTCCGCCCGGAATTTAGACAAATCGGGGGCTCGTAAAAGACGACGCGCTCGATATGCACACTTTGACAGGCAATTCCCCGGCGCTCCATCATATCGAAAGCATCCCCTCACCGAGGCGAGTACAGCCCGGGGGGGTTGCAGGGATGTCCCGCGGCCCCGCGAGGGGGCGGCGAAAATTCGGCGGTCCGTGGGGGCCGGGGAGGCCGGCTGTACGCTCTCGCAATTACCGCCTGAAATTTGTTTTGATTTGGACGGTTAGTTTTGCAAATTTACATTTAGTTTAATTAGTGAGTCGATCGGTGCGCAGGTTATACGCTGTCCGGTTTATCATCGGTAATGATGGTGGCACATTTGCATGCAAATTATCGTTCGCCGTTCGTTTTGACACAATTTCTGGAATTTCCACATTCAAATATACAACATACTAATACAGGCGAATGTATCCCATATTTTCATTCGCCTACGTTCTTAATACATTTTATTGTTATTATTATGCAAAACACTTAATTGTATTTTACTATAATTATTACAATATGATCAAAGATGGATCAATGATGTTTAGCCAACTTAAATTACTATATGAAGGTTTAATGCTAAGAGCCTACTCATTCGTATCCCTAAGATTCTAATGTCTTAGTATATTTTGCTGTATCAGCATAGGATACCTGGATATCATTCATAATAACAAACATATGTAGATTTCTTTTATTTGTGAAATTGACATGGACCGAATTGGTCTCATTCAATTTGATTCGCCATTGCTTAAGTCCAGTTGTTAATTTTATTAATTGAGGTTTGCAGATTTACTGCTGGTTTTTGTGATCTTTGCCCACAGCCAATATAGCAGAGTCGTCGGAAACACTGGCTATCATATAATGGTCTAATGCAGCTATATCGCTGGTGTACAATGGGTACAGGACTGGCTCTAACATACTACCCTGTGGCACACCTGCCTTTATTTCTTTTAGTTCAGAGTAAGCATCTTCCTGCTTAACTCTAAAAACTCTAACTGACATATATGATTCTAGTAGTTGTGTATATGGTCTGGGCAGAAGTTTTCTTAATTTGTATTTAAGTCCATCGTGCCACACTTTGTCAACAGCTTGCGCTACATCAAGAAGGAGGACTGGCTCTAACATACTACTCTGTGGCACACGTGCCTTTATTTCTTTTAGTTCAGAGTAAGTATCTTCCTGCTTAATTCTAAAAACTCTATCTGACATGTATGATTCTTGTATTTGTGTATATCATCTGGGCAGAAGTTTTCTTACTTTTTATTTAAGTCCCTCGTGCTACAGTTTGTCAAAGGCATGCGCTACATCAAGAAAGATAGTGGAGCAAACCTTTCGTTCTTCCAATGATTTTTCATTTATGTCTGTTATTCTATGGACTTGATCTGCAGTTGAATGAGATTCTCTAAAACCATCAGTTTAGTTGTACTGATGTTCTGATATTTTCACCATCAACATTTTCTTTAATCCATTTAAGAAGTATTTTTTCAAATAGTTTTGAGATTATAGGTAATAACGAGATTGGTCTGCAAGAAGAAACTTCATTTGGTTATTTTCCAGTTTTAGGAATCATTATCACTTCTGCTACTTTCCATATCTTACGTACATATTTTAATCTTAAAGATGCATTAATAAGATATGTAAGATTTACGATTACTTTAAGAGGCAGTTGTTTGAGAATTTTGCCAGTAATTAAATAAAAACCTGAAGATTTGCATTTTGAGATATGCTCAAGCTATATTGTGACACGAGATACATATAGGCAATTTTAATGAGCATTTCGGAATAAAAGAACAAAATGCGATCTCGCTGGAGGACTCACTTTAATACTTTGGCTACAAAATAATACTTTCTGAACCAATATGAAAACAGAATTGCATTGATAACGTGTTCACCAATTTTGATACTGATGTAAGCACCACCACGATAATTCAGTCAAGCCTTCCTGATCACTCAGCTCAAATATTATCATTCCCTGCTAAATAAAAAAAAATGGAAGAAACATAAATTTTTAGACCAATCACTGAGCAAGGCAAATTAATTATATTTGAATAAATTCAATCAAAGTCATGGGATTTTGTTGACAGCAATTAATGTGACCTGTATACGAAATTCCATACATTTATAAAAAAGATACAAAATTCATTCATAAGCGCTTTTCTACAAAAAAGCATATACGAACAATTCTAACACTCATGACACCATTACTTGGTTCCATCCTGAATTACGAAAAATGATAGATCCTCTAAATTTCTTGACTGAAACGTGCAAGCATGATCCATCTATAGAATTTCAACACGAAAAGCGAGAATTTCGAAAGCTATATAAAATGTATATTAGCTCGGCTTGGACATTGAAAAGGCTCGACATAAAAATATTGGAGGACGCTTTCGAGCTCTGGATTTATCGGAGAATACTGAGGATTTAGGAGGTAGAGAAAATAACCAACGTAGAAGTGATGAGACGTATCAGCAAAGAAAAAGAATAATTTCTGACATCTAAGCGAAGAAAACTATTATATATGGGACATATCATGAAAGGACAAAAATATCAAATCCTGCAACTTATTATGCAGGGAAAGATTCGAGGAAAGATATCCATAGGATGGAAATGAAACTCATGACTGATGAAACTGATGAAAAGCCTAAGGGAGTGGTTTAGTTGTACTAGCCACCAACTATTTATATCTGCGGTTTCAAAAATAAAAATCGCCTTTAAGATTGCCTTAATGATTGATAAAGAAGAAGCTTGGAAAACATTTTTGTTTTAATATAAACGCATAAAATCATCCACAAATCCAACTAAAGAAATGTGGTCAATTATAAACAAACAGGGGAGAACAAAACAAAGTAATGATAATGGTTGCAAAGTGACATCATATGATTTTGACGAGTACTTTTATAGTATGGTGCAGGATGCTCTGAAAAATGTTGGACAGAATAGTCTCGAAGGGGAAAACATAACAGCAATTCACTCAACAAATGACCCATTTGTGTTTAAAGAAACTAGCTTTATCCAGGTTCGAGAAATACTCTCCAACATTAAAAGTAAAACTTACAGGAATTTTTGGTGTATCCTCTTACTAAACTAATAAACTTATGCTATAAGGAAAGTACTTTTCCCGATTGCCTGAAATGCGCAGTTGTAACTCCAATACTAAAAAAGGGAGATAGCAAAATTGCATCAAACTATCGTCCTATATCTATACTACCAGTCATCTCAAAGATTATTGAAAAACATATGGCAATTCAGATAAGCGAACATCTTGAAAGCAATAATCTGTTAGATAAAGCCCAATTTGGGTTCAGGAAACGATTAAACACAACATTTACTATTACTGATCTAGTATCATATATTATCGATGTGTTTGAGAGATCTGAATATGCAGGAAATATTTTCTGTGATCTCTCAAAGGCATTTGATTGTGTCTCTCATAGGTTACTTCTTAAAAAAATAAATTACTATAACGTCAGCATAGAAAGTGGGTTATTGATACATCCGTCCCTATCAAATAGAACTCAAAGCGTAATATTCAAAAAAGTAACATCTACAAAACGAAATATGTCAGTTGGGGTTCCTCAAGGATTAATTTTGGGGGCATTTTTATTCTTAATATTCATAAATGACTTTCCAAAAAGCTTACTGGAGCACATATACCGACTTCTGTTTGCAGATGATACAAATGTGCTAGTGCGAGGAAAAACTTTAGAACAGCTCTTGATAGCGATGGGTGAGGCACAATCGGGTGCGGATGCCTGGTTCAAAATCAATAGTCTTGTATTAAATAAATATAAGACCAACACACTGGTTTGTACATTAAAACATAAAGAGGAGCAGATTTTAGTCGACTCGGCAAAGTTCTTAGGTATTTACTTAGATGCAGGAGATCCCATCTTTTAGTATCTTAAGATCTGTGTTAATTTTTCAGAAAATCCAAATTATCGCCCAAACTATCAACTTTTGAGACAAAATATGGGGCTTGAAAGAGATGTAAAATGAGATGCTGAATACAACTAAGTAATAAATAATAGGGTATGCCATTTAAAATAATCAAGATATGGCCTTTCAAAATTTACCAAAATTAATGTTTCACAGCAAGGTGATGCCAGAATGCAAATAAACTTTCTTGCCGCTAAATGATACCTCGCGCAGTTGTTTAAAAGTGCCCTGCAATTTTTTGTGACTGCAAACGCATAAAAAAAATTAAAAAATAAATAACATCGCGCGAGTTTCAAAAACTCAACGGATTTATAAATCCTAAAAGGGTCAAATTTAAACATGCAAAGATATACAGCAGGTTCCATTTAAAAGAAATACAACTTTGATACATTTAGGGCTATATGAACACTCAATATAATATGAAATTGATTTTAAAAAGTAACCTTAATAGACCCCCATTTATCCCAAAAGTAAAACTTTTTGAAAGTCATGTATTTTGGCCACAATATTACGTGCCGTATAGTATGAATCACCCTCTATATACAGGGTGTCCTAAATAGAATAGGATTGCATGGGTATCTTTGTTATTTTTAAACCTAGAGATCTGGTTAAATGGCCAATGTCATGCAGTTTTGTATACTGGTTCAGATTATGTAAAAATAAAAAATAAAGTTCGAGTACCTCAATAGTGTGAAACCATTATGTGGGTCATAAGGCTTGCAATATTTCGTTTTGCAAAATTTAAAAGCTACTTTCAATAATATCTTTCATAAAAAAAAAAACTCAAATAAATATGTCAGTTCTTGTACGATAGATACGCCGAAGTACGAGTGGCAGAATGGCCGAATGTTATGAAATCAATTTGGGTCATCAAATGCGTTCTTGGCATATGCAACACTCCTTGTGCCCGTGGCGTAATGAATTTAAAGTTTGCCAATAATCTTAATTTAAAATTGTGTAGGGACTCATAATGATTAGTGAATTGCATAGCATTTGCATGTAATGTTTTTTTTTGGGATTTTCATTCCGCGTAGAAATATATTTCCATAAAAAAGTGTGAACCATTTGAAAACAAAATACACAACTGTTTAATGGCAAATATTTTGAAAATATAATTACTAAAGCCCGAGTAAATTACTAACAACGGGCACGTTTTCAATGCGATAACATTTGTCTTTGTGCGCGGAATGCATTTCCATTACACACAGAATGTAAAAAGTGCATTCGCTGGAAATAAAAACCGAATTACGAATTGGGACGCGATTGTTTCGCCGACAGGGCTGTGCGCGCCGAAAAATACGACTTTTATCACGTGGTTTCCGCCTGTGATCCCGGATGACAATAGACCCTACGTTGCACCGAACAATGGCAATGACGGCGTTGCTCGTCGTGAATGCGAAACTATTTCTCCCAGCCGAACACGTCTGATAGCGGCGGGGAGCGAATTACACGCCGCGACGCAGAAACAAAAGACTAATCAACAAACGAATTTCAATTGTTCATAAATTCAGCGCTGTCGCCCGTAATTGCCGATCGCTGGTAATCGGCGCGGTGATTAATCGACGTCGCGTGCGTTTGATCGTTACGCAGGTTGCCCATGAATAATACACAAAAAATAAACACGTACGTGCATGATTTTTTTTGTTACATGTTACCTGATAGTCAATATTTATTGGGTGGAATAGATATTTATTGGGAAAATTGATATGCTTTGCGTTGATAGTTTAGTATACCATTGAAATCATATCCCGTATAATTTTATCCCTTCTGACAAATATTCCTGAAATCGTATCAAAAGTTAAATTTAACACCCTTTTTTTTCTTTTATATACAGGGAGGGGCAGTGAAACGACACTTTATGTTGAACGTAGCACTTTTACGGTAAGGGTAGTATACAGTGAAGTAATCTTCACGTTTTTCACACTTGGAATTTTAATAACCATGCATCGTTGGACGGGCGAACAACGAGGTTTTCACCTCGTTTGATGTCTTAAGTAAACACAATTTTCGTAATTGAACCGTCTTTGTCTTCTAAAGTACTGGAGAATTAGCCTTCGGGTCTCTAGTTCGAGGAAAGGAAAACCCCTATCTGCACCTCCACGTGGTAGAAGACGGTAACGCCAGAATGGCGGCTGACGCAGAGGGGGACCGAGTTTTTGCCGGGATATCAAACAACTTCTTCTTGGGAAACCACTGCATTAAAGATCTGAAAGGGTATCCATAGTAAAAATATATCATGGCTCAAGTAAAATCGAAATATTCCGGACCAAATAGTTCCCCAATCGGATGTCGCGGGGCGGGGGGGCGGTTTTGAAGAAAGCAAATAGAAGAAAAATCTCCAGTCTGTCTTTAAAGATAGCAACATGGAATGTTAGAAGCCTGTTTTCAGCAGAAAAACTAGGCAATACAGTGCTGGAGATGGAAAGAATGAACATAAACATACTAGCAATAAGTGATGTTCAATGGCCGGGGTCGGGCAAACATATAACAACGAATGGGTGTATGTACTTCTCTGGGAATGATGACCCAAGACATCGATACGGCGTAGGTGTCCTTGTCGACAAAGTAATAAACAGATCCGTATTCGATTTCACACCAATTTCGGAACGCGTCATGATGCTAAGACTACAATCAGACAATGCCCCCATCAACATATCTAACTTTACGCTCCCACTGCAGACATGAGCAATGTCGAAGCTGAACAGTTTTATGAACAACTTACTTCGGCTCTCAGAGCAACCAAAAACCATGAAGTAACAATTATTTTAGGAGACTTTAATGCCAAAGTCGGACAAGTAGCAACTACGTCATGTGTGGGGGAATATGGATTGGGTGTACGTAACGAGAGAGGCGACAGACTCGTTCAATTCTGCCAGAATGAAGAATTTGCCATCTTGAATACCATGTACAAGTTGCCAAAACGAAGACTGTACACATGGATATCACCTGCGGATGGGGTAAATGGTGTAGTGAGAAATCAAATAGACTTCATCCTCATTAGAGACACATATAAAAATTCAATCACATCTGTCAAGACATACCCGGAAGCCGACATCTGCTCAGACCACAATCCCGTGGTAGCAATACTGAAAACAAAATTTAAGAAACTGATCCCCAAAAGACAGAAACCCGAAATTGACATCAGCAGATTAAAAGACACGTGCATCTATCAAAAAGCAAAGGAAAAAATCAACCACAACATCATAAATATTGACAACGTAGGTACTACAGATGTAGATATAACTGGAAATACATCCAGGAAGCCCTATTAAGTGCTGGTAAGGAGACCTTGAGGCCAGCAGGAACACCGAAACAAAGATGGATGACGGATGAAATTTTAGATCTTATGAAAGAAATGAGATTATTTTAGAGCAAAAATACGACAATGTACAAAACGATAAACTGTGACATCAAAAGCAAAATTAAACAGGCTAAGGAAAACTGGCTGATGGAAAAGTGTAACGAAGTAGAATAATGTGAAAACGAGAATGGATACTTTTAATATGCACAAAAAGATAAAGGAAATGACGGGTTCAAAAAGAAAACAGCAAACAAATGTACTGAATGATACTAACGGCAATGTAATCACAAGCATAAAAGAAAAATGAGAGAGATGGACGGAGTATATTACCGCGTTACTCGAAGATGATAGACCAGAACCGATTGTTAATGATGATAGCGAAAGTAAACCAGAAATACTAAGAGCAGAGGTGGTACACGCCATGAAGCAAACCAACGGACATAAAGCCACTGGACCTGACGCTGTGCCAATAGAACTCTTAAAACTCATCGACGAGGAAGAAATAGATATCTTGGTTAAACTATTTAAACAAATCTACAGCACAGGACAGATACCACAACAGTGGCTAGAATCTACATTTGTTACCTTACCTAAGAAGAATAGGACCAAGGAATGCGCTGATTACAGTACAATAGCATTAATGAGTCATGGTCTAAAGGCGTTTTCAAGAATCATCCATAACCGCATCTACAGGAAGATGGACTATGCAATAAGTGACAACCAAATAGGCTTTAGGAATGGAGTGGGCATTACAGGCATATTTAAATGTTCTGTAGTTTTTTGCACATAACTCCCTAATAAAGTTCAGAATAACTCCTGCAAAAAAATATCCTCTTTTATTCATTAATGAATATGTACAGAATAATAACATATCTACCTACTAATAGCTAGTATCCTACTGTTATTCCTTTCGTGGTGCCCCTTGTTTTCTTTATAATTTCGTTAATATTCTCGTATAATGTAAATAATGTTATGGTAAGTCCTCCACCTTGCCTCAAACCATTATTTGTTTTGAAGAGTTCTGATTTGTAATTGTTATGTATGACTACATTTGTTAAGCTAGTTCTTTTTTCAATCGTAGCCTGAACTTGACTCCATATATAAATTTTCGCCATTTTACCTAGTAATAATAATAATCACTTACATAATATACTGTATTTTCATTGGTCAGGATCCACAGGCTATATATTGAACTCGATCCGAAGATGGCATTGGCTCCAAATGATTTCCCCACATATAAAGTATTCTTTTAGTATTGAATATTAACTATAATTGGAAAGACTTGCCGGTGGAGCATCTCCCCTTCCCCCGCCAGTTGTTCTCTTGCCAACTGGATTCCTAGCAGTCATGGCTTCGACCATTATTCTCTACGACTTTTGTAATTCACCCTCATGTGCAAAGCAGTGACATACACCTCTTACTAGGACGAACCTCTCTTATTTCAATTACTAGGACGAACCTCTCTTATTGCAATTATTAGGACGAACCTCTAGGACGCACCTCTTTTATTTCATTTACTAGGACGAACCTCTAGGACGAACCTTTCCTATTTCATTTACTAGGACGAACCTCTAGGACGAACCTCTCTTATTTCATTTACTAGGACGAACCTCTAGGACGAACCTCTCTTATTTCATTTACTAGGACGAATTTCTAGGACGAACCTCTCTTATTTCACTTACGAGGACGAACCTCTCTTATTTCATTTACTAGGACGAACCTCTTGGACGAACCTTTCTTATTTCATTTACTAGGACGAACCTCTCTTATTTCATTTACTAGGACGAACCTCTCTTATTTCATTTACTAGGACGAGCCTCTAGGACCAACCTCTCTTATTTCATTTACTAGGACGAACCTCTAGGACGAACGTCTTGGACGAACCTTTTTTTTTCATTTACTAGGACCAACCTCTCTTATTTCATTTACTAGGACGAACCTCTAAGACGGACTTCTCTTATTTCATTTACTAGGACGAACCTCTAGGACGAACCTCTCTTATTTAATTTACTAGGATGAACCTATAAGACGCACCTATCTTATTTCATTTACTAGGACGAACCTCTAGGACAAACCTCCAGTTTATGTAAGCCCCGCAGTTACAAAGAATCATGCCTTTACATAATGTGAATATTACAATCTAATTGCATATGTCGGAACACCTCAATCTGATATACATATTGTAGTTTAGATACTGAGATTTAATCCCTTACAGCACCTAATCCATAACCATCCACATTGCAACGCACACCAAAACATTAGATCACACATGCTTTCCCCCAAACTTGCATGCACACTCCATAAAGGCCAGTAACTCAGTGCCCTTCATTCGTAAGCTGAGCGCGTCACGCCGGCTTATATAAACAAATAAAGACACAGATCCCGCCTCTTATATTAATAATCAATTATTAGCCAATAATACAATTTGATACCTAACACATTCGTATTATCTTTGTATATTTGTATATTTTTTTATAATATTGATGGTTTTTTGCTCTATTCAGTAATATATTCCAGTTTTTTTTGCGTAGCACGGTATCAAATGCCTTTTCTAAATCAAAAAATCCTAAATATACATTTTATGTTGTTTGATACTTGTTTTCTACTATTTGTTTTATTGTAAAAATATGATCTTGGGTTGCTCTTCCTGCTCTGAAACTGCTTTGCGCTTCGTCTATTGTGCCGTCTATTTTTCCTCTTATTTTTTTATTTATATTTTTTTCTAGTAGTTTCGTCCCTATATTGATTAGCGTTATACCCCTATAGTTTCTTTTGTCTCCGTTTATATATATTGGCACTGTAAGTGCCGTTTTCCATTCGTTCGGTATGCTTTCTTCGAATATTTGTTTGAATAGTTTGTGAAGTCTGTCTAGCGCTAGCCTTATGTTCCTTAGCATCTCTGTCCCAACTTCAATTGTCAATTCCTGGTGTCCTTCCCATTTTTAGTTCCTTGATCGCTTCTGTTAGTTCTTCTATATTTATGTTTACTGTTGTCATATGCATGATTATTTGGTTACCATACTCTTCGTCCTTCTCCCGTTCTACGTTGATCAGTTCTTCGGAGTATTTTCTCCATCTTTCCATTATTTTCTCTCTTTATTTTAAAATTGTGCCCTCTCTATCTAATGTGTAGTTCGTGTCGTATTTTGGTTCTCTTCTTCTGCATTTTAGTTTATTATAGAATAGCTTCTGATTTTCATTGCTGTCTTTTTCTATCTTCTTCCCAAATTCTTCCCATTCTTTCCTCTTTGCTTGCATTACTATATTTTTTGCTGCCCTGCGCTTTTTTTGATATTCTTCGTTATTGTTGTTGCTGGTGTACTTTTGCCATGCTTTCTTCTTTTCTTTTATGCCTCTTCTTACCTTTTCTGTCCACCCATCATATTTTTTCCACCACTTCTGTCAACCAGCTGGTTTGCTTATTCCTCCTTGTTTGATAGACTCCACATGTTTCCTTTGTTGTCATTAGCTTTCCTTCCTTAAGGTATTCCCAGTTTCCTGCTACTGTATCTGGTTCATGTTCCAATTGGTGTACTTTGTTGTATTTTTAACTTACATTAATTGCTAATTAATGTGTATGGTTTTATTTCTGTTTTACTGTTGCCCTCGCTAACTCGTATCCAATATTTGAGTTCTGTCATCATTGGGTTTTGTATTTCATTGCGGCAGTGGAAATTACCATAAACCGTTATTTCAAACCGTGTATTTGATTCAATTTTCTGTGCTAGAAGACTCAAATCGCTGCGAGACGCCAGGGAATATCAAATAAGTCAAATATTTATCTACACTGCAGGTGATATCTTATGCATAAGCCGGGAAACGCGGCAATGCCCTTTGTTCCCGTGTTATTTCCCGGCTCTGGCGCAGAGTCTTCTAAGAAAATTGGTATCCCGATATAACTCCGGGTTGTCCCCTCTCGCGGGTTTTTCCGCCTTTGATGTATCGATGGTTTTTAATGAATTAAATAAAGCACGAGGACGGAGCCACCGTGTGTGGATGTGTGTGAGTGTGTATGTGTGTGCGAAAGATAAATTGCAATAAGAGGAGGAAAAATGGAACGGGGCGCGCGCACAAAGGAGCGCCGGCTAGGGAGGAAGTCTCGATGAAAATTGCAGTATTAAGATTTGATTGGGGCTCTTTATATTCCATATTAAGTCGGCATCTCATATTCCGCCAATTTACTCATTTTCATCTCGTCTGGGGAGGGAAAATTTAAAATTTTCCTTTATTGTCGGTCCCGGCTGAGGTGAGGCGGAGGCGGCGGAACACACCGCACCAAAGCCTCCTTGCTCGATGATTATCCTCGCAATTGTGTTATCCTCTGACAACAAAGAGACGCGCATTTTATTTGCGGGTATATACAATGTGTTGGCAGTGGCGGCGGAACGATTTTTATTTAGGGGGGACTATAGACTAGAATGAATATGAAAATAAATTAATATTTTGTCAATTGAGGTTATAACCCTCTATCGATTGTCAATAATATTTGCGAAACTACATGCTTTATTAAAATGAAAGGAAAGGAAACATTATTGGATACATTTATTTATAATCTGTTATTATACAATGTATGCACTATATATAATATAAAGATATACATTTGGCAAAACCTTATTAATTATACGAGTTGAATTTTCCTCTTTATCTTCGCAAAAAGATTCAAAATTTGTTTTGGATCAATTTTTTTGTTAGGTTCTTTTCATTGTGCAAAACAGACAGGTTATGAAATCTCTTCGGGCTCATGCTAGTTCTCAGCCAGGTCTTTATTCTCCTCATGGCTTAAAAACTGAGTAATCTTTATCATTATTAAAGAATAAAGACCAGATGCATCTCTGAGAGCAGAGCAGTCTACAAAACCTAAAAAACGTTCTTCTATGTCTAATCCTTTGGCATATCGAACTACAATGCACATTTGTTCGCTTTTGTAACATCGAGCTTCGTCAATCATGAGGAAAAAGTATCCACATTCTTCAATTTCCTGAACTACTTTGCGCATTACAATATCGGATGACACCCAGATTAGTTCGTTTTGGATATCATGATTTATGTGAAACTATTTCTTTAAATCACTCACGAATTTTTCATCATATTTTGCGAGCAAATTGCATAACTCTAGAAAATTTCCCTTGTTATCAGAAATTTCGTCCTCACGATGACGTCTGAATGCAATAGCCTGTTTGCGTAGAAATAAAATAATATCAATAATTTTCATAATCTATTGCCTGTTGGCTTGATTTTCAGAGTTATGCTGACTTAACAACATCTCTTAAACATTTGCATGCTGTTGAGATGTTCGGTACATAATGTGCTTTTCGACAGCATTACGATGATTATGCGATATTTCATGCTTCAATAAATCTTCTCCACTCTTTTTCCTTTTACAATATCCCGATTTCGAAAATTTCTCATTTTGGCTTTGTAATGTATGATCAAAGTGCCGACAATAATAACAGTAAATTTTATCATTTTTAATACTGTATTCCAATCATTTGTAGTCTAGATAGAATTTGGCTTGAAAAGATCGACGTTGTATTTTAAACTCTGTTTTGGGAACTGGATTACTGGTTGTGACGGAGTCGAGTTGAGTATTCCTAAATCTAATTCTTCACCTTTCTCAGCTGCTAACGTACTCGGCAAAATTGATATTGTGGAAGTATTTTGTCGGTTTTGGTATTCTATCTCTACAGTCTCTTCTTCTGCTTTAAGGGAAAAAAGAAACATGCATCACGCTCAATCTATTGCAACCCTACAAATCCAACCAGGTTTGACATTTGCACAAATAACCATGAAAAATTAAGTAGAGTATTAAGTCGCACAAGCAATAAATCAACCTATTGACAATATGACTAAGTTCGAGGATCTGCTTAACAAACTCATGGAACAATTGGGCTCAATGCTCAATTTACTTACAACCGTCGTCAGTAAATTAGCGCAATGGCAAAATAATCACAACTAAAATATAAAATAGCCGTCTGGAATACCTATGGCCTCCAGCAACAAGCTCGTGAGCTAAGAAAAATTCTGAACTAACAAAATATCGACATAATGATGATGTCTTAAACTCATTTTACAGACAAACATTACCAACAAATTACCTGAAGATTCCTAAATTTAAACTATACCAATCAAATCACCCAGACAACAAGGCACATGGAGGAACAGCTATAATCATTCGTGATACCATCAAACATCATGAAAGGAGGAAATTCACTAAGGACTACCTACAGGCCACAAGTATAACTATTGAAGAAGAACATGGACAAACAACAATGTCTGCCCTTTACTGTCCTCCCAAACACAAGAACAAAAAAGAGCATTTTTAAAGATTCTTCAACTCTCCTGGAAATAAATTTATTGCTGGGTGAGATTACAATTCCAAACACCCATTTTGGGGCTCAAGATTGATAACTACAAAGGGTAGGGAACTTATTAAAGCTATGTCGGCAAACAACCTACAAGAAATATCTACTGGCCAACCAACATACTGGCTATCAGATATACACAAAATCCCTGATGGCATAGACTTCTGTGTTACAAAGGGTGTTGACACCAAGAAATGCAAGGCCCAGTCTTGCTTTGACTTGTCATCGGACCACTCAGTAGTGATAGTTACCATTCACTCACAAATCGTCAACAAAGAAAAACAGCCATAGTTGCACAACAACATGACTAACTGGACATTATTCAGAGAAAAACTAGATACAATTATTTCTTTAAATCTACCCTTAAAATACCAGCTGGACATAGAAACAGCAATAGAGAATACAACTAAAGTTGTTCAAGACGCAGCATGGTTTCCGACACCCCAGGCCAATACAATTCAAATGAAAGATCACATTTCACCAACAATAAAACAGAAAATTGCAGAAAAAAGACAGCTTCGTAAACAATGGCAACAAGTAAGATCCGAAAATAACAATCGTAAATTTAACAAAGCCATAAAAGAACTGAAACACTTCATTCAGGAAGAACAAAATTAAAGCATTCAAGAATATCTTACAAATCTTAGCCCTAGTGAGGCTACGGATTATTCCCTCTGGAAAGCCACAAGGAAACTTAAGGGACCCCAACAGCACATTCCACCGATTAAAGATGATGATAATGACTAGTCCAGAAGTAACAGAGAAAAGGCTAAGGTCTTCTCGGCTCACCTGGAGAATGTATTTAAACAATTCCCCTGCGCTCGAGATACAGAACAAGAAAACGAAATTACGGAATTCCTGGATGTGCCATTTCAGATGGACTTGCCCCATTGTAAGGTGAAAACTACAGAGATAAAAAATTTGATCTCAAAAGATGATGAAGAAGTGCAAAAAAAGCCCCTGGATTTGACCTCATAAGTGGCAAAGTCCTGCAAGAACTGTCAGAACATTGCTTCAAACTACCAACTTTCATATTTAATGCTATGCTGCGTTTAAACTATTTCCCCAGTACACGGAAAGTTGCACAAATAATCATGATCCTGAAGCTCGGGAAAAAGCCAGAAGATGTCTCATCCTACAGACCTATAAGCCTTTTACCTACCATTGCCTAAGTATTCGAGAAAATTTACGTTAAAAGACTCAAGACAATACTGAATGAATAAGGACTCATTCCGGACCACCAATTTAGATTCCGCAGCAAACATGGTACTATTGAACAGGTACACAGAATAATCAATCAGATAAACAAGGATTTCAATGCAAAAAGGTATTGCTCAGCTGCCTTCATTGATATTTCACAGGCTTTCGATAAAGTTTGGCACACAGGCTTGCAAGTCAAACTAAAAAAGTTTCTACCTTACCCCCACATCCTGCTGCTAAAATCCTATCTGTCTGAAAGACACTTCCTCGTGAAACAAGGAAGCGAATACACTGATCTGAAATGTATATATTCAGGCGTTCCCCAAGGAAGTGTTTCGGGACCAATGCTGTACCTCCTCTATACTGCTGATTTGCCTCTAACACGGATCACCACTGTAGCGACCTTTGCCGATGATAACAGCAATATTATCGTCCCATACCAACCCTGCATTGGCATCTACAAATCTCCAACGCTTATTGCCTAAAGAGGCAGGTTGTTGAAAATTCATAGTGTTAATTAAAAAAAAAAAACTCTTCAGTATTCCTATACGCTGACGTACTCGGCAACGGTTCAAAAGTTGGGGTAATTGGTGATGAAGAGTTTTCTTTTGCCTCTATGTTAACTTCTGAATCCTTCACTATCGACAAATCGTCAGTGTTCTGTGACTCTTTCCGTCCAAACTTGAAAAATGTTCTAATGTCGTGGGTCTTTATAGTATTTTGCCTAGCAGAATTTAAACAAAGTTCTATTTAGTCTAAAACACCTCTTAATAGCTTTTTCGTACACAATAAAGAAGTATTACAACCAAGGTGGTCTGCAGGCTGCAGAAAAAAAAGGACTGATTCTAATGAAATTTCTAAACAAACTGAAATGAAATGAAAATAACTACCTGCTTATCAAATTAAATTACTATTATATAATATAATTATTATAAAATTAATTATATTATATAATATATATATATATATATATATATATATATATATATATATAATATAATAATTCAAACTAATTACAATATTATAATAATATATAATAATAATATATAAACAATCTTTAATGGGGTCGATAGCCCAATAAAGATTGTTTATATATATATATATATATATATATATATATATATATGTCAAATTCAAATTGTTAAAACGGTACTATAGTTTGCAACTTACAATATTGTAATAAAGTTGAGTAACTTAAAAAATTACAACGAAATAATAACACCAGATTTTATTGAAACTTCATTACTTGGAATGTCTTAATGCATCGACAGTTACAGAAGATACTTGACCAAGATCGGCTCATCAAATGAAAAAAAAAACAACAAACATTGTTACATCAGGCACTACCGATCTTCTGTGTTTCGTCAGTTTTGTATTGACTCGCATACCACTCTCTTTCACACTCCTTTTCAGCTACTCTTATACTTTCTGGGTATTTTCTACATAATATTAATGTCAAAGGCATGGAAATAATGTAATAGATATGTACTTCATACTTACTATTTTGTCTTAAGATTGACAGTTTTTAAAAGTAGTTCTTTCACAAAACTTAAAAAAAAAAATTGCGTGTGCAAGAAAGATAATTTATACAAACGCATTTATATTGTTTGTTCCAACACATGTCTTATGCTATATTTTACGTATAGAACAACACCCTAACAAAACACGCACGAAGAGTCTAGCATAGTACTTTCGAGTAGTGGCTGACCGTAGGCCAGTACATGGTGTGGTCGTAGCTGCATGGTATTGTTGTCAGCGCTTCACATAAGTACGCAGGCACGCGATTTGTATTTGTTGAACTTAGAAATTATTTTATGTGTTACAAATTAGATAGCGTAGGAAGGGAAGTAGATAAGGAGGAAACCATTTTTAAGGCTAGTAAGAAAATACTGCGATCCCCACAACAGAGACAAATAGAGGAGCAGAGAAGGGGAGAAGTAGAACACGAAGCAATGGAGCTGGTTCAGACTGGCACAGGAAACATTGCAATGGAATCATTAACGCAACTTATGAAAGAAATGATGACGGAAATCCAAGACATAAGGAAGGGTATGATGGAGAGGAAGACAGGAATGGCAGACAATACCGAGGCAATAAAAGAGGAAATTCAGAAAGTGAAAAGCGAGATGAGGAAAAAGGAAGAGAAATGGAATGAAGATAGAACACAATTAAGTGCTAGAATAGAATTCTTGGAATGGAAAATTGAAAATATGGAAAAAGACAAGAAGATGAACAATATAATAATGAAAGTACTGACAGCAGATGATCGGACTGTAAAAGGGGAAGTTGAAAAACAAACTAGATACAGAAGCTAAAACAGTAACAGTTTATAAATTTAACAGGGGCAAAGAAACAGAAATGATCATCGTGGAGTTCGAGGACTGGAATACGAAGCTAGAAGTTATGAGGAAAAAGGGAAAACTTAAAGGGGAAAGAATATATATCGACAACGATCTTACAAGGAAGGAAACAGGGATTCAACAGGAAATTAGAAGTATAGCAAGAGAGGAAATAAACAAAGAGAGAAAGGTCAAAATAGGATACCAAAAGCTGACACTCGATGATGTAGTGTACAAATTGAGTATAAAGGAGAAGAGGCTGGAAGCAGATACTCGAAACCAAGCAAAAAACTAATGAAGAAAACAGCAGTTGAGAACACTACGGCGACGAACAGGGAGCGACCAGGCACAAACAAACATGAAAACATTAAAGACAAAACAAAAAACACGGCGCAGTTAAAACATTTCAGAGTGGGTACGTGGAACGTACGAAGCATCAAGGGAAAAGAGACGGAACTTATACAGGAATTCGAAAGATCTAACATAAATTTTCTGGGAATTGCAGATACAAAGAAGAAAGGTCAGGGTATGCAAGAAATTAAAGGCCACGTGCTATTTTACAGTGGGGTACCTATAAACGAACAAGCAAAAGAAGAAGTCGGCAGTTTAATAAACAAAAATTTGGTAAACAGAATAATGGAATGGAAATTTCATTCAGAACGTGCACTCTCGATAATTGTAGAAATGGATGGCAGTAAAACCACTATACTGGTGATATATGCTCCTAACTAAGACGAAAATGCCAACAACAAACACAAATTTTGGGAAGAACTTCAACTTATAATAGAGGAAACAGAAGACCCGTCCAGGGTAGTAGGGGACTTTAACTCATGCGTCGGAAACAATAACACAGGGACAGAAACAGTTATTTATACAAACGGAGAGCACACAAGAAACAACAATGGGAAAAGGTTAATTGATTTCTGTATGGTAAACGATTTAAGCATAGCAAATACATTTTTTACACACAAAAATATACACAAGTACACTAGAGAAATACTAAGTAGGAAATAACAGTCAATAATAGATTATCTTCTGATTAACAACAAGAACAAACGTGAAATAAAAGACGTCCGAGTGAAAAGAAAATATGAAATAGGTAGTTATCTCTTCCTGTTAGAAGCCAAAGTAAAAATACATAGGAGCAGAAGTGAGCAGATCAATACAGCTACGAGGAAAAGTAAAGAAAGACTTAAAATATACAAACTGCAAAGTGAAGTCGTGTGTCAAACATATCAACAGCTAGTAGAAGAAAAAATAAACAACTTTGGAAGCTACGACAATCTAGAAGCAGGATCGCTATGGACAAGGATTAAAACCATAATGTATGAAGCAGCAAAGAAATCCTGTGACATAAGTAAAAGAACACCAGACATGAAACGAACGCACGCAGGGGATAAAGTATTAAATTAGGCTAAAAAAACAGAAATGGAAAGAATACTTAAACAACAAAAACCAGGATAACTACGAGAAATACAAAAACCAAAGAAAAAAAAGTAAAAGAACTAATACAAGAAAGCAAGAGAAATCACTGGGTAGATTTTGATAAACAAGTCGAAACAAACTATAAAGAGAACAAAAAATAGTTTTATAAAATCACCAGGTACCCGAGGACAGAAATAGAACCACCCCTAAAACAAATAAAGGACAAAAGTGGGAAAGTAATAAGCAAAGAAGAAGATATTATGAAAAGATAGTGTGAGTATTTTGAGGAGCTCTTGGAAGTACAAAGCACGGGAGCAGAAAACACAACAAGGCAGGGAAACTTAGAAGCAGAAGTGAATGTGGAAATAGAAGAAGAAATCACAATGGAGGAAGTTCTAGGTGCACTAAATAGAATAAAAATTGGAAAAGCCCTAGATTGTGACGACATAAGATCGGAGCTAATCAAATTCATAGGCCAAGCCGGAATAAAGCTCCTACACACCTTATTTAACATAATATGGAATGGCTCAGCGACACCGAAGGACTGGGAAAAAACAATAATTCTTCCAATATATAGAAAGGGTGACAGTAGAACCTGCTCAAACTATAGGTATATCTCTTCTAAGTACCGCAGCAAAACTTCACGAATCGATAATAGAAAATAAGCTTCGACTAAAAATAGGAATGGAAATTGGAGAAACGCAAAGTGGATTCAGGAAAGGGTATAGTACACAAGACCACATATTCACCTTAAGAAAATTAATCGAAAGAACATTACAATTTAACAAGGAGTTGTATATATGTTATATTGACTTAGAAAAGGCTTTCGACAGAGTGAATAGTGAAGAACAGTGAGGAATTCTGGAAAAGAGGAGATTAAGAAATAAACTACTAAAGGCAATACAAAATATTTACATATATATATATATATGGATGAAATAGCGAGAGAAACAAGAATCGGTGCGAGGAAATCACCAGTGGGCTACTTAAATCTCAGCAATGTCGACATTACGGAATGCCTCTTTGCTGATGACATGGCAATATTCGGAAGCACAGAGGGAAAACTACAGGAGAATCTAAATACATGGAACGACAAACTACTAAAAATGAACATGAGCATAAACATAGAAAAAACAAAAGTGATAGCGGTTTCTAAAGAAGGTAAAAGCATAAACATAAAGTTAAACTACAACAAAATTGAGTAAGTAGGCAGTATCAAATATCTTAGAAGCGTAATCGATAACAAAGGAGGCTACAAAGAGGACATAAATAATAGAATAAAAGCAACATCTAGGAGTTGCCACCTCTTAAGCAGGGCACTTTTCAACCACAAGAACATTGTGACGTACCTGAACGGCAATCAGCGCGTAAGGCCGTAGAGCGAGTGGAGGGTCCCTTCGAAGCAGTGACGAGGGCCAGGCTCTCGGTGTCAGAGAGTGGGGGGTTAAAAAAAGGCTCCACGTAATTTTAACCTCGTCGCTACTTCGTCGCAAAGGGTGGCTCCACCCTACCTGCGTGGGTGGACGGCAGACAGTCAGCGAAGTTCAGAAATCACGAACTGTCACAACGCTGACCATTTGGCGCCAACACCACCAGATTTAAATCTCGCAGTGAGAATAAAAACTGAAACTGAAATAAATGCCCGATCGAGAAAACGTGGGGGGAACAAAAAATAACAGGTGTGAATTTTGTAGTGTAAAATATCGGCGTTTATTCACACAAACGACGGACACCGTGTCTACGCTCCTGAAATAAATACCTCCGTACGCAACCCTTTCACGCAGGGTTCACCCTATTCGGCCGAATATTGCGAGCTCCTGATCGCGCGATTCAAAGGGCCGACGGAGCGACATTTCTCTTACACAAGCGCAAAACACGTACGGCACGAAACACGTAACGCAAATTTTACACAACAGAAATAAACGATATGTCAATATGGAATTAAATTCAATTGAGACCAACAATCAAACATAAAGGTCTGGCTCAATTGAGAACACAAAAAAATTGGTATCAATATCTATATCTGTATCTGGCCTGTGTTCCTAGTATGTCTTCGCTGGCGGCTGGGTTCAGCTCCTGGATGGCGGCGGTATGCGTCGGGGACGCCGATCACTCGATTCCGGCCTCAGAGCAGGATGATCGCTGCCTCCAGCCAAGAACTGGTTGGCTGAGCTACTTAGCCCTTACCCCGTAAAAAAACGCCTGCAAAGCACATGGCCTTAGTAACAATGGCCGGACACGTGGCTTCACGAAAAGGAAAAAAATATCGGGCTTAATTACTTACTCAGATGTTATGAGCGTATGGATAGTTCCTTGCCCTGTACCTGGTGCCTCAATCCCCTCAAGGGTGGTTAACTGAGTCCCCGTTTATTATCCCGGAAACCGGATGGTGGTACACCTATTACAACGGTTCTTCGGGCACTTCCGTACTGCACGCAAGGTAGCTGAATTCTGCCTCTATGGCGGCGTCTCGCCGGCGAATTTAAAAATCGCACACATATGGGAAACGCGCCACCACAACAAAAAAAGGTGCGAGTACGGTCGTCTACAGTGCAGGTCTATGCGCCAATTAATTATTAAAATGCAGTTTCTGCCAAAGACGTTTCCGGACCGTTACAACATATCAAGAAGAACAAAGCTCTCAATATTCAGGACACTACTACTACCAATACTATTATATAGCAGCGAAACTTGGGTAGTGAACAAAGACAAAGTAGTAAACTCCAAGCAATGAAGATGAAATGTCTAAGAAGAATGGCAGATGTTACCATAATGGACAGAATCAGGAATGCAACTATTAGAAGCTCACTAGAAGTCAAATCTGCAAAAGAAAAAAAAAATGAACAAAAACAACTACAATGGCTAGGGCACTTAATTAGACTTCAAGCAAATCGATAAGTGAAAAGAGTATGGAAGTCCCGACCAACCGGAAAAAGAAAAAAAGAAGCCGGCCGCAGAGGTCCTGGGATGATGCCATTGAGGAAAGCCTAAAATCAAGAAATACCACCCATAGACAAGCAAATCCACTAGGAAAAGACCGGAAGAAATGGAAGGAGTTTATAGAACAGCAGTGAATAAACCAATCTCTACACCCTAAGGGTAGAAGAGAGTCCGATTATATGTTATAAATTCTATTTTACCAATTTAAATTATGATTACTTCTATCCTGGAATCAGTATGTACCTTATTAAAAGTAAATTGGGGTGGGCTGGACACTATTTTAGGGGGGCTTAGCCCCCCACCCCCCCAAATTCCATCACAACTGTGTGTTGCGTTGTTGTGCATTTCAGAAACAACGAGCTGACGTTTTGGCGCTCGACTGTTTCCACGGCCGCGTTAGATTTTGTGGACAGGTAACAATTGCGAATCGAGCTGATGTTTGTTAGAGCTTCGAAATTTTCCGCGCAAGTCAGTAAAGAGGAAAGTCATCCGCCGTGTTTGGTATAAATATTCATCATTCGTGCAATTGTACAAATTGTACAAAACAAACAGCGTCTTGCGTCGGCGTTGCGTAGTCCCATTGGGACGCGGGGGTGGCGGACGGGAGGCCGACGGCAGACGCAGCAACCCGTTACCAGGCAACAGGAAGTCGTCTCCATGACGACGCCCACCAAAAAACATTCGTAACAAAGGAGATGTGGATTAATAGTCTAGCAGATAATGTGCGCCGGTGTTTGAAATGGGAAAGTAAGTGTGCACGCGGGGTGTTTGTGCGTGGGGGCGCGCGGATGCATGCACCCTGTCTTCGCCACCCCCGGAGGATGCGCGAAGACCCCGAAGGAGAGGCCGCTGGAAATTGGGTTACTGTATCATCGCGACGCGTCCGTCCGCATCCATCATCGCGGCGACCGATCAGACCCATCGCCCCCACGTTCGCCCCTCGGAGAAAGCACGCACATCACGACCCTAATCACTTTCACCAGGGTCTGGGGGCGCGAAGGACGACGTCGGACGGACAGAGCAATTATCCGATCGCTTTCCTTGCAATTGAATCCTGCGACGGCGTGGCCTGAATGATAGATGGCGCTAAATGATACAGAAAAACATTAACAAACAACCCGCCGGCGAAAGAGTCGCCGTGCAACTCCCGAAATTATACTGGTTAATGGATTTGCAGAGATTGAAATCCGTTATCTCTGCAGGACCATTAATCACTCCCTGCGCTGGGCTATCTGGCTGCGTGTAACAATAGTAAACACAGCATTAGTGCCCACCAGCTACATATTATATACTACTCTAATTGTGGGATATTAATTACACATCTGTAGTTAAACTTCCGCCCAAATATGGGTTACATGCACTGCCTGGCTTCTATATAGGTACAATTGAAAGCAGATCATTAATAGGGAGCTCAATTTCAAATAAAGCTACAGTCAGTGATATTCTATTACGGATCTGTGATACCAGTTTAAATACTGATACTCCTATTGAAATATGTACATCTCTATTCAACACATTCTAACAAATCAATCGATTACAAATTATTTGGATTGTGTTTAAAAAAATACATATTTTCAATTGCAGGCTTGAGAATGCAACTAAACTTTTAGTTAAAATTTCTAATTCTATCCAAATATATTTTTATTAAAACAAAATTTCGAGGTATATGAGGTACTCGGAAGAGTAGTGGATCAAGTCTACATCACACTCACAGTACACATTAGTATGTTCTACGTACAGTTGTTAGGTATCAAATTGTATCATTGGCTAATAATTGATTATTAATATTAGAGGCGGCATCTGTGGCTTTGTTTGTTTATATAAGCCGGGGCGCGACGCGCTCAGCTTAAGAACGAGAACGAAGGGCACATTGAGTTACGTGCGTTTATGGAGTGTGGATGCAAGTTGGGTGCTGATTGTGGGGAAAGCATGTGTGATCTGGTGTTTTGGTGTGCGTTGCAATGTGGACGGTTATGGATTAGGTGTTGGAATGGATTAAAGGTCAGTACATAAACTACAATATGTATAACAGATAGAGGTTTGTCCTAGTAATTGCAATAAGAGAGGTTTGTCCTAGTAATTGCAATAGAGAGGCTCGTCCTAGTAATTGCAATAAGAGAGGTTTGTCCAAGTAATTGCAATAGAGAGGTTCGTCCTAGTAATTGCAATAAGAGAGGTTCGTCCTAGATGTTCGTCCTAGTAAGAGGTGTATGTCACTGCTTTGCACATGAAGGTGAAATACAATAGTCGTAGAGAATAATGGTTGAAGCCGTGAGTGCTAGCGATCCAGTTGGCGAGAGAACTGGCGGGGGAAGGGGAGTTGCTCCCCCGGTAAGTCCTTCCAATTATAGTTAATATATAATACTAAAAGAATACTCTTTATATGTGGGGGAATCATTTGGAGCCAATGCCATCTTCGGATCGAGTTCAATATATACAGCCTGCGGATCCTGACCAATGAAAATACAGTATATTATGTAAGTGATTATTATTATTAATAGGTAAAATGGCGAAAATTTATGTATTAAACATCGCGTCAAGTTAAGGCTACGATTGGAAAAAGAACTAGCTTAACACAGTAGAGAAATGATTCAAGTCACAAATTTATTTGGTATGCTGTTTATCGAGTCGTCCTCCTTGTGCACTGAAAAAAAGTTATGTCGTTCAGTGTAGTAATGGTTTAGGTCCAATTCAGTGTAATAGTGGATTTATGTCCAGTAAGCCGTAACCTATAAAATCTGCGTGTTTATATGTTCAGCAAGGGATTCGTCAACATCACTCAAGAACCTTATCAATCAAGTGGATAGGAATATAAAAATAGTACTGATAGTACTTCCGATACTTTCGGTGGTAAGTAATATAATTGTAATTTTTATGTTCATGTGTCGGTTACTAATTTTATACGTTATCCTACAATAGAACGAAAAATGTATGTTGTTACAGATGATGATCAACTTCCGATAAATGAGATCAGAAGCAACAGTTTATATGAGCCAACTGCACAAACTGCGACAGAGCCTATAGAGTGTAAAAAAGGAAAAAAACGGTTAGTTAAGAAGTCTACTTGGAAAGTAAATCGAAAGCATCCCCAAAATACTGGACAAGACTATATTACAAAATCTGGAAAAAATGTTCCTTCTAAAGCCTTTTCCAATAACCCCTGTAATTACAGATAATCAAAAAAGATAGTCAAAAAAATGGCAGAGCATCAACGAAGAGCCATGTTTGAATCTTTTTGGAAACTGGCTGACTGTTCCCGGCAAAATGTATTTATCAGAGAACTAGTAAAAGTCAACACAGTCAAAAGAAAACGTGATAGAGATGGCTCACATCCGGAAAACCATGCGTACTTTGAATATGCTTTTAGAGTAGATAACACCACACACCGTGTGTGCAAGAAATATTTTGCAGAAACGTTGCAAATTAGTACCGGTAGACTGTATAAGTGTACCTCTAAAGACAAAATGATTGCGGTGACTGATCAACGTGGCATGAATCCAAGAAAAAAACTAGACGTTTTAAAAATTGTGAAGCATATCAATTCATTTCCTGCGTACCAAAGTCATTATTCCCGAAAAGATAATCCCAGGAAAAATATTTGAATGAAAATTAAACTATAAGTAAAATGTACGAATTGTACACCGAACAATGTATCGCCGAGGGAATTGATGCATTGAAGAAAAAATTCTATTACCATGTATTTAATTCAAAATTCAATTTCAGTTTTAAACCTCCAGCAAAAGATACATGCCGAATATGTGACCACTGCAGATGAAAATAGCTGCAGAGCAGGATGAATCCAAGAAGAAGGCTCTAGTAACAGAAAAAAACATTACACCTTGCTAAAGCCGAACAAGCGTGAACATGTCTTCATGAGGATCAAATGACTGCTTGCGATAAAAAATACGTGGCAACATTCAGTCTTCAAAAAACGCTTCCGTTTCCCAAGCTATCTACATCAGTAGCATACTATAAAAAATCTATATGTTTATAATCTAGGAATCCATTCTTCTAATGAACAAATGGGATTCATGTATATGTACGACGAAATTGAAGGTGGGCGTGGATCTCAAGATGTAGCATCATGTCTTGTAAATCATTTACAAGAAAATGCTCCAAGTCATAGTCACAAAACATATTGTTTTGTACTCTGATTCTTGCACCGATCAGATCAGGAACATTAGGAGCATTATCACTGTCTTTGCTAAAATTAGTGCAAGATCCTCGAATGGCTGTCGAAACTATAGATCACAAATTCCTGGTGTCAGGACACTCGTATTTGCCAAATGATGCAGATTTTGGCGTTATTGAAAAGCAAGTCGCAAGAATACATATATTTACTCCCCTCAACACTGGATGAATATCGCACGGACTGCTAAAAAGCAGGATCCAAAATGTATAGTTTTTGAAATGAAAAGAGAAGATTTTTTTTCTACAAACAACTTGGAATCAGCATTACAGAATCTAAAAAAAACTGTTGATGAATACGCATTCAGTTGGCTGAATATCCATTGGTTAAGATTTGGGAAGACATCGCCGACTTCATTCAAATTTAAACAGACTTTGAATGAAGCTGTTGATTTTGATAAAGTAAAATTATGTGTGGTCGACCAAGAACTTCACTTAATATAGAACAAGAGCATTTGGATCCAACAAGGCGAATTGTGACAGACTCAAAAAACAGCACATGATGGATTGGCAGTTATGGCAGTTATTCAAAATGCATGTGTTGATCTGTTAATAACACTTCTGCAAACATAATAAATGTGAAAATTTGAAATTGAATTTATACAATAATGAAATTATGTTCCCATTTTATATAATTTGTCCTTTATATGTCCCCAAGAAAAGAAATTTAAAGGCGTGAAGTCGAGTGATCGTGGTGGCAACTTTACGAGTCCGTTTGTTCCTAACCAATTTTCTCCAAAATTTAGATTTAATAATCCAAATATATGTGGAGGTGCACCATGGTGTGGGAAATAAAGAATTGTTATTGCTTTGAATAAAGCATTCTAACATATAAAAATTTTCATATTTTTCGTACGCCATTTTTAGCACTTCGAAATAAACAGATCAAGTTTGACAATCAATTAATTTAAACAAAACGAGCACTACGCCCAATAAGAGAACGTATGACGTTTTGATAGAATTTTAATAGATTTCAACATAAATGCAATTATATCATCCACATGTAATACATCATTGAAAAGAGAAAAGAATAACCTATTTATTAAGGTCAAAGCCTACTATGAGTTCTATTTCAAAAAACACAACTTTGTATTGTATCTTATTTATTAACAAAGATATCGAAATTCTGTAAAACTTATTCAATTCTCTGTAAAAAAGTGCCTCAAGAACATGCAACTCTTATCTTAATAAAATGATAAATAATTGAAATATTGATAAAAATCGAAAATGAAAAATAATTAGTTTTTGGCCATAACTCGAAAACAAAAGACGACTGCCAAATTATTTTTTCTACCATTTAATTTGCCTTGAAAAAGGAGATCGAGGATACGCCATCTGGTTTTCTCTATCTCTTCTAGTTACCGAGATCCTCTATAGAACATTCCAAATTGGGCCACCTTGTACAATCTTCGAATAATCTTCATAGATTTCAATGACTCAGTAGACAGGAAGGTATTTTTCAATGTGCTAAAAAACATGGGGTTAGACCATAAAACGCTTAAACTGATAGAAGCAACCCTCTCGGACACCTTTTCTAGAGTGAAATTTATGGGACGTGTAACGAGACCTTTCAGACTTAACACGGGAGACAGGCAATGGGATCGATTTTCACCCCTGCTCTTTAACTGTGCCCTGGAAAAGGTAGTAAAGGAATGGAGAGGCAAAACAAATGGGCAAAATATCCCGGTCATAAAACTGACCAAGTACAAGTACACAGGAAAAGCCATCACAGTTGACTGT
The DNA here is from genome assembly GCA_951805005.1 of Othius punctulatus. Classification (NCBI taxonomy): domain Eukaryota; kingdom Metazoa; phylum Arthropoda; class Insecta; order Coleoptera; family Staphylinidae; genus Othius; species Othius punctulatus. Next base: position 104,070,174 of record OX638139.1, on the reverse strand, counting down.
TTAACTTTCGCGGACGACATGGTATTTTTGCGAACTCAGAAGAAGAAGCTGAAGTGAAAATAGAAATTCTCATAGAAACCTCGAGAAAAATTGGGCTGCAGATATCTTTTGATAAGACAAAGTATTTCACTACAGAGAAAAAGGATACGCAGAAGAAAATTCAAACGAAATACGGCGTAATTGCAAGGGTACTAAAATTTAAATATCCGGGAGTAATAATCACACTTAAAGCATAAAGACACTTACAGTAAAAAAATCTATCTCCAAAAATGTGAAGATTAGGAACTTAAATACAGTACTTAAACCAGAAGTTCTGTATTCAGTAGAATGCTTAACACTGGATAGAGTAGGCTTAAGCCTCGTTTACATTTGGAAAGTTTATTGGTGGAAAGTACTTGAAGCCAGTAAACTTACGATGTGTAAACTAGAAAAACGTCTTACTTTCTTGTTTAGTTTCTTTCTTGAAAGACATTTTTCTTGTTTAAACCTCGTTCACATTTGGAAAGTTTACTGGTGGAAAGTATTTGCCGCCAGTAAACTAACGATGTGTAAACCAGAAAAACGTCTTACTTTCTTGTTTAGTTTCTTTCCTGACAGACGTTTTTCTGGTTTACACATTGTAAGTTTACTGGCGGTAAGTACTTTCCACCAGTAAACTTTCCAAATGTAAACGAGGCTTTACACATCGTAAGTTAACTGGCGGCAAGTACTTTCAGCCTGTAAACTTTCCAAATGTAAATGAGGCTTTAGTTGAGAAAATGGAAAACCGCGAAAGGAGAAACCTATGAAAAAATTAGGACCAGTCAAAGTTATTTCATATAAAATACGTATAAACGAATTGTGTTTTCCTAATTTATGTAAGTTATATTATTTGTTTAAACTCATTTAGTTTATCTTTAAATAAGTTCAGTGTAGTTTTTTAATATTATTATTTACATCCAATGCTTCTTCATCATCACCATTAACCCAAAATGATAACACTAATACCTTTATTATTACCATTAACCCAAAATAATATATGATGTGGCGAGACTCATTCACATACCACCCATATATCCGTTCTAGACAATGCCTAACTAAGTTACTCAAAATGAAACATGATAAGTTGCGAACTCTCACGAACAAAATCGAGTCTTATTTCGTAGTAACACTAACACCTTTATGATTACTTTAAACAAATTATTGCAATATTAGTTTGACATTTACCAACGTTTTGTTTCATGAAATCATGGTCTGCTTTCTTAATTTATTAAAGTTATTTAAAAAAAAACTCAACAGTGTGTAAAATGAAACAAAACAAAAAGCGATCGGACATTGGTGTATAGGATTTTTAACATTATTTTTTGATCCTCTATCGCGTGGTGCTGATGCATTGCAGCTTGCTCTGTGTCACCCTGTATATGTCATTTATGTCAAACCACCACATCCCATGACAATTATGAGTGTACTTTATTTTTCATTTCAATTTTGTCCCGTATGTTTTTTACTAAACAAGCACAACGTTTTCATCAATATTTTTATCAAAGTAGTATTGCAATTATATATGTTAAGCTAGTTTTTTTTCCAATCGTAGCCTTAACTTGACGTCATATTTAAAAAATAAATTTTCGCCATTTTACCTATTAATAATAATAATCACTTACATAATATACTGTATTTTCATTGGTCAGGATGCGCAGGCTTTATATTGAACTCGATCCGAAGATGGCATTGGCTCCAAATGATTTCCCCACATATAAAGAGTATTCTTTTAGTATTGTATATTAACTATAATTGGAAGGACTTACCGGGGGAGCATCTCCCCTTTCCCCGCCAGTTCTCTCGTCAACTGGATCCTTAGCAGTCACGACTTCGACCATTATTCTCTACGACTATTGTATTTCACCTTCATGTGCAAAGTAGTGACATACACCTCTTACTAGGACACACCTCTAGGACAAACCTCTCTTATTGCAATTACTAGGACAAACCTCTCTTATTGCAATTACTAGGACAAACCTCTCTTATTGCAATTACTAGGACAAACCTCTCTTATTGCAATTACTAGGACCAACCTCTCTTAATGCAATTACTAGGACGAACCTCTCTTATTGCAATTACTAGCACAAACCTCTCTTAATGCAATTACTAGGACGATCCTCTCTTATTGCAATTACTAGGACAAACCTCTCTTAATGCAATTACAAGGACGAACCTCTCTTAATGCAATTACTAGGACGAACCTCTCTTATTGCAATTACTAGGACAAACCTCTCTTAATGCAATTACTAGGACGAACCTCTCATAATGCAATTACTAGGACAAACCTCTCTTAATGCAATTACTAGGACGAACCTCTCTTATTGCAATTACTAGGACGAACCTCTCTTAATGCAATTACTAGGACGAACCTCTCTTAATGCAATTACTAGGACGAACCTCTCTATTGCAATTACTAAGACAAACCTCTCTTAATGCAATTACTAGGACGAACCTCTCTTATTGCAATTACTAGGACGAACCTCTCTTAATGCAATTACTAGGACGAACCTCTCTTAATGCAATTACTAGGACAAACCTCTCTTATTGCAATTACTAGGACGAACCTCTATCTAATATACATATTGTAGTTTATGTACTGACCTTTAATCCATTCCAACACCTAATCCATAACCGTCCACATCGCAACACACACCAAAACACCAGATCACACATGCTTTCCCCACAATCAGCACCCAACTTGCATCCACACTCCATAAAAGCACGTAACTCAATGTCCCCTTCGTTACTCGTTCTTCAGCTGAGCGCGTCGCGCCCCGGCTTATATAAACAAACAAAGCCACAGATGCCGCCTCTAATATTAATAATCAATTATTAGCCAATGATACAATTTGATACCTAACATATAGTTTGTACACTTTTCGCTTTCGATTCGTCCTCCAAATTCGTATATGAATCAAAATCATTCATTTCAGTAATCTCCATTGACAAAGTAAACTATATTTCGTTAATAGTTTTTCGATGTAATTGTATACTTTTTCGTAATATCGTTGTATATTGAAACTAATATAATAAATCGATTTAAATTTATATCTCCAAATATATAATTCTTTCTTCTATAGTTTAAAATCTTGAATTTATAAAAATTGTAAAACACGAACTAGTTTTTAATTTCATTTATGCCAGCACCGTTTGGGATATTTTGTAAATGCAAAATAAAACCGTATGTAAATTACATTATAATATCAGGAACTACGTGGCAGTTTGGCCGTGTTAGCGAAGTGTAAAATCGTTGTTGTTATTTCACTAATTACGTCACATCTTCTCAAACTTATAATAGAACTTTGCCCCCGTACTCTAGATTCAATGCCTGCCATCTCGACACCGTAATGCGCTATTTTGTTAATCTCTCCCGCATTTTCTTTGTTCCTTTTCCCAATTTCACTAACAACCGAGATATCCGCTAATCTCCGCAGATTACAGAATATCTGAGCTATTAGCAAATCTGGTGCGTAATGAGGACGAAGGAGTAACCCCCATGCGGCGCTGACGCTGCTATAATTCACCCCGGAATGGTGTGTTATCTTTCTACAGCAGAACACCAAGTTTTATTGTAATGATTGCCACGCACTTCGTTCATTCCGCATTACTGGGGATTATTATATGGCATATCTTTATGTTTAGATGATGGTTTCACTGGTGGAAAATTTGCAGTTTTTTGTTATCTCGGTAATTTTCCAGATCGAGAACGACTTGATCGCCGTAAGTTGGGCAGTGCATAAAAGTTACAATGATAGTTAAAATAGTTTGCACTTTACAGTTTGCACTGTGCCAGTTTGCTAAACAGCAAAATAAATGATGGTTTTCCGATTAAATCAACTAAAAATAAAATCGGAGATTTTGAGAATTTGCAAGGTGCTGCTCCTACGTGGGGCATCACTTATTTGCTACGAGGTGTTTGGAATATATTTCGGGTTTTTGTTTTATCTTTTTATCCATGTAACACCTGCGGAATGTATCGTTAGAAAGTTTCGAATCAAGTATTAATTTAAATTTTCCGGTTTTGTATTAGTAAGGGATAATTGGGCAATTTATAGTACGCAAAAGATAATTTTAAATAAACCAATGTCATCCATGTACAAAATTGAAGACGAATTTGTTCTGTTGATTAATATTTGTGTTTAATCTATTGCCATTAACGAATCGTTTCGTATCCACATTGGAGCATGTTTCGCTTAGGAAGGACGAGGGTTTTAATCAATTTTTGATCGCCTCGGATCCGTCCCAGGCAATAATTACTCCAGGCGTGATCGATTATAACCTGAGAGTACCGTGTCGACTGGACCAGGAAAAACTTCCGCTCACGTTCCTCGATTCATCAAAAGCGAGAAAAACTCCGGGATGGGAGCACTCATGCTGAATCCCGCCGCTGCGTCCCGGAGTCCATCTCCTGAGTCCTGGGAACCTGAGCGCCGGGGCGACGTAAAATAAAATAAGCGTCCCAAATAACGGCCACGGGGAGAGTGTAATAGACAGGATGAACGGAACAAGGCGATACTCATTACTACTTAAAAGCGTGCTCCGCGTAGATGCGCCAATAAATCACGGCGTCCTTTGCGCCCGTTTTTTTCTCCCTCCGTTCGCTTCCTTGTCCGTGGAAGCGTCAACTCCCAGGAGTTCAATTTAAACGCTGCCTGGCCGGGGCCATTCCGTGTAATTAATTAAAACGCGATCGATTATGGGAAACAATTTATTTTCCGCGGGCATTAATCATTGATCGATTAGGGACGGTCGGACGGGGCAGAAGAGGTAAACAAGGTTCAGGGTTTTCGGGTCTAATTCGTAATTACCATTCCAATTCGGGCGAGGTGAATAGAATTATAGGGGGGTGCGCGATAAATGGATTGTCCGACCGTTCGTACTCGGGCAACGCTTTAAGTAAAAATATATTGTAGGTATTAAAGCTGTCGCAAAAGGAAGGGCGCAGGCATTGGATAAGGGTGCAGTCTGGGGGCTAACAAAACCGAAGAGGTATTTGCAAAACCGAACGAACTGACCAACTTGTAAATTACCACATTGCAGTTACTTTGGTATGTAAAGTCCTATGAGGCAAGACAATTTCAGCTGATTCATAAGAGATGCCGAGCTGCAGAACTACTAAAGTTTCTATCCACACTGCCAAACGTTCTAATTTTATGTTGTTTTAAGTTATCTACTTCTTAATATAAGTCATTGGCAGCTAATGCGTAATAGATGCCGTGCTCAAAACCGCCAACATTTTTAACCCGGTTGTGTGCTCCGCTTCTCACGCGCCCTACAGACTTAACAATCTTGAACTTTTCGACCTCTATGCCTCTATGTCTCAGACGCGTAACCTCGTCATTTTGAATACGTTCAAAATATATAATTTGATTTAATATTATATTTCCCATAATATAACTGCATTTGCATGTTTTATCAACCTCAATTCGTCAATTAATGTTTTTGTTAAAATATTTAACTGTACTGAATCTTGAAAAATCTGAAAAAAATTGTCATTGTATCACGATATTGATGATATCATTGAGGTGGTCTAACCACGTCTCCTACTTTTTTGTAAATTTGTTTTCAGGGTTTCGCGAATTTGTTGAAGTGGTTGTTTGCAGGGCTTGTTTGCTAGAGGGAAATTTTGGTGCTCTATTTTGCGTTATCGACAGCTCCCGTCCTACGTATTTCGTGTGGCTTTGTAGGGAACATATTGAGCATTGAGGCCCTTACAATCAAAATTCGATAATAATATAAATATAACTGTTGATGGGGTGGTTATTCTTTTAATCTTTGAAAAATAAATTTATTGGGTTGTTTCCCTTTTAGACAGAGATTGTAATATGTTTCCAACGCAGTATGATAATTGTTAATCATTTAATAAACCATGGCAGCATATATAATATTCATATGGCATTTTATGATTTACAGGCGGCAAATATATGGATTTGTCAATAAATAATTTGATTCTAAACAATACAAGCCTACTTACCAGTCTATTACGCCCAATAAGAGAACATATGACGTATTGATAGAATTTTAATATATTTCAACAAAAATGCAATTATAACATCCACATGTGATACACGATTGAAGTGAGAAAATAATAACTTATTTATTAATGCCAAAGCCAACTATGACTTCTATTTAAAAAACCACAACTTTGTATTGTATCTTGTTTATTAACGAAGATATCAAAATTCTATGAAATTCATGCAATTCACCGTAAAAAAAGTGCCTGAAGAACATGCAACTCTTATCTTAATAAAATGATAAATAAATGAATAATTGATAAAAATCGAAAATGGAAAATAATGAGTTTTTGGTCATAACTTGAAAACAAAAGACGATAGCCAATTATTATTTTCACCATTGACTTTGGTGAGATCCACTTTAGCTTTTACAAGCTTTGCATATTGCATGACAAGTTTCGAGAATAATATAACCCAAGGTTTGGGCAGCTATCCCCGTAGAAAATTTCAAATCGGCATATAAACGTCCTGTAGCTAAATATCTTAAAGTTGCAATTAACATTGCTTCTGCTGAAATGGAATCTCGCATTACCGTGTCTTGTTTTTTTTATATACGGAGAAATATGGACACCTGGAGTGTGAAAGGAAAAAATAATAAAATTATAAATATTTTATAAGATAGGATATTAAGAACTTACCTAACAATTCGTCAAAGTTTGAAATAGTCATTCGTAAGTAATTTTTGAAATCATTGATTTCGTTTTCTCGTAATTCACGAAGTAAAGGTATGTGCCCATACTTTGTTCTTTCTTGAACCTAATTTTTAACCCATTTCGTTCGATTTACAGTTTTATTCTTTCTTAATATTTTGAACATGATAAATTAACTCAAAAGTGCCACGTTTTTTTTTTACTTTTACTTGCTCGAGACATGTTCTAACAATAGAACTGTCATCGAGACTTTACATTACTATAAAATATCTCACCCGCCGTCCAATCCCCTTGAAATCAGAAATATATAGCAATTAACTAATTAACTAAGCGAACTGTCATCTCACATATCAGGTTTTGTCAGAAAAAACGAAAGATGGCGTGTCAAATCGGCGTGACAGGAATGCCAGTTGAGGACGGCGGGACAGATCGGTTGAAAATTCCCTACGTGTGTGCCTGCCTATTATCTGTTCAATGCACGACCTTGCTTTTCTAAATCCCCCTTGCTATTTTCCAATAAGACCATCTAGTTACACATAGGTAGAGAGAGAGATAGAGCTAGACAAATAGACAGAGAGAGAGATAAATTTTTCATTTCATTGTAGTTACGCTTTAGTTTAGATGTGTCACATTTAACAATGTTGTGTTGAGAATTTCAAATGGCTAAGTCTAAATGTGTACCTTGGTTGCTTAGATATCTTGTTAAACATCTTTAATATCTTGAAAATATTAAAAATTTAAAACAATGTAATTATGCTGGGAGCGTTTGCAGAGATAAGTTTTTGAAACAAAAACGCCGTCTGAGTGGTGCGGGGAAGGAATTGCCTGGCATAAATCAGGGGACATTTAAGTATGAAAAACGGATACGTAGGCCGGGCCTGCCGCCCCCGACGCGACGCCGCGCACTCTCGCGGATTCGCGAAACAATTTAATCCCGGAGCCGGTGCTTTTTCTTCGACTTCTCGCAGCGAACGGGCGCATAAAACACGGTAATAAATAATAGTGGAACACGAATTCTTTTTGTCACTTCAGCCTCGCCCCGAGTTTAATCCTAATATATTTTAGAGTAAAGGCGCGCACTCGGGGAGAGCGCGCGTCTGCTGCCGGCCGCTCCGACGTCCCTTGATGACGTGCCGAACAATTCGTCCTGGGAGGAGAAAAAATTAATGAAAATTATCGAACGGCGGGCAGCTAATCCGCGCGTATATCCGCGTTATGGTTTATTGCACCTAAAAGTACTGTTAAAGTTAACAATGGCCATAAACAGGATCGGCCGCGCCTGGATTAATCGCGCCGGTAAATCAAATTAGCGACGTCGAAAAAGTCTGCTCCCCGTGAAACCCACCCCCTCGGGCTCAACAATCTCCGCCGTCCGCGGCGGTCTTCGCGCCGGTGCAGTGATTACATTTGCATAATCCCGTTAGCCGGCGCCATCATGGAAATGTGTGTTTATTTATTAGCATCGCTCCATCTACACACCAGCCAGGGCCGGCCGTAAACGTCGAAACTACAATCCACCCCCGGCCGCCACCCCCTGCCCGACCGCAGGAATACTGAATACATTTTGCCGCCCCCGCCGCGGGCAGGGCCGGCCCGGGCGCGCTGCCTTCAATTAACCCCTCGGTGCGAGGCCCCATCTTTTTTGTTGTTTAATATGCAATTAGTCCGGTCTTTCCCTCTTTCGGGTAAATGAGGGCGTTGTTTTGCCCCGGCCTGGATCACGGACGTGATATAAAGAGTGGAGTTGTTGCGTTCCCGGTGCCGTGTATGTGATGGGATGATTAGGTCTGCCTTGTTTATATGCAATGGGGAGATGATTAAATCCCCCTTCTATTTGTGTAGAAGGCCCAAGTTAGTTCCAAGCTAGGGAAACATACCGAGCAAAAAGGATTATTTTAAACTAAGTAAAAATCTGAAAATATATTACCAACCCAAACTTCATAACAACAAGTATAATGTTTTAATGAACACTAAAAGAATATTTTAATGACTACAGGTAAATTGTCTGCATTTAGCTCAGAACAAGAAATCTTCTCAGTTATTGTGCTGACCGCTCAAGAACGTGGTATCAACTTTTACGCCGGATACTAACACTGTTCAAGACTCAAATCAAACATGTCTTGCAAAGTTGCTGAAATGTTTCCTAGAATACAATCAAATGTATTAACAGTTTTTTTTTTTATGTGTTATTTATTTATATTTTCGTTGGAACTAGTTGGAAAAGTTTTCACCACTTTCTTTAAACCTCTGTATATGGAAAAGTTCAAAATTTATCTTAAAAGTTGCTTGCCGAAACAAAAGAGAAAAACTAATCAAGAACAGTGATACCCTGAGTCTCAAACCTACAGATCTTCCTCTATAGTGTGTTAAGAGCCATAAAACTGATTTATATATTGGTACTAAATGGTGTAGAAATTTGGGGAAGTAGCTAGCCCAGACACTGACCCATAACCGAATAAACGACACGAAAAGATCAGATTTACAGTAAATCTGTGTAAAAATTAAAAAATGATCGTAGACACGGACAATTTAAAATAACAACACAAAACAAAAAGCAGACAGTTCTCATTTTCATGACGAATGGACGCCATAAAACCAAATTCAAAACAGAGTTACGTATCTGAGAAATTAAGGATTTTTCGTGCGTGTGTGTGTTGCGTAAGGGCAACGATATTCTAGTCGGTTGTGCTGGTAAAAACGAACACAGGCGAGCGACGACCAAAAGGTCCATCTCTGGTCGAAATTCAATGGAATTTCATCCAGATTCATACAGATTTAATTTCGTCGATTTCAATGGAGCAGAATTGGCGGAGAGAATTGGATTGCGAATTTCCTACGAAGCTGTTTGCAGAGATCAACATTGATGTTTTCGGGATTTGGATGAGCTGCTACTTTGTGATCGTTGAAGTGATGCCACAGCATAGCCAACTCAGAAAAGGATGGTCAATACATCTAAAATTGTGTGCACTACCAGCTGACAAGATTGCAAACAAAAAGGTATCGATTCAACACAAACATATGCGCTGATGTGATAATAGGATTTTAGTTTGGGGATTTAGTTTTGTTAATCTAGGAGCTTAGGTATTATATAATTTTGATTTCGTTAATTTTGAATCTGAGTTTAATAAACATAAATTATAAAACTTGACAAAAAAAATCTTTCATCATCAAAACTATCAAACGTTTAACAGGTTTGATAGTTTTGATAATGAAATATTTTTTTTGTCAAGTTTTACAATTTATGTTTATTAAACTTAATTTGAACCACCAATATTCTTATTTATTTCTAAGTACTTCTACCTAAGGAACCTAACTTCTTGACCCTGAGATAAGAGCTAGGGATAAACAAACTTTTCCCACATTCGTGTTGTTACAGCAATTTACTATCTCTGCTGATACACCTTGTAAGTTGAACATAATAATACTGTGGCTAGTCTCCATGGAAACACAGTTTTGTTCAGTGTCGGACTAGACCTAAGGGGCCCGGGTGGCATTATGACTCTAAGGGCCCGCCGCACAGTGGTCGGAATTTTCTAAAAATTGGTATTTAATCAAAGGAACCTTCCAAAAATCTCAAAACCTTGTATGTAGGTGTATTTCGGACTTAGAAATAAGATTCTGAGGTAACGTTTGAGAAATTCTAAAAATACAAAATTACCGATTAAATATGGCGCACAAAAATCTAAAATTCATGTCCAATTTGAATTCTGTGTTGACAATAATTTCGAAAAAATATTGTTTACCTAGCCATTAACAATATTTAACACAATTTATAGATTTTATTCAAAGCACTAGATAAAAAATGAATTTTTACCAATGTTTTCTGAAAATGTCCATTTTTTCATTTTTTTTTTAATTTGCTCTTACTTCACTGTCTTATGAAAATTAAGATATTTATTGTTGTTCAATAAATTTTAGGGTCACTTTTATCAGTAATTGTCCAAGCATTTATCGATTATACAAAAAAATGCACGTTTTATCAAGAAAAATGCATTTTTTATATAGACTGTAACTTTCACCGGGGCAGCTCGGGGCAGCTGTTCGCTTTGGAGAAAAAGTCTGTGTACTTTATATTTTTTAGATCCTTACGAATTTCTGGGGGCACGAGGGGGGCTATATTTTTTTTTTCTCTGCTAAACTTTATGCTAGAAATAAGGTAATATTACATAAATTTCATAAACTACTGTATTTTACTCAACTATTTGCACGGTTTTATTGAAATCGGCCAATAACTAAGGGAGTTATGGCTAGCGGCGTTTTTAGGAGACACCCTGTATAAGACAATCTTTTTTTGCAATTGAGTAATTGTTAATTAAAACTAAATACTCATAGAAGTGCCAATAGTTGAGTAAAATACACTAGTTTAGGAAATTTATGTAATATTACCTTATTTCTAGCATAAAATTTAGCAGCGAAAAAAATATATAGCCCCCCTCGTGCCCCCAGAAATTCCTAAGGATCTAAAAAATATAAAGTACACAGACATTTTTTCCAAAGCGAACAGCTGCCCCGAGCTGCCCCGGTGAAAGTTACAGCCCATATAAAAAATGCATTTTTCTTGATAAAACGTGCATTTTTTGTATAATCGATAAATGCTTGGACAATTACTGATAAAAGTTACGCTAAAATTTATTGAACAACCATAAGTATCTTAATTTTCATAAGACAGTGAAGTAAGACCAAATAAAAAACAAAAAATTGAAAAAATGGACATTTTCAGAAAACATTGGTAAAAATTCATTTTTTATCTAGTGCTTTGAATAAAATCTATAAATTGTGTTAAATATTGTTAATAGCTGGGTAAACAATTTTTTTTTCAAAATTATTGTCAACACAGAATTCAAATTCGACATGAATTTTAGATTTTTGTGCGCCATATTTAATCGGTCATTTAGTACTTTTAGAATTTCTCAAACGTTACCTCAGAATCTTATTTCTAAGTCCGAAATACACCTACATACAAGGTTTTGAGATTTTTGGAAGGTTCCTTAGATTAAATACCAATTTTTTAGAAAATTCCGACCACTGTGCGCTTTGGCCTATGATCAGGATCAGCCTAGGATCAGGGAAGATGATATCATCAGGTCGACCAACAAACCAAATAACAATGATCAAATAGGCAAGAGTTTTTGGAAGTTTTTATTGTCAAATACATACATTTAATATAGAAACTACTAATTAGTTTGCTAATTGCTAGCCAATCGCCTTTTTTTTTAAAGAGGAGTAGTTTCAGCTAGGTTGTCAATCACTCGTTCGTAAAAGCTGCTATCCTCGCCATCCTTGATCAGATCCGACTCTGAATTAAGTATAATCGAGTCCATCAGTTCTTGACCCAGTCGAGAACGAAGGCTCGACTTAATGCGCTTCAGCGCGGAAAAACGTCTCTTGCAAGTTACTTGGGTAAATGAGATTGTGAGGATTACACAATAAGCGACGTATAAATTGGAATACGTACTAATGAGCATGTTATATTGGGATAAAAGTTTGCATGCATATGGTATGCAACTTCGGCAGGCATCAGAACCTCTTCGTGACAAACAAATAGCGTTCTTTGCTGCTTGATCTACACTATTTTTGCCAATCTCTTTCTGCTCTTCGTCTCTCTGAGAATCAGAATCGTTTGTTGCTGCCTAGGTGGAACGTGGCCACTTAAGGCCACGATTAGTGAAAGAAGTACCTCAAGAAAATAATATACTGGGTATTCTTTAATTATTATTTTTTAATAAATTTTATTTATTTAATTGTAATGTTTGTTTGTTAGAATCATTGATCAGGTTCCCAAAGATACACTATCAATCTCTAATGTAGTACAAAATATCGACAAAATTATTCATCAGGTTTATTAAATAATTACGATCCTGAAGATGATAATTCTGACAATTCCTCCACATGGTCTGCCTTCTGTGCTAATTCAACGACTAGTACAACGTATAATATTAGTAAGAAATATGAAAGTCATCCAATGAATATATTAGATAGGTGTAAAAAACCTTAATTTCAAAGTTATTTATATATCTAAGGTGTAAAGAGGCTTGTATGGCCCGAAGCTTTATTTCTAGCTCGAGGCAGAGAGCTAGGAAAATGCGGTAGGGCTATACAATCAACTTACTCCCGCGATACCTACACTATTTTATGCACAGAATAAGTTTTTTTTATCTCAAATCAATCATAAAATAGGTACAAATATCAAGCATACTAGTAAGCACACTTGAAGTACGTTGACGTTGCCGTCAGATGTTTATAACCTAAATATGCCCTCTAAAATTACTCAGGTTTTAAGTTCAAATACTTCTCGTTTAACGACATATAATCTACCTAATGTAAACATGAATAATTGTTGTAACTGTTGTATAAATATAAATATTCCTAAATATTTGGCGTCGGCTTCTTTTTATAAATTCTGACAGTTATTTGATTTAACAAAATCTGACGTTGAACAATTGTTTCCTTTGAGGCCCTAGGGCGGTAAACAGCCCTAACGGACTATAAGAAGATGTTTATCTTCAGCTGAGTGTGGCAATAATGGTCTGATTATTATATATATACATATGTGCATAAATATTATTAGACACCAAATAGACAATTATCAGAGAAGAAAAGAAAAGTAAATATTTAAGCCTGTAAGAAATATATAAGGAAATAGATGAGACTAAAAGGCGAGGCGTGTATTGGTCCTAAAAACCTAAGTAAAATCAGCACGGCCAATACTGCCATTACCTTGTACTGGAAAGCAAAAGCATAAATGCGATACACTTATCAAGTGCGATACACTTATCAAGTGCTAAACACTTATCACGTGCGAATCACTTATCACGAAGAAGTTCGGCTCAAAATTTATTATGCATTGCATAAAATGGCATCCATAGATGATCAGCAATATTTTTTTGATTAATTATATTAAGCAAAAACCAAAGAAACGGGTTACGAGAAACATACAAAATTCAAGAAGATCTTACGCTTAATCTTACTCATACTGTTGATGGACAAAAAAGAACAGTTTTCCGTGAGTTTTTTATGGCTACACTCCATGTAACCGATTCATTCGTAAGCTTAGAATTACAAAAGTGTTCTTCTAATGGCATCCCAGAAAAATCGTAACCAACTCAATAACCAAACAATTACAAGAAACTGATACATATCCTTGTCATTTCGAGCAGTTGAGTCCCATTTTTGCAGGGCCTCTGTATAAAACAAAACATCTATAATCTTTTGTTTTTCTTGGATAGTCCCCTCAGTACTTTGACCTCTTTAGTTTTTTTGTGCGTTCCCCTGTAGACTCAACAGTCAACCATGAGTCTTGTTTGTTAGAAAAAGTTCGGTATCTTTGGTGGTGTAAAGGTGCTAATCATTTTTGGTACCATGAGGGTTCCCAAAGTGCAGCTGCCTCGTGCATTCTTAACTTAATATATTAATTTTGCATAATGCATATGTACAAAAAAATGTGCTTGGAAAAAAGTTTCCATCCAGTATCATTTAAAAAATACAGGCAAATTTTTAGGGAATTCAGTAGTAGTGAACATATCTGTTTGGGATATTATCACTAACTGGCTATCGACCAACGAGGGTCCTTCTGCCATGTGATTTGTGTAAGTGTGTGCATTGAGTTAGGGCTTGTTACTCTTGAAATTCGCCCCCGATCTCTAGAGCGCCGTTAATGAGCCCCCAACGGCGAATAGTACTAGTTTCTCAGCTCAAATGTATTACCTGTAGTGGGGTTTGAACCAAGATCTTCGCCCATGCTAAGCATATCAAATAATTTATTCAAATAATGACATAACAACAAACAATAACATCCAACACCTTACATATAACAAATGTTATTATAAGTAAATTACGAATAACATTTTCAACGCATCAACAATTAATAAAAGTTTTAACATGACAGGGTAAATAACGCACGTTTTGAGTTTAAAAAAATATTGTATTGTCTGCGACATGTTTCGACATGTGTCTTCATCGGGCAGATGAATAAATGATTCATTTATTCATTTATTCATCTGCCCGATAAAGAAACTGTGTGTCGAAACATGTCGCAGACAATACAATATTTTTTTTTACTCAAAAACGTGCGTTATTTAATCAGTCATAATAATGGAGTTTAAACAAGTATCCGCCAAATCTATGTCCATGATAAAAGGATAAATTTTAACAATAATAACATAAACAAATAAATAACAATCAATAGCATCCCATGCTAAGCAAGCCTTCTAGCCTGTCAGCCAAATTAGCAATCTCAGAAAATAGATTTTTTTTTCAATTTACCAAAAAAATATCACTGCATGAAATGCTTGGCGCAAAATAATATGATAGAAGTGAAAAACAAAGTCACAGAAAAAGATCTTCCAAAAACACATGGATAGAAAGAAATTAGCACGTATAGCTCTGGATGATGGAAAATTCAGAAGTGTTCAATTTTGATTTCGAACTTGTTCTTACTACTCCAAAAGGCTCAGCAGTTTAAACTTGTTATCTAAGAAAATTGGCAATGTTTAACTTAACAGTCTACAATATAACAAACCAAGACGGAGTCTGTTATCTTTGGGACGATACCCAGGGAAAAACATGATTAAACGAAATATCCTCCTGCATTTTTGATCTACATAATATCACATCATGATGTAAAAAAGGTTCAAACTATATCTGATGGATGTAATGGCCAGCAAAATAATTCAACTTTTGCTGCTTTGTGCTTCCAGCTTATTTTGATTTATTCTAGTTCAAAAATGATAGATTAAAAATTCTTTATAATCAGATACACGGAGATGTAATGTGATTCCCTACACGCGAAAATAGAAAAAAAGGTGAAGTATGTACCTGTTTATACTCCTGAAGGATGGGCACAAGTGAGAAGAAATGCTCGCTCACGTCCTTTTGAAGTAAAAAGCTTAATTTTTAAAGATTTTTTCGATTTCAAACCAGTTGGAGCTCAATTTAATAATTTGGAACTAATTCCATAGCGCAACATTTTCTGGTTGCGGTATGTCGAAGATGAAGGAACAAACTTATTTTCTTAAACTTCATTATAAAGAAGAATTATAAGAAATTAACTGCTTAAAGAATAATAGAGGACGACTAAAATAGATTGAGCTGAAAAGATCTTGTGATAACGAATTTCCCATTGCGAATGCTAAGTTTCAAGACCTACAGAAAATGTATCGAGACCTAAATATGGCAAAAATTTACCCTAAATTCCATGAGTCAATTAAAGTCAACTATATTGTTAGAGACAAATTACTAGAACCTGCCGAAAGCGAACTCAGTGAATCGGAAGATAATTAATTTAGTTTTTAGGTAAAAATAATTTAGTTTTTATTTGTGTACTTTCATAGGTGAATCTGTTTACTTTGCAATTTAAAAATAAATATGTGCGAATTTTGTTTTTATTGTTTTGTTGTTATTGTAAAAATGTGCAAATTTTGTTTTTATTGTTTTGTTTTGTTGTTTGTTTTGTTGTTTTGTTGTTTATTGTTTTGTTGTATGGTTTATTATTTTTTTAATTTTGTTTAATCAGTTTTTATGTTTGTTTGTGCTTTTAAAGATGAATCTGATTACTTTGCAATTTGAAAAATAATAAATGTGCAAATTTTGCCTTTATGTCTAATCAGTTTATTATGATTGTGTGTGCTTTCAGAGTTGAATCTGTTTCGTTTTTAATTTAAATAATAAAAGATTTGCAAAATATTTATTACATACTTCAAATAAATTGATACAATTAAACATTTTTTGTAGATTTGTAGTACAAATATATTTTAATATGTGTCATCCAATGTGGAGGTCACAACAAATAGTTTAACACAGAAATACATATCGAGGGCCTTAAGGTAGCATCTGTTAACTGTATTTTTTCACGATTTCACGTTTTTATGTATCTACTTCAAAATTTGTATGGATCTTCTGTATTTTTTATCACGAATTACGATTCATAACCGTTTAGTCGGTGTTTCAGAAAACTAAAAGCTGCACCCTGTAAGTGACATGTCTTTTCAAATATTTGTTTCGTCTCGTCTGTAAAGTTTGTAATTTGTCAGTTAAGAGGTACTGCCTTGAGACCCTCGATATGCAGTCTCCTTAGTTAACAGTTACTCGTCCAAATTCAAATATTTATCCAACATAAATCAATCTCATTATACCCTATCAGTCATCAAAATATCTTATACCTGAGCTATTTGAGTTTCCAAACTAGATGTTTGAAGACGCTGGCTATTCAATTAGAAGGGGACAAGGGTAAACACGGGGCGTTTGCAACCTACGGATTGTGCATTGTCTTGATTGGCGGTGGCACAGCGAGATGGGGGCTGAGAGTGTGTGAATCCAGGTGGAGGATCGGATAATCAGGTTAATTACGTCTACGCGTCTTACTTGTGTCTGGTGCCAAATTGAAACGATGGTGGCGGTGACGATTGGGGTCTACAGGGTCCGTTGCTCCCCATATTTTGCACCGGTGATATTTGTCGGTTCGGATTGCTGCGGGTAGTGGGAACTCTCGCAATCAGGCAGCTGCTCGAGAAGTGTGAGTGATCATCTAATGGAAACATTGGGTGCCCACATAAAAGCATTATTATGTGAGAGAAAGGAGGGAATGTAGTATATTCAGTTTGTACGAAATGCAAATACGTTATGCGAATTGCGTAGAATTTCACAGAAAATGCTTGTAGTATTCTAAATTATCTAAATTGCGATTATTAATAATATTTATTTTAATGAGTGTACTTGGGGATTCAGCACTATCAGGTGTTATAGTCAAAAAAATTTAAATATACATGGACTAGTTTCGACCTGTGGGTCATCTTCACCATACGTCCAAATAAACAAGTTGTTTTTTTTTAATGTACATGGACTCGTTTTATGGTTACAATAAATACAGATATTACAGTATATATTATTCTCAGAGCTTTGTGAAAAGTTATTCTATAATAATCAATGAAAGTACGTTTACCTTATGTGAAAACAAGTTGTAAAAAAAGGTAGGGGCAAGCTGATAAAAAAGTGAAGGAGTTGAAATAAATCAAAATATATTTCTTGATTTTTCAATGTGATGTCCTATAAATATGCTGCTTATTTAGAGAAAAAATATAGATTAAGTTAAAAATGAGATTGTGTCTAACCCAATCTAACCTAACCTAATCTTTTATCATAGGTAAGATTACCAAAAGTTAACATAAGAAGTTGAAACCGCCCTTTTCGATAAGAGAACTTTTGGTCAAAAATTTATAATAGTACATTACATCTAGAGTATATGATTTAATCCGTGAGGGTTAATTTATTTCACGATCGAGTAAGGCAAGTTCGGATTTAATACGAATATAAATTATATCGAGATAGTTGTTTGATGTGGTCAGCAGTTTAATAAGGATTGTCAAAGATATGATACTTTAGTATTAATGCCATGCTCTATTGGCCTCTCCCTCCTGTGCTTGTTAATCCCATAAGCCATGATGGTGTGCATTAGCAACCTATTTGAATTTTGTGTCCCTGCTTATTCGTAGTTACTGATTAGTTGAGTATTAATAGTTCATAGTTATATTCTATTTTGTGTCACTGCTTATTCGTAGTTACTGATAATTTGAGTATAAGTATTTCAAAGTTATATTTAAAAAACAAGTAGTCAGGAAACAATGAAATAATGGCGGTGACTAGAAGTATCTACAAATTTCCACGACCTGTCAAAGTTCTTCAAATATGAAATATATCTCTAGTGAGTCTCTATAATTTATAATTCTTAATAGGTTTGATAATTATGAAATATATGAAGACAAATTTATAACAAATAAGATAAACAAATTAAAACTTTTTTTTTCTGAAATAGTCAGTTGCCTCTATTAACATAATTTAAAATGTTTCATGCAAAGTATTCAATTTAAGAAATTCAGACAAAAATAATGTGTACCTCATCAATAAAGATAATGTTTTGATTATTTATGTGGTTATTTATTGATATCCATATTCAAGAAAAGATATTCAATATTAGTGTTTACCCACATAACTATTTTGTCTAATATGTATCTAGATGGTTTGGGAGATGGATTTTTCAGGAAATATTTTCATATACAGGGTGTATCAGCCAAATGGAATAAATTCAATAATAAATAAATGGGGGCGTGTTCGAAAAAACGCTCGGACACGTCGATTGTTATTTTTAGTTGCGCATTTTTTTCAACAAAAACTTTTTATACAGAGTGTGTCATGTGACCGTGGCCAATACCAACTTTCTTATTTTAAATGCAATACCTGGTATATTATTCAATTTTTGGATTCTTCAGAAAATTCTAGACATATTTCATGTACAATGTCCTATACCTATCTTCAACTGTTTCGGAAATATTAAGTGTTTTTAGATTTATTGCAAAAATTAAATATTCCTTAAAATAAGGGAGTAATGACGATTTCTCGAAAAACAAAAGAACGCCAATAACTATCAAGTTCATAGTTATTGGCGTTCTTGGCTTTCTTATTGGCTCCAATTTAAAATTTTTAACTAAGAACAGTTGTTTGTTTCAAAGAGTTCTAACTGCCATTTTCGGGTGTTACAACTTAGTATTAACACCCTGTATATATTTATTTCAAGAAATTATTATAAAATTACAATAAATTGAAACATTTCAAAGATAATAAAGTAGTAGTAGTATATAAAATAAATAAAATTTTGTTGCAATTATTGGTAAGTAAATAAAATATGAGAGTAATCTTTGAAATTTGATTTAATGGTAATAATTGACAAAATTGACAGTAAGCACTGAAAATAAAAAACATAATAATTGTAAGAATAAGCGCTTATCGATTACAGGAAAATCCTACACTGAATACAGTTCCGATCAGATTCATTGATCATAGATGATGCGCTCTCCTCAACAACAAAAAAATAGTAGATCCCGCCTCTCTTGAAACCCATTTTGCAAGGTAACGAAAATAGGATGGGGAATGAAACAGTTCTGAATACAATTTTGATCAGATTCATTGATTATAGATGATGCGCTCTCCTAAACAAAAAAAAATAGTAGATCCTGCCTCTCTTGAAACCCAATTTGCAAGATAAGGAAAATAGGATGGGGAATGAAACCACATACAAGAAGTGGAAACAGAAAATAGAGGAGTATAGAAAAGCTTTGACAGAAATAAGAAAGTCAAAGAAAATTAACTAAAAATAATAAAGAGGAAAATGGAAGTACAGAGGATATAGTGGTTAATATAATGAGAAATAAAATGATTTAGATTTTAGATTTTAGAAATTTATCTATAATTTCAAAACTTCAGGATGGCAAAAAAATCAAAATAAGGGTTGATATAAACTATGACCGTATTTATTCTCAACAAATGAGAAATATCAGAGAGAAAACCTTGAAAACATTATAATTGTTAGTTACGGAAGAATTAAACAGAAAGAAAACGATAATTTTTTAAAACCAATCACTCCTAAATGGAATAATAGAGCAATTGAAAAACTGGAAATAAAAAAATCTAATATTATTTGGATTAAATATGAATACAAAACATGGAAAGATAATGGAGAACTTTATTGACCAAAATAAAAAATTAATATCAAGCTGAGAAATGTTGAAAAGATAGGAGAATAAGTTCGTTTGATATAAACAGATGGTATGATGGATAAAATAAATGTAGGAAGAGGTAATTTGAAAGAATAAATGAAAATAATAGACATATATTCTGATGACTAGGAATGAAATGAAAATACATAAAATTTAGACAAATCATCACTGAAGAGAGAGCAGAGTAAATATTGTGTTAATTTTTCAAACATAAATGTTATTGAAAAGTTTGCAGATCGATCCTGATTATTTTGAATTTAGATTAGTGTAGTTGGGGATTCAGCACTATCAGGTATTATAACCAAATATATTTAAATGTACATGGACCAGTTTTAATCCGTGGGTCATCTTCAGCATACGTCCAAATAGTCAAGGACCTCGAGGACTTCTAAATTTTACATGACAACAAAAACTGGTAACCACGAACTGGCCTTTTTTTACTGTAAGAACTATAAATGTAAGAAGTTAGTTGGGAACGAAAACTCGCGGTCTTCCCGAATCACATGGTTGCGTCTGTGTCCACACTAATGCCATTATAGGAGTCCCATTGTCTACGTTAATTGAGGTCAATTAGTAATTCTACTTATGACCACAGCAAGTGCTCATGTCACAAGTAGTCATCTACCGTCAGGAATGTTACAAGTTGTGTCAAATAACAGTTCCTACTACCTCAATCGGAAATGTTCATGTAATGTTATAATACATCATTATTAGGAACATTGGGAGTTTAATAACTAATGAATTAATAGGTTCTCTTGTGATTAGACCAAACTTAATTTTCTCGTTTATCATTTTCTCTGGTTATACGGGATTTTAATATTTCCACTTATTTCTTGTTTGCGATCTTCAACCACATGTTGCCATTATGTTTTCAAATTATTAAGATTTAATGCAACTTATTCTGTTTATATAGTTCAAAATTGTTCTGCCTAATAATATGTACGTTATGTGCTCATTTTGTGATTTGAAATAAAGAAGCCATTATTTGTATCAAATATGTTGACTTGAATATGATGGTGTATGGCGGAAGGTAACACTGAATGCCTTGACCAGTTTTTATAATTATGGTTAATACAGCTATGTTAATTTGCGATTGCGGGCGCGAGGTATTAAAAGTGTATGCGTTTAAATGATTATGATGAGGAAATGATTTGATTCTAGTGCGGGAAGTGATTTCACAACAACAGGTGTGTGAGCAAAGTGCGCTGAATTGTGTGTCAATTACACCTGAGATTGCTTCTTCTAATTATTCGTAAACACGAAGGTCGCTATAAACGCCTTTGTTTACTGACAGGAATAGGTAATTGGTGTTTAGTATTTATAGGTAACTTGTGATTGATTGAATACACGATCTTCCGTCAATATGAATCTAGTGTGGGAATTGATTTCACAACAATATGTGTATGGGCGAAGTGCGTCAACTACATCTGAGACTGCTTCCTCTATTTATTCGTAAACACGAAGGTCGCTCTATACGCCTTTGTTTACTGACAGGAATAGGTAATTGGTCTTTGGTATTTGTAGGTCCCTTGGGGTTGATTGAATATACTATCTTCCATCAATTTGAATCTAGTGCGGAAATTGATTTCACAACAACAGGTGCATATTATACTGGGTCTATATTTGGGCCTATTACAACCTTAAATATTTTTTTTATTTATTAACTTTCTCTTCATAATAGTCAGTTAGCTATATCATATTCGTTGATTGAAATTTTATACGTACACTGTAGATATGCATTTGCTCACGAATCCAGTTGCAAAACACACTTTTGAAATGAACAACAGCCCGGTGCATTCCACTGACGCAACGTTTCCACTTTTAGCTCCTAGCCCATTGACGCCCAGCCATCGATCCGTATCGATTCCGCGTTGTGTTTACATTTTCTCTTCTAAACATTTACACGACGCCGGACGGTGAATGGGACGCCAAGACGCGATCGCGGCGATAGTAAACAGAGACGACGGCGTCGGCGTCGGCGTCGGTATCGGCTATGTACCCCGTGAAAATTTAACGAGGCGTCGAAAAGCGTCAGCGAACGTTTCACATCACACCTTATTGACATCCGGTCGTTGATATATCGCCGAGGCTTTAATTATGTCCTAAGCGGGCTGGGGTTGCCTGGGTTAGATGTAAATTGCGGACGCGGATTAAAATCCGGACGAGCCTTCGCTTCCAGCTGAAAAATTCGCGGATTCACACCAGATGGTGCCAACGCGATCGACCCAAATATAGAGTTTGTTATCTTCTTATAAACTCGCAAAGTTCTATTTAGTTTCATAACCGGGAAAAGTAATAACACGGACAGCGTTGCCCCAAACTCTGTTTTAAGAAATATACTTGATATTGGGGTTTGGAAATTGAAGGAGATAATAAAATATCATGATATCCATAATATTTATGCAACTCGTGAGATTATGTATTTTGTCGATGTTTTAGAGCAGTTCGTAGTTATTAACTGTAGCAGCTGAAACGTCCCTAAGAAATCTTACAAATAGTTTTCTTGACAAAGACAAAGGAAATGAAATAAGAATTGGCTACAGAAAAATGCTAATGGAACATAATATAGATGGAACAAAAGGAGAAAAGGAATGGAAGTAATAGAAGGTGTAAAAGGGGTCCAAAAAACTAATCCAATAAAACCAAGACAGAAGACAGACAGCGACAACACACAGGACATGAATATGGAAAACAACGATAAAATTGATAATAACACAAAACCAGAACAAAAATCAATCACAAAATAAAAATAAAATGAAAGGGGGAAGGAAAAAAACACAAGAACAGAAGAAAAGAAAAGAAAAAATAACAATAGGGACATGAAACATTAGAGGCTACATGGGAAAAGCAGCAAAACTGGTGGAAGAGATGAGACAACATAAAATGAAAATACTAGGAATTACAGAAACAAAAAAGATAGGTCACGGAATAGAAAATTTACATGGAGCAAAGGAAGACAACTGGTTGATATGGACAGGAGTAGATGAAAAGGAAAGAGCAAAAGGAAGAGTAGGAATAATAGTACCACCCTAAAGTATAAAAGATGTAATAAAAGAAAAACATATGAACGAAATAATACCGAACGTAGAAATCAAAGTAGTCGAGGATGAAACATAGACACTGATAGTAGCATACGGACCAAACGAAGACGCAAAGAAAGAAGAGAAAGACGCATTCTTTGAAAACATACAAAGGGAAGTACATGAAGGAAAAGAACACCTAATGATAATGGGAGATCTAAACGGAAGAATAGGATGTCAAAATAGCGGAATATAAGAGATAATAGGAAAAGAAGGAGAAGAAATTAAAAACAACAATGGAGAAAGAATAACACAAAGAACAACAAGTACAAAGAAAACTGAAATATTGTGAGAACAAACAATGAGGAATCAAACGAGTTTGAAACGAAGGAACAAGGAGTAAAACAAGGATGCGTGCTAAGCGTTTTGCTTCTCACAATTGTATTGGAAAACGCGATGAAGAAATCAAAGCAAAAAATGAAAATTCTAAAAATTGGATATTGGAAAATGGAGATAACAACAATAGCAGATGTACTTTTTGCGGTTGACATGGCAATAATTGCAGAAACATAAGAAGAACTGCAATACAACATGGAAATAATTGAGAAAGAGTTTAAGGTAATAAACATAAAAAAAGATTACGAAAAGACAAAAACCATGATAATTGCCAAAGAGAAAAAGAAACACGAATTAAAAATACAAGTAAAAAAAATCGAACAAGTAGAACAATACAGATATTTAGGAACAATCATACAGAGCAATGGTAAATTTGAAAATGAAATGAAGATTATATAGGAAAAGCAGCAAAACTATATAACATGTTGAAAAACACCTTTTTTAGGAAGAAGGAGAAATCAAGAGACACAAAAACAGAAAGGTCATAAAAGTAATTAGACCAACGCTAACTTACAGCAGCGAACCTGGACGATGATAGAAAATCAAATAAAAAGAATAAATGCCTTGGAGATGAGATACCTAAGAAATATAGAAAACAAAACAAGACACAGGATAAAGAACGAGGCTCATAGGAAAAACTTAAAAATAAATCCAATACAGGAAAAGATAACAAAAGGCCAAATGAGGTGGAATGGACACATGAGACGAATGAGAGAAGAAAGAAACACTAAGAAAATATACGAGAGCAGAGCAACAGGAAAACAACAGAGAGGAAGACCGAGAAAAAAATGGAACAGTGCAATAATAGAAGAGGCAACAAGAAAAGGAAATACGTGGGAAGAAATAAAGGATTTAGCAAAAGATAGGAAGAAGTCTGGAGAATATTGTAAAAATTAATAATGTAGGCGTTACACCTAAAGTTTAGGTGTAACGTAAAGTTAGATTGGCAAAGGAATAAATAAATGAATACATAAATTCATTTTTGTCAAGTGATCCTTTCATTCAAGTGAAGTATACTTTCGTCAAGTATATGCTCTGTGGATGTTTTAATAGAAAAACCAAGAATAAATATTAGGACCTAAAAATAAAATTCTACATATTATTCTTATAAATAAAATTCGAACCCTTATCATTTATTTGAAATTTCCCTCTTAAATATTTATTTTAATTTCTTAATTATATTTAATAAATAAACTCCAAAGAAAATTGCTAAAAAAATGACTAAATGAAAAAAATTATGAAAAAGAAAATATGTAACTTGCACCAGCATCATATCCTGCAATTTGTGTGACAATAGTTAATTACGGAAAAGCCATGAAAATTATCCATTACTTACGAAGAGCCACTGTGAAATATAAGGCACTCTGCCGAGTATTTACATGTGCCAAGTAAATTAAGACATTTTAATGAGTCGTGTATTATTATTTTTTTCTGAAACCCCCTGATTATAATAAACAATAATTGTCATTAATTTTATAAATTAAATGGACGATTTTCTACATACCTATCTAGTAGTACTATCTTCTATTTCTAAAGTGACAGAAAATTTTGTATAAGTAAAGGAAAACTGCTGTTAGCTTTTTGTGCGTTAGTGTTCCTTTTGCAATGAATTGTGAAGAAACTAGCGACGAACACCCTTTTAGAAATACGAAAAGCAAAAGAGGCCATGACGGAGCTACTGCTGAAAACATCTAAAGGGAAATATACTTTTGTTTATGATGCCTTTAAAGGTTCGTGAAAGGCTAAGAATGTTAGAAGACGCATTTTTTACTTTGTACTACAACATCAGGTGAATCATAAGATAATAATTAGAGTACTCTAATGATATACTCTAATTAGAGTACTTTAGTAAGAATCTACATTGGCTCCAGTTATAAAAAATCTCCTTTCGCATTTTCGTTTAACAATTAAAATTTAAAAAATATTTCCACTGATCGTCACGAATCACGGATTTGATACTGGAGAGATGGACGCGATCGATGGATCAAAATGTCTATGTCCGCGTGAAGACATATGAAATTAGTTGGCCCAGAGATCTTTAACATTAGACCATACCATACAGCTTTGATGCATTAGAACTTTTAAAATCAGTGTCTGCACGAGGCTTAGCTTTATTTCTGCACCTTGCTGACAACGCTTCTTTCGGATTATGTGATATATATGTACGCTAAATAGCAACCAAGTTCCGTATCCCAACAGCCAATAAGGCAATAACTTTGAAGAAGACCAAAACTATGATGCTTTGATGAGTTAATGAGGATCTTGAGGATCAAAGAAACATTAGTGCTAAAGTACCAATAATAGTAACAGTAGTAGATGTTCTTTATTCTAGAACCATTCCAGCTTTAAGAGTTGAAGTTGATGAAGAGAAGGAAAGTACTTGATTGGAACGAATAAAATGATCGAAGAAACATTGGTGCTAGAGTACGAATAATAGGAACAGTTGTAGATGTTCTTCATTCTGGAACCATTCCAGTTTTAAGAGTTAACATTGATAAAGAGAAGGAAAGCACTTGATTGGAACGAATAAAAGTATCTAAGAAACATTAATGCTAGAGTACGAATAATAGTAACATCATCAGATGTTCTTCATTCATGAACAATTCCAGCTTTAAGAGTTAAAATTGATGAAGAGAAGGAAAGCACTTGATTCGAACGAATAAAAGTATCTAAGAAACATTGATGCTAGAGTACGAATAATAGTAACATCATCAGATGTTCTTCATTCTTGAACAATTCCAGCTTTAAGAGTTAAAATTGATGCAGAGAAGGAAAGCACTTGATTGTAATGAATAAAATTTAGTCCTGGAGACCAAGGTCTAAACGTTTTAGGGCCACCATGGTGGTAGTGAAGTACGTAACTTTGATTTGATGTACTATCTATGACAGAATTCAATCACAGCCAATCATCTCATGTGAGTTAGGGCTTATTATGTTCAAATTGAGGGAATTCTTCTACCATACGAATTACTTTCGTGACGATGTTTTAATATTGTCAAAAGTTTTGTTTTCTGATAGATCCACCCACGTGTGGTTGAAGGCAGTACACCGGATAATTGGATTGTCCAGTGAAACAGTGTAGTAAATTAAGGTATGTAGGTCCATAATAATTTACATTTCTGCTTTACCGTCATTAAGTCGTACTTTGCATAATTTTGCTCGTTGAACTTTAAACACAAATTTGAATTAACAGAATTTTAATTCATGCTTTTGTGTCATTTTGAAAAGTTTTCGATAAAATTGAAATATATTTTTGATAGCGACCAGTTTTACTTCGTTTTTGATAGTATTCTCAGTACTTCTATAGATATGTCCAGATTACCGTCAAACGCCAATCACCTATGTTTTGAAGTTGCTAACATTTTCGGAACATTTTCTCGGAAATTGTGAATAATTTTAGTGGTGGTTATTTTCATTAGGCCTTGACAGTATTGTAGGAATGTACATATATATGAATATACATATGTATGTACATACGTAAATCTCTGTAGAGATTTTTAGAATGCCTCAACCATCAATCATGAATTCCCGGAATCTTTTTCGGGCAAATGAAATAAAGGCTATTGGAGGACACTTTCACAGTATCCTGGACATATCTATAGATTATTTCCACCATCTAATATTTAGGTACAATATAAAGTGTTTATTGGGAGGTGCAAATACCGCCCCTTAGTGGATTATGTCCACTATATATCAGATATACTAAAATTTGACTTAATAATATAATAAAATAATTATTTAAATTCATCCATTTCAGTGCTAGGTATGACTTAGATGATTTTACTAGTCGATAAAGCGACAAAACGTCTTAAAGGTGACGTAATTAACACAAATACCATTTTCGGCAGTTAGATTAAAGTTAGATAGATGTCGGTTCAAAACGTCCCCCAACATCTTCAGATTTTCAGTTTCCATTCTCCCTTATCCATCCATTTGTCCTCTTCTGGCAGGACCTCAGTAGGAGACTTCTGAGCCCCGGCAGACAAAATACAAATAGCACTGATGATCGCCAAAATCCGGAATGGATATGCACTAAAATAAGAGAAGTCCTCTTTTATTGCTTACTCTCCAATTATTATATATTATATATTATTTGGTCTTCCTCTCTTTCTTCTTCCTTGTGGTGTCCATGTCTGTATTTGTTTTTCTTTCATTTGGCATTCATTGAATATGACCATACCATCTTAGTTTGATTGAGAAGGTACAAGTAACGGTAGTATTAAGCCACTTAATAATTTTTACAGTTAATAAACGAATACTTTGTCTTTTGACTGCCCATAACAGTTCTATTATTTTTTTCAGATGTTTTAGACTTCCTCGATATGACAACTCAATATAATTGTCGGCCTTTTGTGTGTCTCTTCACTTCACTGTGACTTGAGATTTATACAATATTATCTTAATAATTACGGTTATCTACGTCTGGGTAGGTGTAGTAGTGTGGTCTAGAATTTATAATTTTTGTTCTTCTTGATATAATATTCCCAATTAAGTTTTCCACTTATTGCTACGTAGATGTTTGCGGTTTTGCTCAACTTAATGTGATGATAACGGTGTGCCAGGCGGGGGCAGGAGCGCACCGGTAACAGCAATTGCGGGTCCCCGTTTAAAAGTTCAATAAAAACTAATAGGTGCCGGCGTTCAGCGTAAACCAACTGTAATATAAATAATAAAACGTTTTACGACCGAGAAAGTTAAATGGGCGAAACATAACCCGGCGGGACGCTAAATTAAATTTATATTTCGTGATGTTTTCAATTGCGGCAGTTAGCGATAAAATTTAACCGGGCAATCTTAATTCGGCGCTCTCGCCCCCACGGGGGTGGGGCGCCCCCGGCCGTCCCCACGGACCGGCGATAAAACGTGCGATTGGAACCGCGGGGCCGGCAGCCCCGCAGCCCGCCGAAACCACCCCCAGACGTTAAAACAGCACGGGGCCAGGAATGCATATACAATAGGGTCCTTCCCGGGACCCGTTCGACAGTGCCGCCTAAATTAAGGTCCGCTTAATCAAGTCCAACTTTACAACATCCGACGCTCTAATTTTGCATTGTAATTCCTGCCGCCCCGCAAGTTTTACTCGAACACATTCCGCCAACTTTACATTCGTTCATTATACGTACATTATGTATAATTGCATTCCGCATTTGCGCTGAAAAAGAGGGCGGAATACTTCCATCGGAATTAAACATTTATAAATGCGGACGGTACGTGTGCAATTTCCGCAATAACCAAAGAAAACACCTATTTCCTGCAATGGGAGATTCGAGTCAACATATTTGAAGTAATGCGGCAATTCCCAACGCCTGTTGTGAGAGCACAAAGAGAGAATGGCACAGATGTGAGCTTTTTTTTTCAGGGAGGAATTGGTGTTATCGCGCAATAAGCACATTTTCGCCGGTGTAATGAGCTTGCCTTTCACGCCAAGTCCTGACGCCTATTCTCGCGAGTAGTGCTCGGCACTACTAATTGTCTCTTTCTACAAACAATTGCTCCAACAAGGACAACTGGCAACAAAAAATCGAATTTATGTGATATATTGATTTTTATTGTTTCAAATCAGCGATGAAAGTATACGAAAAAGTCATAGACAAAAAGTTAAGAAAAGGGATAGAGAAGACACTACAAGACCAACAGAGCTGATTTAGAAGCGGAGGAAGCATACAGGACTACATATTCACGCTCAAACAGAAGCAATGGGAAGAATTTGGAGACAAACTCGAAATAAATAGGACGGAAAACCAAAACCTATTCTACAGCATAATCAACAGAAACATACAAGACAATGAAGCAACAGAGAGGGTCAAAAGCAAAAACGAAGAAGTAACCAATACTAACATGGGAATGCGAAACGTGGAAGCTGGACAGAATGGGAAAAAATAAAATACAAGCAAGCGAAATGAAAGTCCTAAGAAGAATCAAAGGAGTAACGAAAATAGACAAAATAAGAAGCACATAAATAAGAGAAGAATTCGACATAGAGCCAATACTATAATACATGGAAAAACGACAGCTCAGATGAGGTGGAAATATCGTCGGCTTAATGTTACAAGGTTGTATGTGCAAATTTGTAAATTTGAGAATAAGGATTTTATATATGTTTGCTATATCAAAAAGGATAAGTTTTTCTCTCTCAATAGATATATTTTTATCACAGGTTCCTAATGATCCAATTTTAATCTTCCAACAAGTTGAAAGGTCGCACTTTGAAACATATAGCCCTGCAAAGCTATATAACTAAAAATTTAAAAAATGTTACATGCAACCTTGTAACACCAAGCCGACGATATGCAAAGAATGGACAACCAAAGAATAGTGAAAAAAGTGAAGGAAACAAAGCCAAACAAAACGAAAAGGAAAGGAAGGCCGAGAAAGACATGGGATGATAGAATGAAAACAATATTAGAAGAAAGAGGGAAATAATGGAAAGAAACGAAAGAACTAGCGAAGGACAGGACTAAATGGAAAAATTTATGAACGAATAACAGTAACAGAAGAAGATATAGATAGAAAACGGAAGAATACATATTTCGTCCACTTATTGTTTTGGTGTGTACGAGAAGTTTGAGCGTAGTCCTTAACATTTTTATTGACATTTTGTAATACTCGTGTGAATTTGAAGTACATACCTACTGAACATACTGTGTTTTGTTTTTTCAGTTGAAACCCCATGAGATACATATTCTTCTGCGTTTTTCAGTCGAAACCCCATGAGACAAATGTCCTTCTGATCGATTAATGATATATTGATTTTTAATGTTTCTAATCTACATGTTTCTAAAGGTGCTGATATATTGATAAATGCGTTATTAATACAGTTATTAATGATTTGGTAACAGAAGTATACATATTTCGTCCACTTATTGTTTTGGAGTGTAGAAGTGAAGTTTTGTTGTGGCCCTAGACATTTTTATTGAAATTTTGTAATACTCGTGTGAATTTGAAGTACATACTAAACGTACTGTGTATACTGCTTTTTTCAGTAAAACACCCATGAGACAAACATAGTGTTAAACACTATGAGACAATTATTCTTCTGATTTTATCAGCCAATATCCCATGAGACAAATATTCTTCTGTTTTTGCAGTCGAAACCTCATGAGACAAATGTTCTTCTGATCTATTATTGATATATTGATTTTTAATGTTTCTAATCTAAATGTTTCTAAATGTGCAGATATATTGACAAATCCGTTATTAATACAATTATTAATAATTTGGTAACACATATTTACATATTTACATACATATTTCATTCACTTATAGTTTTGGAGTGTAAAAGAGAAGTTTTGTTGTAGCCCCCAACATGTGTTGAAATTTTGTAAAAATCGTGTGAATGTGAAGGACATGCTGAACATTTGTGTATACTGCTTTTTCATTCAAAACCCCATGAGTCAACTTTCCTTCTAGTTTGTTTCAGTCGAAACCCCATTAGATAAATGTTCTTTTGAACTATTGGTGATATACAGGGTGTCCAAGATAAGGATCAACAGCATGGGGATCTTGGAAACTGTAAAAGTTAAAAAGGCGGTTAGATTACATAAAAATTGCACAGTTGGTCAGTAATATTCTGTAGAGAAAATCGGAAAATTCCATGTAATTCCGGAAATATTCGACAAAATCCGAAATATTGCGATATCGTTTTTATATTTTTCGGAAGTTATTCGAAAAGGTATAAAAAAACCAAAGGCACTTTCTCATTGCCACTTTTTTAGTTTTACAAGACAGCGTTCTTATATTCCCAGTACAACGTTTCGTTTCGAAGAAACCATCATCAACTTTATATTTTTATATTGCCTGTTAATAATGTACACCCTATATTAGATAGAATTTCCTATTACGAATTCAACTATTTATATCACAGTATGGTTTCTTATGTTTTTATTCAGAAAAAAAAGGCTTGTCAATACTATAATAATATATTCTATAATATATACTATAGTATATACTATACTATAATAATAATTTTGAATATTCTGGTGTAGTAGACGTTGAAATAAGCGACGAAAACAAAATTTATGGCCTGATTTTGAGATTTTAAGATAAATAATTGAGCAGAGCAATTCTCATAATACCACACCAAAAAAATTGATTTATCATGAAGTGATGAATTTTGAAAAATGAAAGTGTTTTGTTTGACTTAAAACCCACGATATTTTTTTATATATTGGATTGATTGTTCTTTTTTTGATGATTTTTATATTGCTATTTTCGAATTGTTGGCTAATTTAGTCAAATTTCTAATAAATTTGAATTAATTGTTTATGAGACCATAACAAATTCATTGAATTTTAGAGATAAGCTAAGAATATCGTGCACATATCGGTTATTGGTCTTTTGAAGGTTTTTGTATTGACATTTTAGAATTTTAGGCTAATTTAATCAAATTTCTAATAAATTTCAATTCATTGCTTCTTAGACCATAACAAATTCATTGAATTTTTTTTTGAATGAGCTATCATGAAGTGATGAATTTAGAAAAATGAAAGTGTTTTGTTTGACTTAAAACCCACGATATTTTTGATATATAAGATCGATTGTTGTTCTTTTGATGATTTTTATATTGCAACTTTAGAATTGTTGGCTAATTTAGTCAAATTTGTAATTTTAATTCATTGTTTAACCATAGCAAATTCGTTGAATTTTAGAGATAAGCTAAGAATTTCGTGAAGATATCGGTTATTGTTCTTTTGAAGATTTTTGTATTGACATTTTAGAATTGTTGGTTAATTTAATCAAATTTCTAATCAATTTCAATTCATTGCTTATGAGACCATAATAAATTCACTGAATTTTAGAGATAAGGTAAGAATTTCGTGCAGATCACTTCAACAATTTTCAACACTTACACTGCCAGTATTTTCGTATGAAATTTATAGACTGCTATGATAGTAATTTTCACGAATTCAACTATTTATATCACAGTATGGTTTCTTATATTTTTATTCAGAAAAAAAGGCTTTTTAATACTACAATAATATATATATATATATATTTCTCTCTCTCTCAGCTCTTTGTCCGCGTCCTCTCTCCAGCTCCTCCTGGGTCTTCCTCTTCTCCTTCTTCCCTGTGGTGTCCATTCCCATATTTGTTTTGGTAGTCTTTCGTCTGTCATTCTTTGTACATGTCCATACCATCTTAGTTGGTTTACTCTGATGTCCTCAATTATGGTGTGTGTTACTCCCATGATTTCTCTTATCCTGTCATTGGTTATTCTCTCCATTCTGGACCTCCCAGCAGCTCTTCTCCAGAAATCCATTTCCGTTGCTTTTAGGGTTCTTTCTGCTTTGTCTTTGAGTGCCCATACTTCGCTACTATATGTTACTATGGTTTTTACTATGGTATTATATATTCGTTGTTTGTTTTTGTTCGTTATGCCTTTGTCCCATAATATTCCATTCAACATACCTATTGCTCTTCTTCCTTGTGTATTTCTTTCTTGTATGTTGTCATCTAGTGTTCCGTCATTGGTTATCTGTACTCCTAAATATTTATATTTGTTGGCTTCTTTTAAGCATCTTCCGTCTTCTAGGATGAGGTCTTGTTGTTGTCCTCCTATTCACATATATGCCGTTTTCTTTATATTTACTTCCATTCCCCATTTGCTGTATTCTTCTATGAGTTTTCTGGTCATATATTCGATGTCATGTAGATCTTGTGCTATCACTATTTGATCGTCTGCGAAGCACAGTGTGTGTACGATATTATCGTTTAAGGGTATACCCATGTTTCTGCATTTTCTTTTCCACTGTTTTAGTGCTTGTTCTAGGAATATTTTAAACAAGGTCGTAGATAAACACCATCCTTGTTTAAGCCCCTTAGTTATACTAAAGCCTTTTGATAATTTTTGTCCCATCTTTATTTTCGCTGATGCTTGTTGGTATAATCTTCTTATCGCCTTTATTATGTTTACATTGATGTTAGTTGTTTCTAGTGCTTCCCAGAGTTTACTTTGTGGTACACTATCATATGCTTTTTTTATATCTATAAACACAAGATGGGTTTCCTGGTTGTACGCATGTTTCTTTTCAATTATTTGAGTGACGGAGAATAGATGGTCGATTGTGGACCTTCCCACCCTGAATCCTGCTTGTTCTTCCGCTTCCATATCACTGTATTCTATTTCGATTTTTTTTGCCAAGATCTTACCGTATACTTTATATAGTGTACTCGTTACTGCTATCCCTCGATAGTTGTCGCAGTTCAAGGTGTCCCCTTTCTTGTGTATAGTGGATATAAGCGCGATGTTCCATTCTTCTGGGGTTGGCTTTCCATTTAAGCAATTCTGGAATAGTGTCGTTAGTTCTTGGTATAGTTTTGTTGTTCCACATTTAATGAGTTCTGCTGGGATATTTCCTGGTCCGGGTGCCTTTCTATTCTTTAGTGATTTACACGCTTGTTTTACGTCCGCTATAGTTATTCTGGTTGGTGATGCCGTTGTGATTATGTTTCTTTCTCCTTCTGTGTTCTCTTGGAAGGGTAGTCTATCTTCTGTTAATAACTGTTTGAAGTAGTCATCCCATTTTTCTATTGTTATTGGTGATATTACTATACTATAATAATAATTTAGAATATTCTGGTGTAGAGCAGTGCAATTCTCATAATACCATACTAAAAAAAAATAGATTTATCATGAAGTGATGAATTTTGAAAAATGAAAGTGTTTTCTTTGACTTAAAACCCACGATATTTTTGATATATTAGATCGATTGTTGTTCTTTTGATGATTTTTATATTGCAATTTTAGAATTTTTGGTTAATTTAGTCAAATTTGTAATTTAAATTTATTGTTTAACCATAACAAATTCATTGAATTTTAGAGATGAGCTAAGAATTTCGTGCAGATCTTTTCAACACTTTTCAACACTTACACTGCCAGTATTTTCGTATGGAATTTATAGACTGCTGTTAATTATTATTATTGCTATTATTATTTTTTTAGTAATTTTCATCAAATTTCCAGTAAATTTATTTTATTGCTTTATTGCTTTGGCACTATGACTAGTTGAACCAGTAATAGTGCCATAAGCTATAACTAGTGTAGTTCATTGTTAAGATAATCTAAGAATTTCATGTGTTTGTTTTCAATACATTGACTAGGATGTTTATATCCCACTCTTTTCGGAAATTTCGTCCCACTTGTATTTTAGAAATCTATAATTAAATCATCGAATTTCAAAAGATAAAAGAGTTAAAATTAGTTTTTGTTTTCATCGACAATTTATAAATAATGATACATTTTCTATGCCTACAACATTTACATCGAATTTAAAGAAGTGCATTGAGAATGTTGGACATTAAATTCTTTAAAATTAAACGACTTTTAAAAATGTCCAGGTAGATATCAATATAACTTATTTAACTACACTGCTCAACATTTGAACTGGTACACTTACAAGAACATATATAAAAAGCAATTGACTACTTTTTGAACAACACTTTCTTGCTTAATTGATAGTATATGGTTCTGGAAATACTTTTAGGGCGAAGTATTAAAAGAATAATACTTAAATAACGAATTTCAACTGTTTTAATAGAAAAATAACAAAATCTTCATTTTAGTATTACAAAAAAGTTTGCTCTGGAAAGAAATGACAGCCAAATACTTGAAGATTAATAATGCGTGAGACCTCCTCAAGCTCTTATAACCTCTTGGCATCGTCTTGGCATGCTGGAAATCAAATCCCGAATGTAATGCCGAGGAATATTTAGCCATTCTTCCAAAACGGCAGTTCGGAGCTGATGGTGATTGTTTGGATCCACACCTCGTGACCTTATCAACCTTTTCAGGTAATCCCATATGTTCTCTATGGGATTCAGAGCTGGAGAGTTCGCTGGCCAATCCATGTGCGTAATATTGTTCTCTTAAAAAAAAATGCATTGATTGCCTTGTTCTATGAGGACGCGCATTATCATCAGCAAACACGAAACCATCGCCTATATCATTGACGAATGGCAGCACTACAGGTTCTAATACCTCATTAAGATACGTGACACTATTCATTGTAGCATTTCCAAGCATAACCAATTCAGTACGACGAGTCGCAGAAGTACCTACCAAACGGTAATTGAACCGTGTCCATAAGCTTGATGGTAAGTCACATGGTTCTCATAGAGCGTTCTTCCCTGCTTCTCCATACTTTCACTCTTCCATCTGAGCTATAGAGACGCACTCTGGTCTCGCCACTGAATAAACCATGACCCCAATCTTCAACACTCCAATTTGTATGTTAGTGTGCCCACTCTAGCCTTCTTCTTTTGTGGGCTCTGGTCAACAATGGACATTTTTTCGAAGATCTGAACCTTAAATTTACCGCATAAAGCCTTATTCTTACTATTTGAGTGGATACTTGAGTGCATGTTGCATTCAATAACTGAAGTTGGAGTGTTCTTGCAGTAGAAAATCTACTCCTTCGAGTCTGAATCGTAATAAACCGGTCCTCCCTGACTGTTGTACTGCGATTTCGCCCTCCGCCGTGCCTATCTTCGACAGATCCAGTATCATTAAAACACATTCGAACTCTTCTGACCACATTGTGGCTCACATTGAAATGAGCAGCAACAGTTCTTAGCGATGCACCAGTCATAAGCATTCCCATAGCTTGGCTCATCTCTTCAATACCTAAACGCCTTAATGGCATCTTTAAAATGCAGTCAACGACTATGAATTTAAACTTACTCGAGATATTCGCAATAATTCTCTTAAAACTTGATAAGGTATAAGCGTCCGCGAACTCAGTAACTGCACTGATGACAGATAAACAATAACTGTTTCGCAAATGTTATTCTATAGGTATTTGTTTGCATTCCGAAACACAGCCCTGATCATATAGGAAGTCATGCCAAACGCAAAAGAATTTTTTAAATTTAAAAAAAAAAATACTGCATATTATATAAGTGTACCAGTTCAAATGTTGAGCAGTGTATTTAGATGAATGTAACTCACAAGGGAACTGTTAAAACAAATATTTTAATTTTTCTTGACGTAGATTTGTTATTTTAAGTTTGGCAAACCATTCAGTCAAACGTGGAAATTACAAAACTAATTTCTGTCATTTTAATCTTGAATAACATCTCTAATAACTCTTTTCTAATAACTCTTCCCTAAATAATAATAAAAAAAGATGCTCTACATATCAACATTCAAGAAAAAGTGTATATACTAGAAAGTTAAAATTTGACAAACATGAGTTGAAATGATCAGGGTTCGAGATTCACAGATAATGATTAATACTAATACTTTCATCCCACTAATAATATAAATAAATATTAATAAAGCTGGGAACGTATTAATTACTTATAAAAAATATTATTACTATATTATTAGTGAGTAATATTTTCGTGATTTTATTATTATTTACTTTCTCTGCGTTGGGCTTTATATGTAAGCTCAGAT
The DNA here is from genome assembly GCA_951805005.1 of Othius punctulatus. NCBI lineage: Eukaryota > Metazoa > Arthropoda > Insecta > Coleoptera > Staphylinidae > Othius > Othius punctulatus. The sequence goes on along the minus strand of OX638139.1, from coordinate 104,033,133 downwards.
TATCTGTTTTCATGTTGACATGAACAACTTTAAACTCTACTTTATCTTCCTGGTAGTTTCTAGGGCAACAAATCTATATCTTAATCGCAGGATTATAATTTTCCGTCGGTGCAAGTTAAAAACTCGGTCTGCAAGTGCGAGAGCCGTGACAAAACTTTACACTGGCGATAAATTTCCGGACTCGCGTGGATTTTCTTTGCTAAGCGAAAATAAAATTCAATACGTCATCGACTGCCCAAGCCCGTGCTTCTGCAGACGTGCAGAAATATTATTGGTTTTTTTCCGAGGTTGGCACGGTTCAGACGTAATTTCCACGGATGCGATTAAAGATCGAAGGGGTCCATAAGGGTAGTAGTGCGGGTGGATCCCAGTTTTTCCGTGCCAGAGAGGCGTGTGGGTGCGAGAAGGAGAGATAGTGCAAAGCCTTAAAATCCCGAAACATTAAGTACCATCAACTTAAACAGAAGAGGTCCAGGACAAAAAGCGCTGTCGAGGGCTAAATATACAAGTTTTTATCGTTTCTATCTGCCGGCTTCAGGCCATCGTTCCATCGCGTCGGCCGTGGGGGCCGGAGGGTGCGATCCTCGGGGGTGTGCTGCAACCCTTTGCCTCGTTACCCCAATAACAAGCAGATAAAACGGGCGGGGGCTCACTTTAATCTCCAACTCGGGCCAATTACGTCGCGGCCCGTCAAAAGAGACGTTTATCTTAATACAACAGCGAGGTGTTCGTAAATCCGTCAATTTCCGAACGAGATCCCCCTCGGCGGGATCTATCCGATCTGCCCAATTGATACTTGAGAACATGTTGTTTCCCGGCGCCGATATAAATGTTCCCCTGGCCAGGAATCGAGTTCCCTTATTTGTCTTCTCGTCCCGGCCAGTATTTCATTTTCAATCTCCCACACAATACGGCATCATCGCTCATCCATAATTCTTACGCTCTCCAGCCGCCCCCCAACCCACTCTACCAGCATCGAAAACACGCCGCGAGCTTATTGAATCAACGACGAACGCCGATAACTAATTCCGTTATGCTTTCAGATTTCTCCAGAACTAATTAAGAGAATCCGGAAGGAAGCCGTGGTAACGCACTATTAACATCGAGATATTTTCTGATATCGGGAATTATTGCCACAGAAAAATAGTATGTTATCAATATCATCACAACTATACCTGTGGCTCAGGGCTGGGTTGAGACTTGATAAGGCCCTAAGCTATTTGAGATATTAAATTGAAACTATGTGTGGATACTACTTGGTGAAACATTATGATTAGGTTAAACCAAACACTTGGTTAAAGTTTCACTGTATTGATAGAATAAACCTCTACAATTGTTTCGGCCTCACGACCATTCTCAAGAGTACAGAGATACTAAAATTAAAATTTAACAAATGTGCAATACATACTAAGCTAGAAAAATTTTACAACATGGCAATAAATGAATTACAGTCTTGGTTTTTCCGAACGGATGCCGCATAACAAAGGCGTATTATCAAAGATTAATTGTTCATTCACAATATTATCCCCATTAGTGACCGCTTTTCGAATTTCTAGGATTTCGAGTAAATCCAGCCGTCTCCCTTTGTGTCCGGTGTGCATTACCTCCAGGCTGTCATTTCTGAAGAAATGATTATTCTCAATGCAATGATGCGCTAATCCCGTGTCCTCCTTGTTTTGTAGAATTGCTCTCCGATGTTCTTTCATTCGTGTTATGAAATTCCTTCCTGTTTGGCCGACATAGAATGCGTCACAATCCGCGCACTTAAGGTGGATATAGTAGATAAAATTATATGGAAATTAACTGAACGCAAATCTTGTAATCTTTTGTATAGCGTTTGTGAAGGTGAGGATAATAATTGGTACTTTATTAATTATGTTGGGGATATTAGTACCAAAATTTGCAATAGGTTACGTAAATTAGGCTTAAAATGTATAGTAGTTAATAAGTCTAATCTAGGTGCAATTTTATCAAATAATGAAAGTAAAGTGGATCCTCTACAAAAAAGTGGTATTTACAAACTTAAGTGCGCGGATTGTGACGCATTCTATGTCGGCCAAACAGGAAGGAATTTCATAACACGAATGAAAGAACATCGGAGAGCAATTCTACAAAACAAGGAGGACACGGGATTAGCGCATCATTGCATTGAGAATAATCATTTCTTCAGAAATGACAGCCTGGAGGTAATGCACACCGGACACAAAGGGAGCGGCTGGATTTACTCGAAATCCTAGAAATTCGAAAAGCGGTCACTAATGGGGATAATATTGTGAATGAACAATTAATCTTTGATAATACGCCTTTGTTATGCGGCATCCGTTCGGAAAAACCAAGACTGTAATTCATTTATTGCCATGTTGTAAAATTTTTCTAGCTTAGTATATATTGCACATTTGTTAAATTTTAATTTTAGTATCTCTGTACTCTTGAGAATGGTCGTGAGGCCGAAACAATTGTAGAGGTTTATTCTATCTATACAGTGAAACTTTAACCAAGTGTTTGATTTAACCATATTTGAGATATGTCAAATTTGCTATATATGAGATATTATATGTGAGTGCCAAATATGATTTTCGGATACCTAGAGGGTTAAACTGAAACACAATTAAGAATTATATAGATACCGAAATAATTAATCTATAACTTAAAATCATTTTTATTCATAATAATGCAAACTCTGGTAAAAAGAAACAAAAGTTCTTTTAAAGGCACAATTTACAAAAGCCTACTATCTAATCTCTTGGAATATATTATAATGATTAAGGAATTATATTAACATAAAATATGTTCTTTCTGGCCTTTGCCAGAGCAAAGTCACTGATGACACCATGAAATGATAAACTGCGCAGTTTCTCACTTTCTATACACATGAGACTGAGGGAACAAATTTATTTTGAGTAATTGTTGTTCTAAATTCATTTTGTATCCTCTTTAGCTGAGGGGTGTACGGGATTACGCTGCAGAGGTAGTACCTTTTACCAATAGCGGTCACATTAAGTGTCAAAGACAGGAGATGGCTTGCGATAACTGGTCCTCGCAGGGTACCCAGCTCTCACTTATGGCTCCAAGTCGCCACACCCCGGCAAACTCTATTGACCTACAGGCTAAACTAAGTGAGGGTAGCCAGATATGGTGACCACACAGTGTCTGGGATGACACCCAAGGGGATGACTGTAAACTGAACGACTGCCGGTTCAAGCAGACACTTTTTACGGCCAACAGCCTCGGGTGGAAGAGCGGAAAAAGTGAGGGCACTCTTTTGCCCTGTCGTCAAGAAATTGGATACAAAGGCGGAAGAACCGTAGAAAGGGTCAACGGCATAAGGATGCAGAAGGCAGGAAACCCACTGCATTAAAGGTCCGCAAAAGGACATCAATAGTACAATTCGCATGGCTTCAAATGATCGATATGAAATTAAATACCGGAGTTATTTCCCCAATCGGATCTCCGATGGGAAAGATGTCGAAAAAAGCAAGGAAGATATGAAGACAGACAGAACACCAACAAAAATATGCACATGGAACGTGAGAATAATGTATCAGAACGGAAAAATTTACAACGCAATACAAGAAATGAGGAGAATAAGCATTGCATTAATGGGCATTAGCGAGATGAGATGGACCGAAAATGGAACGAATATAGTAATAGTAATAGTAATTTATTGGTGTTGATACAAAATTGTTTACACAGGTCATAATAGTATAATACAGGAACATGCCGTATACTACTCAGGGCATAGTAGAAACCGTCACGAACATGGTGTAGGATTAATCTTAAATGAGAAACTATCGTCAAAGGTGTACAACTTTGTACCAGTCTCTGAAATAATCTTACTATTAGAAATTAGTGCAGCTCCAACGGACATGACAATAATGCAAGTATATGCTCCCACAGCAGACAAGAGTGATCAAGAGGCAGAAGAGTTTTATTAAACGCTAGGCGTAGTACTTTAGAAAGTAAAGAAAACTAATTTATTGATGGTGATGGGCGACTTTAATGCCAAGATCGGACAAGGAGAAAAGGAAAATCTAGTGGGAGCAAACGGACTGGGAACCAGAAACCAACGAGGCGAACGAATGGTGGAATTCTGTATGGAACATTAACTGGTAGCGACCAATACGTTTTTTCGATTTCCACCCCGTAGACTCCTGTGACGTGCCTGAAGGGCAATCAGCGCGTTAGGCCGCGGAGCGAGTGGAGGGTAATTTTAACCTCGCCACTACTTCATCGCAAAGGGGGACTCCACACTACCTGCGTGGGTTGCCGGCAGACAGTCGACGAAGTTCAGAAATTACGAATTGTCGCAACGGCTGACCATCTGGCGCCCACACCACCAGATTTAAATCTCGCAGTGAGAATAGGAAGTTAAACTGAAAAGAATGCCCGATTGAGAAAACGTGGGGGGAACAAAAAATAAAAGGTGTGAATTTTGTGGTGTGAAATATCTGCGTTTATTCACACAAAAGACAGGACACCGTGCCTACGCTTCCTGAAATAAATACCTCCTCCCGCGACTTTATCGCGCCGCGTTCACTAGATTCGGCCGAATCCCGCGAATACGTAACGCGCGATTCAAAGGGCCGTCGGAGGGACTTTTTCTTACAAAAGCGCCAAACACGTACGGCACGAAACACGTAACGCAAATTTTACACAAAAGAAAAAAACGATATATCAAATGAAATTAAAATAGGTGAGAACAAGAAAAAAAACATATAGATCTGGCCTGCGTTCCTCGTCTGCAACTTCGCTGGCGGGCTGGACTCGGCTCCTGGACGTGCGGCGGCCGATAATCGTCGGGGACGCCGTCACTAAATTCCAGACCTCAGAGCAACTCTGGCAGGATGGTCGCTGCCCCTAGCCAAGACCTGGCTGGCTGGGTTACTTAGCCCTTACCCAAAAAAATGCCTGCAAAGCACATGGCCTTAGTAACAATGGCCGGACACGTGTCTTTACGAAAAGAAAAATGTCGGGTTTAATTACTTACTCTGATGTTGTGAGCGTATGGAGTAAAGTCGTATAGTACCCTTCCTTGCCCTGTGCTTGGTGCCGTCAATCCCCTTAAGGGTGGTTAAATGAGGACACGTTTTATATCCCGGAAACCGGTTGGTGATATACCAAGGAAAGCTGTGACCTCGTGGCACGTCCGCACTATAGGGAAAGTAACTAGTTTCTGCCTTATGGTGGCGTCTCGCCGACGATTTTTAAAAATCACGCATAACGGGAACACGTCACGTTTAAAAAAACGTGTGAGTATGGTTGCCTACGGTGGAGGTCCAGGCGCGCAATTAATAATAAGACAGTTTCCGTCGGAGGCAAAACCAGACCGTTACACTCTACACATGGAAATCTCTAGCAGATACAGAAAATAAAATCGTCCGAAATCAAATTGACTGTATCCTCGTAAATAACAGATTCAGAAACAGCATAAAATCTGTGAAAACGTACCCTGGGGCGGACATTAAATCAGATCACGTCCCATTTGTCGCTCCGGTACTCACAATATTCAAAAAACTCAAAAGGACACAGAGAGGAAACCGAATAGACAGTCAGCTGATAAGAGACAATTCCATCAAAGCAGCCGCAACCCTACAATTAAACACAAAATCCCGAAATACCATAACGAACGTAAAAACGAAAGACATCCAAGAAAAAATATCAAAGTAATAGTAGGGGAAATAGCTGAAGAACATCTAAACAAAAGAACAACAGGAAGGAAGAAAGATTGGATGACCGATGAGATTCTCAATATGATAGATGAGAGAAGAGCATTCAAAGACAAAGACTTAAACAAGTACAGACAGGTGGACCGAAAAATCAGAAAGAAAATCAGGCAAGCAAAGCAAATATGGCTGAATACAAAATGTGAAGAAATAGAAGAGTTTTTGAAAAAAAATATATCAGCTTCAACCTTCACAAGAAAGTGTAAGAAGTGACATCAAGAAAAAATCAGAAAACAGCATACACACTGGTATATCAGAGAGGAGATATCATTATTGACAGGAAAAATAGAATAGAGGAGTGGAGGATATATATCGAAACCTTGTTCAAGGATGACAGAACAGATCCAAAATACACACAGACTAACACAGGGCCCAAGATACTAAACGCCGACGTAGAGACAGCGATCAAACAGAGCAAAGAAGGAAAAGCACTGGGACCTGATGGAATACTTACTGAGATCCTGAAACTTCTGGTTGACGATGCAATCAACAAAATAACAACGCTATTTAACAACATTATGATACGGGTAACATACCAGAAGCATGGCTCCAATCAACATTTATACCCATTGCAAAAAAACACATGCAAAACACTGCGATGACTACCGGACCATAAGTCTTATGAGCCATCTGTTGAAAGTATTTTTAAAAGTAATCCATCGACGCATTTACTACAAATGCGAGCAATATATGGCCGATACCCTATTTGGATTTTGGAATGCTATGGGAACTCGGGAGGCTTTATTTTGCACAAAGGTACTATTCCAACGATGCAGAGATAGACTGCGATGTATATGCTGTTTTATAGATTACCAGAACGCATTCGACACCGTGGAACACACAAAGCTCATAAAAATCCTTTACGATACAGGACTGGACGATAAGGATGTAGACTTATCACCAACCTATACTGGCGCCAAGAAGCCAACATAAAAGTCGAAGGAGCAACCTCAACAACAGTAGCAATTCAACGAGGTGTCAGACAATGATGCGTGTTGTCACCCTTGCTCTTTAACATCTACTCAGAAGCAATTTTCAACGAAGCTCTACTAGGCTTAGATAAGGGGATTATGGTAAACGGCAAGAGGCTGAATAACTTTAGATATACTGACGACACAGTTATATTCGCAGATTCCTTAGAAGGATTGCTACAGCTACTCGACAAAATCACATCGGTAAGCGATATCTAAACCCAAAGAAACTAAATTCAAGGTAATATCGAAAAACAACCGAGATAATAATAACCTACTGTTGAAAAACACGCCAGTTGAAGAAGTAGACAAATACACATATCTAGGTACCACCTACAATGCGAATTGGGACCAATCGATGAAAATTAAAACGCGTATTGCAATAGCTAAATTATTCTTCGCTTAAATCAGCTCATTGATGCAAAATCACGATCTAAACATGGATACAAAACTAAGACTCGTAAAATGTTATGTTCTTCCTTTTCTGGTATACGGAGTCGAGGCATGAACTCTCACAGAGGCAACCAGTAAGAAGCTGGAAGCATTCGAGATGTGGATATATCGCCGCATACTAATGCTATCTTGGAAAGATCACATCACAAATCACGAAGTTCTCGAGAGAATAAAGCGAACACCACAAATCCTTTCTATTGTTACAAAACGGAAACTATAGTATTTCGGACACGTTATGCGCCATCCTGAGAAATATGCAATTCTACAACTAATACTGCAAGACAAGGTAAAAGGTCAAAAGGGACCCGGAAGAAGACGAATATCATGGCTAAAAAAACTTAAGAACCTGGTACAATGCTACAACCACTGAACTGTTCAGAACAGCAGTGTACAAAGTCAGAATTGCCGTGTGGATTGCCAACATCCGGTAACGGATAGGCACGCAAAGAAGAAGAAGCTGAGAAAAACATCTTTCTCCAGAGCAATTTTCAACCATCATACCAAGAAACAATCTCAAAATTGCTTCTACATTAGGGAATGCTGATTGGACCAGATTATGAAATATTACTCTATACAGATTCTGATTTGTCAGACTATCAAGTTCTGTTGAACCATAGGCTTAACTATGGCAAACATATTGATGAAAATGCTTGACTTCTCCTACATGATTCATGTCCACATATTCAAGATATATTTGCTATAAAGCATTAACTCAATCACGAATCTCTTCTTCTGTAACTTCTAATTTTGTTAAGAACGATAACTTTTTTGTAGTATCATTGTATTCTGAGGCCCTCTGTGCATAAATCATACATCACAGCATACATCATACAGCATACAGCACATCATACATACAGCATACAGCATACATCACAGGTATAAATGTTTTGATTCTGATCATGTCTCTTGGCTCAAGGTTTTCTAAAGCATCATCTTTATCATCATTGATATGCCTTCTTCTATATCTACTTTTCTTGTAATTAAGATCAGACAATTTTTCCTTTGGTTTTTCTTCAAAATGATCGAACAACTCCCGGGAACCTTTAACAAAATCCGAAAGAGAAGCATACAATTTCCTGCATACATCTAGACTCATTTGCAGGTCTTGCAGTGATTGACTAGTCTTGTGAAATTCGTCCAACAAGTAACTTCACAAATGTAACATTACTATAAATTCAAACTCATCTCTTTTATTCAGAATATGTATGGCTTGATTTCTTGATTTGCCTTTCTCTGTAGTATCAATATGCATCTGATGCAATGTAGAAATTATTCCAATCATAACTATCAATGGCCTTTTTTTGCTGGTTGACACAGAACATCATATCATATTCATTCCAGTAGGTTCTAAGTCATTATAAACATAGAATGCATATCTATTGTAAACTTTTGTAGAGTTTGACTTCCTATTAAGGCTGGGTATTTAAAGTAAAAGTAAAGTACCATAATATATATGGTTGCTAACATCCGGAATGGATAGACACTCCAAAGTATCTCTGGACCTAATTATATCAATCAATATCAACAGATATATTGTTTGAAATTGTTCGCATCCCTTTTTTGGTTTGTTTAGCAATTGCGAGCTCAGGTGAATGAATATCTTATAAAGGTTGTTGCAAAAGGGTGGCCCTTCGTTGAATTTTTCCCAAAACTCGGAGCAATCGCGTTAATTAAGATAGCAGGGGCGAAAAAACGGGGAAGCGCCGTTAATTACAAGCGGCCCTCTCTAAATCGCCGCGTGTGTTTTACATTTTTTCCGCCGCCGCCCCCCGATCCTGACCGCCCGCGGCCCTCGACTGTTTTTTCTACCCGTTTAATCCCGGACGCACGCACACGCTCATCAATTCTTTTCCGGTCCGGCGGCGGCCGTAAAAAAGTCGCTCTAAATTTATTTTTTATTATTATTCGGGCACGTAAGTGCTTTTATACGGCCGCTTATCTTTTTTATTGATCCGATATTTTTTATATATATATATACATATATATATATAACATAAAGGAGGAGGCGGCTTTATGAATTACCTGATGGCAGCCTGCGAGCGCCATAAGTCTGACACATCGTTTCCAACTGTCCTTAACGGTGAAGAGGCCGGGGGCGCGGGAGTACCTGCCGCCCCCAGGCAGTCGGCCCGCCATTACTCTTGGAGCCGTGTTGTCCCTCGGCCCCCGGCCCCGCGCGAAATTTATTATCACTTATTTATTGCGTTTCGGGCACCGTTCGTATTAGAATATTTGGGCCAGAAAAAACGGCATCAAGGATTGGAGGTGCAGCCAGACCATGACTCTCAAACTCCAATAGTTCACTAAAATTTACTAAATACTAATTTCATAGTGTAAAATTATATATTGAGGTATCTAGAGGGGATAAGAAACAATTTTAGTTGGCTACTGTTTAATATCCGGGGTTGAAGTACTCTCCTCGTTTCCACTACGATGAGTACGAAAGTTGTAATTAAATTAATTGTTTTAAAACCAATGTACGGGCAATAGATATAATCTTCACAATAATATAATTAAGTACACCAGTGATAAAGTTTATAAAGTGTGCACCTAGTTACATACAAAAATGCTACATAATAATGTTATACCTATTTTAAAACATATTTGAAAGGCGGTATACAAATTTACCGCCGAATGCAATCTTGAAAAATATTGTTCTTAAAAGCTAATTTTGAGAAAAATAAACCGGTTGGTGCACCAACTGGTTTATTCAAATCCAAAACATCTTGCATCTCTCCTAGATACATCTAATAAAAAACTACACCATAACATAACCAACTTCAATAACACGCTATCTAAAAAGATTATAAACTTTGAAATACAAATTATACACGATGACATCTGACAAATCAAAAAGTCAATTACAAATATCATAGAGTTACGCAAGCCAGCACTACCAGCAAGTGTTTTTGAAAAATATAAATTCAACATGAGATGTAGGTATTTAGCTATTCAAACATCTATAGAAGAAAAACTTAAAATAAAATTCGTAGCATTAAAAAAGAATGCTCTAAAATCTATAATCAATATTAGAAATGAGAAATGGTTAAAACAACGATACAATTTTGCTATTTTTAAATGGCTAAACCCCTTTTTTTTCAAATGGAACACCCAGTATATAGCTTCATACTCTGAGTGCTCATCTAATGAGCTATTTAATGGTTTTATATGGACAATAATCTGATAATACTTTTTAATAGGTAAATAACGATCATTCTCAATAAGTTTTAACCATTTGAAAATAGCAAAATTCGATCATTGTTGCAGAACACCCTGTGTATTCAACGTCACTCCAAATGTTGAATATGTTTTGGCACATTGATCTCTTATAATAAGGTTTTGTTGAGTTTTTCCACGTCCATGATATTTCTTTAAATTTGATGAAAATGTGAATAACTTGACAACGTTACATCTGATCCAAAAAAATAAAAATGATTTGTGAAGCCCACATAAATCAGATTTCAAAAATTAAAGAATATACAGAGTGTACCATAAATCCGGGACTCAACATATGTCCTCATTTTTAATTGGAACACCCTTTATATTCTTTCATTTTTAGAATCTGCTTCATGTGGGCTTCACAAATCATTTCAACGCCTACTACAAGAAAATGTTCGAAATGTATTGACAAGCTTTTTTCTGAATAAAACGTGAGAAACCATTCTGTAATATACATAGTTGAATACGTAATAGGAAATGTTATCTAATACAGGGTATAATTTTTTTACGGGCCATATAAAAAAAATAAAGTTGATGATGGTTTCTTCGAAACGAAACGTTGTACTGGAAATCTGTAAACGCTGTCCTATAGAGCTAAAAATGTGGCAATAAGAAAGTGCCTTTGGTTTTCGTACACCTTTTCAAATACCTTTAGAAAAAAATAAACACTAAATTGCAACGTTTAGTATTTTGTCGAATATCTCCGGAAGTAAGCGGAAATTTCTGGTTTTCTCAACAGAATAACATTGACCACTAAATTACGTAATTGAGGCGCCTTTGTAACTTTTACGGTTTCTGAGATCTCCATGCTGTTGATCCTTATTTTATCCTTACCTTACCTTACCTACTCTTACCTACCTACCCTTACCTACCCTTACCTTATCATACCTTACCTTATCTCCTGTATTCGATTGTGGATAATAGTATGTTATATACCGAACGTGTTTCGTTACTATCTTAACATTAGGAAGTTAAGCCTCGTTTACATTTGGCAAGTTTACTGGCGGAAAGTAATTACCGCCAGTAAACTTAAGATGTGTAAACCAGAAAAACGTCTTACTTTCTTGTTTAGTTTCTTTCTTGACAGACGTTTTTCTGGTTTACACATCGCAAGTTTGCTGGCGGCAAGTACTTTCCGCCAGTAAACTTTCCAAATGTAAACGAGGCTTTAGACAAGACGCATAGTGTCGAGGGTAACTTCATCTCGAGAGAGTAATGAAACTTTTCACCAAGGTTTGTATTTTATTCACAACCGTTAGTTTTTATGACAAAATACAGTAAATTTTGTTGCCACAAATATTTCATTCATGTAGTTGTCAGTTCTCTGATAGTATTACATTTATATATATATAAACAATCTTTATTACATTTATATTTATTTACATTTATTTATTTACATTTATTTATTTACATTTATTACATTTAATATACCAGAAAATTGTATTGTGGTTTGCAAAAAACATACGAATACAAATACCTTTTAGAACTAATGGGGCTCCCGTTATCGTAATGCGTTCATGCGTTCATTTTTTGCAGACATACTAGAAAAAAATAAAGAAGCCCAGAAAAACACATGAAGTCAGAAAATATGTTAATGTTTCGGAAACCTAATTAAGTCATAAACTTCACAATACCAGTACTTAAAATCCAATACAATATTCAATTTTAGGCACACACAAAAATCTAAGAACTTTCCACCATGGTGAAAATTGTTAAAATGAAAAGTTGCACAAATTTCTAAAAATGTAATAATTTCATTTTCTAGATGTTAGATGATTAAAGGCACCTAATGAAGTTGTAATAAAAAGAATTGCAGAAAATGTCAGCAGTTGTAACTAAAATCCCTACAGATAAAAAAAAACTAGAAGTTTCACAAATGTTTCTAAATTGTCTTCAAACATGCCTGTATATCTGTAATAACCTAACAAAAGTCCAGTAAAATTAAAGAGACCAAAGAACGAGAAAATTGCATAACATTTAATTATACTTTTAAAATATATACGGGCGCAAATAAATATATAAGTTACACTAAATTTCATTAGGATATCAGAATTTGACAAAAACTTATATTGAAACTTTAAGAAAAGTTCTAGAATGTGCTACCAATAGAGTTCTAATTTTTAAAATTCTAACACTTTTGACATTTTAAATGCATTTCTGGATGTAACTTTCTTGGTAGCACTTTCTTGAATTTTTTATGATGTCAATACAACATTTTGTCAATTTCTGAAATCCTTATTAAATTTGATGTAACTTGTAGGTAGGTATATTTGCTTGCACATTTTGCAAAAATTGAAATATCTCAAAAACCTAAAGTCCTAGAATTTTTTTTTACGTTTCTGAAATCATCAAAGAAATTTCCTTCGGAATCAGCTATTCTCTAAGGGATAAAAATTGTGTTGACCAGTGTAATCGAAACATTGTGCATATTAATTATATTTATCTCAAACTTTCTATAATTCCTCTGAAATAAAAAAAGTCTACTCTAACCGATTTTTTTAATATATTTATATCTATCTTTCTAGATATTTTGAAATATCTCCAGTTTGCAATTACATTTTTTGTGTCTTTAGTTGCCAATTGCATTTTGTCAAAATTCTACAAAATCTCAAACTTTTCAAAGTATTCTTGTGAAACAGAAAATTAATTGATCCATATTAATTGCTTTCTTGGTACTCCTAAATACTTAAAGTCTTAAGAAATATTTTTATGTACAAAAATTTTATATTTTTCCCATCGTTATACAATTATTTCAGCCATTTCCTAAAATATCAATACAACATTTTGTAAATTTCTGAAATCTTTTTATTTTCTTTATTTTATATATTCTTTATTTATTTTATTTTTTTATTTGTTTATTTGCTTTATCTTTATTTATTTGCGTATTTGCGTACATTTTGATATTTTAATGAAATTTTCTGCAATTTTCTCGCTTTTTAATTTTAATCACTTACATACAATACTTGATTATTACTTACATTATTTTGAAATTTTATGTAACATATTTTATATGTATTAGAAAAATAAATGCTTAAATTTTCTGAACTTTGAAGCTCCTGGGTTTTGGTATTAATTTAAATTTGCATCAAATTTCTGCAATTTGATTAATTTAGATCACCAATTGTAACTGTAGAACTCTTGGTATAGGTAATATCGTATATAGTTGCAGATTAAAGTAGGTCAGGCCCGCCCAGAATTTACAAAATTCCGATTTCCTATTTTCTAGAAATTTAAAAATTTAATTTAGCACATTCTAGAAATTTTCATAAAATATCAATACAAAATTTCGTCAATTTCTGAAATCCCTATAAAATTTGGTGTAACTTGTAAGTAGGTATATTTCTTGCGTGTTTGTATACATTTTGATATTATAATGAAATATTCTGCAATTTTCTCGCTTTTTAATTTTCTCGATTTAATCTACATTCGGTAAGTTTTTCCAGATTTAATGGCATGTTTTTATACAGCTCAGATATGTTGCTAGTAGCTGCTAGTATTATATGTAAGGTGTTTAGCTTTAGCAATTTATGTAATTTTCTGCAAATATTATGCAATTCTGGAACTAACTTTTTTGGTAACACATTCTTGGAATTTTCATAAAATGTCAATAGAACATATTGTCAATGTCTGAATTCTTTATAAAATTTGGTGTAATTTGTTACTTAGGTATATTTCTTGCGTGTTTGTATACATTTTGATATTATAATGAAATTTTCTGCAATTTTCTGTCTTTTTAATTTTCTCGTTTATATTTACATTCGGTACGTTTTTCCTGATTGAATGGCATGTTTTTAGATAGCCCAGAAATGTTGATAGTAGCTTCTAGTATTTTTATCTGTAAGGTTTTTAGCTTTAGCAACTTCTAACATTTTCTGTAGATTTTCTGCAATTTTTTGTTTTTTTTTTTAATTACTTACATAAAATACCTGATTATTACGATTATTATCGAACGTATTTTATATGTATTAGAAAAATAAATGATTAAATTTTCAGAACTTTGAAGCTACTGGGTTTAGGCATTGTTTTAAATTTGCATAAAATTTCTGCAATTTGAATCATTTTGATCATCTATTGTAGCTGTAGAACTTTTGGTATAGGTAATATCGTGTATAGTTTCAGGTTGAAGTTTCAGGCCCGCCCAGAATTTACAAAATTCCGATTTCCTATTTCTATTTCATTACAAGTTTTCTCTAATTCTTTCCTCTGGTATGTTCTCATATACTTTTTTCCGCGGCGCACAGTATAAATAGTCCCCTATAGTTGTTGCATTCTTTATTGTCTCCTTTCTTGTGTATGGGCAGTATCACCACCAGTCCATAGCTGTCTCTCCTGAATTCCATATTTTATTTAATATGCTTGTAAAAAGTTGAATACCTTCTTCTCCCATCTATTTCAACTGTTCATTTTTCATTTTGTCTATTGGTGGTGCTCTATCAAGTTTTATTTTCCTTATAGCTGTTCTAACTTCTTCTATACCTATTTCTTGTTCTTCCTCGTTGTCTTGATTATTTCTCTTCCTGTTATTGTTTTCTATTGTTGTTTCTTAATTTTGTTTATCTTTTGTTTTGTCATATTTTTCCAGTAAACCTTGAAAGTATTGTTTCCATATTTCTCCTATTTCTTCATTCTTTGTAAGTATGTTTCCCTTCTCATCCTTTATTTAGTGTAGTTTTGTCGATTTGTCTTTCTTGTTTCTTGTGATAATGTTGTAGAATAGCTTCTGGTTCTCATGTCTATTTTTTTTCCGAATTTTGCCCAAGATGTATGTTTTGATTGTTTTATTATCTTTTTGACTCAATTTCTTTGTTCTGTGTCTCTGCCATAGTCTTGTGCTGTTCTCTTTTCTAGATATTTTTTCCATAGTTGCTTCTTGGTTCTAACTTTTTTTTGTACCTCTTCTGTCCACCAGCTAAAAATTTAAAAATTATATTCCTAAAAATTTCCTGTTCTAGGTCATTATTATCCTTGTTAACCAGTTGAATCCACTACTGGATACAGACGTCTCTTGGGTAACTCATTATAAGATTTCAGTCGACTGAAGTGTTTAATGAAGAACGTCAATATTCCCAATAGTTCACCATAAAACTCACTTTACATCTGTTGCACTCTAGTGTGTGCCTTGCATGAGTCGCAATTAACAAAATTTCAAACACAAAAATGTAAATGAGCTTAATACTGCACAACGGGATGCTTTTAAGAGCCGGGCATTCGACGGCCTTCATCCGAGCGCCGGCGGTCCTCTCCTGCCGCCCCCAATGAAAGCCCCCATCCCCCGGAAGTAGCTGCACAATTAGAATTTCAACTCGTAAAAACGACGCTAATGCCGAACGCGCAGCGTCCCGACGCCCCCCAGCCCCATCCGCCCGCATCAGCATCATCAACCGGCGGCAATTAGGTGGAAGGGCTGGCGGCGCAGTGGGGGGCAGATGGGTCCTAAATTACGCGAAACCGCGGAATCCATTGTGTTCCAGGCGGGAGACGCTCGCCGCCCCTAATTGGTGCTTTATGGGGAATTCGGGGGTGACTTGAGTTAGTGCACGTGGGGCGTGGGGGCGGCGCGGGCGGATGCCCCAGTACGTTGCATTTTAGCGGTGATGTTTAACGCAAGAGAATTTAATAACATGTTCGTTTGATGCTAATTAGTTTTATGTCCTCATATCAATTTGATTCGGAATTCGGTTCAGCAAATGTTTAAACAAATGTACAATGTATTTGTGTAACAATTTGTCTGTAGTTATCACTATTCTGGTTTCCAAGGAAACCATCTACGATGTTTTTGAAAAATTTCCAGCCAGCAGATTCTTTCTCTGATAAACATTGTGAGAAATAATCACCATTCAATAACTTCCTGATCTGAAGACCAAGAAATATACCATATTTAATTTTAGCATATTAATTGGTAGGAAAAACTGCCAACAAATGTTTAAAAGCAGCACCATCTTCATTCAAAGCCTTGACAAAGTTTTTGAAAAGACGTATTTTTATATGCAGTGGTGGAAGTAGAACGTCATTTGGATCAATTAATGGATTATTTGAAATCTTTTGTTTTGCAGGAGAATTCTCTGTTCTTTGTGACCAATCTGTTCCGGTGTAATGATGACATTTTGGGAAACCTCCTTGCATGCTATTTAACAAATCAATGACCTAAATCAATTTGATTTAATTAAAACTTCGAATTTGCGATATACATAGAACAATCAATCACATACCTTTAAATGACCACATATCTTCCATTTATGATCTTCGTATTTGAGTAAAGTTTAAATTTGAGTCATTGATTCGTAATTTTCCTTAGTATGAACAGCATGAGCTATTGGTACGGAAGGTTTCTTATTACCATTGTGTAAAAGAAGAGCCTTTAAACTGTACTTAGAGCCGTCAATGAATAGTCTCCATTAATTTTTTTCATATGGTTGGTTCATTTTTCAAATAAAGTTTGAATGTTTTGAATGTAAAGTTGCATACGTGAAGCCAATAATGCTGCGTCTTGCTTTGATAAATATAAATCACAAACTAGATCTTTAGTTCAACTTGAGTCACTAAATGGCATTTATTAGAATCATAAAAACTAAAACTGCTGGGAACAAAATCATTAAAGCATCACCGAATCACTGCTTGTAGTACCAGGAACGACTGACAATGGATCATTTGGCAAACGTTGAACTGGTTTTGAAACAGATGGAAAATTTGCGTATTGCTCACTTGTTCAATATTTCATATTGATCCCAACAACTTTTGATACACATAAATAACAATCGGTTTGGTGATTACTTTGCTGTCTCCACATTACTGGAACTGAAAAGTAGAAATATTTCTTCTCGCCATTCGACCACTTGTATAAAATAGCTCTGCAACTATTGCAAACAATGTTGGTGTCCTCGTTTTTGTCTAAATTTCTGACAGCAAAACCAAAATAATGTAAATATGCATATTTTTACGGTTCTGATAGGGCATATCCTTTTTTCTTACCATATATTTACCTCAAACAAATCAGAAATAGCTTGAATTAGTAACACACGATCTACTTGACATATTTAAGCACTATTATTATGAACATAGAGAATACATGTGGGTTTCCGTCAAATTACTTTACAGTAGCGCCATCCATACGATATAAAAATAACTTGACCTGATAGCGCAATTCTGGTGCTAAATTTGAATTCTACGCACCCAAACTACTTGGAAAACATCTTCCTCTTTTCCAGTAATTTATTTTTATTTTTATTTGTAGACCAGTGTTATTGTTATAGATGCATATATCAGAACAGATCTCAATTAAAAAAAAAGAACTTACCCCACTTTCAAAATCAACGGCTCATAAATTGTATCATATGACATCTATTTTTGTGTATTGTATTGTCATCAGATATTTTTTATACAAGAATCATATTTATAATAATTTCAATCAATCAAAGTTTTCACCCATAACAATTAATGTTATGTAAATTCTGAATGCATAGTTGACGATATAAATTTTTATATTGCAAAACGATGCACGAAAATGCACCTATAAAAGTGGCCAATTTCGACAAGAATAAAGTAATCGTAAACCGCCTCGTAGTAAGTGTAGTTTTATTTTACAATGAAAATAAAAATAAACTGTCGCGTTTTATCGCCAATTTACAGCACTGTAATGGTAGAATAAAAATTATGTATTTCCATGACAATTATTTTCCAATCCTGCGGGATGAATGAGCATAAACTGTTACAACATAAACAAACAAAAAAACGCCATAATGAAATAATGGTTTCAATTAATTTTAATTACATTAGGGTAGCCTTAATAAAGATTATTTACTACTAATGTTGAACGTAGTACACTTTTAATGGATCTTTACATTATTTATTTTACAAACATAAACTTAGCAAGCGGCAAACAAAATATTACATTCTCACTGTATTATTTTGCCTCAGCTCACTCGAGCTTATTTATTCGAAGCTTTGAAGGCTGCAAATGTATTTAAATGAAATATAAAGAGAATATAAACAGAATAAATAACATTGTATAAAATGAAAAGCTAATACTAGGTATAAAAAGGTTCTTGATACATTAAAAAATGTATGCAACAAGACATGTTATCATTCAATAATTTAATTCTCTTATGTTCAGAGCTCTCAATTTTTAGTACTCACTAACGAAATAAATTTTCTACATTTAAGTACATACATTTACTACAATTTAAATAAATTTTCTGGAATTTATTTTCTTATACTTCATTAAAGTGTTGTACAACATTTCTGCTGTGTGGATGTAACGTAATTTCACAACGTTCAAAAAAGTGTGGTACATACAAATATTTTGAAGCGTTAGATATAGGAATATTTAATTAATGGTACAGTGCCTTTGTTGAATAAAAATACAACCACTGACAAACTCTTAATGGTAGGATAAATAATACACTAAAGATCTAGACTCTAGAGTAACTAATTTTCATATAAATAATACAATAATAATCATTTTTGTCACTCTTGGTTGTCACTTTGACAGTTCTGATTATTATAATTATTATTATTATTCCTCGACACCCTCAGAGTACAAGAGGACTGGATTATGTATATATGTATTATTATTATTATTATTATTATTATTATGTATCTGCCATTGACAAAATTTATAGCCAACTACCTATTTCTGTACAACATATTTTGAAATACGACTTACAAGCCAATTATCTATGTACAACACATTTTTTAACACGACTATATATTAATTAATGAAAGTTTCAGATAATAATACATGCAAAATTTTATAGTTAAAAAAATCGTAATTTAGATAAATTTAATGTAATTCTGTTTTGAATTCATACTATGAAATAAAAAAAGATTATTAACTATTTATTAATCACTGCTACGAAAATATGCGGTATTATTTTTTCTGTATGTTGATAAGTTTTTTAGAAAATGTTCCTTTGATCGGAAAGAAGTTTGACGAAGTTTGTGCATTTAAAAAATTGCTACTTTTTTAGTAAATATTCTAGAATTGCTCTAGTTACTAGAACAATGATTTATGTGGTTCCTTTGTGTTTAATAACTATTTTCTTAGTATTTTGAAATACATATTTTTAGTAGTAGTGACTGTATTTGTTAGGGATATTATCCTTAACTGGCTATAGATCAAAGGAAGTCTTATTTTTATTTTCACATAATTAGACTAAATCGCGACATCATCTGAATCTTGCATTGAATTTTATTTGAAATATACACAAATATATCTTTTATTTTTAGTAATAATTTTTATTTAGAATGGTGCGCTAGATTTTTATCTGCTAATGTTTTAATGAGGATCACTTCAGATAATACTTTAATTATCATATGAAATAGCATGATTTTCTTAAATATAGAATATCTTAAGAATCACCCTTTGGATATTAATTAAATTGCACGTATTATTTACTAATATATTATTTCATATCAAGAATATATGAGTAAAATTAATACGACAGTTTTTTTAAGATATTATTAATGTTTTACAATTTAAGATTAGAATAAACAAAATAAACTTAGTAGGTAATAATAATAATAATAATAAATCTTTATTGGTGTTCACACAAAAAATTGTTCACACAGGTCAGAGAGTTCAGGACAAAAATGCAATAGCAAGTCTAAAATTATATAAAATAAATACTAAATAAAATGGGCAGCAATGGATGCACAAATAAACAATGTTTAAAAAGACGGAAATTCAAAATAAAATAGAACGAAACTACATTGACAAAACATACGATTTGAAGGTAAATAACAAATAAGAATAAATAATAAATGATTGTGTACATATTAAATGTATCAACCAATTTGATATGTAAGTGTATAGCTGTAAGAGCAAAATAAAAGTTATATCACCATATCACACATAATCACAATAAATACATAATATTAAAACACAAATACGGCAACAATCATGCATTGTATATTTTCTGAAATATACGAAATGTACACCAATATATCGGTTAATATATGTAATTAATTTCATTAAAAGTGGTGTGTTAGTGTTTAGATCAAAATATTTGGGAGAAAAATACATTAGAACACACTTGACTATTTCATGATTTCATTAAATATACAGGGTGTCCAAGATAAGGATCAACTGCATGGGGATCTCGGAAACCGTAAAAGTTACAAAGGCGGTTAAATTTAAAAAAAAAGTTGCGTAATTTAGTGGTCAGTTATATTCTGTTAAGAAAATCAAAAAAGTCCGCTTACTTCCGGAGATATTCGATAAAATCGGAAATTTTGCTATATCGTTTTTAATATCTGAAGTTCAACAAATATTCCAATGAAAATCAGTGAAAATATTATGCTGTTGATATGTTTTTACACAAACTGCTGAAAGGGAATTTATATAATTTGCACCTATTATAGAGATGGTTATAAGAGACCAAACTCCAATCCAATATTCCAATCAATGAAAATATTAGGGGATTTCTTAGTATTTTTCAGAAAGTATAGATTCCTGAAATGTTTTCTAGAAGTCGACAATATATTTTTAGTATATTGTATTATCTCTAAATTTTTAAAAACGAGCTTGTAATATAAGAGCTAATAAATCCCAAGGTTCCACGAAATCTTTACAAGACACTTGAGTCGTCTGGTTGCAAAGCAGTTTTGTCCATTATTACTCGTTCCTCAAAAATTGAAAAATATTCTATATTATAATATGTTGATATGTTTTTACACAAACTGCTGAGAGGGAATTCATATTATATATAATATTCAGGGAATATTATGTGCACCTATTATAGAGATGGTTATAAGAGACAAAACTTCATAGTTTGAAAAATCTATGTCATTGCAAACTTTTTTTGTTGTTTTTAGAATGTTGGATTTCACGATGAACCTTGGGATATAACTATTTTGCAGCATAACTAAGACAGGATTTCGCATAAAGTACATTCAAGTTTCATAATAAGTAAGTACTGCTTAATGATACAATTCTGAATATACTTAAAAATAACAACATATAGCTACAAAAAATTAACTTAAAATATTCTTAAAACATAAGAAAATTAAATGCAATAAAATTAATAAAATATCATTAAGTTATAGGGTCAGGAACAGGAACTTGCATTCAGACAGGTCCTAGTGTTTTCTTGTTTTCTATTGTTAGCTCTCCTCCAGGTATCCTTAATAGTATCTTTATTAAATTTAAAGCTCTCGAGTTTTTCCCATTTTTCCCCATAGTGTTTTTGTAATATTGCTTTCACATCCAATATCTTTTCTGGGCTTACTTGTTTTCCAAATTTGATTTGGATAAGGCCCTTCCAAATCGAAATTTGAAAATAAGTAAGCTCAGAAAAGATATCGGATGTGGATAGTGTTATTCCTATTTTTAAAATTGATTTGGGTGCTCCTAAGCCTGGTTTATAGGCAACTTTGCCTTGATTCAAAATTTTGTTTGATTTGGATTGTGTAAGGATAAAGCGTTTACAAGGCGCAAATTGAAGTGCCATTGGGACGTTTGTTTAATGGTAGATAGACTTTCTTTCTTCCAGTCATATACTGGACAACATTTGGACAACTGGACTCATTTCAAAGTGTTTAGTCTGCGTAATTAAAAAAAAAGTGAGTTTGCAGAGTCTTTTAAGATCTCCTTCTTACGTGTTTATCTTTCTATTTATGCAAAAACATGGTCCGGAGAAATAAATTAATAGCCAACCATTGGGAAAATCATCTCAATCTGGTCCAGGTGTTTTTGAGCATTATGAGCAAGCAAAATATAACACAGCGCGGCCAGCCAATTCCGTGACACTATTATACGCGGTAAATTCAAATATGAAGATAAGCACTTTTGAAACATATCAGCGACAAGAGAAAACCGAATTTGTAAGAGAAACGGAAATTTGATAACATCTTTCAATGGGATTTAACTGGTATAGAGATTTACAATTATTTCAGTAGATGCTAATAGTAAATAGTTACAAAATTAAATTACCAGAACAACACCAGAAGAAAACAACACCAGAATCCAACAACGCCTGAAGCCAACAACACCAGAAGCCAACACTAGTAGATATGCTATGAAAGTTCTGCGGCATTTTTTTATTTACTTTTATTTACTTATTAATTAAATATATACATACATATCACTTACACAAATAATCAAAAAATAAAACCATTGGACACTACCATTATTTATAAATAATTTCTTATAAGGATTTACATATGGGGTTAAAAATATTGTTTTTCCAATCGTCGAGTTGCGAGAGCGATATGTGTACAACGTTACCCTTCGAATACCCTCCTAATGGCCTCCCATACGACGGCCACTAAATTATTAGCAACTTACAAGTTTTGTACGTTGCCACACCTTTTACAGGAGAAACCAAAACCCCAGAAGCCAACAACACCTGAAGCCAAAAACCCCAGAAGCCAATAACACTAGAAGCCAACAACACCAGGAGCCAACAACACCAGAAGCCAACAACACCTGAAGCCAACAACACCAGAAGCCAACCGCACTAGCAGCCAACAACACCAAAAGCCAACACCAGTAGATATGCTATGATAGTTCTGTGGCAATTTCTCATAAGGTTTTACATAAGGGTTAAAAAGACTTCTTTTTCCAATCGTCGAGTTGCGATCGAAAATTTAACTGAAATTTTGAAATATTTGGAGATGACCGATTTTGCATCTAGACGACTCAATTACTTTATTAATTAACTTATTAACACAATAAGATAATGTTTTTATTTCTGTGACATAGCAATAATATTTGTGAATTTTAACCGAGGAAGTAACGTGACTTCGGGTTGGGTCTTTCATCTGGCAAAGTTGCACTGGCAACTAGAAACTAGCCTCAAGTTATACTGGCTAACTTGCGAATGGCATCCGATTGTTGACGGTGTATTCAGTGCCATATAAGAAGATCTTTTATTTACAGATTTAATAAGAACGTAATGTCTTACAGATGCAGTATTGCAGATAGTATTTTGAGTGTAAGTGTATAGTGACTATAAGTGCGTAACAGAATCTCGAAAATTAAAAAATCTTGACCTTCGTCTCGATTTTTCAAACATGTTCTCGATTCTGTTATAACGCACTTACCAATATAATAGTGTAATGTACTATTGAAGTTTCAGTATTAATTTTTCACTAATGAAGATGATTTTCAAATAAATACAGACATTGAAGAATCGTATCAGGTTGTGAATCTTTGGTACTTCAAATATCAAAATAAAGGTATGAAAATGTTCAATAGTTGTGCAAGCTGTTATTTTCATTTTTCCAAAAAACTGACTAATACTTACCGCATTCGAACTGTTATAAACTCGAAATAGAACTGTGTTTCCATGGAGACTAGCTACAGTATTATTATGTTCAACTTACAAGCTGTATCAACAGAGACTGTAAATCGCTATAACAACACGATTTTGCGAAATTGATGTCTTGGGTTGGGAAATTGAAATAGAAAGAGGGGCAAGCCCGAACCATCGTAGGCACATAAACAGACTGAGTGAAGAGAGGCAAGTTAAACAAGTGTGGGAGGCAAAAGCAAACGGGAAGAGAACAAGAGGAAGATCACAGGAAAGATGGAACAGTACAATAAGCAAAACGCTGCAGAAAAATGGGAAGAGTTGGAAGCAAGCAAAGAATACAATGGATAAAATTCTATAAAAAATAGAATTATACCTCAACACCCAAAAGGGTAAAGGAGGGAAAAATTAAGAAAGAAAGAAAGTAAATTAGAATTCGCATTATTAAATTGGTAGTTAGAATAAGATAAATAAATCTTATAATTAACAAAAAAATATGTAATAATGTATAAGTATAGTATAATTACAAATGAAATTCTGCTAGAATAAAATCTGCAATGTAATAAATCATTAATTTTACTCGTATTATAAGAAACAGATTTGAATTATCCTCATAGCCAATGTCACATTAAATATCTAAAATCTTTGGCACGTAAACGTTCTGGTTAGTCACCGAGATAATACTGTCGAATAAAAATTACGATTCCATCTATATTCATCACGGCTCGTCATTCAGCTTCTGGCAGGACCTTTACGTATAATTGCAGCTTACCGACTCTGTTCCGTTCCACAAATTTATATGAATGGGATTTTTGAATGGACGGAAGCGTTCGGGACGCTGTCGAGCTGGCAGACGCGAGTCTCAATCAGTGATTGACACCCACGCTTGGAACGTGCTCGTGAGATCGATCGATAAATTAAGCGATCGTGACGTTCGAGGCGTGGGCCCAGTTGACTCAGAAGACATTTTGATGCGACTGAGTTTGCTTGGCGGTCTACCAAACAGAATTCCACTGGCGATGCCCGAGTAAATTGTCACGAAACGTGCGTTTCGCACAGAAATAGATCCGTTTCGAGTTAAATGTTATCCTGAATAAAGAACTCTTTCGCACTCGCATTAAAATTCATTTTCAAAAATTTGTTTCACGAAAATGCTGGACATTGTTTTAGTGATCGTTATTTCGGTCTTTGAAAATTTGATTTTTTTGTGAGCGTAAATAATTAGTCTCAAAAGTATTTTCAGGAAAATGCAAGACATTGTTTTAGAGATCGTTATTTCGGTGTTTGAAAATTTAAAATTTTTGTGAGCGTAAAAAATTTGTCCCAAACCTTTTTTCAGGAAAATGCAAGGCATTGTTTCAGAGAACGTTATTTCGGTCTTTGAAAATTTAAAATTTTTGTGAGCGTAAATATTTGGGCCAAAAAATTTTTCAGGAGAATACAAGGCATTGTGTTAGAGAACGTTATTTCGGTCTTTGAATATTTAAAAATTTTGTGGGCCTAAATAATTTTTCCCAAAGATTTTTTTCAGGAAAATGCTGGACATTGTTTCAGAAATCGTTATTTCGGTCTTTCAAAATTTTAAATTTTTGTGAGCCTGAATAATTTTTCTCATAAATTGTTTCAGGAAAATGCTGGACATTGTTTCAGAGATCGTTATGTCTGTCTTTGAAAATTTAAATGTTTTGTGAGCGTAAATATTTTGTGCCAACATTTTTGTCAGGAAAATGCAAGGCATTGTTTTAAAGAACGTTATTTCGCTCTTTGAAAATTAAAAATTTTTGTGAGCGCAAAGAATTTGTACCAAAAATATTTTTTCAGGAAAATGCAAGTCATTGTTTCAGAGAACGTTATGTCGGTCTTTGAAAATTCAAAATTTTTGTGAGCGTAAAAAAATAGTCTCAACTTTTTTCAGGAAAAGCAAGTAATTGTTTCAGAGAACGTTATTTCGGTTTTTGAAATTTTAAAAAATTTGTGAGGGTTAAAAATTTGTCACAAATTTTTTTTCAGGAAAATGCAAAGCATTGTGTTAGAGATCGTTATTTCGGTCTTTGAAAATTTAAAATTTTAGTGAGCGTTAATAATTTATTTCAAAAATTTTTTTCAGGAAAATGCTGGACATTGTTTTATAGATCGTTATTTCGGTCTTTGAAAATTTAAAAAATTTGTGAGCGCAAAGAATTTGTACCAAAAATATTTTTTCAGGAAAATGCAAGTCATTGTTTCAGAGAACGTTATTTCGGGCTTTGAAAATTTAAAATTTTTGTCATCGTAAATATTTTGTGCCTAAAAATTTTTTCAGGAAAATGCTAGGCATTGTTTTAGAGATCGTTATTTCGGTCTTTGAAAATTTAAAAAAATTGTGAGCGTAAAAAATTTGTCCCATAATTTTTTTCAGGAAAATGCTGGACATTGTTTCATAGAGCGTTATTTCGATCTTTGAAAATTTAAATTTTTTGCGAGGGTAAAAAATTTGTCTCCAAAATTTTTTCAGGAAAATGCAAGGCATTGTTTCAGAGAACGTTATTTCGGTCTTTGAAAATTTAAAAATTTGACACAAAAAAATAATTGACTTCCTTTGCATCACTGAACCAGTTTATCTAACATTACAAAAAGAAAACCCAGCCTCGGTTGCAAAAAGGTCGTGAATGTAATATAATGAAGATATTTATCGAAATATATTTAAATAAAAGTGTTATTTTTTGAGCATGCGTTGATACCATTAAGAAACAATTGAAGATAAATTAAGAATTAAAAAATACTATATCAAAATTTAAAAAAAATACCTATAACAATGCAAAATTATCAATAATTATTTAAATTGCTGCACGTTTTACAGCGAAGCAATATCCTAATCTAGAGAGAATTGCTTCATGTATATGTTTAAATTTTGTTTGACGATTAATTACAAACAATTTACAATTGTTTTTTACCACTCATTTCCAGAGCTATATCAACGCTAGCTCGAATAATGGCACGTTCATTTCAATACATTTCGGTAAAAATCTCCGTTATTTATGTAGCGAATTTTAAAAGCACAACCCAGTAATAGAATGCGTGTATAGTATAATATATTATGTTACTCATTTGTAATAGTAAATTGATATTATATAGTAAAATCTAAAAATCTATCTGTCAGTTTTATTTATTTATTGATTTATTCCTTTGCCTATGTACCTTTCGGTTTAAGGCATACATTATTAATTTTTATAATATTTTCTCCACTTCTCCCCATCTTTTGTTTATTCCTTTATTTCTTCCCATGTGTTCATTTTTCTTGTTGCGTCTTCTTTTATTGATTTCTTCCACTCTTTTCTCGGCCTTCCTCTTTATTGTTTTCCTGTTGCTCTTGTCTCGTATATTTTCTTAGTGTTTCTTTCTTTTCTCATTCGTCTCATGTGTCCATACCACCTCATTTGGCCTTCTGTTATTTTTTCCTGCATTGGTTTTATTTTTAAGTTTTTCCTGTGCGTCTCATTCCTTTTCCTGTCTCTTCTTGTTTTGTTTTCTATTTTTCTTAGAAACCTCATCTTCATGGCATTTATTTTGTCATTGTCCATGTTTCGCTGCTGTAAGTTAGCGTTGGTCTGATTGCGTTTTTGCCTATTTCTGTTTTTGTGTCTCTTGATATTCTTTGTGTTTTTTAACATGTTATATAGTTTTGCTGTTTTTTTCTATTTTATCTTCAATTTCATTATCTAATTTACTATTGCTCTGTATAATTGTTCCTAAATATCTGTATCGTTCTACTTTTTTTCCTTGTATTTTTATTTCTTGTTTCTTTTTGTCTGTGGCAATTATCATGGTTTTTGTCTTTCCCTAATTTATTTTCATATTTAGTTTCTTAATTTCTTCTCAATTATTTCCATGTTGTATTGCAGTTCTTCCTCTGTTTCTGCAATTATTGCCATGTCATCCGCGAAAAGTAGTTCTGCTATTTTTGTTATCTCCATTTTCCAGTATCCAATTTTTAGCATTTTCATTTTTTGCTTTGCTTCCTTCATTGCCTCATCCAATACAATTGTGAAAAGCAAAGCGCTTAGCATGCATCCTTGTTTTATTCCTTTCTTCGTTTCGAATTCTTTTGATTCCTCATTGTTTGTTCTCACAATATTTCTGTTTTCTCTGTACATGTAATTTATTACATTTATTATTTCCTCCTCTATTCCTCTTTCTACTAGTTCATTCCATATGTCCTATCTCCTTATCCTGTCGAATGCCCTTTCGAGATCTATGAAGCATAAGTGCATTTCTCTGTTCTTCTTAATTAGTTTCTTACTTAGTTGTCTGAGTATGAAGATTTGGTCTCGCGAACTTCTCCCTCTTCTGAATTACCACTGGCTATCATCTATTGTTGTTTCTAGTTTGTCTCGCATCCTTTTTTCTGGTTCCCTGGTCATTATCTTACTTGGTATACTTGTTAGTGTGATTCCTCTGTAATTTTCGCATATTCTTTTATCCCCTTTCTTATGTATTGGTAGAATTATACCTTTATTCCATTCTCTTGCTGTTTCCCCGCTCTTTATTATGTCATTTATTAGTTTCGTTAAATAGGTGTATAAAATGCAAAAAAATGTTACTTATGAATTTTGCCATTATGGTAGCGATTTATAAGGTGTTTAAAATTTAAACCTACTGTTTCTATCAATCTCAACTATCAAGTGGTATATATCGTTAAAGTGGGAAAAATAAGTGCTATCGAACTGTATAAAAACAAATACTGTGCCTAGCATGGTTCCTAGCCTAATTTAGAAAACACAATGATTGTAATGGACGTAGAAGCCCAATAACGAATGTAGAACAAAAATTTGTATGTATCAAATTAACAACAAATTTATCAAAGTGACTCTTCAGTTTCAGAAATGGTCTGCAATTGCGTGCTAGTTTTGGCGTGCATTATATTGTACCTGGGATGGAAATTTAGCAACACTGCAAGATGCTATATCAAGTTTGCAATTTATGCCATCTCCAGCGCTATCTTCGCAACAACTCCTATACCGTTGATGCTCATAAGGCCGAAGAGTAGCAAAAACGCACTGTAAGTATAACTTTATTGTATTATTACAATTTGTACTACTTTGATATTTGTATAGCATTCCAGCTGCTGGCCTTCGACTATTAGCCCGGAACATTCTTGGCCTGAAATGCACTATCAAGGGAAAGGAAAACATTCCTGAAAAAATGTTTTGCCAAAAATTAATTACGCTCACAAACATTTTAAATTTTGGAACACCGATTTATAAAAATCTCTAAACCAATGTCTTGCATTTTCCTGAAAAAAAATTTGAAAAACTGAATTAACGATGCCTAAAACGACGAGTCTTAATAAAATTTTATTATTCCTTTCAATTTTCAACTTGTGTTTTTAAGAGTAACTAAACTAGCAAGCATTTCCAGATAAAATTTACATTTTGCCGCGGGGGATGTTTCTCCGGTGCCTTCACGGTTAGTAAACTTGGAGATAAAAATATGAAAGACACTTAAAATAAAAACAAAGAAACTCCGCTTCTGAATTTCGCCCACCCCGGGGAAGCGACGTTACTCCGTTCCGCTGAACACCCCCACGTGCCGATAAAACAACAACCCCGAAGAAGTCGGCGGAATTCCCGGGGCCGGGAGCGGCTATCGCGCGGGTTCCACCCCCGGAGTAACAATTAAAATTTCTTCGGTGGCGGCAGCAGCGGGGGCGCAAGATTAAGTGGCGTGCCGAAAAAAACCGGGCCCGGTTCCGTGGATGCCTGCTAGATGTGCTTTCAGCGCAGAAACAAGACATTAAAGTTGTCTCACGTGAAACAAAGCCGGTGCCGGAACGGGACGCGAAATTTAGAGCTACGGGGGCGGAGGGGAGGATTAATTCACGCCGCCATACACCCCGTTGCACCGCCGGAAAATCCTAGAGAACAGTTCTGTAGATTTTGCAGGACCTGCAGGATTGATGTATCCAAGCGGCTTAAATGTATGCTACAATGATATTCAAGGACAACTTTTTTATCCTGTTCATCACTCATTCTATACTAATACAAAATTATTGCATATTTTTCTTTCATTCACTAATTCTTATAAAAAATATACGAAGTAAATTTCAATATAAACACATTTCTGTTGCCCATATAACGTATGTCTTAAAAGTTTTGGCACCAAATATATAAGTTATAACGATTTTTTTTTATAATACATAACTTTATTTAGACTTTTATTATTTGCTTTAATTAACAGCTTAGTAACTAACAAAGTTATTATCTTTAACTAAATGTCCGTGGTGCTCAACGTGGCGAAGTTTTCTGCGCACATCAATAATCAGTTTCTGGACTGATTGGACATACATTTTGCGTATCTTTCTGAAAATTCTACCCCTTAGTTCTTCGTTTTCAGCTTCAGCCTGCCACCCTCCTTCATACACTTTGCGAGATAAAAGTACCCGAAAATATTCAATTTGATGGACCTGAGGTATATTAGGGGGATTATCGATTTTTGGTACAAAAGGTATGTTGATTTGACGAAGCCAATTTTTGTGTTAACCTGGCATAATGGCACGATGCTAAGATGGGCGTAAATATTATATTGTCTCCAACGTGATGTTCCTCTACAACAGGGGTCTCCAAACTACGGCCCGAGGGCCACATCCGGCCCGCGTACAGATTTTGTCCGGCCCGCGGAGACCTAGCATACTTGAAAACTCCTTTTAGAGAACATATTTTTTATAGCAAATTAAATTTAGTTTACTGAAGTATTCTAATTTTATGTTGAATAATTATTAATATGACATCTACATTGATATGGTTATGGGCTAACTACTCATAACATTGTTGTAGGCTTATTGTTATTGTTTTTGTGATAAGTTGGATAAAGAAACACAGAATTATAATGAGTAAAGACATGTATAATATGCAGAAAATTTAACTTCAGTATATAATAACTAACAAATTATGTAAATGAATCCAACTAACATTTTATACATTTTAAATAAAAACATAACTTATAACAAGCATAATGACATATGAAATACTAATGAGATTTATGTAATTGAGATTTTCCACTGACAATAGTTTGTAGTTGTGAACTAATTTTACTTGTACCACTTATTAAAAGAGATTTAAAATGCTCATCAGTTAATTTAGATCTGTAAACATTTTTTGTGTACTTCATTTTGGAGAAGGTCTTCTCACACAAATAAGTAGTACCAAAAACAGAAAACAGCCCACGAGCAAATTTATGCAAATTATCAAATTGTGTCAGTGGAAGACTCTTATAAAATTTCAACAAAGATGAGTTTTGATATTTGTTCTTAATTATATCACTGCACTGTAGATCAATCATTTCCATTTGAAGTTCCGGGGCTAGGGTTTCAATGTCAGTATCAAAAGGATTCTGAAAAATCTTAATTTGATTCGCAATGACATCAAAGTCCGAGAAACGAGTATCAAAATTTATTTTCAAAGCACTCAAAGTTTCGATTGCAAAATCGATAGGAAACTCAGTCTCAGTAGTGTGGCTGAATATTTCACATGTTTTAAAATGTGTAAAACATTTACTTCGTAGTTGTGATTGAAACAGTATCAATTTCTTCCGGAATGAGTTGATATTAGTGTATAAATCAGAAAGATGCTGGTTTTCTCCTTGCAATCTCAAATTCAGTTCGTTCACATGTTTTGTCAAATCAACATAGAATGCTAACTTCCACAGCCATGCGTTTTGTAATTCAGTAAGAGGGCGATGCTTTTCATTCAAAAAAATTTCGATCACTGCTCGAAGTTCAAAAAAGCGCTGAAGGACTTTCCCACAACTAAGCCAACGTACGGCAGTATGATAAGGTAAGTCATTTTCTCCAATCTCTTCAATAAATTGTCGGAATTGTCGGTGATTCAGCCCAAAAGATCTGATAAAATTAACAGTTGATATGACTGGTTTCAGAACTTCAGACATATCCAAACATTTTCCGCACAAAGACTGTTGATGAATGATACAATGTAAGACTAATGGTTTTGAACCACCGTCATTTTCTACAGCCTTTGACACAAGAGCGACCACTCCTTTATCTTTCCCACTCATGTTTTTGCCTCCATCAGTTGTAATACATTTCAAGTTTTTCCATCGAAGGTTCTTTTGATTAATGGCCATTTCAACTCCTTTAAAAATATCTGTACCAGTAGTTGTGCCATGAATACTGTACATATCAGGAAGTTCTTCATGCACTTCATAGCTTTTATCTACTCCTCGAATATAAATCAACACCTGAGCAGTATCTGACACATCCGTTGACTCATCCAAGGCCAAAGAAAACCACTCAACATGTCCATTTTTGTCGAACAGTTGAGAGGATACATTTTCAGCGATGTTTTCTACCCTTCGAGCCACAGTGTTTGCTGACATACTGACAGTTTTTAATAAATTTACCTTTTCAGGGCACATTTCTTCGGCTGCTGCAATTATGCATTCTTTGATCATTTCCCCATCGGTGAATGGTTTTCCACGTTTTGCAAT
The DNA here is from genome assembly GCA_951805005.1 of Othius punctulatus. Taxonomy (NCBI): domain Eukaryota; kingdom Metazoa; phylum Arthropoda; class Insecta; order Coleoptera; family Staphylinidae; genus Othius; species Othius punctulatus. The sequence goes on along the minus strand of OX638139.1, from coordinate 104,001,036 downwards.
TTCAAGAGCCACACGAAAGCTAACCGTAGGCTTCCTGAACGAAAATTTGCTGGTAATTCAAAACTACAGTACGTTGATATGATGAGCTACCTAAGGCTTGGCCGTTGGGACTTAGTGGAGGAGTCAGTGTGGCCCTCGGGCTAAAAAGTTTGGAGACCCCTGCTCTACAAAATCAACTAATTTGGCGAGACCATTATTAATATATCTCTCACTGTCCAGATCTTTGCCCCTTACTCGTCCCACTTAAGATCTGCATATCCTTCTAGTCGAAAGTCGAATACCCTGGCATAATGGCAGGATGCCAAGATGGCCAAAAATATTATATTGTCTCCAACGTGATGTTGTGTTAAAACAAAGCCTAAAACAAAATAAAAAACTTAAAACCTAAACAAACCCTACAAACAAACCTTAAAGAACCCTAAACAAACTAAGAACGGAAATACATCGACACTAGACAAAACTAGAAATAATCAACACCAAATTTCGACTTAGCATCGACATCCTGGAAGAACAAATTGACAGTAAAACGCTGAATACAATATTAGCACAAGCAATAACATGCAAAAGATACATCACAACACACCAGGAATCGAAATATAATATAATAATTACACTAAGCCACAACAACCAACTACTAATACACACAAACGCCACACATGATAAGCACAGCAACACTTCAAGAACAGCACACTCCAGAGGTACAAATCTTTCAAACACATCTTTCAGCCCTAAAGAAACACAACTTTTGGAAAAAGACCACAAATACGCACCACCAACAACACAAATAAACCTCCCACAACTGACCATATAATTAGATTTAGCTATAAAATACCACCTACAGGAAGACACTATCAAAGGCGAATGTATCAGAATCGTAAAACAAGCAAAAAATAACAAACAAATAATGGATAACATAGGTAAGGAACAAAGATCAATACTAAGAAAATTAAAAAGAAAAATCAAAAATAACGACCTCACAGTGGTAACAGCAGATAAGGGGGTGCATTGGTAATACTAGACAGATCATTATACATAGAAAAACAGAAAACTTCCTCTACAACAATAACTACATACAAATCCCAAAGAATCCCATCACAACATTCATAAACAAGACAAAAACTATACTAAAACACACGAAATATACAGTGAGTAAGTTTAAAACAACACCAAAACACTCCTGCCAATGAATCCCACAATATCAAAACTATACGGACAACCCAAGCTACACAAACAAGACCAACCCATCAGATCAATCATCACATCCATTAACTTACCAACACACATTTCAAGGTTGATTAATAACATACTGAACAACACAATACACTAAGCGTAGTGTTCTTCCCTGTTATTTATTGTTAGGGGGTGCCCAAGTATACAATAAAGAACAGGGAAGAACTTATCACACATATCAAAAACACACAACTACCACCATATTTCACCCTAGCCTCATTCGATATCACGAATCTATATACAAATGTACCCATTCATGAAACTTTAACCTACACGCGAAACATCATCAACAAACACATTAACAGACAGGATTAAATCTACAGATATTTGCAAACTCATAGAATTTCTAGAATTGTAAAACTACGTTCAAATATGCTATCATATCCATCATAAAGTAAGGTTCAAATTAAAAAGAAATCTAAACTGGATAAAGAGTAAACTGAAGGTAGCTGGAAGAAAGCAAGAAAGAGAACATATGTATATATATATATATATATATATATATATATATATATATAGGATGAGAAACTATAAAAATAAGTAGATGACCAGATCAGAGAAAAGCAGAGAAAGAGACAGAAAAGAAACAAAAGTATACATGGAAGAGTTAAAAGAAGATATGAAAGTGATAATAGCTAAATTTGACAGAAACACTGAAGAATTGAAAGATAAGTATTTTATTAACACTGGAGGCTTTTACTTCGTGATACATTATGTATAAATAAACAATGCAATTTTTACTTTGTAGGTATCACAGTTTATTTTAAACCAGTTAAAGAAGAAAGTTAAGTAAGTGAAGTAAAAGTAGAGATGAGTGAAAATGAGTAGAAACTGCAGAGTGAAAGGGGGCAGTTGATGCAATCGACAAAAAAGCTGGAAAATGTATGAAAAGAGTAGATAGAATAAAGAGAACTGTGTAATCATAACAAATGAATTTAATGACAATCCGTACTGCTCCTCTACCTATGGTACCTCTATCTATGATTGATGAGCAGTCGGACAGTCGCAGTAGATTATTTTTTCTGGTATCGTTGTCTATTTAAATTAACCTTCCCTAAGATCTGTGCTTTTATAATTTTCCGCTTTTCATCCAAAACTTCCACGTTTACTATGGGAAGTTGATTTGCTTTTGTTTGTTAATTGACCGTATCTTCATCTTTACCTTTACTTTATTGTCTAACAACTTTTCAACGTCCTTCTCTATCTGATTTTGTTTTACTATTATACCTGTTCTAATAATTATTATTGCTACTGCTACTGCCCCACTAGTTGGATATTTAATTTGGCCATTTTGAGGATTTGCTTTAGTTTGTAAATTATCCTTATCTTCATCTCTATCTTCACTTTATTGTCCAAATAGTCTTCTACGTCCTTCTCTATCTTATTTTTTTACCATTATACCTTTTTTAATAATTATTATTGCTACTGCTCCTGCCCCAGTACTCCTCTATCATGGGTCAGGTATAAAGGTAAAATAAAATCAGATAGAGAAGGATGTTGAACTGTTCTTGGACAATAAAGTGAAGATAAAGATGAAGATAAGGGCAATTAACAAACAAAAGCAAATCATCTAAACTTTTGCTGTGGGAACTTTTTGAGTAAAACCGGAAATTTATTAAAGCAAGGAACTAAGAACTAAGAACTAAGAACTAAGAACTAAGAACTAAGAACTAAGAACAGAGAATTAAAGCAAAGAAACCTTAGGGGAAGGTGAATTTGTATAGACAACGATACCAGAAGGTAGAATTATTTATAAAGATTTTAGAGATATAGCACGAGAGAAACATAGAAAAGGGAAGCAGGGTTAGATTTTCTCCTTTTTGGCTAAGCGCCTCGCCATCTATGGGCAGGAAGGAGGGTAAGATTAGTGTACCAAAGAATAAAAATTGAAGAAGTGACTTCAGTTGGAACAAAGCAGCTAAAGCAATAGAAATAATGGAAAGATGAAGATAACAAGAGAGATGAGACGAAACGAGTAGAAATTGCAGAGTGAATGGGACACCTGATCTACAGAATTAAAGAGCTCGAAAGATAATAATGGGAAATAAGAATTTATTCATAACAGGAATAATGGTGTAAGAAAACCAGATACAAAAGGACTTTGAAAAGTTTTTAGACAATAAAGTAAACATATAGGTACATATACAGGTTGGTTTATAGGATGATGAAACAAACTCGCAGATGAAAGGTGTAGTAATTTTGAAAATGGAATGAACATTGGTCCTTTCGTCTTAGTTAATGAGTTACAAGATGAAGAGTTACAAACATTAATACTAAAAATTATCTTTATCAGACCATAGTTCTTAAGATATGAAAAGATATTCTGTGCTTGTTGTTGGAGAATCCAATTACAAAAGACTAATTATTGTACAATTATTGTACAATTGACAATTTATGTCAATTTATGCTTTGACATGATACAGATGATACAGATGATAAAAATCTTGGGAGAGCTAAAGATTCGTTGCAATATACCGAGTGCTATTGATAATAATAATAATAATAATAATCCGTACTACTCCTCCACCTATGGCGTAATTGGTTAATGTCATAATTTTTGACAGAGAATTCTGACCCAATTACATTTTATTTTACCATAGGCCCCTGAACTTTAACCTAACTTACTAGTTATGTGGGCGTTGAGAGGAGAGGGGCATTACTATTATTGCCCATCTGCGCCTGCATGCGACTTATTAATGGTAGAGGCACATTTCCAACATTTGTTGCAAGGAAGTGGGAAAACTACAGAAAAACCACCAAAGAAATGCAGAAATCCAGGAATCGAACCCGGGACCTTGCGGTCTAGAAGCGAACGCGTTAACGCTCACTCCACCGCAGCCTCTAAATGATGGATCACTAAGGATTCAATTAATAATGTTTACTTTGTCTCATACATTTCTTCATTGGGACAAACCCAAAAATTGTCAAAAATTGGGTTAGTGTATGAAGCGAGATTCCTAGTTTCTCTGCGAAATGACGAAGTAAATAATTTATGACGAAAAATATTTTTAGGAAGAATTTTTATTATTAAAATAATAATAATCAAATTATTATCTAAATAATAATGTAATTAATCCTTTTAATTAATTCCTAATTTTGATATTTGTACTAATATTCTCTGGCATTTTCTCGACTTGTTTCGCATTTCTAAAACAAAACCTATATGTGAAAACTCTATCTGCATTCTGCTTTGCATTAATTGTACATGTTTAATCACTTCTTCGTAAAACAATCATAAAACTGGAATTTGATATAAGCTACTTTTGTTATTTTCGAATTTAGTCATAATTTGTTTGTCATGACTATCTCAAAATGTAAAGGCTTGTAACTTCGTGATTGAGATGAATCCGCCTTTCTTCATTTAGCTTTCTTTCTCAAAATTGAACCACTTTTCAGGTGCCACAGTTTGCCACCAACATTATAGATCATCCTGTATTGAAGGTAAGGATAATTAAAGAAGATTAGCAAAGCACCATAGTAGTGGTAGTACGATGGGATGATAAGCAACAAACTATGTGACGTAAGAAAACGTGTGACGTGCCTGAAGGGCAATCAGCGCGTTAGGCCGCAGAGCGAGTGGAGGGTCCCTTCGAAGCAGTGACGAGGGCCAGGCTCTCGGTGTCAGAGAGTGGGGGGGTTAAAAAAGGCTCCACGTAATTTTAACCTCGCCGCTACTTCGTCGCAAAGGGGGGCTCCACTCTACCTGCGTGGGTTGATGGCAGACAGTCAGCGAACTTCAGAAATTACGAACTGTAGCAACGGCTGACCATCTGGCACCCACACCACCAGATTTAAATCTCGCAATGAGAATAGAAACTGAAAACTGAAAAGAATGCCCGATTGAGAAAACGTGGGGGGAACAAAAAATAACAGGTGTGAATTTTGTGGTGTAAAATATCTGCGTTTATTCACACAAAAGACAGGACATCGTGCCTACGCTTCCTGAAATAAATACCTCCGTCCGCAACCCTATAACGCAGGGTTCACTATATTCGGCCGAATACCGCGAACTCGTAATCGCGCGATTCAAAGGGCCGTCGGAGCGACATTTTTCTTACAAAAGCGCAAAACACGTACGGCACGAAACACGTAACGCAAATTTTACCCAAAAGAAAAAAAACGATATATCAAAATGAGATTAAAGTATTAATTGAGAACAATAAAAAAAATATATATAAAGATCTGGCCTGCGTTCCTCGTCTGCAACTTCGCTGGCGGGCTGCTTCTTATGACGGGCGAGCGGCCGGCGATCGTCGATCGTCGCTGGATTCCAATTCTCGGAACCACTCTGGCCGGATGTTTGTTGCCTCTAGCCAAGAACCTGGCTAGCTTGGTTACTTAGCCCTTACCCAAAAGAACGCCTGCAAAGCACATGGCCTTAGTAACAATGGCCGGACACGTGGCTTTACGAAAAGAAAAAATGTCAGGGTTAATTACTTACTCTGATGTTGTGACCGTATGGAGTTGAGTCGTATAGTACCCTCCCTTGCCTTGTACTTGGTGCCGTCAATCCCTTTAAAGGTGGTTAAATGAGTTCATGTTTTATATCCCGGAAACCGGATGGTGATATACCAAGGAAAACGGTGACCTCGTGGCACGTCCGCACTATAGGAAAGGTAACTAGTTTCTCCTCGTCATGGCGGCGCCTCGCCGACGATTTTAAAAATCACACGCATATAGGAAACACGTCACGACTAAAAAAAACGTGTGAGTATGGTTGCCTACGGTGGAGGTCTGTGGGCGCAATTAATAATTAAAAGGCAGTTTCCGTCGGAGGCGATACCGGACTGTTACAAAGCCAAATATCTAAAGGAAAGAAGAACTTATATAGACATCGATATGACGATAGAAGAAATAATTATTCAAGAGAATATTACACAGGTTACAAAGAATGCAAAACTAACACTAATTTATATAGATATCATCATATATGAAAATAGACGAAAGAATTATTTAAGAGTATATTACAAATGTTACAAAGAATGCAAAACTAACGCTATAGGAAAGTGACACTTGGGATCTACATTCTTGAAGACTGAAAAATAAAGTAGACGCTGCTAAGATGGGAGTTCTAAGAAGAAGAACAGGAGCATTTATATAGACATCGATATGATAATAGAAGAAAGAATAATTCAAGAGGGTATTGCACAGGTTACAAAGAATGCAAAACTAACACTAATATATATATATATAGATATCAATATGAAAATAGATGATAGAATTATTTAAGAGTATATTACAAATGTTACAAAGAATGCAAAACTAACGCTATAGGAAAGTGACACCTGGGATCTACATCGTTGAAGACTGAAAAATAAAGTAGAAGCTGATAAGATGGGAGTTCTAAGAAGAAGAACAGGAGCATTTATATAGACATCGATATGATAATAGAAGAAAGAATAATTCAAGAGGGTATTGCACACGTTACAAAGAATGCAAAACTAACACTAATTTATATAGATATCAATATGAAAATAGAAGAAATAATTATTCAAGAGGATATTACAAATGTTACAAAGAATGCAAAACTAACGCTATAGGAAAGTGACACTTGGGATCTACATCCTTGAAGACTGAAAAATAAAGTAGATGCGGCTAAGATGGGAGTTCTAAGAAGAAGAACAGGAGCATTTATGTAGACATAGATATGATAATAGAAGAAAGAATAATTCAAGAGGGTATTGCACAGGTTACAAAGAATGCAAAACTTACACTAATTTATATAGATATCAATATGAAAATTGAAGAAAGAATTTTTACGATCGTTTTTATGATTTTAGAGTATATTACAAATGTTACAATGCAAAACTAACACTATAGGAAAGTGACACTTGGGATCTACATCCTTGAAGACTGAAAATTAAAGTAGAAGCTGCTAAGATGGGAGTTCTAAGAAGAAGAACAGGAGGAAGGAGAAGGAGAGGAAGTTCGACAAGGGAGAGCAAATACAATTACTATAGTCTTCTAAGGAGAAATGTAATGGATCTAGCAATGGATAGATGAAAGTGCAAAGATGTTTTAAACATAACCAAGAAGTAAGAAAAAGTAGAAGATTTACATTTTTGAGGAAAATGTTGCAGTTTTTGTGCCATAAGCCTAGTTACGACGTAATTGCCTATTTTAAAGATGATAGTCTGGTAAAGATACTATGGAACATGAAAACAGGAGCAAGGACAAGGATTGGAAGGTCGACAAGGGAGTGGACAAATAATTATTTTAGTCTTCTGAGGAGGAATGAAATGGATCAGGCGATTGATAGATGAAAGTGCAAAGAATTTCTAAATATAGCCAACTATTGAGAAGATGTAGAAAATTTACATTTTTTGAGGAGGAACGAAATGAATCTGGCGATTTATAGATGAAAGTGCAAAGAATTTCTAAACATAGCCAAGTATTGAGAAGAAGTAGGAAATTTACATTTTTTCAGGAAAATGTGGCAGTTTGTGTGCCACAATTATTTACGTAATTGCCTATTTCAAAATGTCAGCCTATATTATTAAAATGCATACTTTAAGAAACTTCATTAATATTGTATGGTAATAATGGCATGCTGTTATTTAATATAATATTCACATTTTAATCTTTATATTACGTTCCAAACTCGGCATGTACCTCTAATTACAATAACAAATTCATTATAAATCCCGCAGCCAAACGAAAACAATTTAGCGGTAAACAAATTCATTAATTAAAACGCATTTATTTTGATTGCAATTACAATTACGTGTACGTTATTAGAATATATTTTAGCGGCGGGTAAATAATGAATGGCAGTTAGTAATTATATTTAGGATTTGCAGAACGAAGAGATAATACGCTATGTATATACAGATAATTAGGGTGTTACTACATTTATGTATATAATTGTGGTCTTGCTATATTTATATGTAATTAGGGTATTGCTATATGTTTGTTTAAAGTAGGTATCTGTAAATCCCTACATATAATTAGGGTATTCGTATGATTTGTGTTTATATATGAACATGTAATTGAACGGATTCAAGTTTGATATGAAAATTAATATTATTGTAACTAAACGTGGAAAACTGATAATATTTCAATCTCCTACACCACTGCCTGCCATATTGTCATATCCGGGGAGTAATAACTACTATAAACTGCAAACTATAATGCTGAGTATCACATTAATTCAATAATGCTGAGTATCACATTAATTCAATAATGCTGAGTATCACATTAATCCAATGCATTTTTTTTTCTAAAATAACAGGACTATAATCAACTTCTATTGAGAATTTTCAGTTTTATTTATGTAATCTTTTTTTTTACCTTTTAGGCCCATTATCGCAGAAAATTGTAAAAACTTATAAATATTTTAATGGGGTCAAAATATCAGATTATATTTTGTAAAAATGTTTTCTTGTATCAATATAATTATATTAACTAAAATATTGCAACTTTAACGACAAAATAGGTAAAAATATTATATATTAATAGAAAAATTAGCCATATACAAAATTCTCCCTAAATTTGTTTTTAAAGCCCTAATGTAATTATAAATTGCATTGGTTTATGACAAATATTTATCTTTCGGTAGATACGGATAAGTATCAATCTAAGTACATAACATGTATTTTTGGAAATATTGTCGTTCGTAAAGGATAGATTGATTTTTTTAAATTTTTGTTTATGGAATAAATGAAATATTGTTTCATTATTTTTGTATGGAAACAACATCTATTCAATATATGCTACGCAAATATGTGTGTTTATTATTTTATTAATTAACTTTGTAAATATTACATTCGTGTTATTGCAAATTTTAATTATGTATGTGTATACATGCCTGTGCGGATTTTACCATTATTAATAATAAAAATATTACTTACACCCTTTGCTTATCTGCGTAATACAATATTAAATTAAAATATTATGTGTTGTACTTCCTTAATTTGTTTTATTAAAACATTATTTGCAACAGATTTCGAGCATATAAGAGCTCATCATCAAAAACTACAATGAATGAATTTAATTACACATAATATTAAAAAAAACAATACATTATAATTTATCAACATTAATATGAGGATCACTCATGAATTAACAAAATGAAATGCATGCAGGTTTGATTTTTGAATTTTTATACGACAAGAAATGATATTGGCTCTCATGAAGATATAGTTTAGGGTCCGAAAAATCAAAATTCATGAATACGATTTTTATCCAGGAGAAATTGTTCAATACCCTTGCACGAATAATTTGTTGAATAGGTGGTTGATATAAACTCAATATCACAGAAATATCGGCTTCAATACACAAATAGACTTATTTTAATTTGCAAATTGTGTTTGATATTCATAAGTTATTTATAAAAGTAGTGTTGCAAATTCATGCGATTTATTATAGTGAAAAGTGCATCACAGGAACTATAATGAATAGTTCTTTTGTACATTTTTATGGCATCGGTCAATTTGTTGTTAAGTGCTAGACATATAATAATTTATAGTAGTAACTATATTTTAATGAATATCGACCTGAGGTCTTTCCACCAATAATTGATATTATATTAATATTGATTCAAATAGCTTATTTTTTTAGTTACAAAATTTTGCTACCTATCAGCCTACAGTCTTTCCGCATTTAATTATTACTATTATAACTATTACTATATATATACTCTTATATTATTATACTATTACTTATATACTTATACTTATTATACTATTATAACCAGATTCAATTTATCCCTTAGATAATATTATTATACCAGATTGAGATTAGGACCATGTTAAACATTTTGTTTAACTTTGCCGACGTTTCACATTATGTATTAGTGCATTACATATGTAATTACATATGATATTACTAATTTTTTGAAATATAAAAATATTTGACCTGAAAGTGATGCAAGAAGCAAACTATGAAATACAGTGAGAGAGGTCGCTGCAGGCTCTAAAAGGGTCAAGTGAAATGAGGAAACTTTGCACAATCTAACAGTTAGCAGTCATAAAAGTACATTTTATCATCAGATGTCCCCTAAAACTTTTACTAGGTTCGGAGACATTATGAAACGAACACGAGGCGCTGTCACATAAACATGAAAAGGCGCAATGATCGTAAACAGTTTGTATCTTTCTAATAGCCATGCACTGCAGCGAACAAGAGTCGTGAAAACCAGAATTGCAATTTTTGGAGGAGAAAAATAAAGCAGGTTAACTGTTTTAAAAGCCATGGATTTAGGCGACGACTTAGCCTCATAGTTTTTATCGCACGAAGTTTCGGCAAATTGCCCAAGTGTGTGGGAGTAGATTAGAAGAAGTTTTCTATTGTGGTACATCAAGCAAAACATTACGCTGCCGTTACTGTAGTGAAACGGTAAAAGTAAAGTTATGAATGACATTTTATTGTACATGTTACAGCTTAAACTCATTTTGAAAGATAGTATTTTGAAAGCAATAAAAGTGTACTCCAGAATATCATTAATATAAATTTAACAGTACCAATGCAATAAAATGAATCTAAAATTATAAATCAGAATTTTAAATTTTAAAAATGGTGGAAGCGCCGGGATGCTTTTTTTATTGAAGTGAAACTGTTTTTTAAGTATTCTGTTTACTATTTTTTTAGGTAATTAGGTATATTAACATGACTTCAATATTATGTAATTAAATGAGACTATAATTATAAATCTCGATTTTAAGATATTAATAATTAAATAATATATGGTGAATGCGCCGGGCTACAATTTTGTTTGGAGAGCAGAAGTCAGGTGTTTAAGTATGTATTCTGTTCACTGACCTTGAAATTATTTCACAATTATAACTTTTAGATGACAAGAAGAAAGTAGGACAGAACAGTACCTTGTAAATAAATGTTAATTATTTTTTTAGATGCGCCACTTTTAAGAAAAATCACCTAATTTTCAAATGTAAAAAAATTCATAACTTTTTTCTAGGTAAATAAAAAAAAATGTTTTTGCGGGAAAAGTCCGCATTTAATTTGCTCTAAAAAGCCCAATATTTTTATGCATACCACAGCTAACTTACAGCAGCGAAACATTGGCGATGACAGAAAAACAAATAAAAAGAATATATGCCATGGAGATGAGATTCCTAAGAAAAATAGAAAACAAAACAAGAAGAGACAGTATAAGGAACGACACATACAGGAAAAACTTAAAAATAAAACCAATACAAAACAAAATAACACAAGGCCAAATGAGGTGCTATGGATACATGAGACGAATGAGAGAAGATAGAAACACTAAGAAAATATACAAGACAAGAGTAACGGGAAAACAACAAAGAGGAAGACAGAGAAAAGAATGGAACATCGCAATAAAAGAAGAGGCAAGAAGAAAGGGGAACACATGGGAAGAAATAAATAAATTAACAACAGCTAGGAGGAAGTGGAGAGAATATTGTAAAAATTAATAATGTAGGCCTTACATCGAAAGGTATGTGAGCAAAGGAATAAATAAATATATAAATAAAATACTTTTGAATGGTGGTGGCGTCTACTTTGTGATACATTTTATTTTGTATAAATAAAACTCATAATGATGAGTTTTATTATATACTTATATGATACACTTATACTTATACACTTACACACTTAACTTATACAAAATAAGTTAATTTTCATAAATATGCCCCATAGAAATGAAATATGCAAATATGTATTTGCCCAGCCTTAATTATAAGTCAACCACAGGGTGTGATTTGTGTTGCCTTTAAATGATTAATTTATAAATTTGTGATACGTTCTTTACTAATTACATATAAAGAAAATTGGAATTAGTGACTATAATCAGCTTTAAAATTTCAATGGATTGATAATATTTTGGATCGTCTCCTTCTACTGTCGATAATGAAGCATATTTCTAAAGCAATGTTTACATTTGGAAAGTTTACTTTCGGAAAGTACTTACCGCCAGTAAACTTACGATGTGTAAACCAGAAAAACGTCTGTCAAAAAAGAAATTAAACAAGAAAGTAAGACGTTTTTCTGGTTTACACATCGTAAGTTTACTGGCGGCAAGTACTTTCCACCAGTAAACTTTTCAAATGTAAACAAGGCTAATGGCATGTTTACATTTGGAAAGTTTACTGGCAGAAAGTACTAGCCGCCGGTAAACTTCCTGCTATAGGTATGTCTACTTATTAGATAGTTTACTGGATGACTAGTACAAAAACAAATGGCTTCACGAGCGGTAGTACAGACTGCTGTCAAAGTAATAGCTGTTAGTATTGCAGAATATATAATTGAAAAGAATAGAAAAAAGAATCCAAAATGGGCAAAAGATTGGATTAGGCGCAGAAATTCTTTAGGTTCTTCTGCTCGACAGCTAAAAGAGATAGCCACTGAAAATCCGGAAATATATAAAAAGAATATGAGATTATCTCCCACAAAATTTGAGGAATTGTTGTAGCTAGTTGAACCATAAGTTACAAAATCAGAGACATAGATAAGGGCTCCACTTTCTCCTAGAATAAAATTTCTGGTGACATTACGATATCTAGCTAGTGGCCACAGTTTGATCTCCCTGCAATATTTATACAGACTACCGAAGTGCACTATTTCAGTTTTCTTGCCAAAGGTTCTTTTAGCAATATATGATGTTCTAGGCGACCATATAAAGGTGAGAAGAAACATTTTGTATAATTTATTACTGTTTTATTTCAAAATGATTACATTTTCCCTGAGTGAAATACTTTAAACTTCATTATAATTAATATCTGAAAATGCCTGGTGGATTAAGTCAGAAAATGGTTTATGTGACTAATTGGAGGATGATGTTGATGGTCAGCTTTCCACTTCATGTAAAATGTTGACTTTTTCCTGTTGATATGGATGGTACCGGTTATTGCGTACTAGAAGAGTATCATGGTTCTGGTTAGTTACTTGCTGTGTATTTCGTAATGAGACTGAATCCCTGTTTTGAAAATGATGGCTTACAGCCGATAGATTATTTAAACGATCTCTAGTAATGAGGTCTAAAATAGGTCCTTGCAATATTAGAAAACTTCTAAGAGGAATTGCCTCAGTTGGGAAGCAACATGTTTTCCAAATATGTCATATTCATCGTCACAGTTCCCTTCATTTTTTTCCACAATATGCTTTAGAGTGTCAATTGCTGTATCAATGGAAGCAGTCTTACCATTCTTTTTACGTTTTGTAGTTTGAAATGGTTTATCGACGATGCTTTTTCTTAGAGATTCGTTAACTTCGTATGTTGCCTCATCCGTTGATGTTTCTGATTGGTCATGATATTCATCTTGTATAGGTATATGTTCTTGTTCACGCTCTATTTGTTGGGTGTTCTCTTCAATCACAAAAATATAAATACATATTCATAAAGGAAATTGCATTACATCTACTATTGCAATATTACATATTCCGATATTAAAAATAATCCTCCTATGAAAAGTCATATTGGGAAATAGAGAAAATCCACCAATTCTTTACTACAGGTTCCGAGAACTGAAGATGAATGGATGAATATTGAAAGGGGTTTTCTGCAGAGTGGAATTTTCCTCATTGTTGAGGAGCGATAGATGGAAAACCCATACAAGTGTAGTGCCCACCCAGCGAACAGTGGACTAAATTATATAATTACAAAGGAACTTACAGTATAATTCCTTTTGCTCTTGTTGGCGCAGATTACTGTTATAAATATATAGAAGGAGGAGCCAATAGTAGAGCAAATGATAGCACAGTATTTAGAAATTAAAACTTACAGGGCTATGAGGGATGGTTCCTTACATTTTTCACAAAATTCCTTACTAATTGGCGATAATGCATTCCCATTGAGAACAAATCTTCTCAAACCTTATACCGGGTTGTTAACTGTTAAACATAGAATATTTAATTATCGTTTGTCACGAGCCAGGAGAATGGTGGAAAATGCATTCGGTATATTAAGTGCAAGATTCCAAATATTTAAAAAAATATAAATTTGAAAGTGGATACTATAGATCTGTTAGTAAAAGCTTCTTGCGCAATGCACAATTGGTTTAGAAGTACGAGTTCTAGAATATATTTGTCTATAGATATAGGGGTAATTATAAATGGTTTATGGCACTGTGAAGTAGAACCACTGCAATCACTCAAACATTGAGGAATAAATAACTTTTCCAAAGATGCAACTCTTTTACATGCTAAATATACAGATTAATTTTGTGGAGACGGCGCTGTACCATGGCAAGGTAGAATGATTGGTTTATGAAGGTATTTTCCAACACATAACACACACACAAAAATTATATCTCTTATAACTATATTACATCTAATAAAAAAAAACAAACACTTACCATATTGTTTGTTGTATTCCTATTGAGGTTAACATTCTTCAAAAATGTATCTGCCTTGGAAAACCAAATAAGCTTTGGCTTATATACATAATCTGTACCGGATCCACTTTTTTTGGATTTCAAAACCTAATTTAATTCTTGCCTGTATACAGTTTTTATTGTTTTTACTTTAGTCTTAAGAATGGTCAAATCGATGTTTTCAAAACCCTCTAGTTCTTTCAGATTTTCTAAAAGACGGCCAAAAGCAGTATTTCTCTTCAACTGATTCATATGATTTTTGATTTTCATATTCCACAAAATATTGTAGTTTTCATACAGATTTAAAAATGCTATTATTTGATCACTGTTTAAATCATTTTTAAAAATTTACTCCTGCAACGTGTTAGGATACTGTTTACAAGCAAAGAAGTACAAGAATTGACGGGAAAGTTGGTCAGTAAACTAGCCGGGTCCTCAACTTCGCTTGATACTTTCCGGAAAGTAGAAAGTAAGACATTTCGGAAAGTACATGCTGCCAGTAAACCTCCTGCTATATGTTTGTCTACACATTAGATAGTTAACTGGATGACTAATACAGAAACAAATGGCTTCAAGAGCGGTAGTGAGACTTCTGTCAACGTAAAACCTGTAGGTATTGCAGAATATTTCATTGAAAAGAAATAAAAAAGCCGAAACGGATATGGTATCTGCCTTGGAAAACCAAATAAGCTTTGGCTGATATACATTATCTGTACCGGATCCACTTTTTTGGATTTCAAAACCTTATTTCATTCTTGCCTGTATACAGTTTTTATTGTTTTTAGTTTAGTCTTAAGAATGGTCAAATCAATGTTTTCAAAACCTTTTAGTTCTTAAAATTCTTGTAAAAGACGGTCAAATGCAGTATTTTTCGGAATTTTCCCTGATATCCTGAAGATTGCTAGAATAGTCCCAATATTTAAGTAGGGCGATGTGAATGAACCAAATAATTACTAGCCAATATCCATCTTGCCCATAATTTCCAAAATACTAGAGCGAATACTAGGTGACCAACAGACCAGCTATTTAGAGGTAAATTACTTATTTACAATCTCACAGTTTTGGTTTCGCAAGAACAAATCCACAACAGATGCCATTGCTCAATTTACAGATACAGTCCTCAACTGTTTTGAAAAAGGAGAATATCTGGGAGCTTCCTTCATATATCTTAGCAAGGCATTTGCATCAGTTAACCATGAATTCTCATTCGAAAATTATACGCCTATAATATTGTACCAGAAAGTGTAAGGCTTCTTATGTCGTACCTGAGCAATAGAAACCAATGTGTAAGTTTAAAAGGGGCGATGTCCAATGCCCTTAATATAGCCCATGGTGTACCACAAGGTTCTATCCTAGGACCTCTGCTTTTTCTCATATATGTCAATGATTTACCTAAAAACATCGATGGTGGCTCAATTCTATTTGCAGATGACACAACTTTTTTTCACAAGCTCACTCACTAAATGAAGCTCTATCCAAAAATATACTAGATATAAGTAAAGCTGAGCTATGGTTCAATAGCAACAGGTTATAACTGAATAAAGAAAAAACCGTGCGCTTGGACTTTAGCTTGCGCCCACTACATGATAACATAACGTCAACAACCTTTCTGGGAATAGTTATAGACTCAAAACTGAACTGGACAAACCACTGCGCTGTGCTTGTCAACAAACTCAACAAAAATATCTTTGTCTTAAGCAATCTGTATAATCTTGTCTCGCTTCCAATACTCCTGATGGCCTATCATGCACTGATTCATCCCATGCATCATATGGTATCTTGCTTTGGGGTAACTCAGGTGGCGCAAGACGTGTGTTCGCGGCCCAGCGAAGGGCTGTATGCGTCATTTCGGGAATCCGCTATCGTGATGATTGTAAGCACTTTTTCATCAAATATGGCTTATTGACGGTGCCAAGCATATATGTATTACACTGTTTACTGTATATCAAAGAAAATTCCTCAAAGCATACAACCCATAAAGATACACATAAACATGACACACGGCATAAGACAAATCACGTAAAAATCACAGAAAGATTATAGATAATTTGCGACGAAATTATATAACCATCTACCACCCAATATAAGGAAGTTACCAACAGATTCTTTCAAACGCCAGCTAAAAGAATATCTAATCCGCTCTGCACTCTACTCAACCGATGAATTCTGTGCCGCAAAACTATCTATAGTGTGACAATACTCACTGTTATTATACATGTAGCAAAACTGTCTTATTCTGTAAACCTGACATATGTAAAAAAAAATGTAAAGTTTTTTTTTTCTAACATGCAAATAAATATTATTATTATTATTATAATTGATTCATATGATCTTACATTCCTATATTCCTCAATATATCATAGTTTCGATAAAGATTTTAAAATGTTATTATTTGAACACTGTTCCACTTCATTTTTTTAAATTTGCTCCTGCAACGTGTTAGGATACTGTTTACACGCAAAGAACTACAAGAATTGACGGGAAAGTTGGTCAGTAAACTAGCCGGGTCCTCAACTTTGCTTGCTTCTTTCTAGAAACTAGAAAGTAAAGCCTCGTTTACATTTGGAAAGTTTACTGGCGGTAAATACTTTCCGCCAGTAAACTTTCCATATGTAAGCGAGGGTTTAGACGTTTTCCTAGTTTACACATCGTATGTTTACTGGTGGAAAGTACTTGCCGCCAGTAAACTAACGATGTGTAAACCAGAGAAACGTTTTACGTTCTGGTTTAGTTTCTTTCTTGAGAGACGTTTTTCTGGTTTACACATCGTAAGTTTACTGGCGGTAAGTATTTCCCGCCAGTAAACTTTGTGACGTACCTGAAGGGCAGTCGGCGCGTTAGGCCGTGGAAAAAACGTGTGACGTACCTGAAGGGCAGTCGGCGCGTTAGGCCGTGGAGCGAGTGGAGGGTCCCTTTGAAGTAGTGACGAGGGCCAGGCTCTCGGTGTCAGAGAGTGGGGGGGTTAAAAAAAGGCTCCACGTAATTTTACCTCGTTGCTACTTCGTCGCAAGGGAGGCTCCACTCTACCTGCGTGGGTGGACGGCAGACAGTCAGCGAAGTTCAGAAATCACGAACTGTCACAACGCTGACCGCTTGGCGTCAACACCACCAGGTTTAAATCTCGTAGTGAGAATAGAAAACTGTAAAACTGTAACTGAAATGACTGGAATAGAAAACTGTAAAGAGAAAACGTGGGGGGAGCAAAAAATAACAGCTGTGAGTTTGGTATGATAAGATGTCGGCGTTTATTCACACAAATCAAGACGGACACCGTGTCCTGCGCTCCTGAAAACAAATACCTCCGAGCGCCACCCTTTCGCGCAGGGTTTACTCTATTCGGCCGAATAAAACAAGCTCCTAATCGCGCGATTTAAAGGGCAGAGGGAGCGACCTTTCTCGTACACTAGCGCAAAACACGTACGATACAAAACACGTCGACGCAATTTACACACAAAACAATAATCAGCAAAAATGGCTCAATCGAGCACACAAAAAGAATTATATTATTGGAATTTTTATCTGGCCTGCGTTCCGGGTGGTCGTCGCTGGTGACTGCTACAGCTCCGGAAGGCCGACGGCTCGCGTCGTAGACCTGGAGCTCGCTCGCGGCCTCCAGCCAGGAATGTTCCGGCCGAGCTGCTTACCCCGCTGCTAAACGCCTAGAAACGCACGGCCTTAATCAAAATGGCCGGACACGTGGCTTCACGAAGAGGAGAGGAGATAACTACTTACTCCGGTGCTATGAGCGTGTTCTCTGCCCTCCAGTCGATGCCTCAATCCCCCTCAAGGGTGGTTAGTTGAGAACCGTTGATTATTCCCGTAAAACGGATGGTGAAATACCTTATCTGCAACGGTTCTTCTGGCACGATCTATCTTGGGCACGAGTCAATGTAGTTCTGCGTCGTGGTGGCGCTTTACGCCGGTGAATTTAAAAATCGCTCACCGGGGAGACGCGTCACCACAACAAAAAAATGCAAGCATGGTTGCCTACCGTGCAGGTCTACACGCCAGTTAATTTATTAAAAAGCCGTTTCTGCCGACGCTATTTTTGGACCGTTACAACTTTCTAAATGTAAACGAGGCTTTAAAGATGTATTAGCTAGTGTTGGATAACATTTTTAAGGTTTTCTTGTTTCAGGTTTTTATATTATTGTGTTTTCAGAGAATTCTAAGTACTTTTTAATATCAAGTTTTTGAATATGCTATTCTTATATAATTTTATGAGTTCTCACAATGCGTGAAGCTTTCAAAGTAGCGCAGTTATCTTATTATTTTATATTTGTCATCAGTCCACACTTCAGAGACCCTTTGTGTCTGTAAGGAATTATTTTCATTCCGAGCCACTCTTTTGCGACGTTTTGCGAGAACGCCACGTGATAAGCCGATTGTGACGTCTGGCGATGTCTTAAACAATTCCCCCAAGTGTACTGAGGAATTCCGCGCATCACCTCGCCCATTCATCCCCATCCAGATCTACGACCCTAATAGGCGGGCGCATAAAAAATTCAGCGGGTCCCCGGGGCGCCGGGAGCGTTTAGGGGCGGCAAATAAATATATGTAATCCGCAAAGTACGGCATTATTTATGGGGCGGTGCGGTCACGTCTCGCGAGTAAAAATAAACTTCTCCCCCGCCGGCGTGGGGTTGCAGCGCGCGCGGGGGCGGCAGGCGACATCCCCCGCGATTCCCAGATGTCGCGCGCTCCGAGGAGCTGACCCCATGCGCCCCGGATTGATAAAGTGAAACGCGTCGCAGATAGCGTTCGAAAGGGGGGCCCTTATTTTGACGTGAATGCTCCGAGGTGCCGGCCCCGGCTTGCGCCATGAATGTGAATTCTTAAGGGGTCCCCGGGATACGCGCCGCCGCCCCCGGCTCTTGCGAATTCCCGCGGCGTCCCCCGCGACCGAATGGTAACAATAATAAAGCGCGCCGCGACGCCATAAAAAATATTAACTCCGCGGAGGGGCCGCACGTTTTATTCGGAAATCGCGTCATTCCGCCCCACTTATAAATATTAATACGCTTTTTTATTGTGTCAAGTTTATTCGCGCCGCGGGATCCTTCCTATTTTTCACGTTGTTCCTTAATAAGAACGCGCGCGCGGATTAAATTATCCCCGAGCCCGTGCGGCTGCGGAAATAAAAAAAAGGGCGAGGGAAATCTGCGACGACCGTAATAAAGGCGCGTATTATTTATGTGCGGATGTTTCTATGTTTTTCCGTACGTATTGTCTCGTCGAATGACCCCTGGAGCGTGCGCCGCGCCCTCGTTATAAATTTCATAATAAAATATACAACACACCCGCGTATACATGCAGATGGAATAGAAATGCGAGTGCCTGTGGCTGCGGCTGCTGGATGCACATTGCCGGGGCCGATGATGCCGCCCGACGCGAAAATGGGAATCGAGGGAGAATTCGCAATTTTCCCAGGAAACTGCAGCAATTAGTTCTTTGTACGATGGCGAGTTTTCCGGAAATTTCAGATTCAAAAGTCTCTTTGTTTATTTCATAGTTCCAACGCTGGACAGAGTGGGTATGTATGAAAATTTAATTGATTCGCAGAATCGCTCGGATGTGGAATTCGTAACCAGCTTATGCCCCAATAACTAATCAATACAAACATTTCACTTTACAAATTAATATTTTATATGTTACTCATTTGTAAACGTCATTTATTGAGACTCCACACAAACTATCAAAACGGATCGTTACAAGCTACTAACTTGTAAAATGTTACAGGTCAGCTCTCAATTTTACAAGTTAGTAGTGTAATAGGCCCAAATATACGCGCAGTATAATACGCATTTCCACAGTAAAATTAATAATATTTTAAAAATTACGAATACAATAAAATGATTAAACTGATTCATTTACAAATAATCCCAGAGTGAAATGTGAGAAATAGCCATTGCAAGACGCCAAATATCTCAAGAGCCGAGGCCTGAATATGCACGTGTCTGGAAGATTCCATGTCGAAGTGTCACATAAACAATTTGGGTATCAGCAGCCCTTAGAAACAAGCAAGCGCCAGGCACGTGAAAATCACCTCGAATGGCAACTCTTTACGTTAAGTGTAAAACACTGCGCTAAAAACGCATCAATACCACATGCACACACAAGATTAATAATGACCATGATAACTACGGGATGGGGACGAATATTTAGCAGTAGATATGTGAGGGGAGTGGAGATATGAAACTGAAAAAACTTATTTAAGCGTGAGCCACAAACGAGCGGGCTCAGTAAGGAAGTCCGTCGGTCACGAGCAACGCACACGACATTCGCCGTTGGAGAGTATAAATTACGCCGGCTTATATTAAAACTAACGATTGTATAACGTTGTAAAAACGCAAAGTATAACTTAAATTTGAATAAATCGTAAACCATACAATTCTAGGTACAAAGTAACTTAAAGTTTTACTATTACCTATAATATAAAGTTGCTTAACAAGTCTCATTATAAATTCACGGGAGTGCTTATTCCTTTCCCCAACTTACCTATAAATACCAAACACCCATTTACCTATTCCTATAAGTAAACAAAAGCGTCTAGATCGCCATTCGTGTTTACGAATCATTAGAGGAAGCAATCTCAGCTGTAACTGACGCCCAAACCGCGCACTTCGTTCAAACATCTGTTATTGTGAAATCACTTCCCGCACTAGATTCAAATTGACGGAAGATAGTGTATTCAATCAACCATAAGTTACCTACAAAACCAAAACACAAATTACCTAATTCTATAAGTAAACAAAGGCGTCTCGAACGCCCTTCGTGTTAAAGAATCACGAGAGGAAGCATTTATAGGTGTAATTGATGCCCCGAAACGCGCACTTCGTTAACACACCTGTTATTGTGAAATCACTTCCCGCACTAGATTCAAATTGACGGAAGATAGTGTATTCAATCAACCACAAGTTACCTACAAAACCAAACACAAATTACCTAATTCTATAAGTAAACAAAGGCGTCTCGAATGCCATTCGTGTTTACGAATCATTAGAGGAAGCAATCTCAGCTGTAATTGACGCCCAAACCGCGCACTTCGTTCACATACCTGTTTTTGTGAAATCACTTCCCGCACTACATTCAAATTGACGGAAGATAGTGTATTCAATCAACCACAAGTTACCTAAAAAACCAAAACACAAATTACCTATTCCTATAAGTAAACAAAGGCGTCTCGAATGCCATTCGTGTTTACGAATCATTAGAGGAAGCAATATCAGCTGTAATTGACGCCCAAACCGCGCACTTCGTTCACATACCTGTTATTGTGAAATCACTTCCCGCACTGCAATCAAATAGTTGTCAGAATCATAAGCATTTAAACGTATAAACTCATTTTACATAGCGCCCGCGATCGCAAATTAACGTGGCTGTATTCACCATAACTATAAGAACTAATCAAGGCATTCAGTGTTACCCTCCAACATACATCATCATATTCAAATCAACATAATTCATAGAGATAATGGCTTATTTCACAATTATAAAATGAGCACATAACGAACATATAATTGGGCAGAGTGATTTATAATCGTATAAATTGAATAAGTTGGATTAAATCGTAATAATTTAAAAACATAATAAATACAAATACTGGCTTCATTATTTCAAATCATAAAATGAGCACGTAACTTACATATTATTGGGCAGAATAATTTAGAATCGTAGTAGTAGAATAAGCTAGTAATAATCTTAATAATTTGAAAACATAATGATAATATGTGATTAAAAATCGCAAACACGAAATAAGTAGAATTATTAAAACCCCGTATAACCAAAGAGAATGATAAACGAGCAAATGAAGCTTAGTCTAATCACAAGAGAAGTTATTAATAACCTCCAATTTTTCTAATAATAATATATTATTATATTACATTATTATTACATTAATTTATTATTACAACATTACATTAACATTTTCGATTAAGGTAGCAGGAACTGTTACTTGACACAACTTGTAACATGTCTGACGGTGATGACTAGTTGTGACATGGGCACTTGCTGTAATCGTGGGTAGAATTACTAATTGACCTCAATCAACGTAAACAATGGGGCTCCAATATGTAGATTAGTGTGGACACAGACACAACCATGTGATTCGGGAAAATCGCGAGATATCTTTAGTAATCATGCATGCGTTATTGAGGTTGTTTCAACATCTTTATATAGTTCTATTTTTGATCATATCACTTTCCCGTAGTTAAATCGACTGAAAGAGCATGGAAATAAATGATCTGAGAAACTAGAGATGCACCTGCATGTATTACAAACCCACGTAAATAAACTTCGTAGTCACAAACATTGTCAAAATATTAATTTAATGAATAAGAGAATTTACAAATTCAACAAAGGGCAAAATGAAACGAAAAATACTATAAATATTTATACTATATGAATATTTGGTTATTCCATAACTCCATAAAATTCATGAAGTGAATATGTATGAGGAAAACACTGAAATGTGTCATTCCCGGTAATGTCCGGTAATGCTGGTAGTATTGTAACAATACCACACACACTAACGCAACAACACTACAATTGTTGGGAAACAGTGGAATAGTCAAACGATGTCAACAATTAATTAGTGGTTTCAGTTATTTCCGGTAAAAATTAGTCTTTATAAAGAGAACGCCGAAACTGACTGGCCGGGACAGAGTGGCGTAGTTTGCCCAACCTAATCTAACCTGACCTGAGCTAACGTAACCCAACCTTACACCCCATTATTGTTTTCGCGATTTTAAATTTCAAATTCTAAAATTTCAATTTATGAGTAGCCAACTGATATGTTTTAGCAAAACATAGTTTAGGAATTGTGCCACATAATTCCGAAACTATATTAACTACGATGTAAGCTTATACTTTTTAGCCAACCAGATAGTGAAGACATTAAATCCTCAGTGTTTGATTGGCTAAGCAGATTTTAGAGACGCAGTTAGCTACAATTACATCAAAATAGATGCTAAATTGGATCACTAAGAGCGAATTAAAGACTGTGATATAGAGGGAACTTAATATACACAATTTATTAGGAATGTATGAGCAATTGGGAATGTATATGTTTTTCAGTTTTACACGTATCATGAGTGACGTTATTTATTATATTAAATTAACAAACTTGAGTACGACTCAAGTCGTATATTTGGTTGCGTTTGGTACACAAACGTATATAGAAAATACGCAACCAAACATACGACTTGAGTAGTACTCATGTCCAAGTACGAACAATAGATACGAGCCTTGGTCCGGCTATGACTGCAGACTACAGGACGACCAATCGTATGCTTGTGTTGAAGTGTTCACGTGCCAATCCCTCATGTATGATAGTTTATGCGCGCTCTACCTTGGAATAGGACAGACTATAAACTATTTTATATTGAATATCAACTTTTTAATTTGTATAGGTATACATAGTGGCTTTAGATAGCTAAATAGTATGGTCATATAAACAGCCTCTCTGTATACTATAGTAGATCTTACAAAGACAATTTATTTTTAAAATTTGAAGGTTTAAATTAAATTTTACAATAAAATTTTTTCAATTGTTGCGACACTTGTTTTTAGCAATGTATGCCTAATAGTTGACGTAACATCATAATATAGTATTTAATTAATGACGTTATTTATTTACTAAATATTTTTCTAAGCTTTGCCCGATAGAGAATGATAACAATTTACCTACTGAAATAAGTTAGCCCAAGCCAAATATAGCACATACAAAGATGCATGCAAACACATTTTTTATGTTTGTCTTGATATATGCCTGAGCTTTCAAAAACTCTGCACGTTTCTACACGGTTTCATTATATGCCAACTTTATAAATTTAAAACAAAATGAAATTCCCCCAAGAATTGTACTTTAATTCTAAATGACATGTTCTGAAAAAAAGCCGCTTCATCTCTCAGCGTAGAAGCCAATTTATTAGGCTAATTTATATCTAAAACACTCTCAATAAAAACGTCGATCCATTTGAAAACGTCGACGAATCGATAAATAACCGTTAGAAATATTGCCGCACGCTCCCCAATGAAAAATGATAAATAATGCAAGACAGATGTCTGACACATTTCACCGCACAGGGAGATGGAAAAATAAGGAAACGGACAACCGCCAGACGCTTATCCTCGAGTGCTCAGACATCTGCTTCACAGTTTTCTCCAAAAACAGCAACACCTGAATTTATATAACTAACAAATATGGAAACACGTATTGGAACAGGGCATAACAAAATGATAATACATGAAAAGTTGTACATCCCTTATATTTCCATTTGCTACCAATTAAGTTGTTGCTTGTGCTTGGCTAATTTTCGGGGCTTCACGTATTTATAAAAAATGTTGAGTAAAACTAATTTTTAATTATAATATCTGGAAGATTGCACTCTCCCAGAAATAAATGGCTGCTAATTAATCTTTCACGCGTACGCAAGCACGCAATGATTCACGCAAGCACGCACCTCAAATCCCGATTATTCTTCGTCTCCGAGGAGCAGGGAAAACAGCCCCAATTTTCCTACCCCGGCATACTTTTCAGAGATCCGTATCAAGAGCCCGGCCGGAAAAATATTGCGTTTACGACATATTTCTGAGTATCTGGGAAAAGTTATCTCTTGATGCCCGCCAGGAACCGCAGCGGGGCGTCGAGGGGGCGGCCCAGGGAATCTCCACAGAGCAGAGGGAAGAACGGCCGCAGAAATAGACAATAAATATTTATGAAATTCTATTTTCGCGCTCACGAGACGCCCTTCCTCGAGGCTGCGTTACGGATTTTTTTTGTGTAGATCCTGAAAGGTAATTGGTGCGTTTCCAGAGGCGAGGCGAGATTTAAGAAGTTTATGCCGAAGGAAAAACCACCCAGCACTGATATTGCTGCATAGCAACTTATGTAAATGATAAATGCAACGTAATATATTATATATGTACTATAAAATTAGCATAATATTTAAGGTCATAATAGTAAATCTACGTTGGAGTCCGACTCAGTATGGTCAGTATTAGCCTAAACATTAGGCATTAATCAATTACCTAAGGTGGATTGATATGAGACGGAATGGTAGAGTTTAGTCTCTAATGGTGTGGGTACAATGTATTTAATGTGGCAAACTTTCGAGCACCCTCGAGAACTCATCGAACTCTACAAGACATAATTGCAGGATACTTTTAATACATCTAAAAGTTCCCTCTGTTGTTTATTATTTCTTCTATTTTGTTGTCCCACTCTTGTCTTGGTCTACCTCTTCCTCTTTGTTTCCTATTCTTGCTTTCCAAATTTGTTGTACAAGCACTCTCGTTTGGTTTTTTCTTTGTCGTCGTTCATTTTTAATATAACAGTATAGTAGTTGCGCTACACCGGTTCTGGCTCAGTTTACCATAAGGATTTGTATAGATGTCTAAATTTACCTTTATCCGGTCGTACGAAAGGTATCACAACTGCCTCAAAATTGTCTCACAACACAGGTAAGTATCACAGGTGCCGCATATGTGTATCACAGGTGTCTCACACATGTATCATACCCCTGTTTATATACAATGCAAAACTGTCTCACAGGTGTCTTACACCTGTCAGACGACTGTCTTACAGATATCTCACATGTGCCTCACACCCGTCCCAGAGATGTTTCACACCAGTACTACAGTAGATAGACTATACCGGTTTTGGCTCAATTTCCCATTACAAGTTGCATAGGGGTCTAAATTGTTTTTTTTGTCGTGCGACAGGTGTGCGACATCTATTGGAAGGGTGTGAGATACATGTGAGACATCTATGAGATAGTCGTGAGAAAGGTGTAAGACACATGTAAATCAGGTTAAGGTATATCCAGGTATACAGGTATATTGAATATATACAGGGGTGTGATACACCTGTGAGACATATGTGAGGCACCTGTGAAATATATGTGAGACAGTTGTGAGATCCCTGTCGCACGACCGGTAAAAAGTAAATTTACACCCCTATGTAAATCCTTATGGCAAAATTAAGCCAGAACCGGTGAAGTATATCTACTAAGTGCATAAAATTTGTTTCATTCGTGTTTTTCATTATAATTAGATGCTCCCACCAGGTAAATTGCTTCTTTTTTATTTTATTTATTTATTTATTCCTTTTTCTATCTACCTTTCGGTTTAAGGCCTACATTATTAATTTTTACAATATTCTCTCAACTTCCTCCTACCTTTTGTTAATTCCTTTATTACTTCCCATGTGTACCCTTTTCTTGTTGCCTCTTATTGCGCTGTCCACTCTTTTCTCGGTCTTCCTCTTTGTTGTTTTCGTGTTGCTCTTGTCTCGTATATTTTCTTAGTATATCTTTCTTCTCTCATTCGTCTCATGTGTCCATACCACCGCATTTGGTCGTCTGTTATTTTTTTCTGTATTGGTTTTATTTTTAAATTTTTCCTGTGCGTCTCATTCCTTATCCTGTCTCTTCTTGTTTTGTTTTCTGTTTTTCTTAGGAATCTCATCTCCATGGCATTTATTCATTCATCTACTTCCCCTTGTATGTTTTCAAAGAATGTGTCTTTCTCTTCTTTCTTTGCGTGTTCTTTCTGTCCGTATGCTACTAGCAGTGTCCATGTTTCATCCTCGACTAGTTTGATTTCTATGGTAATTATTCTTTTGTTTATAGGTTTTTCTTTAATTGCATCTTTTATCCTTTCCGGTGTTATTATTAATAAAAAATGTAAGTATCACATGCCTTTTATTGGATTAAGCCTTAATCATGGAAGATGATTAAGACTAGGTACAACATTGTAACGCCAGTTCTACACGTAGCCGAAGGGGACCAAGGAGGAACATCACGTTGCGTCCACTGCTGAAGAAATTATAACTAAGACCAGGCGCCATAACTACGCGACCTCTTGACGCCAGTTACACACGTGTGAATCCTGGGCGAGAGACGGGAACAAAGCGGGAATATCACGTCACGTCCAGGACCAGGAAAATTTATGCCATCCGGGCCGACGATAAAACCGCCTGCGCATCCTGTGCGCTCCACAGGATATCGCTAAAAAATTAAATGTACACGGGTGGTCTGCACGCAAGAACCATGCGTCTACGTGGTGTTTGATACAAACTATAACTAGAAACTAATACATTTGGTAAAGTCGAAAACGGTGACTGAATTTACTTGAGAAGTGCCAACACCCATACCTATTAATAATTGATAGCAATGTTTCAAATCAAACATTTCATTGTTCTGACAGTGTTTACAAATACGAGTATATGCCTGTTTTGTACATGTGTAATTATGTTAGTTTTTAATATTTTATATATTTCTATTGTCTTGTGTAGTATGGTTTAACTGTGACTTATAGATGTAGTGATTAATATATAGTGATAAATTTCCGTAAAAATTGCCTGTGCCACAATATTAGTCCTTATCTTCATTCATAATCAACAACTTTTTGGAGTGACATAGGTTTTAATGTTCTCAGTTCTTGAAAACTTCTCAGTTTTTGAGATGGCCGTTTAGTTGTAGCTAAACAAGAAGCGTATACCTATTCCTATATGTTTTTCTGGCGGCTAATGTATAATTATGACGTACTTATAATATTTATCATTCTATCAATCTACTCCGACCGTCTTGTAAGATTTAAGAATGTTATTGTTCCAAAATAACTTGCCCTCTGACGATCTGAGAGTATGGAGAAAATCCTGATGGTCGCAAACTCGATGAAGTGTTGATGAATGCAAAAATTGGACAAGAACAAGAGAATTATTATATCGGAAAATTCGAACTAGGTGAAAGGAATGAAAGAGGTGACAGATTTTCTAGACCTGTATACAAAAACCACTAATAATTACCAACACTTTTTTAAACTACCCAAAAAAAGATTATGCACATGGTATTCACCCGCATACACAAAAGACAGAGTAATAAGAAACCAAATTGATTACATCTGCATAAATAAACGATATAGAACCTAAATAACATCTGTAAAAACATATCCAGGCACAGACGTTCCATCGCACCATAACATACTGGCTGGAAAATTGTGTCTACGATTCAAGAAGACTGAAAAAAAAACTGAAAGCAAAGAAAAAACTAAGAACGATAGACAGAAATTTAACGACGCAGAACATGGAGAAGCAAGCCGAAAGGTGATCGATGAAAGAATGAATATGGTGCGAGGCGAAGAACCCGAAGACATGTGGCAGAAATACAAAGACATACTACTAAAAATACAAGAAGAACGTTTTATGGCAGGTAACATGGAAAGAACAGCTAAACCAACATGGATGACAACTGAAATATTAGAATTGATGGAAGAAAGAAGAAAATACAAATGCGTAGACACGACAAGTTACAAAAACGCCCATACCAAAATGAAACAGAAAATCAGGGAGGCCAAAGCTGACTGGAATGCAAAAGAGTGTGAAGAAATGGATGGGTACCAAAGAAAATATGACATCTTCCATCTACATAAGAAATTTAAAGAAATAACAGGGTTGACAAAAACCCATCCACCTAGTGTTATAAAGGACAAACAAGGAATTGAGATCTTTGACATTAAGAAAAATCTAGAGAGGTGGCAGGGATATATGTATAGCTGATTCGTTTGACGACGACAGAGATAACTTAATAAAATAATTAAATGCCCAAACTGGACCACCAATAACAAGCCAAGAAGTCGTAAGAGCTTCTCTCTGACAAAATCAATGAAGGCAGCAGGGCTGGTCGACATTTGAGCGGATTCGTTAAAAATAATGGGAGAATCTAGCATCCAAACACTGACCTAAGTATTCAATTCGATCTATGATACTGGTGCGATACCAAAGGATTGATTGTATTCAACCTTCATAACCATCCCGAAGAAGGTAAATGTGCTATTAGTTTGGTGAGTCATGCCCTCAAAGTGTTTTTGCGTATAATTCATGGTAGACTCTATAAAAAACTAGATAGTAGAATTGGAGAAATCCAGTTCGGATTTAGAAATGGAATAGGGACACGTGAAGGGCTATTTAGCACTCCAGTCCTGATGCAAAGATGTCGAGACGTAAATCACGATGTATGCATTTGCTTAATTGATTTCGAGAAGGCATTTGATCAGATCCTGTACAACAAGATGATACAGATGCTAAATGACACCGAAATTGATGGTAAAGACCTGAGAATGATTACGACGTTATACTGGCAACAACGAGCAAATGTACGCATTGGAGAGAAAGTAACAAACGATGTAAAAATAAAGAGAGGTGTACGTCAAGGATGTAAACTTTTACTGCTAATATTCAATACATATGCGGACCACATATGAGGCTGTAGAAAACCATACTGATGGTGTGATAATCCACAGAAGAATTATAACTAATATGAGATATGCCGAAGACACGCCAATCTTGACAAGCTCAGAAACTCGATTACAGAATGCAATGAACAGAATTTCTCAATGCAGTGAGAAATATGGTTTGACACTAAACATGAACAAGACAAAATATCTAACAGTGAGAAAAAGTCAAGAGTCAAAGCATAGGGATACAGGTAAAGGGCAAACAACTTGAAAGAGTAAAAAAGCTGATATATCTTGAATACTTGATTAATGAAAATGGGATCCTAGCCAAGAAATGAAACGCAGAATAGCAATAGTTTGAACAACCCTAATCATAATGAAGCGCGCGCTTTGTAGCCACAATCCAACGGTCGAGCTAAGAATTTAAATGCTTAAGTGCTACATATTTCCTGTATTACTGTACGGTGTTGAAACCAGGACAGTAAGACACACTAATGAAAAAAATCTTGGCATTCGAAATGTGGGCATATCGAAGATATTCATCTGGAAAGATGTGAGATCTTACAAAGACAAAATAACGATAAGGAATTGGGAAACACCATCAACAGCCGGAAATTAGAATATTTTGGACAGATCATGCGGCATCCGAAAATGTATGGTCTGCTACATCTTATTATACAAGGGAAGATAATGGGAAAGAAAAGTGTAGGAAGAAGAACAACCTCATGACAAAAAAAATAAGAAGATGGTGGCAAAGCAACGGCCCATTTGTTTCGAGCAGCAGTTGATAAAGTGAAGATTGTCACTTTAATAGCTAGCATCATTGTCAACGATCGAATCGGTTAAGGCACTTAGAGAAGAAGATTGTACCAAATGGTTGTTACTTGTGTTAGGTATCAATTTGTATTATTGGCTAATAATTGATTAATTAATATTAGAGGCGGGATATGTGCCTTTATTTGTATATATAAGCCGGAGCGACGCGCTCAGCTTACGAACGAATAACGAAGGGCACTGAGTTACTGGCCCTTGTGGAGTGTGCATGCAAGTCCGGGTGCTGATTGTGGGGAAATGGTGTGTGATCTAATGTTTTGGTGTGCGTTGCAATGTGGACGGTTATGGATTAGGTGTTGGAATGGAT
Source organism: Othius punctulatus (assembly GCA_951805005.1). NCBI lineage: Eukaryota > Metazoa > Arthropoda > Insecta > Coleoptera > Staphylinidae > Othius > Othius punctulatus. The sequence goes on along the minus strand of OX638139.1, from coordinate 103,970,136 downwards.
TAAAGGTCAGTACCTAAACTACTATATGTATATCAGATTGGGGTGTTCCGACATATACAATTAGATTGTAATATTCACATTATGTAAAAGCATGATTCTTTGTAACTGCAAGGCTCACGTAGAGGGGAGATTCGTTCTAGTAAATGAAATAAAAGAGGTTCGTCCTAGTAATTGAAATAAGAGAGGTTTATCCTAATAATTGAAATAAGAGAGGTTCGTCCTAGTAATTGTAATAAGAGAGGTTCGTCCTAGTAATTGAAATAAGAGAGGTTCGTCCTAGTAAATGAAATAAGAGAGGTTTGTCCTAGTAATTGAAATAAGAGTGGTTCGTCCTAGTAATTGAAACAAGGAGGGGTGCGTCCCTTACGGCTTCAATTAATACGGTACTCGTATTGGGTATTAGGAGGTGTATGTCACTGCTTTGCACATGAAGGTGAATTACAATTGCCGTAGAGAATAATGGTTGAAGCCATTACTGCTAGGAATCCAGTTGGCAAGAGAACAGCTGGCGGGGGAAGGGGAGATGCTCCCCCAATAAGTCCTTCCAATTATAGTTAATATACAATACTAAAATAATACTCTTTATATGTGGGGAAATCATTTGGAGCCAATGCCATCTTCGGATCGAGTTCAATATATAGCCTGCGTATCCTGACCAATGAAAATACAGTATATTATGTAAGTGATTATTATTATTACTTGGTAAAATGGCGAAAATTTATATATTAAATATGGCGTCAAGTTAAGGCTACGATTGGAAAAAAACTAGCTTAACAGTTGAAGGATTGAAACTGTAAAAATTCATGGCTCGGACTGGTGCACATTCTGTGCATACACTGCCAGCTGACCACACCAAACATTACACGTAAAAACCCAAATACTTCTTCAATACTACATCCCAACAGGAGCTGTGTAGATTTTGATATAATACGTAATATAAAAGTACTTAGGCGTAAACAAATTGAGTTTCTAACGTGATACGAGTTACCAAAACAAATTTAGTAGGTAATGTCAAATTGAAAAATTATCTCTTTTGAAAATATTATTAAAACAAAGCAAATGGAATCTTTTCAGTTCGCTTGGTAAACAAAACAATCCCGAAACTGGGTTATGAGGGGGACCGATTTGTAACGAGCAGCGGCGACAGGGCAAGTTATCATGGGATGCGCTCGATTTTTCACGTGCCAGTGGTCGGCGGAAATAATGTGCATCAATTATTACACGGCCGGATTTCACGCACACGCGACCCTTGCTCTACACGGAATTCAATTTATCCAAATTAATATGTATGTGCGGCGGGCATTTTATGGACTCGCACTGTCATTACTCAATTCGCTAATAAAACGTTCGTCCGTGAATTTGGCATCTGTTATTGTCGTGTTGAATCGTCCACCGCTAACAACCGACACACACACACACACACACATTCACATCAGCTAGCAAGATTAACTCGTTAATTTGGCACAGAAAGCGTCTGCTCGTATATTTCATCGATATATCGCGTCCACATACCGACGTAGGGGATTATGTGGAAAAAATGGAGCTCCACGCGCAACATCGCTAAATCGCATTTTTATTTTATATCAAACAAAAAACGCAAAAGCGCGCTTTCATTAAATATTTATATTTACAGAACATTGGGGATATATAATAATCAATATGCGTGCGAACATGCGCGTGTCGGGGGTGCGATGCGATTGTCTCCCCCGTTTCGGGATTACGCACCGCGGCGCAGATTTTTTCCTTCATATCAACCGCCATCCCTATGCGTCCCCACCGCTTTCCGGTAATTAATAATTCTGGGGGCGGCAAACGATATTTCAATGCCCCACGAGAATTACGGGGGGATTAAGCGCTGCACGCTGCGGTAATTATTAATAGACCGTGCACAAAAATTAATCCGCGTACGAGCGCTGTTTATGCAGCGTCAATGCGGCGGACGCATTAGTGCACGTACCAGAGCTGGGATTTGCTGATTTGTTCCTATGCGAGAGCGCAACCCGCTCGGGATGGCAACGAATAATTTATGAATTAACAAGCTGATTAGTCTGTAAAAATATACGCAAATATTTAATTCGTTGAGCCTCCTGAAAAGGCGAAACGTATTAAAAGAATGTTGAACGCGGTTTCAGCGGTCTCTTGGTATTAAAAAAAAATTATGTAAATTTTATGTTGCCACTCTTTGTGCATATTTTGTATATACCAGGGTGGGATGATAAGTAAGTAGTCTCACACATATGGCGGTCGTATCTAAGGTATTTATAAGCCATTTCAGTTCAACTGTAAGTTGTCAATACTGAAAATTTTATATTAAAGAGTCAAATATCTATGCCCACGCTACTCGTGCCACGTACAGAGTAACATGTTTGTTTCCTCGCACGCAAACGAGAGCACGAGGTCACCTGGTGGAAAATAAATCTAGCCACTAATACAGTTCCCTTTTTACAGAAATTTAATTGATACCCCACCACAGTAATAATACTAGCGGGCTGACGTGACACTTCGATGGCCTGTCCATCCGGAGCGACCATGAAGATGGCCTACCCTTCCGAAAAAACCATGAAATTATAAAATTGTTTCCTGAATAAGTGTGTTGACAATGAGTAGAAGGTGAAGTAGTGTCTGAAGAAGTGTGTCACCAATGACCAGAAGGTAAAGAAGTTTTGGGTCAATGAGCTTTAAGCTGAAGAAGTGTATCACCAATGACCAGAAGGACTTTAAGCTGAAGAAGTGTGTCACGAATGACCAGAAGGACTTAAAACTGAAGAAGTGTGCCAACAATCACCAGAAGGATTTTAAGCTGAAGAAGTGTGTCACCAATGAGCAGAAGGTGAAGAAGTTTGGGCTTGACTGAACATAATGGCTTGAACATAATCACCACTATTTACCCTACAATTCTGGTTTTATGAACTTAAGTACGTTACCTCTTATTTTAAAACAGTGGCCTGCTGATATTATTTATACAAAAGCACATGAAAGTACTAATTATTTAAAATTGTACTATAAAAATATTGTAAATTTAGAATCCAATGAAAATTGTGCAAATTTATGTAAAACATTTAATGCTTGGAATGCTCATTCTTCAGACTATTATATTTGTAGCATAAATAATGTTAATATTTTATTAAAGTATATAGATTCATAAAAAAATTATATATTTCATTTGTAATTTATTGTAAACTTAATTTGTGATCAAGGTAAAATATAAGTAAATATTATTTTTATTTCCTATTCTTAAGCCTTGACCAGCCAAGCCTTGACCAGCTCAGTGTGTCAGTTTGATTTTTTTTACCGTGCAAAAGGAGCGCCATCAAGTAATGATGTCTGGCCTAAGCTCGCCGAGAGAGACCTTATTTTTTTTACAGACATCAACAACTCACCTTTTTTACTCACGCAAAGCTTCTGGTCATTGGCGACACTTCTTCTTCTTATGTAACCTTCTAGTCATTGTAGACTTCTTCGACGACGACGACGACGACGACCTTCTGATCATTGATGAAACTTCTTCGGCTTCTGGTTATTGGTGACACACTTCTTCAGCCTAAAGTTCATTGAACCCAAACTTCTTTACCTTCTGATCATTATAGACACACTTCTTCAGCTTAAAGTCCTTCTGGTCATTGGTGACACACTTCTTCAGCTTAAAGTCCTTTTGGTCATTGGTGACACATTTCTTCAGCTTAAAGTTCATTGACTCCAAACTTCTTCACCTTCTGGTCATTGGTGACACACTTCTTCAGGCACTTCTTCATCTTCTGGTCATTGGCCACACACTTCTTCAGGCAACAATTTTATCATTTTATGGTCTGTTCGGATGGACAGGCCATCTTCATTGTCGCTCCTGATGGAAAATAAAAGGTAACATACTAAAGTCCATAAAACCAGAATTGTAGGGTAAACAGTGGTGAAAGTTCATTCACCCCAAACTTCTTCACCTTCTGGTCATTGATGACACACTTCTTCAGTTTAAAGGCCTTCTGGTCATTGGTGACACACTTTTTCAGCTTAAAGTCCTTCTGGTCGTTGGTGACACACTTCTTCAGCTTAAAGTCCTTCTGGTCATTGGTGACACATTTCTTCAGCTTTAAGTTCATTGACTCCAAACTTCTTCACCTTCTCGACATTGGTGACACACTTCTTCAGGCACTTCTTCATCTTCTGGTCATTGCCGACACACTTCTTCGGGCAATTTTTTTATCATTTCATAGCCTGTTCGGGTGGACAGGCTATCCTTATGGTCGCTCCTGATGGAAAATAACGGGTAACTTACTTAAGTCCATAAAACCAGAATTGTAGGGTAAACAGTGGTGATTATGTTCAAGCCATTATGTTCAGTTAAGCCCAAACTTCTTCACCTTCTGCACAGTGGTGACACACTTCTTCAGCTTAAAGTCCTTCTGGTCATTGGTGGCACATTTCTTCAGCTTAAAGTCCTTCTGGTCATTGGTGACACACTTCTTCAGCTTAAAGTTCATTGACCCCAGACTTCTTCACGTTCTGGTCATCGGTGGCACACTTCTTCATGCACTTCTTCTCCTTCTAGTCATTGTCAACACACTTCTTCATTCAACAATTTTATCATTTCATGGTCTCTTCTGATGGATGGGCCATCTTAATGGACGCTCCGGATGGACAGGCCATCGAAGTGTCACGTCAGCCCGCTGATATTACTACTTACCATCCCGCTTATCTACGCCGTTATCAATGGTAATGCAAGATAGACGACCAATATTGAGTGAAATAACCAATATTATAAACATCTCAAAATGTAGGCATACAATATTGTAACGGTTACAAGAGTTAGAGTATCCATATCTCGTATTACTCCTTCATTTCAAAAACTTTGCAATGAGAAACAGGCTCAGGGAAGTCATTAATTAATAACATAGCATATTTAAGAGGTATTTCTTCCATACTAATAAACTTAACTTAAATAATAAATATAATAAAATATTTATTGGTAATATGTAATTATAAAGTTCATTCTATTTTAAAATATATAAAATATTTTTTTTAATATACAATATGTTTTTGATTTTAAATATACTCGCGGCCCCCTTGTAGAAACGCCGCGCCCCCCAAGGGGGGCGCGCCCCACAGGTTGAGCATCGCTGTTGTAACCGAAGCGTTAGACATAAAATAGCTGTCAGCGCGTTGATTGCCGCTCTTATTTAAACTTGAGCGAAAACACGTTCGCATGCAAATAAAACACGTTCGAATGCAACTTGCACAAAACTCTGGATCATTTTGAGAAAATTCCAACCTATTTTCTGCAACAATTTGTTACCACCGGTGAAATCTGGTTTTCATTACTTTGCGCAGAAACCAAACTGTATTTAAATCAATGGACAAAACCTGGTTTCGACTTCAAAAAAATCTATCACTATAAAATCAGCTGTTTCAACTTTCACAGAACTCTGGAAAAACACGTTCAAATGCAAATAAAGTACGTTCGAATGCAACTTTCACAAAATTCTGGATAATTTCGAGAAAATTGCAACCTATTTTCTGCAACAATTTGTTACCACCGATGAAATCTGGTTTTCATTACTTTGCACAGAATCCAAACTGTAATCTAAGCAATGGACATAATCTGGTTGATCAACTCCAAAAAAAGCAGTCACTATAAAATGAGTTGGCATAGTTATGGTATCAGTGTTCTGGGATGAAAAAGGAATTTTGATAATCGACTATCTTCCAAAGGGACACACAAGTAATGACGAAGAATAATATACAAACATTTCGTACCAATGCAACTAAAAATTCAAGAAAAATGCCCGGTTTGGCGCATAAACAGTCATTTTTCATCAGGATAATGCAAGGCTGCACACCAGAGTCATAGTTATGGCTAAAATACATGAAAACACGACTACCTTCTATACGCACTCTATTTGTCTCGCTCTGATTTTTAACCAAACTCAATATTTGCCTAGATGGACAAAGATTTTCTACGGATGGTCTACGGAGGTCAAGTGCCAGTAGTTGTTATAGTGTGTTATAAGTGTATTATAACGCCAAACGACTTCAACATATCCTTCGTCAACACAATAAAGCATACAGCCGACTGCATCTCATGCTTCCAATACTGGAATGGAACATCTCATGCCGAACATCTTTTCATTTCAGTTCTGTATCCATGGCGATAATGCGTTATATTGTCTACAGTGCAAAATGAGGTACTTCTTTGATTGATCTTTCGATGTGGTTAAATCCTGCAGGGAAGCGATAATATCGTAAAACCAGTCTAAAGCCTGGTAAATCCTGGTATGTTTCTTTGTTTCGACACTTTAAATACTAACCTAAGCTAATCTAGCCTAATTGTTACTAACCGTTACTAACCCAACCGTAACTAACCATGGGTTACTAAGGTGGATTTGGACGTAATTTGTATGTTCGGGTATTTCTTTTTCTTCCTTCGATTTCAATCATGCCGTTTCTAACTCCCATATATTCAGGGTCTTTCTGCACTCTACACTATCACATTTTTTTAACTTAACCTCTCCATCAACTTTTTTGCTGTTTTCGTTCAGTATTTTCCCATATTTTCTATTGCACATTCTGTTTATATAACTAAGCCATTTGATTCTGAAAGTCTGATTAATTTAGCGTATGACAAACCAAACTAAATTACAGGTTTTTAATTTATAATTCTCATATAAGTTCTCACTGTCCATGTATCGTAACTGTATGTATGTATGTATGTAACTGTATCAGTGGTGAATTTCCTAGATTGATCGATTGTCCAGTGGTAATCTCATTGATTTCTCATTTGTAGTAAGTATATAGCAGTCAGAAGATCCTAAGATTATCTGACTGCCACTACGTGTTAGTTCATTAAGGCCCGTATCTAAAGTCCGTACTTGAGCATGAGTACGACTCAAGTCGAATATCTGGGTATATTTGGTTGCGTTTGGTGCATAAACGTTTATAGAAAATACGCAACCAAATATACGACTTTAGTTGTACTTATGCTCAAGTACGGACTATAGATACGGGCTTTAGCGTTATCCAGGGTGCACCACGAGGAGGCGAACTAACTTTACACCCCAATAAGTGCACTAAATGAGCTCCTTGGAAATTGAAGTTTTAATTCAATATAAAGAAGACGAATCATTTTAGGGTAGTTTCTAAAATTGATTATGGGTTTTTATCAAAAAAATCCATGTTTCTGTCCGTATGTGATGACTGGTCTATTTTGAATTTTGTAGATTAATCATTCAGCGATTCATCTCCAATGTTATACACTGCCCTACTAAAAAGTCTGGAACAGCCCCTATGTAGCTATGCATACGACTCTTAGGTATGTCGGTCATAATTTAATTAATCAAATACTAAAATAATAATAGTTTATAATATTTTCAGAGCTAAAACAGTTTTGATCCGCAAAGAAAAAATATGTCTACTATGTTTATTTTTTGTTGCCCTTGCTACATGCTTCAATTTCTCCTTTCTCGTTGCATTTTAATATTAATAATAATATATGTATATTGTGGCTTCAATTCAAATATTAATGTTTACACAAGTCAAGTCAATGTAGGGTAAATACAGCTAAATCAAAATATGGAATTGTCAATCAAAATGCCATGTTATTTTTTCACTTTTGTTATAGTTTGAAAATGGTTTTCAGAAATAGGTTAGAATTATTTGACGGTATGTCAGTTTAGAACTAAATAGATTAAATTTGAACAAATTATATTTCTTAATACTCAGCAACAAAACGATGCAGAAAGTAGGATCTACATAATACAATATTAGGTGATATTAATAAATATTATGTTTATTATTTATTATGATTTTGATTAAATTTTTTAATAGGTACTGTCAAGTAGACAATTAATTGATAAATACTTAACACCAAATTTAAGTTGGGATAAATTTCAATTCGCGTTTTTTTCTTTCGCCGTTTAAATGTACTTTAAGTACACGAAAAAGTTGCATGTTCCACATGTAAGAAAAGCGATTCTTGTTTATGTGGTTGCTATGAATAAATGTGTAACTAACTGGTAAAGTAGCACATTTCTTCACTCATTTCTAATGAGTCATGACTTACTTTTCCATTAAGTACACGAAAAAATAAATTCTTTGTGGGGCAAATATTACAGCTTACGAAGTGAACATGTTAAGCTGAGCTGTGCAGGTTTATTCATTTCAATAACTGAGCTCTCTCTTCAGTTGAATACATTGTACACTTCGTAAACTGCCTCACAAGAAATTTCTTGTATGTGTATTTTAATATAGACTCTTTGATACATTACTGTCATAGTGACAGCAGTCTGTAACTATTGAAATGAGTATCCCTGTGTTGAACGATAAAATAAATTATTCATTCTATTTTGATGTATAATCTATTTGCGATTTTGATGGTCTTCACGAGTTTCCTATTTTTCCCCATCTTTTGCATTATCAACTCGACGTGGATTTGAAATTATTATTTTTAAGTATTGGCCCACATCTCACTACCAGTGAGATGGTGAGTGTCCTTGGTTATTTATGAAGTCTCTGGAACTTTCTCTTTTCTTGCATTTTAAAAATCTCCTGGTAACTACGAGAGCGTCTTGATAGTTGTCTAGAGTGGAGTCCATTGTCCGATTGTACTCGTTCACCTTGGCTTTTCCCTCTCTAATCTTGAACTATAACCATTTCAATGCTGTTTCCAAACCATGTTCTTAAATTGTTCAACCAGTAAATCCATCTTCTCTCTACACTTCTAAATCCATTAATCTTTCCTTGCCTGAAACGTTTTGTCAGCTGCCAGGTTAATGCTGGATACAATATGTTTAAGCTTAGTCTCACAACTTTAGTTAGCAAGATTTTCGGGCTTCCTTCTATATCTATGTACTGCTGTATGGAAGTGGAGAAGAAGTTTTATTAGCACATTAAGCTGAAACGTCGAAAGTTCCGAAATCTTTGCATTTGTAGGGCGTATACAATATTAAATAAGTAAAGAAACAAAAATAATAGTTTAAGGTATTATTATTTGGTGCTTACTGGTAAAATTATTTTTATGTTATTTTATTATTTATTTATTCTATTTCGCCTGACTAGTTTCGATTTTGAAAAAAATATCATCAGAGGCAAGACATGTAGCTTAATATGTATATATAATAATCGTATTATTATGATAAATATTTGTAATAAAATTTGAATTTTGAAATTTGTGGATAAAACCTGAAACTTAAAAATAATAATGTAACGAGGGAGGCTTCCCGAGGTTGGTGGCGATTGCAAATAGTCACATGTTAGTACACACTGTTAACAATATAATCTTATCGTATCTTGTGTATTCAGACAGTATCGGCTACACGGTTTCAGAAAAATCTCTAATTCAGAACTACAGAAGTAAAGTCTTATGCTCAATGATTTCTCTCATTTCTTCAAAGTTTTCTGACAAAAAAATCTCCTAAAGCTTTCTCTCAAAAGTCTAATACCTACGTTCGAGAGAAAATGCGATGTTGATGTGTCTTTAAAAAAATGGGCTTAGTAATTTTAAATTTCTGATTAGCAGCGACTGGCTTCTAATTAGCAATTTCCCTGCTGTACAATCTCTTAATCTTTCTTCTTTCTTAATCTTTCCCTGTTTTACCCTTTCGGGTATTGAGGTGTAATTCTATTTTTTATACAATGTTATCCATTCTTTCCATTGCCTGTTAGTTCTTTTGCTTGCTTCCAACTCTTCCCTTTTTTCTGCACCGTTTTGCTTATTTTGCCGTTCCATGATTCCTGTGGTCTTCCTCTTGCTCTCTTCCCGTTTGTTCTTGCATCCCACACTTGTTTAACTTGCCTCTCTTCACTCAGTCTGTTTATGTGCCCGAACCATGTTAATTCCCCATCTTCTATTTTCTTCATTGTCGATGTGGCTCCTAACCTCTCCCTTATTTCTACGTTATTGTCAGCCCTTCCACTCTCCTTAAGTACTTGATTTCTGCCGCTTGTATTTTAGATATTTGTCTTGTGTTTATCACCCACGTATCACTCCGTCTATCAGTATTGGTGCAAAGATTGTTCTGAAAACTGTCCTCTTCGCTTTTTTTATATTTCTTTTTTGTTTATGAACGCTCTTCTTAGTGTACTATACAGTCTCCCTGTTGTTTTTACTCTGATGTTGATGTCCTGTTCATATTTTCCTTGACTGTCTATTATTGTTCCTGGATACTTAAATTCTTGCACCTGTTCTATCTGTTCTCCACTTATACGTATGTTCGTTATATTGTTATCCTTAGTTATAACCATCACTTTTGTTTTTTCTCTTATTATCTTCTGATTTTTTTTAATTCAGAGCCTCCTTCCGCACTTCCACATTCTCTTTCAGTTTTTTTTTTCTGTTTCTGCAAATATCACTATATCATCTGCAAATGCACACTCTTTTAATTCTATTTTCCTCATATTCCTGTATCCAACGTATATTCCTTTGGTTCTCAGTTTTGTTTCTTTTATTATATAGTCTATTATTGATATGAATAACAGTGGGCTTAGTATTCGTCCCTGTCTCACTCCGTGGTTTGTCCTGAATTCTTATGTCTGCCTGTTTCCGGTTCTTATGTAGTTTCTCGTTTCTTTGTATAGTGGCTGGATTGCTTTTATTAATTCCTCACATGCCCTTTTTTCCTCTAGTCCTCCATATTGGGCTATGGGCTATGGGCTAGAAAAATTAATTAGCTTTGCAACACGCAAAGCAAACTGTATAGACAATGTATTTACAAACATTATAAACATGCGATCAGAGTGTTTCCGATCCTATATTTTAGACCATGATGGTATATTAGTCTCAATAGAAAGCACAATCCCTACAAAACAAATTATAGCAATAACATTTCGCCCTATAACACAGGACGGAAAACTGAAATTTTACTCAATGATCTCCAATATGAATTGGAGCTTTATAGACGAACAAGATTTGGATATTACTAAGAAATGGGACACCCTGGTTCAGTCCGTGATTTATTACATGCAACAAGCTTTCCCCTTGAAAATGCTTAAAGGTGATGTTAAACGCGTGAATTCAATCAATTGGTTCAATAATGATATAAGAAGAATGAGAGACACACTTCAATTATTAGAAAAGAATCATAGAATTCATGACTCTCTGGAATCAAGGATCCTAAAATATGATTACCTTAAACAGTACAATACAGCAATAATGAACGCAAAAAAAAAGCAAATAACAACTTTATTAGAAAGGCCGCAAACAAGCCGTTGGCAGTATGGAGAAACATCAAGTCCAATAAAAAACACCCTGAAGCTAACAGTGATATTTCTTGTGATGATTTTAATAATTTTTTTAATACGGCTGCAAACAATCTTACAAATAACTTACCCTCTACTGGATACATCTGTGATATAAAACCCAACTGTGATATAAATTTTGCTTTCGAAAAGGTTAGCGAGGTTAAAGTACGCGACACAATTAATGCTCTGAAAAACAGCAAAAGTACTGATATAAATGGGATTCCGGTTGATTTGATCAGGTCAACTAAGGACTTATTTATTTCACCAATGACCGCTCTCATAAATCTCACAATACAAACAGGAATCTTCCCTGCATCGTTGAAATTAGCAAAAATAATTCCAACTCATAAGGGTGGAGATAGAGAAGACGTTAATAGTTACAGACCCATATCTCTCCTACCAGTTTTTACGAAAATAGTTGAAAAAGCTTTAAAGGAACAAATAGTGGATCACTTTGAGAAACACAAACTTTTCAGCAAGAATCAATTTGGTTTTCGCAGTGGGATATCTACAATCGATGCTGTCTTAGCACTAGTAGATACCATTATAGCCACCTTTGAAGAGAAAAAAGTATTGATGGCCTCATTTATTGACCTGAGCAAGGCGTTTGATTGTGTTCAACATTGCATTATATTAAAAAAAACTGAAGGCGTATGGTTTCCGTGCATTGAGCCTGAATCTGATTGAAAGCTATCTATCAGATAGAAAACAATGTGTGTCCTATAATGGTAAAACATCGTACATCTCGCAAATTCGCCGGGGGGTGCCGCAGGGGTCAGTATTGGGGCCCATCTTGTTCCTCATTTACATAAATGATATGCCGGAACACATAGACACGGCGGACACAATTCTGTTTGCGGATGACAGCACTTTACTCATTCGGGGCAAAACCACTGAGGAAATTCTTGATAAACATGATCATGCTGTGAATGATACAGCCAACTGGTGTTCCGATAACGGCCTGGCACTAAACAAAGCGAAAACAAAGAACATGGTCTTAACACTAAGCAAAACACATCTAGAGCTCGATGAATGTGCGTGTTTTCTAGGACTATACCTTGATTCCTCACGAAAATGGAATATTCATGGATCTGCTCTAGCAAAAAAAATGGCAAAAATAATTTTTGCTATACGAATGCTGTCCGGTACGGTGTCGGATAGAACATTAAGGATCGCTTACTTCGGGCAGTTTGAATCGGTCATGAGATATGGCACACTAGCGTGGGGTCACTCCTCATGTCGACATCGTATCTTTGGTCTACAGCGGAAGGCTATCAGAATTCTGGCGGGAGTTGGATACAGGGATGACTGTAGAAGTAAATTTATAGAACTTGGTATACTAACACTGCCAGCTTTATACATATTGGAATGCCTCGTGTACATGAAAAATAACCCAGATAAATATTCCCATCGGGATCATCCTCATAAAACAAGATTTAAAGACGAATTAACTGAGGTATATCACAGATTGACGAAGTCACGGACAGGAATTAACTACTACGCAATAAAATGCTTTAATAAACTTCCGGTCGGAATTAGGCAACTGCCAAGGATAGCTTTTAAATCAAAAATTAAGGAACTTCTGCTGAGAGATGCCTACTATACAGTGGAAGATTTTTTGTCCGACGATGTCGTAATACCTACATAAGTAGGGCCTTGGCTTTAGCGTTCAGTTTCAAACCATTTTAAGCCATCTTAACTATATAGTATTACTGTTCTAAGCGAACAAACCTTCTAATTAGCTTATTTGGATTTTAATTAATATATGTATGTGTTTTTTGAGTTATTATTGTTGTTGTAAGTGAAAACAATTGTATACACTTTTGTACTACTCTACTGTTCTAATACAGACTGACTTGTGTAAACATGTAAATGTGGTAACACCAAAATAAATAAATAAATAAATAAAATAAATAAATATTTCCTCCTATGGTATACTTTCAAAAGTACTTTCTAGATGTATGAAACATAGGTATCCTTCTTTGTTATACTCTCGAATTTTATCAGTTATCTGTTTTATCGTAAAAATTTGGTCTTGCACACTGTGTCCTGGTCTGTACCCGCTCTGGGAGTCGAGTAGATGGTGTTCTATTATTTTCTTTAGTTTCGCCTCAAGAATTGCCTCGTATATTTTTCCAGATACACTGAGAAGTGATTACCTCTGCAGTTGTTACATTGTCTGCTGTCTCCCTTCTTATTCACTGGTATTATTACTGCTACTTCCCAGTGTTTTGGTATTATTTTGTGTTTCCATGCCAGTTTGCAGATCAGTGTATTTGTTTTTATGCTGAGAGTAAAAACAGAATATCTGGTTTGATATGAAATATACTGGTATTGGAAATGTAAATTTTCAGAATTTACTTTATTCGCTGCCGCACAAGTACACAGAGACTGTTTAATTTTTGCCAAGCGAAGAAAATACGTTTGAAACGTGCCAATTTCGACGGTTGGCCCCTTCGATTTCTTCCCCCGTTGCTGAGGCTAATTGGAAACGAGGGGGGTTCGAGGATCGATCGACGGGCCCGCAATATAACCGGGAGAGCGGAGAGCTTAAGTTAAGCAAAGCTCAAACACAATATCGGCGATAATGGGGCCTAACCGAGCGTATCCTGCGATGGCGGGTCGTATTAAATGAAACCGCACCGTCGGAACCGGAGTTTCGGTCAAGTCCACTCCGGGAACACACTCGACAGGATCTCGAGCGCCTGTGGAATGAGGGAGACGCGGAGGCTCCGTCTCTTTACTGTTTGCAAACACTTGCGTCAGCCTAATTGCTTCATTAGCCATTTTTGGTAGGTGTGCTGGTGACTTGTTCGCTGAAGGAATTTCTGGGGTGATTGCTATCGCCGTCGTGTTCCGATGAGATTGGCCATCGGCCGGGAAATGGTCGCGCACGACTGTGGTTGACCCGAGATGATGACTCGCTTGGGACTAATGGTCGATATGGCGATGTTTTCCGCCCGCAAGATTTATTCAATGTTATTCCGGCTGTCGGGAAACTAATGACAAACGTGCTACTTGCTCGCTGGGAAACCACAAGCGCCCATTACCCATCCGTCTTCGCCGGATATCATTCAATAACGCTGTCACTTCTTTCGCTCCCGCATCGCCTCCTTAAAATTCGAAACGATATAAACAGATGAACGCGGATTATGTTATTAATCATTGGCGTCGTGACATTATCGCGGCCCATGAAAATAAAAGCGCCATCCCACAAATTCGCACACACACACACACTCACACACACATGCATGCAGCCACCCACGCGTAATGGATCCCCTTCGAAAGTTCCGCTCCGGGTCGCAACTTTTACGGCACGGTTAATATCCGCAGATTTAATTTGGCGAAGTCGCGTAAAAAAGTTCACTTTTACAGCAGCGGCCGTAAAAAATAATCTCTTATCAAATTTATCTCGCGCCTCGCCTCGGCTCGGTCGCCTCGAAGCATAAATATGTAAAGGGTTTTATTTTCATCTCCAGTCGAAAACTTCTTCGACGTGTTATTAGTTTAATATGCAGAATGCAACTGCGCGCATGGTTCCGTTCTAAATTCCCCGATGATTTATTCATCGCATTCGCATACATCTTCCCGTTGTGCAGACATTTATTAAGCATCTGACTATTCATGCATCCGCCCGAGGACTCGGAATCGCGGGAAATGCACAATGCTGGATAACAGAATGCAATTTTTGCCTGCTGCATATGCACATACCAGCACCGAAGCAACCATTCATGCCAATACTGTATCCGTTGCAGGATTAATTAACATTTTTGTAAGTGATTATTAATTATTAAGCAATATTTTGAGTAAAACCAAGGACAAAAAACTGTAGGAGAGCAAAGTGGCATTTACACGTTATAGTGTTCAGAATGTGATGCTTTCTATATAGGTCAAACGGGGAGAAATTTGAACATCAAACTTAAAGAACACCAAAAAACAGTTTTAGACAATAAAGCTGACCACCCTATCAAATATAACCATTATGTACATAAGGAAGGAATATCGTTGCTCCATAACGGCATTAAAGGATGAAGACTATATCTATTGGAAATCCTCGAAATCAAGAAAACTACGGGAAACATCGGTAACGACCAGGTGTGCTTTGAAAACACGCCAGTATTTAATGGCATCCTGGAAAGCCGTGTAATGAATGAACGAGCAATCCCACCACCATGAACAATTACGCGCGTTTAGTATTTAAGTTACACAATATGAATTTGATTTCCGTTTATCTCTCTTGAGAATGACAGCAGTGCCAAAACAATCGTAGAGCAATTCTATAAAACTTGTGAAACTTTACCATGTGTTTTCTTTATTAACCTAATAAAAATGTTTCACCAAGAAGTAACCACTTCCTCGTACAATTTAATATATTTTTTTTAATGGTGGCATTATAAACAGTTTGTTATGGTTACCAAAACCGTGCATAAACGTGCGTTTATGGCACGTACGTGCTATGCTCTTCGACATAGCTGGCAGCAACACTCATAGATTTCCATCCTCCTGCGTCCATCACTGTTGTCAAATTTGCTCCAGTATTAGCAATTACTGTTGCCGAAGACCGTCGGAATGAATGACCAGTATACTTGCTAGGATCTTCCAATTTCAAATATTTTGCTATCAGTTTAGGGAAGTTACCGCAAGTGTTGATACCAACTGGTTCGTTGATACACTTTCCATTTCGATATGTTAGTAATAGCTTATTCAAGGATGTCTTCGGACGTATGGCCGTGTATTTTTTAATCAAGTCCACGTACGCAATGTCTCCTGCGAATTGAATTATTGCAAATTTCCTTGGTTTGTCGATTTTTGTTTCTCTAATATGAACAACTAAATTTGGACCTTCCTCCACTACATCTGAAGTACATAAATTATAGAGTTCAGAATGCCTGCAAGCTCCAAATATTCCCAGAGTTGCAGCAAACTTGCGAAAAATAAAAATGAACAGCTTATGATAAAAATTTAGAGGCAATATACCTTCAATAACAGGAAACTTTCATCGTCAGCCTCGGTAAAAAATTTCCGCAAGTCATCTTCTGAAAACACATATGACTTTTTAGTCACTTCACCCTTCTTTTTCGGCTTTAAAAAAGCCTGTACTTTTGCAAATTTTGAAATGTCAATACCATGTTTGATTTTTACAACAGACATAATCTTTGAGTGAATACACCACAACGATGAAGATTTATAAATTTCTGACTGCAAAATAAAAACTAATAGAAATTGAACGAAAAGGTAAGAAAAAATAATACCAATTGCGACATATACGCCAAAATCGAAGTTTCGTCGATATTGGTGACATCATGAGCAACCATCCAACTGTTGAACTTGTTATACTCCTTCAAATAACTTTCACTCGATTTCTTAGGTAATAAGGAAGATTCTGCCGCAGCAGCAATCTCAAAAATACTCGCTTCCATTTCTGACATTAGGATATTTTGTAAACATCAATTGTATTTTCCATGGCTACTAAACAATTTGTCATATTATTTAAAATGACGAATCAGAATTTAATGTTATTTCTTCTAGTTATTTCCAAATTTATAATGCCACCATTAAAAAAAATAGCGTATAATACTATTAAGTGATTATTAATTAATTATTACGTTATTCAAGTGCCTAGAGCTTCGATTCAAGCAAGAATCGTCGTCGTACACTTGAAGAAGTACACCTGCAAATGAGACTCTCCAGAGATGTAATATGGAGCAACAAATTTTAGTTTCTTAAAATTCCGTACTTACTAGTATATTATTTTATTTTATTAGATAATTTACCTAACTAGTTTTGGTTATCATATTACCATCTTTAGAGGCATTCATGATATATTTTTTAATTATATTATATTATATTTATTATTATTTGAATTTTGAATTTAAATGTCAGTTTTAAATAATGCATATATCTGTTTCTATATGATAGATAAATTATTAAAATTAATAAATTTTAGGGTACGTTATACAGGGCGAAATAAAAGTTTGTTATAATTCATTTAATACTTCTCAAAAGTTGTCTTGCATTCTCTGCTGCTAGGAAATGCATGAAAATGTGATGTTTCCATACTTCAGACTGTCTAGATAAGTTTCGGAAAACTCGTATTTTTTATCTCCCCGCAGCACATTGTGACGCTTGAAGAATCTACCTCAACTTATTCAAAATTGGAAAGTTAAGAAATATATAAAGTAGATATCAAAATGTATAGCCAAATCCTTGTTTTTCAATAAGCAACAAATAATTTTTCGATATCGCCTCCTAAGTTCGAATGGTCACGTCCTAAACTTGATGATTAATATACACGCATCTATCTGTAAAGATTTAGTACCTTATAGCAAATTTTATTTATTCATTATATTAAATTATAGCACATATTTTCATTAAATTATAGCACTTATTCGTGACCCCTGATTCAAATTCCAATAATGGGATATGTTTCTCTATACTTTCTCTATACTTAAGTCATGTAAATCCTAATCATATATTAGAGAAAGTAATTATATTGTTGTACATGATGTTTTTATTGAATGTGTTCATTTTTTTTGCGATATATTAAATTCAACTTGATATAAAAAATATTCCGCAAAATTCACTATTGCTTGTTACTAGAAATGAAAGAATAGACATTATAGAATGTAAAAAGAATTGACTTCTTTATAAGACCACATAATAATTGGCTGCCCATGTTTGTCCCTCTTGATTTTTTAAATATTGTTTTAAAAGCATAAATTATTTTACGAAAATTGGAGTCAGATACAATTTTTTTTTTTAATTTCGATATTACAATGTCCACTTTCTATAACTGTTTTCAATTGTGCAAAGTTATTCTTTGTACCATTGCTGTCAATGTCCGAAAAATTATTGATCATTACCTCTGCAGGCAATATCTTTCAACCGATGTGGTAATCGTTAGTTGGTGTACTCGAAACAGCTTCCATTTCACTAGTATATTCAACTAAGTTATCGTATTTACTCATTGTCAACAAATTTGAGAAAAATTGACTTGTATTTTCATTATATCGTGTGCTGAATAAAGATGCATACGTACACCTGGAAATCTTGGAACGGTTTTGTGAAACATGTTTCAGACAAAACTTATAGGGCTTTAAAAAAATCTATTTAGTAGAGATATTTTCGTGACCTTGAATGACCTTGAAAATGCTAGGTGAAGGTCAACGTTAAAATTTCAAATAAGAACCCTGAGGTTTTTGAGCGGATTGGCCTAGATTCCAGTATCAGTTTAGGCCGTGTAAGAAAAGACACGTGCAAGAAATGTGACACATTAGAAAATAGGATTCAGGGTGCAGAATCAGAAGAAGAAAAGAAAAGTTTTGAAACCCAAAAAAAGCTACACATTCTCAAGTCTGACTGGTTCTACAAGGAACTGAAAGAAAAATCGAAAGAGGCGCAAGAAAATTATCACATTGAAATTTTGTCTTTTGAATATCAGCAGAACGTGCCCCTACCCAAAGTGCCGTCTGGGGATGCATTTTATTTGCGTCAGCTATAGGTCCAAAATGTTTGCATACACTCGACGAAAAAAAAGGGACATTTTTCGTTTATGATGAAACCACCTGTAAAAAAGGGGCCAACGATGTTTTAGGCTTTTTACAATATTACGTTGAATACATACTTGATCCAGATGTAAAGATTCTATACTTGTTTAGTGATAACTGTTGCTCCCAAAATAAAAACCATACCATGGTTCTATTTTTAGCAACTTTGTGTTATACAGGCAGATTTGACACAATAGGGCATCGTTTTCCCGAACCAGGGCATAGTTTTTTACTAGATATTAGAGAAGAAAAAACGTCGTATCGATCGAATTTATTTACTTCAAGAGTATATGGAGATTGTCAAGTCATCTTCCCGAAGACTAAAATTGGATCATTAGGAACCTGTGATAAAAACATATCTATTGACAGTGCAAAATGTATCATTTTTTGATATAGCAAACATATTTAAAATCGTTATTCTCAAATTTACAAATTTTCACATACAACCTTGTAACATTAAGCTGACGATATACCTTTCTTGCACAACAATTTTTTTTTCCTATTTATCTAGTTCATTTCTGCGATTAAATTTTTCTCATATAGACAAAAATATTAAGCATTTCCATCTCGACCTGGATTAACATTAAAACAAACATGTAAAAAACAAAAAGTTTTTTGCCTCTGCTGTAAAATCTAAAAAATGTTACTTATCCCCTTCTTGCATCAGAGTCTTCAATTATGTGCGATGACATATCTGCTATAAATATTAATAATGCAATTCACAAATACCTCCGTGATAATATTTTAAAGATAATTGGGCCATAATTTATAAATATTACCCAAGACTACCGGGCAATTCAATATAAGGGTTAGACCATGTCAAATATATAACCACAGTATTTATTTTTTGCGCGGTTCTGCAAACCTGTTAATAAATAATGTGCAGAAAAACCCAATTTCCTCGTGGGGATTGCTGCGGTCTCTTATCCCGTCCGTTAATGAAAGATGGTTAATCGATAGATGCCGCGGGTCGGCAGTGTTAAATAGAAAGGGAAAGGGTTGCTGGGCCGCAGGGTTTGGGGGGGTGGGGGGCTCGCTGGCTCCCAGATTATCAGAGTATTAGGTACCGGTTCGATTTAGGTCCGGTATTATTGAGTCATAAATTAGTTTGCACAATGGCGGCCATTACCGGCCCGGTTACGATAAAAGAGCAACGTGCCGGTCAGTCGGCCGGGATTAGAACTCTCCAAACTTCCTGCCGATCATTATTTATTGCGGCATTAGCCGGCAATAATAACCGGAGGCCCTTGCGGAACTAAGGAATCCGACGGTGGCAACAATGCGAGCGCGGCGATTTCGGTGATCTAGCAGTTCCACGAAATTTTTAGATTAATTTAGCCGGATCCAATACGATGAAGAAAAGCATTGATTGCGTATTTTAGTAAACGTGTAACATTATTTATTTAACAATTTTTAATTTCACAATTTCAAAATTTTTACAGGCAACAATTAAATAATTTTAATAAATTTGCGCAGATTAAAGTAACATGGATATCGCGAAATTTAATTATTTTTTAACTAATTTGAACTATAGCCATCCATGGTATATAACCACGCTTAAAAATATACTGGTTGCTATTTAATAAAATAATGTTTAGAGCATATCTTAATGACTATACAAATATCAATACTAGCAGGTATATAAAGCGATTTTTGTTAATAATTAACAATTGTGAAATCATTACCATTTTCATAAATTCCATCTTCATATGGCCTCTGAATGTTGGGAGATGTTGATCTCCCCTAGATCTATCTAGAGGCGAGTTATGGATTAATGCTGTCCCAATATTCTGAGAGACATGTTTCCGCCGAAGTTGCAAAAACCTGGAAATACCATTACGCGTTCCTATAAATTATTCGATATCTCAATTGTTGTTTTCAAGTAAGTAATATGTATAAATATATGTCTCGAGTACCTCGTTATAATGTGATGCTTACGTCAAGCTTAGTCATCGTGGAACATGGTGGATGCCCCGGGCTTTACATCTCTTTGGTTTCAATTATTCATCATTATATATGTTTTTCTTATTATACGTATATACCTTGTTAACCAACAACTTTTGAATACGGAAAATGAGCGGAGGAATAATTTTTACTACTAGGTATATTGCAGCGTCGCAATTTACAGTTGCGTTTATCGCGAGTAATTAATTTACGTCAACTGAGGTTATTCTAGGCAGCCAAATTAACGAAACGAATGGTAGTACCGCCGAGGCTCTGAAACACAAAGCATACTTGAATTTGGGTATCAGAAAGCGCAAATTTATAGGTACAGAGTATCAAAATCATGATTAATTTTGCTATGTAAATGTAAAGACAAATTCACGGGAGTGAAAAAATTATCATAAAATCTATGGTACACTAGAATAATTGAAATTTTAGTGTAATAGATCTAAAATTCG
The DNA here is from genome assembly GCA_951805005.1 of Othius punctulatus. NCBI lineage: Eukaryota > Metazoa > Arthropoda > Insecta > Coleoptera > Staphylinidae > Othius > Othius punctulatus. The sequence continues at coordinate 103,948,961 of OX638139.1, read as the reverse complement.
CGTCCAGAAATGGTTTTTTTTGCAAAATAAAATTCCCTGTATTCAATGCACGGTTTTTGAAGTTTTGCCACGGTATGTTGACATATATGAAGACTTACAATTTGTAAAAAAAAAGAGCGTTTATAGACAATTTTCCCATGTTAATCAAAAGGGAAATTTAATTATAAAATTGTATAATAATTTCACGATAAAAACCGACGATAAAATAATATCAATATATGTGGGAGCGTTACAATTTCTATTAAATACTTGAAACAGAAACATCAATACGGATGAAAGTGAATGGAGAATGCATAAACAATATTAGATATGCAAATGACACGAAACTATAGTTGTAGTTATAGTTGTGGCTGTATAGTTTATCATTTATAGTAGCAATTTAACATTAACAATTTCAATTGGGAATATAACGATTATGATAGTTGCAATCAAACTTGGAACTTTGTTAAAGGTGATTTGGACAGATAAAAGATTTCAACTGAAATAAAACAAATTTTCATTTTTTGTTGTTTTGAAATTAAACAAAAAATGAAAATTTGTGGAGTTTATTTAAAATGTGATAATTACATTTTGACCGTATCAGCCAAAAATTTGGAAATTTGTATTAAATATTTAAAAGAAGGCATGGAGTCTTTCCGCCTGAAAGACTCAGATTTTTCTGACTTTCCGATTATTTTATTGTCGGTTTTTATCGTGAAATTATTATACAATTTCTCGAAGATTTTGGATCGTGATTTGTGATCGTATTAATACATACACGTCGTGACGTTTTATTACATACCGTGATTACTCTAAAGGTACGTTGTATTGGTAATGTGTTGGTTGATAACGCAAATAATGGATTAATACAAGATAGCACTGATTTATGGATTTGTGTAATTTTCGATTATAGACACGCTGAAATGTAACAAACATGTAAAAAAAAACACATGGAGTCAATAGCCAATAAAAATGGTACTGAAAACTATATTTTACAGTTGTAACTACAACGATTTTGACAGTTTCTGCTAATAAAAATGACACATTGTGATAGTTGAAGTCGAAATTGTAATTATTTTTGCTGTGCCAGTTAGATTAGTTTTTGTCTTTAGAAATTTGGACAGTTGCATTTGAAAATTTTGTAGATTTAACATTTTCACATGTATTCCTGAACAAAATATAGATTTTCGGGCAATTACAGTTGGAAAATTTGACAAATATTTACAATGGAATTTTATACATTTTCGGAGATGGTGCTAAAAACTTGATGTTTACAGTTACAGTAGTAATTACGACAAATTTGATAGCTTCAAAAAAAAATAAAAATTGTTAACAGTGATTTGGACAGACAAATGCTTTAAACTGAAATTTAACAAATTTTCATTTTTTGTTGTTTTCAAATTAAACAAAAAATGAAAATATGCGAGTTTATTAAAAAAAGTGTTTTATACATTACCAACATTATGGCAATGTGCCATATGCTATAACAAACAGTGAATACATTTTGACCGTATCAGCCGAAAATTTGGAGATTTGTAATTAAATATTCAAAAGATTTGATCAGTTCTAATTGAAAATTTGAACAGTTGCATTTGATAATTTTGTAGATTTAACATTTTCTCACGTATTCCTAAACAAAATATAGATATTTGGGCAATTACAGCTGGAAAATTTGACAAATATTTACAATGGAATTTTATACATTTTCGGAGATGGTACTGAAAACTATATTTTTACATTTACAGTAGTAACTACGACGATTTTGACGATTTCAGTTAAAAACATGACATATTGTGACAGTTTAGTGGGAAATGTAATTATTTCATGCTGTGTCAGTTAGATTAGTTAGATTAGTCAGATTTGCACCGTTGCAGTTGCCACTTGAAAAGATTTGGAAAATTGAAATGGCAATGTGACAATTTATTTGCTTAGTTACAGAAAAAAAACTTAATTATAATAAATTTAACCACACCAAATTTATAATATATTTAAAAAAAGGTTGGGAAAGATCCATAAGATAATTTCTTACTATGCCATATATTCAAGAATCTAATGTGTATTGTCACCTAGATTTTGCATTGTTCTTCTATGTTATAATTTTCTGACTATTTGGAATTGTTGTTAATAATAACGACCCACATCCATGTTCGATTGCAATCATGCATCGAATGTTATAAGCATGGCCTATGTGATTATTGTATAAATAAATAAATAAATAAATAATAAAATTAGGAACCAATTCAAAAACTGTATATTTTGAAAATTGAGAATAATTGTAAAGAATTATTATATTTGTGTTGCATTTTTCTTCTATGTTATAATTTTTAGACTTAGATTTTTTGTTAATAATAACGACATCCATGTCAGATTGCAAAATTTAATAGATTAGTGTTAGAGTCTAATATTTGATAATTAAAATTTGAAATATCTAGAAAATTGCAATTGATATTTCTGAATGTTGCATTTTAAAATTAAACAATATTCATATTTGACAAATTTCGAGTGTTGCAGTGTATCATTTATAGTTGCAGTTTAACATTTTCAGTTGGAAATATAACGATTTTGATAGATGCAATAAAAAGTTTTATCATTTCATTTATCATTTATAGTTGTAGTTGTAGTTGTATAGTTTGTCATTTATAGTACATCTTCAGTTGGAAATATTACGAGTTTGAGAATTTCAATAAAATCATAGAAATTTGTTTCAATGATTTGGACAGATAAAAGATTTCAACTGAAATTTAGCACGTTTTCATTTTATGTTGTTTTGAAATTAAACAAAAAATGAAAATTTGTGAAGTTATTTACAAAAGAAATGCCGAAAATTTGGAGATTTGTAATTAAATACTCATTAAAAGATTTGATCAGTTCCAATTGAAAATTTGAACAGTTGCATTTGATAATTTTGTGGATTTAACAATTTCACATGTATTCCTAAACAAAATGCAGACTTTTGGGTAATTACAGTTGGAAAATTTGACACATATTTACAATGGAATTTTATACATTTTCGGAGATGGTGCTAAAAACTTGATGTTTACAGTTACAGTAGTAATTACGACAAATTTGATAGCTTCAAAAAAAAATAAAAATTGTTAACAGTGATTTGGACAGACAAATGCTTTTAACTGAAATTTAACAAATTTTCATTTTTTGTTGTTTTCAAATTAAACAAAAAATGAAAATATGCGAGTTTATTAAAAAAAGTTTTTTATACATTACCAACATTATGGCAATGTGCCATATGCTATAACAAAAAGTGAATACATTTTGACCGTATCAGCCGAAAATTTGGAGATTTGTAATTAAATATTCAAAAGATTTGATAAGTTCTAATTGAAAATTTGAACAGTTGCATTTGAAAATTTGGTAGATTTAACATTTTCTCACGTATTCCTAAACAAAATATAGATTTTTGGGCAATTTCAGCTGGAAAATTTGACAAATATTTACAATGGAATTTTATACATTTTCGGAGATGGTGCTAAAAACTAGATGTTTACAGTTACAGTAGTAATTACGACAATATTGCTAGTTTGAATAAAAAAATTGAAATTTGTTAACAGTGATTTGGACAGATACAAGCTTTAAACTGAAATTTAACAATTTTTCTTTTTGTTGTTTTGAAATTAAACAAAAAATGAAAATATGTGAGTTTATTAAAAGAAGTTTTTTATACATTACCAACATTATGTCAATGTGCCATGCTATATCAAAAATTGAATACGTTTGATACGAATACGTATCAGCCGAAAATTTGGAGATTTGTAATTAAATATTCAAAAGATTTGATCAGTTTCAATTGAAAATTTGGACAGTTCCATTTGAAAATTTTGTAGATTTAACATATTCTCATGTATTCCTAAGCAAAATATAGATTTTTGGGCAATTACAGTTGGAAAATTTGACAAATGTTTACAATGGAATTTTATACATTTTCGGAGATGGTACTGAAAACTAGATTTTTACAGTAACTAGGACGATTTTGACAGTTTCAGTTTAAAAAATGACAGATTGTAACAGTTCAAATCGGAAATGTAATTATTTTTGCTGTTTCAGTTAGATTAGTTAGATTAGTTAGATTTGGACCGTTGCAGTTGATACTTGGAGTTGATTTGGAAAAGTGTAATGGCATTGTGACATTTTAATAATCTATTTGCTTCGTTACAAAAAAAATACAAAATATTTAAAAAAAGCTTGGGAAAGATCATAAGATAATTTCTAACGCCATATATTCAGGAATCAAATGTGTTGTATTGTCACCTACACTTTGCATTTTTCTTCTTTGATATAATTTTTTTACTTCTAAGATTTTTTGTTAATAATAACGACTTACATCATTGTTCCATTGCAATCATGCATCGAATGTTATCAGCATGGATTATATGATTATTGTATAAACTAATAAATATAAAATAAAATTTGGTACAATTTCAAGAACTGTAAATTTTGATTTTTGTAAATAACTGTGAAAAATTATTCTTTAACTATTTTTTAAATTTTGTTGACGTTTTTCAAATTTTGTGTGCTCTCTTGTGTGCGTATGTCAGTGCTTTTTTTATCAAAAATGTGTTCTTTTTAAGTGCTTAAGTTGTTTGCACTTATTTATTCGGTCCTTATTTATATTTATTCTGAAGTTCTACGATTACAGTGAATACCCTAAGTCATCAATTGGAATATAGTTGGAATGGTCATCATCCAGGTGTTATATGCATAATTATCAACAATTGCGAGGAAAAAATCGAAAAAATTACTTAATACAGTTACTTTTTATATTGCACTGTAGTATTGATTGCTAATAATTTTATCGAAAACATAGATTTTGCATAATGTTCATCATCATCACTGATGAAAATTTTGATCATAAAATATTACACACTGTATACAACATATACTGCAAGTGTAGATTATCGTTTTGATAAATATCATGGCGCAGTGAACTATTATCAATCATGAATTTTTTTATCATAAAATGTTACACACTGTACACTACTGTAAGTGTATATTATCATTTTGATAAATATCATGGCGCAGTAAACTATGTAAGGTTTTTTTTTTAATTTTTATTATAATAGTTTTGTTTTCGGTATTTTTTACCTTAAAAGTGTAAGTGCAACGGCACTTTTGGAACACTTACATGTTTCCTAAGATGGTCAGCAAGTTTGCACCCAAAAGGTACTGAACTTGTTTTAAAGAAACAGACTTATGGTTAAAAGTTGATTATTGATCAGATTTTGGGTCAACGTATCCACAAAATTGAAAACAATATCTTCATTTATAATAAGAACAGGTGATTGTCTTTCCCTAGTTTTATTCCATGACATAGGTATATGTAGTCTTGTACCGTCTCAATACTCGAGTTGTCGATTGTACGCCAATATTGGGCTCATAATTTTTGTTATTTCTCATATTGATTTTAAGGAAAAACAAAAATTCTGAGCCCTATAGAAACAGAGATTATGATCGACAACCAGAGTTTGAAAAGGTAAATGACTATATACAGGGTGGCCCAGCTATCCTCGCTTGGACTATTGCTGCTAGACAATTGAAAATTGAGGAAAACATCTAACCTCAAGTTAGGGATGAAGAAAAGATTCCTGTGTTTTGTTCGACCTAATGATTTAGAGATTACAACAGACCTGCAATGAACGGTGCGTGATGAATCGTCGTTGCATTAATAATATTAGCGGGAGGAATATTGCATTATTTTTCATAACAAGAAATCTAATTACGAAGGATATATTAATAACATATACAAGCTTAGTTGATTATAATTCTATAAAGCTGTCTTATTAAATCACACCTACAAGTATTAAGGAACTGTAAGATGCATCACCTTGATGGCTTAGCACGTCCCTATAAATAACCCACAGGTATTCCACGCCAAATCTATTTTATTTACAAATCTCTTCCAGCGCCGTATTTTTTCCGGCAGTATTATTTTATTTTCCCAGATTCCAAGTGATTTATGTCCAGGAATAAAAACGACAGATAAAAATTCGGGCGGCAGCGTCGGACGCAAACGAAGTTAATCTGAAATTCAAGGGCCCTTATCGTGGGGTCAGGGGAGAATCGAAATGTCCGAAGGAGATGCACAGCGGGACCCGCCGCTATGCAATGAGGGCGTAAATATACAATTCCGATGAGCCAGGCCGCCCGCAATTTCCATACCCGCGATCCACCCCCGCAACCCCAACCCTCGCGGGCCATGGCGTTTTTACGGTCGAGTGCTGATTGCGCTTTCGAGGCAATAATGAGCTTCCGGTGATAAATGATCGTGGTAATCTAGCCGTGGCAGCGTTTATGATTGCCGTAGTAATTTAGCCCGCGCAGCTTCCCCGGGGGATAATTTAAACAAATCAAATGTTGAGTATTTGAAGGTTTGGGTGGCGCAACATTTACATTGTTTTGGGGTTGAAGTAAACTAGCACACATCATGTAATATCGCGCACTTAATGGAAAGTAATGGCGCGAACGTATTTTATGAAACCATACTGTGAGCGCTGAGATTATTATTAGTCCCCTAAGTAATTAATATCTTTATATCTCTGTGATATGTGTACATTGAAGCAAAAGTATAATTTAGTATATAAAGTAATGAAACACTTAAAAAATGTCATCGTAATATTTATTATTGTGCATTTATTACATTGTATTTATTTAGCGTATGGCACCCCAAACTACATTACAAGTTTTTAATTTATAATTTTCTGTTATGACTGTCCAAGTATGGTACTGCATCAGTGGTGAATTTTAAACAGTGATAATAGTTGAATAGTAGAGATGACATAGGTAATGTGTCACAGACACTATCATGATGGTTGCGTTTCTCATTTGTAGTTTTATAGGATGTGTCTTAGTCCCAAATCTACCGTCCGTACTTAAGCATGAGTTTGACTCAAGTCGAATATTTGGCTGCGTATGTTCTATACACCTATATGCACGCAACCAAATATACGACTTGACTGGAACTCATGCTCAAATTCGGACTAGAGATTCGGGCATAAGACACATTAATTCGATAGTTCGAAGTTGAGCAGGAGTTCGGCTCAAGTCGTATATTTGGCTGCGTATTTTCTATACACCTTTATGCACGCAGCCAAATATATGACTTGAGTCAAACTCAATGTTCAAGTACGAACTATAGATACTATCAGTCAGGAGATCACAATATTATCTTACTGCCAGTATGTGTTAGTTCATTTAGCATTATCCAGGGTGCACCACGAGGAGGCAAACTAACTTTACACCCCATTTATTAAATAATTCTCTCTCATAAGTGGAATCTGGTAACTATATTATCAATACTTAATGTAGCTGCTTGGCATTGATAGTGATACGATTCAAAAATTGTATGCTTTAGAAGAGGAGTGTTTTAAGTTTTATATTATTGAAGATATCAAACGCAGAACAATTATTATTGATTATTGCAATAATCAGTAATTATGTTATTGATTATTTTGAATTTTATGCAACACTTTTTTGCAATAGAAACAAATTTGAGATTTTTCGAGTTGTGTCACTATTAATTGAGTTATGTGTGATGTGGAATACATATTGTTATAAAGAAATAGCTTTTACGACTTCTGAATATTTCTGCAATATTTCGACCTGTAATAAGAAATGGCAGCATGCCATATCTATGCTATAACATACTAAATTGGTTTCGAAATCAAAAATATTAATCGTGGTTTTTTCTTTCTTACCCCCACCCCACGAGCTAGATACATCGCGTCGCATCAAAACTGAATAGAATAGACGACTATTTAAACAACTATTAAAACAGACAACTAATTTATATATTTAAATATTTACATAATATGTTGATCAAAAATTATAATGTTTTTGATGTCAATTAAGATGGGCCAAACGAACATCATATGGTATTCTAAGACCAAATGCATATAAGAACTTGCATGGCTAAAGTTATGGATGTTTTAGATGTTCTGAAAGAACTATGTAAAGATATTGAAAAATATTTTGCAACTCCTGTCTCTTAAAAAATCTATAGAAATTTACAAAATTAAATTTATTTTGATGAATTAGGAAAAAGCTTTAATTAAACTATCAGATAAAGCGTTGAAATAAACAACAGTTTATTTGAAATGCATATAAGAACTTGCATGGCTTAAGTTATGGATATTTAAGATGTTCTGAACGAACTATGTAAAGATAATAAAAAATGTGTCGCAACTCCTGTCTCTTAAAAAACCAATAGAAATTAACAAAATTTAATTTATTCTGATGAATTTTAAAAACCTATAATTAAACTATCAGATAAAGCGTTGAAATAAACAACAGTTTATTTGAAGAACCTCTGAATTATTACAGTTATCAACTTTCTTCAAATATCTTAGAAGTAACAATACCTTCGGCGGATATGGTGTAATAAGAAGAAAAACATGAAGTGGTTACTTCTAAGATGTATGAAGTAAATTTGGTAATCACCTATGAAAATGTGAAAATATGCCAGAAATGCAAAATTGGTCCAGTTCCTACTATAAAACGAAAATTATATCATTTAATAAAATCTGATATAGACAGCACATGACTTTTACCTTATATTAAATTTTATGAAAATAAATAATTGAAATTTTCAGTAACAATTCTTTGAATAATACTATTCGGTTAACTATTACTCTTATTAGGCATAGGTATAGGCAACAATCGATATTACAGTGAAGCCTCTGCTTAACGGACATGGATGGTGCGAATGAAACTGTCCCTTGTAGAGAGGTTTTATAAATATGTTAGAATATAAATCATATGAAAAATGAAAAATAAAAACAACATTATTATGTAGTATACAATACAACATTTTATTTAAAATACAATTTATTTTTATACAATTTTACAATATGTACATTATTAGTAATATTATTTTTAGTATTACTTACTAGTAATATTACACTGGTCGACCAATTTTGAGGAATGTGTTGTCCCTTCAATATAAATCCATTTTTCGGAGAGTATTTACTATGCATATGTACGAAATGCAAAAATTGTTGGAGGTCATTTTTTTACATTGTTTTTCCACACTTAGTTACAAAAATACGTTCCCAGTTTAATAAAAGCTTAGAAAAGTGATACCAGTAACTGTCAAACTGAAATTTGAATCCACTATTGCTATAAAAAATAATCAGAATCGTTCTTGTATCGCGAAAACAATTAAGTTACATATTTTGCAAGAATTGGAATATCTCAAAAACCTGATGTCCTAGAAAATTATTTTTTACGTTTCCGAAATCAACAAAAAGAGTTCTATCGGATTCAGCTATTTTTGTCTATGACAAAAATTGTGTTGACCAGTGTTATTTGTAAATATAAATAATTTTCTCAGGAACATTGCAATAATATGTGAAAATACATTATACTTTTAAATGAATTATTTATTATAGTTTGGTATGAAAAAGTCAAGAATTCTGTTTGTTTCTAGTTGTTGAGTTTTGTCTTGCGCACTTCTGATTCCACGTGAATCATTAATTGTAAAAACTTTTGTGCAGCCACCAACTTGCTTCACCGAGATTTTTAATTTCACAATTGTGTACATGTCAATCTTCGTCATCGCAATGTTCTGATGGCCCATTATTTTCTTGATAGTCCCTAATACACCAACATTTTCTTGCAGCGGCATCCTGTTACTGTACGTTGAGGATAATTTCAAAGAACATTCCTAGATTCCGGATTACACATCTTTATTGTCCGTTGAATAGAGATAAATTTCAAGGAAAAAATCTTAATAGTATCTAATCCTACAGTCAATTTCAAAGAAAATCCCTAAGTAGTCATGCTCACATAAATCTAGTACAAAAAATTTGACATTGCTGTATAAAATTGCTATTGTAACCTAATTTCTTGTGCTAGATTTGTGTGAGCATCACTGTACCTCATTAGACGGTCACGTGCTTCCTCTTTATTGTCCGTTGAATAGAGATAAATTTCAAGGGAAAAATCATAATAGTGCCCAATCCTACTATCCGCTTCCGTTCTTCAGAGGGGTCTGTTGTTGAGAGGCATTAGCACCTGGAAGGTTGTATTTGTGTATTTGGGGAATCGATATATGTCCGTTCGAGTGAGGCGTCCGCTATTCCAAAGCGTCCGTTAAGGGAGGTTTTACTATAGTATTTTATACACTAAGGTTGTGTACTATACAATTTTAGCCGCGAGGTGCTTCGCGCCGATTCATGAAATTTTGAATATTATTTCACAGAAGATAAGAGTACAAAAGTACTTACATTATAGAAGTTGTTATATTAAGTTATATTAATTATATTAGTTACCAACATTACACACACTAAGTTTTAGAGACCATAATTTCAGGATGTATCAAAAAAGTTACATGGTAAAAAATGTACTATTTTGTTTCTGCTTATATATGAACAAATTCTTGAAGTCGTTTCAGGAGTGCAACAATTGCTTTAGAGTGCGTATTTGAATTTATCTCAGGCTGCTTGCAAAGTACTACTTGGACATGGAACTTTTGATGGTAGATTATACCACGAGATAATAATTATAGCCATTAATGCGAGTAGTATACTCACCTTTATCGTCGACTAAATAGGCTAGTAGAACATTTTCTAAAAACGATTTTGCGTTGATTCAAAGACGCCATTTATTGAAGGTTGCGTACGTTTTATTGTAAATGGAATTCCATGTTTCCTGAATCAAGGTAGATGTTGTTGCTGTAGCTAGTTATATAAATTCTGGAGGTGTACAAGTAAAAACTCATCATTTTCATCCGTCTCAATACAAATACACAAACACTACGCGTTTGACAGTGACACTTGTGAGTTTGTGTATTGATTAATGACTAACACTATTCGTTATTGCTTAATGACTATTAATCCCTAGTCATTATTCCCTAAGGAAATAATGACTAGCATTATACTGCAAAATCCTCAAGTATAATACATTATAAATTAGTCGTAGATAAACTATTTTAGTACTCTTTATAATTTAGAGTTAAATCTGCAGAATATATTGTTGCAAAACATATACAGAGCCCTAATTCATGACATTTCTAAACAAAAAACATTTTCAGACCTTCTTGAAGAATTAAATCCAATAATATGTCCATTATTTACCAACATGCTTAATTGCTTTATATTTCAATTTATCTCAAGCTGCTTGCAAAAGTACTACTTGGACATGAAATGTTTAAAGAATTTTAGTGCTCTTTATAATGTGAGTTAAAACCTGCAGAATATATAGTTGCAAAACAAAATTACGGAGCCCCAATTGATGAAATTTCTAACGAGAATCATTTTCAGAAGTTCTTAAAGGATTACATCTAAAATGTGTCCATTTTTGACCAAAATACTTAAAAAGTAATTTAAAAACGTGTTTTAAGACGCCTTAAAATGTATTATAGAACTACAAAAGGTCAACAAATATTACCAAATTTGGCATATGTTGGGCAATAAAGAAAGTCAATTAAGTTTCATATATGTGGAGCAAATTATTGATAAGTTGCCTCAAATGTATTTAGTATTTAGATAAAGTATTTAGAATAGTATTTAGATCCATTCTGATTATAGGTGAATTCATCAGGTGAAGTCAGCACTATCAGGTAGTATAAAGTCAAACTTTAGTTTACATGAAGAAGTTTCGACCATATGGATAGTTTTCTCGGTGTGTGAATAAAGATTTGGGTGCTGATGACGATCCCTCTGTCGAAACTAGTCCATGTAAGCTAAAGACTACCTTTATACTACCTGCTAGTGCTTACCTCATCTGTTGAAAGTTATTTAAGTTTAATTTCTGTGGAGCAAATGATTGATAAATTACGTCAAGTGAGCAACAGATGAAATACTTTATTACCACTGGCAGTGGTAATAAAGTGGCAGCCTACCACTGGCAGGCACTGTTTTTAAGTTGACTGATTTATATTTTATTCTGACCATTAAACTTTATAGAATAGTTGTACTGTCTATATTTATAAATAAAACACTTTGTGAGTTACTTTGTGAGTATCACATAAATTTATTTTTCCAATCGCATTGTTAAAATGCTCGCATTGTTATGTATATTGAATCTCATCGTTAAAACTACACTTTAATCGAATGGGTGAATAAAATGTTTACATTTTCACTGTATTCACTATAACCATTGACAACTTGAATAAAGTAAAAAATTAGGTAAATTCGCACTATCCTTGAAATTTTCGTTGTCACCTGACAATGTGACACTTCACGCAAATTCTTCAATTCTGATCACGGATTGGAAAAAAATCTTATAAGATACACGTGACTATAGCAATTTTATTCATTTATACCATGAATAGCTATTATTTGTGGCTATAGTTTCGACTACTTATGTAATCAATGATTACCGAATGTATCACGAAGTAAACGCCACTACAATTCAAAATATTGTCTATATTTGTTTTATTTTTACATTTTTGTAAACAAAATTTGCGCCCCCTCCATATGAGAACTCTAGTTTTGTTGAAACGACAAATGCATTGAAATTGATTACAGTTTAATAATAGGAACCTGCAAGAATATTAGGTAATAAATATAATCATAATAGGTATTCGCAATAAACGGCCTAAAGATAGAGGATGGCATCAGGACCATGTGTGAAATAGAGAGGTCTGCTTACCTAAAGATCTATAACGGCAGATAAGTGATGTAATCTGAGATCGTATGGTTCTTTGACTGAGAGTGGTGTGGTTCACAAAAACAACAAAGGGCTACTTGACTCACAAATCATGCTTATATGGCGGTCACAATTCCCGTATTTTATCGACTTCGTCGTAGACAAATACTTAACCAACCAACGTGCGATCTTTCAACGATTGATTTGATTAATTAATGTTCGTCAACACGAAACCCGGCACACAGAGAGAAATTGAATTAATTAGCGCACCTGGGGCGCCACCGCAGACAATTTTGCAACCATCGCTGTGCGTAAAAATTATAACGTTACAACATGTTAATGTTTCTCAATCATTTTTTTTTCTCTTTCTTACCTCTTGCATAAATTTTAAATTTACACAATACTTGCCCCTTATAATATTATGTAAGTATATGGCATTATATGAGTGTTTTTTACTGGGAATAAGAGATTATGTGTAACCCCCAATAAACGGCCATGTTAGTGTGCTAAACGTTAGAAATTCTGGAACTTATTTACTGAATTTGACATGATTAGGATATGTAGAACGAATAACTTTTATTTTTTGTTCGATGGCATGTTACCTGGTGTGCGTCCCGAGTGGTTTGGTGAGTGAATACCCGACTTGCATCCGAAGAAATTTCAAATTGGCCAGCTACTGAATAATGAAATGGCTAACCCCCACAGTCCAGGGAAACTTTTCCGGTCGCATTTGACTACGGTCACACGTCCCCACGATCGATAGTCTTCTGTTTCCCGAAGTGTCATCGGGGTAGTAGAGGTGAACGTGCGGGGATCCCCTGAAATGTAATTTTCGCCGCCGTTCGAAAAGTTATAATTTATTCGGTCCCCGGACGGCCCCGGTCGAAATATTATTACCCCGGATTGCATAAATAGTGCGGGGGGTGTGCGGCGAGTGCATTTACAATCGGCAACGGCCCCTTCCGCCAATTTATCTAACCGGAAGTTCCGGGGCTTTTATTCCATCCAGGCCCCGGGCCCCCGCCCGAATCGGTCGCCGCGATGCCATTTTCTGCATTATGGATGAAGTTATAATGCGACCCGTCAGTTTTATATTTCATTAGACCCCCGGGGATTGTGCGGGCGCTCTTTTATAAAAGTTTAACCCAAATTTCGCCCCCCCGTAAAGTTTTTCATATTGATTCTGAGGCGCGCATTAATTCCGGATTGGCGCCCGTTTAACTTCGCGCGAAAATTGATATCGATCCGCGGGATGAATTAATTTCTGTGCACGGATTCGATTAGCGGAAAAGGCTGCTATCTGGAAACGGTTGCTATCGTAGTTAGATAATCTGGAGATTACTGGTCGCCCGCTAGATTGACGACACCGCACGGGGCATACACGTGTCTGCGGTCTCGTCCCTTGTAATTAGTGCGCCCCGGGATGATACTGATACTGACCACTGATAGTATTGGGCATAGCACACATACACCGTTGCTCAACGTATTACGCTTTACAGTGCAGAGCTGTATAAACAATGTACTGTGCACATACAATAGCAGTGGAAATTTCAGAACTTGCAATTCAGTCAAATATCACAACCAAAGCGCCGATTTATAAGCATAAAAAATAAGCGCTTAAAAATGCATAAAAATATTAGAAAATAAGCATATAAAATAGCATAAAGATTAGAATAAGCACAAAAACGCAGAAAAGCATGAAAAGACATATTTTGTTTTTTATGAAAATACAGAAAAACAAAACAAAACATAATTTTATTAACAAGAACGCACTATAGGTAGATAAAAGTAATATTTTAATAACATAGGTTTTGGTGATTATTATTATTAACAATAATAATTAATAACAAATAATGATTACTGCTCATTTTGAAATGAACTAATCTAAATTTTCAACGGAAAATCCCATTCTCCTATCACTGAGCACATTTTTTAAGTGTGAAAAGCTTCTCTCACATCCACATTTGTAATCGGTGCATATTTAAATTTGGGAACAATTGTAATATATATCAGCAAATCTTCCGCGAAATCTCATTTTAAAACTGTTGATATTTTTTGTAACACGCCAATTTTTCATAAAACTGCATCACATTTTTTTTAATCTCTCCTATAGATCTTCGTACGTTTGAGACGTCGTTCCTAAAATCTTCAACTATTTGAACCGCATCTACCAAAGTTGTGTCCTTTGCTTGGAGTTTATCAATCGCTTTGCTTACGAAAGTGTAGTTGGTTTTTAGGAATGCTAAATTTTGTACAACCCTCCTATCTATAAGAACTTTGTGGCATTCTTTAATTGCCTCTGACACATTTGCGGGAAACTCTAGCACAAGCTCCTTAAATAAATCGAAAGGGTCGGCATAATAGCAGGCGCCATCTAGCCACGTACCCCATCTTGTTATAACCGGTGCCGGAGGAAGAGGTACATTTGGCATTCTTTCCCTAAACATTTCAACCTTCAGTGGAGCTTTTAGGAAAATTTTCTTCCCGGTTTTTATCAAATCATTGACCAGGGAAAATTGAGTCTAATCGTTTCAACAACTCGATTAAAACCATGTGCCAAACAGCTGCAATGCATTAATTGCTCATAAAATACTTTTTAATTAGAATATGCCTTCAACATATATGCAGCGGCATCATCAGAAAGCATCAAAAATAATTTATCATTTGGTACGAGCTTTGACAAAAAAAATGTGTTAATCCATCGTGAACGAATTTGGCAACGGTATTGCCATTTGTTTTTTCTAACTGCTTGGAACTAATTAAAAATGCATTGGTGGAGTCTTCGGTTAATGTTCCTATCATTAAATGGGCGATGTACCGACCACATGAATCACTACTTTCATCTACACAGAACCATATGTAATGGTTGCCAATTTTCTTGTTTATTTCCTCAATAGTGTGTTTATATACTTGCTCGGCATAGTTTTTGCGAATGGTTGATTTGGCAGGAATATGTCTACCGGTGTATTTTTGTAAAAAGATTTAAACATACTATTATCTTGTTTTTTAACGGAATATTAGAAGATACCATCGTATTGCATAAATCAAAGTAAAATTCCTTTTCATTCTGAGTAGAAGAACTCGCAAAAGACTCGGAAATAGTTTGCTGGGTACTCAGGGTACTGCTTGCAGATTTGTGTTTTTTTAATTTTCCAGGTGAACTGTTGTTTTGATATGTTGTGTTATGTTAATTTTTTTCTCGCAGTTAATCTACAACATAATACATGCTTGTACCTAGGCCAATAGCAACACAAAATAAAACTTACCGGTTTGATACAAGCCCTGCAAATTAATTTGCCGTTCTCATATTTTAATTCAGAATGTCCACGTATCCATTCAGCGACGGAAGGTTTTACTTTCAGCATTTTATACAAGAAAACTTATAAACACGTAATACACACAAGGCACAAGCACAGCGCACTGAAGATTGAGATAAATTGGACTGAATTGATAGAACACTTGCCCCTGATGCGTTCTGTGCACGTAAAAATAGGGTAATCCCCGAAATAATCAAGCTTTGTTTACCAAATATCACGTACGCACGCTCGCTTTGTTGATGATTTTGTGATAACCAAGCACTCTAGAAGTAACGGAGTAATATTTATACTGAAGTCTCATTACAATAATGTGCGACAAAATATATTCCTAGCTAATATAAATAATATGCTATAGAATTGAGAAATAAGCAAATAAGCACAACAAATAAGGAAATACGCACAAAAAATGCATTAAAGCAATTATAAGCTTAAAAACTGAAAATATGCATAAAAGCACAAAATAAAATTTGTCACTTTACTTCATTTGCTGAAATTCGTATAGATACGAGGTCATTTTGGTCTGCTTTTAAAACTGATGTATAGCATACCTAGAAATCCGCGCCTTGATCGCAACTTGTGTAAATTTTAGTATTGACTGGCTCATTTGAATGTGCACATGTCGCCTCTGGGCAGCAGGTAGAGAGCTGGGGGTTATATAACGAAAGTAAGGTAGAATTCAGACGAATTTGCACTTAATCTTGTGGGTGGACAGTTCAATGTTAATATATCACAGTTGGCAAAACGTATCGACGCCGGCTGAGCGGACTAGGTTCAGGCGGAACTGCACCAACCGGCTATTCATTACACCATTGTGTCGATTACTCATTGACATCGCACCGCAACGCCCGGCTCCGACAAAAATACCTACAAATCTCTAACAAGGCCAACACTGTTACAATTTATAACTATCTTCGTAGATTTATTTGCGTATACAGCTGTATCCTGTATCCAGTGCACAGTTCACATATAGCGAATAGGTAACTCGTCTAGGAAATATAAATAAATGCTATTTTTTGTATTTGATGTTAATATATGATTCATACTCCCATTTACCACAGAATTGTGTAGGGATCTTTTAAATTTTGTTATAGTTTTGTTTAGTTTAAACCAGGGTTTCCGAACCTGGGGGTAATTACCCCCCGGGGGGTAAACACACTATTCTTCAGGGGTAAAAGAGAACAATTTGTTAACCGAAGGCTGAATCCTGAGTCACGGCGCATCACGCATGCGGAATCCGCCGCGCTCGAAACAAATACTCGACATGTATATACCTATATAAACCTGTCCGAACTGAGAGCGGGCGCGCACACGATAAGGCGCATTATCGCATTTGCCTCAGCCTACCGTGCCGTATGGCAGTTTGAGATTCAAACAAGTTGTATACGTTCGCTTTTCCAGTCTTGAAGTAATTACATATATTATTTACGTTTTTGAAGGGAAGTAGTAACAAATAATGATAATTAATTATAAGTAGTTTTTGTTTCTCAATATTCTAAAATGTAATTTATTTTTTATTTTTTCCTTATATATTTTTTTAGGTGGTTTTAGCGCTCATATAAAGAAGCATTTTTACAATGGAGTTTTACGAATATTCTAGACAGGAATATAGAAAAGCCGTAGTGTGTTCTGTGTAATAAAGTGCTTAATACAGTTCAGTTTACAGTTTACAGTGTACAGTTTAATACAGTAGAGTTCACAAAGAGTTTGCAGGCAAATATATCGATTTTTTCAAGAGAAAAGAGAGTATTCTGAAGTCTTCACGATTGGATTCCACAAGAAATATGCAAAAAGGAAATGAATCGTGTCTTCAAGCATCATATCAAATTTCTTATCGTATTGCTGTGAACAAAAAACCCCACACTATAGGAGAGGATCTCATCAAACCTTGTTTGTGTGATGCAGTATCACTCGTCATTGGCGAGCAACATGTGGCTAAGATAAAACAAATATCACTTTCAAATACAACAGTTCAAAGTCGCATTTCAGACTTGAGTAACGATATTATGGCAACCGTTATTGATGAAATGAAAGGAAGTTCTATGTTTGCGCTGCAATAGATGAGTCCACAGATGTAGCTTCGTGTTCACAACTACTGGTATTTACACGTAATATTAAAGATGACTGTGTAAAAGAGGAATACCTGTTCTGTAAGTTCTTGTCCACCACTACACGTGGAAAAGACGTATTCGAAACGCTGAAACAGTTTATTGAGGAAAATGGTCTGGACTGGTCAAAGCTGGTCGGCATTTGTACAGACTTCATGATGCCTTCAATGATGGGTGTCCGTTCTGGATTTCAAGCACTCGTGAAACAAGTTGCTCCTCAAGTGTTATCCTATCATTGTCTCATACATCGCTACGCTTTGGCTGTTAAGATGCTTCCACCAGAATTACTAAGCACGTTGAGTGACATAGTGAAAATTGTGAACCATGTTCGTGGCAGTGCAATAAACACGAGAGTATTTAAAGTTTTATGTGATTAAGTTGGTGCCAAATATAACTCTCTTTTGTATCACACAGAGGTACGCTGGTTATCACGAGGCAGAGTTTTGAACCGGGTTTATGAGCTCCGTGAAGAAATAGCATTATTTTTTTTTGAATTATTTTTTGAAAAACAGAAAACACGGTAAGAAAAAGAGTATCTGTCAAACATAAAAGACAAAACATTCGTCGTTAAACTGACGTATCTTGCTGATTTCTTCAGTGAAATCAACAATCTGAATATTTCTTTGCAAGGGAATATGACGAATATTTTGACAGCGCAGGATAAAGTTGCTAGTTTTATACGTAAATTAGAACTTTACCAAGGCAGAGTGCAAGCTGGCGATGTGTCGATGTTTACACTACTCTGTGAACAATTGGTAAATACCGAAGAAAACAAAATCACATTTGGAAATGCCGTGGATCAACATTTATCTGCAGTAATTGAGTCACTGAAGCAATACTTTCCGGATTTAGATAATCGTCAGTCCAACTCTTGGATATTATGACCATTTTCTACTGATGATGACATTATTAAAGACGAAGATGTAGCGGCCAAAGTAGAATTTCTTGGACTGCGCGAGAATAGTACTTTCAAAGTAGAATTTCAAATGTATGATCTAAGCAGATTTTGGATTAAAGCAGGTGCCGAATATCCTGTTATAGCTAACAGAGCTTTAAAAATGATAGTACCTTTTGCCACCACTTACAGATGCGAGAGTGATTTTTCAACTTTAGTTTCATTGAAAACAAAGGCCAGAAACCGTCTCAATGTGGAACATGACATGAGATGTGCTTTAAGTGACACTAAACCTAACATAAAAAAACTTGTAAACGCAAAACAATTTCAACCCTCACACTGATTATTATTATTAATTCATAGTTAAAATATCGTAATATTGTTGTGTTTTTATATAGCCACAATGTATCCAGTTTTCTGACTAACTGCTGGGCAATGACAACTTTGTAATTAATAAACATTAGAATTCGCTTGCATTGAGTGTTTTTATAACATTTTAAAATTGGGGTAAAATTTGATTTCCTAACAGGTTACAGGGGTAGCAGTATTATAAAGGTTAGGAACCACTGGTTTAAACTATCTCATATACAAATTTAGTCCATTCTTTCTTGTTTCTTGATAGTAGTCTTGCTTCCGTCCAGGTTTTTCCTCTTTTCTTCAGTATAAAACGGAGTATGTTCTTCGCCGAATTTCCTATCTCTGTACTCGGTTCTTGGTAATTAGTCGGTCGTCTCTCTCCCACATCACATGATATAATATTGTCCCTCCTTGTTTCGGGATTCATCGCAGAGCGGAGCACACACGGCGGTAAAAGGCTGCGACAATAAACACCTTCGAATCTACATTTGCAATTCAAAAGTACAGTGTACAGTGATCCAAAATATAAACAGTACATACTACAGGCTATACAGGCCAATTATTTGTTTGATTGTTTGAAATCTGACTTGTAAGTACATCTAATTTGCTTATTTTTCATTTTATATCAAAAAAACTGTTTCATTAGGGCAATTTTTTCAATGTTGAAACTTGATAGGTTTTCTTACTTACATAGTTACATAGTTTACATAGAAATGTCCAGATACATTCCAAACACGCTATAATTGTATTGTTTGTGGTTTGTTTAGTACCTTTCGTTTATTTTCCTACCTTGTAGATCTAATTCGTACAAATGGAAGATGGTAGAAAGCGTTTAGGCGGATGGGAATACAAAAAAAAGTCAGAGGACAAACAAAGAAAACAAAAGGAAATCTTGGAGAGAACTAAAAAATGGATTCCTTCTTCACCAAGAATGTTCCGCAACCACCTATTGAAGAATTCGAAGATAATATACCCAGTACATCAAATGAGACGCATGTCCTTTCGGCTTTGTGCAAGGATGAAGATGCTAGAGTAAACCGTGATTAACGGAAGCATAAGAAGGATCAACCAATATTATCGTTATTATCGTTATCGTCTCAAGCTTTTAAATTTAACGAAGACCCTGCAAAGTAGATTATTAATAATGAACTCATCGATGTTGTTGCTCGAAATGGCTACTCTGAAAATGCAGATTCTGATTTTCAGAATTCAAGACGAGTCTACAAAGATCAAACACGTCTTTTGAGTTCAACAATCTTCAAATGACAGCTTCAGAATGGCGAAGTTTCAAGCCAAAAATATATAATCTATTCTGAAACAAATGATAGTATTTACTGTGGGCCTTGTCGTTTATTATCTAAAGCGGGTACATCCTTTTGCACAGATAAAGGATTCAATGATTGGAAAAACGTGAAACTGTGCATAGAACAGCACGAAAGATCTATAGATCATAAAACTTCTGTAGTTGCTCTCAGGGCAAGGGGTTCCAATAAGATTTAAGCAATATACTGAACACAGAGATTACCCAAGAAAAACATTATTGGACGGAAGTTGTCATCATCGTAAGAAAGTTAACAGATCATGGTCTTTCGTTGAGAGGTTCTGATGAAGTACTTGGATCATGTCACAATGAAAACTCTTTAATGGCAGTGGAACTATAGGCCGAATTTGATCCATTCTTGAAGGAACATCTGAAGAATTATGGAAGACCAGGTAGCGGTAAAACAAATTATCTTTCGTGTACGACGTACGAAAAAGTGGTACATATAAAGGCTCAGAAGTTATATCTGCCAATGTAAGGGCAGCTAAATATTTCTCCATAATTGTGGATTCAACACGAGAAATCTCACCATATAGATCAGTTATCGATTGTCATGAGATATGTCCAAGAATGTGGAACACCAATAGAGGGATTCCTAACATTCACACCAAATACTGGACATAAATACGAGGAATTGTACCCTGCTATATCTAACACCTCGGCATCTCTTGAAATTCATTTAGACGATTGTAGAGACCAGTCGTACATAATACTGTGAACATGTCAGGAGCCTATACCGGTCTCCAAGCACGAATTAAGATTGCAAACAAATTTGCTGAATTTATACCGTGTTCAGCTCATTTTCTGAATCTACTTGATACTTGGGCGGCTAGTTGTTGTAATCAATCTACAAATTAATTTACATTTCTTCAAGAAATCTACAATTCCTTTTCGGCATCCACGATGCGTTGGAGAAATTGAAGAAGAACGATGTAGAAATATAACACCAAAGAGTCTATCGTCCACGAGATGGTCATGCAGAGATGACGTCTGCAAGGTTTTATTGAAGTCTTGGACAGACATTCACGATACTCTGAAATTAATCTTAAATGCCCGTGCAGAGAAGGCGATTACGAAGTCAGAAGCAGGGAGATTAATTAAGAGGACGGCCAGATTTGAAACTGCGTTTATAACTGTTTTTTGGAGTAGTATCCCGAATTGTATCAATGTAGTCAGTAAAAAACTACAACAGGAATACGCAGATCCAAGGATTTGGTTATCAATTTGTACAAATCCTTAATTCAATTTATTTCATCTTGCCGTGAAAACTGCACAATCTACTTATCTATCTTCACAATCTGTATGAAGAGAAGGCCAAGGGGCTGATTGGTAAGCAGAACTATACTGCAAGCGAAAAGCGTACCAGGAAGAGAAAGCGACATTTCGATGAAAGTGATGATGATGAAGTTTATTCGGTGCTAAGGATGATTTCAAAATAAACGTATTCCTTACAATTCTAGATCGATTAATCTGGGAATTGGACCGTCAAACTGTGCGTACGACAGAGTGTTCATAATTTGCTAAGTTCTTTTTAAATTTCGCGAACTCTCTGTTGGAAAAATAAGGAGTGAAGCATTAAAATTATGTGAAATTTATTCACAGGATATTTCAAACGATCTTGTTGAAGACATCCTGACCTCAAAGAGTAGTTGGAGTCAAAGAAAGTTGGAACTAGAAGATAAGAGACATGTAAATATCCACAATATGTGCAACTGGATTATAAATCGGAATCTGCTTGATATTTTTTCTAACATCGATATAGTTTTAAGAATATACAAATCAATGGCAGTAAGCAATTGCTGTTTGGAACGTTCGTTATCATGCTTGACACGAATTAAAACATACTTACGCTCAAGTATGTCCGAAAGCAGATTGAACGGTTTAGCGTTTTTTTTTTCAAATCAATCTTACACTGCCAATTCGATTTTATTTAACAATGTGATTAAAATTATCGTTGAGAATAAATTTAGACGAAAAGTGCAATGCAACGAAAGATGATTTCTATTTAGTTGAGTTGTTCTCTTTGGTTTCTCCCTTCTTAAGTTTAAAATTGAGTTCCATAGGTGTTACCACTGGATGGCAGTTCCATCGTGAACTTTCTTAACATCCAACTTAGATATTATTTTTGATTTATTTTAATAATTTCGTTTTTCGCATTTTGGATAATATTGATTCCTAGGTAGTTCGACGTTAAACCCTGATCTTTCAGTTTAAAGTTTTAGATAATACTTCCTTTAAAATTGTTAGTTGGTGTTCATTTGATCCTAGTATTTGTGGATCATCAACATACAGTAATTCGTACATTATAGACAAAAAAATCAGGAAAATTGAAGAACCAAGACTGGAGGAATCGCAAAGCGGGTTCAGAAAAGTTCGAAGCATATCATCTCAATACAACAGATAATAGAGAAAACCAGAGTACAGAAAAAAAAGGTATGTTTGGGAATCATCGATTTTGAGAAAGCTTTCGACAGTGTTAAAAGGGAAAAAAATATGGGAAATTCTAGGAGACAAAGGAGTAAACGACAAGACAATCAAACTAATTAAGCAAATGTATGAAACAAATACAAACACGGTGATATACCAGAACCAACTCTCACTGCATTTGAAACGAATGGAGGATTAAGACAAGGAGGAGGTCTGAGTCCATTACTGTTAATAACCTACATGGACGAAATAATAAAAGGGTGCACCAAAAAGACAAAAAAACTAGTAGTCGGACATAGAATCATGAACAAAGTTTCAATATCAGAAGGAGCTTTCGCAGACGATGTGGTATTAATAACAGAAAGAGAGGTAGACCTACGGGAAAGCCTATATATATATATATATATATATATATATATATATATATATATATATATATATATATATATATATGGAGCGAAACTGTCAAGGACTATGGAACGATACTACTTAAAGATAAAACAAAAGTAATAATGATAGGGGAACAATAAACGATGATATAACGATCGATGACATGAAAATAGAATAAGTAGAAGCTTACAAATATCTTGGAGTAAAATTTGAAAGGGATGGTAAACAGGAAAAGGAAATAAACAGTAGAATCGAGAAATCACACAAAGTATATCATGCAATGAACAAAAAACTATTAGCTAAGAAGGAAGGGTCAAGAAAACCTTAAATTGACGTATTTAAAGCTGTATACAGAGCTATCCTAACGTTCGGTTATGAAACCTGGATCCTATCAAGAAATGAGAAAAGCAGACTACAGGCAATAGAAATGAAGTTTTTGAGAAGAGTAAGGGGAGTAACGACGATGGACAAGATAAGAAATTCTGACATCAGGGAAGAACTGCAATTAGAAAATATTTTTGATTTATTTTAATAATTTCGTTTTTCGCATCTTGGATAATATTGATTCCTAGGTAGTTCGATGCTAAACCCAGATCTTTCAGTTTAAAGTTTTTACATAATACTTCCTTTAACATTGTTAGTTGGTGTTCATTTGATCCCAGTATTAGTAGATCATCAACATACAGTATTCGTACAGTTTGTCTGTTTCTGTAGTTTTTGTGAATAAAAGGTATATGGTAATACATACAGTTTGTCTGTTTCTGTAGTTTTTGTGAATTAACAGTAGTATTTTTTTTATCTTAAGAATCCGTTCTCATTCATAAGTAAGTTAGAGTAAGAATCTCTTATTCAAATATCTACGGGATTTCTTCAGACCGTAAATTTATTTGTTTAACTTACACACTTAACTTAACTTAACTTCCATTTCTTCAGGTAAATCCATGTATACAAAAATGCACTTCTAACGTTTATCTGGTATATGGGTACTTTCATATGGTTGCCGATAGCTAATAACATTCTAGACGTACGTAGTTTTGCTATGGGTGAGTATATTTTGGTAAAGTCTATGCCCCCCTTCTGTTGGAATCCTTTGGCCAGCAAACGAGCCTTATAGTATAACTATAGTTAACTAGTGAACTGAAACACTGATGTATTGTTTTCTTTAAGGATGTGTAGTTCAACTGCAATCGCTTCTTTCCAATGTGTTCTATTTTTACCTGCTACAGCTTCATTATACGTCACCGGTTCGTCTTCATCTAAAACGCCAATAAGACTGATTTCATATTCATCTAACTTACTTGCCTTTCTTAGAGTATTTTTGTCCCTCGGAACCCTTCATTAGTTCACTTTTTCCACTTATTCCTAATGAACTCGCTCTCCTTCAACTTCTTGTTTATCATCTGTTGGAGTTTCAGACTGATAACTTCTCTTAATATACGTGTGTTGTATTTCTTCTTCGTATTAAGCTTTTTTCGTATTTCTTCTTCGTTTTCCTTTGTGTTGTGCGGACCAAATAAAACATCTCGTGCATACATAATTCTAGCTTCTTTTAGGTAGTAAATCCTGTAGGCTTTGCAGTTCTGTGCATATCTCACAAACAATCCATTTCTTGTTTTTATATCCCATTGTTTTCGTTTTTCCTCCTTTTAATGGGAACGTACATGTAGACAGCTAAAAGGGAGTTTAATGTACGGTGGTTTCAGGTTCGAGCCCAGACTTAAGTGCGGCGGTATCTACTCTTAGTCGTTATCAAAGTTGTTCCGGTATTAAGTTATGGAAAACACAATCTAATCTATCAGAATCGTCCAAAAAGTGAAAATCGATATCTTGGTGTAGTAGGTCTTACTGCGGACGCTCTGAGCTTCTCTCTTATCTTGTTAGTTTCTTCATACGTTGGTTTGTTTTCGCACAAATTCCAAAAGAAAACTCTACTTTCACAACGTTTAATTTATTTATTGACATTCAACAACATATTAAGCGTCTGTTAAGAGGTTCAATAATTACAGATCAAAATAAGTAGTTATTCATAATTGTACACCGAGTTATACAATCCTACTTGCCATCACTTTTCACAATCTTACCAACTTAAAACATTTTCTCGTCACCCCAATACTTATAAATCCCATATATTTGCAGAGCTCGCTAAATAATATTTCGTGATTATCAGTTCGTGGAATCATGAACATGCTCCCCCCACATTGAAGATACATGCTTCAAATTGCATTATATGTTCCTAGATTCTCATTCTACGCTGATTGATTATTCTATAGCACTAAAATTTAAAATCGTACTAATTGTTATCATAAATATGATAAAAATTTACTTTTGTTGCATTACGGCTATTTCGCAATCGCGGCCATGCACTCACCAACAAATGAGATCATATTTCAGCCCATTAACAGGAAGATTAATTACACCACTGCATCGGGACCCACAAACACTGAAAGCCATCCATTCGATCGCACTTCCCAAAAAGTGCACATGCATTGCACCAGGGGGGCGGGCGGCCTCCGCCGGAAACGGCGCCGCTGTCCGGAATAAATCAGCCCAATTACACCCAAATATCCGCATATTTTACAAACAATTTACCGTAAATAATAGGCCGTAATTCCGGATTAACATAAAATCAATCGGAATCCGGCGAGGCCCGTGTTTAATTGTAAAATATTAATCGGAATAACGCATGAGTTATTCGGATTTCGGGTACAATCAATTACCCACGGGACAATTGGCCGGGCGCCTGTTCAAAAACAGTTCCGGGGACGGGATCATGTGTGCCAGTGAATGTAAGCATGTTAGTGTATGTATATGCGTGGCTATTGTGTGAAGCCGCATGCTATAGCTTTTATGCGTTACAACTATGGCAGCAGTGTACAGTTTCAGGTGTTTTGTGGGACTGATGAATTCAATTGTTTTCACAACTTTTGCAACAATATTCCCTCCTACAAACACATTATATTCGTTAAAAACATTGAAAAGATTTTTTTTGTATAGCAAATACACAATTGATATTGCATTGTAGGTAATCGCGATTTTTTAATTTTAATGTTACATACTGAACATACTGGCGGAAACTATTCACAGAATTAATTCAATAACATGGAGATTACTAGGTTTAAAGACTTTCGAGCATTACTAAGTTTTAGTGTTTTTCGAAAAAAATCGTAAATATGCTATTTTTTTAAAATTAACCTAAAGAATGGTATATTTTTTTTAAGGAAACAAAATACTATGATTTTTCGTTTACGGAGAAAAGTTGAAAATGGATTTTTATTCATAATTTAGAAAAAAATAAAAGTGGAAGCTGAAAATTATGCAATAAATATTTACAGGCACTTAAGGGTGATATTTAGTATGATCAGCTAACTTAAATTAAAAAATGAATTGCAAGGGGTACGCCTTGGTGATTTCACAACTGATTAATCATTGAATCAATTTGCTGGAATGGCTAGAGAGTTCTTAAAGCTAGGGATGTTTCTCGTGAAATACATCAAATTCTCAATATAGCTGAGTAAGAGATATCATCTGCTCCTCGAGAGCAGTATTAGTACAATTATATATTGTGATGGTATTTGTATTATAAGTAGAGTAGATTAATTAGAATAGATTTATTATTATTATTAGATAGGTATTAGATAGAATTATAATCTTAAGGGCACAAGCTAACTAAAATTATTGTAAATATTGTTAATGTGAATGTGAACAAGTATGCACAAATCTACAGAGAAATGTGTAAGACATTTTATGGACACAGAAAAGTGCAAGGTTTATGGATCCGCGGATGGAGGTTGTTGATCGGTTACCACGGGTGACAGGTGACTTCGTGCGTAGACGCATGTGAGATTGAAGAATTGAAGATCGGAAATAATCAACAAGAAACATATTGACGAGTCGAGGGTAGAGGGTGAACGGCGAGCAGGGGAGACGGTACTAGGTCGAGGGTCGTGATGTTGCCCTAATACTAATAGATTACATAAAATTAACGCGTGTTCAACCATTGGATATAGGACTGGAAAAAGGCAGTCAACAAGGAGAGGACTTCAACAAGATAGGAACCGTGACGGAGATATTCAAAAATCAGGACTTCAAGCCGCTCAACTTCGCACACAAAAGTAGCTGTTTACTTTTGTGCGAATCAACAAAGGATCAGAAGACGAACACAGAGACAAGAGGACGACTTAATCAAGGGACCAAAAGCAAGAAGATAACTGCAAGTATAGAGTTTGCGTAAATTACAAGAATCAGATTCTCACATAAGTTAGCTTGTGTATATAGGATTTATTTTGTTAATGTTGGTCATAGTTTATTAGTTTTTTTTAATATAATTTTGTTTTCTATTGTTTTGTATTTGTTTGACTAGTTCACTTTATATTAGACGTTTTTAAGGTTTTTGGTTATTATTAATTCATTAAAGCATTTGAACAAGACTCTATTTAGTTCTGATTGAACCTAACATTGACCATGAGATAAGAGAAATAATAAGGAGTTACAAAACAAGTAAATACGTAAATATTCAACACCCATAAAATAGGTAAAGTAAAAAAAATTAAAACGTAACAATATATCTTGTACCGTGACATTTTTTAACTATGGGCATAGTCAATACAAGGTATCTATGTTCAATGTTAAAAAACACGGGTTAATGCGTGAATGTTATCGAGTGACCAAGGTAACGTCAAAATAACTATTTGATAGGTAATCAAATTAAATAAAAATTGTTTGAACTATTATCACTGTGCCAAAATACATTAAAGATATGTATTTAATAGAAGAGAAGATACAAATAATGCATTTATACCATGCAAGTCAGAGCATAAGAAATGTGCGTGACGTTTTTTCAGTCACCTATCCCGATAGACCAATTCCATGAATGGGAATAATTTATAACATTATTTCAAGTTTTGACAACCACAGATGCGTTGAGTACAAACACCACAAACGAATTTGAACAATCTATGTCTTAACACAAGAAACTATGTTAAACATCTTAAGATATGCAGAAGAAAACATAGCTTGGAGTTTCGTCTTCTACAGTCAGAAAGGTTTTTAACGAATTTAAATATAAACCTTACAAATTTAGAAATCACCAGCTACTAACTAATGAAGACAATATTATAAGAACATTTTTTTGTGTAGCGATGTTTAATTTAATAAATAACAACGAAGAAATATTAGACAAAATAGTATTTACAGGCGAAGCGAAGCATCAAAGCATATTTGCTCTAATTCGTTAATGGTGGTTATACTCAGCTCATAGGTGGTTGTTAAATTTTGAAATAGTGTTATAAATTGTTCCCATTGATGGAGTTGGCTATCGGGATAAGTGACTGAAAAAGGTTTACATTTGATGGTGAAGTAAATTCTCAAAATTATCAGTTAGTTTCTATTGATTTATCAAATCCTCTTTCCTTGTAATCTGTTCTCTACAGATATTGGTCAAGGACTAATCCGCACCTCCAAAATTTAACAAGGACTCGGTACAACAGTAAGGCTAATGTATGGGCAGGTGTTATTAATAATACGTTAATTGGCCCATTTTTCATAGACGGAAATATAAATTAGAATACCTTCTTAGTCTTATTTCGTACAGAAATAATTCGACAGATCCAAAAGTAGAATGTCAATGATGTCTGGTTTCAATTAGATGGAGCTCCACATTCAACTGCATAGGACGTTATTTACATGAAATTTGTGCGGAACGTTGGATTGGAAGATTTGGGCCAATAGCTTGGGTCACCAGATTTGTTGACAAATGACGTTTTCCTTTCTTCTGCGGGTGCCTATCCGGTTCGGATGTTGGCGATCATCATTGCGATCTTGATTTTATTAGCGGCTGTTCTAAATAACTCCGTGGTTGTTGAATTGTACCATTGCCTCAGGTTCTTCAGCCAAGATATCTTTCTTCTGTCTGGTACTCTGCGCCCCATTACTTTGCCCTGCAGTATAAGCTGCAGCAATCGATATCGTTCTCCGTTTCTCATTATATGCCCGAAGTTTTCCAGCTTACGTTTTTTGATGGTAAACAGTAACTCTGGTTCCTTCTTCATTCTTCTTAGTACCTCGATGTTCGTAACATTATCTGTGCAAGCAATATTTAGCAGCCGTCTATAGATCCATATTTCAAATGCTTCTAATTTTTTGCTGGATGCTTCAGTTAAGGTCAA
This sequence comes from Othius punctulatus, assembly GCA_951805005.1. Lineage (NCBI taxonomy): Eukaryota > Metazoa > Arthropoda > Insecta > Coleoptera > Staphylinidae > Othius > Othius punctulatus. Next base: position 103,919,406 of record OX638139.1, on the reverse strand, counting down.
AGCCTCAACACCATACAAGAATACGGAGAAAATATAGCATCCAATATGTCTCATCTTGATGTTCAATGAAAGATTATGACTGCAAAATATTTTCTTCAGTTTTGTAAATGCAGCTCTGGCTATTTCGATTCTTCTCCTTACCTCCAGCGAGTGGTCCCATTAGTCATTTACCATGCAACCAAGATATGTAGTTATTGCTGCGCATACGACCACTATACCGTCGATAAAGAATTGTCCGGGTGGTGTTGGGTCCTTACTTATTACCATATATTTGGTTTGTTTATATTTAGTAAGAGATCATATTCTTTACTAGATGCTACTACTTTCGACATCAACCGCTGAAGATCCTCGAGACTGTCCGCGAAGACTACCATATCATCGGCATATCTGAATAATTATTCCGCCATTAACCACTACCCCTTCGTTTATATTCAGGAGTGTTTCTTTGCATATTTCTTCAGAGTAAATATTTACTAGCAGAGGCGATAAAATACATCCTTGCCTCACTCCTCTCCTAATCTCAACATTGTCGGTGGTCTGGTCCTCTACATTCACCACAGCAGTCTGGTTCAAATACAAGTTGGCTATTACGCGGATCTCTTTTGGATCTAGTCCAATTTTCCGAAGTTTGTAGATAAGTTTATCGTAGTGTATTTTATCAAATGCATTTTGATAATCTATGAAACAAGCGTATATATCTCACTTCACATCCCTGCATCTCTGAAACAGTACTTGGATGCAAAAGAATGCTTCTCTTGTTCCTAGTGCGTTTCGGAATCCAAACTGCTTGCTACTGATGTTTTCTTTGCATTTCTTATAGATTCTGCCATGAATAATTTTCAGGAATAGTTTTAAGATATGGCTCATTAGGCTGATAGTTCCATAGTCCTCGCACTTCTTCGCGTTTGACTATTTTGGCAGTGTAACAAAGGTAGATTTAAACTAATCTCCTGGGATCTCTCCGCTGTTATAAATTCTATTAAATAGAGAAGTCATTACCGATGTACTCTCATCGTCCAGCAGCTTCAGAACTTCTGCATGCGTGTTATCTGGACCCACTGCCAGATACTTGCCATCCTTGCTTTGTTTGATGGCGTTTTACACTTCACTTGTTGTAAAATGCGGACCTGTAGTTCCCGTAATTGTTGGTGGATTTAAAGGTCTATCATCTTTAAATATAGTATTTAGGTTGTGACGTGCCTGAAGGGCAATCAACGCATTAGGCCGCGGAGCGAGTGGAGGGTCCCTTCGAAGCAGTGACGAGGGCCAGGCTCTCGGTGTCAGAAAGTGTGGGGGTTAAAAAGGCTCCACGAAATTTTAACCTTGCCGCTACTTCGTCGCAAAGGGGGGCTCCACTCTACCTGCGTGGGTTGACGGCAGGCAGTCAGCGAAGTTCAGAAATTACGAACTGTCGCAACGGCTGACCATCTGGCGCCCACACCACCAAATTTAAATCTCGCAATGAGAATAGTAACTGAAAACTGAAAAGAATGCCCGATTGAGAAAACGTGGAGGGAACAAAAAATAACAGGTGTGAATTTTGTGGTGTAAAATATCTGCGTTTATTCACATAAAAGACAGGACACCGTGCCTACGCTTCCTAAAATAAATTCCTCCGCCCGCAACCTTATCGCGCCGCCTTCACTAGATTCGGCCGAATCCCGCGAATTCGTAACGCGCGATTCGAAGGGCCGTCGGAGCGACATTTTTCTTACAAAAGCGCAAAACACGTACGGCACGAAACACGCAACGCAAATTTTACACAAAAGGAAAAAACGATATATCAACGAAATTAAAGTATCAAATGAGAACAACAAAAAAATATATATAGATCTGGCCTGCGTTCCTCGTCTGCGACTTCGCTGGCGGCTCTGGTTCCTATGACGGGCGGGCGGCTGGCGATCGTGGATCGTCGCTGGATTCCAATCCTCGGAACCACTCTGGCCGGATGTTTGTTGCCCCTAGCCAAGAACCTGGCTGGCTGGGCTACTTAGTCCTTACCCAAAAAAACGCCTGCAAAGCACATGGCCTTAGTAACAATGGCCGGACACGTGGCTTTACGAAAAGAAAAATGTCGGGTTTAATTACTTACTCTGATGTGAGCGTATGGAGTTGAGTCGTATAGTACCCTCCCTTGCCTTGCGGTTGGTGCCATCAATCCCTTTAAGGGTATTTAAATGAGTTCACGTTTTATATCCCGGAAACCGGATGGTGATATACCAAGGAAAACTGCGACCTCGTGGCACGTCCGCACTATAGGGTAGGTAACTAGTTTCTCTCTTCATGGCGGCGCCTCGCCGACGATTTTAAAAATCACACGTATATAGGAAACACGTCACGTCTAAAACCGTTCTACCGTCTAAGACCGTTATTGTCTACCAATTGGCCATATACCCGTTTACTAAGCGTGCCAGTTACCATTTTCACCTTTCTATGTGCGTTGAAGTCATCTTGTTTCCTCTCCAACTCCTCTATTTCAAATCATTCTTCATGGAGTCTTTTCTCTTTCGCTTCTCTTATTTGGTGCCTAATGGTTTTGTTTAAAGCCTTGTATTTGTCTGAATTTATGTGTTGTCTTCTCTCTTTCATGAGCCTTAGGATATCGTCCCTCATTCATCGCTTTCTACGTTTTTTCGTTGCTCCTGGCTTTAGAAATTTTTCACTGGTTTTAACTATGCTGTTCTTAACCATTTCCCTTTCATTCTGAACTTCATGGTCGGAGTTTTTCTTTATTTTTCTGAATTATATCGTTAGCGCGGAACGAATTTGGTATTTTGTATCATCCACTTTGAGTTTGGAAATATCTACTTTGTTACTATTGTTAGGTTTAAGGCTACTTCTCAGTTTCAGCTTTAACGTTCCGACGAGGGGGTTGTGGTCGGATGAGACATCTGCGCCAGGGTACGTCTTGACCGAGTTAAACATATTTGTGAACCTCTTATTGACAAGAATATAGTCGATTTGGTTTCGTACTATTTTGCTCTTCTTGTCCGTTGGGGATCGCCATGTATATAGTCTTCGTGGCGGAAGTTTGAAGAAAGTGTTTAGTACGACATATTCTTCATCTACACACAACTCATATAATCTATCTCCTCTTGGGTTACTTTCTACTTAGGTTACTCCTTAGGTTACTCCTTAGGTTACTTAGTTACTCCTACTTGGGTTAGCAGACCGAACGCGTCCACTATATCAGCTCTTTTTCCTCATCCTATTTTCGCGTTGAAATCTCCCATTATGATATTAATCTCGTTTTTCTTTAGACTACATTGTTGTAAGCAAGTTGCAGTAAAACTCTTCGTTCTCTTCGTCAGGTTTGTCAGAAGTTTGTGCATGTACCTATATTACGTTGATGTTTATTGGCGCTGTTGCTAGTTGTACCAACATTATTCGATCAGACACTGGTGTAAAGTTGTGTACCGCTTTTGCATTTTTCTGGTCAAGAATTATACCTACGTCGTATTGGTGCCGGTTCTCATCTAATCCTGAGTAGTACACTGTGTGGTCATCCACTATACATTTTCCCACTCATTTCCATCTCATTTCACTGATCCCCATGATTTCTATTTTCATGCGCTTCGTTTCTGTAATCGTGTTTTGTATCTTCCCCGCTGCGAACATACTTCTCACGTTCCAAGGACTAATTATTGTAGTGGCTGACCCGGAGATTCTTAGCAGCCTCTGACCATTTAAGGTCTGCCGGGGACTAAGACCCATTGTTTGATCGTTTTCAGCCATATTAATTATATTTTCAGCCATATTTTAGCCATATTTTCAGCCATATTACTAGGAATTTCATACATGGTAGTTTTCAGTTGCTTTTCATGCGCTGTGACCAGACCAGTTGGGATGAATATTTCATCGCCGCCCTCGTCATCTTGATTACATCTGTACCAATTACACGCTAATCTCCACCCATAATCATACTGGAACGCAGCTGCCCATTACAGCGGTGTGCTTATTTAATGGCGGCACTATTCACCATGTCATGTTACCGTCTCCGGATTTCTGCATGGGTACTCAAGGTAGTCATACTCGAGGTAGTCAAGGTAGGTAGTCATACCCTCTGACAAACCCTCTGCATCTTGATAGTAACACCGCTTTATGGTTGGGGACTGCTTATTGAGTATTCGCAGCTAACCTTTACATCTATTAGGCCTTTCCACTATCTGCCACCCGTGGACCCCGCTGGTAGCCGAAAGCTCAGCCTCAGCCTAAATCTCAGCCTCAGCCAAGGAGGCTGAGGAGGGGCTTTTCCTTTGGAGGCATCTAAAAAATAAAATTTACAATAATATTAAGATAAGTGATATTGAAGAACTAAAAGATCGTATAAGGCATGCTTGCAATGAGCAAGATCCCAGTTTCATTAGAAATGCGTTCAAGGTTTTTACAATAGCCTGGCATATTGTCTAGAACGTGAAGGTAGCCATTTCGTATATTTATTAAAATAACGTATCATTCCTTACCTGTTTCTGTTACCTGATTAATTATTTGCTTCAATTCGTTTAAGGGGTTTATACTCAGCGCATCCGTGGTTGTTAAATTTTGAAATAATGTTAAAAATTGTTCCCACTGATGGGGTTGGCTATCGGGATAAGTGACTGAAAAACGTCATGAATTACTTATTCTCTGATTTGCATGGTATATAATAAATTTCACAAAAATTACTTGACTTTACTTGAATGATCTAAAATGACAGCTAGCTTGACAGAAACTTTTACGGTTTATGCTATTATGATATTATGTTAATCTTGACGGTTTATAGTATAATTAGTTGCATAGCTAATACTCGCAAATTGTTTACATGTGTTTTTTTTAATTGAACATAAAGACGTTATATTAACTATGTTCAGAGTTAAACAAATGTCATGGTATAAACATGTTACGTCTTATGTTATCAGTGTTTTGTATAAGTGTTATCATGAGTTAGAAACTGTTTGTTATGACTAGTGTTTTTTTTTAAGTTTTAATAAACAATTATAACATTACGCCGTTCTGAGGCGCACTCATAAAAGCATCCATACATTTTGAATTGTAGGTGCGAGTGTTGCGCACATCTTTCATTACACCTCATTGTATAAAGTGGCGCGTTTCAGTTTTCAAGTCTTTCGATTTTGGATCGTTTATTCCGATCTATGAATTATGATCCCTCGATCGAGCTAGTTTCGCACGGAGCCGACAGCTAAATCAGTTCAGATTATGGGAGCCATCTATTTCCAATTACCGCGGCGAATAGATAAATTGGCGCTATTGGCTTTACGTCATTTAACATCATCATTTCCCCGGCGGCGAATCAAAGGCGACTTTTATGACTCCTAATGCGTCGGAAGAGATTTAGTACGCATTTTAGATAGCGGCGGATCCCATGCGAGCGCATTAAAAGCGCCTTAAAAATCATGGAGCCCCTCAGCGGAGACAAAGATTCGGGCCCAGTGTGTTATTGCTGCATTTGTATTCCGGCGGTAAGGGCGCGTATTTCGTATTCAGTGTATATCCACTTTATATTAGATGTAAATGATTTCGTGTAGAATAATCAAATTGTGGGGGACCCGCCGCACACTAACGCACTCACCGTCGCACACTCACTGGTAGTCCTCTCCAGTAACTGGACCCCAGTCTCGTGTAAATAAAGTATGCAAATTCGCGTGTAACCAGGCGGCAGGAACTTTGTATAAAGTATAAAATATTACTCGGACGGATGTCTCTCCGCGGCAGGAATAAGGATAAGGTGAGGTCCTGCGCTTCGGTTCGAGTGTCGTGATTGTAACGTCCTTTAATGTGTCCCTGCACGTTTACGGCCCGTCATTATGTCCACGGGAGCTGGCGTAAATAAAATGCGTTTGTTTTGCCGGACAAAGGGAACTAATAAAACGAACGTCCAATTTATCCCCCAGTACCCTGCTGTATATACACCGTATATATAAATGGGGGCTATCAGATATAATGATCAATATTCCGTTTCGGTGAGATTAAAGTGCAATCTCTAAGACAAGCGGGCGGACGGTGGAGAGAATAACGTCGTGAAAGAGTCAATCTGCTGGGTCCGGAGTCGGGGGGTTAGAGACAGAGTATTACCGAGAGCCGATCGACCGGTCCGCCTCGATCAAAGGCTATCTGTTATGGAAACTGACGTCTCAGCACTCGTTCCGTTTCATCTAGCTAGGAAATGAGGGCCGAGAGTTAGGTCCGTGTTCCGTCCTCGGCCGCCTCCTCTTTACATCGCCTCTCACCCCCCGACCCCGCCGCGTGCCCTGTTTATATCTGTGCGGAAATTTTTCTTTGAACGATTTTATTCCGGGGGCAGGAACGCACACATCCAGCGCCCCCAAACGTACACTTGCCGCGGCCCGCCTTAAAGGACGAGCGTGAAATTGCAAACGGTATTTCCACATAATCTAGCTTAGAGCGAAATTGAAATGCGGCTTGGTTTTCTGCTTTACAAATTTTAATTATATCATACTTCTTCGTCAACACACTTAAAGCTTTTATTGCTACCAAAAAACTTGTAATGGGCCAAATATACGCCCAGTATAATACGCATTTCCACAATAAAGTGACTAATATTTTAAAAATTACGAAAACAACAAAATTATTAAACTGATTCATGTACAAATAATCCCAGGGTGAAATGTGAGAAATAGCCATCGCAACACGCGACAGAGCGTCGCCAAATATCTCAAGAGCCGAGGGCTGAATATGCACGTGTCTGGAAGATTCCATGTCGTGGTGTCACAAAAACAATTTGGGTACCAGTAGCCCTTAGAAACAAGCAAGCGCCAGGCACGTGAAAATCATCTCGAATGGCAACTCTTTAAGTTAAGTGTAAAACTCTGCGCTAAAAACGCATCAATGCCACACACACACACTCAAGATTATTAATCACCATGATAACTAAAGGATGGGGGTGAATATTTAGCGGTAGATATGTGAGGGCAGTGGAGATATGAAACTAAAAAAGAACTATTTAAACGTAAGCCACAGACGTGCGGGATCAGTAAGAAAGTCGCATCGGCCACGGGCAGCGCACACGACATTCGCGGTTAGAGAGTATAAATTCACGTCGGCTTATATTAAAATTAACGATTGTATAACGTTGTAAAAACGCAAAGAATAATTTAAATTTGAGTAAATCGAAAAACGGACATTTCTAGGTACAGAGTGACTTAAAATGTTACTATTACCTATAATATAAAGTTATTAAACTAGTCTCAATATAAATTCACGGGAGTGCTTATTCCTTTCAATAAACCCCAAGTTACCTATAAACACCAAACACCTATTTATCTATTCCTATAAGTAAACACAGGCGTCTTAGGTGTAATTGACGCCCAACCCGCGCACTTCGTTCAGACCTGTTATTGTGAAATTACTTCCCGCACTAAATTCATTCAACCACAAGTTACCTAGAAAACCAAAACACAAATTACCTATTCCTCTAAGTAAACAAAAACGTCTGGAACACCCTCTGTGTGTAATCTCAGGTGTAATTGAAGCCCAAACTGCGCACTTCATTCACACACCTGTTATTGTTGAATCACTTCCCGCACTAGAATCAAATCGTTGTCAACATCATATGCATTTAAACATATAAACTCATTATACATCGCGCCCACGATCGCAAATTAACGTGGCTGTATTCACCATAACTATAATAACTAATCAAGGCATTTAGTGTTACCGTACGACATACATCATCATATTCAAATCAATATAATTCATAAAGAATTGCCATTGCCTCTTCATTTCAAATCATAAAATGAGCACATAACGTATATATTATTAGGCAGAGTGATTTATAATCGTATATATAAATAAGTTGGATTAAATCTTAATAATTTAAAAACATAATGTATACAAATACTCTCTTCTTTATTTCAAATCATAAAACAAGCACATAACGTATATATTATTGGGCAGAATAATTTAGGATCGTATAAATAGTATAAGCTGGATTAAATCTCAATAATTTGAAAACATAATGACAATATGTGGTTACAGATCGCAAACAAAAAATAGGTGGAATTATTAAAACCCCGTATAACCAGAGAGAATGATAAACGAGAAAATGAAGCTTGGTCTAATCACAAGAGAAGTCATCAATAACCTCCAATATTCGTAATAATAATATATTATAACATTACATAAACATTTCTGATTGAGGTAGCAGGAACTGTTATTTGACACAACTTGTAACATGTCTGACGGTGATGACTACTTGTGACATGGGCACTTGCTATGGTCGTGGGTAGAATTACTAATTGACCTCAATGAACGTAGACTATGGGGCTCCAATGATTATATTAGTGTGGACACAGACACAACCATGTGATTCGATTGGATCGCGATATATCTTTAGTAATCATGCATGCGTTGTTGAGGATGTTTCAACATCTTTAAATAGTTCTATTTTTGATCATATCACTTATCATATCCCGTAGTTAAATCGAGTGAAACTGAAAGCATATACAATTTTTTTTTTACTGTAGAATTACTTATTAATTCTGTTTTAATACTACAACTTCCTTCTTCCTAATATCTTGTTAATATGAGAAAAACTTAGTATTGTGTCTTATCTGTGTTCAAGTAAACAAATTATAATTTATAACATTATCTTTTGTTGTTACCAATAACCATAATACTACAACAAAATTACGAAATTAACATTAAAAATGTATATTTCTACAGTAAACTCGTATTTTAGTGCAGAAACTTGACAACTGCAAATTTTTAAAATTTTCTTATCAAGTAAAGGATAAATGTTACTACCTTTGTTCCATAATAAGTCAGCCATTACAGATTTTTATTTTTTCCATAATAAGTTAACCATTTCCGATTTTTATTTTTACCATAATAAGTTAGCCATTACAGATGTTTACTTTTTATAAAATAAGTGAGCCATTTTCGTTTCTAAGAAGTACTATTATTTTTTCAAAATAACTTACAAAAAGTGTTTGTATAAACGAATAGTAGGCAAACGATTGTCCCTGCGAAGTTTTGCCTTGCTAATATATTAAATCTTATAATTATTGTTACCGCCACAATCTATAATCGATTTCATAACTGTTTGTAAAGTTATGAACACATTTTCTAATGCATGTCTAGTCTCTGCTGCGAAAGATTCTTCGACTACTCTTATTAATTCGTCCATATTGGGCGGTGAATGCTGGTGTTGTAATGATTAAATAGACGGAAAAAAAACAAGATCGAGGACATTCAAATCGGGACGATTGACAAATTTTGCAATTACCAAAATTACCGCTCATTTTTTCAGCCGTCCATTTTTCTGATGTTTCAGAAAAAACTGAACAATCAATTTTGTGTTCTCGTCGTTTGAAACTTCCGGCGTTCGAACACTTTCGCTTAAAAATGCGAATTTTAATTGTTTGTTTTGACAAATTAAACTGTCAAATATTTTTACTTCCATGGCATATATGATTTAAAATTTGGCGTATATTAAGAATATCAAAATAGAAATTAAAAAAATTACTAAGTGTCAATTGGTTTAAAAGAAAACTTAAATGGCCCACTTACTGGAATAGAGGTAGTATAATTTATCTACGACTAATTTATAATGTAAGTATTATACTCGAGGTTTTTGCAGTATATGGCTATATATTATTCCCTAAGGAAATAATGACTAGAGATTAATAGTCACTATTTCCTCTTGCACTCCAATTACAACATTTCTCAAATTAAATAATGCCATGGAACCAAAATACACAAACTCAGAAGTGTCACTGTCAAACGCGTAGTTGATGAAAATGAATAATCTTTTACACCTCCAGAAGTTGTACAACTAGCTACAAAAACAATATCTACCTTGATACCGGAAACATCGAAATCCATTTACAATAAAACGTATGCAACCTTCAACGAATGGCGTCTTCGAAAGAACGTAAACTCATTTTCCGAAAATGTTCTACTAGCCTTATTAGTCGTAGATAAAGTAGAGTATACTACTCGCAATAATGGCTATTATTACCTCGAAATGTTACTCCATCGCCGCTTGCGCGGCTCGATACATAAATATTCTTCGGGAATGTAGCTATCTTATTGACTTGTGGTGTAATCTACTAAAAATTATATTCTACCTATTATAAAATATTCGTTGTGTACCTTTATCCCCATTTCCATACTTCTGATCCTACCTCAGACCCTGAGATGCAATCATAAGTAAGTAATATAAGTTACGAATAGATAAGTTTTAACAGTACTATTGGCATCACAACGTGCGAAATTGATGTAAAATAATAGTATGTCTTTGGCTCTACAACGTGGCGCAGTAGAACACATACTAGGAACAATATGTTTCAGCAGATTTGAATACCTGAGAGAATTCGTACTCTGCCCGGACTGTCTAAGATTGCCCATGTCTCTATTAAGTCGAATGCCTTTTGATAAGCTAGTTTGTTGGTTTTCGATTGTGCTAAAAACCCCTTGAAACCCCACTTGATCTACCGCTTGGTGGTAATCCAGTTTCCTAGACAGACAATTGGATACAATTTTTGTAAGTAATTTGTATAGGTTCGACAGCAGGCATATCGATAATTCTCTAAGTTCTTGGTATTCCAAGATTTAAAATGTATTCTCACCTCTGCGTTTCGCCGGGAATACGGGATTTTGCCTTCTTCTTTTCTTGTTCTTCTTCTTGTTCTTCTTCTTCTTCGTCTTCTCCTCTCATTCTGAAGGTTGGCGATCCAAATAGCAAGACTTCTTTTTGACATTGCCGCACGAAATATTTCGATTGATGTGCAGCCAAACCATCGACGTAGGTCTTTAAGCCACGAGTTCTGTCTTCTGCCGACCGATCTTTTACCCTGGAATTTTTCTTTTATTATTACTTGGAGTAGCTCGTATCTTCTCCCCCTCAATATGTGGCCAAGGTACTCTGATTTATGTTTCATTATAGTTAATATGAGTTCGCAGTGTTTGTTCGTGCGAGTTAGTACCTCTTTTCGCTACTTTTTGTACACAAGGGGTACCCCTTGTACCCAAGGGGTTTGCCTTATTGGAGAAATTTAATCATGAGTATTAGAATTGCATGTATTAACGCCCATTTTCAACATTTTGTTGATGATTTGGTTTTCTCCAAGTGTTTTTGTATTTTTCATGTGTTTTCATCTCCATTGCTTGGATCTTGCTTTGCATGGCTTTTGTTAGCACCCAGATTTCGCTTCCGTGGGTAAGTATTGGCCTATAAATTGTATTGAATGCACTCATTTTCGTGCTCCTACTTATTTATTTGTTTCCTGTGAACGTTCTGTTGAGTGAATGGTACATTTTTGTGGCGTTATTAATTCTGTCTATTTCTTCGTCCATTTTCCCATCTCTTTGTAATATGATTCCTAGGTATTTAAACCGGTCTATCAGTTCAAGTATTTCTCCATATATCTTTATTTCTATCTCCTTGTTAGTTTTACCTCTCGTCATTACTTTGGTGTTATCTGTGTTTATTCTCATCTTCCTCTTCCTCAACTCTCCTTCCCACATGATTAAGTTATCTTGTAACTCCTTTTCTCCTGCTGCGCAGATCATTACGTCATCTCCAAACGTGGCTTCTGCTATCCTGACCAGTGTTAGTTTCCTTTACCCTACATTCACCTTATTCGCCGTTGCCTTCAGCTCCTTTATTATATCATCCATAACTGTTAAACTAGTTATTTTTCCAAACGTAGCCTTAACTTGGCGCCATATTTAATATATGAATTTTCGCCATTTTACCTAGTAATAATAATCACTTACATAATATACTGTATTTTCACTTGTCAGGATCCGCAGGCTATATATTGAACTCGATCCGAAGATCTCCAAATGATTTCCCGACATATGAAGAGTATTCATTTAGTATTGTATATTAACTATAATCAGAAGGACTTACCAAGGGAGCATCTCCCCTTCCCCCGCCAGTCGTTCTCTTGCTAACTGGATCCCTAGCAGTCACGGCTTCGACCCTTGTCCCTTGTCCCTTGTCGATCCGAAGATGGCATTGGCTCCAAATGATTTTCCCACATATAAAGAGTATTGTTTTAGTATTGTATATTAACTATATTTGGAAGGACTTACCGGGGGAGCATCTCCCCTTCCCCCGCCAGTCGTTCTCTGGCTAACTGGATCCCTAGCAGTCACGGCTTCGACCCTTGTTCTCTACGAGTATTGTAATTCACCTTCATGTGTAAAGCAAGGACACACACCTCTTAACATCCAATACGAGTACCGTATTTAACAAGCTCATGAATATATTTAAAAAGGGCGTAAGGACAACCCCTCCTTTTTGCACATCTACTATAGTCAAAAAGGTCGAAAGGACACACCCCTCCTTTTCGCATATTTACTATAGTCATAAAGGTCGAAAGGACATACCTCTCCTCATTGCACATTTACTATAGTCAAAAGGGTCGAAAGGACACACCCCTCCTCGTTGCACATTTACTATAGTCAAAATGGTCGAAAGGACACAACCCTCCTTTTTGCACATTTACTATAGTCAAAAAGGTCGAAAGGACACACCCCCCCTTTGCACATTTACTATAGTCAAAAAGGTCGTAAGGACACACCCCTCCTTTTTATACAATCACGAGGACACACCTTTTTTTACCTTTTAATACACAATACGAGTACCGTATTTTACAAGCTCATGGGTATATTTAAAAAGGGCGTAAGGACACACCCCTCCTTTTTGCACATTTACTATAGTCAAAAAGGTCGAAAGGACACACCCTTCCTTTTTGCACATTTACTATAGTCATAAAGGTCGAAAGGACACAACCCTCCTTTTTGCACATTTAGTATAGTCAAAAAGGTCGAAAGGACACACATCTCCTTTTTGCACATTTACTATGGTCAAAAAGGTCGTAAGGATACACCCCTCCTTATTATACAATCACGAGGACTCACCTCTTCTTTATACAATCACAAGGACACACCTCTTCTTTATACAATCACTAGAACAGACCTCTTCTTTATACAATCACGAGGACATACCACTTCTTTATACAATCACAAGGACACACCTCTTCTTTATACAATCACGAGGACACACATATCCCGCCTCTATTATTAATTAATCAATTATTAGCCAATAATATAATTTGATACCTAACAATTGACAGATATATTCTTGGGTTATCGGTTAAATTTCGTCCGTTTTACATGAGAAACTTGAGTAAAATTACATATAAGGCTAATGGAATCCAGGTAACTTGCAAATCATATCAAATTCTAAGCTTCCATTGCAGGGTACACATTCTTGCCTGCACGTGTGGAATTTTTGCCACCCCGCAGGAAATAGTGTGCAGTCACGTAGTGAGCGGGCACGACACGTTGGGGCAATCTGAAAGCTCGCACAACGAGGACGCTTCCAGAGGGAGCCCGTCGCTGTTCCAATTAAGGAGGTGTTCCCCCTTTCTGTCGACAAGGGACGGGGCTATGTTAATGAGCCAGTACCTGCACACTACACGACCATCTCCATTGATAATAGAATGTCTTCATTGTGTGAATTAATTAACTGACGACGGATGCCGGCGACGCATCGCAGACTGACGGCATCGCCAGGAGGCATCCAGGACCGGGGGAGGCACGAATTAAGGCTTCCAGTCGATTTAAGCGCGGCGTTATTGTTATCGCATTTTTTGCGTCCATCCTTAAAGGCTCCCGGGGGATTAAGATTGGGACTCCTTTGTAGGAACTTAAATGTCTCCTGGATGCAACTGAAAGAATTACGCCGGATTACTTGATTCGAGCCGGCGGCGGCGGAGCGCAGTTAAATTCAACTTTAAAAGCGGCATTATCATAAAACGCCGGAACTGCCGGTCGGCACTAAAAGTATTGATTAGTTTCGTTATTTCGGATCAGGATAGGTGAATACGTGTGCACACGTATGCAAGCCGGTGCTCGGAACGGGCCCTTGGGGGGATCACGGATGCATTTAGAGTTCATTTAATGGCGCAGATAAGCACAAAGAAGAGCTCAATGTCGGGATTATCTTACGGAACGGTCTGGATGCAACTTTAGTCATTAACTTTGAGGGGAGCCGCCCACTGATGCATTCCTTCAAGGAGGTAGTTGCATGCACGATAGTTCGGATGTGTGCACCGAGTGCACGTGAGCGAGTATATGTGCGCGTCTGTGAACGGGATAGGGTAATTCATTCCAGGTTCTTTTCCGATACTCCTGGCGCGGAATAGTTATATTTCATTGAATCCCGGTCTTGTCGTCGGAACCAAAGTTCAAGACCGTTTGCGTTATACACTCGAGAGTACAAATAGAATCGGTGAAATATGGACTTATTTCCCGCAATTCCGCGTGGCGTCCTGCCAAACGCCGCGCCTTCGTACCCAAACAACGGCGGGGTGGACCGCCGGGGGGTGGCACTGGTCTGGGGCCGACCTCCGCCCCCCGATTCCCGTTCACTTATTTTAAAAGCCCCCCTTTTTCACCGATCGCGCACAGCCACTGCGCTTCCAGCGGGCCGGACCCCCGTGAAAAACGCTCACATGAAATTGATTCGGGACTTCTGGTCTGCACCAGGAATATAAAGCGTTTCCATCGGCGTCGACCTATCGGGGATTATGACCGACGAAAACATTGTTGATGTATGCCTGTACTTGACCGAGCGTCAAATCAAGTACATTAGCGATAAAAGCGGACGAATCGATTCTGGACGGCCGACCGGCTCTCGGCTTATGCACATGATTACATCGCATTTGATTTGATGGGTTCACCTACGCAAGGAATTATCTGCTACGTGATTCAAAATATTTCCAGACCCTAATCCATTACTGCTGGCAGGATAAAGAACTTTGCTCAAATCTGTAATCTTCTACTGTCGGCCCGCAAGATAACATAGTCACGATAGTACTCAAGTTAACTTAAAATTCACGCATTACCCAGTTACGGCAATTCTCCGCCAGAAAAGACGAATCAACGCAGTTGTACCTAAAACACGCACAATTATAGGTACGAGGCATACTAACGTTGCAAAACAACCGGGGCAATATTCACAAATCAGCTTCAGTATCAATTCACGGGAGTGTTATTCTATCCAATAAACCAGCAAATTATCAACCATTCACCTATATCCTATCAGTGAACAAAAGCCGACAGATGAGTCGCTTTCGTGTTTCAACAATTAGACGAAGCAGTTACAAATGTAGTTGACGCATCAGATATAGCGCGACTCCCAACCAAATGTAATTGTGGTATCGCCTCCTGCACTGCTTCAAATTGACAGAAAGTTGTGTGTTCAATAAACCACAAATAATCGCAAAATAATCAACCGTTCACCTATATCCTATCAGGGAACATAAGCTCACAGATGAGTCACTTTCGTGTTCGAGCAATTAGACGAAGCAGTTACAAATGTAGTTGACGCATCAGATATAGCGCGACCCCCAAACAAACGTAATTGTGGAATCACCTCCTGCACTGTTTCAAATTGAAAGAAAGTAGTGTGTTCAACAAACCACAAATTATTGCAAAATAATCAACCATTCACCTATATTATCAAGGAACAAAAGCCGACAGATGAGTCGCTTTCGTGTTCGAACAATTAGACGAAGCAGTTACAAATGTAGTTGACGCATTAGATATAGCGCGACTCCCAATAAAATGTGATTGTGGAATCGCCTCCTGCACGTCAGCATCATACGTATATGAGCCAGTGATTTCGCGAATAAAATCAATTACAATGTTAGTGTCACGCCGAACCTTCTCAACAACCGGCAGGTCATAAATCGCGAATCCACGCTGTTGTAATATCATTAACAATTGTAAAAGGTCCAAGGCAGCCAGTATGAATAACTGGCATGAGTAACCATAATTCAAAGAAACACGTAATTTACATAATAATTGGTATCGTCATTTTGGTTCGTAAAAAGGCAAAGCACATCGCATAATATCAAGTTAGATTGCCAAAAGTCATTAAAACCTAATTGGGAAACAATACACAGGTCGTACTCATTTAAAACACAGATAATATAATATAACGTCAAAGGTAGTAAACAAATCACATGTGAAATTATTAACATCTTATATGGTCCCTCATGAATGATCGTAGAGAAAATGAGACATGAATTACTGGTCAATATAGATATTAAATTGCTCCAAATGTTCCTAATGATAAACTATAACAGTACATAAACCTTTCCGATTGAGGTAGCAGGAACTGTTATTTGACACAACTTTTACCAAGTCTGACGGTAAAGGGCTACTCGTGGCATGAGCACTTGCTTTGGTCATCAGTAGAATTGCTAACTGACCTCAATCAACGTAGACAATGGAACTCCAATAGTGGCATGTGTGCGGACACAGCCGCAACCATGTGACTCGGGGAGATCACGAGATATCATGTTTTAATGGTGCATTATCAATGATGTTTGAACATCTTTAAATAGTTCTATTTTTCATCATATTAATTTCCCGTAGTTCAATGGAATGAAAGAGCATGGTAGTAAATGATCTGAGAAGCGAGATATGAATGTGCATGTATAACAAGTTCTCGTAAATAAACTTCACAGTAACAATCATTTTCGAAATAGTAATTGAATAAATAATATATTAAAAAAATTATAAGGCCGTCATAAGGTCAATGAATCACAAAAAGATATTCTACAAGCCCTCATAAGGTTATTGAATCATAGAAAATAAATCAATTCACATCATATTCGTAAACCTGTGTTTTATTTCCCTATCTGTTACCATTTCAGCGTGTCTATAATTGAATAAATAAAACAAATCGATATATCTGTGCTTTCATATACTAACCCATGATTTGGATTTTCTAACACACTACCAATAGCAACGTACCTCGAAGGTAATCACGGTAGTTAATTAAACGTCACGACGTGTAAGTACTAAATACGATCACAAATCACGAGCCAAATATAATCAAGAAATTATATAAATATTTCACGACAAAAAATACAACGTTAAAATTAGTATTAGCGGAATGTTACATACATAATTGCGGAATACATTTAATGGATACATTTCTAAGTGAATTTACCTTATATTTCATTCCTAATATAATAATTTCTGTACCCATCTCGGATCCTACCTCGTATTTGAATATATTCGTGATAATCATCATAGATTATACAAATAAGAATTTATCACAAATACAAATCAAGAATGATACAAACCCTTATTTACCTTTTTATTGCGGGTGGGGGAGGGGGTAGCACAACAGCGCGCGCAATTATTCAACATTCTTCCTTGTTGTGATAATAATAATTTAGATGAGAGAGTTCTGTTTGATATGCTCAACAAAAAAAATCGCAATTTTCTCCCCATGTAGGAAAATCACAACATTGATGAAGCTACGGTTCCCCATTATGGGAGACATAGATGTAAGCAATTTATTCAGGGCAAACCCATTAGATGAGGATACAAATTTTGGGCAGGTTGTACCACAACTGGATATATTATATGGTTTGTACCATATCAAGGGACTTCTGTTGTGCTCACTCAATACAAAGATATGGGTTTGGGATCAAGCATTATTTCTGATGTTCAGAATGATTATATCTTCAGATGTTCTGAAATCACGCTGGCCTGGGACATAATTTGACTAGCAGACTTCCAAAATGAGTTTTGTCCATTTTGCATAATTTTTAGGAAATAAGAAAACTTACTGTGAAGAAATTGATGAATTTTGGTAAAATGCTAGATATCAATAAATTGTAAAAAAATAAGTCCTCTAGTATTGACTTGACCTCAAAAATATTGTTTACTTAATCATTTCAGAATTTACAAAAAGATAGAGCATAAATGCTTTTTGATTGTCTGATATGGACAAAACTCTTTTTGTTTCTAAAAGCCAGGGAATTAATGCTGTTTGATAGTTAAAGACAAATGATATTTCAGATAGTAAATAATTTTTACAAAATAAACATTAAAAAAAACAAAATGGAAACAAATTTTAATCCCACAGTCATCTTCTTGACATTGGCACAACTTCAGTTGATCTAAATCATCTTCATCTTCACCATTCTCGCCTTCTTCATCAGAAAGGTCATCAACATTTTCAGGAAGGATTGGAGACCAATTGCCAGGATTGCCAATTCTGAATCGTTCCTGCAATTTTCAGTTGCCAATTCAATTACATTTTTTTTCTCCTTTATTTCACAAACTAGTAGTTCTTCTGGCAGAACGATAGATTCTATTTTCTTTCCTTCCTTAAACAAGTTTCATATTTCCTTGATTCATCGTCATTTCTATAATACTGCTCAGTTTTAATTGTTACGCCCCCATTTTTCGTTCGTTTAATAAGAATTCTCTTGGCTTCGCTGATTCCAACAACTTTTTTCAAAAATGTCAAAGCTTTTTTAAAATTTTAAATAGTTTTCACTCCACTCTGCAGTGGAGAAACGTTACAGCCACTGTCAGGGCGAGCTATCAAATACTTTTTTTTGTGAAATCTGATCCTAAATTACCGCGATTGTAAATAAAATGTTGTATTGCATTCGTGTTTTAGTCGCATTTTATCCACTTAAGAATATTAAACCCGCTTCGCTCTCGAGTTTAAACTTTCTTGCGTGGATGAAACGCTACCTAAAACACTTATACAATAAATAACTCTAAATAATATGTAATAGTAAGTAATAGTAATAGTAAGTAATAAATGAGAAAAATTGATAAAAATAAATGGCAGAAAACTCTTTAGTAGTTCTTCAGAAATGTTACATTGAGGAATAATATAATACTTCACCGACTTCATAAAGCAATTCTAAGCAATCGTATTTGCACAACCAACGGATATTCGAGCACATTCTAATCGTCAATTCCGTATTTAATCTCCGAAACGTAACGAGTGATATTTATGTTTAATTACATTCTTCAAAGGCATAGTTTTCCTGTCATTGCTTGTCTGTGACACAAAGGGTAAGAGTAATATTTCTAGCCATCCCTCTTCCATTATCTAATACAATTTAATTAAATGCGGCCATTCGGCAAGCACAAGGTCCACTTTTAATCTCGGACTGCGCTCCCATTCAGCGTGCGTCATAAAAGGCGGCCAATTAAATAATTCACGCCACTATCTCTGTACGGGGGCAGAATTACGATTTTAAAACATATTGCCGTCGGAAATTTACGGTCGCCAGGCACCGAGTGAGCGAAAAAAAAAGCAAAATCACCGCAATCCTGGTCGGGGGGGTTATCTGCGAGTGCTAATGCGTTCCATTGGGGCGCGATACTCTTGCCCCCTTCCGAGCCCTTTCCGACTGTTCGGAGCTCCACCGCGAAATTAGCAAACAATGATGGGCAAACTTGGCGGGGAGTTATTAGATACATTAAACATTATTACATTATATTAAGCGAAGTTCCCCCCACGAAAATGAACGGCGCTTCCTCCAAGCCACATCCGACGTCGTGCTAATCACGCGATAAATTCGCCGCGTATCCCGGCGGCTTCCCCACTCGGTTTTTCAACCCTAAATAGCAAGATGACCATTATGAAATGGAAATGTTCTCAAACTAATAATATAGACTTATACAGTACATATGGAAAACTTTATTATCATTAGTTTTAAGAAAAAACAATATTATTATTATTGTTGTAGTAGTAACAATATTTTACTGGCTATCGACCTGCGGTCTTTCCGCAGGTCAGGTTTTATTGGGTTTTTTTTTTCAGTTATTTTCAGTTTCAGAAAAAAATTGAAAAAAGCTATACTTACGAAAAAGTTCTGAATAAAACATGAAATGCTTCTATCAGATATCTAAATGAAAACATAAATGTTGGCGCAGAGTAAAATCCATTTTTTTTTACAATATCGAATGTAAAAAAAGGATAAAAGTTATGAAAAATAGAAACTATTATTGCCTTGGAGAGACTTCTTAGACCTGAACTAAAGCATTTAGTAGACTCTGGATTAGAATCTCTTAAACCTCATTTAGGATTCAAAGTCTACCTGGCTAAAGCAGGAAACTAATTGTCGAATACATGCAATGCAGACAAATGTATTTTTAACATCTTCACTAAGCGCACACAAAATATACTTGCACAAGAAACAATACGAATTACCGACGTGAATCGTCGGTTCGTATCATATATGATCGGTTTATTATATTGTATATGGTTTATAAACGATTGTTGAAATGGATGATGGATGGTCGATGAGTTTAATATTCTTAAGAGGGGACCAGTCGGTGTTCGATCGTAGAGACACGCGTAGGAGAATTAAAGTCGATCAGATGTGTTACGTCGCTCCGCGAGATAACATAGTCACGACAGTTCTCAAGCTAATTCAAAATTCACGCGTTACCCAGTTTCGGTAATTCTCCGCCAGAAAATACGAATCGACGCAGTGGTACCTAAAACACGCAGAATTATAGGCACGAGGTATAATAACATTACACAACAACCGAGGCAATACTCACAAATCAGTCTTAGTATCAATTTACGGGAGTATTATTCCATCCAATAAACCACCAAATTATCAACCATTCAACTATATCCTATCAGGGAACAAAAGCTGACGAACGAGTCGCTTTCGTGTTCGAACAATTAGACGAAGCAGTTACAAATGTAGCCGTTGTATGTGACAGTACCCTACGGTAGGGGTTATGTGAACCGAGCCTTCGTCTCACGGAAATGGTGCAAACGTACCCATCTGGTTTCGGCCCCAGATTACTCGTTTAATAAACTCCCATGTAAGTACTCACGAAGCCTACAATTAATAAGCTTGTTGAAGGTCTATCGAAATACCTTTTTAGATATAAAAAGTTAAAAAAATAAAAAATAAATAAAAAGGTTGTAACAAAATCTTTCTAAATAATTGATTCGCTTGTCCTAATGCATTTAATTATTTCAAACCATTAATAATAAAAGAGATTATTAAATAAAATTAATAAAAGTAATTAATCGGTGCATAATAACACAACTACTTTTTTAAATATATTATTCAAGTAATTTTTTTAGTTATTTCTACAAATTACGTAAAAAAACACTATATTATATTGAAATAATACACTTGCTAGCACCCAACAATCCATCCAATTGTTGATGGATACGAACAACTTATAATCAATAACAGTAACTAATTACACCATATGTAGAGGAGCAGAAGAAATTATTTTTGTTGCCAATATCATAGAAAAAGTAGAAAAAGTTAAATATAAATAAATACTTAGTTACTTGGATTAACAAACAAAGTTATAGTACGGAGAAGTTAAACACTAGTATAAAAATTGCCAAAAACACATTCCGTCAAATAAAATATTTCTGTTGGAGGCCATTAAGAAACAAGCTGAAAATCAAAATGATTGAGTGCTAGATATCCATATATTACTATATGGAATGAAGCCACAACAGTTAAAGCATATGACAGAAAAAACTCAATGCTCTCCATTCCAACTCCATTCAAGATGTGGTTATTTAGAAGAATCCTCAGAATTACCCATGGACAGATGAAATTACCTAAGTACCTATTACCTAAATACTAAAAATGTTTGCTGAAAGAAATGTAACGTTAGATTTGTGACTTACAGTGGTGATTACGTGGTTGCCTACAATAACAACCTGGCGCGATAAATGATTCAGTCTCCCCTCTTCTAATACTGTTAGTTTTCGTGTTAGCGAGCATTAAATCGAATTATTCGCTACTAGGTTGAACACGCGCGCTGTCTAACATTTGTGTAGAACAAATGTCGGTGACATAACGAAAGTGTGACCACCGTTAAAGCGTGGTTTATGGTTTGAGTGGCCCTTTTGTAGTTGCGATTGGCCCTACCATACTATCAGTCGATAGTATGGAAGTCGATTTTAACCCATTACTGAGCTAAATTCGACTACCATACTATCGACGACCTACACTACAACACGCATCGGTCGCCTTCGATCTTAGGTATATATTTCCTTATTTTCACCCTATTGTGTTTCACCATAGTTCACAAAATTGGCCCTACCATACTATCAGTCGATAGTTTGGTAGTCGATTTTAACCCATTACTGAGCTAAATTCGACTACCATACTATCGACAACCTACACTACAACACGCATCGGCCACCTTCGATCTTAGGTATATATTTCCTTATTTTCACCCTATTGTGTTTCACCCAAGTTCACGAAATTTGCCTATACTGTTTACACATGCAGAATAGTTTGCGAAACATGCGTATCTTTCGTAACTACGATAACTAATAATAACAAAGTAATTTCACATATGAAAACGTTCAAAACTATATAATTAATTCCGACAAAAAGTCTAATTGAATGGATTTACTGGATAATTTTACTTCCAGCCTCCATACCTTACAAACTATAGCTTTTGTGGCAAACCGTGTAATAGAATTTTGGTTCAAAATTTTGTCGTCATCAACATTAGCCGATATAAAAAGTTTTAGAGCTTCCGGCCTCTATACTTTGCGAACTATAGCTTTTATATGGCAAACTGTGTAATATAATTTTGCCTTAAAATTATGTTTCCATCAACTTTAGCTGATATAAAAAAAATTAAGCGGTGCACCATTTACGAGATAATTGCGAAATATAACACAAGCCCGCCATTTGGGGGATGATTTTTCAATATTAAGGGCTTAAGCCCACACCGGGATATGGAAAACTCGACTATATTTATTCTAGAGTATACATTATGGTAATGTATACCATATTTCAATACTATATGATTTATTCCGCCAAAAGGTCTAATTGATTGGATTTATTGGATAATTTTACTTCCGGCCTTTATACCTTGCGAACTGTAGCTTTTATATGGCAAACAGTGTAATATAATTTTGTTTCAAAATTTTGTTTCCATCAACTGAAGCTGATATAAAAAAAATTAAGCGGTGCACCATTTACGCGATAATTGCGAAATATTATACAAGTTTGCCGTTTGGGGGATAATTTTTCAATATTAATCGATGAAGCCCACATCGGGGGAGGGAAAACTCGACGATATTTTTTCCAGAGTATATATTATAGTAATGTATACCATATTTCAAAACTATATAATTTATTCCGCCAAAAAGTCTAATTGACTGGATTTACTGGATAATTTTACTTCCGGCCTCTATACCTTGCGAACTATAGCTTTTATATGGCAAACTGTGTAATATAATTTTGCTTCAAAATTATGTTTTCATCAATGTTAGCTGATATAAAAAAAAATAAGCGGTGCACCATTTACGAGATAATTGCGAAAAATAACACAAATTTGCCGTTTGGGGGATGATTTTTCAATATCAAGGGATGAAGCCCACATCGATGCAGAGGAAACTCGACGATATTTATTCTAGAGTATACATTATGGTAATGTATACCATATTTCAAAACTATATAATTCATTTCCGCCAAAAAGGCTTCTTTGATTAACTTCTTGTTTAACAGCTTACGACAGTGATAAAATATAAGCATATTTCGCAAACTATGATGCATATGTAAATAACATAGGCGAAATTACATGATGCAGAAATTCGAATATTGGAAATATTTCAATATGGTTACTTAATACTGTTTTGTATCAAATTGTCAAACAATTGCTCTATGAGATAAAAAAAAGTATATCATTCCTTTAAAAAAAAACACTTACTTTGAGTGGGTTCTTAAGTAATGACATTTTTAATTGACTTATTATCAAAATTTGCAGCTGCAACAGATATCAGTTAAAGAGGTACCTTTCAGGTACAATTGGAGATATTTTTTCGATATTATCTTATTTTTAAGAGAAATTGAAGCCATTTTTCATAACGTATTTTTGAGGTCAATATCTCGGAATTTAATTTTTCTCAGAAAATCTCAGAACGTAAAAAAGATAGGTGTACATATCTGCAAAACAGGTTTCAAATTAAACGGGAAAGCCAGAAACATAATCATATGTAGGGTGTTAAAACATATTATTTAAAAACAAAACTTGATGGCTACTTCCGGTAGAACCGGAAGTGTAAGTATTGAGGAGAATGAGTATGAGGAGAACGGAATCAACCATGTTAGGCTGTTTTCTTTAAATTTTCATCTAATCCGGAACCTCATAAACTTTTAATGGTCCATGAGCCTCGTATATGTACCTAACCTAACCTAACCTAACCTAACCCAATTTAATCTTACTTATACCCATAAGCTACAATATTTTTTTATATATTTGTTTGGTCAAGTTTTAGTTGAGCAGCTGTTTTTTCTTTTTATTTTATACAACTTGTGTGTCTCAAATATTATGTTAATTGTAATTGTAATTGTAGTTATTTAATTGTGCGCCTTTTTCATATGCTGTATTACAGTTTTTCGTGAAATAAATATCTATGTATTGATTGTAAGTAAACATAGACATGTATGTCATTTTTATTTATTCGAATTTTAACAATAATGTTTCGAAGAACTGATCACTCGAAGAATTTGTTTTTCAAAAATTCGTTTTCAAAGAATTTGGTTTTAAAGAATTTACTTTCGAAACACTCTTTAAGTGACCATATAAGGTAGTGATAATGCCGAATGCCTCCTGTTTTATATTCGCTCGCATTTTTATTTCTCAATGCTTTTATGTAATAAACTGAATTTGCATACTTTCTATTTCATTCAAATGGACAATTCAAATGATGGATTATTCTACCAAGTGACTCAGTTCCCATCACCCTAATGAGGTTTTTCTTAAAACTGCAGGTCACACTAGTTATATGATACCGTCATATGAACCATAAACGGATGTTCACAAAACACGTTAGCGGTTTCCATAAGAAAAGCAGGCATGCACACATTTCCCGTGACACCAATATTATTTGATTACTAAGTTAATATATTGTAGATATATACCGCACTATATGTAAACTAGTTTATTTGTAATTACATCGTGTTAGCTTGTACAATAAATTTCATTTTTTAAAAGTCCTTCGAATCGATGAAATTAAAATTTGGCGCAGTCGGTAGGATCACGCGATTCGACCCGAAAATGGATTCATAACATTGCATATTTTTGGATCTAAGCTGATGTCAATCGCTTACACATAAAAAGAATCAAATTTCACTGCAATCAATGCTCTCTCGAAATTAGTTCATATCTACACCATTATTAGGCAAACCCAACGAAATATTTTCAGGTATTTCCCTTCAGATATTTGTAAGTACACGGTTGTGTACTGCGTACACTTTATGTACACATAAATGTGATCGAGCTGCATGCATACTACTCTGTACTACTCATCCAAATTTCTCAACCAGGACATCGTTCTTCACTCTTCTTCTCTGGTGTAGTGTAATTCAGAGCCAGGACAAGGTTCGTTGACTCAATCGTCGAGCCTAAAAATGATCCATCTATGTCCCTCCTTCGGCAGCAATAGGGGATGTAATTCCCTCCAGGTTAGTCCAACAGTCGATGGAAGGTTCGTGACTCCATCGTCGAGCCTAAGAATGATCCATCTATGTCCCTCCTTCGGCAGCAATAGGGGATGTAATTCCCTCCAGGTTAGTCCAACAGTCGATGGGGTCGCGGACTCAATCTAGAGCTCCAACTGTCGAGGCGATCAGAAACGGCAATTAATAATTTTCATAACATCTCAAGAATTCTTGAGGTGAGGATTCTCGACGACAGACAATCTCTATTCTTGTCTGGTTTAACCTGTAACATTATTATGGGTTGGGTACATAAACTCCATGCGAATATTAAATTTTAAACTGCTGCAATAAAAATCTGGCGAAATCGATTGCAGCGCTTACAGTAGCAAACCCTCCCCTCTCATTAACGAAAGTAATTGGTGCTATTTTTTTTTTCGCGTTAGCACCGGTGGCGTCAGCATTTCGCCCCCTCGCTAAGTGGCTTCGTTTCGCACAATGACGCGTGGCCCGTGACGATTTTCACGCCCAATTATGCCCGCCCCGCCGACCCCCGACAACCCCCTGAGCCACCGGTCCAGCCCGGGGCCGATAATTTCAATCGGTGCGGATTAATTCGTATCGATTGCGGGGGTGGCGGCGGGGGGCCGAAAAACGTCCGGAGGCGGCGATGCAAAGCGTGGACCGGAATTTCCGGCACGTACCACGACCGCAGCCTAACTTTATTTGGGCAGGTCCCCGACGCGCGTGTAGCTGGTTAAGTTAAGGGTAATCCTGAATTTGTGGTGATTGAATAAGTCTCTGGTGGCGGGACCGCCACGGTCATGTCTGTGGCGTACGTGCGCCGGCTGAAAACTAAACTACCGACGACGTACAATGTCTTCGTCAGCATGTCAACTCCACTGGCCGCGCCGTTATTTACTATTATATATCGGGCTGCCCCTTCAGAATTCCGATACCGTGCGCCGTCTCTGCGAGCGAATTATTATTTCCGACCTCTCGACGCTATCGGGGATGGAGTCTTTTCTTTTACTTTCTCACGTACGGTGCGAAGCGAGTGGAGTTTCCTACTTTCAGAACCTACGGAGAAACATAAATGGACAATCAATGGTTCACTCCGGGACTGATGCATTATTTAATCCGCTTCTATGGAGTGATTTGGCATTTCCACAATAATATATACTCAGCTTCAGACAAATTTTAACACGTATATGAAATTTATATATTATATTATATAATGAAATATATTGTAATGTTTTTACTTTTAATGTGACATTCCTGCATTTAATCGTGCATTCTTCTTTCTTCTTTATTATCTTGTCGAGTTTTTTCTCTTGTTTCCATGGACTATTTCCATTTCTCTGTATATCCAATAAACCACCAAATTATCAACCATTCACCTATATCCTATCCGCGAACAAAAGCTGACAGATGAGTCGCTTTCATGTTCGAACAATTAGACGAAGTAGTTACAAATGTAGTTAACGCATTAGTTATAGCGCGACTCCTAAAAATATTATTGTGGAATCGCCTCCTGCACAATCCACAAATTATCGCAAAATAATCAACCATTGGCCTATATCCTATCAGGAAACAAAAGCCGACAGATAAGTCGCTTTCGTGTTCAAACAATTAGACGAAGCAGTTACAAATGTAGTTGACGCTTTAGATACAGGGCGACCCCCAAACAAATGTAACTGAGGAATCGCCTCCTGCGCGCCAGTCTCATACGTATGAGCCAGTGATTTCGCGAATAAAATCAATTACAATGTTAGAATCACACCGAACCCTCTCAACAACCAGCTGGTCGGAAATCGCGAATCTACGCTGTTGTAATATCAATTACAATCGTAAAAGGTCCAAGCCTGCCAGTATAAATAACTGGCACGAGTAACCATAATTCAAACAAACACGTATTTTACATAATAATTGGCATCGTCATTTTGGTTCGCAAAAAGGCAAAGCATATTGCATAATATCAAGTTAGATTATTAAAAGTCATTAAAACATAATAGGGAAACAATACACAGGTACTCATTTTAAACATAGATAATAAACTATAATGTCAAAGGTAGTAAACAAATCACATGTGGAACTATTAACATCTTATATGGTCCCTCATGAATGATCGTAGAGAAAATGAGGCATGAATTACTAGTCAATATAGATATTAAATTGCTCCAAATGTTCCTAATGATAAACTATAACAGTACTTAAACCTTTCCGATTGAGGTAGCAGGAACTGTTATTTGACACAACTTTTCACATGTCTGACGGTAAAGGGCTACTCGTGTCATGAGCACTTGCTTTGGTCATCAGTAGAATTACTAATTGACCTCAATCAACGTAGACAATGGAACTCCTATAGTGGCATTAGTGTGGACACAGACGTAACTATGTGATTCGGGAAGATCGCGAGATATCATTAGAAATCGTGCGTTATTGATTATGTTTCAACATCTTTAAATAGTTCCATTTTTGATCATATTCATTTCCCGTAGTTCAATGAATTGAAATAGCATGGTAGTAAATGATCTGAGAAACGAGAGATGTATGTGCATGTATAACATCTTCACGTAACTAAACTTCAGTCACAATCATTTTCGAAATAGTAATTGAATAAATAATAAATAAAAAGAGTTTATAACGCCCTCATAAGGTCAATGAATCACAAAAGAATATTCTACATGCCCTCATAAGGCTAGCTAATCATAGAAAATAAATCAGTTCACATCATCATCGTAAACCTGTGTTTTATTTTCCGGTCTGTTACCATTTCAGCGTGTCTATAATTGAATAAATAAAACAAATCCATAAATCTGTGCCTTCTTATATTAACCCATGATTTGCATTTTCTAACACATTACCAATAGCAACGTACCTCGAAGGTAATCGCGGTAGTTAATTAAACGTCACGACGTGTAAGTACTAAATACGATCACAAATCATGAGCCAAAAATAATCAAGAAATTATATGTATAATAATTTCACGATAAAAAAACAACAATTAAATATCAGTATTACGGGTGTTGGGAAGGACCTAGCGGAGTTTCTCAGGGGTCCAGGGGTAGGACGTGAGGTAGTGAAAATCAGGAGGAAAATTTGATTTTTGCAATTGTATTTCTCAAATGATTGATTAATTATTAGTAATATAAAAAAACTCAAAAAATAAATAGTTGAAAATTGATTTGCTGACAGCTTCACAATTATTTTATTCCAATATGTCACAATGATTGATATATTTCATTTTTATTTAATAAAATGCTTTGTGACATTATAGATAATCATATTTTAGAAAGCTGTGCAAAATTTGGTTGCTTTATGTTAATTTTTAATAGAAGAAATTTAGGAAACAGAAATTTGAGGGGGTTCGAATGTTACACTGTATTGCAGTATCGAGTTGGGTATATTTTGATTTGTTTTAAAAATATATCTACAAAAACGAGTATGTTCTTATATTCGTGTTTACTTTTAATGGGGTTTGAAATATAATCTATTGCTACAAGTTCTTTTACGTCTTCGACTAGTATACTCTTACATTACGAAAAGTTAGTGTAATTCTTTTCCTAGCATGCACATGTGACACATTTTTAGCACCATTTTCACGAGTGGATAGTCATAGTCATGTTTAGTGAAATATCTCTCTCTAAAGATGACCCATGTTCTTCTCCCTCCTGGATGAATGAATTTCTCATGAATGTCCATGATTATTTCCTCTGCATGATCTGTATCTAGTACTATTAAGTTTCTTTGTCCTACTGTTTTGTGTATTATTCCGATAATTTCAACATATTTTCCTGGTGGATTTTTCTTCTCTAGATCTTGAATTATGACACAGTTTTGAATGTCTCGGATATTATTCAAATGGTGTATTGCTTTGGCGTCTTTTAACTGAAGTAGCGATAATTGAACTTGTGATGTTTTTGTTTCCGTATGGTACATCCGGCTTAAAGTATCTGCAGTTACATTCATTTTGTCTGTTATATGCTTAATCTCTAATGCGAATCCTTGTAAGGACAATCCCCATCTATAAATTCGCTTGTTTGCAAATCTGGACTTAAATACGTATATCAAAGGTACATTGAATTTTCTTCCTGATAAATAATATCTAATGGTGTACACTATCGCCAACATCTCCATCGCGCCAATAGTATAATTAATTAAACTGGGTCGTAAAATTCTAAAAGTGAAGCATATGGGTTCTTCTTGACCTTCGTGTTCTTGAATGAGTACGCCAGCGATGGCGTAGTCTGATGCGTCGGTACGGATGATAAATGTTTTATTGAGATCAGGATGGATTAATGTGAGTTGTTTAAATATACACGCTTTTAAATTTTTAAATGCTGCTTCCTTTTCTTCATTCCAGGCCCATTTCTCACCTTTCTTAAGCATTTTATATAGACTAATAGCCATTTCTGCATACCCTGGGATAAATTTCTTATGAAAATTCGTCATGCCTACGTACCCTCGGAGTTGTTTGAGATTCATTGGTCTTTTATATTCTTGAATTTGCTTTAGTCGTTCTTTATCGATCTTAATACCTTTCGATGTTATTTTGTGCCCCAGAAATATGGCCTGTTTCATGAAGAAATTGCATTTTTGTTTAATTTTAGACCGTGTATTCTTAATTCTTCCAATATAATTTCTATATGATAAGTATGTTCCTCGGGTGTTGATCTGTATATTAATATGTCGCCAATATAGTGCATACAAAATTTCTCCAATACTTTCTGCATCGTTCGAACGAGAGCTGCACTACAACTAGATAAGCTAAAACGTACAACGCGAAATTGATAAATATAACCGTTGCTTCGACGCTATTGCACAGCGTCGAAACCCAAATCGTTTAAAGTGTATTCGCAGTAGTCGGCTTTTATTGTAGCCGATACATTTGTAGTATCAAGATTGAAAAGACGAGTTATTGGGGTGGCTATTATTTAGCCATTATGTTCACCGAGAAGTGCTTGAATAAATTACGGTGCGCATGATGATCAATAGGCACCTCAAGCCATTTATTGAGCAAGGATTGCCACTTCGGCAAATACAATTAGCGACCGGGAAATCCCAAATATATTTATTGGACGGCATTAGGAATCCTCAGAAATGCCAGATAGAGGAATTACCCAAGGCTTGTGATAACCAAGTGTGGTAACATGGTTTACCGAAACGAAATGCCGCACCAATCAGGGACCATCTGCAAGCCACCCCTCGCGGTGCACAATTCAAATTGCACCCCACCCCAATTACTCAAAAAATATTAATTGTAAGAGTGCAGAGCAGACCAGACTTCAATTCGTTACCTTCACCGGTGTACATCGCTGTGTATTGATGATTGCTACGCATTAAATTATAGTCCACATTATTTCCAAAACGACGAGTTTTAATTACCTTATCATTTAAATTGGCGATCACCCGCCTGGTCCTTCGATTACGTAATAACCGTCGACCATAAAACCGGTGTATTTTCTCGATTCTTTATGTAAAGGGATCAGCCAATAAGAATTTTGCAAATCTAGTTTAGTATACATCATGTTTGCACCACAATTACTTAATATCGTCTCTACGGTCTAGGGTTTTTCTTGTTGTTTTTTTGTATGCATTAGAAAAATATCGTCTTGGCTTTTGTGATTTTCGACTTCAACTTTAGGATAAAACTGTGATATGTTGAAGCGTGTAGTGTAACACTGCACACTAAACTGAGGTGATCAAACAATTACACAATCTGCAAGGTGAGGACGTCCATAAAGATTTATCAATTAAATTAACCGATCGATGCCAGGTAATTGCGTGTGTTTCATTAACGATGCAATCAGAACTCACAAAGGTGAGGTTGACCCCACCAGCCCGGACGTTAGGGTGTACCGGAATAATCGTTTGACGCGGCCTGTGATTGACAAGTTAATCAATCAGCCGGCCGGTCCGCAAGCTTGTTACTGGCCAGTTACTTATTATCTTCAATATTTAATCATGCGTGTGCACACGTGTTAATGCAGGCGGCATGTGGGTGGGATGTATATGCGAGCGTGTGTTGGTTTGTGTGTGTGTGCAGCCGGCGAATGGTCGATATCGCAAATATTTGTTAAATTGGTGCACGGCGATCGCACGCAATCGACTCCTGCTGTTCGGGTCATGTTCGAGGACGTAAATTCACCTGTGGAAGTTTTAAATTGGTCTCCGTTGGTCGGGGGCAGCGTCCGGGGGGAGATTTATACGTGGCCACGGTTCGCAATCCGCTCCGGCAACTGTAACTGAAACAATATTGGTACATCGAACTGGAATTAATGGCCAACAACTCATCCAAAACGTGCACATATGAGCGTTAATTACTGTTGCTACCGCGAATTTCCGCACATATTACGACAAAATGAATAAACATACAGAGCAGAAAATCGAAAAAATAACAGAAAGCCTCGTTAAAATTTCTAATAAATATTGCAATGCAAGTATGCACAGTTAGATTTTTACTGTAATGGAATCTCGAGATATTCAATTGCAGCAGAGAGTACAGAGTTTTTGAGCTCGATGTGACTATAATTATCGTACTGACATGGAGGGGGGGGTCGGAAAAATGCGGATTCCGTAACTTTTTCCCTATGTACTATGGCCGCAGTTAATTATTACTTAATTACTCAGTAGTGTAGGCATCCGAACTAACCTGGAAAGAACTTACTAGTTAAGCTCAGTTGTACAATCGAGGATTATCTTTGATGGTGATTCCGTTACCTATGATACAATGGTTCACACCAGGTAGCTCAACGCTGGAGAGGGGTGGGGGGGAGGGGGGTTCACAAAAACGTGGGAACAGAAAAAAAACAGAAAAGAAAACAAGTTAGATAAATATATGTATAGCCTCTGGGGACTCTCGTGCGTTAGCTTGCGACGAAACGAACATGTTACTGTTCAGGCGGCGCGAGTACAATGTGCACATATTAGATTGCTAGCGTGGAAATTCGTCGCTATGGCCTCGCAAGTCGATTAGCAACTTCACACGTGTCTACCGCCCATCAATTATCTGTTTTCGCAATCTAAGTGTTGTCGCACAAGCTCCAGTACCACGTCAAGGTGAGGCACTGAATACGGGAGTCAACTTGATAGCACGAGGCATCCGAAGGAGTCAGATACCATTCGCAGATGGTTTCGGCACGAGTTCACTCATAGGACTGAACTAAAGGACCGACGTAGAGATCTCCCACGCGATGCGGCACGCCGCGGCAATGTTGCCATCTATGAGTCAGCCCAGAAAGTTCCGCCTATATCACAGCTCAAGTTACCAAGTGGCGCCCAAAACAACAGAGAGAGGAAGAGGAAAATTTAAGAAGAGATATTTAACATAATAACATATAAACAACATAACATAAAAATATAACATAAGTATAACATATACTTATGGCATGTTATTTAATAGATTTAATTGGTTATTTTATAGTATACGTTAGATAGGATTTTGTTTATAGAAAATTATACTGAATATATTAGATTTAGGGTATTTAGATATTAAGAGGATTACTTAGGTAGTCAAATAGGATTTATATAGCTAGAATTATAATTAATTCAAGGCACAATTAACGTAAAATAATTGTAATGAGTCAGTAATGTAATGTATAAAATTCAATGGAAAATTCAAACTCATCGTACAAAGACGTTCGACATTCGTATAGAAGCAGAAAAATACAAGGATCTCGAATATCAGATTTAAATCACAATTGGAATTATGGTTTCGCCGGAATATGGATAATTATAATCATAATTATAATTTGTTGATTCATTGCCGGGGTTACAAACTGGATTCGGGTAGCAACTCGACAATTTACACGCTTATTTTGATCAACGTAGGCGGATTTTAACAAGCGAAAAACGCTTGTTTAACCGAGGTTTCAAAAAGGCTGAACGCCGATAAACAATGAGATTCGCTCTAGATCCCGGAGCATTCACGTCGGTCAGCAGAGAAAAAGAAAACAGTTGTATAGAAACAAATATCGTCGAAAAATAGTTATTTGCATGCACGCGTTATTCAAAAACAGTTTGATTTACGTTTTGTTTACGCGGATATAATCAATTTCGGGGCAGTAATTATTTGCGTCGAGCACCTGTAAACACTCGACCTGAACTAGGGAATCATTATCAATGCGGAACAGCTAAAGGGAGTCTAAGAGGATTCAACGAGAACTATAACCCCAAAAACTATTCAGCGAGAACGTCAACTATAGAAGAGCATCAACCGAGGACAGCAGGACTTTGAATCGAGGAAATTGGTGCCGACTTAATCGAATTTACTGTTTCGACATCTGCAACCAGGATTGCCGACCACCACTGCGAGTTGCCGCTGTTCACCAGGAATATGAATTTGAATGCCAGGTAGAATTTACTTAAATTACTACTTAATTAAGGAGTTAATTGTGCGAATTAGGAATATAGGGAATTATTGTTATTAAATATTGATAGTGTTAATTTGATAATTAGTGATGGGACTTGCTTTCTATTGTCAAGCGTTCATTTTGTTTCATATTGAATTAGTGTAGTGTTTGTTTTGTTATCAATTATCTAAATATATAATATTATAATAAACATTAATTAAAATTTATATTCTTTGCCAGCCATCTAATTTATTTTGATCTTACTTTTTGACCCTGAGAAAAGAGAAAAATAAAATAATAAAATTCATAACAACAAAAGTAAGTAACAATTTTATGATTCGTAATTATCAACCCAATAATAAATCTACGCAGTTAATAGACTTAGTATAACAGCACATTTTAAATAACCGAACGAGGGGCATTGTCAATAACGTAGCA
The DNA here is from genome assembly GCA_951805005.1 of Othius punctulatus. NCBI lineage: Eukaryota > Metazoa > Arthropoda > Insecta > Coleoptera > Staphylinidae > Othius > Othius punctulatus. The sequence continues at coordinate 103,885,355 of OX638139.1, read as the reverse complement.
CAATATAACATATATAACATATAACATAAACATAAGCTATATAACATGAAAATAATTATGACTAAGCAGTGATGGTCATTAACGATTTAATTCGTTAACAGTTAATTAATAAAGTTAATTTCGTTTAATATACCGGTAACGAAAGAGACTTTTCATTTTTATTATGAAACCATATAACTTCCTTTAACTCGATTAAGTCCGTTAAAGTCCATTCATTCATCTGACGAAACGATCACCCGATTGTAGTCGAACAACGCTTATCAGGCTTTGGTCATGCTAAGGCTGTAGCTGCGACTTCGAACTTGATTTATATTATCAGCCCATGTTCATCCTATATCATAGTTAACACAAAGGTATCCTTAGAAACTGAACCATGATAGAAGGTAATCCACAATTGTACAACTTGGTCTAAGTGTCTATTGTTACTGCTGAATGAAGGTCACAGCAAGATTCCTCCTAATCTTAGCAGTGATATAATGATTATAATTATAATCAGTGACTATAATTATACGATAAAGCGTATTCTGGTTCACTTATACTACAATTGGTAAACAGGGATAGGACAAAATATAAACACTTGGTTACTACGCAAGACGATGTTTGTAAGAAAAACAAACGACGGCATAATGAAACAATAACAATTAACATAAGTAGGATAAATAACAGAATTATCAGAATGAGGTAGTGACGCTAGTTGAGCGTTTCTAAAAATTTCATGCAAAATTTTCTTTGTTTTCATAATTGCTCTTGGGATTTTCAAAACTTGACAGGTAAACAGCACCAATTATGGTTTACTAAATAAAAATTTGTTTTCGAACTTTTTAACATTGATTACAATAATAATAATAATCCCTATTGCTCCTCTATACAGGGTGGTCACTTTTACGACGCCCATCATTAGGATCTATTAATCAAAAATATATACAGAGTTGGTCAAAAGGGATAAAAGTTTTTCATTTTTATACGTTTCAACATAGTGAAACAAAATCCAGGATATCTTGCACAGTTCCTGAAATATCGCTGAAAAAGCGATCAGAAAGCTCACGTTGAAAAATGTAATAGTGCCAAGTTTCGTAAAATTTCCTCCAAAAGTAAAAAAGCTATAAAAGGAAAAGGAAAGTGCACTTTTTCGGTTTTTCAGCGATATTTCAGGAACTGTGCAAGATATCCCGGATTTATTTTCAGAATATTAAAAGGCGTGAAAATAAGAAACTTTTCTCCCATTTGACCAACTCTGTATATATTTAAGTTTAATAGATCCTAATGGTGGGCGTCGCAAAAGTGACCATCCTGTATATGATGTAATTGGTTACTGTCATTATTTGACAGTTTAAAATATCTATAATTTTCAACATTTATCAAAATTTGTATTTTTCTTTTTTGCTACATTGCTCGTAGACTTTAATTTCGTTTTTAAATATAGACAAGTGTCGACCAGCTTTTTTCGTGGGTTACTAACACGAGTAGTAACACTTAAGAATTTACGTTAAAACTTAACAATACATTATCCATTATCTATAAACATTATCTACCATTATCCACCAATACTTTAAACATTTTTGATTTTTTGAATTTCTAATTCTGGTGTTTTATAGCTATAACTCTTTGAATAAAATAAAATAAAACATAACAACTTTGTAATTTCCACTCACACTTTTATTTTTGAAAACATCTAGGGACTGCAGTTTCGACTAAAATCTAGTCATTATCAAACTAAGCAAAATTTCATGAAATAGCAAAGCAAGTACAACCAAAAATAAATATTTATTTTGAAACCGGCAATGAATTGCATATGCTTATTAATATCACTTTGCACAACTATATTTGCACTAATACGGATAAAAGTATGTAAATCAATACAGCCTGGTATCCGGTCTATTAATAGAATTGTACAGAGAAAACAATTTCGATAAATTGTATGTTATGGGAGAGTTCAATATGTACAGCCTCCAGTCATGTATTTCAAACTAATTAAAACTTTTCTATTCACGTTGCAATTATCCATAATAAACTTAAATGACCTGTAATAAAATAAAGCAATGCACTAAGTATTTAATAGGAAATTGTTAATTAAAGTTGTCTATCTAAATTAATCTATGATTAATGTTATCTATGTTTACTGTTCTGAATCAGACTTTGGGCGTTATTGCTATATCTTCGATTTATCTATAACACATCGATCTTTGGGCTTCGATTAATTTTCTCGTATTTCATTTAAGTTTGAGTCAGTAATTTGCTATATCATTGTGTATTATTCTTGTATCTATTACGTATAGTATCCCGTCGAAAGCTGACAATGATGCATGCTTTTTAATAAACAATCGCGTTTTTAATGCTGGTTCGTATGCTAAAGCTAAATGTAATGGAATGCAATGAAATTAGAAACGTATGTCGATTTCAAGCAATATGGATCGATGAGTCATTGTCAGGACGGGACGAGTATAGCAATAACAATGAACAGACGATAAAAAATATATTTAGTTTAGCACGTTTTATTAAATATCGATGAGTATTTTATTTTGCCTGTAAAATGCGTAAGTAAAAAGAATACAAATTTTGGTTTGGTTTTCCATGTATATGAAATGTAATAGAATGCAATGAAATCAGAAACGTATGTCGAATTCATGCAATATGGATCGATGAGTCGTTGTCAGGACGAGTATACCAATAACTATAAGCAGACGATAAAAAATAAATTTAGTTTTGCACATTTTATTAAATATTTATTAGCATATTCTTTTGCATGTTAATGCGTATGCAAAAAGAAAACAATTTTTTGTTTGGTTTTCAATGTATGTGAAATGTATCTAGAAGTATCTAGACACTTTTCAAATATATCTGTATCTGTAGCTAGATGCATTTTCAAATTTGTATCTAGATATGTATCTAGATACATTTTTTTCTAAACTTTCTGTATATGTATCTAGTTATAATAAAAATGAATCTGTTACAACACTGCTATTAATTTGTTTGAAAAATTTAACACAGAGTGATAAATTAGTGTAAACAACTGCAGGCCATAATTCTTACGAATTCGTGGGGTAACTGGGACAGGATCAGCACTTTAAAAAGCAAGTGTCTAAATGTGTAGTGCCGCATTTGTCACGCTAAGCGTGTTGAAAGTGGACTAATAGCGTAAATGTGGAGAATATGTTGTGTACTGTCACACCATTACTCAGGAAAGTGGTTAGTTCTGGACTTAATGTATCTTGTAATGCATCATCAAGAAACGGCTCGTTTAGGCGCCTCCCTCGTCAAACGAGAAAATAATTTCTGTACTTATTTACTTCAATAAATATTTGTTTAATGAAACTACGGTGTTTCGATATTTTCTATGAATATTTATAGTAATTGGTTAGTTTTGTTTGTTGTAAAGCGATGATTGCTGTGGTTTTAGAAGTATAGCTATGGGGTTAATAGTTTTAAATATTTCGATTGTACAAATGTATAATTGTAGTTATTGAATATGTGATGATGGTTAGCCTTGTTTTCATTTACAGATAGATATTTGGGGTAATCTGAATATCGAAGTTTTTTGGGGAGGTTTAAATGTGGGTTTACATTAAACATGTATGCATTTTCCTGCTTCCCCGAATATTTTACAGGAAGTAATCAGGGAAGCAGGAAAGTGCACAAGTGTGGTTTTATATGTTAAATTCCGATATATATCAAGCCAATTCTACACCCGGTATACAGTACTAAATACTTGATTTAATTTTATCTTCGCATTTTTAGATCTATTTGTGTCATTTTCATTTCTACGATGTTACTTACTTTAGGATGTATCGCCGGGCAAGAAATTCTTCCCCCGGAGGACATCTCGCAGGAATTTCTTATTGCCATGGACGCGGCAGAAGGACGAGCTTTTGGGGAAGGGGGGGCTCGGAAGTCATTTTATTCGGACAGTGTCCGACAGCGGTAAAAAATGCTGAACATTTCTCGTGATTCCCGTCGGCGTCCAGAAATTAATTTAGTGCGCGTCCGACGTAATCCTGTCGGCCCTGCCGGGAATGCAGGCAATCCTGCCGGCCCCTGCGCCCCCTCACGCAGACAATCCCGAAGAATTTCTTGGACTCGCAAAGGGGGAGCCCTCCTTGGGCCGGAAGCGCGCCATTCCGGGAATTTCCGCGCTCGCAATCGCCAGATCGAGGACGAGGCCGCCTCCGACGCTGGCTATTCAATTTTCGCCGCGACGCCGACGCCGACGCTGCCGCCGTCGATCCAATTACAGATAGTAGACGCGTTACGTCGTTATCGCCGCCGGTGAAAGGGCCGATATACACGTATGTTACACTGCGCCATTTTTTTAATGAAGAGGAAATTTGCATTTTCCTAGTTTTTTTTTAAGCTCAAAAGAAAATATATGGAAAGCGATGCTCGTGTAATCTTACAATGATTGCATTCCTTGCGATAAATCTATGGGTTGTGGCAAATGTCACTTGTCAAAAGTCACTTTCTGACCTTACAGGACATCTGCAGATACTTACATCAAAACGGAAAGACACGCTAGGCAGTTGTAACGGGTCGGTTATGACTCCGGTCGGTTAAGACGAATTCTGGTTTAATTTTTAATTGCGCTCACGGACCGTCAACGTAGGCACCCCTACGTAGACGTTTTTTTAAACGTCGACGTGTTTCCGGTCTGCGTATAATTGTGATTCGGCCGCGAGGCGCGGGAATGAAGGTAGAAGGTAGCCAACTCTCTTCGAGTATGAAAGTGTCAGAAGGTACGCGAGTTCTGTTTGGGCTTATCGCCAACCGGTTTCCGGAATTTCAAATGTGTCCTCCAATAACCGCCCTATGAGGGATTGACGACACCGGCACAAGGCGAGGGAGAGAGCAGCAATACTCGGCTATACACACTCAAGACACCAGTGGGCTGAAACAACCCAGCCATTCAGGTTCTCGGCAAGTGGCGACGACCACTCTGCCAGAGTTTTTCTGAAGACCACAAATTAGCATCGGCGTCACCGGCAATTGGCAGTAATACGAATTCCTAAGAACCAAGCCGCAATCACCGGCAGCGGAGGGGCTATAAATCTTTTCCTTTATTGTCTTAAGTTCTTTGATATATCGTTTTGTTTTGTGTAAATTTGCGTTGCGTGTTTCGTGGCGTACGTGTTTTGCGTTTTTGTAAGAAAAAAAGGTGGTTCCGAGTGCAGTTCGCATCGCGCGATAAGCGTTGCGCGGAATTCGACCGAATTTTGGTAATGCGCCGTGATAGATCTGCGAGCGGAGGTATTTTCTTTCAGGGAGCGCGGACACAGTGTCTTGTCTTTTGTGTTTATTAAACGCAGATAGTTTACAACCACAAAATTCACATCTGTTATTTTTTGTTCCCCCACGTTTTCTCAATCGGGCACTCTTTTCAACTTAACGTCCTTTTCTTATTGCGAGATTTAAATCTGGTGGTGTGGGCGTCAGATGGTCAGCCGTTGCGACAGTTCATAATTTCTGAACTTCGCTGACTGTCTCCCGTCAACCCACGCAGATAGGGTGGAGCACCCTTTGTGACGAAGTAGTAGCGAGGTTAAAATTACGTGGAGCCTTTTTTTTAACCCCCCCACTCTCCGACATCGAGAGCCTGGCCCTCGTTGCTGCTTCGAAGGGAACCTCCACTCGCTCCGCGGCCTAACGCCGCTGATAGCCCTTCAGGCACGTCACAACATGGGACGAAATAAAGGAATTCACAAAATATAGGAGGAAGTGGAGAGAATATTTAAAAAATTAATAATGTATGCCTTACACCGAAAGGTAGAAAGGCAAAGGATTAAATAAATATATAAAAATAGATAAACTTAAACTTAAATTATATGACATTCAACCATTCTACTTATTATAATTGATATTTTATTTTACAGATTGTACATAAATTCACTTGTATGCAAGAATTTAAAATTTTACAAAAACTAAGATATTTGAAGCCTTACATTTTATTTTACAAATTGTATAAATATTAATACTGCATTCAGGTGAATGTTACAAGTAATGATCCATTTTCATTTCATTTGGTTTGTAAGTATGGAACGAAATAAATAAGCAGCACCAATATTACGTGCTTGAACAAAAAAATGGACCACATAGAATATATATTTTTCCGTTGACTTCGTGCATAAAATCGTTCATTAATGTAAACTTTGTAGACTGATTAATGAACTATTTTACCTTAATGACAGATTTTGGCTTATGCACTGAACATTAAAAAACAAGTGGTGTGTGTGTAAGTGTATGTACTGTTATGCAAGTTGTGTGGTAAATATTTGTGTGGATGTGTATTTTGTAGGGATGAATATCCAAGTCCTTCTTCAACATTTTTTGGCTTATTTCATAACACTGACAGAGTCATGGCCGCCCTTTATCTATATAATTGTTGATCATAAGGTAGAAAGATCATAGTTGCAAACAGGTCTTTCCCGGCTTTCACAGATCAAGGCTTGGTAATATTTTTTTATAGGTTTCCATGCTTGAGTTCAGATGAATTACGCCGCAATTGATTTTTACGTAATTTTGTTATGGGTATCATTCGAAACGCCCACTATTTTCCAGCTCTCATAGTACTCGTGTAATTTGGTTTGAAGGTATCCCCCCTTAACTCAAATTGATTGAGAATCGAGTTTCTCCTTGGCTCTTGAAACTGAGCGCGTTTGTGGGTGACACCGTTTGGGTCCAATTTGAACCTTGACATTGCCCCTCGACAAAGGTCATGTGTGGCAGTTATACGTAAAATGATTAACGCAGTGCTAAAGGGTGATTTTAGCCAGATGTGGCCATAAGTCGACTAATATGTATATATTTTTTGCATTTCACTCCCACTTTTGAACCGCGTTATGTATTATTTTACATAATATTGGAGCCTGTTCGTATTTCAGTTCACCCAGTCTACAAAATGTGCCATAAATTCTTCAATAGGGAGCAAATAAAAAACAAGTACTACCAGAACTTCTATTTTTTTAAATATATTTAATTACATTTTAGTATCTTTTATCCACAAGATCTACTAAGATATCTTATTTCCTAATAGATATCAACAATATATATAAAGATGCTAAAACTAATAAGTAACATGCAATAAAAACAAATAACTTTTTTTTAAGGTTGTATTGATACTTACTGGTATTACTATACTATATACGTATACGTATATACCGTATACGTATATAATATTTATTTTTATTTATATTATTTTATTATTAATTTTTATTGTCTGACCAGTTTCGGTTTACAAAACCATCTTCAGAGGCATATCTACAGAACACAATAAATCTGGTTAAATATAAAATTAGTGTTAATCTTTTTACAAAAATATTTAAATATAAATTATAATAGTATTTGTTATACGTTTAATGTTATAGATGATTTAGTATTTATGTAATTTGTTTGTGCGGGAAGATTTAAAATGTGTGAAAATTATCTTGTATGTGGGTATTAATTTTGGTGGTAGAAAGTAAAATCAATTCTAAAATAAGTGATTCGTTATTTTATACGTATATATTTAGAATTATTTACTTACGTATTATAATGTGAAATCAAAGAAAAATATATAGTCATGCAATGTAAGATCCTGATTTACAATTTTGTTGAATTTGACAGTTTCATCTTCATCTGAAATGATCCAAATCGAAAAAGTTGAAAACATGTCATTAGTATTATGGCAAAACATGTTATCTGTCATTTTTGTTATATATATATAATCGATCTTTATTGGGCTATCGACCCCATATGGGGCCATTTTTGTTATTTTGCAAGAGAAGCAAAAACAGTTTTGTATTTATAATTGTGAATGTATATTAGCATGTATATTAGCCCTTAGTTATTTATAATATAAAGGTACAATAAAGATATTTCGTTCATTATTATTTTTTTCAATGTTTTTCTTTATTTGTTGCAATAAAGGTCACAAGTCATGTCATATTACAATAAATCAAATTCAAATAAGGGGGGGGGGGCGGGGTACTTCGTCCTCTTCTTCGTATCAGATGATCTGTTGGTCTCTGTACTAATGGTATGAGGGCAGTGATGCTTAGGATTCCAGGAGGATTTTTTTCATTATTTGTTTCTTGAAAGTTGCTACATTTAGGGCTTTAATTGGGTCATCTTACTGGTTGTATTGTTGTATTGCGATGCTTGTTATTCCTAGTTTGTGTTGTTGTTGCTTACAGGTGTAAGTTCTTATGTGCTGATTGTTTCTTGTATCGTGTATCTCGTTGTTCGGTTTTAGAATGATGCTGCTGTATGTTTCTTCATGTTTTATTTTTGTATGTGGAGTATATTATTTAAGTATACTTAAAGTATACTTTATTTGAAGCAATTTAATGAAAAAAGGGCATTTTGAACAAAAGGCAGATAGCATGTTTTGCGATAATTCTTCTGATATATTCGATGTAGTTCCCAGTTTAAAACATCATACAATTATACAGATATACAAACAAATATACAAACATACAAAATCTCTCTATCTCTCTCTCTCTCTCTCTCTCTCTCTCTCTATCTCTCTCTATTTCTCTCTCTGCACATGTGCACCCCCCAAGGTTACCATAGCGGTGGCGAAGTCAGTCTCCCCGTTATCTGAAGATGTAGGTAGTTTAAAATTTGAGTTGACCTTATTTATGCGTTCCCATTAAGATGTGTGCGATTTCTCTCAATTGTGCATGTCCGAAAATGCGCGTGGTCGCATGCCTTCTCGTGCCATTCTAAAACCTTTTTACGTTGGGGTTTAGTATTATACGTTTTAATTATAGAACAATATACGTTTCATATTAATATTAAATATGGATCGGGTCCTTACAAGTATTATGGACTTAAGAATTGTATCCTTTTTACGATCTACCTAAGAATCCTTTTGCCAATTTATGCACACCCTGTATATATATTTGTCTAATAAATTATATGTACGTTAATATAAAACCAAATTCCAAAATACTCATTACTTTAGAGTACACATTTAGCCGATTGTTTTCGATAATGTCACAGGTGTGTAGATGAAACCGTAGGGCCCTCCGAACTGTACCTGGTCGACCGCTAGGACCATTTTAATTAATGAAGCCTTTGTTTGTTCCATTTCAAAAATACAGGATGGAGTGAAAAAAGTGAAATGCAACGGGCGGACGGATCCACTCCTCCCTATTAGAGGGCCTGTTTGTTGGCTATTATTATGCTCGCTGGGTAATGCGAAATTTAATGGAAGCGATGGCGTCGTCCCGGGAGCAGCCAAAGGTTATATTAGTTAATGCCGGTAATCAATAGCGCTATTAGCACTTGGGGAAATTGTAATATTGGAGTTGTCCCATTGGTGGTCGGCTAAATATTGTTCAGAATATTTGAATATTAATTCAGACCGAACTCGCAGGAACTGTCTTCCATATAATCAATGTAATGGGAGTTTCGTGCTTAGTTTACGGATCAACTCCGAGGCAGCCAGGGATTATCCGCACATGCAGCGGCTCGCGAGCCTGCAACAACCTCTTCAAGTTTACAATGTAGAAACGATCTTCACGAAGTGAATTGGATGAGGCAGATGAAACGTTACGGACGCCCGATAAATCATCGTTTGGTATAAATTACACCGTCCCTAAATTAACGGCAGCATCGCCGCCACTTTTTTCACCTGCGGATGGCAGCAATTTCTGACCGCAGCATCGGCGTCGGCTCCTGTCAGCCCGCGCGCCTCCCCTATTGATTAATTACATTACCGTCGGTTTGGCGGTTTTAATCATCGGATATCCTATAATTAAATGTCCGGTTCGCATCATAGTTAAACGGGCAGTGATTTTGCAGCGGTCGGCAATGGGGTTGGTCAATGCAACTATATACCCATCAAATTTTGACGTGTAAAAAGACCGGGCTGCACCGCCATTCGGGGCCTTTCACTCGCAGAGGTTCTCGATTGATCATCGAATTACTGAATGCGCTTTTTATACTAATCGAATCGACATGATTAACGAGTTCATTTCGGTAATGATCGAGCATCCGGATGCGGCGGTCTTTTTTACACCACCATTCAAATTGCGAATAGATATTTAGGTTAATGTACATAAAATGATGATATTATGGCAATAACGTCAATTACATGATGTTAAGTTAGGTACTCTTGTACCGCTTGATTTCAACTAGAGGTGGCGTTTATATGCTTCCCTCACACATTGCCAACTACATGGTTTTCAGATACATGTTTTATCTTGTTTATCAGCATTAATTATAAAGGAGTTAAATAATACATTGATTTTTAAAAATATTAGGAACTTGTATGTTCCGAGGTTCCAAATAAGCAGACTAAATCCAGATTTAAATATAACTAAGTTTATTAAAAAGTTGATCGAAATAAATTAAATAATCTCTGAAATCCTGGGATTCAGATAATTTACTGCATTGTACAGTACTGTATACAAGTATTATGGTATTATTAAGTAGCAGTTCAGACTTGTGTATGAAACGATCTGGTGGCATTCCCAGATGAAAAATGTTTTAGAAGAGTGAAAGAGTGATCCTAGTTGATGTTCAGTTGTCAGCAATTTTGAACGGAATTTTCGCAGTATTTCCAAGCAAGCTTAGCTCCAACCCTGAAAGGGATTATTAGGGGACGCGAGTGTGCACACTTCTTATTCTTCTCTACTGCTTCAGCTATTTGTTGTCCATTTATGTACGAGGGCAAGCTGATAAATAAGGTACCTAACTATAAAGGAGGCCATAAAAAACAAAAATTATTTTTATTATATTCCTTAAACTTTCAGAAAACTAACGAAATTATCATTGTTCAGTTCTGGTTGTACATGTCTAAAGAAATTTTCAAATACTGACGTCTCAAAGTTTTTTATAATGGAAAAAATAAGCACCGTGCCGTCATCAAGTTCCTAACAAGAGAAGGAAATAGTTCGATTGCAATTAATAATCGTCTGTCAGCTGTTTATGACGATTCTTCTGTATCCTATAAAACCGTTAAATTCTGGTCAAAACAATTTATGTGGGATCGGGAGTACATTAAAGATGATCCTCGCAGTGGCCGTGTAAATTCAGCCATCACACAAGAAGCTATTCGTGGAAGATGTATTCTTGAAGATCGACGAGTCAAAATTGATATACAAGTTGAAAGTCTGCATATCAGCAGGGAACGTGTTTGGACCATCATTCATGACTATTTAGGCATGTCAAAAGTGAGTGCAAGATGGGTCCCAAAAATGCTGATCCCGTTCGATAAGCAGCGTCGAGTTGAAACTTCTCAACAATGTTTGGAGCTTTGGGAAGGGCAGGAAGAAGGGATTATACAAAGAATTGTTACTAGTGATGAAACATGGATTCATCACCATTACCCTGATAGCAAACAGGAATCCATGCAATGGAAACATAAGGGGTCACCGCCCCAAAGAAGTTTACAGTCCAACCTTCTGCAGGCAAGGTTATGGCCACGGTCTTTTGGGACTCAGAAGGAATTTTGTTGATTGATTAACTGCCACGTAGAACCACTATGAAAGGAATCTATTATGCCGAAATTTCAGGCAAATTGATCGTTGACATATTTGCCAACGACGAAGAGTTAATTTGGGAAGTTGAAGATTTTTTTGCAGAGGAACAGAATTTTTTTTTTTTGCAGTTTATTTTCATTAAATTCAAGATGTAAAAACTGTGTTGAATTAGTAGGCGATTACATTGAAAATTGATATTTTTTTTAAATTATTATTTCAACTCCTTCTTAGAAAGATACCTTTTTTATCAGCTTGCCCTCGTACGTAGGTTTCCTTTAGTTCCGTCCATGCCGGTCTCTCTTGCGTAGTCTGGTATACTCTGATTTTTCCAAACTGGCGTGCACGTCATCAATCAGCTGTGCTATGAGGTTTTTTCGTACCAACGTGATTGATTTCGAGAATATGCATAACAATAGTTTAAGAATCTAAATTAATCTGAGGATCATTTATTACATAACACTGATCACCGGTGGTTATAAATAGGTAATCGGTGTATTAACCGCAGTCACAATTTTCGCCTGCCAATCATGTAATAAATCATGTTATGTTGGCCGACGTGATATTTTTTCGGCGACGATGCCAGATCTTTTTCACTAACACATGCTCATACATGTGTGCATAACCAAACTTCTTTGACGTTTAACTTGTTACATTTGACTTCGTTACATATTTCACGTTTCTTTTGCCTGCAGCCGGGAATCGAATCTAACCTCAAGATTTTTGTCGCTGTCAGTGTTGGACCCGAATACGGTGCAAACTCTTTTATATTTTGCCATTGTAGATGTTAAACCATAACCACAAGATTGATATCTGTACGAAAAACGGCAGAGAAGTCGACGAATTTGATACGAACCGCGCACTGTCGCACAAGATTGCATGGGCGCAACAGCTGATTGCAGCCATTTTTAAATACCCAGGACAGCTGGCAACCTTGTAAAATTGTGTCGTCATTATTATGATTATTATTTTGATGACGTGCACGCCAGTTTAGAAAAATCAGAGTATACTATATACTTCCTCTCAATAATGGATTAATGGGCATTGTAAACCAAAAAAATTGATAATAATGGTCCGATAACGCAATTTCTTAGTTCCGTTAACTATAATCCGATACCTTTAAAATAAAGTAACGGAAGGTAATTTAATCCGTTACAGTGCATTATTTTCTACCTCGTTGTTTTTCAGGTACTTCTTGCCTTTTTACCCAACGATAAGCTGTCGCTATCTGCGCGCCAATCGTGTTAGCAACGATTTTCCAATCTCCATTACTATTATAAACAGCACACATCTGCTTCTTTATATGAACTGCTTCTGCTTGTTTTTTCTTCTTTTTTGTGTAGCGTTGCATATTTACTACGACACATAAAAATTATTTTTGTTGTCATAACAAATTTTATATGATTACTCTCTTATATTGTTTAGTGTCAACTTAATTTTGATTGGTCTCAATTTGAAATTGACTTGTGTCAACTTGAAATTGATTGGTCTCGATTTGAACTTGATTGGTCTTAATTTGAACTAGAAAACGTATAGTATTTATAGATTTTGGCGATATCACTGGGCACATACCCACACAAAAAATGGGGTGTTAATCGACTCGTTACTCAGATCCTTAGATCTGTAAGGTGCCAACATATACGACTTGATATTTAATTAAATGAGTAATAAAAAGACCAATATTTAAAATAAAAGATGAGTACGAGAACATTACAGTTATATTAAGTAAATTAGTGTCGGAAGCATGTGCGACATCGCGACGCCAACGAACCCCTTAGTAAACAACAGAGATCTGAACGAACCCGAAAAAGGCGTGTCAAGCCAAAGTATTCCATAGGAGCATCACATATGGGCACCGCCATGTGCCCAAGCAGTTCAATGTAAAAAATACCAAACCTCCAATGAAAATTTCCATTCGACCACCTTGCAAGGGACGTGAGAATTCTAACTGTAAGTAGGCGCGGAGGGAAGAGGGTTGGGTTACGTCCGGGAGATTATTTAAACTCAAAACGAAGACAGAGGGGGGGCAGTCGTTCTTCGATCGTAGAGACACGCGTACGAGATTTAATGTCTATCAGATGTGTTACGTCGGTCCGCGAGATAACATAGTCACGATAGTTCTCAAGTTAACTTAAAATTCACGCGTTACCAGTTACGGTAATTCTACGCCAGAAAACACGAATCAACGCAGTTGTACATAAAACACGCAGAATTATAGATACGAGGCATAATATCATTGCAAAACAACCGGGGCAATATTCACAAATCAGTTTCAGTATCAATTCACGGGAGTGTTATTCTATCCAATAAACCACCAAATTATCAACCATTCACCTATATCCTATCAGGGAACAAAAGCTGACAGATGAGTCGCTTTCGTGTTCGAACAATTAGACGAAGCAGTTGCAAATGCAGTTGACGCATTAAATATAGCGCGAGCCCCAAACAAATGCAATTGTGGAATCGGTTGCGGCGCATCAGCCTCATACGTATATGAGCCTGTGATTTCGCGAATAAAATCAATTAGAATGTTAGAGGCCCGGTGAACCCTCTTAACAACCGGCGGGTCGGAAATCGCTGTTGTAATATCAATATGTATGCCAGTATGCCAGTATGAATAACTGGCACGAGTAACCATAATTCAAACTAACACGTAGTTTACATAATAATTGGCATTGTCATTTTGGTTTGTAAAAAGACAAAGCACATCGCATAATATCAAGTTAGATTATTAAAAGTCTGTAAAACCTAATAGGGAAACAATACACACAACAATACAAATACAAGTCAATCTAGATATTAAATAGCTCCAAATGTTCCTAATGATAAACTATAACAGTACATAAACCTTTCCGATTGAGGTAGCAGGAACTGTTATTTGACACAACTTTTAACATGTCTGACGGTGAAGGGTTTCTCGTGACATGAGGACTTGCTTTGGTCATCAGTAGAATTACTAATTGACCTCAGTCAACATAGACAATGGAACTCCTATAATGGCATTAGTGTGGACACAGACGTAACCATGTTATTCGGGAAGATCGCGAGATATCATTTGTAATCGTGTGTTATTGATGATATTTCAACATCCTTAAATAGTTCTATTTTTGTTCATATTAATTTCCCATAGTTCAATGGAATGAAAGAGCATGGTGGTTAATGATCTGAGAAACGAGAGATGTATGTGCATGTATTAAATGCATGTACATAACAACTTTACGTAAATAAACTTCACGGTCACAATCATTTTCGAAATAGTAATTGAATAAATAATAAATAAAAATAATTTATTACGCCCTCATTACGTCAATGAATCACAAACAGATATTCTACATGTCCTCATAAGGCTAACGAATCATAGAATATAAAATAAATGAATTCCCATCATCATCGTAAACATGTATTTTATTTCTCTGTCTGTTACCATTTCAGCGTGTCTATAATTGAATAAATAAAACAATTCCATAAATCTGTGCTTTCTTATACTAACCCATGATATGCATTTTCTAACACATTACCAATAGCAACGTACCTCAAAGGTAATCACGGTAGTTAATTAAACGTCATGACGTGTAAGTACTAAATACAATCACAAATCACGAGCCAAAGATTTTCGCTAACTAGAAACTTTTTTCACCAGTCTATGTGTCATTGCTGAATTGTATCCAAAGTTATACGATTCACCTTTGGTATGAGGCGAAAATGAGGTTTGTTTCTAAATTACCACTATGGTGTCAAGCTTGGAAATTCCCGCCCCATTCTAAGCACTTCGCGCAGCCCCCTCAGCCGTCCGCGTAAACCACCATTTGAAATTCAAATGCGCCACCCGGGGATGCTCGAGGCGCTCGCAAAACAGCGACCTGCATCAAACGATTATGATATGCGCTCGTTCAGGCCGTTCCTGTGCTCTCAAAGTCCGGGACAAGTGCAATCCAGACTTCATCTTAACGTGTGCACACGCGATACCAACCGGGACCGATTCCACTGTGTTTGCTCGCCTTTGGGTCTTGAGTGGAAAGCCACGGACGAGGGGGCCGGAGCGGATTGGATTTTCGGATCGTGCATGTTGTACGTGAGCAATGCACGATGGTGCTCGAGCGGGCCGTGTGGAGTGCGTTTGGATTATCCGCACACCGAATTAACCCAGATATTATAAAGTGTATAATGGATTTTAAAGGGGGTGGATGCACTCGTGTCGCGTTGAAGGGCAGCGGCGGCTGTGAAGGCGAGGGCGGCGTTATTAATAATATTAATGCAGCGCCGCCGTAATTCTCTGGTGATAAGGGGTGCACTGCGGCGCCCCTAATTACACCGGGATGCGCTTTTTGCGGCCCGCCGACGGGGCGATCGAACCAGGATCGACGCAGTCGCGTCTGGCCCCGACGAGATAAGATTTAGCCGGTTTTAATTAATATTTAAGGGACACACGACGTCGCTAACCGCCATTATCGGTGCGTAATTCACCGATTTCAGTTTAATTGGAGCGCCGCCGGCCGCAATGCAAAGTACGAATTATTGGGAGAGTGTCGTCCTCGAGCACCCAGGAAATTGATGGCGATAATCCCATTCGAAGGAAATAAATTTGCCATGGATTGGAGGACCGCTTTCCTGGATTAAAATTTTCCATTACCCACATTCTCCTGATAACGTTACGTATTTCCCTCGGGAGTGCACTGCAATGTTTTGATGATAATTCTATAATTAACGTACGAACTTATTTTATTGGCTCCTGATTGCTTATTGAATACTTCACTTAGTACTTTGTAATGGGCCCAAATATATGCCCTGTATAATACGCATTTCCACAATAAAGTGACCACATTAAAAAATAAAAAAATTACTATTACCTATAATATAAAGTTGATAAACTAGTCTCATTAAAGTTCACGGCAGTGATTTTTGATTTCAATCAACCCCAAGTTAACTATAAATACCAAACACCCATTTACCTATTCCTATAAGTAAACAAATGCGTCTAGAATGCCCTTCGTGTTTACGAATCACTAGAGGAATCAATCTCAGGTGTAATTGACGCCCAAACCGCGCACTTCGTACACTCACCTGTTATTGTGGAATCACTGCCCGCACTAAAATCAAATCGTTGTCAGCATCATAAGCATTTAAATGTATAAACTCATTATAAATCGCGCCGGCGATCGCAAATTAACGTGGATATATTAACGTGGATCACTACAACTATAATAACTAATCAAGGCATTCAGTCCCTCCGACATACATCATCAAATACAAATCAACATAATTCATAAAAATAATGGCTTCTTTACTTCAAATCATAAAATGAGCACATAACGTACATGTTATTGGGCAGAATAATTTATAATCGTATAAATAGAATAAGTTGGATTAAATCGTAGTAATTTAAAAACATAATGGATACAAATACTTGCTTCTTTATTTCAAATCATAAAATAAGCATATAACGTACATATTATTGGGCAGAATAATTTAGAGTCGTAGAAAGAAAATAAGCTAAATTAAATCTTAATAATTTGAATACGTATTGACAATTTCGTTAAAGATCGCAAACGAGAAATAAGAAGAATTATTAAAACCCCGTAAAACCAGAGAGAATGATAAGCGAGAAAATGAAGCTTGGTCTAATCACAAAAGAAGTTATTGATAACCTCCAATGTTCCTAATAATAATATATTATAACATTACATAAACATATCCGATTGAGGTAGCAGGAACTGTTATTAGACACAACCTGTAACATGTCTGACGGTGATGACTACTTGTGACATGGGCACTTGCTGTGGTCGTGGGTAGAATTACTAATTGACCTGGATCAACGTAGACAATGGAACTCCAATAATTACATTAGTGTGGACACAGACACAACCATGTGATTCGGGAATATCGCGAGATATCGTTAGTAATCATGCTTGCGTTATTGAGGATGTTTCAACATCTTTAATTAGTTCTATTTTTTATCATATCACTTTCCCGTAGTTAAATGAGTGAAAGAACATGGTAATAAATGATGTGAGAAACTAGAGATGCACGTGCATGTGTAACAAATCAACGTAAATAAACTTCGTAGTCACAAACATTTTCTAAATATAAATTGAATGAATAAGATAATTTACAAATTAATTATAAAGTTAACGAAATCTAGAAAATAAATAAATTCATGTCATAATCGGCAACCTGTGTTTTATTTCCCTGTATGTTACAATTATACAGGGTGTATCAGCCAAATGGTATAAATTCAATAATAAATAAATGGGGGCGTGTTCGAAAAAACGCTCGGACACGTCAATTGTTTAGTTGCGCATTTTTTTCAACAAAAACTTTTTATACACAGTGTGTCATGTAACCGTGGCCAATACCAACTTTCTTATTTTAAATGCAACACCTGGTATATTATTCAATTTTTGGATTCTTCAGAAAATTCTAGACATATTTTATGTACACTGTCCTATACTTATCTTCAACTGTTTCGGAACTGTTACCTCAACCGAATATTTCCAAATCGGTGGATAGGGAGGCGAGGATCGATGGAATGGCCAGCACGATCCCCTGATCTGACGTCATTAGACTTCTTCTTATGGGGATATGTCAAAAGTATTGTATACAAAACTAAACCCCTCGACTTAGCTAATTTAATAAGACGAATAATGCTTGCGATTAGATCGGTCACGCCTGAGATGTTGAGTAACGTTAGAAAAAATTTCTATTTAAGATTAGGATGTTGCCAAGACGTTCACGGCGAGCATTTTGAACATCTCCTCCATTGAATTTTTATTTTTTTTTTGTTTTTTTACACTATCAAGAAATAAACAGTATTACTTATTAGTTTTGGAGTGTTTTGTAACGAATTTCTGTAATCAAATAATTTTCTTTTTTTAATGTTAATTTTTGCAATAAATCTGAAAACACTTAATATTTCCGAAACAGTTGAAGATAGGTATAGGACATTGTACATGAAATATGTCTAGAATTTTCTGAAGAATCCAGAAATTGAATAATATACCAGGTGTTGCATTTAAAATAAGAAAGTTGGTATTGGCCACGGTCACATGACACACCCTGTATAAAAAGTTTTTGTTGAAAAAAATGCGCAACTAAAAATAACAATCGACGTGTCCGAGCGTTTTTTCGAACACGCCCCCTCTTATTTATTTTCGAATTTATTCCATTTGGCTGATACACAGTATATAAATCAATTTACATAATCATCAACCTTTGTTTTATTTCTCTGTATGTTACAATTTCAGCGTGTCTATAATTAAATAAACAAAACAAATCCATAAATCTATGCTTTCTTATATTAATCCATTATTCGTATGGGTTAATTAACACATTACCAATAGCAAAGTACCTTAAGAGTAATCATGGTAGTTAATCAAACGTCACGACATGAAAGTACTAAATACGATCACAACTCATGAGCCAAAAATAATCAAGAAGTTATAAAAAATTCACAATAAAAACGACGAATAATTAAATAATTATATAAAAATACATCGAAGCGTTTCAACTTCATGCTGCAATTTCTATAAGCAAACTATAAACAGATTTTTCTTAAGGCAAAATGAGAGTAGAAACAAAAATTCTGGAGATCAGTATATAAGTTGTTCTACTTATCAACTATCTATTATTAACTTATTATCGTTATTAATATATCGTTATTAATGTATTATCAACTTCCAGTTCTTCACAACTTATTGTTAAAAAGGCACAATTTACAACGGCTTATTATCGAATCTCTTGAAACAGGTTTAAGGATTAAGGAATTATATTAAACAAAAATATTTTCTTTCTTGCGTTTGCAAGAGCAAAGTCACTGATGACATCATCAAATGATTAACTGCTTAGTTTGTGATATCTATGCACATGAGAATGAGGGAACATAATTTATCTTGAGTCATTGTTGTTCTAAATTAATTTTTCATTCTCTTCAGCTGAGAAAAAGATCTTTCTCCAGAGAAATTTGCAACCATCATCCAAAGAAAAAATCTCATAATTGCTTCTACACTAGGGAATGCTGATTGGACAAGATCGTTAAATATTACCCTATACAGATCCTGATGTGTCAGACTATCATATTCCAAGATAGTCCATCATTCCATCATTCCATGATCAGACTATCATATTCCGCTGAAACATAATAGGCTTGGCTATGTCTAACATAATGATGAAAATGCTTGACTTCTACAAGATTCATGTTCACATTTTCAGGATATGTTTGCCATAAAGCACTAACTCCTTCGCGAATCTCTTCTTCTGTAGGTTCTAATTTGGTTAAGAATGAAAACTTTTTTGCAACATCATTGTATACTGACGCCCTCTGTGCCAGACTTTAATGCATCTATCACAGGTATGAATGTTTTCATTCTGAACTTGTCTCTTGACTCAGGGTTCTCTAAAGAACCATCTTCATCATCATTAATATGCCTTCTTCTATATCTGATCTTATTGTAATCAACATTTCGCAATTGTGCCTTTGCTTTTTCTTTAAAATGATCGAATATATTCCTGGAACCTTTAACACAATCCGAAAGTGAAGCATACAATTTCCTACATACATCTAGATTAATTTGGGGGTCTTGCAGTGATTGACTAGTCTTGTGAAATTCAACCAGCAAATAACTACACAAATATAATTTTACCATATATTCAAACTCCTTCATTTTATTCAAAATTTTATGCCTTGATTTCTTGTTTCACCTTTCTCTGTAGTATCAATATGTAGCTGATGCAAAGCAGACATTATTCCATCATAACTATCAAGTCTTGCACTTGTGGCCATTGAATGTGCTTCCCATCTAGTCTTTAACAAAGACTTTGGAACTTTTGAATCATCTTTGAAGAATGACAACAGTAGCCCTTCTATGTGTAGATGAAGAAAATAAATTATATATTTCTTGAACAATTCCAAAAAAATTTACTGCTTCTAAATAATAGTCAACTGCTGCTCTACCGACGAGATTCAGGGATTGACCTTCAAATGGAATATACGCATATTGGTTTATCTTCAATATTATTTTTTGCTTACCCTTTTTGACAGACATATAGGCAGCATTATCATATGACTGGAATCGACACTTTCTAAAATCTATTTTGCAGTCATTTCAGAGAAGAAAAATAGAATACAAAACAAGAAGAGACAGGATAAGGAACGAGAAGCACAGTAAAAACTTAAAAATAAAACTAATCCAGGAAAAACATAACACAAGGCCAAATAAGTAGTATGGACACATGAGACGAATGACGAATGAGAGAAGAAAGAAACACTAAGAAAATTTACGAGACAAGAGCAACAGGAAAACAACAAAGAGAAATACAGATAAAAGAGTGTAACAGCGCAATAATAGAAGAAGCAACAAGAAGAGGGAACTTATGGAAATATATAAAGGAATTAACAAAAGATAGGAGGAAGTGAAGAGAATATTATAAAAATTAATAATGTTTGCCTTACACCGAAAGGTAGATAAGCAAAGGAATAAATAAATAAAATAAATAAATAATTATCTTTAGTGGGTTTTCCAAAATGGACATTATTTTCGTCAAATATGTTCAAATATAGCTTTTACACGGACATAGTAGGCAACATGTATACCCTTAGTTATTACTACATACTTAACTTTGTTTTTGCTCTTTAAGCCCTCTGGATTTTTTTAAGTTTATTTCACCTCCCTAAGTTTTCTAGGTCGTTCATGACCCTGTATAACGTCCATCACAATCACTATTTCCATCACGTTGCCTGGATCCCGATCCTTTGTGTAGTCGTGCATTGCAAGCATGAACTTGAAATGACGCCTAATTGTGAACTGCAATGGTTGCCTTTGAATACTAAGTCAATTGTAATTCAACGCATACATACACTTGGATTCGGAGAACACTCGAGAACCGGCGAGGGATATAACTGATAAAGCCAAGGCATAGACCTGCGGGCATCGTCCCTGCCCGTAAACATCTCATCGAAATCCGCGTCCCGGCTCCAGTTAACAGAATCCCTTTCATCCATAACTATGTTAAAATACGGTCCTGGCGGAATAATCCTCTTATACGTTCGGAACGCCCGACGCATTTAGGTCCGAATGGGACTTTCGCCTGGTCGCGATTAAAGCGAATAAAATTCCGGGATTATGACCTGCAGCGGTCCGGCCGGTCTTCGCCGAGTTTCCTCCCTCTGTTCCGGTAATTGCAAGGCAAAATCCCTGGAACCAGAGCGTTTCCTCATTCCCATGCAGGGGGTCGGGTAGGCTTGTGAAAGAACCAAAGGGGAACGTTACGAGCATATGGAGTGCGAGTAGGAAAAAATTAGGGATTGTTCCTAGATTCTCCGGTTTTAACATCGAAATGGGCCATGAGCAAAAATTAAAACAATGGAAATAAAAGTGGAGGAATTAATTTACGGGCGAGGATACAAACGCCCGAGCATGGAGGAGTTTAGAGTTATTCGGGGGCTCAAGCAATATCACCACTAAAATTATTTAGATTCAGCAGCTCTCTTATGCATCGAAAAATCCGCTCATCTCCTCAGAAAAGGCAATGGCAAAACACTGAGAATAAGCTGATATATTCCCCAATGAGTCGTTCGCAGCCAGGGTAGCCACAAATCAATTTGTCAAAAATAGAAGAAATAACTTAAAAATATAGAAGTTTCAAAAAATATATAGGGGCCAATTCAAATAAATCATTTATTATTATTAGTTAAGGTATTAGTTTGTACTTACTGGTATAGTTATATATTTTTTTTATATATATTTTTTTTCATTTTGCCTGACAAGTTTCGGTTTGTTCAGCAGACTATTGTACCGTGAAGATTTCTCACGCCTCAACTGCCTACTAAAGTTGCGCGTGGCGCCTATGTCTGCGTTAGACAGCGACGACCGGAGCGCTGAAGCGGACGTTCGGAGGACAATAATTGTGAGGCAACGGAACTGAGCGAGCGATCGAGGCATTCCAATGAAAGTGTATGGAATACCTATCCACAGTTAGTGGGTAATACACCGCGCCTTTCCACACGGATTAGTGCAAGGCACTGTCCTTCCGCAGAGTCGGGAATTGTCCACATTTTTTGTTTCGTGACTCCAGAAATCTGGAGTCCTAGTCCGGATCTACGGCACCCACTACTAGTCTGGGCCTACGACGCCTGCACACTAGCCAACTGCTAGTCTGGGGCCACAACGCCCACGCCTAGCCTAGTCCTAGTCTAGGGTCAGTCTAGAGCCGTGCAGCCGTGCCGAGAGCGTAGTGCGAGCCTGAGGCCATCGCCAGTTTCGGGGGCCGCACGTCGGGGCAACCAACACGGTATAAGACCGCCGCCCACGCCCGAGTCCACCAAGCTGAGGCACGTGGTTGCCGCATCGGAAACGCGCCAGCGTCCATTTTGTTGCGGTCACGCAGCGAGGGAGCAGCGAGCAGCGTTGTCACGTCGAAGTTGAGCTGCGTGAAGTTCGCCACCGAGCGGCGCGAAGTCCGCTATATATTTCCCACGTCATAATTTCAAACTTTGTTCACCTATCTGTAAGCCCCATCAGCTTCTGCGAGCGTGCTTTGTAGGCAAGCATCGCCTATTAGCACGCGATTCGGTAATCCCTCGCGGCGCCGTACGTACTTCCGAATCGCGAGCGTTTGTAGATTACACCGCCGCAGAGGGGATTTCGGTCTATCAGTCACCCTCTCGCCCCATATTTTACACCCTTCGCGTCATAATCCCCACCATATGTACATGTTTGTTGTTGTGTGATATTGTCCAGACTGAGAATCTTAATAAATTCCTCTTTGACAGTTTAGTTTGTCGCGTTTGTTTTGGTCGAACTAACCATTTTCAGGAGCCGCAGCTTTCCTTGCTCACAATTTCAAGGCCCCTTGAAGCTCACCCTCCGCTGACTCGGTTATTGTGTGGCGCCCTAATTTAACACCATAATCCACGCCTTCTCCACTGTCGTTAAAAGCTACCGGCACGGGTCAATTGAGTGAGCTCCCTTAAGGTTCGGCAGAGATACGTCAAGGTAAGGAGAGGAGAAAGTTTGGCGTCGCACTGTCATCAGAGGAGTGAAAAGTCTACAAAGAATACAATAATTTTTAATTTAAACTTTTCATGCCTCTGATGATGGTTTGCTGAACAAACCGAGACTGGTCAGGTAAAATAAAAATAAATAAATAATAAAATTTAAAAAAAAATAACTATACCAGTAAGTACAAACTAATACCTTAAATAAATAACTGGTAATATGGATAAAACGCTAAACTAAATTATTGTTATTATTATTATTATTATTATAATGTAATACCAATAAAACACATCATATACTTAAACAACAGAAAATAAAAAGAAATAGTTAATAGTAAAGAGTAAGTATATTCAAGTCAACAATACATTAAACATTACTTAAAACTAAATACATATTGCAACTCTAACTAGTAAAAGTGAACATTAAATTTTAGATTATTGCATTCTTATTTTGTGAGGGAAAAAAATGAATTAAAATTTATATTTTTCATTTCTCTGCATATTCACCAACACCATTTTGTCTTTGATAAAGTTAAAAAATCTGAACAATTCTTATCAAAATTAATTGTAATCAATATTTCCGACTTAATTAATTCTGTTGAACATCTATTTCTACAATCACTCCACTTATTTCCCACTATGGATAATATCCGTTCTACAAAAACGGAAGTTGCCGGCATGCTTAATATAAATGATAATATTTAATAATTATTTGGTAGGTCTGCTTTTCTAAAAATCGTTAACCATTGTTCGCTTGTTGTATTACTATTATCTTCAGTCTTAGTCTTATCTTCAGTCCGAAGCAAAAGTTTTATTGCACTATTAAGTAACTAAATTACATCAAATAGATGATCCATATTTAAATGCGTGTTCTGAACAAATTTTTCTGGAATTGCTTCAATTATTCCAGAAAAATTATCAAATTTCAAAACCGAATCTTTATTAATTTTAAATATTGAGACTTTTCCTAGCCAAGTATCTTTATTAAAACTAAACCATTTGTCTAAGTAACTGATTGCTGAATTGAGAGCCATTTTCCATTCTAATTAGGTGGCTCCACCATCCTAGTAGCCTTCTTTCAATATATTCATTCAGCTCTTCTATCTCTAACTTCTCTCTAATATCTTCATTTTTTACTCTGTCTAATCTTGTCTGTTTCACCACTTTCCTCAGATATTTCATTTCATCGCTTGAAGCTGCTTTAATCTCTTCTTGTTAATACCCATGTTTCATACCCATAAGTTAATATTGGCCTATATACAGCTTCATGCAATTTCATCTTAGCTAAATTAGATATTGTTTTGTTGTTTAATATAGTTCTATTCATTTCATAATATAAATGTACTGCTTTGTTTATTCTTGAGCTTATTTTAATGTCATTTTGTCTATCACTGTTTATAGTGATACCTAAATATGTAAAGTTATCTACCTGCTCCATCTTAACATTATCTAGTTTTATTCTTATTATTTCTTCACCTCTCATCAGCATTACCTTAGTTTGGTTTATATTTATCTTGATGTCATATCTCTTAAAGTCTCATCCCAAATTATGAAATTTTCTTGCAGTGTTTATTCTATGCTTGCGTATATCACAATATCATCAGCAAAAGCACCTTCGGATATTTGTATCGCACTCATATTTTTATATCCTACTGTTATTGTCTTGCTTTTCTGTTTTGTGCATTGCATTATCTCATCCATAAATAATACAAATAGTGTCAGGCTAAGCCTTCCTCCCTATCTTAAACCATGGTTTGTTTTAAATATTTGGGATTTACAATTTTTATATACCACTGCATTTTGGTTATTATTATATATCTGCTTCACCTACTTTTTTGTTGTCCTACTATATATTCCTCTTTCCTTTAATATTCTCCATCATCTTTGTCGCGGTACTTTTTCAAAGGCTTTTTCCAGGTTTATAAAACCTTGATACATTTTCTGTCTTCCTTGCACCACTTTTTTCTATTAATTGCGCTATTGTAAATATGTGATCTTGGGTTGATCTTCCTTTTTTGAATCCGCTTTGACTTTGTTCTAAAGTTGTGTCTATTTTGCTTCTTATTCTTTTATCTATTATCTTCTCTAGTATCTTCATTACTGAACATATGAGCGTTATCCCTCTGTAATTTGCACATTTCATTTAATCTCCGTTATTATGTGTTGGTACGATCAATGATGTTTGCCTGTCTGTTGGTATTTTTCCCCCTTTCCATATTTTCTATATCAAATTGTGTAGTCTCTGTACTGCTACTTCACCTATTTCCTTCAACATTCCATCATTCCATCATATTCTGGCACTTTTCCTTGTTTGATACTCTTAGCAGCATGTGTTAACTCTTATAATGTTATCTGTTCTACATCTTCTTCTTCTATATTTTCTTGGTTTTCCATATAATTTTCTACATAATATTCCGCTTCTCTTTTACTAATGCTGTTTGTACTAAGTAGTTCTTCGAAGTATTATTTCCCTCTTGCCATTATCATCGTGTTTTCTTGTAACACTGTTCCATTTTTATCTATTATTTGTTTATTAATATATCTTCGTCCATTTCTGCTATCTTTTACTATTTTATAGTCTCTGCAGTACTACTTCGCCTATTTCCTTCAACATATCTGCCTCGATTCCATCATTTCCTGGCGCTTTTAATTGTTTGATACTCTTCACAGCATGTGTTAACTCTTCTTATGTTATCTGCTATACATCGTCTTCTATATTTTATTGGTTTTCCACATCATTTTCTAGATCATATTCCGTTTCTCCTTTAGTACTGCTGCTTGTACTAAGTAGTTCTTCGAAGTAATATTGCCATCTTGCCATTATCATCGTATCTTCTTGTAACACTGTTCCATTTTTATCCATTATTTGTTAATTATTATATCTTCGTCCTTTTCTGCTGTCTTTTACTATTTTATAGAACAATTTTTTGTTTTCTCTGCTGTTTCTTTCCAACATTTCGCCAAACTCTACCCATGTTTTCATCTTTGCTTTTATTACTTGTTATCTGCTCTTCATCTTCGTCTTCTATATTTTCTAGGTTTTCCATATCATTTCATCATATCATTTGCCATTATCATCATGTCTTCTTGTAACACTGTTCCATTTTTATCCGTTATTTGTTTATTACTATATCTTCGTTCTTTTCTACTGTTGTTTACTATTTTATGGAACAATTTTTCCTCATCATATCTCCAAACTCTTCCCATGTTTTCGTCTTTGCTTTTATTGCGTATTCTTTAGCTTCTTTTACTTTGATACTCTTTGTAAGCTTCCTGGTGGTATTTGGATAGTTATTTTATACATGCCTTTTTCTCCTCTTTTATTGCAATACTTATTTCTTCATTCCACCATTTTGCCTACTTCTTGTTCGTCTTACTGTTAACAGCACAACATATACTAGATGTATCAATTATGCATTCACTTAATTGCACCCACCCTTCTTATATTTCTTCTGGTTCCTGTTTTTTTTTTTTCAGTTCTCTGTCTAGCCTTTCCGCATATTTCCTGGCTATTTCCATATTTCATCTATCTCTCTTAGCTTGTCCGTTTTTATTTTAATACATTTTAACATCACAACATATACTTGTAGTATCAATTATGCATTCTCTTAATTGCACCCACCCTTCTTATATTTCTTCTTGTTCTTGTTTTTTTTGTAGTTCTCTGTCTAATCTTTGCGCATTTTCCTGGCTGTCTCTATTTCTCTTACCTTGTACGTTTTTATTTTAATACGTTTACTTCTGTTCATTTTTTGGTTATGCATTTCATTCTGCTTTATCTGTTCCCCTTTCATTGTGCTTACTATCATGAAGTGGTCACTCCCTATTTCGTATTTCCTTTTAACCCTTGTATCTCTAATATCTGATTTTCTGTTATTCTCCACTAAGATATAATCGATTATTAATTTTTTCATCTCTACTCTTTACTTCTCTTGTCTTGTATATTTGTGTATGTCACTGTGTTTGAACAGTGTATTTGTTATTACTAGATTATTAGTTCTGCAGTATTCCAGCATGCGTTTGCCTTTGCGATTTCTTATTCTTTCTCCTTGGTGTCCTATTACCTGGCTGTTCTCCTCATCTTTTCTCCCTACTCTGCTATTAAAATCCCCCGTTACATATATTTTGCCTTCTGCTTCTTCTGTTACCTCTATTAATTGCTTCTAGAATGTTTCCTTGTTGTCTACTTTATCATCTTCACTGGGCTCATATACTACTATTAAAGTACATTTACTATATACAATTTTCATCGTAACTACTAGTATCCTTGATGATACTGCTTCCCATTTCTCTATTTCATTTCCGATCTGTTTTTGTAATTACGACATAATATTATGTAACTGTTCGATACTTGCCTAGTTAACTTATTGTGACCGGTAAGGCGCAGCGTTGCTCGGAGCAGCTGTTCATTCCCTGTAGAAAGTCATTGCGCGTTCTTCAAACCTTATTATAGGCGAAATTTTAATTATATACGGAGACAACGTCTCAACGCCTCGCTTGAACTTATTTCATAAATAACGAGTAGTTTCGTAACTGTGTCTCACCTAATTGCTTTGGTATTTTGAAATTACGTGGGGCCTTCTTAAGATAAGTTAGCTGACAGACTCACCGCGTCTTCACTGCACCTGAGTTGGGTCAACGCAAGTAAGAAGGCGAGGTTTAAAGGTCAAATTATTGTTATTTACAAACTTTCCTTTAAAAATGTAAACATGCAAATTTTCCGACCATGTAATAAATTGTGCGTGACATGGGAAAGTTGACCGCAAATCGTGGCCACGGAAGACGCGATTAACGTGACCTGCGGAAGGGTAAAAAACCCAAGGGGCGGCGATTTGCGTAATTGCGGGGAATTAGCGAAGGCCCAGCGGGAACGGGATGGGGGCGGAACTGTCTGCCGCGCACAGATATGGCGTTCGGAATCTTATCCTGGGATTTATGACCGCCGGCCGCATCATACATCACCCACGTTATTGTCACACGTTCCGATTAATCATGGTCCGGGGAGGATTTCGGCTGCGAAGTGGGGGAATTGAAAACGGTTCTTTAACCCACTCGCACCCTGCACAATGATTCGGGATTTGTACATGTGGTCAGCAAAATTGTGATTTTAAGGGGTGGAATTATTAATTTTTCACTAAAATTATGGTGCTAGGCAGAATATTCATTCTAATTACCAATGTAATTAAGAGTCTGATTTATAAAAAAATAAATCTCTGTTTAAGCCTTAGTAACCAAAGCAACCGTTTAGTTAAACTTTTTTTTTTATAGCATAATGTTGCAATCTAGTCTAATATACTAATAAGTAGCTTAACTCTATTCTTATAATACCAAAGATATTTGTGTTTCTAAAAGTCCCCCCCCCCCCCTACCGCCGGTATCCCATAGTTGTTCTGGTATTTGGTGCGCTCTATTCATATGCACTAACAGAAACACTGACTACTATTTACACTGTCACTAGCGCCTGACGCATTACACCAACTTAAAAGGTTTGTTCCTCTTGAGCCGTCTTACAATGCGCGCGTTATCAAGAAGCTATATAGCCTAGATACTCACATGCTGGTGTAGTCTTTCTTCATGCCTTCTCGCACATTTCCAGATTTCACAATCTACAGATTCCACTCCAAGATCCTTGTGAAGGTTGTAATTTCTAATATACCAGGACGCGTCCACGATGTTCCTTAGTAGTTTATTTTGGAAAGTCTGTATTATTTTATTATTGCTTTTTTTGGCACAGCCCCAGAGCTGTATGCCATACCTCCACACTGGCTTTAATAACTGCTAGTACAGTAGAAGCTTATTATGTATTGATAATGCTGAGTGTCCCAATAGCCAATACATTTTTCGATATCTAATACCTAACTCCTCTCTTTTCATTTTTACATGGGCTTTCCAACGGAGCTTTGTATCCAGTGTGAAGCCAAGGTATTTGGCCGTGTTTGCGTATGGTATTATCTGGCCATTCATGGTTACTGGGAGGAAGTGCTCTATGCGTTTGTTAGTGAAATCTATGTGGACTGACTTAGCATTACGCTTGATTTTCCATTTTTTCGCCCACCTTTGTACTTTATTGGTGACTATTTGAAGATTGTTTGCTGTTTCTTCGTTAGTTTTGCTGACAGCTAAAATGGTCAGCGAAAGTAGCAATTGTGTTATTTTCAAGTTCAGGGAGATCATATGTAAAGAGTAGATAGAGCACCGAACCCAGGATACTACCCTGCGGTACTCCAGCTTAAATTTCTTTAAGATCAGAGTAGGAATCTTCCTGATGGACCCTAAAATACCTTTCTGATAAGTATGACATCAAAATGTCTGTGTATTGTTTGGGAAGAGTGTGCTTTAGTTTGTAGTGCAGCTTTTCGTGCCAAACCTTATCAAATGCTTGCGCCACATCCAAGAATAATGCAGAACAAACACTTTTCTGTTCTAATGCCTTTTCAATAACACTAGTTATTCTGTGGACTGTAGAGTATTTATGCCTAAATCCAACCTGGTGATTTGGGATTAGGTTTTTCCATAAGGGGTTATTTTTCTCTTGAGAAGTAGTCTCTTAAAGAATTTAGACATGACAGGTAGCAGTAAAATTGGCCTATATGAAGTGGCTTCATGTGGGGGTCTGCCTGGTTTTGGTATCATGACTATCTCCGCCACTTTCCAGAGTGCAGGTACGTACTTGGGTCTAAATGCAGCATTGGTGAGGTTGATGAGCCCAATGCTTTTCTTGGGAGCTGTTTCAATATTTCTCCTTTTATCAGTTCAAAACCAGGAGCTTTTTTCAGGTTTATATTGTTATTGATTTCATTCATCTTCTGTAAGAGATACAGGTGTAATTAATTTGTTTACATGTATAATGTCATTAGTGAATATTTCCTCTTTTTGTACATTATGCGATTTGAAGGTGTTCGGCAAATTGTTGTGCTTTTATCCGTTACTTCTGGCCCAGCTTCCGTCCTCGTTCTTAATTGGCGGTATCTGCATGGTTGTTTTTTTTATTCTTTTAGTTGCTTTCCAGAGCGAATAATTTGCTGTTGTTATTAGTCACTTCTCTCAAGTAGCTGTCAATCGATACATTTTTCAGTTCGTTTATCTCTCTTTTCAGTAGTTGTATGAGATTATTTAATCATCATGTCTTATGGGGCTCTGGTTTGAAACCATTGCCTTCTTGCTTTCTTTGTTCAGCTAACAAGTTTTTAATCTCTTTTGGACAGTTATTTCCTTTCATTCGCTTTTTTAATTTCTGGAAAATTCTGCCAGGTTACTCGTTAAATGTCGTTGTTAATAAACGTCTCCACTTCTGAATCCAATTGTTCTTCTTTTTTAAGTGGAACATCTAATTTTATTTTTTCCTCAAGAGAATGTTTAAAACTTTCCTAATCAGTGCCCCTATTCGCCAGCATTGGATAAATTTATGTTTGAATAACGCTTTCACTCAGAGTTGGAAGTATTGCCGAGTGATCAGAACATAAGTCTTGACATTCATCTATTTGAAGATAGCTTACCGAGAGATTCTTGACAACAAAGAAGTCGATCAGGCCTGGTATCTTGTTAGGGTCCGTTGGCCAATACGTTGGTTTGCTTGTAGACACAACTTCACAACCATATTAATTTGTTGCACTGAGGAGTCATCTGCCTTTTGTACTGTTTAGTCGAGATCCCCAGTGAATGTTTTTTGCATTAAAGTCTCCTCCCATTATGATCCATTGCCTAAAAATTTAGACATTTCGAGGTAATCATCTTTTTTATCGATTGCCTTGGTGGACAGTATATTCCTGACACTGTTAACGAATATATTTTCGTTTTTATAGTTACAACTGTTATTTGCATATTTTTCTGTTGCATATTTGGGTTCTTCACAATTTCAATGTTTTCCTTGATAATTACCGCACTCCCACCTTTCGCGTTGTTGTCCGGATGAATAGTGTAGTATGTTTTATATCCTCGAAATTTAATAAATGAATGATTAGTGAAGTGAGTTTTAGAAATGAGGCACACTCAAAGTTTTCTGTATCTAGGGCAGTAAGGTGTAAGTAAGTAAGTGTAAAGTAAGTGCTGCAGGTAGCACTTGTTGGTGGTTGAGGAGCCCGTTGGAATTGTTTGCAAGTATCTTATGACTCTATTATTCATTACGCTTTGTTTTAGATAAAGCTCCTTTTGTGCTATATTCTAATCTTTTCGGACGTTCATCTATTGTGGAGATAAAGGTTTCTCGTTTGTCAAGTTTGACTAAGATAAGTTGCAAGGTGTCTTCAATGGTGCTGTTCTGATGTTCGGTCTGCTGTTCATCACCGTTATTTGCAACTCACTGTAAGTATAATTTCATATTGTTCGTTTTTGACATGATATGGTTTTCTCTACCATTGGTTTCATTTGGCTGCCTATTAATTTCTGTTTCCTGTTGTCTTCCTCACAGGTTTGATTTGTTTTTGCTCATAGCTTAATTTTATTTTTTTTGTAGTTCTATAGCAACTTTGCACCGACTATAACTAGCTGGGTGTTCTTTGCCACAGAGTACACATTCTGGTTTACTATTTTTAGGTTTAACACAATCTTTGGTAAGGTGTTTTCCTACACACTTAACGCATCTGGGTTCTGTATTGTAGTATTTCTGAGTGTGCCCATATGCTTGGCACCTTTTACATTGAGGTACTAGCTGAGACGGCCTCAAGGGTTCTATTACCACTTCACTTCTTAATATATGGGAAATAGTGTGCACTTAATTTTTGTCCTCGCTTGAGTCGAATGTTAAGACTAAACATGTTGAGGGGTTCCGTAATCCCCCTTTTAGCGCATATAGGTTCTTTATTGTAGTATTTCTGAGTGTGCCCATATGCTTGGCACCTTTTACATTGGGGTACTAGCTGAGACACCCTCAAGGGTTCTATTACCACTTTACTTCTTAATATATTAATATGTGGCTAGTAGTGTGCACTTTATTTATGTCTTCACTTGAGTCGAATGTTAGACTAAACATGTTGAGGGGTTCCTTAATCCCCCATTTAGCGCATCTAGGTTTTTTATTGTAGTATTTCTGAGTGTGCTCAAATACTTGGCACCTTTTACATACGGGTACTAGCTGAGACACCCTCAAGGGTACTATTACCACTTTACTTCTCAATATGTGGGTAATAGTGTGCACTTTATTTATGTCTTCACTTGAGTCGAATGTCAGAATAAACATGTCGAGGGATTCCTTAGTCCCCCATTTTAGTTTATTTATGGCTTTAGAGCTTTGTATCCTCTGTTTTTAAGATCGTGAACTATTTTGTGAGGGGTACATGTATGATGGAGATTTTTAACAAGTACTCTGATTGGTATATTCTGCTTATCTTCATTTGAATGCCATTCTTTCTTTATATCCATTATTCTTTAGCGTGTCAACCATATGTCGGTATGCCAAAAGAGGGCTTCAAAAAAATTTTGAAACAACTGATTTAGTGAATTTAGATTTTAAGGAATTATATGCTAGGAAATGAAATAGTATAGGCAAGTCAAGAATAATCAATTTCTGACTAAGAAGTAACTTGTTACTTCTAGATCTGATTAAATAAATTCCAGAATAATTGATGCCCCTTCCGCTTGTGTACTTTATTGCCTTGGACTGCTGTAATGTTTTCCCTGTGGAAGCGGTAGCCAATTCCAACGTTCACATAATAATATTTTATGTACTACACAAAGGAAGGTCTGCCTTAGCAAAAAATTATAACATCTGCACAATATCGATGTTGGACCTTCTCCGTTTCAAATTTTTCAATCGGGAAATGTACGTAGTATGTATTATTGTTTTTGGCGGCGCTTCCTGGCCTGTTATCAATTGCATCCGACGTGCGCGTCCTGTCCAATTCCCTCATCTCGCAGCGAACAAAAGACGGACGGGCGAATTCGCATCCAGGACGTTCGCTAAATCCAAGGCGACAAACACGGCTATAAGAAAGGGCAAAAAAAAACTGCGCGTCCTGAAGCCCCGACGACAAAAGACGCCTCTCGCCGCCTCCTGCTGGACGGACGGGCGGATAACAGACGTACAAACAGACACGCCGCGTTCCCCGTCATCGACTGATCGTCCCGCCGCCGTACTACGGATTAATAATGCAGGACATGTTTTACGTTTTCCGGGCCGACATGAAGTTTTCATATTAAATGAATCTTTTAATATGGAGACGCGCGCGTGCCGTCGTGAGTTATTTATTGGATGCACTTACCGACGCGAGCTTGAGCGACAGCTTGAAATTTATCGTTTGTTTGGGTCCCGGGTTATTAAATTATATCATAGCCGAGGGAGCGCTCGGGGAGATTAAAAATTGCTCAATATAATTCCAACACATGTTGTAATTAAATTCCCCGCTTGTACTAGTTCGTGTGACACTTTTATTCGGAAAGTGATGAATTAAGTGCGGAGCAGTTAATATATAAGTATTTGGATTCGCCGGAAGCCTTCCAAGGGTGTGTGAGGCATATTGTAATAATGTCAATGTCAAAGCTTTATTATCTTGCGCTTTGTCTAATTTTGTCACTCGCGGTTATATAAATTAGCTATTTGGATGGTGTCGGTATAACTTACTTGCAAATGCACAGTCTCTCAACAGCCACGTACACCTTGAATAATTTTCTTACATAAAAGTCTGTCCCAAAAGTTTCTGAACTTTTTTATATCTACAGTAAAAGTGATACCATCGACAAAAGTAACAGTGTATTCTTCGTTTAAGGGTTTGCTACATATACTTTAAATATGAAGTTCGTTTGGCTATCTATTTACACATATTAAGCTAGTTCTTTTTCAATCAAAACCTTAGCTTGACGCCATATTTAAAATATAAATTTTCGCCATTTAACCTAGTAATAATAATAATCACATAATATACTGTATTTTCATTGGTCAGGCTCCGCAGGCTATATATTGAACTCGTCCGAATATGGCATTGGCTCCAAATGATTTCCCCACATATAAAGAGTATTCTTTTAGTATTGTATATTAACTATAATTGGAAGGACTTACCGGGGGAACATCTCCCCTTCCCCCGCCAGTTGTTCTCTTGCTAACTGGATCCCTATCAGTCACGGCTTCGACCCTTGTTCTCTACGAGTATTGTAATTCACCTTCATGTGCAAAGCAAGGACATACACTTCTTAATACCCAATACGAGTACCGTATTAATTAAGGACGTGAGGACGTACCCCTCCTTTACGTTATGACAGTGATTATAAAGAACACGAGGACACACCTCTTTTTAATTCAATAACTGTAGATATAAAGAACGTAAGGATACACCCCTTCTTTATACAGTCATGAGGACACACCTCTTTATGTTAGCCCCGCAGTTACAAAGAATCATACCTTTCCAAAATGTGAATATTACAATCTAATTGCATATGTCGGAACACCTCAATCTGATATACATATTGTAGTTTGGGTACTGACCTTTAATCCATGCCAACACCTAATCCATAACTGTCCACGTTGTAATGAACAGATAAACAATAGGTCACATATCCTCTTTTCATATTCCACACCCCAACTTATCGCGTATTTATCCGAGACATCCCTGCACTCACATATGCACCTCCCAAGCGTCAGTTACTTAATACACTTCGTAAGCGCTCAGCGGCGCAATAGAGTTATTTATCTTATATATACAAATAAAGGCACATATATCCCGCCTCTATTATTAATTAATCAATTATTAGCCAGTAATACAATTTGATACCTAACACGTTTTACCAAACTTAAAAAATGTTTTGAACGGTTTATTATCACGATACATTACATTACAATATTGATAGACTTCTAGTAGGCCACGAAAGGATAGGGGTGTAGTGTAGTCGTATTAGTGGAATGTGAACAATTTGGAAGAATACTAGGATCGAAGTAACTGAAGAAAGGAACCGGGGAAACGGATGTTATGACAAAGATTTTTTTTCCAATTCGGGGAAAACAGAAAAACTTACCTTTTTTAACTAAAATAATATTTATAACTACTCTGTTATAATTTTGGAGTAAAATAAATGTGGATCATCTTCATTACTATTAATTGTTATAATTAACTACATACCAGAAGCAACATATCGTCAACAATTGGTGAGTCGACGTTAACAAAAGCAAAAGGATTATTAGTTTCCTTTCCTTTCTTTTCCGATTTGCCTGCTGATATCCTGTCCCACAACCTTCCATCCCCGTGTTGAGTTATTCCCTCCCATCTTGGGTGTGACAAGCACTGACATTTGGACTATGGCTGCTATTCTACTTTCCGAGCTACAATTCCAGCTGGCTCCTAGTTTTGGATTACTTCCCCATGCACCTGATCGCTTTGCTGCTCCTGCTAGTACCTGTCAGAGCCAAGACCTTCATTGCCGTTTTTGCAATATTCCCCTATCATCAATCAATTTCCTCGATCATCAATTTTGGGTTACTGTTGGATTCCCCGCAAGAATACATCATCAGGATTGATTGACTACGCAGACTGCTGAACAATGTATTCCTCTCTCCAGCGACTTTGCTCCTAGAATTCACACTTTGAAATTCGTCCTATAATCGCAAGTACTTTTAGGCAATACTACAACTCCCTAAGCTTCTTCTATTGTTCTCTTCCCTCTTTTCTCTGCCGATTTCCAACCTCTGTCATGCAAACGTCACCCCATGCTGACGTGACTGAGCAGTCCCTGACACCAGTCCGCTCAGACTCGAGTTTACTTGCCGATATTATGCTAACGTAAGCAAATGTTCATTACCGCCATTTAGTAGAATTGACCCCTCTATTTGGTTTCTTCAAATAAAGGCAGAGTTTCAGAACAATCGTATCATCTCGTCATTGAGGAAATATTGCAAGGTGGTATCGTCCCTGCCGGCCGATTTAGCGGTCCAGGTGCGTGACCTTTTGGCAAACCCCCCTCAAGGTAATCCTTACAAACGTCTTAAAGCAGAAATCATTATACGGACAACTGTTTCGGAGAAACTTCGATTGCAACAATTGTTATCGAACGAAATTTTAGATGATAACACACCCTCTAAGTTACTCCGAAAATTGTTGCAACTGCCTGGTTCTACACCAACATTTAAAATTTTCCAAAAATTATCCGATTTTGACATCAAAATTTATCTAAAAAATGTGTTTTTTGAGTTGACCAATTACATTTTCTTGGTCACACCATCTCTCCTTTCGGCACTGCTCTTTTAAAAGATAAAGTAAAAGTTATATCAGAAATGCCAAAACCTCGTACGAAGAAATAACTGCAACGTTTCTTAGGTATGGTTAATTTCTAGTACAGATGTATTAAATCCTGTTCTTCTATCTTGCCACCGTTGGTAGAAATCACTAAATCTGCAAGGCATGGTAACTCTCCAGTTGTGTGGACAGAATCTGCTTGTACTGCTTTTACTGCCATAAAATCAGTTTTATCTTCAGCAACCCTGTTAACTTTTCCAGACATAAACGTTAATTTGAGTATCATGGTCGATGCATCTGATTTTGCCGCTGGTGCAGTCCTACAACAGGAAATGTTACCTGGTTTGTTGCAATCTATATATTTCTTCTCAAAAAGTTTTTCTTCTACCGAGAGAAGATATAGCACTTTTGGTAAAGAGCTGCTGGTAGTCTACTTGACAGTTAAAAAAAATAAAATTTACTTGGAAGGCTGCTCTTTTACTATATTTACTGACCACAAACCCTTCGTGTCTGCTATTAATTCTACCTCAGATCGCTTTTCCAATCGTGAATATAGACACATTGCTTTTATTGCACAATTCACTAATGATATTCGTCATATTCCCGGTTCGGAAAATCAGGTCGCAGATGCTTTGTCAAGAATTGAAATTAACGGTGCTAATTTTCTTACAGTCGAAAATTTTAAATTGTTACAAAATTCAGATGACGAACTAAAATCCCTAATAAAATCTAATACGAATTCTTGCAAATTACAATTGTGTGATATTTCCGATTCCAACACTAAACTTTGGGCAGATTTCTCTTTAGGCCTTGCTCGACCTTATGTCCCCAAATTACTTAGAAACGTTATTTTAAAAACGTTTCCGTGTTGTTCATGTTGACAGGATCGTGCCCTCTGTGTGGCAACTTC
Source organism: Othius punctulatus (assembly GCA_951805005.1). Taxonomy (NCBI): domain Eukaryota; kingdom Metazoa; phylum Arthropoda; class Insecta; order Coleoptera; family Staphylinidae; genus Othius; species Othius punctulatus. Next base: position 103,847,849 of record OX638139.1, on the reverse strand, counting down.
AGATACAAATTTGTGTATCGACCGCTGCATACGTTGGCCAGAAGCCGTGCCGTTGGAAGACATAACAGAACATAGTTTTGCTAGCTTTCTTAACAGTTTGGATTTCACGTTTTGGAATCCACCAGTCGTAATTATAGACCGCGGACAACAATTTCGTTCTAAATTATGGTTTGATTTCAACATCATTTTGGGAATTAAACAAAAACATTCAACAGCCTATCACCCACAAACTAACCGTTCAGTTGACCGCCTCAATCAGCAGATTAAACATTCATTGGCTATGTCATCTGATCAAAAAAATTGGGTATTGAAATTACCGCTAATATTATTGGGATTACGTTCTTGTTTCAGAGAACCATTGAATGCAACCTCAGCCGAAAACGTGTATGGTTGTTCGCTCAGGTTACCTGCTACCTTTCTTACCCCTACTAAAGTTGCCAACGAAACTGACTTTTATTCAGACGAATTCATAAACGATCTGAAGTTTAGGATGTCTTCACTGGCACCAGCTACGACCCGCAGGGCCTCCACACCGTTTTATATCCCTGGGGCACTGCGTCGAGTTTCGCACGTTTTTATCAGGCGTGGTTATTTAAAACGCACATTACAGCCAACTTACGATGGTCCTTTTAGAGTAATACGTCGTTTTCTAAAATATTTTTTTAGTTCTCGGCGATAACAACGAAGCTTCAGTTTCTATCGACAGCTTAAAACCTTGCTTTACGGTGGAGAATGAACATCATGAGTGAACAGCACTTTGGCCTCTGTAGTCCTTTTGTGCTTTCCCCTGTGGACTCAGCTTTCATCCATGAGTCCTGTTCCTTTAAAAAAGTCCAGAATCACTTTGGGTGTAAAGCTGCTGACTGTCTTTGGTACCACGAAAGGGTTGCCAAAGTACCTCTGCCTCAGGGCGCTTACCGCTGGGCATTCGCTTAGGACGTGGAGGGCCGATTCCTCGTCCTCTTCACAAAGCCTACATTGTTCATTTTGGACAATGCCTATCGTATGCAGGTGTTTCCTCAGTCTGCTGTGTACTGTAAGTAGTCCAACCAACTCTTTAGGTAACTTTTCTGAGGGTTGACTTATAAAGATATTTGATTGTCTTATGCCGTCAGCTTCTCTCCAGTGATGGATTGTTGCTGCTTTGAGTTTTCCTTTTATTATTCCCGTTGCGGTGCTGTATGGTATAGCCCCGGTCGGTTCAGGTCCAAAGGCAACTTCCTTTCTTAGCGAGTCAGTCGGCTACGTCGTTGCCCTTTATGCCCTGGTGTCCTGGCACCCACACGAGTCTTAGTTTGTTGGTGGATGACAATGCTTGAAGTGCTTTAACGCCTTCCGGTACTATTCTGGAGGTGATTCTATTGGAGTTCAATGCGTTCAGAGCCGATTGACTGTCCGTCATGATGAAGATTTGCCTATTTATATAAGCCCTCTCCATCATGATCTGGACACAGCTCATGATTGCCATTATTTCTGCTTGAAATACTGAAGGATACTTACCAAGGTTGATGTGGGTCTCATTGCCTTGTGTGGCTTCGTAGATCCCCACCCCTACGCCGGCTATTGTTTTCGAACCATCAGTGTACCAAATTGATCCATTGATGTTGCTGTATTTCCCACCCGCTTCTCATTCCTCCCTGGCCGGAATAATCATCTGGAAAGGTCGTCCTAGGTTGAAGGTGGGTGTGATTCCATCGGACGGCATCATTAGGGTTTGGCATCGTTTGATGTCATCAAGGATTTTGGTATGGCCACACCGGAACTTAGACGGTTTCCCGTGGCCAAATATTCCCAGCCTGTAGGTCCCCTTCCTGGCCTCTGCCTCTATTAGCAGATGTAAAGGAGGCAGGTTCAATAGGGTTTCCGTGGCATTGGAGGGTGTCGTACTCATTGCACCTGTGATTCCCAGGTAAGCCATGCGTTGTACTTTGCCTAGTATTGATTGGCAAACCATATTGTTGGCTTTGTGCCACCATATTAGGGATGCATAAGTTAGCACTGCTCTTATTACGGTGGTATACATCCAATGTATTACTTCCGGTGGCAGTCCCCAGTTGTTTCCAAACATTCGTCTACAAGTCCAGAAGGTCCTCGTAGCTCTGTTTGCTATCTCCGTAATGTGCGGTTTAAAGGATAATTTTCTATCTAGGGTAACCCCTAGATACTTAACCTTCCCCGTTAGTATTATTGGCTCTCCACACAACCGGGGTTCTCTAAATCCCTTCAGGTTTCTCCGTCGCGTGAAGGCCAGCATGGATGTTTTCCCAGGATTTACTGAGAGTCCCTGCTGCTTACACCAATTCTCAGTAACCTTCAGTGCCCTCTGCATCCTTTCCGATACAGTGCCCCAAAAGTTGTCTCTGATGAGAATTGCAAGGTCGTCCGCATATCCCTGTGCATATACGCCCCCCTTTCCAAATCTCTCAGGAGTCCATCCATAACCAGGCACCACAGCAGACTTGATAAAACTTCTCCCTGCGGGCATCCCCTGGCTACCGAGACCTCCAAGGTGACACTGTATAGGGAGGTTGTTGTCACTCTACTTCGGAGCATATTGTCGATCCACTGACATATCCACGGTTCTACTCCATGTTTTCGGGCAGCAGACTCTATAGATGCGACCCCCTCTACTGAAGAAAGACCAAATATTTGATTTCTTTTAAGTAACTACTCCAAGCAGGTTAGTACCTTTCATTATAGAATATACATTCCGAAATGAGAAATGTTATATCCTGTAAAATGGCTAGCCGGGGATTATAGTTAGTTTATTTTTCAATCAATAGAAGCATCAGTATTTTGTAGATCTCTCGAACGCCCAGGAAGGACATGGCTACAACATGTTCTTCTTTTAATCGAAAACGGACATGGGTCTTCGAATAAGACTTATTCCTAACGAAATGAAGAAAAAGGAATGAAGAGCTTCTGCAGGAGGTTTTGGACGAAGAAAAGGAGAATGAGCACTATGAATATCTACTTCCTTCTACTTCTACGTCTTCTTCTTTTTCATTGTCTTGTTCTTCGGCGTATTATTCTTCTTATATTACCAATAGCCGAAATATGACAGGTGATGAAATATACTTGTCAATTCTGTATATGCTCAAGTGAGCCACTACCTACTTGCTCATCTACCATACTGCCTCTTGGAGTATCAATTTACTTGTTGCGCGACGTCCGTGTCGCCGCCGCCGCAGCCATCCATTGTGCGAACGCGAATTAATTAAATTAGCCAGCCCGAAAACAGAACACGCAATCGTCGATCCTGAACTTAGTCGGCGAAATGAATTTGATTAGACCCCTGTTATGATCATGCGGCGCGCACCGTGTGAGAGATTCGGCGGCGACGCGAGATTCCGCAGTCTAATTAATTCACGAATTTAATTTAGTAATATACCGGAGGTGTGGGGGCGGCGGGCGTAACAGGCGCCCCGGCGGGATTTTTTAGGCAAAAATGTCTGGCATCGGGGGCGCATTTGCCGCCGAAATTCGCACGATAGGGATGATTGGGGGCGGCGAGGTGGGCGCTCATCTCCGACGCCAAAATTATTTGCAATCATAATAAAAGCGCGGGCATTTCACCAATGCTTTCAACTATGTTTGCTGATAGAATCACATCACAATGGAATGAACGATAAAACGTAAATAGGGATTTGTCCATTCAGCAGAATTTCGCCAAACATTATGAATTGATTTATTTGTCCATTATTCTATTGTTCCTTTAATTAACGTACCATCAGTACAAATGCAAAGTAATAATTGGCATCTGAAATTATACGAGTTTCCAATTATATACAAATGGAAATTATCGGGCATTCCCCCGCCCCCTTGATAAGTTTGTTAATTAATTTTTCATATCGCATGCAAAATAAAAAGCTTTTCAAGTATACTTTGTCGTATCTTTATGTTCTGCGAATATTTTCGTCACCGACAGTTATAAATCAATGATCCAGTGAAAACTTCGGCCATATGCTATATTACAATTTAGAGAATAATAGTGGAAAGTTTCGTAAGCTTATATTTACTTTTTAATTAAATAGGTATATGTTACAAGCACATGATGGACATGTTTATAAACAGGCTTGTACTTGCTTCACGTTAAATCTAAATGTGAATTCCATTGCGAAGGTTGGTAATATCATAAGATCATAATGTCATAAGGTTATATCATAAAATCATAATAAGGTTGATTTATTACATAGTTATCAAGTTATGTGACAAAGTTTTGGTGAAAATACATAAATTTATAGTTTTACAAATACTGTTGTATTAAAAATATATGAAATTATTTTTATTTGTAATTTGTTCCGTTAATATCGAATATTATTAATTATGTTAATAACAGAAACTACATGTTTTGAACCACTTAATATATTTTTTTGTGAACATAGTTATTTTACAGATGTTTTACTTACAAGCCCATGAGTCGGCTTCAAGTCGGTCCTATTCGCGAACTCGTGCAAAAACCATCTGCGAAATTGGTCATTGACTCCTCTGGATGCCTCGTGGTATCTAGTTGACTCCTGTATTCAGTGCCTCACCTTGTCGTGGGGCTCATTCGAGTACCTCTCACGGGGTACACCAGTTAATCGATGGTCCGTTGATGGTGTGCAGTTCTTAATCGATTAGCCGGGCCATAGCGACGCATTTCCGCGCCGGCAATCCAATGTGCATACCCAACAATGGCCTCCTGAAGTAACACACGCTCTCATGCTCGGGTTCCTTGCATGCCAACGAGCGCACGAGGGCACCCCAGGCTATAAATATCTCTTGTTTTTTTCTGTTCCCAGATTTTCGTGATTTTGATGAAGTTTACAATTGGAAACCTGTAAGGGGAAGGGAACGAGGCAGACCTAGGAAATGATGGATTGAAGATATGCAGGAAAAATTGTGTGCGATTGGTCTTACACCTATCGCACCAAGTGATTGGAGAATTATATTCTGAAAGAGAGAGAGAGCGGTATGGAAGAAGACTACTATAGAATAGAAAACCCCCAAGGATTGTGATACCAAAAGAAAAAGAAGAAAAATCAATATAAAAACTATTGCACTGGAGCATTATGCATTGTATTGCATCTAAACATGTGTACGGAAGAATACAACTCTAGGTACGAAAACCTTCAAAGGGTTGTGATGCCAAAAGAAGAAGAAAAAGTAAGATCAATATAGTAACTATTGCACTGGAGTATTGTGCATTGTAATTGATCTAAACATGTGTATGGAAGAAGACTACTCTAGGTACGAAAACCCTCAAAGGGTTGTGATCCCAAAAAAATAAGAAAAAAAAGTAAGATCAATATGATAACTATTGCACTGGAGTATTGTGCATTGTGATTCATATAAACAAGTGTATCCCTAAGACGCTGTGGTTGTTTCATAAGATCAAATAGTAGTTTTACTGTCTCAACTATGATGAAATATTTAGAACGACTATCTCACTGACCCGAAACAGGATTTAGGAAAATTCACGACCATTAATTCACCGCCATCAATTCACCGCGCCATCATCTACCGGCCAATCACTTAACCGCGCCTCAAATTCACCGCGCCTTCAATTCACCGCGCCTTCAATTCACTGCGCCTTCAATTCACCGCGCCTTCAATTCACCGCGCCTTCAATTCACCGCGCAGACAGTTCACCGCGCCGTCAATTCAGTGAGCCATCAATTCACCACTCTCAATTCAGTGCGCTATCAATTCACCCCTTGACATATTTTTTTTTACTGCCTTTGTTCTACAATAGTAGAACATAGCAGAAATCAAACTTTACGTTACAAGAAACTTTGCAAGAATAACTTCGGAAAAGGTGATACTGAACACTTATGAAATTACCGGTGTTGATTATTTGGTCATAATTAATTGCTCCCGCAATGTTTTACTAATTATCCGAACTTAACCTAACCTAACCTAAGCTAACCTAACCGAACCTAAAATCACAAAAGCGCCGGGATAATATATTCCATTGTTACAATAATCGTAACTTATATCGTTATGATAACTCGATAATGGTAGAAACTGAGCAAATCTTTTCATATTCCAGTCACCAACTATTCGCTCGACAAAATTAATTTTGAATTTCGTATTGACGTCTCGAAAATAACTATCTAGCAGATAAACTAAAGATGGAAAAAATAAAACTTACAGGCATCAGCTTCAATGTCACCTAGTTTTTTTTTTATTGTGACATGTTATATCTTCCGATTCATGTAAGAAGTCACTAATTAATATTTCAGTACTATTGAGAAAATTAAGCACAAAGACACATTTGTAATTGATTAGTCCTTATTTTACTTACTTTTTTCACATATGTGTTACTGCTTATTCAGTTTTTAGCAGTTAGTGACTTTTACTAATGAAAAATATGATCAAATTCAGGTATTAGGTTTAATTAATGTAATTTACTAATTTTAACATTGACATTTAACTCTAAACCTCAGTTAGTGTCTTTATGCAGGAATATGAAGATATGTTAAATTTTTCAATCTCAAGCGGTGACACAAAGACAAATTTGAAATTGATAAGTCACTATTTTACTTAATTTTGAAAATATGTGTTACACCTATTCAGTTTTTAGCAGTTAGTAACTTTTACGAATGAAAGATTTGATCAAATTCTGATATGAGGTTCGATTAGTTTAATGTACTAATTTTAACATTGACATTTAATTCAAAATCTCAGTTAGTATATTTTTGCAGGAATATGACGATATGTTAAATTTTTAAAGCTAAATCAGTGACACAAAGACAAATTTGTAATTGATTAGTCAGCATTTTACTTCATTTTTCAAATATGTGTTACAGCTTATTCAGTTTTTAGCAGTTAGTAACTTTTACAAATGAAAGATTTGATCAAATTCAGGTATTAGGTTCAAGTAGTTTAATTTACTAATTTTAGCATTGACATATAAATCAAAATCTCAGTTAGTGTCTTTTTGCAGGAATATGGCGATATGTTAAATTTTGTGCAGTCAAACGGTATATTGGTGGCGATTAATTGATAGCGCGGTGAATTGATGTTGCAGTGAATGACAGTGGTGAATTGATGGCGCAGAGAATTACTGGTAGAGTGAATTGATGGCGAGGTAAATTAATGGCACGGTATTGATGGTGCGGTGAATTGATGGTGTGGTGAATGATGGCGGTGAATTGATGGCGAGGTGAATTAATGGCGCGGTGAATAGATGGTGCGGTGAATGACGGCGGTGAATTGATGGAGCGTTGAATTGTCAGTGGTGTATTGATGGCGCGGTGAAATGATAGCGCGGTGCATTGATGGCGAGGTGAATTATTGGTGCGGTGAATTCATGGCGCAGTGAATTCATGGCGCGGTGAATTGATTGCGCTGTGAATTGTTGGCGCGGTGTATTGATGGCGCGGTGAATTGATGGCGCGGTGAATTGATGGCGCGGTGAATTGATGGCGCTGTGAATTGATGGTGCGGTGAATTGATGGCGGGGTGAATTGATATCGCGATTAATGGATATCGCGATGAATTTACCGGAAATCGACGAAACGTAATATATCAATAAAATAGCAAAGTTTTAGTAACCCACTAAAATGTAGATCCAAAAATCTTGCTGGATCAGGTATTCAGAAAAGATTTCGTAGTAATGACATGGCCGTGAATGCACATGTCATAAACGGGTCAATTGTTGGTTTGTGGGTTACAATGAAGGGTAATTCAAATCGTCTATAAACCATTTTGGAATTAATAGTTATTTACTGTACAAGTGAGCGAAGTAAAGGATTGCCCACTGAGAGAAAAGTTTGGTCCACGAGGCTCTTCAGGCCGAGTGGGCAATAGCGGTTCGCCCACGTGTGCAGTATAGAACTTTATCCAACACCTCAAATATACGTAATAAATTGTAATAAACTGCTACAAAATTTCTGAAACATGAAACTTTTAACTTGGGATATCTGTGAAAACCGTTACCAAGATCATTTTTATTTATCCGTCGACAAAATTGTAAAATGTCAACATCATTTTTGCTTTTTTGCTTGTGCTTCTGTGATTCCTCCCAAGATATAGATGTACAAGAAGTGTTTGTCCCAGAAGATGTTTCAGATGAGGCGAGACACGCAAGATTGGATTTGTTCTAGCCAAGTTAAAATAAATTGTATTTTTTTTACTGTGTGATGAATATTAGTCATTTTTTAAAAAAATGTCCACTCGTTTGGTTAGCAACGTGGGTAATCAGTTTGCTTTTGCAAGAAGCAACTTTTCTTGTCTAAAATCGCCTTAGCAATGGAGTTTTTATTATGAGGTGTTGGATAATAGCTATTTATGGTACAAGTGAATAAAATGTTGTTTATTCGCGTGTATCACACAAGATATTTTCAAATTTTGCAGAATTTCCTTTTTTTTTATTGATTAGGTAATTTATTTACATAACTGTCAATTGTACTATTGTTAGTTATCAATATTTCCATTTATCCATTTATGGATAGCGTTGCTCTGAGCATCGAGTAATGGACTAAGAAATATGCTAGCAGTATTTCCTCGTTAACAGTTTTCAGTTTGTTTTTTTTGTCTTTCAGTCACAAAATGTTTTGTACTCTTTTTCGTAAACTAATTTAGGGTTTTGCTGGTATGGTTTCGTTTTGGTTATTTGCCATTTCAAACACAATTTCGAACTTGAAATCGGCTTTGAAAGTATTTGCAAGAAATGTTTCATGAGACATAAAACAATCGATCCTAGAAACAAACATTTCAAAGGTAGTGGAACGTTTAATTTTTTAAATTTATTCGTGTTGTCAATAGCTAAGGTGACCAGACGTCCCGATTTTGGCGGGACAGTCCCGATTTTTAGAAATTTGTCCCGCGTCCCGCGACGTTTGTGAAAAGTCCCGATTTTTGAAAGATTGGGTTTTTTTTTCGGGGTGATCTTTTATTCGCTATTTTGAAGTTATCAGCTTATATATTTCGCCAATATCTGTATTTGGTAGCGGCCAAAATACAAATCGGTACTTTAAAAACATGCCTCGTATTTATTATGTTTGTAAATTTGACATTATGTTTCATGTTATTATAAAAAATTGTAATATAATATTATACAGGGTGTCTCCTAAAAAACGCCGCAAGCGATAACTCCTTTATTTATTGGCCGATTTCAATAAAATTAAACAAAACTAAATGTCTCAACATCTCTACAAAGGGGCCTTATTTTTTTTTGCAAAATCTACAGACTATCGCTCAAATGAAAGTTGATTCTGCAAAAAAAAAGAAAATTAGAGCCCCTTTGTAGTACATGTGGAGACATTTTAATTTTGTTTTTCTTTTATTGAAATCGGGCAATAAATAGTTAGGGAGTTATCGGCGTTTTTTAGGAGACACCCTGTATATTTTGCGTTCTTTGTTAATTAATTTAAAAATCCCCCCCCCCGACCCGTTGTCCCGCTTTTCTATCGTTAGGATCTGGTCACCTTATCAATAGCAGTGTGAATAAAGTGTTAATTAGAAACATTTTATACACTGTTTTGATTAATTTTATTCACCTTTGTGATTAAAATGTTGTTTCAATAATGAAATTCAATATATGTAATGAGCATTTTTGAACGCAAAATTGGGAAAATAGCTATTTATGGTATAAGTGAATAAAGTAGAATTTTATCAACGAAAAATACAGTTTAGCGCAAGAGGCGATAATGTTTTCGAGTGGATGAAATTGCTTTATTCACGTGTATCATACAAGAGTTTCGTTATTAGAATTTCGAAATTTTTCGAAAATTTCAAGGAAGTGCTAATTTAACCTATTTTTTTACTTTATTCACGTTGTCAATGATTATAGTAAATAAACTGAAAATGTAAACATTTTATTCACCCATTTGATTAAAGTGTAGTTTTAACGATGAGATTCAATATACATAATGAGTATTTGAATAGTGCGAATTCTAAAAATAATATTATTCCAATTCAAACAGGAAATGAGTCAATTGTTTTATTTCTGGACAATGAGAATCAACTTCTTGCAACCAAGTCATTGATGGATTGATTGATTATAACTGATGATATAAGGGCTGCACCAGGATAGTTTTGAACTTGTTAAATTAGTAAATATGTATATGTTCTCATTAAATTAGCTTTGCAAGCTACTAGTAGTCAATTGGTTTGATGTATTACATAATTCCTTCTATCTTTCGCTTTTAGTTTAAAACTCTGGGTATCTAGATCTGATATATCTGGATTTACTTCAGATTTTCACTTCTCTTGTTCTTCCTAAATAATGTATCAGTAATATTTGCTGTATCCTCTCGTTTGTTTCCTTGAGACTTGCCAATATTTTCAATTCTATCTAGCTAGCTATAGCTCTTTACTCCTGTTATATTGGCGTTTTAATAAAGCTGCATTAAATGTTTCTTTGCTCTATTTTCCCATCTTTGTTCTGCCGTCTCCATATACCTCCATATACATTTCCATATACTCTCGACATATATATATATATATATATATATATATATATATATATATATATATATATATTGTGATGATATTGTCTAGTAGTAGTTGTTCCATAATTTATCAGTAATTCAGTAGGTAGTTAGTTTGTTAGTAGATTTAATTTCTATATTTATAATATAGTAGGCAACACAATCAGCACAAGTAACATTATACATGAGGTAGAAAGTTAAGAAATTCTATAAAGCGCGGTGCCAGTGTGCACAAACGTGTAACATATATCAAAAGATGCATTAAAAATTTAGTAATCAGAATTATATAACGAGCGGACGTCTAGAAGTCAGCAAGGTGTATTATATCAGTCTTATTGACAAATCACCTGAACGAGCGAACGGCGAGCATCCATCTTGCCCGACAGTGAAAAGTCAAGCCGCTTCGAAGAAGTGGCTTAACAAAAGTAACAATTTGCAATCGAAGACCGAGGTCATAAATATACCCCGGGAGCAGCTCGTATTAGAGCATTGTATTTTAACAGAATTATGACGTGATTTAACAGTAAAACATTATTGTGACGACAGTTTTGGTATTTTATTTTCATTATACCATCATGTGTAATTATGAAGGACATTACCTTGCTATAGTTACCTACATAATGAATGTATTATGTACGAGTCATAGGTACAAGAAATATTTATCGCGAGCATTAATTTTCGATGCCTGACCAAGAGTTGATATTTCAAAATTGAAAATAATTTTGAAGCCAAAGTGCAATTATGAACGTTTTTAATTAAAAGTTTGTGAGCATACCTGCTGCGTTGTTCCAGTTAGGTCCAAATACTGATTGCGGTCTCATTTCGCTAACAGGACACGGTCCAATTCTGAGGGCGCTACGCTAAAGTGATGATAAGTAGGGTCACGTAAGGTACATTCACGGCCGCCGTACGTTAATTATAGACAGTGGGAGTTAACGGTCGGCAGGATGTAATACTATTAAGGAACACGTGGCCCGAATTCATCCCTTAAAGCCATCCCCGATGATAAATTCAAGACCGGACGTGAGCTTTAGGTGGGCGCGTGAGTGACGCTGCGCCCTAGAGCCGTCGGTGCGCGGTGCGGCGGCGGCGGGGGCGGAAAAAATAAAACCAAAGGGGAAGCCGGGAGGGCTGGGGGCGGCGGGCTCAGGAATAAGCCGTGCAAAGAATTACTTGGAAGTTTCTGGCGGGGATTATGTGGCGGTAGTTTAAAACGCGATCGAATTTTATCCGGGGCGAACAGTTGTTCTTTCTTCTCCGTTTCTTCGCAGCCGCCCCCCAAGCGGGGGGCGGGCGGCGTATTTTGTGCACGGTGAACTGACCGTACATAAATTCCCCTATATATCAAACACACACACACACGCACACATAGGGAAACATATAAAACGGGGATCGAATAAAATATTCTCGTCACATAAATCTGCGGGGATGACGGAAAATCGTTAAGCGCTCCAAATTAGGTTTGATTTCATTGTCCCGCGCTGCGGGGGCGGATCGTGCTGGTGCATCCCGCAGCGATGTGGGTCTTCGTAAAAGATGAGGTTTAAGATATGTCTGAGATTGATTACTCTATCCAGTCGAGGATCATAGAAATTTGAAGTTCTTATTGCACCGGCTGCACCCCAATCTAAATTTATTCCACCACTTCATGTGGAATTACATTATAAAATCCTCGGCAATTCCAGAGATACTCAAATATAATTGACATCGAAATATTTTCTGCATCCTAAAATAATTTTTTAAAAATCCCGATGCGGTTTCAAACACTAATGAGATCAATTTATAGCTTTAGTAAAGGGTTGAGTTATATAATCCCTGGGTTATATAATTAGTGTTATATAATAATATATAATTTAGGAATTGTATAAAATCATCAGCATTTTATTGCTAGCAGCAGTACCGTTTATAAATAATAATAATAATCCATCCACCTATGGCGTAATTGGTTACTGTCATTATTTGACTGACAACTGTGACCCATTTACATTTTATTTTACCATAGGCCCCCGAACTATTACTAGTTAGACGGGCGTTAAGAGGAGCGGGGCATTATTATTATTGCCCATCTGCGCCTGCATGCGACTTATAGATGGTAGAGGTACATTTCCAACATTTGTTGCAAGGAAGTGGGAAAACTGCAGAAAAACCACTCCAGAAATGCAGAAAAAACAGGCAATGTTTTTGAAATAAGTCAATTTTCAGGAAATAAGAATCAATCTGACAAAACATTACCTTATTTTAAATAGATAATTGTCACTTTTACAAAGATCACTATCAATATTCTAGAGACTATTGTCATTTTTTAACAGAATTTCTCTTTTTAATTGTTTATTTAGCGGTGGTGACTTTTTAAAAGATACTTATATTTATACTATTATTATGGACGTGAGAGCCAATGCATGTAGGCAAATGTTAATTTTGCTAAATAAATAATATCAATATTGATACACCACTTTTTGAGATATCGCTAATGCAGTCACGCCAATATTTGATGATACCACTAGAAAACGCATGATCACACAAAAAAGCAAATATCTCCATATCGTGCATTGAATGGTAATACAATTCAATACATTAGATGATATTATATCAGTCAATACGAATAATAAATAATATTAATTTTCATACGCTAGATTTTGAGATATTACTAATAGAGTAACAGTCGCAGCAGATAGCATACATAAAACCTTACATCTCAAGAATCATTCGCTAGATACAACTTCAAATAAATGTAATATCAAAATTTAGTATTGAGCGAATTTAGAAAACTTGAACATCAATAGACTTTTTGAATACATAGAAATTATTTAAGGAAGATTACAAATAAATTGTATCAATATTGATACACTACTTTTTCAGATATCGCTAATGAAGCCACGTCAATATTTGAAGACACCATTCTAAAACACATGATCACACTAAAATGCAGATATCTCCAGAATCACGCATTGAAAGGTAATGCAATTAAATCACTAGATGATATTATATAAGTTAAAATGAATTATAAATAATATTATTATTGATGCGCTAAATTTTGAGATATCACTAATAGAGATATAGCAGATAACATATCTAAAATTTTATATCTCAAGAATCATTCATTGGATAGTATTTAAAATAAATATAATAGATATGTACATAAAAATAGACAAACAATATCACAAATAAAATGTATAAATATTGATACACCACTTTTTGAGATATCGCTAATGAAGTCAAGTCAATATTTGAAGATATCACTAGAAAACACATGATCACACTAAACAACAAATATCTCCAAAATTGCGTATTGAATTGTAATATAATTAAATATATTAGATGACATTATACCAGTCAATATGAATTATAAATAATGATAATATTGACACGCTAGATTTTGAGATATCACTAATAGAGTAACAGCCATAGCAGATAACATACCTAAAACCTTATATCTCCAGAATCCTTCATTGGATAGTATTACAGATAAATATAATACATACAAATTAATAAAAAAAATATCATAAATAAATTGTATCAATATTGATATACCGCTTTTTGAGATATCGCTAATGAGGTCACGTCAACATTTCAATATACCATAGGAAAACACATGATCACACTAAACCACAAATATCTCCAGAATCGCGCATTGAAAGTGAATACAATTAAATACTTTAGATGATATTATATCAGTCACAGTCAATTATAAATAATATTAATATTGATGCCTAGATTTTGAGATATCACTAATAGAGTAACATCCGTACCAGATAACATACCTAAAACTTTATATCTCAAGAATCATGCATAGGATTGTATTTCAAATATATATAGTACACAAAAATGAACCAATCAGGATCACAAATAAATTGTATTATATTGATATACCACTCTTTGAGATACCGCTAATAAGGTCACGTCAATATTTCAAGATACCATAAAAAAACACACGATCACACTAAACCACATATATCTCCAAAATCGCGCATTGAAATATAAAACAATTAAATACATTAAATGATATTATATAAGTGAATAGTAATTAGAAATAATATTAGTATTTATACGCTAAGTTTAGAGATATCACTAATAGAGTAATAGCCGTAGCAGATAACATACCTAAAACCTTATATCTCAAGAATCATTCATAGGATAGTATTTTAAATATACTTAGTACACAAATATGAACCAATCAGTATCACAAATAAATTGTATTAATATTGAACTACCACTCTTTGAGATATCACTAATAAGGTCACGTCAATATTTCAAGATACCATAGGAAAACACATGATCACACTATACCACAAATATCTCCAAAATCGCGCATTGAAATATAAAACAATTAAATTCATTAAATGATATTATATCAGTGAATACGGATTAGAAATGATATTAATATTGATACGCTAAGTTTTGAGATATCAGTAATAGAAACAGCCGTAGCAGATAAAATACCTAAAACATTATATCCCATGCATAATTAATTGGCAAGTCTTTCAAATATATATAATACATAAAAATGAATCAAAAAACATCACAAATTAATTGTATCAATATTGATACACCACTTTTTGAGATATCGCTGATGAAGTTACGTCAATATTTGAATACTACTGGAAAGCACATGGTCACACTAAACAGCAAATATTACCAAAATCGCGCATTGAAAGGTAATACAACTAAATATATTAGATGATATAATATCAGTCAATATGAATCAGTAATATATCGAAATGGGCCATGGGTAAAAGATATTGAGAAAAACTGCTCTAGAATACTCTAGACTAGAGATAAGTTAGGTCATAAGTAAATGAATATTTTATCCAGTAATGAAAGAAATGAAAGAATAGTGTTATTAATTATTTTGAAAAGAAGAATTCCTTGTATGGCAAAAATATTTACTGATATCGTATTCAATAATAATTAAATTAAATATTCAAAATAGCTTTCCCACTAATTAAATGCTCAGAAGTTAATTAAAAACCAATACAACTATAGAATGACATTATGTCGGCTATAGTTCACGAGAATGAATTTTATACACGAGCTGATGGCGGATGTATAATCATTCGAGTGCAATATAGCCATTATGTGTGAATGTGTAAGTCAAATACGACGTTTTATCTAAGACTTTTTAAATAAAACCTTTTTTTTTAATATATTTTTGTCAACAAGTAACTAAAGACAAGACAATACTAGCAACTACATAGAATTTTTAGTAACAAAATGTACATATGTAAATGAGCTAGCATGGGATGAATAAAATACACAATGACTCCAGCGTACATGGAAAAGCAAAAAATAAAGAGCGTTAGACATAATTTATTTGAAGAAACCGCACCATGTTGTATTATGAAGTCATAATACAACCATATTGTACTTTTAGGTCATAATATAACTATGTTGTGTTATGAAGTCACAATACAACCATGTTGTACTTTTGAGTCATAGTACAACCAAGTTGTATTATGGAGTCATAATACAACTAAGTTGTATTATGCATAATACAACTAAGTTGTATTATGAAGTCATAATACAACCATGTTGCACTTTAAAGTCATAATACAACCATGTTGTATTATGACATAATAATGTTATTATTACTTTATAATACAATGTTATGGTTTTTATTTATATAGCGTATGGTATAATTACATCAAACTGCAATACTGGTTATTGTTAAATAATTTTTAGTTCTGTCTGTACAAATATCTTACTGCATCAGTGGCGAATTTCATAAAGTGATCGATGGTCCAGTGGCAATGTGTTGCATTATGTGAGATGCATATCCAGTCAGCATCTTGATGGTTGCGTATATCATTTGTAGCATTATAGAATGTGTCTTAGTCAGGAGATCCTAAGATTATCTGACTGCTCTGACTGTGTTAGTTCATTTAGCGTTATCCAGGGTGCACCACGAGGAGGCGAACTAACTTTACACCCCTGTTCATAATACAACTATGTTGTATTTTCAAATCATAATACAACCATGTTGTATTTTTAATCATAATACAACCATGTTGTATTATGACATAATATTATTATTATTACTTCATAGCACAAAATGGTTGTATTGTGAAGTACCCTATGTTTCATACTTTCAAAAAAAATCCTGTATTATTGACCCTATTGGCCATATATGTCGAACGGAACATGACAAAAAATATAGATACATACTCTAAATTAGTCCCTTTAGCAAAAGCAGAAAGAGAAGGAGAAGAAAGATCATTACAACACTAATGTTCTTTCTTCTCTTTCTCTTTCTGCTTCTGCTAAAGGGACTAATTTAGTGCATGCATCCATAGTTTTATGTTATATTCCGTTCGACATACAGAGTCAATAGGGACAATAATACAGGGTGATTTTTTTGAAAGTATCTACCCCGGATTATTAAATTCCTCTATACTGTAAAGATATTATTCTAGCAGCCCATCTTTGAGGTTTCTTGAATAAATATAATTAATTATTTTTTTTAATTCTGTACTTCTGTAGACATCTTCATCATTATTATTTCTGCATTCTGCATTTGAACGAGTTCAATTGTTTCGTATCCGTTTCAATAATCACTGCCGCTGATTACGTAAATTCAAAAATTCCTCGCTGGAATTTAATAATTTCTAATTCTACTAATTATTAATCTCCCTCGACACTAGAACTAAATCTTATATAAGATAGACGTGCCTAAGCACGTGGGTGGATCAAATAACTCAGATTAATCGAGACCTTCGGTCTTATGAAGCCAAAGTAAGATCTCCACCAACCAGAAATTAAATTGAACTTATAATTGGTTTTATCTCATTTAGTATCCAGTGTTGTGTAACGTGCAATGTGTCTTGCTTGGGCTCTCGCATGCTTCTCACGCCACAAGTTCCACGAATTGGAATATTGCGTGAAAAGTCAGGACACCGAACGCTGGAGTAATCTCGGCTAATTTATTGGGGCTTCTACAGAAAATACATATAAGCATAGCGAACCGAAATCATATACTTAATGGTCGGAAAAAACTTGAAACTATATGATAAACTTGAAACCTGGAAATAATGCGATCTTTAGAATGTTTTTCACTTGTCGAAGTAAACTTGACATTTCAATGAAAATTTTATTGCCTCAAACAACTGCCTGAAAAAATTTCTCGTACTACGGACTCGTAATTTTTCATAGGCACTTTTTTCGTTAAGTTTCCTAAAGGCAGCAAAACTCAAATTATAAATGTCAAGTTTACTTCGACCCAAAAAAAAAAAGCTTGAGTGTAATTCGGTAAGACAATTTAATGAATACGTAAATCAGTAAATTAACAAATAAGGTGTAAATTCGTTCATGTAATTTGACGAAAAGGTAACAATTATTAAAAACACAATTCTTATTAACAACTTGATTTTCAAAAATTTCGTGTCTTTTTTATATTTTTTATATTTCGTTAACCTTATAATGAATTTGTAAATTCTCTTATTCATTCAATTAATATTTTGAAAATGTTTGTGACTACAATGTTTATTTACGTGGATTTGTTATATATGCACGTGCGTCTCTAGTTTCTCAGATCATTTATTACCATTCTCTTTCACTCGATATAACTACGGAAAAGTGATGTGATCAAAAATAGAACTATTTAAAGATGTTGAAACATCCTCAATAACGCATGTATGATTACTAAAGATATCTTGCGATCTTCCCGAATCACAAGGTTGTATCTGTGTCCACACTAATGTAATTATTGGAGCTCCATTGTCTACGTTGATTGAGGTCAATTAGTAATTCTACCCGTGACCACAGCAAGTGCCCATGTCACAAGTAGTCATCACCGTCAGACATGTTACAAGTTGTGTAAAATAACAGTTCCTGCTACCTCAACCGGAAATGTTTATGTAATGTTATAATATATTATTATAGGAATATTGTAGGTTATTAATAACTTCTCTTGTGATTAGACCAAGCTTCATTTTCTCGTTTATCATTCTCTCTGGTTATGCGGGGTGTTAATAATTCCACTTATTTCTTGTTTGCGATCTTTGACCACATATTGTCATTATGTTTACAAATTATTGAGATTCAATCCAGCTTATTCTATTTATACGATTCTAAATTATTCTGCCCAATAATATATACGTTATGTGCTTGTTTTATGATCTGAAATAAAGAAGCCAGTATATGTATACATTATGTTTTAAATTATTAAGATTTACTCCAACTTATTTATTTACACAATTATAAATCACTCTGCCCAATAATATGTACGTTATGTGCTCATTTTATGATTTGAAATAAAGAAGCCTTTATCTTTATGAATTATGGTGATTTGAATATGATGATGTATGTCGGAGGGTAACACTGAATGCCTTGATTAGTTATTATAGTTATGGTGAATATAGCCACGTTAATTTTGGTCGCGTGCGAAATGTATAATGAGTTTGTTTATATGTTAAAATGCTTATGATGCTGACAACGATTTGATTCTAGTTCGGGATGTGATTCCACAATAACAGGTGTGTGAACAAAGTGCGCGGTTTGGGCGTCAATTACAACTGAGATTGCTTCCTCTAGTGATTCGTAAACACGAAGGGCGTTCGAGACGCCTTTGTTTACTTATAGGAAGAGGTAAATGGGTGTTTTGGTTTTCTTGGTAACTTGTGGTTGATTGAATACACTATCTTCCGTCAATTTGAATCTAGTCTGGGAAGTGATTTCACAATAACAGGTGTGTGTACAAAGTGCGCGGTTAGGGCGTCAATTACACCTGAGATTGCTTCCTCTAGTGATTCGTAAACACGAAGGGCGTTCGAGACGCTTTTGTTTACTTATAGGAATAGGTAAATGGGTGTTTTGGTTTTCTTGGTAACTTGTGGTTGATTCAATACACTATCTTCCGTCAATTTGAATCTAGTCTGGGAAGTGATTTCACAATAACAGGTGTGTGTACAAAGTGCGCGGTTAGGGCGTCAATTACACCTGAGATTGCTTCCTCTAATGACTCGTAAACACGAAGGGCGTTCGAGACGCCTTTGTTTACTTATAGGAATATGTAAATGGGTGTTCTGGTTTTCTAAGTAACTTGTGGTTGATTGAATACACTATCTTCTGTCAATTTGAATCTAGTACGGGAAGTGATTTCACAATAACAGGTGTTTGTACGAAGTGCGCCGTTAGGGCGTCAATTACACCTGATATTGCTTCCTCTAATGATTCGTAAACACGAAGGGCATTCTAGACGCCTTTGTTTACTTATAGGAATCGGTAAATAGGTATTTGGTATTTATAGGTAACTTGGGGTTGTTTGAAAGGAATGAGCACTCCCGTGAATTTATAATGAGACTGGTTTAACGACTTTATATTATAGTTTATAGTAAAATTGTAAGCTACTCGGTACCTAGAAATGTACGGTTTTCCATTTATTCAAATTAAAATTATACTTTGCGATTTTACAACGTTATACAATCGTTAATTTTAATATAAGCCGATGTGAATTTATACTCTCTAACCGCGAATGTCGTGTGCGTTGCCCGTGGCCGATGCGACTTTCATACTCATGTCGCTCGTTTGTGGCTTACGTTTAAATAGGTTTTTTTTCAGTTTCAAATCTCCACTCCCCTCACATATCTACTGCTAAATATTCGCCCCCATCCCTTAGTTATCATGGTAATTATTATTCTTGAGAGTACGTGTGGTACTGATGTGTTTTTAGCGCAGACTTTTACACTTAACTTAGAGAGATGCCATTCGAGATGATTTTCACGTGCCTGGCGCTTGCTTATTTCTAAGGGCTGCTGATACCCAAATTGTTTATGTGACACCACGACATGGAATCTTCCAGACACGTGCATATTCAGGCCTCGGCACTTGAGATATGTGGCGACGCTCTGTCGCGTGTTGCGATGGCTATTTCTCACATTACACCCTGGGATTATTTGTAAATGAATCAGTTTAATAATTTTGTTATATATTTACACACTTTATTGCGTAAATGCATATTATACTGGCTGTATATTTGGACCCATACACACCGCAATCAATGTCTTTAGATGCGTACTTTATCTCAATTCTATAACTAGTATTCTCTCCTATATGGCTTCCCATTACAGTACGTTTTTAAATATTTTGTCTCATTCCCTTGCAAATCGGACAAATGTACTCAATTCAAATAGTTAGATGCGAACTTGACTACTTTCTGTAGGTTTCCACATTTCATATTATCATGGAAACACAAAAACCTGAATGAAACTTTTTTGAACTCAAACGAATGCAGCTTCGCTTCGCAAGTTTCCAATGAGCCTCGGTTTGAGCATCAACTTATGTCTGCTGCATTGTTAATTATCGCACGATAACCAGGATTCGAATAGCCGTGGAGAGTCGTGCACTTAACAAAGCCATCATGTTCCATTCAACCTGCATGTGGAACTGATGTTCCAAAATGTGTAGAGAATAAAAGCGGCGCGGTGCCACAAATTGACGCAACGACCCTGGACATAAAGCGCGCAGGGAATCGATACCAATACATAAAAGCGTAGTCCAAATGCACACCGTTATCTGTGATGTGAGCACGAATCGTGCATACAGATCATCGCCAGCGGAATTAGAAAAATTAAAACGACGAATCCCCCCATTTCATGGGGACGAAAAACGCGGGGCTCGTCTTCTCGCGTCAACGCTGAGTGACACACTCCCCATTTTCCATTTTCCGTGGAAAGTATTTGTGTAGAATGAATTATTTAGCAGCCATCAATTACGTTGTGAAAAAAGTACGACTGCTCGCGGTCGCGGGGGAAACTTCGCGCCCTGCGTTGGGAAATTAATATTTTCCGCGTGCGGCGGGGTAGCCGGGGGCGGCTTCCGGGGAATATGTCTTCCGGGGGAGCCATTAGAGGGAAGAGCAACACGTTTAAGATCTCAACGACGGTGCGCAATTAAGGTGCGGCGATTACGTGCCGACTTCTATGGAGAGCGATTCCGGCTTCAGGACTTCGCTAACGAACCGATGCCGAAAGGAAGAGCAGTGTGATACTAAAATGTTGATTGTGTTCCCTAGAAATTCGTTTATTTTCTCGGCAAACTAGCTGCAAAAGTTCTGCGGCTCGGTCCTCCGGAGCACACTCCTGAAAATTGCAGCTATTCTTGGGATTAAATGAAAACTGGGGCAACATATTTAACAACTTAAAAGAGGCAAATGCAGTTACCATATTAATGTAATTAAAACAACATACAACATAAGCGGATCCTCTTGTGCCTTACGGTGTCGAGGAATTTGTAATTAAAATAATAACAAATATTTTCAAAAACGGTTCGGCTTTGGATCCATGTCCACTTCCTGCATAGTTCAAGTGCTAATAATTTATTTTTATGTACGTGTACAACACAATATGTATTTTTTTTTTATAGCAAATTTTAAGAAATATGCAATTAATAGTGGCAATGCGTTTTAAAATGTCAGTAGTATGGGTTGTTAGGGGAATATATTTCTATTAAATAATATTTAAAGTATCTACCCTTGCTGTTGTAACGCTCCGATATATTTATTAATTAATATTTAATTAATCGTCGTTTTTATCGTAAAATTGTTATATGATTTCTCGATTATTTTTGGCTGGTGATTTATGATCGTATTTAGTACTTACACGTTTTGACGTTTATTAACTACCGTGATCATTCTCTAGGTACTATGCTATTGGTAATGTGTTGGCTAGAAAAAACAAATTATGGATTAGTTTAAGCAGGGCCGGATAATTGATAAGGCCCTAAACTATTTGAGATATGGGGCCCTTTAAAAGCCCAGATATTGTGAGTCAGTGCCAAATATGATTTTCGGATACCTAAAGGGTAAAACTGAAATGCAATTAAGAAGTATATAGATAGTGAAATAATAAATATTTTACTTAAAATCATGTTTATTCATAACAAACTTAAAAATGCGAACTCTGGTAAAAAGAAACAAAGGTTCTTTTAAAAGGCACAATTTACAAAGGCTTATTATCTAATCACTTAAAACATGTTATGAGGATTAAGGAATTATATTTTAACTAAAATATTTTCTTTCTTGCCTTTGCCAGAGATGAAATCATCAACAAATCATAAACTGCATAGTTTGTGACTATCTATGTACATTGTGCATGTATAACAAAATGACAAAAATGAACTTCACAGTCACCATCATTATCATAATAGTAATCAAATAAACAAACGATATTCCATATACCCTTATAAGGTTAATGAACAATAGAAAATAAATCAATTCACTTATAATCATCAACCTTTGTCTAATTTACCTGTTTGTTACAAATTCAGCGTGTATATAATTGAATAAATAACACCAACCCATAGAGCTGTGCTTTCTTATACTCAGTGCAGGATTTACGTATTAGCTTCACAAGCTATAGCTTAGGCCCCCCACTTACTTGGGGTCCCAAAAAAAAAATGTCCGAATGAGCAATTGTCATATATTCTTAAATATACTGCAGCATTATTTGTCCCAATGAGGCACGTCCGGACCTTACAAATGAGTGTAAAATAGACTTTAGTTAGTGTCGAGGAGAGTAATATGATAATGTTGCCAATATGTCTGGCAAATACAAGGGTATGCAAGAAATAATATTGAGGATTAACAAGTATGCTAGGTATTTTCCATGTGCTGGTCGTTCCCTGAATCTTGTCGGTAGAGCAGCAGTTGACTGTTGCTTAGATGCAGAAAACTTTTTTGGAATTGTTCAAGAAATATATATGGGATACTGTTGTCATTTTTCAAAGATGATTTGTAAGTTCCAAAGTCTTTGTCAAAGACTAGATGGGAAGCACATCCAATGGTCACAAGTGCAATACTTGATAGTTATGATGGAATAATTTATGCTTTACATCAGCTACATATTGATACTTTAGAGAAAGGCTAAACAAGAAATCAAGCCATAAACCTTTTGAATAACGTTTGAGTTTGAATTTATGGTAATATTATATTTGTCGAGTCGTTTGCTTGATGAATTTCACAAGGCTAGTCAATCACTGCAAGACCCCCAAATTAGTCTACATGTATGTAGGAAATTGTATGCTTCACTTTCGGATTTTGTCAAAGGTTCCAGGAATATTTTCGATCATTTTGAAGAAAAAGCTAAGGCAAAATTGACCGATGTTCATTACAATGAAAGCAGATATAGAAGAAGGTATATCAATGATGATGAAGATGATGTTTTAGAGAACTTTGAGCGAAGAGATAAGTTCAGAATCAAAACATTTATACACCTGTGATGGATGCATTAGAGTAAAGTCTGGCACAGAGGGCCTCAGTATACAATGATGCTGCAAAACAGTGTTCATTCTTAACAAAATTAGAGCCTACAGAAGAAGAGATTAGTGAAGGAGTTAGTGCTTTATGGCAAACATATCCTGAAGATGTGGATATGAATCTTGTAGGAGAAGTCAAGCATTGTCATTAATAGTTAGACATAGTCAAGCCTATGGTTCAGCGCAATATGATTGTCTGAAACATCAGGATCTGTATAGGCTAATATTTAACGATCTTGTCCAATCAGCATTCCCTAATGTAGAAGCAATTTTGAGATTATTTCCTAGAATGATTGTGGCAAATTGCTCTGGATCCTTTTTCTTTTTCTCAGCTGAAGAGCATAAAAAATGAATTTAGGACAGCAATGAGTCCTGATAAGCTATGTTCCCTCAGTCTCATGTGCATTGCACATACATCTCTCACTTCGCAAATCATTCGCTACCATGCTATTTTATTCCTATGACCTAGGAGTACCAAGAAAAATATTAATACTATTAATATTAATATTAATACGATTCGGAAAACTTACGACTAGAATGGTCTTTAGAACAATCTTCATTAACTTGATGACTAGGAAATTTTTCAACTAAACAGTCTCCAATTTTAATGATCAAGTTTTTTGACCTGATGCTTTAATCGTTAAAATTTAAAGTTGTAGTTTCAGATTTGTCACTCTTAAAATCAAAACTGAATTTCGTGCTTCAAACGAAAAAACTTAAACAAGTAACTTCAATAATTTTTTTCACAGTTTGGTAAATTAAAACAATATTAACACGATTCGGAAAACTTACGACCAAAATGGTCTTTAGGGAAATCTTCATTAACTTGATGACTAGGAAACTTTTCAACTAAACAGTCTCTAATTTTAATTATCATATCTTTTGACCTGGTGCCTGGATCGTTAAAATTTAAAGTTGTAGTTTCAGATTTATCACTCTCAAAATCAAAACTGAATTTCGTGCTTCAGACGAAAAAAGCTTAAACAAATAACTTCAAGAATTTTTTTCACCGTTTGGTAAAATAAAACAATATTAACAGGATTCGGAAAACTTACGACCAAAATGGTCTTTAGAAAAATCTTCATTAACTTGATGACTAGGAAACTTTTCAACTAAACAGTTTCCAATTTTAATTATCATAGCTTTTGACCTGGTGCCTGGATCGTTAAAATTTATAGTTGAAGTTTCAGATTTGTCACTCTCAAAATCAAAACTGAATTTCGCGCTTCAAACGAAAAAAACTTAGACAAATAACTTCTAGAATTGTTTTCACCGTTTAGTAAAATGAAACAATATTAATACGATTCGGAAAACTTACGACCAGAATGGTCTTTAGGAAAATCTTCATTAACTTGATGACTGGGAAAATTTTCAACTAAAAAGTCTCAAATTTTAATTATATCTTTTGGCCTTGCGCCTGGATTCTTAATAGTAAAATTTTAAGTTGAAGTTTCAGATTTTCACTCTCAAAATCATAAATTTCTTTAACCACAACTTTGGATGCGGTTTCTAAATGCTCAGCTGCATCTTCTTCTTGCAATGTCTGCTCTTCACTTTGTTCTATTAAAGTAGAGATGCTCAAAATAAGTCAGATGTAACAAATGGCAATACAATTTCTAGGGCTTTGTTTGTTAAAATAGGAAAATCTTTCTTAAGTCATAGCCAAAATGTAACAATATTATTTTCTTGTTCAAGCAACTGCTTCTTCAAAACCTTACTTGTTTCCTTTCTTTACTGTTGGTATCAGAAATTCGTTTAGTGGCCCGGCCAATTTATGGTTGACCTCTTCTCATTATCTCATCGATACAAATAAATAAACAAATGTAATTAGATACATTTTTTTTAATTGGGACAAATTTGATGATATCGCTATTCTCAGTTGCTGCTTAACTTAAAAAAGGTACGTTAGAAAAAACAGTCTAACATAAGTAAGATGTTACAAATGGCAATAGAATTTCTAAAGCTTTGTTTGTTAAAATTGGAAAATATTTCTCAACTCGTAGCCAAAATGTAACTATACTCTGATTTTTCTAAACTGGCGTGCACGTCACCAAACAGCTGTGTGATGAGGTTTTTTCGTACCAACGTGATTGTTGTCGAGAAAATGCATAACAATAGTTTAATAATCGAAATAAATCTGAGGATCATTTGTTACATAACACTGATCACCGGTGGTTATAAATACGTAATCGGTGTATTAACCGCGGACACAATTTTCGCCTGCCAATCATGTAATAAATCATGTTATATTGGTAGCCGTGATATTTTTTCGGCGACGATGCCACATCTTTTTCACTAACCATGCTCATACATGTGTGTATAACGATACTTCTTTGATGTTTAACTTGTTACATTTGTTCAATTAATGCAATGCATATGTTGCCATTGTAGATGTTAATCCATAACCACAGGATTGATAACTGTACGAAAAACGGCAGAGAAGTCGACGAATTTGATACGAACCGCGCACTGTCGCACAAGATTGCACGGGCGGAGCAGCTGATTGCAGCCATTTTTAAATACCCAGGACAGCTGGCAACCTTGTAAAATTGCGCCGTCATAATTATGATTATTATTTTCATGACGTGCACGCCAGTTGAGAAAAAGTATATATAATTTTCTTGTTTAAACAATTGCTTAAGCACGCATTTCGCAAAAGCATTCCAAACACGAACTGGTTTCTTATCCATTCATATTTCGACATGTTAAGATCTTTAAAGTAACATGAAAATTGGTTCCGTTGATTAATTAGGTTATTATTAATACGTGAGAACTTTACTTTCGTCTATTTCGTTTGCATAATTGGGTATTTTTAAGGTAGGAATCATAACAGAAGAATTATTTAAGGTTGTTATATTTAGTACTAAACTAGTACTATACTGAATACCATATTTAGTATTGTTAATTTAATTAAATTGAATATGTCTGTACTTTCTGTTTGACTTAGTATGTGTTTTTTTAATTATATTGTGTGTGTAAGTAAGTGTTTCATTAATTGGTATATTTGTGTATAAATTTGTGATGTCGAATGAGGCTAAAGTGTATTTTGTTGGTAATTTTCAAAAATATCATCCTAATATGCAAGTTTTGCAATAAATTATGTGTAGTATAAAGAATTCGTTTCGTAAGACTGTTTCGCTCTTCGTTTTCTAGGCACTTGGACGGATGCGACATATCATCCCTTATGACACTTGTTTTTTTTAATAAACCATTATCATTCAAGTAATTATTTAAAAATTCTAATAAAAAAGTCTAACTTGAATGCCTTGTTACGCAAATGACCATTCCTTGCTCGTTAAATTTTCAGACTGTGATTATGGCGAGTTTTAGCTGAAAATTTTGCGGACTCACGTCGTGCGCCTGGTAAAAACGAACCTCCACAGGCGTCGGTGTGGCACACAATGAATTTTCCGAACAATAAAACAAAGCCGGGCGAACACTATTTTATTAAATAACGCCCGGGGCGCAACGAGCGAAAAACGACAAAGTATTAATATAACGGAACGATGCCAGGCTGTTTATTATTTATACAACAATTATTTTATTTGATCGTCCTTTTCCAGCGCCCGTGGCGCACGGTGCGCGAATACGGCCCTTTTTACCCACCGCATCCAACGATGAGAACAATATCTTTGTTGTTGCGTGTGGAACTTTTTCTCCGGTGTTGTTCTCGTCTGTTTGTACAAGTTATAATTAATGCCATCGCTGCCGGCATTTAACATTTACTTGAACAAATATTATCATGCGTTAATTGTTAGCTTTCGTATACTTTGTTGCGTCAATATTTATGGCAAGTAATGGCCATATCGAACTTCAATACAGTATACATTACGCGTAGCAAAACATGCTAGCAAATATATTCATGCGCGTGAATATCAATTTTGTTTTCTACCTATGATAGGTTACCGGAAATAATATTACACAGTGCAACTAATTGACGCGCAGTACATTATTTCGATGTTTCAAAATGCAATATATGAAAGCTACACATGTTTACTTATTACTATTGCACTACTCATTAGAGTGGTGTCTAATAGGAGAAAACTATAACAAAACAAACAGCTGTCATGCGACATTATATTGTGATGATAATTATTAATTTATTTTATTGTTATTTAGAAATTTTGTTGATAGTTTTATTTAAGTTAATAAAGTAGAAATAGGTTTAATTAGATAGTTATCGAGTTAGGTAATTAATTAAATAGTGCTTTTTAGTTAATATTGTGAATCATTAAGGCACAATTAATAATTAATAATGTAATGAGTTAATTAAAATTCGTAATTACAATGAAAACCACAAATATGACGTACGACATTTAATTGGAAGCGGAAAATTATCAGGATAATGAATATCGCATTAAATTTGGGATTGTACATTTGGATTTGCGAGAATTGGAAAAAGTAAATTAGAAATTATACGTTATTGAATGATCACCATGGCAACGATTATGAAATGTCGAAAGACGCTGTAAATTTTCAAGTTCTGAAGAACGACAAACGAAAAATCAAAAATAGAAAAGTGACTTTCTGGTAGGTGTTTATAAATACGGCCGATGACACCAGAGGCCCAAGTTTACATTCGTTCCCGGTAAAGCTCACGTCTCAATGCGGAAGAAACGGAAGGTAGTTAAGAAACAAACGGTAGCGTTATGCCTATAATTGTTTTCGTTGTGGATAGTAACAAACATAAGTGCTACAAGTGTGTGTGTACGAACACATAAACAAACAATTTTAAAACAGTAATCATTTCGCATCCGTTCAAATCTCCGCATCGGAGCGATAATTAGGGAAACGAAATTAAAAACAATTAGTTTCAATACACCGATATTTGTTTTCATTAGTGAAATAGACCAAACAGTTAGTCCAATGAAGAATTTTGTGCGCACGCGAAGGAATTAAATTCCGAAACCGCTGATATCTTCAAAGAGGGGAATTTGCAAGAGCATCGTCGCAGAAGAGGACTTGCTGAGAACGTCGCAGAAGAATTACTGAGGACATCTTCGTAGGGAAGAATAGGCAGAGAGCATCGATGCAGGGAAGGCGCACTGAGGACAACATCATCATAGGATTTCGCAGAACGGAGGAGTGAATTTCTCCCAATATGTATTTGTACACAAAGGCGTCTAGAACGCCCTTCGTGTTTACGAATCACTAGAGGAAGCAATCACAGGTGTATTTGACGCCCCAAAACGCGCATTTCGTTCACATTTTATCGTTTACATTTAATTTTACTATTACTTATAATATAAAGTTGTTAAACCAGTCTCATTATATATTCACGGGAGTGCTTATTCCTTTCAATCAACCCCAAGTTACCTATAAATACCAAACACCCATTTACCTATTCCTATAAGTAAACAAACGTCTCGAACGCTCTTCGTGTTTACAAATCACTAGAGGAAGCAATCTCAGGTGTAATTGACACCCAAACCGCGCACTTCGTTCATACACCTGTTATTGTGAAATCACTTCCCGCACTAGATTCAAATTAACGGAAGATAGTGTATTCAGTCAACCACAAGTTACCTGGAATACCAAAACACAAATTACCTATTCCTATAAGTAAACAAACTCGTCTCGAACGCCCTTCGTGTTTACGAATCACTAGAGGACGCGCCCAAACGCGCACTTTGTTCACACACCTGTTATTGTGGAATCACTTCCCGCACTAGAATCAAATCGTTGTCAGCATCATAAGCATTTAAACGTATAAACTCATTGTACATCGCGCCCGAGATCACAAATTAACGTGGGTATATTCACCATAACTATAATAACTAATCAAGGCATTCAATGTTACCCTCCAACATACACCGTCATATTCAAATCAACATAATTCATAAAGATAATGGCTTCTTTATTTCACAATCACAAAATGAGCACATAACGTACATATTATTGAAGAGTAATTTATAATCGTATGAATAGAATAAGTTGGATTAAATCGTAATAATTTAAAAACATAATAGATACAAATACTGGCTTCTTTATTTCAAATCATAAAATAAGCACATAACGTACAAATTATTGTCCAGAATAATATAGAATCATAGAAATAGAATAAGCTTGATTAAATCTTAATAATTTGAAAACATAAAGACAATATGTGGTTAAAGATCGCAAACAAGAAATAAGTGAAATTATTTAAACCCCGTAAAACCAGAGAGAATGATAAACGAGAAAATGAAGCTTGGTCTAATCTCAAGAGAAGTTATTAATAACCTCCAATGTTCCTTATGATAATATATTATAACATTACATAAACATTTCCGATTAAGGTAGCAGGAATTGTTATTTGACACAACTTGTAACATTTCTGATGGTGATGACTACTTGTAACATGGGCACTTACTGTGGTCGTAGGTAGAATTACTAATTGACCTCAATCAACGTAGACAATGGGGCTCCAATAATTACGTTAGTGTGGACACAGACACAACCATGTGATTCGGGAAGATCGCGAGATATCTTTAGTAATCATGCATGTGGTATTGAGGATGTTTCAACATCTTTAAATTGTTCTATTTTTAATCATATCACTTTCCCGTAGTTAAATCGAGTGAAAGAGCATGGTAATAAATGATCTGAGAAACTAGAGATGCACGTGCATGTATAACAAACCCACGTAAATAAACTTCGTAGTCACAACCATTTTCAAAATATTAATTGAATAAATAAGAGAATTTACAAATTCATTTTAAGGTTAACGAAATCTAGAAAATAAATTAATTCATGTCATAATCGCCAACCTGTGTTTTATTTTCCTGTATGTTACAATTATATATATATATATATATATATATATATATATATATATATATATATATTAATTTACATCATCGTCAACCTGTGTTTTATTTCACTGTATGTTACAATTTCAGCGTGTCTATAATTAAATAAACAAAACAAATCCATAAATCTGTGCTTTCTTATATTAATCCATTATTTGTGCACGTTAATTAACACATTACCAATAGCAAAGTACCTTGAGAGTAATCACGTTAGTTAATCAAACGTCACGATGTGTAAGTACTAAATACGATCACAAATCACGAGCCAAAAATAATCAAGAAATTATACAATAATTTCACGATAAAAACGACGTATAATAAAATAATTATATAAAAATATATCGGAGCGTTACAACTCAGATCCAATAATTGTGCAATTTAGAGATAATACGGAAGTTTTGTTAATTAAATTTGAAGTTATAATTTGTTAGTTTTTGATTTCGTTTTCTTTTGTTTGTATGTTTCATATTGATTTTAGTATTTTTGTTTGTTGGTTTACATTTTATTTTAATTATAATAAATTTATTTAAATTTAATTTACCTGTCGTCTATCGAATTTATTGAAACCAACTCGAGACCCTGGGATAAAGAGAAAAATAGTAAAATTTTGGAGCGCATATCGTGGGCAAATACTATACATTATTGATAATATATAACATAGCATTTTTGAAGCCTGGACGTGAGGCTAAACCAATAAAATAACATAGCAGTATGTAATAAAAAATATTTTAGGAGTTCATTAATATGAATCCATTTTATCAGCAACAGCTGCAACATTGGTTTTTAATTTGGTATAAAATAGTTATAAATAAACTGAGGAAATACGGTATACAAATAATTAAATTTCTATTCATTCTTTGCACGTCCTTGTGGGTAGAAGTCGACTAAAAATTGAAATCGCAATTGAAAATGTTTTTGAAATTCGTAAAATTTGCAGTTTCCAAAAATATGTGCTTCGATAAAATTGTGCTTTCAGAAGTTAACATTAGAATTGTTTTCGTTGAAAAATTGTTGAAGCATCGTACGTTTTAATTAGGTGTCGGCTCTAATTTAATAAATAATTTAAACCCCCCAGTGTTAATTTGCTTCAGGATGCTGTAAAAATATCTGTAAACAATATTAAGTTCCACGCGATTCCAGAAATAAATTCGCCAATAACAAAGGACGCCGCAGAAGCTTATACAGAATTGGACTCAGCAGGAAGCGGGTTTTAAATTGTCGCCGACAGGAGAACGCCCCCAAAAAATAACAATTACCCGCGTCCACCGTACAAAGGACGTATTCAGCACTGCCACACTCACACGTGCCGACAAGCAGCCGGAAAACACTCGAATTGCAAACGTAATGGAAGAAAGCAGCGGCTTGGGGAACACACGCAAGGCGGCGGATGATGTGGGTGAGCGGCGCGGCGCGGCGCGGCACGGCACGGCGAGGCGTTGCCGCGGGGCGGCGCGGCGACGACACGTCGGTTGTCGTTTAATTTATTTTAAAATTAAAGCGGAATCCGGCGGAAAGGTGCGACTTAATTGCCGTACACAAATTGCTGTGGGCGAGGAGTTTGTCGCGGCTGATTAAAATTTTATGATTCCGCGCGGACTCCGGAATTAGGTTTAATTAAAAAAAGCTTTGTGGCAACGCGACGCCGTCGCCGTCCCTTAATGGACGGCATCAAATCTCCGCAGACGAACCGCAGAGCGGCCGTAGAAACCTGTGTTCACGAAAAAGCATACAATTGGAGAGGGGCATTATTTTTTTTCCATTGACCGTAATTTTAAAAGTACACTTACATTATACAATAAACTTTAAATTAAAAACATGCTATATAAAATATATGTAATATTATTAACAAAACACAAATCTCGCAGTACTTAATCGCATATATTCTATAAAACACGATAAGAATACTACTACAAAGTAAAATAAGCTTTAGCAGGTTTTTCAAAATGAAGTTAAGATCCGCAGACAGAATGTCAAATCATGCAATATGTTCCGAAGGTATCACCTAAACCAGGGCTGTCCAACATGAGGCCCTCATTTTTTGCGGCCTCTAAATGTATAAATTACCCTGAAATACGAAATATGCACAATCCTTACATTAACGATAAAATACAAATCAAGTAATGTGTAACGCCACTGGCGACGGGTAGAAGGTCGCAGCGAAGTTACTGGAAATCGGACCGATCTTGCTCGATCACCCTATAATATATTCGAGAAGCCACGCGCTCGTATATACGCAAGTTGAGTCAAGGTGGACGGGCAGAGTTAGTTAATAATAATTGTATGCCGGATATCATTGAAAACTCACTTATCCGACGCGATTCGACGAGGTTTAACCGATGCAAGTCGCAGAATAATTGAAATCGATTGAAATTTCACAAAATATAACAAAATTTACTGAAAATAAGCTTATCTTGACGGCTTAGAGCACCTTTTCGGTAAATTCATTATAAATAATATCCTTAACTACTATCTAAATGTATAAATTACCCTCAAATACGAAATATGCACAATCCTTACTTTAATGATAAAATACAAATCAAGTAACGTGTAACGCCACTGGCGACGGATAGAAGGTCGCAGCGAAGTTACTGGAAATCGGACCGATCTTGCTCGATCACCCTAGAATATATTCGAGAAGCCACGCGCTCGTATATACGAAGGTTGAGTCAAGGTGGACGGGCAGAGTTAGTTAATAATAATTGTTCTAGTCTACTGTACACACCAATTCTAACGCCTTTTTAAGTGAAATACTCGTTGAAATGTGTCTTCTCAGAAAAGAAAAATAACGAACGAACATCGAGTTTATAATAACTGTTGGGAATCAGAGTACTTAATCACTAATAACAATAAAAAAAGTTACTTCCATTGTTTGTATGCAAGTACTATCGGTTCTCAAAGAATATAATATGAAACGACATGACACTACGTTACACGAGAAAACGTTTCAGCAATATACAGGGGAGTCAAGAAAGGCTATCATTACGGATTATAAGAAAAAACTAAAACAACAAACATATTTTTAAAATATCTGATACTGATAACAAGTACAGTATTGCCGCTTCTTATGAAGTAGCGCTGGAAATTTTTGAACCGAAGAAACCTTTTAGTGATGGATTAGTTATTAAAAATTGTAAAAAGAGGACGGATATTTTTGAACCTGTAAATAAGGTGGTGTCAGACTACGGGGGATTCGATAAATGTTCCTGTATTGTCACTGATGGAGCCAGAGCTATGATAGAAACTGAAATTGAATTTTCAGGACTCTTGAAACAAAACAACATCAACTGTCCTGTGATACATTGTATTGTTGTCCAAAGGGCCCTATGTGGAAAATCCTTACGTAACATCCTTACGTAATAAAACAACATCAACTGTCCTGTGATACATTGTATTGTTGACCAAAGGGCCCTATGTGGAAAATCCTTACGTCAAATGAATGTCATGAAAGTGGTTCTTAAAATAACTAATATTATTAGAAGGAGCAATCATGTTTTGACTCACAGAAAGTTTCGTGATTTTTTAGCTGAAGCAGATACTACATATGGGGACTTGTTACTTCATACCGATATTCGTTGATTAAGTACCAGAAACAGTTTGAATCGTTTCTTCGCTCTACGCAAGGAGATTCCTATTTTCCTTAACAATAGAGTCAAGTCCAATACTACAGAACTGGAAAATAAAATGGTATCAAATGGACCAACGTCAACTCGTGTTATTCTTTGCAATTTTATTAGAAAAACGAAGAAAAAACTGAATTAAAAGACTTCATTTTAAAACTATGAGACCCTTTGCAAACCCTGAAATACGGTACAATATTATGGTATTAAATTTTTGACACAGCATTTTTAAGATCAACATTGCCACTTGTAGTTTTTTGTACAATTTTGAAGCAGGTCAAATCAATATATTTTAGCTCAAGATAACACACAGAGTGTTTCTAAATTGTAAAAAAAAACTACACGTGGCTATATAGATGTTAATATTTCTAACATTGGAGATATTGTCTTGTTCCTAGTGCAATAACTCTTCATATTATCTGACATAATTGAAGACAATTTTATATTGATCTCAATTATGGTTGGAACTAAACTAATTGTCTTACTATGATGTTTTGGTATTGCTGGTGTCCCTGACATATCAGTGTTGCATTATGCATATATTATATTATGGTCAAATCGTTGAGAAGGCTTACCCTTCTTCTTCTCTAAATGCATTGACCGATTCGATCGTTGATAATGATGCTGGCTATTAAATTGATAATCTTCACTTTATCAACTGCTGCTCGAAACAGTTATGTCGTTGTTTTGCCATACTAAGTTCTTAAGTTCCTTAACTATGGGGTTGATCTTCTTCCTACACTCCTCTTTCCCATTTTCAATTTTCGCAGGCTTACCCTTAGTAGCCCGATTTAACTTAGCGAAACTCTAACTGGATTCGAGCAGAATGAGTTTTGAGTATCTCACTGAATGTAGACACGAAAATTGGATTTTCTATATATAACATCATATCATGCCGAGTGACTTTTTTATATTTATACAACGAAATATCTCAAAAACTACGCATTGGATAAAAAAAAAGTTGCTAATGAAATTTGTTAGTACCAAAGGAGCCCATCTAATGGTAATAGTAAATTGTAAAATTACAACGAATATTGCGAATGTTGATTGGTGATTACGTTTTTTTTTTATCGAAATTCCAAACTTTAATAGAAATAGCAAAGCGGTTGTAATAAATTACTAAATTTAGTCATAAATTACGAAATGTTCATTCCAATCTTTTATTACATAAATCTTTTATTACCGTCAAATAAATAAATAAAAGTCAGAAAATGCACAATAATTTATCTATTACTGTATATGGTATAAATAAAACAAAAGGCACCTCCGAAGATGGCTTACATAACCTGAACTAGTCAGGTGATGAAAAACTAGAAAAAAAAATTACCTAAGGCATCTTTAAATAATATAATAAAATATACCTACCTACTACCAGTAAGTTCTTCAAAAGAAGAAAAAAAAATCGAAATAAAATAAAATATTTTTATTATAATTAAAATATTAAAATATAATTCTCATTATTTATACTTTTAGAAATTTTAATATTATTTTGCAAATATTAATCAGCATACAAAGTACCCATGTGAATTATGTATACGATTTATATTGAAAATCATAATAATAATAATAATAATATTTATTTGCAGAAGAAACTAGATACATAATATATACTAAAGTGAATAAATACTTGCAAATTTTTGATAAAAAATACAAAATTGCAAAAAGTTTATCATACCACAAAATTATCTCTGAAATTATAGCAGTACGATTATAAATTACAATTAATGTTGCATTTATATTGGAAATTGCATTTTTTTATTGTAAATACCAAAACTTTCTTAAATTTTTAGAAGTAAATTAAAGGACTACGCTACGCAGGACTACCATGAACACAATACTAGATTTAAAGGTGATATATTCTATAGCCCTTTTTGCCTTAAAAGGTCTCAAACTGGTGTCAGGTATTTTGATGTAAAATTCTTTAACAAGCTCTCTCATACAAGAGCACTCTCGATGAACAAATTTATAGCAAGTATAAAACATTTTTTTTTGTGGGCAAGATCTTCTATTCCATAGCACCATGTCGTAATAGTAAACGCTTAATATGATTCTGATCTATTGATAAATCTTTTGTTTACTGAAGCTGTTTTCTTCTATATATTCTATATGTTCTTCTATAGGTATATGTTTGTGACCAGTGCAAATTTGGCTTTGTTTTGTTAGGAATAGAATCGTCTTTACGATTTAAATTTGTAAATTGTGTATTTTACAGTTTCATTTTTTCCACTGACTTGTGTAATATTTATGAACAACACTTATAAAGAACTTTACTTAAAATTCAATAGAAACTATGAAATTTTCTTCAATTTCATTACAAATTTAATTTTTTTATCGAAACCCCGATAAAAAGAGATAAAACTACGATCAATATTGCGAAATTTTGACGACGAAGATCAATATTTCGATATAAATTATGGAATATTAATTGTGAATTACTAAATTCTGTGGAATTTGTAAAATGTTGAATATAAATTTAAACGTAAACATTTCAATGCAGTGAAAATTACAAAATGTTCATCATTAATACTATATTTCAATGATAATGGAAAACATTTTATAGGTTTATGGAAAACATTTAGGTAATAAATAAGTTTTATTGGAATTATGTATTTATGTTGTGACTTGCAAATATTTCAATGACTATTGCAAAATTTGTATATTAAATTACGAACTTTCAACAACTTTATGAAAATTTGATTGTGAATTAGTAAATTTGATTTTAAATAATAAAATGTTAAATTCCATTTGCTGACCCAACATTTGTATTATAAATTACAAAATTTAAACAGCGATTATGAAAATTTTATTGTAAATTGCCAGAATTTCACTGTAAAATGCAAAATATCATTAGCATTTGCAAAATTTGTATTAACTTGTTAAAATTTTCATAGTTACTTGTAGAAAATTTAATGAAAATTAATTGAGTTGAAAATTTTAATTATAAATATCAAGAAAATCAAATACGTAACATCTTTTTCACAAATAACAGTTATATACTAGATGCACATTTCGGCCGCAATGCAGCCATCTTCCGTAGCAATACAGTACTGTATTTTATTTTTTACAATACTTTCACAAGCTTCACCTCATCGTTATAAAAATCAAGGTTTAATTGGAACCTGCAATTAATAGTGGAAATTATAAAGGATATATCCACAAAGTATATCACTCACTAAGTTATTATTATTTCAATAGAAATTTGCAAAACTTTTAAAGGGAAATACAAAATATTGATTATAAATTAAAAACTTCAATAGAAATTATGAAATTTTATGTGCAAATTTTCTAGATTTTCCTTACAATGTACAAAATTTTATTAAAAATTGCAAAACGCTAAGGGCAAAAATACAAATAAAATATGGGAAATATTAATCTTATTAATATTCTACCGCCAAAAATTGCATTAAACTTAAAGTAAGAAAGTAAGAATGTAAAGTAAAATTTAAAATGTATGTTATACAAATAATAATCGTTTTTGTTATATTGATTATTGATTATTGTTCCAAGCAAATAATAAGATTGTTTATGCTTGAACTTGGGTAATATAATAATTTAAAGATGTATAAACCATATATTTTTCATTAATATTATATCATGACCATTATAAAATAACAATGAGTGTACCATCTCTAGGGCAAATTACAAAATTTGCATATGTGCTATAAAAGAGGTGAAATATTCCTTTAAATATTCCCAAATAAAACCACAATTTTTGATTAAATTACATGTAGAAAAAAAAACTGTTAACCTCCTACGTAAATTTAATTTCTTAGAAATAAGCAATAGAGCCCAATAATGAGTTTTGTATTAGTGCTATAATAACACTAATCCTTGAAATATATCCCCAAATAGCCCTAATTGTCCTTTCTAAGAAATGTAATTAAGTGATAATCCTTGTAGAAATAGGTATAAAATGTTACTTATATTTACATAATACTAAATACCCAATGTAAATAGTATATAGTACCTAAAAGTTTTGTTTAAGCAAAACAGTAGAGTATGTCATACTTATTTAGCTGTTTTCTGTGTTTTGGCAAAATTGCAAAATTATTGGGAAAATATGCATAAAATGAATGCCGAAATATGATTTTGCATATTCTCTTATGTAAAAACATTACAATGCCAGCCCTACTGATAAGCTTATGTTCAGCGCAGAGTGGTCTGTAAGAAAGGACCAAATTTATTTTGAAAATTACAAAACGGTGATGAGCATGACTTGAATTTACTTGAATTAAAACAATTTATACTTCTTAATTTAGAAAAATATATATTTGCGACGAATTTCTGTGTTCAGATCATCATCAGGCAAGACTAAAATTGAGTTTGCCTGATGATAGTCGAAATACCGAAAGCTGTCGCAAATA
Organism: Othius punctulatus; assembly: GCA_951805005.1. Taxonomy (NCBI): domain Eukaryota; kingdom Metazoa; phylum Arthropoda; class Insecta; order Coleoptera; family Staphylinidae; genus Othius; species Othius punctulatus. The sequence goes on along the minus strand of OX638139.1, from coordinate 103,809,411 downwards.
TATATTTTCTTTTAATTAAGGAAGTACAAAATTGTTTAAATTGAATTGGCATAACCTTAACATGAGATATCTAAGTAATTTACTTAAGTAATTGCTAACCGTACAAATTAATAATTACTGGTGAGAATAGCTGGTGACAAAATGTGTTTGTCATTGTTTGTTTTGTTCGTCTATTAGGTTCTAAAGAAGGAACTTGGAGGGAAGAGGGGATAAATATGTCCCCACACAATTAATCAAATGTGTTATAGATGTAAATTAGCAAACGTCTTGATTTCTCAGAAGCAATACTTTGGAGTTCTTTTTTTACGATTTTCCTGATTTTCGATTACTTCACCCCGCAATCTTCGCGCCTTCATTGTAGCGCTTTCCAATTTAATCTCTTAGCCCTGGCCATAGAAATTACAACTGAATATTTATTTTCTCCGTCTCCGAATCGATGGGAGCGCTGAGGGGCCTCGCCGCTCCCCAAGGTAAACATAACTTTGCCTGTAATTAAATCGCGCCGATGGATAAATCCTCTTCCACTTCTCCCGGTTATTATCTTTAAGGGGCATGCGAAATACACTGGCAGCGAGGGAGAACAAACACAAGTCATTTTCTGGGGATTACAAAATGAACAGGCAACAATAACAAGTCGGGGGCGGAGGGGCAGAGGGGCGGAGGGGCTGCTCGCGGATTTTTTTATTTTGCACCGCGATGAGAATCGCGCGCCTCGTCGCGGGTGAGGGGTTGGGGGGGGGGGGGGGGGGGGGCGACGGGTAGCATCGATTTTCCGCGTTTTGATTTAATTACATTTAGGACGGTGGGAGGTTGTTTTTTACGTTTCGACGTAAATTCTCCGCGCTCTGTATATGAAATTATAAATTATTTATTGTCGACGCTTTGGTATATATCCTACGAAAATTGATGCGAAGGGACGAAGAATTAGGGCGGCATCTGAGGCTTCCACACAAAAAGAAAGCTTTGGAGAAAATATTTTAATTGGATTTCATATTTCTGTAATTTATAAAAACTTTTTTGGCAGCGTATGAAAATATTTATATTGATTTTGTACTTCTGCTATATTTGCATATACAGGATGTCCAAATGAAACATACCACCTGGAATAACTTTATAAACGATCAACTAATTAACACGTATGCTATATTAACCATCTACCACTTCATCCCCTAAAGGCTGATTCATAGATTTCTTACGCTACGCAACGCTACCTTGTGACCATGCTATCGCTATGGGCATTTTCAACAGCGTTTAAAAACTTCCATAGAGATAGCATTGCCAAGGCAGGTGGTCGCCTAAGAATTAGCCTTTAGGCCCCGGCACAACCAACTTCAAAATATTAAATGGAAATAGGGGCTGAGTCATACATTTGAAATGTTCTCTTTGCACATTCTCAATATTACCTAGTCTTAGTATTTGGAAAGAGAGGTTAAGTTATCTCCAAGGAGAAGATCCAGGTGGTGGACCTAACGTGGCGCACGCATACCCAGGCAAGAGACGGGAACGGCTCAAACAATTTTTCCGAAAATTTTCTAGAAACAAGGAAATCAAAACAAATGACCAGCAGAGGAGAGAGAAGGAAAAGGAGTGAAGAAAAATAAGTGGAAGTTAAGGAGAGCTTCAGCACCTTTAAGAAAACGCTCAGATCGCCAGAGCAAAGGAAAACTGAATATATAACGAAGAAAGATGAAGAAAGTAAGTGTACAGCACCAAAAGGAGAAGAGGCAGACATGGAGGAATTTAAAGAAATGTTGTCCAATTTAATGAAGAGCAACGAAGAAATAAAATCTGAAATAAAAGAAAAAAAGAAACGAAAATACAGTAATAGAAAAAAGTGAGAGATTGAAAAACGATAAATGGTGACTAGAATAGAAAAACTAGAAAATTGGAGGGAAAAGATGGAGAAAGAAAAGGGGAGAAATAACATCAGAAGTTACAGAATGGAAAGCGGTGGCAGTGAGGATAATGACAATTCAGATGGAATAGTAACAAGGTGCAAAAACCACAATAGTTGGTAGTCTATGGGCCCAACGATGATGATAATAAAATCAATAAGGAAGTGTTCTGCGAAGAATTACAGATGATAACGAAATAATGTGCAGGACAAACAATTATAGCTGGGGACTTTAATAGCAGAGTGGAAAACAAAATGGAAGGGTATGGGGAAATAATGGGTAAATATGAAATGGAAATAAGTGGATAGTTTTGTACAGGCTGAGATAATGTTTCCGTTTTTTTCTAGAAGCAAGGAAAGCAAAACAACGGCACCTCAAAGAAAACGCTCAGATCACCAGAGCAAAGGAAAATAGAAGAAGTAAGGAAGAAAGAAGAATAAAGAAAGTATAAAGCACCAAAAGGAAAAAATGCAGACATGGAGGAATTGAAAGAAATATTGTCTAATGTAATGAAGAGCAATGAAGAAATAAAAACTGAAATAAAAGAACTAAGAAACGAAAACACAGTAAAAGAAAAAAGTAAGAGATTGAAAACGAGAAATTGTGACTAGAATTGAAAAACTAGAAAACTGGAGAGAAAAGATGGAGAAGGAAAAGGGGAGCAATAACATCATAATTGAAGGATTGCAACTAAAAGGAGCAGATATAAAGGAAGAAGTGGATAGTTTTTTTAAAAAAAGATCTAGGAGTAGATACAATAATAGGCAAGATATACATGATAAACAAAGAAAGCAACAAAGGTAATAGAGTAAAAGTGGGGTATAAGAAATTAGTTCAAAATGGAACTGAATACAGATGGAAGCCAGAAACACACAAACAGAGATCGGAATTAGGGACAGTGTAAAAAACTAAAAACAAAAAAGAAACAAAAGAAAGAGACCCGGGCAATGAAAAAGGACTTAGACACAAAACAAAAAGCAAAAATATACAGTATAGGAACCTGCAACATCAGAGGAATACGAAGGAATAAGGAAGAGCTCAGAAGAGAAATGCAAAAGTAAAACAAGAAATACTTGCCACAAAGAAAACGAAAAAGAAGGGTAACGGATGCAAAAATGTGGAAAGAGGATATGTGTTATTTAATAGTGGAACAAATGAAGAAACTAAGGCAAAATCAGGAGCAGGAGTAATAATGTCAGTGGAAAAGGCATCAGAAGTTATAGAATAGGAAGCGGTATCAGAGAGGATAATGAGAATTGAGATGAGAAAAGAACAACGTGCAAAAACCACAATAATTGTAGTCTATGGGCCCAATGATGATGACAATAAAAGAAGTAAGGAAATGTTCTGGAAAGTATTACAGATGATAACGGAAGAAAGTCAGGACAAATATTATAGCTGGGAACTTTAATTGCAGAGTGGCAAACAAAATGGAAGGGTATGGGGAAATAATAGGTAAACATGGAATAAAAAGCGGTGTCAGAGTGGATAGTCACAATTGAGATGGGAGAGAAACAAGGTGCAAAAACCACAATAATTGTAGTCTATGGGCCCAACGATGATGATAATTAAAGAAGTAAAGAAATGTTCTGGAAAGTATTACAGATAATAACGGAAGAAAATGTCGGACAAATTATTATAGCTGGGGATTTTAATAGCAAAGTGGGAAAGAAAATAGAAGGCTATGGGGAAATAATGAGTAAACAGGGGGAAGATACCAGGAACAATAATGGAACAAGAATGCTTGACTTCTCCCTAACAAATAGCTTGGTAATTACAAATACAAAATTTGGGCACAAACAGATCCATAAATACACAACGAAAGTAAGAAGCAGAAGTAAAAAGTCGATGATGACTACATATTAAGAGAAAGAGCCAACTTCAAACAAGTAAAAGATTTTAGAGTTAGAAGGGGAACCAAGACTGGGAGTGGCCACTACATGCTGGATGCAACAATAATAAAATAAGCAGGAAATAAGACACTGACAACGAATAACGAACACAAAAGTAAAGAAGTAATAAGAACTTACAAACTAAAGGAAGGCGCAACAAGAAAAGAATACCAACGAATAATAGAAAACGAATACATGAAACCAATAAACAGGCAGGAAAAAGAGTTGGAACAAATGTACGCTCACTTTAAAACAATAATTAGATCAGCAGCGATAGCAGCATGTGGAACAACGAAACAGTGCAGGAATCGAAAACAAACGAAGTGATCGAATTAACACTTAAAGAACAAAGTTGCTAAAAGGAAAAAGGTATGGAAGAAATATTTACCAAATCGGAACAGAACAGGTATACGAAGAATACAAAAGGTATAGGAAAAGGGCAAAGGAAACTATACAAAGAGCTAACACAAAAGCGTGGGAGGAGATCGGAGAGAAGATGGAAGAGGATATAAAGGACACCTGTGCAACAAAGTGATGGAACTAACAGGTAAAGAACGAAGTTGCTAAAAACAAAAGGTATGGAAGAAATATTTACAAATAGGAATAGAGCAGGTATACGAAGAATTCAAACGGTAAAAGTAAAAAGCAAGGGAAACTATACAAAGAGCTAAAACAAAAGCGTGGGATGAGCTTGGAGAGAAGATGGAAGAGGATAGTAAAGGAAACCAGAAACTGTTTTATAAGGTATTTAGAAATCTACAAGGCAAAGGCACAAACGCAAAGGAAACTATACAAAGAGCTAAAACAAAAGCATGGGATGAGTTTAGAGAGAAGATGGAAGAAGATAGTAAAGGAACCCTGAAACTGTTTTATATGGTACTTCGAAATCTAAGAACGGAAAAGGCATGCCAGCTGAAACAAATCATTATTTGTTTCAGCTGGCATGTTTTTTTCCGTTCTTAGATTTGTAAGTACCTTATAAAATCAGTTTCTGGTTTCCTTTATTATCCTCTTCCATCTTTTTTTCGAAACTCCTCCCACGTTTTTGTTTTAGCTCTTTGTATAGTTTCGTTTGCCTTTTTCCAGGCATTTTGTTTTGTATTGATATTGCTCGCCGTATGTTCCCATGTATTTGATCTCTTCTAGTGTAATTCCATAGTGTCCATCGCCTTTCAAACTTCTTTCTTCCTAATTACTTTCCTTAACTCTCCATTGTTATCAGTTCATTATTTGTTTTAGCTGGCATGTTTTTTCCGTTCTTAGATTTCTAAGTACCTTATAAAATTAGTTTCTGGTTTCCTTTATTATGTCTTCCGTCTTCTCTCTAAACTCCTCCCATGATTTGTTTTAGCTTTTTCTTAGAAGCAATTAGCAAGATAAAATTGGAAAAGCAACGGGACACTGCGGAATTTCAACAAAAGAGATCAAATACATGGGAACGTACGGCGAGTAGTACCAATACAAAAGAAAAGGCAAAGGAAAACGGTAAATGAAACTATACAAAGAGCTAAAACAAAAGCGTGGGAGGAGTTTGGTGAGAAGATGGAAGAGAATAGTAAAGGAAACCAGAATCTGTTTTATAAGGAACTTAGAAATCTAAGACCGAAAAAAACATGCCAACTGAAACAAATAATGAATATAGACGGAGAAATACTCATAAAAGAAGAGAATATAATGAGCAGATGGAAACAGCACTTCGAGGAACTACAGAAAGCGGGGAAACCGCTGGAAAAAAAAAGGGAGAAGCAGAAAAATAAGAGAAGAACAAGCAAGGAATGGACGAACAAGAACTGATAACAATTGATGATCCATAGCAATGGATGGAAGAAAATAGTAACGGAAACCAGAATCTGTTTTATATGGTACTTAGAAATCTAAGAACGGTAAAGCATGACAACTGAAAGAAATAATGAATAAATGCGGAGAAATACTTATAAAAGAAGAGGATGTAATGAGCAAATGGAAACAGCACTTCGAGGAACTACTGGGAGAGGGAAAGCGCTGGAAGGAAAAAGTGAAGAAGCAGAAAAAGAATAGAAGAACAAGCAAGGAAATGACGAACAAGAACTGATAACACTGGATGAGTTAAAGAAAGCAATTAGCGAGATAAAAGTTGGAAAAGCAGCGGGACACTACAAAATTACACCTTCTATCTAAGAAGGTCTTTCATCTAAGAGATCAAATAGATAGGAACATTGACAAGCAGTACCAATACAAAACAAAAGGCAGAGGAAAAAGGCAAATAAAACTATACAAAGAGCTATAACAAAAACGTAGGAGGAGTTTGGAGAGAAGATGGAAGAGGATGGTAAAGGAAACCAGAAACTATTTTATAAGGTACTTAGAAATCTAAGAACGGAAGAAACGTGCCAACTGAAACAAATAATGAATAAAGACGGAGAAATACTCGTAAAAGAAAAGGATATAATTAGCAGATGGAAATAGCACTTCGACGAAGTACTGGAAGCGGGGAAACCGCTGGAAGGAAAAATGGGGAAGCAGAAAAATAAGAGAAGAACAAGCAAGGAAAGGACAAACCAGAACTGATAACAATGGATGAGTTTAGGAAAGCAATTAGCAAGATAAAAGTTGCAAAAGCGGTGGGACACTGCAGAATTACACCAGAAGAGATCAAATACATGAAAACATACGGCCCACACAGTACCTTTTAGATATATGCAGTTGGGTGTAGACACAAAAAAAAAAAACCAATCGACTGGGAAATAGCTGTAATAATACCATTGTATAAGAAGATAGTAGGCAGTTCAAGAACTACAGGGGGATATCACTCCTAATCGTGTCGGGAAAAATCTATGAAAAAATCATTGAAATGAGGGTGGGAGGAAAAATAGAAAGAAAACTACACGACAAGCAGAGTGGCTTTAGACCAGGGCACAGTGTATAGGACCAAATATTCACACTCAAGCAAATAGAGGAGAAAACAAGAGCATACAATAAAGTAGGATATATGAGCTTCATAGACCTACAAAAAGCGTTCGACAGCGTCCCGAGAGGAAGTATGGAAAAGCTTACAAAAACAAGGAGTAGTAGAACAACTACTAGAGCCAACAAAATCATGTACAAGAAAACCATTAATTACATCAGAACCGCCAACAACAAGTCAGAACAATTTACAGGTAACCTAGGAGTACAATCCTTCGAGTATACAATAAAGTAGGATATATGAGCTTCATGGACCTACAAAAAGCGTTCGACAGCGTCCCTAGAAAAGAAGTATCGACAAGCATATAAAATATAGGAGTAGGAGAACAACTACTTGAGGCAACCAAATTCATGTACAAGCAAACCAGGAATTACACCAGAAGCTCCAATAACAAATCAAAAGAATTCACATGTAACCTAGGAGAACAATACTTGGATTATACAATAAAGTAGGATATATGAGCTTCATAGACCTACAAAAAGCGTTCGACAGCGTCCCAAGAGCGGAAGTATGGAAAAGCCTACAAAATAAATGAGTAGGAGAAAAACAACTAGGGGCAACAAAATCCATGTATAAGAAGACCAGGAATTACATCAGAACCGCCAACAAGTCAAAAGAATGCACAACTAACCTGGGAGTAAGGCAAGGAGGGATACTGAACCCATTACTCTTCATAGCAGTAATAGATGATGTCATCAAAGAAGCTAGATTAAAAAAAGCTTAATTACAGTGGGGTACAAAAACATGAAGAAAGTTGAGATAAAGGAATGCGCTTTTGCAGACGACATAATCATTTTTGGAAAAACAGAAAAAGCTCTGAATAAGTAAATCGAGATATGGAAAGAGGCACTAAGAAAAAATAATTTAAAAATGAACAAAGGCAAAACAGAAACAATGGTAATATCAAGACAGAAAAGAAAAGAAATTGCCAGCTGGAAGGGGACAAGAACAAGTAGACTAATTGCTACACTTATTGAAGCTGGTGACATAATTACTGAAATCTTCAAAGTTTCTCCCTGCAGCCAAATACCTCAGGGTCAAGGCCAATCTTTCGTTCACTGGCAAACTACACCGCATAATAGTACCTTTTCTTTTAAAAATAGATTCAATCATTTCCAGTAATTTGTTGAATGTTTCTTCATTCATGCTGAAATAATTTTGTAATCATCAATTTCATTTAAATCACTTATTGCCTTCAATAATTCAGTGTGCGAATACTGATTATGCCTTTACAGTCACTCTTTCGTCCAGTACTATCGCTTAATCCTACGTTTTGTTCCTAATGCTAATATTATAGCTAAACATGCTTTTCTTTTCGAATCCATTTCTTAAAGAAAAATACACTCTCCTTGCTACTCAAATTATACTGACGTAAAGTAATGACAGTATTATTGATTGTGTAAGGTCCGCTCAGAATTGAAGACATAAGATGGATTGCCGATGTAGTAATGAGGAGGCTCAGTACTGACAGTATTACTTATCGTGTAAGGTCTTAAGAAAGAAAGACAGTATTTGGGAAATGACATTTTCAAGTTTTGAATTTGTATTGGATACATCGAAGTAAAAAATACCTTAAGTTATTCCAAATACATCTTGACATAAGTTTGATAACTTCCCCGCTTGCATCAGTGTTGTGTGTGTTGCTAGGTTTACATTACTGCAGGGATCCTAATAAGTTAATTTTGGCACATTCTTTTCGTACTCATATTGGTCATGAATGTATGGATTTTCATTCACAGTGTACCCGAATATATGGTTAGGAATTATTTAAAGTAATATTATCTGAAACGATAAATACAAATAGCAGAGAGAATCAGTACAAAATACACGGCAGTGGTTGATTACACTCGTAAATCTTTCAAGTCGTACATATCCGTCATTTGTTTCCCGGTATATAGGCCAGGAGCGTATTGAGATTTATACGTACTAAATTTTTTAAATAATTCAGACTCGATAAGGACGAGGTACGCTACACGTTTCCAATTTGGAGCTTGATGGCACTCATATTTTATACGGAATAAAATTGATAAATGAGCTTAATCTTTAAAATGCAGTAACTTCAAAGTGAGCGCTTGGAAAGGCGGGGGCGGCAGGCCACATCCAGGGGATAATCTGGCATTACAAATTTACTTTTAGCGGACGTATCGAATGACCGCAGATGGGGTGGGCGTGGGGGTGCGCCCACCCCCGACGTCTTCGGGATGATATTAATCGAATTAATAAAGTGGTCGGGCAGGCGTTTGCAGCACTGATTGAATCCTGCTGCGGATCGCGCAATCTGGGTCATTTAGTAATTAGCCCCATCAACAATTCCCGGCCATTGTCGGCGGTGCCCAGGCGGCCCCCGGATGCATCCATCTATTCATTGTGCCACCCCCTACCCAGACGGCGAGCGGGTGAAGGGCTCGGGGGCGGCGGGGGCGTCGATTCCATTACAAATGGAATTCCTCCCCATCTGCCATCAAGTATCTTTAATTGAACATTACGTTCGGAATTACCATTCGTGCCCCCATTTGCGCCCTGCTACGGCTCTGTGCACCTGAAATGCTCCATGGAACCGCAGAGCCGCGGACGAGGTGCATCCTCAATGAGGTCGGATCCTATGTGAAGACAGACAAGTAATTCCATTGCTTCATTTATTTGCATGCAACTTCCGCTAAATTGCGGCAATTTTAGATAATTAAATCCTCTCAGAGTAACTGCAGCATCTGCAGGGCTTGTGAACAAAGTGAATAAATTCTATTGCTGCGTAATGCCGCTAGATGCCAGGGATAATTTATTGTTACGGGATTATAATAAAACCCCCGTACAAATGAAACCTCATCATGTATTCAGAGACCTCTAATCAGGACTCTGGCTAGTCTCTGGATGGACTGGAAAAATAGTAAGCCCCTCTACTCGTAGCACCGCACACTGCAGTGCATCCAAGAAGAAATATGTCCAGTTTACAATTGTAAGTACATGACCCATTTTAAAAATGATCTAGCAAGGTTTGATAAACTTAAGATATAGGGTCGAGTGGTGTAAAAACGAGTAAAAACAAATTCCTCGTTTGATTTTTCAGTAATACCAAATTAACTTGACTATTGCACTTCGATATTTGATTTGACTATTGCACTTTGATATTTACATATGAAACTTCACACTGACGGACCAGTAAAACAACCCAAGTTTTAAATTGTTGGCCGATTAGACTCCACTTAAAGTGATAATTGCTGTCGAACACTTATCACTTTCGAGGAGATAAGGATTAGGATTACTTTTAAGTATTCTCTGGCGTGGAGCCAACAATGTCTTGCTTTATATTTGTAAGAGATTTGATCCCAAACCGGTTGAAAGACATTTTTTAATATTGATCAAATATTTTTCAATATCAATACGACACGTGCAATAGACATGCAAAATATGTTTCGTACATTGTTCCTTGCTTAGATAATACCCGCTATAGTGATGCACTCGAGCTTGTTGCCGTAAAAATGTGCACTCGTGAACATTTTCACGGCAACAACCGCTCGTGCCACTATAGCTGGTATTATCGGCAAGTCACTATGCACTTAACATATTACTATTGATAATTTGTTCGGTAATTACCCTTCGCGTGGTAAATAAGATTATATACCAAGTATTTCCTTCGGCACATCCAAGATGCAATAAAAAATAAAAATACTGTCTCATTTTAACCCTAGGTTTTGGGCAAAAACAAGGCAGTACGAATTTTGCAAGAATGTATAGTTTAGCTTACTAGTGGAAAAACGAGACGATCGGGTGAAAAAAAATAAAATCAAGGGACCTGATTTTAATATTTATTTCTCAAAAATAAGGAACATATTAACAAAGTGCGGACTCTAAAATAATATATGTATACGTGTATCCTTTCATTATATGCACAAAAATAGATATTTATTACGAATAACGTAATAACAAAACTGCGGCACTTTAAAAACATATTTTATTTATTTATTTATTCCTTTGCCTTTCTCTCTTTCGGTGTAAGGCATACATTATTAATTTTTATAATAGTCTCTCCACTTGCTCCTATCTTTTGTTAATTCCTTTATTTATTCCCATTTGCTCCCTGTTCTTGTTGCCTCTTCTTTTATTGCGCTGTCCATTCTTTTCTCGGTCTTCTTCTTTGTTGTTTTCCTATTGCTCTTGCCTCGTATATTTTCTTAGTATATCTTTCTGTTATTTTTTCCTGTATTGCTTTTATTTTTATTTTTTTCTTGTGCGTCCCATTCCTTATCCTGTCTCTTTTTGTTTTGTTTTCTATTTTGCTCCCATTATCATTAGGTGTTCTTTTTCTTCATCTACTTACCTTTGTATACAGGGTCCTGCAACAGTGCGTGGGGCTTTCCTAGCACGTTTCCCGTGAAAGATAGAAAAAAATGTTTCGTACAAAAAGTTATTGGTTTAAAAATATTTATGCCGTAAAATTATTTTCAAATATACAGGGTGTCCCAATTTTGCGGAATAACAAAAACAAACATTTTTTTTAATGGAACACCCTGTATTTATTCAAGGTTTCTGATGACATTTTTCATTACATTGTTGTCTATTTAGTTTTGGATTATGTTACAGTGTTGCCAATTTACAATTTTTTTCTCCCAATATCATGCATAAGCAAACTCAACTTTAAAAAATCGTAGCGACCTCGTTTTTAGAAGCTAAGAATAAGTTTTAGCAATATTCTCAGTGTAGTTAATAAGCAACATGTTGGTAATGAGCAATTTGAATTTAGTAATGCAGGGTGAAAAAAATGTCAAACTTTACAAATTTCAAAGCGGTAAAACCCATCTTTTTTAAATGGAATGCCCACTATTTTATATTATTATTCGATGGGTATATTTCTTCTCTTCAATTTGATTAGGCATATCTTCTGTCTGAACCCCATAGTTGTTGAGATATTCAATATTTTTTCACAAATGTAACTATTTAATTACATTTCTATGCACTGAAATAGGTCATCCTGAGACAAAACAACTGTTAAAATGAAAGTAAGAATGAATGTGAGATGAACGAAAATAGTAAAATAGTAGATAATACTTCTGTAATACGATTAATTATTTTATTCCAAAACCATGAGAGATAATAAAATTATTAATACAAAAGAGAAACGATACTACAGTAATGTTCAAAATGTTTTTGTTCATCTCACATTGATTCTTACTTACATTTTGACAGTTGTTTTGTCCCAGCATGACCTACTTCACTGCATAGAAATGTAATTAAATGGTTACTTTTGTGAACAATATTGAATATCTCAACAACTATGGGGTTTAGACATAAGATATGCCCCAATGACATAAAATAGGGGGCATTCCATTAAAAAAAATGGGTTATACCGCTTTGAAATTTGCAAAGTTTGGATTTTTTTTTTCTGGTTGCCCTGTATTACTAAATTAAAATTTCTCACTACAAAAAGGTTGCTTATTAACCACACTGAGATTATTGCTAAAACTTGTTCTTTCCTTTAAAAAATGAGGTCGCTACGATTTTTTAAAGTTGAGCTTCCTGATATTTGGAGAAAAAAATTGTAAATTGGTAACACTGTAACTCAATCCAAAACTAAATAGACAACATTGTAGAGGTTAAAAATTGTCATCAGAAAATTTGAATAAAAACAAGGTGTTCCATTTAAAAAAATGTTTGTTTTTTGTTATTCCGCAAATTTGGGACACCCTGTATATTTGAAAATAATTTTACAGCAAAAAGATTTTTAAACCAATAACTTTTTGTACGATACATTTTTTTTACCTCTTACGGGAAAGGCGCTAGGAAAGCCCGACGCACTGTTGCAGGACCCTATATAAAAATGTATTTTTATAATACATTTACATGTATTGTAAAAACATATAATAAACGAAAGTGCACCTGACATTATATTTGGTCAAATCTGTAGAAAATATGTACTGATTAGCTGTACGTGAAGTACAGCGATTTTCTTTTCCTTCATCTACTTCCCTTTGTATGTAAAAATGTATTTTTATAATACATTTACACGTATTGTAAAAACATATAATAAACGAAAATTCACCTGACATTATACAGGGCGAGTCGAGAGGAACGGACAAAACTCCAGGAGTGTATTGTACATGTAAAAATGATTTTAAAAAACTCAAATGTTGTTATACGATTTTCATTTGTTTTCAAGTGATAGTTTCTACAGTTTGTTGAAAAGTCGTATAAATACATTTTTATCCAGAGTTTTCTGATGTGGAAACCGTTGACGATATCATTCAACAGCAGCTGCAGCACTCCCATTACAAAAACCATAGACAAACACCACATTTGCACATTCAAGATTTGAAACTATAACTTGAAAACAAATGAAGATCGGATAACAACATGTGATTTTTTTAAATTATTTTCTCGTTTACACTCTTGGAGTTTGGTCCGATCCTCTCGACTCACCTTGTATTTGGTCAAATTTATAGAAAATATATACTGATTAGCTGTACGTGAAGTACCTGATAGCATATTTGGAGGTGGTAATTTTTTTTTTAATATCGACTTCAATGCTGCGCATTTCTCCGCAATTTCGGGAAAAATGAATGTATTACCTTGACGTTTCAGATACCTTACATAAACTTCGTCTTCCTTTACTTCATCAATTTGTGCAACAAAAATAAACTAGCGTAGTTTTAGATGCAAACTTGAGGAGAATATAATCAATCTTTGTACAGTTCCACTTGTTTATCTATTTCATTGTCCTAAAAATCAGACGTTATGTTTTCTTCGCCTATGATATCTTCTAAAATAATATTTTCCTAGTCACTTACATCCTGATACGTAACTTTGCAACTGTTCAGTTCCTCATCTTCACTACTGTTGGTGTTACTGCACTTTCGTTTTCTACTGGTACTTGCCTTTTGTTTAAAAAAAACTAGGTCCAAGGCTGCAATGCAAAAATGCAACACCCTTTATATGGCAAAAATAATTTTACAAACTGCACTTTGGACGGTTGTTTACTGTGCATTTTGGTTCATTTCGATATTATTAACGGTGTAGGTGTAATCGAGCTTGCCCGTCCTATTGACTCACCCTGTATAGGGTGTTCAAAGTTATGTATGCACATTTCCACCATATACAGGGTGTTCCATTTGAAAACATGTTTTGTTTTAAATAACTCGAAAACTTGACATTCAATTGTGTTTTTTTCGTCGTCTTAATCATGTGATTACTACTAGTTTGCTAATTTAACTGACTTTGTAACTTCAATAATAACAACGTTAGCAATCTGAGATTCGCACCAGGATTCTAGTGGAAGCATATTTGGTGTGTGGAAACGTCGCTTTCCTGTTATGCCCTTGGGATTGAATGTTAAAATGGAAAATGTTTTGTCCAATAATTATAGCAACTGTAGTTCTCCATAATATTATAAGGCAATCTAGTGAAGATGTTCCTCCAGATGATCTTGATCTATGACTTCCGCTCTCATTAGGATGTTATCCTTCACAGTGGATAGATGTAGATGGATGGATGGATGGATGGATGTAGATGTAGATAGATGGATGTAGAAGATTTTGGACAACGTAGACCAATACTAAACCGTCGATGGCGTCGAGATCTAATAAACAATTACTTTTCCAAGTAACTTTTCTACATAACCAGTTGTGTTAAGATTATTAAATAATATTAATTACAGTTTGGATAGATCAGAATAATGAGAATGAGAAGGACAAAAGGATGTGTACTCAACATGCAATCATCATGAAATGGTACAAACATTGGAACTAGGTGTAACTAAACAAGAAATTATTAATCAAGAATAAGTTTATTACTATTCATTATTTCTTTTTTCTATTTTGTAGTTCTTCCTGCAGTAGGGCTAGCTTAACTTTTTCTTGTTCCTCCTGCAGTAAGAGTATTCGCATTTTCACTTCGTGTTCTTTGGCCTCGTCAAGATTTTCAACCTCCGACTTCTTCAAGATGGTCTTCCGTTTACTGCTTCCCCCAGGCTTTGATGTACTGGGGGAAGATTGTTTCTTGTACTGGGGGAGGATTGGAAGGAAGGGTATTGTTTTTACCGGAACAGTAATATCCAGTTTCTTCACCAATTCACCAGCCTTCAATGCTGGTGATTTTTCCGTCCTCAACACCGAAGGATCGTGGGAACTCCCACCAATATCCTATTAAATAATGTGTCTATTTATTATTTTAATTTAATACAAACTAACAATGTGTATCATACATTTACCATACTAGGGTCCACAACTGGTACCGTGGATCCAGCGGCATCAGTCGCTTGACTGGTGGACTGAACTCCTGCTTCTATATGGACATATTGACAAATATTAAGAAATGCCTATTTTAGTAAAAACTAAAAGAAATCTTAAACAATTTCTACTAGAGGGTTGCTTCTACAGCTTGAAGGAGCTTTTTGAATATACAGATTCGGCGGATATGTGATAGTTTTGTACTTGTATGTTGTGTTCACCTCATGTTTTACTTTTGATATTGTATTACAAATACACATTGTATTTATATGTATTATGTAAGACGAGTCATTTTAAGATGACAATAAACATTATTATTATTATTATTATTATTATTATTATTATTATTATTATTATTATCATTATTATTATTATCATTATTATTATTGTTATTATTATTATTATTATTGTTATTATTATTATTAGTTCATACTGAAAAAAACATAAGAGCGCAGCACATGAAATAATCTGCGACTCAGACACTATTACATAAATGTATTTAAACACAAATATATGACAATACAGCGCAAATATATACAGGGCGATGCGTACTATCAATTATTTTGTACACGTGTATCTGCTAAATCGACCCAGCTGAACTACTAGACTATTTAAATTATATTTACGTAATATATAGCAGGTTTTTAGTTTGTCAAATATGCGACAAATATTCAATTTTTTTACAAATCCAATGAACATTTAATAGTAAATACCAATATACAGGGTGATTCGAGCCAATGTATAAAAAAATGGTCGGAAATAATTAAAACTCTTTCATTTTGGGATAATTTAAACCATAACGTTTTTTTTTATGGAGTATGCCAATCTTAAATGTTAAATGGAAAACACGTAGCGTGAAATGTTGTATCTATGGAGAATGTGTGTCAATTACATACACTTTTTGAATTTTAAAGTAACTATTTTACAGGGCGATCAATTATAATGTATTATGAAAACTGTTAAAATTTCGCGTTATTTGGAATGAAGACATAAAATGGGTTAATTTAAAACATTATTGATATTATACAGGGTTGTAAACCTAAATTGTTCTTTTGGGTCATTTTAATAACCATTGCTGGAGGAAGGAAAATTAATGTTAAAGCATATGAAAAATACACATTTATGGATGAAGAATATGGTTCGGAAGAAGAATCATAAGATCAGAAGATAGATTAGATGAAGATGAAGAAGAAATGGATGACCTAGATAATTAAGAAAAGGAATAAGAAGTGAAAGAGGAAGAGGAAGAGGAAGACGAAGAGGAAGTGGAGAGGGAAAAGGAAAATTAGGACTAATTCATATACTCCAGATTTCTTTAATGCAAAACTACTTTGCAAAACTAAAAAAAGATGAAAAGCCCGAAGACGTGTTGCAACTTATGGATGAAGACTATAGTTCCGAAGAAGCATCAGAAGATGAAGACGAATTAGATGAAGATGAAGAAGAACTAAACGAGCTGGATAGTGAAGAAAAGGAATAAGAAGAGGAAGAGGAAGAGCAAGAGGAAGAGGAAGAGCAAGAGAAAGAGAAAGAGGAAGAGGAAGACGAAGATGAAGAGGAAGACGAAGAGGTAGGGGAAGAGGAAGGGGAAGGGGAAGAGGAATATTCAGACTAATTCATATACTCCGGATTTCTTTACTGCAAAACTACATTGCAAAACTAAGAAGAGATGAAAAGCCCGAAGTCGTGTTGCAACTTATGGATGAAGAATATAGTTCCGAAGAAGCATCAGAAGATCAAGACTAATTAGATGAAGATGAAGAAGAAATGAACCAGCTAGATAGTGAAGAAAGGGAATAGGAAGAGGAAGAGGGAGAGGGAGAGGAAGAGAAAGAGAAAGAGAAAGAGGAAGAGAAAGAGGAAGACGAAGAGGAAGAGGAAGAGGAAGAGGAAGAGGAAGAGGAAGAGGAAGAGGAAGAGGAAGTTGAAGAGGAAAATTCAGACTAATTCATTTACTCCAGATTTCTTTAATGCGCTAACTTTATCCAAGTATACAAATATATAAAATGTTTGTTTGTCTTTACAATTATATAAAATGTTTTATAATTATAATACATTATCAAATTTGTTATAAACGCGATTTGATGAATTTGGTTTTAAAAAATGTGTACTTTTTTTTTAATAATTGCACTAAAATATGTTTTTTTTTACTAATGGCTCTTTAGTTAAAGAGTCTTTGTTGGAAAACCATTATTAGTTCTAATTGATGTAATATCATAAGTTAAAAATGTGTACTTCCTTAATTTTATTTTATTTATTTGCTTTTGCGACCAGTTCCGATCAATCAATTGATGCATTGATGGTTTGACTGAAGATGATTTGCCTGAAGTAACTAATAATGGCTTTTTCAACAAATATTATTGAAAAGTTGATAAATAAAAAATATATATATAAAAATGCAATTACTCATAGTAGTAAGAACATTTATTCATTATAGCTTTTTACATTTTTTTGTTACATCAAGGGTATGGTATTAATGAAGTTTATGATATGCTATATGAAATGGGCTATCGACTTTCGTCTTTCAGCCTCAATTACTCATATTTAACCAGAATTTCAAAATTTTAACTAAAGAGTCATTATTAAAAAAAACATATTTTGGTGTAATTATTAAAAAAATGTACAAATTTTTAAAGAACAAATTCATCAAATCGCTTTTAGAACAAATTTGATAATATATTATAATTATGAAACATTTTATATAATTGTAAAGACAAACATTTTATATATTTGTATACTTAGATAAAGTTAGCCCATTAAAGAAATCTGGAGTATATGAATTAGTCTGAATTTACCTCTTCCCCTTCCCCTTCCTCTTCCTCTTTCTCTTTGTCTTTTCTTCCTCTTTCTCTTGCTCTTTTTCTTCCTCTTCATGTTCCTTTTCTTCACTATCTAGCTCGTTCATTTCTTCTTCATCATCTGATGCTTCTTCGGAACTATATTCTTCATCCATAAATAACCTTTATATGAAGGTACAAGATAATATCCTTTAGTTTTATGTGAAAATTATTTTCTGACACTTCTATTGATAAGGCTCTGTGAATTGTATTGGCATAAATTAAATATTTTTATAAATATATTACAATGTTTGTTAATACAAAATGCTATATACATGTCTTAATAACCTTTTCCCGTTTTTAACGACTTAAGATAAACAAATCTAAAAAATTGATATAATTCCTTTTTTATAATTTCTTACGATTTCATATGAATCACCCTGTATATTGCTAAAACCAAATGCAACTTAGCCTATGACATAAATATGTTTTCATATCATTTTTGTCATATTAATTAGACGTAGATTTACTTCTTTGTGAATATAATAACGAAAAAGTGAAGTTATTCGAGACTTAGATAGGTATATACAGGGTGTTAATTAAGTATGTAGACAAACTTAAAAGGGTGATTGAAGACAAAAATTCTAAAATTCTATACAAATTTGGAACAAAAAGTTCCAAATTCTAAGACAAAAAGTTCATATAAACATGTGGTCTCAACGCCTTCGTTTACTTCTTTCTAAATATAATAACGAAAAGTTAAGTTATTTGAGACATAGGTAGGTATATACATGGTGTTAATTAAGTACGTAGACAAACTTAAAGAGATGATCAAAGAAAATAATTCTAAATTCTAAACAAATTTGGAACAAAAATTTCCAAATTCTAAGACAAAAAGTCCATATAAACATGTGGTCTCAACGCCTTCGTTTACTTCTTTGTGAATATAATAACGAAGAAGTGAAGTTATTCGAGACCTAGATAGGTATATGCAGGGTCTTAATTAAGTACGTAGACAAACTTAAAGGGGTGATCAAAGACAAAAATTCTAAAATTCTAAACAAATTTGGAACAAACAGTTCCAAATTCTAAGACAAAAAGTTCATATAAACATGTAGTCTCAACGGCTTCGTTTACTTCTTTGTGAATATAATAACGAAAAAGTGAAGTTATTCGAGACTTAGGTAGGTATATATAGGGTGTTAATTAAGTACGTAGACAAACTTAAAGGGGTGATCAAAGACTAAAATTCTAAAATTCAAAACCAATTTGGAACAAAAAGTTCCAAATTCTAAGACAAAAAGTTCATATAAGCATGTAGTCTCAACGGCTTCGTTTACTTCTTTGTGAATATAATAACGCAAAAGTGAAGTTATTCGAGACTTAGGTAGGTATATACAGGGTGTTAATTAAGTACGTAGACAAACTTAAAGGGGTGATCAAAGACAAAAATTCTAAAATTCAAAACAAATTTGGAGCAATAAGTTCCAAATTCTAAGACTAAAAAAAGTTCATATAAACATGGTGTTCCATTTGAAAAACATAAGCTTTAGCCATTTGAAAATAGCAAAATTGTATCGTTGTTTGAGAACACCCTGTATATTCTATGTGACTCAAAATATTGTGTATGTTTTGGCACATTGCTTGGTTACTTGCATACGCAGATTCTTTCATTGATCTTTTATAATAAGATTTTGTTGATTTTTTTCCCACGTCCATGATTTTTCGTTAAATTTGATAAAAATGTGAATAACTTGGCGACGTTGCATCTGAACCCTAAAAAAAAAATTATATCTATGAAGCCCACATAAAGCAGATTCTAAAAATGAAAAAATATACAGAGTGGTTCATTTAAAAAAGAGACCAAATTTTGTTCAAAAAATAATTTTAAAAAGTAGAACATCTCGAATCAGATATTTTCCTCAATTTTCATTAGTCTAGTAGCAATGGTTCGAGCGAGGATAGGTGGGCCACCCTGTATATGTACAGGGTGAGTTTTTCCGGATGTTTAGTAAGGGGATCTCGGAAACTAGCAGAGATAGAGGGACTAAATAGGGAAAGAATTGCAGTTATAAGAGCTCAATTTCATGAGCTTTTTGTTTTTTGGAAAAATTGCATGGCTAACTAGATATCTTAAAAACATATATTTTGGCTATGGATCTGTTATTATTTACTTTAGAAAAAATGTGTTAAGGAAAAAGTTGAAGGTAATTATGTGCTTAATAATACAGTCTAACTGATTATTTTATTTAAGCTATAATTTTTGAGTTGTTTCCGAGATCCCCATACTAAACATCTGAAAAAACTCACCCTGTATATATATATATATATATATATATATATATATATATATATATATATATATATCAGGAGGGGAGGGGGTCAACATAACCCCGTAGAATTTTAACTGGAGGTACTTTGAATATTGACAATAAAAGGGTACCATTTTTGTACGTTAGCTACTGTTTTAATTGGTCGAAAAAAATAAAACAAACAAACAACCCACAAAAAAGGTAAAATTACCCATTTTGGCAAAAAAAAAACTGGTCGCAGAGAATTTTTTCTCCAAAAACTCAGGGTTTTTTTACTTTTGCCTTACTATTGCTATAACACATAAGTTCCATAAGTTCTCGTTGATTTTACCAAAAATTGCCTACTTTGCCCAGATTGACTCTATTTAGACTGCATAATGATTCAAAGCTCTCATTTTGGATGTAATTAATTAGCAGCTCCATCAAAATTTCCTCTATAAAAAGTGATGAAGTTGCTTTATTTCTCTGACTTTTTTAGACAAATAACATTCGTTAAAAATAACACTGTAGCAAAGTATACGTGTCCCTCTATTCAGAGAAAAAAATCATGTTAATTATTTTAACTAATAGTATTAATTAATTATAAGTGGGCTATTTTTGCAAAAATTCGCAACACCAAAAATGGTTAACTTTATGGCTTAATGACTTCATAACCCAAGATTATAACTTAACCAAAATCGTGTGTGCTAGTTATGGGGTATTTGTAGGTAATTGAATTATATTATAACTTTTATTAAATAACGTTTAAATATTTGTCTTTTTGTTGGTTTTGGGCGCGTTTTCGCTCAACGGTGACACCGTGGGATGGTGCATCGGACGTTGCGCTTAATAAGAATGTTCTAGATATAAATAGGCCATATTCAACAACGTCTACACATTCTTGGCGACCACAATTTAAAAATAGCAGCCCTGATACGGCATAAAATTCGGCCTCAATAGCACAGGAAAAAATCGAAAATTTCACTAGTGAGTCTCAATCTTCACAGACACAATTACAAACTTTTTTATACTTACTTTTTAATTTTTTTGCGGCGTTCCATTGAGCAATGTTTCCACGCAGCTTCTTACGAAACGGCTTTGTAACACTTCGTTTACCCGGTGAACCTTTCCCCATCACGCAAAAGTGAGAAAACAGGCAAAAATACCACAATGAAGCTACACACTGAACTTACGACAACAAGGTGAAAATTTCGCAAATATTCTGGTACGTTGTGACCGGACTGTGTTCCGTATAAGTCTCGGGACCGAACTGAGTTCAAATATTTCGGCTACATGCGAATGCAAGCGCCCAAACGGTCGTTATTTCTTCGGGGAATCGGTCACTAACCCGCGCGGAATACATTTTCTTACCTGTGCAAGAAAAGGTCGCTCTAATCCAACCGGTCACTTGTGCTTCGGCAAAGATTAAGCTCGCTTCACACTTTCACGGCATCCGTCCACAGCGGCAATGTGCAGCTAATATACCGTGCGATCAACAACTATTTAGATAAAAGAAGCTCTCGAGATGTTAGAAGTATGTCTGCTAGGGCACAGGACGTCTGTTAAAATCTGATGGCATCAATTCACGATAGGCCTGTATTTTGTAAGGATGCATATCCAAGTCATTCTTTAAAATTGTTGGGCAGATTCTACAATACTGACACAGTCCTAGCAGCGCCTTATCTTAACTTATTTAGAATCTCTCTATCAGCCACTCGAAGTAGGTTCCGGAGTGCCAACCTCTCACATAAAATTAATTACAGAAAAAAAAAACAAAGTGAAAAAATTGTGAACTTATTAATTCACGAATTATAATGTGTAAAAAGTTACTACACACTACTATAAGCTCCTACATAACAAAGCACTATCCATGAAATCGAAATTGCAAATATCCAAAACAATAATTAGTCTCGTGATGACTTACGCTGCGGAAACAACAACCATGATGAAGAAGAATAAACATAGCATGGCAGTAATTTAACAAAAAATATTGAGAACTGGGACCTATAAAAATAAATGAGAATGAATATCGAAGAAGGACAAATAAGAAATTGGAAGAGAAAATAGGTGGAGAGACAGTAATAAGATATATAACTATATAAAAGAATAAGATGGATAGGGTATGTATGAAGAGCAGGAGAAACATCAGCAATCAGATCTATCATGAAATGGAAACCAATCTGTAAACGGAGAAGAGAAGAGGATTACTTTGGTACGATGAAATTGAAAAAGACCTCAAAGAAGTGGGAATAAAGAGATGGAAGGAAAAAGTAGAAGACAGTAAGGAATGGCGAGGAATAGTTAATAGAGCGTTAGCCACAGATGAAGAGTAAAATGAGGACTAATCCACCTCGAAAATTGGATTGTGACGACTCCCTAGGAGTGGCTAAATCCCAAAAGGAAGTGTAAAGCCTTAATAATAATAATAATAATAATAATAATGTGTAAAAATTGGCGTGGAGTATAAAAGATTCAAAACAGTAGAATTTAGTTTAATTTCAGTACAGCAACAGTACTGCAAATATACTCCGAAGCTTTATGATTTCATCGATAACTGCTAATAATAAAGATGTTGTAGGACTTTTTCCAATTAAAAATTTAACATCTGACTTCTTGTCTGTCTAACTTGTTCCATCAAATATTATAAATCGTCACAAAATCTGGATACATTGTCCTGATAATAATTTCTGATAACAGCAGAGTTAACCGAAATATGTTTGAGAGTCTTTGTGGCAGTTTCATAAAAACACATATACAGAATCCATATGCTAATGACAATTCCATATACAGTGGATTGCAAAAAAAAAGTAGACAAGAAATTTTCGGCTTCTTGAACAACCTTGATGAAATATCACGTGTCAGTGTCATTAATTACAATTAAACAGATGACTTCAACGACATTTATATGACACCCCTTAAACGGTGGTGGTGTTTTTATTCTGATGTAAATATTTCTTAGTTTTAAGTTTAGTCCAATTTCAAACGAATCGTTGCACAGTAAAGTCAATACATTCATATTTAGGAGTCCACTATTTTATTCTGGTCGTTAAAACCACGATTCCCATACAAGGAACAACTACCAGCAAACAAAGTTTTCCATATTCAATTCATGGATATTATGATAAAGTGGTGGAAAATTGTTAACACCAAATCAAAATTCAAAGTGCAACCTTTTTATTGTGACTTTTATAAGGTGATTTATACAATGAACGATGAAAACGTAAATTTTCTTAAAACGTTTTTAGATTTTTTCAATCATAGACGGAATTTGGAAACATAATTGAAACAAACAGCAAAGAAGACCAAAAACTATTTTATAAGATACTAAAATCATTTAGAAAAGAAAAACGAGCCAAAGAAACATATATCAAAAACAAGAAAAATTAAATAATGAAGAAACTAACGAAGAAGAGATAATGAAAAGATTTCGAGAATATTTCCAAGAACTATTAGGCTATATATATATATATATATATGATTTTTTTTAAAGATGGAATACGCTACAAGACACGAATTTTCAAAAAGATAAACGGATCTGTAACGGATGAGTGCTACAATTGACTTATTCACGAGTTTTTTTATATTTTTTTTTTATAATTTGCGCCTTTTTTATCTAAAATATATATTCACTTCCTTAAATAATTCATAGTTTTAATAGTTCTTTAATTTCAGTTGGTAACACTCATTTTACATTTGTTTAATTTGAAGTTTAAATGACTTTATTGACATTTGACATGACATTTGACATTGACTTCTTATAGTGCTTATCCAGGCTGATATACGTTAGACTGAGACTTTTGGTGGCCTCGCTCGGCGGAGGTTCAAAGTTTACCTTTGACGGCTCCTTTCAAGACGCGCGTGAAAGCAGCCATTGCCCATAATGGTCCTGTTGTCATTGTCTCAGAAGATCCCCCATTGCACATAACACATAACCAGTCACTAATATTTTCATTCCAAATTTCACTGTAACGTTTTCATTTATCAGTAAATCACTTGTCTATAGATATCCCCCTTGCGCTTGTCAAATCATATGACACAGGATGCCAAGTTTGTCAGTGCGTACCAACTTTGAAAAACAAAATTTCGCGTGCGGTCTGCCGTTTTTATAGTACTCAAACGGTAGCCTAAACAGCCAGCAAATTTAAAAAAGTATGTTTTAACATCAAAAGTGCGACTACATCTAAACGTCAATAGTTTTTATAATAAGGAACGAATTAATATGTGTTACTCCAGCGCTCGTGGCAAGTTTAAAAAGCCCTGGACTAGGCAAACAGTTTGCATTTTCCTCTATCTTTTGCGAGCCCCATTCTCACCGAGATTCGCCTAATTGGAAGGCGACGATATATTTTCATGTAAACCCCCGCGCAGCTTCCGCTTGTCAGTTATTAAATGTTTTAACACCAGGGAACACCGAGAGGTCACTTGTTGCTTAGAAAGACTGACTTTTTGCCCCGGCAGCAATCTATCAATCTCCTGGGGCCCCCGCTTTTGTCTGAGCGCCGCGCCGTGATCTCCTCGGCAGCCGCCCACGCCACCCCCCAATTATTGTTTCCGTGACGCCGGCCGCATACGTAATCTCGTTAAAAAAATATTATCGCGATGGCGGCGCGAATTCTTCGGCGGCGCTCCTCCCGGGCGTGAAATTCGAATGAATTACGGTGGGAAAAAATCACTTTCGCTCCACGAGCCAAATGGAAGTAAAAAAAAGAAATATAGCTGCGTTTTTCGCAGTACTGGGTTACTTGTATTCATTTCGAATACAGTTCCCTGCCCAAACAGTAATGAATTTATTAAAAATAGGTAAACGTTACCCATTTTTATTAAAAAAAAAATAGTTTCATTGCTACTTGTCCGAAGGTCGGCGCACAAAATAGCATCACTTTAAGCTCTACCTATATAATCTGTAAGATGCACTTTACCACGTTGCAACGCTAAATCAATGATATAAAACGACATCTGGCGCGACATTTCCTTCAACTTCAAACTTGAGACATATGCCCGACACCTGCTTGTAGTCGCATAAAGTAATAAGACCTGGCTTTATTTTTCCCCTGTATAATTTTTTGAAAATGCTTCAACAGGTCAAAATGATTTTTTTTCAAACAAATATTCTGAGACCATTTTCATTTTTCCATCTCTCTCCGTTTTGAAGTCAGTCTCCGTCAGAGCCATTTTTTTAAAATCACAACCTATATTTTTTTGTTATTGATTTTAATAGTACTTTTTATTATGTTTTCAACAACATGACATTTTCAATATGTGACATTTGAAAAAAATTGAGAAAACGTGCGTTAAAGTAAAACTTTTAACTTATTATTTCAATATGCAGAATGCATCTAGTTACCATTCAAAACAACGTCAGTTAAAACAAAATTAGGAAAACAGGCTTGGATTTTCAATATTTATTAGCTTTTTTAGGCAAGCCTCCAATACTATTGATAGGTCAGTCCAATGTCCTATCCAATAGGTTGCCTCATACATTTTCCGCTTCGATATCTCAAGAAAAATCTTGAAGTTTCAATTGGCGAGGGACAAAGAGATGTATATTTGCAAAATATTTCAAGCAGATCCACATTTTCTATGTTCCCACTATAAATAGTAAATTCTCTTCGCACGTTGATCTTTATGTTGGGAATATCAATCAAAATATATGACTCCCTGTCCTTGATGTTTTGAATTTGAACTTATTCTCGTCGACACACTCCACTAACACCAACGCCACTACTACCTGAAATTTAAACTAAAATTGTAATATTTTGTTAATATCAAATTTAAAATTTTACCTTTCATCACTTAGTAGATAATATCATCTGCTTCTCTTGGGAATTTTCTATTTCTAATTTTGTAAAAACACTAGATTTCTTAGAATAATTTCCCACTGACTTTCGTTTAATAGAAGCTGTCAAACTTACAAACTTCTTTATATAGATTTGTTCTTCACCGATAATATTGTCCTCAGCATCGAGTAAATGCTCCACAATGTAAAACTCTTATAGGCATTGAATTTTTGACGAAAATATGATACCAACACTTTATCTCTTTCACTCGTTTTTCTTGACACCAATTATCAAATTGTCGATAAGCATTTTAATACCTTTCCATTGATTTTACTGGTAATAGAAACTCAACAACTAACGCAGCCGATTTCTCAATATCAGGCTCACTTGTAACAGACATTTAAAATAAAGTTTCGTCTATACAAACTGTGTTTTACAAACAAAATTGTTTCTCCATAGTAACGAAAGCAGAGCAATCTCGACTCCGCTATTTAAATTAGAAATCATTTTAAAATATTAAAATTATCCAAATTTATTTATTTTGCAAACTCTAGTAGAAAAAATCATGGGTGCAACACGTAGTAAATCCATTTTTTTTTCGTACACGACATGTTTTTAGTCTCGGCTATCGCCATGATCAAAAATACCATGCTTAGTACGAAAAAAAAATGCATTTCCCAACTTACTGCACAAATAGCAATTTTGTACTGTAGCTCACAGTGCAGATTTTTTCTGCAGCCAGGATTGTTGGTAACCGTATTTAAATTCAAATATCTTTTCGTAGCGATTTCAATCAGTTCTTCGTGTAATTTTCTAAATTTCTCTGCATCTGCACTTGAAAATGGATCCAAAATCCAATCAGATACATTCATTTTCAAAATATCTTAAAAACGTTGGTAATAGTCAGAACACAGAGCATGCAACTGCTGATAATATGTATGCAAGTCTTCTTTGGGTTTTTCTACTGCTGAAAAATTTGGGAATTGGCTGAATTTCCCTCGTCCTAAATTTCGTTTGTAAAGAACTAGTTTTCTCATAAAAGCAGAAATCGCAGCTTTTGTTTTTATCAAATTTCACGTGAATCATACCTTGTTTTTTTATGAAACATGCACCACAACGTGGAAATAAAGAGAAACTAAGAAACATTACGTTCATTTTACAAGGTAAGAATGCGTGGTTGTTACTTTTAATTGTAGAGGGTTGGTATTTGTTGCATCAATGACATCTGCTATGGACATCAGTGTCATCAACAAAATTCTGAGGGTTGAAATTACTAGTTTCCAAATAACGAATAATAAGGAGGATGAAACTTCTGGTTTCTAGATTTCGGGTTTCCAGCAATAGTACCTAATTGTATATTTAATATTTATTTGAAGAATAATTAGTACTGCCTGATGTTTACTCTCGATCCGATCCGATGTACTGTTCAATTAATGAATTAATGAGTGTGGCTGTCGTATTAATGAGAGAAAAAATATAGGAAAAAAATATGTATAATGAGACACTGAATATGACTAAGTAATAAAATATAGGGTGTGCCTATGGATTATACATTCAGCATTCTGGATTCTGCAAAAATAGAACACCCTGTAAAGGGCTAAATAATTTTACAAACTGCACTTTGGCCTCCAGTTTGCAGTGTAATTTAGTTCATTTCAAAATCAGTAACGGTGTAGGTGTAATAGAGCTCTCCCATACTTATGACTCACCATAACATAATACCATGGTACCATAATATATATATATATATATATACATATATATATATATATATATATATATATATATATATATATATATATATATATATATATATATATATATATATATATATATTTATATTGCAATACACAAATGTATAGTACTTGACATGGATTTAAAATATATATATATAGGGTGAGTTTTTTCGGATGTTTAGCATGGGGATCTCGGAAACTAGGGGAGATTGAGGGACGATTAAAAGGGGAAAGAATTGCAGTTTTACGAGTTCAATTTCCCAAGCTTTTCAATTTTTGGAAAAATTGCATCTCGATATCTCGAAAAAAAAAATATTTTTTGTTATTTCGTTCGGAGCATATTGCTCTGTTATTATTGACTTTAGAAAACATGTGTAAAAGAAAAAGTTATAGGAAATTATATGCTTAATAATACAGTCTAACCGATTATTTTATTTAAGCTATAATTTTTGAGTTATGACACAAACTTGTGTTTTTTCTAATGGAAACCATAGTCGGCCATGACTTTATAAAAAATGCCGTTTTTTCAATGATTCTAGTGATAAATCATATTACATAGGTATTTTTATAAATAATTAAATTATGGGAATTTTTTTCTTTTCAGTTTCGAACTATTCGAAGTAGTACGCTATAGAAACAATTGATAGATACAAACGACAATTATAGAGGTAGCCGATCTCCCGATCTCTCTGTTTTAGATCTCTATTTATGAGGAATGGTAAAAGATAGAGTGTATCATACATCGTACGTCACAGTAGATGACCTTAGAGAAGGTGTACTACAAGTTTTTGCTAATATTGATGGATGCTCCGTTAGAAAAGCAACAAATTCTGTTTTAAAAAGGTGCATTAATCATAATGGTGAACCTTTTGATCATATTTAGTCTTAAATACGTTCCTAACTTTAATTACGTGGTTTTGATACTACTTTAGTTTCGTTCTAATATGCTTGTTTTGTTTCTCAATTTATCGTCTGTCATTCCCTGTTTAGTAGTTTTGTACTTATGTAATTTTGTTTTATCAGATATAATGTTTATATAAAATTGTAACTCCAGCGAAATAAACATTTTACACCAAAATAATAATGTTTATAATTTCGAAATGAAAAGAAAAATTTTAATAACTAACTTGAATTTTATTATTTAACGCGTTGCGCATCTATCAATTGTTTCCATAGCCTACTTCTTGAATAGTTCGAATATGAAAAGTAAAAAATAACGATAATTTAATTATTTATAAAAATAACTATATCAAGTGGTATATCATTAGAATAGTTGAAAAAGCGCCTGTTTTATAAAGTCATGGCCAACTATGGTTTCCATTAAAAGAAACTCAACTTTATCTCATAACTCAAAAATTATAGCTTTAATAAAATAATCGGTTAGATTGTGTGCACATAATTACGTATAACTTTTTCCTCTACACATTTTTTCTAAAGTCAATAATAACAGATCCACAGGCACCGAATCAAATAACAAAAAATATATTTTTTCGAGATATCTAGTTAGCCATGCAATTTTTTCAAAAAAACAAAAAGCTCATGAAATTGAACTCGTAAAACTGCAATTCTTTCCCCATTTAATCGTTCCTCTATCTCCGCTAGTTTCTGAGATCCCCATACTAAACATCCGAAAAAACTCACCCAGTATATATACATGTTTCCACGTTTACATTATAAATTGTTTAACATTAATGCATATATTACTTACCTTTCTTATAGTTTCGGACACTTTGCATTCTTTTCCCAAATGATTTTCGCTTTTTACTTAAATTGAGATTCTTACGTTTCGACAACATCCTGACGCACCACAATACAAATTACGACTAAGATCTAGCAAGATGTAACAGAGACTGTTTCACCTAAACTATACCTACCTATACCTAAGCCTATAACCTATACCTGTTTCACCTAAAGATTAAGGACTAATTGGAGTAATTGTAAGTAATCCGACGGGCCCAAGGATTAAATAGCAATAGCGGCATGGATTATGAGAGAAGAAAGAGTACCTTATCACAGTATGATCAATAGTCCGGTGTTTCCTCATATTCATCTTAATGACATATATTTTCTGATGGTTTTTATGGCACCCTCATTATATGTAATGTATTAAATGGAATACCATTATACAAATTACCATTTGTTATGAAAAAAAGTAAACCAGAACACAATCAAACTTAATCTTAAAGTGCGCATCTTTTGTACGAAGCAACAATTATTGACAAAATTATGTTGAAAAGGTTTTCTCAGAGTTTTATTTGATTAGACGTGATTGTCAATAGGCTTACCTTTGCCTATTTCACAATGGGTTCGTCGAGTCGAGCGTCTGAGAGTTTGCAGGTCGTTCTTCATTATCTCAATATTCAATATGTCATAAATGGTAAACCGTAAAATATGGCGAAGGCGGCCCCAAGGTTAATTCTACTAACACTCCGTAGAGGCGCTACTAATGGATCGCAAGTTTTTTAATGTAAAATGTCTTCTCATTTCGTTATTATTTGAAATAATTTGGTGAAACAAAATGAAATGACCACAATATTCAAACCTTATTCTGGCTACAGAACGATTATTTTAAGTTTAGAAAAATATGTTATAAAAAATATTTATTCTAAAAGTAAAAAAAAACGTTGTGTAACCGTGAGGTTATAATTTAAAAAAATAGTCACCAAAAATTTCACATGATTATGTCATTAAATTAGCTCACAGGACGAAATTTGCGGAATTACATTTTCAATACGGTGTACCGGCTCTTAATACGCGTAAACGTTAACTCGAACAGATAACAAAGGACAACTTGTGGTAGATCGCTCCCTAGAGTAGTCAATTAGAAATCCCAATACTCAATTCGAATTACCATGTTCAGAGCCATGTGTATTTAATGTTTATACATCTTGAATTCAAATGAAAGGTAATTACAAAAAAAAAAAATTACATTTCAAATAAATTCAAGATAAATAAACATAAATTCATATGCCTCTGAAGATGGTTTTTCAAAACAGAAACTAGTCAGGCGAAAGAAATAAATCATAAAATTAAAAAAATATATATATTACCTACCGGTAAGTACTAAATATAACAACCTTAAATAACTGGTAACTTATAGATAAAACCTTAACCTTAAGGAGCATTATTGTTTTTGAAAATTGCGCTACAAGTGCAGGAGGACACATAAGATTGTTAATATTATTTCGCAAACATGCCACTTTTATAAAAATAAAGTGATTAGCATAAGAATTACTAAAAAATAATTGTTTATTTGCAAAAGTGAAGTTTATATATATAAAAATTAAATTATAAGCTTTCTTTTAAGCTGTTTTGAATTTAAAATTGAAAATGATCAGTCCATCCATCGCAACAAATATTACAAAAAGGTAATCATGATTTTTTTTTTTTAATTTATACTCATAATTCTGTCTGAACATTCTGTCTTCTAAGTCTGAACATTGAAAATGTGAAGCAAAAAACGCGAAATACTATGCCGCTCTACGCATTTAGATGAAAAACTAATTTCTCACTTATCACTTAACTTAACACAAAAATTACATAACATTTATAATCATTTCACTTATTTGATGGAAATTTGATTAAATTTTCAATAATAAGTTTTTAACTTTTGGTTTTAATTCAATCGCAGATTTCATGAAATTTCTGAGACAGTATAGAATTTTGAATGAAAATTCTGAATATTGTAGAAATTTGTTACATCCTGTCCACATTTGATGGTATTTAAATTTTATGTATTTTCTGCAAATTTTCAGTAATATGTACTACATTTTCGAATTTTCAATAGAATATTGCAAAAAAAATGTGTCTATGTGTAACACAAATTTTCTTCACACTTCAACTTCTTGAATTTTAATGAAATGCGTCAGATTGCATGAATTTTCTAGGACAGTACAGAATTTTGAATGAAAATTCTGAATATTGTAGAAATTTGTTACATCCTGTCGACATTTGATGGTATTTAAATTTTATGTATTTTCTGCAAATTTTCAGTATTATCTATTACGTTTTCGAATTTTCAATAGAAAATTGCAAGAACATTTGTGTCTATGTGTAACACAACTTTCTTCGCACTTCAACTTCTTGAATTTTAGCGAAATGCTTCTCTAGATTGCAAGGCAACAAAAGAGTTCAGAAATAGGGAAATATGGACCGGGCATTGTAAGAAGAGCGACAAACACATAGTGAACTTTGATCAAGACTCCTCTGGACAAATGAAAACCGTAGAAGAAGGAGAGTGTATCTAGGAATTTCATGCAGTTTCTATACAATTTTTAGACAATTTTCTATAAATTATCAGGAAATTTGCATAAAATCCGTCTAATATAATATTTTTTATAGTGTATATTTTTTATAGTGTTATAGTGTAAATTGTTAAATAATATTTTTTATAGTGTAACATATGTATGTACTGTACATAATATGTATGTACATAATAATACTAAATGTTAAAAAAAAAATTTTTATAGAATACTGAATGAAGGTTAGTAATTGAATAGAGATTTTATAAATTTTATGAAATTTTACATCTAGATACAGGCAAATTAGCTAAAAATTTATAGAAAGATGATAAATTCAAATATTGATGATACTTTATATACTTTATGGAAATTTGATTGAATTTTCTGTAAGTTTTCAGCAAATTGTAGAGTTTCATATTTTGAAAATCCAATAGATGAGATTGTACGAAGATTTCTGAAACAGTATAGAAAATTAAATGAAAATCCTAAATATTGTAGAAATTTGTTACATTATACCCAAATTTGTTACATTATGCCCAAATTTGTACATTATGTCCAAATTTGAATAGAAGATTGTATGAAGATTTCGGATTTCGTATTAAATATTGAATGAAAATTATGAATAGTGCAGAAATTTGTTATATTCTGTCGAATTTTGATGTTATTAATGGAAATTTTATGTATTTTTGCAAATTTTCAGTAATGGTACTGTATTTTTGAATTTTCAATTGGAGGTTCTAAGAATTTTTGTGTTGTACATAAAAACTACTTGAGAGTTGAATCGAAATTTGTATCGCCAAATTTTATGGATTTTCTATACGTTTTATACAATTTCTATAAATTTTATTCACAATTATATCACTTTATTTATTGTATTATATATTAATGTATTATTATATAAGGTTAGTTAATAAATGTGTTGTTACTACTGTCAGCATTTAGGTCCGTATCTATAGTGCGTACTTGAGCATGAGTCCGACTCAAGTCGTATATTTGCGTATATTTGGTTGCGTTTGGTGCATGAACGTATATATAAAATACGCAACCAAATATACGACTTGAGTTGAACTCAAGTTCAAGTACGGACTATAGATACGAACCTTAAACACGCAGAATGATGGCATTGGAACGATATGTTGAAAAATATTTACATGTTGCTGCTTTATTGATACAACAATAATACAATTTGTTTCGTATGTGATTATTAGGACACCCCAAAATTGAACAAAAATGGCATTTTCTTTAAAATGTAGAAAAAGACGGCGAATTAATTTATTTTTTATTTTCAAAATTTGTGTCTACTAGTAGTTTCAAATATACAGTCGTGTTCAAAAATGTGTTGTACACAGATAGTTGGCTGCTGTACGTTCTGTTTAAAAATGTGTTGTACAGAAATAGATAGTTGGCTGTATATTTAGTCAATTGTAGATTCATTTCAGAAATATCACAGTGACAACTACCTGTGACAAAAATTATTATTATTGTATTCTTTATATGAAAATTAACTATTCTAGATCTTTAGTGTATTATTTATTCTGCCATTAAAAGTTTATCCATGGTTGTGTTTTTACTCAACAAAAGCTCGCACTGTATCATTAATTAAATAGACCTAGATCTAACGTTTCAAAAAATTTGTATGAACACTTTTTTTAACTTTGTGAAATGAAGTCACATTCACACAGCAGAAATGTTGTAGAATAATTTAATGAACACGACTGTACTTTCATTTATTCAGTGTAATTTGAAAATATTTGAAAATCAGTGATCGCATCTTCTACATATTAGATGAAATATATAAGAATAGTCATACTGGGCGAGTAAAAAGTAAGGAACCACCTCTCTGGAGTTTTAATTTTTATTTTTAGAAAAAAGTTTTGAAAAAAATGGCTAGATTGATGGCTAATTATTTGCCACAATTTGACGGTTTTATTTTTTTTTGTGTGACGCGTTACTTTTTAAAAGTGACGTCATCGATCCTTTTTGAAATCGTAACCAAATTTTTTCTATTAACGAAATTGATATCATTTGTTTTTCTCTTCACGAATATCTAAAAATGGAGCCGCGTGCTATTGCATAACAATGTATTTAAAAAAATGGAGTTTAATGCCTGTTGACAAAAATATGAAAAATTAAAGCCTGCTTTGGAAAACAAATGATACAAGGAAAATAAATACTATTTACTAGTGTCAGTTTCTGTTTCCAAAATAATATTGTGTTTCGTATTCTGTTAAACGTACCATAATTATTGACAAACACTTTTTGGAACAGTTTAATTTACAACCTAATTCGATACTATTACTAATGTCTAGTCTAATGTCTACCTAATACTATTTACTAATGTCAGTTTCTGTTTCCAAAATAATATTGTGTTTCGTATTCTGTTAAACGTACCATAATTATTGAGAAACACTTTTTAGCACAGTTTAATTTACAACCTAATTTGATAATGGCACACATTAGTAAATCGTATTTGTACGATGAAGTCATTTTCTAAAAGTGACGCCTCACAAAAAAAAATTGTGACAAATAATTAGCCATCAAAGTTTTGTTCAAAACTTTTTTTATAAAAACAATACTAAAGATAGATAGATAGATAGCATTTAGATTTAGGTTAATACTTGGTGAAACATCTTTAAATTAGTACAAATTAAGCACTCGGTTAAGTTTCACAATTTTTTTTATTTGTCTCTTGATAATGGTCGTGAGACCGAAACAATTATACAGTTTTTCTATTAAAAATTTGTGAATCTTAACCAAGTGCTTTATTTATACTAATAGATAGCAATTTATTTCTGTTAAGTTTGACATACAAACTTGGTTACAAACAGCTCCAAACGAAATAGAAACGAGTCACATAAACATAAATACATCCAAATTGCACATTTGCAAGAAGATGGCTATAATTTCACAAGATCTACACTATATATTCACTTATGCTATACCATTCTTTGACACGTAGAAAACTATATAGACGCTTTATAAATAAATTAATATTTGTGTCCTTTGAATGAATTTATAACGTTTTTGTTTCTTTCTCATTTTCACAATTTATTAACTAAAAATTGCAACGGTACCTACTTCTTGTTATTAAACCAACTCAAATTATTAAAAACTAATAGCTCTCATAACCTCAAAACACATGTTGACATCAATGACATTTGTTGCTAATTTTTTACAAGTTCACTGTCAAAATTATTATTCAATGTGACATTTGATTACAATATAGATTATTTTCTTTGAATGTGCAGTCATGCTCACATAAATCTTGTACAAAAAATTTGACATTGCCATATAAAATTGCTATTGTAACCTAATTTCTTGTACTTGATTTATGTGAGCATGACTGTACCTCTACAAGATAACCTAAATTTTAGGTTATACATTCTTCGAATGACTTTTTTTCGTATGACAAATATTCGTCAGTATTTCGAGCTAAGTCCCCGATATCGTAACCCAAAGCAAACATTTGATATGAATACATCGAAATATATAACTTTCTAGCTACAGAGAGATGGTTCCTTACTTTTTACTCACCCTACATAACTAATAATATAAAAAAAATCTGTTATTTTCTCACCGACCGTTTATTTTTAATCAGGACCCCCCAAATTACATATGAGGTTCTTATTGCCCCCCTGCAACTTCCCAATGCCCCCTAGGGGGCAATAACGCTAACTTTAAAACCACTGCTTTATACAGTGTGAGCAACAATGCTTGAGGTTTGATAGGTAGGCAACCAAATACGCATGTTGGTATAACTGAAAATATAAAAAGAATATCCCCTAGATTTCCAGTGGCGTAGCAAACAACAAACAAAGCAACAACAAAATGAATTAAATATTTAATCATAATTACATATTTTTAAACGTTACAACAAATGTTGAAAATGGTGGCCTTCGTTTTCAAGGCAGATTCTACGTTTTTTATTTTCAAAAACATATTGGAGCTGCTCTGGAGTTATGTTTCTTATCTCTTCTTCAATTGCTTATTGGAGTTGGTTTAGGTTGTGCATCCTATTTTTAAAAACATTATTTTTCAAATGTCCGGAAAGATAAAAATCACACGGCGTGAGGTCTGGTGAACGTGGTGGCCATAATCCTGAGCTTATCAATCGATCATCGTAAAATTCCCTTAAATAATTAATTATCGCAAACGCAGTATGAGCAGTGGCTCCGTCTTGCTGAAAATAACCCATTATTTGTTCATCATCATGCACCTGATTAAGAAATGCATCCAGGATGATTGTTCGGTAACGCTCCGCATTGATTGTTTCATTGAAAAATATTGGGCCAATTATCCGACGTCTCGAAATTGCTACCTAAACACCAATTTTAAGTGGATGTAAATCTGTTTCGATGAACGTATGAGGATTTTCTGTAGTCCATGTACGATAATTTTGGTTGTTCACATATCCTGATAAGTGAAACCACGCCTCATTAGTGAAAAAGGTCCTGTCCAGCATATCGTTATCATTTAAATGCTGATTAAACCAATTGCAATAATCAATTCTTTTTGAAAATCAAGTGGGTAAAGTTGTTGAACTACCGATACCTTATACGGGTGCAAATGGAAAATTTTCTTCGCGACTTTTCGGCAACTCCCATACGATACTCCCGTAAGCGGATTTAAACATTAAAATTTGTATGCCATAAAGACCGCATGAATGATAAAATATAACTTTTTTGCACCCAAAAATTAAGAACCAACCTGTTTGTGCTGAAAGTTTTCTTATAGATTTTGTTGGACTTTGTTCAAGCCGTTGTTGGACATTAGCAACAATCTCTTCTGTTAAGGTAGATGGTCTTCCAGTTGACTTGCCCTTACAAATACAATTCTTTCCTTCAAAGCGCTGAATAATACGGGTTTTATGCTGGATAAATATTTTGTAAGTAATGTTTACATCGGGGAAGCTTCTTTAAATTGATTCATACACGATTGTAATGAATATGTCCATGTTCCGTCTTCATTTAGTGTTCCACTTCGATAATGAGCCTTCAGGATGAAGGCATCATGTTGTGGTGTAAAAACCATTGCAACAGGAAAGCGATTTCACTTAAACTCTGTAAATTTAGAATAAAACTTAACTTTTATAATTTTATAACCTCAAAACCTGCAAATCACTTACCAGAAATCAAAGATTTACTCAGAGTAGTCCTGGTAAGAACTGATGTTTATGAAGCAGAAGACAAAATAACTATATGCGAGGAATTTGCACAATGGTAATAAATAATAATACGACTCGGACGGCACTGGGCTGGGGCTGTCAAATCTTTTGACTTTACAGTAAATTTAATTAATAATAAACTTGGAGCGAAGAAATTCCCCAGTTTTTTGGGCGGGAAATTTGACTTGACTTCAGACATTGTTGCTCACTCTGTATGTACTTGGGGCTAATACAAAGGTTGATTTTGCAGAACAAAGACTTATCTCCAGTTCAAGAATATATGCCCATGTGATGGAATTGTATATGCTATTATAGAGGAACGCCGATTTAGCAAGGTTGCTAGAATCCAACATACGCAAGGTCCGGCATAAGGCACCCCGGCTAACGTACGAGCAGTTGCTCATAATATACACAGATCATACATCAGACAAACATAACAGACATACATAACATCACAGATATAAATAGATATAAGTACTATATAAATATATATATATATATATATATATATATATATATATATATATATATATATATATATATATATATATATATATATATCTATATATATATATATATATATATATATATATATATATATATATATATATATAATGAGACTACATAATGTAACGAAAGACGCACTCACGTGCGTACTGTCGATATTCCTGTAATCATCCAACACTAACATAAGTGAATGAATAAGCTTGTTTAATCTGTACCAAGTCTTTCGCTGTCTCACCTGAACCAGCCTGGACAACCCCAAATTTCACCATGGTTTAATAAACCTTACAAAGCGCACCTACCACCCCACTTGGCACTTCTGATCTCACACCCATTTAAAAGTACTCTAACGTATATCGGTCGTGAATATAGATGACTAGAGTGATATCACAAACTCCTTCGAAAGCTAATGGATTGATTCGGAAGATAGTGAATAAAATACTCTGAATTCTGAAATTTGTAGAAAATCATATATTTATTACACTCTCATTGTTACGATCATTGCCCCTCCAGACTATCTATTATTCCCGTGATTGCAAATAGTAACTATGCAAAAATTAAATTATCTCCGACCGTCCGAGATAGTCACCCTAAATAACAATCGCCCACCAACTAATATTATACATGTGGAGCTGTCACGGCAATTACAGGATCGTTAGTTACTCACGGCCAATTGCAGAGGGCCCGTCTCTTTTGTGCCGTCCCAATTATGACGTAATTGCGACGGCCGCAGCATTTGAATATGCAAATGCTGCCCGTCGCGGATGAGCCCCCTTTTTTATTCAAATCGCGCGGCGGCGGCCGCCGTCGCGACGCGGTGCGGGGCGGCGCGGCGCTCAGGCCCCCGCCGCCGCCGCCGGCGGCCGCGCGAATCAACAATCCGGCTCCTTTCTCGTAATTGACGTCGGTCCTAATAAGTGAACAATCGTGAATATGCAAACGCAATTTGAATATGGAAAAAGGTCGCGGCCGAGCAGCTGGAGCGATTCCCGT
Source organism: Othius punctulatus (assembly GCA_951805005.1). Taxonomy (NCBI): domain Eukaryota; kingdom Metazoa; phylum Arthropoda; class Insecta; order Coleoptera; family Staphylinidae; genus Othius; species Othius punctulatus. The sequence continues at coordinate 103,770,981 of OX638139.1, read as the reverse complement.
GACAAATAAACAATAGCAACATTTTGTAAATGCAAATTGCTGATGCACGGTTTTCTGATGTAACGTCGGCGTGGGGCGGTGCCTCCACATTACGACGCAGGTTAATTAACTGTAATCTGCTGCGTAATTTCCCATTTACCGAATAATCTAAACAAATATCCGAGATTATTGACTTCACCAATGATCTAATTAGAACGCAGCATTTGAATATGTAATTAAATTCCGCAGATTCTGGTAGTTCGTTGACTCTAATTACTCTTCATTACTTTAATTATAGTTTTGGGATTTATATAAACAATTACATATAAGTAAAAATGAGCAACCTTATCTGTCGCATACAGATTTTAGCCAACGGTGCATTATAGCTTCATATAGCTCTGGGCTAATCAGGATCCCCCCTGATTTGGGGGACAGTGTTATTGTTTGTTATTGCATTAAGTAATCAAACATATAAGAGCAAAATTGATTTTGAGCTCTCCTGACGTTGGGGACCCTGGGCAAATGCCCAATTTGCCCATGGAATGACGCGCCACTGGATATAGCTCATACAAAGTTTGAAGTACCACAGGGGACCATACTCGGTCCTGTGCTCTTCATTGCCTCCATTAATGATCTTTTTATGATAAACATTGGGGCTTATTTCACTTTTTATGTTGATATACAAGTTTTGTTTGTGAAGCAACAGCAGGAGAAATCGACATTTTGCATGGAAGAATCCTATTTGATGAAGAATATGAAGAAGAGAGAAAACTGAAGAAGAGAGAAGGCTGAAGAAGAGAGAAGAATAAAGAAAATTGAAAATTGCCCATAATGGCCCTATTAAGGATTAAAAATGAAACAAATGAAGTTATCGATAAATATATATCGGTTGTCTGTGATGGTCAGCCTGTAGAAGCATCAACATTTTTTGTAGAAACAGGTGTGACAATCCGTATATTTCGATTCGTTTTTGTATTGGAATATCTCAGTGTGGCCATTTGGCTCGTACTTGAGCTTAAGTTTGACTCGAGTGGTATATTTAGTTGCGTATTTCTATAAAAGTTTAGGCACCCAACGCAACCAAATATACGACTTGAGTCGAACTCAAGCTCAAGTACGGACTATGGATATGGGCTTTGGTGTTACATAATGAAATTTTTACAGAAAAAATGAAACTTGGCAATAATCATTAAAATTGTGATAGTATTAATTGATATTTTCACAAAGCAATTTCAAATGTTACAATAATGATAGCGATTTTGACAGTAAGTTTTCCAATTTTGGCAAAAATCATTGACACTAGGATACAATGTCAATTTACAAAATTCGAAACTAATCATTATATTTCAACTCGCTTTCAATTGATACTTTTATAGAATATAGTGTAAGACATACTAGTGTCAGAAACATCAATAAATTATTATTATTTTTTATTACTATTCATTCACAATAATTAGTTTTGATAGTGAAATTGGAATTTTGCGAGATATAATGAAAAATTGATATGACTAATTACAAACTACAAAATGTTTAAATAATCATTTATATTTTAAGAAAATGATGGATTTTAAAGATAATTCAAAATGCAACTCATTGAATTTTAGACTGCAATAATTGCAACAGATGATAGTAAAACCAATTTAATAGTTTAATTTTTTTTTAATTTAATATACACGTAGGTATATTCAAGTCATATAAGGGAATATACAGTACAAATTACAAATTATAGAGAGATTAATGATAAATTCGGCGCATTATATTAGTTGATACATCTATACATAAATTAATTACAACAAAATATATGTACGTAAGATATAGGACAGAAGATTAAAATTGTGTAGGCGTTATCATATGGAAATTTCATAGATCATTAAAATTGTTGCCTGGGTGTTTCTTCCTCCGAGTATAATGCATTAGAACTGAGATACGAGTAAGTCTAAGGCTAGCTTTGAAAATATACAGTTTTGACGATATGAATTGAAATTTGAATTCTTCGTTGAAAATTTGGCAATAATGATTGAAATTTAAACATAAATAAATGATATCTTGAATAAAATAATTAAAATTTTGCCAGAAAAATGTGTGAGATATAATTGAAAATTTGATAACACTAATAACAATTTTGACAATAATCATCAACAATTTGGATCCGCAATTGAAAAGTTGGTATTTATCTATAAAATTTACAGTTATAATACAAAGAGTTATAATTGATATTCTGATAGAATAATTAATGTTTTGCCAAAAAAATCATTTTGAGAGATACAATTGAAAATTTGATCGCAGTATATGCACTTTTGACAACACGAATTGAAACTTGGATTCTTCATTGAAAATTTAGTAATAATGATTTAAATTTCAACTCAAATAAATGATATCTGGAATAAAATTATTAAAATTGTGCCAGAAAAATTGAAATCTTGGAAGATATACTTGAAAATTTGATAGCATAGTCTGCATTGTTGTTAAGTTTTAAATATCTCGTCATATTTTCAATGATTATTGCAAGATTTTCAGTCTGCTAAAATTGCAATTTATGCTGTTTCAAATTTAGTCAGTAGTCTCACATGTTGAATGATTATTGTCAATATTAATTAGTGCTATCAAATTTTCAACATTGTTGACAATTACAATGTTGACACTAATCATCAACAATTTGGATACGCAATTGATAAGATGAAATTAATCACTAAAATTTCAACAGTTATAATTGATATTTTGATAGAATCGTTAAAATTTTGACATAAAATATTCATTTTGATAGTTATAACTGAAAGTTTGATAGCAGTATTTACAGTTTTGTCAATAATAATTAATAACTTTAATTTTTCATTGAAAATGTAGCAATAATTATTGGAATTTCAACAGAAATAAATAATATCTTGAATAGATAATTAAAATTTTGGCAGACAAATTCAAATTTTGGTAGTTGTAATGGAGAATTTGGTCGAACTAACTAAAATTTTGACAATAATCATTGATATTTTAAAATAATAATTGAAATTTAAAGATAATTGAAAAAGTGAGACTACTGGCTAAATTTTAGATAGCACCAATTGCAATTTTGACTGCCTGAAAATTTTGCAATAATCCTTGAAATTGTGACAGGGAAATTTAATATTTAACAATAATGTACACAATTTTTACAATAATCATTAAACTTTGGAAATAATCGTTAAAATTTCAATAGAAATAAATTATATTCTGACAGAGTAATTGAATTTAAAAAAATAATTGAAACTGTGACAACATTAATTTTATTTTAGACAGTAATAGTAATTGAAATTTTGATAGAAACATTGACAATATTACAGCAGCAATTGCAATTTTAGTAGAACTGAAAGTTTTGCAATAAGCATTGAAATTGTGACACAGAAATTTAAAATTTTACAATAATGTACACGATTTTTACACTAATTATTCACAATAATTAGTTTTGAAGGTGAAATTGAAACTTTGTGAAATGGAAATATGAAATTTTTACAATGCAATGCAATTTTGGCGGTACTGAAAATTTGGCATTAATCATTGAAATTGTGATAGTGAAATTTTAAATTTTACAGAATTCACAGCAACACATTTTTAAAGTACACGTTTATTGCGATAATCATTAAATTTTTGATAATAATCGTTGAAATTTGGATACATAATTGTAAATTTGCCAATAATCACTGAAAATTCAACGGAAATATATGAAATTTTGAAAGAATAAATAAAATTTTGACAAAAAAATGAAGTTTTGATAAATAAATTGAATTTTTTAGAGATATAATTGAAATATTAATGGCACTAATGACAATTTTGACAATAATTATTGATATATTGAAAAAATAATTGAACGACACTATTCATTTAATTTTGATGAAACAGTTTAACAGTAATGATTAAATTTTTGATGGAAACACTAAAAAATTTTCAGCAACAAATGCAATTATGGCCTTATTAAAATAAATTATAATCGAAAATTAGATTTTTTTTCAATAATCATAAAATTGTGGCAATATTAATTGAAATTTTGACAGAGAAATTTAAAATTTAACATTAATGGAGGCTATTTTGACAATAATCAGGAAAATTTTACTAATAATCAGTAAAACTTTACACTAACCATTAACATTAACCATTGAAATTTCAACAGTAATAATTGATATTTTGATTGAATCATTGAAACTGCATAATATTTATAAATATGTGGAATCAAAATATTAATGCAAACAATTAAAAAATTGCCTAGACTCTTTATTTTCCACAATAATAATTGATATTTTTAGAGAATATTTGAAATTTTTAAACAATTTTGAAAATACGAGTCTACTCACAAATTTAGACACTAATTATTGAAATTTGGATGGAAATAATTAACAAAAAATCAACAGTTCTCAACAAGTAACTCATCAACAGTTACTCAGCAGCACAATTTTGGCAGTACTCAAAATTTGGCAGTAAGTACTTTGAAAATCATTGAAATTGTGATAGAGAAATTTAAAATGTACATGATTTTTGCATTAAACTATAAAATTTTGTTAATAATTATTGAAATTTGGATACATAATGAAAATTTGGCAATTGAAATTTCAATAGAAATAAACGATATTTTGACAATAATTTTTTTTTCAGTTCAGATGCTATTTTGAGATATATAAATAAAACAAATTAACGCACTGATTACAACTTATATAATTACTGAACTATAATTACAAATTAATAATTAAAATTAGTAATTAATGATATTTTTAGAGAATAATTGAAATTTAAAGAAGGACAAAAGGAAATTTTGATGGAAACATTGAATACTTTCCAGCAATGTTTCCTATCAATTGCAATTTTGTTATTACTATAAATGTTAATCAGATGTTGAAGAAAAAATAACAAGAATCATTGAAATTGTGGTAGTATTATTTGAAATTTTGACAGAGATATTTTGTAATAAAGAATCAATAATGGTGGCTATTTTGACACTAATCAGTAATATTTTGATAATAATAATAGAAATTTCGGTACATAAATAAAAAATTACATTACTGGTTCAACTTTAAACAGTTATAATTTATATTTTACTGACATTTTTACAGAAAAAATAAATTTTGAGATATATGTATGATTAAAAATATGATAGCACTCGGTAAAATTTTTATTTTGAGATAAGTGTATAATTAAAAATTTGATAGCACTTCAGAGAATAATTGAAGTTTAATAACAATTGAAAATTTGTCAATAATTTTTTTAAGTGTGATAGTGATAACTGAAATTTAGACCGAAAATTTAACATACAACCATAATTTTATCAATTTTGACAATAATAATTCAAATTTTTAAACATTTATTGAAATGTTTAGACATAATAGGAAATTTGATATTAATCATTGAAACTTTGACCAAATAATTAAAAATTTGACAGAACAATTCAAATTATCAAATTTTAATTCTTATAAATGATTCCATCGTGGAAAATTACATCGTTTATATCGTTTAATATAGCAATATTAACAATAATAATTATGTACAATATGCAATATAATTGAAATATTTCACTGTTACCATTGCAATTTTGGCTGTAATCAATTCTATGCTTAAAGAAAAATTAATATAACAGGAAATTTGATATTAATCATTGAAAGTTTGACCAAATTATCAAAATTTTGACAGAACAATTCAAATTATCAAGTTTAAATTCTTGTAAATGATTGCTTCGTGCAAAATTACATCTTTAAATGTAGCAATATTAACAATAATAGTTATGTACAATATATAATATAAGTAATTGATACATTTCACTGTTATCATTGCAATTTTGGCTGTAATCAATGATAGTTTTAAAGAAAATTTGACATAACAGAAAATTTGAAATTAATCATTGAACGTTTGACTACATATTTAAAACTTTGACAGAACAATTCAAATTATCAAATTGAAATTCTTGTAAATGTTTCCATCCTGGAAAATTACATCGTTTACATTTTTAAATATAGCAATATTAACAACAATAATTATGTACAATATACAGTATAATATAAGCATTTCATTGTTACCATTGCAATTTTAGCTGTAAGCAATGCTATTTTTAAAGAAAAATTGATATAACCGGAAATTTGATATTGATCATTGAAAGTTTAACCAAAGAATCAAAATTTTGACAGAACAATTATAATTATCACGTTTAAATTCTTGTAAATGATTCCATCGTGCAAAATTACATCGATTAAATCTTTAAATATAGCAATAATAATAATTATGTACAATATGCAATATAATTGAAACATTTCACTGTTACCATTGCAGTTTTGGCTGTAATCAATGATATTTTTAAAGTAAAATTGAATATATTAGAAGAATCCTTGGAGTAGGTAAGTTATTATAATTTTGTCGATTTAAGAATGTTTATTTGCTTAAAATAAGCAAAACATACGAAGCAAACATTTGACAATAGCCATTTAAATTTTGAAACAATAATTGAAATCTTGAGACATAACAAGATATTTGATATTAATCATTAAAATTTTGACCGAAATATTCAAATTTTGATACAATTGAAACATTTTACTGTTACTGTTACTCAAATTTTGATACAATTGAAACATTTTACTGTTACTGTTACTGTTAAATGGTGCAAAAAATACGAAGCGTTGCATGTTATTCAGGTAAATTGCATATAAAAAAATGTTTTCGTCATACTTGATTGTAATTACATATTACCGGTACTGTGTCCATGGTTGTTATTTAATTATTTAACTGATATCAGCCACGACCGTTAAAATTTAACAGCCATGGACATTTATTAATTTTGGTGTTCACAAGCGTTACTACATAACCATCACAGCATACTTGAAATATGTCATTATGATTTATGAATATAATTTCGCAACATTTAATCCGTTTTATTTTAGTATCATGAAAACTATAAAGCAACATACGGCCGATATGCATATAACAAACTCGGTTGAATTGTTCAGTGAATGAATTGTGTTAAATATTCCCATAAATTATTCCCTTAATCGCTATATGGCTACATTTAAGTGCAGAAAACTATTTAAGTGTTTTTCATTTGCCTACGTTTAGTTCTGGTAGCAGCGTTTTCAGGTATGTCTATAAATTAATGTGTTCAGTTTCTTTGCTGCAGCAAATAAAACCACGGTTAATCTTTTGCTAGTCATTTTTTCTCATTCTGTTACCGCGAGAGAGAGTTCGTTAGGGAAATTGAAGGTGTCTGAGGCGAGTGCAGCCCCATATTTTTCCTTGCCTAAAGAGGGCGTTAAATAACGGGAGCAGGGCGATGATTTAGGGCGTTATTTCGGAATAAGTGCGTTATATATTTTGCATGCTAAAATCTCCGCTCTCCGGTGAGAATGAAGGTGAGCGGGGGGCAGCGGGGAGTCAAGTGGCGGTAAATGTCGGCCATCCATCAGGAGATTTCTTCTTCGCCGCCCCCGCTACCAGTGGCGCCGCCTGGCGTCCAATGGCCAAAGGGCCGCCTAAAATGGGTCAGACGCGGAGATCGGGAAGGGATCGTTACTCTCCTGCAATTCGCCCTTCCCGTTGTTGTGTTGCTTATAATCATCCCACGCTATTTACTCCAGATGCCTGAAGCATCACCGCGGGGCTTCAGAACACCTGTCGAATGGTTTGCTTTTTTTACGACAAACCATATATGAGAACGAACGTGCAAAAATGCATGTTTAATTACCCCAACGCGCATCTATTTTACTCTTGCATATGGAGTTTCAGTGAACAGTAAATTTAATATTTGTCAGAGCTCGAAAAGCAAAATAAAACCAATAGAAAAAGTAATTAACTATTCTGCACACAGGTCGATTGAGAATTTAATTACATTAATTTGCCTGCCACTGCGTTTTTCTCGCAAAAAATACAATTGTTTGGGAATTTAAGCTCTGGCTATAAATCAAAAGTGTTAAGGTCCATCAAATTTATATTTTTCATCCACCGTAAGGCCTCGGGTATAATACAAGCGGTGAACGGCTGCGGCGAGCGGCAGAGCGACAAAGAAACGTTTTGTTCACGATTTGAATAGCGCGTGCTGGGAATACTTGACGCTTGATTCTGCCGCTCGCCGCTGCTCCTACACATAAATATTCGTCGCCGCTCACCACTCATAGAGTACGACTGCTACATATTTTTCTCCCATTTTTTTTTAATTAGTTATAAGTAGTATAGTAATATTTGTTGTTCTGTACCTATCTCTTATCTCATTAATGATTGCAGCAATCGACGCTGTAAATACAAATTATAAAGACAGCATAAAGTAGAATTATTATTATTAAGTTTAAGATTTTACCAAATCAAATAAGATCTGTATATATACACATTAAAATAATTCTGCCTCTGAAGTTGTTTTTTAATAAACCGAAACTAGTCAGGCAATAAAAATAAATAATAAAATAAAGTAAAAATAAATACCAGTATGTACCTAATGGGACCATAGGGAACGTGGATTAATACAAGGGGAATGCATACCAATGAAATAGACCACGTTTGAATTGAGTCAAATCATGCTGAAAATATGACTAATGTACCGAGCCACATAGGAGCTGATGTAGGAAGTGACCACATACTACTTAGAGTAACAATAAATAAAGAAATAACTACAGTATTTATTACTTATTGTAGTAATAACTACAATTTATTACCTGAAAACGACCAAATAAGAGAAAACTTTGTGGAAAAAATAGAAAAACAAATAAGTAAAAAACAGAAAACGAATGATATAAATATATATATATATATATATTGTTACGTTTTTATTGCCCTACGTTCGGGACTACAAATGTTACGTTTTTGTTTACTCTGCCTATTTTATTAGTGTTGAATATTTAAGCATTTACTTGTTTTGTAACTTTTTGTTCTTTCTCTTATCTCAGGTTCAATAGTAGGTTCAATCATAACTAAATAGAGTTTTGTTCAAATACTTTAATGAATTGAAAATAACCAAAAATATTAAAACGTCTAATATAAACTGAACTAAACAAACAAATCAAAAACAATAGAAAACAAAACTATTAAATAAATAATAAACTATGGCCAACATTAACAAACTAAATCCTATATACACAAGCCAACTTATGTGATAATATGACTCTTGCACTTTACGCAAACTTTCTACTTGCAGTTTTCTTCTTGTGGTTCCTTGATTAATTCGTCCTCTTGTCCCTGCGTTCTCCTTTTGATCCTTTGTTGATTCCCACAAAAGTAAACAGCTACTTTTGTGTGCGAAGTTGAGCGGCTTGAAGTCCTGATTTTTGAATATCTCCGTCACGGCTCCTATCTTGTTGAACTCCTCTCCTGGTTGACTGTCTTCTTCCAGTCCTATGTCCAATCGTTGAAACCCCGTTAATATTTTGTAATGTATTCGTATTAGTATCGCAACATCTCCACCCGCGATCCACACGCGTCTCTCCCACTCGTCAATCTCTTTGTTGATTATTTTCGACTTTCCATTATTCAATTCCCCAAGCGTCTATGCACGAAGTCACCTGTCACCCGTGGTAACCGATCAACAACCTCCATCCGTGGATTGCTTTGTATATTTGTACATACTTGTTCATATTCACATTTACAATATTTACAATAATTTTTGTTAGCTTGTGCCCTAAAGATTATAATTCTATCTAATACCTATATAATAATAACAATAAATCTATTCTAATTAATCTAAATAAATAATACAAATACCATCACAATATATAATCGAAAACCTATCTACCCTAAGGTGTTAGGTGTTTAGGCTACTTCATCTTAGTTCATGTACGAACTTCGCCCACTCTTTTCGGATTTTCGCCATTTTCTTCCCCTCATTCCAGGTCAGTCCTCGGTCTTTTAAAATTTCCCTCACTACGTCATCCCACGATTTTTTTGGTCTGCCTCTTTGCCTTTTATGGGGTGTTATTGCCTGCCATACCCTTTTTGTCTGTCTGGTTTCTTCCTTCCTTACAATGTGTCCAAACCATTTTAGTTGTTGCCGCTTGATCTTTGTTATTATCGGTTCCACTTCTAATTCCTCTCTTACCACTTCGTTTCTGATTCTGTCTCTTCTTGTGATTCCTTTGACGCTTCTTAGGTACTTCATTTCTACGGCCTGTATTCTGCTTTCTATCCCTTTAGTTATTATCCAGCTTTCACACCCGTACATTAATATTGGTTTTAATACTGTGTTGTACACTGCTAGTTTTGTTTTCTTTGTAATTTTATTGTTTCTTAGGAATGTGTTATTTAGTGCGTAGTACAGTTTTGTTGCGCTCTCTAATCAGTCATTTATTTCTGCATTGTTTTCTCCATTTTTGTGAATTTTGACTCCTAGGTATTTAAAGGTTTCCACTTGTTCAACGTTCCTACCTCTTAGTTTTGCGGGTGCGCTCAGATCCTCTTTCCCTAGTGCAATAATTTTTGTTTTATTTATATTTATTCTTAGATTTCTTTCATGTAAAGCTTTTTCCCATAATTCTAAGTTGAATTGTAGCTCTTGTTTGCTTTTAGCATATATAATTAGGTCATCCGCGAAGGCGCATACTGCTATCTTCACCATTCCCATATTTCTATATCCCACTTTTAGCTTTTTTGTTGTTTCCTTTGTTTCTTTCAGTATATCATCTAGAACGATATTGAAGAGGGTTGGACTTAATACACCTCCTTGTCTCAGACCTTCCATCGTTTCAAATTCCTCTGATTGCATGTTTCCAGTTCTGACTATGTTCCTTGTCGTTTTGTAGATGCTCCTAATGGTTTCTATTAATTTTCTGTTTACTCTTCTTTTTTCAAGACTATTCCAGACTGCATTTCTGGGTATGCTGTCGAATGCTTTTTCGAGGTCTATAAAGGCTACAAATATGTTGTTGTTTTTGCTCTTTTCAATTATTTGCTTCATTGTGAATATGTGGTCTTGTACTCCTCGTCCTTTCCTAAATCCACTTTGGGGTTCTTCTAATTGTTCTTCGATTGCCGACTTTAGTCTCTTTTCCAGAATTCTTTCATACACTTTCGCCATTATGCTTAGTAGTGTTATTCCCCTGTAGTTACTGCAATATCGATTGTTTCCCTTCTTATGTATGGGTAGTATTATACCTAGCTCCCACTCCCTGGGGATCTTCTGTTCTATCCAAGCTTTATTGAATAGGGCTGTTAACACTACCATACCATTGCTTCCTAGGTTTATGATCATTTCTGCTGTTATTTCATCACAACCTGCCGCTTTCCCTCGTTTTAGCATTTTCACGGCCTCTGCTACTTCTTCTGTTGTTACTTCTTCTTGTTCCCCAAGTTCGCTATTCTCCTCTGTATTATATTCTGTGTGTGCTATTGTCCCATTTATATTATTGCTTTGTTCCGTATTTAGTATCTCCTCGAAATATTCCTTCCAGCGTGCCATGATGTCGTGTTCTTCTCCTAATATTCTTCCATCCTTGCACTTTATGCACCAGTTTTTAATTTGCTTCTCTTTTCTGAGTGTTTTGAGTGCTTTGTAAAATAATTTCTGGTTTCCGTGTCTGTCCTGTTCCATTTTATTTCCAAACTCTTCCCACGATTTTTGTTTTGCTTTTTCCACCATTTCTTTAATTTTTATTCATTGTTCCTTATATCTGCTATAATTTTCGTTATTTCTGTTTCCCAAGTACTTTTTCCATTGTAGTTTTTTCAGTTTTATTTCCGCTTTGATTTCTTCGCTCCGCCATCTCGTTTGTTTTCTTGTTTTGTTGGTTTTTATGATTCCGCAAGCTTCTCTTGCCACTTTTATGATAATTTCCTTGGTACTTTTCCGCAGGTGTTCTAGGGTCACATTATTTAGCTTTTCTTTGATTTTATTCATTTCCAGCTCTATTCTTTCTTTATATATTTTAGCGGTTTCTTCTTCTCTTAACTTGTACGTTTTAATTTTTTCCTTTGAGTTATTATTTTTCCATGTTCTATTTATTTTGTGGTCCCCTTTTTCTTCTTTTATACCTGATATAAATGCAAATTGGAAAATGTTAAAAGAAATAATAGAAAAGACCGCAGAAGAAACACTAACGGAAAAAAGGAGGAAAGTCAAAGACTGGTTTGATGATGAATGTACCCAGCTGATCGATAAACGAAGGAAAGCAAGAATAGAATTTTTGGAACATAAATCAGAAAATTGTAAAGAGAGATTCGAAGAAATAAGAAGAATGACAAAAAAGATAATTAGAGAAAAGAAAATAGCTTTCGACGAGAGGCAAATCGAAGAGGTTAATTCAGATTTCAAGCAGAACAAAATTGAATGGTTTTTTTAACACAAACAATACTCATGGAGAGACATGGAAAGATAACTGGAAATGAGCAAGAAATTACAGAAATATGGGCAGACTACTTCGAAGATATGTTTAAAGAAGGAAGTAATTGGGAAGATAATGAAGAAACTACTAGCGATCTGAGAAATTATAAAATAAAGCCACCTGACACCGAAGAAGTAGAACAAATAATCATGAACCTAAAGAATAACAAAATAGCAACAGGAAATATTTAACGAATATATAAAATATGGGGAAACAACATTAGTAACTAAAATAGCAGAACTAATTAAATCTGTATGGGAAGAAGAGGAGTTACCCCATGAGTGGAAAGAGTCAACCATAGTACCCATACACAAAAATGGACCAAAAGAAAATTGCGAAAATTACAGACGTATTAGCTTGCAGAATATAGTGTATAAGATACTAGCAAAAATTATCGATAATAGAATTAAAGCAGAATTAGACCCAATAGTAGGAGAATATCAAGACGGATTTAGATCCAATAGACAACTTATTTATGATTAGACAAATTCAAGAAAAATGCTGGAAGAAAGATATGAAACTGTATTCATTGTTTATTGACTTTAGGAAAGCCTATGACAGTATTGAACGAAGAGAGACAAAAAAGACCTTAGACATGTTTAAGTGCCCTAGAAAACTCAGAAATTTAACAAAACTGACTCTAACTGAAACGTATAGCAGAGTTAGAATAGGTAAAGATAATTCAAGGAAGTTCCGAACTTATATAGACAAATTCAAGAAAAATGCTGGAAGGAAGATATGAAACTGTATTCATTGTTTGTTGACTTTAGGAAAGCCTATGACAGTATTGAACGAAGAGAGACAAAAAAGACCTTAGACATGTTTAAGTGCCCTAGAAAACTCAGAAATTTAACAAAACTGACTCTTACTGAAACGTATAGCAGAGTTAGAATAGTTAAAGATAATTCAAGGAAGTTCCGAACCTATTTAGTCTTAAAACAAGGAGACCCACTATCTACTACACTGTTTAATTTAGTGTTAGAAAGGGTTATTAGAGCAAGTCAAATAAAAGGTAACAAACACATCTTCAACGGACCATACCAGTGCATAGCGTTCGCCGACCACGTTCTATTGATTACGAGAACAAAAACAGCGCTTCAAGAAATAGCGACAAGACTAATAGAGGAAGGAAAAACCGTCGGATTAGTAATGAATGAGAAGAAATCACACTACGTGATAATGGTCGTGGAAGATAAAAAGGAGCAACTCTACAATCAACACGGTCAGCAGAAAACAAAGGTAAATCAAGCGAGTGTAGTGACTTGCCTTGGCATGAAGATTGAAGCCAACGGTACAATCATGCTCACATAAATCTAGTACAAACAATTTGACATTGCCTTATAAAATTGCTATTGTAACCTAATTTCTTGGACTAGATTTATGTGAGCATGGCTGTACATTATCATTCGAAATATCCAAGAGATTCATTATGGGTACAAAGTATATGGGAAGTCTTAAAAGGCTGTTAGTGTCAAAAACCCTATCCTGGGCAGCTAAAGTGTCATTATACAAAACAATTATAAAACCAGTTGCAATGTATGGAAGTGAATGCTGGGTGATGAACACCCAACAAAGAAATAGAATAGAAGCTTTGGAGAGAAGAATATTGAGGGTAATTTATGGAGGTGTGAAAGAGGACGGAACTTGGTAAAAAAGAACAAATAAAGAAGTTACCGAATTATACAAAGAAGAACCAATATCAACAACAATAAGTAAAAATAGGCTACGATTGTTACGCCACATAACAAGAATGGGAAATACGAGAACGACAAAAATGATCCACTTGGAAGAGCCAGAAGAAAGAAATAGAATAGGCAGACACCGGAAAGGTTGGGGAGAAAGCGTGCAGAATGATTTGAGGAAACTAAAAATCAAGAATTGGAAGGTGCGAGCGTAAGACAGGAATGAATGGAGGAAGATTATAAATATGGTAAAGAGCCTGTGAGGCCTGTACAGCTGTTATATTATTATTATTATTATGTACCTAATACAATAACCTCAAATTATTATTATTATTTTTAAATGTACTATTAATGCTAGGGATTACTACTATTACTATTGTTGCAATATGTATTGTTTTACAGAAGCAGTAATGTTTATTTTTATTATTATTATTATTTTTACAATATTTATTGTTTTAGAGGAGCAGTAGAGTCTATTATTATTATTATTATTATTATATTTATTATTATTATTATTACTTTGAATTAAGTCCAAGTAGCATGATAATTGCAATTATAGCTTTTAATGCATGCGATTTACGTCGTACAGTAACCAACTGCAAAATGCATGCAAAATGTACTATTATTTTAGAGGAGCAGTAGGGATTACTATTATTATTATTATTATTGTAATATGTATTGTTTTCGAGGAGCAGTAGAGTTTATTATTATTATTATTATTACAATATTTATTACTTATATTACTTTGAATTTAGTCTAAGTAGCATGATAATTGCAATTATAGCTTTTAATGCATGCGATTTACGTCGTACAATAACCAACTGCAAAATGCACGCAAAATGTAGTATTATTTTAGAGGAGCAGTAGGGATTACTATTATTATTATTATTGTAATATGTATTGTTTTAGAGGAGCAGTAGGGTTTATTATTATTATTATCATTACAATATTTATTACTATTATTACTTTGAATTAAGTCCAAGTATCATGATAATTGCAATTATAGCTTTTAATGCATGCGATTTACGTCGTACAGTAACCAACTGCAAAATGCACGCAAAATGTACTATTATTTTAGAGGAGCAGTAGCAATAACTATTATTATTGTAATATGTATTGTTTCAGAGGAGCAGTAGGGTTTATTATTATTATTACAATTACAATATTTATTACAATTATTACTTTGAATTAAGTCCAAGTATCATGATAGGGCTTTTAATGCATGCGATTTGCGTCGTACAGTAACCTACTGCAAAGTGCACGCAAAATGTACTATTATTTTAGAGAAGCAGTAGGTATTACTATTATTATTATTATTGTAATATATAATGTTTTAGAGGAGCAGTAGAATTTATTATTATTATTGTTATATTTATTACTATTATTACTTTGAATTAAGTCCAAGTATCATGATAATTGCAATTAGGGCTTTTTTGTGCATGTAATTTAACGTCGTACGGTAACCAACGGTAATATGCACGCGACAGTCCAGAAAGTAATCTTATTTCCAATCGTGTCCATTTGAAAAATAAATTACGGTTGTTGTATGCGTCGCAGATGACGATATTCAAAATGCACCATTGCACAAAAAGATCCGTTTTCCGGCACGTATGTATATAGAGAACTCGCACGAATATTTGTCGAATGCGATTTGTGGAAGGTGACGACATGTTTTACAAATGGCAACTGCAACTTCGTCGGACGACAGAACATTACATGATCCATTCAGTGCTGTTGATTTGTACAAGTGACGATGGCATTTGGCCGTTGGTTTTTGTACAACCGAAATTGCATGCATAAAAGAGCTGAATTCGTCGCAAAATTATTTTCAAATAATGGTGCATGCGCCGGGCTTCAAAATTGTTTCTTGCCATATAATAATGCATTATTATTATTTTAAATTTCAATATATTTGGTACTTATAACTAGTTATAATTGGTACTATAATAATTTACTATAATTATACTACTATAATATTATAATTTAAAACTTTGCAAACCGCAAACAAATTTGGTAATAATGGTGGATGCGCCGGGCTATTTATCTTTGTTTTCGGAAATGTACTCGTTTTTCTTTAATATTATTAAGTTATTATGATCTTACTATATTATCTATAACTATATACACTATAATGATTGCGTTATAATAATTATATTGTGTTATTATTATTTTGAAATAAATTTATAGTACGTATATTTGATACTTACAATACAGTGGATATATCGCAAACCCAATTTGTAATAATGGTGCATGCGCCGGGCTATTAATTTATATTGCCGCACATTTAGCTTAAGTAATAATGGTGAAGTAATAACTATGTAAACAATTATGCGAAAAAATATGGGAAATACTCTAATATACATGCACTCATATACTTATTTAGATTTTCTCGTTCTATGATTGACTGATAATGAAAAAAATAATTTTATACATATGATATAGGTACACTTTTGAGAAATTTAACAGCCTATTTCTAATTGTAAAAATATTATAATACATGCGATGTAGGTACACTTTTATATTTATGTATTTTTCATTATTAGTCAATCATAGATCAAGAAAATCTAAATAAGTATATCAGACTTTTGAGTGTTTGCCATATTTTTTTCGCATAATTGTTTACATAGTTATTGACCTACGTGTTATATTTACCACTAAGGCTAATAATATTCTCAAGGAGGAATCTACTACATGTGAATTTTAGTTGAATATATTTTGCTGCATCGATCTTCTTTTATTGTATTTCAACTGATATGGAGGATCGGTAGCTTGACTTCTTCACCAAAGGAACAGTGTAGTTACAAAATCTTCCTATCACTTATTCTTGAATTATGGTGTTTGAACTTTGAATCTTTTGAAGATTTAAGACACCAATACGCTGACCTGGTCTATCAGACATTGGAGTATTTCCCCATATTTTTTTCGCTTAATTATTTACATAGTTATTGACCTATGTGTTATATTTACCACTAAGGCTACTAATATTCTCAAGGAGATATCTACTACATGTGAATTTTACTTGAATAGGTTTTGCTGTATCGATATTCATCGTGTTCCAATTTAATGCAGGATCGGTAGCTTTACTTCCTCACCAAAGGAATAGTGTAGTTATAGAATCTTCCTACCACTTATTCGTTTATTTACTGTGTTCGAACAGTAAACCATTTGAAAGTTTAAGATAGACATATGCTAACCTGATCTGGATTTACCATTAGGTTGAGTAGTCTCAAACTTGGGGGTACAATCCCAGTGTTACAGAAACCGTGATCCTGGGAGTACCGGAGAAAATGTGGTACCGAAAACATCGACTGAAAATATTGTAAATCCCGGTATTTTTGGTACTTTCGATACTTTACAAAATTTTGTATTTTAATTATGCTTCGTCCTTTTACCATTTCGGGTGTCGGACTAGTCAATTACATTTATAATACATTTTAAAATCACATGTCTCCGCTAATTAATTCCTTCACTCTTCTTTTCCAGTGGTCTCTGTCTTGTGCCAATTTTCTTATTTTATTCCATTCTATTCCTCTTCTTTCCGCTGCTTGGCGCGGTTGTTCATTCCATCCCTTCCTCGGTCTTAATCTTTATTTTTGCCTTGTATTTTTATTTCCTGTATTGTTTTTGTTATTCTATTCTCTTCTAGCTTGTGTATATATTCTAGTCAATCTAGTTGTTTTCCTCTATTATTGTTGTTATTGGCTTTATGTTGAGCCGTTTCCTTACGTCCTTTCCTTCGTGTTGCTCACTTTATATTTTTTGGTAATTCCCTCTATCTTCCTTAGGAATCTCATTTCCATTGCGTTGATCTTGCTTTTGTTTCATTCCGTAATTGCCCACTATTCACTTCCATATATTAGAGAGGGCCTTACTATTTTTTTGTATACCTTTTGTATACCTTTGTTTACCAAAATTTTGTATAAAACACCAAATTATGTTGACAACATTTGTATGCTAAGCAAAGCGTTCTATAGCTATAGCGTTCCATAGCTATTCCGACTATTTAAGTAATGATTTCATCGACTACTATGATCTTATGCTATGATTAATTAACTGTGATACATATACTAACCGTGGTAACTATACTGACTGTTGTCCAATAGACTGCTCGATCTATACATTATATTATTATCTGTTTTTTAATATTTCTGTAATGTACTGTATGTGTGATTATCTACTATTTTTATGTTAAAACAGTTTCTCATGTTACTATATTAGTGTTTCCAGATTTCAAAACTGTGATATTTTTCTTCACTAACATACTTTACAAAGTATGTACCTACTTTGACTTGTGTATGTTGTATAGGTCTAAACACAAAAAATATTTTTATTATTATACCAATGATAATAGTACTGGAAAATCAAGAAGTGACAGTGAACCGGAAGATTTATCATTTATCAAATATTGCACAGGAAATTTAGACAAAAAATTGCATGTTTTTTTTTACAAAAACACATCAAATTGGAATTTTGAATACAACTAACATTGATCCTAGATTGCAAAATCAGATGGAATAAATTGTTTTCTATGTTAGTGTGTTTATACTAATAATTCAAAAACAGGGTTATTGATAAGAATAAACGAGGGTCGCGCATCGTTTTATATACGCCGGTTAATTTAAAGTTTTGCAAGATGTCTGCATTTTCGACTGAGAACATGAAAATGTTGTGGATTTTCAATATTTAAAAAATAATCACAATTTGTGACTCAGGTACTCGAAATTTTGCAAGAAACCAGGTCAAACGAAATTTCAGCTCAAACTTCAGATGAAGATGCAGTGGAAAATGAATCAGAATATCACTTTAAGCAAATACTAAATATCACAAAATAGTAAAGCTGCTGTAGGAAAATAGCAGAAAGTAAAAGAAATTGAAGGATATAAAAAAATATTTGAAGTGAAATAAACTTCTATATACACTAGTCTGTTAAATGAAACTATTGAAGTTTAGTTCATGAGTACCTTCGGTCATGAGGCCTACGAGTGTGCAAGCTGAACGAGCATTTTCATCAGTAGGGTTGTTATTACCAAAAATACGATCGATGTCAGACGATAGAATTGACAATTTATGTCTTTCACGATCGTTCACAGTGTGCCTTGAATTTTGGGATAGAACTCAGAATTAAAACATTTAAGAAATAGCGAATTTCGACCTTACGGGAACGGTACCTAAGCAACCCAGGTAATAGTCGATTCGCTAAGGACGACTACAGATTGCAATAAGGGTTATTTTTAACTAGAACGGTCTCAAAATTATTAATGGCACAGAGTGTATTTCATCCATAAAACTCAAAATGAGGAGGAGGAGTCTCAGGAGGAGAATTTGCGTGTTTACTTCAATTAAATTTAGTTTTATTTTACTGGTTTTTAAATTGTTTTTAAATGTGTAGAATTTGTTTATTATATTTGGAGAATTATTTTATTTTTTATTTTAATTGTAAAATAGGAATAAAATAAATCTACATATATTGCTCAACCTGTATAATGAATCTAAACTCCGTAAAACTATTCCAATCGCCCAAACTTTATTTACTATACGTAGAAGTTTCCAATCTTGTCTTATATAATATCTTTATTGGTGCTATTAACAATAAGTTTTACACAGGTCATTACATTAATATTGATAATACATAACGACACAGTGATATAATATATTATAAACACATAAAATTAGTTACAACATAAAAACTAAATCTTAAAAACTTTAAAAAGTAACGCAGTTCATAAAGTATTCATCAAAGGAATAAAAGGCATATTTAGTTAGAGGTAAGTGGTTCTTACACCAGCATTTGAACTGAATAATAGGAAATTTCTGTATATTACGTGGAAATACATTAAAAATATTGATACTGTATTTTCTAGTGCCCGTTTTTGCCATTGATAGGCGACATTTTTCAGTACGAATATCATTTTTGGGTCGAGTTTCATAGGAGTGGTACTCTTAATTACAAGAGTATGTACACTTGTTGCGTTTAATGAACCAAAGACATTCGAAAATATAGAAAATATAATATTTTCAAAAATATACAAATTATAATTATACAGATATACATGTTTTGTGGCTTCGTACAGAAAATCACGAAAATTCCGGTTTTTCTTGGTTCCGCAAAAGTTTAGCACCGATGTACCGATCTTCGGTACATCGACAAAAAAATCCCAGTATTGGTTTTAATGTTCATTTAAGGAAGTAAAGTAAAGAAACGAAGAAAACAAAATTTCGAATTTTCGAATTTCGAAACATACGTGGTGTATGTTTTTGTGACGTAGAATCTCTTCCCAGAAGAGTCCCAAAATAGTTATTTTTGTTACAAGTCCCTAAAATGAGTATTTTCCGGATTCAATCCCGTGTGAATTTCTTTTAGCTGAAGATGTCAACACGTTGCATGCTAAATTTTAAAACCTTACTTTTGCAACCTCTAAGTCTATGAAATTGCCTGATTTTTTTGTGAGTTTTTTGAACGTACTGAACAAAATTAGGTGGCTACCCGTAAATAATAATAATTTTAAAAAATCAACATATCATAAGGACCGCCCTAATGTACCCTAATATTCAAGAAAATGGTGTGAAGCTTTTCGAACTAGTTCCAACAAAATAATGACAAATAATGACATCTCTAAAAATCTAGGAAAATTATTTTTGTATCTTAGAAAACATTTCAGCAACGTTGCAAACCATGTTTGATTTGCATCTTGAACAGTGTTATCTATTAGCATCCAGTGTAAAAGTTGACACCACTTTCTTGAACGCTCTGTATATGTATTAGGGTGTCCGTTATTTCCCAAATTTTGAATTTTCATTCGGGGACCCTTTTTTTGAACGTATTAAGTTAAAAATATAGGTTGCAATTTTTTTTAAAGCATCGTTTTTCCCGAGCCTATGGACAAGTCAAATTTGCCATTTAAATAAGATGGGTGAAATGGGTTTTATGTACTTTGACTAATCACATCTGTACAATGTAGCTACGTGAATAAATAAATATTATTATATTATTATTATATTATTATTATATTATTTTTATGTTATTATTATATTATTATTATATTATTATAATCCCTCAAAAGCGTCATTTTTTTCCAAATTTTCGAAGCTCTAAAAGGTCTGCAGACAATTCCTGCACATCAGCGATAGATAGAAGAAGTGTTTTTTTTTTATAAGACCAGGCAATTAGAAACTTGATTCAAACCGAAGCAACATTATTGACGAGGATTTTGATGCCCATATAAAAAAAATGTTCCAGTTCTTACATATATTGTTGATGTACAGGAATGATCTGCAGACCCCTATAGAGTTTTGAAAATTTGGAAAAAAATTATGAGGTGTCTGAGGCATTTCAAAATGTTATTTAATTGACAAATTTGACTGGTCCATAGGCTTTTTTCTTCATTTTTGTTGCGTCTCCGATTTCTCTCGTCCACCATGCTATTTGTTTCGTTTCCACATTCCTCTTTTTGCTCCCGCCACATATTGTTCGTAGTATGATATTTTTATGTAGGTCCCACATTTCTTCCGTGCTGCTGTTTTGGAGTTTTTGTTCGTTTTTTCTATTTGTTTCTTAATCATTTCTTCGTATTCCTTGCTTATTCCTTCGTTTCTTAATTTATATGCGTTTATCTGTTCATACTATATGTTATCTTCTGGGTTTGTTTTAGTTACTTTTTCTTCATCTTCTGCATGCTTTATTGTTGGTAGCACTAGGTAGTGGTCACTTCCAATTTCTGGGTCTCTTCCTACTTTGGTATGTGTTATTGATTTTCTATTTTGTTCTTCGACTAATATGTAATCAATGATTGATCTTTCATTTCTGCTCTTTACTTCCCTAGTGTACTTATGTATCTTCTTATGTTTGAAGATGGCGTTCGTTATAATCATGTTTTGTGTTATACAAAAATCGAGTAGGTTTTCTCCATTGTCGTTTCTTTTCACCTCTCCTTGACTACCTATTACTCTATTATATACTTTATCTCTTTGTCCCACTCTGCCGTTGTAGACTCCCACTATATTGATTGCTTCTTTTGCCATTTCTTTTGCTAGTGTTAGTTTTTCCCAAAAACTTTCTTTGTTGTTTCTTGTATCTTCTTCATTTGGACCATATACGGTTATTATGGTTCTTCTTACACCCTTAGTGGTCTTTAATTCTACTATTAGGATTATTTCCAACCAGGCTTTCTAGTTTTCTATTTCGTGTTCTATTCTTTTGTGTATAAAACATTTATATGATTTATTATATTTAATTTTGAAATGAGAGATAGTCTGCATCTCAATATGTACCAAATATGTTATATTTTTCTTTGCACATTATTGTCCTGTAAATAATATCTATACATCACTTTTTGAAATATAATGTTGCCACGCCGAGCTTTTTTCTTTTCGCCCCTCAGGACATTCCAGCCTCCGAAATCTACGCAAAGGCCACTGCGGAGCATCCCGCGGGTCGGAAATTATGGCCCTTTTTAGCATACAGAAATGGTCACAGCCGGAATAAAGGAGGCGTTCAATTCGGGACGCCGGAAAATACGATATGGGATAGGATTTAGACTTCCCTTAAACAAACATTCAGTGGGAATGACGTGTCGAATAGAGATTGAAAAGACATTTAGAATTTACATAAATTTTCTGGGGGCGCTCCAGTAAGAGTGCGTATATACATATAAGCACACATACACATACGCATATACTTATATACGCGTATATGTATTTATACATAGTATACGTACATATTATACGTACGTGTGTATATACATATTATATGTAGAAGTGTAACTTTTGCATACTTGTGTGTGTTCGATAAAACGTGCTGTGCGCAAATCATATGCACCAATATGTATGTAGGTTGCAGCGCACGCGATTTGCATTTATGCCCGTGGCTATTCGTTTCATGTGCCATTTTTATTGTGAAATATAGTAGTTTTCGTATTAATATATATTTAGATATATTATTGCATCCATACTTGTTAATATGAATCATGTTCAATAAGTTTGCAGGTCAAGGTAATGAATAACTATTCTATCGAAATTAATCTGAGGATCATTTGTTACATAACACTGATCACCAGTGGTTATAAAAAATTAATCGGTGTATTAACCGCAGACACAATTTTCGCCTGCCAATCATTTAATAAATCATGTTATGTTGGCGGCCGTGATATTTTTTCGGCGACGATGCCAAATCTTTTTCCCTAACACATGCTCATACATGTGTGTATAACCAAACTTTTTCGAAGTTTAACTTGTTACATCTGATCGATTATTACAATGCATATTTTGCCATTGTAGATGTTAAACCATAACCACAAGATTGATATCTGTACGATAAACGGCAGAGAAGTCGACGAATATGATACGAACCGCGCACTGTCGCACAAGATTGCACGGGCACAACAGCTGATTGCAGCCATTTTTAAATGCCCAGGACAGCTGGCAACCTTGTAAAATTGTGTCATCATGATTATGATTATTATTTTGATGACGTGAACGCCAGTTTAGAAAAATTAAAGTATATGAACTCTCTCATTGCTTGTCATTCATTTTAGTTCTTATGTTCAATTCAATCTCAACTGGGCTATGATCGAAACGCTTGGCAAGTGGATAAGGCGTTTTGCATTCACATTTTCTCATTTTAAAATATGCATATGTAATGCTTTTCCTGAAAGTCAAAGATACTTAACGGGTTTTTTTTTTATATAAACGACCTAGCAGCTTAACGTTTTATCTTATCAAATTCGAAATTGACCACTTTAAATGCGCCCTAAGCTGCGGTGCGGGAAGACGAAGTGCGTGGGGCAGCCCCGCCACCCTCGAAAGCCCACATTTTATTTACACGATATACATAAGCCAGATAAGTGGCGGACACTTCCCGGGCCAGTTTTATGAAGTGCTGCTGACCATTTGCTCCCGGCCTGGTTACAGAACGGGCGGACGATGATGACCCATCATCCGCCGCGCCGCCCCCGCAAAAGCTGGCGGTAATAAAAACCGAGTGTCGCAAGAGAAAAAATCGAACGCGCGAAACAAAAGCGCCGCGTTTACTGCCGCCCTTTCACCTGTTATCTGCCCGGCGGAGATAGCCGGCTCTTAATTTTATTATTGCAGGACCGCTCTGCGAAGTGCCCCGATTGGAAATTTATTCGTCCATAAATTCGAGATAAAAAAAAAAGTTTCGCCTGCGTGCCCTGCAACCGAAATAAAAACGAATCGTTAAATCACGATAGGCAGGCGAGAGTGTACAGATTTGTCTGTTAGGGTATGGCACACAGAGAGCACTCTGTGACATGCTATATATGCCCTATATTGCATCAAATTTATTGATAAATTTGTAACGCTCCGATAAATTTATTAATTATTATATAACTAATGGTTGTATTTATTGTAAAATGATTTCTCGATTCTTTTTGGCTCCTGATTTATGATCGTATTTAGTACTTACACGTCGTGACGTTTATTACCTACCATGATCATTCTCTAGGTATTTTGCTATTGGTAATGTGTTAGCAAGTGTACGCAAATCATGGATTAGTATAACAAAGCATATATTTATTGGTTGGTGTAATTTATTCAATTATATACAAGCTGAAATTGTAACAAACAGGTAAATAAGACACAGGTTCATGACTATACGTGAATTGATTTCATTTCTATGATTCGTTAACCTTATGAGAGCTTATGGAATATCTTTCATTTATTTGATTATTAGTTTGATAATGATGGTGACTATAAAGTTCATTTATGTCGTTTTGTTATTGATGCACATACATCTCTCACTTCGCAAATCATTCGCTACCATATTCTTTTATCCCTATTTAACTATGGGAAAGTAATGTATTAAAAAAAAAGAGTTGCGGCGTTTTGGTATTTTATTACAATCCGTACAATATCGCTCAAAGTTCGAGTTTGACGTTAAATTATATGAAAAATGATTGGTAATAATATAACAAGTGGCATGAACGTTACCGATTATAATTCGATTTGAGTTTATCAACCTGCTGTAATAACGGAAATGCAACGAGCACTCGAGTATTTTCTGCCATCGTAGCAACGCAACGAGGTTATTTCAGGTGAATTATATGGCATTATTTATGACAGAAGTTGTATTTAAATAGGGAATTTAATACGAATCGCTCCGTTTTTTCTGTTAGTTATCGCTATAATTTAGAAATTTTAAACAAAATATAACGACGTGTTATCTAAATATTAATGAAAACCGCTCGACCGTTTCCTTTCTGCCATAGTCATTAAATACATATTTCATTTTATGTTTTGTGTAATTTTGAGATTTTGAGATTGAGGAAGTTGGAACTTACTCGTATTAATGTTGTTTTTTTATAAATAATTTTGAAAATTTATTGGATTTTTTAACAAATCCAATGACGCCGGCGTCAAACCGCAGATCTAGGCAGCCAATTGACATCACCAAGACGGTGGATTGCTCTATTACAGAGCAAAGAGGCTGCGGTGGAGTGAGCGTTAACGCGTTCGCTTCAAGACCGCAAGGTCCCGGGTTCGATTCCAGGGTCTGCATTTCTGTGGTGGTTTTTCTGTAGTTTTCCCATTTCCTTGCAACAAATGTTGGAAATGTGCCTCTACCATCTATAAGTGCATGCAGGCGCAGATAGGCAATAATAATAATGCCCCTCTCCTCTCAACGCCCGCATAACTAGTAATAGTTCAGGGGCCTATGGTAAAATAAAATGTAATTGGGTCAGAATTCTCTGTCAAAAATTATGACAGTAACCAATTACGCCATAGGTGGAGGAGTAGTACATATTATTATTATTATTATTACCGAACTTGGTGCGCAAAGATCGATTGTTCGATGGGCTGTATATCATTTGGCTCCATTCTGTGAAAACCATAGATGGTCCTAGGCCATGTTCTCAATTTCTGATCATAAAAAGTTTCCGTTGACCTCTCCGTCTGCGGAGATAAGATACAGAAAATAACATATTATTTAAAAAGAAAGCACTAGTGCATGTGAATGTGGAAAAAGTCATGTGCTGCCTACATCAGAGTCTTATCTTTTAAATTATCTTATCTTTAAAAACTTCTTTAAATTGAACTTCTTATGGCACAGTAATGTAAATTTCCCAATTCAAAAATTGAAATACTGCCTGTCTCTGTGAAATTTACTAGAAAAGTAGAAATACAAAAAAAAATACAAAATTTACAAAGCAACATATTTATATTGTAGTACAATATATTGGTGACACATTTGAAGTTGAAGGTTGTGGATGATCTCTTTGTTTCATGGTTTCATTGACACTCATGTTGCAGTCCTCGTCAAGACTGTTCTCACTTGAGCTTAAATCATTCAAATTGATAATCATCGGCTCCAACGTGATATCCACCAAATTATCTTTTTCTCTGTAAGTATTTTCAACTTTTTGGGCATGTCCTACACAGTTTTGCCACACTTCTTAAGGCATCTCTAACAAAGCATCTATGCATATTTGCAGTACGTCTGCTATTTTAAATGTCGTGTTGTTTTTCGACACTTTGTTTTTTACATACGCCCACACAAGTTTGTAACGGGCCGGTTTTGCC
Source organism: Othius punctulatus (assembly GCA_951805005.1). Classification (NCBI taxonomy): domain Eukaryota; kingdom Metazoa; phylum Arthropoda; class Insecta; order Coleoptera; family Staphylinidae; genus Othius; species Othius punctulatus. The sequence goes on along the minus strand of OX638139.1, from coordinate 103,744,487 downwards.
TCCGACGGAAACTGTCTTGATTTTTAATTGCGCGCACGGATCGCCAACGTAGGCAACCGTTACGCACACGTTTTTTAAACGTGACGTGTTTCCGATATGCGTGTGATTTTTAAATCGTCGGCGAGGCGCTTCCATGAGGTAGAAGCTAGTCAACTCCCCTGGAGTGCAGAAGTGTCACGAGGTCACAGTTTTTCTTTGGGCTATCGCCAACCGGTTTCCGGGATTTAAAACGTGTCCTCCATTAACCGCCCTATGAGGGCCTTACCAGGCACAAGGTAAGGGAGGGTACTGTACTACTCAACTCTACACGCTCGAAACATCAGAATAAGTGATTAAACCCGACATCTTTTTTTGTAAAGACACGTCTCCGGTCATTGTTAATAAGGCCATGTGCTTTACAGGCGTTTTCTGGGTAAGGGCTGAAGTAACCCAGCCAGCCAGGTTCTTGGCTAGGGGCAACGACCATCCTGCCAGAGTTGTTCTGAGGACTGAAATTTAGCGACGGCGTCCCCGACGATTGCCGGCCGCAGCACGTCCTAAGAGCCGAGCCCAGAATCGCCAGTGGAGTCGCCACGAGGAACACAGGCCAGATCTATATATTTTTTTGTTCTCATTTATTGTTTTAATTTCCTTTGATATATCGTTTTTTTCTTTTGTGTAAATTTGCGTTGCGTGTTTCGTGCCGTACGTGTTTTGCGTTTTTGTAAGAAAAAGGTGGCTCCGACAGCCCTTCGCATCGCGCGATACGTGTGCGCGGGATTCGGCCGAGTCCAGTGGACGCGGCGTGATAGAGCTGCGGGCGGAGGTATTTTCTTTCGGGAAGCGTAGGCACGGTGTCCTGTCTTTTGTGTGAATAAACGCAGATATTTTACACCACAAAATTCACACCTGTTATTTTTTTGTTCCCCCCACGTTTTCTCAATCGGGCATTCTTTTCAGTTTAACTTCCTATTCTCATTGCGAGATTTAAATCTGGTGGTGTGGGCGCCAGATGGTCAGCCGTTGCGACAGTTCGTAATTTCTGAACTTCGCTGACTGTCTGCCGTCAACCCACGCAGATAGGGTGGAGCCCCCCTTTGTGACGAAGTAGTGGCGAGGTTAAAATTACGTAGAGCCTTTTTTTAACACCCCCCCCCCCTAAATTGTATTATAATTTAACAATTACAATATATTAATTTACAAATGGGTTCTTAAGTTACGGTTCAGGTTCCGCGTGATATAATTAAACGTCGTGGTTCACCAAAAGGTTCACTTACCTGTAATAAAGAACCACGAGAACCACAGAAAACATCCAGATATATTTACAGTGGTTTATTTTCTATCGCGCATCAAATACACGTATCCATTTAAATGCCGCTCTGGCGCAATATGAGTACGGCGATACCAATATCTCGTCTCTATTTACTACGCGCCGACAATAATTGTTTAAATTGCATCAATATCTAACGTGTGTTGTTCAAAATACATTATTTAATAGTTTTCTGAGTTAATCTTCTTCATTACGTTCGAAAAAGTGGGACGATTTGATTGATAGTAACGAACTTGGCACGAAATTACATAGACATTATTAATAAACAAGTTGAATAGAATTTATGCCAATTTTCACATCATTTGAGGGTTACTGCATTCCTTTTATTGTGTTTTAATTTGGTTGAATAATATTGTAACAGCAAAAAGTTACATCAGGTTAAGTTACAGCGCAGTGACAATATGTGTTAAATGCCATACTTTTCTGAAGACTTTCCGCAATCACAATTTAACGAGTTGCATAATCAACATACAATTTTAATACGTAATTAATAAATGTACCTTATATCTTTTGTATTTAAAAAAAATGACGTAGTTTTGTTTCAATTTCATTTCAAACCCAGGGGTCAAAACATTTGAAACCGATAGTAGTAGAGCTAGCGCTCAATGTGAACACTTATATTTCTACCCGTGTGTTTATTTTTACAGCATCACATTGCATCGCATTACATTGCATCGCATCCCATCGCATCGCATCGCATAGCATCTCATCGCATAGAGGGCAGTGTGAACTTGCACTTCATGAAGTGTGAGAGAAGTGAGTTCCACAAGAGATGACGTTCATACGCCTCTCTTACACTAAAAAATAAAACTTAACATATCTAGCTCTTCTTCGCTATTAAAATTTCTCCCAATTCTGGTAACTACAAATATTTAAATCGGCGATTTTAGAGCACGTGTCAATGCAAGTCTTCATTCTGTGAAGGATAACGTTATTTTATAGGAATTTTACTTTTATATCGGACCGGCTTTTTGTTTTCATTAGCAGATAATTTTTTTAACGAGCGGCGTTTCGCCATCGACGCACGGCTATAAATATCCCCCCGTTATCGCTTCCTGTGCGCGTCCCCTTCGTGCGGTCCTGCCAGCTTCCTTGCCGCGATAAAATTGTCGTCAGCCGAACTGTGGGGGTGGCGGGGGCGGCTCAGGGGGATGAGTGGTCCCTGGAGGATAAAGGAGCGGACGGGATTACGAATAAACCTTCAGTTGTCTTATTGAATTCCGGTCAGAAGCGTGTCTTAGGGAACTCGATGGATCAGAGAATATCAAAGTAACTTCGCCAATGCTCTAATTACGAAAACCCGACGGTTTTATTTCTTTGACGAGGGAGGCCTTTCAATTAGGCGGCCTATTCATTTAACTTATCGTGTCCGGATACTTCCTTATGAGTTGGTTTTTCTGTCCCGCCTGCTACGGGTTTTCGGTCGGGTATTTTAATCAGTGGCCGAGTTCACGTTCGGGTTAGATGTGTGAGTGGCACGACGTACATTTTAACAAGATCAGTTTTATCAGTTTAATCAAACCGCATTAATAATCCTAATGCGTCTGTAAATGAAATGGCCTGTCGCTTCCAGTAAATAACTCACTGACATGCATTTATAAACAACGAATGTAAACAAAATCCTCATTGGAAGGAACCCTGTAAATAACCTTGTGACGTGCCTGAAGGGCTATCAGCGCGTTTGGCTGCGGAGCGAGTGGAGGGTCCCTTCGAAGCAGCGACGAGGGCCAGCCTCTCGGTGTCGGAGAGTGGGGGGTTAAAAAAGGCTCCACGTAATTTTAACCTCGCCACTACTTCGTCGCAAAGGGAGCCTCCACCCTACCTGCGTGGGTTGACGGCAGACAGTCAGCGAAGTTAAGAAATTACGAACTGTCACAACGGCTGACCATCTGGCGCCCACACCACCAGATTTAAATCTCGCAATGAGAATAGGAAATTAAACTGAAAAGAATGCCCGATTGAGAAAACGTGGGGGGAACAAAAAATAACAGGTGTGAATTTTGTGGTGTAAAATATCTGCGTTTATTCACACAAAAGACAGGACACCGTGCCTACGCTTCCTGAAAGAAATACCTCCGCCCGCAACTCTATCGCGCCGCCTCCACCAGATTCGGCCGAATCTCGCGAACACGTAACGCGCGATGCGAAGGGCTGTCGGAGCCATCCCTCCTCACAAAAGCGCAAAACACGTACGGCACGAATCACGCAACGCAAATTTTACACAAAAGAAAAAAACGATATATCAAATGAAATTAAAACAATAAATGAGAACAAATATATATATATATATATAGATCTGGCCTGTGTTCCTCGTGTGCGACTCCACTGGCGATTCTGGGCTCGGTGCTTAGGACGGGTGGCGGCCGGCAATCGTCGGGAACGCCGTCGCTAAATTCCAATTCTCGGAACAACTCTGGCCGGATGTTCGTTGCCCTTAGCCAAGAACCTGGCTGGCTGGGTTACTTCAGCCCTTACCCAAAAAAACGCCTGTAGAGCATATGGCCTTATTAACAATGGCCGGACACGTGTCTTTACGAAAAAAAGATGTCGGGTTTAATCACTTACTCTGATGTTTTGAGCGTGTAGAGTGGAGTAGTACAGTACCCTCCCTTGCCTTGTGCCTGGTGCCGTCAATCCCTCTTAGGGTGGTTAAAGGAGGACACGTTTTAAATCCCGGAAATCGGTTGGTGATAGACCAAAGAAAAACTGTGACCTCGTGACACGTCTGCACTCTAGGGAAAGTGACTAGCTTCTACCTCATGGTGGCGCCTCGCCGACGATTTAGAAATCACACGCATATCGGAAACACGTCACGTTTAAAAAAACGTGTGCGTAACGGTTGCCTACGTTAGCGATCCAGGCGCGAAATTAATAATCAAGGCAGTTTCCGTCGGAGGCAAAACCGGACCGTTACAACCTTGAGCAAAAGCGAACTTCCGGCGCGCATACACGGAAGTTCGCTATATAAGCGGCGCTGGCAGCTAGGGTACCTATTAGACACAGGAAACAAAGGGCCAGGAATCATACAAAGGAGACGAAAGGGAGCTTACGCAAACATCATCAGAAAGTGTGGTGCACGAAACTCAAACTCCAAAAGGTTCGGTTCAGAGGGCACTACACCATCACCTTCGGTATGCCAACCCCACTGCAGAAACAAGAAGGCCAAATATGAGGAGCCACCAGATGAGCAGCGACAACTACATTAGAGAAAAATTTCTACTCCTATTTATCTTATCATGAAATTTGGAGATATTAAATACAGGTAGCGAATGAACTTTTATTACGGAAAGACGGATCCAAGTAATTGATGTAACTCTGGAATACCCTAGTTAAAGAATTCAGATTACAATTAGATCTACTCCGAAATCAATGAGATTGCTGAAATAGTAGAGCTTCGTAGTAAGCGGAAACCTACTGTATTGCACAGGCAGAAAGCAGGGTAAACTAAAAGACTTCAAGAACAAAATTAATAACAGCTTAGTTATTGGGGTAGCCTCAGACCAACTTCAAGAAGCCATTATGCCCTCATATCATCACAGTTGTCTTCAATTATGTCACTTTTAAGGCAATATTCGAAACCAGGCAAAATAACGTATGGTCCTAAAGTTTTTGGAAAACTTTTAAATGCTAATAAATTTTTCGAAACCCATTTAATTTGAAAAACAAATTAACGACACTAATAACAATAAATAATTACTAATTGCATTATGTACATGTTAGCGGTCACTTCTCCCAAGTCAACTACTGGTTTGTCAAGATAGCGTTTCTTTATTTCTTTTCAACTATTTCACAATCCTTTACAATACTTTACAACCTATCTACCACACATCCCGTCACGTCTTCCTCTCTCCACACTACGTTTTTCCCTTCCCCCTCCTCTTTCTGCGTATCCACTGCTGCCAACCTATTTGCCATCCATGCTGGCGCTATCATACAGTAGCCTATTATCCTCAATAAGTCGTAATTTTCTTCGGACTTGTTACATCTTGCTTTGGACAAGTTCAGGTTGTAACGCTCCGATATTATTTTTATATAATTATTTTATTATTCGTCCTTTTTATCGTGAAATTATTATATTTTTTCTTGATTATTTTGACTCGTAATTTGTTATCGTATTTAGCTTGCTTTGTATCCATCTTGCTTTGGACAAGTTCAGGTTGTAACGATCCGATATTATTTTTAAATAATTATTTTATTATTCGTCCTTTTTATTGTGAAATTATTATATATTTTCTTGATTATTTTGACTCGTAATTTGTGATCGTATTTAGTACTTATACGTCGTAACGTTTGATTAACTACCGTGATTACTCTCAAGTACTCTTAAGTGCGAAGTACTCTCAAGTACTTTGCTATTGGTAATGTGTTAATTAACGTACGCAAATAATGGATTAATATAAGAAAACACAGATTTATGGATTTGTTTTGTTTATTTAATTATAGACACGCTGAAATTGTAACATAGAGGGAAATAAAACACAGGTTGACAATTATGTAAATTGATTTAAATAATTTTAACATACAGGGAAATAAAACATAGGTTGGCGATTATGATATTAATAGATTTATTTTCTATATTTCGTCAACTTTATAATGAATTTGTAAATTCTCATATTCATTCAATTAATATTTTGAAAATGTTTGTGACTACAAAGTTTATTTACCTGGGTGTGTTATACATGCATGTGCATCTCTAGTTTCTCAGATCATTTATTACCATGCTCTTTCACTCGATTTAAGTACGGGAAAGTGATATGATCAAAAATAGAACTATTTAAAGATGTTGAAACATCCTCAATAACGCATGCATGATTACAGAAGGTATCTCGCGATCTTCCCGAATCACATGGTTGTGTCTGTGTCCACACTCATGTAATTATTGGAGCCCCATTGTCTACGTTGATTGATGGCAATTAGTAATTCTACCCACGACCACAGCAAGTGCCCATGTCTCAAGTAGTCATCACCGTCAGACATGTTACAAGTTGTGTCAAATAACAGTTCCTGCTACCTCAATCGGAAATGTTTATGTAAAGTTATAATATATTATTATTAGGAACATTGGAGGTTATCAATAACTTCTTTTGTGATTAGACAAAGCTTTATTTTCTCGTTTATCATTCCCTCTGATTATATGGGGTGTTAATAATTCCACTTACTTCTTGTTTGCAATCTTTAACCACATCATTATGTTTTCAAATTATTGAGATTTAATCCAGATCATTCTATTTATACGATTCTATATAATTCTGCCCAATAATATATACGCTATGTGCTTGTTTTATGGTTTGAAATAAAGAAGCCAGTAGAGAAACGAAATCCATAGCACGTGTAACTAGGGCCCGTATCTATTTGGGGTTTTGAAGGAGTTCAATTTGCGTACTTTAGCAAATGGATATCTAGTTGCAATTAGGACCACAGGGAGGTTTGTTTTAATGGAAATGAAGTTGGTACACTATCGGGGAGGGTGGGTGAGACTTTGGCTGAATTATTCTCCGGAGCTTCTTTGTGGGATGAATAATGCACCGCTTCTAGTAAGCATAAGCTCCCAGACTAATCTAAATATATCAAACGGTTATTTATGTAGACTAAACAAACCGACGTCGGCAAACATCCGCGCTCTTACGCCCTGGCCCTAATACTGCGCGGGTGGAGGCGGCATTTCCACCCCCGCCGCCCCCACTCCCCTGTCTCGACTTTCCGCCTTGCGGAGTAGTGCGATTTTCGCCGCTTTTCCCCATTTCCCCACCTTCCTGCTCTGTCGTCGCGTCCGGGGACGTCCGCGCGCATAAATCCTAAATATTGCATTATTTTTCACGTGCACCCGTGCGAATTTCCTCGCCGTTATCGATGTGCTGCATAAGCGAGGTATAAATTGTCCCATTCCCGATGCAATAAAACTCATCCGGCAACCCCGCTCCCGGACGCCAGTAAATTTGAACGGCGACGGGCGCACAACGTGATTCATAAATTTATTTTTAATTAAAAAGGAAGGGAATCCACTGCCTCGCGCTCTCGCGACACACACACGGACCTATTACGGGATTTTCCGCGCAGATAATCGCATGAAACACGCCGGGCCCACCTGGCACGTATCGAAGATAAATGAAGAATACTGCGAGACGTTGGGACTTTTGTATTAAAAACCAGAAGCTACGAAGAAGGTATTTTAATCTATCCACATCAAATCTCTCCGGCTTCGTCGTACTTTTTTCAAATTACCCAGGAGCTGATCAGTAACCACGTTGGAGGCGATTCCCGAACGTTATACGAATTGCTTCTGATATAGGTATTTACTGCTAGATGCTGGAAATTTTCCATTTTCCAAACCAAAACCAAACCAAACATTTTCATTGCAATTTCTTTAGGGGTAGAGAGTCTGATTTCACCATTTTCCTGGGTAATATTTTCCCAGTCTAGAATGGCTTCACCCTCTTTCGGTTGGAAAGTCCTTTTAAGATATTCGGCAAATCTATTAGCCTTTTGAGTATTGCATTTTGCATATGTCCCATCTGCACTGCTAATTGGAGAATTCTGCAAGATTGGTCTCTTAAGTCTCTTAGTAGCTTTCCAAAGTGAATAATCAGTTTTACTGTCATTTGATACTCCAATTAGATATTCACTAATATAGAGTCATTTTTAATTTGTTGCATCTCTCTTTTGAGTTGTGTTGCGTTATTTACTCCAGTTTTATCTGCTGGGCATCTAGATTGATACCAGATTCTTCTGAGTCTTCTCTTTTCGGAAATAAGGGTTCGAATTTTTTTGGGGTAATTGTTACGTTTTGTTCGTGGATGTTAATAATAGGAGTGTTATCCCATTTTCCCATTTTTTTCCGCTTCATTGTTTAGCTGGTCTTCGTTTCTCATTGAGGATGACAAGTTGATAGTATCTTCAAGTTGAAGTTTCAACCTCTGCCAGTCAGTTAATATGTTAGTCAATCTAGCAGGTATTTCCTTTTGTATACTACTATCGCTTAGGGTGAGGACAATCGGCGAATGGTCAGAGTTCATATCTCAACCCTCTTCGAAGTACATATACTTTACAGACACATTTCGTTTTATAAAAAAAAATCAATTAAATCTGGAATTTTATTAAGATCTGGAGGCCAATATGTTGGTATGCCAGTTGAAATTGTTTCGCAATTTAGTTGATTGACTGCTTGTAGTAGTTCCTTTCGTTTTGTATTTGTTAGTCTAGATCCCCATTGAATGTGTTTAGTATTAAAGTCGCCTCCAATGATAAATCTATATCCCTGGTTATTTAGGAAGTCTAAATATTGTTCTTGTTTGAGAGCATGTCTAGATGAACAGCAAACTGCATAAACAGTGATATTGTACGTTTTTGTTTTAACATTTAGAGAAGCACCTTGAAATTCATCTGTTTTATATCCCGTCTCTTGGTTATGTTCAATTGTTTCCTTGATGTGATAGCACTACTACATCTGGCTGTATTTCCAGGATGTATGGTGTGCTATACCTTATATCCTTTGAATTTGATTATTGACTCTCTTATAAACTGAGTCTCGGAAATAAAACATATGCAAATATTTTCTGTATCTAGGATTGCTTGCAATTCTTGTTGGTATTTTATGAGTCAATTGGCATTTCATTCCATAATCATAATGTAACTTGACATTGCGGTTTTTGGGAATAGCTCCTTTAGTGCTAGATGGACGAGAAGCCATTGACAAGATATTTCATATTTCGATCTAGTCCCATGGGTACAAATGATCAAAAGCCCTACATGATGTGAACTACCTCCCTTCAGCTTCTTTCAGAAGATAAGCTCATTACTTTTCCAAATTACGCTAAAGAGGCCAGCCATTGCGTTAACATTAGATTTTCTGTTGTTTTATAAAACGGGGAGGTTATCGCTCAACCGTCTACGAGGTCTCCTATATTCCTTTATAGTGATAGTTAGTTGTGATTTTTATACTAATATATTTTTTATTTAATCAATTGCCATTTTGTGTTTGTTTTTTGTGCACAGTGTTATTTTATATAAATTACATTTTTCCTATTCTATTTTTCGTTTTACTTTTTATTTACATTTTTTTTCCATTCATCCCTATCTCTTGCTAGTTTCCTTGCTTCTCCTTCTGACATTCCATTCTTTTCTAGTATTTTTATAACCGTTTCACTCCATCCTATTCTGGGTCTTCCTCTTTTCTTCTTATCTATCGTCTTCGCTTTCCACGTTCTTTTTACTTAAACCTTTTCATCCATTCTTATTAGGTGACCCCACCAACGAATCTCGCTCTTTTCTATGTACTCCTGTATAGTTTCAATTTCAAATTCTTTCCTGATTTCCTCATTTCTTACTCTGTTCATTATTGTCTTTCCTCCTACTCTCCTCAGCTTCTTAATTTCAGCCGCTTAGATTCTGCTTACATCTCTTTTTGTCATTATCCATGTTTCATAGCCGTACGTTGAGATACTCCGGCACATTGCTTTGTATATGTTTAATTTGGCTCTTCTCGTTACTTCTTAGTTGTTTATTAGTACTTTATTCATTTGATACTATACTTTTATTGTCTTGTCAATTCTGCTACTTATTTTTTTGTCAATTTTCCATTCCTGTGTATTGTCTACTCCTGGGAATTTAATCAGCTCTACCTGCTCCAACTCGTCATTTCCTAGTCGTATTTTTATTTTTCTCTGTTTTTGCCTATCATCATTACTTTTGTCTTGTGTTTGTTCATATTATCTTCTGTATCATCATCATTACTTCCTATCATCATTACTTTTGTCTTGTGTTTGTTCATATTATCTTCATATTATATTCTGTCATTACTTCGCTATATATATATATATATATTTATGTTATTTTGTAGGTTTGTTGTACTATTTGCTAATATCATTAAATCGTCATCGAATGCTCCTTCTGTTGTTTACTGGTAACATGTTTCTGTATCGTGTACTGTTATTAATTTCATACTGCCTCTTGTTTTCTTTATAATTTTGTCCATATATAATATAAATAATGTTGGGCTAAGTCCTCCACCTTGCCTCAAACCATTATTTGTTTTGAAGTGTTCTAATTTGTAATTGTTATGTATGGCTACATTCTTATTGTCTTTGTAATTTATTTTATAATATTGATGGTTTTTTGCTTTATTACCATTTCAAGTAATGTATTCCAGACTTTTTGCGTGGTACTGTATCAAACGCTTTTTCCAAGTCAATACATATTGTTACGTTTTTTTTTTTTTTACTTTACCTATTTTATGGGTGTTGAATATTTACGTATTTACTTGTTTTGTAACTCCTTATAATTTCTCTTATCTCAGGGTCAATGGTAGGTTCAATCAGAACTAAATAGAGTCTTGTTCAAATGCTTTAATGAATTAATAATAACAAAAACCTTAAAAACGTCTAATATAAAGTGAACTAGTCAAACAAATCCAAAACAATAGAAAACAAAATTATATAAAAAAAACTAATAAACTATGACCAACATTAACAAAATAAATCCTATATACACAAGCTAACTTATGTGAGAATATGATTCTTGTAATTTACGCAAACTCTATACTTGCAGTTATCTTCTTGCTTTTGGTCCCTTGATTAAGTCGTCCTCTTGTCCCTGCGTTCGTCTTCTGATCCTTTGTTGATTCGCACAAAAGTAAACAGCTACTTTTGTGTGCGAAGTTTAGCGGCTTGAAGTCCTGATTTTCGAATATCTCCGTCACGGCTCCTATCTTGTTGAAGTCCTCTCCTTGTTGACTGCCTTTTTCCAGTCCTATGTCCAATCGTTGAACACGCGTTAATTTTATGTAATCTATTAGTTTTAGGGCAACATCACGACCCTCGACCCAATACCGTCTCCCCTGCTCGCCGTTCACCCTCTACCCCCGACTTGTCAATCTGTTTCTTGTTGATTATTTCCGATCTTCAATTCTTCAATCTCACATGCATCTATGCACGAAGTCACCTGTCACCCGTGGTAACCGATCAACAACCTCCATCCGCGGATCCATAAACCTTGCGATTTTCTGTGTTCATAAAATGTCTTACACATTTCTCTGTAGATTTGTGCATACTTGTTCACATTCACATTTACAGTATTTACAATAATTTTAGTTAGCTTGTGCCCTTAAGATTATAATTCTATCTAATACCTATCTAATAATAATAATAAATCTATTCTAATTAATCTACTCTACTTATAATACAAATACCATCACAATATATACTTTTTTTTGTTTGATACTTCTTTTCTGCCATTTGTTTCATTGTAAAAATATGGTCTTGGATTGCTCTCCCTGCTCTGAAACCGCTTTATGCTTCATCTATTGTTCTGTCTATTTTTCCTCTTATTCGTTTATTTATAATTGTTTCTAGTAGTTTTGCTCCTATATTGATTAGTGTTATACCATTATAGTTATTACAATTTCTTTTGTGTCCTTTTTTATATAGTGGCACTATAAATGGTGTTTTCCATTCGTTCGGTATGCTTTCTTTCTCCCATATTTGTTTGAATAGTTTGTGAAGTCTATCTAGCGCTACTATTCCTATGCTCCTTAGCATCTCTGTCTCAACTTTGTCAATTCCTAGTGCCTTTCCTATTTTTAGTTCCTTGATCGCTTCTGTTAGTTCTTCTATATTTATATTTTGTATTGTCATATCCATGTATATTTGGTTTCCATATTCTTCATCCATCTCCCGTTCTACGTTGAGCAGTTCTTCGAAGTATTTTCTCCATCTTTCCATTATTTTCTCTCATCCTTTTAAAATTTGGCCTCTCTACTAATATGCAGTTCGTGTTGTATTTTGGTTCTCTTCTTCTACTTTTTAGTATGTTATAAAATAGCTTCTGATTTTCTTTGCTGTTTTTCTCCATCTGCTCCCCAAATTCTTCCCATTATTTCCTCTTCGCTTGCGTTACTATATCCATGGCTGCCCTGCGCTTTTTTTATATTCTTGGAATTATTCGTTGTTGTTGTTACTGGTGTACTTCTGCCATGCTTTCTTCTTTTCTTTTATGGCTCTTCTCACCTCTTCTGTCCACCAGCTGATTTGCTTATTCCTCCTTGTTTAATAGACTTTACATGTTTCCTTTATTGTCATTAGCATTCCTTCCTTAAGTTGTTCCCACTTTCCTGCTACTCTATCTGGTTCATGTTGCACTATTAGCTTATTGTCTAATATTCTGTATATATATATATATATATATATATATATATATATATGCGATATTTGTATCTCTTAGTTTATATGTAAGCAATTTTACATAGAATTTGTTGTTATCTACTGCCTTATACTTGTTATTATCGTTATTCTGCCCTGTTTTAATTTTAGCTATTACCATATAATGGTAGCCACCTATTTCTGGCTCTCTAGTCGCTCTTGCATCTAAGATATTTGTTCTTTTGTTTGCTTCTACTAATATATAGTCTACTATTGACCGTTCCCCTCTACTTGCCACTGCTCTTGTATACATGTATATGTCTCTCTGTTTGTACAGTGTGTTTGTAATTATTAGATTGTTTATTCTACAAATTTCTAACATGCGATTGCCATTATTATTGCGTACCTTTTCTCCGTGGTTTCCCATTATGTGTTTGTTCTCTTCATCCTTTCTTCCGACTCTGCTGTTGAAGTCCCCCAGTATGTATATATCTCCGTTTGCCTCTTCTGTTGCTTGGTTTAATTGTGTCCAAAATATGTCTTTGTTGTCTGCTGTGTCGTCCTCATTTGGTCCATAAGTTACAATTATTGTCTTGGTCGTTTCTTTATTTTTAAGTCTTTAAGTGTGACACTTGACTATTATATTTTAGAGTTTTTCTATTAAGAAATTGTGAAACTTAACCAAATACTTTATTTAAACTAATTTATACGACAAAAAATGCATTCATTTAGTCAGTATTCAGAAATGGGTTAGATTTTTCAGTTATTATGTTCTTCTAATAAAAATCAAAACAAGAGTTATTAAATCAAGGACAGGTTTGTCAGAAATCATACAAAGGTAAACATTTTGTAATTATTATATAGTCTACTTAAAGCTTAAACACTTAAGAGGCCTATTTACCTCAGCTAGTATACGGCATTATTAATAAGCGATAGCCAAATAATTCATGAACAGGTTAACATAATTACAATCGGTGAACTGATATAGAAAGTTTAGACATTTATCTACAATTAGACAAAGTAGTTTTAAGAAATAAATCAAAGGTGACTCATTTCTGATCCCCTAATTCTATTTATGTGCAGACAAGAATTCTCCATTATAATTCATGATATTGGAACAAAATATAGAAGGTGGTTCGCAACAACATTATCTCCAAATTCCCTGCAGGAATTTCCATTATTTGCGATATTTGTATCTCTTAGTTTATATGTAAGCAATTTTACATAGAATTTTTTGTTATCTGTCTTATTAATTAAATAAATACAGAAGAAAAATTCACAAATCGGCTAAACATGCCATTCTTTTAATCAACATAATAAATCACAATTTTATTATTTCTTAAAAACTACTCAGCACAATTGTAAATAAATGTCTAAACTTTCTAAATCAGGTCTCCGATAGCAATTATGTTGATACGTTCATGAATTATCTTGGCTGTCGTTTACATGCAATTCCCTAAACCGCGTTTGGGTAAAGTGGCCTCTTAAGGCTCTAATGACTACATAGAACACAAAAGAAATTCTCACCAAATTGTTTTTCGTAATACCTATGTTTTCATATGTCTTCTTTTAACCAAAATTAGAACAGAAGGTAATAAAGTTTTGTCAGAAATCATAGATATGTAAACATTTTTGAATACTAATATCGTGTACAATATAAATTTTGAATAACATTTTAAACGTATGAGCAATATTCCAAAAACTTCAAGGCAGATAGAAGAAATTCTCACTAAATTGTTTTTCAAAATATACATGGTATCAACGAATATAATTTGTTTTTACGAAATCGGTGAAAAACGTCAATTTTTAATTCAAGGGGGACAACTTATGATATGCAATTGATCATCAGTTGTTGCCGCAGAGGCAGTAAGCCCTTTTTTTTAATTGGAGCTGTCGTTGATTGACGTCTCATTTGAAAGCTTACCATATAGCTTACAATTTGTAATACAATGGTGTATTGATTCTTAAAATCTGTCGATTGCTTTGCAAGATTTTTTTTTTTTGCAAACTACGAAATAAACATGATATTTTAGCAACATACATGTATCCAGCAACAATAGCACACAGTAATAAACTGTCAATTTAACAAAGAAAGTTTATTCTATTGAAGACCGTTTTGATATTTTTATGGGTATAATTTTGATTGGAAACAAGAGCTGCAGCTCTGGAGCTGCAGCTCCAGAGCATATAAAACACATTATAATATTGAATATATTACACCGTCACCTACAAATTTCGTAATTGACTTTTAATTTTACGTTGGACGTAGAAGCTTCGTGAGTTAAAGGTAAATTAACTTTTAATTTGATGTTTAACAGAAACTTATTACTTTGTACCCTAATAAAGTTTTTGTAGTAATTTTTTGTCTGCGAGCGAACGCTCAAGTGTCACTGACAACGTGTATGAAAATTTAATATCACGATATTAGTTTAGGTAAATTTATTTATCAAAATGATGCCTTTCACCCTTTCACCTGGCGAAAACATGATGGAAGTAGACACGATCAATCTCGTTGTATCGCGAGGATAGAATCGATCGCTCCAATCAAAAATTTATTCAAATTCGATCATGCCGAGATAAAAGGCGTTTTGTCTTCCAGCACAACCCCTCGGCACCCTTTCTTGCCCGCCGAGCTCGACGGCGGATGAGATTAGCTCCCACCCCCGGCCCACCCCGTGGCGCCGTGCCGTGGTTTCCGTTTATATTGCGCCTCCGCCGTAAGATTTTTAATAAATCCCCGCAGGTTTCCTGCAGACGTGTGTTATTAGGTGTTAGCAGCGGGACTTCTGTCAATTAGTGTGGAGTCATATAAGCGTCGCTGTCACAAGCAGCCAGGCCATAGACGTCGGCCCCACCGACAGAAGCTCGATACCGTCGAATTGCCTTGGCGCGAATATTTATTATCGACACCTGGAGGCTTTTAAGGATCTCTGATTGAATTAACTGGAAAGATTCGTATAATCTTCGAAACAACGTTATATATCGTACGATCAACAATTATTTCGATAAAAGAAGCCCTTCAGATGTTGGAAGATTAGTTTGAGGTGATGTCCTAAACTGTCTCTCCGTGAATACCATTTCTTGATTTCCAACTCGATCCATATTGTGTACGCTTTCTTCACCATGAGGGCTGCTTCTGTTGATTTGTGATTGCACTTGATCTTCATGAATTTAGGCTTAACTTCATATTTCTTGAACTGTTTGTTGAACCATAAATGGTTGTTACATATTTTGAATTCATCTGAATGACAACAGAGTGAAAGACAACAGACATTTCAATCAAACCAAAGACAATGAAGAACCACCAAACGTAACAGAAGACGAATACCATGACGTACTAAATTGAAAAAAATATGTTGATGCATATTTTAATAAGTGTATCAACTTATTAGTATTAGCATCTGTATATATCTAGAAGTGGATCTAGGAATCGACTGAACAACACAACTGCCATGTGTATACTGTCTTTATTAAACTTCTATGCGTGGTCGTTGTGGTAGGTTAGACAACCTTCTTTACCTCTAAGGCACATACATTACATACATTACATCATTACATCTATATTACATACATCTATTACAGCATCAAAATGAAGTAGACCTTAGATCTCACTCATTAAAATATGCATTTGGCAGATTTCCCGCATCACCTAAAATTTCAGCAGTTTAGAAGAATATCCTGTAAAGTGCTATTCGTTTTAGGTACTGTCTGTGAACGGATGGCCTGATTTACAATCCAGCAGAATTGATGAATATTAAAATACCTCTTGGTTTGTAATGAATTCCGCTAATGTTGAACTGTTGGTGTAAATAAAGCTACCCAATTCACTGATGCCGTTATCTTTTAATTTTATACATGAGAGATCTCGCCTGAAGCCCTATTTTACTCATGTAGTAAGGCTGCAAGAAGATCGGGTGCTCTGGAAAAATTAATGGTCCAGGGAAATCCAGATCCAGAAGGGAATCCCGAAAGGTCGACTGACGAAGACCACGCGAATCACCAACCCGCTGCGTTGCCGGAGTCACAAAAATGGTTGGTCATTTTTTACATGGGGCCATAGATATGGCCCAGTATAGACAGGAATGGAGACCAGCAGTTGAAATGGCTCAGGCATACTGCCACTAAACACTCACGAACGATATAAGTACCGAGGAGAGAGAGTAAGGTTCCTGTAGTAGAAAATTCTATTGTTCGTACTTGCAAAGCACAAGTACTATACATTATAATTTAAGAAAACCTGTTTAGAGGAACCCAATATAGGCGCAGTTTATGTACTTAGAACCCGAAAGAAAAAATCCTACTGTTCGTACTTGCAATAAACAAGTACTGTGTATATTCTATTGTTCGTACTTGCAACAAACAAGTACTGTGTATATTCTATTGTTCGTACTTGCAATGAACAAGTACTGCGTACATTCTATTGTTGGTACTTGCGACAAACAAGTACTGTATATTTTATTGTTCGTACTTGCAACAAACAAGTAAAGTGGGAAAGTGTTAAAGACCAAAGGGCCTCTTTGAAAGTAGAAAACGCACCTTGCATTAGTTCCCACATCAGCCAGAATGATGCATCAATATCCGAACACTAATAATAATACCAACAACAACAGTATGGAGTACCTCCTACGTGTACGCAACCCTTGAAGGATGCCCAAGTATACAAACACATGCTCATTCTTCACCTTTGCAGGGCCAATGAAACCCGCGCATTCTACTCACCAGTGCTGACCCATCGATCTTAATACTTTCCCAACGGCAGCACTGTATATACCTGACCCTATCGTAGAAGCTGACTACCTCCGTTTCAGAGAGGGTTTATGACCAGCCAGAGTCGGTACTTAACCCCTCTGCAAGAAGCCCTGGCGCGCTGCCGCCCGGGAAAGTGTTAAAGACCAAAGGGCCTCTTTGAAAGCAGAAACCGCACCTTGCATTAGTTCCCGCATCAGCCAGAATGATGCAACAATAACCGAACACTAATAATAATACCTACAACACAGTATGGAGTTCCACCTACGTGTACGCAACCCTTGAAGGATGCCCAAGTATACAAACACATGCGCATTCTTCACCTTTGCAGGGCCTATGAAACCCGCGCATTCTACTCACCAGTGTTGACCCATCGATCTTAATGCTTTCCCAACGGCAGCACTGTATATACCTGACCCTATCGTAGAAGCTGACTACCTCCGTTTCAGAGAGGGTTTATGATCAGCCAGAGTCGGTACTTAACCCCTCCGCAAGAAGCCCTGGCGCGCAGCCGCCCGGGAAAGTGTTAAAGACCAAAGGGCCTCTTTGAAAGCAGAAAACGCACCTTGCATTAGTTCCCACATCAGCCAGAATGATGCATCAATATCCGAACACTAATAATAATACCTACAACAACGGTATGGAGTACCTCCTACGTGTACGCAACCCTTGAAGGATGCCCAAGTATACAAACACATGCGCATTCTTCACCTTTGCAGGGCCTATGAAACCCGCGCATTCTACTCACCAGTGTTGACCCATCGATCTTAATACTTTTCCAACGGCAGCACTGTATATACCTGACCCTATCGTAGAAGCTGACTACCTCCGTTTCAGAGAGGGTTTATGATGAGCCAGAGTCGGTACTTAACCCCTCCGCAAGAAGCCCTGGCGCGCTGCCGCCCGGGAAAGTGTTTAAGACCAAAGGGCCTCTTTGAAAGTAGAAAACGCACCTTGCATTAGTTCCCACATCAGCCAGAATGATGCATCAATAACCGAACACTAATAATAATACCAACAACAACAGTACGGAGTACCTCCTACGTGTACGCAACCCTTGAAGGATGCCCAAGTATACAAATACATGCGCATTCTTCACCTTTGCAGGGCCAATGAAACCCGCGCATTCTACTCACCAGTGTTGACCCATCGATCTTAATACTTTCCCAACGGCAGCACTGTATATACCTGACCCTATCGTAGAAGCTGACTACCTCCGTTTCAGAGAGGATTTATGATCAGCCAGAGTCGGTACTTAACCCCTCCGCAAGAAGCCCTGGCGCGCAGCCGCCCGGGAAAGTGTTAAAGACCAAAGGGCCTCTTTGAAAGTAGAAGACGCACCTTGCATTAGTTCCCACATCAGCCAGAATGATGCATCAATAACCGAACACTAATAATAATACCAACAAAAACAGTACGGAGTACCTCCTACGTGTACGCAACCCTTGAAGGATGCCCAAATATACAAATACATGCGCATTCTTCACCTTTGCAGGGCCAATGAAACCCGCGCATTCTACTCACCAGTGTTGACCCATCGATCTTAATACTTTCCCAACGGCAGCACTGTATATACCTGACCCTATCGTAGAAGCTGACTACCTCCGTTTCAGAGAGGGTTTATGATCAGCCAGAGTCTATACTTAACCCCTCCGCAAGAAGCCCTGGCGCGCTGCCGCCCGGGAAAGTGTTTAAGACCAAAGGGCCTCTTTGAAAGTAGAAAACGCACCATGCATTAGTTCCCACATCAGCCAGAATGATGCATCAATAACCGAACACTAATAATAATACCAACAACAACAGTACGGAGTACCTCCTACGTGTACGCAACCCTTGAAGGATGCCCAAGTATACAAATACATGCGCATTCTTCACCTTTGCAGGGCCAATGAAACCCGCGCATTCTACTCACCAGTGTTGACCCATCGATCTTAATACTTTCCCAACGGCAGCACTGTATATACCTGACCCTATCGTAGAAGCTGACTACCTCCGTTCCAGAGAGGGTTTATGATCAGCCAGAGTCGGTACTTAACCCCTCCGCAAGAAGCCCTGGCGCGCAGCCGCCCGGGAAAGTGTTAAAGACCAAAGGGCCTCTTTGAAAGTAGAAAACGCACCTTGCATTAGTTCCCACATCAGCCAGAATGATGCATCAATAACCGAACACTAATAATAATACCAACAAAAACAGTACGGAGTACCTCCTACGTGTACGCAACCCTTGAAGGATGCCCAAATATACAAATACATGCGCATTCTTCACCTTTGCAGGGCCAATGAAACCCGCGCATTCTACTCACCAGTGTTGACCCATCGATCTTAATACTTTCCCAACGGCAGCACTGTATATACCTGACCCTATCGTAGAAGCTGACTACCTCCGTTTCAGAGAGGGTTTATGATCAGCCAGAGTCGGTACTTAACCCCTCCGCAAGAAGCCCTGGCGCGCAGCCGCCCGGGAAAGTGTTAAAGACCAAAGGGCCTCTTTGAAAGTAGAAGACGCACCTTGCATTAGTTCCCACATCAGCCAGAATGATGCATCAATAACCGAACACTAATAATAATACCAACAAAAACAGTACGGAGTACCTCCTACGTGTACGCAACCCTTGAAGGATGCCCAAATATACAAATACATGCGCATTCTTCACCTTTGCAGGGTCAATGAAACCCGCGCATTCTACTCACCAGTGTTGACCCATCGATCTTAATACTTTCCCAACGGCAGCACTGTATATACCTGACCCTATCGTAGAAGCTGACTACCTCCGTTTCAGAGAGGGTTTATGATCAGCCAGAGTCGGTACTTAACCCCTCCGCAAGAAGCCCTGGCGCGCAGCCGCCCGGGAAAGTGTTAAAGACCAAAGGGCCTCTTTGAAAGTAGAAAACGCACCATGCAATAGTTCCCACATCAGCCAGAATGATGCATCAATAACCGAACACTAATAATAATACCAACAACAACAGTACGGAGTACCTCCTACGTGTACGCAACCCTTGAAGGATGCCCAAGTATACAAAAACATGCGCATTCTTCACATTTGCAGGGCCAATGAAACCCGCGCATTCTACTCACCAGTGTTGACCCATCGATCTTAATACTTTCCCAACGGCAGCACTGTATATACCTGACCCTATCGTAGAAGCTGACTACCTCCGTTTCAGAGAGGGTTTATGATCAGCCAGAGTCGGTACGTAACCCCTCCGCAAGAAGCCCTGGCGCGCTGCCACCCGGGAAAATGTTAAAGACCAAAGGGCCTCTTTGAAAGCAGAAAACGCACCTTGCATTAGTTCCCACATCAGCCAGAATGATGCAACAATAACCGAACACTAATAATAATACCAACAACAGTATGGAGTACCACCTACGTGTACGCAACCCTTGAAGGATGCCCAAGTATACAAACACATGCGCATTCTTCACCTTTGCAGGGCCAATGAAACCCGCGCATTCTACTCACCAGTGTTGACCCATCGATCTTAATACTTTCCCAACGGCAGCACTGTATATACCTGACCCTATCGTAGAAGCTGACTACCCCCGTTTCAGAGAGGGTTTATGATCAGACAGAGTCGGTACTTAACCCCTCCGCAAGAAGCCCTAGCGCGCTGACGCCCGGGAAAGTGTTAAAGACCAAAGGGCCTCTTTGAAAGCAGAACACGCACCTTACATTAGTTCCCGCATCAGCCAGAATAATGCATCAACAACCGAACACTAATAATAATACCAAGAACAACAGTATGGAGTACTTCCTACGTCTACGCAACCCTCAAAGGACGGCCCAGGTACATGGACACATTCGCCTTTTTGACCTTGAGCAGAACACGCACCTCGCATTAGTTCTTGCATTAAACAGAATGATGCATCAATAACCGAACACCACACACAATAATAGCAACAACAACAGTTTGGAGTACCACCTACGTCTACGCAACCCTTAAAGGACGGCCCAGGTACATGGACACATTTGCATTCTTGACCTTGAGCAGAACACGCACCTCGCATTAGTTCTTGCATCAAACAGAATGATGCATCAATAACCGAACACCACACACAATAATACCAACAACAACAGTTTGGAGTACCAAGTAGGTCTGCGCAACCCTCAAAGGACGGCCCAGGTACATGGACACATTTGCATTCTTGACCTTGAGCAGAACGCGCACCTCGCATTAGTTCTTGCATCAAACAGAATGATGCATCAATAACCGAACACCACACACAATAATACCAACAACAACAGTTTGGAGTACCACCTACGTCTACACAACCCTAAACGGACGGCCCAGGTCCATGGACACATTTGCATTCTTGACCTTGAGCAGAACACGCACCTCGCATTAGTTCTTGCATCAAACAGAATGATGCATCAATAACCGAACACCACACACAATAATAGCAACAACAGTTTGGAGTACCACCTACGTCTGCGCAACCCTCAAAGGACGGCCCAGGTACATGGACACATTTGCATTCTTGACCTTGAGCAGAACACGCACCTCGCATTAGTTCTTGCATCAGACAGAATGATGCATCAATAACCGAACACCACACACAATAATAGCAACAACCACAGTTTGGAGTACCACCTACGTCTACGCAACCCTCAAATGACGACCCATGTACATGGACACATTCGCCTTTTTGACCTTGAGCAGAACACGCACCTCGCATTAGTTCTTGCATCAAACAGAATGATGCATCAATAACCGAACACCACACACAATAATACCATCAACAACAGTATGGAGTACCACCTACGTCTGCGCAACCCTCAAAGGACGGCCCAGGTACATGGACACATTCGCCTTTTTGACCTTGAGCAGAACACGCACCTCGCATTAGTTCTTGCATCAAACAGAATGGTGCATCAATAACCGAACACCACACACAATAATACCAACAACAACAGTTTGGAGTACCACCAACGTCTACGTAACCCTCAAAGGACGGCCCAGGTACATGGACACATTTGCATTCTTGACCTTGAGCAGAACACGCACCTCGCATTAGTTCTTGCATCAAACAGAATGATGCATCAATAACCGAACACCACACACAATAATACCAACAACAACAGTTTGGAGTACCACCTACGTCTACGCAACCCTCAAAGGACGGCCCAGGTACATGGACACATTTGCATTCTTGACCTTGAGCAGAACACGCACCTCGCATTAGTTCTTGCATCAAACAGAATGATGCATCAATAACCGAACACCACACACAATAATAGCAACAACTACAGTTTGGAGTACCACCTACGTCTACGCAACCCTCAAAGGACGACCCAGGTACATGGACACATTCGCCTTTTTGACCTTGAGCAGAACACGCATCTCGCATTAGTTCTTGCATCAAACAGAATGATGCATCAATAACCGAACACCACACACAATAATAGCAACAACAACAATTTGGAGTACCACCTACGTCTACGCAACCCTCAAAGGACAGCCCAGGTTCATGGACACATTTGCATTCTTGACCTTGAGCAGAACACGCACCTCGCATTAGTTCTTGCATCAAACAGAATGATGCATCAATAACCGAACACCACACACAATAATAGCAACAACTACAGTTTGGAGTACCACCTACGTCTACGCAACCCTCAAAGGACGACCCAGGTACATGGACACATTCGCCTTTTTGACCTTGAGCAGAACACGCATCTCGCATTAGTTCTTGCATCAAACAGAATGATGCATCAATAACCGAACACCACACACAATAATAGCAACAACAACAATTTGGAGTACCACCTACGTCTACGCAACCCTCAAAGGACAGCCCAGGTTCATGGACACATTTGCATTCTTGACCTTGAGCAGAACACGCACCTCGCATTAGTTCTTGCATCAAACAGAATGATGCATCAATAACCGAACACCACACACAATAATAGCAACAACTACAGTTTGGAGTACCACCTACGTCTACGCAACCCTCAAAGGACGACCCAGGTACATGGACACATTCGCCTTTTTGACCTTGAGCAGAACACGCATCTCGCATTAGTTCTTGCATCAAACAGAATGATGCATCAATAACCGAACACCACACACAATAATAGCAACAACAACAATTTGGAGTACCACCTACGTCTACGCAACCCTCAAAGGACGGCCCAGGTACATGGACACATTTGCATTCTTGACCTTGAGCAGAACACGCACCTCGCATTAGTTCTTGCATCAAACAGAATGATGCATCAATAACCGAACACCACACACAATAATAGCAACAACTACAGTTTGGAGTACCACCTACGTCTACGCAACCCTCAAAGGACGACCCAGGTACATGGACACATTCGCCTTTTTGACCTTGAGCAGAACACGCATCTCGCATTAGTTCTTGCATCAAACAGAATGATGCATCAATAACCGAACACCACACACAATAATACCAACAACAACAGTTTGGAGTACCACCTACGTCTACGCAACCCTCAAAGGACGGCCCAGGTACATGGACACATTTGCATTCTTGACCTTGAGCAGAACGCGCACCTCGCATTAGTTCTTGCATCAAACAGAATGATGCATCAATAACCGAACACCACACACAATAATAGCAACAACTACAGTTTGGAGTACCACCTACGTCTACGCAACCCTCAAAGGACGACCCAGGTACATGGACACATTCGCCTTTTTGACCTTGAGCAGAACACGCATCTCGCATTAGTTCTTGCATCAAACAGAATGATGCATCAATAACCGAACACCACACACAATAATAGCAACAACAACAATTTGGAGTACCACCTACGTCTACGCAACCCTCAAAGGACAGCCCAGGTTCATGGACACATTTGCATTCTTGACCTTGAGCAGAACACGCACCTCGCATTAGTTCTTGCATCAAACAGAATGATGCATCAATAACCGAACACCACACACAATAATACCAACAACAACAGTATGGAGTACCACCTACGTCTACGCAACCCTCAAAGGACGGCCCAGGTACATGGACACATTTGCATTCTTGACCTTGAGCAGAACGCGCACCTCGCATTAGTTCTTGCATCAAACAGAATGATGCATCAATAACCGAACACCACACACAATAATACCAACAACAACAGTTTGGAGTACCACCTACGTCTACGCAACCCTAAATGGACGGCCCAGGTACATGGACACATTTGCATTCTTGACCTTGAGCAGAACACGCACCTCGCATTAGTTCTTGCATCAAACAGAATGATGCATCAATAACCGAACACCACACACAATAATAGCAACAACAGTTTGGAGTACCACCTACGTCTACGCAACCCTCAAAGGACGGCCCAGGTACATGGACATATTTGCATTGTTGACCTTGAGCAGAACACGCACCTCGCATTAGTTCTTGCATCAAACAGAATGATGCATCAATAACCGAACACCACACACAATAATACCAACAGCAACAGTTTGGAGTACCACCTACGTCTACGCAACCCTCAAAGGCCGGCCCAGGTACATGGACACATTTGCATTCTTGACCTTGAGCAGAACACGCACCTCGCATTAGTTCTTGCATCAAACAGAATGATGCATCAATAACCGAACACCACACACAATAATAGCAACAACAACAGTTTGGAGTACCACCTACGTCTACGCAACCCTCAAAGGACGGCCCAAGTACATGGACACATTTGCATTCTTGACCTTGAGCAGAACACGCACCTCGCATTAGTTCTTGCATCAAACAGAATGATGCATCAATAACCGAACACCACACACAATAATAGCAACAACTACAGTTTGGAGTACCACCTACGTCTACGCAACCCTCAAAGGACGACCCAGGTACATGGACACATTCGCCTTTTTGACCTTGAGCAGAACACGCATCTCGCATTAGTTCTTGCATCAAACAGAATGATGCATCAATAACCGAACACCACACACAATAATAGCAACAACAACAGTTTGGAGTACCACCTACGTCTACGCAACCCTCAAAGGACAGCCCAGGTACATGGACACATTTGCATTATTGACCTTGAGCAGAACACGCACCTCGCATTAATTCTTGCATCAAACAGAATGATGCATCATTAACCGAACACCACACACAATAATAGCAACAACAACAGTTTGGAGTACCACCTACGTCTACGCAACCCTCAAAGGATGGCCCAGGTACATAGACACATTCGCCTTTTTGACCTTGAGCAGAACACGCACCTCGCATTAATTCTTGCATCAAACAGAATGATGCATCAATAACCGAACACCACACACAATAATAGCAACAACAACAGTTTGGAGTACCACCTACGTCTACGCAACCCTCAAAGGACGGCCCAGGTACATGGACACATTTGCATTCTTGACCTTGAGCAGAACACGCACCTCGCATTAGTTCTTGCATAAAACAGAATGATGCATCAATAACCGAACACCACACACAATAATACCAACAACAACAGTTTGGAGTACCACCTACGTCTACGCAACCCTTAAAGGACGGCCCAGGTACATGGACACATTTGCATTCTTGACCTTGAGCAGAACACGCACCTCGCATTAGTTCTTGCATCAAACAGAATGATGCATCAATAACCGAACACCACACACAATAATAGCAACAACAACAGTTTGGAGTACCACCTACGTCTACGCAACCCTAAAAGGACGGCCAAGGTACATGGACACATTTGCATTCTTGACCTTGAGCAGAACACGCACCTCGCATTAGTTCTTGCATCAAACAGTATGATGCATCAATAACCGAACACCACACACAATAATGGCAACAACAACAGTTTGGAGTACCACCTACGTCTACGCAACCCTCAAAGGACGGCCCAGGTACATGGACACATTCGCCTTTTTGACCTTGTGCAGAACACGCACCTCGCATTAGTTCTTGCATCAAACAGAAAGATGCATCAATAACCGAACACCACACACAATAATACCAACAACAACAGTTTAAAGTACCACCTACGTCTACGCAACCCTCAAAGGACGGCCCAGGTACATGGACGCATTTGCATTCTTGACCTTGAGCAGAACACGCACCTCGCATTAGTTGTTGCATCAAACAGAATGATGCATCAATAACCGAACATCACACACAATAATCGCAACAACAACAGTTTGGAGTACCACCTACGTCTACGCAACCCTCAAAGGACGGCCCAGGTACATGGACACATTCGCCTTTTTGACCTTGAGCAGAACACGCACCTCGCATTAGTTCTTGCATCAAACAGAATGATGCATCAATAACCGAACACCACACACAATAATACCAACAACAACAGTTTGGAGTACCACCTACGTCTACGCAACCCTCAAAGGACGACCCAGGTACATGGACACATTCGCCTTTTTGACCTTGAGCAGAACACGCACCTCGCATTAGTTCTTGCATCAAACAGAATGATGCATCAATAACCGAACACCACACACAATAATACCAACAACAACAGTTTGGAGTACCACCTACGTCTACGCAATCCTCAAAGGTCGGCCCAGGTACATGGACACATTTGCATTCTTGACCTTGAGCAGAACACGCACCTCGCATTAGTTCTTGCATCAAACAGAATGATGCATCAATAACCGAACACCACAAACAATAATAGCAACAACAACAGTTTGGAGTACCACCTACGTCTACGCAACCCTTAAAGGACGGCCCAGGTACATGGACACATTTGCATTCTTGACCTTGAGCAGAACACGCACCTCGCATTAGTTCTTGCATCAAACAGAATGATGCATCAATAACCGAACACCACAAACAATAATAGCAACAACAACAGTTTGGAGTACCACCTACGTCTACGCAACCCTAAAAGGACGGCCAAGGTACATGGACACATTTGCATTCTTGACCTTGAGCAGAACACGCACCTCGCATTAGTTCTTGCATCAAACAGTATGATGCATCAATAACCGAACACCACACACAATAATGGCAACAACAACAGTTTGGAGTACCACCTACGTCTACGCAACCCTCAAAGGACGGCCCAGGTACATGGACACATTCGCCTTTTTGACCTTGTGCAGAACACGCACCTCGCATTAGTTCTTGCATCAAACAGAAAGATGCATCAATAACCGAACACCACACACAATAATACCAACAACAACAGTTTAAAGTACCACCTACGTCTACGCAACCCTCAAAGGACGGCCCAGGTACATGGACGCATTTGCATTCTTGACCTTGAGCAGAACACGCACCTCGCATTAGTTGTTGCATCAAACAGAATGATGCATCAATAACCGAACATCACACACAATAATCGCAACAACAACAGTTTGGAGTACCACCTACGTCTACGCAACCCTCAAAGGACGGCCCAGGTACATGGACACATTCGCCTTTTTGACCTTGAGCAGAACACGCACCTCGCATTAGTTCTTGCATCAAACAGAATGATGCATCAATAACCGAACACCACACACAATAATACCAACAACAACAGTTTGGAGTACCACCTACGTCTACGCAACCCTCAAAGGACGGCCCAGGTACATGGACACATTTTCATTCTTGACCTTGAGCAGAACACGCACCTCGCATTAGTTTCCGCATCAGACAGAATGATGCTTCAATAACCGAACACCTTGGATTTTTTATTTCAATTAGGAGTCGCCATTTTTGGCCTGGTAATAAAACGTGAATCACCCGGTATATATCTGTAACATAAATAATGCTTTTTTAATTTTTAAATGTGATTTTATTTAAATATATTTGCATATATATATTTGAAATGTTGGGGCATGTTTTTTAAATTTTGCGTGCATATATATGCGCATATTTTCGTCTTTTTTCGTGCATATTTGTCCGTGCTTTACTTATGAGCAACATTGCCTAGGTGATTTAAAATGGATTGACCCTAATATGACATTTTTTACTTAAAATCATCCATACTGCAACCTCCCAAAATATTTGCACTTCCTCCTGAAACACTCTGTATAAAATTGAAATTGTGATTCAAAATATGATATTGTGTTTATGAAAATTTAGACACTGGTAGATGATTTTACACTGTCATGTTATATTTTTCTATTCCCACATTAATAAGTTGTCAATTACATACTTCTGGTAGTAAATCAGTTATATCGTAACAGTGTTATATAATGAAATTCACTAGTGTTATGTAATAAATATACAGGGTGGCCCACCTATCCTCGCTCGGACCATTGCTGCTAGACTAATGAAAATTGAGGAAAACACCTGATTGGAAATTATTGGAAACTTTACGTGCTACTTTTTAAAATTATTTTCGAGTAAACAATTGTGTTATACAATGAGTTGCACTTCACAAAAATATTGAAGTTCATACAGTTCATCATATAAAAGTTACAGACTAAACTTATGTTTTTGTAAATGGATCCCCTGTATATTCTTCGATTTTTAGAATCTGCTTTATGTGGGCTTCACAAATCATCTTTATTTTTTGAGATCAGATGCAACGTTGCCAAGTTATTCACATTTTAATCAAATTTAACGAAAAATCATGGACGTGAAAATAAATTCAACAAAACCTTGTTACAAGAGATCAATGAAAGAATCTGCGTATGCAAGTACCCAAGCAATGTGCCAAAACATACATAATATTTTGAGTCACGTAGAATACACAAGGTGTTCTGAAACAACGATATAATTTTGCTATTTTCAATTGACTAAAACTTTTTTTTTCAAAACACCCTGTATCATCATATTTTTAGTGCATATCTAATGAGCTATTCAATGATAGCATATAGACAAAAATCTAATAATACTTTTTAATAGCTAACATGCTCTTTTATTACAATGACCTAGGAGGACCTAGGATACAATTTTACTATTTTCAAACGGCTAAAACTTTTTTTTTTCAAATGGAACACCTTGTATATAGCTTTATATTCTGAGTGCTCATCTAATGAGCTATTCAATGGTAGCAAATGGTAGTAATGGGAGCATATTCTATTACAATTTGCATTTATAATCTAATAATACTTTAATTAGGTAAATAACGATCAATATCAATAAGTTTTAACCATTTGAAAATAGCAAAATTCGATCGTTGTTTCAGAACACCCTGTGTATTCAACGTGACTCCAAATATTATGTGTGCTTTGGCACATTGCTTGGGTACTTGCATACCAAAATTTTTTCAATGATCTTTTCTAATAAGGTTTTGTTGAATTTTTTTCCACGTGAATGATTTGTTGTTAAATTTGATTAAAATGTGAATAACTTGGTAACATTGTATCTAATCCCTAAATATAGAAATGATTTGTGAAGCCCACATGAAGCAGATTCCAAAAATGAAAGAATATACAGGGTGTTCTATTTAAAAATGTGACCAAATGTTGTGTCCCGGATTTATAGTACACTCTGTACACTCGAAAATGATTTCAAAAAGTAGCACATCAAGTGTCCAATTGCTTCCAATCAGATGTTTTCCTTAATTTTCATTCGTCTAGCAGCAATGGTCCGAGCGAGGATAGGTGGGCCACCCTGTATATCACAAACTATCACATAGTAAAGGTAGAAACAATCTTAATGAATAATACCTTGTATTTATAACAAATTATTCATTTTTTTAATAAGATAGTTGCTGCAAGCACTGGCTTCAAATCAGATTTTTTCCTCAATTTTCATTAGTCTGGTAGCAATGGTCCGAGCGAGGACAAGTGGGCCCCCCTGTATATCACAAATTACCACATAGTAAAGGTAGAAACCTTAATTAATAATACATTGTATTTATAACAATTGTTCTTTTTTTTCTTTTAATAAGATAGTTGCTTCAAGCACTGGTTAATTTTATTATATACGTGCGAATTGGGTTGCCTATATCAATTAAAACTTTGTGTCACAATTTTGGTGATACATATCTATCTATTACTTCTTTATTAGATTAAAATCAATAATCATTCATCTGTAATTCAAGTATTCATCTATTTGATGTGAGCAAAACGGAAGTTGTCTTGATTGTATGAATAATAGTGTCTAAAATTTTAAACCAACTGGAAGTACATTACTATGAACTACGCACTGAAACGTTATGCGTTAAGGGATTATTGATTGAGTATATCCTTTTATGTGTGCAAAAGTACAATACATTGCTATTCAAAGCAATATTATTATAAATTTTGTAGTTATTTAAAATACAGTTAGTAGCGCCATACAACGGTAAGCGCTTGAACTGCTTAGTCAATAAAAGCAGCTCTCAGCACTACTGGCGCCATCTATACGTGAAGCATTGAAACGTGACCGGAAACGGTGTAATTTTTATCCACCGACAATTCAATTAGCCGCAATCAGCGCAATAAAGCATATTAACGGCATAATAACGTTAAACGCTCTAATCAGGAATGCATTCGACACGCACACGGCGGGCAACTGCAGAGCATAATTCAGGCGTGCCAGTTGGAATGCGATAATTCTTGGCAGCCTCATAATCGGACGAAAATAGTGCGGAATTTAAAATTATCCACTTAGAACACAAAAGCGACTTCGTTGCGAGCCTATCAATTGACGGTAGCGTATCGACCCGCTATTATCGGTGGAAAAGTGCATCCACGTGATCGGTGTGTGACACAAAAAGCGCGTTATCACGATTTTAGGAGCCGCGCATGCATGCCATTGCGCGATTCTATTAGAATAAATCATTGCAGGTCATAGTTCAAAGCACTGCATAGTTCTATTATTAAAACCGAGCTGCACCACAAATATATTATGATCATATGATTAATGTTTGTTTCCAATCATTGGTATAAAATTATAATGATGGTAGTTTGTAATAATGCAATTGTTTGTTATAAGTTATTTTCGAAATCGTTTTTTGTGTAATAAAAATGTGAGATTCAAAAGAGCGCTCGCGTTCGAAAAGTTGGCAGCTACGTCATCCCAATGGTTGCAATATCGCCCGTTTCATCGATACAATTTCACGGTTTAGAGCCCAATTTTCAGGTGCAATTGGGTGTCGTTACTTTCCAATCGGCTTGACCCAGTGGGGTCGTTCAATTGGAAATCCACCGTCCGAGCGGGCCGCAAAAAACGTTTTACGTCCTCTCCGGTGGGGAATTACGTAACATTGGTGTGGCAACACTGCGGCGGTGGCAGTGTCGCTCAACATGGCCGAATTAAGACAACGTAAACATTTGGATCCCTCGAAAACGTCCACGGTTGAAGGTAAGTGATTTGATTATTATCTCGGGGGCCTCGGCGGCGACCGCCGCAGCCCCGGCCGCCCCTCAGGCGCTCCAGATCGCGCCCGCGGGGCTCCGTTGGCCCCGCCAGGCCGCCGAAGAGACCCCAAACTGTCAAATCATTCAAAAACTACGTCTCATCGCACGCGCTCCACCGTATGCTCGCCCCGCAGCATCCCTGAGCCCCCCGGGGGCAGGAGGGCGACGGCACCGCAGCCCCCGGGCGCCGCCGCGGCCCCCGCCATCCGCCCCCAATGCGCTAACACCCCCGAAATACGGGGATTTGACATCTGTCAGGGAGACAAAAAAAACACTTCGCCTGAGGTCATTGGGCAAAATGAACCTTCATGTGTGTTGCTCTTTTTTGTCCGTAATTACGACGGCAAAAAGCAGCTCAGACAACATCTCAGGGCTGGATCTCTTACAAACCTGTTGGGGGACGGCTCTGCAGCTCCAAACAGCCAGGATTTTGTGAGATAAATAGGTTTTAATGCCTCTTTCCTAAAGAGGACCCCCAAGGTTGCACTGCCTGATGATGACCCAATGACTAAGAACTGAGTCTGATCTCATTCATAATTCACATTATTATCCTTAGACGGCTTACAAATTTAGAAACAAGCAAACAATCAAATCCATTTATTATTTAATATCTTCATGCACCTGTCGGTTAATTGGTTGTTATTGTTTTCAAATATCTCCCTTCATTTAGTAATTTAAGTTGGCATAACATATAACATTACTCATTGATTCATCTTTGATCAGATTGTAATAATTATTGATATAAGATTGTAAATAAGATCAAGTGTTTTGCATAACAAAAAAAAATATATATTTCACAAAATTTTACAACATCATAACACAGATTGCACACTGTTAGCATTTGTTGCATGCAATTTCACGGCAATAATACCTTTTCAACTTCAAATTGGAACAAAAACAATTTCAAATTGGGAATTCATTTCAAATTCGAAACAAACAACTACAAATTTAGAACAAAGAAGTTCAAAATGGGAACAAACAATTGCAAATTTAGCATGCTGCAAACAAACAAAAATCAAACAATTTGCCGTAAACAAATAAGAAAAGCATTAAGTGCCATCTCGTGGTGAAATCCAATTGCCCGTATATTTTATTAAATTTGTCATTATTTTTTTCTTAATCTTGCATGTGCTCTGCATCCTTATAAATGAAAAATACCATATATCAAAAACTCGCTGACAATATTAAGAAGCAACTTTGTGCATTGTACAGAGCGCTCAAGAAAGTGGTGTCAACTTTTCCAACTAGTTGCAATGAAATAATGACAAGTACAGATCATCCATTATAGATATGAACTGTCAAATTCAAGGTCGGCCAAAATGTCACATTGTATAATAATTTTGACAAGTGTACTCATAAAAAACTAGTAACACATGTGTCATTGATGTCAACATGTGTTTTAAGATTATGAGAGCTTAATGAATAATCATATTAATATTGCCGCCAAAATGAAATAGTTAAAATACCCACTGGCGTTCCTAG
This sequence comes from Othius punctulatus, assembly GCA_951805005.1. Lineage (NCBI taxonomy): Eukaryota > Metazoa > Arthropoda > Insecta > Coleoptera > Staphylinidae > Othius > Othius punctulatus. The sequence goes on along the minus strand of OX638139.1, from coordinate 103,711,607 downwards.
TAAATTTATCAATAATGCCAACTCAATGTCAATGACATTGTGCCAATGTCTGGCACAATTGCCAGACAATTCATATCTGTAATGGATTTAGTTTAATAACCTTTGACAAAACCTACCTAAATTATTTGCTTGCATCCTAGGAAACATTTCAGCAACATAGCAAGACATTTGATTTGCATCTTGAACAGTGTAATCTATTAGTATCCAGAGTAAAAGTTGGCACCAGTTTCTTGAACACTATGTATAATAATAACGACGATTGGAAACTCGGAACAACGTGTAAAAGCACAACAATGTACAGATTGTCCATTATAGATATGAATTCTCAAATTCAAGGTCGGCCAAAATGTCACATTGTATAATAATTTTGACAGTGTACTTGTAAAAAACTAGTAACAAATATGTCATTGCTGTCAACATGTTTTATTTTAAATTAACTTAAAATTTAATATATTAAATAACAAATTTCTAAATTTATACAAAATGAATAACTACATAAATAAATAATTAATATTCCTTGTTATTGTTTATTATTGTTAATAAATATGTATTATTATTATTATGTGTTTTGAGGTTATGAGACCTATTAGTTTTTAATCATCTAAGTTGGTTTAATTTGCCGCCAAAATTAAATACGTAAAATACCCATTGGCGTTCCTAGTAACTTTATCAATAATGCCAACTTAATTGCACTTTGACATATCTATAATGGATTTAGTTTAAAGAAGTCTGATAAGTTGTCACTGCAATTTGACGCAACACATTTCGGTAGTGCCACAGCAACAACATGAAATACACTAAGAACCTATTGCAGGAAATACAAACCATCCCCAACCTTTTTGGATCACCCTATATAGGGAATATGGGTTTTATTTACCACGAAATTAGAAGAGAAGCCTTCAAGAAACCACACGCGAAAGAATTTTCATGACATTGCCTTCAGAATGCTTAAAATATGTCAACAGTAATAATGGTAATTGATAGTGCTACTTGTCAAAATATGTCAACAGTTATATTGGTCATTGATAGTGCTACTTGTCATGCTTCAATTGAAGAAGTACAAGAAAAATAATTTGTTGGCCACTGATTACTCAGACTTGCTTCATACAATGCTTCAATGGGTTGATTTGCCATGAAATAATTAAAAGAATAGCCTTCAATAAACCACACGCAAAAGAATTTTCATGACATTGCCTTCAGAATGCTTAAAATATGTCAACAGTAATAATGGTAATTGCTAGTGCTACTTTTCAAAATATGTCAACCGTTATATTGGTCATTGATAGTGCTACTTGTCATGCTTCAATTGAAGAAGTTGTACAAGAAAATTAATTTGTTTGCCACTGATTACTCAGACTTGCTTCATACAATGCTTCAATGGGTTTGATTTGCCATGAAATAATTAGAAGAGATGCCTTTAAGAAACCAGACGCAGAAGAATTTGCGTGATGTTGCCTTCAGAATGCTTAAAATATGTCAACTGTAATAATGGTAATTGATAGTGCTACTTGTCAAAATGTGTCAACAGTTATATTGGTCATTGATAGTGCTACTTGTCATGCTCCATTTGAAGAAATTGTACAAGAAAATTAATTTGTTGGCCACTGATTACTCTGACTTGCTTCATACAATGCTTCAATGGGTTTGATTTGCCATGAAATAATTAGAAGAGGTGCCTTCAAGAAACCAGACGCGAAATAATTTGCGGACATTGCCTTCAGAATGCTTAAAATATGTCAACAGTTATATTGGTAATTGATAGTGCTACTTATCATGCTCCATTTGAAGAAGTTGTACAAGAAAATTAATTTGTTGGCACTGATCCCTCAAACTTGCTTCATACAATGCAATGTTTAATGCTATTGAACATGCTTGGTCAAGCACATAAGCTGACGTTAAAACAGATTTAACCGTTCAAATGCCATTCTAGTTGATGAAGACAGAGCAAATATTACTCAAACGGAGTATCGTCTACAACTGGGAGAAACCATTATAATTGAAAATATAAGGAACCTGACAATTGAAATGTTTATTTCAGAAACCCATCAACAGTCATTTTTATGGATATTTTTTTGTTGCGGAAAACGGTATATCAGCAGTCAGAACGCATATTTTTCTGCATTGTCCCTTTAAGGGTGTTGCAGATCTGTCGAAATATGTTTTTAGTTAAAAAAAAATCTTTAAATATTTAATTTTAGAAAAAAGTTTCTTACAAAATCTTTCTAAATGATTGATTCGCTTATGTTGCATTTAATTATTTTATATCATTAATAATAAAAGAGATGATTAATTAAAATTAATTAAACTAATTAATCTGGTTTAATAGAGATTAGAGATCGGATTTAAGTAAATTTTTTAGTTACTTCTAAAAATAAAGCAAAAAAACACTTTTTATATAGAAATAATATACTTTTTTAATTACGTAGAGAATAGAGAATATTTTTCTATATAAAAATAGGGTTTTTTTTTGCTTATGTTTAGAAGTAACTAACAAATTTACTTAAATCCGATCTTTAATCTCTATTAAATCAGATTAATTAGTTTAATTAATTTTAATTAATCATCTCTTTTATTATTAATGATATAAAATAATTAAATGCAATAGGAATATATAAATAACTAAAAAAATTACTTAAATAATATTTTTTTTAAAATAATGCTCCATTCTCTATTTTCCAACAATCCATCCAATTGTTGAGGGAGACACAAAATAATCGAACAATAGAATTTACGATCTTGTGTACAAGTCTCTTCGACCGAAAATTTTACTTCCCGGCCTTGCCATTGCCTCTCAAGTTTTTTCTCTGGTCCATCCGGAGAGCAGCCTTAACTGATATTCCTTTTTACCGGATATTTTATTGAAATATATGAAATATGAAAAGATATAGTGTTTGTCAATGTTTCGCGAAAATTGAAAAATTACACCTAACGGGTTTCTGAAATAAACGTTTCAATTGCTCAATACACCAAATACATCACTTATATTCAAAGATCCTGATGCATTAAATATGATGGCCGTTAACTTTTCAAGTTTAAAGGAACTTTTACATAATTTGCTAATTTTCAAATAAATTATCAGATAATTAACATAAGTTAAAGGTATTAACGTTCTGTATTAATAATTTACATGTATAAATGTAACGAGTCTAGAGCTGTAGGATTTATTGCAAACAACGTCTGATAACATTACAAATTTTTGCATAATGCATGAAACGTTATCATGTAATTGACAAACGTTGTCTAGATGCTTTAATACAGGGTGTTTTTATCTCGATAGCATGTTCTAACTACTGACTCAAGAATATATGAACAAGTACATGCCCACATTTGTTTTTTCTTATGAGGGGTATTTCAAGACGAACATTTAATGTTTTTCACAGATCATTATGCTGTGAATTATTGTAAACAAATTCTAATAAATCACTCTCTTTATTAGTAACGAGTATTCCGAGCAAAAATGTTCATACACACATGTGTTTATTTCTCAGTGGGCAATTGGACGAATTAAAAAAAATATTTTTGCAATACAGGGTGTTTAATTTTTAATTTTTATTTTTGTTTTGTTATTTGGACATTCGGATTAGCGGTCGTTCGCATTACAGGAGTTCGGATTATCGACGCTCTACTGTATCTAATAAATATGCCTGGAATTAATTTTCAAAAACGAGTTTCAATTGTGAAAAGATTGTATCAATTCCAAGTATAACATACAAATAACAGGTTTATTATAAATTTCAAAACTGATGACACCGGCACTAACGACATGAAAATAGAAATATATTACAGATGCCTGTTCTAAATGTTAGCTTAGTTGCCAGATTTACTTATTTTTTTACCCTAAAATAAGCGCTGTGGTCTGGCATGAACCGTATGACTCCCCTGAATCGAATGAGACTATCGGCATCGAGATTGGACTGTTCGTTTAGAAGTTAAATTTTAAGTGCTTTAATTTGAAACACCCTGTAGTGTTTATATATTTTTTTAAGATTAAAAAAAGATTTGGGCATCAAAATTATTTGCTATTATTCTTCTTTCTAGGAACTCTTTTATAATTGAAAATATTAATAATCCCATCTGTATGCACTTTTTACTCAAAATAATCGATACTACTGCAAGCTGCCAGTATATTTATTGTTCCTCTCGAAACACCAAATTGTGTATAATTTGCGAATAATCGTATAATAAATTGGGCGCCCCTGATCTAGAAGTTCAATGAAACGTAACATTGACTGCGAGTAACCTCTGCATTAACACATAAAAAACCTTGTCCCGCTCATCTTGGCCCACAGGTATTTGGAGAGCATTGACCTCATCAAGGATTGATTCGTGAAACCTTGAAATTTACAAACGAGCCGAGTATTTTAAGGAATCCTTAAATGATCAAAGCAATGTTTTAAATTTTTGTCTAGATTTTTTCTTTTAAAAAGAGATAACAGTCTTTATTAGGCTATTGGCTTTGTCTATAAATTATCAAGGGTATAATATAACATATATTATTAAGCAGGGTATAATAGGTATGTAATAGACAGGGTATTGAGGGTATAATATTTATGTAATAGGCAGGGTATTCAGGGTATAATAGGTATATAATTGGCAGGGTGTTGAGGGTATAATAGTCTCGAAAATGAAAAATAATTAGCAATAAGTGCTAATTTTAAAATAAAAACCACAAAAATTGCAAAAATTACAGTATTTTTAATATTCCGTGAAATCATCCAAATTTTTGGAATCAGCTATAAAAAAATGTGGGATTTAAAATAAAACTGGAAACTACAAAATCGGTAGGCATATGGTAATCTCATTTTAAAACTTGTTATTGCTATATAATCAATTTGTAATGTACGTAACAGCTGCGGTATTTATAGCCAAGTTTAGTCACAGTGTAGAAAGCTCATTTTCACGCTATTTTATTACCTGTTAACACATTATACAGCACCTGTCAGTCATGTTATTTGTGCCAAAGGTGAGATATGAAGTGTTTTTCTAATTCCAATGGCCCTATTCTGTTTATATTTCAATGGTGATGTTAGCTAAGAGGGTTGCTAAAATCACTTTCTAACCAATCAACCGCGAGTTTTCAAATGTCTCAGTACATGATGGTCAAAAAAATGATTTAACACCGCCATTAGCAACGTCACTATTAAACTATGTATAGAATAGGGCCATTAGCCTAAACATTTGGTACACAAAAACCACAGAAATACATTTTACAATAAAATAATACAACAATAAATACAATACAAGTACCACCGACATAATTCATAATCACTATGCTCAGTAAAAACATATCTATCGACACATACTTGACTATACATGACGACACAACTTCATATAAGCAACAAGTTACAACCAAATATTTCTGTTTGCTAACCATCCTTGGTGTGCAATAAGGTAAATTCATAATTCATAATTATCGATCAGTAAAGACACATCTGTCAACACATAAACTGCTTATAAGTAACTATTTACAACAAAATATTTGTGTTTGCTAACCATTATTGGTGCGCACTAACGTAAATTTCTCACTTGTCACTAAAGTGTTTTTGAAAAATATGTTGTAAACATCGTTAAAAATTCAAATCTGTGCCTTGGCCTGCATTAAAGAGTAATGCTTATCTTGTTGCATTTTAACCTAAAATCAAATCAACGCAGATTTTTATGTCATTCAGAAGATAAGATATTGAGCAAACAAATGAATATACCTTATCTTTTATTTCATAGTAGCAACTGGACAAATCCTAAGCGACAAAATGCTCTCCACTTATTTGTTTAAATGTTCAACACGTGTACTTGACATTGAGTGCTTGTAAAATATTGATTTATCTATATTTGTATAAGATTAAAGATTGCAAATTTTTAATAGAAGTTCATTATCAGTGCGATATTAATAAAGAGGAGATAATTTTTAGATTACCGACTTTGGCATTGTGTTTTCCAATGTGCATACTTTGCCTTGTTCGGATATTAGTTCCTTATTAGTGCCGTACCTATATTATTAATATGGCTGTAGATCAACACCAAGTTGGCGACTGCAGGAAGTTTGAATCGTCAATTAATATCTTATCATCTTCATCCGACGAAGAAGAAATTAATGTTTGTGTCCAGAATGGAAATAAGAAAGGTACTGTTTCGCTTTCAAAACGCTTTTGACAGCATCAACATAACCTTCAAAAGCAACCGGGCAATAATGTCAACACTTAATGTATACAATTATTAACCAATCATCGTGTGTCCAATTAGTCCAATCACTTCCAATTACTTGTGTACTCTGCATTTTATAATCTTACGTCGTTCATATTAGCCTTCAAATTTGACATGGACGCCTGCAGTTAATACCATCTTATTCACTGAAACCGAGTATTTTTTCTGTGGAGAATTTTTGTAATGTACTCAACGTTAAATGCAATAATTAACAAGCTACTTCTGCTACTTTTTAATATTAGCAACACACGCTGTAATTGCAACTGATTGCATCAAAGGAAATTAACCATCGATTAGAGCTAATCGAAGGTCGTAAGGTCATGCCAGTCTTTAAAAAATCATTTGGCTGTACATGTAGTATTTCACACAATGCTGTTTTGTAGCATATTTTATGGCTTGGAACGAATCCAATATTTAGTCGTAATACTTCATGATTAATCGACTAAACACATTTTAAGCTCATATATATTCTTCTGCTCAACATAACGATAAAATACGGTTTTAGAACTGCAAACTTTTACGCTATATTAAAACATTTATGAGTAATTAAAATTGGTTTGTGTGTCCCAAAATAATTACCTGTTGATGTGACTTGGAACACCTGTATTACATTGGTATTTGCATACATATATGTTGTAAACAATCGTAATGATTCATGTTGAGCTTCCAGCCAAAAGTGTTGCTGGCATGATGCGTTAGCCTTGTTATCAAATACAAAGAAATAAGTGTTGTAATGTCAAGTTGGACATCCCATTTAGACCGCTTGAGGTTAATGAGAGCTTGACCTCGGCATATGGCTGATACATTGAGTAATTAGTGATGATTAGTGTAAAGCGTTGACCTGCGTATAGGAATTTAAATTGCCCACAATGCTAAAATTATAATAAGGTAGGTCTAATCAAGGGCAGGGTTATTTAATGCCTTGTACAAATAATACCAACTTTAAATATTCTAATTTGTTTAAAAATTCGAATTAAAAATTACCTACTCAAACACTACGCTTTGACAATGCTATGACTATGCGTATTTCAACAGTGTATTGATGATGTTGAAAGTTCACATAGCGATAACATTGCGCTCAGTGTAACGTTGTGTCGCGTAAGAAATCTATGAATCAGCATGTAATCACTTATAGAGGAACTTTCATGAATTTTCTTTAAAATTTAAATTTTCACTTTTTACTTAACTTTGGATTCTAAACTTTGATTTAACTTTTGATTCTAAATTAATCTTTAAATTGTATTTCTTTGGAGAAGCTTAATAAAGAATTATTGCAGTTTCTGTGGCCTTGCATAATAACTTGAAACAGTTTTGAGGACATCAAAAGATGCGCTTCGAGAGTTTGACAACTCCCTAAGATTTAGCTTCGATCTGTGAAAAATCAACGAAAATATTGAGGCGAGTCCACTTGAAGTTATGCGCACTGTATATTTATAATGTAAACGGAAATATGGTGATTATTTCTGTAAATACTTCATACGAATTAGTGACCTGAAACATTTTATATTTAGCTACTGGAATTCCTGGTGCAATTTACAGGTGTCTAAAGGAGCTATGCCAGCATTTATATGTTTGGGCGTATACAGAATTCCTCGTATAGATTGTGAATCAAATTTTACTCTAGTTTCAAGACGATATCAATTATTGGTTTTTATTTTAGTATTACATTTTTTTATGAGGCTTGGTTTTTTCGTAGGCTTACAAGAAAAAGTGATAGTCAAAAAGCCAGTTTTGAAAAAAATGCATTCAAAAATTCAACACTATGATAAATCTAGTTTTCAATATTTATTGCATTTGCAAAGTTTTTTTAACATTTCGGTGAACTGCGATACCACTTCTACCCGATAAATGTGATAAATACAACGAACTTTTATGGTACCTTTTCTTGTATGCCCACAATTTGTTAATTTTAGTTTTGCAATAAATTTTTCACGTCTCTCACTTTAATTGTCTGCATGTCTTCACAGATATTAACGTAAATTCTGTCTGGGAATTCTCATTAGCACAATCTATGAATGCATAATAATGAATAATTATCACATGCCTGTCTGTTAAACAGAACATAAGAAGAATGGTATAACAGTAACTTACTTTTACTATAAATTGAGATTAATAGTGTCAACAGGTTTCTAAACTATTCTACAAAACGCTTCAATCTTATGCTTATTAGAAAGTATACTATGATTACTCCCTGAAATTTCTACCTATAATTTGCATGTTATAAAATCTGTTGGTGCAATTTGTAATTTAGTACAAACAATGCAATTAAATGTGTATTTGCAAAAAACTGAATCCAGTAACTAAAATAAACAATTTAAAAAAATTTATGAGAAAAGGAAAATTTAAAATTCAATAATCAAGCAACCAAAATGAACAATGAAAAATCTACTCGACTTGCTCAATATTGCCTCCATTCTGATACTGATGCAGTTGAAACATTTTAGAAACATCCATCGAACCTTTATTAAAAAATTTATAATATGTATTTGGAACAGCAAGCAAACCCCCCATTTGCAAATGAAATAGTGATCCTAGTGTATTTGACACTGCAAACTATGTATCGGCAACGCTATTTTATAAACACTTATTTTTTTGTTAATTTGCCCCCCTAAAGCTGCACCAGTGAGCAACGCTATTTACTAGACACTTGTTTGTTAATTTGGCCCCCTAAAGCTCCACCAGTGAGCAACGCTATTTTATAAACACTTATTTTTTTGTTAATTTGGTCCCGCTCAAGCTGCACCAGTAAATCCTTGGCACTCCTCTGTCAAGTTTACTGTATTGCTGTGGTTCTAAAGCCTGTTTTAATTCTCGAGATAATTCTCGATTGGAAACCATAATTGCATCAGATTCAACTACTTGGCGTTTACTTCTATTAACAGCACAACCCATTAATCCTGGTTACAGGAGTATTCTAGACTTTTCATATACCTCATTTTTGGCAGCATGCATGCGCAATTAACTCCTAATTATAGTCACAAGCAAACAAATCGGTCAAGTAGAAACGGATTATTAAATTTTTTGGGTCTTTACTGTTGTATTGTGAATGGATAATTAATCACACTTATAAGTTAATTAGGTATTATTATTTATAAATAATTAATACCGAAATCTTGCCAAAATATATTCCGCATATCATCATTATTCCTATGATTATTTTTTGACGTTTCTCAAAACCAATGATATATTTCGATTTTTGTCATATTGATACTTCTGGACCAATCCCGTCATTATTATACTGGGAATATTCTCTAGAGATTATTATAGTGGGAATAATCTCGGTAGCTAGGTTCACTCTTGTCAATCAAAATATTTGTCAAATTATTAATTTATCAATCATATTAAAGTGTCATACAAAATGAATAAAAGTCGCTTTAGCTGCGTTTCGCATACTGAAATTGATAAAGAAATACTAATAATTTAAAAAAATAATCTAATCAAATATAACTCGAGAGTTCGATAAATTAGAAAATAATTTGACAGATTATGTCTCAAACTTGTTGCCATTTGGCAATAGTCACTCGAGCCCTTCGGGCTCTCGTGACTATTGCCTGGCAACAAGTTTTCGACAATCTGTCAAATTATTTTCAATTTATTCTCACTCTCTTGTTATATTATTACTGAATATAATTAACGTTTTCCAACAATAAACTAATTATGTGTTCTTGTTTTATGGTTCATTTTGAATTTCCGGACTTCTTTGTCGGCTTGTCTGTAAACTTCTCATTCGTGTTGTAATACATAAATTCCCAGCCTAATAACCTAAATAACTGTATCATGAATGAGATGGCAAGCATTCTAACCTGTCGGCCAAACAGGTATCTATCAAATACAATGCAGCAACATGATTTGATCTCTATAGCCGAGGCATCTGTCAATGTCAAGACATTGCAGACACTTCGAAATTAAAGAATACATTTAAATATCTCCAAATCCTACGTACATAAATACCTGTGCAAAAATTATACTGACAAACATGGCAATCATGAAGAGATCCCTCATCCCCAAATATAACCGTAAACAATCTTCGCCGCAAATAAAGCAATTCCTATTTCAGAAATTTCAGATATGACTGAATCAACACCTCGGCCCATCCAAATCGTCATCGCCAACAATGACCACACCTTCTCCCTGGACGACGAGGCGCTGTCCCGGGTGCTCTTGAGGGATGACGTCAAGGACAGGCACGTGGTCGTCGTCTCCGTCGCCGGCGCCTTCAGGAAGGGGAAGTCGTTCCTGCTCGACTTCTTCCTCAGATACATGGATTCCAAAGTGAGAACATAATTCGACGAATGTATCTTATTACAACGATAATGCAGAGAATTTTTGCCATGTTGCCAAAAGTTATGTAATATGTGAATGTTGAGATAATCTGGCGAATGATATTGATATAAATTGTCCGTAATTAAATTGATCAATTTTCAGTATGTGTCCAAAACGAGCTCTTCCGACTGGTTAGGACCCGACGACGTGCCCCTCAGAGGGTTTACTTGGCGAGGCGGGTCAGAACGTGAAACGACCGGTATCCAGATGTGGTCAGAGTTATTTTTAACTGAGATGGCTTCGGGTGAAAAGGTTAATATTGTGTTTAAACAGCACCAGGCGCCATTACAAAAAGCACCTTGCTGTACTTATTATTACTATTGTTCTAGAACTAGTAAATCAGATAACGATGCATTTTTTAAACTCGCTTATTTTAGGTGGCAATAATTTTATTGGATACACAGGGAGCTTTCGATAGTGAAAGCACAGTTAAAGATTGTGCCACCGTTTTCGCCCTTAGCACAATGATCAGTTCTGTCCAAATTTACAACTTATCTCAAAATATACAGGAAGATGATCTACAACATTTGCAGGTTTGTACCATTATTTCTTGTGCATGTAAATTTTCAAATATTTTTAGTTATAAGTGACAAATGTGTCATTTAATTTGTTAAAAAAGTTGGGACACTGACATATTTGTAGACGATTTTCTATAAAAATAGTTAAACTTAAAGTGTTTTTATTTATATTTATTAAATATGTTTCACCAAGTATTGACCAAAGATACATTTGATTTAATTTTTACTTATAGTTGTTCACCGAGTATGGAAGGTTGGCTCTGGCCGACTCTGGAAAGACCCCTTTCCAGAGGCTCCAGTTCCTCGTGAGGGACTGGAGTTACCCGTACGAAGCTCAATATGGTGCTGCGGGCGGGAAAAAGATTCTGGACAAGCGGCTCAAGGTCAACCAGAAGCAGCACCTTGAACTGCAATCGCTCAGGGGCCACATCAAATCGTGCTTCACGGAAATCGGTTGTTTCCTAATGCCCCATCCGGGCTTGCAGGTTGCTACGAGTCCCTCGTTCGACGGCAGGCTCCATGGTGCGTTTAGCGAATGAAAGCCGCTGGGTTTCAGTTTGTGCAATGTGTGTTTGTTGCAGATATATCGCCCGAATTCAAAGGCAACCTGCAGGTTCTCGTGCCGATGCTGCTCGCCCCGGAAAACTTAGTGTTAAAGCAAATAAACGGACAAAAAGTGAAAGCGAGGGATCTTGTACAGTATTTTAAGTCGTATATTAACATTTATAGTGGTAATGAATTGCCTGAGCCCAAATCTATGCTTCTCGTAAGTAACATCGCATTGCTAACCGTACGGGTGATATTTATTTCTTGTAACCGCAGGCTACTGCAGAAGCCAATAACTTATCAGCTGTTGCCGATGCCAAAGATATATACGTTTTGTTAATGGAGGACGTCTGCGGTGGCAAAAAGCCGTACTTAAACACGGCCACGATGGACTCCGAGCACAGGCGGGTCAAAGACAAAGCTTTACACCAATTCCAAAGCAAGCGGAAGATGGGCGGTGACGAGTTTAGTGAAAAGTACAAAGAACAATTGGAAAAGGTGGCCTGATATATTGCACGTTTCTTAATAACGCCTTGAATTTTTGTGTCTTGACTTCAGGATCTGGACGAGACGTTTTCCCAGTTCAAATCGCACAATGAGAGCAAGAACATCTTCAAGGCCGCACGCACACCAGCAGTGTTCTTCGCATTGGCGGTCGCCTGCTATATACTCTCGGGCGTCTTTGGTTTAGTTGGAATTTATTCCGTGTCGAATCTGTTAAATATGGCAATGGGCGTTTCTCTACTCACATTGAGCCTGTGGGCGTACATTAGGTGAGTTTATGAGTTAATTTTTGAACTCCTAACCATTAAATTTGAACCACGATTGTCGTGGTTAATTTTTGGTATCGTCCTTTCATAATTTACAATTAAGTTGTGTAACTGTACATTTGTTTTTTTTTTTCTTATTTAGGTATAGCGGTGAGCTAAGGGAGTTGGGAGTGCAGATCGATGAAGTTGCCACTTTTATTTGGGAAAACGTAAGGTTTACAATTTTATTCTTGATAATTATTACAATTTTGTTTACCTCTAAATCTTACCTATTAACAATTTATAATTTCTCTTTTAATAAACAAGATATTTGATAACTCGTTTGGGGACTTTTAACGGCTATTTTACAGTGGATTTAGCTTTAATTAGTTTAGAGCTGCTACGATGACTTGTTTAATCGTTTTGTTTTTGTTTCCACAAGATACCATTCATAAGCTATTCCTTTGGTATAATTATGTTGCCATTTAGATTGGTAAATATTCCTTTAAGGAACGATACGGATAACTAATAATGAAGGTACCTTTAATCCGATCTATCACTAAATAAACTATGTTGTTTTCTTTTAAAGCTGCAATCAAATTGATACATTTATATATTTTTCTAGCATGCATACTTTAAAAAGAGAAAACAACGTAAACGTATGTATTTAACAGTACTGACACTATAAAGCACTACATTAAAACTCTAATAACTGCGCACTCAAACCGGTGGAGCTTTTTATGTTTTTTTGAAGCATCAGACCTTTGGATTGGATTAATTTATTGGTGGGGCTTACAAATTAATCCAATCTGTTTGCAAGTGGTATTCAGCGCTAATTAATATCTGAAATTGTTTCATTCGATAAGTGGCTTGCAAATTTTTATCTTTCCAGTATGTGACAATGTTCCTGACATGCATGCAGGCACCTACTGTAACGTACAATTAACTTTGTGAGTAGAAATTTATAATTTGCTGAATATCACTTGCGCTCAATCACTAATACAAACGCATCTGTCATGTAGATATATTTATATATATTCCGAGGCTTGTAGTGCATGCACAAACATTGAATTATCCCTCGAGTGCTTTCCTCAATGTGATTCTAATTGTTCTTGATTTTCAGTTCTTGAAACCCACATACCAAAATTTCATCGAGAAAGGTATGCAACAGATGGCTGCACAAGCAGCTGAAATAGCGATCAACAATACAACGGCCGTCGCAAATGGTAAAATGCATCAGTCATGATACCACCTGCGCCCTCTCTACTTGTCTCTGTAATTACCATTTTTGAGTCATAATTTTCCCCCCATTTTGAGACCTGGCAACTTACAGTCTTACCAATGTAACTTTTATCTGTAACTTAAATTCTTTGTTGGATGCTTGTTAAATGAACATTTGGAGTGTTTATTAATTACTAGGCGCATTCTTGCCATAATACAAATCCGTATGATTATATGAAAAATGAAAATTGTAGTAAACGCTTGATGAATCTGTTGGTAAGAGATGTAACAACCTTGTGATATATAGGCGATGCTGGTATTTATACTTTTATTTTATTTTTTGTACATATGGTTTTGGTAATAATAATGTTTTTATAATATTATTTATGTCGTAGTAATTTAATTTCGCTTTTATTTGTACCACATTCACAAATTCTAAATACTTAATTGTCTAATGAAATATATAGTTTATGGTCTAACCTTGAATGGACACGTTATTAATTGGGATTAAAATATATATAGAAGTATACATAAATGTTTAGAAAAAGAAAACAAAAAGCTTCAATGCATTATTGGTAACTATTTAGATGAATTAATTAGCGGAAGAGTTGTTTGTGGAGAGGGAAAGTATTTTAAACAATAGTCGAGTAATATTGTGATTTAATAATGGCAATATAATAGCGGATGATTGTTTAATTTGGAAGTTATCACTTCATTCCATTAAATGTTCTCCTCCGTCACTGTTATGTATAGATTTGCATCTGAATATGCATTTATTGTTATTTTTGTTATTTATTTTCTTACATAAGATATTTTTTTATTTTGTTTATAGTCAATTTGTGAATTGGTGTTTTTTTATTTGTTAAATTAGTTGTCTTTTTAGATGTTTATTTAGGTCTATATGTTTTAGTAAGTGTTTTACCATACTAACATTGCAAATTTAATATCATAAAAGAAATTAAAATTGCCACAAGTGCCTTAAATCTTCCATACGAACATTACTTTCTGTTTTTCTTTCTTTTGTATGTTATAGTAAAACTAATTGTACATTGTATTTTACTTAAAATGTAAAGAATGTAATATATATTGTGAAATATTTAAATATTAAATATAACTACTATATGGACCTAAAAATCATTTTGTCCTGAACAGGTACACTTAGTAGTAATATAGGTTACTAACATTCTAACAATCGCCGTTCTTGGGAACAATATTTTCTTCATTTTAAGAAAGGCGGAAGCTTAGTTATCTATAAAATTAATACTGTGTAAGAATTAGTCCTCGAGGTTTTCATTGTTTTATTGGTGAAGAAATTTAAAACATTGTCGTTTGTAATTTTTGGAAGCTGTGAACAGTTTGGGTTTCCTTTTGTTTAATAAACTACGTTTTTGAATGCCCCTTATTTACAATTAATTTTCCGTTATTCGACGCTACTCCCATGCGACATATCAATTCTATTTTCTGTTTCCCTGATTTCCTTCTGTTACTGTACTTGTTTATCAAAACCACTCCGATCTCAAGTACACGAGAGCAAGTCACGAACGGGGCCTGTCTGATGCTCGCTTTTCTTACATATAACTGTGTGTGATTGACGTCTAATCGATTATCGGCTCGCAAACGGGTTGTTTATATTTGTACACTGATACGCTCATACTTATAACTATATAGATACTTGTGCCATATGAAGCTTATACACATATATTATA
The DNA here is from genome assembly GCA_951805005.1 of Othius punctulatus. Lineage (NCBI taxonomy): Eukaryota > Metazoa > Arthropoda > Insecta > Coleoptera > Staphylinidae > Othius > Othius punctulatus. Next base: position 103,696,343 of record OX638139.1, on the reverse strand, counting down.
TATATGAAGTGTTTATAAAGTATTGTAAATTTTGTTCTACGATGTTATTCCGATGAAGTAAAATTAATATTTATAACCTTGTTTTTGATTGCATACCGATTCATAAGGCTGATAAGCTACTGGTGTAAAGCCGATTAACGTGTATTCTACGGGGTGTTTAAAAAAATTGCTACCCAGTTTTCCATTTACTATGTACCTATAGATGGCAGTGACTCGGGGAATTATTTAATTGCAAAAGTGGCTACATTGCATGCATTGACAATAAAATTTTAATAACCTTAAAATATCTGTCAATGCCATTCGTATTTATCTAATTACACAGTACAATAATGCGTTTCCACTTGTGTACTTCAGCAACAGTATTATTGTCGCTGAAGTTTATAACATTCACTAAATAAAACAGTTTAACTTTATTAACTCGTTTCATAGTACGAAAGTTTGGTATTTTACTTGGAATTAATGTTAGTAAATTAATTAAATAATTTAAAAGAAAGGAATCATTTAATAAATAAATATTGTGTTTCAAATTTCTAGAATCTTGAATTTTTTTACAGTGTTGTCAATTAGTTTGCATTTTCTTTAATATGTAAATGTTTTGAGCCCTCTAGTGAGCTTAATGGGAAAAGAAGTAGCTATTTTTGAAACACCCTGTATATACATTTTTTCCAGGGCAGGTGCTGTAATAATGTATCAAACATACTTTATATTATGCTTTTTTACAGTAATCTTCTCCAATTATCTTATGTAATATGATAGAACAATTATTGTGTAATATCTTTACAATATAATTATTTTACTCCTTATTGTGATTATGAATTGATTCTTTAATACCTTTTATATTGTTGTCCACCTTTCAGAACTCACATATATACACATAGAGAGGCAGAATTTGAAATGTGAAAATATTTGATCGAGGTAAAACAGTTTTTATTTAACAAGACTTAGCACAGAACCAGTTTGAAACTAAATTACTTAGCAATTTGTTATGCAATTATGCTTTTTAATACTGTTAATAAAATTACAATTACTGTTAGTCAAATTCAATCAAACCTAAATTAACTTAACTCCCTGTAACTTTTTGAAAATTTCTACAGGGTGTTTTAAATTAAACCACCAAAATTGCCATTTCCATTAGAAAGTCTGTTAAATTAGCAAACTATAGTACTTTTATGCAGTATATAAAATTATAGTTTTTTTACGTACATTGCTGTAAGCAGAAAAACAATTGAGCTTCTTGACTTATTCAGTCAGCTTTTAAACTTATTTGTAAAAACAACATATTTAAATAGGATGTCCTGTATATTTTGACAAATTTCGAAAGAAACAAATACATAAACAAAAAAGTCTATATTAATAATTATCCTAAAATTGAAGATAAAGGAGTTATACGCCATTACAATACTGCATATTTTACAATACGACTACCTACTCTAAATCAAAACGGCGATAAACAAACAACGTTCTGATGTTTTCGGTAATTTGAAAAGAAAATTACATAAATAAGCCTAAAAAGTTCGATATAAGAACTCGAATTTTCAAATACACAACAAAACGCTTGTAATCTTGTAATTTGGATTAAATTTAACACGATTTTCATACCAAACCTGAAAATGCAACAGATATTTTAGATTAATTACCATGTAACATAATTTGTTGTTCAATTATGCTTTTACTACTGTTAATAAAATTACGTAAAATTCAATCGATTAAATCAAATCAAATAAAGATTGTTTATATATCAAACAAATCAAAATAAACTTAACTTCCAGTAACTTTTTGAAAATTTGTACACGGTGTGTTAAATTAAACCACCAAAATCGCTATTTATAATTATATACTATAATTATCACCATTATCTATAATTCATCAAAAATCTTCCTAAAACTTATAATAATAATATTACTACTCATTTTTAATGTTGTAATTTATACCTAAACACGCTAAATAAATATTTTGTCAGAATTAACTTTCCGCAAAATCAAATTATGTAAACACATTAAAAATTGTAAATTATGGATTCAAAATTTTTAACATGTGTCGTACATAGGTATAAAATTTTGGTCTTGTTAAAATTGCATCAAAATTATTCAAATTTGTATGACAATTCCATTAAAATTCCATAAAAAAGCCACGAAACTTGACCAATGATGTCAAAATTTCCCAAATTCTCAACAATACCCATATATTTCAACTGAATCAAATTTCACTAAATGTACATAAAAAATCATGAAAATTCAGTTTCTAAATACAAACAAAACTGAGATATTTGTAAAGTGCACGAAATACCACAAAATTTACGTGAAAAATCTTAAAAATTGAAGCAATATTTTAGATTGTTGCCAAAACTACAAGTTAGTCACTTTAAGCTTCTCTATAATTCACAAAAAAAAATCATAAAGAGCCACGAAAATTGAACAAACGATTTCCAAATTTCCGAAAGATATAATAAAACTTTATTTTTTAAACTACATGAAATTGTCAAATTACCGACAACATCGGACGTCGTTTACATAATTTGATTTTGCGGAAAGTAAATTCTGTCAAAATATTTATTTTTGTGTGAAGGTATAAATTACAACATTAAAAATATCGCCGTTTTGATTTAGAGCAGAAGTCTTCAAATTTTTTGGCGCTAATAGGAATTTTTCTAAATTCTGAACGAACCTGATGTACTTTTACCTGCATATATACATGATAATAATATATGTATACTTAGAATCCAAGAACTATTATAGATAATAAAATTTATCAAATTTTGCAAGTAGAAATGAACTGACAATAAGTGAAGGTTACATAAAACATTTTGTTAAAGTTTCACAAATTTATAGATATAGTGAAGTATTTATAGAAAAACTGTGTGATATTTCTATAAATTCGTAAAACTTTAACGTATGTTATAGTGTTATATTGAATTTTGATTCATCATGTTCCACCAATTGTTAATTGACATACCTACATATATTTCAAATTAATTTGCAATAAGACACATTTAATAAAAGTTTGATGATTAAACCTAATTTTTTTAAATGTATTAATTTTTGCTAACACACGTACAACACTTAATGAAATAGTGATTAAATAACAAAAAGGGCACCAAATGAACATACCCTAACCGTTTACGGCACACTTAATAAAAGTTTTGAAGAAAAAAATCAATATTTTGTGTTAAAAAAAAATTTTTCAATGTAAAAAGCATAAGAATGATTTTATTTTAAATAAGTCTGTGCACTGTTATCAAACTCGTAACTGTATACTCGTAATATACTGTGGCCCGTATCTATAGTCCGTACTTGAGCATGAGTTCAACTTAAGTCGTATATTTGCGTATATTTGGTTGCGTTTGGTTCATAAACCTTTATAGAAAATACGCAACCAAATATACGACTCGAGTCGAACTCATGCTCAAGTACCGACTGTAGATACGGGCCTAAAACTGAAGTCCAGTGAAATTAAGAAAACTAAAAGCAAAAAAGGCAGAAAATTGAATTATAATATGAAAATATACAAATACAACTTTCATAAAGATTTCAGAAATTGCAAAAGAGTTATATTAATGGGTATATTAAAATTTTATGAATATATCTAATTCTCATCTGAAGATGAGTGAGTTCAAAATTTCATTCGAAATATCAAAAATATTAGAATGTAAGTTAAAATTTGATACAAGAAAGCGAAAACCAGAAAATGTTATTGAAGTTGCAGAAAATCTAATCGTATTATCAAAATAATTTATCATCGTATGGAAATAAATATATTAAACTTTTAGCGTGTTCAATAAAATATGATTAGTTTCAATAAAACATACCCAACATTTTATAAAACTTCCAAAAATTGCCAAAAAGTTTTCTGGTCACTGAATATTTCCAATATGTGCAATCAAAAAATCAAAAATATTAGAAGGCAAATTTCAAAAACTTTATACAAAACGAAAGAAAGTGAAAAACCATCAAATTTTAGTGAATTTTGCAGAGTTTTTCATGTTATCAAAATATACAACTAAATATCGATAGTGTAGTGCACACATGTTGTAAGTGCTAAAATTAAACTTTCATTTGTTGTATGTAGGTAAAATATATTTTGAGCTATTTTCGATTTATACATAACATTATTCTTGAATTTTTAGAGTATGTATTTTGAGCTATCTTCACTTGAATATTGGATATTCATACACCATTCAATGATGTATGTACAATCAGGCTCACATAAATCCAGTACAAAAAATTTGACATTGCTATATAAAATTGCTATGTAACCTAATTTCTTGTACTAGATTTATGTGAGCATGACTCTACATATTTTTTTCATATTTGTGCATAATATTTAAGATTGCGATACGATAAAATGTTGTTATTAGTGGAAATAAACTATGCTGTTAAAGGAAATAATTGAATTTATTTTATTTGCTTCCAAAATATGCAATCAAAATATCACGAAAGGTACATTGTCTAGCATTTTCATCGAAATATCCCAAGTATAAGAGGGTAAATTTAAAAAGCCTAATACAGGCGTTCTGAAACCGCAGAAAGTGAAAAACCAGAACATTTTATTGAAGTTTTATAGAGATTGAAAATTAAAACTGTCAAGAAAGTTCAAATGTCCTGAATTTGAATCAAAATATCAAAAGTATTAGGAAGTTCAGAAACCCTGAATAATATGTCAATTATGAAAATTGTCTGAAACTGCAATGGTTCCAATGTTTTCAATAAGATCGAAAAATGGTTCAAATGTTTCCTCAACGTTCCAGATAATTAAACTAAACTATCAACAATCTGCAAAACTAGATTAAAAAATGTAAGCAGACTAGAATACTAAAACTCAAAACCGTTTTGGATTTGGCAATATTAAATGAAACCTTTATTTCCATTAGAAAATTGTTATAGCAATTTTCTTAGAATTTGAGGAACATTTCAGAATATTCCTCAAATTCTCAGAAAATTGTGCAAAGTTGCACAAATCTGCAAAACTTAATGAAAAATTAATAACCTAAAAAAATAAAACAGTTTTGCTTGTAGAAATATTAAATAAAACTATATTTTTAGAAATACAAAAATACATTTTTATCTTGTCAGTGAAAACTGTAGAAAATGTTTAAGTTTGTCAAGCTCAAGAATACCATATAATTTTAAAAGATATATCATTAAAAATAATGATTTTAATAAAGAAATGAGAATAAAGATAAAAGAATTAAAACCTAAATAAATAGGTTTCCGTCTATCGAAATTATCAGTAGAATTGGTTTCCTTATGTTAAATACGTTGTAAAATAAATCATCAAAGATACACATATTTTCAATTATACTTTAGTGTCAAAAATTATCATTCATTATTGAAAATTCATTAATATTGAATTATATGGTTGTTTGTTCTGAATTGATTGATATTAAAATTTTAACATGTCATATAGATTTATTTGCATTTCTTTTGATGAATAAATACGAAATCTCTCTTTAACTCTGAATACATGTTTTATTTACCTAATATCTCTCGTTTTCAGGAATAAATATATTCACTAGGTGGAATGGGTTACATAACAGTGAAGTAAACATAAAAAATTCAATTTTTTCTACAGATTTTCACTAAACAAAATACTTTTTTTTCTGCCTAATAATAATATTGCCACATCTGTTTGAAGTTTTAGTTTTTTAGTTTGATTAAAAATTTTATCAAGTTTTGTAAATGTAATCTCCAAAAAATACTAAATAAGATTTTCTGAAAACTTTTTCCGATTATTCTGAAACCATTTGGAAATTACATTTTGAGGCAATTTTCATTATTGATATCGCAGCTTTTAAACCTTAACTTTAACCTTTAACTTTCTTGATATTTTAGATTTTTTTATTTATATTTTTAAAACCTAAAAGTTTTTGATAAAAAATAAAATGCAATTATAATTTTGGATTTTGTTTCAATAAACTCCATTAATATTATCTGGGTTTTCACTTTCTCGGTTTCAGATCGCCTGTATTAAGTTTTTCAACTTTATCTTCTAATACTTTCGATATTTTGATTAAAATTCTGGACAGTTTAACTTTCTTGATATTTTCATTGCACAATCTGGAAATTTTCAATCTTCATAAAACATTTTGGCAACATTGAATTATATCGTTATTTCTTCTGTATTGATTGGCATTAACATTTTAACATGTCATGTAGATTTATTTGCATTTCTTTTGATCAATAAAAACAAAATCTCTCTTTAACTCTGAATACATGTTTTATTTATCTAATATCTCTCGTTTTCAGGAATAAATATATTCACCAGGTGGCCTAAGTTACACAACAGTGAAGTAAACATATAAAATTCAATGTTTTCTATAGATTTTCACTAAACAAAATACTTTTTTTCTGTCTAATAATAATATTGCCACATCTGTTTGAAGTTTTAGTTTTTTAGTTTGATTAAATTTTTTATCAAGTTTTGTAAATGTAATCTACAAAAAATACTAAATAAGATTTTCTGAAAACTTTTTTCAAACCATTTGGAAATTACATTTTGAGGCAATTTTCATTATTGATATCGCAGCTTCTGAACCTTAACTTTAACCTTTAACTTTCTTGATATTTTAGATTTTTGTATTTATATTTTTAAGACCTAAATTTTTTTGATAAAAAATAAAATACAATTATAATTTTGGATTTTGTTTCAATAAACTCCATTAATATTATCTGGGTTTTCACTTTCTCGGTTTCAGATCGCCAGTATTAAGTTTTTCAACTTTATCTTCTAATACTTTCGATATTTTGATTAAAATTCTGGACAGTTTAACTTTCTTGATATTTTCATTGCACATTTTGGAAATTTTCAATCTTCATAAAACATTTTGGCTACATTGAATAATATCGTTGTTTCTTCTGTCTTGATTGGCATTAAAATTTTAACATGTCATATAGATTTATTTACATTTCTTTTGATGAATAAAAACAATATCTCTCTTTAATTCTGAATATATGTTTTATAAGTAAACATATAAAATTCAGTTTCAGCTTACTACAACTAATATATAGAGCTGTGGGTTCGAGATACTACAACCTGGGTAAATGCTTTATGTATAATAACACCAATAAATGATTATTATTTTATTGTATGTAAAAAATACTCTTTTGCTAATTTTACCGACTTACTCCAAAGAAGAAATAAAGTGCTTTCCTTTCACAAGTTAACTGAGTGTGAAGTGAGTGACAACTGTCAAATTCAAATTGGCATTGCTTTTTATGTGGAAATTAAAAACATTTTAACTATCAAACTACCTTATAGTGGTTGCAAATTTCCCCCATAACTTTTTGAGCATATCTCTTGAAATCATTATATCGCAAACATATAAATCTCAAAATGAGCTGAGATTCTGTGTGAAAGGAAAGCACCTATTATTACCAATGGTCGCCCTGTAACACCCTGTATATATTGGTTTAGGCCACAACCAGCACATATTTGATGAATGCAGGATATTAATGTTATATGAACTTTGAAAATTCACCATTTGCGAGCCAGCATAACTTTTTAATTTAAGATTTTAAGTTAAAGTTACTTCAAGTTTTGCCATCGTTTTCCATAAAAGTATAACGTATTTCTTTGGGATACGGTGTCAAGTTGTAAAATGTTAATTTTCCCTACAATTCCACCACAGTCTAGCCTCTGTATATCTTGCTTAATTATACGTGCTGAAGTGAAACAAGCAGACTTTACAACCGTATCCCAAAGAAATACACTATACACTACAATATACTATTTAAAAATGCACTTACATGTTTTTTGGCAAATAATACCTGTGCCCTAAACCCCTTAATTATTAAACATTTATGAGACCATATGAAGCACTTACCACAATGAATTGTTCACTCGTAATAAAAATATTCATAGTTAGCTTTCTCTTGGCAATTTCAACATAAAAATATTGAAAACTGGCGCGACGAGAAAATTTCGCAATAAAACCGCGCGCAAGCTTCAAGCATGTATCCATCTGTGGGCCTTTAGCTGAATCAAAACTGCGCATAATTTAAATATGAAATTAACTCTTTCGCGCGTTTTCCTCCCTCTGGACCGATTTTCCCTGCATGTGTGGGAAAATTGGGCGCCACATCGATCCACTTTGAACCCCTTAGTCCTCGCTGCCAAGTGGAAAACCTTGGAAATCCACGAGAAAATTGAGGCGCGTCCTTCGCGCGGCTCCAGATGCATTGCGTAATTGAAGTCGGAATCGAACGCGCAGCATGCGTTGCTAACAACAAAACCTTCCAGTATTGTGGTAGGGTGTGTCGAGTAAACACAGCCTTGTGATATAATGTTTATTTATAAACATTAATCATGGTGAAACGGTGCGTGTCCCGAACGAATGGCAAAGAGCGGATGTGATCGCATCCCGGTGTGAGGAAAGATGCTGCTCCTGGACAAGTACTACCAGATAATCGAGAAGAGGACACATTTGGTCTCGTTCTACTGGAAGGGTAATAATTTTTTTTAATTACAATTCGATACTGAAGAAATTACAATCGCAGCTAACAAACCCACACGTTTGTAAACATTGGGGCCAAATTTAAAAGTCTGAGGTTACTACGTGTGGATAAAAAAGTACATTACTCACGCCTACACAATTATACGATTATTCGCAATTACGTATATCTCCTGCCAGTTGCTTATGCATAATGCTTTATGGATTGTTTTGAGTAATAATCAATTAATTCGGGTGTAGAATCATTTTGGCACTGTGCCAATTAGCAATACAGTAGTAACAAACATACAACACAATAGTAGTAACAATTATGTTTTCCAATTTCAATTAGAAATATAGTCATTGATACTGCGTAGTAATGAATTCATACAACTTTAGGTAATTATATTTAAGAAATATCCCTCTTCAAATATAAATGAAGGTCAAAATCCAGAGACATGTCATCATCATCATCTGTGTTTAGGCCATGGCCTCCCCCAGATATAACTATAAACAATTCTTGTTCTGATCTTTAAAAGTAATAATACTAAATTTATGCAAATTCCATAATATAGTCCAGAAATGTTTCAGAAAATAGGAGAAAAAATCATAGTTATACAAAATTTGGACTTTAGAGATGTTCTTTTTATTACTCAATTTTAATGCTAATGATTGCACCAAATTGTATATTATTTACGTACTACTATTTTTTTTCAATATTTATTTCCAATATGATATAGTACCCGATTTTTTTTTGCATTTATGTCCATATTACTACTATTTTTTTTCAATGTTTATTTCTAATATGAAATAATTTACTTATGTGATCGAAATTTAGTTTAAATTAACCAGTGTTTTTTTTTTACATTTAAGACCATCATCAAACATATTTAGCCCACACCTACGTCATAATATAGGTATGGCTCCATTTTTAAAAATTGTGGCACGTCTATTGTACAAATATTTTAAACGATCTGTATTTACTATACAGGGTATAACTAAATTTATTAGCCAAACTTCACGAACATGACGAATGGAACAAAACTGTGAAAAAAGTTCCTATACACATGTGCCCATAAATGCTTACTGAAAAAGTTACAGACGAATTTTAAAATTATCGAATGTGCTGAACTCGAATTGAATGGCTAAGTGCAGAAAGGGAATAATTATAAAATTAACGTTTTTAGATAATCGATTTAAAGTGCGTATTTCAACTGAATGATCGCCAAATTATAAATTTTATTCAGAATCATTTAAGAATATATGTTATTTATTTGAAAAGGTGAAAATATTCCCTACCATTACAAAAGTTCATTAGGATTTTTTTAATGCTATGAAGTATTTCCCTTTTTGTACAAAATTATATTTTATTGTTGAATACATTACAAGATTCACACAAAACAAAAATTTTCTCTAGTTTAAACGATTTGTATTTAATATACAGGGTATAACTAAATTTCTTAGCCAAACTTCACGAACATGACGAATGGAACAAAACTGTGAACAAAAGTTCCTATACACATGTGCCCATAAAATGCGAATTTTAAAATTATCGAATGTGCAGAACTCGAATTGAATGGCTAAGTGCAGAAAGGGAAGTATTATAAAATTAACGTTTTGAGATTAACATTTAAAGTGCGAATTTCAACTGAATGATCTCCAAATTATAAATTTTATTCAGGATCATTTAAAAATATATTTTATTTATTTGAAAAGGAGAAAACATTCCCTACCATTACAAAAGTTCATCAGGATTTTTTTTAATGCTATGTAGTACTTCCCTTTTTGTACAAAATTATTTTTTATTGTTGAAAACATTACAAGATTCACATACAACAAAAATTTTCTTTAGTTTAAACGATTTGTATTTAATATACAGGGTATAACTAAATTTCTTAGCCAAACTTCACGAACATGACGAATGGAACAAAACTGTGGACAAAAGTTCCAATACACATGTGCCCATAAAATGCGAATTTTAAAATTATCGAATGTACTGAACTCGAATTGAAAGGCTAAGTGCAGAAAGGGAAGTATTATAAAATTAACGTTTTGAGATAATCGATTAAAAGTGCGTATTTCAACTGAATGTTCTCCAAATTATAAATTTTATTCAGGATCATTTAAAAATATATTTTATTTATTTGAAAAGGTGAAAAACATTACCATTACCTTACCTTTTAAAAACATTACCATTACAAAAGTTCATGAGGATTTTTTTTTAATATTATGAAGTACTTCTCTTTTTGTACAAAATTATATTTTATTGTTGAAAACATTCCAACATTCACATAAAACAAAAAAAAATCTCTTTCTTTTCTCTGCTTGTTCCTTTTTCTATTTCCTTTCTGTGCAATACGTTCGAGCTATGTCAAAACTATAAGAAATCATGTATATTTCAATTTTGATTAAAATGTCAGTACTTTCTTTTCTGCACTTAGCCATTCAATTAGACTTTGCTTTTTTGTCCCTTAGAGATAAAATCAACAGTTAAGTAGTAAGTATACAATACGTTTTACGGTCTCAAAGTAAAATTTACAGATTTTACAAAAAATTTCAATACAAAATTTCTTCTCGTCTATATGAATGTTTTTCACCGTTCTGTTCCATAATTCATAATTCATAATTCATAATTCGTCATTTCATACGTCACGTTTGTGAAGTTTGGCCAAGCAATTCAGTTAGACCATGTATTAATATCTTTTAAATACGATATAAAATGCATCGTTTTTGTATTACATTTTAATAATAATAATATTACATTTTCTAGTTATATATCATAACTGGCAGGAAATTCATATCCTCGCCATGTTTACCTATTATACAAACATGTCTGTATTATCAGTATTGATAACATTGTAGATAATTTGCTAGTTTACGATAAATGAGATTACATATGTACACCTATGTATGGATTTAGTACAATCACTCAGCAAAAAGTTTATAAATTCAATCATGATTCCACAAGAAATTTAACGACTAAATTTTTTTAGTATTCCGTTCTCAATTGTACATTTTACACAAATTTGTCTGTACAAAAGTTTAACAAAATATTGCATTGTCCTTATAAGAAACCTTCGAAAGTCTAATTTTTGAAAGGAAAAAATATGTGTTTAAGGCTAAACAACATTTGTTCAGCATTCTTTTGAATGTCTACCAGATTTTCAGAAAACCGTCTGTTTAAAGTCCGAATGTCCTTTCACAAGAACGTTCAGTTGGAATCGTAAACTTTAGTGTTCGAAACTTTGATGTTTAGCATGGCGAAGACACAATTATGTGGAATTAGTTTCATAAATTCGTCCTGGATTTTTATTAACTTATTTGTATTTTAAGATAACTTAATTTTCCTGTAAAGCAAGGGATCCATTTTATTATTCAATAATTGCCCATATATAGATATATACTCCTATGTATGGATTTAGTACAATCACTCAGCAAAAATTTATAAATTCAATCATGATTCCACAAGAAATTTAACGACTATATTTTTTGAGTATTCCGTTCTCAATTGTACATTTTACACATTTTTTTCTGTACAAAAGTTTAAGAATATATCCCATAGTACTTATAAGAGACCTTCTAATGTCCATTCAGAAGAACGTTAAGGTGGAATCGTAAACTTTAGTTTTCCAACCTTTGATGATTATCATGGTGAAGACACGATTATGTGGAATTAATTTCATAAATTCGTCCTGGATTTTTATTAACTTATTTTAATTTTAAGACAACTTAATTTTCCTGTAAAGCAAGAGATCCATTTTATTATTTAATAATTGGCCATACATGTATACTCCCATGTACGGATTTAGTAAACCACTCAGCAAAAAGTTTATAAATTTAATCACGATTCCACAAGAAATTCAAGACTATTTTTTGAGTATTCCGTTCTCAATTGTACATTTACATAAATTTGTCTGTACAAAGTTTATCAAAATATTTCATAATTCTTATAAAAGACCTTCGAATGTCCATTAATTTTTTTTTTTTCGAAAGTAAAAAAACTGTGTCTGTGTTAAGGATAAACAAATTTTTTACGGGGTTTTTGGAATGACTGCCGGATTTTCAGAAGAACGTTCAGGTGGAATCGTAAACTTTAGTTTTCCAAACTTTGATGTTTATTATGGTGAAGACACGATTATGTGGAATTCATTTCATAAATTCGTCCTGGATTTTTATTGTAAAATGTACAATTGAGAACGGAATTCTCAAAAAAATAGTCGTTGAATTTCTTGTGGAATCATGATTGAATTTATAAATTTTTTGCTGAGTGATTGTACAAAATCCATATCTAGAAGTTTATATGTATGGCCAATTATTGAATAATAAAATGGACCTCTTGCTTTACAGGAAAATTAAGTCGCCTTAAAATTAAAATAAGTTAATTATTTAACTTTAATTTTAAAACAACTTAATTTTCCTTTAAAGCAAGAGATCAATTTTATTATTCAATAATTGGCTATACATGCAATTATATATTGATGAAAATATATTGATATATATGATAAATATATTGATGAATATATATTGATTATATAGTGATGTAGTGCAATCACTCTGCAAAAATTTATAAATTCAATCATGATTCCACAAGAAATTCGACGATTATTTTTTGAGTATTCCGTTCTCAATTGTAGATTTTACACAAATTTGTCTGTTCAAAAGTTTAACAAAATATGTCTTAGTACTTATAAGAGACTTTCGAAAGTCCATTCAGAAGAACGTTCAGGTGGAATTGTAAACTTTAGTCTTCCAAACTTTGATGTGTATCATTGTGAAGACACGATTATGTGGAATTAATTTCATAAATTCGTACTAGAATTTTATTAACTTATTTTAATTTTAATATAACTTAATTTTCCTGTAAAGCAAGGGATCCATTTTATTATTCAATAATTGGCCATATATATATATATATATACACCTATGTATGGATTTAGTACAATCACTCAGCAAAAAGTTTATAAATTCATATATATTGAACTCAAAAAAATTAACACCTCTGAAGATGGTTGAAAGATAGCCAAAACTAGTCAGGTGAAGAAGACATAATAAAAACAATAAAAACAAAAAAAAACATCTTTATATCTAAACATATAAAATACCGGTAAATACTCCAATAAAGAAGGAAGAAAACAATAAAAAATATAATTATAACTGGTATCCAAAATGGATGAAACTATAATCAAAATTTTATTAACTTATTTTAATTTTAACACAATTTAATTTTCCTGTAAAGCAAGGAATAAATACAAAAAAACATATTTATATCTTAACATATAAACTACCAGTAAGTACTCCAATAAAGCAGGAAGAAAGCAATAAAAATTATAATAATAACTGGTATCCAAAATAGTTGAAACTATAACAAACATTTGATTAACTTATTTTAATTTTAATAAAACTTATTTTTCCTGTAAAGCAAGGCATCCATCCCATGAAAGTATTTTGTCTGGTCATAAATATTTTATTATTCAATAATTGGCCATTATTATTGTATACACAGAAATAATTATAAATAATACTAATTTTATAACCTATTATACGTACAACCGCGAGCATCCAAAAGTTACTTGTTGTTCACCAAGTAGTATCCACACATAGTTTCAATTTAATCCAAAAGTGAACTTTTTTTTTACAGTTTCATTTATTTAATCATAGGCGTCCTAGAATGTCACATATTGAATAACAAAATTGTATCTCCCAAAACCTAGTAATGAATCCTGAAGTAATAAATGGAGTGTGGCATTGGACACAAACCGTGCCATGTTTCATGAAGTGGTGACATAACTCATGCTGCACGAACGTTAATGAATAAACCCTAATTTAATCTATTGAAAAATATGGAAATTTTCACTAAATATCGTTCACTTTTGGATGGCAGCGATGTACAATTAATTATATTTTGAGGACTTATAATTATTCTACAGATTTTCACTAAACAAAATACATTCAGTACAAATACATTTTTTCTGTCTAAGGATAATATTGCCACATCTGTTTGAAGTTTTAGTGTTTTAGTTTGATTACATTATTTTATCAAGTTTTGTAGATGTAATCTACAAATAAGTACTAAATAAGATTTTCTGAAAACTTAAACAGTATTCTGAAACTAATTTGAAATTACATTTTCAGGTAATTTTCATTATTGATATCGGAGCTTCTGAACCTTCTGATATATTTGATACCTGGATTAAAAATCTGGGCATTTTAACTTTCTTGATATTTAGGATTTTTGGATTTATATTTTTAAGACCTAATATTTTTACATAAAAAACAAAATACAATTCTAATTTTTGAAATTTTTTCAATAAACTCCAATAATATTTCGGCTTCTTCGGTTTCAGAACGCCTGTATTAAAAGTAATTAAAAAAGTAATTAAAAGTAAAAGTAAGTATTTTTCAACTATATCTTCAAATGCTTTCAATATTTTGATTAAAATTCTTCATAAAACATTTTGGCTAAACATTTTTGAAATCTTTATAAAATGCTGGGTAACTATTGAAACTGATAAATAAAACTAGTATTCCTCCAATTATAATAAGAAATGAAATATAACTAAATCAGAAGTTTAATCATAAAATCCTGTAATTAATGAAATTATAATTGTTTGTCTTAATAAAATGAAGCCTATAGAGAGATGGTGATTTATGAAAATAAATAAATTTGATATTATATCATATTTGATTGAAAATGCTGATCGTGTATAATATTTATTTGTATATATTTCATATAATGAACAACGAAATAATTATAAATTAATTGATTTGGCCGTTATTTTTTGAAATTCCATATTCATTACTTCAAATATAATATATTCTTGAATATATCTCTATATTCTCTAATATATATATAATATATAATATACTCTTATTAGTTCCAATTTTGATTTGTGTTGAACTTTCCACTACAATGTTTCATCCACTACTGTGGCTTCTTCAGGTCAAGAATCTTGATATTGATTAAATTACGTTTATTTTTACGGTTTCTTTTTATAAATATCCGTAAACATAAACCTAATTTAATCAATATCAAGATTCTTTACCTGAAGAAGCCACAGTAGTGGATGAAACATTGTAGTGAAAAATAAAAAATAAATAAAGTTTTTAAAGTAATAAGAATATATTATTAAAGTAATAAATAATTATATTTAATACTAATTTTATATGTGCAATTATTTATATTTTGAAGATTTAAAATTTTGACCTAAAAAACAAAATACATTTTTGTTTCTAAAGATAATACTGATGCATCCAAAACTGTTTGGAGTTTTAGTTATTTTAGTGTGTTTACATTTTTTTTATCAAGTCTGGTGCAATTTTCGGAAGATTACTCTATTTTTGAAAACAATTACATTTGCAGGCAATTTTCATATAACTGATATATTGTGCGCAGTTTCTGAACGTTCTGATACGTTTGATACTTTGATTCAAATTCTTGACATATTAACTGTTCTTGATGTTATTTGTATATATTTTATATAATAAACAAATAAATAATTAAAGTTAATACTACTTTTATGTGTGCAATGATTTATATTTTGAAGATTTAAAATATTTACTTAAAAAACAAAATACATTTTTTCTTTCTAAAGATAATACTGATGCATCCAAAACTGTTTGAAGATTTAGTTTTTTTAGTGTGTTTAAATTTTTTATCAAGTCTGGTGCAATTTTTTTTAAGGTTACGCTATTACACTTACAATTAGATTTTAAGGCAATTTTCACATAACTGATATATTGTTCGCAGTTTCTGAACGTTCCGATACTTTTGATACTTTGATTAAAATTGCGGACATATTAAGATTCTTGATATTTTGGTTGCATATTTTGAATTTTGGAAAGTTTCTCCATAAAATTTTAATAATATTTTCTGGTTTTTCACTTTCATCGTTTTCTTGTTTCCAAAGATAATACTAATGCATCCAAAACTGTTTGGAGTATTGGTTTTTGTAGTGTGATTATATTTTTTATCAAGTTTGGTGCAATTTTCTGAAAAATACTCTAATTTTGCAAACAATTACATTTTCATGCAATTTTCATTTAACTGATATATTGTTCGCAGTTTCTGAACGTTCTAATACGTTTGATACTTTGATTCAAATTCTTGACATATTAACTGTCTTAATGTTTTGGTTGCATATTTTGAATTTTGGAAAGTTTCTCCATAAAATTTTAATAAGATTTTCTGGTTTTTCAGTTTCTTTGATTACAGACATGTTTTTCAACTTTGCTTCATACTGTTGATATTTTGATTAAAATTCTGGACATTTTAACGTCTTGATATTTTTATTACATATTTTAGAAATTTTCAACTTTCATAAAACATTTTGGCAGTTTCTGATTTTTTTATAAAATCTTGTGTAACTATTGAAACACATTATATTTTATTGAAAATGCTGATAGTTTATAATATTTATTTTTTATTTTGATAAAATGAATCTAGAAATAATAATAATTAATACTAATTTTATAACCATTTATACGTGCAGTGATTTATATTTTTAAGACCTAAAATTTTTACATAAAAAGTAAACTACAATTATATTTTTGTTTTTTTAAAGATAATACTGCTGCATCCGAAACTGTTTGGAGTTTTAGTTTTTTGTTTGTTTACATGTTTACCAAGTTTGGTGCAAGAAATATCTAGTCTTATTTTGAAAATTTCGAGAATTACATTTTCAGACAGGGTTGGAATAAATCATCATTTTTTAAAATAATCAAAAACCAATGGTTTAAAAAAAAAACAAATAAATCATGTTTTTGTTTTATATTTCTGATCAGTTTTTGGCAGTTTAGATGTGATTAAATAAATCAAATATCTATGATTTAAAAAACATCAAATAAATCAACATTAAGTTTTTTATATTTCTGATATTTTTTTCAGTTTAGATGTGATTAAATAAATCAAAAATCAATTATATATAAAAAATCATATATATCATGATTGATTTTTTTATATTGCTGATCAGTTTTTGCCAGTAGCCATCAATTGATTTACATCAAGATTTTAACATATGTTTTTTTTTTAATAAATTCTTGAATGTGAATAAGAATTTATGATTAATAACAAATCGGTGTATCTGTACTATGTGATGGACCAAAAATGGAAGAAACGAAAACTATTTTACTAACTTCCAATTATCAATTTTAAAGCCATGCAACTCTATAGTTACATTATATTTTTAATTGTACATCTATTGAAAAACAAAAACAGTGCAAAACCAGTGATTAATTAAAAAAAAATCTACTTCTCTTTGAATCAATCATTTATTTAGAAAAATTAGTTGATTTAAATCATGATTTCATTTAAATCACTGGTTTATTTAAATAAATCAGTTGATTTAAATAATGATTTAAATCACACCTACCCTGATTTTAGACAATACAGCTGACATATTGTTCGCAGTTTCTGAATGTTAAAAAATCAGTTGATTTAAATCATGATTTGATTTAAATCAATGATTTATTTAAATAAATCAGTTAATTTACATCACACCTACCCTGATTTTAGACAATATAGCTGATACATTGTTCGCAGTTTCTGAACGTTCTGATAATTTTGATACTTTAATAAAAATTGTGGACATTTTAATTTTAACATTTTGATTGCATATTTCGAATATAGGAAATTGTCTCGATAAAACTCCTATAGGATTTTCTGTTTTTTTTTTACTTTCTTCGGTTTCAGAACGCCTGTATTAGGTTTTGAAACTTTTTCCTTCTAATACTTTTCAAATTTTGATTAAAATTCTGGAAATTTTAACCTTTTTGTTATTTTGATTACATATTTTGGAAATTTTCAATCTTCATAACCATTTTTGGGAATTTCTGTAATGTTTATAATAAAACTTAAAACCTTAAACATATCATACTGTATAAATCCTGCTAATTTATAATATTTATTTATATATTTTGATAAAATGAACAAATATCATCTAATCTAAGTAATATGTTTTGGTTTTTCACTCTAATCTGTTTCAGATGCAGACTTTACGTTATTGAAATTTTCCTTCTGATATTTTTGATAGTTTGATTGAAACTCTTGGACGAAACTCTTTTGATGGCCCATTCTAGAAAATTTGATTCAAATTCATATAACTTTTGGCAGTTTCTGAAATATTCATGAAATTTGATGCACCTTATCAGTTTATTTGTATATTTATACAAAGCTTGCTTGAATGGCTCTCTTATGCACTTGTAACATAAAATGCCATTAATACAATTACATTTTATGGAATTTTCTCGCTATTTGGTTTGTTCATTTTCGCTTACTTACGTTCAAGTTTTTCCAGATTTACCAGCTCGATATCAGACAATTTAGAACCTTTTTTGAAATACATAATAGGGTTTTAGTTGCAACTTTTGAAATTTTCTGCAAATTGCATACAGTAGTAGTATGAAAATTTATTCCATATACATATTTACAGCATACTTAATACATATAATAATATAATATACATAACTATATTGATATATAATGTGATACATGATATATGGAATTGGCTATCGACAAATTGTTACATTTTGTGCAATTTTTTTTTATTACAGTTTACAAGTGCATTTGTAAGAACTTGCATTAGAAATGTATAAATTTCATTTTCAGAAAATTGAGCAACTTTTGAAAAACTATTATTGACTTATCGTGGACTTTCCGCTTGATAAATTTAACATCTTTATTTTCAGTTTTCCACTTTCTTGCCCTTGGAGGAGCAATAACGTTCTCCTTCCTGGCGGCGTACTACTTCCGGTGCCTCCAGGAGAGTTTCGGAAGCCAGTGCCTACTGAATGCAAAGCTGCAGTTCAAAGAAAATGATGACTGCTACGAATACACCGGCGCTTTTCCGGAAAACACCTCCTTCCACAATCCACACACAGTTTGGGGCCCGATGGGCCAATGTGGGTACTGCGAGTACGTCTTCCTGATGACTTTCATCGTCGGCATCATCATGCTCGCGTTCCTCGTCATCCTGCCAAGGGGCGGACGCGAAGACACAGAGAGGTGAGTGGAAATGATGATAGGAAGTTGGATTCATGACGTTTATCAGAAATATTTATAATCACTTCTGTTGTCTAAAGGCGCGTTCTCATGAATTAAGTTTAATTGGTCGATAGCAGTTGATCAACAAAAGTTGAATGAAAACTATAGTGAGAACCTTTGTTTCAATAGAGTTGATCAACTTGAAACTATTTGAGATTACTAGTTATTGACCGACGAATTACCAAACAATTACTAAATTGTTTATCCCACTAAAAAAATTGTGATGATTTTTCGAGCCTTCAGGAGTATTTAATCAGTACCAACTTTGCCGATGGATGAAAATACTTTCTTTTTACATACAAATTGATGTGCATTGGCAAGGATTATTGTGCATACTTATAATTAGTATATAGTACCTATAATAAGTATAATTGAGGCTATCAGAGCAAGAGTGGACTAACCGGCAAAACCAAAAATTCCAAAATAATTATTTTTGTACCTATCTACAGTGCACTTTTTTGGCATTTGATGCATATGCAAAATATATTTAAAAACTAGTAAATAGCTTCCTCTATCTTGACCTATCAAAGAGGTGAGATTTAAGAAAATCCCATTTATTACTTTGAACTATATTGAAAATACACAAATTCCCAGTTTGAGAAAAAAAATCCAGACCTTAAAACCTTAAAACAATAATTGTTTCTACAAGATATCTCAATTAATGTCACATAAACTTTCTTTTAAATTGAATATGTATACCTTAAAGTAAAATAATGTTTCAGACTCTACAACAATGTTTTTGTCTACTTAAAATAAAATAATGTTTGAGACGCTACAACAAAATTTTTGTCTAAGACATACTATTTTGCAAATATTTTACTAAATAAATCAAAGTTCAGGTTCAAAAAACCGATTAATTTTTTCTCAAAATGGTCACTGTATCATCAAATTTTGAATAGTTTCAAGATTCAATAGTTTCAAGGAGAACTTTCACGAGTCATGCATTTTCTTGTAGTTTCAATTGCAAATATTTTCTTAAATATACAATTTCATTAAAATTTATACTTTATATCAATATTTTGAACACAGTTTTAAGTCATTTTATAAATATTATATCAAAGTTCAGGTTCAAAAAAGAGATCTAATTCATTTTTTATCAAAATGTTCACTGTATCATCAAATTTTGAATAGTATCTGGATTCAATAGTTTCAAGGAGAACTTTAACGTGTCATGCATTTTCTTGTAATTTCCTTTGCAAATATTTTATTAAATATACAATTTTATTAAAATTTATACTCTAAATCAATATTTTGAACAGTTTCAGGTTATTTTATAAATATTACATCAAAGTTCAGGTTCAAAATACCGATCTAATAATTTTTTTCTCAAAATGGTCACTGTCCAATTGATCCAATTTTTAATAGTTTCAGGATTCGATAGTTTCAAGGAGAACTTTCACGTGTCTTGCATTTTTTGTAGTTTCATTTGCAAATATTTTATTAAGTATACAATTTCATTAAAATTTATACTTTATATCATTATTTTGAACAGTTTCAAGTCATTTTATAAATATTACCTCAAAGTTCAGGTTCAAAAAACCGATCTAATTATTTTTTTCTCAAAATGGCCACTGTATCATCCAATTTTGAATATTTCAGGATTCAATCGTTTCAAGGAGAACTTTCACGTGTCATGCATTTGGTTGTAGTTTCATTTGCAAATATTTTATTAAGTATACAATTTCATTAAAATTTATATTTTATATCAATATTTTGAACAGTTTCTGGTCATTTTATAAATATTACATCAAAGTTCAGGTTCAAAAAACAGATCTAATGCATTTTTTTTCTCAAAATGGTCACTGTATCATCAAATTTTGAACAGTTTCAGGATTCGATAGTTTCAAGGAGAACTTTCACGTGTCGTGCATTTTTTGTAGTTTCATTTGCAAATATTTTATTAAGTATACAATTTTATTAAAATTTATACTTTATATCAATATTTTGAACAGTTTCAAGTCATTTTATAAATATTACATCAAAGTTCAGGTTCAAAAAAACGGATCAAATGCATTTTTTCTCAAAATGGCCACTGTATCATCAAATTTTGAATAGTTTCATGATTCAATAGTTTCAAGGAGAACTTTCACGTGTCATGCATTTTCTTGTAGTTTCATTTGCAAATATTTTATTAAGTATACTTTATATCAATATTTTGAACAGTGTCAGGTCATTTTATAAATATTATATCAAAGTTCAGGTTAAAAAAACGATCTAATGCATATTTTTTCTCAAATTGGTCACTGTATCATCAAATTTTGAATAGTTTCAGGATCAATAGTTTCAAGGAGAACTTTCACGTGTCATGCATTTTCTTGTAGTTTCATTTGAAAATATTTTATTAAGTATATTGAACACTTTCAGGTCATTTTATAAATATTACATCAAAGTTCAGGTTCAAAAAACCGATCTAATTAATTTTTTTCTCAAAATGGCCACTGTATCATCCAATTTTGAATAGTTTCAGGATTCAATAGTTTCAAGGAGAACTTTCACGTGTCATGCATTTTCTTGTAGTTTCATTTGCAAATATTTTATTAAGTATACAATTTCATTAAAATTTATATTTTATATCAATATTTTGAACAGTTTCAAGTCATTTTATAAATATTACATCTAAGTTCAGGTTCAAGAAACAGATCCAATTCATTTTTTTCTCAAAATGGTCACTGTATCATCCAATTTTGAATAGTTTCAGGATTCAAGAGTTTCAAAGAGAACTTTCACGTGTCATGCATTTTCTTGTAGTTTCATTTACAAATATTTTATTCAACATACAATTTCATTAAAATTTATACTTTATATCATTATTTTGAACAGTTTCAATTCATTTTATAAATATAACATCAAAGTTCAGGTTCAATAAACCGATCAAATGCATTTTTTTCTCAAAATGTGCATTGTATCATCAAATTTTGAATAGTTTCAAGATTCAATAGTTTCAAGGAGAACTTTCACGAGTCATGTATTTTCTTGTAGTTTCATTTACAAATATTTTATTAGATATACAATTTCATTAAAATTTATACTTTATATCAATATTTTGAACAGTTTCAAGTCATTTTATAAATATTACATCTAAGTTCAGATTCAAAGAACCGATCTAATTCATTTTTTCTCAAAATGGCCACCGTATCATCAAATTTTAAATAGTTTCAGGATTCAATAGTTTCAAGGAGAACTTTCACGAGTCATGCATTTTCTTGTAGTTTTATTTGCAAATATTTTAATAAGTATACAATTTCATTAAAATTTATACTTTCAATCAATATTTTGAACAGTTTCAAGTCATTTTATAAATATTACATGATAGTTCAAATTGAAAAAACCGATCAATGCATTTTTTTTTCTCAAAATGATCAGTGTATCAACAAATTTTGAATAGTTTCAGGATTCAATAGTTTCAAGGAGAACTTTCACGAGTCATGCATTTTCTTGTAGTTTTATTTGCAAATATTTTATTAAGTATACAATTTCATTAAAATTTATACTTTATATCAATATTTTGAACCGTTTCATTTCATTTTATAAATATCACATCAAAGTTCAGGTTTAAAATACCGATCTAATTCATTTTTCTCTCAAAATGATCACTGTATCATCTAATTTTGAATAGTTTCAGGATCAATAGTTTTAAGGAGAACTTTCTCGAGTCATGCATTTTCGTGTAGTTTAATTTGCAAATATTTTATTAAACATACAATTTTATTAAAATTTATACTTTATATCAATATTTTGAACAGTTTCAAGTCATTTTATAAATATTACATCAAAGTTCAGGTTCAAAAAAACGATCTAATGCATTTTTTTCTCAAAATGGTCACTGTATAATTAAATTTTGAATAGTTTCAGGATTCAATAGTTTCAACTAGAACTTTCACGAGTCATGCATTTTCTTGTAGTTTCATTTGCAAATATTTTATTAAGTATACAACTTCATTAAAATTTATACTTTATATCAATATTTTGAACAGTTTCAGATCATTTTATAAATATTACATCAAAGTTCAGGTTAAAAAAAAACGATCTAATGCATTTTTTTTCAAAATGGTCACTGTATCATCAAATTTTGAATAGTTTCAGGATCAATAATTTCAAGGAGAACTTTCACGAGTCATGCATTTTCATGTAGTTTAATTTGCAAATATTTTATTAAATATACAATTTCATTAAAATTTATACTTTATATCAATATTTTGAACAGTTTCAAGTCATTTTATAAATATTACATCAAAGATCAGGTTCAAAAAACCGATATAATTCATTTTTTCTCAAAATGGTCACTGTATCATCAAATTTTTAATAGTTTCAGGATTCAATAGTTTCAAGGAGAACTTTCACGAGTCATGCATTTTCTTGTAGTTTCTTTTGAAAATATTTCATTAAGTATACAATTTCATTACAATTTATACTTTATATCAATACTTTGATCAGTTTCAAGTCATTTTATAAATATTACATCAAAGTTCAGGTTCAAAAAAAAGATCTAATGCATTTTTCTCTTCAAAATGATTACTGTATCATCCAATTTTGAATCGTTTCAGGATTCAATAGTTTCAAGGAGAACTTTCACGAGTCATGCATTTTCTTGTAGTTTCATTTGCAAATATTTTATTAAATACACAATTTCATTAAAATTTATACTTTAAATCAATATTTTGAACAGTTTCAGGTCATTTTATAAATATTACATCAAAGTTCAGGTTCAAAAAACCAATCTAATTCATTTTTTCTCAAAATGGTTACTGTATCATCCAATTTTGAATAGTTTCAGGATTCAATAGTTTCAAGGAGAACTTTCACGAGTCATGCATTTTGTTGTAGTTTCATTTGCAAATATTTTATTAAGCATACAATTTCTTTAAAATATATATTTTATATCAATGTTTTAAACAGTTTCAAGTCATTTTATAAATATTACTTCAAAGTTCAGGTTCAAAAAACCGATCTGATGCATTTTTTTCTCAAAATGATCACTGTATCATCAAATTTTGAATAGTTTCATGATTCAATAGTTTCAAGGAGAACTTTCACGTGTCATGCATTTTCTTGTAGTTTCATTTGCAAATATTTTATTAAGCATACAATTTCGTTAAAATTTATACTTTATATCAATATTTTGAACAGTTTCAAGTCATTTTATAAATATTATAAAGTTCAGGTTCAAAAAACCGATCTAATTAATTTTTTTCTCAAAATGGCCACTGTATCATCAAATTTTGAATAGTTTCAGGATTCAATAGTTTCAACAAGAACTTTCATGAGTCATGCATTTTCTTGTAGTTTCATTTGCAAATATTTTATTAAATATACAATTTCATTAAAATTTATACTTTAAATCAATATTTTAAACAGTTTCAAGTCATTTTATAAATACTACATTAAAGTTCAGGATCAAAAAAACGATCTTATTCATTTTTTCTCAAAATGGTCACTGTATCATCAAATTTTGAATAGTTTCAGGATTCAATAGTTTCAAGGAGAACTTTCACGAGTCATGCATTTTCTTGTAGTTTCATTTGCAAATATTTTACTATGTATACAATTTCATTAAAATTTATATTTTATATCAATATTTTGAACAGTTTCTGGTCATTTTATAAATATTACATCAAAGTTCAGGTTCAAAAAACAGATCTAATGCATTTTTTTTTCTCAAAATGGTCACTGTATCATCAAATTTTGAATAGTTTCAGGATTCAATAGTTTCAAGGAGAACTTTCACGAGTCATGCATTTTCTTGTAGTTTCATTTGCAAATATTTTACTATGTATACAATTTCATTAAAATTTATACTTTATATCAATATTTTGAACAGTTTCAAATCATTTTATAAATATTACACGATAGTTCAAATTCAAAAAACCGATCAATGCGTTTTTTTCTCAAAATGATCACTGTATCATCAAATTTTGAATAGTTTCAGGTTTCAATAGTTTCAAGGAGAACTTTCACGAGTCATGCATTTTCGTGTAGTTTCATAAAATTTCCATCAACATTTTTACTGTATTATTAGTATTTTGAATAGTTTGAGGTAATTTTAAAATATTTCATCAATATTTATGAGTTCTGCAGTTTCTTGGTTTAAAACAAATTCTCTGATAATTTTTTATAAAAATTTATGTTATATTGAACATTTTGAACACTTTCATTAGTGTTTTTATTGAAGTTATTTCGCTAATTTATGAAACATTAAAGAAGTTCAGTTGTTTGTGCTTTTTTTGTCTTTTTTTGTATTTTGTAGCACTTATAAATTTTGAATTGAATTGAAAATACACAAGTTTTCCTTTCAAGTTGAAACTCTATAGCCAAATATTACTTATGCTTGTGTGTTAGGCAACTATTGCTCTAAACAGCCTCAATTTGTCTCACATAAAAACTGACTTGGGTCCCTTTAAATTCCAAGCAGCTGTACAGACTTTAGGCTGCGACTTTTAGTTGTATGTTCTCAAACAAATGTTAAATTTTATTTCGACTATAATGTTGCTATATCACGAGGATTATTCCGGAAATAGGAAAAATTTCGCTATTTATGCTCAAAAACTGTAATAGATAAAACTCTGAAATGACAATAGCACAGTATTTGATATTTAGTGGCAGGACTATAAAATTTGAGCAGTGCTTCCACAACGCAATTTGTCCATTGTGTGCCAAAAATAAATCGCCCATGGAAATTCATACACGACTAATAAATATTTATGGAAACTTATTTCTGGAATATAGCTCTACATTATACTCTATATTAAAAAAAAAACTGTGACAATGCATGTGGTCACAGTATTCGGCGCTTTAATTGTAATATAATAAAAATGTTATTGAAATTGAAGAGAATTTAGGAGGTTATTAATATTTCAGTTATTCGAGATCCTGGAGAATTGTACTGCCCTTCATTGTGCTCACCACAATAATAACCATATTTGTCTTTGTTGCTTATATTAAGGAGAAAACGGGTCTTGACTACTTTTGCAGTCAATTCGAAAGTCCCCTGAATAAAACTAGGTGAGTACAGAAACCTACCAGATAAATTAGTAGGTACAAACAAGTTTTTGCAGGTGCGACGAAAGAATTAATGTCTACACGTTGATTTACAATGAAAAAGAAGTGGATGCTAATTATTACGTCCATCAATCTTTACTATTCGCAAATACCACGTTCATATTTTGGACGCTGTTGTTGGCCAGTTTAGTCTTCAGGTTGGTGAGAGGAGCGGACTTTCATCTAATCGTTTATCAACTAGAAAATGTAAGAACAAATTATAATACAATTAGAATCGTATAACCAATTTATTTTAGTTTGTACCTTTTTATTTTAGTTTTCTTACTACCATAGTGACACTCGTATTTGTTACGAGTGTCACTATGGTAGTAAGAAAACCAAATAGTTATTTATGCACGACTAATATGTAATGCCTTGATTATTGCCCCGCAAAGCAGACATAGACGAGATTTTATGGCCCTAGAGCTCATTATGGCAATAATAAGTTACCAATACTAATATTACGTAAATGACAATACATAATTACCGATAGTAACCAAATGTAACAAAGACACATGATTCAAAAACGTCGCGATTAAATTTGAATTATTAATGTCAACTTATTAATTCATATAATTATAATATGTTTGAACATTGAAACATAAATTAAGTCGTGCATATTTTTTTTTATGTATTGCGGCCATATATGGTTTTTGGCCATTGCATGAGTAGTTAAGCAACAAGAGTTCTGACGCACCTCCCGCAGAGATTTCGATCAAATTAATTCGCCCTTTTAATTCGCGAATCGCCGATGAACCTGTAATTGTAATTAATGCACCTGCAATTGTAG
The DNA here is from genome assembly GCA_951805005.1 of Othius punctulatus. Classification (NCBI taxonomy): domain Eukaryota; kingdom Metazoa; phylum Arthropoda; class Insecta; order Coleoptera; family Staphylinidae; genus Othius; species Othius punctulatus. The sequence continues at coordinate 103,669,055 of OX638139.1, read as the reverse complement.
TAATTATCCTGAAATTGTAATTAAAATTCTCTCAATCCGATTCCGCATTCCGCAATCATCCTATTGTAATTGCTCGCGGTGATTGATTAAATTTGCGAATTAAAAGCGCGAATTAATTTGATCGAAATCTCTGCGGGGGGTGCGTCAGAACTCTTGTTGCTTAACTACTAGCATGTTCCTAGCCCATGGTGCTTCGGATCTCAGGAACATGGTGCGGACGAAAAACACCTTAAACTTTCAATTTTAACTTTTTAACAATCATCATAATCACATTAACAAAGTTCAAATGTAATCGTTGGTACATCATGTACAACTTGGTTACACTTGATTACTACTTTTTAACTTTAAAAAAAATTATTGCCCAAGGGCCGTAATGAGCACTAGGGCCTTAAAACTTCGTTTATGTCCGCTTTGCGAGGCATTAATCAAGACATTACAGATAAGTCGTGCATAAAAATGTTTAGTTCATCATACTTTATTTTAAATGTTAAATAAAACGGAAAACAGTACCATCAAAATTTGCCATTGTCCGCCATAATTTTTAGATCCTCTTTCATTAAAAAGAACAAACAGCCGTTTTCGTGCAAAATATAAACACGCCATCTTACTGCCATCTTAATACCATCTTACTGATTCCTGATTACTTTGGTACTTTGTCCTTCCTGAAACATTCCATGGATCAGATCCATTTAACTCAATCAGTAATCAGTTGTATCAGTGCCTTAATTCTTAAATCATGTCATGTCTCTTAGCCAATAAGAAAGGCGGATTACCAAGCTCGCCTTTCTTATTGGCTGCGAAAATTTCCATGGATAACTAGAGCTGAAATTTAAATGATCACTCGGTATATGCCTCCATGTAATATTGCATAGCTTCTACAGAAGCAAAGACGGACCATTTATATTGTATAAGTATACCAATATATTTTGTATAAAAGAAAAGATGGCATAGTACATAAACAATTTCATTTAGACAGAAAGAGAGCCGCAAGTAGCTTAGATTAGAGCGCCAATTACGACCGATAGACCGCAGCAGTGGTATTGATATTTTTTTACATTAAGTTCAGCTCCAAAAAAACACTTCAAAATATCAAATCAATATTAAACAAAATATGTCTCTTGTTTCGTGTTTACAAGAATGTGTTTTGTTTTTGTAAGTTTTTTTTATTACTTGAGTATGTTTATATTATTAATGTATAGTATGTTTATATCAACTTTATATCAATGACAATACATGTCAGGTATGTCACAAGTATGTTAGTTAAATGATTAAGTTAAATGATGATTAAGGTTAAATTTACACACAACAAAATATGTGTTTTTGTTTTTGCAAGAAATTATCATTCGAAGAACAAATTTTGTAATTTTGTTAAAACTAAATAAATTATTGTAAAAATTACTTTTACTTTTACTTTTCGATAAACAAAAATGTCTAGACTGAGTGAATGAGGGCTAAAAAAATATATTCGTTATTCTCACTGCAGCTTCTTAGTTCGTAACTGGCTCTTTGCTTAGAAAATATTGCTTACTGCTGGTCTAGTCCCTGTAGCTAATCTGCTCCTGGTCTTTCGCTATACAGTGTGTCCCAATTTTCGCACTCAATATGGAGATCTCATAAATGGTAAATAAGACAAAATAATCTCAAGACCAATGCCTTCTTAGACAGTAAAATGAAAGTTTCAAAATTGGAATGGTTTGGGGACCAAACTATTCAAATTTTCAAATTTGGCGACAACAAACCAAAAATCAATTTTCAATTTTATGCTCTATTATAGCTCGTTTAATTGAATTTATAGTGAAATGATATTTTGACATTATCAAGGCACTTTTTGTGTAGAATGAAATCGGTTATTAAATCCGACGTATCATTCATGGATATTTGGAGATTGTAGATATTAGGTGCTTTCCTATCACAAGTTAACTGAGTATGAAGTGAGTGAGAACTGTCAAATTCAAATTGGCATTGCTTCTTATGTGGAAATTAGAAACCTTTTAACTATCAAACTACCTTACAATGGTTGCAAATTTCCCACATAACTTTTTGGGCATATCTCTAGAAACCATTACTTCGCAAACATAAAAAAGGGAGGGGATAAATCTCAAAATGAGCTGAGATTCTGTGTGAAAGGACAGCACGTATTTACACAAACTTCTTTAAGTCAAATACAAGTCATAATGCCTATTTTATTTTCGGAATCAGCATTTCTTCTAGTTTCAATGATTGGGTGTAACCAAAATCATGCACGAAACTTTTTCTGGGGGCTCCTGGGAAATAATTAAACAAATGGGCAAATACGAAATTTCAATTTTTGGAAAAAAATGACTGAATATCACGTTTAAATAAAATCTAAACCTTCTGCTCTCAGTGCTCAGTTAATGACCTTCGGGAATTCGTATGCATTGAAACAATCTATTTACAGTAAGTTCATAAATCTTTTAAATGTATTCTAGCCCTTTTATACACATTAAGAACGTGATTAACTGCTAGTTCTAATTTTAAAGAAACAAAGGTCATAAACCAGTCGTCGATAATTTATGTGTTGGCACATTTATTGCTGATGTGCGTGTGATTGCTTGTTAGGTTTATTGCAAGTATTGCAAACGTTTCAAACCATTACCATTTTATAACGTTGATTTTCGTAAGTACCTAGGTCTTGGCCTGAAAATGATTTTATCTCATTTCACTAACTATCTATATCTAATGGTTGATTTATAGATTAGTTTCGTGACGTAACGCAAGGCTGCGGCAATGCTATCGCATGGGCATTTTAACAGGAATTGAAAATGCCCATAGCGATAGCATTGCCACAGCTTTGCGTTGCGAAGCGTAAGAAATCTATGAATCAGCCATAACAGTTTACTAGGTCTCCATGTTGAGCACGGTAACTGGGTCACCCTGTATAATCGACTATTGGGAAAGTTGGGAAGACTATTGGGAAAGTTGGCAAGAGTATCGGGAAAGTTTTGTCTGTCTGTTTTTGTTATTATATCTCCTGTTTACTCCTTTGATGTATCCCCCTTTTTATCTTGCATTAATTCAATCCATTAATTTTCTATTGATTTTCAGATCAAAGTCATTGATGAGGATGGAACTCTGACAGGCAGCATCGAGAGTCTAAACACAGTCCAAGCAGACTTTGAAAATGAGAAGATTGATTTGGTGTCTATTAAAAGCGAGAAAAGTATCAAGACTCTTCCTGTAACAAGGGTATAATTAAGCCGTATTTGACAATTTACGTTTAAATTCTTGCCTAACAAATAATTTTCTTTCTGTGGAAGAGTAATTTACTTTACTATAAATGCATTGCGTTGCTGATTCCTAATGATTCCTAAACTATGATCCAGTTTTGAGAATGGCATAGTCACGCGTTGAGAAGAATTTAAAAAAAAAAAAAAAAAAATTAAAGAAAAAAATTTTAATTTCCAAGTTGCGTGTATGTTGTGTTTACGTTTATTGAGGTATCCACAATGATGTCAAAATGGTCATATTCTTAGGAAATTTTTATTTTAATTTGACTTTCTATCAACTTGAGGACCTCAGATCACTAGTTTGGGAGTCACTGATATTAACGCCCGTATCTATAGTCCGTACTTGAGCATGAGTTCGTACATGACATGAGTCGTATATTTGGTTGCGTGTACTCTATGAACGTTTATGTACCAAACGCAACCAAATATACACAAATATACGATTTGAGTCGAACTCATGCTCAAGTATGGACTATAGATACGGGCCTAAGTGACGTAATTGGAGTACAAAATAAACAAAAGTATTTTTAATTTTAGTAAGATTCTTTGTATAGTATTCTAAATTGTAAGAAATTTTAAAACCATTTTGACAGCAATGAGAGCAGATTGCTTTAAAAATTGTAATTAAAATAATCTACGAGTTGCTGAATATGCAAAATACTGATTGACTAATATAGTAACTTTATATAGAAATTTGATTTATGTTATGGAAATGCCGTTTGAAATTTAGGGTACTAAATCAATCAATGTTGGTGTTCATTTGATTTATAAAACATTTATAAACCATTTCAGACATGTAAATTCCTCTGTGCTTATTCAAATAAGTAGTGTGATCCAAAAAGGTAGAGGACGGTTTGAATTTACCGCCGTTAACTTTTGTCACGTTGGTATATCATCGTATATCAACTAAAATGAAACCTTTTTCGTATCCGGCAATCGTTACTTTACACTCCCTGCTGGTGAATGGATCTGAGGAGATATCTGAAACATCTCAATACACTTCAGTTTTTTTATAGTGTGGACATTATAAATTAGGCAGTCAAAATTATTTATTTCTCGTTACTAAATATTATAGTGCTATTGAAAGCAATGAAGATTTGGAACACTGTACAAAATATTGGTTTACAAAAATGTTAAATAAATAAGTAGGTGTATTGCGTATTAAAAAAATGTTAACAATAACGTGTCAATAATGTCATTTATGACATATATTATGACATTCGAATTTGTACCCATAACTGCTTACCTTTTTTGATACGCAATACACCTGAATGTCTCGGCTTAATTTGCAAATGTAGTAAATCTTTGGATGGAAATTTTATAAGTGATATACAGGACGTAATTAAATTTATATTTTTGTCATGAAGGCAAAAATTAATTTTCTACGAAATTTGCAAATTAAGTCGACAATCTGTATGTTGTTTGCTTGCTTCTGCTTGTATGTTTACAAATGTTACGTAATAATTAACAATTGTTGTGTCCAGTGTTTGGTAGTGATTTATGTTGAACTGAAAGTCTTCTACACGTGATCGAATATTTCTAATGGTAAAAATCGAACTGTGAATACTAAATTAGGACGTTTACTGACAAGCTGCAATACTTAATTGGTTCATGAGTATATAAAGAATAATCCACCATCTAATTGAATCACCCTGTATATATATAGTATGGCAAATGCCAAATGTTTACAGAACAACCCTTGGAAATATTCGATCACAATATACAAATTATATCCTGCTTACATACGCAAATATAAATAGTAATAGTTTTAAGGTACTTTCAAAAGCAAGCTCATTCCAAAATAATTTATGAAACTGCAATTATTAATAAGTGCAGGAGTAATTTTCCAATATTTTTGACAATCTTTGTGCTCATGGCGCTCAATGAAACTTGGCCACTATTTAGTTGTACGAAAATTAGGACCTAATCCATCCATTGCAAACGGAAGTGCTCGAAATGTAAACGTAAAGATTGTGATAGTGAAAAGTTGTTACCAAACGGTGCATTACAAAAGTGATCATCTTCATATAAAATAATTATATTATAAGAGAGAATATTTACTTTTGCATGTCCAAAGGCTGATTACTTTTCTTATTAAACAAACGTTACAAATAATTGTACAAAACTGTTTTCATTAACTAAGGTAAACATTAACTTATCGTAACTAACAAGTAATTTATGCTATGATTGTGTGAAAAACTCAGGCTCACTAAAAACCTTAGCGATTGATTAGCTTAAATATTATAAATAATTTATTAAATGTATTTTTTATAAAGCTACTTTGTAAATAAACTTGTGTTCAATAATTATAATATGTGCAACCTGCACACCTTAAATATGATAGTTCGGATGCTGTGTGCGTACATGCTTGTTGCGATCACCTTTCTGTCTAAAATGCCTACCGCATACATCACATGGATAAGGCCGCTCGTCCGTGTGAATCCTCCTGTGATTATTCAAAGCATCTGCCCGGAAAAACCTCTTATTACAAATCTATATAAAAAATAAATTACATCAGAAATTTACAGGCTATCAAAGTTACAATATTATTATTATTATTAGTCATGTAAAATTTTTAACACAAAAATATTTTGAATTGATTATATGGATAAATGAAATGTTCAGTGGTTGGGACTTACATCACATGCATATCTTCGATCATTTGTGTGAATCAGTCGGTGCTGGTAGTACACGGATCCGGTTAAAAAACACTTGTCGCAGACGGAACATTTGAACGGGCGTTCCCTGGTGTGCACTTTCCGAATGTGATCTTTCAAATCCGGCCTTATTGTGTACCTCGCCTCGCAGCCCTCATGGGGGCAGGCAAATGGTTTTATCCCTGCAAAACGTCAAAATAAGATTCAGGATTTGCACCACAACCGAAAAGATCCGGTATTTGTAGTGAACCCATTCGTGTAAAATATCATTCTGTCCAGATGTGGCTCCAGTCATTACAAGATTTTAAAATTCTCTGTACCTTGATGGAACCTCATGTGCTGCCATAAATGAGACGTTTGCGAGTAGCACCGCTTACAAATCTCGCAAACGTACGGTTTTAAACTTTGATGTGCCCTGCTGTGGATCAGCAATGCTTTCGAACTGTGCACCACCTTAAATCGAATTTATTGAATAACAAGTGATCAGAATTTTATAAATGTCGGGTGTAACTGTAAAAAATAAGTTTGCGGTATCACAAAACTGAAATGATGAATCAATTAAAAATATTTTGCTGTGCCTAAATTGAAATCCTCAATGTTTTGTGTTCTGTTCAATTTTAGTATAATATTGCAAATTACCTGAGCACATTCTTCACATTTATAATTAGCTGGATGGTCTTTATCCCTATGCGTTTCTAAATCTAGTATACTATCGAATACTTTAATACAGCGTTCGCACTGATACTTATACCCAGGGTCAACGTTGGCAGCTAAACGCTTAGCCTTATTCGTCTGCGACATATGCTTTCTTTTCCTACCACGTTTCTTTTTCCAATTCCACCCGGAAGCATGGATATCGCTGTCTTGTGCGTCCTCTGATATTATGAGGCTACTAGTTTCGCTTGGTACTTCCGTTTTTATAGAAATCTCGTTGGCACCTATATCGTCTATAATGGTTTCGTCCCTGTCCTCGTCATCCTCAATGCACTCTTGGCTGTCGACGTTCGATTTGATCGAGCACATTACACGCTCGATTAATTTAATAATTGTGTCTTTGTTTTCCCCATTGTCATTTGATATAATTTCACATTCCCCTTCTGTCATATCATAGCAGTTGCTTATAATACATTTTTTAGGACTGTAATGCTTCTTCTTAATTTTATGGGAGTAGAGAACTTCGTGTGATTTAAATGTGCGATCACAGTATCTGCAATACGTTAGCTTAGGTAGGTAGAACAGGTTTGCTTCATTGGAGCATTTTGTAAGCCAATGCTTAGCTGCCAGCACGTAAGACTCGAATGTTTCAGTGCAGATAACGCAATTATAATTAACTCCTGTGGTGTGCGTTCTTTGGTGCATTAAAAGAGATTTTTTATCGGAATAAGTTTTGTTGCAATACTCACATTGCAACAGAAGTTCAGTTATAACCTTTTCCACGTACTTACTAGTGTTAAGATTAATTGTAGTAACCTCGGCTTCCGCCAACTCTGGAGCTTCGTTTAACAATGTTTTAATTTCCTTCTTTAGCGTGCAAGAGTCTTCATCAGGTTCGGACGCTTTAAGTTCCCTAAATTCATGAGTATCCAAAATCTCGCAGCATATATCAGCGTGCACATTAGCATATGAATCGGAAGAAAACACTTGGTAGCATTTAATGCACTTCCACACGGTAACATCGCTGCGATAAAATTTTGAAATATCACCTGCCTTTTTACAGTGGTTCTCTTTATGTATCCTCAACCGGTTCTCGCTCACAAAATGTTTATTGCAATACTCGCATATATTAACATTATCCTCGTCGTGGCTTGTGAGATGCCGTTCGAGATTATTCTTACTTACAAACTGCTTGGCGCACGTTGGGCAGTCGAATTTCATGCGGACACCTTTTTCCACGTCCTTCACGTCGACATTGGGTTTTAAAACAACTTTCTCTGCGTTGAATTCGCACTGGTGCCTCTGGAACTGATACTTGGTCGGGAAGTTTGTGTCGCAGTTCTGGCACCGAATCATGGTGGGTATGTTGGGCACCTTCGACTCCCGCTTCGGTGTGACAGCCGAGACGTTCCTGGCCGCCTTTGATTCACCGGGATCGCTCAAAACAGTGGAGATCTCGGTCGCGTAGTTCAGAGGATTAAGGTCCTCCACTCCGCCCAGCTTGATGACCCTAATAGAGGAGTCACTGAAGTTCATCGAGTAGTTGAACTTGAACTCCTCCTCGGGGCTGTTCGGCAGGTTCATATCTGTGTACATCGGGGGTAGCTCTAGGGCGATCGGTAGCTTGCCTATTATTTTTTGGGAAGCGCTCTCGATTTTCAGCTGCAGCGACTGCACCGTACCATCAGTGAAGATCCTGTGTAGCTTTAGGTAGGTTAAATGTTCATTTCTATTCATGTTAACTTGAACCACTTGATAAATCTTTTATTATGCCTTCATCAAAACAGCTTTGCTTCACAGGATTACTTGAGAAGAGAGAAAATTCGACAAAACAAACGAGTATTGTTTATTTGAATATTTGAACGCGATTTTCGCGCACCATTTCCGTTTCCGCTTAGTGCTGCCAACATGTATATTCATAAATGTCCAGTCTTTATTATTCAGACCGATGAAATAAATTACGTGTACATTTAATTAAATATGAAATGATTTTTTGAGACACGTTTAATTGATTTCATGTACATCAACAATCCATAAAAGCCTCAATAGTAAATTAAAATATGTGTAAAATTTATGCGTTGTTGGCAGAACTGTTTGGGCGGCAAAAAGTTATTTTATATTTAAAAATTAAATTAACGTGTATTTTCATAACAAACATACAAATATAATATTATGCGGTATACCAACTCAGTTGATTAATGATTGAATGCGCGCTACAACCAAATAAAGTCAATTATGTATATTTTTTAATTCAAAGTGTTAGCGGGAAATTTGAAAATCCCCATAATAACTTTTTTATTTCAATGAATTAACGCAATATTTACGCAAAAACCACTGCAGATTAACGAAAACATGATGATTGTTACATTACGTTAATTTATATTTATTTTATGTACACCTTATGAAAAAAAAATATGAAAAATATTTTTCGAAAATATAACGGTTGTAGAAATAATTAAATATAAAGTTGCCTTACAGAAAGTTATGACAAATAATCACTCCTTGAACAGCATAAAGGGAATAAGTGGCATTCAGGATGAATATTAAATAATTAACCTTAACCTCTGTTCTTTGACCTTCAAACAGTGAAAACATTGCTGTCATACATAATACAGCAAACAATTACAACCAGCAGCATCAAATTCAAAATATTGCAGCCATGGATAAAATTGTAATTTTTGGATCCACAGGAATGACTGGCTTATGTGCCACACAAGCCGCAGTCGAGAAAGGTAACCTCTACCCCAAACAAACTTACATCTAACAAAATCATTCTTGCACTATTGATTGCATTTAGCAAACCCCTTAACCCTCTTCTGCACGAACAAAATTATACCTACACTATGAATTACAATCTGCAGGAATGAACGTGAGGGCGTTCGTGAGGGACCCGGCCAAGCTGCCCGATGACCTGCGGAACCGTGTGGAGGTGGTCCGCGGAGATGTACTAAACTACAACGACGTGCTGAAGGCTGTCAAGGACGTCACCGGCGTGTGCGTCGCCCTCGGCACCAGGAACGACCTGAAGCCCACCACGGACCTCAGCGACGGCATGAAGAACATCATAAAGGCGATGAAGGAGTCCAATGTGCAGGTCATCTCCGTTTGCCTGTCCGCTTTCCTATTCTATGAACTGGACAAGGTACCCGCTATATTCAAGGATTTGAATGCCGACCACCAACGTGAATTCGATGCCGTTAAGGAGTCAGGCTTGAAGTTTATTGCCGTGTTTCCACCACATATTGCAGGTAAAATGAATACTCAAACCGTAAATTTTAGTTAGGTTCGATTAAATACATCACTGCCCGGCTGTCGTAACTTGGCGAGAACATGAGATGTGCAGTAATCCTACCGTCATGTTAATCACCAGTCTATGCCAATGGTTAGTTTGAATATGAACAAGCGGGCACGAAGTAAACTTACGGGTTGCGCCAGGACCGGGCAAGTTACACCGGCCGACCTATACTACCTATACTATGTTAAAGCATAACTAACGAGGTTCCAGCTATAAATAAAACGTTTCAATTTTCGACAATAGCTATATTATGCGTATATTTAGTACAGTTTTCTCTTATAATGAATGTGTTGAATTAAATTTGATTACTTTTAGATCAACCGCCAAACAATTACACCATCGAGCATGACAAGTCTCCTGGAAAGGTGGTGTCCAAGTATGATCTTGGTAAGTTCCTGATCGACAGCCTGACGCAGCCGGAGCATTTCGGAAAGGTTTGCGGGATTTGCAGTAAAAGCTAAGTTCAGTGACGGCACTTTTTATTTGTTATACTATAAATACAAGTTTTTGGATATTTTATATACAACAGACTTAGGGTGATATCATTTGTTAGGGGGCGAAGGAGGGACAAATTTTAATCTTAGACTGAATATTGCACAGCATTTATGATTAATAGTTTTGCCATTTCTTCACCACATTTTCTAAGCTTCCGATCAGACCAGTGGAATATTTACAAGTTGCTTCCATCATGTATTAAAAAAATAATCATGTAATTAAGATAAGATTTTATCTTTTTGTCGTTAACATGATAGAAAACTGATATGGTTTCAGTGTATTTGTTTGTAGTACTTATGATAATAAAATTCATCGATTTCAAAGTTCATTGTTATCTATACTAATCTTAGAGAAGAATATGTATGTGGGTGGACGTTTTTGATGTTAATAACGTAGAAAACTCATGATTTGTTAGCGCATATATATTAAGAATTTATGTATAATAAAATATCATTGCTATAGTCCATTTCATGAATCTATGCAATTATCACCCATTGCCACAGTGATCGTTAATGGTAGGAACAAGAGCACAAACTCCTAAAATATTGCGTAAACATGGTTTGCTTGCACCTCCGTTTACTTTTTACTTAGTTTACTTCAACGAATGGTGTCGGTTTATTTCACAATCACTCCGGCTTATTACCTTACAGACTCTGGGAATGAACATTACAAGTATACTAAAATCAAACACTGATCTGGACGGATCTAACATGTTTGCGAGGTTTACTTTTGTAAGAGATCAGGTTTTTGTTAACTGTATTGTTTAAACTGGTACATTTAAAGCAGCAACATTAAGCAGTTGATCGAAAGCGTTGTATATGTGCAGTCTCCGGTTTATGAGGACCTGGAATTAAAAAAAATTAACATATAGCAAAGAAAACCAAAATGTTAATTAAGTGATTTTGATTTTGAATCCTACAATATTTCTAAATTCTGGTTGAAAGGTCTGATAATTGAAAGAGAATAAACTGAAGGTAAAAGGAACAAATTTCAATAAACAAATACCTACCGACATTTTATAACCTAACCCTATCATCGTATATGTACATCAATCTAACCTGATCTAATTAATCATACAGTATGGCTTAACAAGAATTACATCTAGTTACCTGTGACATTAGCTTACATGTAAATTTTTATGTGAATTATTGAAGTTCAGGCTGATTCATAGATATCTTACATGATGCAAACCAACGCTGTGGCAATGCTGTCACTATAGGCATTTTTAATGTGTATTGTAAATCGCCATTGATATAGCATTGCCACATCATAATAAATCTATGAATACACCTTTACATTATCCACAACTGTCAGGCGTTAACTGTCAAATTATGTTATTATTGGGTTACGTCATTCTTCGGCATACAAATATAACAGCATTGTGTGAGAGCGTCACATTTAATTTTGTATGGAAAATTCAAAGTAGACTAGATGTAGATCATTCTTTTTATGACACATATTTTCTTTTAGACTTCTGAATCTGATCATTATACATACCTATAAGCTGAATGTCCTCGCTAGATTACTGTAGGCCGTTGTTGACATCAACCAACTTTATTTACATGTAAACTTCGAAAATTAATTTTAATGCATGGAAACATTTTAAGAGATTTTAAAGTAAAATTAATTCAAAATTATTGGAGGTTATAAGTGGATTGAAATTACACATTTCAAAGTTTCACTTATGCAGCGCCATGAATTATCATATTTCATTGTTCTTCGAATAAATTGTTTAATATTTAATTTGTTTTGCACTTGTAGACATCTTTGAGATCAACACAATTTTTTATAGTCGCTGTTCAACAACCTTCATCACCAACCTCGTATACTTTGTAAGCCTAATATTAGATTTTAAATAAAGTTGCCACTCGAAAACTACTGCACAAATTAATCTACATTATGTTTCATTAGTGGAAAAGCACAATAAGAATATTACAGAGGCATTTTGTTAAACCGAATTTTGTCATTTTTTAAATTATAACACATGAAAGTTTCAACCTCTACGCCCTAAGGTAGAAGAGGACCGATTATGTTATGTTTTGAAACTTTAAAAATGTCCATAGTTTGTAGTAATTGTTATTTGAAAAATTATTTATAACAAATGCCATCATTTAGTATCTAACAAAAATGTATCAGATATATTCTTTATAGTGTACATACAGGGTGTTTCAAATGAAACCACCCAAATTGCCATTTCGACCAGTAGTTTGAAAATTTAAGTCTTAAAAGATTAATTTGTGTTTGGGTCGAAGGCGTAGGCAGCAGTACCTAATACGTACATTAAATTTAGATGGATGTGATTTGTAATTTTCACCGAAAATAAATCATTTTCAACCGTCACGCACCTTCAAATATCCTTGCACATGTAAACCTTCCTGCCCCCGTTCTCACCGCTCTGGATCTTCTGCGGGGGCATCGGCGGAGCGGCGGGCACGTTCTCGGAGTTCGCGCTGGCCGTCGCCCTCCCGACATCATTGACCGGCGTGAAGCCCCCATAGATATTGACAGGCGCGCACTCGGTGTACCCCAGCTTCCCGTAGAACCCCTCCTGCCCCTTCGTGGACAGGTATATCCTCTTCAGTGCCAGGAAGTCCCTGCAGTAGTCCTCCGCCTTGGCCATGAGGTGCTTGCCAAGGCCCTGGCCCCGCAGCCGCTTGTCTATGACCACCGACTCGATGTAGCAGCAGTGAGCCAGGCTGGGTATCGGGGTGAGCTTGCAGTGGCCGAGGGCGCGCCTCGTGTCGGCGAGCACCAGGCACGTCGGCAGGCCGTCGCGGGACACCTCGAGGCTGCGCAGGCGGGCCGTCTCGCTGCGCTGCCACTCCTCGTTCAGCAGCATGCAGCATTGCCTCATGTACTCGGGGCGCTCATGCAAGGGGAAGACCTTCAAGTCCATCACTGACAAAGAAGTAAATAATAAACGATTATCAAACTATTCGTTTTTATATTACAGTCACGTTTGTTAATTGAGTGGGGCCGATGATAAATAAGTTAATCTGCAGCATTTTTAAACCGAAGACCAATCCACAGGCAGAATAAAAATGCTTCGATGTTTTCGACGTAAGTGGATTAATTTTTGGAGGGTGAAAGTGGTGCATATCATAAAGCCCTGTTTGTATACCAAATTTTTAAATATTAAAGAATTTTAAAAATACTTTAGCAATCAAAATGTAAAAAAAAATGTAAAATGTGTTCATGTAGCTCTTATAAATGAACAAATTTTTATTTTCTGTACCAAAAAATATGAATAAGATGCATGTAATAATAATAATAATATTTATTAGCAGAAGAAGCTACATAATTTCATCAATTTTTTCTCTGAATTTCATTAACAAAGTGGTGCAGAGGAAATTTCAGAAGTTACTTAAATTGAATAATCTCTGCCTGTGATTTAATTTCCATTTTTTTAACATAGTACACAGTCTGTATTTTCTAACAATTGGAGAATGGAAAAAAATTGTTTTCTTACCGAGTGATCATTAAAATTTCAACTGTTATAAATTTTCGAAGCCAATAAGAAAGGCGAGATTGATGATCTCGCCTTTCTTATTGGCTGCGAAAGTTTCCTAGGACAACTCGAGCTGAAACTTAAACGATCACTCGGTATATTGTTTCATGTAGTTTTGATTGCAGCGATTTATTGGACGATATATTATTTATTAGTTAATGTTAGTTACAATTCATTTAATACGGATTGTAAAACAGTATCGGAAGCTGCAAATGATAAATCTAGCATGCTTAACAAAGACAAAAGAATATCTAAAGATAGCTTAAAATCCTTCAATTGTTTTCTAAGAATAGTGCTAAGTTAACACCTGTTTATATTGGCTACAATACATCGTTTTCTAAAATTCCACCTAATTCAGCTACTCAAGCTAATCAGCTTTTAATGAAGCAATCAAAAATGATTGTAACGAGTGGCTGTCGGTTCAAAATAATTTAAAAAACGTTGTTTAGACAACCTGTGGCACGCGATCGTGCCATCAGCCACCCAAGTGTCATTCCTTGTTTTCTGTTGGATTCGAAACCCATGGCGTGCCACTGGCATGGGCCCTCGTGCCCCTAATTGAAACAGGTAAGCCTGTTAATTAACCCCCACACCAAGCAGTTATAGTAAACAGAAACCAGCGACAGTAATTTACCTTTGTGCGGGAGGGCGCATCACCACAGTCCTAATCTAAAAATAACCTCAAACTGTACTACCATTCTCAAATATGTAAGTGGCAGGCATCTGTGTGCGTGCAACTAGCGGTGATCACCACTAGCCCCCCGATCAATACCATAAATCCATGCTGAATTTGGTAATTGTGCATGGGCCGGGTGTCACTCGATCTAACACACATGTGCTTTCTCGTCCCCCCCAGCAGGACTACAACATGATGCCCACGCGGATGGGGCTAGGACCCGGCATCCCCGACAACCCGCTCAGCCTCTCCTGGCACGACTCCACGTGGATTCCCATACTGAACACGGCCAACGTCATGGACTACTTCTCCGAGCGGTCCAACCCCTTCTTCGACCGCACCTGCAACAACGAGATCGTCAAGATGCAGAGGCTCAATCCCGACCAACTGCAGTACGATTATTTTATTTTTCTGCGAGTAAAATCGCTGCTGCATGGTAATACAACCGCAATCTGCAAAATACTTGTGCATAAACCTAGACTTAGCTAACTTATCATCAGACCGAACCTGACCTTACCTTCTAAATTGGTGTATTTTGAGTTAATATCACCTTATTTGGAGTTTGTAAATATTTTGCCCAAAAAATAATGTATCTCAATAATTTTGTGCCTTCAACAAAATAGCCTGTCATGTATTTAATTCACCATCATTTGTTTGAATTGCGTGTTTTTATGTTTAAGGAACATGACTGGCTTAGAGTACGTTCTACTTCACGTGCAAGAACCAATTCTTTATGTGATAAGAAAACAGCACAGGCATAGTCCACAGCAAGTGACGCCTTTAGCCGACTATTATATTATAGCTGGCGTCATCTATCAAGCCCCAGACTTAGCGAGTGTTCTAAATTCTCGATTGGTAAGTTGGTTTAAACGAAAGTTGAGTCTTCCGAAGAGTTTCGATTCGCTGGATTCCCTCCATGCTAATCGTCTATTTAAACTTTTTTTTGTAGTAGAGCAGTAGTAGGTTAGTTTTCTTCAATGCAAACTCATGAAAATGCACGAAATTGAAAGTTTGTATTATAAGGTTACGTAGTTCACCGAATCCTCTGGTGGCTGGAATGCGTTCTTTTATTCTAAAAGCCGTCCACTTCGTCGGGAGGTACGTAGTATAAAAATCCCGTCGCTCTGCTCGCTCGAAAAGTATATTAAACGAACACAGTAATTGTATCTCCAATGAAATCTCTCAATATAACGAACCAAACTCGACTTAATCTTACCGGGTCCAACTTGACCTAACCTTATTTAATGCTGATTCATACATTTCTTAATCTACACTGTACCAATGCTATCGTTATAGGCATTTTCAAAGGTAACAATTTAAAAAAAAACGGAAATTCTAGAAAACTAAAAGTGCCTAAGCAACACACATTTTTTTATTAGTGAAAAAACGTCAACTTCAATGGTAGTTTTTGGTATTAAGTTTTTGGTATTAGAAGTGATGATTGTATTGTATTGTATTCCGGGGGTGATAGGCCAGCTAAGAGACTTGCTCTTTACCTCCTGGGCTGATAGCGTAGAAGCACCCAGGGTGGCAAGCCTTATGTGATCTAATTCCTCACATTTACACATTATGTGCTCGGCCGTTTCAAGTTCCGTTCCACACAATCTACAGATGGCACCGTTAACCTTCTTTATGTTGCACAGGTGGTATTTCACCGGGCAGTGTCCGGTGAGTACTCCAGTTACGACTCTAATCTCTTTTTTGGAGAGATGTAGGATTTCTTTCGTCCTTTCCTTCGAATATTCGATGAGCTTTTTTGACTGCTTAGAAGTGATGATAGTTTAAAGCCTAGTTCATGCACAAACGATTTGCATTTTTTGTTCTGATTGGTTAAATTTGACATCATTTTATGCGGGAACTTGTACTATACCAATCAGAATATCAGAATCAGCAAAATCACAAATCGCCAGTGCATGAACTTGACTTAAGACGGTTGCAGAAAAACAGTTAAATACAGCACGTTTTGATTCAAATGAATTCTTTGCTTATGAAGAAGTGAAGTTAATCACTCAAATGATAGTGAACGTCAACCCCATCTAACCGTATTTAAAAAGTTTGACACAAGTACATCCATCCAAAAGTGAACGATACTTAGTGAAAGTTTCCGTAATTTTCATGAGATTAGATTCTTGGAATTTAAAAGGAGTGCATTTTCTTGAATTGCCTGCAATTAGTTTTTCCTAATCATTTAATCAACAATTTTTTTTCCAATAATATTTCCTAATACATGAACTAATGTACTTGAAACTTTAGAATAATGCAGTATATTATTTGGGATTCACTGTTTCGCTGTATCTATCAGGATTTTTTTTTAAATATTTTTCTGTAATCATTTTGCAAGTTTTTTTAATAAATGAACATTTTCATTAGACATGAAGAATTTTGATGTGCATCTGCAGCATTGTATTGGGTCTTCATCAATTTTCTGTATATTTTGCTATTTTGGCATTCAAAAAAGTAAATAGGTTTCATTCTTTGTCGTTCGTGCAGCATGAGTTAGTATTCTATTCAAACTGTAAAACTGATGAAACTGTAACTGATTAAAAGCAAAAATCAAACTATAAAACAAAAAACTTCACTTTTGTATGGCCGCGATTGTACCTTCAGATAAAATGCTAGGCAATTTATACTTACCTAGTACACCCAAAATTTTTCGTTTGTTAACGAAAGTTATGTTACGAGAAATGTTACGAGAGTTATGCGAAAGTACTATGTTCTACTTCTCACTTTTAGTTATCATGCGTTCACCACCTCCAGTCGTCTTTCGAAGAGGCGTCCAGCTTCTCGAGGTACCACCCGAGCAAGGGCTACTCGTGGGACTTCAAGTCGCAGCGGATAGGCGCCGACAAGCCGAAGCCGAAAGAGGAGAAGCCGCGCGAGGAACCGAGCTCGCTGTTCCAAAGGCAGCGGGTCGACATGCTGCTCGGCGAGCTGATAAAGAAGTTCCCCCTGCCGACGCCCGCCCAGATCAAGGCCCCCCCGGCGCCCATCAAGACTGAGTCGGAGAACGGCAACGCGGAGCCCAAGGAGGTGAAGCAGGAGATCAAGCAGGAGAAGATCAAGCCGCCGCCCGAAAAGAAGCCGAGGCTGAATTGAGGGGGCGTTATTTGTTTCGTGTGTGCATGTTGTGTATAGTTTTTTTTGTATGATTTTGATAAATGTAAGTTAAGAATAAAATATGTTTTGATTATGGGGGTTTGAATTTGGCGCTTCTGGTAGATGGTTGTGAGCTCGGCTGAGTGGCTCACGTGCAGGCAGCGCGACCACGTGGAACCCAACAAGTAGCAGCGGCTCGGTCGGTAAGTGAGTTTCGCTGAGATTACAGCACGGCTACGTCAAGTCCTACGATTGCGCCAGAAATAAACACGGATTATTCATACGTAGCCTAATAAATTGTGCGTTATTGTTGTAATAATTGCCAGTGTTTTGATAGTGCACAAGAAACGTCTAAATCGCAGTGTTTTTACGCCGAAAACCGAACAAAGAGTGCATTACTGGCCTCGCGTTTGGTTCGCTGTACCTGCTGTAGCGTGACGGGTCACGCACAGAAGACACTCGTTTAGGTTTAGTTAGTTGTGTGTGGTGTGGTCGTTTTTGGTCAGGTAAATGTCATCGCGATCGCGGGTTTAGCTCGAAATCGTGCAAAACGGGCCTCAGGTGTACAATGAGTGATGACGACCGCGATATCGATGTGGACAGTGATGTAAGTCCACCTTTTCCCGAGGGCTTTCATCGACAGGGATCGATATCCACAAGCCAGCCACTGGTCAGAGTTGAACACTTTCAGACGTCACCTTCGACGCTCTCCGTTCTCGCTGGAATTTTGCAATCACCACTCCCAATAAACGTATCGCCCGCGTAGTAAATACTACGATATACGTTTTTATTGCAATGCATTGTACTATTGGAATTATCACTTAAATGTCCAGTGCGGCAGAATAAGTGGAACAAATTAAAGAACAGTTTCCCAAAGAAAACAATAATAATGCAGAAATGGGCACTTTATTAAAATACATTCATTTGTTTTGAACCTAATCATAGTAATAAGACCTCTGAAAGTACTGTGTACGTAATTAACATCTTGTGCATTTTAAATAATGGAACAATGATTTGAACAAATGTATTCATTAAAGTAGCATTTAAATTGCTACATGAAGCAAAAGACTTTCCCCACATTAATTGACAAATGACATTCAATAATATTTGTTTTATACACTACTGTAATCACATAAATATTGCTTGTTTTGCATTTTTTTTTTCTGCGTTGAAAGGTTTTGAGCTGCTGGCAGAGGCTGTTTTAGAGGGGGCACAGACCCCCTATATGTTCCTGCTGGAGCGAGTCTGCTTACATCATGAATAAATAAAATAAAACAACTTTGTTATTTTCACTCCCGCGTGGAAATAACACTGTTGTTTTATTTTATTTTATTCATTTACGATATTTCATAAAGTAGCGGCTGCTAGTATACAATATAGGATGTAAGCAGAATATTGTATACTTACATCTTAGCTTACATACTTAAAAGTTTTTTTTTCCTGAAATAATTGAAATAGTTGTATCCGTCTAGACCTGTTTTGTAACTTTATGAGTACAAAATTTTACACCCCCTACATATTACAACTCTAGTTTCGCCCTTGGCTGTGGGTAATCTTTAAATGTAATGTACTACCTGACTTTTATTGAAATCTAACGTCATAATTGACGCATTTACAGCTGGATGAGATTTTGTAGCATTTTAAATACTTTTACATTTCTTAAAAACAATCCCTCTTTTGACTTATAATTACATTAGCTAACCTAACCAATTAAACACCTTTTTACTAATTTGTAAATTTCCTGTCCTGTGACTGTAAAATAGCGGGTTTATTAAATTTACTGGTCGTCTGTAGAATAGCGGAAAAGTTAAATCTACCTGACTGCTAGAAGATTAGTCACTGCGTGCCTATCCGTTACCGGATGTTGGCAATCCACACGGCAATTCTGACTTTGTTCACTGCAGTTCTGAACAGTTCTGTGGTTGTAGCATTGTACCATGTTCTTAGGTTTTTTTAGCCGGGATATTCGTCTACTTCCGGGTCCCCTTTGACCTTCTACCTTGCAATATTAGTTGTAGAATTGCATATTTCTTAGGATGGCGCATAACGTGTCCGAAATACTCTAGTTTCCGTTTTTTAACAATAGAGAGGATTTGCGGTGTTCGCTTTATTCTGTCGAGAACTTCGTGATTTGTGATGTGGTCTTACTAATCACTTACTAATTTACATTAATTAGTCACTTACTAATTTACATTTTTCGATCTGCCTATTTCAGTCCACATAGGCAACATCTGTTGGACATAGGCTCTTCCTATTTCATTCCATTTCTTCCTGTTAGTTGCTTCTCATCCAGACAATGCTCGCTTACGTTTTAATGTCGTCTCTCCATCTGGTGTTTGGTCTTCCTGCATATCTATTTCCTTCTCGTGGTTGCCATTCTATTACTTACTAATTACTGGGTTAGATTTAATTAGACGTGTTAACACAGAGAATTCCCTCCCAACCACAAATGCCTGTCAATTATTAGAGTAGATTTCAATAAAACTGCTGCTATCGTTTATTCAAAGTTCACCTAGCTATGTATTATTTGCATTTTGAATCGTCCAAATTAAAATAATACATACAGGGTGATTCATTGGGAAATGCACATAGAGTAATGGTAGATGCGGCACACCTAGGTGATTCTAAATAAACTATATTTTATGGGTCTACTGTTCTTTATAACCAATATACAGGGTGATTCATTAATATTGCCCATTTTTTTCAATTAATCGTAACTTACGAACCACCCTATAAATTTTTGTAATAATTGGTACGTATGTTCTTTGTCCAATGTAGTGTCGATTAACATAATAAATGAAAATCTTATTCTAGTTCCGGCCCTTAATAAATTAATAAGTAGGTTTCGACTCGAAACACCACCCTGTATATCAATATTTTAAAATTTTGTTTGCATATTTGGATAGAGCAGAAAAAATTAAGTAACACTGAATGTATTTGGTACTTCCGCAAACAACTTTGTTTCTTATTAACTTGAGTCAAACCCAGATGTTGAGGTGGCATAAAATTAAAAATAAATAAATTTCCCTTATTAAATTATCATTTTCCAGCTTTAATAAAAAAAATCATCAAGTATTTCACATTCTCTTAATTTCTGGATCCTAACCTTAATGTAAAACGAGAGGACAGATCCGTATTTGGGACAAAATATTATTAACAATGACTTAACTTTAAACACCCTGTATGTTTAAAAAATTATCGTAACACTTGTTCATTGCGCTACATTTAAAAAATAATAATAAACTGAAAAAAATGCTCACTCTGAGAAAAGCATAACTTTTCAACAGCATGATCATCTCTCGACTCTTCTGATGCATTCTTGATACATAATAATAATAAAATAAAGCAGCCTGTACGTATTGTTTAATTTAGTAAATAATACACTTTAGATGTGATACCTAATCCCAAATTTTCTAAATTAGAAGAAACTTTTTATGGCCACCAGTGTACACCTAGTAAACGGAAAACCACAAAATATCAATCTGACGTTTGTACAAATCCTAATCATCCTTTTGAGACTGAATGCCATTTACTTTAAATTTTAAATGTTAGTTCACACATTTTCCGGGGCTAGTTTGCATTGGAGCGCAGTATAACAATTTAAAAAATCCCTGCTTATAGTAATTAATATAAACATATAATAATAAGGAAAAGGATCACCCAGGAAAAAGGGAATTAGACATTTTTTTCTCTTTTGCATTCGCATAATTAATATAACAAAACTGTGAGTTTGATATTACGTTATTTTTTAAGCTGCTACTGATAGCGCATTTATTAAAAATATAACTAATATCATAATACCTAGAGCTGTATCTTATCAATAAAATAACATCGTGGTTTGTTCAACTCTAATCAGTGGCCTTGTGAAATGTGTCCAAACATTAACGCTATTCACAATATAACACGTGACTCTTCGTGTTTTAGGAGGGAGATGATTCCGACTCGCGTCAGCAGATGCCCCGGCAGAACTCCGGGAACCAATATTTTTCACAGGTTTGTGTATTTTATGGTTCTGCTGTAAACAATATTATTTGTTACGAAGAGACTATTATACTAACTGTGAATCGTTACTTTTATCCCTTGTATTGTGCACTTAAAGAATCTACTGCTGTACAAATTTGTAGAGGTACTGCACAGCACATGTATATACTTGTAGAGGTAGTATATACATAACACAGCGATGATTCCAAAGTAATTTTAAATTATATTAGATCAATAAGGCTGATACTTCGAAAAACTACAATTTGTAACTTATAACAAAAGACAATTGTGAGTTCACACAGATTTATTGTCAAATAAAACACTGCGGCAATTTTTTCATTGGTTTCATCATCAGGCTAATGATTATTATTTCATCTGCCTGATGAAGCCGCCATGTGGCGAAACAATTGTCACATCTAAGATGAATCGTTTTTGTGGCATTTGTTCAAAAATAATAATAAATACTTGCACAATACTACCGTGCAAGCAAAAATTATTTTCATCCAAGACGGCATTAAGCTCTACCACCAAGCTGTATGGCCCGGTAAAATGAAGCTGCCGCGCTTTAGTTTTTAACTTGCGTTAAATTTTAATCCATAAATCAGATATTTTAATCAGTAATTTTAACAGTTACCAATTTTTGGAATCTTGCTAAACATTTCGAGGTTAAGTATTTTTGGGCTGATCTAATAATTAGTAGTAGAAAGATATGTGATTTCGTTATGAAAATAATTTTTGCTTGCACGGTAGTATTGTGCAGGTATTTATTATTATTTTTGAACAAATGCCACAAATGACTCTCTTATGATATTACATAATTATTCCTTCACACGGTTTTTGCTCGCACGGTAAAATGAAGCTGCAGTGCTTTAGGTTTTAACTTGCGTTGAATTTTAATCCGTAAATCAGAAATTTTATTCAGTAATTTTAACAGTAATCGATTCTTGGAATCTTGCTAAACATTTCGAGGTTACGTATTGTTGAGCTGATAATTTGTAGTAGAAAGATACTTGATTTCATTATATAACTCTCTTACGATATTACATAATTATTCCCTCCCATCCCTTTCATCAACTTTTACACCTTGCCTAGGTTGTAATAACAACCTAAAAAAAAATCTAACACATTGTACAATCGTATCAACAAAAACAGAAGTCTTTTGTGCAGGCCGAGAAGCGAGCTCATCACAATGCACTGGAAAGAAAAAGGCGTGACCACATAAAGGACAGCTTTAGTAGCCTGAGAGATTCTGTACCTGCATTAAATGGGGAAAAAGTGGTATGTATCTTTACATGATGGATGTTTGTTGTTACAAACGGATTACTTTGATACTAATTATCTTATTGCGTCTGTTGCTCATTTGGTGTAAGCATTTCAGTCGCTTAACTTTAATATTGATATTAAAAAATATTGTTAAGTTTAAGGTTTTATCCATAAAATACCAGTTATGTATTTAAGGTTGTTATATATAAATATAATAATATAACAACCTTAAAAATAAATATTGTATTTAAAATTAAAACTTTTATGTCTTTACGTTTTATGTTTATTTATGTTTAATGTTTAACTTATTTTCTAGGATGTATGTAAGATGGTGGCGATGCCTCCAACCCTAAAGATTTATATATTTATTCATCAAGATCTTTTATTCAGTAAGAGCGTTGGTATTGATGATGAATATATTTATTTGTGGGTGAATTTGTTTAAAGCAGCGGGACAGTCCTAGAAATATATATATACCGCAATTTTCTGATCCCATTGCAGGCGAGTCGCGCCCAGATATTGAAAAAGGCGGCCGAGTATATACAGTTTATGAGAAGGAAGAACAACTCGCATCAGCAGGACATCGAGGACCTGAAGCGGCAGAACAACCTCCTGGAGGCCCAAAGTAAGAGCCCCGGCACCGACGGACTTCCGACATCTCGCTTAATCCTTGATCACTTTATTGTTTGCAGTAAGGACGCTAGAGAAGGCAAAGTCCACGGGCAGCTACACCGTCGACGCGGACGGCAAGGACTCGAACTATAACGAGACCGAGTCCGACACTTCCGACATGGAGGGATCGATCAATCAAAGGCGAGTGAAAAAGATGAAAATCGGAGCTTATCATTAAAGTGATTTACGTTGATATTGAAAGGTATGCGATAACGATGATTGCGTTGCAATTGTTTGCTAATATGATTCAGTGTAAAATTTATTAGGTATACGTTTTTATATTACTGCATGTCTTACATATTTTATACAACGGATTTTCGGTCATCATTCATGCTAGCTATTATTTAACATCTTTATGGATATAAATCTACCTCTTTTACAGCGAATTTTATTATTAGGCAAAGTATTTTTAAACATTCTGAAGATACATATTCATTGAAGAGATTCCCAAAACAGTTTCTCGCATTAATCTAGAATTCACTAAACGTGTGATGCGCACAATATAGTTGTTAAAAAAGGGAGAAATGTCGCTTTAAAGCTGGAGTGAATATGGGTGAATATTTGAGTACTTTTATCTTATTCGGTTTGTGGATTAATTCAAGCAGAGCAATCTAAAAAACAAACCCGACTTAAGTAATATTACTGTAGTAACGCCTCGTCTCAATTTTAGTACTATTTATAACAGCATATTCTGAGAACAATCCCCACTTAATAGCTCCTATATTAGTTTTAAATATTACGTGGGACTCTTAATTGATGTCCTTGGATAGAAACAAACACTTGTAGTCGATGTAGCAGCGGCGCTTAGATTAATAATGTAACTCCACCGTTTTTTGTTGCAGGAGGTGTCTCTAAGTATCGCACTATCGAGGAGCATATAATTTGACTACAAGGAAAATATTTCCGAGTCTCTTTGCCAGTACAATGTAACAAAATAAAAATAACGTACCTAGTTTGTACTAAAGTAGTTGATCTTTCTGAATGTTGAATTATGTGGACTATTAGTAACTTTGCTTTGTATCTCATCCCGAGACCAAATGATTCGTGTTTGACCTTCTTTAATTTCGCAGTCAGTATGTACCTAAATGAAATAACTGTAAAAAAAAAAAATAATGTTTTATTAGGTTAATTTAACAATTAAGTTGTGCATAGTTTTTAATGAAAGAACTTATTTTTGTTATTAAGCATAAGTTTTATGTAATAAATTATAAAATTTTTGAAATGTTTATCATGGTATGTTTTCGTTAACTTCGATGAAACTTAATTTATGGTTTGCACGACCTAACCTGTAGCACAAACATATTTAAGAGAAAATTTCTAATGCAGATCTTTGATTGTCAACATACCGAGTTTTAGAAGACACATTACAGTGTAAGTATATTGGGTTGCCTATTTCCTGGTGTAACCTAACCTGTAGCACCTCCCACAAATGTAAGTACATATAATTAGGTATAATCCTGTTCTATTGTGATTAAATAAATTACAATTTTACTGTAATGTTGATTGTTTAGTAGTTATCAATGTGACAAAAATTATTAACTTTGACGGAGTAGCTGAAGTTTTTATAAGTCACAATTTGCTATTAATAATCAAATTACAGAATACTTGGAATTTTTACAGTTTGCCTATGACTGATAAAAATTATTGATATTTTGTTTATTATTTAAAAAATTTAAAAAAAGAAAGTTGTGTCGGAATAATTGAAATTTTGATAGAATTGTTGAAAATTTTGTAGTAATAATGAAGGTTTTACAGAATTACTTAATATTTTGCAAGTTATCTTTCAAATTTTCACTGGATAGTCAAAATACTGTTAAAAACAATTGATTTTTTTTTCAGAAATGACAGAAATTTGATATATTTATGAAAATAATTTTAAAAAAATGAAAAATAATATTACTCAAGCACATTAATGAGTTAATATCATAATCACAATTAAGTCAATAATTAATTATAAATATTTCAAAATAATTTATTTCGTTTTTGTTTATTTGGTTGCCTAAATAATAATATTAATTTAAGGTTAATAATGGATTAAACCTTAAACTCAATAATATTAATATTACGACAAATACTGTTAAGACAAAATACTAATATCAGTCTTGATGAAATAATAATAAATATAATACTCTGATGGTTTGTGAACATTAAACAATTACATTGCAATTCTAAACTAAAGATTTACATGTTTCATGTTTTAAAATTATATTTTCTGGTATTATTCAACATCGTAGACAATATCGATCGAGTGAGACTTTTATACTTATATGGAGATAATCAATCAATCAATTTCACATATTTGAATTCGTATTTGGCGCTTTTGATTGCAGGTGAACACGAAAGTCTATCGAAAGCTCGAAAGTCCCCACGAGATGGTAGTGCCCAGCTGTTTTGCTTTATTTACACTTGACAGATGACTAATGGGGTTATATTTGTGAACCAAGTCATAAGCTGTTGAAATAACTGATTGGAAACGCGACGAAGTACCTCCTCTATCGTTTATTAATAGGCCAGGACACGCGGACATGGAAGAGAACAAGAACATGGAGGAGTGCTACGAGAACCTGATCGTCATCGATGTGGGGGCCAATCTTACCAACAAGAAGTACAGCCGAGACTTGGACTCAGTCATCCAGAGGGCCAAGGATTCAGGTGAGAGCCCGCATGGTTTTACACTTACGGGAATCTTTAAGGCGTGAATATTTTATGTGACGTTACTTCGTACGCAGGATTTACCCCGCAATTAATATTAATACGATAATGCATAAATAAATAAAAGCAGCGTTATGAAATAACATATAACAGTATAAACAATAACAATGCGACACGATCTTAGTTAATTATGTTTGAAATACACATGAACACATGTGCCACGATAATTTGTCATGTATTGCACGAAAACACACAACGATAAAAACTAGACATAAACTGTACTGTTTGTAAACATTTCTACGAAGATCTAACGGGTACATGAACTAAAGGTTACATTTTAAATTTGTCCGGTTTCCCTCAATTGGAAATTGAAAAATCTACTAAGCTTTTAACAACAATAATTAAAATTAGTAAGTTTAACAGAGTAATTGAAATTTTGATAATTAACTATATGCTAGTAATAATGAGAATCTACTAAACTTTTAACAACAATTATTAAAATTAGTAGTTTAACAGAGTAATTGAAATTTTGATAATTAACTATTTGCTAGTAATAATGAAATGGCAGAATTCTTGAAATTTTTACGGTATACCTAAAATTTTGATAAAAGAAGTTATAAATAATAGAAAAGTTTGACAGAATAATTGAAAATATGACATAAAGTATTAAAGTTCTATCAGAGTAATTGAAATTTTGACAATAATAATTAAGGTTTTACAGATTTATTTGAAATTTTGTAAGTAATCTGTCAATAACTTTAAAATTTTGACAGCAATCGTTAATGTTTTAACAGAAAACTTTGAAATTGAAAAATCCATAACTCCTCAGACTTTTATCTTTGGTACCCTTTTGCTTTTAACGTATTCAGTAGAAGCATTTTCAAGTATTTTGAGCATTCACATAGAAGCCATAATTTTGTTGGGGCTTGAATGCAGCTGACGTTGATTAAATAGAACGGGATTAAGATGAATGTGCGAATAACAGCTCAAACGGTCAAATGTAATACACTTGCTATGTAAACATTAATGCAATATTATTATAGTTATTTCCACCTTTTTTTAATCTTAAATAAATCTGATTAATTAACGTCTATACCTGATTTCACAATTTTGCTTAACTCTTGTTCATAACCATTACATTGCAATTGATAATAGTAATTATCACAATTTTGCATAACTTTTGTTCATAACCGTTACTTTGCAACTGATAATCGTAATTATCACAATTAAAATTTTCACATGAACGATTGTGTTGAAATCTGTCCCGATTTCTAAACCCGTTTTCTCCACACAGGGGTCCAGAAAATTATGGTAACCGGGACATCTGTCAAGTGTAGTAAAGAAGCGCTGCGGCTCACCAGGATCTATCCCAGCACGTTGTATTCTACCGCAGGTGAGAATACTTACTTATTGTTCATATGGAAATATATGTATGTTTATAATTATGGCGATCTAAATAATTCTACTGCATAAATATTTAGACATTAAGATATTAAGATTAAGACATTATAGATATTAAGTAGGAAATCGAAATAAGCAAAACTCATGGATAATTTACGACGAGTTCCACCTCGCAGTTTTATGTTAAGGCCACGTTATTGCGAAAAGAAAATATAACAGTGGTGGAATATACAATCTTTGTAATGTTTTTTTAAAATTAAAATTTGTTTCACCAACGAAGTAAAATTTTGCAAAAAATCTAATTTTTGTTGTTTATTTATTTGTTTATTTATTCCTGTGCCTTTCTACTTTTCGGTGTAAGGCATTGCTGTTTATAATTGAGGCAAATCTTTTAGGAATACACCCGCATGACGCAAAGTCATACACAGACGAGTCCTGGAGGGAGCTGATCGAGGTGGCCAAGAACCCGGAGTGCGTTGCTGTCGGTGAGTGCGGCCTCGACTACAACAGGAACTTTTCCGAACCGGAGGAGCAAAGACAGGTCTTTCAGAAACAGGTCAGTTTCTCTGTTTGCAGCCATTGATAGTCGTACGTTAGGAGCATATAATCGCAACTTTACTAGGTTTAAAAACAACTTGAACAAATATGTAGCCTTAACACGTTAAGTGCCGGTGGCTGTTATAAGGACCGAGCTCACGTTAGCGTGAGTGCCTTATAATAGCTAAACATCTCCCATGTTTCTATGCTGAAAATAATAGCCGGCACACCTGTACTCGTAACTTTGAATGTGTGGCAGGGAATGTGTTAAAACTTATCTCCGTTCCAGTGGATCAATGCCGCTTTGAGAAATACTGTCAATTTCGTTACAGACATCCTGTTAAGCAACCCCGTAAATAATAGTGTTTTTTTGTAATTATTCTTATACCCGTACCCATAATCATACCCATCCTGTTAAGCAACCCCGTAAATAATAGTGTTTTTTTTCTTTTTGTAATTATCCCCATACCCGTACCCATAATCATGCCAATACCTACAATCATACCAATAATGTGGAATAATGTTGAATGTAGACATTCAATTCTTAATTGAATCAGAAGAAAACAATTTTAATGCTACAATTTTTATGGGGGTTTCACTTTTAAAGTGAGAGCCAATTAAAATTCTTAATTTCCTCTGATTTCATTTGTCCACCGGCCGGTAATTAATTGTAAAGAAACATTTATACACAATTAAGGCGGCAGTGGAGTTAATTAATCCGAGCTGGAATATGGAATTCGCATTCCACGCGTCATGCGAGGGAAATTTTATTTCCAGCGGAGCCCGAGTTTCTAATGAGCGGACTAATTGGCCACAAACGGAGCGTAAACTGCGCATCGCTGGTGTGAATGAGGAAAATGTGGTTCAGATGTAAATTGGGTCGATTGGTCTATTGTGAAGAGTGTGTTCAGTTAAAATTAGACTTGATTGGTTTAATTCGGTATCTTGGCTCTGACCTTGCTGCTGTTTAGGTTTTATTTAGTGAGCATCAGCTAATCCAGTTTGTAAATTATACACAATTTATGTATCCTTACCTACTACTATTCATGATGCGATTATAATAATAAATTTTATTCTCGTTTACGAATGGCATGTTATCATACCGTTAATATAATTAAAATAAAATTAATTATCTAATAATCCATACATTTTAGTGAATAATTTAAAGAAAATTTTCTGAGATTTTCTGTGGAGAGTTAAAGCTTGTGATCTCATGTGTTTATTGCCTCTCATTCAAATGTATCTAAACAATTTTCAAGGTTGGAAAATCATTGCAAGGAATGCTGCATAACAGATTGTTGCTCTAATAAGTCTATTTAATTTTAATTTTTATTCGCAGTGTCGTATAGTAGAAAAAATTCACCAAATATATTAGAAACACTAGCTAATTAGCGATAGCTAACAATTAGCATCTCAAAAATTTATCGCTTTTAACTTTATATATATATATATCAATCTTTATTGGGGCTATCGACCCCATGGGGTCTTTTTGCCTGGTTTGTTTTTTTAACTTTTTATTATACAACTTTTGTTTTTTAAATGTATTGGATTAATACATTTTTTTATTTTATACATGGATTTTCTGTTAAAACTCCCCTTGAGGGTGAATTTTATATTCGTAGCCTATTGACTCTAAAAGATGATAAAGCTTGTCTCTTCCCCATTCAAAATCACATTCTTCCCGAACAAACTTCAATAAACCATCAAACAAAAGTTTTCATTGTTTTGATGATATTTCGCTTCGCCTTAATTCTACCAAAGAACAATCCGACAGAAAGTATTCATTGTTTTTGTGATATTTCGCTACTGCTTAATTCTTTCTTTACAAATTTTATCATACCGATATGTTTTGCTTTTGTTTTTTTAGATTGAACTGGCCTGCGAACTGAAGAAACCGCTCTTCGTCCACGAACGAGAAGCACACGACGATCTCCTGCAAATACTGGGGAAGTACGAGGGACGCCTGCCGCCCGTCCTTATACACTGCTTCACAGGCACGACTGAACAGGCTATGAACTATTTAGATAAGGGATTTTACATAGGATTAACAGGTGGGTTTGATTAACGCATTGTTCGCGTGTTTGCTCAAATATTTGGAGAGATATGCAATTTGCAAGATAAAATGTTAAAATCTTATAGAGCTGGATGTAGGTATAAGAACGCAGTATAAAATATGGGTATAAAATTATGTGGACGCCATTAGAGAATGCAATGAGCAGATGGTGCTGTTAACTATTAATTATTCCTTGTTATATTCACTATCAGGACGAGCGTTTACTGTTGTTGATGGTTGATATACAACACCTTCGCTTGAGCCAATTTTAATTTTGGTTGTTTTGGCCATATATTGAGTTCATATTTCTGATGTTACGGCACTGATTCATAGTATTGCAAACTATTAAACTTGTTGCATTTTGTTATAATTGGAGTAGTAAATTGTCCGTGTAAATATAATTGCAAAAGTGTACCTATTTACTTATAGAATGCAAATGTTATGTAAAGAGTATGTTAATTATAATTACTTGTATCCAGGTTAATTGTTATCTACTAAATTTTGCTAGTCTTGTGTTATCACTAAATCTATTTACAATTCATACAGCATTTTAAAATAGATCTAAAAAAAATGTCAAAAAGTGAACAAGGGACATTTTTACAATTCTAAATGTATTATTTAAAATGAATATCATATCTAACAAAATGTTCTTTACTCGGGGTCACGAACGCCATTATCTGGGAATATCACAATGTGCGGAGGCCATCACTGCCTTCTACCGTTTGTGTGGTTTTGATCTTACGAACAGAAAGAGCAGATAGAAGATGTTTTATCACGAGTTTCATAAAAAAAATTCTACGTTCGTAGACTTAATAAACTTTGATAAAACCTTTATGAAATTTTAGTTTGTAATAGTAATATTAAAAGTACAATTGAATCGTTTTTCAGAAACCCAGTCGTTTTTATGGATTATTCGTTTTTGACGGCACCAGTATATCAGACTACATATTTTTCTGCATTATCACTATGCATTAGATGCATTAAATGCGTTTGATGAAATAATATCGGAAACTTAAGATTGACAGTTTATCATACGTACTGATTGACATGAGAGTGAAAGTGGAATTTATAATTGTGATGAAAAGCTTTTTCTTTTAACGCAAAAGTGTGAAAAGAACTGCTATTTTTTTCGCAATTTTTTTCATGCTTTTTGCACGATTCAAGAATCACATTTTATCAACGCAAATGAATGAAAAAAAAAACTGTGAATATTATAAAGGTAGAAAAACACATTTCTGTGACGAATTATTACATGTTTTGTATATTTTTAGGTTATTTATGTAAAGACAAATCAGACACAGGCGTTCGGAAGCTGCTTGTGGACAATTTAATACCGCTGGACCGTTTATTGGTGGAAACGGATGCTCCGTTCATGTACCCAAATACGAGAGCATCGAAGTTACCGGTGCACGTTAAGGATGGACTAACAGAAAGGTATAATGATGATAATAATTGCAAGAACGATTTATCTGGATTTTTAATACACGTATTAACAATTTTAATCACAACACTTTTCATCACAATCCATTTCAGAATGTAAATATTTTAACGCTAGAGCTTTCTGAAAATAGTAACAAAGTAAACATGTAAAACAAGCAGTAAAAAACAGCAACAACCGGATCGATGTCCAGTCATAGGCTTGCCGCCGCCAGTGCTTACAGTCTGGTTAATACCATACTTATTAGTAATTTTACTTATTAATTTTTCTATGTAATTTACGCTATGTTACAATTCGTGAATCGAAAGTCATTACGAATTATCATTAAAAACAATGACCCATTGAATAAAACCAAATACTAATGCTAATAATTTGACACTATTCTGTAACTTGTTTCACTTTTGTGGCCTAAAATATAAATTTTACTAACAAAATAATTTTCTCATGGTATATACAAAGGTTATTATTATTAATAAAATAATTCATTATTATCTTACTATGTTTTAATCATAGATATTAATTAATTATGAATATATATTCAATTCATTGAGTAAATAAGTTAAATATTCTACATTCTTTTTCTGATATATATATATCACAGACTACCACATAGTAAAGGTAGAAACAATCTTAATGATTAATAAAATTGTAATTTTGAGGCAACCACATTTACACTGATGCTGTGATCTTTATTGCCATCTTTAAGTGCTCTGACTCTGAGGTTAGCAATCGGCGTGGCTATTTTTAGTTTGAATGCTGCAGCTCGAAGCAATATTTTAGAGGTGTTGCAAACGATAATGTTTTGGCTGCCAGGAGACTTATCTGTTCATGCCTGAACTTATCAATTGCAAACACCTTGCTACCTATGAGACAAGCATGAACGTCCACATTCACATCTCTACATCATTGTATGAAGACGTTAATGATTAATAATAATTATAATTTTATAATTTAATAATAATAATTTTTTGGTGTACGAGCCATTTCTGAATCCAAAATGATAGTTGCTGATCTCTTCGAGATTAGTGTAAATCCTTTTATTTCTTTTTGGGAACTATTTTGATACATGGGTTATCAGACTGATTAATACTTCCTGTATTCACATATGCTGATATTTTGCCTCTGAATCATTATCAATATAAATAATAACATTATTTTGTCATAACTCCTTGTGTTATATGTGGTATCGTAGAGATTTGTTAAAGTATTGGCTTGTTTTTTCGCTAATTTTCTATATGAAGAAATAATATATTAAACTTCATGCTGCTATTTGATATTAATACTAGTGCTATACTAATTTTTTAGGCCTAGGTTTCATATCTTTAGGCAAATCAGTGAATACCCCTACTAATTTTGTTTTCATTTGCTTATTACAGTTTTATTTCTGTAATTCTAATTTCAAATGATCATAAACCTGACCCCAAAAGTAATGGATTTGTGTTACATTCAGAAATAGGTTGCATCAATAGGCAGCTATAAATAACTGCGTTAAATTATAATTAACTTCTCCTTGCTGTAACTTTAATAGTGTCGGTAATGGAGAAAGCTCAAGGTTTTATATCGTAACAGACGTTTCAGATGCAATTTATACTAATTTCTGATAGTGATACGAATGGAAAATTTGTACTTATCAATAATTTTAAATCGTTAAAATTCCAATTGATTAATGTTAGAAGTTTTCACTTCGTCATACACAGTTAATATTTAAATACGTAATAATACTTTGTTAATATCACATAACATATAATATCTAATAATAATAATAATATAATAACATTTATAAATAAATGTGATATTAACAAAGTTCAAAGTGTTTTTTTTTTTGTTTAAATATGGTTCATTTTTATTCATGAAAGTAGTTTCGAAAATTGCTTGTAAACTATGCTAGCCAGGAAGCACAGAAAATATTTGTAAACATGTTGATGAAGTTTAAGTGATAATATAACAACATGTTGTTGTCTCGGTAATGTGTGACACTTTTTGAATCCATTGTGTGTAAACACACTAAACATGAAATTGTTTTAACCTTTATCACCCTGCCAGTAACGACAGTCATTCCTGATAATTGACTTGTTTATAGCACAAAAATCTAACTGTAACACGCCATGCTTGATAAAATCATGAGTCACACCGACTCACGTACATAAGTGCAATTTAAATTGCAATCGCTATGCGGGAATATTCCAAAATCTAGAACATTCCACACACATAAAATTAATGAAAATAGCTTTCATTCATGTGCGTCATGAAAGAGATGGCCGACCGCCAAGACGCCCGCTAGTAAAATGTTTTGTTTCTCAGGTCCATGACATTCCTGCACCGCTACTGCACATTTCAGCGCAACGAACCCTGCTCCCTGCCGGCCATCGTTGAGATGATCGCCGCCTTCATGAACAAGAAGCCCGAGGAGGTGGCCCTGGCCACCGCCTTTAATGCGCTCAAGCTGTTTGGGCTGTCACAGTGAGGACGGGCGTCGGCGCCCCGCGTGCCCCCGATACAGAATGCGACCGAAAGACGCCGGCGGACGAGATTGAAGAAGTTGTCGAGGCTATCTAATAAGGGTTACTCATATCGGTCTATGCATATTTGGCAATAAATAATGATGGTGCTTACATGCATACAATTGTATGATGTACTTCCTCTTTTTGTTTGTAAGGAATGTAGTTAGTTTTAAACAGAATTTTTGCAATGTTGCGAAACTTTTTATAGATACGATTAATTATAGTTTGTGTACTGAATCGATTTACATTCTCGATGTTTGAGGCTGCTGTTTCATGGAATATTACTAACGTGCTCTTGATGTTGCATCACGCAAGTTTTCGTGAACACGATTCCACTTTAATACTTTGTGATTTTGTACATGCTTTCTAGAGATTTCTATATATATTTTGCTATTTATTTTAAATATCATCTTTACTTGCCATTAAATGCCTGTATTTGTGATATAATTATTTTAATAATTATAAACACGGTGCCTTAAAGTTATATGTTGTTGAATATGTAATAAAAATGTGTATTAAAAATTAGAATGTCTCTATTCTTCCTTTTCTTGTTATTGCACAATGATTAATTATATTTCATAAGCTATTTATAGCATAGAACAACATTTTTGTTTCATAATGTTGCAATAAATTTATTTGTAGGTTTTCTAATCTACTTTTTGGAGTATTTGTGGACCTGATTGCTACTTATCTCCAGATATGTCTCCAGAAATCTCCAGAACCTATTTTTGACTACTTGCAATCATTATTCCGACATTAAAATACCACATTATAAATGTTTGTTTGTTTCTGGCTATTGCAGGCCTTTATTGTAGTAGTTAATCTTTTAATTTCTCTGATTTATTGGAAATTTTACTTATCAAACAAGATGTTATTCACGGACGAAACTGTAAAACCAAAATGGTAGACACAAATCAGATTTAACAATTTGGTACAAAAATACATGTGAAACATGTGATTTAATATAGAACAATGGTAATTTTACTGCAAATAGATTGATTTAGATTTAGACTTCCAAAATATAGAAAAAACATTTGCTTATTAAAAGAACAGGAAACGCTACAAAGCTTCCTTGTTTGTTAAACCTAAAAATACCATATTTTCATGAAATGGCCAAGGAAATACGTCAACAAATTTGCGGGAATTGATTCCAAAAATAATTCGCGTACAAGAACCTCTCGAGATATAAGAAAATCCCATTGTGATTATAATCAGCTGATCACAAATCAGCTGTGTATTGATCGCCATGACTTGAATGTTTTTGTTTTGATCTAGAATTCTGTAGAAGTCCCTAGAATTATTTTAAGTTGGCAGAAGCCATGCCAACCAAATTGAAAATTTTCTTCAAAATTAAACGGTGATTTCTCAATAATCAATCAGCAGAATTTAGGAAGCTCCTATTATTCGGCATAAATTTAAAATTCGCGTGTCTGTGTGTCATAAAATTAATAAAAACTATTATTATAAGCAATATTTTTTATGTCGTCATTCCGGAAGGCGAAGGGTTCGAGATTATTGTGGTGGGGAGAATTGAAATCTATAAATTTGGGAGACTACGAGCAGTTCCATTATTATCGAGTTGAAACTTGAACAGTGAAGTTACAGTTATTGTTATAAAAAGTGGTGTTCATACAATATAAAGGTAATTATCAGTTGTCAGTAATCATGTTTTCGCCTCCAGTATTTCACAAATACGAGAAACGTTGATTTCAGTCCATATTTTGCTGTAGCTATATGAACAGATTTTTTTTTCTAAACACATCGCTCATTTGTTTCATCAAAATTTTAACAAAATTCTTATAGTCTTGTCAAATAATTTTAATTTAGTTTATGAGGTGAGCGCCTTTACGTTTGTATGCGTGCATAAAAGGCGTCGAGTGAATCCTTTGTTCCTCGCTATGAATTTTGTCACAAAATGGCGTCGTTATTGATTCACTGTTAGCGTTGAATCATCACCGTATTTGGACTGGCGTTTGCCCACGACCCGCTTTCTCTATTGCACCACACATTGAATTAACATTTCCCTTGTCCTTACAGGATGCAGATCTTCGTGAAAACGTTGACGGGTAAGACCATCACCCTGGAAGTCGAACCTTCCGACACCATCGAGAATGTGAAAGCCAAGATCCAGGACAAGGAGGGCATCCCCCCAGACCAGCAGAGGCTGATCTTCGCCGGAAAGCAGCTTGAGGACGGACGCACTCTGTCCGACTACAACATCCAGAAGGAATCGACCCTTCACTTGGTGCTGCGTCTCCGAGGAGGCATGCAGATCTTCGTCAAGACCCTGACTGGCAAGACCATCACTCTTGAGGTCGAGCCATCTGATACCATCGAGAACGTCAAGGCTAAGATCCAAGACAAAGAGGGTATCCCACCAGACCAGCAGAGGTTGATCTTCGCAGGAAAGCAGCTTGAAGATGGACGCACGTTATCCGATTACAACATCCAGAAGG
Organism: Othius punctulatus; assembly: GCA_951805005.1. Lineage (NCBI taxonomy): Eukaryota > Metazoa > Arthropoda > Insecta > Coleoptera > Staphylinidae > Othius > Othius punctulatus. The sequence continues at coordinate 103,632,472 of OX638139.1, read as the reverse complement.
AATCCACCCTTCATTTGGTGCTCCGTCTCCGTGGTGGAATGCAGATCTTCGTCAAGACGCTGACCGGAAAAACCATCACTTTGGAAGTCGAGCCGTCTGACACAATTGAGAACGTTAAGGCTAAAATCCAAGATAAAGAGGGTATCCCACCAGACCAGCAGCGTTTGATCTTCGCCGGCAAACAATTGGAAGATGGCCGCACTTTATCCGACTACAATATTCAAAAAGAATCAACTCTTCACTTGGTATTGCGTCTTCGTGGTGGCATGCAAATATTTGTCAAGACTCTTACTGGCAAAACCATCACACTTGAAGTGGAGCCATCCGACACCATTGAAAATGTCAAAGCCAAGATTCAGGATAAGGAAGGTATCCCCCCAGATCAGCAACGTTTGATATTTGCTGGTAAACAATTGGAAGACGGCCGCACTTTATCCGACTACAATATTCAAAAGGAATCTACTCTTCACTTGGTATTGCGTCTCCGTGGTGGTATGCAAATTTTTGTTAAGACTCTGACTGGCAAAACCATCACCCTGGAAGTTGAACCGTCTGACACTATTGAGAACGTAAAGGCTAAAATTCAAGACAAGGAAGGTATCCCACCAGACCAGCAGCGTTTGATCTTCGCCGGAAAGCAGTTGGAAGATGGGCGGACGTTGTCAGATTATAACATTCAAAAGGAATCTACTCTCCATTTAGTATTGCGTCTACGTGGTGGTATGCAGATCTTCGTAAAGACCCTGACCGGAAAAACTATTACTCTCGAGGTTGAACCATCTGACACTATTGAGAATGTCAAAGCCAAGATCCAAGATAAGGAGGGTATCCCACCAGATCAGCAAAGATTAATCTTTGCAGGAAAGCAACTGGAAGATGGGCGCACACTGTCCGACTACAACATCCAAAAAGAGTCGACCCTTCACTTGGTCTTGCGTCTCCGTGGTGGTATGCAGATCTTTGTCAAGACCCTGACTGGAAAAACCATCACCCTAGAAGTTGAGCCATCCGATACCATTGAAAACGTAAAAGCTAAAATTCAAGACAAAGAAGGCATTCCTCCAGATCAGCAACGTTTGATTTTCGCTGGCAAACAACTTGAGGACGGGCGCACTCTTTCTGATTACAACATCCAGAAGGAGTCCACTCTTCACTTGGTCTTGCGTCTCCGTGGTGGTATGCAGATCTTCGTCAAGACCTTGACTGGAAAAACCATCACCCTAGAAGTTGAGCCGTCTGACACAATTGAGAATGTAAAAGCAAAAATTCAGGACAAAGAGGGTATTCCACCAGACCAGCAGAGATTGATCTTCGCCGGAAAGCAATTGGAAGATGGCCGCACACTATCCGATTACAATATACAGAAGGAATCCACTCTTCATTTGGTCTTGCGTCTGCGCGGTGGTATGCAGATTTTCGTCAAGACGTTGACTGGCAAAACCATCACCTTGGAAGTTGAGCCGTCCGACACCATTGAGAATGTGAAGGCAAAAATTCAAGATAAAGAGGGAATTCCACCAGACCAACAGCGTTTGATCTTCGCTGGTAAGCAGCTGGAAGACGGACGCACCCTTTCAGATTACAACATTCAGAAAGAATCCACTCTTCATTTAGTTTTGCGATTGAGAGGCGGAATGCAAATTTTCGTAAAGACTTTAACCGGCAAAACTATCACCCTCGAGGTTGAACCTTCCGATACTATTGAGAACGTAAAGGCTAAAATCCAAGATAAGGAAGGCATCCCACCAGACCAACAGCGTTTGATTTTCGCTGGTAAGCAGCTGGAAGACGGACGCACCCTTTCAGATTACAACATTCAGAAAGAATCCACTCTTCATTTAGTTTTGCGATTGAGAGGCGGAATGCAAATTTTCGTAAAGACTTTAACCGGCAAAACTATCACCCTCGAGGTTGAACCTTCCGATACTATTGAGAACGTAAAGGCTAAAATCCAAGATAAGGAAGGTATCCCACCAGACCAACAGCGTTTGATCTTCGCTGGTAAGCAGCTGGAAGACGGACGCACCCTTTCGGATTACAACATTCAGAAAGAATCCACTCTTCATTTAGTTTTGCGATTGAGAGGCGGAATGCAAATTTTCGTAAAGACTTTAACAGGCAAAACAATCACCCTCGAGGTTGAACCTTCCGATACTATTGAGAACGTAAAGGCTAAAATCCAAGATAAGGAAGGGATCCCACCAGACCAACAGCGTTTGATTTTCGCTGGTAAACAGCTGGAAGACGGACGCACCCTTTCAGATTATAACATTCAGAAAGAATCCACTCTTCATTTAGTTTTGCGTTTGAGAGGTGGCATGCAAATTTTCGTAAAGACTTTAACTGGCAAGACTATCACTTTGGAAGTTGAACCATCAGACACAATTGAAAATGTTAAAGCTAAAATTCAAGATAAGGAAGGTATCCCACCAGATCAACAGCGTCTGATTTTCGCAGGAAAGCAGCTTGAGGATGGCCGCACACTCTCCGATTACAACATCCAGAAGGAATCTACTTTACATTTGGTGTTGCGTCTGCGTGGTGGACAGTAAAAATGTACCGCATTATTATATTGCTCTATTATTTTTGTACCTTCTAGACAAGGCTGTAAAGGATTTTTTTTTTACCTATTTAACAATTAAGCAAGACCTTAAATATCAAATAAATATTCATTCTCATCTTTAAATTGTGAATTGTTTTTTAAACCTCTCCTATTCATCCTTATTTTATTAACTGACCAGTCTTTCTAAATTACTCTAAGTGCATTCCTGAAGATTGAAAATATAACTTTTCAATCTGATCGTAAATGAATCTCCATTTTTCTGAATAAGTGAAGTATTTTCCGGATTACAATTAACATAAACATAAATTAAAGTAAAATCAATTAGTAGGAAGAATTTGGGGAAAAACTTCGATAACAATGTATTATAAACAATAACAAAATATTAACTTTTCAATTTTTATTATATTTGCTAAATTAATTCAGTCCGATACAGTCGCACATTTTTATTTCTCAATAAACAATAAAGCCAGCCTCACAGTAGGTAAACTTCATACAATGTAGCTGCATGGGTCTACCATTTAAAAAAATACTAATTTTACCTACTTTGTAGTATATAACAGTTACCAATTATGTAATGTCTTAGTTTTAAACTTATTTGAACTTCTAAGAATCCACCTACTGAATTTAAAAAAAATAAATCACTCGTTACATCCTAATCCTTTTGCTGTGCACCGAGTTCCGTCAAAATCTGATCCTGATAAACCTTGGCCCTCTTCAACTTAAAGGTGCGTTTCTTATTCTGCACAGGTTTTTTCTTCTTGCTCTCCATTTTGCTCTTCATAAGGTCGATTGCTGTGCAACCGCGTGGCACGTGCACGTACCTGATATTCCTGCAAGTAACGAAGAAATTCTCGAATGGATACAGCTCACCTAAAAAGTACAATGTAGCATTACGAGTGATCTGGGGTTTAATGTACCTCTCGGGTTCTGAAATATGCAGTCTTCGAGCTCCACGTTCATGTACCCATCCACTTCGATGACTTTTCCCCTCACCGAGGCCTCGTTCCTTAAATCAATGACGGTGTAGTGGCCGACCATCGATTCTATTAGGTACGCCAGAGTGTTGTACAGAAGGTGAGAAGATCTCTTGTCTTTCATGTACAGCGCCATATTTTGTGTTAAATGTCTTCTGAAAAAATCATATTTATATAGGTGGAAAAAGCTTTATTTAACAATTAGTACACACTAATGCAAAAAAAAAAATTAAAACGATTATTTAGTAGCAGCAATTCAATCAAGTATAAAGATTGAGTTATAAATTAATCAAAATGATGAAATAATTCAAATACTTGGATTCACCTCTTATATAATGTATATTGGGTTGCCTATAGTAAAGTACTATTGGAATAATTTTTATTTTGGAAATATTCATTTGCAATGACCTATTTATTAAAAAAAAACGTAAGGGAGCACTTGATATTCATGGATTTTTGAATTAGAAAGTATGTACCTTCAAAATAACTGATAATAGCAATCTTGCAGATTGGTTATTTATAGGTTGTCTGAGGTAATGGTCGTCCAGATCCTAGACGTAAACGGTTTTATTTTCGCTAATAATATATCATTGGAGCACTGAAGAACCATCCCTTCTCAGTTCGCTGGTAATTAATGATGATTTTAACGTATCCCACTCAAAATCATCGATTTCTTTACTATAATTAGCGGTAACTGGTAACCTTCAACATAACCTCACTTTTGCCGGAAGCCACAGACAACCCGCATAGCTGGCTGGAAGGAAGCTTCGTTTCCACCCACAACCGGTTCCGTAAGTGTGGCACAAGTTAAGTCAACCAAATCATTAATGAAACTTTGGGTAGTTGATAAGCATTTCGTGGGGTTAGCTTCCTCAGCTTAGTGCAGGGCTAAACAATGTGGAAGTACATTGCTGGTACAATTGCTATCGGCTCGCTCACTTATGGATTGATGTAAGTTGGTCGTCAGCTCATCTGCAACTATAATAATGTGCATTTTACAGGCGATACTTTGCTGGGGGCGTATGCAAGTGCACCACACGTCTGGATGGTCTGGTCATCATTATAACAGGCGCCAATTCCGGGCTTGGAAAAGCACTGGCAATTGACTTAGCTAAAAGAGGTAATATAACAGTTTACACACAATTATTAACTGTCCCATTGAGACGCAGCAATTGTGACTCAATGTCTGCTTACATAACGGTAATCTGGACAAAGAAGGAATTTTCTTTACGCTATACGACACGTCATCTTTAGTTCCCAACATCTCAATCTTTCTTCAACTATGTTGATATACATGATTTATTTAATAACCATTTCTATTATGAAATTTGGAATAATCCAGAAATAAATTGGATTCTTAAACATAAACCTAATTGGTCAATTAAAGAGTTATTAATGATTTTTAATACGGGGGAGCTGATTCGGAAAGGTATTTTCATTAAAGTTTTTGTCCTAAGGTCAAAGTTAATATTGGTAATTTTTAAAACTACGATTTTGGCTTCACAAAAAGTAAACCTCTTTGCAATTTCATACATATATTTTAAATTTTACCTATGTTTCTACATTTACATGAAGTATTAATACAAATTAATCAGATGTTTTTTAGTCGACGTTTATGGAAATCGCACCTACAATTTGTATAACTTATTAAGCCTTTTGATTGTTTTTATCGATTGATTTTTTCACATAAATATTGTATACATAATACACAGAGTTATTAAATTGGACAAAAAACTGCACAAAGTGATGTTTGTCATATAATTCCGAGGCGAAAATTTTAATACCAAAATCTTATAAAATAATTTTCTTTTTAAATTGAAAATTAAAAATAATTAAAACAAATATAACATCATTTTCAACCTATGGAGACCTGTTAGATACTCGGAAAGTATGGTACAATATTTTGGTATTAAGATTTTTGACTCATCATTTTATTTATGAAACACCCTGTACATTGAACATATCATTTGTATATGGTGGACTATGCTGCTTAAATCAGGGGGCCTAAATAAAAATTGTGTGACTGTAAAATGAACACGACTGTATCAAAAATCACATTTCAGGTGCAACACTGGTCCTAGCCTGCCGCAGCATTGAGAAAGGCATTGCGGTCAAGAAGGAGATTCGTGCCATCCTCAACATCGACACTCAAATTTTCGTCAAACACCTGGATTTGAATTCCTTTGAGAGTGTTATAAAATTTGCAGAGACCATCGACACCGAATTCAAAGAGGTCTACGCGCTTGTCAACAACGCCGGGGTGTTCTACCACCCGCAGGCCCTTACAGTCGATGGGTTTGATGTCACCTTCCAGACTAACTATCTCGCTCCGGTGCTGCTGACACTTCAGCTACTGAAGACACTCAAGCGTGCCGATCACGCCAGGATTATCAACGTCAGTTCGGACGCACATCGCATCGTCAATGCTTACGATCTCAATTGCTTGACCAGTACGCAGACCGAGTTTAGGACTCATTTTATTGCTTATGGCGTCTCTAAGTTAGCATTAATTTTGTTTACTAGAGAGTTTGCTAAAAAACTATCATGTAAGTGCTTTTATGATCAATGATTGTAAAATAATTGAAGAGTCGGACGAAACAACATTGTATGTAGCAGAAACATTGAACATAGTTAATCGGCAAAATACATTCTCGGCATATTCAAAAATCAAAAGCAGTACAATAAGATCTGTATATTGCTGATACATTATTATACGTTTATACAAAGTTGTTTCATGGCAAAGATGCAAAATCACGCTCCAGAAAAATGTGGTTCTCACCGACCCTTCAATTAATTATCAGTATGAATAATTTATAAATCCATCGTGTCATATTTATAACATTTGTCACTCGGATTGTTGTAGTGCTGAATCACTAACAATTTTGCTAATATAACGAATGGTAGTAATAACCAGTAAGATAAATAGTATGTTTCATCACTGAATAATAGTTTAACCTTAATACGAATTTGTAAATCGGCTCATAATGTGGTATTAAAATTTCTTTCTAATTTCAGATACAAATATCATAGTAACTGCAGTGGACCCGGGAAACGTGGAAACAGGTATCTTCCGATATTTCCCGCAACTCAGCAACTTCTGGTTGTATCTTCTTCAGTGGCCTATTCGCCGCGTCGTGATCAAACGTCCGAATCAGGGCATTCAGCCAATCCTACACGCTCTGCTCACCTCCAACAGGTCCACCGGACAGTACATACAGGACTGCAAGCCCGTGCTGCCTAGCTGGGTGGCTTCCAACGACAAGCTCGCAGAGTCGTACCACGGCATAACCTTAGATATTCTAAATAAATACATAACGGAGTCCGATTGTTAAATGGCGGAGTGGAAGTCCCCAGATGGTAAAGTGAGAAAGGTGATATTGGTTAGCGGTATCGGAGGTGGCACGCCGACCGAAAATAGTCATTGCACGATTAAAGTAACTGATACGTATAATGATTTCGATTTTCATGCTGACACGGTTTGTATTGGCGATAGCGATGGCGAGTTTGGCCGTTTGCTTGATATAGTGTTGCAGATGATGCACGCAAATGAAGTCGCCCGTATCACCTTTCACACTAAAGATGTTGTAGAATTTACCCTTGAGTTATGCAATTTCACGCCTGCAGAATTAATCTACCAATGGAGTGCTAAATATAAATACGAAATTGCTTTGCACCATAGAAACAAAGGTGTCGCTCTCTTCAAAGATGAGGATATTACTGACGCTTCTCACAGGTTCAGTAAAGGTTTGAAAATACTCCTTTCTATACCAATCGATATTGAACACCCTCCCACTGAGGTAGGTGGTCTTAAATTGAAGGAGATTAATGATCTGAAGTCAATTTTGTATAGCAATTTAGCCGCATGCTATTTGAAAATAAAGGAGTACGAGCGTGTAATCGGACTGTGTGAGAAGGCGCTGTGTTATGATTCTAAAAGTGTTAAAGCTATTTACAAAATCGGGATATCAGCATTTGAACTACACGACTTTGAAAAGGCACATGATTCATTCAAGCACGTTTTAGATATAGAGCCTGGTAATGCACTTGTCATTCAAAATTTACGGAAAGTACAAGTGAGACTGAATGAAGAGAATATTAAGTTTACTGATATTGTTAAGAAAATGTTTCAATAATGATTTTTTTTGCTCTAATATGTATCTCATAGAATCTGCAAGTAAATTACATTTCCTGGATGTGAGTATATTTCGATTAATTGTGTCGGCAGATTTAAGTTCTCTAGTAATCTATCGATGTACCAGTACATGAGTTACTACCTGCTTAATTCATTATTAATGCTTATATGTGCTAATGAAGTTTTTGGTGTAGCAATGGTATATATGCGATGGCTTAAATGGGCAATATTAAATTGGGTCTCGTGGCGCAAATTTGTTGGATTTATGAAGAGAATATTTTTAATAAGAGATAGTGACTGTTTTAATTTATAAAGGTCTATTAGAATATAATTTTCCATTAGAAGTATGTATCAGAAATGAATCATTAAATACTCACTACTAGTTTAAGCTCATCTCGATATATGAAATTACCAACACCTTGGTTACCGAAGTGTTTTGTGATCCGTTTCATTTTATTATGTTGTGTTATTATAGGATTATTATATTTGTTTTTAAAAACTCTGGTAGCACTGAGTGGTGTATCTACTTTTGGTGCAAAGATAAGTTTCTATTACTTGAAATAACTATACAAAGTAATATTCGTGTTTTTTATGAGAAAAAGTTTTATGTTTTATATATTTTAAATAGTTTCTCATCATAATCCAAAAGTGACTTAATAATTTGTACTACTAAGTTTTACCAGAGCAATTATGTTGTGAATGTGTATAATGAATTCGCAATATATTAAATGTGAGAATGTTTATTCAATGCATACTCTTTCTTTACATCCACTGTCGTTCACTATTATTATATTCTTTATAATTTTAAATAATACATACTTATTTAAATAATTAAAAGTACATTTATTATCCCATCCCAATTATAAATTAATGATCATAGGATATTATTGATTTTAGTGTAATATTTTTGGTATATTAATCAATCACCTGATAAATTGGATTATTCGTTTATTTTATGAAATGTTACAATACTAAACCCTAACAAATATGTCCACTACAACTAATAGTATTTGAAACTAAATATGATTCTCAATGATATTATGCATATTATTGCTTTGATGCTGTATACTATTCGTAAAGTAATAGCAGATACATTACTAAAGTACACTATGTGATATGTGCATAGTTATGTTTGCTATATTTATCGACGAATTTGTAAAGAATAGTTAAAATACTTCTCTCATTAGGAGCAGTAATGTTACAACAAGCACTTTAAATATAGCAATATAAACGATTAAATTCTAATTCGCGTAAATTGGGTTGCCTATAGTATAAGAGCTGTCATCTGTCACGGCGATGGCAGCGCAGAAACTGGTGAACTATATACTTATGAATTTAGCAGCAGTAATCGACAAAAACAAATATACTACGTGAAAGCGCATCTTAATTTATTGCCAATTAAGCTATTTTCCATTCTCTAAACGCCGTATATTTCATTATACAGCGCATTTAAGAAATTACTTATTATTAGGCAACCCAATATACAAAATATGAAAATTTATTCCGGACAGGCAACTCAATTCACAGGGAAGGTGTTATTTGAATTGCCTGCATACTTTATAGTAGTAGTACTATAAAGTACTTTATATATCTTTAATATATTACAATAATATTGATAGCATAGTTGTAGAGATTATAATTTAAATATGAAGCACCTCACTAGAAATACACTAGAATACACTAGAAATCATAAGGTTACACAAAAATAAATAATCTCAAGAAATGTGTATTACATAGTAATGTAAGTAGCACCCCAGCAGGTATTATATATGAAGAAGGGTGTTGATTATGGGATTAAATTGCTGCAGTAGTGTGCATTTTAATACCGTATTGCAAGAATAAGCACGATTCAAAATTCGCATTAAAGTAGGCAACCAAATGTACTTGTGCAAATCAAAGTCGATGAATATGTACATTTGGTTGCCTAGTTTTAAGCGCACTTTTAAATGCCTAATAAATCAATATCAATGCAATATTATTGATTGAAAATGGTACTGAAGCTACTAAAAAATGTGCCCCATCCTCCCCAGTAGATTGATTTGATAAAATATTACGGTTTAAATCATAAGTATAAAGTTCACCACTTTCTGCGCTGCAGTCGCCTTCCATCGACTATGTAGTCAACCTAGTATACACATATTTGTAGTTTTGGTTACATATTATTATAATATTGTTATGATTGTGTAGCATTTAAAAAAGTATTTAAATTAACTCAGTAAGTTTTAATTGATCTATTTACTAAATTAACGGAGGGTGTATTATCAGTTAATGACATGAAATTTGTAATTTGCAATCAAGCTTGCAAGGTTAAAGTCAACCGCTGTGAAAAACAGCTTAAGAATAAAAAAATACCTCGGAAAGAGGACTTTTAGCAATAATAGTAAGTTGTATAAGTATTAAATTCATTTATAATGTTTCTGTACAATAACAAAATGATCTGCCTTACTATTTATTAATGAAACGTAGTTGTCTGCACCCTGGGAGTTTTTTGGCTAAGTGATAGTATGTACAATATTCATCTTTCCAGGTGTTATCTCTAAAAAGGAAAGCAATGTTACAACAATTTGTATCAATCGTCCTGAAAAAATTAACAGTGTGGACTGTACTACAGCGGACAACCTTAAAGAGGTCATCAACCACCTTGAAGATGACTCCGAGGGATATGCCGCCGTGATTTATGGTTCTATAATACCTAAGTGATTTTGTAAACGTAGGTGAATCACAGAAAACATTGTTTACAGATGCAGGAACAAAGGTAATGAACGAAAATACAAGAAATTTTCATAATTTACAATTCTAAAATTGATAACGCATATATGGTTATAATAAATGTTTATATCTGCTTAGGTTCCTGCAATGTGGTACATTAAAATACTCATCACCACAGCAATTTCATCCCTCAAGCAACATCCATCTTCAGCGAAGATGCCCAGCTGAGGCCAATGATACAGTTGATATGTACTATAAAGGTATATACAGTGGCGGTTTGTCTCATCTAGAAATAAGATGATTGCAGCAATTACACAACTCGTTCATTATTAAATGAAACTTTGTAGCTATTTATACATTATTTACCGTTATTTGTCTCTTGTGCATATTCTAACGTAAGATTTCTTTCATGTTTTTAGGTATGCGAGCCATTTTATGACGGTGAAGTACGTGAAGTGGATTTTGGAGTGGTATATGCTGAGGTTCCCGGACTCCTAACAGAACAGGCGGAAGTACCTGCAGGTGTCCATGTTCATGTTATCCGTTGCTGCCTGTGTGTTGGGCTCGAGGCACTGTTATGTGATTTGCATTGGAGGGACTTCCGGCCCCAGAACACATGCACTAAATTTAGTAGGCAGGCAGCTTGGGCCCTTTTTCTTGTTCGTGTTAATTTTATTTCCATGACCTGAGTCGTTTGGATTAGTTTTAGTTTCGTCGCTCTGTTGAGTTCTTTATTTTTATTTTACGTAGCCATATTCATTGCATGGCTGTGATGTGTCATGATAAGTACTGCGTGTGGTTTTTATCGATTTATGCCGAATGTATTTTGGGTTTCCGGGACACATGCCCTCAAATATCGACCGTGGAAATGGTATGGTTCATTGTACTATGATTTATTGAAGAAATATAACTGTGTTCAAATATTCGGCGCTTAAGATGAAAATTGCGAGACTATATTCGCTGGCTTCTGCAGTTTTTAGGGAAAATTGCATTCTCATTTTGTCAGTTTCGATTATATGTAAATGTAATAAATCTGTGAAACAACCGTTTTAATTACCTATTTTATAAATGTAATTGTTTTCATACTTCTAATAAATACATGTTTGAATGCATATTATTATTGTATTTTGTGCACCATTTGTGTATCATCCAGTGTTAAAAATGCTGTTGCTGTCCTACATTCCATGCCTCCACAGCTGAAAAATACTTAAAAATAGACTGACGTGTTTCATATTCGTCCGTGTCTCGCACATTTCGTATCAGGATAATAGGAGTGCAAAGAGATCGCCTAGAGTGAGACAGAAGAGACAGAGACAGAAATAAGTCTGTTGCTCGGAGTGTACTATTAGTGAACGGCAGAAACCTGTATTACCTTCCGACTCAGCTTTCGTTACGTACCGATAGATGTCCTCCTAAAGTACACTCCGAGCCTCAAACTTAATTCTGACTCTCTCTCTTCTGTCGCACTCACATACTCTTCTTGCACTCCTGTGATCCTGATACGAAATTTGAAATTTCGCCTGCACAACGTCGACACGAACGATGGATGATGTCATAATGAACAAGCGCCCGAAGCGCCCGATCTCAATTCACATAACAATCCGATAGATTTGCTACTATATAGTTTTGTGTGACAGAGAAATTAATATACAAGGTTTCGATTCATTAATAATTCTTTTCTGAAATACATCTCTAAGCAATGCGATTAGCATTTATGGATTCCGCAGCATATGCGCACACAAAAAAACAATTATCTTATTGAGTGTTCATTATAGATAGTGTGGATAGTGGATATTAACTGGAATAATATGTATATTACCTATGTAACACTATCTTTAATATATTACAATAATATTGATAGCATAGTTGTTGAGATTATAATTTAAATATGACCCACCTCACAGAATACACTAGAAATCATAAGGTTACACAAAAATAAATTATCTCAAGAAACGTGTATTAAATAGTAACTTAATGACAAGCAATTATTATTAACACATCACCCAATGTCTGCAATAAAATGTTTTCATGTATCGATAAAAATCGAAAAAAGGGAGGAAAATTGTACTTCGTTTTTCGCATTTTTCTCGCCTATTTGATGACTTACGTGAAAAATAATTGCAGATTCGGATTACCAGGAAGAAGATCTATCGATTCCATATGGCGAATGATTTTTAGGACGCTCAATAAAAAAGTTTGAAATTTCACAAACTTTTTCAACTTTTTTATTAAGCATCCTAGGACGCGTTTGCCACATGGAATCTATAGAATTTCTTCTCAGGAATCCGAATCTGTCGTTGTTTTTCACGACACTCGTCACGTAAGCGAGAAAACGGCGAAAAACGAAGAATCATTTTTTACCTTCTTTTCGCGATATCTCGGAAACTAAATTTTTTCCAGAGGAAATTTTTGGCCCCGAAACGTCTCTTCCGGTCACGAATCTACTGCTGCAATTTTTTCCCCAAAATTCGAAGGTCGGATTAATTTTCCGACACGTTTTATTTTTTTCTGGCGAAACCAGCCACTTTGGTACCTACACATGTTGCGAATTCGAACTCGGGAGAAAAAAGTCTATAGAGCCTTGGTCTCAGCTCGAATAAAAAATTTCTCGAAAATCGCCAAAAATCCAAAGGGGTTAACCCCTAAAACTTTTCTGAAATTTAATGCGACTTTTAAATTTTGAAGTTTTTCTTGTGGGGATGGGTTCGTGACCAGAAGACAAATTGCGGAACCCGAAAAGTTCCTCTGAAAAAAATTTAGTTTTCGAGATATATCGAAAAAAGGGAGGCAAATTGTATTTTGTTTTTCGCATTTTTCTCGCCTATTTGACGACTTACGTGAAAAATAATTGCAGATTCGGATTCCCAGGAAGAAGATCTATCGATCCCATATGGCGAATGATTTTTAGGACGCTCAATAAAAAAGTTTGAAATTTCACAAACTGTTTCAACTTTTACATTAAGCATCCTAGGACGCGTTTGCCACATGGAATCTATAGAATTTCTTCTCATGAATCCGAATCTGTCGTTGTTTTTTACGGCACTCGTCACGTAACCGAGAAAACGGTGAAAAACGAAGCATCATTTTTTCCCTTCTTTTCGCGATATCTCGAAAACTACATTTTTTCCAGAAGAAATTTTTGGCTCCGAAACGTCTCTTCCGGTCACGAATCTACTGCTGCATTTTTTCCCCCAAAATTCGAAGGTTGGATTAATTTTCCGACACGTTTTATTTTTTTCTGGCGAAACCAGCCACTTTGGTACCTACACATGTTGCGAATTCGGACTCGGGAGAAAAAACTCTATCGAGCCGTGGTCTCAGCTCGAAAAAAAAAAATAATCTCGAAAATGGCCAAAAATTCAAAGGGGTTAACCCCATAAACTTTTCGGAAATTTAATGCGACTTCCGAATTTTGAATTTTTTCTTGCGGGGATGGGTTCGTGACCGGAAGACAAATTGCAGAACCCGAAAAGTTCCTCTAAAAAAAATTTAGTTTTCGAGACATATCGAAAAAAGGGGGGAAAATTGTACTTCGTTTTTCGCATTTTTCTCGCTTATTTGACGGCTTACGTGAAAAATAATTGCAGATTCGGATTTCCAGGAAGAAGATCTATCGATTCCACATGGCGAATGATTTTTAGGACGCTCAATAAAAAAGTTTGAAATTTCACAAACTTTTTCAACTTTTTTATTAAGCATCCTAGGACGCGTTTGTTACATGGAATCTATAGCATTTCTTCTCGGGAATACGAATCTGTCGTTGTTTTTCATGACACTCGCCACGTAAGCGAGAAAACGGCGAAGAACGAAGCATAATTTTTTATCTTCTTTTCGCGATATCTCGGAAACTAAATTTTTTCCAGAGGAAATTTTCGGCCCCGAAACGTCTCTTCCGGTCACGAATCTACTGCTGCAATTTTTTCCCCAAAATTCGAAGGTCGGATTAATTTTCCGACACGTTTTTTTTTTTTTCTGGCGAAAACAGCCACTTTGGTACCTACACATGTTGCGAATTCGGACTCGGGAGAAAAAACTTGATCAAACCGTGGTCTCGGCTCGAAAAAAAAATTTCTCGAAAATCGCCAAAAATCCCCTAAAACTTTTCGGACATTTAATGAGACTTTCGAATTTATTATTAATTTATTATTATTATTCGATATTTATATGCTGGTGTTTGAGATAATAATTTACTTGCACACACCCATGGTCCAGCATTATTATTATTAGCAACCATTTATTTGGCTTTAGCACCCCAGCAGGTATTATTTATGAAGATGGGTGTTGATTATGGGATGAAATTGCTGTAGTGGTGTGTATTTTAATGTATGTACCGTATTGCAGGAATAAGTAAGATTCAAAGTTCGCATTAAAGTAGGCAACCAAATGTACTGGTGCAAAATCAAAGTCGTTGATATGTACATTTGGTTGCCTTGTTTTAGGCGCACTTTTAAATGTCTAATAAATCAATATCTGCACAATTTTATTGATTAAAAATGGTACCACGGGTATTTAAAAACGTGCCTCATTCTCCCCAGTAGATCGGTTTGTCGTAATATTACTGTTTAAATCATATGTATATAGTTCACCACTTTCTGCGCTGCAGTCGCCCTCCATCGACCATACAGGCAGCCAAGTATACACGTATTTCCCTAGTTTCAAATAATAACATGATCTTTTTAGTGTAATACAGCTTAAGAATCTCGAAATACTCCACAGCGAGAACTTTAAGTACTAATAGTAATTTGTATAAGTAATAAATTCATTTATATTGCTTTTGTACAACAACATAATTAAATGCTTTACTATTTATTAACGAAAGGATATTTCAAAATATATCGAAAATGGCACATTGAATAGTAACTAAATAATACATACCTAATAACAATATATCAGTTAATATCAGTAATAAAATTTATTATTATTGATACGCTAGATTTGATTGATTGAAATGGGTCATAAATTACATGTTTGTACAAATACTATAATATCAGAAAAATCCGATATTAAATATTAAATAAATTACATATAGTTTTTACTTACACGTTCTTCAGTATCAGTAATAATATGTGTTGATATTGATGCGCTGGACTTGGAGATAAATAAATATTTTTTTTTTATGTGGCATATAAAATCGCATAAGATATGAATTATTATTATGATAACTGAGTGCACAGCACCATAGAGTAATGAAAGGAAAATCCAAAAATGCAAGTCGCAATGTTGTGAGATGCTTAATTATTGAGAAAAAAAAAACCCATATAAAAAAATGTCATTTAGTAACACACAAACTAGAAAGAATACAAACAAACTGTATTTTGGAAACGATAAAGCAGTGAATGCCGAATCTGAAAATGCAAACAGCGATGCTGTGAGATGCTTAGTTATTGAGATAAAAATTATAAAGAGATTAAATATTGCATTTAACTTAACCCAACTTAATTAATTGTTTTATCGGAAAACAATTTCGATATTCATAATCAGCGTCCTAATATTGACGACTGATGTGAAGTTTGTACAATTCTGACTAAAAATTCGAAAAACTGGTAATTTTTATAATTTTTTTCGTATTTTGGACTGCTCTGTACCATTACTGAAGTGTGCTAAATGAGGTCCAGGTGGCCATGAGTAATCAGCATGCAAAGGTCTACAAATGGTGAAAATTTTATTCAATTCAGTCCAGAAATAAATAAGTTCAAAACCACAAGGGTCCCTTCCTTAAAATTACACCATTTCCAGATCTTTGCGCTCTGATTTCGAATTACCACCTGCACTTCAGATAGAACACTTCAGTAATGTTTCAGAGCCGCCTAAAATTTGGCCGATTGAATGAAAATGATATATTTTTTTATTTTTTTAACCGAATTGGACATATGTCACAGAAGTTGTCAATGCTTACATGCTGACCATGAATATCGAAATAGTTTTCTGATAAAATAATTTATTACTGCTACATTGCCCTCCAAAGTTTGACTTGTCACTTAAAAATGTAAAATATGTCGATTTTTGTACGTCACATGTACATAGATGATCACATGAGTAGCGGGATATTTTTTTCCTAAAAAAATTCTGAAAATAATTTGTTTTTATTGCTACTGTTTTCTTTTTTTTAATATATATTTTCGACGTTAAACAGAAAAGTTACGGAGGAACCAAGTCATATTCGTAATCGGCTTATAAAACTTCATTATTTTAGTCGCAATTGGAATGTGCATCAGATATTTTCCTGCTAAAATTTTTGGACAAATTCACGTTGCTTAACTCTTGTAATTGATTGTGATAGTAAAACTAACAAAAAATATGATAAATTTTACATTTTTAGGTGACCTGTAAAACTTTGGACACCTCTGTTGCGGTAATAAACTGTTTTGATTACGAATAGCGAAATAGGTTTCTGATAAAACTATTACTGCTACAGAACGCTCCAAATTTTGACTTAAAAATGTAAAATATGTCGATTTTTATTAGTTTCATATTTAGATGATCAAATGATTAGCTTTTTTTTTTCTAAAAGAATTCTGAAAATAACTTTATTTTAATGCGACTGTTTATTTTTTTTTCTTTTTATACACGTTTTCGACACGAAACACACCAACTTGTAGGACAAAAGCTTTTACCAAGCTCACAAGGACAAAACCTCACACCGGCAAATGCTCACATAGACAATTGCTCACACGGACATATTCTCACACCGGCAAATGCCGATTCGCATATTTGTCCGAGAGAGTATGACAAATTTGTCAATGAGACAATGAGACAAATGCTCACAACGACAAATGTTCACACGTACAAAAGCTCATATCAATAAATGATCACAAACAAATTCGCACAAAAATAACACATTCACAAAAGTGTAAATGAAACAACAAAAAAAGCTCTCAAATTATCCGCAGGGGGATATTATGCACTTTCCGCCCATGTAATACAAATAGCTTTTTAGTCTTTCAAAATGTTGCAATACCCAGATTGTATTTTTGTTACCATACATTTTCTGAATATTGTTTAATACTTGTATATATAAAAAAAAAACACTAGCTAATGGTTGATTGATTGAATCAATTGTAGAGTTGTAGTATGAAACAATAAGTAATTTTCTTCCCATTTAATGAATCAGGGTAAACGATTATGAAAAACTTGGTAACTAAAATATGTAGGGATTGGGAATGATCAACAAACAACGTTTAAGACATTAATAAATTGATTTATTTAGTACAAAATATGTAGAATACAATTATTTAAAAAGATACATTAATTATGGTGCAGATTGTGTCCAGCAGTGCAATATTTACCATGCAAATTTATCATTTAATACTGTTGAATGCTGATATAAAACAGAGTTTTAGGTACAAAAATTTCACACACCCTAAACATTTTCCATTGTATGTATACGAATGAAAATACAATACAATCCTTGTAATTACATAATGAAGGCATATTAATATATTTCACCTATAGTATTTTTGTTGAATATATTATCTCATATATTTATTTATTTATATTATATATATAATTTTTCGTAGGGATGGGTAAGTATATATAGAGGTACGTACATGTTATCATAGGAAATATAACATTCATATTATAAAATTCTTTACACATTAACAAGATTAATAGATTACATTCCGTTATTAATATAATATTGTATCCCAAATGTACACACATCCAAATTTAATTAAAAATCAAGACTTGTGTTTTCTGCCGATTACAAGTATGCCAATTGGAAAGCATAATTCTTTCTTAATTTTACGTCGCCGTAAATATAAATTTCCTCTTAGTTTTAATCACATTCATATATCAAGTATATCACACGAAATGTCATCCACATACATATTCATAAGGAGTTATTTGAACACATCAAATTGACAATTTGTTTAACAACATTGTGAAAATATTTCTACAAGACGATGAATTTTGATTACAGTTTGATTCAGATCGTCTGAAAATCCGTTATTAACGGGGGAGGTTTAATTACCTATAGAAACCGGCGAGTCCGTAAAAATATTTCCACCTTCCACCCACACATAGACTTACGAGTGTGAAATATGTTACAGCAAAAAATCATCGCACAACGCAATTTCAAAAATCGCTCGACAATATTAATAAGACACAAATGTATGAAAAGGTGCTCGTCTTATTATGATCGATTTCTGAAACTCTCAATTATGTATGTATATATAAACGTTCCTCATTTAACTTCTCATTAAATCACTTACAAAAACCTAGATAATTCTCTTTGTTTCAATAATTAATATTCATTGTTGCTATGATATAAAAGCGTCCCATCCCTACCTTCACAATTTAACCGTACTCCAATCTGTATATAATATACTTTCTTATATCTCTGAAAAGCCTATATTTAATTTGTGCTTGGTACAATACGTTAAGGACAAAATTTTCTAAGGGTAAACATCGTTGGGGAGGCGCTCTTCAATATGGGGTTTTCACGCAGATGCGGGGCGTCCGACTCTGGCGATCTCAGAATTGAGCTAACCACTTTGACACACACGAAAACCATCATAATCCATCACAGAAGCAACAAAGGGTAAATCAGTAATCATGACGGTTGCAATTGTTTTTGTTTTATTTTTTGGCGAAATCGTCTCGGCGCGGACGCCTCCAAGTGGCAAAGGCAGATCCCCAACGATAAATTAATGCGCTTTAAGTATTGAACGTTCCATTTTGATTTGATACAACCTACATCCGCATCTTCAAATTCGATTTTAATATCACAATAATATTTCTGTTCATATGGAATTGGTGCGGCCGTAAAAGAATTGTGCATCATGATCCCGTTCAGCTGCCACGCGGGGCAATTTCATTCACTAGCCGCTTGTTTATAAATGCTCTCTGCGTGTCGTTTCATTTTTTTTGTTTATTATACTTCGAAAATATTTAGTTAATAAGGCAAAAGTTTTTTCTTTTAATTTATATAGCTTAATATAGTTTATAGTAAATTGGAATTTAATTTAAGAAAATTTACAAAGTGTGTAGGTATATATACTCTTTATATCATGTAAATTAATTACGGTTTTGTTTGTTTCATTTTATACTGATAATTCAGTCTTGGATCACATCGAAAAAATTAATAGATGTAGCTGGGGAGGCCACCACGGTGCACTTACCAAACATGGAAATGGAATGTTTACAGAGGGGTCAGCGCGGAGCACCGTGGTGGGTCCCTTGAGGGGCTCTCTTATACCTTAAATCGGGGGAGCGACAGGAGTAAAAAACAACTAAATAACTTGTGAAACCAAGTGGACCAGAGAAGAACAGAACTATTCCAACAATTCAAAATATGATATGTAAAATTGGCTATGAACGTACTAACACGTGCCACCTGCAGATCTGCTCCTGCTGGAACTCCTTCATGTCCATCCAGTGGGACAGCTCTTCGGCGCCGCTTGAGTTCAAGCCCAAGCTGAACCAGCCCACCATCTCCTTCTTCTTGGTCACGCCGCGGCGGTTGTAAATGGACACCATCAGGGTCACGTCGGCCAGTTGGAACAACGCTACCTGAAAACCACCACACATTTTTAAATTTTTTTATTTTGCAAAGCACTTAATCGTATTTTACTATAATTATTACAATCTGATCAAAGATGGATCAATGAGTAATCTTATGCCAACTTAAATTACTAAATGAAGGTTTAATGCTAAGAGTCTACTCATTAGTATCGCTTAGATTCTAATCCCTTAACTACACTAATATTAGCGTGTACACTAGCACTATGTTCTGATTTTGCACTAACACAATATTAAACTAACTCGAACGGTTTGGTCCACTGTAGTCTTCTGGTCAAATTCGTGTTATCGAAGAGCTGGATGGCTTCGACGTTGACGTGTTGAAAAAGTCGCTGTTCGTGACTCTTGGCAAATTTCTTAATTGGTTCATTAAAAGTGTCCATTTTCAAGTCCTTGTGGAGGTCACTGTTCCGGAAATACCAAGGTGCATTGACAATGCTCCTTAGTACTTTGTTTTGGTATCGCTGGATTATTTCTATATTGCTCTTTTTGGCACAACCCCACAGCTGGATGCCATATGTCCATATGGACTTAAAAAATTGTTTATACAAAAGAATTTTATTATAGATTGACAGGGTGGAATACCGACCAAGCAGCCAATACATTTTTCGAAATTTGATGTCCAATTCTTCTTTTTCCTTTTTGACATGAGCTCTCCAGCCTAGCTTAGCGTCCAATGTAATACGCAAATATTTTGCTGTATCAGCGATATGTTGATTTCTGTTATTTGTGTAATTGACATGGACCGATTTAGTCTCATTCAATTTGATTCGCCATTGCTTACTCCAGTTGTTTATTTTATTAATTGAGGTTTGCAGATTTAGTGCTGCTTCTTCGTGATCTTTGACTACAGCCAATATAGCAGTATCGTCGGTAAAAGTGGCTATCGTAGTATGGTCTAATGCAGGTATATGGCTGGTATATAATAGGTAGATGACTGGCTCTAATACACTGCCCTGTGGTACACCTGGCTTTATTTCTTTTAGTTCAGTTAGTTAGAGTAGGTATCTTCCTGCTTAATTCTAAAAACTCTATCTGACATGTATAATTCTAGTAATATTGTATATGGCCTGGGCAGAAGTGTTCTTAATTTGTATTTAAGTCCCTCGTGCCACACTTTGTCAAAAGCTTGCGCTACATCAAAAAATATAGTAGAGCAAAACTTTCTTTCTTCCAATGATTTTTCAATTACGTCTGTTATTCTATGGACTTGATCTACAGTTGAATGAGATTCTCTGCAACCAAACTGATGTTCTGGTATTATGTTTTTGCCTTCGATAATTGATTTTATTCTTTTAAGGAGTATTTTTTCGAACAGTTTTGAGATTACAGGTAATAAGGAGATTGGTCTGTAAGAAGGAACTTCATTTGGTGGTTTTCCAGATTTAGGAATCATCTACTTCTGCTAGTTTACATATCTTAGGTACATATTTTAATCTTAAAGATGCTTTAATAAGATATGTAAGTTTTACGATTGCTTTACGAGGTAGTTGGTAATTTCCCCAGTAATTAAGTCAAATCCTGGAGCTTTCTTAGTGTTAATGTTTTTTTTTTTTACTTTCCATTGCAATTTCTTGAACGGTAGAAGGTCGGATTTCACCTACTTCCTGGGTAATATATTCCCAGTCTAGAATGGCTTCACCCTCATTTGGTTGGAAAGTCCTTTCAAGATATTCGGAAAATCTATTAGCCTTTTGAGTATTGCTTTTTGCATATGTCCCATCTGCACTTCTAATTGGAGAATTCTGCAAGATTGGTCTCTTAAGTATCTTAGTAGCTTTCCAAAGTGAATAATCAGTTTTACTGTCATTTGATAGTCCAATTAGATATTCAGTAATAGTCATTTTTAATTATTTTAATCTCTCTTTTGAGTTGTTGTGTTGCGTTATTTACTCTAGTTTTATTTGCTGGGCATCTAGATTGATGCCAGATTCTTCTGAGTCTTCTTTTTTCAGAAATTCGAATTTCTTTGGGGCAATTGTTACGTTTTGTTCGTGGGGTAATAATAGGGGTGTTATCTCATGTAGCTTATTGGATATTATCAACAATTTTTTCCGCTTCATTGTCTAGTTGGTCTTCGTTTCTTATTGAGGTTGACAAGTTGATAGTGTCAAGTTAATACATTCTTCAGAGGACGTATAGGTTTCATAGGTTTCATGAAAATGTTTTGATGGCCAACAAAACGAGAAAAAAACAATAAAATCAGCGGCGATATTTTTGAAATAAATAAGAAAACCCACAAACATAAATCAATTGCAGGGGAAGCTATCGCTTGCCATCTAATAACTTACTTGAAAAACGAATGTCTCCTTAAAGAGCGGATTTGGCTGGCCCCTTCTAACCGTGGTCTTGCTCTGGGCCAACTCCTGGCCGGTGCTGCTCACCAAGTGCAATTTGACGTACGTGTCCGGCGCCCTATTCAGCGCCAGATTCCTGAAACACAAGCCACAATTCTCACAACGTTTCTGACACTGCTAAGACGTATTCGTACCTAAAGTGCGATCCTTTGACCACCTCCACGCTGAGCCTCCCTGTGGTGGCGTTGTAGGAGAGCCCGAGGAGGAGCTCGGGGACACCTCCGTGCTGCATGGAATGCGTTGACCCGGTGCTGTCGGAACGTGCTAGGCTCATCAGCTCACCGGTGCAGCCACCAAGCTGGAAATGCGAAGAATCTCTCATGAATAGATCATTGATATATCAATTTAATTATATGCATATCGATGGTCCTCTGCAATAACGACACAATTCAAATTGTTCACACGTACAAAAACCTACATCAATAAATTATCACAAACAAATTCGCACAAAAAAATCTGTTTTTTGAGTTTTATAGCATTTTATAGCTAATAATGCCTACGTTTATGTGTATCAACGACCCATAAATAGATACTCTTTTAGTTATGTCGTTCTTGCAGATGACCATCAATATATCATGCAAAATCATTAATAAATTACATTCATTTTAATTCGGCAGTTTTCGAGATATTGATTATACCGTATTTTCAATATTTTACAGAACATAGTGGATACGTTCGTTCAGACTCTATTCCGAGTCTGCTCGAGCGCTTGTCTATGCTAGGTTTAAAATACACACAGAATAAATATTCGTCCAACTACAGAAACAACTAAAATCTTAAATCTAAAAAAAAAGTAATTACTCAAAAATAGCTCATTAGATATGAATAAAATTACACATATTAAATACCATAATATAACACAAAATATCAGAAGTAAATTATATTAATATAAATACGGCAGTTGTTGAGATATAATTATTGAAATGTGATAAAATTTGAGATCTAAAAATAGCATCTAACATAAAATGTATTTTTCCAAAATAAAAATGTCATAAATAACTCATTAGATATAAATTTGTTTTTATCATTGATGCATCATATTGCTTGTTTAAAACATCGTGTAGCGTGCATAAAACAGGCTTTCAAAAACGCGCGTTTCCTGTAAAGGTTTCCATGGATACAAATGGAATGTATTGCCCACATTGTTGACGCCTTATAGCATGTAGACATTTTCTGCATGTAAGCAAGAATCATTCTTTCATCTACAGTTTTCACCTCCTGTTCGTCCATCCATTTTACCAATTTATCGTATTCCTTCTTATATGCCAATTCCGATTTTTGGGGAATTAAACGCCTCTCTGCTTCGGAGCTTAATTGATCAATGTTTCGTTGCATTTTCAACCAAAATCAAAACTGACGCCAAATTGAAAGATTGTTACATACGATATTCAACACTTTGACAACCAAGGCTAGAACGATTGCATAGTATCAGCCGCCATGTTAGCTAGTTATTTATTCAGTATCTTAGCAACGATACTAAAACTGTACGGCAAAATCGACGGCACATCAGATAGAAATTATAATTACAAATGTTTAGGCCAATTTACGGCATCAATGATAAAAAATAGCGTAAAGTATGCGTGGATATCTGGCCTTTCAAGCACTCACTCTATTCAAAAAACCTCCCCGCCTCCCCGCGCAGCGGGGAGCGACGGGTCGGATTTTTGAAAAACATTCGTGCTTGAAAGGCCTTGATATCCACTTATACTTTAATATACTATTATACAAATTTAGTGCTGATCAGGGTTGGTGTGAGTAAAATCTGATTTTTTTAAATAAATCATTGATTTAAATCATTTTTTTAAATTATTCATTGTTTTTGCACTGTTTGTGCATTCCAATAAGTGAAAATTTAAAAATATAATGCTAATTTTTATATACTGGTATTAAATCAACTAATTTTTTTAAATAAATCATTGATTTAAATCAAACTTGTTTTTTTAAATTATTCAATGTTTTTGCACTGTATGTGCATTACAATAAGTGAACACTTAAAAAATATAATGCAACTCCACAGTTAGCATGGCTTGAAGTAGATAATTGCAAAATGGTAAAATATTTTTCTTTTCTTCCATTTTTTTGTTTTAATCTCATGGTACAGATACATTGAAATTTGATTTAATCATCAATTCTTCTTCAAAATCAAGAACTTATATAAAAAAATCATATGATTTAAATCAGAAATATAAAAAATCGATTGATTTTTGATTAAAAAAAATCATGAAAATCATTCTAACCCTGGTAACCGTGGTATATATGGAATAACACTTATAGATTATATTCTTTTTAATATGGCAATTTTTTAGATATCATAATTTATATTTGGAGAAATAACCCAAAAAAACATATCTGTCTCAAATAATATTTAAAATCTTGAGAATCGCTTATTGGATATAAACTGTTAAATTCCAACATATCATTTAATATCAGTAAAAAAATTCATTATTATTAATACAGTTGTTTTTGATATAACATTAAAAATGTTTTTATAACCCCATAAAATAGTTTACTCTTAAAAAATATAATATCTGGACAATCGTTCATTGGAATAAATAAATTGCAGTGGTATTAATGCGCTCGTTCTTGAAATATCGTTATGGTAACATGCGAAAGATTTGAGAAACACCTACAAAATACCTTCTTATAACCAATAGTTTACTAAAATAAAAAAATAATAATATCACACGTGTAACTCATGGGATATAAATTTAAATATACACGTTTAGTACTGATACATCATGCAATATCATGAATAAATTACATTATTTTTAATTCGACAGTTTTTGAGATGTTACAATTTAAATATTAGCCCAACTGCGGAAACTGCCAAAATAGTCCTAAAAATCATAGTTTCAAATAAAAATCGCAAATCTCAAGATATACCTTATATGAATTAAATTGTGTCAAATAAATATCATTTAATAGCAGGGTTTAAATAAATCATGATATAAAAAAATCAAATATCAATGATTTAAAAAAATCAAAAAAATCATAATTTATTTGGTGCACAAATAGTGCAAAAACAATAATTAATAAGAAAAAAATGATTTAAATCACACCTATCCTGGTTAATAGCAATAATAAACTTATTGCAAACTATGCAACTGCATCAGAACAGAATATTGATGAGGTAGTTTTTGAGTTAGTTTATGAGGTAGTTTAAAAATCTCTCATGAATCAGTCATTGCATATATTAGCTATTTATGGTATAAGTAAATGAAGTCGAATTTTATCCACTCGAAAACATTATCGCACTCGATTTCGCCTCTTGCGCTAAACTGTTTTTTTCGTGTGGATAAAATTGCTTTATTCACGTGTATCATATAAGATTTTTCCAATTTGTTATCAGATTTGAATAATTTGCGTGAAATGTCACATTGTCAGGTGACAATGAACATTTCAATGACAGTGTTTTACTTTATTCACGTTGTCAATGGTTATAGTGAATAAAGTGGAAATGTACATTTTATTCACCCATATACATATTAAGCATTTTAATAATACGAATTGGAAAAAAGTTAATTATATGCATTTAGTACTATATATCACGTAATATAATTAATTAATTACATTCATTTCAATGTGGCAGTTTTTGAAATATTGTTATTAAAATAATGCTATAAGTTCTACGTTATTACCGAAACAGCAAAAATGTCACCAAAATAAAAATAGTAATATCTCAAGAATCGCACATTGGATATGAATAAAATTGCACATGTTAAATATCACCATATCACTTCATTTCAGTAACAAAATACATTGATATTACTGCGGTAGTAGTTGATATATAATAATTTATATTTTTTTAAATTAATTAATTTATTTTTGTTAGTATTTTATCCATTATACTAGATATTTTTGATTATTATTTGTTATTTGTTGTACTTTCTTGTCTTTTCTAGTATTTATTTATTTTTCCCTACTAGGGCTTTTCGTATTCAGTCATCATCACGGGTTTTTGTAAATTAAATTATATTTTTCAAGATTATACACATTTGACTTTTTGTGTCGTGTCAGTTAGTATAATACAATTATCAATATAAACTTCAAACTGAAACGACACAAAAAATCTAATATAATCTTGAAAAATATAATTTAATTCACAAAACCCCTGATGATGACTGAATACTAAGCCGAAATGAGTAGGGAAAAATAAATAAATATTAGAAAATACCACAAAGTACTTCAACAAATAATAAATAATAATTTATTTATGCTATAAAATTTAAAACAATAAAATTTGAATCGCCGATTAGATATAAACTTTTGAACATCAGAATTTCACTTCATATTAGAAAAAAAAAGTCATTAATACTGATACAGTTGTTCTTGAGATACCTTTATGAAAATAACTTAAAAACTGGAGAATCACTTACAATATTCTCAAAATATATGTATGTTATGTAGGTAGTTACATAAATATATGTATGTATGTTATCAAAATTTCATTGATTATTGTAAAATTTGGAATTTTCTATTATTTCTGACAAAATGTTATATAATTATACCGAAAGTTTGTATGTTAATTGTAAAAATTTCGTTTATTGTATCAAAATTTCTTTTACACCTTTCAACTTTTCATATTTTCTTTCAAAATTTAATTTTGTGAAAGTTACAATAATTGCTGGGAAAAATTTAATAATTGGTGTGAAATTTTAAATTATTTACATTATAGTAAATGTAATATTAATATTAATAAAAAAATTAAGTAAAATAAAAATAACAATAAAAATAAATGTTAAAACAATTTAAGAATTGAGACGTGAATTTTGCATCTAGAAACATTAATTCTGGACAAATTAATGTATTGTAAAGTACAGATAACGACTAACGAGTCTCCGATAATCGGCAATCACTGCTGAAATGTGATATTCAGCCGCCCCTGGGCAAATTCATCTCGTGAACGATGGGGTTGCCATCGACACCACCGCTGCGTTGGGGCGGCTTGAATGCCTAGGTATCTTATATTGTTATTATTACTATTATTATTATTATTATTACTATTACTATTACTATTATTATTATAATTATTGTTATTATTATTATTATTATTACTACTATTATTATTATTATTACAACACTTACCGCCGTATTGGCGCGGGGCTCCAGGTTCAGCCAGAAGTTGTTCTCCAGTTCCAGGTTGATGTTCGCGAAGCTGACGATGGCTTCCCCTATGAGACGCTCACGTCGCATCCTCTCGCAGCCATAAACGCGCAGCCTGATGCCCATCGAGTTGACATCCTCTGAAACACAGGAGAAGAGACTGAGGCCAACCATAAACAAAAACAATCGATTGCGCGTTGCTGGGTAACAACGAAAAAAAAAAAGAAGCCGGCTTAAAAGACCTGGCCAACCTGTATATACGGGACTGGTGGATGTTATGAGAGGATAAATTATTACGCTGTATGTACTTGATACAATTTAATTATAATCCGCTGGTTATACATGCGAATCCCAGCCAACGTACACCGTAATAAACAACAACTCGTACGTCCAAATAACACATTTTGCAAAATTAATATATTAATAAATTACATTAATTTATTTCATACCCCATACCGGACTACTGATGTATAGATTTATTTTCAAGTGTAACAGTTATAAAGGGGCTAAGCGGATTATTAATTTTCAAAAATTGAAAAAATATTTTTTTCTAGAATTATGTTTTTTCACACAAACAATAATTTCTGTGTGAAAATAATGACATTTATGACATGAATTTGCGTTAGATACTGAACGTCAACAACAAAATTCTTCAGTTTTATTTAATTTAATTAAATGTTTAATTTATAAAATGAATAAACTATTATACTTAGTATTATTGTTACTGGTGCAATTATTTATTATTACTATGTTTTACTACACACATTTGCATTTTGGTGGATGCGCCGGGTGTACTGTATTTAATACATGTTTTACTGCACATATTTGCATTTTGGTGGATGCGCCGGGTATACCTACTATACTGTACTAGATCAGCGGTCACAAAACTATTTGTCAGAAGGGCTACATGGGAATTGTGTACATTCTGGATAGGTATACTTATCAATAAGTATCTCTAAATTATTTTATTAATTTACTTAGTTCCTAAATTTATTAAAAAAATGTACGACTGCTATTTTCATGTATCAAGTGTCATGTAACACTTAACATCTGTCACTTATTGCCGACATCTATTAATTTATTACTGATCAAATAGTGAAAATATTAAATCTTAAAATTAGAATTTTCGGAAACTTATATACATTAATTTTCTAAGAATTCTAATTTTTTTAAATAAAATTATAATAAAATGAACAAAAAAATCTAAGAAAATTTATTGAAATTGCAGAAAATTATTGGAATTGCAGAAAATTTATATAAACTGCAGAAAATTTATTAAAAATATTACAGAAAATATGAAAAGATGAAAAGAAATATATGCTTTTTGATATTTCAGAAAATTTATAAAACATATCAGAAATTCCAACAAGAAAATACTAAAAATACTTGAGTAAATGAAAATACTAGAAGTTTCAGAAATGCTTTTAAAAGTTCTGAAACATGCCAGTTAATCTGGAAAATTTAAACGTGCAATGAAACTAGTAATCCAAAAAAGAAGTTGCTACTACTAACTACTACTACTGCTAACTAATTCCAGAACATTTTATTAGAGAGAAAGAGAGATAACAATCTTTATTAGGCAATTAGCCTTCTACCTTTCCACCTTTTTATTAGAATATTGAAATTTACAAATAAATATGCATGTTATAAATAAATATTTTAGAAGTTTAATTTGTAAAATGTGCAATCAAAAAATTATAATAGTTACAAGCCCTGAATTTCAATCAAAATATATCAGAAGCTTCCGAAATTGTAAACGTTATAGTACCTACTCAAAAACTAAAGGAAGCATTATAAAACCGAAGAAGTGAAAAACGAGAATCATGCATTGAAATTGCAAAAAACTTAATAATATCAAAATATATAAATATACTTATATAAATATACTACTAGACAATGTATGCATTTTGATATTGCAGAAAATTTATTAAAAAAATCCAGTCCAACGAGAAACGCTATAAATGAAAATACTAGAAGTTTCAGAAATGTTTCTTAAAGTTCTGAAACATGCCAGTTAATCCGAATAACTAAAATGTGCAATGAAACTAATAATACAAAAAAAACGAGATAATTGCAGAAAATTTTATCAGAGAGAGAGAGAGAGAGAGAGAGAGAGAGAGAGAGAGAGAGAGAGAGAGATAACAATATTTATTAGGCAATTTGCTCTTCGGCCAATTCTAAGAAGATTTATTGAAATTGCAGAAAATTTATTGAAAATGCAGAAAATTTGTATAAACTGGAGAAAATTTATATAAATTGCAGAAAATGTATTAAAAATATTACAGAAAATATGAAAAGACTCAGGAAATGTGTGCTCTTTGATATGTCAGAAAATTTATAAAACATATCAAAACTTCCAACAATAAATGCTATAAATGAAAATACTAGAAGTTTCAGAAATGTTTCTTAAACTTCTAAAAGATGCCAGTTAATCTGGAAGACTTAAACGTGCAATGAAACTTTTAATACAAAAAAAAAACAAGTTAATTCCAGAAAATGTAATTAGAGATAACAATTTTCATTAGGCATTGGCCTTCGGCCTTTCCACCTTTTTATTAGAATATCAAAATTTACAAATAAATATGCATGTTCTAAATAAATATTTCAGAAGTTTCATGGAAATTTATAAAATATGCAATAAAAATATCAGAATAGTAAAAAGTCAAGAATTTTAATTAAAATATAAAAGAATCAAAAGGTTCCGAAATTGTAAACGTTATAGTACCTACTAAACAACTTAACGAAGCATTATAAAACCAAAGAAGTGAAACACCTGAATCTTAGATTAAAATTGCAAAAAAACTCATTAATATAAAAATGTAAAAATATACCAAACTTTTCGTTTCATTTCATATAGATTTAAGAAATTGCCAAAAAGTTTTATGGAAACTCAAAATTTCCAAAATATGTAATAAAAATTCGTTATAAAACTGAAGAAGTGAACAACCAGAATCTGAGATTATAATTGCAAAAAAGCTTAATAATATAAAAATGTAAAAATATACCAAACTTTTCGTTTCATTTCATATAGATTTAAGAAATTGCCAAAAAGTTTTATGGACACTAAAAATTTCCAAAATATGTAATAAAAATATCAAGATTTTTAAAACGTGCAGACTATTAATAAATTTAAAAACTGTCAGAATGTTCAGAAACATGTTAAATATGTATAATGTATACATAAAGTGCCAATTAAAGTTAATTAAACATTGATTGATTTTTTGAATATAATTATAATACATTTTTCAGGTATGTTTGTGTCAATATATACCATCTATAGAATATCAGAATAACAAAATTTACAAATAAATATGCATGTTCTAAATACATATTTCAGTCGTTTTATGGAAATTTGTAAAATGTGCAATCAAAATATCAAAAGAGTTAAAAGCCCAGAATTTCAATCAAAATATAAAAGTATCAAAAGGTTCAGAAATTGTGAATGTTATAGTACCTACTCAAAAAATTAACGCATTATAAGCATTATAAAACCGAAGAAGTGAAAAACCATATTCTTAGATTTAAATTGCAAAAAACTTAATAATATCAAAATGTACAAATATACAAAACCCTGCATTTCATTTCACAAAGATTTAAGAAATTTCCGAAAAGTTTTATGCAGAGTGAAAATTTGGAAAATATGTAACCAACATATCTAGATATTTAAAACGTGCAGACTATTAATAAATTTGAAGATGTCAGCATGTTCAGAAACTATAAAAAAATAGATCAAACAATGGCATAAACATGAAACACATTACTACGTTTTTATCACTTTATTTTTTCGTTCAACACGACAAGAATTACACTAATTACACTAAATAAACACATACAAGATTTTTTGTATTTTGAATCACTTGAGAATGACCTAATTGTAGTTGTAGTCGACACTGCAGTCGTGTTTAAAGAAAAAAAAAATGATAAAAACGTAGTAACTTGTTTCATTTTTGTACCATTGTTTGATATATTTTTTTGCAGTTTCTGAACATTGTGACACTTTTCAAATTTATTAATAGTCTGCACGTTTTAAATATCAGATATGTTGGTTACATATTTTCCAAATTTTCAGTCAAAATAATAATAATAAATAATCGTGATTAATTATCACACAGCAACGGCTTCCTCCATCGACTTTAGATCAAACAATATTACAATTTACGAAAATTGTCAGAAAATGTTTTAAAATACTTACTGTAAAGTACAAAATCGTTATGTACCTATGTTGACTAGCAAACTTGTCCATACTGAATAATATTGTGTTTAAACGTTTTCTGAAATTTCTGCTCAATGCTGAAGATAACGTATATCTTTTAATATTGTTTCATTGTGCCTACGTATCTACAGAATGTGCGACATTAGATCTTCGAATTTGACGAAAATTGAAATGTGTTGAAGGTTTTAATAATAATATTTATGGTATAAGTGAATAAAATCGTATTTTATCCACGAAAAAACACAAATTTGCGTGAAGTGTCACATTGTCAGGTGACAACGAAAATTTCAAGGATAGTGCGAATTTACCAATTTTTTTACTTTATTCACATTGTCAATGGTTATAGTGAATAAAGTGAAAATGTAAACATTTTATTCACCCATCCTTTTAAAGTGTAGTTTTAACGATGAGATTCAAGTTTCATTCATTTTGGATACCAGTTATTATTATATTTTTTATTGTTTTCTTCCTTCTTTATTGCAGTACTTACCGTTAGTTTATATGTTTAGATATAAAGATGTTTTGTTGTTTTTATTATTTTTATTATTTCTTCTTCACCATACTAGACTAGTTTCAGCTATCTTTCAGCCATCTTCAGATGTGTTAATTCCACAATATATATATTTAAATATATAAAGTATATTAAAAATAAGTTAGTGTTTTATGTCGTGCATGTGTATTATGTGCATCTGTATTTTAATTTAATTTAATTTACTCTTTGAGTTCAATATATATGCTATTAGATAAAATTTTATACATGTTTTGACTTTTTACCTAATATCATATATATTTAACTCAAAACGTAAGTAAAATTGAATTAAAATACACATACACATAATACACAAACTTAATTTTAACATACTTTCTATATTTAAATATATAGTATGTCCCCGGATTGAGTTTACACGAGTTTTTTTTTAAATTTCTACTTTTAAGTAAAAATGTTATAGGAATTAAAATTCCTGCTTAGTCATAAACTACCATTCCAGTAATTAAAACATTGATTTATTTATACAGGGTGTTGGCTAAATAAAAAAAATATAATTTTGACACTTTAGAAAAATAACATCATCAATCCACCACCATTTTCTTCACACAGTTCAAGCCTCGTGTGGAACTCCTGAAAACTGTTTTGTATTTCTTCAATAGTTATCGATGCAAATGCCTCTCGTAGGCGATTTTTAAAATTTTCAGTACTATTTTCTGCTTTTGGGGGATTGTTTGAATAATAATATTTTTCTATAATGTTGTTAGATGTAATTTTAAATTCTCTTTGCAAATAGTGAATTAATAAGTGTCAAAATAAGATTTAAAAATTTTGAATTTTGAAAGTTTCAGATCAAGCAAGAATTATAATTCCTATAACATTTTTAGTAAAAATAAAAAAATAAATCCCTTTTGTAAACTCAATTCAGGAACATACTGTATATATTGTAGCATGAACACCTCTGAAGATGATTGAAAGATAGTCGAAACTAGTCTAGTAAGGTGAAGAAGAAATAATAAAAATAATTCAAACAACAAAACATCTTTATATCTAAATATATAAATTACTAGTAAGTACTCCAATAAAGAAGGAAGAAAAAAAAATTAAATTCATTGTTGAACAAATTCGCAAAAGATAAGATTAATATATATATATTTTTATTAAGTATTTTATTTTATTTATTATATTGTTTAAAAGATATATGTGCAAGAAGATGAAAAACAAGAATATTCGATAGTAAGCAATACGTTATCTCCGTAGTAACGATAGTACCGTAGAAAATTTTCATTTTTTTTAAGTCATTGGGTACCTTTTTAATAAGAGATATTTTAATTTGAATGATTAGTATCTTTCGATACGCTTTAATTTTAGCTTTCTTTTGATACCACTATTTTTCCTGTAAGTTAAAGTATTGATCTGAAATTTACCTGTTATCTGAAATGTTATACCAATTGATGATAATATTGTGCAATTTTCAAATATTTGCAAGAAACTTTTAATAAATCTGTAAAAGTTAATAAAAAAAATATTCAAAAACAAACTATCTAAAACAAACTAAATCTCCAAATAATTTAGGATTTAGCAATATCATATAAAATATTATGTTTGGTAAAATGTATGTATGATTTTATTGTAAATACAATAATTCTGAAAACCAATGTTAGAAATTATGAAAATTACCAAAAAATATTTAAGAAGGGCGAAAAACTCTATAAAAATAATTGAATTGTAGATATAATTATCCGTGAATACCAATATTACAAATTACGACAAATGCCGAAAATATTGATTATTTCTGTATTAATAGGAGCTGAAAACAATGATTTATAAATATCAACAACTAAATTCTTCATCTATAAGATCTAAGTAAGTATAATAAAAACATTAAATTCAGCTTGAGCATATTCAAGTTTCTACCTCATGCCAAAGAACACATTATATTCGTAAGCTGGGGTTCATGTTTCTTATAAGCATATTTTGCAGCGCCTTGCCTGGAGCAGTGAAGGGAGCGTCAATAAGGCGGAAGAGAAGGCAGAAGATAAAGAGGAGTAAGATATAATTAAACCTTGTCAGAAGATGAGCTTCGTTGCAAACTTTCCACCGAAATAAGAGTTCGTTTCGGAAGATAAGGTAATGTAAGTTTAAGTCATCCATTGGTTAAATATTTTTATAATCAGGCCCAAAATCACCTGCAAATGTTATCACGATAGCCTTCAATTACTAATTATTACATTATGATAAGCGTAATAATTAATACTTGACAATGACAAGTTAATATGATCGAATATTCTTGTTTTGCATCATCTTCCACATATCGTCGCTGTGAAATCAAACCGGAATATCTGCTGAAAAATGCATATTTTTCACTTAGCGCTTTAAAGTTTTTGCATGTGATATTTTCCTTTTAACGTCCGTTTTGTTCACCTCAAAGCCACCATATGCATGAATAACATTTTATTCAACTAAACGATATGCCGGTACAATATAAAAATTGACGGAAAAAATGACTTTTTGTACCAACAACTCAAAAACTCAATTTATGCACATATGCCGGTTTGATTTAACAGCGACGATATATTTTTTAAACAATATAAGAGTAAAATAAAATACTTAATAAAAATATTTTTGTTTACCAGTGAGTACTAAATAATAATATAATTACCTTAAAAATAATATATTAATGTTGTCATTTGCGAATTTGTTAAACAATTACTTAAACAAGTTAATAAATAAAAATAAAATACTTAATAAAACTATTTTTGTTTACCAGTAAGTACTAAATAATAATATAATAACCTTAAGAATAATATATTAATGTTGTCATTTGCGAATTTGTTAAACAATGACTGAGTCTCGGGCTTGTAAACACACATGATAGGATCGAAATCAGGCGACCGTAATAATTTTTTAATTTAATTAATTAATAAATTAATAATTCCAATAACTCAAAACTCGCGCGTAATTTTAATGATAAGATGGCGGCTCAATTCAAATATTCAAAATGGCGACTCCCGCGTAGATGTTAGGTAGCCCAACATACACAAATCGCCCGACCGGATGTAAACGGCGTCTGATAAGCTCCCATGTAACCCTTATGGAGATGTTGTCGCAGTACTCTCATAGCTTCTCTACTGGCATGCTCAAGAAAAATCAATATAATTAATACTTATTTATATAATTCCATAATCTGAGCAACCAATTTCAATGTAGACTTTCTACGTTCTCACAATTAATCGTAATACATTCAGTTCGTGGTTTAAAATGATTCTCGATGTTATGAATCTACATAAAGGTATGATAAGCTTAACATAAAATGAACAGGTCGTACAAATCCACAACGCGCTAAAATATCAGCATTTTGCCTCACCATACATAAATTTTGGACGTAAACGACGCGATTACTGCGCGTTACATTGCGTTTTACATGCCATCCTCACACACCATTCACAGATACTCGCAAATCACAACAGTTTTTACGTATTTCCTATTCCAGAGGACTTTGATATCGCTTACTCGGAATCCTCCGCAGATATGTCAACAAGTCGCCCATTCTTCCCCATCCGGTCATTCGAGTTTGTGCAGATAATGGGGAATTATCTAAATGCTTCCCAGATTAGCCGGAACTGGGCGAAACTTTGTTCGCTCAGCGCCCAGTTGCATAGAATGGACATAGTTTCTGCTTTTACAGTCACGCTTCAATCCAGATTGGGTTTACGTTCACCTTTTTTTATCGCGAAGTGTGCTGTAATCCCACGGCCGTATTGTATCAGTTTCCGGATTTGCAAAGGATTACGTAGTATATTGCTGTGTTAAATTGCACGATTTGAATATTCGCGAGATTACCATATATTTACACTAAATTTAGGTATTACGTTTGTACCTGCCTAATACATTTATTTAAAATTACAACTTAGTAGAGCATTTGTAATTATTTAAGGGATTGTTTGTTTTTCGTTCAGAGGTTTAGAGGTTATTGTTACTAGTTATTATAAATTCATATTTAGTAATGGTGGAGGCGCCGGGCTTTAATTAATTTATATTTTAATGTATCTACGTTTTCTTATAGTTTGTTATTTATTATACGTATTATTAATAATATTATGCTCAGCTAATAATAATTACACGTCTAAATCACATATGGCAGCCATTTAAAATAAGAAAGTTGCTATTAATATCTCGTTAATAGATGTGGCTGATAATTGTTGAAAGTTGATAT
Source organism: Othius punctulatus (assembly GCA_951805005.1). Lineage (NCBI taxonomy): Eukaryota > Metazoa > Arthropoda > Insecta > Coleoptera > Staphylinidae > Othius > Othius punctulatus. Next base: position 103,596,199 of record OX638139.1, on the reverse strand, counting down.
TCATTTAAAAATGAACACATAAAGTTGTGCTCGTTTAAATTTAATATTAAATAAATAATTCTAAAAGTGTATATTTCAAATATCCGAAAGAAAAACATGATTAGAATTTGTATAGCTTACACCTGAAAAGAACTGAATGTTTTCCGCGAACATAATACATTATTACAGAATAATAAATATCCGCTTCTCTCTGCTTTACCTAATATTACAATATAACAATATTACGAACTTTGTATTGTGTATATTTCCGAATGTACAATACCTTGAAATGGTTGAACATTATTCGCTGCAGACAATAAAAAAAAAAAACGAACCACTGTCATAACGTGGAATATACATCAGCGAGGTCCGGCGTTTACACGAAAACAGCATTATTATTATGTCACAAAAGACTGCACAAATAAGGATATATGGCAACGGAAGTATGGGACTTAAAATATTGACACGCGGCAAACAAAGCCGAAATAAAAGCAACCCGTTGGAGTGCAGCTTCAAAGTTGGCAAAGCGCGGAAGTTCGACGAGGGCTTACTCTTACAGGTTGGGATTGTTAATGTGATTGCACTGGTGAGAATTGTGCAGGTTCTTGTTTTTCCGCAGCGAAAGTTACAACGGGGATTGTTATTTTTATTTGTTTACAATTTCCTTGCATTTTCCGCGAACAACTGAACGGCCAATTAAGAAGTTATTTAATTTTTCTACGCCGGAAGCGCTCGAAGCGTGGAATTTCTCTCTCGCAAAAAGCAGGTGTCGTTTAATTGGATATTTAACGAAGGCCCATTTCTGCACATGCGACTATTATCATCACATGTAAGTGTTCTTCCATATCTGAGAATTGTGCTTGGGAATTTTGGAAATGTTTTTTTTTGTTATTACGTCGGGGATACATGAGCAGTTCTTTGCAGATTTACAGTGTTCAGAAAAAATAATCTTGGTAACTCTTTGTAAAACACCGCTAAGCCACCACTAAACCACGGTTTATATTTTTATGAATAACGCTGTTAATATTTAATAGTTTGTAATCAACAGGACATGGATGCTTGTACATATCTGAATGCGAAAAATATATTATTGTTAATTACAAGCAAATGACAACAAAATAATATAATCAGATCGTTTAATCAGTCCAGTCAATAAATCAGTGTAATCAGTTCAATCAATTTATATCAAAATAATATAATCAGAATTAGCTATATATGCTAATATGAGAAAGATAATTATCAATCATAAAAAAATATACACAACCAGATCATCGCTATTTAAATGTAACTTTTTCTCTCATAGTATTCCATCGGAAACTTTCTAGATGAAATAATCACATATTGACAAATGTGCGCAACGAATTTGCATAAATATTATATAAATTATACGACTGCAAGCAGAATATAAATAGGTAAACACCACGATCAATTTATGTTGTGTTATCATCTGTCTTCGAAGTACAGAAATAAATTATTAATTAAATTTAATATAATACGTATTTGAATATTCAGAAATACGTACCTATCTATTATACCTACGTATTCATATGTACATATTCATTTTAATAGACACACTACTACTACTAATACTACTACTACTACCTTCATACATATCTATTCTACATTTAATGTAGGTGATGTAGATTTGATGACATGTCAAGATAAGAAATATTCTGTTCAGAACTGATACACACAATGTGATTTATAAAATTGAATAAACTATTATAATGGCGAAGAATAAGAGAAGCATAAAGTGCTACCTAGTGGTGAAATCCAATTACTACTGATAATTGTCAACGGAGGCAGTGACCAAAATGTACACCATTAATTATTACTGTTTAATGTAAGTGTAACGATTTATTATTATTATTATTGTAATTAGTACACAATTGCATTAATTTTATTTTATATTTAGAAATTCTTTTTGTTTGGCAAAACTTATATAGTGTAAATATGATTTAAAATATTAATCAAAATAGTCATCTTGTCTTCTTGGAGTGCCATGCTCGAAACGAGTGTAGGCAATTTCCCCGCATTATTTGTCATAATTTAGAAAATTCTAGGATAACTGAAATATAATAATAATAATTATTATTATAATAATACTAGAATTTAATTTAGCAAATATGCTATACAGTAACAATATTACATAATATGAACTGTGAACACTTAATAGGATATACTTATACTCTAAAATAATATCATCTTAGTTACAGGCCATCAATTGATTTAAATCATGATTTAAATAAAATGTTTTTTTTTAAATAAACCATTTTTTTGCACTGTTCAGGCATTCCAATAGGTGTAAAATTAAAAGTATAACGTAACTATAGAGTTAGCTTGCTTTTAAATTGATAATTGGAAGTAATTCCATTTTTGGTCTATCACATGGTACCTACAGATTCACCGATATTTTTTTAACCATCAAAATCTTGTTCAAATTTAAGAATTTATTAAAACAAAAATAATATGATTTGAATTGCGATGTGAATCAATTGGTTTAAATCACATCAAAACTGGCAAAAACTGATGAGTAATATAAAATTGATTTTTTTATTATAAATAATTTATCAAATAAATTACGATTTATTTGTTTTTTTTAATTAAATAATTGTTTTTTTTTAAATCATGATTTATTCCAGCTCTGTTTATTAGTATCTGAGCAGAAAAAATCGTTGTTTCATTCCGCGCTGTTTGCGCAAGAAGAAAAAATAAGCATTATTTGTATCTGCAATGTCAAGTTACAAAAATTATCACATCAATGACTAAAAATAACGGCAAAGGGAGCAGATCCCAAGTTTATTTACTACTGACTATAATTTATTTATTACCAAATAGAGAAATCCAATTGCATAGTTATTTGAATCAACAATAGACATAAAGAGAAAACATGCCTGCGGCTTAATGTTACAAGGTTATATGTGCAAATTTGTAAATTTGGGAATACCGACTTTAAATATGTTTGTTATTATAGAAAATGATGTATTGTGCACTGTAATTAGATTTTTTTAATCACAGATTTTTAATAATCCGAATTTAACCTTCCAACAAGTTGAAAAGTCCGGCTTTGAAAACATATAGCCCTGTAAAGCTATAGACCTAAAAGTTGGAAAAATGAAACATGCAACCTTATAACACCAAGCCGACGATGTGCAAAAAATAAAATATGTATAAAATCAGTATAAAAAATACGAAGGTCAAAACTATTTATTTAGAAGACTACATTAAAAGTGGAAATATAGCATATTTCGGAGTTTCATAGCGTTAATTATAACAATATTTTCGGAATCAGCTAAAGTTGGGTGAGACGATGGCAGTCATTTGTTAGTATGTGTGCAAAAAAAAAATGTTTCCTACAATTGACACACAAAGTAGGTCTATCTGATTGCTAATGCGAGCGAGAAGTTCATGTCTTCCGAGGACCGCCACTTTGCCGCGCGTTGCTATTGACAACAAGCGCAAAGTTGGCGTAAACAATTCAAAACACTGCAAAATCTGTGACAACATCGATATCCCACTAGGTTCAGGAATTATTATCAAGCATTGCAAATTGTACTTTTCACATTAGTAAATCCAATAACTGCTGTTATTTTGTTGTTATTTTTGTGTTGTTATTTTTTTATTTATGTTGTTATTTTCTAGTAATTATTACCAATTAAATTTTTGAGAACCAATTTTGTAAATAATTTGCTACATTAATTAACGATTACAGTATGAAACAATAAATTGTAATATCTTGTGTGTAATTCGAGCGCAAACTGCCCTTGTTACTCTCGGGGAATTGCCCGAGAGCAATAATGTACTACTTTGCGCTCTTATTGCACATTTATAGTTTCATTCGGCTATGTTTGTGCATGGAAGAAAAACAAGCATAATTCAAATCTGCTAAGTAAAAATGCACATAAAATAACTACAAAGGACCCCAATTTTATTTGGTCCTCACTTTCACTTATTTATTACTCTAGGTTGATCGATGTGGCTTTAATTTGTTGAAAATTCATAATTACTAATGTATGAAATAAAGTTACGCACTTTTTAAAAAAATTCAAAATTGTTTTTTATTGTTCACGACAATTGTTTCGCCACACTGTGGCTTCTTCAGGTGAAGAAATGATCATTTCTTCACCTGAAGAAGCCACAGTGTGGCGAAACAATAAAAAACAATTTTGAATTTTTTTAAAAAGTGCGTAACTTTATTTCATACATTAGTATTTATTACTCAACCGACAAAATTTCAGAGTGACATAAAATGAATAATATATGTAACCTGATGGACGAAAACTGATTTTTGGGCAATTTGGGGTTATATCGTCTGTTCCTGGTGCTCTCCCGTTTTTTAAATTTGTTTATTGCTTCTTGTACTTCTTCTTTTTTATTTTTATCATTTTTTTCTCTTGCCTTTTTTTCGATTTAGCCCCCATTATTGTGTAAAAAATGCACATAAATAACAAAAAAATAACAGCGAAGGAGCCCACATTTATTTGGTCCTCACTTTAATTCATTTATTACTCAACAGACAAAATTTCAGAGTGACATAAAATGAATAATATATGTGACCTGATGGACGAAAACTGTGCCAAGATTTTTGGGCAATTTGGGGTTATAGCGTCTGTTCCTGGCGCTTTTCCGTTTTTTAAATATTTTTATTGCTTCGTGTACTTCTTATTCTTTAATTTGTTCAATTTTTTTTCTTGCCTTTTTTTCGACTTTTCGCCCCATTCTTGTTTTACGTTATCTTCTTCATCCTGTTCGGTTAATTCTTTGAAATATTGTCCCCATCTTTACATTATCTTGTCTTCAATTGTGATTAAAGATAATTAAACCCATTTTTATTTTTTATGTTCATCATGTTGTGTTCGTTTTTTTTGTTTTAGTTGCTTTAGTGTTCCGTAGAATAGTATTTGGTTCTGTCCAAAATTCTCATTCATTCTTTTACCAAATTTCGTCCATGACTTTTGCATTGCTTCTTTTATTATTAAATTCGTTTTGTTCCTCTTTTCTTTGTATTTTTCATAATCTTCTATTTTTGTTTTGTTTGTAGATATCTTTTTCATTTATATTTTATCTCCTTTTTGACTTGCTTGGTCCACCGGTATGTCCTTTTCATTTCCCTGTTTAGAATTTTTGTTGTTCAGGTCCCCTATGTCGCTTCTAGTATATTTCTTTTGAATTTTTCCCATTTTACTTCTATGTTTAGCTTCATTTCGCTCTCTCTGAATTTATTTTGTAGTATCTCTTTGTATTTCTCTTGTGTTTGTGTTGCTCCTAATCTGTAGGCTTTTATCTTTTCTTTAACTTTTCTCGTCCTCTTGTCTGTTTTTTGTATTTTCTTCCCACTCATTTCAATTTTTTTCTCTTGTCTTTTTTCAACTTTTCCCCCCATTCTTGTGTTACGTTATCTTCTTCATCCTGTTCGGTTAATTCTTTGAAATATTGTCCCCATCTTTACATTATCTTGTCTTCATTCGTGATAAATGATAAGTATCCCATTTTTATTTTTTATGTTCATTATGTTGTGTTCTTTTCTTTTGTATTAGTTGCTTTAGTGTTCCGTAGAATAGTTTTTGGTTCTGCCCAAAAATTTTCATTTATTCTTTTACAAAATTTCGTCCTTGACTTGCTTTGCTTCTTTTATTATTGAATTCGTTTTGTTTCTATTTTCTGTTGTATTTCTTTTTTAATTTGTTCAATTTTTTTCTCTTGCCCTTTTTCGACTTTTCCCTCCATTCTTGTGTTACGTTATCTACTTCATCCTGTTCGGTTAATTCTTTGAAATATTGTCCCCATCTTTCCATTATCTTGTCTTCATTCGTAATAATTATTCCATATTTATTTTTTATGTTTATCATGTTGTGTTCTTTTTTTGTTTTGGTTGCTTTTGTGTTCCGTAGAATAGTTTTTGGTTCTGCCCAAAATTCTCATTCATTCTTTCACCAAATTTCGTCCATGACTTTTGCTTTGCTTCTTTTATTATTCAATTCGTCTTGTTTCTCTATCTTTGTATTTTTCATAATCTTCTATTTTGTATTTGTTTGTAGGTATATTTTTCATTTCTCTTTTTGTCTTTAATCTCCTTTTTGACTTCGTCTGTCTACCAGTTTGTCCTTTTCATTTCCCTGTTTAGAATTTTTGTTCTTCCTCAGGTCTCCTTTGCCGCTTCTAGTATATTTCTTTTGAATGTTTCCCATTTTCCTTCTATGTTTAGCTTCATTTCGCTCTCTCTGAATATATTTTGTAGTATCTCTTTGTATTTCTCTTGTGTTTGTGTTACTCTATCTGTAGGCTTTTATCTTTTATTTAACTTGTATCCTCCTCGTGTCTGTTTTTTGTATTTTCTTCCAACTCATGTCCATTTTTAGTAGGTGGTGGTCACTTCCTATTTCAGATTGCCTTGTAACTCTTACATTCATTATTTTGTTCCAGCTGTTTCTATTAATTAGGTGGCAGTCAATTATCGATCTTTCGTTTCTTCTTGGCTGTTCCCTTGTGTACTTGTGTATGTTTTTGTGTTTGAATTTTGTATTTGTTATCACAAGGTTGTTTTTAATGCATAATTGTATTATTCTTTCTCCATGGTTGATTTTAATTTCTTCTTCTTCTTTTCCCATTATCTCTTCTATTCCACTATTTTGGCATCCTACTCTTCCGTTTAGATCTTCCATTATCATGTTGTGTTCTTTTCCTTCATCTACTGAACGTTGTATGTTTTCAAAGAATGTGTCTTTCTCTTCTTTCTTTGCGTCTTAGTTCGGTCCGTATGCTACTATTAGTGTCCATGTTTCATCCTCGACTAGTTTGATTTCTATGGTTGTTATTCTTTCGTTTTTATGTTTTTCTTTTATTACATCTTTCATCCTTTCCGGTAATATTATAATTCCTACTCCTCTTTTTGGTTTTTCCAGTTCACCAACTTCTGTCCATATCAACCAGTATCCTCCATGTATATTCTGTATTGCGTGTTCTTTCTTACTTGTTTCGGTAATTCCTAGTATTTCTATTTAATGTTTTCTCATCTACTTCACCAGTTCTGCTTCTTATGCCATGTATCCTCTAATGTTCCATGTCCTTATTGTTATTTAAAAATAAAATCTGTTTTTTGTCTTTTGTCCCTTCCTCCTTTTTTATTTTTATATTGTTATTGCTATTTTGTTCTGGTTTTGTATTCTTTTCTATGTTATCTATTTTATCGTTGTTTTCCATATTCATGTCCTGTGTGTTGCCACTGTTTGTCTTCTGCTGTCCTTGTCTGCCGGGCCTCTACCGTGTGGGACCAGACAAGGATAGCGCACTGCTCGGTCTTCCGGAGCGCGTTTCCCAGAGTCCGTGGCTGTACATGTTGGAAGTAACGTGCTACAACGATATTGCAATCATTTTCCATCTAAAGAACGATTTGAAAATTCGGTGCTTTTATCTGGCAATCCTCGAGACTCCCACACATCTCTTAACGGCACGGTTCGCAAACACGCGAGCGATACGGTCCCTCTCAAAAGCGCGCTGATAAGTAATGGCGTGAATCTTTTATCCGTCCCTCGCCTTCCGCAAATCCGCCGCAGCGAGAAGATTTTTTTTTAATTCAGCGGAAAGCGGCGCAATTTTTCTCCGTACCTGCGGCGATTTGTACACGTCAAATTGTGCCCGCAGGCTTTCCTCGCGGCTTTTCTCACGCGTCGCGTGACTGGCGTGTGTCATATCCAGTTCAGCCCTGCGGAAATTGTGGGTGGATTGCGCCCTCGGAGGGGGGGGGGGGGGGGGGCGTTTATAAGACTCGGCTCCCTCCGGTGTACCGGAAAACTCCCGTCCCTCGCCTCGGAGTAATGAGTTCCCGAAGTTTTTCGATGTTTATTAAATTTTCCCGCGGCTCAGTAAACACAGCGGGCGAAGAGTGGGGCTTATGAATGAAACATTCTCGCAGCGAGAAGCGAAAACTATAATTGGGCGAAAACGAGAGAATCACTAATTGAGTCAGTGAGCGTACTTAAGATTATGTACACGTACAGGGTATATTTAAACCCATCGGCAGACATTTAATTTAGTGAGGCGACCTATAGAAATACCAGTCTATTAATTTTGTATTTTTTTCATAGAATAGATAGCACATAGAACATTAAAATAATTAAAATGTAGTTTTTGGCTACCCGAATACTCATTTTTTTAAATCGTGGTCATTGACTGCACTTCATATTCCTGCAAGGTGAGTTACTAAGGCCCGTACCTATAGTCCGTACTTGAGCTTGAGTACGACTCAAGTCGTATATTTGGTTGCATATTTTCTATAAGCGTTTATGGACTGAACGCAACCAAATATACGACTTGAGTCGACCTCAAGCTCAAGTAGGGACTATACCAGGAAAGAAAACATCAAGTTGAGAGATGGATTCTCTGAAAAGCTTTCGAGTATATTATATTTTTAATTTGTAGAATAAGATTTTTTCCTTTTTGCATGTTTCACCGGGCCTTAATGGTATTACTTAAATCATACACGAAGCAAATGTTGTATTGCTTTGTATCCACTCAAGTTACATTTTTTTTGGGGCATGTGTTCGTAAAATTGTCTATTACCACTTATTAACAACTTATCGCCAAGTCCAAATATGCCACGTATATTGTATAATGCTTATTAATTATTAAATAAATGTAGATTACTTCTCCAAATTTCTTTAAGCGTGGGTGTCATGTTCATTAACCATGTTCTCGAAATTTTCTTTAAATTTCTAAAAGTCCGACAAATACTGATTTTATCGTTGAATTTTTACCGTGAAATAAGTATATAATTCCTTGAAGATTTTTGGCTCGTGTTTTATGATCGCATTAGTACTTTCACGTCGGCGTCGTGATGTTTAATTAACTACCGTGATTACTCTCAAGGTACTTTGCTATTGGTAATGTATTGGTTAGTGAACGCAAATCATGGATTAGTATAAGAAAGCACATATTGATGGGTTTGTTTTGTTTATTCAATTAATATTAATAATAATAATAGACACGTTCAAATTGTAACAGACAGGGAAATAAAACACACGTTGACGAGTATGACGCGAATTGATTTACTTTCTATGATTCGTTAACCTTATGAGGGCATGTCGAATATCTTTTATGATTCATTAGCCTTATGAGGGCTTTGCTAATTCTTTTATTTATTCAATTACTATTTTGTGACTGCGAAGTTCATTTATTATACATGCATATACTTCGCTCGTCTCTAAAATCATTTACTTTCATTCCATTTAGGAAGGAGGATTTCTTTCTTTAACCGAATCGTTCAAAGACACATCACAACATAGAGACGGCGGAAGATTATGAAGAAAATTAGGGTAATTTCCGAGAACTTTTGAGATATCGGGCGAAATTTGACCGAACCCTTCAGCAAGTATTATAACCAGCTCTAAAAATAATGCTTTATATACCAGCTGGAAAATGCAAAATGAAATAATTGACATAAGTACTAGTTTGATTATTCAAAAGTGGTATGTAAAGTCAATTCGTCCCAATATTTTTCAGTACTCGCGCATGAGACTACTGATATTGCTGGTGTCGAGCAAATGTCTCTGTGTTCGCTGTATTGACTCAACATTCTCCAATTGTTCCAAAATTTCGTATGGGTACAATTGGAAAGCTATATGATTTTGTAAATACTCCCAATAGACAGGTTGCATTAAAACAAACTTTGGAAGATGCCAACGTTTCTTCTAGTCACGAAAAATTGAAGAGGCTTTGTGCTACTAGATGGACTGAAAGGTACAACTCTGCTGCAGTTTTTTTTTTGTAGTTATATGATGGTATTGTACTTGCTTCAGATAAGATTTCTCAATGGAGAGATATGGATTCAGCAAATACTGCAGATCAGTTAGGCTTTTCAGTAAGCAGAGGCTACATTTTGCATCTCATTGCAGGTGGTCAATCAAATATTTTGTTTCACTATATGTTTATGTCGGCTTCTTCAACAAAGAAATATTGATTTACGGAAGGCAACAAATTTAGTAGAAGATACTGAACAAGAAATAAAAAAAAATTGAAACCAAATGCAGTTAAAGAATTTAATAAATTATACTTGAATGCTCAAAAGCTGGCTGAATAATTCGATTTTCCTTTAAATAAGCTGCGTATTCCTACTTCTCAAACAAAAATTATGCAATATAAATGTTTTTCGATTGTGTGTTCGAATGTTACAATTTTCAATATACGAGGGTAATTCAAATATAAACGGTAATTATTTAATATAAATTTATTGATTGATAATATGCGTAAGATAATCGTTCAGTTTTTTTCTACATACCCTCCTTTATACTCAACAAACTTTTGCCAGCGATTTGGAAGCTTAAACATTCCTTGTTTATAGAAAATTTGCAGGAGCGTCATCATCCAATTGCACACGTACTCCTCGACTTCTACATCGCTTTGGAATAGTTCCCCTCCAAGTGATTATTTCAGGGGCACAAACCAAAAATAGTCACAGGAAGGACGGTGTCCTAACGGATGTTAGGATGGTATTTCCTCCAAATTTTCCCTTGTCAAAATCGCCGTGCGAGGTCTAGCGTTGTCATGAAGAAGAATGACACTTCTGATGGTCGTACCTCGTCTTTTGTTTCGGTAGACAGCTTTTACTGACTCTAATAACTGGCAACAGTAAGCTGCATTTATTGTACGTCGATCATGAAGCAAATTTATGAGTAAAACTTCCCTATAGTCAAAGAATCTGTAATCTGTAAGACTTGTTCTTGGGCCTCGATTATGACTTTGGTTTTCAACACGTTCTCGACCACCTTTAAATTTTCTGGCCCAAGTAAACACTCAGTTCTGAGACAGTGTTTCTTTCCTAAATTGTTTCTTCAAACGAGTTAAAGTTTCTGACGGTTTAACTCCTTCATTAGTTAAAAACTTTATAATAATACGTTGCGCAACGGATACAGGAACCTCTTGCTTAGACATTACTGTAGTGGGGATAAAACAGAGCGGAAACTGCTGGCCAAGTTGGTTTCTCCTTCAAAACACACCAAACTTGAAACTCTCACTCTACTATTCTACCCGAAAGAACTTATGGAGTACACCAACAAAATTACCGTTTATATTTGAATCACCCTCGTATATTCCATTTTTAGACAGTGATTTTTAGACATAAATCAATTTTAGTTGGATTTCAATGTTTATTGCCGACAGATTCTTTCCACCTTTCTGATGCCACTGCTAAAGAATTTGAAGATTTGGTAACGTTTTTGAGAATTGTCCTAACAGGTACTCTGGATGAACTGAAGACAGAACTTAAATTTTGATACAGAGCAATTGCTAGACTGGAAAAAGATAAGTAGTTAAAATATTCCTTAACTGCCTGGTCATATTGTGAAAAGACGCTTATGTTGACAAATATTAAAACATGGTTGACTTTACTCGCATTTTTACCAGTGTCTAGTGCGGAGAATGAAAAAAACTTTTTCCTGCATTAAAACGTTAAAAAAATTATTTATGAAACTCATCTTCCGACAAAAGGTTAAATGGTTTACCAGTATTACATCTTTACAGATCCATGAATCCAACGCCTGACGCTATTTTGGATAAACTAGCATAAAGCCTCGGAAACTTGACATTAAGAATAAGTATGGTTTTCTATTTTAAATTTGTATCAAATATTGTTAACAAAAATAAAATTACTCTAGGGTTTAAGCAGAACTTTTTTATTGGAAAAAATCATTTTTATTTCTACTAACATTAAAATTCATAAATACTTATATATATATATATATATATATATATATATATATATATATATATATATATATATATATATATATATATATATATATATATATATATATTGTAATGTTTTTGCATTGCCCTACTTTCGGGACTACAAAATGTTACGTTTTTATTTATTTACTCTTATCTCAGGTTCAATAGTAGGTTCAATCATAACTAAATAGAGTTTTGTTCAAATACTTTAATGAATTGAAAATAACCAAATATTAAAACGTCTAATATAAACTGAACTAAACAAACAAATCAAAAACAATAGAAAACAAAATTATTAAATACATAATAAACTATGACCAACATTAACAAAATAAATCCTATATACACAAGCCAACGTATGTGATAATATGACTCTTGTACTTTACGCAAACTTTCTACTTGCAGTTATCTTCTTGTGGTTCCTTGATTACGTCGTCCTGTTGTCCCTGCTTTCCCGTCTGATCCGTTGTTGATTCCCACAAAAGTAAACATCTACTTTTGTGTGCGAAGTTGAGCGGCTTGAAGTCCTGATTTTTGAATATCTCCGTCACGGCTCCTATCTTGTTGAACTCCTCTCCTGGTTGACTGTCTTCTTCCAGCAATATGTACAATCGTTGAAACCCCGTTAATATTTTGTAACGTATTCGTATTAGAATCGCAACATCTCCACCCGCGATCCACACGCGTCTCTCCCCCTCGTCAAACTCGTTGTTGATTATTTTCGACTTTCCATTATTTAATTCCCCAAGCGTCTATGCACGAAGTCACCTGTCACCCGTGGTAACCAATCAACAACCTTCATCCGCGGATTGCTTTGTATATTTGTGCATACTTGTTCATATTCACATTTACAATATTTACAATAAATTTTGTTAGCTTGTGCCCTGAAGATTATAATTCTATCTAAAACTTATATAATAATAACAATAAATCTATTCTAGTTAATCTAAATAAATACTACAAATACCATCACAATATATATATATATATATATATATATATATATATATATATATATATATATATATATATATATATATATATGTATATATATATATATAATCTAAAACCTATCTACCCTAAGGTGTTAGGTGTTTAGGCTACTTCAGCTTAGTTTATGTACGAACTTCGCCCACTCTTTTCGGTTTTTCGCCATTTTCTTCCCCTCATTCCAGGTCAGTCCTCGGTCTTTTAAAATTTCCCTGACTACGTCATCCCACGATTTTTTTGGTCTGCCTCTTTGCCTTTTATGGGGTGTTATTGCCTGCCATACCCTTTTTGTCTGTCTGGTTTCTTCCATCCCTACAATGTGTCCAAACCATTTTAGTTGTTGCCGCTTGATCTTTGTTATTATCGGTTCCACTTCTAATTCCTCTCTTACCACTTCGTTTCTGATTCTGTCTCTTCTTGTGATTCCTTTGACGCTTCTTAGGTACTTCATTTCTACGGCCTGTATTCTGCTTTCTATCCTTTTAGTTATTATCCAGCTTTCGCACCCGTACATTAATATTGGTTTGAATAATGTGTCGTTTTGCTAGTTTTGTTTTCTTTGTAATTTTATTGTTTCGTAGGAATGTGTTATTTAGTGCGTAGTACAGTTTTGTTGCGCTCTCTAATCTGTCATTTATTTCTGCATTGTTTTCTCCATTTTTGTGAATTTTGACTCCTAGGTATTTAAAGGTTTCCACTTGTTCAACGTTCCTACCTCTTAGTTTTGCGGGTGCGCTCAGATCCTCTTTCCCTAGTGCCATGATTTTTGTTTTATTTATATTTATTCTTAGATTTCTTTCATGTAAAGCTTTTTCCCATAATTCTAAGTTGAATTGTAGCTCTTGTTTGCTTTTAGCATATATAATTAGGTCATCCGCGAAGGCGCATACTGCTATCTTCACCATTCCCATATTTCTATATCCCACTTTTAGCTTTTTTGTTGTTTCCTTTGTTTCTTTCAGTATATCATCTAGGACGATATTGAAGAGGGTTGGACTTAATACAGCTCCTTGTCTCAGACCTTCCATCGTTTCAAATTCCTCTGATTGCATGTTTCCAGTTCTGACTATGTTCCTTGTCGTTTTGTAGATGCTCCTAATGCTTTCTATTAATTTTCTGTTTACTCTTCTTTTTTCAAGACTATTCCAGACTGCATTTCTGGGTATGCTGTCGAATGCTTTTTCGAGGTCTATAAAGGCTACAAATATGTTGTTGTTTTTGCTCTTTTCAATTATTTGTTTCATTGTGAATATGTGGTCTTGTACTCCTCGTCCTTTCCTAAATCCACTTTGGGGTTCTTGTAATTGTTCTTCGATTACCGACTTTAGTCTCTTTTCCAGAATTCTTTCATACACTTTCGCCATTATGCTTAGTAGTGTTATTCCCCTGTAGTTACTGCAATCTCGATTGTTTCCCTTCTTATGTATGGGTAGTATTATACCTAGCTCCTACTCCCTGGGGATCTTCTGTTCTATCCAAGCTTTATTGAATAGGGCTGTTAGCACTACCATACCATTGCTTCCTAGGTTTATGATCATTTCTGCTGTTATTTCATCACAACCTGCTGCTTTCCCTCGTTTTAGCATTTTCGCGGCCTCTGCAACTTCTTCTGTTGTTACTTCTTCTTGTTCCCCAAGTTCGCTATTCTCCTCTGTATTATATTCTGTGTGTGCTATTATGTGCTATCATAAATACTTACAAAATTTAAAACCCCCCGACAAAAATTGCTGGGTACGACCCTGATTCCAAGTCATTTATTTTACCCCCCCCATATATTTTGTGGGTGTATATTTTGGCCCACTACAATTTTTTCTTTAAATTTCTTTAAAATAGGTATTTTTGCCTGCGTTCAGACTTCACGTACAAACGCCAAGCGCTTCCCGTTATCAATCTTAGACATGGATTCACATATTAAATATTAAACTGCTAGCGTAAGCGGTGTGCATAGTTGATGAAAACCATACATGCCCAATTCCCAAGGGCAGGGGTCTTCGCGGGAGAGCAATTTCCTAATCTTTTACGAGATTACACATCTGCTATACACTAAAGTGTAATAACACATGAGTTTAAGGGATGTTTCACTTTATTTGTACAAAATTGGACCGAACCTCTTTAATAACCAGTAGCTCAATTGCATCTGAGTAAATAAATCGTTTTGTAATCGAATTTATCACAATTTTCCTAAATTTTATTCTGTAGGAAGCAGTCTTCTCCGGACATTGGTATAAGTTTACGAGGTAGCAATTCTATTGCGCCCTATAATAGTCTCAGAACAAATTTAATGGAAATTTGATTTGCTCAAGCCAGTGCCGTTCCATTGCGATAAACCTGTCCACCTACGCACTAATAATTTGGACAACCCTCGCAATTCCTCTTAAGTTTCAAACAATCATAGTAATTTATATTAAATGTTAAAGGAGCAGTTATTTTTATGAGCAACATATGTATTTTTAATGGTATGTTAAATTTCGCAAAACTTTTATTGTTACATGGCTTTTACCAACCATGGCATTTTTATTTAAAACTACTCGTATTCTAATAACTCCCATGAAATTTGACAAGTATTAATTGCTCTCATGTAAAATAGAATTGGCACAGGTTGGCACTGGACGTTTCAATTAATTAATAGTAAGCTGACCTGGATTCACACGATGCAGCAGGAAACTCTCCATGTATTGCGGGTTATCCCCGCTCCTGATCTTCGTCTTGTGCTTCTGCTTCTTGCTGGGCAACAGAATCAACCGCACCTGCAAATAGACAATACGATTAGCATGCTTTGTGGAAGGATGGGCGCAGGTATGATCAATCCCTCGCGTAAATGAATTAGCGTCCGCTGACCCAATTATCCGAATTAATTGCATGCGAAGGGGGCGATCGATATCCCCGAATTTGAAATGCGTCGCGAGAATCGACGCATAGCGTTTATAAACCATCATATTTAGAGCGATCGGGTTTAAAATTCAAAGCTGGTCAATACGTGTATGGACGTTAATTCGTGATGAATTGCTTCGAAAACACAGGAAAAAAATTGTTTACAACCCTCGAGTTGCTTAATGAGCGTCGATGAGCTGCCGACCTCTAAAAGCTGTTGGTTCCCAGGCGATGTCGTATCGTCGCAGTTTTAATTTATCTGTCGAGACTGGAATTGCTAATTATAATATAAAAACATCGTAAACCGATATTGTTTTTGTTTCCCTGTCTGGAGCAACAAAAGCCTAGTTTTGCGAGCAGCAGAAATTGAAAGGAGACAAATGGCTCCGTCTGGAAATCTGATTAGAAAAGATATTGTTTGCGCGTGTAATGAAAAATTCCTCTTTTATTATACAAACAACTACTGCAGCGTGCTTTGTTTAGACGCGAAATGTAGAGGAACGAAAAAATAAACCAGGCATGTAGGTTATATATTGATATATTTCATATTTTTTCTAATATTTTGATAGTCATAAATTGAAAAAAAAAATACGTTCTTTGCATACGTAGTTAAGCTCTGAATATTGAGAAATGTGTTAACAAGGTATGTAAGTAAACAGCGAGAAAAACGTAAATTATGTCCCTGGAGTAACCTTATCAAATACCCTTAAATATAACTGCGTGATTATAAAAAAATAACAGAGTTTACATATAAAGTTGATGGAGAAAGCCGTTACTAGGTGATAATTAATCATGATGATACAGAAATTAAACACGTTACTCATTTTTTTGTCATTAAATTTTTCGTCAAACATGACTGCAGTTTCGACCATAATTAGATAATTCTCAAGTGATTCAAGATACAAAAATTGAATTGAATCACTTCAGAATGACCTAATTGTGGTCGAAACTGCAGTCGTGTTTAACGAAAAATAAAGTGATAAAAAAAAGTTAAACACGTTACTATGTTTTTTATCACTTTATTTTTCGTTAAATTCTTAAATTCTTGTATCATGAATCACTTGAGAATGACCTAATTGTGGTCATGTTTAACGAAAAATAAAGTGATAAAAAAATGTAGTAACGTGTTTCGTTTCTGTTACAATAGAGATTACATTTGGAGTTTTATATAATAATAATAATAATAATAATAATAATAATAATAATAATAATAATAATAATAATAATAATAATAATAATAATAATAGTAATAATAATAATAATAATAATCGTTTATTCCCATAAATCACTTTATTTTTCGTTAAACATGACTGCAGTTTCAACCAGAATTAGGTCACTCTCAAGTGATTCAATTCAATTATTGTATTTTGAACCACTTGAGAATGACCTAATTGTGGTCGAAACTGCAGTCGTGTTTAACGAAAAATAAAGTGATAAATAAACGTAGTAACGTGTTTAATTTCTGAATCAATAAGTTTACATTTTGTGTTTTACATAATAATAATATTAATAATAATCGTTTATTCAAAACAAAATTAACATAGTACTGGATGTGTCAACAAAAGATAGATAAATAGGTGGATGAGGTATAAATCAATGACATCCTGTATTTTCTGCGGAATTTGACCAAGTTTTGTACGATGTAAAAATTCGATGTGCTTGAATTCAATCATAGCTTTTAATTAGTCTTTTAGTAAACTTTCCGTTTATTTTTTTCTAATAAAACGTATTAAAAAATGTATGCAGCTGTATTAGTATAATGAGACACTTAAAAAAAATCGAACAGGTTAGTTACCATTTAAAATTTTCAAGCTGACCTTGAAATGACCTAATGAATATTATTAACCTTAAAATAAAAAACTAAACAATAAGGAACGAACCCTAACCCATCTCACCCTAATAAAATTCTAATTAAATTAGGCCTAATATTTAATAATATTATTGATAAAACAAATATTGAAACTAATATAATAAATCAATTTAAATTTATATCCCCAAATATATAATCATTTCTGTAATAAATTACTATAGAAAAACTAAATAAAACAAAACTCCCTTGAAGGTCAACTTCAAGGTCAAGGTTATCATCATATGTCCCCCTGAGAGGCATACAACTTTTGTTAGGGTAAATTTTCGCTATCGAATTATATCTTCCGAGTAATTTCCGTGGATTGATTTTCCTACCGATTTCCACATATTTTTTTCAGCAAATCATGTACGGCACTAAATCCACATTCAGCTAAATATTAAGATGGAAACGATAACAATTGATTTCTTGCATATTTGGGCCAATTAGGATATTTGACTTCTGTTTCTTCACAAAGTCATGCCATCGCTCTTTTTATATTACATGCAGTTTTCACTGACTTATCATTTTGCATTTCTGCGAGTTTTTCTTGATACTGCATATTTCAAATATCAGACAAATCCACTAACGTTGACCGCATCATCCAAGTTGGAAAATCAATTTTTCAAATCAGAAAATCTCTTAAATCAGTCGATAGTTTTCGGATAATTTTCAGATTATCGACAATAACAAGTAATACGTTTTTCATTTGGCAAATTTCTTAATGTTTGTAGCTAAAAGAATCTTCACCAAGAGAGGTGTCATTCCAGTCTTTAATCTAGAAATAAAGAAGCTGGATTTCGCCTATTCTAGATGAAGTACTGAATTCAGTTATAAAGTGTATCAATGCTATTAAAGCTAATGCCAAATGTGAGCGCCTTTTCAAGCTGTTTTGTGAAGAACAAAATGCAGACCATTTGAGATTTTACTTCATACTGAAATAAGATGGCTCTCGAAAACGAACAGCTTGAAAATATTTGCGAAACTATTTGATACTCGTAGATCTAGCTTCTTTTTTTCTAGATAGAAGACAGGAATGACACCTCTCTTGGGCTGTTTTAGCTAGAAACATTAATTTACCAAATGAAAAAAAAAAGGCAAAAAAAAGCTTTTTTAAGTGACAAACCTGAAATGAAATATATGTTAACGGTCCATGGTAAAGTATTTGCAAGTTATTAAACATATATCTTTGAAAAACTAAATATATTAAATAAGCAACTTTAAGGAACAATTCCCACTCTTGTCGATTCACAAGCGAAGATATTTGGTTGCATTACCTTTATTGAATTGTGCCAGAAATACATTGGCAACTAATTTTTGAAAATGATCATGTGCTCTAAAAATATAAAGTGATTTACACTATCTATACCGCTATACCTGGTTTTTGTCGATAATCTGCAAATTATCCAAAAACTCTCCACTGATTTAACAAAGAAAGATTTTCTAATTTGAATCAAATTGATTTTCCAACTTCGATGATGCTGTCAATGTTAGTGGATTTGTCTGATATTTGAAATATGCAGTATCAAGAAGAACTCGCAGAAATGCAAAATGCTAAGTCAGTGAAAACTTTATGTAATATAAATGGAGCGATGGCATGACTTTGTGAGGAAACATTAGTCAAAAATCCTAATAGGGCCAAATATGCAAGAAAACTATTGTTATCGTTTTAATCTTCATATTTACCTGAATGTGGATTTAGTGCATGGTCTGTAAATTATAAGAAAGCAACACTACCTCCAAAGATATGTATATAAACGGCAATATTGGTACTCTATGGTGTTCCTAATATGATGGTCTAAAAAATGGGTAGAAAATTGATGAAAGATGAAATTCGAAAAATGCTTGTTTTGCATTGTATTGTTCACAGGGAAAACTTATTGGGGTACATATAATAGTATACCATAGGTGTAACTAAAATTGTTTCGCCTATTCCAAATGAAGTACTAATTTCAGTTATAAAGTGTATCAATGCTATTAAAGCTAATGCCAAATGTGAGCATCTTTTCAAACTGTTTTGTGAAGAACAAATGCAGACCATTTGAGATTTTTACTTCACACTGAAGTAAGATGGCACTCGAAAGGGAACTGCTTGAAAAGATTTATGGAATTAGTTGATAGTCGTAGATCCAGCTTCTTTATTTCTAGATTAAAGACTGGAATGACACCTCTCTTGGTGTCAAGATTCTTTTAGCTACAAACATTAAGAAATTTACCAAATGAAAAAACTTGTTACTTGTTATTGTCGATAATCTAAAAATTATCCGAAAACTATCGACTGATTTAATAAAGAGAGATTTTCTGATTTGAAACAAATTGATTTTCTAACTTGGATGATGCTGTCAACGTTACACCTATGGTATACTATTATATGTACCCCAATAAGTTTTCCCTGTGAACAATACAATGCAAAAGAAGAATTTTTGGAATTTCGCCTTACATCAATTTTCTAGCCATTTTTCTTTCCCATCATATTAGGAGCATCATAGAGCACCAATATTATATATATATATATATATATATATATATATATATATATATATATATATATATATATATATATATATATATATATATCTATCTTTTTAGCCTTCTGTCGTCCATCTTTGAACATACTCCTCCCCAAGTTGCCTCCCCATTCCTCCTTACTACTTGCTGTTTTAGTCCATTTCTTTCCCTCATGTTTCTTGATGCCCATTGCCCATTCCCCTTGATGCAGTGTGCCCATTGCATTTGTGACCTTCCTCGTCCTCTCGTATTTTCCCATGTCTTCAGTGTACAAAAAGATAATTCCATCTTTCATCTACTTGTCTGATGTTGTGTCTAGCAAATTTCCATTTTAGCTTTGCAGCTTCTTCTCTTACACGTTAACTTTAGGCTTTTCTCAAATCCAGACGTTTCTTTTCCTATCCGATAGTCTTATGTGGAGCATCTGTCTTTCCATATGTATATTTAGTTTATTGATCAGGTCTATAGAGTCCTGGCCTTTTTATGAAATGTGTTGCCTTCCAGAGGGAGTAGTTGGTTTCCTTATCAGCAGTTAACCCTTGGAGAAACTCTGCTATTCCTTCATTTTTTATTTCCTGGATTACTCTTTTTAGGTGTTGACTCAACCGATTATATATTGTTCTTCGTTCAGAGTTTCTGGTTTCCTGCTATTTTTTCCTTGCTTTATGCTTTTCTTTGATTAAATCTTTTACTTCCAAGGGATAGTTCTTGGTTATTGTTTTTATTTTTGTTAATACAGGGGTGTTATTCTTTTGCTGCAATTTGGAGTTGTTCCACAAAAAGTTCTGCTTTAGTTTCAAGTTGGTATTTTGCCTTAAGAGGGGTATTTAGTACAATTGATTCTTCTAGCTGTTCTCTGAATCCATCCCAATTGGTTCGTCTATTGGCGAGGCCAAGGGTTGGAGGTTTTGTAATAACAGTGTTACTTAAGGTCAGGATCACTGCTGAGTGATCTGAGCTAAGGTCCAGGCAGCTGTCAACTTTGATATAATTTGTCGATAGGCCCTTAACAATGGAGAAGTCGATTATATCTGTGTACTTTTTAGTGTCAGTTGGCCAGTAGCTAGGGCTTCCGCTTGACAGGAACTCTTCAATAATTTCCCTGCTTTATAAAGTTCACGTGACTTGGTCGAAGAATATCTGATGGACCAATGAGTGTGTTTCGCATTAAAATCTCCGCCAATGATGAAGGTTGCGCCCATAGATTGGAGAAATTTGAAGTATTCATCTTCTTTAATGTTGTGCCTAGGAGGGGTATAAATTGCCGAAACAGAGCAGTGAAATCTTGAAGTTTGTATTTTGACTGTTGCAGCTGGAATACTTTCTGTTGAGTGTTTGAGGAAAGACATGAAGTATGCACTGATTAAAAATTCTTGCTTTTAAGTACTGTGGGACCTAAACTCTTTGGGATTTTCTTTTCTGTTAGAATTTGATCAGAACAGAAAAAAAAAATCTTTTGAGGTAGTGGTGCTTTCTAATGGTTTATAGACTATTTCTTAACTAAAGTTTTGCCCCCTTTAGCAATCAAATTGTTCCCTACTTGGGGCATGGCCGCAACGTTTCGAAACACTGCTTTAGTTGTTTCCTGAGTTTCTTTCAGGGTAGGTTTCGACTTCTTCTTCTTTTTGAAGAAGAAGAAGAAGAGAGCCTTTAAAGAATCCTTTAGATTTTCACTATTACAGAAATAATATATTGATAAATCACCTGGGTATGTGTGGGTTGTCCTCGGTCCCTGCTGGGCACGTCCCTTGCCTGCAGCACGTGGACGGTCATCTTCCGCATGGGCGCGTCGTAGAGGAGGGCGATCTCCAGGTGGCCGCACTTGCTCATCAGCTGCGCCTCCGGCTCGGAGCCCACGCAGGAGACGAGCTCGCTGCCCTCGCCTTCGGTGTTCATCACGACGATACACTGTGGAAGACAATCCGTCGTGTAGCAGATGTGATTACACGTGGGGCGGCGAGCCCCGTGGGGTGGCGGCATTGTGGCGGGACAGTGCAGTTAATGGGGTCATAGTGCGCCGCACAATGGCCGACGGTAATTGGGAAAGCCGCCCCCGGGACAGCCGGATACTCACGTCTCTGTTGCTGTTGATGTCGATGTGGTCGAGCTGATGCTGCTGCTGCTGGGGCTCCAGCTTCTGGTAATGAGAATCCTGATTGTCGATTTTTGTCTCGCGCAACGTACCAGTCGGGGTCCTGAAACACAAGTTCACGCCAAATTAGACAATTTCACAAAGTAATTAATACAAATTTCGTCATGCATCGTCTACCGGACCAGTTCTCGACCTTTTTCATCTGCGACACGCCCGGGGACATAAATTCGCTTTGAATGGGCAATGAACATTCCACTCAGGTGGAAGTTTCTACATTCGTAATATTAGCAACAAAGCAGTTAGCTTCAGTATCAAACTACACACAGATTTAATTGAAATGTTGCTCACATGACCATAATGTTGTACAAATTACACAGGCCGACATGATTTTTGATGTTTGAATTTGATAAGTGTCCTTAACTAATATGGGTACGTTGATTCTGAATGTGAATTTAGTTTGAGCCCATCACGTCAAGATTTTTCACAAAATTAAAAAAAACCTTGTGAGATATTTTGTACTAGAGCAAAGAAGTATCTTTATGATATTTACTAAATTGCATTAAAATTATTTCTTTAAAATACTTGATACATCGATAGAAAATATTTTGGTATAATATTTTATTTCATTTCAATGATAACACTGTCTCATTTTCGCATCTGTCAAGGTCAACTTGATGGTATCGGCAGTGTTTACGAAATAGTTAGTTAGCGTCAGTTGTTTGTAGCATCGAGTTGTGTTTTGTTTTCTGAGTGTTTGGTGCGTCATAATGTTGTCAAGAAAGTGCAAAAATAGTCCTGATATATTTTGTTACGTGTGTAGTGATTTAACGATAGCAAAGCATCAACGAAACATAACAGAATTTATCAAGAAAGCTTATCACGCTTACTTCGGTGTAAAGCTTGGTGATCAGGACAAACCTTGGGCTCCAAACAAAATGTGCTTTCAGTGTGTCGAGCTACTGAGAAAATGGACAAAAGGTACACTTAGCTCTTCACCCTTTGGCATTCCTATGGTATGGAGGGAATCAAAAAAACATGGAGACGACTGTTACTTTTGCTCCTGCGATGTCAAGGGTTTCAATTCGAAAATAAACATACTATTCAGTATACTGATTTACCGTCTGCTAAACGACCTGTACCTCATGGAGCAGGAATTCCCATTCCTCCACCTTTTCTTCACACCATCCAACAGCAATCATCAGATGAAAGTTCAAACGAAAAAACCGATGAAGACGAATTCAATCCTCATATAGACCAACCTCAACAGTTTATCCAAGCTGAACTAAATGAGTTAGTGAGACACTTGGGCCTATCGAAGGATGCTGCACAAATCTTAGGATCACGACTGAAAGACAAAAATCTGTTGGCTCCAGGAACCACATTTTCGTGGTGTAGGCATCGTGAAAAAGAGTTCGCGGAATATTTCTCTCAAGAGGATTCACTGGTGTATTGTAATAATATTCCTGAAGTAGTCATGAAACTGGGAGCTGATAATTACGATTCCACTTCATGGAGGTTAGGTATTGATTCTTCTAAGAGGAGTATGAAGGGTGTCTTGTTGCACAATGGTAATACTTATGCCTCGGTACCTGTTGCTCACTCCGTGCATCTCAAAGAAACGTATGAGAATCTTGAGCAACAGCTAAATACAATAAAGTATAGCGAATATTGTTGGCAACTCTGTGGAGAGCTCAAAATAATATCCATGCTTTTGGTCAGCAGTCTGGATTCATAAAGTATCCATGTTTTTTGTGCGAGTGGGACAGTCTAGCACGAAATTTACATTACGTTAAGAAAGAATGGCCCCTCAGAGAAAGACTTGTACCGGGACAAAAAAAGGTGCTGCGTGATGCATTAGTTGACCCAAAATTAGTTCTTTTGCCTCCCCGTTACATAAAGTTAGGATTGATGAAGCAGTTTGTCAAAGCTTTAAATAAACAAGGTGACTGCTTTGAATACCTGTGCGACAAATTTCATGCACTTTCTGAAGCTAAACTTAAATAAGGAATTTTTGCAGGCCCTGAAATTCGAACCTTAAAATCGGACAGATTGTTCCAGAATACAATGACGCAGGATGAATCTGAAGCATGGAGTTCTTTCGTAGAAGTCATAGGCGGTTTCCTTGGAAACAACAAGTCTCTAAACTACAAAGAAATTGTAGCCAACATGGTCGAAAATTATTAAAAAAACTGGGATGCAATATGAGCGTCAAACTTCATTTTCTGAATTCCCACGTTGATTCTTTTCCCGAAAATCTTGGAGCTGTCAGCGAGGAACAGGGTGAGAGGTACCATCAAGACATAAAGGAGATGGGGAGACGATACCAATGAAGATGGGAAATTAGAATGATGGCTGATTACTGCTGGACCTTGAAGAGTGACTCGCACACAAAAATCCACAAAAAGAAAACTACAAAACGCAGTTTTGAGGGAAAAAGAGAACGATTTTATAAAAAAAACAACGATTGTCTAACGTAGATTATACTAGTTAGTTAGCGAAATTGTTTTCATTGTATTTTTAATGAACAACTCAATTTTGCAATGTAATTTTCTATTAAATATAGATTCAATAATTATTTTCTCAATATTTTTGGCAGTTTCTATGACAAAATTCAAACACACTTTTCCTGAAAACCTGACGTGCTCGAAAAAAACTAAGCACAGATTCGTGATTAGCACACCCCATTTACTATAGGACACCAATTGGTTCCACATTCACTGTTATTGTTTTTGATGTTGCACTTGAACCACTATGATTGCAGCGCCCGCAAAATAATTGGGACGTGTTGCGACATTAAACTTCAGACATTTGATCGCGCAACTTAAAAACTGAATAAATTATTATTTTTTATTATAATATTTCCATTTAATACATGAAAAACTCAAAAATATGCCTTGAGTTTTTTTGCAGCAATGTACGCAATAATGTTCATGTGTGTAGCCATAATCCGTCCCATTTTCCAGCAACGAGATAATTGAAGTTTTCTCGCTATCCTCCGCTTATTAAATTTCGCCCCATATCGAGCCATATCCTCCCCTGGCTTTATTAAAACTCCAGGGTGCACGCCTCGCCCCAGGCCGTAATACAGACCACCCGCTAGCTCGTTTATCTCATTTATTTCCCGGAAGATGCGAAAATTCGGCCCTCATAATTAATAGGGAATCTCGATAGACAAACGCACGCAAACTCTCCTTGTGATAAGCCTTCCCAAATACGCCATTGGACTAATCAACGTATTGTTGGGCATTACGTGCGTTATGGTAATCCGCGAAATGGTAATTATTGGTGCGATCAGCTCGTGCATTTGCATTTCGCTGGATTACGGCCGTGGAATACGAGCCATGGAACGATTTCCACATGGCACGTCTCTCCGCGGATATATTCATGTAGATCGAGAAACACGGAAAGCGTTTTAATCTTCAGTGCTTGATTAAGCACTAGGACATTTGCGGACATTAAAACGTAATTAAGTCCTCCAGAGTATAGAATGTGTGGCGTAATTCGCCTTTAGGCCGAACATAAAAATAATTTAGTTATACAAAATTAGATTACAGTACAATTTATTTAATGGTTTTATTAATTTAAAAGTTTGGGTGAACCTTAATACAGTGTTCAACAGTAAAACACCTCAGTAATATAATGCAGTCTTCAAAATTTGATGACCCGGGCAACCCTTTGAGGTTGCACGGGTCATCAAGACCCCAAAGGGTTGCTCTTTTCAAATATTTATATTTTTACGCAACACTTTTCAACAACTACCCTTACCAAACAAATACGTAGATAATACTTATTAATATATTACCATATCTCTATTATTATTCATTTGTTTATTAATATCTGAGCACTGATAACATCGATACATCCAAACCTAAACTAAACCAACCTAACATTACCATCTAATGAAATAGGGCTCCTTGAAATGAACCTTAACACTATTTCAAGCAAAAATTACATTACGAAAACGTATCATACGAGTCACCTGCTAACGCTAATTATTATTAATCTTAAGTTCTACTCATATCAAAAACAGGAGACAAAAGAGGCTGTAATAACTACAGAGGGATCAAGCTATCAAGTGGCCTAGGAAAAATACTAGCCAGAATAATCGAAAAAGAAATAAGAGAGACAGTAGATGAGACGATAGAAGACGATCAGTGTGGGTTCATAAGAGGAAGAAACACGCAAAACATAATTTTCTCAATCAGACAAATCAACTAAAAGCAAGAATAAAGACGTACATCTGCTTCATTTATATGCTTCGTAGACTTGACGAAAGGTTTCGACAGGATAAGAAGAGAAGATATATGGAATGACCTAGAAAAGAGAGGAGTAAAAAAGAAAACTATCGAAATCATAAAAGCAATGTACAAGAACAACAAGAATATAGTGAGGACCAATAACAAAGAATCAGAAGAATTTCAAACAAAAATAGGAGTAAAACAGGGGTGCAAACTAAGCCCAATGCTAGTTACATTAGTGCTAGACATAGCCATAAAATCAGCAAAAAACCAATGAAAACACTGAAAGTGAGACACAGGAAAATGGAAGAAATGAAGGTAGTAGAAATAATATTTGCAGACGACATGGTGATAATGGCAGAAACTAAAGAAGACCTACAGCAGAATATGGACATAATGAACATAGAATTGAAGAAAATAAATATGATAATAAATCAAGAAAAAACCAAAAGTATGACCAACACTGAAAGTGGGACACAGGAAAATGAAAGAAATGAAGGTAGTAGAAATAATATTTGCAGATGATATAGTGATAATGGCAGAAACTAAAGAAGACCTACGACAGAATATGGACATAATGAACAGAATTGAAGAAAATAAATATAATAATAAATCAAGAAAACACGAAAAGTATGACAATAGCAGCGAAAAATAAGACACATAAAATAACGGTTGAAGGCAATATAACAATTAGATCACTTCAAATACCTGAGGATATATACAGGGTGTCCAAGATAAGGATCAATAGCATGGGGATCTCGGAAACAGTAAAAATTACAAAGGCGGTCAAATTAGAAAAAAAGTTGCGCAATTTAGTGGTCAGTAATATTCTGTTGAGAAAACCAGATAATTCTGCTTACTATTATTCGATAGTAGGAGATATTCGACAATATCGTTTTTATGCTTTGTTGAAGTTATTGGAAAATGTATAAAAAAACAAAAGCCACTTTCTCATTGCCACTTTTTTAGCTCTACAAGACAGCCTTTACAACGTTTTGTTTCGAAGAAATCATAATCAACTTTATATTTTTATATGGCCCGTAAATAAAGTTCACCCTGTCTTAAATAGCATTTTCTATTACGAATTCAACGATATATATATATATATATATATATATATATATATCACAGTATGATTTCTCATGTTTTTATTCAGAAAAAAAAGCTTGTTAATACATTTCCAATATGTTGGTGTCGTAGACTTTGAACTGAGCGACGAAGACAAAATGTATCACCTAATTTTATGATTTTAAGATAATTAAATGAACAGAACAATTCTCATAATACCAAAGTAAAAAAAATAATAAATGTGGTTCTGAATAACTATAATGTTTCTATGTTTAACGACTATTCGTACTAAATTGTTTTTAGTTACTATTTTGGTACATATTCTGGGTTAAAATTAAGTAATAATTGTTGTCTTCGTCGTCATTAAATGAAACGGAACAATTCTCATATCACAGTAAAACAATAATAAGTGTAGTTCAGAATAACTATAATTTTATGTTCAACAACTATTCTTGTTAAATTATTTTTTGTTACTGTTTCGGTACATATTATGAGTTAAAATTATGTAATAATTTTTGTCTTCGTCGCCATTAAATGAACAGAACAATTCTCATATCACAGTAAACAAATAATGTATGGTCCTACATAGCTATTATGTTTCAATGTTTAACAACTATTCCAGTTAAATTATTTTTAGTTACTATTTTAGTACCTATTTTGGGTTAAAATTATAATGTTTTTTTGTTCATCGTCGTCATTTCAAAACTAGACTACTACTAGACTACAAGAAAATGTTCGAAATGTTTAACAAGCGTTTTTCTGAACAAAAACACAACCATACTGCGATATAAATAGTTGAATTCGTAATAGGAAATGCAATCTAATACAGGGTGTATTAGACTACTGGCTACATTTTTTACTGGCCATATAAAAAAAATAAAGATGATGATGGTTTCTTCGAAACGAAACGTTGTGCTGAAAATTTGTAAACGCTGTCTTGTAGAGCTAAAAATGTGGCAATGAGAAGTGCCTTTAGTTTCTTATACCTTTTCAAATAACTAAATAACGAAATCGCAAGATGGACACCACGTCTCTGTCCTATACAGGACACCCTGTATAGAGAGCAATGGACGAATAGACAGGGAAATAGACGACAAAGTATGAAAAAACGGGAAAGACCTTCTTCATTCTTTAATAAGAAAGATGTACCGAAGAGTATGAAAGTTGAAATAGTCAAGAAAGTCATTAGACCAATGTTGATGTATAGCAGCAAGTCATGTACTATGACAGATAAACACAGATCGAGAATAAAGGCAACAGAAATGAGATTCCTGAGGAAGATAGAGAATAAAACACGACCAGACCACATTAGAAACGAAATATATTAGAAGGATCTCGAAATAGAACCAATAGAGGTAAAAATAAGGGAAGGACAAATGAGATGGTTCGGACATATAAACAGAATGGACGAGGAAAGAAGCACGAGGAAAATATATGAAACGCGGACCGCAGGCAAAAACCAAGGGCAGACCCAGAACAGAGTGGCTAGAGGAGATCCGAGAAGAGGCGAAGAAGATGGGGCTGACATGGAAAGTAGCAAAAGGTGCAAACGTTGCGACAAATTTCTTCTTTGAGTTCCTCAATGGTTTCCTCAATGGTTTGTAGTTTATTTATGTACAATTTATCCTTAAGATAACCACAGAGAAATAAGTTAGTAACATGTAACAGCAAAAGATAATTGCTGCTTGTTAAGATAATCACAGAGAAAAAAGTTAGTAACATGTAACAGCAAAAGATTGACATGTTGTTCCATCTTGTTGAAATCACCATCTCTTCCACGTCCATATCATCAATTTCATGCCATAAAAAATTCGTAATCATATCACGATATCGAATTCAATTGATGATAACGGCAATTCCATTTACATATTCAAAGAATTAAGGTCCAATCAATCCAAACCCCGTATTAAATTGTGACACTTTTCTATCAAGCAAAATTTTTTATTCAAACACTTTTGGCTTTCAGCTTTAAACTTTAGAATTGGGTTTGAGGTGTTATTGCACCTTCAGTTGAAACTTGTACTAGGTTTTGTGCACATCGCAACAAAATATATAGAAAACCTCCAAAAGTGTAGTATTTCGAAGACTTCAAAACCGATGGCAACATTTTACTATTAACGAAATGATGTGGTAGTGCCATTTCGTAGGGTTGGACAGAGAAGAAGTTTTGAAGTCATGAATAGACACATGTTTATTTTTACATCTATCAATGTTTATTAATCAGTCATCAATTATCAATATGCATTGTCAAATTGTGTCGAAAAGGGTAAATTTCATAGTTGCAGCTATTTATCGCATCACTGACAATTTGTGTCTAAGAACTCCCAAGTGATGATATTGGTCATTTTTTGCAGATATCTGTGAATTTGTGCCTAAGAACTCTCATGTGATGATAATTGTCATTTTTTTTTTGCAGATATCTGACAACTTTTATAAGACAACTGCCAAATTTTGATTTGTGATTGAGAACTCTCATTATAGTATATAACGCCATTAGGCCGATATGTAGCAAATAACAGGCGCGGTTGAAGTTTGTAAATTCAACCAAGCCTGTTATTTGCATATCGGCCGTATGTTGTTCGATACTTTTTGTAATACCTAAATTACAAAAACTGGTCAATTTATCAATATTAAATTTCAAAATTAATAAACTAGTTATCCAGGCGCAATTTGATACCATAGCAACATAATGTCAGATGTGCAACGTTCTTCATTTTGTGGTATCCCCGAAGATGTACTAAATGAAGCAAATGCTGCCACAATCGATTTACTTCCCCCAAAAAGCAGCAGCAGGTATGAGAAAGAATATGAAGACTTTATTGCTCATAAATTTGCGTTGTCATTTAAATAACGTCCACGGCCGTTATTATAACGGCCAAGGCCTTTACGCCTGTCATATCGATCAAGCAGACAGTACTGATAAATGTCAATAACACAGAGGTATTACAAAAAATCAATAACAGCTATCAATGTATCTCTGAGAACTATGAATAAGTGAATAGAATAAAACATATTAATGTTATTTTCATATTATTATATAACATAATTGGTTTTCACTGATTTTTTTAAGAAAGATGGATTTGTACATCAATGAATATAGTTTGACTTCATTTGGTTTTACAGTGTCTTAAACTTGCCTGAAAAAGTTTAATATTCGTTTGAGGTATACATTGAGACTGTATACCTCAAGCGAATATTAAACTCTTATTTTAAGTATTCTATAGCATAACTGAACTAAACCAAACTAAATAATCGCTAAAACAAAAAAGTGTAAAGTACACCGAGATCATTTGATTTTGCTTATAAATACTATCAAAAGTGGAATGAAATTGAAAAATGAAATTAATTTTCATTTGTCTTTGTGTATAATTTTTTTTATGTGCCATTGATGTAAGTTTGTGTATTCTACCAACTTCCGTCGATTTTTTTCCAAACCCTCTTGAAACGCTACAGATCTTTTCGTACCATTTTGCGCTGCGAATAACATTGCTTACATATTGCCCAAAATTATACTATTGGATGCTACTGAGGTGAGCTTTTGGGATTATAAAATTTAGGAACAAATTTCAATGCAAAAATCAATACTACGAACTCCAGTTTTTGCACAAGCTACTTGATTTTTTTATATATTGTGGAACCACTTTCTTAAATCTGGTTCTTATGTTCAACTCCTTTATTTTCACACGAGATATTGTAGATTTTGAAATTTCCAATTTTTTTGTCAAGTATCGTAATGATATAGTAATGAGAGGGTAAATTTTGTAAGAATTCTTAAATTGCTTTCCAGTTTTATTATCAGCAACAGAGCGATGTCGGTAAATGGTACATTTTGCAACTACTTCAATACAAAAATGATTAAAAGTCAATCATTTGGACCATTGCGCTTTATCTATTAAAAATTTGGCAATTCGTTATACACGTGCTTCCTTATCTTTGCATTTAATTTAGAAAAAATACACAAAACACAATAGTACTTTAGAAGCCGTAAATGTAAATTACATGACCTGTCAAACTCAGTCAACATCATAACGGAAGCATTATGAACTACTTACTTATGAATGGGACATGCCTTAAAAGACATTTCAAGGGCCTAAAAGTTGCATTATGAAAATTGTCATAAATTGGTATTTTGAATCTTTGAAAATCATTTTAAAATAATGAATTGTAAGTTAAGATTTTTTTTATATTATATATTAATATAATATACAATAATATATTGCATATATTGCAACCTGATTTTTAGATCAATCCACAGCAGTTTGTTTTTTGCAACAAATTTTCGATTTTTGAAAATTTTCGATTTCTGGTAGTAAATAATGTCAGATTACTTATGTGTTATACATGGTTGAAATCGGATTTTTTCGCTCTTTTGAATGCCATTAAAATCCAATATTGCGGCCATAAAAAAATCAAAAGTTGACCATGAAAATTTGGGCATCTAGTTGGCGCAAAAAATGTTTGCTACTGTCATCAAAAAGCTCACGTCGAAAAATGTAAGCGTGCCAAGTTTCGTAAAATTTCCTTCAAAAGTAAAAAAGTTATAAGAGGAAAATTAAAATGCACTTCAGTTTTTCAGCGATATTTCAGGAACTGTGCAAGATATCCCGGATTTCGTTTTAGTATACTGAAAGGCATAAAAATAAGAAACTTTTATCCCATTTGATGTATTTCCATTTAATAGATCCTAATGGTGGGCGTCGTAAAAGTGACCACCCTGTATATTCATACATGCCTATCTTCATTTACGTGTAAGGCGATTTTGTTCTTCATTTCTTATAGATTTCTCACCATGTATCAATATCTGTTGTCACGTTCTTTTTCTGCAATTTCTGAAATTTTCCCGCAATTAAGCCAACATATCATGGAAAATTCCATCAAAAGAATTAATATGTGCTGCGACACCCAGGCGTTCATTTGTCAGATGTTTTGTTTCACACATAACCTCAATATATCTAGTTTCATATAAAATAAAACCATTTTAAAATTTCAGGAAAAAAATGGTTTTATAAAAACAATTAATGTCTCATTATGGAAGGGTTTCTCAAAAATGGTGTAATTGCAAATATATAAAACAATAATTAGATCCGTGATGACTTACGCTGCGAAAACAATAACCATGACGAAGAAGAATAAACATGACATGGCAGTAATGGAACGAAAAATATTGATAACAATACAGGGACCTATAAAAATAAATGAGAATAAATATCGAAGAAGGACAAATAAGCAAAAAAATAAGAGAAGATAGGTGGACAGACAGTAATAAGATATATAACAGCCCAAAGAATAAAATGGATAGGGCATGTATGGAGAGCAGGAGAAACATCAGCAATCAGAGCTATAATGAAATGGAAACCAAGCTGTAAACGGAGAACAGGAAGACCAGGACTGCGTTAGAACGATGAAGTTGAAAAAGACCTCAAAGAAATGGGAATAGAGAGATGAAAGGAAAAAGTAGAAAACAGAAAGGAATGGAGAGGAATAGTTAAAAGGGCATTAGAAAGGGCGTTAGGAAGGGCGTATAAAGGACGAAGAAGAGTTAAATGAGGACTAATCAACCTCGAAAATTGGATTGTGAAGACTCCTTAGGAGTGGCTAAATCCCAAAAGGGAGTGTAAAGCCTAAATAATAATAATAATAATATCCAGCTGGTAGAAGAATCTAATAGAACTCATTATTGGCTAAATTGAAGAGTTACATTAAGCCCTGTGTACTACCTCATAGATTTATTTGTCCAAAATCCAAATACTTCGCATTTAATATTTTTGAACTTGGTTCAAAATAATTCTCAGTCGAAGATATGATAATCTCTCATAATCGTCTCAACTTGTTGATCACATTGTTCTATGATTTATTCGCGTTTCTTAGTCAGGCAGACCTCTGCCTGATCAATTGTGTATCTTTTGAATTGGTGAATGAAAAATGGATATCTCAGATTATTTTATACAATTTTTTTTTTTTTTAAATAATAAGGTCAACTGTGATCACATTGTTCGACGATTTATTCGCGTTTCTTAGTCAGGCAGACCACTGCCTGATCAATAATGTTTCTTTTGAATGGGTGAATGAAATATGGATAACTCAGATTATTTTATACAAAATTGTTTTTTTTTTAATAATAAGATCAACTGTGCACAGAATATCGTTTTAAATTTTATTTGTGTAAGAGGAAACGTAAATAAGAACAGGATGAAAACGTTCTTGATGTGTGTTTTCAGATGTTGAGTGTGAAGCAATTGTGGCGTTTTACATTGCATTGTACAATTTCCTGTACAACGTTATACTACACATTAACAATTCATTTTAATGTTCCCACACATCCGTCCAATTAATTATGCACGCTCCTCTGCCTAATACAGATTTACACGGCTTTGAGCATTCAGGTAATCAATACAGGCTTACATCTAGTTAGGACCAAGTAGGTAATGAGTCCTAAAATTTGGCAAGTCGTCATCCATGGAAATATAGAATTTAGCACAATGATGTTTGTTTACAGGAAGCGAATGACTATATTTTAGTTAGCTGCTTGGTCCAGTACTAGCATCAAGTAATTGTAACGATTCTTGAAGCTCCCAAGAGTTTTTCCTAAAAGAATCTAGACTCAAAGACTTATTTATCTTATCCTTGATAGTGAACTACGGAAGCTCCATGCATGTGCTAGAAAAATCGTTAAGGCCCCAATCATGTAAAATGGAAATGTAACCTTGTCAAGTTCGTGTTCACTTGGGCCGTGACTTTGGTGGCGGGCACGCCGTGCCTCTCCCCGACAGAGCTGGTCGTTGAGCTGCAGCAGGAGCTGTTGCTGCTCACGCCGACCCTGCCCTTCTCCACCAGCGATATGAGGTCATGGTGGACCTGCCTGGGCGGGTAGTAGGGCCCCGTCGCGCCCGATGGGGTCTGGTGGTGGGACCTGGGTGCCCCCATCTCGGACTCGCTGCTCGAATCGCCGCCATCGAAAGAGTATTCCTTAACTGAAAAGAATAAAACACAAATCAGTAGTTAGTAGGTCAGTAATGCTTGGAAAACGCATAGGAAAAACCGCCTTGCGTATTGCCTTGAACGACAGGGAGGGCATTTTGAAAACTTGCTGGGACATTAGACTTCACCCACACTTTACTTTTTATGTTGTTTTGTTTACCGTTAGAATTGTTTGAATAAATTAATATATTCAGTTAAAACTGATTTTTTGTGATTTCTGTATTGATAAAAACATAACCTCCCTGTGTAACATATGCCAAAATTGACAGTGTAGGTTGCCTGCACCGACGCCGCTAGGGAATTTTTTTCTTTTAGAATTACACGTAGGAAATTCCTTGCGGGTAGATGCAAGCAACCAGTTATACATTATCAATGATATGTGTAGTAAAGAAAAAACAGCCCGGTATATTAGTTTTTTTCGTATTATTTTTCGTTATATTTTTACATGGCTTATATACTGAGAGCTCTTGGGGCGCCTACGGTGGTAGTGAAAGCAGGGTGGGAAATTAAGTAACAAGTAACCCAAATGCCGAGTTTAGAAGCACCTCGCTTTTATAGAAAGTTCAAGCCTGATGCTATTATTACATCGCCTCTCCTGGAAGCCACTCTCGGATCACGCATCTTGAATTCCACACCCTCGAACTTATCAGGATCCGGGAGTAACCACTTTACATTTTTTTTACCGCCCCCACGCCGCGGCAATGTTCAATAGCGGTCGCGGGGGTGGCGCGTCCCCACACCTGGGTTCAAGGTTTCGGGGTGTAAGCAGCTGTAATTAATCGATAGCGGCGTGCACATGGGGGGCACGTCAGCGCCTCGGGAATGCTCCTGATCCCAACCTCGACTGCCCCTCGCGCTGCACCTGAGAAATGCGAGTTTGATTGCCACGAGAATCAAATCGTGAGCCGATCTCGGGGTCGATAGCAAAAACATAATTGGGGTGCTAATAATACCCCCGGCGCCGTAGAAAGCGAAAGTTGACGGGGGTAATTTCGCCTCGTTACGGTCGAGAGCCTCACGAAAACACGAATCAGGCGGCGAAGGAGTAATGAGTGGACGTGTGGGGTAAATGAGGCGATTATGTTGAGGTGTCGAGGAAATGGCGTTTAGATGGCATGAGTTACGATTGCAATCAATTATTTTTTTTATTGAGTTTCTCGCAGCCTTCAGAATAAGATTTATTGCTTTTGTTCAAATAATCCTGTGGAGAAGCAATGCTAAGTATAAGATTATGTACTGACATATCTAAATTGGTCACTTTTATGCCTCGTTTGAAGGCATAAAGTACCAGTTTATGACCCTCAGGCCTACTACCTTATATTTCATCTACCCATTATTTCTTGCTTATACTGAAACATAAAGTACTATACAAAGATATAAAGTATGTAAACAAGTCCATAATATCCACACCCCGGGCGTTATAATTCATAACGCCCCAGTTCATAACAATGACCGTTATGAACCTATACTTGCAGACGTAATGAATTATAACGCCTATTATCATGGTCAATGAATTATAACAACGTCTATGACAACGCCAAGATTTTACTCATTACTATAGTCATAATGACTACAAATTAAAACTAATTCTACATTTTTTCGTGAAAGTTAAAATCTTCCATGCATGACGAGCGTTGTTTGATAATAGTTTATGACCCTCAGGCTTACTACGTTATATTTCATCTACCCATTATTTCTTGTTTATACTGAAATATATAAAGTACTATATAAAGATATACAGTATTTAAGCAAGTCCATAATTTCTACTCTCCTGACGACTTGACGAAACTATGTTTAACGCTTCATAAAATTCCAGGATTTACTAGAAAATAACTGAAAAATAAATATTGAAAATTCCATCATATTAGAACGAAACGTAAGAAACTTATTGCAAATTGTAGAAAATTGTTTATAAAATTCATAGCAAATTATCAAATTTCTACAAAATTTTGAATGTTTATTAAATTTTCTGTAAATATTCAGTAATATTCATGCAATCTTCTACTAAATTTTATAAAACATCTAAAAATTGTAGAACATGTATAAATTAAAAATCCATAAAATACAAAGTATTAAATTTCTATAAAATCGATCAAATTTCACAACATTTTGATGTCTTCATTCAATCTTCTACAGATTTTCAGAAAATGACATCGTTTTTATGTTTAATATATGAAATTTTGGAACAATTGGCAATCTGTATTAAATATTGCATAAAATATCATAAAATACTATTAACTTTCCATAAAATCGATCAAATTTCACAACATGAAATTTTGTATATTATGTAGCGTTTTTTGCTGATAAATATTCTTTATTATTATTATTATTATACATTTTGGTGTTTTCATTCGATCTTCTATAGATTTTCAGAAAATAACAACCTTTTTATGTAAAATATATGTAATTTTGGAAAAAAATGGGAATCTATTAAATATTGCTTAAAATATCATAAAATACTATTAAATTTCCATAAAATCGATCAAATTTCACAAAATTTTAGTATCTTCATTCAATTTTCTATAGATTTTCAGAAAATGACATCGTTTTTATGTAAAAAATAATGTAAAATACTATAAATTTTTAGTGTCAAATACTGGGTATTAATTAAGTACGTAGACAAACTTAAAGAGATGATTCCTTGATCAATTTTAAGATAAAAAGTTCATATAAACATGGGGTCTCAACGACTTCGTTTTCAAAATATGGTTTAAAGAAGTTTTAAAATAAAACGTACTTAATTTAACACCCTGTATAATATTACTAGATCATAGCACGTGGCAATTAAATCACCAAGAACTTTAAAATACCCGCCAAAAGCATTACACTCCTCGTAAAAAAATGTTATCTAAAATTTTGCAAAATTAATAATCTGCGTTATTATATTATTATGTTTAAATAAAAATTCTTGAAAACTGTGAATGGGATATTTTTAGTTTACAATAGTTTCTTGAAGAAACATGTTTACTGAAGTATTTTGAATAAAAAAAAATATTTGAGAGTTTAAATGGAAATTAAAAAAAACTATTGACTTGGTATTTTCATTTCATAAATGTTCATTTATAATAATTTATTGATGTCTCTGACCCTAGGATGTTTTACACTAGTCAAATTTAATTATACATGGTAAACAAATCAAAAACTTCATACAAGTAATAACTTTGTTAACATTGTTGAATTGTCATAAATTTTGAGCAATTGCCAATAATTTTGAGCAACTGTCAACAACTGAAAGCAACTATTCACAATTTTGAGCAACTGGCAACTATTTGGGCAATAGGCAACAATTATGAGCAACTGTCAACAATTTTGAGCCAACTGCCAACTGTCAACAATGATTCTGGGCAATATCTTGTAGTTTTAGTATATATTCTACGAGATATTGCTCAGAATTGCTCACATGAGCAATTGAGCAACTGACAACTATTTGAACAATTGTCAACAATGCTGGGCAACTGTCAACAATTGTGAGCAATTCTGGGCAATATCTTGTAGGAGATATAGTAAATTTGTTAACATTGTTGAATTGTCAACAATTGTGTGTAAATGTCATCAATTTTGAGCAACTGTAAACAATTGTGAGCAAACTTTGGGCAACTGTCAACAATTGTGAGTAGTTTTGAGCAAATGTCAATAATTGGGAGACATTTTAAGCAACTCTTAACAATTGTGAATAATTGTCAACAATTTTGAACAACTGTCAATAATTTTGAGTAACTGCCAACAATTGTAAGCAACTGTCAACAATTTTGAGCAATTAGCAACTATTTGAGCAATTGGCAATAATTATAAGCAACTGTAAACAATTGTGAGCAATTCTGGGCAATATCTTGTAGCAGTAACAATTAAAAGATCTTCTGTCGATAGTAATTTTCTCAAAGTATACGAAATTATACAAAATTACGATACAATCCATAGAAAATTCATTCAATTTTTATAAAACACCTGAAACTTTCCCCCGAAGTTTTAGTAAAGATTCAAAATTTTGCAGAATTAATATTTTGTATAAAATTTATGGTATTTTATGACAATTTTCTATACATTTCCAGAATTTTTCACATATAATTTTCTATTAAACTGTGGGAAATGTCCAACGATTGCTGAAATTGTATTGAAACTACGCAAAAATGTCATAAAATATCATAACGTTCCTACAAAATATACTTATTTATTTCCTGAAACTTCTATAAATGTCAACTCTTCAACTATGAGAAATTTTGAGCAACTGTCAACAATTGTGAGCAATTTTGAGTAACTGTCAATAATTGTGAGAAATTTTGAGCAACTATTAACAATTGTAAGCAATTGTTAAAAATTTTGACCAACTGTCAACAATATTGACCAACTGTCAATAATTATAAGAAACTGTCAACAATTTTGAACAGTTAGCAACAATTATGAGCAACTGTCAACAATCGCGAGCAATTTTGAGCAATATCTTGTACCAGTAACAGTTGAAAGATCTTCTATCGAAAGACATTTTCTGAAAGTAAACTAAATTTAAAAAAAATACAGTACAATCTATAGAATATTCATTAAATTTTTATAAAACACCAGAAACTTTCCATAGAAGTTTCAGTAAAGATTCCACATTTCGCAGAATTTATAAGTAAATTTTGTGGAAATTTAATGGTATTTTATGGCAATTTTGTGTACTTTCAATACAAAGTTTCCATATTTTTAAATATAAAAAATTTCAGAAAAACTTTGAATCTTCATTCAATTTTCTATACATTTTCAGAATTTTTCATACGAATGTTTCTATTAAACGTTGGGAAATGTCTAACAATTGCTTAAATTGTATTGAAAGTACGCAAAATTGCCATAAAATACCATAAAATTTCCACAAAATAGATATACTTATTCATTTTCTGAAAGATTTGGAATCTTTACTGAAACGTCTATAAATGTTTAGTAATCTTCATACACATATTATCTACCATAAAAGTTTTAAAAAAATCTAAAAATTGCTGAAAATGTTTATAGAAATTTAAAAGATCGTGATTACGAGTGCAAATGATATTTCAAATAAATTCTACTAAATTTGCCAACAAAATATACTTAATAATTCTGAAAAATTTGGAATCTTTATTGAAACTTCTATGGAAAGTTTCTGATAGTCTACCCTGACAATAGTCAGCAATACTTTACAACATGTTCTGTCAATGTTAATGTAATTTATATAGCTTCAAATTGACAATATGACAAAAATAATAATAACAGATAATAACTAACTGTCCTATATTGGGAAATATATTCCTATATTTCTAACAAATATAAGTAAGCATGATTGAAAAATAAAAAAATAAAAAATATATATTCGTGTCTCATGTTCGCAGATATGTGCGATATTCGAATCGTTATTTCTGGATTCAGTTAGATCAAAAATTATGTCGCTGGTAACATAGTCTTTGTCTATCATTAAAATAAAATAAAATAATTTATGAACTCTGCGTTTTGCCTTAAAGTAGTGAATAAAATTCATTTCCACTGAATTTTCCATGACGCTTATATTTTGAGCAAATAGCCTGTAATGTCAAAACAATTTAGACTTTTATTTAGACTAAAATACAGATAGTTCTTCTGAAATATTTTTCGGGGTAACAACTTATTGACTCTAATGGGTATCTATCTGTATGAAATATTACTTTATAATTTTAACAACAAAGATTCTTTCTGCAGATATACCCACCTACACAACTATGACACTAGACACCACGTAAATTATGCGATACCAACCTGTAGGTTAAATCTGACTAAAAAACCGCAAAAGTCCCTGTGTTCAGGCACTTAGAATATTCAGCAAACTACCTCATCATATAAAAATAATTAGAAACAGCCTAAAATTCAAGAAACAGCTATATGTGTATTTATGTCGAATTCAATCTAGTCTCTAGATGACTTTTTTAGATATTGATTAGCATATGTACTTTTAGTTTGTGTTTGTAACGTTTTTTTATTTAGAGATATATTCACATGCGTCATATATATTATATATATATTCATTATGTATTTAATTTTGTGTGTATTCAAATCAAGAAATTAATTTAAAAAAAAACAGTGTAGAGGAAGTATTCATTTTTCATTCATTTTTTAAATTAAATTTACAGCTTCTTACTGTAACTTTAACTGGAAATTAAGGCAACAGCACCCTTCCTTACTACCAGGGTCCAGTTTTTTGTTGTTGTATAAATATCCTTTGCATAACTTTGAAAGATATATCTATCCAGCTTATAAACGAAGTACGTTTGATAAAATTCCTTATATGAATCTATGAAAATTCATATTACTCATATTATATATTTACAACCATATATTGTTGGTATACAGGAGAAAGTAGTCAAATTATTCATCATTTCAAGTTAATTGTTTCTTCTGTACATTTATCCTGTACATTTAATTTAAAAATGGACTTGGTCAATTAGGAATTTACAGAAAAAAGCACGAATTTATTAGAAAATGGATTTAGTAAATATCTCATGTTAAAAAATAGAATCTATAAATTTTGCATTTGGCCACTTTTTCCTGTATACCATCGACATTTTAAATAAACATTTATGTAAATGTTTGTATATGCTATTGTTATTATTAGTCTAATTTTATAAATATATAGGGCAATTAGAATTTAAATTATTATTCTTATTATTTAAAAAAAAATCTGTATGGGCATATTCAAATTCGCTTTTTTTACTAGCTTCTAAGCTTATAGCAAATCTAACTGTTAGCATCAAAAGTGAATTTTAAATAAGCTTCATCGATTTTATTTGGTCTAATCCTAATGTTGTTGTTTTTTTCTAGAAGATAGCCATACATATAGTGACAATTTCTTATGGGTTGTGAATTATGTGTACTAAATAGTAACTAGTTAGTAGTTAGTAACTAGTAACTATGTACTAAAATACGTGCCTGAAAATGGATAAATACCAAAAAGGGTCACATTCGTGCAATGGTGTGATAAAATTGAAATGATTATTGGATAAAAAAAATGTTCCTTCAAATGACATTGCCGGCATGTCCAGTCAACTGCTCCGCCTTCAGAATACGTCAATAATGATAAATAGGACGCAATGTAATGCTTAGCTGTGAAAACCCACGACTGACCTACAAGCTTTTTGCGACACTTTTTGGGCAAGTTTTTTGCTACTTACTCGGCTCGAAGACGCGAAAATGAAACATTTACCATCGGCTCTTTGGACCACGGCCGGACGAGGAGCGCTTCGTATTGTCGTCGCCGTCGACTGGCCCGATGCCGAGGGCTCGGCCGATCGAATCCACTTCTGAAGGAACATCATACAAGCGCGCCGCGTCACGCATAGACAATCGATACCCCATTAATAACGCGAAGTAATCACGACCATGAAAGGCGACGCTGCGGCGTCGCGACGTCGACACTCACCTAATTTCGTCTTAGCCGGAATAGGGTTCGAAGGCACTGGGGGCGTAGGGACTGGCCGCGAGGAGACAGGAGGGCAGTTCTCATCGCAGCACCCCATAGACCCGACGGAGCCCCACAGCCACTTTTTGTTGAGATACAGCAGGAACACCAGCAGGAGTACGCCGAGGCCAGCTATGGCGCCCAAAAGCGTGCCGCCATCTGTTCCTGAAACAAAATAAAAGATAATTTATTAATTCATTAATATCACGCATATGTAAAGTAATTTAATACTTTTATTAATGTTCGTAAAGTAAAAGCAATTAAAAAACACTATCAGTGAATTTATGTACCTACATTTTTGTATGTAGGTAAAACACACCTATAAAACGCGAATTAAAACCACCATTATTGCGTGACGTACAATAAAACCATTAAATGCTAGCGTTTAATGTGGTGACACTGATTACGAAACACTTTATTCGTGCCCCTAAATTAATTTGTTAGTAACCAAAATGGTGGAGGCGCCGGGTACGACAACGCAGTGGCGTATCATGGGTTGGCACTTGAAGCGGTTTTCTATTGATCACCCCCAAAATAAAACAACAAATACTAAACGTGCTTACGTGACTTTATTTTGCTAAAATATTCGATCACATTATCAAAATTTACTTTCCTCTACTTTTCAAAGGACAATATGGAAAGATTGGTAAGTCGCGCTTGGATCATTGTTGGTCTTAAGTAAGATTTTATCAACTTCAATTTTGAAAAAACTTCTTTCACAAGAATCCACAAACTGTTAAAAAAAATCTTAGGCACAGCACTAGACTTGGAACAGACTCAGAATAGTCCCATTTTACAATGAATTTCAGAAGCTCCAAAGTAGTGCGCTTCTGGGAAAGGAAATGCTGGCGGCTTCCAAGTGACGCCTTGGTCTTAAAATCTCCAAAATAATGTCCTTTGCAGAAAATTCATCATAGATTTTTGTCAGATTTGGAACTATACCACGAAGTTCTTCTTCTGTTGACGTAAGCAGAGTTTTAGGCTGAACCACACCAAATGTTACGAGGATGTCATCCATTGTCCTGTAACGATGGTCTAGTTCTCCGTAAAATCTTTGAAAGTTTTTAGGGCTTTGATTTTTATGACATACTTTTCCAGCGATATGAAGAAATTAGAAATTAGAGAAACGATTTCCCAATCGCAAATTTAGCGTAGAAAAAATTGAATCAAATCCAAGCTACAGCACCGCATCTTCCAAAATCGGAGCTGATTATGATTTACTTGAAAGAATAATAATGCCAGACATATGGCCATCAGGAATTACGGTCAGACGTTTCAATTTTTTTCATAAAAAACCCAAGCAACGTATTGAACTGCAGCCAAACTCCGAAAATGGTTCATAATCGCAATACTGTATCTCATGCAAACATGCAATCAATAGGCAGACATACACGTACGGGATTTTCGGCCGATCTGGCCCGCCGTCTGCTTTTGTCATCCCTGTCACGCCGATCTGTCCCAAATGAGCGTGACAGGAATGCCAAATGCGGAAGGCGGGACAGATCGGTTGAAAATCCCGTACGTGTGTGCCTGCCTAATGAAGGTATTGCACTTAAAAATGCAATGCCTAACCAATAAAATAACAGCGTTTGAGATTATACTCCATAGTGAAAAGATATATATATATATATAGGTTGCCTGCATTTGCCCGCAAGGAATTTCCTATGTGTAATTCTAAAAAAAAAATAGTCAACTCATTAGCGGCGTCGGTGCAAGCAACCTGTCAATTTTGGCATATGTTACACAGAGAGGTTATGTTTTTATTCAAGACAATACACGAGAGTATTCGTAATGTATCAAGATCAGCTGATATGTCAACAAATGATTATTTTCTTTGGGGTTACCTGAAAAGTAAAATTTTTAATGACGTACAAATACATAACGTAGATGAATTGAAAGGCCCTATACGTCCTGCATGTAATGGCATAAATCCACAATACATTACGAATACTCTGCGTGTCTTCAAAAACCCTGTCGTGTATTGCCTTGAATAAAAACATAACCTCTATGTGTAACATATGCCAAAATTGACAGGTTGCTTGCACCGACGCCGCTAATGAGTTGTTTTTTTTTTTTAGAATTACACATAGGAAATTCCTTGCGGGTAGATGCAGGCAACCAGTTATACATTGTCCATCATATGTGTAATAATAAAAAAAAGCCCGGTATATATATTGCTTGTATCAGTGAACATTGGCTAAATAACTCAAACTACACTACACACAATATAAAGGATTTTACAAATATTAGCACTTTAAATAGAACCCAATACATTCACGGTGGAGTATGCATCTTTGCAGACAAAAGTATAAGCTGTAGTAAAATTATTATCATAAACAAGATGTCTGTGGAAGAAATCCGCGAATTAGCCGCAATTCATATACAGCCACTTAACTTGATTATAATCTCGTCATACAGATCGCCAAGTGCAAACTTAGAAGCATATCTAATAAAACTTAGTGAAGCCCTGGATTACATTCTCACGAATTTTGATTTACAAATAAATATTGTGGTTGCTGGAGATTTCAATGTAGACCTTAGCGAGGATACTAAACGGTCAGCAGACCTATTAAATACTTTAAAATCATATTCCTTGGATAGAAAAATATTCGAAGCCACTAAAATAAATAAAACCAAAAAAACATGCATAGATAATATCTTTACGAATGTCATATGTACGGAAGGACGAACAATTAATACTGCGGTATCTGACCATATTGCTCAAATATTATATATTTACAACACAGCTGCAATCCAAGAAACAACTAGAAATAGAACACGAAAATATACAACGCAAAATAAGGAAAAAATTGTTCTCTCACTGAAACAAGAAGAGTGGAAATCAGTATACGCAGAATATGATGCCA
The DNA here is from genome assembly GCA_951805005.1 of Othius punctulatus. Lineage (NCBI taxonomy): Eukaryota > Metazoa > Arthropoda > Insecta > Coleoptera > Staphylinidae > Othius > Othius punctulatus. The sequence continues at coordinate 103,551,606 of OX638139.1, read as the reverse complement.
ATATTAAATTTAATAAGTTTCTCAAAACATTTTGCCTATATTTTGAAGAGGCCTTTCCTCTAGAGCAGGGGCCTCCAAACTTTTTAGCCCGAGGGCCACACTGACTCCTCCACTAAGTCCCAAGGGCCAAGCCTTAGGTAGCTCATCATATCAACGTACTGTAGTTTTGAATTACCGAGCAAATTTTCGTTCAGGAAGCCTACGGTTAGCTTTCGTGTGGCTCTTGAAATTGCAAAACGTGGAAAACCATTCACCGATGGAGAAATGATCAAAGAATGCATAATTGCAGCAACCGAAGAAATGTGCCCTGAAAAGGTAAATTTATTAAAAACTGTCAGTATGTCAGCAAACACTGTGGCTCGAAGGGTAGAAAACATCGCTGAAAATATATCCTCTCCACTATTCGACAAAAATGGACATGTTGAGTGGTTTTCTTTGGCCTTGGATGAGTCAACGGATGTGTCAGATACTGCTCAGGTGTTGATTTATATTCGATGAGTAGATAAAAGCTATGAAGTGCATGAAGAACTTCTTGATATGTATAGTATTCATGGCACAACTACTGGTACAGATATTTTTAAAGGAGTTGAAATGGCCATTAATCAAAAGAACCTTCGATGGAAAAACTTGAAATGTATTACAACTGATGGAGGCAAAAACATGAGTGGGAAAGATAAAGGAGTGGTCGCTCTTGTGTCAAAGGCTGTAGAAAATGACGGTGGTTCAAAACCATTAGTCTTACATTGTATCATTCATCAACAGTCTTTGTGCGGAAAATGTTTGGATATGTCTGAAGTTCTGAAACCAGTCATATCAACTGTTAATTTTATCAGATCTTTTGGGCTCAATCACCGACAATTCCGACAATTTATTGAAGAAATGGAGAAAATGACTTACCTTATCATACTGCCGTACGTTGGCTTAGTTGTGGGAAAGTCCTTCAGCGCTTTTTTGAACTTCGAGCAGTGATCGAAATTTTTTTGAATGAAAAGCATCGCCCTCTTACTGAATTACAAAACAACGCATGGCTGTGGAAGTTAGCATTCTATGTTGATTTGACAAAACATGTGAACGAACTGAATTTGAGATTGCAAGGAGAAAACCAGCATCTTCCTGATTATACACTAATATCAAATCATTCCGGAAGAAATTGATACTGTTTCAATCACAACTACGAAGTAAATGTTTTTCACATTTTAAAACATGTGAAATATTCAGCCACACCACTGAGACTGAGTTTCCTATCGATTTTGCAATCGAAACTTTGAGTGCTTTGAAAATAAATTTTGATACTCGTTTCTCGGACTTTGATGCCATTGCGAATCAAATTAAGATTTTTCAGAATCCTTTTGATACTGACATTGAAACCCTAGCCCCGGAACTTCAAATGGAAATGATTGATCTACAGTGCAGTGATATAATTAAGAACAAATATCAAAACACATCTTTGTTGGAATTTTATAAGAGTCTTCCACTGACACAATTTGATAATTTGCATAAATTTGCTCGTGGGCTGTTTTCTGTTTTTGGTACTACTTATTTGTGTGAGAAGACCTTCTCCAAAATGAAGTACACAAAAAATGTTTACAGATCTAAATTAACTGATGAGCATCTTAAATCTCTTTTAATAATTGGTACAAGTAAAATTAGTCCACAACTACAAACTATTGTCAGTGGAAAATCTCAATTACATAAATCTCATTAGTATTTCATATGTCATTATGCTTGATATAAGTTATGTTTTTATTTAAAATGTATAAAATGTTAGTTGGATTCATTTACATAATTTGTTAGTTATTATATACTGAAGTTAAATTTTCTGCATATTATACATGTCTTTACTCATTACAATTCTGTGTTTCTTTATCCAACTTATCACAAAAACAATAACAATAAGCCTACAACAATGTTATGAGTAGTTAGCCCATAACCATATCAATGTAGATGTCATATTAATAATTATTCAACATAAAATTAGAATACTTCAGTAAACTAAATTTAATTTGCTATAAAAACTAAGTTCTCTAAAAGGAGTTTTCAAGTATGCTAGGTCTCCGCGGGCCGGACAAAATCTGTACGCGGGCCGGGAGACCCCTGCTCTAGAGTATACTAGAAATGAATCAAGAATGTGGGCAAACATATTTAATGAAACAAGGCATATGAAAGAAACATTAGAACTTATCTTCGATGTATATCAAAAGACGGAAGATGAAGACACATACAATTTCTATCTAAAATATAAGGAATCATACTTAAACCATGTTAAAATAGAGAAACAAAACCACACAATTCATAAAATTTATGCATCGTCAAACAAATCAAAGGAACTATGGACCACTATTAACCGTGAAACTGGCAGAGGCACGAAAAGATGTACCATCGATGGATCTCTAAATTTCAGGGACTTCAATGATTTCTTATGTAGTAATGGCAATAATCTGGTGCAAACAATACAAAAAAAACGGACGGAACAGACAGTGCTAAAGGTAAAAACAAAAGGCATCACCATGTTTTTCAACCCAACCACACCTGCTGAGATTGAAAGCCACGAATTATGAAATTTTCCATTAAATTATTCCACATAATTTAGTAGTTCCATTTGTATTTTATTTAGTTTTCCTTGAAACTCTTCAGCAACTTTTCATGAAAACTTTACTAATTTTGCCCAGTTTTCAGAATTTTCTGTCAAAAGTATACAATTGTCCATGAAAGTACCTCAATTTCCCATGAAATTGTTACAATTTTGTTGAAATTTTGTATATTATGTAGCTTCTACTAATAAACATTGTCTATTATTAATATTAATGTTCCATAAATTATTACAATATTCCTTGTAGTTGTATCCCATGTGTTAAAATTGAAGCCTATTTTCATTTATATTCATACAAGTTTCCATGGAATTTTCACAATTTTTAATGAAATTTATACAAGTTTTAATATAATTTTCACGAGTTCAAATTAATTCTGCGATTTTATATGACAGGTTTATAATTGTACAAGTTCCAATAATGTAGACAATTTTTCAACACTTTGTGCAACTTTACATGAATCATATACCATATACCTATGTACTATTTTTCATTAAATGTGTGCACATTATTTACAAATTTTGTAGTTTTCCATGAAAATTGTGCAGATTTCCAGGAAAATTGTGCAGTTTTCCATATAATTTATACCCGTTTGTGTGTATTTTGCAATTTTCCGTGAAGTTTATAAAAGTTTAAATGAAATTATTGCCAAGATTATTCAAGAATTAGGAAATTTTCTATTAAATTATTTCAAGTGAATGTGTGCAATTTTATTTACATTTGATGTAGTTCTCCTTGAAACTCTTTAGCAATTCTTCATGAAAACTATACTTATTCCGGGGAGTTTTTACAATTCTCCGTGAAAATGATACAATTGTCTTTGAAATTGCCACCATTTTTCATGAAATTGTTACAATTTTCCATGAAATTGCCACAATTTTCATTGAATTATGATTTTTTTTATGAAATTGTCCCATTTTTCGTGAAATTGAAGCCTATTTTCATTGATATTCATACAAGTTTCCATGGAATTATCACAATTTTTCATAAAATTTATACAACTTTCAATGAAATTTTCAGTACTTAAAATTAATTCTGCAATTTTTCATGAAGGGTGTACAACGGTACAAGTTCCCATAATATAGACAATTCTAGAAAAAAATTGTGCAACTTTCCATGAAACATTTACCAATGTACTATTCTTCATAAAATTTGTGCATTTTATTTACAAATTGTGTAGGTTTTCATGAAAATTGTGCAGTTTTCCATATAATTTATACTCCTTAGCGTGTGTTAGTTTTACTTAAAACTTTTTCAGAATTTCTTCATGAAATTTATACGCATTCCGTGGATTTTGTACAATTTTCCGAGAAAATTATACAATTTTTCATGAAAATACCAAAATTTTCAATAAAATTGTCACAATTTTCCATTACATTGTTACAATTTTCCATGAAATTGCTAAAATTTTTAATGAATTATTAAATTTTTCATGGAACTATCGCATCTTCCAAATTTTCCTTTAAGTTTCACATACATTGTGCAGTTTTATTTGCATTTTACGTACTTTTCCTTGAAACTCTTCAGCAATTCTTTTTAAAAAATATACTCATTCCGTGGAGTTTTTAAAATTTTTTGTGAAAATTTTACAAGTTTCTATGATATTGCCGCAATTTTCTAACTTTGATAAAAAAATTGTAATTTATAATCAGAATTTAATATTGGTGTAAAAATTTAACAAATTGCAATAATAATTCTGCAACTATGAATGAAAATTTATAGTTAGAATTTTATGTTATACTGTGAAAATTTTGCAAAATGCAATAGAAATTTGGAACTTTGAATGAAAATTTGTAATTTATAATCAGAATTTCATATTATGCAGTGAAAATTTTTCAAAGTGCAGTAGAATTTTTCAACTTTGAATGAAAATTTGTAGGTTATAATCAGAATTTTAGATTTTGTTGTGAAAATTTCGCAAATATTTATTAAAAATTAATGACATAGTGATGAATACCGTTTTTTTCGATAAATCTTCCACATCGATATGAATTTGTTTAAGAGATTACGAAAGTCGAGTGAAAATACGTATTAACGTTTTCGTACAAATTTCGTAATCAGTACTAAATGCTTTGTAATTTACATAGGATTTTTTTTTAAATTTCTACTCAACTGTTTTGCAATTTGTTCTGATTTTAGAACTTTCAGTGCAATGTTTATAATAAAGACCAATTTCCTGAATATATAATTATAATTTTACATTTTGTAGTGAAAATTTCGCAAATATTTTTCAAAAATTTAGCAACGTAGTGAAGAATACCGTTTTTTTCGATAAAGCTTCTACATGGATATGAATTGGTTATAAGAGATTATGAAAGTCGAGTGAAAATACGTATTACGCTTTTCACAACTAAATATAAAGAAAATGTTGCTGTTTCCATTATTTTTTTATATAAATAGGGCAAATTTCGTAATCAGTACTAAAAGCTTTGTAATTTACAAAGGTTTTTTTTTATTTCACAAACTGTTTTGCAATTTCTACTGATTTTTTAACTTTCACTACAATGTTTATATCGAAGGCCAATTCCCTGAATTTATAATCAGAATTTTACATTTTGTAGAGAAAATTTCGTAAATATTTATAAAAAAGTCAATAACGTAGTGATTAATACCGTTTTTTCAATAAAGCTTCTACTTGGATATGAATTGGTTATAAGAGATTATGAAAGTCGAGTGAAAATACGTATTACCCTTTTCACAACAAAATATAAGGAAAATGTTGCTGTTTCCACTAAATTTTGATATTAATAAGACAAATTTCGTAATCAGTACTAAAAACTTTGTAATTTACAAAGGATTTTTTTTTAATTTCCACTCAACTGATTTGCAATTTAAACCAATTTTAGAACTTTTACTACAATGTTTAAATTGAAGACAAAATCCCTGAATTTCTAATAACAATTTTTTGTAACTTATATTTAATATTTTATAATGTCGAATTATTCTTTTTTATATAATAATTATAGTTATTATATAAATTATAGTAAATTATAGTTATTATATAGTTCTTATATAAATTATATAGTATATTTATATAGTTTTTGATTCAATCTATCAAAAATCAAAATTATAATATAAGTAGGAATGTAGTTTTTGATTCAATCAATCAAAAATCTATTTTCAATATAATAATATATCTATTTTTCTATCTTCTCTATCTTTCCGTATCAAATGTAGTATTTGTTATAGGTATCTAGTTTTGGATTCAATCAATCAATAATCTATTTTCAATATAATAATATATCTATTTTTCGATCTTCTCTATCTTTCTCTATCAAATATATCTAAAGATATATTTGCTATGTAAGCAAATATAATCTTTTAATTTATAGAAAATTTTCAGATTTCATGATTTTCGACGTTAAAATAATTGAAACTTATTAGTTTTTTACTATTGAACCTTAAAATCTGTTTTAATCTACAACTATCAATACGATACTTTTCACAACCTACTATTGTAAAAACAAACCTTATGGTACAACCTACAACTGTTAAAATGACACATTACATAACCTCCAAATCCCAGAATGACACACTTAGTAACCTACAACTGTCAAAATGACAAATTTTATAACCTCCAAATGACAGAATGACACATTTAATAACCTATAACCTATGCTATTGGTAGCATAAAAAGTAAAACATCCAAGGACATCTACTCAATTGATTCTAAATTAATAAAGTATGTCGCACATGCAATATCAGAACCTCTAGCAGATATTACGAACTCATCCATGAGTACTGGAATCTTCCCCCAAAAACTAAAAATAGCTAGATTAGTACCAATATTAAAACAAGACGGTCGATCCGAAAGAAGCTACTACAGACCCATATCAATACTACCAACCTTCTCAAAACTTCTCGAATTGATAATTCTCAAACAAATAACAAGGTTCTTCGGAGAAAACAAATACATAACAGAGAGTCAATTCGGATTTCAGAGAAACTTAAATACAACCGATGCAATAATGAATCTTCTAGACAACATCTACCAGGCAATGGAAGACCATAAGTTATGTTTTGCTCAATTTTGTGACTTGAGTAAAGCATTTGACTGCATGTCATATAAAATCCTTCTGGAAAAACTAGACCACTATGGATTCAAAGGCATTTCGTTGCGGCTTATGATGTCTTACCTAGAAGATAGAGCACAAATTGTTGATTATAATGGAGAAAAGAGCAATCCAAAATACATACGGCGAGGAGTCCCACAAGGATCTATACTGGGGCCGATACTATTTATAATATACATAAACGACCTGCCGACCAATCTTAAATACCATACTTTCATGTTCGCAGACGACACAACTTTACTGGTATCAGACAAAAATACTGAAGTAGCACAACAAAAGCTAAGTACAGCCAGTGGCAATGCATCTGAATGGTTCGATGCGAATGAGCTTTGCCTTAATACAGCCAAAACAAATGTACTCCTTTTTACCTCCAGTAGGCTGCATCAAGTATCCAAGGATTCGCCAAAATTCCTTGGAATACATTTAGACAGTCGCTTGACATGGACAGCACACGAAGAAAATTTGTGTATGAAATTGGCTTCAAGTATCTACGCAATCAGAAGAATGAAGGACATCGTAAACATCCAGGCAGCTATAACCACCTACTATGCTATCTTCTACAGTCGGATGTCTTATGGAATTGAAGCTCGGGGGCTTTCAGCTCATGCATCCCAAGTATTTATTTTGCAAGAAAAGCTATACGTGCGATAATGGAAGAACCACAGATGACGTCTTGTCGACAGCTATTTAAGCAAGAAGGTATACTGACGATGGCATCAGTCTATATTTTACAACATGCCCTACAAACGTGGAAAACTAGGCACAATCTTCCATCTAGGAGTACTGTGCATGAATATGGGACGAGGTCGCAGCATCATCTAGCCGTCCCACCAAATAGACTTCACCTTACAGATCCAAGATCGGTGGGATTAAAAATTCTGAATCATCTTCCAGTACAATGGCAGCACCAGAAAATGTACAGTTTCAAAAATCAACTTAGCGAACACTTCAGAGCTTTCTATTCAGTACAGGAATGTTTTCTACATAAAATGTAGTGTTTTCCTAATTTATATTGTCTTGACCTCACATGTAATTCATGTCCAATAAAATAAGTTTGAAGTTTGAAGTTTGATAGCCCATATGTTTGTATATACTTTTTTGACTGGTTAACTTCTTCTAGGACTACACACCAAAAATAAAGGTAGCATAAAAAACTGAAGTCACATAAAGCTGGTAAGAGTGTGCATGCTGCTTCTTTTGTATCGACGTTTTCTCTACTGGGATCACACATGTCTTCGAGTATTGATACAAGTTTCTCAAAATTATTCTTCCGTGGTTCAAGAGCGTCGTGATGAGCACTCCATCTTTTTCAAAACCGATAATTTAACTTGACTGACTTTTGTGGTAAAATAGATATGTAGTTCATATCAAAATCACCTCTTAACCTCTAGACTCTATATACTATTCGTCTCACTCACTCCTTTATTACATATTGTAACGAGCCTGGGTCGGCGGGGTTCGTAGATTTAAAGAAACTCGTACTACCACTAATTACTGATTTTTATTACAAATAATGGTTACTACTATTTACAATTTACACCGCAAATTATTCGCAATAACGTCCGGTTAGTCAGTATCTGACTTCGCTTTCTTCGCTGACCGACTTCTTGTACCGACTGTCTAGTCACGTCGTTTATTTCTTTTTATATCCCTTCGAAGTGTTTCTAGGCTTTTCTATTTCCAGAAGACAAGGTCACGATTTTTCCAGCTAATCGCGGACGGCGCGGGTGGAGGGGCTGAATTCACTTGCCCCTTCCGCCCGCGCCAATTTCGGCCCCGCGCGAGTGAGTTGTCGTCCCCTTGGCGTTTGGCACCTGGCGCGGACCGCCCCCATCGCCACCCCTTTCCGCCGCCACTGCGACAACGTAAAGCGTCTCTTGTGGGTCTTCTAATTTGGAACCAAATCTGCTTTTACAAGGTGAGATTAATAGTATATTGATAGTCCTCTACCTTGTTCATCGAAGCACTATAGGCATAATCTAATACATTAACGATAATTTATTCCATATAGAATTCCCATTCGCACTAAAATTGCTTTCTCAAATATAATTATAATTACGATACGGCAGTATGCGATGTACACGCCTGAAGGTATTTATGTATAATTAAAGCGGATAGGATCCTTGGAATAATATTTAGCAGATGGTTTAATGATCGCAGATTGCTGGTTAAGGACAATCCATCATAATATTGTTACTAGCAGCAAATTATATAAATATTGGTGTCCTTGAACTTATACATATTTAAATAAATAAATATAAGTTCAAGGACACCCAAATCGAATACGTTAGCTGACGTACTAATAACATTGACCACAATATGACTCGCAGATAGCAAAAATCAATCAACCAATATAAACGTAACACACAACATAATTATTACCGTATTTACAAAGTAAATTTGTTTTAATAATCCAAGATGAGTATTTTAATCGATTTGTATTAAATCAACGGGGCTGTATTAAAAGTATTCTGTATAATACGATAAGGTAGATTAAGTTACTTATTATCACCGACATTAGATATCTGTATTCCAAGTTCCAAGTTCATATTTTTTTATTGCAAGGTATTATAAAGGTTACGATATTAAATAAATAAAACTCATATTCATCGCCGTAAAAGCAATCTCATCAGCTAACAGTATTGTGTTTTTTTACCAAGATTTGTTCAAGTACAGTTTTTACAGTTTTATGTCACTTAATCGACATAAAAACTGTAAGTACTTTAGATAATCAAAAACCTTAAAATATACAAATTATTATTTTGCGTTAAGGTTTTATCCATAAATTACCAGTTATATATTTAAGGTTGTTATACATACACTGTGTATCAGCCAAATGGAATAAATTCGATAATAAATATATGGGGGCGTGTTCGAAAAAACGCTCGGACACGTCGATTGTTATTTTTAGTTGCGCATTTTTTTCAACAAAAACTTTTTATACAGGGTGTGTCATGTGGCCGTGGCCAATACCAACTTTCTTATTTTAAATGCAACACCTGGTATATTATTCAATTTTTGGATTCTTCAGAATATTCTAGACATATTTCATGTACAATGTCCTATACCTATCTTTGTTATTATTTTCGTAAAATTTTGTCTAGTTTAGGAAATTTTGGCACTGTGACTTCAAATTTAAATCATTTTCTTAAACCTATTAGTAATATTCGAAAAATATTTAGAAGGTTTCAAGTGTTCGACATTTTAGTAAAACGACTGTCAATTTTGTGACATTTAGACAATTATTACTCACTATTTTCAGGCATCTTTACTATTATTACTGAACTCTTATAAACATTGAAAACGTGAAGACGTAGAATGAACACTTAGAAAAGATTTTGACTTGGAATTTTTATAAAATTGTAGGCAATTTTGGTGGCAACGTTTATTTTGGGATTGGTTGCAAAATTTAGAATGAACGACGAGTTTCGCAAAATACTGAAACTTTCAGACATATTGACAATTATTACTAGTAATATTTAGACGGTTTGTTAGAATTTCTATCTGGACATTATATTATTATAAGACGTTTTTGTACCATGACTCGCGATTTTAAAATATTTAAAAAGAAACATATTTTTTCGATCGATTGCAGCAAATAGCTACAAATTGAAATATGTTATACTGGAGAGGTTTTGGCACAATTTCGGTCTAGTTTAATACATTTTTGTAGCCTACCTCATGATTTTAAAACATTTCATCAAATCAATAGCTAACATCGGAAAATTGTCACATCGATAGTTTCAAATATACGACATTTAAGTAAAATTATTGTGAATTTTGTGACATTTGGACAATTTTTATTTTATTTATATTTTATTGTATTACTGGCAATGTTCAGACATTTTGACAATTATTACTATCAATTTTCAGATATATTGACATATTTCTGACATATTGAAGACATTTTAGGAAAATTACTAGCAATTTCAAGAGATTTTGGTAACTTGACATGGAATTTTAAAACGTTTACTTAAAGCTGCTAGTAATTTTAGAATTGTTTTGCAAAATTTAAAATTTTCGACATGTTAGACATGTTATTGGTAATTTTCAGACGTTTTGACAGTTATTACTGGTAATTTTCAGACATATTGACAAGTATTTCTAACACATTGTAGACGTTTTGACAGAATTACTAACGACTTGAAGAGATATGAGTACCTTGACTTGGAAGTTGAAAACATTTTCTTAAAACTGCAAATTATTTTAGAATTTTATTGCAAAAATGAAAATTTACGTTATTTTAGTATTGTTAATACAATTTTCAGACGTTCTAACAATAATTACTGGTAATTTTCAGACACTTGGACAATTATTACTGACACATTGAAGGGATATTGGCTAAATTAATAACGATTTGAAGAGATTTTGACATGTTACATGATGCTGTTTCGAATTTTCGAAATATGCAAAAACTACTTATTTTGGGAATATGATTGTGTAGATACTTTTTTGTAATAACTTGTCATGCCAACAACTCTATGATATATAAAGTATATCATTACATTTAAAAAAACTAAAACACGCGTAATTTAAGAGGGCACTTAACTAATGACATTTCTGAATGACTAATTGTCAAATTTTTTAGCTGCATAATATATCTGTCATGGAGGTACCCTTCAAGTACAATTTGAGATAAATTTTCCACTTTTATCTTACATCTAAGAGAAATTGAAAAAAAATCTCCTTTTGAGGTAAATCTTGGAATTTAATTTTGATCTCTGTTACGCGTCAATAATTTCGATTTTCCTGTATCTTCCCGCTTTGCTCCAGTAACGTTTATTTACACAAGTAAGCACATTCCTGTGCGTGCTCGCTACAGTCGAAGGGGCTCTGTAGGGGACCGGGCGCTTATGTCATCCATTAGTACGTATTTATCCAGCAAGCCGATTAGTTCCTCATAGCAGTAAATAGTGCCTGTAGTTACGTAGAATTAAGTAATGTAAGTACACCTTCGTAGATTGCACGGTAGAATAAGGTAGAAAAAACTAACAAGTAGAGAGACTTAAATGCCATCGTCGTATATGGGATCCTGCACTCTACAATTATGAATCGCACCTATGTTGCGGGATGTGTCTAGGAGGAGGTTGGGGACGCCGGTGTTATTGCCAGCTATTTTCGGATAGTAAGACCCCATCTCTTACTCCTGGCCGGGCATAGGTTCCGTCCTCATGGGGTGAGTTTGAGTAGTCCCTGAGGAGCATTCGATTATGGCAATATTGCCCACCATGCATATGGGATCCCCAACTCTACATTTATGAATCGCACATTGTGCGGGATGTGTTCAGGGGCATCTTGGGGTCAACGGTATTTTTACCTACTATTCATGGATAGTAGACCCTAATTTTCATAACTCCTGGCCGGGCATATGTTCCGTCCTCAGGGGTGAGTTTGAGTAGTCCCTGAGGAGCATTCGTTATATGGCAGTCTCAATAGGTATATATGATTGCAGGATGTGTTCAGGGGCATCTTGGGGTCAACGGTATTTTTACCTACTATTCATGGATAGTAGACCCTAATTTTCATAACTCCTGGCCGGGCATATGTTCCGTCCTCAGGGGTGAGTTTGAGTAGTCCCTGGGGAGCATTCGTAATATGCAGTCTGTGTACATGTATATGTATATGTAGATATATGTGTATGTGCATGTATATATTCATCACTTCTTCGGAAGGGTGCTTACTGAGCTTTGGCTCAGGAATATCTTCTCTTCGTTACAGAATCGTGCCGCTCCCGCCAAGCCTTGACACGTCCAAGCCAATCTAGGTGCCCTAGCCATTAACGTATAATAATTAATGTATTATTATAATAAATATGATTTAAGAGTTCGTCTTGTATTAATGACGTATTAAACTTGCTCTTAATCACGTCCCTTTTCACCACTCAAATTATCGGCCTGACAAATTTTCAGAAGTGGGATCTGAATTACGAATTCTGACTTCAAATTATTGTTTCTAGATCTGAATTTCTAGATCTGAACTTCAAATTCTGATTTCAAATTATTTAATCAAATTCTGATTTTGAATTATTGTTACAAATTCTGACTTCAAATTATTATTTCTAGATCTGAATTTCAAATTATGATTTAAAAATATTATTATCAAATTCTGATTTTGGGTTAGTATTACAAATTCTGACTACAAATTATTATTTGTGGTGCTGATTTAAAATTCTGACTTCGAATTCTGACATAATTCTACAGCTAGTTATGCTTCTGGAAAATTTTGAGAAGCGGAATGTTTGAATCATTCCTTTTAACAATGGCACCACTGGGCGGCGTGTTAGTGGCGTAAACACTTGGCGCTCAAGTGTTTACGCAAGGCTGAGCGAGCGGTTCTGGATTAACGGCTTTTATGTGTTTATGTACACGTTATAAATACTAAAGCTAGTTTATATTGAAAATGCATCAAATATTACTGCATGAAAGTAATTTATTGTCTATTATTGTATCCAATTGTTGTATTCCAACGATTTGTATTCCCAATATGGACAATTATGCCGTAATGCGGATGATTGCAAGGCATAAGGACGCCGTGGCGCCAACGTAAGTTGACGTTGGGGCCGGTTGTTGTTTATTTTATATAAACATATGGAGTTCTATGTAGGAACAACATAGTTGAAAATGCATTTCCTGTTGCGATTTTACGATGAACAGTAAAAATAGTACAACTTGATGAAATTAATCGTAGCGAGGCGGCAAGGAAAACAGACAAGTGTTGGCCACCGCTAGTCAGGCAAGACCGGATGATAAGTATTTCATCAATGTTAAGTTATATGGTAAAACAATACCAGCTTATGTAGACTTCGGGTCCACGGTAATCACCATAACTAACAGTACCACAAAAGAGTTACAAGTAACAGTAGTCCCCGATGCAAGAGAGATTAGAGGAGTTGTTTGTGGTGTGGTTAAGCCATTAGGAAAAACTCGCCCAATACTCATGGAGATAAGCGAATGTAAGGAATCAGTAGAATTCCTGGTTATTCCTGATTATATTCAACAAATCCCAATCATCGTGGGGCAACCCTTCACTGAGTCGGACAAGGTGATCGTATTAAAAGATTCTGAGCGGTTGACATTTAAAAAGAAGGCGCCTCAAAAATGTCACATTAGAGCCTCACAGGACACCATTATCCCTCCGAACAATGTAGGTTTTGTGAGATGTCATACTGAAGGTAATGGAGAGGTTTACCTTGAAGGTAGTATGCGACTAGAGGAAGGCAAGGAGAGTTTAGTTCCTCGCTGTGTCCTTCGCTTGGAAGAGAGAAACTGTAGAGTACCGATCTTAAACCTTTCCAAAACTGACTTAGTAGTAAAAGATAACGCACTGGTGGCTAGAGGGTATAATAGTAAAGAGGATGTTACCATAAGCAGCATAAACACGGTTCGAGAGAAAACTTGAAAGAAGAAGAGCTAAATATAGGCTCTCAACTGAATGTCGGACAACGTAAACAGTTACTTCAGGTCATCAACAAGTACAGGCACGGTTTTGCCAAAACGCTGAAAGAGATGGGTTGCACCACTGCAGCAACAATGTCGTTACACCTGACAAATGACCGTCCGATTACCTATCGACCTTATAGGATGCCTCAGTCGGAAAGGGAGTTGCTCGAACGTATGGTAGGAGAACTGCAAGATGCAGGAGTAGTGAGGGAGTCGTCGTCGGAATATGCTTCGCCTGTCATTCTGGTGAGTAAACCAAATGGGGACAAAGGACTGTGTATTGATTACAGGCGTTTGAATGCCATTACACACAAAGACAGACACCCGCTACCGTTGATTGACGACCAGATTGATGGTTTGGGTGGTTTCCGATATTTCAGTTCTCTTGATCTATTCTCTGGCTACTACCAGATTCCTATGGAAGAAAGGTCAAAATCCAAAACGGCGTTTGTTACGTGCGACGGACAATACGAGTTCCAGAGGATGCCATTTGGGCTGGCAAATGGACCCAGTGTCTTCCAAAGAATGGTGAACAAAATCTTGGGGCCGCTGGCCGGAACAGTTGCTAATGCCTATTTGGACGACATCTTAAGCCCAAGCCGGACATTCGAGGAGGGATTGAAAAACCTTCAGAGTATTTTCGAAACCCTCTCCGAAAACCACCTAACGCTAAACCCCAGTCAGTGTTTCTTCTTCCAGGAGACAATAACGTACTTGGGTTTTGAAATATCGAAGGAGGGTGTCCGACTTGGTCAAAAGAAAATACAAGCAGTTGCTGAATTTCCGCGTCCACAAACGGTGCACAACGTGCGTCAGTTTTTGGGGCTAGTTGGTTTCTTCCGCCGATTCATCAAGGACAATGCAAAGATTTCACAACCACTCAGTAAATTGTTGAAGAAGGACTCTGTTTGGGAATGGACTGACAGTCAGGAAGCCGCGTTCCAAATATTGAAGACTAAGCTCCAAGAGAGACCAATTATGGCTATATACGACCCTGAAGCAGAAGTTGAGATCCATACTGATGCATCTCAAATTGGCGTTGCTGGAATCTTGTTGCAGAGACAACCAGACAAGACTCTAAGACCTCTTCAATATTACAGCAGACAGCTCACAGCGGCAGAGCAAAAATGGCATTCCTACGAGCTAGAAACACTAGCCGTAGTGGAAACGCTGAAGAGATTCAGAGTATACCTAATAGGTCGGCCATTTAAAGTTATAACTGATTGTCAGTCATTGAAAACAGCATCTCAGAAAAAGGATCTAATTCCACGGATCGCCCGATGGTGGCTCCAATTACAGGAGTTCACTTTCGAGGTGGAACATCGCGCAGGGACAAAAATGGCACACGTGGATGCCTTGAGTAGAAACCCGGCTCAGCTTAAAGACGACACTTCTCGTGAAAATTACATCTTTCGCATCGAAGCTACCGACTGGGTTTTAGCAGGTCAGCTGAGCGATAATAAACTGGCAGCGATCCGAAACATCCTACTAATACCGCCAGAAGATGAATATGCACGGAAGATCCACACGGAATATATATTAAAACGAGACAGAATTTATAAAAAAGTTAAAGGAAGGGACGTTTGGCTAGTGCCCAGAGGAATGAGACGGGAAGTAGTTAGAACCTGTCACGACGAGATGGGGCACTTTGGACTAGAGAAGACCCTGCACAAGCTGGCTGAGACGTATTGGTTTTCGCGGATGCACGAGTATGTGCAAAAATACATACGAAGTTGTATACCATGTCTGTACCACAAAGCCAGCAGTGGGAAAAAACCCGGGTTTCTCAACCCCATCAAAAAGGTAAGCGTTCCATTCCACACGGTACACATGGATCACCTGGGACCCTTTAATAAAAGCTCTGGAGGAAAACGCTATGTGTTGGTGATCATCGAAGCATTTAGTAAGTTTGCCATCCTTCACGCAGTGAAGAACACCAGCACAGCACCAGTCCTACGACACCTAAGAGCGTTGATGATGACTTATGGGGTACCCAACCGAGTGGTGACTGACAGAGGTACCGCTTTTACCTCAAAAGCTTTTAAAACCTTCTGCAGCGAAAAGGGGCTCGTCCACATTGCAAATGCTGTAGCAACACCGCGCGCTAATGGGCAGGTCGAGCGCTACAACTCGACCATATTAAACGCATTGGCGACGACGGTGGAGAGCGAAGAGCAATGGGAAAGTAAATTGCCTCAAATCCAATTCGCTCTAAATAACAGCAGAAATGCTACAACAAAAGTAACACCTAGCGAACTTCTAATGGGCTACAAGCCTAGAGCGCCTGCTGACTCCGCCTTGACGATGGAAATTGCACCAGAGAGACCTGTCGTTGAAGATTTACCTCAATTGAGAAGGGAGGTAAGCGAGAGGATTTCCATCGATCAAGGGAAGCAGAAAGAAAGGTTCGACAAGAGAAGATTGCGGCCACGACAATATCGCCAAGGCGATATCGTGGTGACGAACAAACGCTATGCAGCAGAGGGAGGTAGCAGAAAGTTGCTGCCAAAGTACAAAGGGCCATTTGTAGTAACCTCAGCATTGCCCAGAGATCGCTATGTAGTAGCTGAACTGCCCAGTTCTACCAGAAGTCAACGTGCTCCCTTCAAAAATGTGGAATCAGTCGAACACCTAAAAATGTGGAGACCTTCTGGAGGCCTAACCAGTTCTTCAGACGAGGAATCCGATTAGCCAGAACTAGAGGTAAGACCTTAAGTCTTCAACAAACAGGGACGTTTGAGGTGTCAGGATGGACGACTGTTACGCGTCAATAATTTCGATTTTCCTGTATCTTCCCGCTTTGCTCCAGTAACGTTTATTTACACAAGTAAGCACATTCCTGTGCGTGCTCGCTACAGTCGAAGGGGCTCTGTAGGGGACCGGGCGCTTATGTCATCCATTAGTACGTATTTATCCAGCAAGCCGATTAGTTCCTCATAGCAGTAAATAGTGCCTGTAGTTACGTAGAATTAAGTAATGTAAGTACACCTTCGTAGATTGCACGGTAGAATAAGGTAGAAAAAACTAACAAGTAGAGAGACTTAAATGCCATCGTCGTATATGGGATCCTGCACTCTACAATTATGAATCGCACCTATGTTGCGGGATGTGTCTAGGAGGAGGTTGGGGACGCCGGTGTTATTGCCAGCTATTTTCGGATAGTAAGACCCCATCTCTTACTCCTGGCCGGGCATAGGTTCCGTCCTCATGGGGTGAGTTTGAGTAGTCCCTGAGGAGCATTCGATTATGGCAATATTGCCCACCATGCATATGGGATCCCCAACTCTACATTTATGAATCGCACATTGTGCGGGATGTGTTCAGGGGCATCTTGGGGTCAACGGTATTTTTACCTACTATTCATGGATAGTAGACCCTAATTTTCATAACTCCTGGCCGGGCATATGTTCCGTCCTCAGGGGTGAGTTTGAGTAGTCCCTGGGGAGCATTCGTAATATGCAGTCTGTGTACATGTATATGTATATGTAGATATATGTGTATGTGCATGTATATATTCATCACTTCTTCGGAAGGGTGCTTACTGAGCTTTGGCTCAGGAATATCTTCTCTTCGTTACAGAATCGTGCCGCTCCCGCCAAGCCTTGACACGTCCAAGCCAATCTAGGTGCCCTAGCCATTAACGTATAATAATTAATGTATTATTATAATAAATATGATTTAAGAGTTCGTCTTGTATTAATGACGTATTAAACTTGCTCTTAATCACGTCCCTTTTCACCACTCAAATTATCGGCCTGACATCTCAGAAAGTAAAAAAGATAGGTGTATATAGAAAAGATGTTTAAAATTAAACGGGGAAGCCAGAAACATAATATATAGGATGTTCTATTTAAAAATCAAAAGTTGATGGCTTTTTTCCGGTAGAACCGAAAGTGATAGAAGGTTGAAAGTATTTCATCTGAGGAGAACGGAATCAGCTACATTTAGACAAATTTCTGTTCAAATTTTTATTTTATCAGGACCCCATAAACTTTTAATGGTCCATGAGCATAGGATAGCCTGTATACTGATTTGAAGCGATCTTGACAAAAAATATTGTTAATTTTGGGATTTGTTTGCAAAATTTTAAGACGTTTTGGTAGAATTTATATTTTGTTTCAGACAGTTTTGTCCCCAGACTACAAATTAAAAAAAATCCACAAACCTATTAGGAATCTTCGGAAAATTGTCACCATGTATCAAAAGTACGGCATTTTAGTAAAATAACTGTTTATTTTGTAAGATTTTTACTGGCATTTTTCAGACAATTTTGACAATTACTATTGACATATTGAAAACGTGTATGAATAACTAATGATTTGAAGAGATCTTGACTTGAAATTTAAAAACATTAACTTAAAACTGTTGGCAATTTTGGGTATGTGTTTGCAAAATTAACAATGTACCATGTTTTAGCAAAATTACTGGAAATTTTCAGATATTTTGACAATTATTACTCTCAACTTTGTAAACTGTAAACCTGTTATCAATCTTCGGAAAATCTTTACGATTCAAAAGTACATTTTATAATGTCAATATGTATACAGTAATTGTTTATTTTTTATCATTGTTCTACTTTAGGCTACATTTTTGCGTTATTAAATTTATTGACATTACAATAAAAATTGTTTCACGGCTACTCATTCTCAAATATACTATTCGACTGCAAAGAACTGACTGTATGTAAGCAAATTGTACTTCATATTAACTTGGCACTCCATGTTATAAATTAAATAATATATTTATTGATGCCATCACAGATGTAGACTAATATTGATAATTTTGTATCTCGATTACAACTCTTCTTTGTAAGTGTAAATTGGTATTGATTATTTTGAGCATAAATTAGCATGGATAATATTGTATGTAACTATGTATTATAAGTGAAATTCGTGTAGAATCCATGATTTTGTGTGTAAATTGGTACTAATTATAATGTACGTAAAGTTCAACTAACAATTTTGTATGCAAACTAATACTAAGAATATAATTCACGGTGTACGTGTATACAAATTAGCAATGATAATATTGCATGTAACTGCAATTGAATTTTTATTAGAACACATGATTTTGTGTGTAAATTATGATGTATGATAATATTGGGTGTACATTTTTAGGGACAATCTTGTATGTAAATTAGTACTATTTTATGTAAATCATGTAATGTAAATGTAAATAATGTAAATAATGTAAATAATAATGTAAATCACCTTCTGTTAATATTTTGATATTTTGAGAAGTCGTACAGAGCGTTAAAAAAAGTGGTGTTAACTTTTTCAACTAGTTCTAACGAAACAATAACAAATAACGATTTGGAAAAAAGCTAGTTAAATCATTTGCTTGTATCTTAGGAAACATTTCAGCAACGCGCAAAAAACATTTGATTTACATCTTGAATGGTGTCTTTTGCTCGTATCCAGCGAAAAAGTTAACTTTCCTGAACGCTATGTATAAGCAATATTAAAACTGATCAATGTTTTATAATAATTACAACGTCTGAATCCAAGTAACGTATTTAATTTACCTTATAAGTACCTTTTTTTAACTAAATCCAAAAATTGTAATAGGTGCAACTAAATTGTTAAAGCTACATTAGAACCCATGTAAAGTTTGCATTCTTCAAATTGCATTAAAATTGCATTGAATGCATATATTCCATTGACAACCTTTTTGCAACGAAGTTGGCTGGGTTTTCTTTTTGTCATGTTGGACAAACTAATTCACTGATGCAACGGAAGTTAATTATTTTTTTGTGTCGATGTCTATTAGACATTTGCTTTCTACCACATTATCAGATTTATAATTTATTAGCATTTAATATAAATTGGTATACCCAAGTCTCCACACAATCCTTGTCCCAAATACAATAAATTTAATGTGTTTCAATGCATTATTTTTCATTTACTTTCCGGCCGTTCCATTTTCATCTCTAATAATTTAAACTTTACATCTGGCAACAATGTTGTTTAAAAAAATAACCTCAAATTGAAAACAACTTAACCTAAAAAAAATGACAGTTCCATTGGGGAATTCAGTTATTTCCGAAAAACTAGCAACAAAATTTCTAGATATTCATAGACTCCCCTTACGCAAAAACATCGTGAATGGAGTGTAGCAACATATCGTTTTTTTAATACAAATTTTATATTTAATTCGATAAATGTTTTAATATACATTTTTGTTGAGTTAGTCGTATATCTAGAAGGAGTCTAAGAGTACATTACTAAAATATCTCTTACGTAGTGTATATCGTCACAGTGCAGGTGCACAGAAGCAATATGCGTTGGCACAATTAAATTAATGTTTCTGCAGCAACTCCTGTACGCCCTTCAGAATCGCGTGCTTTCTTCGTAATTAATAATACCGCAATACTCACTTATATGCCAGCTTTATAACATTATCAAACACCGCAGAGTGTACCCATATTCAACGTTTCCACGTTAATAACTCCGATATTAAACCGACCCCATAAATTTCCCGCGCACAATTCGCTCACGTTACTCAATCACGGCGGACTATTTCGGTGGGTGATAAATTTCGCGGCACAATCGCGAAAAGTGCGGCGGCGAATAAAGAGTAGCGAAAAAAATCCGGTGCCAATTTTCCTGTCCTCGGCGAATTTATGGAGCCGTGCCCCAGTGCCAAAGATACGAAATAAAATGCGGACGCGCCTTAAAGCCGGCAGTAAAACGCTCCATGGCGTCACGCAACGCAACTTTTCGCGCCCCTATTTATGGAAGCCGGCGACTATTTATAAGATTTCGCACGGAAAATTAAAACTATTGATTGCCAGCAGCGCAGTGCATCGGAGCAGGGCTCATTGTTGGAAATAATCCGGTGAATCACAGTTGCCGGGAACCGTGTGCCTTCACTAGGGGCGGAATTCGATGAAATACTGTCGCGTGGAAGTTATTTGTTTGACATTCTTTTGGAGTTGTAGCTTCTAAGTTCGATTTATGAGTGCGAATGACAGATACATAAATAAAACTGCTGTAATTGCAAAAAAACAACTTTTTTTTTTCAATAAAATATAAGCTGCTATAGACTTACAGAGTCTTTTATATTGCACATCCGGAGAAGAGTTTTATGTTCTTTTATATTGCACGTCCGGAGAAGACTTTTCTGCTCTATTATATTGCACATGCAGAGAAAAGATTTCTGTTCTTTTATATCGCACATCTGGTAAATAGTTTTCTTTTCATTTATGTTGCACATGCGGAGAAAATAATTTTTTGTTATATTATATTGCACATCCGGAAAAGAGTCAAAAGGAGGCGGAAGCTGATAACGAACACGCAAAAATAATACTTGAAGAAAGAAAATAGTAATAATTATCCAGCAATAGGGAGTATCGTGGTGAAACATAATTTACATTTAACATAATGTAATTAAAATGAAAAGAGGATATATTAGCGAGATTAAAAGCAATAAGAGTTGATAACAGAAAAATGAAAATTAGTTACCAGGAAATCAAAATGGATGAGTAAACGAATGAATGGAAAGAGAACAACTGTAGCTAATAAATTAAGAACAAAATACCGCTGAATTAAAGATCTATCATAAGGAAGAGGAAACCAAGGAAGAGCAACATTATAATCTCAAGTATTTAAGACAGCGGATTCTCGTAGAACTTGTTAAAAGTAATATTGAAAAATCTAAATGTTGAAGTAAATGCAGGAAAGCTACTAAGGCCTAGATTGTACGATCGTGGATCATCTTTGATCGTAGATCAGCTTCTAAGACCCAGTTGTATGAACGGAGATCAGCTTGATCGTGTTACGGTCACCTAGGATACAATTGTGTCAATAATGGTATCCTAGGTAACTGAACCATAGTCAAACTGATCTACGTTCATATAACTGGGCCTAAGGCACAGTTGTATGATCGAGGATTATCCTTGATCGTGGTTCAGTTTCTAAGGCCCAGTTGTATGATCGTGGATTATCCTTGACCATGGTTCAGTTGCCTAGGATACCATTGTATTAACAATTGTATCCTAGGTAATTGAACCATGGTCAAGGTGATCCACGATCGTACAACTGGGCCTAAGGAGACCATTGTATTAACAATTGTATCCAAGGGAACTGAACCATGGTCAAGGATGATCCACGATCGTACAGCTGGGCCTACGGATACCGTTGTATTAACAATTGTATCCTAGGTAACTGAACCATGGTCAAGGATGACCTACGATCGTACAACTGGACCTTAGTAGCTCTCCTGCATTCACTTCTACATTTAGCTTTTTCAATATTACTTTTAACAAGTTCTCCGAGAATCCGCTGTCTTAAATTCTCTCCAAATCGTTAGTAACTCTGGCAAATGTCTTCGATATGTCAGTAATAATTGTCAAAATGCCTGAAAATTGCTAGTAATAATTGCCCAAATGTCACAATATTGACAGTAATTTATCGAAAATGTTGTAGATTTGAAACGTTGTGACCATATTCCAAAGATTGCTAATGACTTTAAGAAAACGTTTTAAAATCATGAAGTGGTGTACAGAAGTTACTAGAACTAAATCATGAGGTAGGGTACAAAAATTTCTAAAACTAGACTGAAATTCTGCCAAAAAGTCTCAGAATTGCCTGACATAATTGTCAAAATATCTGAAAATTGTCAGTAATCATGCTAAAATGTCGTACATTCTAAATTTTGCAAAATAATCCAAAAATTGCCAACATTTAAAAAAAAAATCAATATCTCTTCAAATCGTTAGCAAGTCTGCTAAAAAGTCATCGATATTCAGTAACACTTCAGTAACAACTGTCAAACTGTTTGAAAATTGCCAGTAATAATTGTCCAAAACGTCTCAAAATTATCAGCAATAATTGTAAAATCGTCCGAAAAATGCCTATAACATTGATAAAATGTCGTAAATTTTAAATTTTGCAAAACAATCCAAAAATTACAAAGTTTTCAGAAAATGTTTTAAAATTCCAAGTCTAGGTACCAAAATCTCTTCACATCGTTAGTAATTCTGTGAAAACATCTTCAGTGTATCAGTAATAATTTTCAAAATATCTGAACATTTTCAATAATAATTTTTCAAATGTCACAAAATTGACGTAATTTTTCAAAATTGTTGTACATATGAAACTATTTTCCGAAGATTGCTAATGGATTAAGAAAGTGTTTTTAAAATGCGATTCAGGGTACAAAAATAAACTAGTAGAATATTTGTCTTAAACTAGATATAAATCGGCCAAAAGTTGCAAGTAATTTTGGTCAAAATGTCCAATAACGTTGCTAAAATGTCGTACATTGGAAATTTAGCATAAATATAATAATTAAATATGCAAAATGTTGTAAAATGTTAAAAAATCATTAGTCAGGATACAAAATTGGTCAAGGATGATCCACGATCGTACAACTGGGCCTACGGATACCATTGTATTAACAATTGTATCCAAGGTAACTGAACCATGTTCAAGGATGACCCACGATCGTACAACTGGATCTCAGTAGCTTTCCTGCATTTACTTCTACATTTAGCTTTTTCAATATTACTTTTAACAAGTTCTCCGAAAATCCGTGGTCTTAAATACTCTCCAAATCGTAAGTAACTCTGTCAAATCGTCTTCGATATGTCAGTAATAATTGTCAAAATGTCTTAAATTTGCTGGCAATAATTGCCCAAATGTCACAATATTGACAGTCATTTTACGAAAATGTTGTAGATTTGAAACGTTGTGACAATATTCCGAAGATTTATAATGACTTTAAGAAAACGTTTTAAAATCAAGAAGTGGTGTACAAAAATTACTAGAACTAAATCATGAGGTAGGGTACAAACATTTCTAAAACTAGACTGAAATTCTGCCAAAACGTCTCATAATTGTCAAAATGTCTGAAAATTGTCAGTAATTTTGCTAAAATGTCGTACATTCTAAATTTTGCACAACAATCCCAAAATTGCCAACATTTAAAAAAAAAATCAAGTCAAGATCTCTTCAAATCGTTAGCAATTCATCGTCATCGATATTTCAGTAACAATTGTCATACTGTTTGAAAATTGCCAGTAATAATTATCCAAAACGTTTCAAAATTATCAGTAATAATAGTAAAATTGCCTGAAAAAGGTCAATAACATTGATAAAATTTCGTAAATTTTAAATTTTGCAAAATAATCCGAAAATTACTAAGTTTTCAGAAAATAATTTAAAATTCCAAGTCAAGGTACCAAAATGTCTTCAAATTGTTAGTAATTCTGCGAAAACGTCTTCAGTATATCAGTAATAATTGTCAAAATGTCTGAACGTTTTCAATCCTGGATCACGGTTCAGTTACCTAGGACACAATTGTAAATACAATGTATCCTTAGAAACTAAACTACGATCAAAGATAATCCACGATCGTACAACTGGGTCTTAGGCCCAGTTGTACCATCGTGGGTTATCCATGACCATGGTTCAGTTACCTAGGATACAATTGTTAATACAATGGTATCCTTAGAAACTGAACCACGATCAAAGATAATCGGAGATGGCACAACTGGGCCTTAGTGTACAAAGATGGAAAAGGAAGTATATAGTATCTTTACCCAAAGTTGAAATTATACCTGAAAATAAGGTTTATGACATGCAATAGGAAGAGTCTCGTCTGTGAATGTTCAGAGCTGGCATCAGTAATTACAGATTCAGGGCTCTGGAGTAAGCAAAAATCTTCTCATAAATATAAAATCATTTTATGGCAGTCCTGGGCCTCCACTTTATTCGAGCTTTTTCGAAGTTCAACTCGAAGTTCAACTAGAGAACCTTTGATTGTAATAATTCCAATTCATAGCTAGGATTTCATATTCAAGTAAATACACTATACTTGCAGAGATAAGTTCATGGGATCAGTAAATGGTAGTGACAAAAAATAAACATAAGCTAAGAAGAACATCAATATTTAAAGATTATGAATTCAAAGAGATCGAAACAATGCAGCAAAAACATTAAGAGGAAATTCGTTCACGAATGTAGAGAAAAGGGGCGAAATATACCAGTCGAATACAATAAAATTAAAATTCGGGAAGAATGGTTTACGATCAATACACGCAGATAAGATCTACAGATAATATAATAAATATTTAGGTTAGGATAAATTAGGTTACGTTAGGTTAGGTTAGGTAGAAAAAAGGGGCAATGTAGCAAGGGGAAATGTACCAATCGAATACAATGAAATTAAAATTGGGGACGAATGGTTTACGATCAATACAAGAAGATAAGCTCCGCAGACAATATAATAAGTGGTTGGGTTAGGATAGACTACGTTAGGTTAAGTTGGGTTAGGTTAGGTTAGGTAAAGAAAAGGGGAAATGTACCAGTCGAATACAATAAAATTAAAATTGGAGACGAATGGTTTACCATCAATACACGCAGATAAGCTCTGCAGAAAATATAATAAGTGGTTAGGTTAGGTTAAGTCAGGCTGATAACCTCTCACTTTCACTCTCAAACATAGGAAAATAAGCAAAGAAAAAGGACAATGAAACAAACAATAGGTTAGGTTAGATTGAAAGGCTAAGGACCGCATTATTAGGTTAGGTTAGGTTAGATAGAGAAAAGGAGTCAAATTTTCAGTTCTTTGTGTCAATGTTTAATTAATACCATTAAATTTTTAACGATTACTATTATAAAGTTAATATATTACATTTTAGTAGACTTACTGGCAATATTCAGATATTTTTATATTAATAACTGCCAATTTTCATACATTACAATAAATATTACTGGTAATTTTCATACATTTTCACTATTATTCTGACACTTTTCAAATGATTTCGCAGAATTTTGTATCCTGACTCATTATTTTTTAACATTTTCTTACAAAAGTATTAGCAATCATTAAATGTTATAACAGTTGGCATATTTAATTAGCATATTTAGGCTAAATTTGAAACGTACGACATTTTAGCAACGTTATTGGCAATTTTCAGACATTTTGACAAAAATTACTTGGAACTTTTGGCAGTTTTCTGTCTAGTTCAAGACAGCTAGTCTTCTAGTTTATTTTTGTACCCTGAATATCATAGATTTTCACAATTATTCCGATAACGTTCAGATGTTTTCGCAGAATCACTTACATTTTCAAGTGATTTTGTTATCCTGACTCATGATTTTTTTAACATTTTCTTACAAACTTATTAGCAATCATTCAAATTTACGACATTTAGCATATTTAATGTAATTTTTGCTAAATTTCAAATGTACGACATTTTAGCAACGTTACTGGCAATTTTCAGACATTTTGACAAAAATTACTGGCAACTTTCACATATTTTGGTCTAGTTTAAGACGTTTTTGTACCATGGATCACGATGTTAAAACATTTTCTTACACCATTAGCAATCTTCGGAAAATAGTTTCATATATACAACAATTTTGTAAAATTACGTCAATTTTGTGACATTTGGAAAATTATTGTTGAAAATGTTCAGACATTTTAACAATTATAACTGATATATTGAAGACGTTTTCGCAGAATTACTAACGATTTGGAGATATTTTGGTACCTTGGAATTTAGAAATATTTTCTGAAATAATATTTAGTAATTTTCGGATTATTTTGCAAAATTTAAAAATTAGGATATTTTATCAATGTTACTGGCATTCTCAGACAATTTTACAATTATTTCTGATGATTTTGAGATGCTTTGGATAATTATTACTGGCAATTTTCAAACAGTTTGATAATTATTTCTCAAATATCGATTACTTCTTAGCAGAATTGCTAACGATTTGAAGAGATCTTGACTTTTTTTTAAATGTCGGAAATTTTGGGATTGGTTTGCAAAATTTAGAATGCACGATATTTTAGCAAAATTACTGACAATTTTGAGACATTTTGACAATTATGACAGGAAACAGGAACGTTTTGCCAGAATTGCCAACGATTTGAAGAGAATTTAAGACAGCGGATTCTCGGAGAACTTGTTAAAAGTAATATTGAAAAAGCTAAATGTAGAAGTAAATGCAGGAAAGCTACTTATACCCAGTTGTATGATCGTGGATGATCTTTGATCGTGGTTCAGTTTCTAAAAATACCATTGTATTAACAATTGTATCCTAGGTAACTGAACCATGGTCAAGGTTGATCCACGATCGTACAACTGGGCCTAACGACCAGTTGTACGATCGTGGATGATCCTTGACCACGGTTCAGTTACCTAGGACACAATTGTTAATACAATGATATCCATAGAATGTGAACTACGATCAAAGATAATCCACGATCGTACAACTGGGTCTTAGGCCCAATTGTACCATCGTGGACAATCCTTGACCAAGGTTCAGTTACCTAGAAGACAATTGTTAATACAATGGTATCCTTAGAAAGTGAATCACGATCAAAGATAATCCACGATCTGTTATTGTTTTTCCTTTATTTCTCCTGACTGGCTTTTACATCCCTCTTCTTTTTCGTTTCCTTGTTTGAGTTCGTCCGTCCGTCTGTTCATGACTTATTCTTTTTCTGTCAGTACTACTAATTTTTTACTCATTTATTGTTTAGGCTGTTACTCTTCCCCTGTTCTAAGATTTTTTGAAATTAAAAAAAATCTGGTTCCCTCTGCTATCTTCTTCCATCTTCTCTCCAAACTTCTCCCAGGCCTTTACTTTGGCACTTTGTATTTCTTCTTTAGCTCTCTTTCGCTGTTTCTTGTATCTATCGTAGTCCTTTTCTGTTCCTGTCTGCAGGTACTGTTTCCATATTATTTTCTTCCTTGTTACTTCCTCTTTTATCTTCTTATTCCATTACTTTGTTTGCTTCTTCCCTGTCGCATGTTGTTCCGCACGCTACTTTCGCTGCTGTTCTTATCGCTTTTTTTTAACTTTTCCTATATTAATTCAACCTCTGTTTCTTGCATGTCAGTGTCCTTTTTGCATCCCCTTTCTACTAGTTTTTCATATACTTTCCGTACCTCCAGATTTTTTAGCTCGTGGGTTTTGATAGTTACTTTGTTTTTCACCTCTTTAAGGACTTTAAGGAACACGTGAAAATTATTTGCGACTTATTGAAGAAGCCTAAAATATCAATGGTGTGGATCAACATGTGAGCAGAAGAAAAGGACATGTTAAAGATGATTTAAATGTCTAAGAAGAGCTGAGGAAATTTATGAAACTTTTTTGGCAGTCACATTCGAGGGATTGATGGATTCCTAATTTGTATAGTCATAAATATATTGGAGCAATATTTGGTGCAATCAATTGGTAGTGGGTGCAAGAAACCATGAAGGTACCATCGTGTGTGGCCGAAAGATATACGAATATCAAGATTGCGACACCAGATAGAGTGGTAAGAGAGGCATGAAAGCATGCCATTCAAAGGAACGAAGTGTGGCAGTGAAATGTGGATATTATACGAAAGAACTGCGAAATGATCATGACTGGAGGTTGAAAGAAGAAGGAGAGAATGAAAGGTTAGTCGTGGAAGTAGAAGCAACTTTTGCAGAGATATAATTGCCAGGATTACAAACTTAGGTACAAAGAGGAATTGGCTTCTGATATATGAAGACCTACAGGTGCATCACACACTTTCAGAAATTTACTAAACTTTTTCATAACAAAGGATGCTGGCAAGAGTCAGGTATGAAAGGAAGCAAGAAGCTAGGACGAAAATTATGAATGGATTTAGGGTCGGTCAAATGTACGGTATACAAGTGGGAAGGATATGTGAGCATAGAGCAGTACGGTGTATAAAGGTGTAAATAGAAATAAATCAAATAATTCTATGGGTTTTCAGGGAGAGAGTGGAAGTATTGACATTTAAAAATGTGAAAGGTTTTGGTATTTTGTGCAGTTTCCAATGACAATAAAATTTTATCGTACCCATTCAACGCGAGAAACCTGCACTTTGTCTGTCTAGGCAGATAATAGTAGATATATTTCATTACGAGTCTGGAAATATGTTTTTTTCAGTGCGCGCGTGACATTTCCCATGCAAGTATATGCAAGGGAAGTCATGCAAGCACGGAAATCCCATTTCGGAACGTGTAATGAAAGATACGTTTTATTTTTATTATAATTTATTATTACTTTTTTCGGCGCACGGAAAAAAAAATCCGAGATTGGGAAAAGTTTTCCGTGCACTGCTCTGTCATTATTTAGCGCATGGAAAAAATTGGAGATCGGGAAAAGTTTTCCATGCGCTGTTCGGAAAATGTCACTTTTCAGTCAATACCAAAACGGATGAAAACACGGTATAATCAGATAAGTATAATAAAAAGTATTGTACCTGACTCTGAAACGTAAATAACATCGCCGTTGATGCAAATAATAATGTCAAATGTCAAACAACTATCAAAATAATATTGTAACTTCTTTAAATATTTGTGCGTTATTTAATTTGGGAATTTAGACGTTCAAATTGAGTTAAATATATCACATTTCTCAAAAATTTATAAATCTGATAATCTCTGTTTTCTTATAAGATTGATTTACGAACACCAACAAAAGAACTATGAGTAATGAGGATATTGATTGCACCTCTTTAGAAATTATATTTTCTAAAATATAACTCCACAACTAATAAAAACTTCAAATGCAAATAGAGTTATGCTCACATAAATCTAGTACAAAATATTTTATATCGCTATATAAAATTGCTATTGTAACCTAATTTCTTGTACTAGATTAATGTGAGCATGACTGTACTTAGTGGTAGTAAAGGCGAAAAAATATTGTATGCACCACGCCAGTAAATTGTCTTTATCGAACGAGTATGGAAATTGAGAGCCGAGGCAAAGCCGAGGCGAGCAACCAGACGAGTATGGTGGTAAGTGCCACTTTACTTGATTGGTACATAAATAGCTATTTTCTGAAAACAAACAAGAGACATCGGCGTTAATGTGAGACTACAACATTTTATTGTACGATTTTATGGAAATTGGGTCACCCACATAAAATAATACATTCCAAATGTCCATAACCTATTCTTATTATTAAGTTTGTACTGTTACAAATATTATTATCAAATCAAATTTATATAATTTCACAAAAAAACATAATGTGTAACCCCCAAGTTATTTTTTATTATCATTATAAACAATTAAACTTTAGTGCACTGTTACACATAACTATTAGTAAATATAGTATAGTATAATGACATTTAGTAAATGAGCTGTATGTTATTATTATTGTTGTTTTCTACTAATTAGAAAATCCTGAATAAAAACTGATAACCTGAGAGTTACTGTATAAGTAACATTGTAAATATAATTTTGTTTAAAACAACCTAATTTAGTTAGATTGTAAAAAAAAGATCACACCAAACATCGCCGTACAAGCAATTTGCTCCAAGGTAACAGCTTGACTTGCTTTCAAAAACTGTGGTAAAATTACTTCTTAATTATCAATATCCTTGAGATAGTACAGCTGATATGTTTGTAAATATTGCAAACAATATATGTAATTAATGTACACAAGTATGCCAATAAAAGGTAATTATATTCTATTGCTTATTTGACCTTAAATGCCATTTAATTTGTTATTATTACTTTGGTATCTTCTCATGGGCAATATGTTACAGTAAACCAAATTTATCGTATAGTCAGAAAAACGGGTATTTTCTGGAAATTTGTTTAATGCTAGTAGTTAAGGTGTGGGGGTTGAAGATCGCTCCCCGCAGAGATTTCGACAAAATTAATTTGCGGTTTTAAATGGCGATTTTAATCGGCGCGAGCAATTATAATAGAATGATTGCGGGAATTGCAAGTACTTTAATTTCAATTACAGGATTAAAATAGGATAATTACTGCAATTGTGGGTACTTTTATTACAATTACATAATTACAATAGGATAATTACTGCAATTGCGGGTACTTTAATTGCAATTACAGGATTACAATAGGATAATTATTCCATTGAAATCCTGTAATTGTCATGTACAATATTATAATTACTGCAATTGGGGCTACTTTAATTATAATTACAGGATTACAATAGAATAATTACTGTTATTGCGGGCACTTTAATTACAATTACAGGATTACAATAGGATAACTAATCTAATAGTTTACTATTCCTAAAGATAACTAATAGGATAACTATCCTATTGATATCGTGTAATTGTAATTAAAGTATTCTCAATTGCCCCAATCATCCTATTGCAATTGCTCGCGGTAAATAGAACGCCGATTAAAACCGCCAATTAAAACCGCAAATTAATTTAATCGAAGTCTCTGCGGGGGAGGGGGGATCTGGAACTCCCACAGCTTAACTACTGCTATTAAGTACCCAAAGAAATGAGTACTCGAATAAATGTGTATGTGTTTGCTGTGGTAATATGTATTTTACTAAATAGAATTAAGTTATTAAGGTAAGTTTTTTTTCTCTAACAAATTAATATCCGAGTACTCTCAAATTTAGCATGAACAGTCTACACCATATATCCGTTAAGAAAATGGAAAATACTATAAATACCTTATTGATAGTTTTCCCACAATATGCAACTGACAATATGGAAACTAACTTGAAACTTATGCCATTGCTCAATTACTATCGGAAATTTTCTTGTCAAAAATGATGTATAAAGTACTTTTACAGTTAGTATATCTATATACATGTATCTATATACATTACTCTATAACGATATATGAAAAACTAAAGATTCGCGTTTAACGAGTTGTTTTGCCACAATATCCAATTGAAAATTTAAGGGCTTCAACTTGTACTTCAATCATATCCTACGATTAAATTTATTTAATTTTTCTTTAGTTTTTTTCCATTTTCTTAAAAGGTAGAATGTGTAGACTATGCTCATGTAAATTTTGAGAGTATACGGATATTGACTAAATTTAAAAAAAAATCTAAATCAATATCCGAATACTCTGAAATATTACATGAGTAGAAAAGAGTAGAAAATGGGAAAAAACTAAAGAAAAATCAAACAAATACATGTTTTTTAAGAAAATGGGGAAGAAACTAAAAATACCCCATCGATAGTTTTCCCACAATTTGCTATTTAAAAATTTAAGTAATCCTCAAGAAGTTTTTTATTGTTAGCAGTAAATTTAGAGCAAAAAAATCATCATGATTATTACAACGTACTATTTGGTTATATGATATCGCGATTTTATTTTTTAAGAGAACCATGGGGAAGAAACTAAAAATACCTCATCGATAGTTTTCCCACAATTTGCAATTTAAAAATTTAAGTAATCCTCAAGAAGTTTTTTATTGTTAGCAGTAAATTTGGAGCAAAAAAATCATCATGATTATTACAACGTACTATTTGGTTATATGATATCGCGATTTTATTTTTTAAGAGAACCATAGTACTTACAGAGATGATTTTTAATGACGTATTTCTGGACCGATTTCTGGAATACTGACCTACACCATGGTAAACTTATTTCCTGCTCTAAGATAATATATTTATTACAAAACATCGATAAGTTTCAACACAACTGAATTTGCGTTTGAGCTACACACATTTATTTTTAATAGTAATCTGACATGCAATTGAGTCGCAACTTATGACATGATATGGAGCTAACCTTCGGCTGTATCATGAATATTTCAAATCATCATTTGCATGAAGATTTTACACAGAAAGTAATATGTAAACTTGTAATGATAGTTGACATCTATTCATCGACCTTCAATAACTATGGGATGGTATATTACTAACATACAGCAAAATCCCTAGACTAACCAACCTAACCTACAGACTAGGTACATCCATAGACTAACCAAAACCAACAAAAACTTTCAATGCATTGTTGTGAATGGGTTATATTGGATAATGCTAATGACATTTCTATGTGTAATAGCGGTTTTACACAGTCAAAGAAATTGATGAAGAAATTGATGAATTTATTCATGGATAAATTCGTGAATAAATTGAAAATGTGAAGGCGAATTACACAGTCAAATTTTTGCCAACTGTAAACTTGGAACGTCTGCACTGTTTATGTGTTGCCAACTTTCTCTGTGTATGTTTCTTCCCATCTTGTCTCTATGTGTGTATTCTCATTTAAATAAAAATGAAAGTAGGAAAAGTAACAAGAAAACGTTGTGTTGCCTTGTATGCATTAGCAGCAGCTGCATATGTATTACACCATGATTACACCATGTGCACATGTCATTATCCAGTAAGTTGGAATTAATTTAAAAACCGAAATGTAACTAGAATTCCCAAAAAAATTGCCGAAAACTTCAATCTTTCTAAACTACAAGCAACAATAACTTCTTGGTTACAAAATTCATCAATTTCTTTGACCGTCAAAAATAGGCATAACTATTAACATAAACTAGTATAGTTATTGACAATACAATAAAATCCCTAGACTAACCAAACTAACCTAGCCAAAGCCAATAAAAACTTTCAATTCAATGCTATGAACAGGGTTATGTGAATAGGTTATATAAGATAATTCCAGTGGCATTTCTATGTGTAACTTTTAACATAACCTAGTATAGTTATGGACTATTTAAATATTAGAATAATACATATAATTCGGAATTTTCGTATTAAATAATAGCCTTATAGTTATTTTCTTATTTCACAGTTGGTAAGGATGCTAGAATGCGACAGCAAATGAGGGGTCCAGTACAAGAACTAGGTATCTTCATTTCTTTGTGAATTTCTGTGATACATGTGGAGGTATAATTTAGGAAATAGTACATCGTTCTGTGAATCTGATCATCGTTCTAAGAAAAAAAATTAAAAGATATATATATATATATATATATATATATATATATATTCTGTGATGGTATTTGTATTATTTATTTAGATTAATTAGAATAGATTTATTGTTATTATCATATAGGTTTTAGATAGAATAATAATCTTTAGGGCACAAGCTACCAAAAATTATTGTAAATATTGTAAATGTGAATATGAACAAGTATGCACAAATATACAAAGCAATCCACGGATGGAGGTTGTTGATCGGTTACCACGGGTGACAGGTGACTTCGTGCATAGACGCTTGGGGAATGGAAAAAAAAAGTCGAAACTAATCAACAAGGAGATTGACGAGTGGGAGAGACGCGTGTGGATCGCGGGTGGAGATGTTGCGATACTAATACGAATACATTACAAAATATTAACGGGGTTTCAACGATTGGACATAGGACTGGAAGAAGACAGTCAACCAGGAGAGGAGTTCAACAAGATAGGAGCCGTGACGGAGATATTCAAAAATCAGGACTTCAAGCCGCTCAACTTCGCACACAAAAGTAGCTGTTTACTTTTGTGGGAATCAACAAAGGATCAAAAGGAGAACGCAGGGACAAGAGGACGAATTAATCAAGGAACCACAAGAAGAAAACTGCAAGTAGAAAGTTTGCGTAAAGTGCAAGAGTCATATTATCACATAAGTTGGCTTGTGTATATAGGATTTAGTTTGTTAATGTTGGCCATAGTTTATTATTTATTTAATAGTTTTGTTTTCTATTGTTTTTGATTTGTTTGTTTAGTTCAGTTTATATTAGACGTTTTAATATTTTTGGTTATTTTCAATTCATTAAAGTATTTGAACAAAACTCTATTTAGTTATGATTGAACCTACTATTGAACCTTAGATAAGAGAAAGAACAAAAAGTTACAAAAGAAGTAAATGCTTAAATATTCAACACTAATAAAATAGGCAGTAAACAAAAACGTAACATTTGGCAGCCAACGTGGGGCAATACAAAAACGTAACAATATATATATATATTAATAGAAGGTAAGATTATAAATAAAATACATTATATATATATATATATATATATATATATATATATATATATATATATATTAATAGAAGGTAAGATTATAAATAAAATAGATTACTTTGTTAGTATCACATAAAATTATTTTTTGATTTGTTCTAGTTTCGACTACTTCAGTAATCATTATCAAACAGAGTATCAAGTACTGTTACTTAAGTAAGATACTTAAGTAGTCGAAACTAGTAACAAATCAATAAATAATTTTATGTGATACTACCAAAGTAATGTGTTTTATTTATAATTAATAAAATATATCACAAAATAGACGCCACCACCATTTAAAATATTAGAAGGTAAGATTATAAAAATATTTTTTTGGTCTCCTGTAAAGTAATTATGGAGTTTTTTCACTGGCTGCACTGGCAAATTTTGGCACAACTTGATTATTTTGAACATGAATTGTATTTTGCATTAATATAATGGAATCTTGATGCAAATAAATTCACGATGATGTAGGTCAGTATTCCAGAAAGGCATCATTAGAATTGCATCTCAATAAGTGCACTAGTTTTGGGAAAAAAAAAATGTAAAATGCGCTAGCACGATACAATCAAACATTACCCAAAATTTGCACAGAATTAGTAATAATAATATCAGGATATAATAAATGAAAATTAATTCAAGTTATGCGTTTTCTTTGTTTCATTATTTTTACGTGATTAATCGATTCCTCTGGTACTTCATTGTAAATATACCCTGCCAAGTGGCCGAAAGGCATAATTTCTACAAAAAAATCTATACTGTAGGTTAAGCATGGGAGATGGAGCGTGAAAGAATAACAAGACAATTTCCGGGTTTTTTTCTACAGTAACTGCTCACATGATAAATGATACATCCAACTTCCTTGTATTAATATTTAGTGATTTACAGCCTCCAGTGTCAGCGATCTTGGGTTCACTGCTCGCTGAACCGTGGGGTTTTTGTCAAGCATAATCTCGAAATTATCGTTGGAATCGCTGCCAATTACTTATTCATGCAGACCGTTTTATGCAAAATTCGGGAAACGGCGGAAAAGCTGCGAGACTCGAAACGTTATTTATTTTTTTTATTCTCTCGTAATTTACGACCACCCCAGCGACGGGAAATGCGCAAACGTTGGCGTTTTCTGCGGGTTCGAGGGGGTGATTATGCGGCCACAGAAATGCAAATGAATTTTTCCGCGGGGCCAAATGTTGCAGCGGTTGTTTTACGGGCGCCGCAATTAAGGGGGCCTCGTGCACGTCGGCTGTGACGTCGCGACGCCCGAGGCGCCTGTGGCTGTCCGACGCGCCGGGCGTCCCCGTGACCGAATTCCGCGTGCCGCGATGATTAATCGCCGCGATTAAGTCTCCGCGTAATTAAGAGCGGTCGGTAATTAATAACACGCTCGCGTGAATTTTTGCAAAAAATAAAAGGGGGATTGCATAGAATATTTAGTAGTATTTATTGGGGCGTCCGCAAAACTCATAGCCCTATCCTCGTTCCAATTAAAGAAAGCCATACTCATGTGTTACCCATGCCACACATGCCTATGTGTAAATTTTTGCTATAGCTAGTTTTGGCTTTCAAGTTTTGGTCGCCTAATTTAGTGGTAAATAGCCATCCAGAGCTCACTGTACGATTTGCTAGTAATATAAAACGCAGTAGAGCATCTATAAATGATGAAATATTAACGGATTACATCTCAAATTTGGGGGAAGTTGTGAAGAAGTGCCACCAGAGAACATTTGGAACTGTGATGAGTCGAATCTGAGAGATAACCCTGGCCAAAAAAAAGTGGTAACCAAACGTGGTTGTAAAAATCCTGAAAAGATTCGTAATTCATCCAAAACTAGCATTTCTATTATGTTTGCTGGTAGTGCTGCCGGACAACTCTTGCCTCCATATGTAGCTTACAAATCTTCTTGCATGTGGACAACCTAGACCGAGAATGGGCCCAAAGGCTGCCGTTATAGCAATAGTGCTAGTGGCTGGATCGATGCCAATAGCTTTTCAGACTGGTTTGAAAGCCTAATGTTACCAAAGTTAAAAAACTTCAAGGCAAGAAAGTTTTAATTTGCGACAACTTATCCTCCCATATATCAGTACATGTTCTAAGTCTATGCAGAGAGAATGATATATTTTTTGTATGCTTGCCACCAAACAGCACTCATTTAACACAACCGCTGGATGTGGCTTTTTTCGGCCATGAAAATTGCGTGGCGGAAAATATTAGCAAACTGGAAGGAGACTGCAGATGGAGCCAAAATCACAGATCTACAAAAACAACATTTTCTATTTCTCCTAAAATAAGTTATGGCTGTCTTAGAATCCAATGCTGCTGCAAATTTAATTTCGGGTTTCAGAAAACGTGGCATTTATCCAGTTAATGTTCAAGAGCTTTTGGCAATGATTCCACGGCCTCCAGGTGACAATAATGCTGTAGAACATTCATTTCTACAATCTTTAGAATCAAGAAGATTAGAATTAACCGAAACAAAAACCAGGAGGAAAAAGAAAATTACTGTTGCTGCTGGTAAGAGTATCGGGCTTGAAGTCCTTGATGATAATCAAGCTGGCGAAGAACCATAGACATCAGTGAAGAAATGTCGCAAAGCAATAAATGTGAATAGTGACTTGTCAAATGATGAAATATCTTTGAGGGATTCTTCCGAAGACGAGGATTTTGTGGGAAGTATATTAGGAGAAAACGCGGAGGATGATATAACTGAAATGGTCGGTTCTGGACAAAAGAGCATTAAAGACCTTCTTTCATTGCCGGATGTTGTCAAAGAAATAGGGGAATATGTTCTCTTCCAATATCAAGGTGAAATTTTTCCGGATTAAATTATATCATTTGATAAGAATAGAGCTACACTAAGTGCAATGGTGAAGTTCTTAAAAAACTGGAACTAGCCTGATAAATCAGACACTCTTCACTATGATTCGAATGATATTATGGGCAGAATTCAAGAGCCAAAAAAGGTCTTGAATCAGGGATTATTTTCTGTTCCAGTCTTAGACAGACTGTGGGGTAGATAAAGGATAAGATGTGCTTCAGATAAATGTTTCAAACTTACTTTGAGTTATTTTAGTACCTATTGCAAAGGTTTTCATTAATAAGTTTATATCAATAATATGACAATGTATTTTTCCGACACGTATATTCCATACCTAGATAACCTACATACTATTTTGTGTGTGGTATATTTACGACCCATAATATAGTCTTACTCCAATACATGTTGTATTGGAGCCCTAAATTATTGGAGCAATAAATATTGGAGCCCTCATTGCCATAAACTAAATAATAATAATTTTAAAAAAAACATTTTTTTTTGCAAATTGAATCTCTAGTGTCCATTATCATACGTTGTTCTAGCAGTTTCTATATTATCAACATTTTATGGAAATGAAAAGGTAAGTTTTATAAGTACTATATAAAATTTCAGTTAAAAATTGAGCAAAGTAACCTCGTTTTACGGTAGTCTTTGACAAACCGATGATTTTTTTTTTAATTTTCCATGAAAACCTTGCTGACAACATAATTACCCTTTCTATACGTATATTTACATAATTATGTTAGTGTATTACCATATCTCTGGTAGGATTATTATTTCTTTCGTTTGCAAAGTGGTATATTATACATTAAGCAAAGAGTCTCGGTTCTACATATTTTGTAATGCAATTTATTAGTTTAATAACCCTAAGTACATTATTGTGTTCGTAGTGTCAGGCCGATAATTTGAGTGGTGAAAAGGGACGTGATTAAGAGCAAGTTTAATACGTCATTAATACAAGACGAACTCTTAAATCATATTTATTATAATAATACATTAATTATTATACGTTAATGGCTAGGGCACCTAGGTTGGCTTGGACGTGTCAAGGCTTGGCGGGAGCGCCACGATTCTGTAACGAAGAGAAGATATTCCTGAGCCAAAGCTCAGTAAGCACCCTTCCAAAGAAGTGATGGATATACACATGCACATATACATATACCTATACATATACACATATATATACTGCATATTACGAATGCTCCCCAGAGACTACTCAAACTCACCGCTGGGGACGGAACCTATGCCCGGCCAGGGGTAAGAGATGAGGATCGTCCCCAACCTCCCCCTGGACACATTTCTGCAATCATATATATATATCTATTGAGACTGCATATTACGAATGCTCCCCAGGGACTACTCAAACTCACCGCTGGGGACGGAACCTATGCCCGGCCAGGGGTAAGAGATGAGGATCGTCCCCAACCTCCCCCTGGACACATTTCTGCAATCATATATATATCTATTGAGACTGCATATTACGAATGCTCCCCAGGGACTACTCAAACTCACCGCTGGGGACGGAATCTATGCCCGGCCAGGGGTAAGAGATGAGGATCGTCCCCAACCTCCCCCTGAACACATTCTGCAATCATATATATCTCTATTGAGACTTCCATATTACGAATGCTCCCCAGGGACTACTCAAACTCACCGCTGGGGACGGAATCTATGCCCGGCCAGGGGTAAGAGATGAGGATCGTCCCCAACCTCCCCCTGAACACATTCAATCGTATATATGTCTTTTGAGACTGCCATATAACGAATGCTCCTCAGGGACTACTCAAACTCACCCCTTGAGGACGGAACCTATGCCCGGCTACGGGTAAGAGATGAGGATCGGCCCCAACCTCCCCGTAGACACATCCCGCAACCATGTGCGATTCATAAATGTAGAGTTGGGGATCCCATATACGACGATGGCAAATAAGTCTCTCTACTTGTTAGTTTTTCTACCTTATTCTACCGTGCAATCTACGAAGGTGTACTTACATTATCTAATTCTGTGGGCGGCAGGCACTATATACTTTTATAACTACTACTTATCTTGCTAGATCAATGCGTACTAATGAATGACATAAGCGCCCGGTCTCCTACAGAGGCCCCTTCGTTCGTGCGAGGACGTACAGGCATGTGCTGACTTAAGTAAATAAACGTTACTGGAGCAAAGCGGGAAGATACAGGAAAATCGAAATTATTGACGCGTAACAGTAGAATTAAATTATCCAAAGGACACTTTTGAAAATAAGAGTGAGTTGCACTTACAAGGAAATGATGACACATCGATGATTTACTTAGCGCTCACGCAACAGTGATTTCCTAAAAGTGAGGTGAGTTGCGTTTTCTAGAATGTTATCGTTTATCAATGATTTGCGCGGTTTGGCATTGAATTATAGAATGCTCACTTGCAGATTACTGATATTTTACTTTCATTTTATATAATAGTGAATTTTTCTACATCATATGGCCTTCTTTCACAATTCAAACGCCATAGGTTCTGGGAATCTTCTTCTTGAAGTCATTTATCCTGCATATCTACTTGGATGCTTGTTGCCATTTATTTCTTGAACGTCTTCGTTTCCCTTCTTCTTTCATTTACACAGCAAAATGTAGAATTGTAATCAAGAACATTTTCTAAATCGACATTTTGGGCGGAAATATGCGATTTCGAGTCTTCTTATTCACAAGTGGCGTCTCTCTGACTATCTATCTTTTATTTATTTATAAATTTATATTTAACGTTTATTAATCTAACCTGCTCTGTTACAAAAGGTAGTTTACACAAAAGTTACAGGTAAGGTACAAAAGGTAAAGTTTTAAAGATCTTAATAAAATGCACAAAACTGCCCAAATGATTCTTAAGGGTGTTTTCGCAATCGCCCAAAAATGTAGTGTTTTCGTAATTCCAACAGATCACCGTTATTTCTGAACGGATTAGCTTTAAATTTGGTAAACATGTTACATACATAAACAGTACCAGGCTGTTTTTTTTAATATTGATTACATTTTCGAAAAAAAACGTAAAAGAGTAGCAAAATAAAAAATTAAAATATAATATTTCAAAATTGGGCTTGGTAGGACTCTAAGTCATCTGTGTAGCGGTAATGTACCAGAATCCTGCCGAATCCTTTGAATAAGTTCTCATCTTTGGGATCTAAGTCATAGATTAGATGGCCCCTCTATCTCTCTGTTACACATACATCCTGCGTCATCCTTGATTTTGACCCTAAATAAATAGGCTGCTAGATTACCATGAGCTGATAGAATCGTAGTTAATTTTGAGAAGATATGGAACTTCCATCACTATCATAGATTAGATAATATCTCTATCAATCTGTTACACACACATTCTACATCATCCTTGATTTTGACCCAAAAATTATATGCTCCTAGATTACCATAAGCCGATAGAATCGTAATTAATTCTGAGAAGATACGGAACTTCTATCACAGTCATAGATTAGATGGTCCCTCTATCCCTCTGTTACACACACATCCTGCATCATCCTTGAATTTGATCCTAAAATTATAGGCTGCTAGATTACTATGAGCTGATAGAATCGTAGTTAATTCTGGGAAGATATGGAACTTTTATCACAGTCATAGATTAGATGGTCCCTCTATCCATCTGTTACTTACACATCCTGCATCATCCTTGATTTTGACCCTAAATTTATAGGCTGCTAAATTACCATGAGCTGCTAGAATCTTAGATAATTCTGGGAAGATATGAAACTTCTATCATAATCATAGATTAGATGGTCCCTCTATCCGTCTGTTATACATACATTCTGCATCATCCTTGATTTTGACCATAAATTTATAGGCTGCTAGATTACCATGAGTTGATAGAATTGTAGTTAATTCTGGGAAGATGTGGAATTTCTATCACAGTCAGAGATTAGATGGTCCTTCTATCCTTCTGTTACACACACATCCTGCATCATCTTTGATTTTGACCCCATATTTATAGGCTGCTAGATTACTATGAGCTGATAGAATCGTAGTTAATTCTGGGAAGATATGGAACTTCTATCACAGTCATAGATTAGATGGTCCCTCTATCCCTCTGTTACACACACATCCTGCATCATCCTTGATTTTGACCCTAAATTTATAGGCTGCTAGATTACCATGAGCTGACAGAATCGTAGTTATTTCTGGGAAGATATGGAACTTTGTATCAATTGTGTGTTTACAAGTCTGGAGTTGTGATCTTGTTATAGAACGGTTTGTTGATTCTTCCTGCCATTCTGGATTCTGGATATACTTTGGAGCTTAGATTACCATGGGCTGATAGAATCGTACTTACTTCTGGGAAGATATGGAACTTTGTATCAATTGTGTGTTTAAAACTATGGAGTTGTGATCTCGTTATAAAACCATTTGTTGATTCTTCTTGCCATTCTGGATTCTGGATATACTTTGGAGCTTTGATTACCATGGGCTGATAAAATCGTAGTTACTTCTGGGGAGATATGGAACTTTGTATCAATTGTGTGTTTAAAAGTCTGGAGTTGTGATCTCGTTATGGAACCGATTGTTGATTCTTCCTGCCATTATGGATTGTGGATATTCTTTTGGGGGTGACTTATTGGTCAGAGTACTTAGGCCGCATTAAGCCCATTGTTACTGTCATTTTCCTGCCCTTTGAATTTTGCATCGAGGATAATTTGACTCTTCGGTTTTCTCTTGTAGATGGTCTGCATTTCTATGTTTGCTACTGCAAGTTTAGATAATTCGTCAGCTTTTTCGTTTTCGGTTATACCACTGTAGCCATTGATCCTACCAACGTGAATTTACCATTGTTTTACTTCCATAATTGTTAGTTTCTGGCGGATTTCTTCTATCAAATGATCCTGATTTAATAAGTTTTGTAACGATCCAATGGTTATTTTACTATCCGTGTAGATAGCTATTGATTTATTTACTATGGTGTTCTCAAAGTCCAGTCTATCTGGCTGTTTATCTGTATGTCTAAATGATTGTATGTATATCCTCTTTTAACAGCAATTTCTTGCATTTCTCTACATTCGAGCTTTAGGATAGCTTTTTATACTATGTATATCCATATATTCGTATATCCTATATTCCGATATCCGATATTCCTATATCTTATTCCTATATCATATATTCCTATATCCTATATTCCTATATCCTATATTCCTAAATCATATATTCTTATATCCCATATTTCCTATATCCTATATATTCCTATATACTATATTCCTATATCCTATATTCATATATCTTATATATTCCTACATTCTATATTCCTACATCCTATATTCCTATATCCTATATTCATATATCCTATATATTCCTACATCTTATATTCCTGTATCCTATATCCCATATATTCCTACATGCTATATTCCTATATCCAATATTCCTATATCGTATATTCCTATACTCTATTTTTCTATATCCTATGTTACTATATTTTATATTCTAGCAAAGGTCTTGGGTAATGCGAATATATTTTCCATCTATTCTCAACTGTTGTAGATCTTCGATCAACTCTTCGTGTCGTAACGTCGAATGTTTTTTGGTAGTTTATAGCGTACATGTAGACATCATTTTGATGGTCTCACCATTTTGTACGAGGGTTTTAGACACCAAATCTGCTTCTCGTATTCGTAGACCATTGCGGAACCCAAAATATTCTCCATTTTGAATGTATTGTTTATTCAATTTTTAATAATTTTCTGAAATAATTTTAGGGAATGTCCATTAGGATATGGCTGTGATCATTGACACTAGCGAAGTGAATTGACCATTGTTTTTCTTCTATAATTGTTAGTTTCTGGCGGATTTCTTCTATCAAATGATCATGATTTCTTAGATTTTGTAACGATCCAATGGTTATTTTACTATCCGTGTAGATAGTCATTGATTTACGTACTATGTTGTTCTCCAAGTCCAAACTATCTAGCTATTTACCTGTCTGTATGTGTCTTCTCTTTTGACTGCATTTTCTTGCATTTCTTTACCCACGCGTTTTAGGATAGCTTTATATCCTATATTCCTATATCATATATTCCTATATGCTATATTCTTATATCCTTTATTTCTATATCCTATATTTATATATCCTATATTCGTATATCCTATATTCCTATACTCCCATACTCCACATTCGTTGCTAAAAAAGTGTGCAACTTCACTCGGATCACTGGTGACTTCACCATTGTCATTAGTTATCTTCTTGAGTATTTGCGATTTGTGGCTATTACGTGCTATATTGTAATTTATTATTTGCCAGATTATTTTAGGCCTGGATAAAGAGTTATGTATTTCGTTTTTGCACGATTGGTTATTTTTACCAGTTTACCATGGCTATTTCCATGACAGTAAGTTGTTGTTACTGCTGGCTACGTCTAAGAAAACGGTAAGTAATTTACTTATGGTTGTGAACGGTACCTGCTTTGATGGCTTGTTTTACCATCGGGGTGTCGAGGTTTATGTGTAGCCTTTTATTGCTTATGTACCATGGAGCGTCTACGATTGTCCACAGCGTTTTGGATTGGAACCTCTGCAGGATTTACACATTTGAATTTGCAGTTGAGCCCCATAATTGGAGGCCGTATTCCCATTTCGGTTTGATGATACATTTATATATTAGTAGTTTGTTCGATATAGAGAGTTTGGATTTTCTGTTTATTAGCCAATATAGTTTCCGGAATTGCAGTCCGAGAGCCAGTCGTTTGTTGTAGATGTGCTTTTTCCAAGTTAGCCGGCGGTCCTGGATGATTCCCAGGTATTTGGCCTCCTCGGCTTAAAGGATTTGGGTGCCATTTAGTATGACTGGTGGACATGTGTCCTTGCTTGTGGCAAATGTTACCTGGATAGTTTTTGCTTCATTGGCCTTAATTCTCTAGTCTCTTAGCCACTCTTCAATATTGGTTAGGCTGCTCTACAGTTTGTATGAGTCTATTTTGGGGTCACGGTCTGTTAAACCATAAATGGCAAAAATGACCAATGTGCGTTTGCAAAAATAGCTGTGTCATCCGCAAAGGTTCCTGTAGGTATACCTGCCGTTTCAGGTAGATCTGCGGTGAATATTAGGTACAGAATCGGTCATAGCACGCTCCCCTGTGGGACGCTAGCTTGGATTTCTTGCAGT
The DNA here is from genome assembly GCA_951805005.1 of Othius punctulatus. Taxonomy (NCBI): domain Eukaryota; kingdom Metazoa; phylum Arthropoda; class Insecta; order Coleoptera; family Staphylinidae; genus Othius; species Othius punctulatus. The sequence continues at coordinate 103,506,874 of OX638139.1, read as the reverse complement.
TTGGAAGACCCATCACCATGTTTCACAAAGAAATGTCGGTTTTTAAGATATGATTTGATGAATATAAAGAAGTTTAATGGCAGAGAAGTTCTGATTTTGTAGAGTAAACCGTCATGCAATATCGTCGTGCAGAATTCTTTCTGTTCAAAGGCTAATGATATTTTGTCTACCTGTCTGTGGACTTGTTCAATAGTACTATGTTTGCGTCTGAACCCAAATTGGTGGTTCGGGATTAGAATGTTGCTGCTAATATGAGGTTCCAGCCTGTTTAGGAATAGAATTTCCATCACCTTCGATAGAATTGGGAGGAGGCTAATAGGGCGGTAAGATTTTACCTCTTCAGCCTCTTTTCCTGGCTTGAGTGTCATGATGATTTCAGCTACCTTCCATTGCGGAGGGACACATCCTCTGCTTAGAATGGCGTTATACAGCTGAATCAGAAAGGTGGTACCTTCATCTGGTAACTCCTTCAAGAGCTTAGCTGTGATTAGATCATACCCTGGGGCCTTATTTTGGTCTAGTTTCTGTATAATGCCACTGACTTTGTTTTTAGTGACTGTTTTTAGGGGAGGATCCAGTTGATATATTTGGCGTGAATGATGCGTGAGACATCGCCAGATTTGGTTGTACCTTCGTCTGGGTTCGGAGCAAAAACTGATTTTAGATGATCTGCAAACACTTCGGCCTTTTCCATGTCTTCCCTAGCCCATGAGCTGTCATTTTACGTATTGGGGGTTGGAATAATATAGGCTGTTTGAGCCTCTTGGTCGCCTTCCAAAGGGCGTAATCTGTCGATGCAGGCGCATCTATGTATTTTGGGTACCCGTGTACTGATTCGTTACGCTCTATGTTGAGGAGTAGCTTCAGTTCAGCTGTGAGGGTTTTTAGTCGTTTTTTTGTCACCATGGTACCTTGTTTGCTGCTATCTTTTCCTGGCTCTCCGTTCTTCTGCTAGCTAGGTCCTTATGGGCTGTGAGTGAAGACAGTCTTCTTCCGGTTTAGGGGAGTTTATTCTCGGGGCCATAGCATAGGCATAAGCATATGCCTATGCTTTTTAATATATACAGCGAATATGTGATGCGAAAGGTCTTAGAGGATTGGGAAGGAGGGGTCGCAGTAGGGGGAAGGCGTATAAGCAACTTAAGATACGCAGACGACACACTCATTATTGCATCGAATCAATTGGAGCTAGAAGCTATCATGGCAAAAGTTACAAATATAAGTAACCATTATGGGCTTAAACTTAACCACTCAAAAACCCAAGTCATGATAGTCGATCGAGCTAATAACAACTCCACTCACATTCGGCAAGTGGCAGGTTTCGAGGTTGTTGATAAGTTCATTTACCTGGGATCAATCATTACCAATGGTGGAGGAAGCGAAGCCGAAATAAGACGTCGGCTAGCAATTGCCAGAACCGCAACAACTAAACTGAGCCGAGTGTGGAAAGATAGCGCAATATCAAAAGCGACTAAACTGAAATTGGCGCAAACACTAATCTTCCCAATCGCAACCTATGCAGCCGAAACCTGGACCATGAAGCAGGCTGACCGCAAAAAAGTCGACTCTTTTGAGATGTGGGTATACAGGAAGATGCTTAAAATACAATGGACCGAACACCGAACAAACGTATCAATCTTAAATGAACTACGAATTACTACCAGATTGTCCAAAAGAGTGAACCAAAAATACCTACAATACTTCGGCCACATATCAAGACGAACTGACGGAATGGAGAAGCTCATGGTGCAGGGAAAGGTTAACGGAAAAAGATCAAGAGGAAGGTCACCATCACGATGGATTGACCAAATGCAGCCGCTTGTTGGACAAGGTCTACATGGGGCCACGTCAATGGCACAGGATCGGGAGACATGGAGGCATACCGTGCAAAGGGCCACAACATAATGCCACCAAACCCTTCTTAGGGTAGCTGGACTGAGAAGAAGAAGATTCTCGGGGAGGCATCCCATGCTGAATTTTGCACACATTCATTAAAGTGCCCCACTGCTTCCGTAAGGTCAATTTCATTTTTTAACGGCAAGTTAATGTTTATGGTGGCAGCCACTAGCTCCTTAAACAGCACGCAGATAGTTTTTCGATCGTGCAGTCTACATGCTTTTACCCTTTTTGTGATTTGTTGGTTTAACATAATTCGGACTGGGGAGTAGTCAGATGACAAGGCATAACTTGGGGTACATTTTAGATACATGGGTGGTATTCCTTTACTGACGCAGAAGTCAAGATGATCGTGTTTTTTCCTAGGAACCGAGGGCCATCAAGTTGGTTTGCCAGTTCAGATTATGTTTAAATTAAGTTTTTCTGCCGCCACCCACAGTTGCCTCCCTTTTGGGTTTGTAGTTCTGGAACCCCAAGATGGGTGTTTGGCATTATAGTCTCCTCCTGCTATCAATGTATGTCCCATGTTTGTAAAGAGGGCCTCTTAATCAATTTTTGTGACTGTATGTCTGGGAGGGCTGTCTACTGCCGCTATTGTTATAGGATTTGACGAGTTTTCTATTATGACATTAGTAGCTTGTATTTTGTCAGTACAGTAGTGATTAGCCAGGTGGTGTTTAACGTTACTTCTAATTAATAGGGCGGTTACGCCATGTGCTGTCCCATCAGGGTGGTTTGTATGGTAGAAGTTGTATTTGGATATTCTGAAGTAACTTTTGTTTGTGAAGTGAGTTTCAGATAATAGTAATATATCAATTTGGTTTGATTCTATAAATACTTTCACCTCTAGGGTTAAATTAACTAAACTTCCAATAAACATAAACTTAATAATCGAAAAAAATTCCAAACAGTTTTATTCATCACACTAAAGACAACTGACCATCCAATTTGCACTTTTTTTTAATTCCTTTCCTAAATATTCAAACCGCTTTAAGGCTGGGTGTGTCGTGATTTTTTTAGCCCGACAAGTGTGCCAAGGTGAAATAAATTCGAGAACCGCTGCTCTATACTATTCAGGTGTTATTTGTTGCACCCACCGAGGTTTCAAGTTCTGCTGATATTAATACTATTCCGTTGTTATTTGTTGCACCCACTGATGTTACAATGTGATTCGGCGTAGTGAACTTTGCGTTTCCATATTTTGGGTGTGCAATATCCAACAAAACCTTCAATCCTCGGACATGTGGTCTCTCTGGGCAGTTGTTTCTTTGTTTCCTTTAATGTCACTGTAGGATGTTTTGCAGAGATTTGCGAGTACATATGTCGTGTTTGTTCTTTGTAATAGCATCAACGTTTATGGCGATCATCATGTCAGATATGGGTATGATAAAAGACTATACCTGAAAGACTGAAGTCTAAAATACCAGCAAAACTCTGTGCTATTATATGTTGCATTTGTTTTTCTTTTTAGTTTGGTAAATATAATTTTCATTCAGTCAGCTGCCAAAAATATTGCCTGCATCAAGGGCGAGAAACAACGCATTTAATTAGTTAGAGTCTGTATATCAGGGGTTATTATCATGAAAGGGTTGGGATGCAGTGCAAATATTACATTACACGCGGATTTGCGTCCCACCTGTAAGTTTCCATCGTTCGAGTACTATGCAGTGCGCATTATATTGACCTCAGCGTCGCCGTAAACATATTTACCCCAGAAATTTATTCACTACGATAAAACGCAGTTTCCCGAGCAAGTAAACAGATTTTCGTGAAAATTGCCTGCCATGCGGAAAAGCAATTGGTGGCCCCGCCTGGGATGTAAATTTTCCGCGGAAGCTTTGCGGCACGCTCTTCTCTTTGCCGCACGGGGCGGCAGTATCTGCAATATTCACTGGGGGTGATTCGATTACGTCCGCCGCCCCCCGGGCCACAGACTGGGGGCTGCAGCGCCCCGTTTTCCGTTTCACGGCGAGAGCCGGCGTGTGCTGCAGGGGGGCAGCAGCTGTTCGTGTTCAATGAACTAGACGCCGTTGATCGATAGGGAGGCCGCGTCGCGACGCCTGGAGGGGGGCGGCCGAGATCCATTTTGCGTGGGCGGCCGTCTGGTGGATGTGTGTGGGTCTGGTGCAACGCGGGGGACTCCTCGTGGCGATCCAGCAAGTGGTCGCCGAACGACACGCCGTCGAAGTGCCGCCGGCCCGCGTCGCGACGCCCATCACTCCAGATTTTCCCGTTCGCAGGGCGGCCGTCCACAAGATGGCGGACCGCTTTCCCGGCCGCTTCGATCCAACATGGACGCTGCCCTTTTCCGGGAAATGCTCCCGTGCAGCGCCGAGCCGCCGCCGCGTGGACCGCCGCCGACGCCGCATGAGACGCGAACAAGTGGTCGCGCCCACGCCAATTTTCATTCTAAACTTCCGCCTCCATTCACGCTGGCCGCCTCCGTTCACCTTCGCATTATCATTTCGGGGACTTAACGCTACGCCCGGGGCGGTCTGGAAAACGACAGCAAAAAACAGCAGGCTGGGACGTAACGGGACTTGGGTCGATCACGCGCACCTTTTTTTAAACGTTGTACCTAATTGATGCCCATTATCATCCTATTCTATTTTCGTTTTACCTTTTCCAGCATTTTTTTAACGCAAAATTTAGTTGAAGGATCCCTACAAACCGCAGTTTTCTTCCAAGAGCAGATACTGTTGTAATGTGCTCCTTCTGGTCCGCCATGTGTTAGGGGTTTTGGGGTCACATAGATGCAAAATCGTAATCAATGTGTGTCTACTCATACATCTTTAATCACTGCTCCGTCGAATGGTCTAACCAGTTTTATCTTTTGGTAAGCTCCGATTCGATAATCTGAATTTCTACATCCTTCAGGCGTTCTTCGGTCATTGTAGACTAGAGCTTGTATATTTTTTTATTCTTTTCAACACGGAAAATGACCTTTCTGCAGAACAGTTGGATGCAGGCATCGTCAAAAAAAGTCTCAATGCTATGTCAACACAACGGTAGTTTGTTATCATGTAGCACTTCGCAAATACTTAAGTACCTATTGTTTTTGAACATGTTATGTTCCGTTCCTTTCAAAAATAAAAAAAAAGTATACACTCCAGGGGCGACATTAGGCTGTTTCAGAGAGCCCCCTCTGAAGGGGAGCTCTACCCAATCGAGTAGAATCAGCTTACATCCTCATAGTGTTTTCTCCACCGTTTTCTTGTTTTCTTGGCCATCAAACACCTATTGTTACTAACAATTGAACCAGCAAGTAGGTGGTAAATTTTTAATTTACCTAAACATGTATTATCATTATCCGTATTCAGCAGGATGTATAAAACAAAAGAAGCTTGCAAAGTACATAAATGGTTTCTGGACTATTTTTGGCTAGAATACAGCGTTCGGCAAAATTCAGCATTCTTCTTCCTGTACAAACTATTTTCAAAAAAAGTTTAGAGAACCAGTTTCAATTTCATTCTTCTCTAAAAATTGGACGAAAGCTTGAGAAAATATCAAATACATCGAGATTGTTAGTATCATAGAGTCGCTATGCAAAAATTGTCTCTTTTTAATAGCTCTCTCAAATATGATCACCGTAGAAGTTGTTTTATTACAAAACAAACACCAACTTTGTGTTTGTTTAGAGGCCATAATGAAAGGCCCAAAGTACAAATCGTGGAAACAGTTTTGAAGCAGTTTTTGAAGTTTTGAACAAAAATTTAACCATTTTTACAAAGTTATAATCCTCCCACGAATTGTGTATAGATGATGTGTGTATAGATGATCAAAATGGAATTGTAGAGATTACCGCTAATTGCTTATTGAATATGTTTGTAAAATAAACTATTCATGCATATTATTTTGCTGTTATGGCCGATGATAGTAGAACATAAGATAAATTAAGAATAATGGTAAATCATATTTATGCCATTAAGGCAGCTAAATTAACATATCCGATAATTTTAGAATATTTTAAAGAATATCTGATGCAACAGCAAAATGACTAGACGCGTTGCTGATTAAAAAATGTACCATTTTGTGTTTGTTCTTATATTTGAACAAATTCTTGAACTCGCTTCAGGTGGTCATCAATTGCTACAGAGTGAAAAGTTTGATTCATCTAAAGCTTCTCTTGGTATTAAAACTTTAATAATAACCTTTGAAACTCTGGGGGAAAATGAACAACACTTTGATAAATTACATAAAAATAAATTAAAAAAATTAAAGAGGAAGAAAATTGACTAAAGAAAGATATTTACTTCGGTAGACATCGACCAAGCAAGTCGTTTCCTTAAAAGCCGTTTTTAGTGTGGTGTTACAAAACTACTATATTTATTTGGAAATTGTTTGGTTATAATATCAAGTGCAAAAGAGCATTTTAAGGGTGATCTTTTTGAAACCAGCGACTCGGTTTTCAAACTCTGTTTGGAGTATTAACACACCTTTCATTTTAGTACTTCGCTATTCAAAATTCTTTTCGACTGTTTTCTAGCAGTTCGAAAAATGGTCGAGGTTTCTTTGGTCACTATGTTTGATCAGTTTCAGTTTAATCTCAAATGACTTTACATCTGAATACATATCATATATCAATTAGTTTTTCCCTGTATGCGTTTGTTGAGATGATTCAGTACGACTGTCAAATCCGTCAAAAATCACAGATTAGATCTTGGATTTTTGACGGATTTGACTGTCTGAAGTGGATTAACAATCCACTGATTGTTAGAAAGCTCGTGGACTGGCTTTCCTTTTATCTCCATTAAATTGCAAATTTCTTATATACCTTATATCCTTAGGTATATAACTATATACCTTTTCAACTTCAACTTGGCACTAATCACACTCAAGTTGGCATTAATCATTATCAGTTTTTTCTCGTGCATAAAAAATATGTAAAAATTGCGTTGATTAAAATTGATTATTACAAAAGTGCAGATTTGTTGTGACTATTATTATATAATTAAAAATGTGCAAATGTGGGAATCAATCCTGAGTTAATGAACTTAAAATTTGAAACAAAATCTTTGTAATTAAAAATAAAAGTTTTTATAGTTTTACTGTTTTCTAGTATATTTATTATATTGCTTTGTAAAATACAGATGTTGTGTACGTTTACTTTCCATTGGTTGTGGTAGTACGGAAATACTTTCAGCATTTTATAATTTGTCTTTATGTTCTGACTTTATTACCGACTGGTTTATTAAGGAAAATCTATAAAAATAAAAATTACGCCATTTGCACTATAAATATAAATCATGTTTGCATAATTTAAAATGATATGCAGCAATATTCTTGTTTTATGTGTGTGAATATTAACCTCGATACTAAATGCTTAGTGTCATGACAGATGTTGTTCAAAGTGTACATTTATTGCAAACATATTTCAAAGATATTTCGCCAATGTTTTATTTTTCAGATTTCTCAGTCACCGATTATAATTATGTACTTCGTATAACTTCCTACGTTGATTTATATGTAAATATAAATCGATTAATTAACAATTAAAAAGAATACGACTCCTCTGCAGATTTTTTATAATTAAACAGGATGGTTCCTAATTGAGGTAAAATATTCAAGGGGCGTACTCCTGTCAAAACAAGAAAACAACGTACGTGTCAAAATAAGAGAGAAAAAAAAAACGATAGGGCCCCAAATTTGCCAAGGGCCCCATGAAACCGTAACGCAAGTGGTCTAATAATTTTTCTAGATTTTATTGATATAATTTTTATCTTCGATTGCAGGAAGAAGATAAAAATTATATCAACAAAATCTAGAAAAATTGTTAGACCACTTGTGTTATGGTTTCATGGGGCCCTTGGAAAATTTGGGGCCCCCATGTACAGTTTGAAATATTTTTTTTATTGCATTAAATAATAATCAATATCAATTACAGTAATGAATATAATATCCGGATTTTTTTTTATTTAAACCAAATATAATATTCATTTGCCCCTCACCCCCTCGTGGGGGCAGATGGATCCTTTTATTGAATCATTTCAGCTTTATGTATAATATAATTGAATTCAAATATTTTATGCAGTACATACTACTGTTCAATGGAGACAATTAAAATCGTGCATGTATAGGTAGTGTTGCAGCCCAAGAAAAGTTCGGTCAAAAAGTAGGAAAAATTTCTGGAAAAGTTGGAAAAGTTCGCTAGTACATTGGAAAAGTTGGAAATGTTGGAAAAGCAGGAAATGTTGGCATTTTGGATTCCAGTCGTTCAAATAATATGTAATCATATGTCGTTTTTCGGCTGTATTGCCCATTCTCTCAACCTCCTTATTGAAGACATAATAAAGTTGGATAATATTCTCAGTTTAAAAAATCAAGCAGGAACAATTGCCACAAAAATCAAAGAAAAAAATATTAAGGTAGCTTTGAAGTTGCTAGTGAAAACCAGGTGGGCATCAGTGGAACGCTGCTTTAACAGTTTGATCAGCAACAGGTATTGTCTGCAAACTTTGGCGGTGAATGAACTAGTTGTCAAGTATCTTAAAAAAGATACGCAAACAATGCTATTGGATGATGACATTTTTTGGGTAATGCTTGAAAACACCAGAGATCTCCTAGAACACATTGGAAAATGGATGATCAAAATCGAAGAAGACTAGCCAAATGCTTCATTAGTTCCCGAAATATTTGCAAACCTGAAGCCAAATTTTGAGGAAAATAGGTACCTTTTCTTCACAGTAGTAAACCATGTCGCCATGATCAGCTTGCACATCTTCCTAAAACTTTTAGAACTGGTGGTGTGTTAGCCTTTTGTTGTCCTATAAAATGAACAGCAGATATGACGGTGATGATTTCCTTCCATGATAAAACCTTAATTTTCCATAGCCAACAATTTCATGATACCTTCATATCTTCAGTAAATACCGTATCAGCTTTTGTATATGTCTTGTAATTATCACTGACAAAAAGAACCATTTTTTTTAGGAGGTCAATTGTTCTGTTATTTCTAATAACGAATTACATCATTATAATTAATATTATAATTTAAAATCTAAATATTTCTACATTTAGGGGCATTTATATGCTTCTCACGTACTTCATTAACAATATTATTTTTAAACATTCAGGCAGTCTTTCTCAAACTGTCGTCATCATATTCCATGGCGTTTGTATACATTTAATATCAACATTTTAACACGATTTGAACGAATAATATAACTTTTTTTTGATAAAATACAATCAAATCTAAAATATAATTTACTGTCCTCGTGGTTCGAAAGTTTGCGTTTGTTTGTTATCAAATTGGGGCTTATCGGCTTGCCATAGTATGAGAATCACTGTTTGAATAAGAAATATTCTCATCGTTCCTTTGTACGATGGCGTATTGCGCATCAGGGCCCCGATTCGAATATCGGAACGTATGAACGAAGTGAGTTACTAGAATGATACTGAATATTGTACGCATACGACTGTCTGATTGTTATTTTGTTTTATTTATGGGTTTCTACTGGTCACGGATATCTTGTTGGAGCACTCCTCCAAAGAATTAAATGCTGAATTTTGCAGTCTACTGAATTGTAATTTATTAAAGTAGAGTGGAATGTACGATATTGCCCACGAAATGAAAAGTATAATTCTCAAAGTCTAATTTTCATGGGTAAAGAGTATTCCACATGAATCTAGTATTAAATTTTATCTAACATCGGGCCCTTTACTAGATTATTTAATTCTTATAATTGATAAATTATTTAATATTTAGCACAGCTTCATCTGTCCAGTTATTCTGTTAGTTCATTGAACATAAAAAATGGTAACAATAGTATACATAATAGTTAATTGAATCGTATTACATGCGGGCTGTGATCGGGGGCAGTTATGATTATTGGTATTTTTACCTATTATTTGTAATAGGTCCTAATCCCATAACTACCGACTGGGCATAAGTCCGTCCTTCAGGGTGATTGTGATGCGGGCTGTGATCGAGGGCAGTTATGATTAATGGTATTTTTACCTACTATTTGTAATAGGGCCTAATCTCATAACTCCCGACCGGGCATATGTCCGTCTTTCAGGGTGATTGTCAGTAATCCTGAGGAGCATTCATTACATTACAGTCTCCATTTATTCGCCCTTTTGGGAGGTACTTACTGAGCTAAAGCTCACGAGTCATTTTCTTTGTTACATAACCGAGGTGCTACATCCAAGCCATAGCACGCCTACCGAGGTGCCCCGGCCCGTTGATTTATTAATATATTACGTAAGCTATAAATTAAAAAAAATAAGCAATAGTCTTGTATTAAAGGGGTATTAAACTTATTTTTAATCACGTCCCTTTTACCACCAACATAATCAGCTTGACATATCATATAAATTTCAATATTATTTTGATTAAATAACTTTATTCCTCGTTGCTAATAATATTTATAAACGTTCCAACATTGTTAATCTGTTTGTGAGTACCAAATTATTCTCTCACTCTGTGTTTAATAGAGAACATTACATATTTAAAATCACCATACTCTAATTCTTTAACGTTGTTGGATAAAAAAATGTTCTTCTTCGTAAGTGATCTTTTATGACATTTCCTATAAAGTATTACACACACCACACTAAATTAAGCACAATAAATTGAACATCTAATTTAATTAAAGATGGAAAGTTTAATTGAAAAGAAAGTGAACATTACATATTTAAAATCGCCATAGTGACACTCTAATTATTTAACGATGTTAGATCAAAAATGTTCTTCCTTGTACGTGATCTTATATGGCATTTCCTATAAAGTATTACGCATACCGTCACACTAAATCAAGAAAAATAAATTTAACATCAAATTTAATTGAAGATGGAAAGTTTAACTGAAAAGAAAGGGAAAATTACATATTTCAAATCACCATAGTGATACTCTAGGTAAAGAACTACAGGGAATAGAAGAAAATAGCAAGGACAACAGGAAGCTATACGAATATATCAAACGACAGAACAACAAAAGTAGGTCTGCCACCAAAATCAGGAAGAAAGAATGGGAAGAACATTTCACGAAAATATACCTGGAAACACAAACAGAGGACGAGGTAGCAGTAATCAGTGCGGAAGACGAAGAACCACCCAACTACGAAGAACTCACGCAGACGATAAAAAAGCTAAAACTACACAAAACAGCAGGGCCGGACGAAATAAACAACGAACTGATAAAGAAGGGAGGAGCAGTACTAACGGAGAGAATATACAGTCTAATTAACAAAGTATGGAAAGAAGAGAAAATGCCCTCGGAATGGAAGAACGGACAAATAACACCAATACACAAAAGGAGACACAACGAAATGTGAGAACTATAGGCCTATAATGCTACTAAATACCACGTACAAAATACTAACAGAACTAATAAGGAACAGACTAACACAGCACACGGAAGCCAAGATTGGCCCATACCAGAACGGGTTCAGAAGAGGAAAATCAACAATAGACGCCATACACGTATTGACACAAATAATAGAAAAATGCCACGAGTACGGAATGGAGCTACATATCCTATTTATAGATTTCAAACAAGCGTTTGACTGCGTAATAAGAGAGTAACTGGTAAAGGAAATGGTGGAAATGGGAATACCGAACAAGCTGATAAATCTAACAAAAATGACAATGAACAACTCAACGGCAGAGATCGTCACAAGAGACGGTAAAACAAATAAAGTAAACATAGGGAAACGAGTAAGACAGGGAGACGGGCTATCAACAGTGCTTTTTAACATTATGTTAGAAGCAAAGTGGGAAACAACAAATCACTAGTACAGAACGAAACACAGATAATTGGCTACGCAGATGACCTCGCACTAGTAAAAAGTAAAAAGAGCCTAGACAAAACTATGGCTACAATTATCAAGGAGGCACATCTAAGAGGACTAAGCATCAATGAGGAGAAAACAAAATATATGCACAGTGCACGTACGCATGAAGAAAACAAACCAGCAAAGATACAAATAGCACAGTACACATTCCAACGAGTAAACAGCTACAAATATCTAGGAGTCACAGTAAGTGGAAGCAACGACAGATCTATCGAAATCAGTGAAAGAATAAAGGCAGGGAAAATGGCCTTCTGAAAATACCAGAAGCTGCTTAAAGATAAAAACCTCAGCACGAAAACGAAAATAAAAATCTACAAAACCAACATAAGAACAGTAACAACATACGCAGCAGAGACAATGTGCCTGACCAAAAGAGACGAAGAAAGATTGAGAATACTGGAAAGAAGAATTATAAGAAGATCACTGGGCCCTAAGAAAATACAAGGCCAAGAGCACAGACCACTAAGAAACGAAGAAATAAAAAGTATTCTAGAAGAGGAAGATATAGTAAAGTTCAAAAAAGCACGGAGGCTCAGCTGGTATGGTCACATACAAAGGAGCCAAGACCCCATACTGAAGAAAATCACGAGCTGGAAACCACCACTCAGCAGATCAAGAGGAAGACCGAAGATAAGATGGCAGGACCAAATGCATGAAGATTTGCGAATAATGAAAGTCACAGAATGGAAGAAGAAGGTGCAAGAGAGAAAGGAATGGAAGAAAATAATACAAGAAACAAAAACTCACAAGAACCTATGAAGGAAAAATAGAAAATGTGGACTGATCCACCGCAAAAATAAGGATCAAAAGAGCTCCAGGAAAGGAGCGGCTAATACTCCGCTAGGAGTCTAAGGCCATATATATATATATATATATATATATATATATATATATATATATATATATATATATATATATATATAGTGATACTCTAATTGTTAATGATGTTTGATTAAAATAGTTCTTCCTCATACGTCATCTTTTATGGCATTCCCTATAAAGTATTACACACATCGCCAGAGCAACACTAAATCAAGCAAAATAAATGTAAAATATTATTTTATTGAACGTGTAAAGTCTCAAAGATGCTAAATGTCAATTTGAACTGCAAATAACAAATAGTTTTGAAATAGGAAAAAAAAAACACACAGAGGTTACTTTGTTAGTACCACTTAGGTTTATTTAATAGTGACTATAGTTTTGACACCTTAACGGGTCATTATTAAACTTACAATGTAATGCATTGTAAGTTTGATGGCCTAATGACCTAATGACCATCTGAATGATGTTTATTTAATAGTGATTATACATAGTTTCGACACCTTAACGGGGCATTATCAAACTTACAATGCATTACACTGCAAGTTTGATAATGACCCGTTAAGGTATCGAAACTATCGTCACTATTAAATAAACCAAAGTAATACCTAAGTGAAATGAACCTTAAACAAAGTAACCTGTGTGTGTTTTTTTACCTATTTCACAATGTAGCACAAAGTAGAGCTGTCAAGTGTTACTCATCTAAATAGTTTTGAACAACAACATTTAATTCCTTGCTTTTCAACAATTAAATTAGGGAACACATATTGACGCAGTTGAAAATTCATCCATCTGGAAATTATGCAACAAAGTGGTAACATGTAAAGTCAACTGCAGTTCCACTCTTTGATCTACATCGATGAAAATCTCCAAGTTTAATGTAAGCACGTCAAAGCTGGGATTAAATCGACAAGATTACAAACTCAAAAACAATTATCTGAATAAAACCTACAACTAAATAAAACAAGATAGTATTTAGCACATTCGTGAAGCAATGCCATTTACTTTTGCCAAATATTGCTACCGTTCTTTTTGACTGTTTGTTCAAAATTGTATAGTTAATAATATTCTGTGAAAATCTGAATTTGTGATTTTGGGTTTTTCAGATATGTATTGGATTTTGTATTTTATACTTTTATATTTTATACCTTTGTACCTATTTTATGATATGTGTAAGTTAAAACGATAGATATATGTGTAAGACTTATTTGTCAATAGTACCAATAAAACAGAACTCATGCATAGGAGTGGAAATGCGTGATTTTTTCTTGCGCTAAAGTTGCGCTAAAGATAAAAATTTCAATGCAAACTTGATGTCAAAAATTGTATAGTTAATAATATTTCGTGAAAATCTACATAAAAACTCATGTCCACTCCTGGAAATGTGTGATTTAATCCACCCCTAGTTGAGCAAAATATAAAAATTCCAATGCAAATATTTGTCTTATTCAGACTATAAAGCGGAAGTGGAAGATCATACGGAATGTAATTTTAGTTTCCTCGTAATCGTAATTCTTAGTTAGTGTGAATTTAATCACATAATAAATTTTGCCAAAATTTGGCACCAGTTGCATTTATTTTAAATTTGTGTTTACTTTTCCAGATAACCAACACAAATCATTTTTTGAAGACTTCTCAAAAGCATCAACTTACTTAAAAGAATTACACGCTTTGGTGTCTCCTCGTTGACATTATTACGTACATAAAATGTAGTATGGGTGTGCCATAGAATTTATCAAAAACGGGTCAAAAATATCAAAACTTTTTGATTGATTTTTGATATTTAACAGTTTTGCTTAGTTTTTGGTTATCAAAAATGGCCCGAAAATATCAAAACTTTTTGAATACATAATTATAAGATTTTCTTTTGTCTTTTTAAGAATATTTTCTAAATTCTGATAGTTGCCCAAAATTTTATGACAGTTGCATGAGTTATATATAATTGAAAACTGCATACATTTTGCTGGAATAAATGTTCATAAGATATTTTACCTATTGTCATGGTAGTTTACAGATAACAATTTAATATTTTGTCCAAAATTACGTGTTTTAAGACAAAATCTAGATTTGATGAAATTTGGAGTATATAGTGTGAGTCGAGAGGAACGGACCAAACTCCAGGAGTGTAATATACACGTGAAAATAATTTTAAAAAATCATATGTTGTTATCCGATCTTCATTTGTTTTCAAATTATAGTTTCAAATCTTGAATATGCAAATGTGGTGTTTGTCTATGGTTTTTGTAATGGGAGTGCTACAGCTACTGTTGAAGAATATCGTCAACGGTTTCCACATCAGAAAACTCTGGATATAAATGTATTTATCCGATTTTTCAACAAACTGTTCGAAACTATCACTTGAAAACAAATGAAAATCGGATAACAACATTTGAGTTTTTTAAAATCATTTTTACGTGTACAATACACTCCTGGAGTTTGGTCCGTTCCTCCCGACTCACCCTGTATAAATCGGCTCGACGTTCTTTCGACATTTTAAATCTAATATTGCATTATACGTGTCAACGCCATTCGCTAAATAACTAAATAAATAATCACATAATAAATTTTGCCAAAATTTGGCACTAATGGTAAATATTTTTAAAATTTGTGTTTACTTTTCTAGATAATAAACACAAATCACTTTTTGAAGGCAACTCACATAAAGAATAAGCACCAACTCACTTAAAAGAATTACACGTTTTGGTGTCTTCTCATCGACATTATTACGTACATAAAATGGTATATGGGTGTGCCACAGGATTTATCAAAATCGGGTTAAAAATATCAAAACTTTTTGGTTGATTTTTGATATTTAACAGTTTCGCTTAGTTATTGGTTATCAAAAATGGGCCAAAAACACAAAAATATCAAAACCTTTTGGTTGAGTTTGGATATTTAACAGTTTCGCTTAGTTTTTGGTTAAACACAAAAATATCAAAGCCTTTTGGTTGAGTTTTGATATTTAACAGTTTTGCTTAGTTTTTGGTTACATAATTACAAGATTTTCTTTTGTTTTTTTAAAGAATATTTTGTAAATACGGATAGGTACCCAAAATTTTATGACGAGAGTTAAATATAATTCAAATCTGCATACATTTTGCTGGAATAAATGTTCAAAAGACAATTTACCTAGTTTCATGCTAGTTTACAGATAAAAATTTAATATTTTGTCAACAATTACGCGTTTTAAGACAAAATCTAGATTTGATGAAATTTAGAAACAAATGACAACCATACGTGAACGTTTAGTCTTAGAAGTGTTTTTGTTTGAAATATGATAGATAATTCCTTACTTTAAGTTTGATAATGATCAGAATGTGATCAAAACTATAGTCACTAATTTTAATAAACAGAGTAATATAAACAAAGAAAAGTGTTTGTTTTATTTAATTTCATCATGTATCACGAACTAGATGCCTCCAACATTCAAATTCCATATTGTTTTTTTTTATGTTAGAACTCAAATGTTCCCAAGCCTTTGGGTTTACATAAATTTAATACTCCTATTATTTTACTTTATCGCCAGATTTTTTTCTAACGAGGCTTCAAGTTTTCATCGACATATTTCTTGGAGCTCACATTTCAGCTGATAACTAACGATTGTGATGTAGCAAATGCATAAACTTCCGATGCGCTGGCGAAGAACCTTTTATCATTCTACATCACCTCCATCATAAACCTCCGCCTCTACCCATTCCTTATCTGCAAAATACATTTCCAGCATCCTCGCAGGCGATCATTTCTAGTCGCCAGGCGCTAAACCGATCCTATTTTTATCGCCTGCCGTAAATTCGGGCGCACGTAGGTGTCACCCTTTGTAATCCAGTTACCTGCTGAACTCCGACAAGTTTCAGCCGAAGCGGGAGCAGAAAGTGGGGCCTTCCAGAGAGACACCGGCACGTGGGATCCGGTCTCATCCCTTAAGCCCTTGGAAAGGTGAGACGTTTTCATCCAGTTATCCCAAGGAAAGCGGAAGACGTGGCCGCCATTTGTTATCGTTTCGTGTCGATTATGCGGCAGTCGTTTTATATAATCGGATGCAGACGTATTGATATAGTAATTTGTAACGATGGACTTATATATTAGATCAGTACTATGGATCTCATGGTTATGAAAAATTATTAACGCAAAATAGCTTGTTGTATAATTAGAATAGAAGGAATTATTGTTGGTATATATTTAGATCCATTCTGAGGTATGTTATTAACTTGTTGATGGCACTTGATGCACTCTAAAGTTTAATTTTTAAATGAATTTTAAGAAAAAAATAATATAATGTACTTGGATATTACATTGAAAGTTTGGTAACCACTTGGTGAAACATATTTGGTACCTATGCTGATGACGGCTAACAGGCCGAAACATGTCCAAGTTCACAACATAAATAAATTTTGTAAAAATTTATTTAAAAACTAAACCTGAGAGTGCACAATTCCCATCAACAAGTTACGAAGGAGTTTCGTTTAGAGAGTGCACAATAAATACGTGCATATAAAGAAAAACAGAGATATGCGACGTTGAGGACAGGAGAACTAATGAGGAGCTTCCATCCAAAAGCACACATATCCATAATATATTCCTAGTGAGTTACTGGGTTTATGGTAGATAACTTTTAGAGTTTATGGTTGCATTTCCTGAATTAAATTCGAATTTATCAGAATTGCCCAAAAAAAACATCTTGATCTGCAGTAACTCTATAGGAGAGCATAACTGTCCAAGCAATAGCTTAACTACGAAGAGTTTATGTAAAATAACACAAAACTGCGTTAAGTGGACATATGTAATTTTGAATCGACGCTTCTCATATAGCCAAGACTTTAATTCTGTGGAGATTAGAGTCGTCCGACTATTTAGAGGCAGATTAATTACCGTTGATTGAGTGCACAGAATACAAAATGTCCAAATTATGCTGCCAGAAAACTACATCGATCAATGAATTGATGAAAAATGAGGAAGTGCAAATCAAAATTCAGTGTTGAACGAAACTCAAAATTAGGAAGTTTAGTAGTCTAAATCAATCAATTTAGGTGCTCATTTGATTTATGCTAGGGAGATTTATGCTTAAAAATTTGGCAGTTGCATCTCAAAATACAATACTATTTTTAAGGGTGGCCAATCGTGATTGCGTAGAGCTAGAAAATAATGGTTAAGAAGAGGAAGAAGAAGCTGAAGAATTTTGCGACTTTACAGAAGAGGAAGAAGAAGCTGAAGAATTTTGCGATTTTACAAAAGTGGAACAAGAAGATGAAGAATTTTGCGATTTTACACAACAGGAAAAAGAAGCTGAAGAAATTTGCCATTTTACAGAAGGTGATTCATTAAAAATATATAGATGGCTCATAATAGTTCTAACAGTATTTTTTGAAATTTCTTTGGTAAAGCTCAAAGCCTCTGTCGAGATTCTAGAGTCGGCCAACTATTTAGAGGCAGATTAATTACCGTTGATTAGGTGCACAGAAGACTAAATGTCCAAATTATGCTGCCAGAAGACTACATCCATCAATGAATCAATGAAAAATGAGGAACTACAAATTAAAATACAATGTTGAACGAAACTCAATCATATGTAATTTTGAATGGACGTTTCTCATATAGCCAAGAAAATTCTGTGGAGATTCTAGAGTCGCCCAACTATTTAGAGGCTGATTAATTACCGTTGATTGGGTAATATTGGCTAGAAAATAATGGTTTAGAAGAGGAAGAAGCTGAGGAATCAGAAAACAAAATGTCCAAATTATGCTAATAATAATTAGAAGACTACATCCATCAACGAATCGATGAAAAATGAGGAACTACAAATCAAAATACAATGTTGAACGAAACTCAAAATTGGCTTAAAAAATGGCAGTTGCATCTCAAAATACAATACTATTTTTAAGGGTGGCCAATCGTAATTGCGTAGAGCTAGAAAATAATGGTTTAGAAGAGGAAGAAGAAGCTAAAGAATATTGCGATTTTACAAAAGAGGAAGAAGAAGCTGAAGAATTTTGCAATTTTACAAATGAGGAAGAAGAAGCTGAAGAAATTTGCCATTTTACAGAAGATGATTAATTAAAAATATATAGATGGCTCATAATAGTTCTAAGAGTGTTCTTGCCGTGGCAAAGCTCAAAGCCCTGTTTGTCAAAACTGTATTCCTTCTTAATTTTGATTTATGAAAATAATAAGATTTTTTCGCAGTTTTATTAACCTTTCTTTTCTGAGATCCTGAAACTTCTGAGAGTGAGACTAAGATTAAATACGCTGTTTTTTCAGGAATTTAATTCGAAATGTAGGTTGTTAGGGACAAAGTGGCTAAATATTTGATCTCTTCTTTGATCGTATCTTTATAAGATACGTTGTTATTTTGAAAACTTTTTTGAGTTTCAAAACAATTCAAATCAATGAATCGATGATAAATAAACAAGATAAATGAGGAACTGAAAATTAAAATACAGTATAGAATGAATCTAAAAATTATTTAAAAAAATTGGGAGCTGCATCTCAAAATACAATACCATTTTTTAGAGTAGCCAATCGTGTTTGCCTAGATCTAGAAAATAATGGGCAAGTAGAGGAAGAAGAAGTTGCAGAATTTTGCTATTTTACAGAAGAGGAAGAAGAAGCTGAAGCATTTTAAGATTTCACAGAAGATATTTCATTGAAAATATAGAGATAACATAATTGTTCTCAGTGTGTTTTTTGAAATTTTTTTGGCAATGCTCAAAGCTTTGTTTGTCAAAACTGTATTCATTCTTTATTTTGATTTATGAAAATAATAAGATTTTGCGCAGTTTTATTAACCATTCTTTTCTGAGATCCTGAGACTTCTGAGAGTAAGACTTTCAGGAATTTAATTCGAAATGTGGTTTTTTAAGGACAAAATGGCTAAATATATGATCTCTGATCAGGAATTCAATCTTGCCCTCAAGACTTAATTACTTCCCTGCATGGAATTCTAAAACTTACTAGTAGAACTGTTCATTTCTGACAAAAAAAAACTATTTCGCAAAAACTACGTTTTGATTGGGAGCTTCTCAAATACGAATCGATATTACAATCTTCTGTACACAAAACACGGAATAATAAATAAAATCTTGATAAAAAACAGTGATAAATTGGAGGAAGTAAACCGAATTGATGTTAGATACTGCTACATTAATGAAGTGGTCGATTGCTATGATAATTGGCTCAATTACGGATAATTGTCTTGCATATGCGATAGAACAATCATATTTGGAGTAAACTTGAACAATTTTGATACTTTCCTTGGTAGCACGACTATCCAGCAGTAGTAGCATTAACTTGTTATCGAGTAATTCAAGATCAAGCACTATATTAAGTCTGGTCGCAAATTCTGCTTTTGCTATAAATAATTTTTCATGGATTATTTTTGCTGATTTTTATAAGATACGTTGTTATTTTGAAAACTTTTTGTGTTTTAAAATAATTTGCATCCATCAATGAGTCAATGATATATGAGGAACTGCAAATCAAAATACAGTGTTGAGCGAAATTCAAAATTGGCTTAAAAAGTTGGCAGTTGCATCTCAAAATACAATACTATTTTTAAGGGTGGCCAATCGTGATTGCGTAGATCTAGGAAATAATGGTTAAGAAGAGGAAGAAGCTGAAGAATTTTGTAATTTTACATAAGAGGAAGAAGAACTTGAGGAATTATGCGATTTTTCAGAAGATGATTTATTGAAAATATAGAGATGGCTCCTAATAGTTCTAAGAATGTTTTTTGAAATTTGTTAGGTAAAACTCTAAGCCTAGTTTCTAAAAGCTGTATTCATTGTTTATTTTGATTTATGAAAATAATAAGATTTTTTCGCAGTTTTATTACCCATTATTTTCTGACATCCTGAGACTAATGAGAGTGAGACTAAGATTAAATACGCAGTTTTTTCAGGAATTTAATTCGAAATGTAGGTTATTAAGGACAAAGTGGCTAAATGTATGATCTCTGATCAGGAATTCAATCTTGACCTCAAGACTTCATTACTTCCTAGCAAGGAATTTTCAAACTTATTAGTAGAACTGTTCATTTCTGACAAAAAAAAACGATTTGGCAAAAACTGCGTTTTGATTGGGAGCTTCTCAAATATTAATCGATATTGCAATCTTCTGTTGTTATTTTGAACACTTTTTTGTTTTTATACAATTTTCTAAATTTACATTTACTTCCCAGTTTCTAAGAGATCTGAGAAAGCACAATATTTCGGTAGATTGGTAGCGCCAATGTAGAAAATATGTAAAATTACGTCAAAAATAATTCTAGATCAAGGGCTAAATTAAGTCTTGTCGTAAATTCTGGTTTTGCTATAAATATTTTTTGATGGATTATTTCTGTAGATTTTTATAAGATACGTTGTTATTTTCAAAACATTTTTAGACTTTCGACAATTTAGACAATTTTTAAATTTACATTTACTCCCCAGTATTGTAAGGGGTCTGAGAAAGCACAATATTTCGGTTGATTTCTAGCACCAATGTAGAAACTATATCATACCTCAAAAATATAAAGTATTTTATTTGGAATTCCAAGCTTGATTACCATCAAAACAGGTGTTGTCAGCTCATCAAAGTTTATTAACTAGCCCCTACAAAAATGGCATAATAAAAATTTGATGATACTTCAAACTCATATGAACTCTATATTTGTATTCCACAGTTATTCATATTCACTCCATATTCATATGAATAAAATTTGCTTTAGTCCCCAAAGCGAGATTATCGAAGCGAATGTAAAATATCAAAAATATGTTTAAAATTGTTTTCCAAAACATTTTGTTTTGTTTTAAAAACTTCAATTCAAAATTTTCTTCATTAGTTCAGCCGCTTTTGACTTATGTTGTTAAAAAGTTATCACGTCCACACACAGACATTTTCAAAAATGGTTTGTGAGGATGGGAAGAGCTCAAAATGGATATATCCGTTGAAATCTGGAATTCGAAAATTTTATGTAAGCAATACTTTCCCGATACACTTATATAGAGACAGTAAAATTTTTGACCCAATGAGATTTGATCTGCTGAGTTTTAATAAAAATAGCAAGTCAAAATTGAAAAAACGTTGAAGGTAAACTAAACTGTTTTTCGTTAGTTAAACTTATTGTTATTGTTAAATAAAACATTACACTGTACAATTATTTCAACTTATCTTCATATTCTTATTCAAGTACAACCGCGGCCATCCAAACGTGAACGTTTTTCTTCTATAGTTTGATTTTTACTCTTAATCTGGGGCGATCTAAAATGTCACAGCGTCCTAAAATGTCACAGTTTGAATAGTAACTAATGGTACACGGACGTCAATGAATGAAGCCTGATTTAATCTAATGAAAAATACGGAAATTTTCGCTAAGTATCGTTCACGTTTGGATGGCCGCGATTGTACCATACGTTCTTAAACGTAGGCTGTTAACAACATTAATTCATTATTCTGTGTGTCTTTCCCCTCTCAACCAGCGTCTCAGGATGTTCTGTCCTCTGACAGAACAGTCTTCTGACCAACTCTTTCCAGTAACTAACCCACATTTTGCGAAGGCCTCCAATCATACATCTTTGAATTTATTTCTTGGTTTGCCTCTACTTCGTGCTTCCGTAGGTATCCAGGTTGTAAGTTGTTGGCATATTCTGCTCTTTTCCATCCTCATCTCATTATTTGCATATTATTAATAGTTCTAATACCGCACTACTGTCGTAAGGTGCATACAGAAGATATTCTTCTGCAATTTACAAGTCTATCCTTAATCTTGTATACCTGCAATATTATTTGGAGTATCTAATAGTTTTATTTTTGATGTGTCGAGAAACGAAAGATTCTATGTTTTACTGAGAAGGTTACTTTGATGTGATGCCCTGAACGTTTAGGATCTCTGTATTTCAGACACTTGTAGAACATGGTTCTCAACATGAACTGACATGATTACATCTCAAATACTAACAGCTTTTTGCACATAGCGTCTTACATAATTTTTGAATAGATCAGCCAGATTTATAAACGATATAAACGACTTCGCTTTGATAGTTTGATACTTTGATATATTGATAGAAATTATTTCAAAATTCTAGAGCTAGAGCCAGTTCTTCCAAACATTATATTGTTCACTTCTAATTTTATGAAAGTGCTCGTCCATTTGTTAAATTTGACGTCTATATTCATTATTCTTCTTAATTGTGTGCCTTATCTGATCGGGACGTTGACTGTTAACAGGAAAATGCAGATTTCTGCAGAGTTCCGTAGAGGTAACTTCGAACACTTCCTCAAGTTAGCGAGTCAGAAATGCATCTTCTTAGTGGGCCCCTACATCTCTCAACTTTTCCTTGTATGATCATTAAGATGTTGAGCATCACATTGATATCAGTGTGATATGTTGAGCAGTGATATCTGTTGAAGTATCATCAGAACCGTCATCAACATTTCATGCATCGTCTTGTACCGTTGTTCTTAGTAATTCATGTGTGTCCTTAGTGTTCCTCTTCTATCTTATTTTCTTCTTCTTCATGTGCCGGCTCCTTTGAGAAGGTTAGCTATCATCATGGCGATTTTCATCTTATATGTTACGGCTATTAACGGTTCAATGGAGCTGCTGTTGAACCAATTTCTGAGGTTATTCAACCAGGAAATGCATCATCTTCCTATATATTTTTTCCCTGTGTCTTCCCTTGTATGATGGTTTGTAGTAGTGCACATTCTATCATCTCGTCACGTGGCCAAGGTACTGTAGTGTCCTGTCCTGATTTTGACTGTATTTCTTTCTCCCTTCCCAATCTCTTTAGTACTTCTTTGTTTGTTGTTCTGCTCACCCAGCTTATTCCCAAGATTCTTATGTAAGCCCACATTTCGAATGCTTCTATCCGATCGGTGTCATTTTTTTAGGGTCCAAGCTTCCATACCATATGGTAGTACTGGGAACACGTAACATTTAAGTATCCGGATGTTAAGATCGAGAGAAGAGCAAATCCACAAATCCCGAGGTGAAGAACGGAGGAAATAAACACCAGAAGACCACTATACCACTATACTATGCGTAAGAAACTGTATCCGATGTATTTTTATAGTAGAAATAAATAACTTTGAATCTTAATAAAAGATGTAGGCTGAGGTCGTTGTTGCATAGTATGCTCTTCATTTTGTTGATTACGGTTGTAGCTTGTTCAATACTTGATCTTAATTCTTCTGTGTACTCATTGTTCTCGTTGACTATTGTGCCTAAATACTTGTATTAATACTTAAATAAATACTTTTCACACTAGCTCTCCCTTGATCCACATTGTTTGTTGTTGTTGTTGTTGTTGTGCCTTTGTGATTGTCATAAGTTTATTTTTCTTGATGTACAATGTCAGTCCTCTTTCTTCGATGGTCTTTACTACCTGGTCTATTAGTCTTTGCAGGTCTGCCAAGGATTCTGCAATGGGTACCGTATCGTCCGCACATCTGATGTTGTTGATAGCTTTTCTATTAATTTTCACTCCGATTGTTGAATGTTCTTCTGGTGCTTCTTGTGTTATGTCTTCTGAGTACAGGTTGAAAAGTAATGGCGACGACACACATCCCTGCCTTACTCCTCGTTTTATATTGACTTCCTCTGAGAGTTCCTCTTCTTCTTATACATTTTATAAATATCATAATATGCTTCAATTGCGTTGTGTTCAAAAATACGTTTCTAGCTTTTTGATCTTCATTACAGAATTTCTACGTAATTCGGTATACTCCACGATATTTTTCTTCTTCTGCATTCTTCTTCCTTTGGGTATCTCTAGAACCATCTAAAACTATTAAAGTTTCTAGCTTCTTGATCTTCATTACAAAATTTCTGCGTAATTCGGGATACTCCACGATATTTTTCTTCTTCTGTATTCTTCTTCCTTTGGGTATCTGTAGAACCATCTAAAGCTATTAAACAGTTATATATGTAACAGATATGTACACCAATTGTGCATTTCCAAAAACATAAATAATATTATAGCTGCGAATAAACAAAAAATTGTGATTCTTTGACGTATAGATAATCGTCATAAATACAGTAAGGTTGCTTCAAACTAAATACAACATTATTCACCTCCCGAGTTCATTACACGCATAATTCAGCCTCAGAAGTGGCGAAATTACGAAAAACATCTCCGACGAACTGAACCCGAGATGCGATATTAATATTCATTCAATTCTAGTATGCAAATGGCGAGATGTTTTTGCCGTCTAAGCCAGCAACGGCGAGCTGTTTGTCTTCTTAATTAGACGGCTGCGTCTGCGAGAGATGGAACATATGCAAATCGCAAAATGTAAGTGGGCGTGAAAAAACGGCGAAGACATATATATGAGGAGCTCCTAGGTGAACAGCAGTTAGTTGTCCTTGCTTAGTTCCCAGCAACCTCAACCATTGTGTAAAATGTGAGTAAGAGGTTTCGTTTGGTGTACGTAATTTCGCAGAAAAGTTCTGTACAGCTGTGCGATTCCAAAAAGTGTTAAATTATTAGAAGTTACGCGGCAATCTTAAATTATCCTGTATTTTTGATTTCTTTTGTTATCACCGGTATTAACCTTGAAATTTGGAACTACGACTGGCACATTCAATTATAATACTCAAATAATATTCCTGGGCTTCGAATATGTAAGCAATTATGGATTAATCCAGATATAGAGCCACCTTTAGTACCCCACTGTTTGCAATTCCGTATCTGGGCGACTGAGTCAATACAATCCCAAATCTGGATTAATCGAGTCTGTGCAAACGGCCGCTGCCAAGCATTAGTGATCCGGCCCGTGTGATTAATTAATTAATTAACGGATGTATCTTTCATCCAGGCATCGGTCGTGCCTTTCGTTGGCTGATTTCAGCGGTCGCGTCTGAATGTCAGCAGCCGATCAGGGAATTTGTTACCATTGTTCTATAGCGCGGAGGCTCGTAATTAAATTTATTTACGCCGAGTTGCCCATGGATTTAATGATTACCCGTTAGACCAGTTTTTCCGCGCTTCCCAGGCACTAATTAGCGGTTCCTTTCACCGCTGTTTACAGATTCGAGGCTCAGGTGGAGCGTGCACGGTTGAATTTAGCGACTCGTTAGGCGAGCCCTTGGTAACTTCATCATTTTCTGAAATTTAGTACTTTAATTTCCAGTAATAAATCATACATTAATTTAAGCAAATTAGTGTACTGAGCGAGTTATAATTTGTTTAACTCTCTGGAAACAAAGCAAGTAATTAGGTTTCCTCTCTTCAGAATATTTTCCTGAATTAAATGTATCACTTAAAACAACAAATTCTATTGAATGCATGACCGACAATGAGGTATCCATTGATTAAATTTAATGGTGGAAATATCTCTATACGATTATTTAAAAATAGTTGCATAACATTTTTCATGTTGCCAATTAGCAATAATAGTTAATTCGTTTGTATGTTTCGTATATGGTTTAAATCCAAAATAATTAAATTAAGTGGATGTAAAGTGACCAACATAAACTTAATATTTTCTTCCAGTAACAATCAAATTGTCTTTAATGTCTTTATATTTGGCCACACAAAAATTCTTTGGCTGGTACTTTTTTTTAATCTACAAAAATGATAAGCTAAATTTATGTAATTTAAATTAATTAAAATTTCACTGTATTTTTTGTACTTGCAAAAATATTTTGTTCAAATTAAATTTCCATGTAATAAGTGCGACCCAATTTTTTTTTGAAAAACTCTTAATATATATTATAGCTAATAATGTTATTAGCTTAGACGAGACTTTTAAACACCTTTAACTGATAAATAAGACGTCATTCAGAATAATTAATATACAGGGTGTCCGAAAAATAGTGGACAACCTCAACACCACACCACTCAGGGATGGCCACTGAATCCAAAAATATAAAATTAAATGATAAACCATCGACTACTTTATTGTCAGTATTTTAATTGTACAGCAAATTGTTGTCACGTTGATTTTTGAACAATTTTCATTCTGAAATATTTAAACACGCTATCAGAAATTTATCCTATAATTTTTTTTTAAATATATATATATATATATATATATATATATATATATATATATATATATATATATATTTAAACAACTTAACACATGATTTTCATTTAATTCTCTCTAAGAGCCGCCCTTCTAAACTTGCTGTAATGTTATACCTTTGACTAGCAATATTTCAAAAAGTATAGCTTGATGATTTTTTTTAGTATTTTTTACTTCGTTGGCATCCCCGAGTGTTGTGCTGTTGAGCTTGTCCACTATATTTGGGACACCACTATATGCAGTAATATACATAAATGCTTAGATCATTGAAATAAATTTAAATTTCTCAAACGTCAAAACGTCGAATTCATTTTAGTGTATACAGGGTGAGCAAATTTCGATGTTTTAATAGGGAATCTCGATAACTATAGCTGGTATGATAAAATTGACCCCCTCTTCCCGATCTCTTTTTTCGTGAAAAACTTAATCGTGAAAACCAAAATTGTCTATTATCTTCTGTTTTCGAGTTATTCGCAAAAAAATGTTTTTTTTTACTTTTCGTTTTATGGATGTAGGTCGCTTATTTATGAGAATAGAAAAATATATTTTCTACGGACACTTTTTTGAAAAGAATGCAGCGGCGAAGTCAATTTTTCAAAAAAAATAGTTCGAAATTCGAGTTATGATATAAAGTTGGCGTTTTCTTATATGGAACTCATAGTTTTCTGTGACTTAGCTAAAAAAGAGGGATTTTTTCTCTTTTCAACAATTTACGACATGTAGGACAATTATTAATTTTCAATCTGATTTTATCAAAAAATCATATATAATAATTCTTATACTTATGCAAATTGGTACTTATAAAATTTTATGTATAACAGACGCTATTGTAAATGTGAATTTGGCAGATTTTGGCAGTTACAGTTAGAAATTGTACACAGTTGGTGAAAAAAACTTCACAGATTTTGGCAGTCACAGTCAAAAAGATGACAATTTTGACATAAGCAATTGAACACTAGTCAGATTTTGACGGTGCCAATTGAAAATTTGAAATATTTGTACAGTTGCAATTAAATATTTGACAAATGATTATTTAAAATTCAAAATGTGACATATTTTGATAGTTGCGATTGAAAGTTTGCTAGATTTGAGCAGTGGTAATTAAATATTTGACAGATATTGACAGTTGCAATTGGACATTTCACAAAATATGCGTTGAAAAAAACTTCACAGATTTTGGCAGTCACAGACAAAAAAACGACAAATTTGACATAAGCATTTGAAAACTAGTCAGATTTGGACGGTGCCAATTGAATATTTGAGATATTTGTATAGTTGCAATTAAATATTTGACATGAATATTTCAAATTGAAAATATGACAGAATTTGATAGTTGCAATTGAAAGTTTGATAGATGTGGGCAGTTTTAATTAATTATTTGATAGATTTTGACAATATTTGTCAATTGAACATTTGACAAAATAGGCGGTACAAAAACTTCACAGATTTTGGCAGTTACAGTCACAAATATTACAATTTTGACATAAGCAATTGAAAACTAGTCAGATTTTGACGGTGCCAATTGAATATTTGAGATATTTGTACAGCTGCAATTGAATATTTGACAAATGAATATTTAAAATTGAAAATATGACAGACTTAATAGTTGCTATTGAAAGTTTGATAGATTTGGGCAGTTGTAATTGAATATTTGACAGATTTTGACAGTTTCAATTGAACATTTCAATAAAATATGCGGTGAAAAAAACTCCACAGAATTTGGCAGTCAATACAATGCCTATTTTGACATAGGTAATTGCATATTAGTCAGATTTTGAAGGTGCCAATTGAAAATTTGAGATATTTGTACAGTAGCATTCAAATATTTGAGAGATTTTAATATTTAAAATTGAAAATATGACAGATTTTTATAGTTGCAATTGAAAGTTTGATAGATTTTGGCAGTTTTAATTAAATATTTAACAGATATTGACAGTTGCAATTGAACATTTCACAAAATATGACACCTGCAATTCAAAAAATCATTGAGATTGACATATTTTCGCATATTCGCACGCACCTGGACCTAAAAGAATTCAGATTCTGACAGTAGCCGTTGAAAATGTGACAAGTTTTCACATTTGCAACTTTGAATTTTACAGAACTGTCATATTCTGTAAAATTCAATATTTTGGGTATTGTAAATGTAAAGAATTTGGTAGATTTTGGCAGTTACAGTTATAAATTGTAAAGAGTTTCATAGCTGGTGAAAAAAACTTCACAGATTTTGGCAGTTACCGTAAAGAAGATGACAATTTTGTCATAAGAAATTGAAAACTAGTCAGATTTTGACGGTGCCAAAGAAAATTTAAGATATTTGTACAGTTGCATTTAAATATTTTACAGATGAATATTTAAAATTGAAAATATGACAGAATTTGATAGTTGCAATTGAAAGCTTGATAGATTTGGGCAGATTTCATTAAATATCTGACAGATTTTGACAATATTTGTCAATTGAACATTTGCCAAAATATGCGGTAAAAAAAACTTCACAAATTTTGGTAGTTACAGACAAAAATATGACAAATATGATATAAGCAATTGAAAACTAGTCAGATGTTGGAGGTGCCAATTAAAAGTTTGAGATATTTGTACAGTTTACAATTAAATATTTGACAAATGATTATTTAAAATTGAAAATATGACAGATTTTGATAGTTGCAATTGACACTTTGCAGCTGTAATTCAAAAAATGATAGATTTGGATGTTTTCAAATGAAAATTTGATAGATTTAGACGGATTAACTAAAAAAATTATCAAAAACAGATCGCTGCAATTAAAAATTTGACAGATTTTGATAGTTGCAATTGAACATTTTACAAAATATGACAGCTGCAATTAAAAAAATTATAGATTTGGATGTTTGCAAATGAAAATTGGATAGATTTAGATAGATTAACTAGAAAATTAAAAAAAACAGATCGTTGCAATCAACATTTTTACAGATTTAGACTATTTCAATTGAAAGTTTAACAGATTTGGACAGTTGAAGTTAAACATTCGACAGATTCTATTTGTTTCAGATAGAAATTTGACAGATTTTCCCATTTTCACATTTGATATAAAATAAATGAGGGATTCGGGAAGTTACTACTAAAAAAATGAAAATGAAATTTTCTTGCTTGCAGCTATGAACTTGACAGATTTTTACGTTTATTATTGAAATTTGAAGCATTTTGTGGAAATTTTAAGTTTTTTTTAATACTTTACAAGGAGTTCCAATTAGTTATCTGCTGGTAAGATATACCTACATTGTTGTAAACTACCTGAATTGTACCTTTCTTGTCCTTGTTAGAGGCTTTTCAAACTGTATTATCCGCAACTTTATCAGTACCTTTCTTGTCCTCGTTAGGGGCATTTCAAACTGTAAGATAATTGAGGGGTGTAGAAATAAAAGGGTTTAAGTGCATTTTTGGTAGTTCTAAGATAAATGACTTTAAAGTTAACTTGAATTTCAAAATTCTAGGAATAAGTTTAGAAAACTGTGTTAATATTTTAGTGTAAAATGTAACAAATTTCAATTAAAAATTTGACAGATTTTGACAGTTGCAATTGAACATTTCACAAAATATGACAGCTGAAATTAAAAAAATTATAGATTTGGATGTTTGTAAGTGAAAGTTTGATAGATTTAGACAGATTAACTAGAAAATTTAACAAAAACAGATCATTGCTATTAAAATTTTATACTATTTCAGTTGAAAGTTTGACAGATTTGGACAGTTGAAGTTAAAAATTCGACAGATTCGTTTTGTTTCAGACAGAAATATTACAGATTTTCCCATTTTAACATTTGATATAAATCAAATGAAGGATTTGTGTAGTAACTGCTGAAAATTTGACAAGTTTTCTTACTTGCAGCTAGGAACTTGACAGATTTTTACGTTTATTATTGAAATGTGAAGCATTTTGTGGGGATTTTAAACTTTTTCCTCTTGTTAGAGGCTTTTCAAACTGTATTATCCGCAACTTTATCAGTACATTTTTTGTCCTCGTTAGAGGCATTTCAAACTGTAAGATAATCGAGGAGTCTAGAATTAAAATGGTTTAAGTGCATTTTTGGTAGTTCTGAGATAAATGGCTTTAAAGTTAACTTGAATTTCAAAATTCCAGGAATAAGTTTAGAAAACTGTGTCATTATTTTAGACTAAAACATAGACTTAAATATTGCAAATGAATATTTGATGGATTTAGACAGATTAACTAGAAAATTTAACATAAACAGATCGTTGCAATTAAATATTTGACAGATTTGGACTATTTTAGTTGAAAGTTTGACAGATTTGGACAGTTGAAGTTAAAAATTCGACAGATTCTATTTCTTTCAGACAATTTTTTTAAAGATTTTCCCATTTTCACATTTTATATAAAACAAATGAGGGATTCGGGTAGTAACTGCTGAATATTTGACAGGTTTCCTTAGTTGCAGCTTTAAATTTAACAGATTTCGACGTTTGTTATTAAAAATTGAAGAATTTTCTGGGGGTTTTAAGGTTTTTTTAATACTTTACAAGGAGTGCCAATTAGTTATCTGCTGGTTAGATATACCTATATTGTTGTAAACTACCTGAATTATACCTTCCTTGTCCTTGTTAGAGGCTTTCAAACTGTATTATCCGCAACTTTATCAGTACCTTTCTTGTCCTCGTTAGAGGCATTTCAAACTCTAAGATAATTGAGGGGTCTAGAAGTAAAAGGGTTTAAGTGCATTTTTTGGAGTTCTGAGATAAATGGCTTTAAAGTTTATATGTATTAATTTATAAATATATGTTTTAAGTATGCTGTAAATATGTATATGGAATAAATGTTCATACTACTAAACAATTACATAAAAAAATTGTAGTGGCTCACATTCAGACTGTACAGGAAATATATTTTTATTGCTTTCTGTAAGTCCACTGCACCATTAATAACAAAAATATAGACGAGAGTAAAAGAGAAATAATTCCCCACAAGAGCCACGACGTGAAATCCTAAAGCCTCTTAGCTCTGAGTGGGTCGGGCGATGTTATTGTACTCTTGTTTCTGTACAGAGCTTCATTCAGATTCCATTGGAATTTTCGCTTGCACAATAACCACCCGCCGCTTTAAAAGGCATAACATTTCCATACTAATATTTCATGAATTGGAAATGAGTGTGCGGCCCTGAGCCGGAATTTACACGAAATCAATACGCCACTCATAAACACAACCTTGCGGGGCTCGAATGCGCCACTCGCCTTCTACGAACTCAAATTACAAGCCCAAACCGATTCATTTCCTAAAAATAATAAGCTGGTGGTAAACGGTAATCAATTCTTTGATTTCAGGCTGAAGTACGCCGCCCTGACCGTCGTCCTGCTGTCCGTTGTATGCGCGGTGGAGTATACTGTGGAGACCTGCAAGTGCAGCGAAGGTTACAAGGCCGAGAAGAACCTCAAAGAAGAAGTGGAATGCGTTGGCGTGTATTTGTCGCACGCAAAGGCATGCAACCTTCCCGAGATGCCGAAGTGTGTCTGCACCAAGGACAAGGTTTCGGGCATCCTCAGCGATAACGAGGGCACCTGGTGCACCTTCTCCGAGAAGGGCGAGAACAAGAAGAAGTGGGCCTGCGAGAACGCCGCCGATTGGGAGGCCTACAAGGTCCAGCTGGAGGAGTACGACAAGACCGTCAAGAACTAATCGCGTGCTCTGTAATTGATTACGAATAAAATATGTTGAACTGTTCAATGGTGGTTTGCGTGGGTTATAATTTAACGATTTTTCCGCAATCCTTTTGGGGATGCATGCTTGAGCTGTGTGGGGTTTAACTGAAGTAATAATTCAAGGTTTAAATTTCCCCTAACAATCATTACAGGCTAATAAATTATTGCCACACTCCGGTTTCGCTGTATTCCCTTGAGGATGACTGTTAGCTCTTGGAACGTGACTCCAAATTTCTCGCAGCCAAATGTTGGAAGTTCAACGTGTATTAGTCAGTCTCAGTTGTTGAGGAATTCATTGCTCGATCCTCAAATAGCGTGTTAAGCCTCACCCTTAATATTCATAGTTCTTGTTATGCAGAAAGCTACAACTTACATTACAACTAAAACGAGATATCAGACATTATTGTTATGATAAATTATTGACAACTTTAAATTAATTTTTCATATTTTCATTATATTTCAAAACTAATAAATTAAAATTTGCAGCAAAATATATCCCTGTAAGATTTAAATTGTGCTAAATATGGCGGGGTTTTGAGGGTTGATAGCTTTCTGCTCTTTGTAAAAACAATAAAATCAAACATTTTTTGAACAAAATGCCAAACTTATTTTTTTATTAATTAGTTATACAAATATAACAACAAACGAAACATTACTTGTTTACAAAATCCAATTCTTCAACATTATGGCCATCGACATCGTCAATAATATTGGCACTTTGTAAAATTTCATTAAATAATCTTGCATCTGACGGGATTGGCCACAGTAAGGACATCTATAGTTTAGGCACACATGTGGTTAAATTCGCCACTGATCAACTAATTGCACCATTAACTAACTTAATTAATAGATGTCTCACAACTCATTGCTTTCCACACTGTTTGAAAAAGCAAAGGTAATACCAATCTATAAAAACAAAGGCTCCAGAACAGACATGAATAACCAAAGACTTATATCAATTCTCCCAGTCTTCTCGAAGATACTTGAGAAGATTATAGCCACCTAAATGATTGATTTTCTGGAAATAAATGATTACCTGTCAGACAGCCAATTTTGCTTTAGAAAATATAAATCCACTGTAGATGCCATCTCATCGTTTATTGGGGATATTCTTGAATATTTTGAAAGTAAATCCTTTGCAGTGGCATCCTTCCTTGACCTAAGCAAGGCGTTTGACTGTGTCTCCCATGACATACTGATCCGAAAATTATACTACTATAACTTCAGTCCAAATGCAGGTCGTTTAATCTCAGACTATCTAAAAATTCGAACCCAGTCAGTTAGCCATAATGATACTCTAACAACTGAATTACTTATGCTCTTTGGTGTTCCGCAGGGGTCAATATCAATACTAGGTCCTCTACTATTTCTAATACTCATTAACGATTTAGCCCAAAAAATAGACGGGAAAATAATTTCATATGTAGACGAGTCAAATATAATAAATAAAGGTACAACTATTGAATCTGCCTTTGAAAAGAACTGCTTGGCACAAGATGCGGCATATAACTGGTTCACTGATAATCGGTTAAGCCTAAATAAAGATAAGTCAGTACATATGATCCTTAACTCTAAAGCCCTACGACAAGAACACCTATGCATATGCAGATACAATCAGATTTGATTGGCTTATATCTGGACAGCAAACTTGACACAATTAAGGTGAAGCTCTATCCCATAAAGCTGCAAAGAATATCTTCCTCTCTAGGAATTTATCTCAAAACATTTCGCAAAATGTTCTGCGCACGTCTTACTTTGCACTGTGCCAATCGATGTTTGCATATGGCATTAAAATATGGGGCAATTCTCCAATTGTAGGTCGCATATTTGGCCTACAACGAAAATGTATCAGAATTATTGCTGGGATAGGATACAGAGATGACTGCAGAAAATGCTTCATAGACTTAAGTATACTAACAGTACCATCACTATTCATCCTGGAGAGCCTTAAGCTTAACATCAGTACACATGCAAGCCACTCGGAGATTCATGACCACTTTACGAGGAAAAGAGACGATTTAGTCATGGACCCACTCCGCTTAAATAGGTCTTGCACTAGTGTGAATTTTTATGGGGTAAGTGTCTTCAATACACTCCCTCGGAGTATAAGATATCTACCATCAAAGCAGTTTAAAAATAAAATCAAGCAATACCTTCTAAGCAAAGCGTTCTGTAGCTATTCAGACTATTTAAATAATGATTTCATTGACCTACTGTGATCATATGCTGTGACTAGATAACAACAAAATAAGCACAATTCAAGATTACGTTGTATTTTATTGGTAGCATGCATTTCAACTTCTAAAACATACACCATAACGAAGAAGCATTGTAAAGGTTTGACTAATAAAAGAAAGTACTATGAATGAATAGATCAATAATATGATCTAAATTCGAACAATTTACCTGATCTAAAAGTACGCAAGCATAAAAATTTCTGTAACTGTCTCCACGTTTTTGATCCTCAGCCATTGGCAAAACTTGTCATACTCTTTCTTAGAAACATCTTCCAACTTTTTTTTACCTGATCCAAAAAGTACGCAAGCTTAACATTTTCTGTAACTGTTTCCATGTTTTGATCCTTAGCCATTGCCAAAACTTGTCATACTCTTTCTTAGAAACATCTTCCAACTTTTTTTTACCTGATTCAAAAAGTACGCAAGCTTAACATTTTCTGTAACTGTTCCATGTTTTGATCCTTAGCCATTGCCAAAACTTGTCATACTCTTTCTTAGAAACATCTTCCAACTTTTTTTTTACCTAATCCAAAAAGTACGCAAGCTTAACATTTTCTGTAACTGTTTCCATGTTTTTGATCCTTAGCCATTGCTAAAACTTGTCATACTCTTTCTCATAAACATCTTCCGACTTTTTAGGAATAAGACTCAGCTCAGCTTCTGCAGCTTTTTTTCAAAATTTCATCACTTATTAAATCTTCGCCACAACTATCATTTTGGCAGAATTTGAGAAAAATGGTTACCATAAACAGCTTAGTAACCGCATCAATCAGATCATCATAGAAAAACTATGTCAGCACAGACCACCTCTTGTCAGTTTTTATACGCGGATGAGTTTTGAACAATTATTTAGCAGAAATTTATAATAATGCTCTAGTCAACTACAAAATAGTATATGAAATTCGTTTATAATTCCGGAATTCTGAAATTAGCGCATTTGTTTCGCTCATGCGCCAACCATTCACTCATGCTATAATCATGTGAATTATAAACTAATTTCATAATATACTATTATTAATAGTTTTACTTGAGATTTCAAATGATTGTTAATGTGAATTTTTGAGCATATGTGTATTTTATAATGGCTTATTTCTGCTGCTTGGCAGAAATGCCTCGTCCAGATCGGATTCTGTAACGTGAAGGTGTAATCTAATAGCACACATTTAGTGGAAATGGGATCTCCAGCTTCAGCAACGCTCCAGATAATTGCCTCTTTGATGTTAAAAAATTGCCCAAAAATTCTCGAGCCGTAGGCATTCGATCGTTTTATCTTTTACTCGATAGTCAAGTACACTAATTAATATTTTATCTACTGTGGGCTTATTTATGTAGTACACAAAGAGATTTAAAATATCACACAGATATTTTCTCTTTTTCAATTTTAAAATATCTTACGAGTGTCAATAATAATTAAATATTACAGTAATCAGTGATGTTACATTGTATGAATCGGTGGTTAATACTTGATGAAACATCTTTAAATTAATATAAATTAATCGCTTGCTTTCAGTTTCACATTTTTTTAATAGAAAAACTTTTAATAGAATAAGGTAGACCTGAGTTTTTCTATTAAAAAAATTGTGAAACTTAACCAAGTGCTTCATTTGTACTAATAAGTGATGTATTGGTACACATATTTTACGTTATTATTTTCTAAATTATTTTTGAAAAAAATGTGCTGGTGAACCATTGGTTGCTGACAAAAGGGCAGAGCAAGCAGATAATTACCCAATATTAATAATCCGCATAATAAAATTGTATTGAAAGACATTTTATTATAAATTGATAATGTTATTAAACATATCGAGAGATTAAAAAAAAACTTTCATCAAAGTTGTCATAAAAAAAAGATAGGTATAAAATGTTTATCTTAGCTTACAGTTGTCAAATCTGACAGGTTTAAAAAACTTTCATCAAAGTTGCCATGAAAAATATAAGGATAGATTTTTAATCATTCCTATCAAAATTTCAATTAGTGCTATAAAATTTTCAATTATAGCCATTGAATTTCACTAATATTGACAATTTTTTCAAACTCTAAAACTCACAAAATATTAATTTTCTAGACTAAGGTCAGATTTTACTATCATAATTTCAATGATTATTGTCAAATTTCAATGATTACTGCCATATTCTCAATAATTACTCTAACATATTTGAATTATTTCTGCCAAAATTTCAAATATAACTGTTAAATTTAAATAATGTTGACAATTTAATAATTCTGCTGTAATTGTAAACATAAATTTTAAATTTTCACAATTACTGTTAAAAATTTGAATTATTCTGTCTAAATTAGAATGGTCATTATAAAATTTTAATTATTACTATCATATCTTCAACAATTACTGCCAAAATCTGAATTATACGTACTAAAATTTTAAATATTACCGTAAAGTTTGAATTATTTCTGCCAAAATTTCAATTATAACTGTTAAATTTAAAAAATGTTGACAATTTATTAATTTTGTTACAATTGTAAATATTAATCTTAAAATTTCATAATTACTGTAAAAAAATTAAATTATTTCTGTCGAAATTTGAATGGTCATTATAAAATTTTAATTATTACCGTCATATTTTCAATAATTACTGCCAAAATCTGAATTATACGTACTAAAATTTTAAATATTACCGTAAAATGTCATTCATTTTGCCAAATTATCGATGATTTCTGTATAGTATTCAACTATTCCGTCATTTTTGTAAAGATTAATAGAAAATTTCAACAATTTCTGTCGAAATTTTAATGGTTATTGTCAAATTTAAATTATTACTGTCATATTTTTAATATATTAATTAAACATATCAATTAGTTTTACTAGAATTTTAATTATTACAGTCAAATTTAACTCAGTGTGCCAGAACATGACATTGTCGATCATATACCAAAAATTTCAATTATATAGTCATAACAACAAAGCTTATTCTGAAAATGTCAACTGTTTCTGTGGAAATTTCAATTACTACTGTCAACTTTTCAATATTTACTATCAAAATTTTAGTTCGTTTCTCAAATTTTCAATATAATTGAAATTTTCAAATCTTTCATAATTACAAACATTACCCTTAAAACTTCAATTATTTTTGCCGAAATTGCAATGGTTATTGTTAAATTTCTATTAATAGCTTACTCTGAAAATGTCAATTGTTTCTGTGGAAATTTTAAATTACTACTGTCAACTTTTCAATATTTACTATCAAAATTTTAGTTCTTTTCTCAAATTTTCATTACAATTAAAATTTTCAAATATTTCATAATTGCAAACATTAGTTTTAAAACTTCAATTATTTCCGCCAAAATTGCAAGGGTTATTGTAAAATTTCAATAATTAGCTTACTCTGAAAATGTCAATTGTTTCTGTAGAAATTTTAATTACTACTGTCAACTTCTCATAATTTAGTATCAACATTTTAGTTCGTTTCTAAAAATTTCAGTACAATTGAAATTTTCAAATCTTTCATAAATGCAAACACTAGTCGTAAAACTTCAATTATTTCTGTCGAAACTGTAATGGTCAATTATTACTATCATATTTATAAAAAATATTGTAAAAGTTTCCATTATTGCTACTAAAATTTGAATGACAAATTTCCAACTCTGTCATAAATGCAAAGAATAATCTGAAAAAATCAAATATTTTAAGCGAAATTTCGGTCATTACTGCCACATTATCAATATTTGGTGTACAAAATTTCAGATATTTTCACAAATGTATTAGCTTACAGTTGTCAAATCTCACAGATTTGTCAGAGTTCGAATTTGTTAATGTGAATAATGTGAAAAAATCAAATATTTCAAGCGAAATTTCGATAATTACTGACATATTATTAATATTTGGTGTAAAAATTTGATGTTTTCACAAATTTTAAATGCTGGCATAATTGCAAAGATTACTCTTAAAATTTTAATTAATTCTGACGAAAATTCAATAGTTATTGTCAAATTTCAATAATAACTATCATATTTACAAAACTTACTGTCAAACTTTCAATTATTATTGTCATATTTCATTGAATACTGTGATATTTTCATTAATTGATGTAAAAATGTGAATTATTTCTATGAAAATGGCGATTATTACTTTCAACTTAAAATTCAATTGATTTTCTCCAATAAAATGTATGTCTTAGCATGTGAATAATGTGAAAAAATCTAATATTTCAAGCGAAATTTCGATAATTACTGACATATTATTAAAATTTGGTGTTTAAAAACTTTCAGATATTTTCACACTTTTTAAATGCTGCCATAAATACAAAGATTACTCTTAAAATTTTGATTAGTTCTGACGAAATTTCAATAGTTATTGTCAATTTCAATAATTACTATCATATTTTCAAAAATTACTATCAAACTTTCAATTATTATTGTCAAATTTCAATAATTACTGTGATATTTTCATTAATTGATGTAAAAATGCGAATTATTTCTACCAAAATGGCAATAATTACTTTCAACTTAAAATTCAATTGTTTCTGTCCAATAAAATGTATGTCTTAGCTAACAGTTGTCAAATCTCACAGATTTGTCAGAGTTAGAATTTGTGAATGTAAAATTTATGTTAAAATTTTCAAACCTTTCGTGATTGAAAACATTAGTCTTAAAACTTCATTTATTTCTGCCGAAATTGTAATGGTTATTGTCGAATTTCAATCATTACTATCATATTTACAAAAATTATTGTAAAAGTTTCAATTATTCCTACGAAAATTTGAATGACAAATTTCCAACTCTGTCATAAATGCAAAGAATAATCTGAAAAATTGAAATATTTCAAACGAAATTTCGATAATTACTGCCATATTATCAATATTTAGTGTAATTTTTTTTAGATATTTTCACAAATTTTATATGCTGCCATAATTGCAAAGATTGCTCTTAAAATTTTGATTAGTTCTGACAAAATTTCAATAGTTATTGTCAAATTTTAATAATTACTATCATATTTTCAAAAATTACTGTCAAACTTTGAATTATTATTGTAAAATTTAATTGAATACGGTGATATTTTCATTAATTGATGTGTATTATTTCTACCAAAATGGCGATTATTACTTTCAACTTAAAATTCAATTGTTTCTGTCCAATAAAATATATGTCTTAGCTAACAGTTGTCAAATCTCACACATTTGTCAGAGTTCGAATTTGTGAATGTGAATAATGTGAAAAAAATCAAATATTTCAAGCGAAATTTCGATAATTACTGAAATATTATCAATATTTGGTGAACAAAATTTCAGTTATTTTCACAAATTTTAAATGCTGCCATTATTGCAAAGATTACTCTTAAAATTTTAATTAGTTCTGACGTAATTTCAATAGTTATTGCCAAATTTCAATAATTACTATCATATTTTCAAAAATTACCCCAAACTTTGAATTATTATTGTCAAATTTAATTGAATACTCTGATATTTTCATTAATTGATGTGTATTATTTTTATCAAAGTGGCGATTATTACTTTCAACATAAAATTCAATTGTTTCTGGCCAATAAAATGTATGTCTTAGCTAACAGTTGTCAAATCTCACAGATTTGTCAGAGTTCGTATTTGTGAATGTGAATAATGTGAAAAAATCAAATATTTCAAGCAAAATTTAGATTATTACTGACATATTAACAATATTTGGTGTAAAAAATTTAAGATATTTGCACAAATTTTAAATGCTGCCATAAATGCCACGATTACTCTTAAAATTTTAATTAGTTCTGACGAGATTTCAATAGTAATTGTCAAATTTCAATAATTACTATCATATTTTGAAAAATTACTGTCAAACTTTCAATTATTATTGTTAAATTTCACTTGAATACTGTGATATTTCATTAATTGATGTAAAAATGTGAATTATTTCTACCAAAATGGCAATTATTACTTTCAACTTAAAATTCAATTGTATCCGTCCAATAAAATGTCTTAGCTTATAGTTGTCAAATCTGACAGATTTGTCAGAGGTAGAATTTGTGAATGTGAATAATCTGAAAAAATCAAATATTGCAAGCGAAATTTCCATAATTACTGCCATATTATCAATATTTGGTGTAAAAAATTTCAGATATTTTCACAAATTTGCTGCCATAAATTCAAAGATTACTCTTAATATTTTAATTAGTTCTCACGAAATTTCAATAGTTATTGTCAAATTTCAATAATTACTATCATATTTTCAAAAATTATCGTCAAACTTTGAATTATTATTGTCAAATTTCATTGAATACTGTGATATGTTCATTAATTGATGTAAAAATGTGTATTATTTCTACTTAAATGGCGATTATTACTTTCAACTTAAAATTCAACTGCTTCTGTCCAATAAAATATATGTCTATGCTTACAGTTGTCAAATCTGGCAGATTTGTCAGAGTTCGAAATTGTGTATGTGAAATCTTTTGATCTTAACGTTATGGTTATGACCGGTCTAAACATTGATGGGCAGTGGGTTTATTCGACACGTAATGCATTTGAAGATTTCCAAGAAACTTTTCCAGAAGTGATCCTTCACTTTGATAAATTCAGCAGAAAAACAATTCAGACATACGTACTTTTTTCATGGCACGCTTTGATGAAAGATATGAAAGAGATGAAAGAGAAAATTTTTTGAAATCACATGTTACAAGAGGTCAATCATTATATTTTTGTATTTAAATCAATATATTGATTCATTATTTTTAATAATATATATTTTCGTACAAATCAATTTATGCGTTGATTTATGCGTTAATGTATACGTTATTATATGCGTTAATAACGTTTTAATAATACAAGAGCCTTGACAACTAGATAACTTTTAATTAACGAAATAAATATGACACGATTTCGTACTCTGCAGTTTCGTTTCTATTAATAAAAGGTCCGTAAGGCAATGTAATTGGGGCCATTAAAACAACGCCGTGTGCGGTGCAGCGTACTTGGAATTAACGGCGTCAACGGATAAATAATTTAATTATAAAGTTCCGTGTCAAATGGCAACGAAGGGGCGTAATTGGGCACTAAAAATAAAACCGAACAACAACTAATGTTATAAAAACACGGGCGGAAAGCGCGCAACGCTCACCAGCGGTTGGAAATGGAAAAAAAATGCCGAAGAGAATTAAATTTTCGAATGTGACGGGAAAGTGTCGCAGCTATGAATTTTAATTGGCACCAGCGCTTGCAGCTGCAATTGTTTCGTGGCACATTAAAAATTACTGCGTATCGATCCGCGCCGAGCGGAATAATTTAGCCCTGAAAACGGAATGTTTTGAATTGATCCATATTTCATGAAAAATATACAGTGAAAATATTTTTATTGGCCAAATCAACGCTTCTTTTAAACCGCAAAAATAAAACTGCCACAATCGTACTTAACTAGAAGGTAATAATTTAAAGTGCCCTTTCATAAATATGTATTTTGCGCAAAATTTTGCGAGAGCAGACCTGGAAAATGTATTTTTATAAGGCAATTAATTCAAGCGTAATTTTAAAATGGAAACCATATTTGAATGTTGAAGTTACATGTTTACCCAAAAAATAATTGAATCGTTTATTTCAGAAACCCGTCAACATATATTTTTATGAATTTTATATTTTAGGAATTATCAATAACAAAAACTGGTAACTAAAATATCAGTTTTATGGGATATTTAATTTATAAAATATGAAAAGATGTGTTTTTCTTCGTTTCTCGAAAATTTGAAAAAGTACACTTAACGGATTCCCGAAATAAACGATTCAATTAAAACCTGGAATCGTATTTCTGAAAATAATTTCATAAATAAGTTATGTACATTTTTATCTAATAAAAGCATTTTAAATCAGCTTAAAGTGAAACTATGAAAAATTCAAACTTTTATATAGGTATTTTTTACGTTCACTTTCTATAATTATAATAATTTTGTTCACGTGACATAGAAAAACTTTTATATTCAAATTAATATTAATATGTACCGTGTATTCTTCCTAACAGTAATAATTTAAATGCAATTAGCAACATAAATAATTACAATTCTAGGTTTTTGTTACAATTTTATAATTTTATAATTATTTATTATATTTATAATTTATAGCTGTATAAAAGTATCACAGGTATGTTGGGACGATTTATTTTATACAAAATATATGAAAAGCTCAAAATCTATACTTTACAACAGAAAATGTGGTATACGTTTTTTTATATTACAATTTATATTTATAGCTGTATAAAAGTATCACAGATATGTTAGAACGATTTATTTTATACAAATATATGAAAAGCTCAAAATCTATACGTTACAACAGATAATGTGGTACAAGTTTTTTTTTTTAATGCATATGATTACATTTTGTTGTGAATACTGAAATTTACACTGTATAATGTTAATAATAATAATTTCTACTATAATTACTCTAAAGTGGAGTAAAATTAAGACTTCGTAGTTTTTGCTTTTTAATCATTATTATATAATAACAATGAAAGGAATATGTAATAAAATCAGCAGCATTGTAATGTATTTAGATAAATGTATGTAGCTACAGTATCTAGATACACTTCAAGTATCTAGATACATTCTTGCTTGAGTACCTAAAGTTTTATGTAAATACATTTTTTCTGAAGTATCTGTATTTCTATCTAGATACAAAAAAATGTATGTAACAACACTGCATTTCACTTTAATTACATACAATTAGCTATTGATTCATTATTGATAGCATTCGTTTTTTTTTAAATTTTTATCTTGGGGCTTCGGTTAATTTTCTCGTATTTAATTTAAGTTTCAGTTAGTAATTTGGTATTTCATGGTGTATTATTCTATTCTGGTATCTATTACGTATAGTAGCCCGTCGAAAGCTGACAATAACGCATGCTTTTTTGAATAAACAATCGCATTTTTATGCTGGTTCGTGTGCTTAAGCTAAATGTAATAGAATGAAATGAAATTAGAAACGTTTGTCGAATTCATGCAATATGGACCGATGAGTCATTGTCAGGATGGGACGAGTATTCCAATAACTATAAGCAGATGATAAAAAATAAAGTTAGTTTTGCACATTTTATTAAATATTTATGAGCATTTTCTTTTGCTTGTAAAATGAGTATATAAACAATGAAAGAAATGAAGAAAACAATTTTTGGTTTGGTTTTCCATGTATCTGAAATGTATTTAGAAACATCTAGATACTTTTCAAATGTATCTGTATCTGTACCTATTCAAATTTGTATCTAGATACATTTTTTCTAAAGTATCTGTACCTGTATCTAGATACCAGAAAAAATGTATCTGTTACAATACTGAAAATCAGTTATTTATGTAGCTATAAACATACGTGAAATGAAAAATTCAGCATATGTTAAATATGATTATATCTAGTTTCCTGAGAAATTTGTTTCTATGTAAATTTGTATATGCTACTTAGTTGTTATTGATGTTGCATTATCCAGAACTATCACCACTGAAAATCAATTATTTACGTAGCTATAAAAATACATGAAATGAAAAATTCAGCATATCTTAAATATGATTATATCTAGTTTCTTGTGAAATTTGCTTCTATGTAATTTTTTATGTGCTACTTAGTTGTTATCGATTTTGCGTTATCCAGAACTATCACAATCTTCCAATAAACGTTATTAAGGTTATGGTGTTCCCTCGCCTACTAGCACAACAGCATTATGCGAGAGCACCACATATTATAGTGCATGGGAAATTCAAAGGTGTTATTTAATTGCAAAGGTTTTTATATTGACTTACCTATAAATAATTTAACGAAATTATAGTGTTTTATTCAACTGATCAATTGGTAGTAGAGAAACTAGACTTACAAGTTTTTGCATTTTACTGCTGAGGAACTTACAAGTTTTTACACAAGAATTTGCAAACATAGCTGCATTACTGCAATAAACACAATTTGTTTAGTTATTTAGATTCTTGTAGGTGATTCCATTGAGGAAAATTACATCGTTTACATATCGAGCATAGTAATGTTAACAATAAAATAAAATAGCAACATTAATATACAATATTTAAAATATGTAGTATAAGTAATATGTAGTTCATTTTTATAATAAGTTACGAGACGTCATTATATTAATTACTTTCAATGCAAATTGTAAAAATAGTAATACCAAAAGTTGAAGATGCATTTTGAAATAGTAGGCGATGTTATATGAATCAATATGAATAACAGAATCAGGTTGGTAGCAGTTGGTTATTTCATTATGTGGTTATTTCATCGTAGCAAATTGTCAATAATTGAAAATTTTTAGCGTTTTGAACAAATATCAGGGATTGAAAAA
This sequence comes from Othius punctulatus, assembly GCA_951805005.1. Taxonomy (NCBI): domain Eukaryota; kingdom Metazoa; phylum Arthropoda; class Insecta; order Coleoptera; family Staphylinidae; genus Othius; species Othius punctulatus. The sequence continues at coordinate 103,462,178 of OX638139.1, read as the reverse complement.
TTGTACTTATTGCCACCAGAAGAATTTTATTGGACCGCAAACAACTTTAGCTTTGTAAGAGATCTAACTAGTATATTAACGTTTAAGTGCATTATAGATATCCACGCATACTTTACGCTATTTTCTTTTTATTACTGTGTTTTAATACTATAATTAGCCTGAAAATTTATAATTTTGAGCACGTTTGATATGACGCAATCGTTGTAGTTTTGGTTGTCAAGGTGTTGACTAAACAGGAAGTAAACTATCTGTCAATTTATCGTTAGTTTGTAAACATGCAATCAAAAATTAATAATTTATAAATCATTTATCATTAAATGGAACAATTATGACGACTTATGAGCAGCAGTCGTCAACATTTAATATCAGTAAGAAATTTCAATAGTATGGATACCCTAATTCTTCAGATATATTAATTTAAGTGTGGAGAAAACTTGAACTCCTATTAAAGTCATACGTTCGCATTAAAGACAATTTTTTTTAAGAATAACACATTGAATATTAATTATATTAAATATACTTACTACCAGAGTATTGCTAAGTGCCAATAATAAATTGCATCAATATTGACAGGATAGATTTTGAGATATTAATTTATTACTACTTGAAATAATACCTCAAAAATTATATTATCACCCTATTAAACGAATATCTCGAGAATTGTGCATTGAATATTTACTAATTTTGTTGTAATGAATTAAAATTTATCACACAATATCACCAATAAATTCCATTGGTATTGACACGCTAGTTTTTAAGATACCGTAATTTAAGTATGCACCACTTACGAGAAAACTTGAAATAGCGACTAAAATCATATGGTGAAAGTAACAATAGAATATCTCAAGAAGTACACATTGCATATTAACTATATTAAACACACTTACTACCACTATAGTAAAGAGTATCAGAAAAACATTTCATTGATATTGATGCGCTGGTTTTTGAGGATTTTGAGGTTTTTGAGAATTTTTGGTGGACTGATGAGCAACGTAAAAATAAAAACTTTGTTTATTATTTTAAACAATTTTCAACAAAAATTTTGAACAAAGTAAAATACTCCAACCTATTAATAGTCTCAAAAATGCTGCAAGGTCCTCATGAAGAAATAGAGAAAGTCGTTGAGTTACTTTCTTCACTCATATAACAAATTCCAGAACTTAACGGATAGTTGGGACTTTGTTAAAAACGTTGCTCTGAGTTTTTAGCTTGGGAAACCTTTCTTTTCCCTAAAAAAGATTGTACCATGCAGAAATAGCTTTCATGAATTACAAGTAGATGAGTGCATTGAAAACAGTGAACAATGTTTCAAAGTCGATGTGTTTTATAAGTAATGGATGAAATAATTAATTAAATTGGATGTGTGAGTGGTTAACACTTGGTGAAACATATTAGTATAGGAATAATAAAACACTTGGTTGACGTTTCACAGTATATATATATATATATATATATATATATATATATATATATATATATATATATATATATATAAATAGAAAAGAACTCTACAATTGTTGCGGTCTCTCAGCCATTCTCAAGAGTATAAACTAAATTAAAAATATTCAAAAACTGCAATCTACTCGCACTGAATGTATGAATATTTTGAAATATTTTGATAAACGTTCAAACCCAAAAGTTAGGTTTATTATGAAGGAAGTACATCATAGATCTGACAATATAACAATACATGATTAAACGAAATACTGGTACAGTGTTGCAGTAGGCCAATGAGATTATTTAGACATGTAACAATGATCCCAATGACCTTGGCAGAAGTAGAGCCAAGATGCTCGATAAGGTGAGATGGAAACGAAATTTGAATACAAGAAAATGAGAACATGCTAAGGAATGTAATAGTATAAAAAGATGACATGATACAAGATACCATGTGGAAGTTGAGATTATAACATCGTTCACCCTACCAAACATATAATTGATGTTGATACCTAAAGGTATAAAAAAATGCTATTTTGCTATTTAAAATGCTAAAATGCTTATTTTATTTTGCTCTATGCTATTTTTTTTGTCAAAAATATAATAACAACAGTACAGATTTACTGAACTTAGTTTTTAAATACAGTTAGACTGACTGACTGGTTTGTTTCTACAAGAACAAATTCTATCAGGGAATTTACAGAACACTGTACTTCTAGAAGCGCCAAAGAGGAAGTGGACAATAATTTAAGAACTAGATCCAAGAAAACTACGACTTCAACAGCAGATAAGAACTAAATTTTTATTTTAAGGGAACTCTTTGACAAATTGCCGAAAATTGAGACTCATTATTGTCGAAAACATTCAGAAAAATATATTTCGAACCTTTATTCCAAAATTAAACAGAGGTATACCACTTATATGCCGAAAATTGGGTCTCATTATTGTCGAAGACATTCAAAAAAATATATTTCGAACCCTTATTCCAAAATTAAACAGAGGTGACAAAGACTTATATGCCAACTTATATGCCAAGGAGTGTAAAGAACAGAACACGCCTGCAGCAAATCTAAAAAGCTTTTATGCATATTGAATTTGATAACTAAAACCTAAGATTAAGGTTGTACCAAGAACAATTTGGCAATCTTTATAAAGCCGACTAACAGTTTCATATTGTACAAAAATATTTTATAAGACAAGAGATTTGAGAGAAAGAAAGTGATTCCAGCGGCGAATCTATTTTGCTAACAATAGATTATTTGAAAGCTATATTGTTGTGTCCCAAACTTAAGACGTCTTCATTATAATATTAAAAGAAACAGTACAAAGTGCACATTTGTAATCTTCAATAATAAATACCACGAAGCTTTTTATTATACGTGACACGAATGAGAAGCACGAAGGACAAAAATTACGACTTCATAAAAGTTTTTCGAGCGATAGCATACCCAGATAAAGATAGCTCAAAAATATCTACATTTACGTTCCAACCGCCTACGTCAACATTTTTGAAATGGCGAGAAAACCATAGAAATGTTACAGCTACAAGAAAACAATGACTTCAACGGCAGATAAAAATATTTCTTTTTATTCTAAGGGAACTCTTTGACAAATTGAATTATTCTCATTATTGTCAAAAACATTCGAAAAAACAAATGGAGCCTTTGTTACAAATTAAAGCAGAGATTTATCACATATATGCCAAGAAGTGTAAAGACTAGAACAACCTTGCAGCGAATCTAAAAACGTCCAAAAGAAAAAAAAATCCTTTCAAGTACAATTTAAAAAAATTAGACCACACGTTGTTTCAAAAACTGTCATTCCTAAAACAAGAAGAACAGAAGAAGCTTGCAGCGAATCTAAAAACGTTTAACAGAAAACAAATTTTTTCAAGTACAATTTAAAACATTTAGACCACACGTTGTTTTAAAAAAATGTCATTCCTAAAACAACAAGAACAGAACAAGCTTGCAGCGAATCTAATAACGTCAAAAAGGAAAAAAATATTCAAGTACCATTTAAAAAACTTAGACCACACGTTGTTTAAAAAAAAATCATTCCTAAATTTCTTAACTACAATTAGGCCTGAAACAACTGCAGGTGATCCCACATCATTCCCAATTTAGTGTTTAAGGTACAGGCCATATGAAAAATTATCGTATAAATTGATATTCAGTGATGAATGGACAGAATTCGTGAAATGAAGGCGATCTGGAAAGAGGAATACAAAGTAGCTCTTTGTGCAATGGTGAAATGATAATTCCTCAATTGCACAAAGAATTTATTTAAAATTCAATTAAAATTTAAATAGAAAAGTGCAGGCATCTTCAGAAAATAAAAGAAGTACTACCACACTTTTATAATAATTTAAAGCTCTGAATCTAAAGCAAAACTTACAATTTGGTTTCAACGTGTAGTAACAATTCTATGAAATTATAAAATTTATATATTTATTTTATTTTATTTTTTATTTTATAGTAAACGTTAAGATTTTATTAAAAAGTACAGGCATCTTCAGGAAATAAAAGAAGTAATACCACCACTTTTATAATAATTTAAAGCTCAGAATCTAAAGCAAAACTTATAATTTTGATCCAACCCTTAGTAAGAATTTTATGCATTATAAAATTTATATTTATATTTTTTATTTTATTTTTTTTATTTTATTGTAGACGATAAGATGTAAAATAATTTTTATTAAAAAGTACAGGCATCTTCAGGAAATAAAAGAAGTAATACCACCACTTTTATAATAATTTAAAGCTCAGAATCTAAAGCAAAACTTATAATTTTGATTCAACCTTTAGTAACAATTTTATGCATTATAAAATTTATATTTATATTTTTTATTTTATTTTTTATTTTATAGTAAATGATAAGATGTAAAATAATTTTTATTAAAAAGTACAGGCATCTTCAGGAAATAAAAGAAGTAATACCACCACTTTTATAATAATTTAAAGCTCTGAATCTAAAACAAAACATACAATTTTGATTCAACGTTTAGTAACAATTTTATGAAATTATCAAATTTATATTTTTATTTTTCATTTTATAGTAAACTATTTACAGAAAAATATAATACCGAGAAAAGGTTTATTTTAGTATATCTTGTTAGAACCTGAATATGTAAAAACTTGCAAGTCTGTCAAACCTATTGCATTTAACTGGTAAGTCTAAATTTTGTTATTTTATAAAGTTACTAAAGTTAGCAATTACAATGTAAGACCATCACTATTTCAAATAATAACTATAACACTTGATGTCTTAAAAAAATGTTGAATTTTTATTAAACTAAATTAGATGTATGTGTGGTTACTACTTGGTGAAACATGGTGAATCGGAAGGTAAATAAAACACATGGTTAAAGTTTCATGAATTTGTCACGAATTTATTCACGAAAATTTGTAAAACTTTAAAAAAGTGTTTTATTAACCTTTTTGCTTTCATTAACCTATGATAACACTGTGTTAAACCAATTTATTGTTCCTACTAGAAAGTTACTGATTTTTGAACTGGATGTATATGATATATATCATATACATATAGATGTATATGAAAATTACAAGGTTTTGCAAGTAGATGCTAAAGACTGTAAAGACAGTAAGAAGGTAACTAAAACACTTGGTTAAAGTTTCACGAATTTGTCACGAATTTGTCCACCAAAGTTCGTGAAACTTTAACCAAGTGTTTTATTTACCTTTTGATTTTATTAACCTATGGTAACACTATGTTAAACCAGTTTTTTGTTCCTACTGTGCAGTTACTGATTTTGGAACTGCATGTATATGATTTAATATGGATGTACATGTAAATTACAAGGTTTTGCAAGTAGACCATTGATACTAAGGTAAAGGCAAAGTCCATCCATCATCTTGACAGACATGTGGTGGCTTCCCCGCTTGCATTAGTGTAGTGTGTGTTTCCTGTTATTACTTTAATGCATAACATTAATATATTGGGAATGCTGACTAGTAAGTTATACTGAACTTATAATACATTCTATTATTAGGTTTTAAGGTTTTATCATTCTATTATTTTTTTTTTAATAGTACACACTTTACTAATTAATTATTATAATTTACAAATTGGAATGTTTAATAACTGAGAGTTGAGATTAAAAAAATTAAAACACCAAGTATTTAATGCTTTATAATTTACTCGAGTTTGAAACAATGCCGCATCTCTAAATTTACAAAAAAAAGTTTTTATCCTCGAGTACTTAAATACCCGATTAGAAAATATGATTGTCTGGGGAATAATTACGATTTTAATTAACTTTTTAATATCGAAGCGCTCATTTTATCGATTTTTGCGAAAACCGGTCAGAGAAATACTCGGGCGTGGAATCTGGCACGCAATAAATGTTGCGCAACCTGATTTTAGTTGTATTTCGTAAATTTGGCATGCTTGTTAACGAATTGGAACTTTATTGCAATAGAATCTGATTATCGTGAGTAATATTTACATATATGTGGTTGGTGGCATTGAATGCAATAATAACAGGAGAAACGCAAACAGATATCTTTAAAATTATTCAAGATTTCTCGGGATGCAATACATGTTTTACGACGACTTGGTTTAAGCTCGCCGTAAAATTCAAGTCGTAGGTAATCTAGGGGTGTATTGTAAGTTGCTTTGAGATCCAACCTGTATAACGTTGTAAATGAATTATATGAATATTTAAGGGAACTGCTAATTTGTTGGTCGACTCATAATTTAAATAGTACTTTTACTTGGAATGAACCGATTTTTCTTCCAAACTAAATCATGATAGGTATGATAGGAATCAATGAGGAATGGAATACAATGACGTACTTGGAAATTTAGCCACAATCACTCCAATTTCATCGTACAACAATGATGCTAGACGGGAAGAATCACCTAAACGTGGCACTAAGGTTTCATTTTTACCACGAATGTCGATATTTCAAAGGCAAATAACCACAGGAATGATAAAAATAGCCAGTGACGAGTAGCTCATTATGTTTCTACTGAAATTGTTAAATTAAGTAATTTGAAAGTTCATTTTAGTATTTTACGTAAATAATTAATCAAATTTACTCTACTTTATGTATATAATTGATGATATACCATATATTTGATGTGATACAGTTGCAAAATTTGTGAAAAAATTACATTGATGAGTTTTGCATGCAAAACTTGCGATTTTATTGGAAAATATTTGGATTTTGAATTTGGATGAATAAACACATTTCGATTTACTTTGGAAGTTAGATTTTTAGTCAAGTAATCTTCAAACGTATCTCCCCAGCATAAATTTTATTTTATAATATAAGTATTGACAATGTGATACCCTATGAGGGTCATACACTGAATGATGGATAAATAAATAAATAAAAATAAATTTTCGATATTTATTTAGAAATAATGCGTTTTTTTATCGAACATTTTTGGTTGTTATGTATATGGAAAACTTTTAGTTAGTAAGTTGGAGAAGCATGTTAAATTCACATAAATAACGATGTGTTCTAATATAATTGTCTTGTAAAATTACGAGAATTTGACGTTATACTGGAAAACTTTGAGATTATGGAAATATATGCAATTTTGTGTAGAAAAATGTGTAATACTTTCTGAATTTCAATTTGAAACTTTGGGGATTTACTGATCTCATTTTTTAGCTTCAACGCTTTGGAAAACTAGATGGAAATGCAATTAAAATTGTGCTGCATATTGATGCTATTATGGTGCACTATGAGTGATAAATTTAGCATGAAAAACTAGACAATGCTTTGGGATATTCTATGAAAAGTATGCATTTTTGCAACGAAATTCTAATTTTCTTATGATATACTTAAATTTATACATTTCTCATCTTAAAGGATAGTTGTAGAGAAAACAAAAATTCTAATTCATAAATAAGTACGTTTTTGATGTCTGTAGAACAATTATTGTTATATAAAAAAAACTTTTTAGAGACTTTGTATAGAATTAATAAATTAATAAGTAATAATTAATGAATGAAAGTATTTTGAGATTCGTCCTGAAAAGCTATACGATTTGCGTCAAAAACCGTTTAGTTTTGTATGGAAAATTATGGAATGGAGAATTGATTTGAATATCGAAAAACAACAAAATTCTTAAGCTTCATAACTATGGTATTTGCTTGGAAAACGTTTCAATTACATAGAAAACTTAGGGATTTAAAATTTAAACAATAACATGTAACTTTTCACGATTTTTTTTGACTTTCCATGAAAAACTAGGTGATTTACACGAAAAACGCTGCAATTTTTAATGAAAACATTTGAGATTTTGCTTGGGAATCTCAGCAATCTCATCTTGAAAACTTTTCAGTGTTCTGTAGAAATTATATCGGTTTTGCTTGGGAAAAATTGCAATTTCGCAAGAAAGGCACAGTTTTCATTTGGATATACAACTTTCCTTGGAAAATTTTATGATTTTGTGTAAAGTTTTTAGAATTTTTCATGAAAAATCAAGGGATTTGCACGAAAAACGCGCCTATTGTACATGGAAATATTGATATTTTACTTGCAAATCTGTACAATATCACCTGGAAAACTAAGCAATGTTCTGTAGAAATTTTATCGGATTTTTCTGGAAAGTACTGCAGTGTTGCATGAAAAACTAACATTTTCCATGGAAATCTCTACGCAACTTTCTCTGGCAAATGATGTGATTTTGTGAACATTTTTAGGATTTTCCAAGAAAAACGAGGGGATTTAGTTTAAGCAGTGTAGCAGTTTTTAAAAAAATTCATGAAAAACCAAGGTATTTGCATGAATAATGCGCCAATTGTAAGTGGAAACATTGAGATTTTACTTGCAAATCTGTACAATTTCACCTTGAAAACTTTGCAATGTTCTGTAGAAAGTTTATCGAATTCGCCTGGAAATAATTTCAATTTTGTATGGAAAACCAAGATTTTCCATGGAAATCTACGCAATTTTCTTTGGAAAATAATGTGATTTTGTGAATATTTAAGGAATTTTCTATGAAAAACTGGGCAATTAGCACGAAAAACCCAGTAATTTTGCATGTAAACATCTGAAAATTTACTGCAAATCTGTACAAATTCGTCCGGAAAACTGTAATGTTCTCTAGAAATGTTATCGGATTTGCCTAGAAATAATTGCAATTTTGCATGAACCACTAAGTTTTTATTTGGATATACAACTTTCCTTGGAAATAAGATTTTGTGTAGCACTTTTTAAAAATTTTCATGAAAAACCAAGGTATTTGCATGAATAACGCGCCAATTGTACGTGGAAACATTGAGATTTTACTTGCAAATCTGTACAATTTCACCTTGAAAACTTTGCAATGTTCTGTAGAAATGTTATCGAATTCGCCTAGAAATAATTTCAATTTTGTATGAAAAGCTAAGATTTTCCATGGAAATCTTCGCAATTGTTTTGGAAAATAATGTTTAATGTTTAATTGTTAATATTAAATAATTTTGTGAATATTTTTAGGTTTTGAATTTGATTTGGATTTGATCCTTGAAAAACTAGTTTGCTCGAAAAACGCAGTAAATTTGCATGAAAACATTAGAAATTTTGCTGCAAATCTGTACAATTTCGTCTTGAAAACTGTAATGTTCTGTAGAAATGTAATCGCATTTGCCTAGAAAAAATTGCAATTTTGCATTAAAAGCTAAGATTTTGCGTGGAAATCTACGCAATTTTCTTGGAAAATGATGCGAAAAATAAAAGATTTTACACCGAAATCTATGTAGTTTTCGTTGGAAAACTTTGCAATGTTTTGTTGAAATTTTATAGTACACATTTGAGTGGATAGATTTGTAATTTTGCTTGAAAAATTAAGATTTGACATGGAAATATTTTCAATTTTCTTTAAAAATAACTTATAATAATAAGATAAGATAAGACACGATAATAATAAGATATAATTATAAATAATAAAATAATATATCCCCTTAGATATATAAAGAAACGTTTTCCATGTCTTCATTTTATTAAATTTCCATTTTATTCATATTTTAAATGAAGAACATTTTCTGAAATAAAGAATTTCACACTGCTGCTTCGTATAAAATTGAATGAAGTCCTTAGTTTATAAGAGGTCTAGTGGAAAAAAAAACTTGAAAATTTAATAAATTATTGAATTGTTTTTCAAAATTTTATTAATTATTGAATTGTTTTTCAAAATTTCAAGGAATTCTAGATTAAATTACATTTATTTCCAAAATTGAAGATACAGTAATCGAAACTTTTCTCAATTTGTTGCAACAAGCAACAATTCTTGACAAATAGAGATTTTTGTTAAAATATTCGACTTCGAGTCTTCTCATTCATAAGAAGTGGTTTTCTAATTGGTGTCTATCTATCTGGCAGTGTGTATGAAAATATATATCTAATTAGGTAGGTGCTCAATTTCAATATTTAAATCGATATGAAGTTAATATGTATGTACTATTGATTGATGTAAGGTTATGAACTACATCGTTATATGAAGATTGGCAACCCAATTGGCACACAAAATCGTACAATAATGGAGTACTTTAGTACCGATTTCGGTTCACTTTAGTGCCGATTTCTCTTCTTTATTGATGTCTTAAAAAAAAAAATCAGGATTCAATTGTACAATATATGGGATATTACTATATGCACCTCAGAGTAATTATTTAGATGTCCCAGCACACTTTCATTACGTACAGCGCTTTCAATGCGCCTTCAGTGCTTTCAATCGTAATTAAGGAGATACGCTCACGTATTCTCCTCTTGCACCTATGCCCACAAACAAGACCAGCTTTTCCAATTAATACGGAGAAGAGGCCGACGTTATTCCCTTAACGAGTTTTCCGTACGCCATACGGGAACTTCACCTGTGGGAAATCGAACCGGATGCACTGCTCCTTCCGCCCCCGCACTCAGGTGATTATGTCGCGGTCATCCCTTGGCGTCGTTCAATCTCCACGGAAAAATGCGGCCACTAAGAGGGCGGCAAATACCGCCCCAAATGAAAATATTGCGGCTAGGAAGTTGGGAAAATGCGTACGTGAGATGAAAGAGGAAAATTGGAGGACGAGCATCTGATTGTGTAACGTTTTTATCTCGGCCAGATCAAATCCTCTGGGCGGTAATCGCCTTTATTTGTGAGGCAAGGCACATGTTAAGGGCCAAAAGTTAAAGGAACTAATTAAACGATGCAGAATTTGTACAATTCGCAATATAACTTTTCTTATCTAAACCTTATTCGGCAACAATTTTTAATTAGTTTCCCATATATTAATGGTAACAATAATAATGATTTTAGATTAAAAAATTTATGACAAAAATGATAAAAAATATATATTCTGAAGAAATACATATTTTTTATGAACACTGGAGGCTTGTACTTCGTCAATATGTATAAATAAATATAACAATTTTTACTTTGTTGGTATAGGCACTATAATTTACTTAAGTGTGATACCAACAAAGTAAAAATTGCATTATTAATTTATACATAATGTATCACGAAGGAAAACCTTCCAGTGTTAATACAAAAAAATATATTTCTTCAGAATATTAAAAAAAATATTGTCATTTAAAAACATGTATAGTCATCCTCCAAGAGCTATGACTTATGGTTTTTCGAACAAAGAATTGCGTTTTCGATGATTGTTCGCATGCTGAAGGTAAATGTAATAGAATGAAAATAAATAAGAAACGTACGTCGATTTCTTGCAATATACAGCAATGAGTCCCTGTCAGCTCTCGACGGGGTGAGTATATATGACATTATGGCGTTTTACAAAATGTCATAAAGCAAAAGAATCTACCATATCAAAAATACAAATTGTACTGTCAGATTCCTAAATAGTTTTCTTCCAGAATTGATCGTTTTGCCTATTGTTTTTGTATTACATATGACTATATATGACATTACAACTTTTTATAAAATGTCATAAAGCAAAAGAATCTACCATATCAAAAATACTAATTGTACTATCAGATTCGTAAATAGTTTTCGTAAAGAATTAATCGTTTTGCCTATTGTTTTTGTATTACACAATCGTTGGAGGTGAATCCTAGGACTCTCTGCTCTGTGTGGTCAGTTTTGAATAGTATTCAGACTGAAGAAACTTGTTTTGATTTGACATTCATGAAAAAGAACCAAATGGCATGTTTAATAAAAAAAATGATGTAGTTACGACATAACTTTATCATACAAATAATTAGAAGAGTTATCTGCAAGAGTCCTGCAAAAAATCGTACTGCTCCTCGTCGAAAAGCAAAATAAGTTGAACAAATATCTGTAAAACGAGGGAAGTTGGTTGTGTTTAATGAGTATTTATATCGCTCTGAAATTTCTGTTTCCTATTTTGTTTGGGGAGTCTCCCACTTTACAGAATCAATATTGATTGAACTCTCTAATTGCAAAACTATTCAAAGTATATAAAGTTTATAACTAATTACTGTTAATGCAGTTAAAAGGTAATTTATTTTGGGGTTAACATCACGAGCACCATTATGAATTTACGGCACTAACTGTGCAGCAGATTATTGGTGTAATTATTTAGTACTGTCCATAAATGGTTTTCATTCACTTCAATTATTTTGCGTTGGCCATTTACGTATGTGCATTTGATTTAAGACATCAGATAGAAATGCTATTTTTACTTTGTTGGTATATTCAATATAATTTACTAAACCGTGATAGCAACAAACTAAAAATTGCATTATTTATTTATACATATTGTATCACGAAGGAAAAGCCTCCAGTGTTAATACAAAAAATGTATTTCTTCAGAATATTGCTACTATTGCTGCTATTGGATTGCTACAGTTGTTTAAACATCCTAAGCTATAGTTTTTACATTACTATTCTTACTTAGGTCTGTCGACTTTTTAACTTGCTGGAGGCCAAAATCCTTTATATCCTTCATAAATCGTGATATAAACTCGCGGTTTGGAGCAAAAGCGGTTTTATCCATGTTTTGTGGTAGAAGCGGAGGGAGGGCAAAGATGATGCCAAATCTGTACTCAGTTCTAATACGAATTCTTCCTATATGCTATTTAAATTTAATTAATATACATATCTCGATGGTGTAGTGAACAAATGTTGTGAGTAGATAAGCTAGGACAGTTCTGTGACCATTTCCCATAAGCATTTACATAGAGGTCTAAAAGTACTTTTTCGAAATTTAGTTTTTTCAAACAGTCGAAATGTCGTATGTTGCCCGAGTAAAAAAAAGCGTTATGGAAACGGTCACAAAACTGTCCTAGCTTATCTACTGTTGTGTGTGCTAAAATAAAACTTTCATTTTTTGTGTGTAATTTACACATTTCTTAAAGGTATTAAATGATACAATGAAATGTTGTTACTAGTGGAAATAAATTATGTTTTTATAAAAAATAATTAAATTTTAGTTTATTTGATTATCAATTCATTATTAATAATCAAACATTTTTACGCATTTAACACCATTTGATCCGCAAGTGTACTTATAACATTTGTGCATTACACCATCGATGTGCAAGAGCAGAATACGTAAGCGTATCTTCTTATTTGCGATTAAAAGCACTGAAGGTTTGTGCTGCACATACTGAAGGTGTGTTGGCACATCGAAATAATTACTCGGGAGGTGCATATTGTGATATGCCATATGTTGTACAAATTCGGTAAATCCTGCAAAACATTTATTTTTCTGAAGTCGTCAGTAAAGTAAGAGAAATCGGCAGTAAAGTAAGCCGAAATCAATACTAAAGTACTCCATTATTGAACGACTTTGTGCAAATTGGGTTGCCTGCGTAGCTTAACATAACCATGTAGTCCATAACCGTATGTCAATATATTGTACATACATATTAACTTTACATGGATACAAATATTTAAATTGAGTAATTAGAATATACAGGGTGTTTCGGGAGGAAGTGCAAATATTTTGGGAGGTTGTAGTATGGATGATTCTAAGTTATAAATGTCATATGAGCATTTGTCCCATCGTTAATAGATACTGAGATAGGGTCATTATAAGATTTATTAAAGTACGAGAAATAACATTGTTGATTTTTAATACTATCAATTTAAATTAAACAGATTTACTTTGTTGCTTCAAAAATTTCAAAAATTTAAATATATATTTTTAAACACACAGCCAGACGCAATATTTGTGAATTAGAAGACTCGAAAACATATATTTCCGCAAAAATCTCTAGAGATAACAATCTTTATTAGGTTATTGGCCCTTGGCCGTTCTGCCTTAATAATTGTTGCCTTTATTTTACAACAATAAAACAAACAGCAATACCTGAAGAAAATTTAGATTATTTCAGAATTTCAGGATATATTGGGAAAACAAGAATTCAATACAGAGCCCAAAAAGTGGTGTCAATTTGTACGCTGGATACTAATAGATGACACTGTTCAAGATGGACATCAAATATATTTTGCAATTTTGCCGAAATGTTTCCTAGGATACAAGCATAATTTAACTGAAGTTTTTCAATGTATTAATTTCAAATGTCATAATAGGTTATTATTTCGATGGTGTATTTCGAAGTTGATAGTTCAAGAGAGTCAACTTTTCTAACAATTAACTACTCCGAAATAATAACAAACTGTGACATTTCAAATTTTGACATTGAAAAACTCTAGTTAAATTTTGCTGTGATTCTGTAATCTATAATTTATGTAAAACCTGAAATTTATCAAATTTTCATGTTACCTTATTTTGATTAGACTTCCCATGAACCCTTTAAATTGCTAAATTTTTATATAATATAAAATCACTTCAGAAAAATTTTAATGAACAAAATAGGAATTTACATAAAGCGTTTTTTAAATTTTCTAAATATACAGAAATGTTTTATTAAATGGTTTTGAAAATATGTTAAACGTTTCTTCATCCATTTAAGGTCTTCATCCAAAATATAGGTATTTTTGAAAAATTATTATTTCAATCTGTATGGCTATGGCAAAATCACAAAGTTTTTGAAGGAAAATTGCACAGATTTCCATGTCAAATTTCTACAGAGCATTGCAAGGTTTATAAAATGCAGTTTGTAGAAATTGAATGTAAAATCGCGAAGGTTTCCATGTAGAATTGCCGCGTTTTTCGTGCAAATCCCCTAGTTTTTCATGGAAAATCTTAAAATTTTGACAGAAAATCACATTTTCATTTTCCGTCTTATAATGTCTTACAATAATTTTTATATAAAATCTATCAGCGTAATTCATGAAAAATTAAACCATGGTTTAGCGGTGGTTTAGCGGTGTTTTACAAAGGGTTACCAAGGTTAATAAAATTAAACCATCATTAAAACGTGCCTTAAATGTTTATGAATAACACTGTTAGGTTTTTATGTAAAAGTGCAATTATTTTCAGATAAATCCGAATCCGTTAAAATTTCACAGATTTGCAAGCAAAATGTCAATTGTTCCCATGCAAAATTTTTCCTGAAAATTATTTAGTTTTTCATGGAAAATCCTAAAATGTTTACAAAAAAATCACAATAATTTTCAATGAAAATTGTATTGATTCCCATGTAAAATCTTAGTTGCATGGAAAACTAAGATTTTACATGAAAATCAATGAAATCGAATATTGCAATTATTTTCAGGCAACTCTGATAAAATACCTACAGAACATTGCAAGGTTTTCAAGATGAAAATGCAGATATTTGCGTATAAAATTTCAAATGTTTCCATGCAAAATTGCCTCGTTTTTCGTGCAAATCGCCTAGTTTTTTTATGGAAAATAATAAAATTCTTACAAAAAGTTATTTTGACCACACATTTATTAATAAGAGTTGTTTGCTTTGTTGCGTTTTGCAAGCCCTAGAAGTTTATAAAGAATAAACAAAAAAACAGATTATCCAAGAAAATATGAAAAAGCTAAGGGCAAAATTTTCACCAGCTACTATTCGCGTATTTGTGTACTAAATACACAAATATTATTTTTTCATGTGGAACTGAATTTGGCAAAAAAAAGTTACTAGTGAGGTTTAAAAATCGCTAAAAAACAAAAAAAGTTGATTTTTCAAGAAAATATGAAAAAAGCTAATAAAAGCTTACCGAAATATGGTAATTCGAATAAGTTCTTAATACTTCTATTTTGTATCCTTTAACTTGTATCCATGTACATTTGTACATTTGTACAACTTGTATATTTTTAGATCCTCATTTATTAAAAATTTTAATGAAGAAAATAGTAATTTAAATAAAACGTTTATAAATTTAGTAAAAATTCGAAAATTTTCTATAAAAAGGTTCTGGAAACATCTTAAACCTTTCTTCGTACATTTAAGCTGATTATTGATTTATTGTTTTTTTTCAATTTTAAACAAAATTTAGGTATTTATGCAAAATTATTATTTCAATCTGCAGCCATGGCAAAATCACAAACTTTTTCAAGGAAAATTGCATAGATTTCCATATAAAATTTCTACAGACCATTGCAAGGTTTATAAATCGCAGTTTGTAGAAATAAAAATGGTTTCCATCCAGAATTGCCGTGTTTTTCATGGAAACCCCTAATTTTGCATGGAAAATCCTAAAATTTTGACAGATAATCACAATATTTACTATTTGAATTTGCATTGATTTCTATGTAATATCTTAGGTTTTTATGTTAAAATGCAATTATATTCAGTTCAATCCGATTAAATTTCTACATTGCAACATTGCAAATTTGAAAGCAAAATCTCAAAAGTTTCCATGCGAAATTGCTTCGATTTTCGTATAAATTCTTTAGTTTTTTATGGAAAATCCTAAAATTTTTACAAAAAATAACAATAAATTTTGACAGATACTATCTTAAGTTGCATGTAAAATCTTAGGTTTTAATGTAAAATTGCAATTATATTCAGTTAAATCCGATCAAATTTCTACAGAATATTGCAAAGTTTTCAAAACGAAATTGTATGAATTTTATAGCAAAATCTCAAAAGTTTCCATGCAACATTGCTGCGATTTTCGTATGAATTCTTTAGTTTTTTATGGAAAATCAAGTTTATTTACAAAAAATCACAATATTTTCCAGTGAAAATTGCATTGATTTCCATGTAAAATCTTAGTTGCAAGGAAAACTAACAGTGTTATTCATTAAAAATTTAAGCCGTGGTTTAACGGTGGTTTAATCTTAGTAACCTTGGTAACTCTTTGTACAATGCCGCTAAACCATGGTTTACATTTTTATGAATAAAGCTGTAAGATTTTGCATGGAAATCAATTAAATCGAATTGCAATTATTTTCAGGCAAATCTGAAAAAAAATCTACAGAAGATTGCAAGGTTTTCAGGAAAGATGAAAGATGACATTTGCATGTAAAATCTTAAATGTTTCCATGCAAAATTGCCTCGTTTTTCGTGCAAATCGTCTAGTTTTTCATGGAAAATCCTAAAATTCTTACAAAAAATGACAAACATTTTCCGTGGAAAGTTGCATTTTGTTATCGAAAAAATATCGAACTGTGTAAATGACAAACATTTTCCGAGGAAAGTTGCATTTTGTTATCGAAAACATATCGAACTGTGTTATTAACTTCTTTGATTTCCAGGAATTTATAATTTTATTCTATTTCCAGTATTGTTAAATGTTATGAATTCTGTTTTTTTTTTCGTTAATTGATAGAGCTTTAACTTATATCTATGTACTATATATTTTTAGATATTCATTTATTACTTTTTACAATGAATTTTGGTTCTGTCGGTGTAAATAATTATACGGTCGTTAGCGAAAATGTAATGTTGACCTTTTAGATTTAATGAGTGCATACTGTTTACGTATAGTGAATATAGTTATGGGTAAGATGACCAGATCCTAACGATACAAAAGCGGGACAGCGGGTTGGGGGGAAGGGGGCTTGATTCTTAATTTTTTTAATTAATTAACAAAGAAGGTAAAACGCAAAATATACAGGGTGTCTCCTAAAAAACGCCGCTGGCCAATAACTCCATAACTCCCTAACTATTTATTGCCCGATTTCAACAAAACAAAAACAAAATTGAATGTCTCTACATGTTCTACAAACGGGCCCTAATTTTCTTTTTTTTTGCAAAATCAACTTTCATTTCAGCGATAGTCTGCTAAATTTTACAACAAAAAAAAACAGGGCCCCTTTGTAGACATGTGGAGCCATTTAGTTTTTTTTTTGTTTTATTGAAATCAACCAATAAATAAAGGAGTTATCGCTAGCGGCGTTTTTTAGCAGACACCCTGTATAATATTATATTACATTTTTTTTAACAACATGAAATATAATGTCATATTTACAAATATAATAAATACGAGGCATGTTTTTAAAGTACTGTTTTGTATTTTGGCCGCTGCAGCGCTGCTACGAAATACAGATATTGGCGAAATATATACGCTGATAACTTCAAAATAGCGAATAAAAGATGATCCCGAAAAAAAACCCAATTTTTCAAAAGTCGGGACATTTTTGAAACGTAGCGGGACGCGGGGCAAATTTCTGAAAATCGGGACTGTCCCGCCAAAATCGGGACGTCTGGTCACCTTAGTTATGGGCCCAATACCGATCCTTGTGGTTCACCTATTTCTCGTTAATTGATTGAGCTTTAACTTGTATCCATGTACTATATATTTTTAGATCTCCATTTATTACTTTTTGCAATGAATTTTGATTTTGGTCGGTGTAAATAATTATAGTCTCGTCAGCGCAAATGTAATGTTGACCCTTTAGATTTAATGAGTGCATACTGTTTACGTATAGTGAATATAGTTATGGGCCCAATACCGATCCTTGTGGTTCACCTCTTTCTCGTTAATTCATTGAGCTTTAACTTGTATCCATATACTATATATTTTTAGATCTTCATTTATTACTTTCTACAATGAATTTAGGTTTTGTCTGTGTAAATAATTATAGTGTCGTCAGCAAAAATGTAATGTTGACCCTTTAGATTTTATAAGTGCATACTGTTTACGTATAGTGAATATAGTAATGGGCCCAATACCGATCCTTGTGGTTCACTTATTTCTCGTTAATTGATTGAGCTTTAACTTGTATCCATGTACTATATATTTTTAGATCTTCATTTATTACTTTTTGCAATGAATTTTGATTTTGGTCGGTGTAAATAAATATAGTCTCGTCAGCGCAAATGTAATGTTGACCCTTTAGATTTAATGAGTGCATACTGTTTACGTATAGTAAATATAGTTACGGGGCCAATACCGATTCTTGTGGTTCACCTATTTCTCGTTAATTGATTGAGCTTTAACTTGTATCCATGTACTATATATTTTTAGATCTCCATGTATTACTTTTTGCAATGAATTTTGATTTTGGTCGGAGTAAATAATTATAGTCTCGTCGCGCAAATGTAATGTTGACCCTTTTGATTTAATGAGTGCATACGGTTTACGTACAGTGAATATAGTAATGGGCCCAATACCGATCCTTGTGGTACACCTATTTGAACTGTCATTTGTATAGGTGGATAGGTGGAAGAGTAGTAGGGATTATTATTATACTACTTATTCCATTGCATGGTATGATATGTTTTCTATCTTTTAAGTATGTTACAAATAGTTTGTGAGCTATTCCCCTGATCCCCATTTTCAAAAGCATATCTAAAAGTAAATTGTGATTTACGCTGTCAAAAGCTTTCTCAGATCAATTGATACTGCAACTACTTTTTCTTTTTTGTCCATGAGTTCATGATATCAGTTATCGCAGCTTGTGTGTTACTTTGATTTTTAAATCCATATTGATATTTGTCTAATGGTAATTGCTGATTGGTATTGATGAAATTTAGTAATCTATTATTTATCATTTTTCTGAAGATTTTTGAGAATATTGATGTTATTGATTTGGTCTGTAAATAAATTAAAAACTTTATATATAAATAATTAAATATTTAAACAATTATGTATAATATCTTATAATAATTGTGGACATTAAATCCCCAAGTGGGGGTTTTTATGTGTAGCCAAATATACACCTAAACAACTTTATTGTTTCACGGTCGTCTCAGCTGAACCCTTGACATCCGCAATCAATCCGACAAAACTATCAATAATAAACGTCGCATTATTTCCTCCCCATCGATCCCGCTTCTGGATATTAAACCCGACGCAAGGTTTTCCGGCCCCCAATTTTTCCATTTCCACGCACAATAAAGGCAAGGGCAATGTAGAGCATCTGTCGCCGGCTTTATTCACCCGCATTTTTTACCTAATTACACGTTCAGGTTCACAATCGATGGCCGAAGAACCTTGAAAGTGCACGCGAAGTCGATATCGTATTAATATATTTAAATCGAGCACGCAGAAGATCCAGACAATCGCTTACTCTTTGGTGGTTTTTTTTTTGGGCGACTCGGTGCGGCAAAACGCGGCTTTTTGTGTCCGGCGCGCTGTTCGCAGCGAGATGAAAAACGGGTTTTTCCCCCGGAGATAATCCAGGATGGAAGATGGAAGATGGAAGATTCCAGGACGGAGGATGGGGGCTTTTTATCCGGCCCCGATCATCGCGGGATCCCCCTCGTTTGGACGGGAAGTGTTTTGACCCATTTCATACGAAAATGCCCCTGTGACCTACTTTCGCAATGACAGAAACTACGCAAAGGGGAAAATCAATTGTGTCTTATACGCACCGTCGGGCACTATTCTACCCTTCAATTCTACCCGCTGCTTATTATTAACTATTGTATTAAATGTTGTGAGGCGAATGAAAATCCTCGTTGGAGCGCATCAATAATTCATTAATGCACGGATTACTCACGCTCCATTTTTCCGAAGTAATTTGTCGCTTCCCCCACAACAGACGCTAATCAAAAACCTACTCGTGCGTTATTAAATACTAATCCGTTGCCATTAATTAATTACGAGTGCGAAGTAAGTAGGCACTCATTGATGGCGTGGAAACGTTAGGAAATGAAGACTCACCACTGATAATGTTATGTTCAGAAGCAGCTAACATCTTCTAAGTGTTCTCCAAATAGTTTATCATAATAGTAAAAGGGACACTAGAAAGTATAAACAATCATCTAGTCGCACGCACTGCTAACAACCACTACACGACCACGTACGTCTCTCTAAACATCAAAACTGGGATGAACGTAAATCGCGGATCAAACCGTGGACGACGACATCGTGCCAATTGGACGTCTCTGTTGTCCTTTTTTGGGAAAATTCTCTATGCTGCATGCAGTGCCGGGAAATGTGCGCACGACGCAGGTACTTCGCACAATTTCGGAATTCTACTGAATTGTTGCGTGCCGCGGGAAAGCGCGGGCGCCGCGGGTGCAGTGGCGGGGTCGGGGGGGTGTTCTGCAGGCGCATGGGCGCCGGCGTTTTCCCCGAGAATGCGTACATTTTCGCGACATGCGCGCAAGCGGGAAAGCGGAAACAATGGGGAGAGAAAACGCGGTCGCTGGGACGGGGCGATCGAGCGCGGAAGCGGAAAATCGAAATTCGATTTCCCGAATATTGAGATGGTCTCGTCCGACAAAAGGCCCGCAGGCATTTGGCACAGCTCAGTTTTTACTTGTGACAATAAATCGCTCTCCATTGCTGCATGTCCACAAAATTAATGGATAAGCGCTTTAATTTGGTACTACATCTAAATAAGGCAGTGTATGTATATGAGGCGTTCAGAGCTAACGTGGATCAAGTCCAAAAGTATAAAAAAATGTTTGTTGCGGATTAATACTTGTTAAAGGTATATATTTTTGGAGCCACAGTGAACCAAGTTCCTGCTTTAGCTATTTTCCAACAGATTTCAGCAGTTGTGTTTAGCCTGGAAAAACTTTCATAAAATTTCCGCGCCAAAGTGGATCAAGTCCTCAATCGTAGCACATGGTTTATGATTGTGTACTTGTGCACGTGTTAGTAGGCAAAACCTCAAAAAAATGGATTCAGGTGAATTTGTGGACTTTGTGAATTTGTTCATCCTCAGACTATGTGCCTTCTCAAAATCGTAGGCGACATATTTGTCTAAACGTCCTTCGGCGTCTAAACCGGGTATCATGTAACATTGCCGGGGGCCATTAGTAAATGATGCGTGCGCTTGCAAGGGGACGGCCTGAGCTCATGCATCATTCGCCAAACCGAACTACGGAAAATATCTTGTTAATTGTGTTGCATAACTAAACTGTCACGAAATATTTAAGTAATGATATAAACAATCGATCACACGACTTTAACATTAGCGACGATTGATTTGACAGGATTTAATGCTCTATACTCTTGTGTCTCTGTTGTCAACACACCTACATCAAATTTTAAGTTTAATTTTAGGTATAACAAAAATAGTTTACGAAATTATCCTCCGACATACCACTCAACCTGAATAAATTAGTGGCTATTTATTATTTCATTTAGCACTGGCAATTTCATTAGATTATTAGTTGTAAATTTGGCATGGTTAAACTACATTCACGACCACTCAATTTATAATTAACGTAAAATTTGGTTCTTCCAAAACAAAGTTCTTCACAACGGCTAAATTAGTACTTAATTTTTGCTGCAACTACAATAAGTGCAAACCAATTATTGCTCTATACAATGCCAACAAATAATGGAGTAAAACAAATTTTAAAGTTTTACCCATGGCATAGCAAAAATGTGCGCCCTTGTCAAATTACATCAATAAATCAAACACGAAGGATTAGATCTTTTATTAATTTCAACATCAAATTTGCAATGTAAGGCTTACGGCAATATTAGGGACATTAGAATAAGTACAAATAGTAAATATCTAGAAATGTACTCTACGTACGTTTATAGATGCTAATTGATCGATTATACCGTGCGACCATAAATTATTTTCATCCAAGAGGGCTTGGGATGAAAAAAAGGGCTCGGTTTAGATCACAATTATAAGGGGACGATATATCTAACCAAATCCTGGTTAAAATTGTGTCTAACACATGACGTGCCAAACTGATGAATTTTAAGCTAAGCTGTATGGCTTTGAAACGCACGGTATGAGCAAAATTATTTTTTTTCTGTTTTTTCTCGTTCTTCACTCAAAATAGCAAGATCCGATAATCTTGATGGGCCAATGAAGCTCTTAAATAAGATATAATCAGTTTAAGTTTACTGATCTTTCACAACTTTTTGAGACCGATACGGTGAGCATACTTTGAATAGCAATTATTGGATTTCGAATAACTCTTCATCTCCATATTTAACTCCGCTTTCGGCGTCGGGTTGTTGCAAAGCAATGTGCTTTCGAAAACTCTAATTGAACTTAAATAAACTGTACCTTACTATTGGGTTATTACTACAGATAATTAAATGGTGATAGTTGTATTGAGTCAGTAAAATCAAACAATAATAGCAATGTGAAAGTAATGTACATAAATTTAATACATTTATCTACTTGCTGCTTCATTTGTGTTTCATTTCAACAGCAATAGTTGATCCTAAAATAATTCACCAATGTTATTTTTGCTGTTAAAAACTTTTTCACGACATTAATTTGTGCTTGTTTAAAAACCTTATTAACTTCCATCAGATATACCGAGTGATTAATATTTATCTAGTAAATCTTGTTTTATCAAATGATGAAAATGGAAATACTGCCAATTTTTTTAAATCACGCATGATATCGATGAGACTCTATTGTTGCTTATAAGTTTTAGATTACTGAATTATTTACAGTTCATAAGTATTTTTTGTCTTCTGCAACTTTTGCAACAATTAAAATTTTAATGGTTTTTTTCATATTACGAAAACTAAATCTCAAATTTTATTTTCGGGTTTGATAAAAACTTATAACATGTATCAGTAACAAAAACAATTCGGAATACTAATTATTTCTTTAAAAAATTTATTCATCAAAATGCTATGTCACTGCACAGTTTCTACGTTTTTGATGCAAGGTGCTTTTTAGGAGAAATATTTCTCAATGATAATTAATATTTATTTAGATAGCTTCCAAAAATATTAATCTGCTCTTGTTAATGTTTTAGTTCCACAAAAACCCTGCATGTGTTCATTTATACTGGCCTAAATGATGAGATGATAAATATTAAAAAACATTGAAAACCCAAGTTTTGCAAAAGTTACAGATAACAAAAAAGCATGTCCTTTAAATGTTTCAGTAATCTAAAACTAACTTGCAGTAAAAATATATCAATGATATCTCGCGCGATTTCCGAAAATTGGCATTATTTCAATTTTCATCATTTTGAAAAACGAGATTTTCTGGGTAAGTAAAAATTACTCGGTACATCTGATAGACGCTAATACGGTTTTTAGACAAGCACAAATTAATGCCGTACATTTTTTATTTCTTTTGTAAATCAATAATAATGGAAATGCCCAATACGATACCGACTTTTTGGAGGTCACTGTATATAATATATTTATGATCAAGCGGATTGTCACAAATTTAAATTAAGAACGAATTCATTTTTATGAATAAATAGTTTCCCAGAAGAAGACAAAAATTAAGAAATTAGAAAAATCTAAAAAAAATCGAAGGATTTATTATATGTATGTATATACCTATTGTGTTAAGAAAACAATTGCTCTAAATATGTTCATCAAATATAGAATCAACTCGGTCTTCTCCAGATATGAAGAAAATGTTTAGTTCAATTGACTCTTAAGTATAGGCAACACAAGTACCAGATTTTACGTTTTTAGCGCGTGTGTGAATCACTCACACATCTAAGTTGCGCACACACAATATTGCACTGGAGATAGCTGCCCCACATAATTCACCCCTGACGTTTCACTCCGCCTACTGCGTTTGAGAGGGGGCGTTAAAATCTTCCCTTAGACAAGTCGGTATGTTTGCCTCAAAATGAATCAGCTACTTCAGAATCTGAAGATAAAGTATGATAAAACAACAAATTATAACATGAATCTATCTTCTGAATGCATTTTGATTGAGTTGATGTTCTGTTTTTTTATTGTTTTCACTTCTACTTATCCATAATTATTCTGATTTTTTTTCTATCAAGATAATAATAATAATATTTATTTGGTGCTAATAACAAAGTTTTACACGAGTCAAAATAAAAATATGATCTATAACACAGTTTCCCAAAGTGAGGGTCGCGACCCGGCACCGGGTCGCAAATTTTGCCGGGTCACACAAAATAAATGGATATTTTTTCTTATAAATCATCACTAAAAAAAATCTTTTTATAAAAGTTTCCGACGAAAATGGATAAATGGTTAATCAACAAAACCAGAAATTTAAATGATGAACCAAGTTCGAGCAAAGCTAAACATCATGATTATGAAGGTACTTTGTCTCAGGCCCCTAAAGGCAGATGTACAGCGCCAGAACAACAAGCGTAAAACTAATTGGACTCGCAAATATTGTGACGAATATTTACGGTTTGGGTTCATTGCCGGAAGCAGTCAAAATAACTTGCCTCTATGTGTTACTTTCAATTCGCACCTTTCAAATAAAACTATGAAATCGTCAAAGTTGAAACCGCATTTAGACACATTTCATTCTGAGTACTCTGATAAGTCAATTAACTTTTTTGTTGATAAAAAAAGAATCGAGTGCTGCTAAAAAAAATGAAAAATTCACTCTTTCCTCACCAGTCAAATTAAAAGCTCACTTTGATAGCTTCTTGATCACTTTTTTGTTGATAAAAAAAGAATCGAGTGCTGCTAAAAAAAATGAAAAATTCACTCTTTCCTCACCAGTCAAATAAAAAGCTCACTTTGATAGCTTCTTGATCACTTTTTTGTTGATAAAAAAAGAATCGAGTGCTGCTAAAAAAAATGAAAAATTCACTATTTCCTCACCAGTCAAATAAGAAGCTCACTTTGATAGCTTTTTAAATTTCCAAATTAATAGCCAAGACTGGGTATCCTCATAGTGCTGGAGAAAAAATATTACTTCCCGCTTTAAAAATTGTCGCAAATAATTTTGCGTAATAAAGGAAAAAAGCTTATTTTCAGCGATACCATTATCAAATAATACAGTTAAACGGAGAATTGAAGATATTGTGAAACATTTAGAAGAAGAACTAGTTGCTAAAGTAAAACACTAGGTCGAGTTTCATTGACTTAAGTCAGTTGGTGAGTGTCAGTGACCAATTCAGACATTTCGAAGAAACCATACCAAGCTACTACTAGTAGTAGTACAAGCAGTCAGGCTATCAGTAGTACTACAACTATAAATATTAAATGAAATAAAATAAAACGCTTGGTTGAGTTTCACTGACTTACTCTCTCTGACTTTTTGATTTATATGAAATCAAATAAAACACTAGGTCGAGTTTCATTGACTTAAGTCAGTTGGTGAGTGTCAGTGACCAACTGACTTTAGTCAATGAAACCTAGTGTTTTATTTGATTTAATATAATTCAAAAATCTTTTGTTCGCACTGTAAAAAGTTGATTAACTATATTGAAACAAAATGTACTATAGTCACTACATCACTATCACTATATAGTGTAGTCTAATCAGTGTGAAAAGTAATAAACCATCGTAATTTGAAAACATATTTTGGTAAGTAAAGATTTTCGATTTGTCTCACTTATTTATTTGTAACTTATTGAATTACTTATGACTTATTTTTTGGGCAAAGTTTTACAACATTTTAGCATAAAATTTCTTCCAAAAAGTACTTTCTGGAAGTGTTTTGAAAGTTATGGTGGTACAGCAACTAGCAAAATTTTGCTCAAGAAAACATAATACTTCTGGGAATGTACATCAAATCTAAAATGCTACTTACACAGCTTACACCCTGACATTTTGAAGAAATCATACCAAGCTACTAGTAGTAGTAGTAGTAGTAGTACAATCAGTCAGGCTATCAGTAGTACTACAACTATAAATATTGAAGTAACTTAACTTCTGAGAGTACATCAAATCTTAAAGCCATTTAAAAAGCATACACTCAGACATTTTGAACAAATCATACCAAGCTACTAGTAGTTGTAGTACAATCAGTCTGGCTATCAGTAGTACTACAATAATAAATATTAAAGTAGCTTAGCTTCTGGGAGTACATCACATCTTAAGTGCCACTTAAATAGCTTACAGTCAGACATTTTGAAGATATCATACCAAGCTACTAGTAGTAGTAGTAGTACAAGTAGTCAGGCTACAAGTAGTACTACAACTATAAATATTAAAGTAGCTTAGCTTCTGGGAATACATTAAATCTTAAGTGCCACTTAAATAGCTTACATTCAGACATTTCGAAGAAACCATACCAAGCTACTACTAGTAGTAGTAGTACAAGCAGTCAGGCTATCAGTACTACTACAACTATAAATATTGAATGAAATAAAATAAAACGCTTGGTTGAGTTTCACTGACTTACTCTCTCTGACTTTTTGATTTATATGAAATCAAATAAAACACTAGGTCGAGTTTCATTGACTTAAGTCAGTTGGTGAGTGTCAGTGACCAACTGACTTAAGTCAGTGAAACCTAGTGTTTAATTTGATTTAATATAATTCAAATATCTTTTGTTCGCACTGTAAAAAGTTGATTAACTATATTGAAACAAAATGTACTATAGTCACTACATCACTATCACTATATAGTGTAGTCTAGTCAGTATAAAAGAAACTTACAACTTAATTATAAATATTAGTTGTGCTAGTGATACTGCAGATACAAATATAGACAAGTGGGCATCGCCTACTCATATTTTAAACATTTTTAATCAAGTGCATAAGCCACAAAATCAAATAACCAATCATTTTCGAATACGGGGTCATTGAAGGAAAGCCATCTTAAAACGACCAAAAGTTTTCAGGCACACATTTATACTTGTGCAGTGTTTATTTTTGCATCATCATGCTTCATCATAAGAGTTCAACGGTTCTGAGTGATAATAATAATAATATAATCGGTTGAAGCTTGTGAAATATTAATACTTAAATAGAAATAACAAATTATTCTTTTTCACAACGACATTTATTTCTCTAAAAGTATATTTCAACCACTACGTGGTCATCTTCAGTAGACATTTGCACAAATACAGTAGACTTTTGATAACTTCCCGCTGAGACTGGATATCCTCATAGTGCGTAAATTAGTGCAATAATTTATGCGGAATAAAGGAAAAAAGTTTATATTTGGCGATACCATTATCAAATATTACAGTTAAACGGAGAATTGACGATATTGCGAAACATTTAGAAGAAGAACTAGTTGCTAAGGTAAAAATAAAAACATGTTTTATCCTTGCAAGTAGATGAAAGCACAGATATCGAGGATAATGCAAATCTAATGTGTTTTATCAAATATATTGACGAAGACAAGATACACGATATTGTTTTGTTTTGTAAAAGGCTTCCGACAAGAAAGACCTCAGATCAGATTTTGAAACTACCAATGATTTTGTCACTGGTCACGGTACTGATTCGATGAAGTGTGTTGGTTACAAAGTTACACGCACTTTATCAAATATGATGAACTCGAATTACATATTGCCTTTTTTGTTGGGTAGTGACATACATCAACAAAGTTCTGCCCTAAAACTAAGCTAGACCAGATAATTACATCTCAATACATTCTGAGAAATGTGAAAGAAAAACAAATTAACAGGTGAAATAAGAAGACAAAAATGATAACATTGGAAGACAACTTACCAGGAGAGCAAAACTTATTTAAAAACGCGTATACAGAACCAAAAAAAAACAACGATAGTAAGTCATGAAATGTGCAATAATTCAGCTAAAAATATGAAACAGCACTGCGATGGTACGAGGGGATATTTTTATATAATCTACCTAGCTATGAAGGAAAAGTGTTAGAAGAAAAGTAATATTTTGTTTTTCAACATATGCCCCTCTAACGACCACATACTTATTTCAAAATTTTTTCAATAAGGCTATATCTTCAAAAAAAATCTTCAAAAAGAAGCAGTTTAGGTGTTTTTTGAAACACCTACACTGCTTCTTTTAGGTGTTTATCTAAAGACAAACGTCGTCTTTTGGATTCTTATTTTGTCGGTGGGGCCCAGTGATATACCTATGCCTTATTGCCTGTTTAAATCTTGGAAAAATATCTCTATCGACAGCCAGAGCCCCCAAGTTTCCTTCACAAATTTGTTGACTTGTTCGGGAGTAAGCAATTTTGAGATCCATTCTGCTGACACCTTATTAATTCCTAAATATTCAAGCAATTTTATTAAAACTGTATCTTCTAATATCCATACTTCAGTGACTGTCATTGAAAGCCTTTTTCGTCGATCTACAAGAACAAATTCCTCAACTTTCTTCATGTTTTCACCGGATCGTGCTTCAATAGGCCCTCTGCATCTTGAGTCATCTCGAATTAAATCTCTACCTCACCGAAACTGCATAGATCAAAATTTTATAGTAAAATATGACGGCAAAACTTCTCTGTACACTTTTATCATCCTCTGATGAATATCCTTGGATTAATTTCCTTCCTTCGTCAAGAACATAATTACGCTTCTATGTTCCAGATTAATTGCACTCATTTTTTGTTAGGCAATCCCTTTGAACTTTTTGAATCTGAACTAAACTTGATCAAAATGCTTGAAAATGTCACTGTTACTTGACAGAAAAAAAAGTGATAATCATTTGTTTCCTTCATGGCTAGGTAGATAATATAAAAATCTCCCCTCTTACTTTAATAAAATAATGCATCGAAATGCTCGTGTACAGCATATGCCCTTAAGGAAATTCCTTTCTAATATTATGCATATTTACTGTGGCAAGACGAATTGATGAAACGTCACAAAATGTAGAAAATGATTTATATGATATATTCTCTTTCCTTTGATGAATCCACAAATGCAAGTGATAATGCTAGAAAACGAATTATATCATATATTCTCTTTCCTTTGATAAATCCACAAATGCAAGTGATAATGCTAAGTGATAATGCTCAGCTTGCAATTTTTATTCGTGGAGTAGATATAGAACTAAATGTTACTAAAGAATGAAAAAGTTCCTCTGTTTGAGATGATGCTGCGTTATCCTAAAATTCAAAAGCCGGTTAGTTTATAGATCTACTAAAAACAGATTATGAAATAGCGTTTCCATTAAAAAAATATGATAAAAATAGAAAACCATCCAAAAACTTGTTCACAGATGACCTATACAAGATCACACATAATCAACTATTATATCCAAGTGCCCGCCAAATACCTGAATATTAAAATATTCAGATTCGTATTTCGCTAAAAGATATAAGATATACGGGATCGTTTAGCCAAACACCCATAAACTTTTAATGGTCCATGAGCGTGGGACACCCTATATATATATATATATATATATATATATATATATATATATATATGGATATTTGAACTTCCAAGGTACATATTTATCCTCGAAGCTTTTTTTGTGGTGTTGAATTATTTTCCGAATTTCTATATATTTCTATACCTATTCAAGTTCAAATTGAGACCAATCAAGTTCAAATTGAGACCAATCAATTTCAAATTAAGGCCAATCAAGTTGAAATTGATACCAACCAATCTCAAATTGAGACAAAACAAAATCAAGTTGACACTAAACAAGATCAAGCTGTTATAATAAATTTTATTTGTTTACTCTCAACTTGATATTGTTTAGTGTCAACTTGATTTTGTTTAGTTTCAATTTGAAATTGATTGGTCTCTATTTGAAATTGAAAAGGTATAGTTTATAATTTTCTATATTTGCTTCAACAGTTTGATTTTATAATGTATTTGATTTCTCTCAATTTTTAGAAATTAATAATGATAAGTGAAAACAACATAATTTTATTAAAAAAATGAGCAAAAACGTCCAGTAAAACATTTATTTGCCTGCATAAGAAAATGAAAATTAAAACGTAAATTTGAGCAATTATAATGGGTAATAAATATTTTAAATATATCTACATATGGTATTTAGATTTTCTGTAAAATTGTGTATTCTTTTAAGTTGATGAAAATATAAATATAAAATATTGAATTGATGAGGCTGATACATGATGGAACTCAATGTTAATATATAGATGATGAAACCACTGTGTGGCTAAACAATTGTCGTAGTACATTAAATATTTTGTGAAACTCACACAAATTGTGTTTATTTTTTATATAAATATAAAAGCAGAAGCATAATAAAAATAATTGAGTATTATAATTTATAGCGAACGAAAATATTGGGAATTGTTAAAATTATAAATACCTACTTTCTGGCTGTAAACATGTTATTATCATATGAAATAAAATACACATTTCAACAGAATACACATAAACAAAATTAAAACAAAAATAGCAAAACGAATATGTACCAATTTTGACTAGTAGCGTCGTTTACTTTGTGATACATGTTAAAATTATAAATAAACACTTGTTACATAAGCAACGTGTATTTTATTATAAATAAATAAATTGTGCATTACCTACTTACTGGAACACGAACAATTAAATAATTTTCTTTGTAATTTGTGTTTGTGTTTCTACTTGTGCCTTGAGTATGAACTCAATATTAGCGGTTTAAATGACGCAATTGCAGAAGGAATTTTTCAGGAGACGAAAAACGATTGTTAATTATTCCGTTTAAATGAAGTGAATAAATAAATAATGCAATTTTAACTTTGTTGGTATCATACTTTATTGCCTTATATTACCTCTAGTTTCGACCGAACAGTCGGTGCCACAACAAAGTTAAAATTGCATTATTTATTTATACATAATGTATCATGAAGTAAGAACCTCCAGTGTTAATAAAATTAGAAGTGAATACATATTATTGGTAATAACATGTATTCATGTTGAGAAAAACTATAATAATAATAATTATTATTATTATTACAATCCCTACTACTCGGTTAATACTCTAACTGTTAATTATTGAGTTTTAATGAAGTTAATACATTTTATTGGTAATAATTTTATTGTAAAATGTTATTATGAATACATGTTATTAACAATAATATGTATTCATAATAACATTTTACAATAAAATCATTACCAATAAAATGTATTAACTTCATTAAAACTCAAAAATTAACAGTTAGAGTATTAACGGAGTAGTAGGGACTATTATTATTTTTATTATTATTATTATTATTGATTTTGTCTCTCCTGAAAAATTCAATTTGCAGTTGCGTCATTGTTGCTTCGGAACGTCGATATTATTGCGGAAATGTACTGCAGGTATAATAAAATTCAATTAGTTTCGAAATCATGTCATGGAGATCAATCAAATCACTAATTATTATGATATCGAAAAAAACTTGGTTAAAACATAAACAATAAAATATACTTCCGTATCTAAAATCATGTATAATAATAAAAATGATGTGGTAAAAAGTGAATTTATACAGAGTGTTCAAGAGTATGGTGTATCATCAAGTGAATAGTGATATTTTCCCACTACATAGTTCCAACGAAATAATAACATTGAAATTGAAAAAAAATCTAATTAAATGATTTGCTGGCATTCTAGCAAACATTTCAACAACGTTGCAAAACATTTGATTTACATCTAGTAGTCATCTATTAGTATTCAGCGTAAAAGTTGATACCACTTTCTTGGTCACTCTGTATAGTATGCATCAGAAGGAATGCATAGCTTGTATAACTTTTGAAATTGCAGGTTGACGCACTTAAGTTATATCTATTTTTTAAAGGAATGTTCAACCTTTCATGTTTATAAAGTTACAAAGGTGTGTAGCAGCAACGTGTACGTTTTCTTGTAGCATCACATTCGAATATAAGATGCATTTATGTCATAAATGCATTTGATATTCAAATGTGACGCTGTGATGTAACGTACAGTCATGTTCACATAAATCTAGTACAAGAAATTGGGTTACAATAGCAATATCTACATGAATATCTACATGAAAAAATCCCTGAAGTGGAAGAATTGAACTAGACTTATCAAATTCCGGAAAAACTTGGCATGAAGTTTATTCCAATTTTAACAATTTCTAATAGAGCATGTCGTTAATAACAATGTGGATTTCTTAATCTATTAGGCTACTAAAAGTGTATTGAAAAAGTTCAAACTGT
Source organism: Othius punctulatus (assembly GCA_951805005.1). NCBI lineage: Eukaryota > Metazoa > Arthropoda > Insecta > Coleoptera > Staphylinidae > Othius > Othius punctulatus. Next base: position 103,429,870 of record OX638139.1, on the reverse strand, counting down.
AACTCCTAGAATAATTACTGCGAAAATAATACGTCCTTTATATGCGTTTGCACTGCAGAACAGTAGTTATACTAGGACAGTTCCACTCCACCCCCCGCGAAGTTTTCGATTAATTTAATCCGCGGTTTAATCGAACTTTTGATTCGCGTAAGTAGAGCAATTTGGGAGTAATTAGAGCATTAAAGCGGGGGATTCGCGTTTAATGGGATAATCGCGGTAATTATCCGCGGTATTTGCGTACAATTGCTCTAATTACGCCAGCTATTCCGCGGTAATTGCATACAATTGCTCTAATTACGCGATTATCCGCGGTATTTGCATACAATTTTAATAATACAACGGTATACATATTATTAGTACATACTAGATTATAATGGTGTTTTTGAATATTAAAACACCATTATAATCTAGTATGTACTAATAATATGTATACCGTTGTATTATTAAATTGTATGCAAATACCGCGGATAATCGCGTAATTAGAGCAATTGTATGCAAATACCGCGGAATAGCTGGCGTAATTAGAGCAATTTTATGCAAATACCGCGGATAATCGCGTAATTAGAGCAATTGTATGCAAATACCGCGGATAATTACCGCGATTATCCCATTAAACGCGAATCTGCCGCTTTAATGCTCTAATTACTCCCAAATTGCTCTACTTACGCGAATCAAAAGTTCGATTAAACCGCGGATTAAATTAATCGAAAACTTCGCGGGGGGTGGAGTGGAACTGTCCTAGTATAACTACTCGGAACGTACTCAATTACAATAGAAATTTGTACCGTTTTTCTTTATCACACGTAGTGCAGACATAATTAGTACTCCTTATTTGACATGTTAAATGAAACATAAACATCATAGAAGTACCAATATTGCCTTAGCAGCGTGATTTGTTTATAATTAACGCACAATGAATGTATCCGAGTGGCAGTAAATGTGTTATAGTTTAAACCATTAAATGAATGTATAATAACTTTAATACCGCCACAAATTTGTAAATATATGTTCAAACATTACCTTCCTAGCAAGTGTGCACGTTTAATCGCCTAATTAGGGCTGCTAAATGGATTAAAACCAATAATTCAAATTTTAATTCAAATATTTTTATGCAGGGCGACATCTAGCGGCAACTGAGCAAACCACACATTTCGCTATTTTCTTAATTAAGCATCTAATCAAAATTATCTTCAAATAAAATCGATAGCCCTGGTCTTTCTGAATCCGAATCTGTATTTGTTTGATCCGTAGCTACATAAATAACTGAGAAAATTGAAAAACAAAATCGCCATTTTTGAACTTATTTTCAATATTCTGCGAAAATAATGCGTCCTTTATATGCGTTTGCACTGCAGAACGTACTTGATTACAATAGCAATTTGTACCGTTTTTCTTTATCACACGTAGTGCAGACATAATTAGTACTCCTTATTTGACATGTTAAATGAAACATAAACATCATATAAGTACCAATATTGCCTTAGCAGCGTGATTTGTTCAGTAGAAGTAGAGTGGCAGTAAATGTGTTATAGTTTAAACCATTAAATGAATGTAAAATAACTTTAATATTGCCACAAATTTGTAAATATATGTTCAAACTTTACCTTCCTAGAAAGTGTGCTAGGAACCCCTTGCGATTTTTACGGATATTTTGAGGTAATTTTTTTTTAGCTGAGATAGTTCGATAGATTGCCTCCTGAGTCCGAATCTGCAGGAAAAAATTGGCTTCGACGCCTAATAACGCCAAAAATAAGGAAATCGATAGATTTTTGTCTTCTGAATCCGAATCTGCAATTATTTTTGCTCTCAGTCAACTATTAACGTCAAAAACGGAAAAATTAAGTGGAACATATTTTTCGAACCCGACACTATTGGAACCGATGCGGATAATTTATAGCACTGGACCCATAGAATGCGTTCTGCTGAGTCCGAATCTGCTATTGTTTTGCTGTACCTTGGATAATAACTTAATAAACAACAAATAACAAAATAATTCCAATTTTGCGCCATCCCGCGGCCAATCCCTGAACTCGTTAGTGACCATCACTTGATGAATTTTAAAACTACTTAGCTACTATTCAAAGGTACTTAAAATCAATGCTAATTAACTGTGCACTCATGCACAACGCATATTTATGTATTTAAGAGCGTTTTAATACATATTTCAATTAAATCTAAGCTGTTTTACACTATGTCCATCTAGCGGAGGGTACCTAAAGTTGATTGCATATGCAACTCAACATACTTGGCCGTGTCAGTGGGTTGGACTATCTCTAGGTTAATATATTGTTTACAAGTTATTATTTAATTAAAATAATACTAATAGGACAGTGAATACAATCTGAATACGGTTTGACGAAAGTCGCAAGTTTTTTTTTTTAGACTAGAGAGCAACGAACACTTGGCTTAACATATAAATCAGGCTGAACGAGGTGAGATTATGGTGATCGTCGGTGCCTGATGTACGAGCATAACTTCAATCTGTTTAATTTGAAGCAGCATATATGCAAGTTAGAGCTGAAAGAGCTGAAGCCGAAGCTGAAACTATAAGAATATAATATTTGGACAAATGAAAAGATATCCAGCAATTTCTATCTACCGGGTGACATGAAATGACATGAGAAAATGAATTACCTTAGCTGCTCCCCCATTCAAAGTATAATAAAATTAACACCACTGTTGGATAGATAATTTTGTTGCGCTTCTTATGGTATAAACCAATCCTCGCTAAACAATGTATTAACAAGTGTGGAAAGCTTTTAACAGTATTTTATCATTATACCATCATTATACTGATGGTTTCTGCGAACTGCAGTAAAACTTATCGATCAACAAATTACATAGTGCATGGGCCATTTAAGTGTCCGGCAGTACAGATATTTCATGGAGGCAACTGATATTACAAAGACTTTCAATATTCTATGTTATATTTATTTATTTTTTTATTGAATATAATTAACAAATCAACTACAACGTATGTAAATGAAATTTAAAAGCTATCGTGCTTTGGTGGTGGGGCATACATATCCTCCTTCTTTCGCTCGCCAGCATAATACTGCCGGTTCCTCTCGTACCGCATAGCTAATCCACGGGCGTATTGTTTCTGACGGTTGGAGCACTCCTTGAAGTCTTGAAAGATTACATCGCACTTCTCCAGTCCCTTGTCGAGCCCGTAAGCCTCGAAGCACTCCATCACCTTCATTTCGATTGAGGCACACTGTCCGTACCACTGATGGCTGATGAGTCCACCGGTGAGATCAGTCAGCGGCGACCGGAACCACGGGCAAAGGACCGACATGTTTATGGTACCTGTAATAGATGAAGGTACTGGTTGTAGGTGGATTTCAAAATGGGCAGAGAGGTTAGTATGTTATGTCATCACAAACCGCTGCTTAAAGTGAACTATGTATTGAATGTTACGTACCTTAGGTGGGCAAGGAAATAAAAATGATTATGTAATTGATTTAGTAGAGTATAGGTTCTTACAGAGAATATACTAAAGTTCTTACGATGGTGTGATTTTGATTGTCAAAAACAAATCTTATACAGCTGATGGAGTTTTAATATAGGCAATTATATTATAATTTGTGATCTACATAGCCTACATTACGAACGTGTAGAGTTGGTTGCCTATACACCGGCAAATAAATTTGTGTTTGATTTCCCGCTGTAATTTTAAAATATTTACAAGAATTCATGTTCTGAATTCATTTTGGTGTATTCATGTTTTCGCATATAATTTTGTAGTTATTTTCAGATCATAAATAATCTAGTTGTTAAAAAATTAAGTAGAAATTGATAACTTAGTAATTAATTATTTAGTGGGAGTTGCATTAATACTGGACAGCTGACGAAGCGTTGACAAACGAGTACTATGTAGTATAGCATGCAGACATAAATTTAAAGTAATTATGTCCGTTTTCACGCTTGCTGTAGCGTTTTAATTACATCGGAAATGCAGCGGTGAAAGTAAAAAATTAAAGGTGCAGTTCTTCAGGTGAATGTTGTCCCTCTATTGACGGACCTACGTACCTGCGCCTAGGAGGGCGGCCACCCGTTCCGCAAGCAACGGGACCTATCCAACCTAGGTCAAGGCCGCTAATTAAAAAAAGCGCGAGGTTATTACGGTTCAATGAATTGAACGGTCCGTTCCTGATTGAAGAGCTCCCGTGGAATAATGAACGCAGCACGTCGCAGAGCGCAGTGAGTGTGTGTAGAAAGTACTCTCGAACACATCCCTCCGGGCCCCCGCCGCCCACCAGAGACCGGCCAAAACATAAACAAGAACACTGCACAGTCATCTGGGTGGTGCTAACCTTTATGCGTATTTTTAACGCACAGACACAAAGGTGCGCTCTCGACAGCAAGTTCAGAGAGTCATTCTAGTGGCCAGCAGCAGCTGTGTGAGCAGCATCCCGACAAGATGACGATAAGCGTGGACACGCAGATCCGGTACCTGGTGCAGTGGTTCAACGAGTGGAGCGAGCTGCAGAGATCCGACTTCCTCCCGGTCGTCGTGGAGAACTTTGCGAACAAGGTGTACATGAACGGCATCGTCAACAGCATATCGAACGTCGATTGCCAGGATAAGCCTATGTCGCTGTTTCAGTGCAGGGTAAGCTCGTAAAATTAGCACGCACAGCCGTACTCACCGTTGCAATTTCTAGATAAAATTATTCAAAGAGTGGATCCCTCAATGGTCGGGGGAGCACAAGGATACGTTCTTGAAGCAAGTTGCGGAGATTGACACCACGTTCGGTGAGAAAGTGCAGTCGGAGCTTCAAAACGGTACATCTCATGCAGAAACTAATGGGATCGCCGAGGATATTCTAGAGGATTAAGTGTAACATATCCGTATCATAATTTTAACATAATATTACAGTATGGTGGTACAAAGACGGTTTTTATTTTTTTAATATATTTATATGGAGGAGCTTTTCCATTTTCTCACACAGCACCTTGGAGCAATTACAATTTGCTTCTCGCATCTCGCATGCGTCTATGAATTAATTGTGATAAAATGTAGGCGATTAATTAATTTAATACGTAAACAGTTAAGGCAGCTTATTGAATTATTGTGAACCTAATATATTTTTTAATTATATTTGTCGGCCATTTAAAAATAAATTTATTAATTCTGCACTTCCGACTAATACTTTCCCTACATTTCAACCAGTTTCCTCTTCCTTCTCACACTTCCTCATTACTTAACACTTGCGTCCAAAACAATTTAATTACGTTACGGAACAAGGGAAACAATCTAAGCAAGAATCGCAATTAAAAATGTATCACCCATATTATTCACGCCGTAATCAGTGATGCGTGATACCGGAGGCGTTAAAGGAAGCCATGTGCACGTACCGTGAATAAAACTTCTCATTTATTATAAAAATATCCATCTTCACAGCCTGAAGTTATAAACTAAATATAAATAATACAGTACATGCTCAGTCAGGTCAATTAAAATTGCACTATAATGGTAACATATTGGGTAATGGTGTCCACGCAATGAGATAAATGGTCGATGCTTGAAACATTTCCTGCAGTTAATTACTACTTATTCTCCTCTATTATAATTATTGTAAAACTTTATGCAATTACTTATCGTTTTCATGTATCCTGTACATATTAATAGAATTCTGCAAGGACCCTTCTTTCTTTGAAACACATGAATCGATCAACAAATACCATAGCCTCAGATATTCATAGTCACATAACACATTCACATCAAAATATTTATCTGCCAAGAAAACTCAAAAAGGGCAAAGGAATCTTTTTGGTTTGCTTTGATTTTTTTACCAGAATATTCAAGAATTTTATTTATTAGAATAATATGTAGAATTTTATTTTTAGGTGCAGATATTTATATTTTATGATGGAAGATATGGAAGGTTGTTGCCTTTTTTGCTTCGAATTTGTTTAGGTAATTTACAAGTGAAACAAAATTTCTGTACAAAATGCACTTGTACAAATGTACAAAGAAAAAATTCTGTTTTAGATTTTTTTTGCTGCGTATTTGTTAAGGTAATTTAAAAGTGAAACTAAATTCTGTACAAAATGCACCATGTTTTCTTTTAATGTTTTGCTCTAGATGATTAATAGCAATGAAAATTCTATAAACATAACTTGTGACTCCTCATGAATCAGTAGAGCAATAATGTTTGTTCATTTGTTTATAATAGACTTGTTGCACAAACATTGAAACGTCTCGTATTGATAAAAGGCACTCGAATTACGGTATCTCATTGTGTGGACAGACGCTATCTACTAATAAATATTGGTCATGTAATGACATCTTAGTATCATGACAATTGAAATTAATATGTTCGTATTTATTACCTTCAACGGCCGACCTAAATAACTTAATTTCCGGCACTTAAATGTCCTTATGCGAATGCGAATGGGCCTGCAAAAGCCGCTGGCACAGCTTCTTGATGTCTGGCTTATTGAGCAATTCCGCCTCCCTGAGTATCCTCCGTATGTCCCCGTATTTATTATACTTTGCGGCCAATAAATACGCACTTTTCAATTGCTTTGTTTCAATGTAAATGGAAATCTGTTGAATAGACATGGGTACAATTTAACTACAGGATGTGGATGTGATTACCTTGATTGCCCTGTCTGTTATTAATTTAATCAAAGCTTCCAGTTGTGGAGTGGACGAGTTGTTTGCACTCAGCGTCCTAATAGCCGAGGCGAGCAGTTCGTCGCACATATACGTGACAGTGTTGTCGCTCACTCCGCTGGAGCGTATGCAGCTTACGAGCTGAGCGACACCTTCATAACGATTCTCTTTAGCCAACTGCTTACCAGCTTGGCAGTACACTTTAATTGCCTTTAATTTATGCTCCTGTATTATCCTACATTAAACAGATTAGTGCACAAGTAATTATGGAAGTTTTACATTTATAATTTTACAAATAAGATGTGCATGTATTTGATAATGGTAAAAATTATGCTACTTACTGGTAAGCTATTCCATAACCGTCGGCAACGTTATCCCCGCAGATTATTATCAGCACTGTTAATTGCACTTTCTCGTGTTGAGAGTCGAACAGAGTAGGCATTTGCGTGACCAACCGATCTTTGACATCTAAAACCATACAATGTGAGAAACATACCTTTCAAAGTTCCGTTATAACTTACCCTCGTTAATTGAAGGAGCTATATTTGGAAGTATACTCAGTAAATGCTTGTCCTCTTTCTCATGCGTAGCCAAGAATTTGGTGACCTCAATTTGCCTCCGGATTGTGTTTATGTGTTTGTCCACGTCTCTCGAGTTCATCTTCATTACCAGCGAAGGGTTGGTTAACCCCTTCTCTTCATAACTGTTTCTAGAATCGGCACTCATCTTACGAACTGTAAACAATACATAGAATATTGAAAAAAATCGGCCTTTGAAATGTTAACACCATATACCTGTATTAACTTCAACCCACTGCTGTTGTTCGAGATCTTGCTTCAAATGCTCCTCGGCCTTATACAGGAAATGAATATTCGAAAGCAGCTCCCTATATGACGTGACATTGTCTTTATAAAAACGGATGCAAGTCATGGCAGCCCTAACGAAATCCCCCATAAACTGCTGGAGCTGGTAAAGCGAGTGCAACAGTCCCTGTTTCTCCAGGTACCGGCATATGTTCTTTAGGTACTCCTAAAATGCGACAGTCAAACTATTTCAGTAGAGGCGCTTTCGTCGCTTACCTTCCACAGATCCAACGTCGAATCGATGGTCGCCATGCCCTCCTGGAAGACGTTCACCTTGCCCTCGCGCAGACAAGTCATGTAAACCTCGATGAACACTTCCGTGGTGACGCGGTTGTCGATCATGTAGTGCAGGGCTTCGTGCAGGCAGTCGTGCTTGATGTAAAACTGCGAGAGGCTGAGGTGCGTGCCGTATTTTCCCAGGTAATGGATGCACTCCTCGAAAAACTTGGGATCCAATCGGTTGGTGACGCTCTCATCGTGCTCATAATTCCCCAATACAACAGCCTTTAGGTTATGCAACTTATTTTTAATGCAGATCGCCGGATCTGTTTGCAGGTTTATGTTCGGAACTTTATTTGCGCCGGCCTGGTTTTTGTTTTTGATACTGAAAAGGTCCTTCTTCGCACGGTTATCGAATTTTATGGTCTGTGCTTCTAATATTTGTACTATCTGGTTGAGGAGGGGCGGGTTTTTCATGGGCTTGGTTTCAGAGTTTGTGGATATTCGCGATGAGTAACGTTTCCTGTGGGAGCTCTCGTAACTTTCGTCCAACGAGTAATCTGAGAACTCGTAGTGGCCCGTTTTATCCAGGCATCGCTGAAACTTTTCTCGAGCCAACTGTAGGCAGCCAGCTTTCAAGCAACTTTTTCCCCATGCAGCAAATACACCTAAAATAGTAATTCAATTAGTCATAAGTTTAAACACCAAAAGTAATAATTTTTATACCCGCATTATCCAGTCCTGCTTTAGTAGAAACGTCCAATGCGAAATTCCACTGCTCACGTTCGAGCAATTTATCCCTCAGCTTCCTAAGAACCGGGGCATCTACGTACGGCGTCTCCGTACGTTTCGAAGTGGACAAGAGATTCAGACACCCCCTTTCCGCTAACAAACCGAGTAAGTCGGCTTGCGATAAGATTCTGTCGGCCTGAGAAGTCCCCCACTGAAGGTGGCACTCAGAAGAGAGCATTTTCGCGGCAATCGCTAAAGACCTGAAATTACACTTTGAAGGGATTGGGTGTGCAGCCAAGTAAACACTCACTTCATCATCTTAACCACCAACGAATGGTCGACTTCTTGAGGACCGTTCGGCGAGACGGGCTGCAGAAGCTTTAACATGTTATCACATTGATCCAGTAAAAACCTGAAATACAAATATTAAGTTTTACTTTGGCTCAAAAACTGTTGGGGCGAATGTTAAGGCTGATTCATAGATTTCTTACTTAACACAACTCTGAGACAATGCTATCACTATGAGCATTTTCAATGCGAATTTAAAATGCCCATAAAGATAGCATCGATGCAGTGTTGCGTTTCATCACTTAAGAAATCTATGAATCAGCCTTTAGATAGACCTCAAATAATTTACCAGAAAAAACCGTAACCGACAAAATTGGTTTAGAACAGGGTTAATATCAGGACAAAATTACATGTGGGCTTAATATTGCCACACCGTACTAAAAAATCCATCAAACTGTGTTTCTCACTTTATATACAGAGTGACCAACAATGATTGTCGTCAAGTTAAATTCTCTGCCGAAAAACCTGGGGAATTTCTTCACTCCAAGTTTATCCAAGTACGAAAGGAACTAGATTTGACAGTGGAAGCATTGTCCATTGTATGTTTGATATGTCAAAGGAGAAGGAATCTACAGGATTTTGTTTTCATATTTTCAGTTGTATCAGTATGCGTATTTGGTTGCCTACCTATCAAACCACAATCATTCTTGCTCACTCATTATAAATACTGAATCTAACATCGGCTGTCTTATGTAATGGTCTTCTGTACAATTACCTGGCATAATTATTGTTCCTGGAGTGATGCCTCATTATGGAAAGGCACAGTGACACACTGGGAGCGTGTTCGTAAGAAAATTCCTGGCGGACAATGATGTTGTGCTGTTCATCGTCTGTGAGCAGCCAGTAATCGTAGATAATTGATTTATTGGAAGCGTTGTCGCTGACCGAGGAGGAGTTTCCATCAGCATGCGATTGGTCGTAGCAATCAAGGCAGACCCGCACGAGGATATCACCATATGAAGGCACCTTAAAACCAGAAAAATTGAAAATTTAAAGTGATCGGGTCAGCAGAAGGACAACTTCAGCAATTTGCAAGCAGTGTATGTTCAGAATGAGCAACAGTGATTGTAGTAAGTCGAAAAATCTAGGAAATTTCTTCAGTTCAAGGTGTAAAATTGTAAGAAAGTAACTAGGTTTGACATAATTAGAAAATTATTGCATTGTAAAAATGAGAAATATATTAATAACTAAGATTTTAAGTTATCACTAAGTATTTGATTTATTTTAGGGGAACATGTTTGATACAAGAATTTTGTTTTCTTACGTTCAGTTGTACCAACATGCGTATTTAATTGCTCATCAACCAAACCACAATCATTGTTGCTCACTCATTATCGAGACATGGGTTTATTATATTTGTTTTCGACTTGACTTCTTCAGCGGAACAAAAAGCCTGTGCATGTTTTTAAATTGTAACCATTGCCAGATGATGGTTCATATAACTTTAAATAATTTTCAATACATCATTTAATAACTAACAATAAACTAATTACATATTATTTTGCTTACATGCATCCTTCTTGTAGAACAGTTGAAGCAAACAACTCTCCCACATCTGCGGCAGTGATGTCTTCTGTTGAACATGGAAAACGTCGTGTTTTGACAGCACATACATTCAACAACCTAAAATTTTACGAACTTGTAAACTCATATTGGTCAACGATTAAAAACAGTGCGCAAGTGAAAAAACATTTTTGCAATAAAATATATTTAATTTTAAATATCTATACTCAGATCATGAGCAAAATATAATTAAAGGCATTTACACCAATCGGCATTTAATGGAGCGATTTTGGGATGAAATTTTTGTCATAAATTAGAAAAATTCAGTGATAAAGATGAAAACAATATGTAAACAAAGTTTGAAGTTTTGAACTTTGATTAGGACTAACGGATTATAGTACCATGAGAAGAAGTTTGTGACTTACATATTTACATATCACCATATGAAGGCACCTTAAAACCAGAAAAATTTAAAATTTAAAGTGATATGATAATAATATCATTAATATTATTTTGAAGCCTAGAAACAGTTCGAATATTAAAAAAGCATCGTTTTGGATAAATGATTTGTTATATAGGGAATATGTTATCTTTCATATTGATATCGATATCAAACTTGTCTGCGTTATCAAAGACCATTATCCATTACCTCATTATTAGGGGTCCATTTTGTTTTATCAGGCACTTCTGGGGGCATCTCAAAGTATTTCCGATCGGGCCCATACAACGAGTCCAAAGACTGCATCAGTTTATTGTCAGAGCTTTGAAGGAGCTTGGGATGGGGATGCACGATGACTCTGAACTCCAGGCTCTTCTCAGCGTATTTTCTCAACAACTCGTCCACATTTTCCAAAGACATCTCCTCGTCGAAACTCTCCAACATTTCCAAGTCGGGCTTCAGCTTCTCCATAATTAACCCGAACTTGTCCAGCTTGGTGTTCATCACGAGCATTTCTATGATGTGCAGAGGCTTGTCTATCAAGCACCACAGTTGATCCCTTTCGTTGGCATTGAAGCAGTGAAGCATGTCAACTCCCATTTGTACGTTCCGTATGTAAGCCATGTCATCATATTCAATCTTGGATAGGTAATCGATGAGGAATTGGGTCTGCTCAAGGTTTTTTATGGATTTCAGCAATGTTTTGGAAATGTTGATGATTAGTGCGTCTGGGAGTTTTAGCATTAGCTGTTCTATGCTCTCGCGGTCCTCATTTGCTTCAAATATTTTTTTAATGCACGACATCGTTATTGTTGAGGGTAGTAAATCTTCGATGTGGTACAATTCAACAAAACTTAGAAGCAAGTGGACCTATGAAGAAATATATAACTTAGTATGTTACAAACTCTGATTATTCAGGCATTTTTGTTCTTTTCCCCTTCTTTCAATTATCAACATTATCAATGTCAAGAGTTAAATCACTGTTCCGGAGCATCAATGACGCAATTGCAATGCAACTGCAGTAATGTCACTGTTGCTCTGGAATGTCGAATTACTTATTTCTTGTCAAATCACTTTCTCTTTATCAAATGTCAAAGACCTTATAGTCAAATTACATTACATTTTTGTCAAATCATTTTCACTTTGTATCGAATTTGATAGTAATATGAAGTAAAATTAGGAACGTAATTTGACATATAAGTTCTTGAAATTAGTTAAAGGGGAAATTATTTGGAAAACTGTGAAACATAATTGACATAAGGTAAAAAAAAAAAAATACTGTCAAAACAAAAGAAAATCTACAATTTTGATATACAGAAAATATGCATATCAACGTAATTTAATTTAATAAATTAACATTTTTGTAAGTTCACTACATACCTTTGGATTAGACAAAAGTTGTGCCATCATATGTTCTTGATTCTCGCAGCAAAGTTCATGAACATCAAACCACACCTTATGTTCAAACAATTCCTTTACCTGAAACCGAAGAATTATTATTACCATTTAAATTAACGCAACAAAAACTGAAGAAAAATCGCAGTACTATCAGCAAGAGAGAAAATTGAACCTCAAGCTATCAATACTTATGTTAATAAATACAAGATCATCAAATATCATATCATTATTTTCGGCGGAAAGGCGGAAAGACCCCATGGGGTTGATAGCCCAATAAAGAGTGTTTATATATATATATATATTTTTTTTTTTCGGCATGATACAATATAATTACCTCCTCGCAGAACTGTATCACTTTCAACCAATCCTCCATAACGCTCCTGCTATTAATATTTGCCTTTGCAAGCTCCATGTTCATCAAGACCATGCAGAAATCCCCGGGCCAACTGGAGAAATGCTCGAAGATGATGTCCGTGCGGAGCGAGTTGCTCTTGATGTACTGCACGTACTTGTAGTGATCGGACTCGTAATCGTCGAGCACCAGATTGCTCAAAATGCGATCTTTAATTTTATCAAAGCAATCGTTTCCTTTGACCTGATACTCGGGGATGCTGTCCAACAGATCCAGTAGATATCTCCAGTTGCAGCTGTAGTCTCCCTCGATGATCTCCTCGGCCGTCTCGAAGCTGTCGTTGGCTAAATCACCTTTGCTTTCCCCGTCTTTAAACACGTTTTTGTTCAAATAATCGATGCAGTGATGGGCATAGTTATTATGCAGGCAGGATATTATTTTGTTGTTGCTGAAGAGAATTTTTAAACGGTTTACATTGTTCGAGTTCATGTATTGGCTGAAGTATTTGGTGCGGTTTTCGCTAATGTCCATGTTGAAATCCTGCAAGTCATATATTTCCTTAATGATATAAGCCAGGAGCCAATTCCTTTTTTGTATGTAGGAAAATACTACTTTAGAAGGCTTTTGTAACGGCATCGCTGTTATGGTGTTATCATCACCCGATACTTCTATCCTTGGAAAACAATTGAACGTTGTGTGATACAGGCAGTCGATTTTAAGCTTGTTGGATATATTTTCTAAATCCTGAGGGTCTAAGTTTCTGTCGAAAATAAGTTTGCCGAAAATTTCACTGCGGCTGTAATTTAGTATTTCGAAGTAAGAAACGGATTTTCCCCGTGATAGGATGTCGTTGTGGTTGCCTTCAACGTTGAATAATTTTAAGAGAGATTTGAGGTAATTAAATAAACGCTGTAGATATCTGGTGCCATCTTTGTTTACCAAAGTAGTTAGTTTCAAGAAAGTACTATGGGCCACGTGTTTACTGTTTAAGTTTCCGCTTGGTTGATGTTTCAACTGTGTGTCAAGCAACTCCATCAGCGACATGATTTCTTGGTAAAAGTCCTCATTTGCTTTGTGCTTCTCAAAGTTTAAATTATATTTTGTGTCCGTCAATAGCTGTCGAATAGATAAATCATATTTCTTACCAATATTAACGAACAACTCCTTAATATTCTCGTAAAACAGAAGATATTCTTTGGTGAAATTTGAGGCGTTAAAATATCCTGCTGATATGTTTAATAACTCTAAAGTATTATCATAATTACCGGGCCATACTAGAGCAATATCTAAAATATCACAAAACATTTGCTCATCTGATATATCAATCTCCGCATCTTCAACATCTTTTAAGCTTGAAAAGAAATCTTTAACGACTCTTTCCGTTGATACATCAGTTAAATGACTAGATATCTGAGGTACATCCTTCTGGAGGCTCTTTATTTTGAAGCACTTTTCCAAAGACGCTTGCAAATCGCCCAGCCGCTCCGTATACATGATATTCCGCGAGAGTTCAGTCTTTTCCAAGTTAAAAATCTGCAACAGAAAAAATAATCTTAGCATGTCAATGTCAACTGTCACCTTAAATGTATCTAATCACAGTCGCTCACATACTGATTGCCGTTAAACATGTGCAAGCGTTTTGGCCGCCCAGCTACCAGGTGCACCTCAACCAAAGTGAGACGTTCATCATCTCGGACATGTTTGATAATGATGACGCCGAGGATTTCAGTGCAGACGATGTGGAACTGATTAAGGAAGCCGATGTTGAACGTTACCTCCACCACAAGGTGGAGTCCAAGTTCTATAGGTTACACCAGTTTGCTTCAAGAAGAAACCGTGCGGCTGACCAACCAACTACTTCAATTGTGATTTTGCAAAAGCCTCCGGAATTACCGTATGAGAAGATTGAGTATCCAGAATATGCGGGATTCGTAAATAATAGGAGTGAATTGGATGTGGTATGTTTTGTGCGAGAGAATTGTTTTGCGATTGAGAACGAAGTTGTTTTACACATGGTTTATTAGCCCCCAGCTAACTCAGAGATTGACTCGTTTTAATATTATTGTGTCAACAATTATAACCAAGCAAATTAGTCTCTACTTTTGCATTTCCCCTTTTTTCAGAAGTTGCCAAAGAACCTTCCACTCTTATCAACTTTCAAGAGGTTATAGGTCAAATTGTATTCCTTTTAGTCATATTACATTCCCTTTGCATTAAATGGTTTTCCCGTATTTATATAACGCATTACATATAAATATGGGAACAGCATTTGATATAAAGTGAAAATGATTTGACAAAAAAATTTATTTGGCATGTAACTCTTGATCAATTCTGATAATTGATCAAATGGATTGTCATTTGACAAATTTTCAAACACAAAAACAAAAGAAAAATACTGTAATTTGACTGTAATCTCCGAGAGTAATTAATTGGAATTTGAATAAGCGATACTAATTACCGGTACTAATTATAATTATATCATATGTGGTAATAACCGATATAAAGTAATTAATTATAAATAAAACATATTACTTTGTTAGTATTACATAAAATTATTGATTCATGTGTTACTAGTTTCGACTACTGTACTAATCATATCAAACATTATCTTTATCGCACTCTGTTTGATAATGATTACTTAAGTAGTTGAAACTAGTAACAAATCAATAAATGATTTTATGTGATTCTAACAAAGTAATGGGTTTTATTTATAATTAATAAAATGTATCACGAAGTAGACGCCACCACCATTCAAAATATAAAGTAATGAATTGTTGAACAACAAAAATAACAATGATTATTGAAAATTAATATTATTAAATTTATTTCTTGTAGGACAATCATAATGTTTTCTACGCAAACGAAATGGTTAAAGCTACGATAGAAAAGAAGATTAAGAGCTTGCAAGATGAGAGGAACAGTATGAAGGCTATGAAAGACAGAACCGAGGAGTCTTACGACTACAATGCTTTTAAAAACGAGTACGCTGCTCAGCTGTTAAATGAAAAAAAGTCAATAAACGTGCTCAAATATGAAATAGTTCCCGAAGAAGAGTCTTTTATGGATGCTGCCAAAAATATTGTTCAATTCAAAAAGGCTAAAAATTGCACGAAGGAAGAAATGAAGGGGATTGGTATGCATTCTGAATACGAATCCCATTTAGAATTCTCATAGAAAAGTTGTTTTAGGAGAAATGTGTGACTAATTTAATTTAGAGATCGCCTTATTTTTGTAATTGTTGCAGGTTTGGTTGCTGCTAAATGTTTCTTTCAAGATTTGACGCACATAAGGCAAAAGAAAGGCAAAGGTGGCGTTTTCAAACGCTTTTTGAAATTCTCGCTAATCTGGTTTATGGTATACGCTGTTATCGCTATTCCATTTTGGTGCACAAAAGGTAACTAAAAATGGTTACAAAACGTAATAAACCAGAAGTTAGTGCAAATTAAAATGCAACTTAAATATGTTACATTAATGACCTACAAAAACCCAGATAAAAACGTATTAACCAGAAGTTTGTCCAAATTAAAATGCAATATAAAAAGCATTCATTAATGACCTACAAAAAAGCAGATAAAAATGAAGTTCAAGTTCAACTTAGATGAAATTGTAATAAATGGTGTTCATAAAATAGTTTATCAAATTATTGCAAGTTATAATAACATAGTAATTAACAGCATGAATTATGGAAACAATGAATTTTCATAGTTTGGAATTGTAAAACAATCGTAAAAACAAGTTTACTGCCGAGTCCGATATTTGCAAGGTTAGTTAATATAGACAAAATATTGTTCTCAATATGACCTTCGACCTTGTAATTTAATTTTGTTTATTAAATATGACCTCTAATAGAAGTAATCTAATTGATTACTTTAAAATTGGCAATCACAAAGTAAGTAGCAATGGGAGTTATTGACAAAAAAAAAAAACAATTTTCATACATATTGGTAATCGTAAAACAATCGTAGAAATTAATTTACTGTCTGAAACAAAAGTTCCCAATACGACCTTAGACCTTAAAATTTTTGTTTTTTTTTTCATATGACTAAACAAAATGCAAAATTTATGCAAAATGAGAAGCACAGTTTAAAATCGGCTTACAAATCGACGCGGACTGTCTTAATCTACATAACAAACTAGTTTCGTATGTATGTTACTACATCAGTGTTACCAGATGTCAGAACTGTGATATTTTTCTTCATTAACATACTTTACAAACTATGTACCTACTTTGACTTGTGTATGCTTATTATTATTATATAATTATTACTGACAAGACAAAAGTCATTTACAAAATTAATCTCATTGCCTCTACAATTTAAGGTTGGTGCTGTTGCTGCTGTAGGTGTAAATTCTGCAAGCCACGGAAGCGCATAGACGAAGTGAAAAAATTTCTAGCCGACAACCCGCTAGGCACGCTTCACATCGGCAAAGACAAAGTGGTGACGTACACGTCGACTGTGTACGAGGAGATGGCACAGAGACGCCTGGAGCAGGCCCTGATGAAATTGTAAACGCTCACCTGGATCACCTGGAGGGCCTTATCGAACCGGCCGCGCTTCAGGCACAGCTTGATGAGAGATTCCGGCTTCGCCAGCATGCAGGCCATGAAGTGCTCCCCATCATCGTTCGGATTGACGTCGGTGATTGTTTCGAGCCTCCAGAGTGCGTCAGTCACGTACCTGCGCAAACATTTTAATTTCGTGTTGCATGTCTGATCATGTGCCGTGCGTATTTTATCGAAGCACGATTTCAGGAACAGCAGTATTAAGCGGAGCTCTTGTTGCGAGCACAGGAACGTTTTTTCACTGTTTGAATTAAAGTAATCGCTTCGTAAGAAGCATAATGCAAACACGTCCTCTAATAAATTAATTTGCAGGTGCTCGTTGGTTAAACTGCACAGCTTGTTTTCCGTTCTGTTGATAACTGTAGTGATATTTGCACCATTTTTTGTTCGGCTCAATTTTACGCAATCAATGAGACTGTAAAGTATTGTGAATGCATTAAATATTTCTAAATCTGTGCTTGCATTTGTTTGCTCGGAATTGTACTGGTAGGCGCTCTTTCTTTGCTCATCCTGCTTTAACTGCTCAACGATTGACTCCCAAACTCCACAATCGTTCATGGGTAAATATGTGTTGAAGATTTTCAGTAGGCTGTTGTTGTTTATATAATTGAATAAGTCTGTGTTGCTCTCCGAGTGGGCGCTAATATAATTTATCACACTTAAAATATATCTAATTTCACTTATGTACAAATTAACAAACTCGTCTTCATATTTACTGCCTACACTCGTTAAAGCATGTTGGATTGCTTTCAAATCAATTTCGCATGCGTTGGTGGCTGCGAGCAGTCGTGCAAATGCCACGATGGTTCCTATTTCATCATTGAACGCATCCAAATTCACATCCTTTGTTAATACTTCCTCGAACCAAAAATGCTTTTGATGGTATGTTTGTATGAAGAGTGAGGTGCTGCTCGCCAAGTTTAGCGGTAAATTGATTTCGTGCTGGGTGAAATGTTCAAGTAAACTTTGATCGTTGTTAGTGAGCAGGCTTAAACAGACGAGGTGTTTTTGTAGATGGTCCTGATCACAAAGGGAGTAGATGTCCGGTAGAATGGCGGTTTTGAAACGCTCGACTTCATCGTCCTTCAGCCGCAGCCTGGTAAACAAAGGATACAGTTCTCGCACACACTGTTCCCGTGTAGACTCGAAGCTGCAGTCTTCTAGGAGGCGTTTCAAGAGATTGATATCACCCTCCATGGCCACTTTTGTACATCACTTTTGCTCGTCTTGGGTATTTCAGCAGTTTGATGCGCAATTTGCCACGGTTATTATTACATTTACTACGCGGAACACGGAAATCTCTGTTTATCGCAAACGATTCTGTTTACTGCGAGAACGTGGGTTGCAGTCGATACGATGATGACTAGCTTCGCTCATTGCTCACAAGATTAGGGGAACAGCTGATTGTCAGTGGGGCGATGACTGAGATCGGGGACTTGCGCATGTTGGGAAGGCTGGTGACCTCATTTTGAAGGTCCTTCAGA
Organism: Othius punctulatus; assembly: GCA_951805005.1. Lineage (NCBI taxonomy): Eukaryota > Metazoa > Arthropoda > Insecta > Coleoptera > Staphylinidae > Othius > Othius punctulatus. The sequence goes on along the minus strand of OX638139.1, from coordinate 103,411,343 downwards.
TATATAGGCCTGGGGCGAAGTGCATGGCCCCATTTATCGCAGCTGCACGAGCTTGCTCACAAATACGTCTGCACAGATTAATGAGACCTCAATGTGCAGTCGAGCATTCTATTATCTACAAGCAACAAGGGATTCCCACGTTTCCAATAACAAAATATGATGTATAATAATATAATTATGTATAATTAAATAATATAATATATTCTTGGTGTATAATAATATAGTATGATGTGGCACACAACATTGTATAACAATAAAGAAGTTCAATGTCTGCACATAGACACCAGTCCAGAGAGAGCTAGTATCTAGCAAATAGAATAATTAATTAGTTTATAGAATAGTTAAATCAAATACATCAATTCTAACGTGAATTATAATATTATAATAGGTAACCAAAACCACTCGTATGTGTATACTTGGTTGCCTAAAATGCCGATACCTTCAAACTGACTGCGACTACAGCGCCGAAACTGGTGAACTTTATACCTATGATTTAAACTGTCATAATTTCGCAAATTGATTACCTAGCATTAAGAGGCTGCATTTTTTAGTACTTATCGTACCCTTTTTAGTCAATAATGTGATGTAGGTATTGATTTATAACACAATTAAAAGTTTGCAAAAATCTAGGCAACCAAATGTACAGTCATTCATGTACAGTATTCACTGTCACTGTTTTCAGCAAATATCTCGATAATGGCACATTAGATAATAACTAAATAATACACACTTAATACCAATATACTACTTAATATCAGTAAAAAAAATCATTAATATTGATACGCCAGTTTTTGATTAATAGTTAACGTATGAGCCACTTTGGGGACTACTTGAAGGTGGTCATAGAAATTACATGTTTCTTCAAAAACAATATTATCAGAAGAATATTACATTAAATATTATTTAAATTACATGCAGACATTACTAACATGTTATTCAATATCATTAATAATATGTGTTAATATTCATACGCTAGATTTGGAAATCACAATTTAAATATTCGATGTGGCATGTAAAATCTCATATGTCCACACAAAAAAATCTTATTAATCGCCAATTGGATATATGTCTACTAATCAATATAACACTACTAATATTAGAAATATTTTAAAAATACAGTTGAAATTGTTATTCTCTGAATATTAACAAATAACTACCACGGAATACACTGAAGTTAAAATGGCCTGAACTATAAAGGTATATTAATATTAATATTTCAATGATTGTTGTCAAAATTATAATAATTCCATCAAAATATCATTGATTATTGATTACTGTCATATCCACTAGAACAACATTAAAAAAAAACAGTGCTAAAGTTTTATATACTCTATCAAATTTGACATTATTACTCTCAAAATGTCTATGGTTGCTATAAATATTTTACATATTCTGTAAAAATTGCAATTGTTAGTGTCGAAATCAATTATTCCTGCCAATATTTCAATGATTTCTGAAAAAAATTCAATATATTTATATGAATTATTATTTTATTACTGTCAACATTGCAATTACTAGTCTCATTTTTTGAAAAGTGATCACAAACATTGATAACAATTGGCAAAAATCAATAACAATTGATAAAAATCCAAAACACTTGAAAAAAGTACGTATTTAATAATTCTACATATTTTTTGGGAATGTCGTACTTATTTTTGGAAGGGATTTGAAGGGAAGTCACATTATTAGAAAAGTTTTTGAATTTTGGTGTAGATATTTTCTGCCAAATACCAAAAGATTGTGGACTACTCGTTTTTTTAATATCTTAAAAATGTTTTAACTCCATCGAAAATTTTGTCCTACTATAATAACATTAATTATAGTCATTATATGCTGGTGTTTGAGATAATACTTTATTAAATAATTTTAATGTTGCCCCGTGCGAGAATTGAATATGTAACTATTGAGATGTCACATTATTAGAAAAGTTTTTGAATTTTGGTGTAGATATTTTCTGCCAAATTACAAAAGATTGTGGACTACTCGTTTTTTTAATATCTTATAAATGTTTTAACTCTATCGAAAATATTGTCCAACTATAATAACATTAATTATTGTCATTATATGCTGGTGTTTGAGTTTGACTCTATTGATTGGTGTCCTTTTAGAATTATTATCATTAAATGCTTGACGTGTTCACACTGAAGCTAATTTTCACCTTTGCATTTCAAAATGATTATAAACTGAATTAACTATAACTTATACGTGGCATAATGCAAAATTTATATGGATCGTTAATGAATTAGTTCGGTTTTATTTGTACAATATGGGGGATGACCAATGCAATAGTTGCAATGGTGATTTTGAAGAAAGCAAAAATTGTAAAAAATGATTTCTTGCAATGGAAATACAAACATAAATTACATATTTTAAATATCGTATTTATATAAAGGTTGCTATTTTATTGTTATCATTACTAAGATGTAAATGATATTATTTTCTATAATGGAATCACAAGAATCAAAATTATAGCTTTGTATGCAGTCTGACATTCGTAATAATTGATTTCCTCACTAAGAAAATATAGAAAATACATACACACTAGAAAGTTCAAGTTAATACATGTTTATTTGTGGAAAATCGTTAAAAAAATTCTATAAATTTTAAATTCCCCAAGTCTCGTAGTTGCACGTAGTTGTTAACTTGTGCAATACATAATAGAATCGTGCATGTAGAGTTTTAATGAGCGCGTGAAGAATTATTTAAGTAATAAACAACTGAGAACTAACGTTTATTCATTTATTTATTTTGTACTAAATGCTAATTTCGGTCACCAAATGACCATATTCATTATTGTACTCAATCATGCATATTGGGTGGCCTACATCAAAACCAAATTACATGCTATGCAACTTCATTGTCGTGTTGATGTCCAGTGATCTTCCATCTGGTTGTTGAGTACTTGAATGCTAATCATTAACTAAACAATTAATTGATCACAATCACAAATTCCACTGCATTCAAGATACTTCAATCAACACCTCAGTTTTTAATTATCAAGTGACACAATAACAGACCACAGGTGATTTAGTGAGGTTATGTCTGTGGCAAATGTAAGGATATTATTTCGGTGATTAATCGTTTCGCATCGCAATCGTCGCGTATCAATGTTTGTAGACAGATAACGTCTGACAAACCCACAATTTTGCAAACTTAGTGACAGGTGAATCGAGTCCAAAGCAACCCCAGCGCATTAAAGATGTCTTCGGGGCTCAAGTGTAAGAATTGCGGGTGCTCTGACATCGAGGTCGACCCAGCCAGGGGCGATGCGGTGTGCACCAATTGTGGCTCCGTGCTTGAGGACAATATCATCGTCGCCGAGGTCCAGTACGAGGAGGGCAGCCATGGGACGAGCAGCGCTATCGGGCAGTTCGTCTCCGCCACCTCCAAAGGAGGCAGGACAAGCATGGGGGCTGGTACGTTATAATCACGCTTTACATGAACCGCCACTGTAGAGGTGTAGGACGTCAAAAGTAACGGGATGTAGAAATGCAATTTGAATCTACGATCCAGAAAATAATTGTACTTGTACGTTGAATACATATTTTACTTGAAAATTCACTCCACTTGTCTTGCTTGGTCAACTGCGGTGAAGTCAATTTCTAGACCTCTTATGGTCAGTATTGTTTTCGGTGGCACATAATTGTATCTAAATTTCATAGATGCAGCTGGTGGTAAGACTGAAGGTCGACAGCCTTAATATTATTCTTGTTCTAATTTGTTCCGCATTAAAGTGATTTTTGTTGTATTGCAGCATTCCATGTAGCCGTTGATACAGAATCACGAGAGGTTACTTTAAGAAAGTCACGGAATGGCATATCAAATCTGTGCAATCAGTTGCAGTTGAATCAGCACTGTATAGACACTGCCTGCAATTTCTTTAAAATGGCCCTCTCGAGGAATCTCACGAGAGGACGCAAGAATACTCATGTTTACGCTGCTTGCGTGTACTTGACATGCCGCACTGAAGGGACAGCACGTATCCTTTTTACACAATATCGATAATTTTATTTAATATAGGAATTTTTCAATTTAACAATAATTCTTATTTTAACATTAATTCACTATAGATTTTGATTCTGCTTCTATAATCGATTAAAATTCAGTGAAACGAATTAGTTATGCATGTTTTTGGTGATATTTTTCTTAATACACTTGACCAGATATGTTGATCGATATAAGTGATGTGCTACAAATTTGTTGCTTCGAGCTCGGCAGGACGTACCTTCGTTTATCTCAGGCTCTCTGCTTGAACATTCCGTCAATGGGTGAGTTTATACACTAATATTCAAGCATGCCAAATAAGCTGATTGAGTTTGTAAGTTGACGTTTTAAATCCAGTTCATTCCACTAACCGCTTCTGTTCTCCTATGGATCCTTTAATTGGGGCTCTTAGTTGAGGGACTCCAAAGCACTCATTGAATCCATTAAGTGTTTGTAGTGCTAAAAGCAAACACAATTCCTATGCCAGATCCATACTCCACTAAGAAAAGCGCAAACTGCTCAACTAGATCAATTTATTTTTGGGTACCTTACAGAGGGTTACAGAGTATAAATTTAATGAGATTTTATAAATTTACACAATTGAGACCTAATGTGTTAAATTATTAATATTCAACGCTGGAATTGACTCCATAAAAATTAATCATATCACATCTTAAACAACACAATAATATATATAAAAAGTAATAAAATTTCGAATGCCAGTGAGGGATGCGGAAATATTCGCCGGGAATTGGAAGTCACAATTTGTGAAAACCCTGTATAGTTCTTACACAAACTAAGGTTTTGGTAGCTTTGTTTGTCTGTACAATATTAGTAGTAAATGCAAACAATATACCGTTTGAACAGTAACAAAATATTTGTATCATCGTACGTTTAACTGTCTAAGTTAAATATTAGTTTATATATTAATAATCCTTGAGAAATTCTATATAGCTCCTTGGAAAAATATCTCAAGTTCTTATAAAATTTCCATATGAAGTAAAGTATTTACAAATCGAGCACGACAAAGTGGACACGTCCAGTTTGAGGCGCCATTAATGCACTTACAATGTATACAGATCAAGACCATAGTCAAAAAGAGAGCACATAATAAAACGGTTTAACCTAAACACCCAATTAAAAAACGTAGTCTATAATGTACGGCAAATGAAAACTTCTGATTGTTCACAGCACTTAAATAAATAACGCAAAACTTATTAATGTTCGTCGTGTGAGGGGCCGTAGAATATCAGCTCGGGTATCTGTCCGCCTTGCACCCCGGTCCCGTTTGTACTTTCTGAGGAGCATTGGAATTGGAATGTTACTGTGCCCACGCTGACCTCGCTCATGCCCTCCTGCCCGAAATAACTCAGCTCCGCCCCGTCCAGTATAGCGGACGCAGTGTAGAATGATTCAGGCTCAATCTGAATAGGGTTGTCGAAGTACACGTGGAATGTGTTGCTCGACCCGTCGGAGAAGAACTTCGTGTTGTTCTCCGCCAATACACGCCCTAGCCTCTTTAATTCGATTTTAACATTGTAATCTGCGGCTCCGTTTGAAGATCCGTACAAACCAAAACCAACGACGAATATCCTCCTGTCCACAGAGAACTGTATGCTATCGCATCTGCCTCTGTACCTCCACTGGTTGGACCTGTAGGCACACGACTGAAACCGGTGACAAACCTAAAATGTAAGAGGGTATTAGATTGCGTTTGCAAATGTTGTGGGTGGTTTTTACCTGAGATTTTAAACCAGCCCTGGGTTTAATCGGGTACTGTAAACTGGGCTTATTGTTAGCGGTGAAGTGAAAAAATATATCTATAGTCTCTTGTTGGGTGAGGATCCCTAGTTGTGCGGCGCCGTTGGCAAACTCTTCAAGTGTCATCGTGGGTATGCGGACGAGATAAAGTGCATTTCCCAGTACAGATCTCTTATTTTGTGGGCTCGGTTCTATGTCACGCCGGATACATTCAGCACCGGCCCAGTTTAAAGCGGCCTCCAACAGATTCATCTCTTTACAGTTCAATGTCTCGCGTCCGAGCACAGATTCTAATGTGGACATGTCTATATCAACAAACCCCTCAGATTTCAGTGCCATTTCCGCCTGAAAGGTTCACAATTTATAAACGGTGGGATTAAGGGAGGTAAATAATTTCGAGTGCATTGTTTTCTTTTTGTAATCCATATATTGACAACATAGTTTTACAGGTTACAAGTAGTCGCTTACATTTGTTTGCTAAACATCGAATAATGCTGTAAATATGTGGATTAAAAAAAAATCACAGTGAACACTGAACAATCGGCAGAAATTATATATATAAAAACATTTATAAAATAGAACCTCCCGAGTATGCCGATCAGTCATATACATAGAAAAATGAACATAAAGACTTCTAAAGATATGTTTTATAAAATTGTTGAGCACTTCTCACCAGTTGCAGTTCGTGATTTAACACACATTAACAGTCAAAGAAAACATAGAGGCAGTACTTTTCTCGTGGTTCATTCAATAACAAAGCAGTTTCTAGCATAGCTCAATAAAAAATTTAGAATACAAAAATAACAATATATCAAAGCACTTTTATATCAAGACACGAAACTTTCACTTGATATAAAAGACTTTCCAGTCTAGTATACTTGTGGTAAGCGTTTAATTACAAAACGGGAGCGATGCTAAACCTTTCACGGTGATATATATGACATATTAACCCTGAGGCAAGCAAAATAAAACTAGGACATCGCACCATATTTCGTAAACGCAATTAACAGCCGGCAGTTTAGGATCGCCCCGGAATAATCAATATCACACTTAATACTCATGTCTTTTATTGTCCTTATACGTAATCGGTATATTAGTGTTTAGTTCGAGACATGATATGGAGTGTGTCAAACTCACCTGTGCGTCTATAACTTCCCAGCACCTTTGCATCAGTTCGGGTTCCTCGAATAGCCTCGATTGGCTTAATAGTAGGCAGGCGTTCTTGGCAGTCAGACTAGTTTCTAGGTAATTCACACAAGCTCTAGCCAAATGCGGCACTATATACTTCTTTGCTACGTATAAAGTGGCTAAAACTGTGTCGGCTTCCAGCTGAATTTCATCACAGTACAAATACCTGCAATAAACAATTAATCAATCCACCGCCTTAATGTAGGCAAGGTGTGGAACTTACTTCAATAGGGTTAAAAATGCGGAGGGCTCGACGTCGGGCACCTCGATCTCCTCCTTGCACTCGGCGAGGCCGCCGTAGAACATGGCGTAGAACACTGAGCTGCCCGTCGCCAGGACGTACTTGTGCGCGGGGATGACCTGGGTGCAGCCGACGCCGCCCACCACGAACCTGACGTCGGCTATCAGGTCGTTGTTGAACATGGCGGCGTTGCGCTCCCTCACCGTCGGCTTGGTGGCCTGCCAGTTGGGATCGAGCGTGCCCGGCGGGCCCACCGGGGAGACGCAGGGGCTCGATGGGGGGGAGCCCGGTGCGCTGGCCGGCTGCATCACCTGCAGGTTCTCCCGCTGCGAGACCACGTGAGGGGGCGACAGGCTGAGGGGACCATTGTTGATGGTCTCCGCTGAAACATGAATGCATCGTTAATAACAGTTTTCACAAAGAATTATCAGAAGAATTATTAACTGACAGCGCTTTGTTTTTAAGTTTGTGAAAATAAACAATCTTAAGAAGTGCCCATTGTCGATTCTGCGCGTTGATGGCACTTTCTACGTTTGCAACGCCCAAAGTGGATCGCTTTACCGTTCATCCAGGCGTTCGTCTGGGAGACGGACATGTTGTCCTGCATCTTCCTCACGGGTTTCGTAGATATTTTAGAGTATAGATTCGACATGGCCATCGCTCGCTGCGCTTCCTTTCGGGGCGAATTCGACGAGAGCACACACGGGCGTCACTTTACCACCGCCATTTTCTCCAGCGCACTGATTTTAGGCAACCAAATGCACACGTCGGGTCGATGGGTGCTCTACGCGCATGATTTTCCGACGTTAATTTTTCACTTGGGGTGCTGCGCGGTCAATAAATAAGGACTTCCCCGCTTTAACATTAATTAAATGATATATGTACAGGTGTGAAGCAAATGCATCGTCCATATATGAACCCTAAGCTAACAAACATCATGTACAGACTAAATCCTTAAATAAGACTAGCTACGAATTATCGGCCGGTTAACAGAAATTGGTGGGCGTCAGCAATAAAAGTGAAATAAATATCTATTGGCGTTTGCATATTAATTTTACTGTTTCGTTTTCTGCGTTAATAGAAATAAATAAATAAATCTATACTGAGAGCGAGCATACATGGCTTATTTCCAGATTTAGATGGAGCCACATTGTTTCATTACAATAAAGATCAATTTAGTTATGCAAGACAATAAATTATTTATTAAAGTTATTGTCAAATTAAAAAAAAAAACTTATTATTATTCACTGCTTTCTTGTGCTAAAACAGTTTAAGCGCGAAATTGTTTCAGAACGAATTAGCTATTACAGTTACGACAGATAACCATGTTTCGCGAAGTATTATGAATTAAAATGTAGAATTCGAATGCAGACATTTTTCAAAATATTTCAAAAACTCATATTTCAAGAATATGGTTGTAAGATACTTTTTTGTAGTACCTAAATTGTCATGCCAATTGCTCTATGAGATAAAAAGTTTGTCATTCCATTCAAAACAATTGAAATACGCTTAATTTAAGTGGGTACTTAACTAATGACATTTTTGAGTGACTAATTGTCAACATTTTCAGCTGCAACATATATCCGTTAAAAATGTACCTTTCAGGTACAATACATTTTCCGTTTTTATCTCATATGTAAGAGAAATTCAAGCTTTCATAACTTCTTTTTGAGGTCAAAATCTTGGAATCTAATTTTTATCTCAGAAAGTAAAAAAGATAGGTGTACACATATCTCTACCAAAAATGTTTCAAATTAAACGGGGAAGCCAATAACATATTAATATATAGGTGTTCCATTTAAAAAACAAAAGTTGATGGCTACCTCTCGGTAGAACCGGAAGTGAAAGAAGGTTGAAAGTATTTCACCTGAGGAGAACGGAATCAGCCATGTTTGGATGATTTTTTTCAATTTTTTATCTCACCGTGAAACCCATAAACTTTTAATGGTTCATGAGCGTGGGACACCCCGTATATATCTACTATAACCATTCTCTAACTTGATTCGGCAACGATATAGATCATTAATATAGTCGGGATCAAAGTAATTCGCGTGTGGCCCATCGCACTTTGATGGCATTGAGGAGTCCACATAATTAATTTAATTCCTCGTTAATTTCATAACGAATAGATAAAATAATTCGCGCGTCTGCAATATCCAAATATTTTATTACTTCGATATCAATACATAACTACGATTGATCATACATAAACTTATCTGGTCGGTACTGTATATTGATATTAACTGATAGAATTACTGATTGATTCAGATTTGTATTAAAAAATGATCCAACTATAGACGAGGACAAATACATTTTAGTTAATTGTAATGCAGTTATAACATTAATTCATAGATGATAATCTTGTGACCACTCATCCTTCCTTCCAATCAAGACAGAGATTCTATTCTTACAGAAGATTAGAAGATGATTAAAACTTTTATGCATATTCGATAGACTTTGTGCAAATATGGGAATTTCCAATTAAATATTCTGGAAATTTTCAGAACATTACAGATACCAAATTATGAGGAAAATTAATATGAAACTTACCAACAATTTAAAAATCACACAAACGTACTGATCATTCATAAAATTTAGTAAATATTGCGCGAAGATTCTGAGTTTTATTGCTTATCTTTTAATTTTATGTTTTTTTTGTAAATTTTACGAATATTCAGCAACATTTAATTGATTTTCCAACATTTTCAGGTTTTTTATCGACCATTGCCTTAAAATTCCCAATTTAATAGACATTCATATGAAAATTTTATTGCTTATATTTTGATTTTACAGAAATTTTATCAGATGTTATGTAAATTTACGAATATTCAGCAACATTTAGTTGATTTTCTAACATTTTCAGGTTTTTTATCGACCATTGCCTTAAAATTCCCAATTTAATAGACATTCATATGAAAATTTTATTGCTTATATTTTGATTTTACAGAAATTTTATTAGATGTTATGTAAATTTACGAATATTCAGCAACATTTAGTTGATTTTCTAACATTTTCAGGTTTTTTATCGACCATTGCATTAAAATTCCCAATTTAATAGACATTCATATCAAAATTTTATTGCTTATTTTTTAATTTTACAGAAATTTTATCAGATTTTATGTAAATATTACGAATATTCAGCAACATTTAGTTGATTTTCTAACATTTTCAGGTGTTTTATAGACCATTGCATTAAAATTCCCAATTTAATAGACATTCATATATTTCATAGAAATATTATTAAATTCGTGTAATATTTAAATATATTCTGATAGAATATTGTGTGGGAATTGTGAATTTTATTTTATTTCATAGAAATTAGATGGCAGTTTATGAATACAATATGGATTTATGTATTTTAGTCAATTTTCTAACATTTTTTTATCGTTTATGGAAGATTAATTATCTTACCTACATTTTACGAGTATATTTTAAGCAATTTTGAAAATGATGAAAATAATGATTGAAAATGAAAATCTATATAAGAGGGCTGAAAGACGAAAGTCGATAGCTCATTCCATAAAGGAATATGATCCATATTTTCCAATATTTTCAGGTTTTTTATAGACCATTGCATTAAAATCCCCAATTTAATAAACATTCATATGAACATTTTATTGCTTATTTTTTAATTTTACAGAAATTTTATCAGATGTTATGTAAATTTACGAAAATTCAGCAACATTTAGTTGATTTTCTAACATTTTCAGGTTTTTTATCGACCATTGCCTTAAAATTCCCAATTTAATAGACATTCATATGAAAATTTTATTGCTTATATTTTGATTTTACAGAAATTTTATCAGATGTTATGTAAATTTACGAATATTCAGCAACATTTAGTTGATTTGCTAACATTTTCAGGCGTTTTATCGACCATTGCCTTAAAATTCCCAATTTAATAGACATTCATATGAAAATTTTATTGCTTATTTTTTAATTTTACAGAAATATTATCACATGTTATGTAAATTTACGAATATTCAGCAACATTTAGTTGATTTTGCAACATTTTCAGGTTTTTTATAGACCATTGCATTAAAATTCCCAATTTAATATACATTCATATGAAAATTTTATTGCTTATTTTTGAATTTTACTGAAATTTTATCAGATGTTATGTAAATTTTACAAATATTCAGCAACATTTAGTTGATTTTCTAACATTTTCAGGTGTTTTATAGACCATTGCATTAAAATTCCCAATTTAATAGACATTCATATGAAAATTTTCTTGCTTATATGTTGATTTTACAGAAATTTTATCAGATGTTATGTAAATTTACGAATATTCAGCAACATTTAGTTGATTTTCTAACATTTTCAGGTTTTTTTATAGACCATTGCGTTAAAATTCCCAATTTAATAGACATTCATATGAAAATTTTATTGCTTATTTTTTAATTTTACAGAAATTTTATCAGATGTTATGTAAATTTACGAAGATTCAGCAACATTTAGTTGATTTTCTAACATTTTCAGGTGTTTTATAGACCATTGCATTAAAATTCCCAATTTAATAGACATTCATATATTTCATAGAAATATTATTAAATTCGTGCAATATTTAAATATATTCTAATAGAATATTGTGTGGGAATTGTGAATTTTATTTTATTTCATAGAAATTAGATGGCAGTTTATGAAAACAATATGGATTTATGTATTTTAGTCAATTTTCTTTTTTTTTGTCGTTTATGGAAGATTAATTATCTTACCTAAAAAATAAATTTTATAGGAGTACATTTTAAGCAATTTTGAAAATGATGAAAATTATGATTGAAAATGAAAGAGGGCTGAAAGACGAAAGTCGATAGCTCATTCCATATAGCATATCATATACTTCATTATCACCATACCTGTAACAAACAATGTACCAAGCTATATCGAATAAATGTTCTTTAGATGTTAAATACTCTATATAAGATTGAATAATTCAAAAGTTTGTGTAAGTAATTTGATAGGAGTATATTTTGTGGAAATTTAATAGGATTTAATGGATGTTTTGAATATTTTTATACATTTTTAGCAATTTGTAGATTTTTATAAAATTTAAAAATTTAATACAAGGTTGTATAAAGATTACTAAAACTTCAAAGACGATTCAATAATGATTCCAAATTTTACAGTTATGTTATGGTATTTTGTTACTAAAACTTCAAAGACGATTCAAATTTTGCAGTTATGTTATTGTATTTTGTGGAATTTTGTCAACATTCATAAAATTTTAGCAATAGTTCGATATTTTCTAAAGTTTAATAGAAGATTTTATGAATTATGATATTTATATACCATACAATTTAGACAAATTTTACAATTTCTGATGATTTATAAATATTAGTATAAATAAAGCACTTGGTTAAGTTTCACAAATTTTTAATAAAAAAACTCTACAATTGTTTCGGTCTCACGACCATTATCAAGAGACCAATAAGACTGAAGTCTCTTGTCTCTTGGTTTAAAAAATTAATACAAGGTTGTATAAAGATTACTAAAACTTCAAAGACGATTCAATAATGAATCAAAATTTTGCAGTTATGTTATGGTATTTTGTTACTAAAACTTCAAAGACGATTCAATAATGAATCCAAATTTTGCAGTTATGTTATGGTATTTTGTGGAACATAGTCAACATTCATAACATTTTAGCAATAGTTCGATATTTTCTAAAGTTTAATAGAAGATTTTATGAATTCTGATATTTATATACCATACAATTTAGACAAATTTTACAATTTCTGATGATTTATAAATATTAGTATAAATAAAGCACTTGGTTAAGTTTCACAAATTTTTAATAAAAAAACTCTACAATTGTTTCGGTCTAACGACCATTATCAAGAGATAAATAAGACTGAATACAAATTCATGAAAGGTACAATAATATTAAAGGTACATTAATAAAGACAAATATGACTGAAGACTCGTCTCTTGGCAATGGTCGTGAGACCGAAACAATTGTAAACTTTTTCTATTAAAAATTTGTGAAACTTAACCAAGTACTTTATTTATACTAATTTAAAGAGTTTCACCATGTATTAACCACCGATTCATACAATTTAATTTTTAAATATGTCAAATTTTGAATCTTCAATCAATTTTCTATGAATTTTCAAAATTCTTCACAAAATCTTCTTTTAAGGAAAGTTGCTGGTATTTTATAAATCATTATTAATAATGTGAATGCACATTCTGAATATTAATAATAATAATAATATTTTTTATTAGCAGAAAGCTACATACATATTCCAAAAAATAATTACAAATCAAATAAATAACAACAAAAAAAAATAAAAATAAAAATAAATTATCGGAATACTCATATCATTTTGTAAAATTTAATGCACTTTCGGCTATGTACTATCGACCGTAGATTTTTTACTGTACAAGATAGCAATTTTACAAATAAAAGTTCACAATTTCCAATAGTTTACTGTACATAATTTAATATTCATTTAAAAGTGTCAGTTTTTGTATGATTTTCCAATATTTGTATACAATTTATGTATTAAACAATTAAATATTATTATTGTGAATGTAAAGGTAAAAGTTTTCGACATTTTTCGAAGATTTTCTAAAAATGTTAATCTGTTTTTTGAATTTTGTACAAATATGATGGAATTTTTATATATTTTTGAAGCATTTGCTCGTATATCCTAAAATTTAATCCAAAATGTTAACGATGGTTTTGAATTTTATAGACTTTCATAAACATTTGTTGGATTTTGTAGAATTTTCTCCCGTTCGTTCAAAATTGGTAGAATTTTTAATATTGAGATATTTTTTTATCCATTTTTGAGGTATTTTCTAGCAGATACAATTTATGTATTAAGCAATTAAATATTATTATTGTAAATGTACTTAATACAAGTTTCCGACATGTTTCGAAGATTTTCTAAAAATGTTTATCTGTTTTTTTTTAATTTGGTACAAACTTTATGGAATTTTTATAAATTTTTGAGGTATTTGCTCGTATATCCTAAAATATCCTAAAATTTAATGCAAAATTTTAAAGATGGTTTGAATTTTATAAACTTTCATAATCATTTGTTGGATTTTTTACAATTTTCTCACGTTTGTTCAAATTTGGTAGAATTTTTAATATTGAGGTATTTTTGACCCATTTTTGAAGTATTTTCTAGCAGATCCAGACATTTTGAACAAACTTTGTGTATATTATTTCTGAATTTGATAGAATTTGTTGTAGATTTTATGAATTTTCTACAATTTGCTACAATATATGTTTTATAAAATTTTGTATTTTCATTATGTAATTTTTATTTTTAGTATTTTCTCACTGTGTATAGTTAATGAGTTGTATATTTTGTTAAAATGGAGATTTCCATTAAGTATATAAAACTAAATTTCGGCAAATTTGATGATTTGGTTAGCATTTCCTCCAGCCTTTAAATATCATATACTATTCTGCGATTTTTATTAATTTTCATACATTTTTTGTTAAATTAAAGTGATACAGAACTTTTTTGTCTAAAAGGCACAATGAAATAGTTACCCCTTTGTTATCCGTTATTATGATCACGCTGTATATATTTCTACTAAGTCAACATACGATAATGTGAATACATAAAAAGTAACAGATACTTCTCTATTTTATTAGTTATAAATATTAATTACAATTTCACAACCCCTCATTAAAGTTGGAGCCAATTTCATGTCGACTTAATCTATAGATTAACTAGCCCGTAATTTAAAGGCAGCGCCTTATACAAAACTGGCTGGCATTTAGGCAGTGCTATATTTAGATGGAGCCTTATGCTTAGGATTACACTTTAAAAGTTCAAAATTAGGCTTCAGATTTCTTGATTAATTATTTTTGTTTAGACAAGACAATATTGCCGGAAAATGATAAACCTGTGATAGCATGTAATCACTCAATTAAGTCATTCCTGAGGCCAAGTGTGAAATAAAATCCCAATTCATTACTTCTATCTGCTAGCGAGACGAAAAGATTTTATATGTAGCCTTAGGATGTTCCTTCATGCCAATCTATTTTATTGCATGGACGAATTTTTCTACTTTTACTTGTATTTGTATATGACAGTTTTGTTATTTATTATGTGCTATTTTGTGTTTTATGTATGTAAATTTGTGTATTTGTACAACTGCTGATTTTTTTGCATGATTTTACCTTATATTTTAATACTTTGTATTTACACACATTTATATGTTTTAAGTAAATAAAGTCTACTTCTACTACTATATTTTAAGAGAGAAGCTTCTCCCAATCCAATTCTGATGCCTTCAAATGATTTTAACTACTTATGTGTTGATTAATTGTAAATTAGTTTCTTTGAACCTTTTCTTTGAATTTTTACGCTAGTTTACTATATTTTAAGAGAGAAGCTTCTCCCAATCCAATTCTGGTGCCTTCAAATGTATTTTAACTACTTATGTGTTGAATAATTGTAAATTAGTTTCTTATAACCTTTTCTTTGAATTTTTACTGTTTTTACTGTTTTTTTTAATAAAATTTAATTATGAATACAAATATCGATCACCACAAAGTAACGATCGAAACAATCTGAATGATTTATGATTAATGGTGACTAGTTTAATAATGATTAGAACATTTAGACACACAGATTAGAACAATTTCGTTTTTGATACAGCTGATCAAATGTTTCTTCAATATCAAAATACTGCACAGTTTTAGGAGGATTTTTTCTTCAATAGTAAAAATGTAGTAAGTAGATAACGTTGCAACAATAACCATAACTGAATTATACATATTTACTTACATATATCCATCTTATCATTTTCACTGTTGACTGAATAGGTCTTCGAATGGCACTAATGCACTCAATTGCAGAAAGTCATTGTTTCGTTCCTCGATTACAATTGTAAATGAGAGTTGGCGGTATGAATATGTATCGTTGTCGTCAGGAATTCATCGAGCCTGTGTTTAATTTGCTATATTTCTCCACAAAGGCAAAACACCATTCAATACAAGGTCATGAATTTATTCATATTTTTTTTGTCGTCCTGATCTAATTTATTGAGCTATTTAAAATTTAGATTTATGCGCGACGATTTTATTTCAATTGCAACCTGTATCGACTTTGACCATTCTCATATTAATTTTCTAAAAAATTCTTATTGCTCTAATAGAAAACTCTTTATTTTCATTCTGCTAAGTTAATGAAATCATTGGCCTTACCATGGCTAATTTCGTATATGGGATAGAAAATGCACTTAGAGGAGACATTTTATAGTTTAAAGATTCTTCGGGCGAGAATCTAACATTACTCATGATTGGTCGGAACCTTAACGAAGTGACGAGATGCGAAAACTTTAATTAAAATTTTATTATTATTAATCAGGAATTTTAGTGGAACGTTTAAAACCAATCAAAAAGCAATAATATTATAATTTTAGATTTATCTGTGATCTTTACCTAAACTATTATAAATGCTTTTTCCTAAAAAAATCTACCAGTGCTAATTATTATTTATTTATTCGGATTGATGCCTGAAGGTCGTAAAATTGTTATTTTAATCTGCAAGTAATTTACAATATTAATTATATAATTACTAATAGGAAAACCTTTCGAATTTTATTGGTAATGAATTATTTATAGCAATAAATATTTGTTATTATTTTTACTCATAACTCTATTGTTACTCATTTAAATTTAAATTAGTTTTCGTTAATTGCGTAAGAATATTTTGTGAAAACAATGAAGAAGAATAGCTAATACTACTAATACTACGAATACTAATAGTCGGGACCAAATTAAATTAGAAATCAGATGGTATTTTATGAAAATTTTATGATTTTTTTAATAATTAGTGCATTTTCTAATATTTGTTTTATATCGTAGCAGATTAAGTTTTATATTGTTATATGTTTTACAACAAAAATATGAAATTTTATACATTTTATGTAATTTTATGGGAAGTGAAATTTGATATATTTTATGGATTTTTTTTTGTTAAATAAATTTTCATACATTAAGTATGAGTCATTTCAGTTATTTGTTCGTAATTAAATGATACATAAAATAGTGTGTTTGAAGAAAATAATAATAAATCATCTGAAATGCATAGTACAATAAAATTATCAAATCGATATTATTAAATAACTATAATGGGTCGTATCCAAGTTAATTTTGGTCCTTACTATAATATATTTTAATGAAAGATAGCAGCGTAAAAATTTGATGCTTTATAAGTATGTCTTTTGTTCTATGTATTATTCATGCACATTTCGAAGGTTAAAATTATGTTTCTTTATTCACATTTAGGTTTAGAGTAATAAATATTATTATTATTCCAACAACGTTATAAGTTTCAATTGTTTTGAATTATTTATATCAATAAAGGATTACTATACAGGATGGATATTTTAAAAGTCAATAAATTTTCTTCATTGCTCGTAAATCGAAGAATAGATTATAATACATAGAATGATAAATATTGATAATTGTATATGCAAGTGTTAGATTAATTCTGTAATTAAAAAAAAATTCTTAGATTAATGTTCGAAGATTCGAAAAAATACAATTTATAAAAAGGAAATTTTAACATTTAAAATTCATAAATAATCATAATGATTTATTGAAATTTCAATTGAAAATTTAAATAATAATTTATTGATGAGCTGTCAAAATAGTTATTTGTGATAAGTTCACTAGTTTATGAAAGTGTATCAAAGTGCTACTTTACGAAAATGTATCAAAGTTTTTTCTACGACATCTATTATGAAAAACATTTTAAACAAAAGTATCACTTTACGCACTGTGAATAGTGCGCAAAGTACTTAGTTACGCACTGTCGTAGCAAAAAAATATTAAAATTTACTATCTGTGCTTTTTCAGCTGCATATATTGATTTATTTCCCTCTTCTGATCTAATCAAACTTCAAACTTCAAACTTCTTTTAATGGACACGTATTACATGTGAGGTCAAGACAATATAAATTTGGAAACCACTACATTTTATGTAGAAAAAATCCTGTACTGAATACAAGCGAAATAATTTACTGAAATCTAATCGTATTAAAGAAAATATTAAGATACAATACAAAAATGAATCAAGATTACTTTACTTTACTTGATTGTGTGATAATGATCCATGCAAATTTGCGTACTAAACGATACTTTGCAATTGTGAGATTGAGCCAGACTACATTTTGTGATAGTTCTGACTAAGCACAACGAATATTTGAAGATTTTGAAGTTATGGAATTTGGAATTTCTGTTACATTTTCACCATGAGATTAATCAAACTATGCTATTTTACGATTTTAAGAACACAAAACTTTGATATTTTATGTTTTTAAGGCATGGTGTAATGATGTGTTGTAATTGCAAGACTAAACAAAACTAATATTTGGAGATTTTCAAGGAAATTTTTGTTGTTTTGTCACCATGAGACTAATCAAAAATTGCTATATTACGATTTTGTTGAACACCAAACTTTAATATTTTATAATTTTGAGGCGAAGGAAAATTTGCCATTCTGGTATTAAGCCAAACCATGTTTTGTAGCTGCAAGACTGAGCTAAACTAATATTTGGAGATTTTCAAGCCATGTAATATTTTTTGTTGTTTTGTTACCATGACTACTCAAACTAATCACAACTAATCAAAATCTGCTATTTTACGATTTTGAGAACACCAAACGTTAATATGTTATAACTTTGAGGCGAAGCAAAATTTGCAATTATGAGATTAAGCCCAACGATGTTTTGTGACTGCAACACTAAGCTAAACTAATATTTGGAAATTTTCAAGCTATGGACTTTTTGTTGTTGTTTTGTTACCATGAGACTAATCAAAATCTGCTATTTTACGATTTTGAGAACACCAAACTTTAATATTTTATAATTTTGAGGCTAAGCAAAATTTGCAATTATGAGATTAAGCCAAACGATGTTTTGTGGCTGCAAGACTAAGATAAACTAATATTTGGAGATATTCAAGCTATGGAATATTTTGTTGCTTTATTACCATGAGACTTAAAATCTGGTATTTTACGATTTTGAGAACACAAAACTCTAATATTTTATAATTTTGAGGCCAGGCCAATGTCCATTACTTTATCATGTAACCAATAACTAAAGTAAGATGTAGTACAATTGTGAGACTACATTTTTTTTTGTAAATGTGAAATTATTCAAAACTCTTCCTGTTTGCAATTACGAGAGAAGCAACATATTAATATTCTACAAGATTATTTATTGTGTGTTAATACATAAAAGAGTTTCAAGCTGTGGAATTTAGAATTTCTGTTACTTTTTCAGCTTGATATTAATCAAACTATGCTATTTTACGATTTTAAGAACACAAAACTTTGATATTTTATGGTTTTGAATCATAGCAAAATTTGCAATTATGTCATTAAGTCAAACGATGTGTTGTAATTGCAAGACTAAACACAACTAATATTTGGAGATTTTCAAGGAAATTTTTGTTGTTTAACCATGAGCCTAATCAAAATGTGCTATTTTAAGATTTTGAGAACACCAAACTTTAATATTTTATAATTTTGAAGCGAAGCAAAACTTGCAATTATGAGATTAAGTCAAACCATGTTTTGAGACTGCAAGACTTAGCTAAACTAATATTTGGAGATTTTCAAGTTATGGAATTTTTGTTGCTTTGTCACCGTGAGACCCAAAATCTGCTATTTTACGATTTTGAGAACACAAAACTCTAATATTTTATAATTTTGTGGCCAGGCAAATGTCCATTATGGTTCCAATGTCATGTAACCAATAACTAAAGTAAGATGTAGGTAGTACAATTTTGAGGCTACAAAATTTGATGTTTTTTTTTTTTTTAGTTGTGAAATTAAGTTACTTTTTCACCATGAGATTAATCAAACTATACTATTTTACGATTTTAAGAACACAAAACTTTGATATTTTATGGTTTTGAATCAAAGCAAAATTTGCAATTATGACATTAAGCCAAACGATGTGTTGTAATTGCAAGACTAAACACAACTAATATTTGGAAATTTTCAAGGAAAGTTTTGTTGTTTAATCATGAGACTAATCAAAATGTGCTATTTTAAGATTTTGAGAACACCAAACTTTAATATTTTATAATTTTGTAGCGAAGCAAAATTTGCAATTGTGAGATTAAGCCAAACGATGTTTTGTGACTGCAAGACTAAGCTGAACTAATATTTGGAGATTTTCAAGTTATGGAATTTTTGTTGTTTTGTTACCGTGAGACTTAAAATCTGCTATTTCACGATTTGGAGAACATAAAACTCTAATATTTTATGATTTTGAGGCAAAGCCAATGTCTATTACTTTGTTATGTAATCAATAACTAAAGTAAGATATAGTACAATTTTGAGGCTACAAAATTTGATGTTTTTTTTTTGTAATTGTGAAATTAATCAAAACTATTCCTGTTTGCGATTACGAGAGAAGCAACATATTAATATTCTACAAGATTATTTATTGTGTGTTAATACCTAAAAGATTTTCAAGCTGTGAAATTTGGAATTTCTGTTACTTTTTCACCTTGATATTAATCAAAGTATGCTATTTTACGATTTTAAGAACCCAAAAGTGATATTTTATGGTTTACAAAAATTTCCTTGAAAATCTCCCAATATTAGTTTTGTTTAGTCTTGCAATTACAACACATCGTTTGGCTTAACATAATTGCAAATTTTGCTTTGCCTCAAAATTTGCAATTATGACATTAAGCCAAACGATGTGTTGTAATTGCAAGACTAAACACAACTAATATTTGTAGATTTTAAAAGAAATTTTTGTTTTTTTGTCACCATGAGACTAATCAAAATCTGCTATTTTACGATTTAGAGAACACCAAACTTTAATATCTTATAATTTTGAGGTGAAGCAAAATTTGCAATTATGAGATTAAGCCAAACAATGTTTTGTGACTGCAAGACTAAGCTAAACTAATACTTGGAGATTTTCAGGCTATGGATTTTTTTCTTGCTTTGTTACCGTCAGACTCAAAATCTGCTATTTTACGATTTTGAGAACACAAAACTCTAATATTTTATAATTTTGAGACCAGCCAAATATCCATTACTTTGTCATGTAACCAAAAACTAAAGTAAGATGTAGGTAGTACAATTTTGAGGCTACAAAGTTTGATGTTTTTTTGTAATTGTGAAGTTAATCAAAACTCGTAGTGTTTGCAATTACGAGAGAAGCAAAATTTTGGTTTTTTATAAGATTATTTATTGTGAGTTAATACCTAATAGTTATAATAGTAAAATATCTAATACATAATATAAATATTTCTACGGCAGTGCGTAAACTAAGAATTTACGCACTATTCATATTGCGTAAAGTGATACTTTTTACACAACTGCGTAAAAAAATCAGCCGTGTGTAAAAACATCAACTGTGCGTAAAATATGTTTTACACATAATTCATCCACTCACCAATTAAAAAAAAATTTGCATAAAATTTTAGCTGTTTTCCAAAATTGCTGTCGCAAAAAAAAACTTTGTATGATACATTTTCGTAAAGTAGTCCTTTTTTTACAATAGCGTTATTCAAGCTTGTAATAAAAGCACTACTTTACGAACTTGTATCATAAATAACTATTTTGACCTATCAACCTATTATAAAGTATTTCAAAAAAAATTTAGTATTAGTTTGTTATTAAGTTATTATTGTTTATTATGAGGTTATTTATTTATTCATAAATAAATTGATAAAAAAATAGAGTGTATAAAAATCAAAGTAAGCAAAATATATTGTTATTTCGATATTAGGTACATTTGATGATTTTGAGATCCACAAAATTTCTTTTTAATGTGATATTCTAAAAGCGACTTCTAACAATATAAAAATATGTAATTTTATTTCAATCACTTTGCAATAATATGTGTAACCAAACTAATATTTTAATAATAATAATAATAATAATAATAATAATAATTTATTGATGTTTCTGACACTAGTATTAGTGTACACATGTGTACACATAGTAGTACACAGGTCAAATTACATTACACATCGAAAACAAATCAAAACGGTCATACAAGTAATATTATAATTTTGCAATATAAAACGAATACTTTAAGATTTAGAAACTCTTGTATTACTACTACTCATGATTTTGAAAAAAATGTATTATTTACGACAGCATTATTATTATTATTATTATTATTATTATTGTTATTATTATTATTATTAGTATTATTATTATTATTAGTATTATTATTATTATTATTATTATTATTATATTATATTCTTCAATGTAGGGAATTACAGTTAAAGTTAATCGCAAACACTGGGCCTAAGAAATATGATATTTTATGATTGTTAGACTTGGTTAAAGTTGCAATTGGCAATTCCTGGTTGCATGTGTGCTATAGTTTGTAGAACGTTTCGATATGAGAATATGATTAATATATGAAATTAATTTTAAATGAGAAAATACGAAGAACATTGTACTAAGTAATGGCTGAAACATTTATATCTTAAAATTGATTTATAATTGATACATGAGTTTGCAACAGCTATAAACTATTTATTTGCACTTAGTACATCATCGTACATCACATTGAAGTCACAGCAATATTTAATAGGATTTTCAGCATGTAAATTTTACTGTTCCATTATAACGAGAAGTTTGAGTAGGCGCCCATAGATGTCGCTTAGTGTACTGAATGACTGCAAGGTACATAATTCATTTTTATTGGAGATATTATATTGAATTTCATCGTTAAAACTACACTTTCATCGAATGGGTGAATAAAATGTTTACATTTTCACTTTATTCACTATAACCATTGACAACGCGAATAAAGTAAAAAAATAGGTAAATTCGCACTATCCTTGAAATATTCATTGTCACCTGACAATTTGACACTTCACGCAAATTCTTCAATTCTGATAACGAATTGAAAAAAATCTTGTTGATACACGTGAATAAAGCAATTTTATCCACTCGAAAACATTATCGCACTCACCTTCGCCTCTTGCTCAACTGATTTTTCGTGGATAAAATTCGACTTTATTCACTTATACCATAAATAGCTATTGTTATTTTGGTTGAAATAGTGTTTGTAACTTTGTGAGAAATAATATATCTACCTTATATCAGACATAAAATATATACTTCCTTAAATCTAAAAACATGAGAATGTATTAATTTATTAATAATTATTTCATAAAAAATAACACCTTTGCCGTAAGTTTAAGATTTCTGGAGCTATGTATCATGTTGCTATGCCACATGAAAAGTGTTGGGCACAAATTAGGTACCACTTCTGTGGACAACTGCAAACCGGTTTCGACCTAGTTGGTCTCATCAGTACAGTGACCTCCGAATGTAGTTCCCAATTTGTGCAATCGATAGGTTTATAAACCTGCAATGGTGTATTATAAGGTGTGAGAAGCATACATTAATTAATTGTTAATAATAATAATTGATTTCACTACGTTTTCGCAACTACATGTTTCTCACACGTTTCATTTTTTTTAAATTCAGTTAAATCCAGAAATGTACAACACTTCTGTGAACAACTGTAAACCGGTTTCAACCTAGTGGGTCTCATCAGTACAGTGACTTCTGAATATAGTTCCCAATTTGTGCACTCGACAGGTTTATAAACCTGCAATGCTGTATTGAAAGGTGTGGAAAGTATACATTAATTAATTGATAATAATAGTAATTGATTTTACCACGTGTTGGCAATTACATGTTTCTCACACCTTTCAATTTTTTTTTAAATGTAGTGAAATCCAGAAATGAGCAAAGGACAACAAATCTTTCACATTTCTGAACTTATCTACGGTCTGTATCTATAGTCCATACTTGAGCTTGAGTTCGACTCAAGTAGTATATTTGGTTGCGTCCAGTCCATAAACATTTATAGATGATATGCAACCAAATCTACGTCTTGAGTCGAAATCAAGCTCAAGTAAACTAAAGATACGGGCTTAAATTAATTTAAAAAAAAAACGAACTTATACCACTCTGGTTTTCAATGGCTTAAATCTTAGTTTTTTTGCTTAGTCTTGCTATCATAAAACATCGTTTGACTTAATCTAACAATTGCAAATTTTAAATCTGCATTTAAAGAAAAAATGGACTTATTTTGACTTTATAAATAAAACAAGTATAATGCAATATGAATTATATTTTAGGATTAGGTTTCTTCTTAATTAAGTCTGTCCTTAACCTTTCATCTTTTGGCGCTATATTTTTATATATTTACTATTTTTCGTATTGGTTAACATTTTAGATATTAAATAAGTACACTCTTACTCTGGGCTCGAACTGAGTAAATAAAAGCCATGAATCAAACGTCAGCAAAGTCTTTCATTGTTCTGTTAACTAGTCAATGTATTTATATACGAAAAAACTTGTCTGCGACGAATTGATATCGAGCTTTCAGTTCGAATTGTATAAAATACTACAACTCTTATGTCCCACAGACTTATACAGGCGTATGTGGAAATATTCCAAAATGGGATGAGGTGGACTGGATAAAAACGTGTATTCTTTATGGCTTTACTTGAAAACTTTCTGTGCGGCTTGAATAATGATACATTTTGCAAACAGTTTGCAAAGATAGCCAGCCAGAACTAAAAGTTACGTTCTCTTTATTAATAAAACGTTTCGACAAATCGATAATAAAATAGAAAATATTCTAAGTAAAAAGGGTTAATATAACAATAATACTGTACTAGTTCTCATATTAAGGTTAATTATTTCAATAATTTATGTAAAAAATTTGTACGTCCTCAATCGTGATAAATTTCTTTATTTTACATAAGCAAAATGGATTTTCCCTTTTCATCTATTGTTGTTCTTCTATAAATTTCCTCCATTTTTTTTCAATCTATTGCCATTACCTTTGCCTTTTTCCACGTCTTTCTTCTTTTTGTTATAATTATTATTATTATTTCAATAATTTATGTAAATAAATGGTGTGTCCCTAATCTTGATAAATTTCTTTATTTTACATAAGCATCAACACGGCCGGTTTCGATCCCTATATGGGTTCATCTTCAGGTGCTAAACTACATAGAAGATGAAACTCCGGTTGCGATCCCTATATGGGTTATTCTTCAGGTGTTTCATCTTCTTTGTAGTTTACCACCTGAAGATGAACCCATATAGGAATCGAAACCGGTCGTGTTAATGCTTATGTAAAATAAAGAGATTTATCAAGATTAAGGACGTTCAAATTTTGTACATAAATTATTGAAATAATAATAATAATTGTAACAAAAATAAGAAAGACGTGGAACGAGGCAAAGGTAATGGCAAAGGATTGAAAAAAAATGGAGGAAATTTATAGAAGAACAACAAGTAAAGAAAAGTGAAAATCCCTAAATAATGTAATTAGGTCAAATTTAACTATCCAGGACGTTAGTAACCAATTACGCCATAGGTGGAGCAGCAGTACCAATTATTATTATACCGTGCGATCAACAATTATTTAGATCAAATAAGCCCTTGAGATGTTGCATGCTAGGGTACAAGACGTCTGTTAACATGTAGTGGGAGCAATTTATGATAGGCCTGTATTTTGTAGGGATGCATATCCAAGTCCTTCTTAATTTTTTTTTTTTGGCAGGTTAGATAACACTGGCACAGTCATATTCGCCCCTTATCTAAATAATTGTTGATCACACGGTATAATAATAATTGGTACTGCTGCTCCATCTATGGCGTAATTGGTTACTGACGTCCTGGATAGTTAAATTTGACCTAATTATATTATTATTACCACGTTTTATTGAAGATAAAACTTCGAACTAAAAACCACGATTTTTATAGAAGCACGAATTGGGGAACTGCAGCTGGTGGTCCTGTGCACTGTTAATAAAAATACCTTACGAGGTCTTTTTAAAGAACCCGATACGCATGATGCATTATTTTTGCCACTTTTCATAGAAGCGCGAATTGGGGAACTACAGCTGGTGGTCCTGTTCACTGTTAATACCAATATCTTACGAGGTCATTTTAAAGAACCTGATATGCATAATGCATTATTATTACCGCTTTTTATAGAAGCGCAAATTGGGGAACTACAGCTGGTGGTCCTGTGCACTGTTAATAACAATATCTTACGAGGTCCTTTTAAAGAACCTGATACGCATGATGCATTATTTTTGTCACTTTACATAGAAGCGCGAATTGGGGAACTACAGCTCGTGGTCCTGTGCACTGTTAATAAAAATACCTTACGAGGCCCTTTTAAAGAAACTGATACGCGTGATGCATTATTTTTGCCACTTTTCATAGAAGCGCGAAATAGGGAGCTACAGCTGGTGGTCCTGTGCACTGTTAATAAAAATATCTTACGAGGTCCTTTTAAAGAACCTGATATGCATGATGCATTATTTTTACCGCTTTTTATAAAAGCGCGAATTGGGGAACTGCAGCTGGTGGTCCTGTGCACTGTTAATAAAAAGACCTTACTAAGTCCTTTTAAGGACTTGGTGAGGAACTTGATAATGAACCTGATACGCATGATGCAAATTTCATACAGACAAAATTCGCTTCTTGATGATGGCAGTTAACATCGGTAACAGACGTAAACAAATTATGAAATGATTTCGCAGACGTTTACGAATCATAAAACGTAGTACAATAGAAGAAATGTGATAAACCCCAAAGGCACTATTAAAATAGACCGTATTTATGTGCGCATTCAGTTTCATTGCCCAATAAAAAATATACGTGACTTATACGAGATATAATTTGTTATGCTAGCCGTTGCTTGGATAATAATTACCAAGCAAATTTGCAGAGTAAATCGCGAGAAATTGGCGTGGTGAAGAATAATATAAATTATAGTTAATAAAGTTAATAAAATACACGTAAATTTAAAAAAAAACGAAAAAAAAATGACTATTTGGACTAAAAAAAAAACTATTTGGACTTAATAGCTCAAGTATTTTTGTTTTTATTTCATGAGGGTTCAGCATTATTAGATTAGTAATTACCTGATAGTGCTAAACCCCCATAGTGAAAAAAAACTCGTCAGGATGGATCTTAACTGCGGAACATCTGGCAATGGACTGGCCTAATTTCCATAGAAAAATTACTCCACAGTGCAAGAGATCGGGAATAGATAAAATGTGTGATTGCAAACATTCATTCATGGATATGCTTCCCCTATATTATATAGGGGAAGAAGAAGGATCTTAACACCCACAATCAATTATTATTATGATTTCCATTATACTAGAAATTTCCTAAAATGGACATGGATATGCAGGAGAAGAAGAAGAAGGATCTTAACACCCACAATCAATTATTATTATGATTTCCATTATACTAGAAGTTTTTTGCTACATATTTTGTATTAGCATACATCAAAGATTTAGCACGAAAATGTTAATATCGAATAATATGAATCGAATACTTGACCGGTTCAATAGGATATTAACTTTAGAACCTGAGAGCACTAACCTTACATTCAAAACTCATCACGAGATATTTGTAGAAAAGCCAGCTATTAAAAAATAATTAATTTTACGTCACAGAAAACGTACTGGGAAAGTTAATCTTTTTCCTTATTATTGTTGTTATCGGGAGTAGAAATACAGTTTCAACCACAATTTGGTCATTCTCAAGATAATTTGCAAACCAGTTTTCAGGTTTTCAAATTGTGGTCAAACTGCAGTCGTATTAAAAGTAAAAATAAAAGTGATAAAACGTGGTCAAATGTAGGTATCTATTCCCGATAACAACATGATTAACTACCACATATCTCAAGAAGATTTGCAAACCGAATTCAGTTTTCAGTTTTTCAAATTGTGATCAAACTGCAGTCGTATTAAATGTAAAAATAAAAGTGATATAAAACGTGGTCAAATATGGATATCTATTCACCATAACAACATGATTAACTACCAGATTGGAAAGGCTTCATCCATCAATTTCAATAATATTATTATTTATTGGTAATGTAAAAGAATAATTAAATAATTTTAAGATTTTACCGAAATTACTGGTATTTGTTGTAAAATTGTACAGGTAAAATCGGTAATCTTATAGGTCGATAAAACCGGTTAACCGTTTACCGGTAATGGAACCGGCAAGACTACATGCATATTTATAAAATTCAATCAGGTGTATTGCGTATCAAAAACCGTTACCAGTAACGTGTACGTTACAACAACATCACATTCGAATGTCATTCATTCATACATTAGAGATCACTTCAAAATTTTCTATTATTACTACCAAAATTTCAATTATTGTAAAAGTTACAACATTTTTTTAAATTCTTTAGAAATTTCTATGATTACTGTCAAAATTGTATTGTGTGTACGTTACTTACAACATCACATTCGAATGTCAAGTGTAGTTATGTCGTAAACGTATCTGACATTTGAAGGTGATGCTGTCAAGTAGCGTGCACGTTACTGCTAACGTGTTTTGATACGCATACACCTGAATATGTCCAGATACGTTTTGTTTAAATCGCAGGAAAGTAAGAGAAATCGGCAGTCAAGTGAGCAGAAATCTGAAATTAGATTGCCTACATTATATTATGCAGGGAATATAACTTATACGTAAAACAGTGACGTCATGACAATGCGGTTTCTATAGTTACGCATGTATTAATAACTGGCAATGCTGATAATACAACGGTTGTATTTTCAGGATAATACCACGAACAAATTTTTTTGTTAAAAACAAATCGCAGCACGATCGTTACGATGGTGTTATTTATCGGTTGCGTCCACAATCTAGTCGGCCGCTAATAAAAACATAACCTGAAATGTCAATGTGTTTCAAGTACAAGTAAAATAGTAAAATGTGGTAATGAATGTGGCTTGCTCTTTGAAAAATGAAATGATCTAAATAAATATAGGTATTTAAACTTCTTCTTGTTTATTCTGCTTTACTAGATGATTCAATCAATTCATTATATTCCTTTTTTAAATATAATTCGTGGTGTTCTCAAAAATCGATATTGATTTTAAAAATACAACTTCTTTCAACCCCAAACTTTGGAAAATGCACCTCGCTCTTCGGGCTCGGTGCATTTTCGTCGATGGCGAAATTCGTTGTATTTATAAAATCATTATGGATAATGAGAACACCACTTCTTATATTACCGCTGGCAATCTAATTTCTGATGTCTGAACAAAATGGTCCTCGATTTATTATCATTAAATTAGTTCGGCCATATGTCACAAATGATATTATCATATCAAATACTTTAATCAAAATGTAAATACATATGCGAACCTACATATTTACTTTCATAAAGAAAAAAAATATTGAGATTCATTTTTTTTATCGTCGCTAAAGAGAAATTGGCAATAAAATAAGCAATTATGCCTAGCAAGTTGCCTAAATAATATAATATAACCAGATTAGTAGTTGCACACATATATATTTTAATAATATATTAATTGACTAATTTATAAGTACAAGTAGTTAGAAATCTTTTTTTGTTTACCTGTTAATTATTTACATTATTATATAAGATACACCCTACATAAAAATAATGTAATTTCGATATTATTTCTATTTATATTGTCAGAAACTTGTCTGATATAAAAGTGAGAATCTTATATTATTTATTTATTATTAGTATTGTTAATGATTAATTATTAATTATTTCTGGCATGTTTCTCATATTAAGGTTATTTTTATCATTAGTGAAAAGTTGTACCTCCCTAATAATCGAAAATGTCTATCATTACTGTCAAAATTTCAATAATGTCTGCCAAAATTTCAATTATTCTGTTAAAATGTCATTGATTGATTTCAATGTTTAAATTATTCTGCTATATATTATTTTAGCAACATTGCAAAACATATTTGATTTGCATCTTGAAAAGTATTATCTAGTATCGTTATTATTCAACGTAAAAGTTGAAACCACTTTCTTGAACGCTCTGTACTATCAAAATTTCAATTTTTGGAAAATGTTTAAAAGTTACAACAAACTTTTTAATAATATCACTAAAAATGTCTATCATTACTGTCAAAATTTCAATAATTCCTGTCAAAATTTCAATTATTCTGTTAAAATGTCATTGATTGCTTTTAATGTATCAATTATTCTGCTATACATTTAATGCTTAGTATCAAAATTTCAATTATTTTTACCAGTATTACAATAAAATTTTGAATTTTGATTTTGAAATAAAATTCACTTTAGTCAAAATGAAAAGAATCACTTCTGAGTGGTTGAGTATCATAATTCCATATTTATTAATTTACTTCCTCCAACTTCCACTTTGGCAGTATAATTCTTGTAGGTGATGTATGTATTTTTGGCAGAAATCATAGAAACTTAAATGTTTGACAGAATTATTACATTTTAACATAAAGTATTGAAATTTTTACAGAAACAATTAAAATTTTATAGCAACGATTTAAACGATTTGCAGTTTTCAATTCAATTTTATGGTAATGAAAATTTGGGTGGTAATGAATGAAGGAATGATAAAATATAATGAATTGAAAATTTTGAAGTAATAATTGAATTCTGAAAGTAATAATTGAAAACTTATTACTGTTTAATTAGTTTGAAGAGTTAAGTTAGTCATTCACTCACCAATTGGAAATTTGACCATTGAATTTGATTATTATTTCTATTTACTTTGTCAGAAGTTGTCTGATATAAAAGTAAGAATCTTATATTATTTATACAGGGTGGAAACCTTAACTGCAATAAATTCGGTATTTATGAAATGAGAATTTCCAGAAAAAAATCCTCGGGCAGGTCGATTTTATTACTATCATTACTGTCAAAATTTCAATAATTTCTGCCAAAATTTCAATTAGTCTGTTAAAATGTCATTGATTGCTTTCAATGTATAAATTATTTTGCTATATATTATTTTAGCAACATCGCAAAACATATTTGATTTGCATCTTGAAAAGTATTATCTAGTATCGTTATTATCCAACGTAAAAGTTGAAACCACTTTCTTGAACGCTCTGTACCATCAAAATTTCAATTATTGCAAAAATTTTAAAAGTGACAACAAACTTTTTAATAACATCAGTAAAAATGTCTATCATTACTGTCAAAATTTCAATAATTTCTGTCAAAATTTCAATTATTCTGTTAAAATGTCATTGATTGCTTTTAATGTATCAATTATTCTGCTATACATTTAATGCTTAGTATCAAAATTTCAATTATTTTTACCAGTATTACAATAAAATTTTGAATTTTGATTTTGAAATAAACTTAACTTTAGTCAAAATGGAAACAATCAATTCTAAGTGGTTGAGTATCATAATTCCATATTTATTGATTTACTTCCTCTAACTTCCAGTTTGGCAGTATAATTCTTGTAGGTGATGTATGTATTTTTAGCAGAAATCATAGAAACTTAAATGCTTGACAGAATTATTATATTTTAACAGAAATTATAGAAATTTTTACAGAAACAATACAAAATTTTATAGTAACAATTTACAGTTTTGAATTCGACTTTAAAGTAATGAAAATTTGGGTGGTAATAATTGAAGGAATGATAAAATATAATGAATTGAAAATTTTGAAGTAATATTTGAATTCTGTAAGTAATAATTGAAAACTTATTACTTTGTAATTAGTTCGAAGAGTTAAGTTAGTCATTTACTCACCAATTGGAAATTTGACCATTGAATTTGATTATTATTTCTATTTACTTTGTCAGAAGCTTGTCTGATATAAAAGTCAGAATCTTATATTATTTATACAGGGTGGAAACCTTAACTGGAATAAATTCAGTATTTACGAAATGAGAATTTTCATGAAAAAAATTCTTGGACAGGTCGATTTTTGTTCTTTATTGCACACTTTTTAGCGTCTTCAAAACAAGTATGACGTCACTAGCCTTTCACGTATGACGTCATAGGCAATTTTTTTAATGTATTTTTTTTATTTCACTAAATTTGTAGCCGTTTTCATTTTCGTTACGACCATGTAAAAATATTTTGTTTTTTTAATTTTTTTAATTTCAATATTGAGGATCTGAAGGAACTTATCACGCATGAAATGAGTAATATTCCACCGGAAATGTTTCAAAATGTAAGGGATAGGTTTTATCATCGATTGGCTATTTGCCAAGAGAGAAACGGTACTCATTCTGACCTTTTCTTATTTTAGAAATAAAAAAATAAAACAAAACAAAATATTTTACATGGTCGTAAAGAGAATGAAAAGGGCTACAAATTTAGTGAAAAAAAAATGTTTTCATTCAAAAAAATTGCCTATGACGTCATACGTGAAAGGCTAGTGACGTCATACTGGTTTTGAAGACGCTAAAAAGTGCGCAATAAAGAACAAAAATTGAAAATTATTTACATGGTCGTAAAGAGAAGGAAAATGGCTACAAATTTAATGAAATAGAAAAACATTGTTTCCATTTAAAAAAATGCCCATGGCGTCATACGTGAATGGGTAGTGACGTAATACCTGTTTTGAAGAAGCTAAAAGGTGCGCAATAAAAAGCAAAAATCGACCTATCCGAGGATTTTTTCTGGAAATTCTCATTTCATAAGTACCGAATTTATTCCAGTTAAGGTTTCCACCCTGTATATTATTAGTACAATTATTATTAATTATTAATTATTTCTAGTATGTTTCTCATATTAAGGTTATTTTTATCTTCAGTGAAAAGTCATACATCACCAATAAAATTTTATTAAGGAAGTACTACTTTTCGCTGAATTAATTATTAATTTCACGTTTTCAGAAGATAGAAAAATGCGCAATATCCACATTCATGCTTAAAATTTAACTTTAGTGGCTTGTTCCACAAACAACTATATTGCATGGAAATGCACGACGAGCTCCTCTCATTCTCAATATTGCACTTTTTATGTTTAATACTTGAAAGCGCAAATCGCTCAAAAACTCTGTGCATGCAAACTGCAAACTGTAATCCAACCTAGTCACAAAGAGAATTGATAACAGCGCTCTGGAAAACGGTGTAGCGGATCCACTCTAAAACTGATCTATTCCGCGAGCAATAACGACGCTTTTACGCAGTTATCCCCATAATTCCGGGCTAAATTCTTACGAATTTAAAACGTCTCTTGGGGATATTTGCGCCTTCATCTTGCAGCGCTCAACTCATTCGTTGATTGCTAATTTCGCAATGTAATATTTAAATGAGATTCGGCATTCGGCGAAAGAAGACGGAAATACAACTGATAAGGACACCTGCCAGGTAGTTTTGGCTCGGACTAAACGTTACTCGTGGGTTCAATTCTCGCTCAGGACAGAATTGAATTTCAGTGCAAATGTCTACTGAAGATGACCACGTAGTGGTTAAAATGTACATTTAGAGAAATAAATGTCGTGAAAAAGGATAATTTGATATTTTTCTTTAAGCATTGAATTTGTTCACATGTGGCGCTAATAAATAATCGTGGGTTGGATTTTCGCCAAGACCAAAATACATTTTAATGTTTCTTTGCAATATTTAAACACCCATTCCCGAGAGCATAACTCGCTGCTTGATTATGCAATGTAATATTTAATACGAACGTTAATTTCCGGTCGGTGATGGGGAATTAACATAAAACATGCAAGTAAGAGTTTAGGCTTCGACTAATCAATAGTCCTGGGTTTAATTCGTGCCCGCCGCAATAATAAAACCGTTAAATGTTTACTGTTCTGCAGTAATGCAGTTTCTGCATTAAATATGAATTCAATTTGAATCGATTACAAAGGAAATTACGAGAACTTTTATAATCACTTATTAAGACGCGGTCGATGCGTGGTGACGCAATTATATAAACAATCACAGATGAGGCGATCGGCCAGGCTGATGACTAATCATAACAGTTTGGTAATTTTATGTCAGTAACCTTGCTATAGGGCACATGTGAGATCACCGGAATGAGAATTAATGTTAAGGGGAATCCCGCAGAATCGCAGAGTGGGCGAAATTTTAATATAAATAGCATCGTTTTGCAGGCGAAAAGTTTAGTTGGTTCCAGATTCGCGAGGCGACAGGCCGTTATTGTCCTCGTCAATAGTATACGCGAATATCATTATAAAGAGTATTATCCGATTTATTTAAAAGTTACCGTTTTCAAAATGATATTAATTATTTCGAAATTGAGTAGTAATAATCAGTGCATTCCATGCATATATATATATAAAATTGAATTGAATTTAATGCCAAGGCCGATTACTTAAAACGAAATAATTGTTGAACTAAACTTAAAAACTTAAATTTAATACCAACATCATTGCACTTTTCCTTCAATAAAATTCCATGCCATTCCGACATTTATGCAAAGGTCATTTACTTTAATAGCAACAATTAAGGACAACATTCTAAAATCGCCCAATGATACTCACGATTACAATTAATTCCCCAACCTGCGCGTTATTACGGTTCACGCATTAAACTAGTAATGAGCGTATTTTTGTGGAAATCCCAGGTTTTAATCCCAAGCGTGCCCTGGCAGTAATTTTTTTTAATTCCGATTCAAATGTTTGCAAATCCGCCAGAGGCACTCAGCGGCGGCTGGTGCATAAAAGCTGCGGAGCTGCAGAACCACCAACAATTCGAACTGCACCGAAAACAATTCTATATTTTATGTATGTTAAGCCTATGATTGTATGGATATCCCAGTACCTATATCCCCTACATAATGGGTTGTGTACTGTCCATGCAAACCAAGCGAATTTTCCAACCCAATTTTCGAATCGAAACTGCCGAGTAGATTTATACTGTTTGCCTGGACCACATGAGGTGTGGTGAAATATGACAATTTTGCATTTGATTTGAACAATACTTATTTTAAACAAACCTAACAGTTTAACAGTAATTTAGTCTATTTAGTCTGTAATTGAAAGTTTGACAGTAATTTTATTCAAAACTGATAGTTTGACAGTAGTTTTGTACAAAACTGACAGTTCGACAGTAGTTTTGTACAAAACTGATTGTATGGCTGTCGTTTTGTACAAAACTGAGAGTTTGAAAGTAATATTCTACAAAACTGTCAGTTCGACAGTAGTTTTATACAAAACTGATTGTATGGCTGTCGTTTTGGACAAAACTGAGAGTTTGAAAGTAATTTTGTACAAAACTAACAGTATGGCAATAGTTTTGTATAAAACTGACGGTTTAACACTTAGTTTATACAGAAAAAAAGTGTAACTTGAAACATCTCTTTATACACCATTTTTCATGATATTTATTTGACATTAAATTAAGAGCGAAGCAGGTTAGGTTTCCGACATACAAAATATTTTTTGTAGACAAACGAAAGATGGAATATTCTTAAATTTGATATGGGTAAAATTTGATGTTTGTTCTTTAAAAATTAAGAATAAAACAAACAATTCGTCAGTCATTTCGTACAAATGTTTTGGTCATTATTCACAAACCCGACAAGAAATATTTTTTAAGCCATTCGAAGGACCAAAAGATTTTTTTCATAATACTGATAGTTATTGAGAGTTATTTTGTACGAACACTACTGAAACAAACAACTTTCTACGGAAACAAAACAGTCTCAAACAAACTGTTAAGTTTGTATGATAGTTTTTTGTTTCAGTAGTAAACTGTCACACTTGTAGTTATTTTATTCAAAACTGGGAGTTTCGCAATCATTTTCTAGAAATCTGACACTTTAGCATTTGATTTGTACTAAACTGATAGACATTTTGGCTATTAAGTTAAGTGTCAACAAACTGTTAAGTTTGTTTGATAGTTTTTTGTTTCAGTAGAAAACTGTCACACTTGCCGTTATTTTGTTCAAAACTGAGGGTTTCGCAATAATTTTCCAGAAATCTGATAATTTGGCATTTGATTTGTACTAAACTGACTGACATTTTGGCTATTAAGTTAAGTGTCAAACAAACTGTCAAGTTTGTTTGTTAGTTTTTTGTTTCAGTAGAGAACTGTCACACTTGAGTTATTTTATTCAAAACTGGGAGTTTCGCAATTATTTTCTAGAAATCTGACACTTTAGCATTTGATTTGTACTAAACTGACTGACATTTTGGCTGTTATCTTAAACAAACCTAGCAGTTTGACTGTAATTTTGCCTATAACTGAAAGTTTAACAGTAATTTTATACGAAACTGACAGTTTGTTTGACAGTTTTTGGTTTCAGTAGAAAACTGTCACACTTGCAGTTAATTTTGTTTAAAACTGAGAGTTTCGCAATAATTTTCTGGAAATCTGACAATTTGGCATTTGATTTGTACTAAACTGACTGACATTTTGGCTGTTATCTTAAACAAATCTAGCAGTTTGACTGTAATTTTGCCTATAACTGAAAGTTTGACAGTAATTTTATACGAAACTGACAGTTTGTTTGACAGTTTTTTGTTTCAGTAGAAAACTGTCACACTTGCAGTTAATTTTTTCAAAAGTGGGAGTTTCGCAATTATTTTCTAGAAATCTGATACTTTAGCATTTGATTTGTACTAAACTGACTGACATTTTGGCTGTTATCTTAAAGAAACCTAGCAGTTTGACTGTAATTTTGCCTATAACTGAAAGTTTGACAGTAATTTTATACGAAACTGACAGTTTGTATGACAGTTTTTTGTTTCAGTAGAAAACTGTCACACTTGCAGTTATTTTGTTCAAAACTGAGGGTTTCGCAATAATTTTCTAGAAATCTGACAATTTGGCATTTGATTTGTGCTAAACTGACTGACATTTTGCCTATTATGTTATTTGTTAAACAAACTGTCAAGTTTGTTTGATAGTTTTTTGTTTCAGTACAAAACTGTCACACTTGCAGTTACTTTATTCAAAACTGGGAGTTTCGCAATTATTTTCTAGAAATCTGACACTTAAGCATTTGATTTGTACTAAAGTGACTGACATTTTGGCTGTTATCTTAAAGAAACCTAGCAGTTTGACTGTAATTTTGCCTATAACTGAAAGATTGACAGTAATTTTATACGAAACTGACAGTTTGTATGACAGTTTTTTGTTTCAGTAGAAAACTGTCACACTTGAGTTATTTTATTCAAAACTGTGAGTTTCGCAATTATTTTCTAGAAATCTGATACTTTACCATTTGATTTTTGATAAACTGACTAACATTTTGGCTATTAACTTAAGTGTCAAACAAACTGTCAAGTTTGTTTGATAGTTTTTTGTTTCAGAAGAAAATTGTCACACTTGCAGTTATTTTGTTCAAAACTGGGGGTTTCGCAATAATTTTCTAGAAATCTGACAATTTGGCATTTGATTTGTACTAAACTGACTGACATTTTGGACATTTTGACTGATTGACACTATTATCTTAAACAAATCTAGCAGTTTGACTGTAATTTTGCCTATAACTGAACGTTTGACAGTAATTTTATACGAAACTGACAGTTTGATAATAATTTTGTACAAAACTGTTAGTATTGCAGTAGGTTTGTCCAAAACTGATACTTTGACAGTACTTTTGTACAAAACCAACAGCATGGCAGTAGTGTTGTATAAAACTGATAGTGTGACACTTAATTTATACAAAAAGTGTCAAATGTATAAGAAAACTACAAATTAAGGAAATTGCCAGATATGTATCAAACCGTAAAATTTCATTTTCTTGTAACACAAGTACTAAATACTCTGATATGTATTCGTTAAGAAAATTGGAAATTATGGAAAGCAAATTATGGAAATTGCCAGATATTTATCAAACTGTAAAATTTCTTTTTCTTATAAGAAGTACTAAATACTCTGATATGAATTCGTTAAGAAAATCGGAAAAACTGAATATTTTCAAGTGGAAATTCTTAAAAACCTACAAATAATTGAAAGTTATTGAAAGTGTTTAAAATTATTGAAGGCATTATTTTATAGCAATCAGACACTTTAGCATTTGATTTCTACTAAACTGACTGACATTTTCGCTATTAAGTTAAGTGTCAATCAAACTGTCTGAGAGTTTCGCAATAATTTTCTAGAAATCTGACAATTTGGCATTTGATTTGTACTAAATTGACTCACATTTTGACTGTTATCTTAAACAAACCAAGCAGTTTGACTGTAATTTTTCCTATAACTGAAAGTTTGACAGTAATTATATACGAAACTGACAGTTTGATAATAATTTTGTACAAAACTGATAGTATGGCAGTAGTTTTGTCCAGAACTGATAGTTTGACAGTACTTTTGTACAAAACCAACAGTATGGCAGTAGTTATGTATCAAACTGACAGTGTGACACTTAATTTATACAAAAAGTGTCAAATGTATAAGAAAACTATAAATAAAGGAAATTGCCAGATATGTATCAAACCGTAAAATTTCATTTTCTTGTAACACAAGTAATAAATACTCTGATTTGTAATCGTTAAGAAAATCGGAAATTATGGAATACAAATTAAGGAAATTGCCAGATATTTATCAAACTATAAAACTTCATATTTTTATAACAAGTACTAAATACTCTGATATGAATTCGTTAAGAAATTCGGAAAAGCTGAATATACCCCATGGATACTTTCCTAGAATTGTCAAGTGAAAATTATTAAAAACGTACTAAATACTCTGATATGTATTCCTTAAGAAAATCGGCAATTACGGAATGCAAATTAAGGAAATTATCGATTTTTATCAAACGTAAAATTTCTATTTTTTATAGCAACTACTAAATACTCTGATATGAATTCGTTAAGAAAATCGGAAAAAATGAATATACTCCATGGATGCTTAGAATTTTCAAGTGAAAATTCTTAAAAACCTACAAATTATTGAAAGTTATTGAAAGTGTTTAAACTTATTGAAAGCATTGTATCAGAATTTTTAAATTATATTTGTTTTACGAAAAAAATTAAGAAATTTTATGTTTGTAATATTCAATACT
Source organism: Othius punctulatus (assembly GCA_951805005.1). Lineage (NCBI taxonomy): Eukaryota > Metazoa > Arthropoda > Insecta > Coleoptera > Staphylinidae > Othius > Othius punctulatus. The sequence continues at coordinate 103,372,424 of OX638139.1, read as the reverse complement.
TGTTCTTTAAGAAAACGTGAAAAAGTGATTTCGATAATTTTTCGACAATTTTCAATTGAAAATGTACAATAAAACTACAAACTAACGAAATTGATTATTAAATAAATTAAATGTTTGTGTGTGGTAGTCACTTGATGAAACTATTGATAAAGGAGATTTAAAAAACACTTGGTATAAGTTTCACATTTTTTTAAATAGAAATAACTCTACAATTGTTTCCGTAGTTAAACCATTTTCAAGGGTTTAGCATTCATTTGCTCTTGAAAATGGTTAAACTACCGAAACTTTAACATCGGAAAAAAATACAGGGCTTTGCACAGTTTTACCTGCATTTACTTGAGCCGTTTAATTCGTGAAATTCTTCAATACTTGCGCGCGTGATATATCGCGGATACACACGAATGGCCGGTGACAATAAACACTCGCTGCCCATTTAAGACCATAACAAGTTAATAATGTATTTTAATAGTTAATTAAACTGGCGGAACAATAATTGTAACAGCAATTGTTAATGGTACCCATTCATCAGAATATACCCATGATAGAACTGAGCTTATCTTTTGTCTAACACTCATAGACCTCTTTGTGTGAGGAAACCCCTATAAGGTACCCCTATAAGGTTAGATAACCTTATAGAGGTACTCTAGAGGGAACCATATGCCTTAAAGAGTTTGAGATGATAGTTTTAGAGTTCATGCGCCTGCTACCAGAAGCTTTAGTTTCTGAAAAAAATCAGAAAGATCTGCTTTCTTCAGGTTTGTCGTGAAGAAATAACAAAAGAAATTAACAAAGCATAACGTCTGGCGATTATAGCACACAAACACAAATATAGCAACATTAGTAGTTACTGGTAATTTTTAAATAAACGCGCAGAACCAATTAGCAGCTTCATCATCGACAAATGTTCTTTCTGGAAATATTGCATAACCGAGTTAACGTGCAAAAAATGGGCGATTGTAATTTGCAGAACAGCTTTATTTTGCCACGAGCCGCCACTGGATGATACTGTATCAAAGCGGGGGTGCAGAGTAATGGAAACGGGGGTATTTATTGCCCGCAACGACTGTTTATCAAACATGGCCCTGGTGCATGTGTGCGCAAATGTTTTGTGTTATATCCAACACAAACAGGCTAATGTAAACTAATGGTGGGCGAATAAATCTCGATGCTACATTGTTCGCCCACGCTTAGATATTAACTGGTGAACTTAATACAAACGATTTTCTGCTTTTGATAATCGATTAATATATCAGACAAGTTTCTGACAATATAAATAGAAATAATAACGAAGTTACATTATTTTTATGTAGGGTGTATCATATCATATGTAATAATGTTAATATTTAACAGGTAACAAAAAAAGATTTCTAACTACTTGTACTTATAAATTAGTCAATTAATATATTATTAAAATAAATATGTGTGCAGGTACCTACTTATCTCGTTATATTACGGTTTCTGTCTATACTTCACTTATTTCTGTAATAGTTTTATTATTACTTTAATGGTCGATTAATTTAATCATGATAATGATTCAATGAAAGTCATTGTGTGTTGTTAATAGTTTGCATTTGCAAATATTTACATATCTATGTGGGGGCGAGATTATTATATTTTTGATGAAATATTGATAATAATTGATATAATTGGAAAATTAAAAATTGGAATATTTGGTAAAATGAAAGCAATTAATGACAATTTTAACAGAATAATTGAAATTTGCACATAATATTATTGAAATTCTGACAGTAATCATAGAAATTTTTACAGAAATAAAAAAAAAATGTTGTAACTTTTACAATAATTGAAATTTTGGTAGTAATAATAGCACATTTTGAAGTAATCACTGAAGTCTGAAAATAATAATTGAAAACTTACAGTAATATTTAAAATATGCGAAGGATTATTAAAACTTTTACAAACATAATTGAAATGTTGACACTAATAATAAAAATGATGGCAGAATTATTGATATTTTGACAGTAAAAATTGACATTTTAACAGAATAATTGAAATTTGTACATAACATTATTGAAATTCTGACAGTAATCATAGAAATTTGTACAGAAATAAAAAAAAAAGTTGTAACTTTTACAGTAATTGAAATTTTGGTAGTAATAATAGAAAATTTTGAAGTAATCACTGAAGTCTGAAAATAATAATTGAAAACTTGCAGTAATATTTAAAATATTCGAAGGATTATTAAAACTTTGACAAAAATAATTGAAATTTTGACACTAATAATAAAAATTTATGACAGAATAATTGATACTTTGACAGCAATCATTGATATTTTAACAGAATAATTGAAATTTTGATATAATATTATTGAAATTCTGACAGTAATCATAGAAATTTTTACAGAACAAAAATAAGTTGTAACTTTTGCAGTAATTGAAACTTTGTAGAGACAAACTTTACAGTAAAAAAAGTAACAGTTGTAGCAAGTACAGTTGTAAAAGTTACAACTTTTTTTTGTTCTGTAAAAATTTCTATGATTACTGCCAGAATTTCAATAATATTATATCCAAATTTCAATTATTCTGATAAAACGTCAATGATTGCTGTCAAAGTATCTGTACAGATATATAGTAAGTTAGTAATAATAGAAAATTTTGAAGTAATCATTGAAGTCTGAAAATAATAATTGAAAACTTACAGTAATATTTAAAATATGTGCAGGATGATTAAAACTTTGACAATAATAATTGAAATTTTGACACTAATAATAAAAAAAAAATGTGGCAGAATTATAGATATTTTGACAGCAATCATTGACATTTTAAGAGAATAATACATAGAAATTTTGACAGAAATGATTCGAATTTTCAGAGAACGTTGCATATACATTTCGGAGGTTATCCAATTTTCACACAATCCTCTAGAATTTAGGAATGTGCATCATAAAGATGATTACAATTTATTGAAGTTGAATAAATCTGCTAACACCAAAACTATTGTGTCTCTCATCAAACAATTGAACATGACACATGATTGATGTCTGAAGATGCTGTGGGTAATATAACTGACAATTATATACAGGATGTCCCGAAACTCTCAAGCCAAATGGAAATCCCACATACTAGACGTCATTTGATGCAGATTTAACCTAAATTACCTTAATAAAAAATGCTTCCACAAGCATGCTTCCATGGAATAAAAAAAAGGGCAACATTCATTAGAAAAGTTAACTATTTTGAATAACAGTTCGACTTATTTTACTTTTCTACGACAACACAAATAACAATAACTTTTAGAAATCAAAATAATTTGATATTTGTAAATGTGTGTAAATGTCATTAGCGGCGTAGTCTTTGTACTTTTTAAAGATTGGGAAGAATTTTTTATTAAGAAAATTTAGGTTAAATCTACATAAAATGTTGTCTTGTATGTGGCATTTCTGTTTAACAGGAGAGTTTCTGGACATCCTGTATATTGCCAGTTGACTGTAAGCAGAAAAATGAAGAAAAACAAATGAATTTCCAGCGCACCAATAATCACTGCAAATTTAGTAAAACTTTTCTCTTTGAAATAATTTATTACAACTTAATGGTATTGTTAATTATTATTTAAAAGTTAAGCTAATTGAAGTATACATCCGCCTTTTAAAAGTAAAGGACAACCTTAATTTTTGTTAGTCTAATAACTTTCATTGTTTTTATATACAATTATTTTCGAAAGAACTATTTGCCAATGACGAAACAAATAAAGATATCAAATTAAAAGTTATTCCTACTGATAGGCAGAATATGGAATTTGCGCCAGTAAATGCCAGTAAATTTGAAAAACTCAAGTAATCATGAAACTGACGGAAGTAAAACAATACCAGACAAATAAAAGTTTTAAAAAACATAGGGTATATAGGGATATATTGACTGTATCAAAATTTACTTTTAAAAGTAAAGAACAACCTTATTTTTTTGTTCCTTTATTTTCTTTCATTGTTTTTAAATACAATTATTTTTCAAAGAACTATTTGCCAATAAAACAAATAAATGTATCAAATTAAAAGTTATTCCTACTGATAGGCACATTATGGAATTGGTAGAAAATTTAAAACAGTCAATGATGTCATAAATTACACAAAAAAGAAGGAAATATATGCAAATTGCAAAAAATTAAAAAAAAAATATTGCTAACAAGAAAAACTAGAAACATTTCAAATAATAATAGAAGTTTCAAAGTTGTTATAAATTTTCTGAATATATCAATAAATTTGAAAAACTCACAATTATGAAACTGAAGGAAGTAAAAATTATTACAAGATATACAAAAAAAAATCATTAGTTTATGGAAAACGTTTACATATTAATACAAATACTTAGGTTCGAAATATTTTATCTTTACTGTTTACTTTATACAGTAACATGTAAGATATTAATAATAATAATAATAATAAAGAATATTTATTAGCAAAAAACGCTACATAATATACAAAATTTCAACAAATCATTTAAGATATATAGGTGGCAAAGTAGAGAAAGAAATTGAATTGAATTGAATTGAATTATCTCTTTGAATAATTTTGGCTTATTTATTAAGAAATAATGCATATGATTTTTAAGTTTATCAATATTAAAAATTGTTCGATTTTTAATGTTTTTTCTCGGTACAATTCATTTTTTACTGTAGAGAGAGATAACAATATTTATTAGAATATTGGCCCTTGGCCTTTCCGATTTTTATACTTTATTGTACTTTATTATGGAATTTGCTGCTGCTACTATTAAAACTGATAATAATTCTATTTAGAAACTATATTTACCTCATTTTACTTTTCATTTTTTAGTTTAAGTTTCGCTCGGCCTATTTTATTTGTTGTTATTAATACGCTATGTACAGTTTATCTGGTTTTACTATGGCATTCTAGTGCACATTAATATTAGTCAAATATGCAACAAATAAACTCTAAGTTATATGACGTCATTACTAACAAATAATTATTATTGTTAATAGAAGAATATTAATGTGTGTATTAATTGAGATTAAATGTTGATACATTTCTTGGTAAAAATTAATTAGTCTTTCAATTAATGCTGCAAGATAAAGTCTATTCAACTCTTGATAATGCTCAAACCTGAAACTGTCCCAAAATATTGCATTTTTTTTTATTAATTTGTTTTTTATAATGACGAAAATCATTTTTAATCATTGACAATATATACATCCAAAAAATTCAGCTATTGGAAATTTGATGAATAAAGTGACAGCATTTCATTATTAATAATAAGTAGGTACATATTTATATTTTATACCTTCCCGTGGTAACGTAGTTCTACCATGAAATTATAATATTTTGAAAAACTCCTCGTTTGATATTTTCATAATTTTTCAATTTCTTGTAATTATTTTAAGAGATGTGGTCATATTTTGGTTTATTTAACCACGGAAATGATGACTTATTCTTTCAGATTTTTGCAAATTTATACATTCTCACTATGGGTAACTGCTGTATCAATCTTCCGAAAAAATAGGGGAAATAGATTGCGACTAGTGCTGTAGCCTAACCTAACCTAATCTAATATCACCTAACCTAACCTAACCTAACAGAGCGCCTGGGTCCTGAGGCGCCCTTCATAATCTAATTTCACATCGTACGCGAAGAAAGTCTTATTCGGCATTTACAATGTCATTGCGATCTTTTTTTAGATTAATTTTAGATTAATAAAATAATAATAATAATAAAATTTTAGATTAATTATAAATCACAATCTGTACCGCTTTAATTCGTTATCATATAAATTAAGGAGGTACAGATTTTGATTTTCAATTAAACATTAAACCTTAATATGAGCAAACCTAACTGAGGTTAGGTTATTTTAGATTAATTGTAAATCAAAATCTGTATCTCCTTAATTCGTAATCATATACATTAAGGAGGTACAGATTTCGATTTTTAATTAAACATTAAACCTTAAAATGAGCAAACCTAACTAAGGTTAGGTTATTTTAGAGTAATTGTAAATCAAAATCTGCATCTTCGTAATTCGTAATAATATAAATTAAGGAGGTACAGATTTTGATTTTCAATTAAACATTAAACATTAAACCTACAGCAGTAGTGGCAATGTATTTTTCCGAATTTTTGGAAAAGTTGTACAGAGCGTTCAAGAAAGTGGTGTCTACTTTTACGATGGATACTAACAGAAGGCACTGTTCAATATGCAAAATAAATACGTCATGCAACATTTATGAAATGTTTCTTAGGATACAAGAAAATAATATAACGTGATTTTTTTTCAAATGTCATCAGTTGTCATTATTTTGTTTGTGACATAGTTTATAAAAGGATTTAAGCTTGACAGTTGATTTTGATCGTCTTAACCTAATTTACAAATTACATTGACAGTGTTTAGTGATGTTGCCATATCTCACACATATTTTATGTCAAGAGTTCCATCTGTTGGCACTAATTGGAAAAGTGAACACCACTTTCTTGAATACTCTGTATCTGTCTGTATCTCTGTATCTGTCTTCAACAGTAATGTTACCACATGTATACTTATATACATGAATAAATAAATACAAGTATTTTGTTACTAACTGTCGTTGGTTGAGTTGTTCGGATGCTGACTGTTCTCGTGCGACGTGCGGTACTCATCGGCGTCGTCCTCCTCCAGCGTGAAGAGGTTCTCCAGTATGGAGACGCCTCCGTCGCCCTCGTATGGTCCCTGGGGCTTGCTCACGTAGTGTGCGCACCTGTAGAGAAGGTACCACACGTCGGTTTGGCTTAGAACCCAGGCCAGAGCGTGGTGACCGGCACTTAACTCCGCTCCTAGCATGCTACCGCACTCACCAACGTTCACCACGCGCACACCACAACTTTTTTTTTGCTGGTAGTCGACACCTCCACCTATGGTAATCCGAGGGTGCGCATTCCCCAATCACCTGCAAAAAATAATTACCAATTAACATAAAAATTAATCAATTAACATAAAAATAACCCAAGAAGGACCAATTTCAATGCAATGCAAAATTTATGGTGAGTCTCTTATGCAAGAACTTCGTGTCTGCACCGGTAGATGCAGCTACTTTCCAACTTAATATGCATCTGCTAATTTCTTAATTCTTAAATACATTAATCATAACTCTTAAAATCAAATACTTGAAGCTACTTAGTAGCTTTAGTAGTAGTAGCTACTTTGTAGCTTTAGTAGTATAGTAGTAGCTTACTAGTTAAATTCCAGCTCTAGTTATCTGTTGGAATTTTCACAACCAATAAGCAAGGCGAGATCGTCAATATCGCCTTTCTTATTGGCTACGAAAATTTCCATGGATAACTAGAGCTGAAATTTAAATGATCACTAGGTACTTAGTAGCTTAAAACCAAATAATTTTAATATAGTTCAAGCTGTTGATACCTTAAGGTTGGTGTTTTGCGATAGTAATACGGGAAGTGTTATATGTACTTCTTAACTGATCCCATCAATAAATCGACGAACCCAAATTTTACAGCAGAAAGAAAAACATGTTTCGCATCTGAAGAAACCCAACTTTTTCTAGAAATTATAACAGTTTAGTTTGACTTGAACTCGTCAAATCACTCTTACATCCTAACTCAAAACCCAAATTTGACGCAGGAAGATAAACAGGATTCGCATCTGAAGAAACCCAACTTTTTCTACGAATTATAACAGTTTAGTTTGTCTTGAACTCATCAAATCACTCTTACATCATAGTTCAAATCGTTCAAAAATTCCAAAATGAGAAAATTTTCAGCTACTACATGACATTTTTGGTTTGTAAAAATGTAAGTTGCACAATGAATGAGTATATCATTTATAGCTTGTTGTCTTCGCATCCTATATCTTATATCTCAGTTAAGTCACCTTTATAAGTATCAAGCTAATTTTTGTTTTCTTGATGGATAAATATATGGACAGTAAATCGTGAGGCGGTGCTATATTCATTGGTTTCAGATATACTTATTTTCATCAATTGATACAGTCTTATTGATTACAGTCAGACTGTAATATTATACAGTCTTATTTCTAATTAATTGATCAAGTCTTTACAGTGCGATTTTGACAAACCGCAAATATGAAAATTGTCAGAAACGACAGCACACTTTTGGATCATCGAATTCACAGACCACATTTTGGTTTCATCTAATGTATTGCACTCCAGATTTACGTTCTCGTGTCCAGAAGCACTGTCCAAAGTATTGTCTTCACACCCACATCTAACAAGTCACAGGCCTGATTTTAGTTTTCATCTAACATACTTTAATAGAAATATTCGTGTAAAAAATCACTGTGGATAGTTTTCATCTAACGTACTTTAATAGAAATAAACTTTTTCGTGTAAAAAATCACTGTGGAAATGATTCCCTTCGGTCAACAAGTTCCAGTACAGATATACCTCAATTCAGTGAGGTAGCTAAAACATCTCTTCATTTCACAAATTCCCATCTAGACTAGACTCTAGAATATTGAGTTTATCTGGCGAATTCAAGTCTAGAGTTTATTTTTTGTCCAACAAATGTTTGTTTATTTAGGCCATTTACCTAATTCAATTTAGGTATTTGTATTCAGCTAATGATATAGGAGTAATTCAAATTTTACCTTCAACTAACGAATTATTTTTGATATTTAACTTTGAATAACAAGTTCTAGTCAAGATATGTTATTAATTCTTATCTGGAGACTTGATTTTATATGTTGTCTAGATATGTTTTTACCTAATTCCACAGTAGGTCCATACTTTCTATTCAATGATTTAAGTCGAAATTTCAACAACAGTCAAAATTACTAATTGTAGTCTAATTACTATCTAATTACTACAATAACGAATTGTAGTCTAGATATGTTTTTACCTAATTCCACAGTAGGTCCATAGTGTCTATTCAATGATTTAAGTCGAAATTTAAATAACAGTCAACATTACTAATTGTAGTCTAATTACTATCTAATTACTACAATAACAAATTGTAGTCTAGATATGTTTTTACCTAATTCCACAGTAGGTCCATAGTTTCTATTCAATGATTTAAGTCGAAATTTAAATAACAGTCAAAATTACTAATTGTAGTTTCATTACTATCCGATTACTACAATAACGAATTGTAGTCTAGATATATTTTTACCTAATACCTACTGTCCAGATTTGTGTCTTCGAATGACTAATGACTAATGTATTCAATTAATTCAAATTTTTATCTGCATCTAGCGAGTTAACACAATTTTTTTTTAAATCTTGGACTGATGATTCAGATAGTATGTTTTTATCAAACAATACAAGCTATATTTATATCATCAAACGAATAATTACAGCTCATATTTCATTTATTAACCATGATGATGAATTAATTGACATTTTGGGAGATATGTTTAAACTATTGACAGAGATAATTGATATTATCGTAATAACGAGAATTTCACATTTTGTTTATTGACCATGATATAATTAATTGACATTTTGGCAGATATTAAAATATTGACAGAGATAATTGATATTATCATAATAACGAGAATTTCTGTGTAGAAGTGTCAGGCAAATTCTGTTAAGAAGTTCTGTTCGAGACATTTATGTTTAATTCATCAATTGATATTATTCTTCATGATACTTATTATGTAGTAGCCCATTTTCATTTAGAAGTTTTGACTTTTTTTTTGTTTTGAGTATTTTTGGCATAGAATTTTAAATGATTTTATATTACGAAGTTTATAGGTTACAAGTTTGTAAACTAAAATATGAATTTTGAATTTTAAAATACTTGAATAGTATTTATTTAAAACTTTGTTGAAATTATTGGAGTTTCTGCAGCAACATTATAATTTTAATAGTAATCAGTGAATTTTCAATATGTTGATATTTTGGCAATGACAGTATTTTATAAGAAATCATCTTACTATTTCATACAGGAGTAGAACTGTAGTTTTTAGATGAACATAAAAATTTTGAATATTCCATTGGAAGTGAAAATTTTTGTACAGAAATTCGTGGCTTTAAAACAAAAATGTGCACTGTCATTTGATTAAAGACACGTCTAAAACAAAATTGTTTCGGGGAAGGAACTAGATTACAAACCTCAGAAGATAACATATCTAGACCACAATTCGTTAGGTGAAAATCAAAATCTAGACTGTAATTTGTTAGATAAACTTAAAAAATCTAGAATATTCCATTAAAAGTGAACATTCGTGTACTGAAATTCGTCGATTTAATACAAAATATGGACTGTGGAAATGGTTCAAAGGCATACCCAAACAAAAATTTGCAGTGTGAAGCTACTGGATTACAATTATCACAAGAAAATATATCTGGACTATAATTGATTAGCTGCAAATCAAAATATTGACTATAATTTGTTCCATGAATATAAAAATGAAGAATATTCCATTGGAAGTAATTTCTCTATTGAATTTCGTTGCTTTAAGACCAAACTAGGGTATGTGTTATTGGGTTACAGACACACCTAATTTAAAATTTGTTCAGCGAATACAATACAATCATCAGAAGAAAACATATCTGGACCACAACAGTTAGATGAAACCAAAATCTGGACAGTAATTTGCTAGATGAACGTGAAAATCTAGAATAATAAAAATAATAAAAAATAATAATAAAAAGTGTCAATATCTGGATTAAAGTTCGTATCTTCGTTCGTAACTTATCTGGACCACAATAGTTAGATGAAACCAAGTTAATGTATAGTAATTTGTTAGATAAACGTGAAAATCTAGAATAAACTATTGAAAGTGCCAATGTCTGGATTAAAGTTCTTATCTTCGTTCGTAACATATCTGGACCACAATAGTTAGATGAAACCAAGTTAATGGACAGTAATTTGCTTCATAAACGAGAAAATCTAAAATAAACTATTAAAAGTGCCAATGTCTGGATTAAAGTTCGTTACATGTTGATACAAATTAGGACTGTAATTTACTAGATAAAGACCCTGAACTACAATTTGCTTGATGAAGACGAAATCTAAGCTTAACTTTGTTAGAAGAAGGCCCAAATTTTGACTGCACCGTGTGTCTGTGTTTGTTGACGTATGAAATTCGTTGCTTTAAAACCAAAATAGGGTATATGTTATTGGGTTACAATCACACCTAATTTAAAATTTGTTTAGCGAATACAATTCAACCATCAGAAGAAAACATATCTGGACCACAACTAGTTAGATGAAACCAAAATCTGGACAGTAATTTGCTAGATGAACATAAAAATCTGGAATAAACTATTGAAAGTGGCAATATCTGGATTGAAGTTCGTTACAAGTTGATAAAAATTAGGAATGTAATTTACTAGATAAAGACACTGAAATACAATTTGCTTGATGAAGACGAAATAAGCTTAACTTTGTTAGAAGAAGGCCCAAAATTTGACTGTGCTCTTAGGCGAATACATATCAGAACTTGATTTGTTATAAGAAGGCAAACATCTTGGCTATACTTTTTCAGATGATGACATCTATTTTGATTGTAATTCGTTTGATAAAATTGTTACCTGGATTTGAATCGCTAGAAGAAAACTACTAGTGTGCATAGTGTGATAGTGTGCCGATTATATGGTTAAAATATGGACAGTACGTTAATCAAAGACTTATATTTGGAATACACTTTGTTTTATATGTATAACAAATATCTGTATTTAGCTGTATTACGTGAAGTATCTAGACTGGAATTTAGTTGAAGAGAAAATTGAGGGAAATGCTTTCTTTTTTCAACTTTGATAATAGTTACTCCCTCTGTCCCAAAATATGATATGCATTTGCCTCTTTTATTTGTCCCAAATTAATATATACAAAGCTTTTAAAGTTTATAATTCTTAGAAGAGACAGGTACAACAATTCCCTTGATAGTACTGTTCGTTGGCCCTATTTCAAATTCGGGAAATAGTTTAAGGGAAACAACAAACTTGTTTGAGCTTGTCTAATAGCACCCCGCTTCAATTGAGGCCAGTTTTTGAATTGCAGCAAGAACTCTAAAATTCCTAAAATAGGTAAACTGTTTGGCTTTTAATTCTCGTCTTTTAACTTTTCTGAGCTGTTTCTTCCATTCTTCTCACAGCAGGTGTACTTTTGATTTTCTGACATTTTCACGTTTTCTAATTGGCCTGTAATGACTAAATTTGTATATGCATAGCCAGCTAAGCCCAATTAGGAACAATGTATCTAGATTATATTAAACTGATTAAAACTCATTATTTCCTCAAAGACTTGATAATCCATGAATTTTAGAGAAATGTATACCATACTTTGGGACGAAGAAAGTATTTGTTTTTTTCATTGTTTTTCTATGCCAACATCATTTCCTCAAAGACTCGATAATCCATGAATTTTAGAGAAATGTATACCATAATTTGGGACGAAGAAAGTATTTGTTTTTTTCATTGTTTTTCTATGCCAACATCCATTGTTGTATTCGTTTGTAATGTTTATATAATTATTCAAAGAATTAAATTAATTTGGCAGCAAACATGGTTAAGATTGAATAAAATATTATATTATATACGACGATAAAATTGCTGATTATCATTTCGAGAGACTTTAACGCCTCGGCTAATGCCTCGACGTTAAATGCACTCTCACAGATAAAATTAAATTTTATCGTCTTGTATAATAAATAACTATTATTCGTCAGACGGAGGTATATATTTAAACCAGAGATTTTAAAATTATTTCACCCGGGACGTCTTCTATATATGTAAGACAAATAAAATAGCTAACATTGCAATACCCAGTAACTAAACTCAAATTGCCAGAAAATGTAAATGTTTCAATGTATTCAAAAATAGTTTCAGACTTTTCCTCAAATTTTCTGAAGATTGCACAAAACGTAAAATGTTTGATTAGTTTCAGTGAGACGTAATTTTTCATTCTGCATTTTTTTTATTTGTTTACATGAAATAAATAGAATTAAATTGGATGTGTGAGTGGTTACCACTGGGTGAAACATATTAGTATAGGAATAATAAAACACTTGGTTAACGTTTCACAGTATAAAATAAGTAGAAAATTAAACAACTTAAAGACCCAATGAAAGTTAGGAGTTAAGAGCAGTTAAGAAATGGTTATTTTTGATAGTTTGATAGTGATTTGAATTTAAAATTTGTTTCGCAAGTTATTAATTATTTTCACAGCGAAATAAATGCGACGCTATACTCGGTGGTTATTGGTCGATTAAATTTGTGTTATTCCACTTTGCTGATATTAGTGGGGCAGTTTTATGGCCAAGAATATCGCGGTATTCCAAACGGGATGATCGTCAAGTGCAAAAAGCCTGCAGTTTGGAGTCCCATAAATATGGCTGAACCTGTCCATTTAATCCTTAACGCGAATTATTCCGATTTCTCTGACCGGGCGGAAGCCGTATTTACATAATATATTACACGATAATTTTCGCTTCAGTTACATGTACCTGAACATCAGTTTTTCAGTATACAGAGTGTAACAGACTTCGATGGAAACCCTCACCAACGTAACGTGAATGATGAAAATAGTCCTTATAGACATGTGTAAGAAATTGATTTTTTTCATAACTTTCAAATTGTAAAACTTGTTGTTGTTGTTGTTGTTGTTGTTGTTGTTGTTGTTGTTGTTGTTGTTTTTGTTGTCGTAGTTGTTGATTTTGTCTCTAATGAACAAAAAACTAATTTATAATTCGAATTCAGCACATTTGATCATTATTAAATCGCCTATAACTTTTTAAGCAAGCATTTCTTGGCACATGTCTATATGTTTCTAATCTTTGAAGTTGAAGGAGGTAGTTAGATGCTTCACTTCTTGTATTTGCCGTTTTTCGTTCGTCATTTATTTATTTATTTGTTATTGTGACTTGTGCCTTTGGTATTTTTGCAAAAAAATGTCGCCCCTGGATTTTGGCGCCACTGTCTGGTCTTACACGAATGCATTTATCTTGACTTTAACGGGCCACAAAAAATATCCACCTGGCTCAACATAATCCGGATTAGAAATTCTAAACTAATATCATGGATCCCATCGCTCGCAGCCTCCTCGATTGTGACCTACGCACCGTGAACGGTAATTCACGTGAGCAATCTCGCGATTTGTGTAATTTATGTGAGAAATCGAGCGCCAGACAAAGCCTAGAATTTCTTATCGGCCGAGAGGCCGATCGGCAATTCGGGTCGACCGTAATTTCGGTTTCTCTCCGCGATGCACTCGACGTATGTGTGCCACAGACTGCATTGTTTGCATGCAACCGGCAGAAAATTAAGGCAACAGATTAATTACCGGTCGACAATGGCGACACCGCCCGTATGATGCGACACAGCGACTTGTCAACAAAAGGTTGTTCAAGAGGAAACGATTAGATTAATGCATTTGTAACGCTGTGTTGCAAACTTTGATACGGCTGAAGTTGTGAAGGTTGTTAATGTGCGTATACAAGATCTTTCGCGAGAAATGTTGCACGGTGAATGTGGCATGAATCATAATGTGGACGTGTAGTATTTATATTATTTAAGGCGGAATACCAGAACATAGCATAATATATTTTTGTATGTGGGATATTTGGAATATATAACGATCAGTTAGTTCGCGAATTAATTAATTGGCAATTTATATTTTTTAAGGATACAAAAAAAACTTCCTTATATTTTCTAGCCACTTTCATTTTTATTGGTATCTGAATTTTACAATTAAAGTGCCCATTATGATTACATATAAACGGAATTAACAATGCAAGACATTATAACATTAGTTCAATGTACCTTAACATTTCTTGTGTGAGAAGATGCAAAACTATGATTTGCGGTAGTCCCACACATTTCAGAACATTGGCCAAAGATATTCCCCTTTGGTCCAGACAGCATCTAATTTAATCGTCCTGAAGTAGCATCAATTTTAACGCAGAGAGCAGAACAGAAGAGATATAAAACTTTATATTGCTTTTTAATGCTTATCCGTTACGAACAGTGTCAATACAAAATATATTATGTGGTTTGTCCTTTAAAAATTATATATGTTATTGCCGCGAATCACATTTCTGCTGGCTACAGCTTATTAGTCAATGCAAAATATATTATGTGGTTTGTCTCTTAAACATTATATGTTATTACCGCCAATCACATTTCTGCTGGCTTATTACCACCACTGGGAATTAATTTTTGAAATTACATTTTATAAATAATTATAATTTAATGGATACTTAACTGTTATATTGCGATTATATGTAATAGCAATAAAATAGGTACGTAAATGCCCATGCAGCCGATGAGAACTTAATTAGCTATGGTCGGGCGCTTAATTCATGCAAGGGCCATTCCGGATCTAAGTTCACGTGGATCGGTCATTTTCGTATTCTGCAGTAACCTGGAGTATTTAACCTCTCGACATGCCAAGGCCAATTCATGCCAGAGGAAACGAGTTTCTTGTTTGGTCGCACGTGATTAAGGGGAAGTACAGACCGATTAAGTTTTACGATCACATACCAGGAGGTAAGGAACTGATGAGACACTATTTACCAAAATCTAATAGGTTTTAAATGTCTGGATAGTTTTTCTGCGAAGAAATTTGACGAAGGGCCATCTTCTTCGCATTACGTAGATATTTTCTAATGCTGGTTAAATCGCCATTACAAACCTGTGCCATTTCTTTGGAGGGGAACTGAAGCTGTTGATCCCGTGTACTGGTACTGTACAAATTTCCTCAGCTCTTTGGCAAATCTATAGCCATAGCAGCAGAAATAGAGAGTCGTTAAATAAACAACTTGATAAACAATTGTGTACAATTATATCATAAAATATAGCACAAATTAATAAACAATTGTGTACAATTATATCATAAAATATAGCACAATATAGTGAATTTTGATTTCCTTTTATTGTTTTTAAATATTTCTTGGAATTATTGCTTATTTGCTTATTTAACTGATCAAACAAATAAAGTTATCCCAGTAAAAAAAAAAATTCAAGTTGCGGAAAATTTTATCACAATATCAAATTCGCATTTAAAGTCTACGAAAATATTACCAGAAGTTTAAGTGTATTTAACAATACTCATGTATTGCCTTTGGGCAGATCATGAGTGAAATAGAAGATAATAAAAAACAAAACAAGTTTTGTCAGTTTTCATTTTTTTAAAATTAATTTGTAATAAATCTAAAACAGTTATGTCAACAGTTACATAAATCAAAATAGAGAAAATAAACACAGAAAGTGAATGCGAAATGCTAAAAATTTAGTAAAATGATCTGTATTAGAAATCTTACAAATCAAAATTTCACAAATTCCTCAATAGTTTAAACATGACAGTAAATATAAAAAAAAAATTGAACGTAATTGTTATGAAATTGAAGAAAGTTCCAAAAAATATGAGAAAGTTACAAATAAGGTACACAACATTTCATAAATACTTCAAAATTTGCCCAAAAGTTTGATGAAAATTAGAAACGTTAAGAAACCGGGAAAATAATATAAATTTTGAAGATTTATTTAAACAATTTTACCAATTCTACAAAATCTCCGAAAATTGCACGAGACTTGCCTTGCCTGTAAAGTTATAAATTATATAAAAAAATGTGGGTGCACCAATTATACCCCTGTAACAGATTATAATAATTTTTGTGTTGGTGTTAAGAATTGCTTCAACTTTAAATGTGTACATTGTATGTGTATGACTTGTGTAAAACTTTAATGTTAGTTAACACCAATAAATACTACTACTACTACCACCACTTTTTTCCTTGTGGATGTTGTCTAGTTGTATGAACTTCTTGACTTATGATTTGTGATGTACTTTCGGTGTCTTCAATGTTATTTTAGGCATGGTATTATAATGTTGTATTGTAGAAATATTTTTAATATGTATTGAATTTATTAATTTAACTTGTGTAAGTCATATGACGACAGGCATGAAAAATATTCTATTCTATTCTACTACTAAAATGTATAAATTATTCGGGAAAATTCAACAAAAATGCAAAAAATGTATCCAAACTAAAAAAAAAAACTAAAACTCTATTTACACTAACTACAATTTGTTTTGGATTTTTGAAAAAATCTGTTAAAGTCTGTTAAAAATATGATAAAGTTGTCATAATATCAAAATTTACAAATAAGGTACACCAAATTTCATAAATCCTTGAGAATTTGCCCAAAAGTTTGATAGAAATTTTATAATAAAATCTGGAATGTACAACGAAGATATAAAAAGAGTTAAATACTCCAAAATATTGAATCAAAACATCAAAAGGGTTTATTTTCGTGCATTGAAATTAATCTTAAAAACCCAACAAAAGCGTTATGAAACCGAAAAATATAAAAAAAACGAAAGGTTTTGTTGAAAATGCAGAAAATGTAATCCGTAGTATCAAACTATTTATTTATTTATCAACGGGAGCCTTCCCAATATACACTGAATAGATACACTTATACACTTCCACTTATACACTCAATACAGGACAATAATCGAAACATTCAGCAATTGCAATATAATGAGGATAATTAATTAATAAATTTAATCATAATATCAAAATGTATAAAACAATAAAGTAAACATACAACAATTTAAAAAAATAAGGATAATTATTATGAATTTAATCATAATATCAAAATGTACAACTAAATTTAAACAAGTTACACAGCATTTACGTTTTACAACCAAAAAGTTATTATTTAGCAATTTCAATAAAATATGGATAATTAATTAATAAATTTAATCATAATATCAAAATTTACAAAACAAAGTAAACATTCAACAATTAAAAAAAAAATAAGGATAGTTAATTAATTTAATCATAATATCAAAATATAAAACTAAATTTAAACAAGTTACAAGTTAAACAGCATTTATGTTTTAAAACCAAAAAGTTATAAATACTATAAATGCTTTAAATTATAGCAAAAAATGCTATAAGCATTTAATGCGAATTTCCAAAATATGGAATCATAATACTTGGTCAAAAAGTCCAGATTGTGTAATGAAAATATCAAAGCATAAAAGAAGGATCAGAAATTGGGAACATAATATAAATTGTGAAGATTTAATTATTTACCTAAATGTTTTTACGAATTCTACAAAATCTCAAAAAATTGCACCTAACAAATCTGGAATATTTAACAAAAATGTAACCAATCTAAAAAACTGAAACTCCAAAAAGTTACTGATTTAGTAAGATTGAATAAAACGTTAATTTTTTTATTAAAATTGTATTGTAAGTTATTAAAAATAGTCCTGAACATTTTCAGGATTCAATTTTAATTTCAAGAAAAGTTGCTAAAAATATCGGAACAATTATTTTGATTTATTTAGTAAAAACATGAGAAAGGTCAAGTTGAAAATAATCCTGAAAATTTTCTAGCTTAATTCTTATTTCAACAAAAGTTATAAGCTACAGAAAAAAAGCTAAGAATAGCTAAAAATATTGGAACAGTTATTTTAATTTATTTAGTAAAAACATGTAGAAAATTGTCAAGTTTGACAACCGGAAAATATGAAAAAAAACGAGAAAGTTTTATTGATTATGCAGAAAATGTAATCGAAAAATATTGAAACAATTATTTTAATTTAATTACTTGCCTAAAATTTTGATTGAAATTTAATTTTAAATCTGGAATGTGCAAGATATAGAAAGAGTTAAAAACTCCAAAATATTTAATCAAAACATCAAAAGGGTTAATTTTGGTACATTGCAGTGAAACTCAAAAACTTGACGAAAGCGTTATGATACCGGAAGATATGAAAAAAAACGAGAAAGTTTTTATTGAATATGCAGAAAATGCAATCAAAAAATATTGGAACAATTATTTTATTCTATTTAGTAAAAACATGTAGATATTTGTCCAGTTTGTCAAAAATATGACAAAGTCATCATAATATCAAAATTTACAAATAAGGTACACCAAATTTCATAAATATTCCTGAACTTGCCTAGAATGTTGTTGGAAATTTAATAAGAAAATCTGGAATGTGCAAGATATTAAAACAGTTAGAAAGTCCAAAATATTTAATTCAAAAGGGTTCCAAAAGGTTCAAAATAGCTAATTTTGGTACATTAAATACCAAAATAAAGTAAATCTCAAAAACTTAACAAAAGCGTTATGAAACCGGAAAATATGAAAAATAAACGAGAAGTTTTTATTGTTAATCGTAGTATCAAAATATGCAAAACAATAATCTAAACTTTCAGCAATTTCAATGGAATATGGATAATTAATGAATTTAATCATAATATCAAAATGTACTAATAAACATAAAAAAGTTGCACACCATGTAAGTTTTACCACCATTATAATTAATAATAATAAATAATTAATGAATTTTATCATAATATCAAAATGTACTAAAAAACATAAAAAAGCTACACACCAATGAAGTTTTGTTGCATTTAAAGCGAATTTGCAAAGAAAGCAATCCTAATAGTCAAAAAGTCCAAAATGTCTAATCAAAATATCAGGAGACAAAAGAACGATCAGAAACTGATAACAGAATATAATTTGCTTTGTTGTTACGAATTTTACAAAATTTCAGAAAATTGCACGAAACTTGTAACAACTGTAACTTGTAAACTTGTAACTGAAACTCCAAACTCCAAAAAGTAATGGATTTGGTATGATTAAATAAAGTATTAGTTTTTGAATTTGTTTATTAAAATTGTATTGCAAATTTTTGAACATTTTCATGATTCAATTTTTATTTCAAGAAAAGTTGTTAAAAATATATGAACAATTATTTTAACCTATTTAATAGAAACATGAGAAAATTGTCAAGTTGATAATAATTCTGAACAATTTCTAGATTCAGTTTTTATTCCAAGAAAAGTTGCTAAAAATATTGGAACAATTATTTTAATTTATTTAGTAAAAACATGTTGAAAATTGTCAAGTTTAAAAAATATTACCTTACTTCGGAATTAAAAAAAAAATTGGAATAATCATTTCGATTTATATAGTAAAATCATGAAAAAATTGTCATAAAACGTTATTTTTTAAATTTGATTATTAAAATTGCATTGCTAATTCATAAAAATTATCCTGAAAATTTTCATGATTGAACTTTTATTTCAAGAAAGGTTGTTAAAAATATTGGAACAATTATTTTAATTTATTTAATAGAAACATGACAAAATGTCAAGTTGATAATAATTCTGAAAATTTTCTAGATTCAATTTTTACTCCAAGGATAAAGTTGCTAAAAATATTGGAACAATTATTTTAATTTACTTAGCATAAATATGTTGAAAATTGTCAAGTTTCAATTTTGCCTTAAATATTGTATACTGGCAGCCGTTACTTTCTGGACATAGCAAATAAGTAAATTAAATAAAACAACTTTGTTATTTCCACTCACACTTAATATTGCCTTACTTCGGAATTTAAAAAAATATTGGAATAATTATTTTGATTCATGTAGTTAAAACATGAAAAAGTTGTCAAGTTAGAAATAATCCTGAACATTTTCAAGATTCAATTTTTATTTCAAGTAAAGTTAAATGGTTTTAAAAAAGTTAAAAATATTGGAACAGGAATTTAATTTTTTTTTAAATGTAGAAAATTGTCAAGTTAAATAAATATTGTTTTATTATTATAAATGTATTATATCCATTTTCAACTCTTGTGTTGTTTCATATTTATTTTTTTCAGTCTCCTGACACCGTGTTTTTGCTTATTCAGCCATTTTCAAAATATTATTGATGTCAATTTTATTTGACGGATGTCTTTTATTTGGTTAATTAATTTTAATTATTTTAATTATTTAAAAATAAAAAATTATTTAAATTTAAATATTGTTTTACTGCAGAATTTTATTAAAATCTTGTCATCAATAAAGTGTTCGCGAGCTGATAAAAATCCGTTCGTGGGCCGTATTTTGGAGACCCCTAGATTAGATCCAAAAATTATAACAAAAACAACTATAATAACAAATGCAGTCATCGTTAATTTAATTTGTAATTACAGAGCGCGGATTTCTAGTTTTTGTGCTAGACGAGATAATTACTATCAGAGTAAGTCGCCTGGGAGGAAACACGGACCATTAGTAAATCTTTCATAGAAAATACTGTTTTTCATTTGCTTTTGCTTTTTTGAAATGTTTTTGCTTGTTTTATACCGTTATGCGTTTCAGATACATTTTTATTGCATTAAGCCTTTGTACAATCATTTAATTTGTTACAAGTTTTTAAATTTGCATTACAAACGTATCTATTTTCTATTCTATTATGTCAAAGTCAAAGTAAGTTTATAAATAATATCTTTGAAATACAAATTTTGTTCTCAACTACAATAGAAAAAATGTTTCTTTTGTTTTTGCTTTATTAAAATATTTTGCTTGTTTTATCCCGTTATGCCTTTCTGATACATTTTTATTGCATTGAGCCTTTATACAATCATTTAATTAGTTATAAGTTTTTAAATTTGCGTTTCAAAACAATCTATTTTCTATTCTATTATGTCAAAGTCAAAGTCAAAGTAAGTTTATTAGATAATATATTTGAAATACAAATTTTGTTCTCAACTACAATAGAAAAAAATTACCTATAAACAAACATGTAGTACTATTATGTACTATCTAACAATCTATTAACTAACTATCAATTTTCTTATCTGTACTAAAACTAATTCTGTAAATTTTTATTTATTTTGTGCTTTACTGAGACCACATCCCAATCGATTAAAAAATCGAATAAAAACTCCGTTTTAGTTGTTTTGTTGTGTTTAATAGTCTGCTGTGTTACTGATACTCTAAAATCAAATCTAATGCAAGAAATTGTAAAAGTTTTGACAAACGGTGCTGAGATTGCAGATATATTGATAAATATGTAGTAAGTAGCAAGTTCAACTATGTTCTAAGAGGAATGTGATTTTCATAGATACAAGCCAAAACATATTACGAAAATAATAATCATGACTTGCATCAATTTAAATTCCTTAGGTACACACAAGCTTTAAATTACTATTCGATTGTTTCACTGTATATTAATCACTTTGAAGTATTTAAATGGGCGCCACATTTGGCTTTACGACACTTGTGCAAACACGTGCTCGTTACGAATCATGTATAATCGATTCTCGACAAACTGCTCTCTAATTTTTCAACTTACGTAATGAAGAATTGGTCTAGTAGAAACCGAAAGTGACAACCAAAAGCGGAAAGCTTTTTGGGGCATTGCCATCCGGGCAATCGCTTCTTGAAAATGCTTGAAGTGAAAGTTAAATTGTGATGTTATCTACGGGCACTTTTGTAGTGCGTTTTTGAAAGTGAAGGTTTTTTACGACCGTTTGTTACATGCGTAAATTATACATCAACGTAACTAGATTTATTTCGAATTTCTATTATGTCGCCCAATATTTTATTACGTCCGGCTCTACCGAATCAATGCCCAATTATGTTTAAGCCAATTAAGTGAATATGGCATCAAAATTTTGCTCAAACAATACAAAAACCAAGCAAACAACAAATAAATAATTTTCGTAGGTAAATAATCACCTCAAAGTGCACCAATCATTTCCACTACATAAAACAAATAATCGACTTAGTTTCCTGAATAACAAACACATAATTTTTGTTTGTAAATAATCACCTGAAAGTGCACCAATCATTCCCACTACATAAACCAAATAATCGACTTAGTTTCCTCAACAACAAACAGATAATTTTTGATTGTAAATAATCACCTGAAAGTGATCCAATCATTCCCACTACATAAAACAAATAATTTACGTAGTTTCCTGAACACTACATTTTTGTTTGGTTATATACATACCAATGCAACAAAGTCGTAGAGAAAACGGAAACTTTAATATTCTTAGTGAAGAAAATCAGTAAAGCAGTTTTCATTTTTTTGTTCACTGCTCTTGCAAATGATCGGTGCAGTATGACATATGTACCAGATTCGTTTTTAGATTCGTCTTTACACTATTATTATCGTTCATTGAAAGTGCGTTTACTTAATAATGACGCTGATTTCAAGCAGCACATCGTTTTTTCTGATATTTGCTTAGTCCCCAAAACTGCGCAACTATTCCTAATCACTGCTGTCAATCTTCGTCATTTCTTAACACCTATAAGTGAGGGAAAATGCACGAACAGCAATTATTGGAACTGACGAAACTCATGCACATGTGCAGACGCCGGCAAATGTCACGCTCTATAATGCAACAGGCAAATGCAATTGTGCATTTTATAATGCGTGTAAATGCATATGCATTCGGAAGATCAATGTAATCGTTATCGAGTGTTAGGCCAGCTGAAAACCTGTTCTTCGTAATGTTAACCTGCGGGCATGAGAAATATATTGGCGATTTATATGGATGCATAAAAACGTGTAAACTTACGGTAGTCACATCATTGACGGCATGAGTTTTAAATAAATAATTTCATGATTGTTATTTTGGTCGTCTAGTCGTTATTTATTTTAGTCGCGGCGGAAATTTCTCGCCTAATATTTCCTGGTGCAACTCATATAAATCGCTATGTTTATCAAATGTTTCATGTACACAAAGACGGAAATACAAAAACGAGCAAAACGTTTCAGATGCCTGACATACAGCGAAAGAGGGATATCCATTAGTACCGCAACAAAAATTTACAAATCAATCTGCAGGCCCATGATTGACTACGGTCAGATCATACTGAAAAATGTAAACACCTGCAACGAATTACGGATGTAACTGAACGGAAAACATTACGACTGCTCACTAAACTAAGACACAAGGACAATCATCTTAATAAAATATCAAACATAAATTTATACGATATCACCAAATGTTTATAAAAATGTTTATAAAATGTTTTCTGTACACAAACACGGAAATACAATAACGAGCAAAACATTTTAGATGTCTGACATACGGCAAAAGAGGGATATCCATTAGTACCGCAACAAAAATTTACAAATCAATCTGCAGGTCCATGATTGACTACGGCCAGATCATACTGAAAAATGTAAACACCTGCAACGAATTACGGACGTGACTGAACGGAAAACATTAAGACTGCTCACTAAACTAAGACACAAGGACAATCATCTTCATAACATATCAAACATTAATTTATACAAGATCACCAAAATCATACCCATCCAACAAAGACTGGACAAACTACGAAATTAGTTTCAACAAAAACAGGACAATAGGACAATACTCGACGAATTATGTATTAAAAGACAAGACAAATCAACTACAAAATTACATCCGACAAAAACGGTACATGAATCATATTACACTTCATAACACTCTCTTATCAAAACAATCGCTTATAAATCGCAAATACAAGTCATGTAATGTAAAGTATAAATGTAATGTTTGACAATGCGGAAAGATCGATAGCCCAATAAAGATTGTTTATATATATGTTTTCTGTGTCCGGCTGACGTTGGCTCATTTCATGATTTTTATTACATATTGCAAACAATAAATCAACACGCAAAATTCACCTTTTTTTCATGTTTTGCAAAAATACGAGATGTTTGATTTCAATGGCCGTAAATCTGAACTAAATGACTGCAAATTTTAATGTGGCCTAGTGACTCGATTGCGATTGTGATACAATTTTAACTTATGTCCATTATGAAACAAAGCGACAATAAAGCATGGCGTAAATTGCCGAAATTCACGATTCATTTCTTACCTAAGGTCAAAATCTGTTCACACGAGATATTAATTAAACATATTTTTGTCGAAAACGCACCGAAATTAGTAATAATTTCGTTGGGATTATTAAACGCAGTGAAATTTGTAATATTTTTGTTGCGATTATTATATAATTGGGTATCTGGAAACACCTGATATTAATGTTCAACCGCCAGGTTTTACATTCCTAGAATTGTTCACCTTTTTGTTATTCGCGGAGATCCAATCTGCACATGCCTCGGGCCATGGCAAATTCTTCGTGTGGTTGCTGAAGGTATTTTGTTCGAGATTTAATTGTCGTTTTTCGAGTCCGACCGAAGTTTTGGATCGTTTTAAATTCATCAGACAATCATTACTAAATGTTTTACAACACATTGTACACAACAAAACACGTTTTAAAGCAGAAATATGGTATAAAAAACATCATTATTGGGTGTAATAACCAATACATATTTACCTTTTTAACTTGGTACAAATAGAAATTACTTTTTCTGAAGGTGATGTTACTTTTTATGAAATTGCCTAAAAAACACCATCGTTGGATGAAACAACCAATAAATATTTACCTTGTCATCTTGTTACAAGTAGAAATGCCTTTTCCAGAAATTGATGTTATTTTTCCTGAATTTGAAGTTACTTTTTTATGAAATTATTATTAATAATAATAATAATAATTTATTTAACGGGAACTTCCCTTTTTTTAAATATACAAAATACACAAATTTCACATGTAGGCATATCCAAAACAATACGAAAATATAAATCGTATTAGGGTTAATCAAGAAGATCGATGAGGTTTATTACGTTAAGACGTTTGGTAAATTTCGTGTTAATAAATGGCTGTAGTTGTTAAAATTGATTTTATATTTTCTGAAATTGATTTTTCTTTTTCCAAAATTGATTTTACATTCTCTGAAGTTGAATCTCCTCTTGCTGAATTAGACTTTAATATTTTTGAAATTGAATAGATAAACTTTCTAAAATAAAATAAATGACTGGTCTAAAAAAACATCATCGTTGGGTGTAATAACTAATACACGTTTACCTTTTTAACTTGGTACAAATGGAAATTACTTTTTCTGAAGTTGATCTTAATTTTTCTGAATTTGATGTTACTTTTTATGAAAGTGATTTTATTTTGTATGAAATTGATTGTATTTTTCTAGAAATTGATTTTAGTTTTTTCCAAAATTGTTTTTAGCAGAAATAAGGCCTAAAATACACCATCGTTGGATATAACAACTAATAAATATTTACCTTGTCGACTAAATAGAAATTACTTTTTCTGAAGTTGATGTTATTTTTTCTTAATTTGATGCAATTTTTATGAAATTGATTTTATCACTTCTGTAATTGATTCTATTTTTTTAAAATTGATTTTACTTTTTCCAAAATTTTACATTCTCTGAAGTTGAATCTCCTCTTGCTGACTATATTTTTTCTGAAATTGAGTTTAAAAATGACTAGATAAACTTTCTAACACTAAATCAAATGACTGGTCTAAAATCATCAACGTTGGGTCAACGATGATGATAATCATCAAGAGAAATTACTTTTTCTGAAGTTGAAGTTACTTTTTCTGAATTCTATGTTACTTTTTATGAAATTGATTTTATTTTTTATGAAATTGATTTTATTTTTTATGAAATTGATTTTATTTTTTATGAAATTGATTTTATTTTTTATGAAATTGATTGTTTTTCTCTGAAATTGATTATACTTTTTCCAAAATTGATTTTAGCAGAAATATGGCATAAAAACAACATCGTTGGATGAAGCAACCAATAGATATTTACCTTTTCAACTTGTTACAAACAGAAATTACTTTTTCTTAAGTTGATGTTATTTTTTCTAAATTTGATTTTAATTTTTTATGAAATTGATTTAATTTTTTCTGAAAATCTATCTTTTCTGAAATTGTTTTTACTTTTTTCAAAATTGATTTTATATTCTCTGAAGTTCAATCTCCTCTTGCTGAATATGACTTTATTTTTTCTGAAATTGAAGTTTAAAATGACTAGGTAAACTTTCTAAAATTAAATTAATTAACTGGTCTGAAAAACATCATCGTTAGGTGTAATAACCAATAAATATTTACCTTTTCAACTTGATACAAATGGAAATTACTTCTTCTGAAGTGGATGTTAATTTTTATGATATTGATTTTATATTGTAAGAACTTGGTTGTTTTTTTTTCTTAAATAGATTTTACTGTTTTCCAAAATTCGTTTTAGCAGATATATGGCCTAAAATTCACTATCGTTGAATATAACAACCAATAAATATTTACCTTTTCAACTTGTTACAAACAGAAATTGATTATTCTGAAGTTTGTTATTTTTTTCTGAATTTGATGTTACTTTTTATGAAATTGATTTTATTTTTTCTGCAATTGATTCTATCTTTTCTGAAATTGATGTTACTTTTTCCAAAATTGATTTTACATTCTCTCAAGTTTAATCTCCTATTGCTGAATTTTACTTTATTTTTTCTGAAATTGAAGTTGAAAATGAATAGATAAATTTTCTAAAATTAAATCAAATGACTGGTCTAAAAAACATTATCGTTGTGTGTAATTACCAATAAATATTTACCTTTCAACTTGGTACAAATGGAAATTACTTTTTCTGAAGTTAATATCAATTTTCCTTAATTTTATGTTAATTTTTATGTAATTGATTTTATTTTATATGCAATTGATTGTATTTTTTTCTGAAATTTATCTCACTTTTTGCCAAAATTAGTTTTAGCTGAAATATGACATAAAAACACCATCGTTGGATGAAACAACCATAAAAATTTACTTTTTCAATTTGCTACAAACAGAAATTACTTTTTCTGAAGTTGATGTTATTTTTTCTGAATTTGATGATACTTTTGTATGAAATTGATTGATTTTTTTCTGAAATTGATTTTACTTTTCCAAAATTGATTTTATGATTTCACATTCTCTGAAGTTAAATCTCCTTTTGCTAAATTTGATGAAATTGAAGTTGAAAATAAATAGATATACTTTCTAAACTTAAATCAAATGACTGGTCTAAAAAATATCATCCTTGGTTGTAATAATCAATAAATATTTACCTTTACAACTGGGTACGAATTGAAATTACGTTTTCAGAAGTTGATGTTCATTTTTCTGAATTTTATGTTAATTATTATGAAATTGATTTTATTGTTTATCAAATTGTATGTATTTTTTCTCAAATTGATCTTATTTTTTTCCAAAATTGATTTTAGAAGAAATATGGCCTAAAATACACCATCATTAAATATAACAACCAATAAATGCTTACCTTTTCAACTCGTTACAAAAAGAAATTAATTTTTCTGAAGTTGATGTTATTTTTTTCTGAATTTTATGTTACTTTTTATGAAATTGATTTTATTTTTTCTGCAATTGATTCTGTCTTTTCAGAAATTAATTTTACTTTTTCCAAAATTGATTTTTTTACATTCTCTGAAGTTGAATCTCCTCTTGATGAATTTGGCTTTATTTTTTCTGAAATTGAAGTTGAAAATGAATAGATAAACTTTCTATAAAATTAAATCAAATGACTGGTCTAAAAAAACATCAACGTTGGGTGTAATAACCAATACATTTTTACATTTTTAACTGGGTATACATAGAAACTACTTTTTCTGAAGTCGACGTTAAATTTTCTGAATTTTATGTTATTTTTATGAAATTGATGTTATTTTGTATGAAATTGATTATATTTTTTCTGAAATTGATTTTACTTACTCCAAAATTGATTTTAGCTGAAATATGGCCTAAAAACCACCAGTGTTAATAATAATAATATTTATTAGCAGATAGCTACATACATATTCCAAAAAATAAATACAAATCAAATAAATAACAACAAAAAATAAAAATAAAACACAAATAGCAAAAATATTTTGGTGGCAAAACCACCACTGTTGGATGAAGCAACCAATAAATATTTACCTTTTCAATTTGTTACAAACAGACATTGATTATTCTGAAGTTTATGTTATTTTTTTCTGAATTTGATGTTACTTTTTATGACATTGATTTTATTCTTTTTGAAATTGATTCTATCTTTTCTGAAATTGATTTTACTTTTTCCAAAATTGATTTTACATTCTCTGAAGTTCTCCTCTTGTTGAATTTGACTTTATTTTTTCTGAAATTAAAGTTGAAAATGAATAGGTAAACTTTCTAAAATTAAATCAAATGACTGGTCTAAAAAACATTATCGTTGAGTGTAATAACCAATGAATATTTACCTTTTCAACTTGTTACAAATGGAAATTACTTTTTCTGAAGTTGATGTTAATTATTCTGAATTTATTTCTAAATTCTGAAATTGATTTTGCTTTCTCCAAAATGGATTTTAGCAGAAATATGGCATAAAAAACGCCATTGTTGGATGAAACAACCAATAAATATTTACCTTTTCAACTTGTTATTACTTGTTCTGAAGTTTGTGTTACTTTTTTGGAATTTGATGTTATTTTTTATCGATAATCGATAAATCGATATAATTTTTCTTAAATAGATTCAACTTTTCTCTGAAATTGATTTTACTTTTTCCAAAATTGATTTTACATTCTCTGAAAATGATGCTACATATTCTAAATTTGGCTTTAATTTCTCTGAAATTAAAAATAAAAAGAAGTAGACAAACATTCTAAAATTGAATCAAATGGCCAAAATCCAGACAAAAAGGTAATCTACACATAGTTAAATTTAATACATATTTGTGTCCTTTCATTTACGAAAAGAAATCTGAAAACCATAATAACGTATTACTTGTGGTTCAAATGGCATCATCTGTTAACATGTGCAGCACCTATGTTCAGCAGTGAACGCAAGAGGGACTGGATGATTACGATGATAATGATGATGATGGTAATGATGGTAATGATAATGATAATAATAATGATAATGATGATGTTGATGATCATAATGATGGTGATGATGATGATGACGAATCTAGTTTAATATTATAAATTCGATAATGACGAGCATATGTGGTCGAAACTGTAGTCACTGTTGTAATTAATAAAGTGCAATAATGACGAAGTTCAAATAACCAGTTAGTTTGGCTGACAGGCTAGTAAAGTTGTCAAAAGTGAAACAGTTTTGTTTGGTACTGCTGACTAATTTTAAAGGCCAACAATAACAACTAAATTAAAGCAAAATTTGTTATTAGAAGTGTCCCAGGCTAAGTTCAAATAAACAGTTAGTTTGGCTGACAGGCTAGTAAAGTTGTCAAATGTGAAACAGTTTTGTTTGGTACTGCTGACTAATTTTAAAGGCCAACAATAACAACTAAATTAAAGCAAAATTTGTTATTAGAAGTGTCCCAGGCTATCAAAGTTACGGACAAAAAAGTGAAACAGTTTTGTTTGGTTCTGCTGACTATTTTTAAAAGCCAACAATAACAACTAAATTAAAGCAAAATTTGTTATAAGAGGTGTCCCACTTTTTTTTTGCCGTAAATATACTTTTTCTAAGCATGCACGAAGATCCGGGTTCGATCTGGGTTCGATTTGGGTTTGAGCTGTATTACCAGTATAGGTAATACAGCTCTATAGAGAAACTACTACCATTTGCTATTGGGACCTCATTCTACATTTAGGGCAACTTTCTAGAATAACAAGCCCTAACTCATTGTACAAAATTACTCAAACCACGCGTATTGAGAATGTATTGAGAAACTAGTACCATTCGCAGTTGGGACCTCATTCTACATTTAGGGTACATTTCTAGAGTAACAAGCCCTAACTCAATGTACAAAATTGCCCAAATCACGCGGCAGAAGGACCCTTTGATCGATAGCCAGTTAGGAATCGAAGGCATAAGGACCCTTTAATCGATAGCCAGTTATGAATCGACGGCATAAGGACCCTTTAATCGATAGCCAGTTATGAATCGACGGCATAAGGACCGTTTGAGCAATAGCCATTTAGGGATAATATCTCTATCAAATACGTCCACTGCTACTACAAATTTCAAAACGCGTTATTTATTTACATTTTACAACGTATTACGAAGTAAGAGCCTCCGGTGTTAATAAAATCAATCAATCAATCAAACTGCAGCACTATCATGTTGCATATTGACATGTAAAAGACGGGTTCCTTTCAAGTGTAGTTCAACGATTCAGCCAGTATTCGTTACATAAACGTAGGTGCTCCATCTAAAGGAAAGGCAGTGAACTTAGAGGCTAGGGCCATGACTCGATTGCAATTGGCAATAAATCTTTAAGACCAGCAATGTGAAAGTGTGCAATGAGGCCGTAGTTGACCCATGCAGTTGCAAGCAGCATAACGTAGCAAAATTCCTCAGAAATGCAGCGTTAATGCTGATTTCTGCTTTTCTGGAAAACCAATTCTTTAAGGCGTGAACAACTTTTATTCTTAAATTGGCCACTTGTCTATGATTTCAGTTATAGCTGCGTTACTAAATTTTGCAGATCGACTAGATTCCAGTTTGGATGAAATTGCTCTCGTGAAAAAAATGTACGAGCTACATAAGTTAAACCTCCTGGTTTAAGTCAAAATGATCCAATCGTGAATTCGACAGTATTTCAAGCTTTATGAAATCTTTCGCTGTAGAGCCTAAAATTCCAGAAAGAGTACGATTATTGCGTAAATGTGAGAATTTTGGTGTATGAGTCCAAAAGTGTACTTTGTCAAAATCTGTTTTTTGTTTGTTCTGTTTTTACGATTACACTACTTTTTGTATCACGAAATTAACAATTTGAATACTTGCTTGAACCAATTTCCATGTAATATATTCTTCAGAACGCGCATATCTTGATTAGATTTAAATTTAAAAAAATATACAGGGTATTCAAAAAATTGTGCATTCAAGTTTCCAGATTCTAGTTGGATGAAATTGCTCTCGTGAAAAAAATGTATGAGCTACATAA
Source organism: Othius punctulatus (assembly GCA_951805005.1). Lineage (NCBI taxonomy): Eukaryota > Metazoa > Arthropoda > Insecta > Coleoptera > Staphylinidae > Othius > Othius punctulatus. The sequence goes on along the minus strand of OX638139.1, from coordinate 103,340,976 downwards.
GTTAAACCTCCTGGTTCAAGTCAAAATGATCCAATCGTGCATTCGACAGAATTTCAAGTTTTATGAAATCTTTCGCTGTAGAGCCTAAAATTCCCAAAAGAGTACGATTATTGCGTAAATGTGAGAATTTTGGTGTATGAGTCCAAAAGTGTACTTTGTCAAAATCTGTTTTTACGATTACAATACTTTTTGTATCACGAAATTAACAATTTGAATACTTGCTTGAACCAATTTCCATGTAATATATTCTTCAAAATGCTCATATCTTTATTAGGTATTAATTTAGAAAAATATACAGGATGTGCAAAAAGTCTAGAATACATTCATTATGTCGGGCATTGGAAATATTTTCAAAAAATCCTCGGACATGTCAATTTTGTCTACCAAAAATGACCATTTTTTTCTCATGTAATGCTTGAAAAATGTATCATGAAAAAAAGAGTCAAACGAATAAAATGAACTCAAAAACAAACGATGACAAACATTTTAGAGTAGTAGTAGTAGTTTTTGTTAGGGATATTTTAATGCCTAACTGTTTCTAAACATTTTAGATTTATAACAAAATGTGTATTTTTGAAAACTCAAATCTCGTGGCTGAGGATTTTTGTAAAACATTTTTAATTTCCAAAATAATAAATGTATTTCAGACTTTTTGCACACCCTGTATATGGCGTGCATTGCACTTAATCAAATAGCAAAAATAGTATACCAAGTTGCAATACTATTCCCACTGAAGAATTATATTAGGGTATCAATTGTAAGCAAAGTTGGAATTAAGCGTGATTTAAAAAAAATCAAAAATCAATGATTTGAAAAAATCAGACTTAAATAATTATTTATTTGATTTTTAAGACTGAATCATTTTACATAAAAAAACAAAATACAATTTTAGTTTGGTTTTTCTAAGGATAATACTGCTGCATCCAAAACTGCAACTAAAACTGAGTTTTAGTTTTTTATTTGTTTACATGATTTACCAAGTTTGGTGCAATTATTTTTAAAGAAATATCTACTCTATTTTTGAAAATTGCGAGAATTACATTTTCAGACAATATTTTAGACAGACTTGGAATAACTCATGATATTTTTAAATAGACCAAAAATAATGGACAAGTTTTATGAAATCTCTCGCTGTAGAGCCAAAAATTCCGGAAAGAGTGCGATTGTTGCGTAAATATGAGTATTTTGGTTTATTAGTCCAAAAGTGTATTTCGTCAAAATCTGTTTTTGTTTTATTGTTTTGTGTTTACGATTACAATACTTTTTCTATCATAAAATTAACAATTTATTTTTAAAATTTAAATACTTGCTTGAGGCAATTTCCATGTAATATATTCTTCAAAACGCTCATATCTTTATTAGATTTTAATTTAAAAAATATACCGGGTGTGCAAATAGTCTATAATACATTCATTATTTTGAAAACTAAAACTATTTTTGAAAAAATCCTCGGACACGTCAATTTTATTTATAAACATTGAGCACATTTTTTTCTAATGTAATGTATAAAATATGTATCCTGAAAAAAGAGACAAACAAATAAAATGAACTCTATAACAAACTATGACAAACATTTTAGAGTAATAGTTTTTTACATTTTAGATTTATAACAAAATGTGTATTTTTGAAAAGTGAAATCGTCGTGGCCGAGGATTTTTCGAAAACATTTTTAATAGCCGAAATAATGAATTCATTCCAGACTTTTTGCACACCCTGTATATCGCGTGCGTTGCACTTAATCAAAAATGAAAAATAGTACACCAAGTTTTAATTCTATTCCCACTGAAGAATTATATTATGATATCAATTGTAAGCAGGGTTGGAATTAATCGTGATTTAAAAAAAAATCAAAAATCAATGAGTTAAATAAAAATCAAATAATAAATCATGATTTATTTGGTTTTTAAGACCTAAAATGTATACATAAAAAACAAAATACAATTATAGTGTTGTTTTTCTAAAGATAATACTGCTGCATCCAAAACTGTTTGGAGTTTTAGTTTTTTGTTTGTTTACATGTTGTACCAAGTTTGGTGCAATTTTTTTAAGAAATCTACTCTATTTCTGAAAATTGCGAGAATTTTTTACTTTTTTCCAGTTTACATCACGATTCAAATTATGTTTTATTAATATATTCTTGAATTAGAACAATTGATGATTAAAAAAGAAATCGGTTTATCTGTACTATGCGATGGACCAAAAATTCAAGAAATGAAATTAAGTTCACTTACTTCCAATTATCTATTTTAAAGCATGTTAACTCTGTAGTTACATAATATTTTTAATTGTACACCTATTGGAATGCACAAACAGGGCAAAAACAATGATTAATTATAAAAAACATTTTTTTAATATATTCTTGAATTTGAACAATTGAAGATTAAAAAAGAAATGGGTGTATCTGTACTATGCGATGGACCAAAAATTCAAGAAAAGAAATTAAGTTTACTTACTTCCAATTATGTATTTGAAAGCATGTTTACTCTGTAGTTACATAATATTTTTAATTGTACACCTATTGGAATGCACAAACAGTGCAAATACAATGATTAATTTAAAAAAAAACAACATTTTTTTAATATATTCTTGAGTTTGAACAATTGATGATTAAAAAAGAAATCGGTGTATCTGTACTATGCGATGGACCAAAAATTCAAGAAAATAAATTAAGTTTACTTACTTCCAATTATCTATTTTAAAGCATGTTAACTCTGTAGTTACAAAATATTCTTAATTGTACACCTATTGGAATGCACAAACAGTGCCAAAACAATGATTAATTACAAATAAAAGGGTTCAAATCAATGATTTATTCAAAAATATCAATTGATTTAAATCCTGATTTAATCCAATTGATTTAAATCACATCATCCCTGATTGCAAGTATTTAAAAACTCACCACAATAACGTGTAATTGCAGCTTAAACTGAACCTGGAGAGTAATTACAGGTTATTTGTGATTACATTTTACCACTTTCCACTTATGAATACAATGCTTGGTCCGTTTCCTGCCTTGGTTTTTGCATGCTTGAGAACACAGATGCTTATTTTCATAATTTTTTGTGTAACACTGATTAGTGGAAATGGTTGGAAGGATAAAATTTTTATTACAAGTAAACATTTATATTTTAATCACTTGGGCACGGTTATATAATTGTTTATATGACCGTTGTATATCAATTATATGTCTCAAGCAGAGGCATATAATTGATGAATGCAATAAAAATGTAAGCATCAAAATATTAGTGTTGAGTTAGTCGTAAATTTCACCGCGATAATTATGAGACGTAATTCGAAGATTTTATGTGTATAAAATTTAAGTAGATATCTGAATGGGCAATCAAATTTCATTTAAAGAGACGCTTATTAGTTTGTAGATTATTGTAACACCTAAATACGTTTACAGGTGTTTATTACACGTTTATAGTACATGAAATAAATGTAAAAGTTACTTATGGAAGCAGGCAATTCCTAATATCAATTGATGAATAGTTATCTGGCGGTTAAAGATAACTATGAGGTTAGATGCGTGAAGTAGGTAAAATATAATTTCTGCCCCAAAGAGCGAACACTTGATTCTTCGCTGCAGAATTTTGAAAACTGGGCCCAATAGAAACGATCAACGCCTTGTAATGTAATTGATAATTTTTATATTTTAGTTAAATGCTACTAAAAAAAAAAAAAAAAATTAAATAGGGTTAGATACTTTCTTGAAAATTAAAAATATTGGCTGCATTTTTAGGCAGTTGGATTATTATTGTTATATAAGGTTGTTTTAATAAGTACTTACTGATACTTGTTTATTTATTTTATTATTTATTGTTATCGCCTGACTAGTTTTGGTTATAAAAAACATCTTCAGAGGCATATGTATTTAATGTGTATATATCCTGAACTTATTTGAATTGTAGATTGAATTTTGAAAGATATACAATTCAAATAAGTTCAGCATATATACACATTAAATCTCTGAAGATAGTTTTTTATAACCGAAACTAGTCAGGCGATAAAAATGAATAAACAAATAGCAGTAAGTACTTATGTAAACAACCTTAAATATATATATATATATATATATATATATATAACTAAAAATATTTGTTTTGTAGAGATTATTATTTTTTATAAGGTTAATTTTATGATTATTAATTAAATATATATATATATATATATATATATATATATATATATATATATATATATAATAACTGGTAATTATAGATAAAACCTTAAACTTTATTATTGTTATTATTATTTGTTATTTTTTATTTTAAGTACATTATATAAGAAAGAACTTAAAATTAAAAAAATAACAAATAATAATCAAAAATATCTGGTAACATGACTAAAATACTAAGAAAAAATATTGTTATTGTAGCTTTAAAATTAATATAATAATTTATAACATATATTAATAATATATTAATTTATAACATATAATAATAATAATAACAAAAAAAATAGTTGGGTTTGCCCCAAATGTATGCAATTTCGGGAAAGATCTGAATGCCATTTTCATAATTGTAATTTCCTGGAGCGGGAATCGAACATAAAACCGCAGATTAAGTAGCGGCATCTTAACGAGAATTAAAGTATCACTATAAATCACAAAGTTAGGAGCGTAAGTTACGAAAGCAGTTATTCTATAAAAAACAGTATTAATTGATTAATTACTTATTTAATAACCAATTTGAAAATATTTATGAGCTAATTGGTGTCATCTAGTTAACGTCAAATTTACTTAGGTAATTATAAATCAAAAAGTTTTAATGGGCGACTAGTTATAAATGCCTCGAACGATATATGGCGAGCAAAGAAGTTTAAAGTAATTAAACGGGTTTCACTTAAAATTATGTGCTTTTCTAAATTATAATATAATGTTATGTTATGTTATCATGCACCGGTCTTAACAAAGTTGGGTATAATTTATCTCCTAGATATTTTGATATGGAATATTGCATGTTTATTAAGGCCGATCTTGTACAGAAAGAAGTGGTTTAGGCATCCGACTGCTGAAATCGCTGGCATTTTATGGGTTCGATCCCAGGAAAGAGTAACATCGTTTTAGTTACTAGACACTCCTCCATGAACTTAAATTATAAATGGAAAAGTCGACAACAAAAAGTGGTAAATACGATACTTAAACCTATTCTTTAAAAACCTTAAAGGAATTATAAATAATATTATAAAAATAAACTTTATCATAAAACATTAAGTCTTAACTTTTAGGATATTTGTAGACTTATATCATCATTTTATATCAATCAATATACGATATATACAGGGTGTCCAAGATAAGGATCAACAGTTACAAAGGCGGTTAAATTATAAAAAAAAAAATATAAAAAATATTCTGTTGGGAAAACTACAAAATTCCGCTTACTTCCGGAGATATTCGACAAAATCCGAAATTTTGCGATATCGTTTTTATGTTTTGTTGAAGTTATTTGAAAAGGTCAGAAAAGGTCTCAACAGAATATACAGACCACTAAATTGCGCAACTTTTTTGTAATTTAACTGCCTTTGTGATCCCCATGCTGTTGATCCTTATCTTGGACACCCTGTATATGTAGCATATATGTGGCATAGGTATGATTGTTAAGATAAAGTGAAAAACTTATTACCCTTTTCATAAAAAAAAAACATTATCTATATTTCAAACTACATACTCAAGATTTTTGAGAAAAATGTGCACTAGTTTTTCTAAAATGTCGTTTTTATTATTTGGTATTTGAAAAATATATTTTCTTAAAAATCCATAGTTATGTGAAAAAATAAATGGTTGAAACTTGAAGTTATGTATTTTACACTGTACACATTTCATGGAAAATTGTATATTGTATGATTCTTCATTTATGGAGAGAATTTAATATTTTGAATTAACAAATTTTGGATAGTAAAAATTAAACACTTACTCAGGGATTTATGAATCCACGTTTAAATGTATGCCAATACCAACACTCTGCATTATCAGTTATTTTATATTACCATTATTACCCTTGCATGTAATTCAAGTTGTATTTGTCTGGAGCGAAATGATAATATTTCCAATTTGAATTTTATGATAATTGAGGACACTGCATTGTCTGGGATGCTGCACGTGGACGTTTTTATAGCGTGGGTCGAAGGATTACAGATTTATGTCTGCCATGGCATTCATTTTCTTCTATTCCGTCGAAACAACGTTAATAACTGCGTATCAATGTGGATTACAATACAAGTTAGATGATGACATATTCAAGCTTCTGGTTTTTAATTTTATGTTTTCTGCATGTCATTTGCCGAACGAATTTTAAATGGACGACTTAGATAAGGTTAAAATGATCAATTATAAATCCTTAATGGTGTGACATAAATTTGATGGGTAACTACTGTCCGTGTTGATTTCTGAACAGATTAATTGGCTTATTAATTTAAGCTTAGCTAATAGCCTGCAGGACTGACAATTTTAAGTATGTGTTTAGGATTAATTATTTTTAGTGAATCACGTTCTGTCTATCATATCATATAATTTCCGATGCAGCTGCACGACCGAATCGACCATGGATTGTAGAATAGTAATATCCTTTGAGATTTACTGTTGTGTTCTCAATATCTGTACCCTTTTAGCAATTTCTGAAATCTGTATGAACTATTTCTATTTCTATTTCTATTCTTCGGGCATGTTTCATACTATTTGGGAATATTTCTGATACTTATAACGTTTCTATGTGCACATTTTCATTAAATTTTCTGCATTTGCATACATTTTTGCAAATTTATATTTGTTATTACGCTTTAATTAACTGTTTTGGATTTATTATAAAATAATAATTGAAATATTTAGAAAATTGGGAAACTTCTGGTACACTTGCACCATTGCACCATTATACCAAATACATTTGTACCATTATATACCTACTGTTGCAGTCTGTGAACTTTCCGATACTTTTTATATTTTGATGTAACATCCTGAAAATTGAAACATTGTAGATTTTAGAAATTTTGCTAAAGTCTGCATAAAACTATTTCTGAAATCTTTATGAACTGTTATGTAACTTTATTGAAACTCATTTTATTTGATTGAAATATCTGAAAATTCAGGAGATATATATTTATACATTTTGATATTATGGTTATGATTGGCAAGTATCCTGCAACTTCAAGTTTCTCGTCGTCCACTTCCTTCGGTTATAATATCCTTTGCAATAGTAATATTCTTTGAGATTTACTGTTGTGTTCTCAATTTCTGTACCATTTTAGCAATTTCTGACATTTGTATGATTTTTTTTTTCTATATTTTATTACTTTTTTCTGTATTTCTTATCATGATTAAAGTTTTTGCAACTTCTCATTTCTATTCTTCGGGCATGTTTCAGACTGTTAGGGACATTTCTGAAACTTATAATGTTTCTATTTGCACATTTTCATTAAATTTTCTGCATTTTCATACATTTTTTGCAAATTTATATTTGTTATTACACTTTAATTAACTTCTTTGGATTTACTATAAAATAATAATTGAAATTTTTAGAAAATTTGGAAACTTCTGGTACACTTGCACCATTGTACCAAATACATTTGTACCATTATATACCTACTGTTGTAGTTTGTGAACTTTGCGATACTTTTGATATTTTGATGAAACATCCTGGACATTGAAACATCGTACATTTTAGAAATTTTTATAAAGTTTCCATGAAACTATTTCTGAAATATTTATGAACTGTTATGTAACTTTATAGAAACTCATTTTATTTGATTGAAATTGCTGAAAATTCAGGAGATATATATTTATACATTTTGATATTATGGTTATGATTGGTAAGTTTTCTGCAACTTCAAGTTTCTCGTTAACCATTTAACGATTTAACCATTTCCTTCGGTAATAATATCCTTTGGAATATAATTGTAATATCATTTAAAATTTACTACTTTTTTCTATATTTTATTATTATGATTAAAATTTCTGCAACTGTCACATTTCTATTCTTCGGGCATGTTTCAGACTATTTGAGAACATTTCTGTTAATGTGTCTATTTGCACATTTTCATTAAATTTTCTGCACTTTCATACACTTTTTGCAAGTATATATTTGTTATTACGCTTTAATTAACTGCTTTGGATTTATTATAAAATAATAATTGAAATATTTAGAAAATTGGGAATCTTCTGGTACACTTATAAAAGCTTCATATACTTTCTAATTATAAAATTACATTATTTCATTAAATTTCCTGCAATTTTCTCATATTTTTATACTTTTTTGTATATTTTGTTATTATGATTACATTTTCTACAACTTTCTTATTTCTATTCATCGGGCATGTTTCAGAATATTTGGGAACATTTCTGAAACTTATAATGTTTTTATTTGTAGGCTTTCTTGTTGCAATTTTTTCCCATCATTTTTTTGCATTTACTTTGTTTTGAAAATTTTGTTTTTGTTATTACGCTTGAATTAAATGTTTTCCATTTATTAGAAAATTACTTATTGAAATCTTTATAAAATTGGGTAGTTATATAATTTTCATAGACTCTCTAATTCCATGATTTGATATTTTCATAGTTTTCTGCAATTTGCAGAAATTTTCATAATAATTTTGTATTATTTGTTACTATAATTTGATTTTTTGCTATTCTTCGAGCATGTTTCACAATATTTGGGAACATGACAACTCTCTGAAACTTTCTGAAAAATGCAAGAAAAGAAAATTATTTTGGGTACTTCCAATTATCTATTTTAAAGCATGCTAACTCTATAGTTGCATTATATTTTTAATTGTACACCTATTGAAATGCACAAACGATGCAAAAACAAGTCTTAATTTAAAAATAAATCTATTTTGATTAAAATCAATGATTTATTTTAACAATCAGTTGATTTAAATGATTTAAATCAATTGATTTAAATCACACCAACCCTGATTTGTAGGGTTTCCAGATGCACATTTTCATAATTTGTTTTGAATATTCGAATTCTTTGCAATTTTTGTGTTTGTTATTACTCTTTAACTAACTGTTTTGGATTTATTGGGAAACTACTTATTGAAATTTTCATAAAATTGGGAAACTTCTGGTATACTTATACAATTTATACAATTTTCATACAGCCTCTAATTCCAAAATTAAATATATTCATTTTTTTTGCCTTTTACATGCGTTTTCATAACTTCAACTGTTTTTTTTAAATTGAATAAACGGTTATGGCTCATGAGTACAGACTGTAATAATACAAAATACAAATACCACAATGCCATACAAATAGTACAATTTATACAAATTACACGATAAAACAAAAATATATAATGTCACACACAGATACGACGAATATTTCGATTTATTAAAAAAATATTATCGATTTTTTTAGAAAATTGGGGAATTTCGTTGTTGCCTAAAGGCAACTGTTTTATTTTTAATTGAATTAACGCGTCATGGTCCACGAGTACAGGCAGTAATAATACAAAATACAAATACCACAATACCATAAAAATAATACAATTTATACAAATTGCACGATAAAACAAAAATAATGAATGTTACACACAGATTTGACGAATATTTCGAATTATAAGAAAATTACTTATCGATTTTTTTAGAAAATTGGGGAATTTCGTTGTTCCTAAAGGCCCATTCATAGATTTCTTACGCGACGCAACGCTACGCTATGGCAATGCTATTGATATGGGCATTTTCAACAGCATCAATATGTGGTTGAAAATGCCTATGGCGACAGCATAGCCATAGCTTAGCTTTGCACCGCGTGAGAAATCTATGAATCAGCCTTAACTCAATAGGTAAGTATACTCAAATATTGGTATATTGGTTTAATTGGTATTATTTTGGTATAATTTTATATACGTTCTAATTCCTAAATTAGATTTTTTCATAAAATTTTCTGCAATTTGCATAAAATAGCTAATAGTCAGACAATAGGAACAGAATCGAGTGTTATTAAATCATGTAAATGAAGGTCAGGTTTTTGGCAAAAATTTTGGGAACCCCTGCGTTAGGCAAATATTTACTATCGCTCTATTATTCGTGTTAATAAAACCATCAACTTTTATGATCGAAAAATGTATATCAAAAATTGTATCTTGCTATCTATTGATGATGTGCATATTTATATTCTTACTATAAAAAATATTTTTTTAAGAATGTCAAGTGAAGCTAAAATAAATTTTTGAAAGACTTTATTATAAGAATTTCAATGGAAATCAAAATATTTTTCAAAAACATGAAATTTATATCCGGTATTACCTATAAGGAAAACCAAAATATTCTGCAAATTAATAAAATTTCAGAACGTGTATTCTAAAATCAATGCATTTCTCTTCTCTTTACATTGAAGACTATACGATAAGGTGGAGCTTGTGAAAGTATTGTTGAATATAGAATTTGTTATGTAACATATAACAAATATTTATTTACTAAATGCACATTTCGGCCGCAATGCATCCATATTCATTAGCAATACAGTACAGTACTCTAAATAACGGTTCTTTGTGGAAAGAAGTTATTTCTACGACAGTGCGTAAAGTAAGTACTTTACGCACTATTACGTAAAGTGATACTTTTGAGCCCCAGTACACTACTATTGCTACTGAAGATGGCTGCATTGCGGCCGAAATGTATTGCTACTGAAGATGGCTTCATTGCGGCCGAAATGTGCATTTAGTAAATAAATGTATTTTTGTCATAAAGGTGTTCCGTATTTTATTTTCTTGAATTAATTTTTAATGGCTGGAAATACCTGCACGGTTTTAGCTGCGAATTTGGCGATGTCAGTGAACCCTCGACTCATCAATTTCGGCGATGTAAATCTATCAATAACCTCGCCTGATCAGTGGCCCGCCGTGTTTCTACCTGAGTCACTTATAAATAAAAGGTCGAATCGCCGCATAGTTTGTCCCACATAAGGCCCCAAACGAATACTACGAGCAAGTCTCAAGGAACTTTCAGCCCACGAGGAACGCGGAAAAAGTGCTTTGGCCATGATTGTTTTGACTGCAGAAGGCGAAGGTGATTCTTGAATCGTCATAAATATCGCATATCCGAATAATTTCCTTCAATTTGCATTTTACAAGTACTCATGGTATCATTAATTTGGTATTATAAGGCGATTTGCATTGTGACTCAGCTTTTGGGACTACGTAATACTTGCTCAATTTCATATTTTAAAGAATACGACATTCACAATTCGATAAATACACTGAATTTATCACAACATAAATGAGTATAAATGAAGCACTTGGTTAAGTTTCAAGTGGTTGAAACTTAACCAAGTGCTTTATTTATAGTTACTTAAAGATGTTTCACCAAGTATTAACCACCGATTCATACAATCTAACAATATAAATGTTTAGCAATAATACACTAATCAAAAGAAATATCGCATATTTTTAATTTATTTGCTTGTACTACCTACAAACACGAATCACATCGGCAACTTTAAAACAAAAAACAATGGCTTTTTTTGCAATATGCGATAATTCTTTTGCGCAGTGTACATTAGTACTGTTAGTGCACATGTTTGGAACATTTTCATTCTGGACAGAGCTCTAAATAACTGTCTCTTTGTGGAAAGAAGTTTTTTCTACGACAGTATCACTTTACGCACTATTACGTAAAGTGATATTTTACGCACTATTGCCTAAGCAGGGGTCTCCAAACTACGGCCCGAGGGCCACATCCGGCCCGCGTACAGATTTTGTCCGGCCCGCGGAGACCTAGCATACTTGAAAACTCCTTTTAGAGAACATATTTTTTATAGCAAATTAAATTTAGTTTACTGAAGTATTCTAATTTTATGTTGAATAATTATTAATATGACATCTACATTGATATGGTTTTGGGCTAACTACTCATAACATTGTTGTAGGCTTATTGTTATTGTTTTTGTGATAAGTTGGATAAAGAAACACAGAATTGTAATGAGTAAAGACATGTATAATATGCAGAAAATTTAACTTCAGTATATAATAACTAACAAATTATGTAAATGAATCCAACTAACATTTTATACATTTTAAATAAAAACATAGCTTATAACAAGCATAATGACATATGAAATACTAATGAGATTTATGTAATTGAGATTTTCCACTGACAATAGTTTGTAGTTGTGGACTAATTTTACTTGTACCAATTATTAAAAGAGATTTAAGATGCTCATCAGTTAATTTAGATCTGTAAACATTTTTTGTGTACTTCATTTTGGAGAAGGTCTTCTCACACAAATAAGTTGTACCAAAAACAGAAAACAGCCCACGAGCAAATATATGCAAATTATCAAATTGTGTCAGTGGAAGACTCTTATAAAATTCCAACAAAGATGAGTTTTGATATTTGTTCTTAATTATATCACTGCACTGTAGATCAATCATATCCATTTGAAGTTCCGGGGCTAGGGTTTCAATGTCAGTATCAAAAGGATTCTGAAAAATCTTAATTTGATTCGCAATGGCATGAAAGTCCGAGAAACGAGTATCAAAATTTATTTTCAAAGCACTCAAAGTTTCGATTGCAAAATCGATAGGAAACTCAGTCTCAGTGGTGTGGCTGAATATTTCACATGTTTTAAAATGTGAAAAACATTTACTTCGTAGTTATGATTGAAACAGTATCAATTTCTTCCGGAATGATTTGATATTAGTGTATAAATCAGGAAGATGCTGGTTTTCTCCTTGCAATCTCAAATTCAGTTCGTTCACATGTTTTGTCAAATCAACATAGAATGCTAACTTCCACAGCCATGCGTTGTTTTGTAATTCAGTAAGAGGGCGATGCTTTTCATTCAAAAAAATTTCGATCACTGCTCGAAGTTCAAAAAAGCGCTGAAGGACTTTCCCACAACTAAGCCAACGTACGGCAGTATGATAAGGTCATTTTCTCCAATCTCTTCAATGAATTGTCGGAATTGTCGGTGATTCAGCCCAAAAGATCTGACAAAATGAACAGTTGATATGACTGGTTTCAGAACTTCAGACACATCCAAACATTTTCCGCACAAAGACTGTTGATGAATGATACAATGTAAGATTAATGGTTTTGAACCACCGTCATTTTCTACAGCCTTTGACACAAGAGCGACTACTCCTTTATCTTTCCCACTCATGTTTTTGCCTCCATCAGTTGTAATACATTTCAAGTTTTTCCATCGAAGGTTCTTTTGATTAATGGCCATTTCAACTCCTTTAAAAATATCTGTACCAGTAGTTGTGCCATGAATACTATACATATCAAGAAGTTCTTCATGCACTTCATAGCTTTTATCTACTCCTCGAATATAAATCAACACCTGAGCAGTATCTGACACATCCGTTGACTCATCCAAGGCCAAAGAAAACCACTCAACATGTCCATTTTTGTCGAACAGTTGAGAGGATATATTTTCAGCGATGTTTTCTACCCTTCGAGCCACAGTGTTTGCCGACATACTGACAGTTTTTAATAAATTTACCTTTTCAGGGCACATTTCTTCGGCTGCTGCAATTATGCATTCTTTGATCATTTCTCGATCGGTGAATGGTTTTCCACGTTTTGCAATTTCAAGAGCCACACGAAAGCTAATCGTAGGCTTCCTGAACGAAAATTTGCTGGTAATTCAAAACTACTGTACGTTGATATGATGAGCTACCTAAGGCTTGGCCCTTGGGACTTAGTGGAGGAGTCAGTGTGGCCCTCGGGCTAAAAAGTTTGGAGACCCCTGGCCTAAAGTGATACTTTTGAACACAAGTGCGTAAAAACAAATTTTTTACCTGTGCGTAAAAACATATTTTTTACCTGTGCGTAAAAACATCAATTGAGCGCCTCTTTGTGGAAAAAAGTTTTTTCTACGACAGTACGTAAAGTTAGCACTTTACGCACTATTACGTAAAGTGATATTTTACGCACTATTAAGTAAAGTAAAGTGATACTTTTGAGCACAAGTGCGTAAAAATCTTTTTTTACCTGTATTTAAAAACATCAACTGACCATAAGACAATATCAGTTCTCATCTTTGATCACTTATTAATACCATTAATAGGTATTACATTTTACATACTGGAAACGGTGGTTCAATTCTATTGAAGTAAATGTATTGCGGGCATTCCATAAATCTGGAAATCCTTCCCATATGGTCGCAAGCAGAGTAATTTCGCGACACGGATTCGAGCGATATGAGAACTTTAATTTACTGCCACGGTGCATTCCAACGAGCCTCGGACGATATAAAAAAAAAATAGTGCCATGCGAATGCCAAAGTCGATCACTGGCACGTTCCCATTTCGCACATGCTACCTGCAAACTGCAGCTCAAGCTCAACGATGACAAAGCGTGCCAGTAAAACCGCCAATTACGAGGAAATTAAACTGGGATGTAGCAGGTTTGTGCGTGCCACTTTCACGTGGAATCTTTTAATAAACATTATTGTTTCGCTACTTGAAATACCTGCGAACCTTTGAAATTCAGAAATTGTAAAATATTTTAAATTACGTGGTTTGAAGGCGATACATGATAATTTTGCGATAAATTTTGTAGCATTATCAGATTTAAAGCGGAGCAATTGTTAGATTTGTGGCAGCTCGTTTATTTCATTAATTCCTGTACGATTTTCAGTTTACAGCTTGTTTGTGCCTTGGAGTAATCTGCTTCACTTGTGGATGTTGCCTGTGAGGACTTCATTTTCATGCATATCGGGTTATTTTTATGTACACATAATTTAAGAATGTCCTCGATTTTAAAAGTAAGGTTATATAAATAATGTACATTTAAACTCGTGGGCCCTTAAGTAATTCTTCATTGTAGTCTTTTCATGTGCTTGGAAGCCACACATATTTCTGAAGCTAATAATAATTTAGTATTTGAGTAGTTAAATATCAAATGACACAATAGAAATTTGAATTGCATGGAGATAGCTTTTATTGCCATCTTCACGAGTAATGAGTGAAATGTCGCGTGCGTCTTTAAATAATTCTTCATTGTTGTCTTTTCATGTGTTTGGAAACCACAAATATTGCTGGAATTAATAATAATTTCGTATTTCAGCAGTCAAATATCAAATTCCACAATAGAAATTAGAATAGCATGAAGAAAACTTTGATTGCCATATTCATGTCTAATGAGTGTAAATAAAGTTGCCTATGTCAAAAATAGAACTATTTTTACTGGAGCGGAACAAAAATATTTTACATGGTGACGTACGTACAAGCATTTAGATACACCTTGTATATCATTGACGGTTACATATATTGTACTTTTTGGGTAGCGGTTTTTTCGCTTTTATTTTCATTTGGCATACAAATGCAATTTTGGTGTTTCAAAAAGTATCGTATGTATTATTGGGAGGAATTTCGATTGATTTGCAAATATTGTTTATATGCCATTATTATTCTCCATTATTGGAATTATATGCATATGCCAATGTATTTCATAAAACGTGCCATCAAAACTGCCAATTAAAGAGGAATTTAATTGAACCGTGAGGTAATAGATGGAAGATTTGGGCGTGTGCATTTCACGCGGAATCTTTTAATGACTATTATTATCTAGCACCTACGAGAATTTGTCTACACAAATTTTAGCTAAAATTCTTTCAAACAGATAAGTAAATTTTGCAGGTTTAGTTTTATTTCAGACATATTTTAAAATCTATGCATTTGTTTCGTTTTACAATAACGCACCACAAATTTTGAAAAAATATATGACTTTGTCTACAGAAATTTTAGCTAAAATTCTTTCAAACAGATAAGTAAATTTGCAGCTTTAGTTTTATTTTAGACATCTTTTAAAATCTATGCATTTGTTTCGTTTTACAATAACGCACCACAAATTTTGAAAAAATATATGACTTTCCTCCATTTGCGATATTCATTTCTCCCATTTCATTCCATCTTGTTTCGCATAGTCCCAGGATACTTTTTCGGCAATTTTCCATTTATTTGGTTTATTTGATTGTATTTTCCTTTTTCATGTTCATGACATTTTCAAAAAGTGTTTGATTTAGTGTCCAAACATGGATTTTTCTATGGTCTGAGTTGATTTCTGTTGACTCTGAGAGCCATCAAAACGAATATTTCCGCCGAATTTTAAAATCAAACGGTTTTACGAAAACCACAAATACCTATTGCGAGAATGGAAAATAGCTATTTGTGCAATAAGTTAGGAAATGTAATATTTTTCCGTACTAGGCATGGAATTTTTGATCGAGCTAATAGCCAAGATTAAAAACATGCCTTGTATGGAAAAAAAATGGATTTCCTACGTTTTGCACACATGATTTTTTCTACTAGAGTTTGGAAAATAAATAAAATTTAGGTAATTTTAATATGTTAAACTTAAATTTTAAAAAAGTTTTTGATTTAGTGTCCAAACATGGATTTTTCAATGGTCTGAGTTGACTTCTGTTGACTCTGAGGGGTATCAAAACGAATATTTCCGCCAAATTTTAGAATCAAACGCTTTTACGGGAACGCCAAATACCCATTTGGGGAATGAAAAATAGCTATTCCTGCAATAAGTTACGAAATGTATTTTTTTTTTCGTACTAGCCATGGGATTTTTGATCGAGGCAATAGTTGAGATTAAAAACATGCCGTGTACGAAAAAGCAAAATGGATTTCCTACGTGTTGCACACATGATTTTTTTTACTTGAGTTTGAAAAATAAATAAAATTTGGGTGATTTTAATATTTTAAAATTATTTCTAAATTAAATAGCGGAGTCAAGATTGTTCTGCTTTCAATAATTAAGAGGTTAACGTAAATAATAACCCTATTTCTACTTCCACAAAGACTTGTTCTGGAATTTCATTCACAAATTGTGAACATTTTTCTGTTAAGATTTATAATAATAATAAAAAATAACCTGTACAATTTCAATAAATTGACTTATAACTTTTAATGTTGAAATATTACTTCCGCATTTTCCTAACTCAAATTAGTATTTAAATGTTTTTCCAAACTCTAGTAGAAATATTTAATGCCAGGTTTACGTTTTAAGTGTCTATATATTTTCCGGAACTAAATATATCATTCACGGTAACACATATTGTACTTTTTGTGTAAGTTACAAGGCAGACTTTTACTACGTAGCATTTACGACTATACATTTTAGCAACATATTACATCTCACGTGTCGCAAGTTTTAGTATGCACTTGATATTAAAAAAATTGACGCGTGCACAAGGTAATATATATGCCACGTCTGCATGACATTTATTGTTCTGTTAAAGTGCACCTAAGTGTAATAATTGAGCTCTTTACATTTTTTTATGAACTCTTTACAATTTCTCGTAAATTACATCTCAACCTAGCATCATTATCATCATAATCATATAGCCATTCTCGCTGGACACACATTCCCACAGCTGGACACAGACATCTCGTAAATTATGCCACTGGTGCCGGTCTTGTACAGTCCGCATCTAATTCCGAAGGACTTCCAGAAATCCGTATTGTAATTGTGCAAAAAAAATTTTTTGTGTGTACCAAAATGGCTATTTAAACAACAATGTTTTTGTGTGTCGTAGCTAGTTCACAGTTATTTGACAGCTGTCATACCTAGTTGTGAGATACTTGACAACTGTCATAGCTAGATGTTACATAATGGACAGTTGTTATACCAAGTTGTTAGATATTTGACAGTTATTATACGCTAGTTATTAGTTATTTGACAGCTGTCATAGCTAGTTGTTAGATTTAGACAGCTGTGAGTGCTATTTGTTAGAAATTTGACAGCTGTCTAAGATGGTGAGGTAGTATTTGACAACTATCATAGCTGCTTATCAGATATAGATTCTCAGTGTGTTTGCCATAATTTTTGTCCGCGAAAACTAAGGAACGACAAAAAATGTTGTGCAGACATTAACAGTTCCGCAATCTAAAATTATGCTGATTAGATTTCCAGTTATTTCACTTTGACATCTAGGTTAAGATCTTAAATTCGCAATTCTTTATTAGCGCATTTTAAATTTCAAGTTTATCTGCAATCTTAGATGTTACACTAATTAGTCACCTATTTAAAATGCAGCAGGTTATCAATCTCTTAAAAACAACAATTAAATAACAACAAATAAATTACATAATTAAACTATAATTAAATTATAATTAAACACTTAAATTACAAAATTCAAATTTTATTAAATTAAAATTTTAAATACTTTGATATGTAATTGTTTTAAGTGAAAATCGTGATTTCTCTTTAAGGTACGTTTAAGTTGAGTTGACATTAGGTTATTCATTTTTATATAATTTATATCTACCTACATATTATATACAGGGTGTAATAGTTATCCTTCTCAACATGGGGAAACGTTCTCGCAGACGGCAAGAGATAGAGAGTTGGTTAAATTAGAGAAGGAAGAAGGAGAAGGAGAAGGAAAGAAATTAGAGAGGCGAAGGCATACTTAGTACAGAAAGTAAATGTTTTAAAAATTGTATATTTTGGATTCTACATGCAAAAACAGAAAATAAAACTGCATTTTCAATGTTAGTCTCCAGCTGTTTAATACAATTTATGAAATGAAATTTTAACATTATTCAAGCACGTTTTCGAGTAGAATTCAAATATGTTATTAAAACTACAAACTTTCGTAATTCAAATGTCATAGTAGGCTATGACATTTTCGGAAAGAGGATTTTTTCCAGTTTTATTGATCAATAGATTTAAAATTACGAAATTTTCATTAGAAATTACAAAATTTTCGTTAAAAATGATCAATTTCTTATTGTTATCTTATTAACTAATTAACTAATTGTCTTAGTATAAATACCAAAATTTTCACTATACATTTCAAAGTTTAATTTCAACCTGACATTTTTAGTGGAAATTATAAAGTATAAATTGATTACAAATCGATAAATTTCACATAGAATGTAAAATAACATTTTCAATTTCAACATTCGTCTGATACATTACAAATTTCAGGAGCGATTATGAAAATTTTATTGAAAATTGCCAAAATTTCACTGTGTATGCAAAATATCATTGGCATTTGTAAACTTTGTATTGAGGAGTTAAAATATTCATAGTTATTATGTAAACGATTTATTGAAAATTTGATAATACATGGAAAAATTTAACACTAAAATGCAAAATATCGTTGGAAATTCCAATATTCATATGAAATTACAAATTTCAGCAGCGATTATCAAAATCTTAATGTAAATTCGCAAAATTTTACTGTGAATTCAAAATTGTATTGGCATTTGCAAAATTTGTATTAATATGTTAAAATGTTAAAGTTATTTGTAGAAATTTTAATGAAGATGAATTTAGTTGGAAATGTCGAACTTTTAGAAGATTGCAAAATTTTCATTAGAAATTATGAATTTTTTATAATAAATACCAACATTTTAATTATAAATTTCAAAGTTTCATTGAAACCTGCAATCATTAACTAAGTTATTAATATTTTATAGAAATTTGCAAAATTGTAAGGGAAAATACAAAATTTTGGTTATAAATTAAAAACTTCAATAAATATTATTACATTTTTGTTGCAACCGACAAATTTGATACGCAAATTTTCTACATTTTATTAAGAATTTATAAAAGATCATCACACCACAAAATTCTCATCGAAATTATATCATGTCGATCGTAAGTTACAATTAAAGTTGCAATTCTATGAATATTACAAAATTTTCATTACAGTTTTTTATTATAAATACCAACATTTTCATAAATACAATGTTAATGGAACCACCGAATATTGAGTTGAAAAATATAACGGCTTTTCCCACAAATCATATTCCTTTCACAATTATTAAATATTTCATAGAAATTTGAAAAAAAAAACCTAACCTAACCTTACCTAACCTGTACGTACAATTTGACAATACACGGGATCGCCTACTTCAGTTTCCCTCCACACGAAGTGGATGTAAGAGAATTTTAATTATTAAGTATATCTTATGAATGATAGGAAAGAACATTACCACATTTAAACGTAACCTAACCTAACCTGTACGCACAATTTAACAGTACACGGGATCGCTTGCTTTAGTTCTCTTTGAAGCAAGGGGGGTACGACAATTTTAATTATTTTATTTTGTGAATCAACGGAAAAACCATCTACCACATTTAAAAATAATATTGATATAAAATGTGATAAGATTCCGGCCGTCAATTGTTTTCTAAAACCATATTAGTTGACAGTAAGACCCACGAAAAGTAAATATTACAAAATACACATTGAAACGGTCATTGAAAAAAAAAATCGAATCGGATTGATTTAAGTTTTTTACCTAGAAATTGTAACTCGAATTTTGATTCTTTGGTCCACTTAGAGATTGAAATCTCTAAAAAGTGTTCTACTACATTAAGAGTACATTTACGACTACTACATTTTAGTATTTTTATTAGTAGTAACATGTTAACAAAATGTTACTACATTTTCATTTGAAGAATTTTCCAAAAAGGCAAGTGGTAAGTATGTACCTACTCATGCAATATACGTAATGCTTCCACCTATCTTTGGGAATAGTTTTATAATGACAAATTGGAAAAAGAAAGTATTATGCACTTTCTTCTAATGTGCATAGTTTCTGAGAAAAGGCATGATCTAATTAAAAAAAATATATATTTTTCAAAATCTTATTGCGAAGGTACAATAAAATTTAAATTCTTTTCGAATTTTAGAGAAAAAAAAATTACAAACTTTATGGTTTAAGAACCAAAAAAATGGCATAATAATTTTTTATTTTTTCTATCATTACAAACCCAGGCGTAAGGTTTGGCAGAAGCGTTTCCTAACTTGCCAAAACTTCACTGTGGATGCAAAATATCATAGGCATTTGCAAAATTTGTATTAATTTGTTAAAATGTTCATAGTTATTTGTAGAGAAATTGATAACAAAATATATTGAGATGGACATTTTTAACTTTTCATTACAGACCACAAAATTTTCGATAGAAAAAAATACGACATTTTTATTACAAATACCAAAATTTTAATTATAAATATCAAAGTTTAATTGAAATCTACAATCCTGCATAGTTTCTAAGTAAAACCATGGTTTATTTTTTTTTCATTTTTTAAAATCTTATTGAGAAGGTACAATAAAATTTAATTTTGTTTTCGCACATTAGAAAAAAATATTACAAACTATGGTATAAGAACAAGAAATGGTATAATAATTTTTAATTTTTTCGATCAGTACAAACCCAACCCTAATTTTTGGCAGAAGCGTTACTTAATACCGTGTATATTTGTT
This sequence comes from Othius punctulatus, assembly GCA_951805005.1. Classification (NCBI taxonomy): domain Eukaryota; kingdom Metazoa; phylum Arthropoda; class Insecta; order Coleoptera; family Staphylinidae; genus Othius; species Othius punctulatus. The sequence goes on along the minus strand of OX638139.1, from coordinate 103,319,796 downwards.
TCCAATATTTTCTAAAATATTAAATGTACAAGCAATATTTTATTAAAAGTATAATGTACTTGTAAACTGCAAATTTTTCGGTGTATACATATTTTGACAGTTCCCTAGAGTCGTGGTGAAATTTGGTAATTTTACTTTTTATATGTTAATTTTATTTTAACCATACGTTGTTTTTATTTTGTAATAATGTAATTACCTTAATTGAATGTGTTAGTTGAAAAAGAGACAGATTCCTCAAGAGTAAGATTTTGGGAAAACTAATTACAAAAATGGGAAAAACACATCTTACAATAAAAGTTATAATTGATAATTTTTAGCTGATTAAGATGATGATTTGTAGTTGCTACATTCTCACTGATAAAATATATATTATTTAATATAACTGACAGTTAAGATATAAATTTAAAAAAAATGATGGAATGTTTTTGAAATATTTTCAACTCACTCATTCAATTATAATTGAACTATCAATTGGTACTTCAGATTATTTCTTCTTAGATCATACACTCTGAATTGCTGAAAGTACCAATTTATTTGGGTGATTACTTTCTTTGTGAAAAAATTATCTTCGAATCTAATAGTTTTTAACTTCCTTGTTGAAGAGTATTGTGACGAGTAAACGATGCAATTAAAATGTGTGTTACATAAATGTTCACTGGGTTAATACAAAGGTAATTAGCACATGTAATTAAATAATTAACAAGTGCTGCATTTATATGGAATTATTATTTTTATGTTTACATTTATCTGTATCTACATTAACACGTAGATTACTTTGTCGGTATGATTAAGAAGAATTGTTAACACGTGTTGTGATTTAATTTATTTAAATATTTCGGGTGTTATATTTGCAGTAGCTAATGAACAAATAGAGGACACACAATAACAGAATTTCGCAAATATTAATCTTATGGAGAAGCATGTTATTTATTTGCGTGCCATTAATTTTAAAATCAATTTTAACAGGATTTGGTTTGTATATTTTTTGGTAGTCAACAAGTTCAAATGGCAAGTATCAATATTTACATTTTCAGATTTGTCCGCGGAATGTGGTTGTGATCAAGTAGGTGCAGCTTCTAGCTGCATGCACACCAAATGTCGCAAACTGCCAATGTGCACGTCCCGTGCAAAACACAGCCACAGCGCGAAAATTGAACCAAAACTGATCACTGCTCGCTCGACAAAAATTAGGTACTCCTTACTTTTTTTTTCGAAAATTTCGCTGTCGCAGTGTACTCTGTGTGCCAGTGGATTTCGCGAGGACGAGAGGCGCGCGTGGTATGGAGTGCCAGGTCCGGTACCTTCGCGGGAAAGCACTCACTTGGTACTACTGAAGCCTACTATCACAGTGCTATGGTATGGGTCATCGAGTCCCCGTTGTGCGGTGGTACGGCATACCTGCACTGCGGTTTGTTGACAAGGCTTCCACCACGCTTCACGAGGTCGCCCGTCTCGGAATACCGTCGGGCACACTTTTTGCTCACCTGCTAATTGACAGCGAAGTAATTCACCGCATTAGTTTATAATACTCCGTCGTTACTACTACGAGTTTGAGCTGTGCCACAAGTAAAAAATTGGGTGCTTTGTAGCCTTTCTCGTGTTTGGGATGAATTTTAAAGTGAAAAACTATGTAGATGAAGTTAGTGGAAAGTTGGAAGCAGTAAAGTTAGAATTTGACTTATTTTATGGCAATCTTGTATCCCGATAATCTGCAGACATCACAATTTTAGTTTTCAATTTTTTTCCGCTAAATTTTCGCCCAGCAATTTTTGTCTTTGAGTTTTCTGAAACATTTCCGCACAACAAATCGTTACTGGCTATATTTTTGTTTAGAAAACAATGGAAGCCATTTCCAAAATTTATTTTAACATGTTATTTGAAGTTAATACATTGAACACTTTTGCACTTTATTTGCACTTAATTCCAAAACTAGTTCACCAAATGATATTGTCTTAATAATGACTGGAAAGCATTTTTCAAGAGCTTTCCAACGATGTCCCACAAGTAGGGGGGTGCCATTTAATTTTTTTAGATGCAGGTGGCTGTGACTTAAAGGGTGGGTAAGGGGTCGACACTACCTACGCCTTTTTGATTCCTCCAAAATACCCAAATCTAAACGGTTTTGAGTAATTTTAATAATAATCATGTGTTCTATGAAAAAAGTCGGTGGCAACTTCGCAAATTGACACAGTGTATATGCTAGAATGGTTTATTAAATAAATAACAATTATCATATTGCCTTGGAAACATTACAATCTCTAACTAAAAGATCTTCTATCTAACCCAATAAATTGATTTTTCAATGATTAAAAGAAGGACCCGTCAATGGATCATTGAGAAGCATAGACACAATATTTAAATTACAATAAGTGTTCAAAGTAATGTCAATTATTCAAAATGCATGTGTTGCATCTGTTAATAACACTTCTGCAAACATTATACATGTGAAAACTTGAAATTGAATTTATACCATCAATGAAATTTTGTTCTCATCTTATATAATTTGTCCTTTATATGTCCCCAAATAAGATACGATTTTTGTTGCAGGGTTATAATTATTCCTATTTGGTTAGGTATCAAAAGTACGATATGTCGGCATTCATTTTTTATTGGTTTTTATTGTTTATGTTTATTTAGTTCTTTGGTTTTATACTTTGGGATCTCGGAAACCATAAAACATAGAGATTCGGTTAAATGAGGAAATAGTTGTCATTTTAAGAGCTTATGCAAGGTATGCTTTGGTTCCTGAAAAAAAAATCATAGTTTTTGGGTTATAATACAAACTTCATTTTTTTAAATGGCAGTCGTAGCTTTGAAGTTTTTAAAAAATACATTTTTTTCTCATTATAACAATATAAGGTTTGCTATACTTACTTTCATAAATAAATGAGATGCAGGAATTTTGGTTGTATAATTTTGAATGGAATTTAGTGTAATTAGAAACGAAACATTAATAGAATTCTCGTAGTAGGAGGAAAACAAAAGGTTTTTCCATGGCAGACTAAGCATGGCTTTTGCTACTCTCTATAATACAAATAGTCCTGTATCGTGTTTATTTAACAAAGTAAGTAATAATTGTCATAAAGTTAATTTTCGAAGATGGCCTTTATTTATCACAGTAAGTACAGCAAACCTTGTATCGCAATAAAGAGATTTTTTTCCTTTTTAAAAATGTCGAAGGAAACTATGACTGCCATTTAAAAAAAAATGAAGTTTGCATTATAACTGAAAAACTGTGATCTTTTTTTCCTCATTTCCTCATTTAAGAGAATCTCTATGTCTTATGGTTCCGAGATCCCAAATGCTTAAGATGAAAAAAAAAACTCACCCTGTATATAACCTTATTAGCCCCTATCTGATGTACCTAGTGATTTTTACTTAACTTGAAAATCTCATTTTCCAAAATATAGAAAATATTTTTTTTTGAAAATATTTTTTTTTAAATGATGCAAGATATCAATGCTATTTTTGACGGTTTCAAATTACTGAATCATTGAAAGGTCAACAGTTTGTATAAGTTGTATATTAGATTTTTAATATTGTTTTCATTTTTAAGATATCACTTACCAAAACTAAATTTTAAATTTCCTTTTCGGTTTAGATAAAAACTTTAAATGTGTGTTATTAAAAAAAAACAATACGGAATATTAATTATTTATTTAGAATTTCTATTATTTAGCTAAATTTCATATCACAGCATACTTTCTACGTTTTTGGAGAAATATTTTTCAATGCAAATTAATATTCAATTAAATAGCTTCTAAAACACGAATCTACTCCTGTCAATATTTTAGTTTTAAATAAACACTGTAAAGTTCTTGTAAAGTGTTTAAAGTGTGAAAATCTAATTCTGGTGATCAGGAGTGGACCTTTAAATTATTTAGTAATTTAAAACTAATACATAATAAAAAAAAATCGATTTTTAACATTTTGAAAATCAAGACTTTCTTTGTAAATAAAAATCACATGATAAAAAAATAAAATAAAATCTGATAATGGTACAAATTATTTATTTATTATAATTAATATCAAAATTATTTATACACATAGGTTATTATCATGCATAAATGATCTATATATCAAATGGGCTGCGATCTGCTTCATCTAATATTAGTAAAAAAAAGAATGTTAAATATTGTTTAAATGATCTGGTGACCTCCCCTTAAAGTTAAAGTTTTGACACAATTTATTTTGGCATTTCTTTCAAACGATGACATTTTAGTTTGTTTTGTGTGTTTAGGTACATTTTATTCGATAATTCGTTTTGGCATTGTTGGAATTTTATAAAGCTTATGGAAACATTTCGAAATCTAACAAAAATATTCCAGAGCTGATGTTAAAGGCTGATTAATAGATTTCTTACGCGACGTAACGATACGCTACTACAATGTTATCGCTATGGGCATTTTCAACGCACATTATAGGCTGTTGAAAATGCCCATAGGGATAATATTGTCACAGCGTAACGTTGCGTCGCATAAGAAATCTATTAATCAGCCTTAACAGTTTGAGACAGGCAAGATATGAAAGAATTTAAATTATTAGAGTTGTAAATTTGACATCATTTATCACGTGGAACTGAAAATTTTAGATTTACACACATGATTTTGAAAATTTCATAAGTTTTAACATTTTCAATTGATAATCTAATATATTTGTAGAGTTAAGCTGGAAAATATGCAAAATTTTGACAGTTTAAGTTGAAAATTTTACAGATTTCACTTTCACTTTCACATATGGTGCTCGAAACAGATTTTGACATTCACCGTTGATAATAGGACAGTTTTTGACTATCAAATAAACTCGTTTTTATCATGAAAAGTGTTTAGATCCATTCTGATTATAGGTGAATTCAACAGGCGAGGTCAGCACTATCAGGTAATATGGATCTAAAGTGTTTAGATCCATTCTGATTATAGGTGAATTCAACAGGCGAGGTCAGCACTATCAGGTAATATGAAGACATGTAAACTAAAGACTGCCTTTATATTACCTGATAGTGCTGACCTCACCTGTTGAATAATTTAAATCAGACTTACAATGTGGCATAGGTATATTATGTAACTATATGAAAAATGTCAAAAGTTGCTATTTATGAATTCAAAATATAACTATACGTTTAAAACTTTCTGATTATTACAGATTTGGAGGATGCTTCACAAAATTTGACAAATTTTAACAATGACATTGGTATATTATGTAACTAAATGAAAAATGTCAAAAGTTGCTATTTATGAATTCACAACAATAGAGCTATAGATTTTACATATTCTGATTGTCTCAGGTGTTGAGTATATTTCAGAAAGTTTGACAGATTTTAACAATGGCAGTTAAGGTATAAAACCCAGTATTTTATAGATTGCGCTTCTAAAAGGTCAATAAAGTTAGAACAGTTTCAGATGAATATATGACAATTTTGGAAAACTGCACTTGACACTTTTGACAACAGTAATCAAAGTTTGACCGAATTCTACCTCTGCACCTTAGTATTTAAATAGTTGTGTAGATAAATTGACACAATTGAACAATTGAGGCGTTTATTTTAAAAACAACACAAGTCCAAAAATGCACAAATCGAGTTATTAACAGTAAACGGCTCTCAAGACCAATGTCTATGCACTAACAAATCTGTTTTCTCGAAAAACAATACAAGTCGCGTGTAACAGGCCAATGAAATATAGCAATTCTTTAAAAAACGACACATGTCCATCGGGTTTCTTTCTTAACTGTAAATATCTAAACAAAAAAAGTTAGAAATATCATTAGCAAAAGGCTTAAGCATTAGCTTAAGGACTTAACGGGCTTCTTAGAGGAACCCCAAAATATATCATTTTATGAACCGTTTTTTGCTGAGCAATATTTAAGTGTTGTTGATGAGGAACCCGAACTAGAGGAGGATGACAACAGTATTGGTTGTGAAGAGTTTTAATTTTCATTAATTTTTTTTGAAAAAGTAAAGTTTATTTTGTATTTAAACTTTATTTTGTATTTTCATTTGTTCGCTTTACAAAATTTCCACTTAAAAACAACACAAGTCTACATTGTTTCCCCGTTTTTCTCTTGTTTCACAGTTCTTATTTAAAATCATGTTTATTTTAAATAAGTTAAAATAAATACAACAGAATAGCCCGATTTATTTTCCCAGTAGTTTAAGAATAACTTCCAATGTTACTTTTTTTAAATTTCCCACAAAACTGATTTTTGGACATGCACTTTTTAAAATACACGCCTCAATTGTAATTGAAAATTGAACAGATTTGATAACTTCAGTGTGAAAAGTTGGTAGAATTTGACAGATACTAATTGTACAAAACTATAAAACTCGACAGATTTTGAAATTTGTAGATGCAAATAACTGCTTTCGATGATTCTACTTTTAAAATGGTAGATCTTGATACTCATAGATGAAACTTTGACAGATTTGGATAGTTGCAATATGACAGATTTGATCTGTTGTACTTGTAAACTTGATACAATTCAATACATCAATGGCTTTTAAAATGCAATCAAATTATTACTACAGCAAAACGGTCAAATTTTTAATGACTGCTTTCAAATTTTCTTTTTTGTATACCAAAATTTCAATGACTTTGTCAAAATTTCAATGATTTTGCCAAAATTTCAAATATAATTTTCAGTTATTATGATCAAAGTTTCAATTCTTGCTGTCAAAGATTCAATTCTTCTAAAATATTTAATAATGCTGCCAATTTTTGAATGGTTTCGATGGTAATCCAAGCCCATGTAATTTTTGTAGAAATTTCGAAAGGTGACTGTCAGAATGTCAAAATGAAGTTTAATCAATTTTGTAAATTATGTAATCAAAATTGCGGCAGAATCAGCCGCATTTTCTATTCTACGGATATTTTTATGAATTTCAAAATTTCAATTATTGCAATCAATTCTCAACTTCACAAAATAGTGTATAGTGTAGTAAAAACAGAATATAATACAAAATTTAATAACTGCTTTCAAATTTTCATTTATTTATAGTAAAATTTCAAATATTTTGCCAAAATTTCCATGCCTTATGCCAAATTTTTAAAGATCATTGGTTAATTTTCAGTTAGTACGTTAAAAGTGATAATAATTGCTGTCAATTTTTCGGCCAAAGTGTGAATGATTTCGATGGTTCTTAATAGTTAAATTATTTTTGTAGACATTTCGAAAGGTGGTTGTCAAAAAGTTACAAATTGTGACAAATTTTGCCACAATTTCGCATGTTACTGTCAAAATTTTAATTAGTTTTATAAATTATTTAATCAAAATTGCAATGATGGCTGTCACAGAGCAATTATGAGTTTTTCTTTTAAAATTTTCAGTTTCCAAATTTCAATTATTACAAACAAACGGTCAAATTCTCAATCATTTAATAAATTTTATCAATCATTTCTGTAAAAATCGAAAATGATTACTTCTTCTCGGAGTGCCGTACTCGATCCCTCGAGCGTAGGAGATTTCCCCGTAAAATTATTACTATCAATGTTTTAATGAAAATGTCGTAATATGTTTCAATTCTTTTAAACTTTAAACATCATATTTTCGGAGTATTTTGTGTTTTAGGTAGATTTTATTCGATAATTTTGCATTATGGCATAATTGTGATACTTTAAAATAGTTAGTATTAATTCCAATACAGACTAGTTTTGAAATATTTATTATCTGAACAGAAGATTTGCTTAAAAATATACGAAAATGTAACGCAAATTTTAGGTCCATACGAAATTTTCTTAAATATTATTGAATTTCGTTTTTCTTATTATAAATTTTCATACGAAAAAATTATTTAGTCTTTAATCTGTTTTCTTAATTCGATAAAAGGTCTGCATTGCTTATGAAAAATTTAGTATTGCCAATAAAAATTTCACGACTTTTGATTTATTATTTTGATAAATCGATTAATTAATTTAAAAAAGTTATATTCTAGTAGATACTATTTTATGATTTAACTTTTTATGCACTACAAAATTCTATTTTGTAGTACAATCTGTAGGCAGATAACACTTCCAAGATAAGTTTAGAAGAAACTAATGCATTTGTTGCAAAAATTAAAAAAAAAATGATATCCGTTTATATACGGATTTACTATGGCAGTAAATTTAGCTGATATAGAAAATAACTACAGAATAAGCCTTATTTGATATTACTGCGTTCTACGTTCCCCTAACTACAGAAATTTCAAGCAGCTGCATTTATTTTACTTTTTACGACAATTATTATTTTCCAAGACAGTAAATGGCAGTGATAAGTTTCTTTATACACAAGCAAAAATATGATACAAAACAACGACAAAAATACGCTAATTTTGCAATTAGCGTATGTTTGAAAACATTGAAATTTTTATACTTATTATTTAAGAAGATATGGATATTTTCGAATATACTAACGATTTATAAAATCGAACGATAAAAAATCTGCTGATATTGAAAATGCTGTAACTTCTTTATTTTTGTGTTCAATGATATTTTTCGCTAATTTTGAAAACATTGCAATTTTTATACTTATTATTTAAGAAGATATTGCTTTTTTCGAAGACACTAACTATATATAAAATTAAGCGATACAAAAACCTGCTAATATTGGAAACGCTATAACTTTTTTTATTTTTCAATTCATTGATTTTTTTTTCGGAGGTAGTAAACACTACACAGTAGGATCGTTTTGGTATATATTTATGTCAAATTCATGTTTTAGAAAACTCTAAGATAAGAAAAAAACCGCTGGGCATGTAGTTTAAAAACGCTGTATTCTTAATATATTTTTGTTAATGTGTTTTTTAGTTTTTTTTAAATTTTTAAATAATTTAATTAATAATTTAAATAATTTTTATTAATTAATTAATGTTTTTTAATATTATAGATATTCGTAGAATTTCTGATTTACGGCAGTAAACAGCCCTAACATGGTGATGTAAACTAAGCCTAATTTTATTATTACTACTTCTAACTTTTCGCCAACTTCACGCACTTGAAAAAACTAAATTATTTAAGCAGAAAACAAGAAAATATTGTATATTTGCTACTCGATTGAAATTATTCTTTAAAAACTAAAATTTTCATATGTCGTCTTCTGATTGTCGACGTTTTTCCAAAATCTTTTCAAGTTTTGAATTTGTTGGAAAATGATTGTTTTTTTATTAATAAACTCGGTGGACCACAAAATACAATTTATTTAGAGATTTCAGCATTATGAGATACCACGAGTCCATTATGACTGTTTTTGAAAATTGTCTGTGTGTGTAGATTTGTTGACGACTTTTTCAAATTCGAGCTCCAATGGAAAAATCCGTTTTGAGATAGCACGAGTCCAATATAATAATCTTTGAAAAATGCTCCCGAGTGTGTGGATTTGTAGATGTGGTAACTGTCTTGTGAACGCCTTAAGTCAAAAATTATACTTGACAAACAACTACTATACTATGAATACTATACCTACTACATACTACTATAAAATTCTATACTTTCAATATAGTATAGTCAACACTATACTTGAATAAAATTAGCATTAAGAATTTTAGAACAAAATCATTTAGAAATTATTTCGAGAACAAAGTTTGAAAAAAAAAATGTAGACAAAAAAAAATTGAAATCCGGAAGTGGATGCTTACTATCATCATCTTATTTACAGTCTCATTGCGAAGGCAGGCGATCCAAATGACTATTTGAACGTTAGAAACTGCAGCTCAGAAAGTTTTACAATCATAATTATGTTTGTATTTTACAAAAATTCAAAAAAATTGGATACTAAAAAATATTTTGAATAAAAGTCAGTACGTCTTGCCTTATCTACAAAACCAAGTTAAATGTAATTTTTATCATTTTATTCATATTAATATGGAAGAAGTGATGTATTGCTTACATTATTCTGTTGAAATCTGGAATTCGAAACTATTTACGTAATACTTTTCCATATATGTTTTATGGAGTAATGCTTATATGTAAATCATCACTTGCGACTTAATTACTACGTTGAAGTAATTTGAAGTACATTTTTTTTCAATTATTACTGTACAATTATAAATGTCACGAATTTATTTATATGCACGTTTCGTCAACAAATAATTTGATTCATAAATCAAATTACACTTTCATATTTTAACCGAACTACACGTTTTGATGACAACCTCATATACACAAAGTGACTATTTTATAAAGAATACAAAAATATTTCAATTTTAATATTTAGTTCAGTCAATATCTAATAACGCTAATTACTTTAATTATAGAAGTGAAGACTATAATCTAGGTGTTGAAAAGTTTTCGAACATTAAATGATAACAGAAAGTGGGTTGCTCTTATAATATGTTAGTTTCTCCGTATTTTCAAAATTATGTTATATTAATAAATTTCTTCGTTTCGTCATGTTTTCATTAACCACAGCAACCTACGCGGTTTCTAATTAGGACTAATTAACATCTGCACAGACAATTTTTGCGTTAACTGAACTTAATTACTAGAGAAAGTATCGATTATCAGTGACGGGCACAAATTATGGAACCGTCTGAAACGAGCGATTAGGAGGATCTACGGCACGCATTTAATGCCTTTGGATGTATACTGGAAATGCGTCGACTCTAGAATCAACCTGTACGAAAATAGAATTATGTAATTGCATAACTAACAGTGCTAAACGTGTCTTGTATCAACTTTTACTTTGTTTGTAACGCAAACTTACACACAATTTATGTGAGAAAAGTATAACAACTTCTAAGCTTATGTATGGATAAGCGGAAGTCGTATGTCAAAAATGCTGTATTTTAGATTTCGTGTTTATACTGCATTACAAGAATGGTAATTAAAAATTAATTGCATTAAGTACTTAGTCGTGTACTTTTCAACACCGGTTTTAATAATTGTGACTTCCTTACAAAGAAAAATGACCAACTTTGATGATATATTCGACATTTTGCGTCGGTATTTTTATTCACTTATTAGTTCTTACTAGTCTAATTCACTGATTAGTATTAGTAGTACTCTTTGTGTAGGCATTTTCATCCACTGATTAGTTCTGATTAGTCCAATTATCTCATTGGTATCAGTAGTATTTCTGATTAGGACGTTTTAAGTTATCCACGAAAGAATTTTAAACGTATTGAGCCGACATCCTTAATGATACGGACATGAATGATATGGATTATCTCATTGGTATTTTAATCCACTGATTAGTTCTGACTAGTCCAATTATCTCATTGGTATCAGTAGTACTTCTGATTAGCACGTTTTACGTTATTCACGAAAGAATTGTAAACGTATTGAGCTGACATCCTTAATGATATGGATATGGATGATATGGATTATCTCATCGGTATTTTCATCGACTGATTAGTTCTGACTAGTCCAATTATCTCATTGGCAGTACTTCTGATTAGGAATCTGACGTTTTAAGTTATCCAAGAAAGAATTGTAAACGCATTGAGCTGATATCCTTAATGATTTGGATATGGATGATATGGATTATCTCATCGGTATTTTCATCCACTGATTAGTTCTGACAGTTCTGACTAGTCCAATTACCTCATTGGTATCAGTAGTACTTCTGATGAGGACGTCTTAAGTTATCCATGAAAGAATTGTAAACGTATTGAGCTGACATCCTTAATGATATGTTATTGGGGTACATAACTTCTCACCTCTGCAAAAACCACAAATAGTGGCATTAATTAAATATTCGAAGGATGAAGTGATTACCATATTACATTACCTAATACGGAAGATGCTTGTCTAGATGCGGTTATAATGCGCAAAATACACTAGCCCAGAATTGTTTAAATTGCTCATAGCTAACAATGTAATTAGAATATTTTGCTAGAATTTTTCTAGAATTCTCTTAGAACTTCTAGATTTTTTTAGAATTTTATAACTTCTAGAATTAGGATTTTGAGGGGTAAAAATACTAACACTGGGAAATAACAAAATGCGAAATATTTCCAGTCAAATACTGCGAACCACATGTTTAAATTGCTCATATCTAATAATGTAATTAGAATATTTTTCTAGAATTTTTCTAGAATTCTCTTAGAACTTCTAGAATTAGATTTTGAGGGGTAAATATACTAATATTAAGAAATAGCAAAATGCTAAATGTTTCCAATACAATACTGCGAATTACATGTTTAAATTGCTCATATCTATCAATGTTATTAGACTATTTTACTAGAATTTTTCTAGAATTCTCTTAGTACTTCTAGATTTTATTTTAGAATTGTCTTAGAACTTCTAGAATTAGAATTTTGAGGGGTAAAAATAGTAATATTAAGAAATAGCAAAATGCTAAATATTTCCAATCCAATACTGCGAACCACATCTATAAATTGCTCATATCTAACAATATAATTAGAATATTTTTCTAGAATTTTTCAAGAATTCTCTTAGAACTTCTAGATTTTTTTTAGAATTCTCTTAGAACTTCTAGAATTAGAATTTTGAAGGGTAAAAATACTAAAATTAAGAACAAAATGCTAAATATTTCCAATCCAATACTGGGAACCACATGTTTAAATTGCTCATATCTAACAATGTAATTAGAACATTTTGCTAGATTTTTTCTAGAATTCTTTTAGAACTTCAAGATTATTTTACAATTCCCTTAGAACTTCTAGAATTAGAATTTTGAAGGGTAAAAATACTAATATTAAGAACAAAATGCTAAATATTTCCAATCCAATACTGGGAACCACATGTTTAAATTGCTCATATCTAACAATATAATTAGAACATTTTGCTAGATTTTTTCTAGAATTCGTTTAGAACTTCAAGATTATTTTACAATTCTCTTAGAACTTCTAGAATTAGAATTTTGATTGGTAAAAATACTAATATTAAGAAATAACAAGATGCTCAATATTTCCAATCCAATACTGTGAACCACATGTTTAAATTGCTCATATCTAACAATGTAATTAGAATATTTTTCTAGAATTTTTCTAGAATTCTCTTAGAACTTCTAGAATTTTTCTAGAATTCTCTTAGAACTTCTAGAATTAGAAATTTGAAGGGTAAAATACTAATATTAAGAACAAAATGCTAAATATTTCCAATCCAATACTGGGAACTAAATGTTTAAATTGCTCATATCTAACAATGTAATTAGAATATTTTTCTAGAATATTTCGAGAATTCTCTCAGAACTTCTAGAATATTTCTAAAATTCTCTTAGAACTTCTAGAATTAGTATTTTGAGGGCTAAAAATATTAATATTAAGAAATAACAAAATGCTAAATATTTTTAATCCAATGCTGCGAACCACATGCCTTATAAAATAATGCAGATCTTAACATCATTTTGTAAAAGAGATTTACAAATCCAACTATAAGCAAAGGTGAGATGCCTTTTTTTACTAATTCTCCTTTTTTACAGTTCTCACTTTTTCCAACACATTCATCCATGCGATATCCAAATAGTGCAAGAGCTTTTACCAGCTGATTATGACCTACGTTTTGTGTTTTGCCGATTTATTCAGGAAAAAAGAGCTGAACATATAGTTTTTAACCAGAAAATTCTATTCACTGATGATTTGTATCCAAACGAGTGTAGCGCAGTCACTCATATTTTATTTTTTTGTGTCGAACCTGTAACAGATATCAAAAACTATAAATAGATTGATCGATGTGGCTTTTATTTGTTGAAAATTCATAATTACTAATGTATGAAATAAAATTACGCACTTTTTTAAATTTTCAAAATTGTTTTTATTGTTCACGACAATTGTTTCGCCACACTGTGGCTTCTTCAGGTGAAGAAATGATATCATTTTATAATGATATCATTTCTTCACCTGAAGAAGCCACAGTGTGGCGAAACAATTGTCGTGAACAATAAAAACAATTTTGAAAATTTAAAAAAGTGCGTAACTTTATTTCATACATTAGTAAAAACTATAAAGATACAAAAAAACTTAATAATGAATGTCTGCGTTCGATTTGTTTTTTTTAAATTGATTTGCTTTTGTCATTAAAAAATATGAATGTATTAATGTTGGGCCTCATTTGTTTTATATACAACCGATCTACTGATAATAACAATATTATGTCAAAATATGAGTTATACCCGTATAAAGTATCATACCAAACAACATCCAAATCAATGTAAACGTTCTCTTTTTATAAGCAAATTTTGTTTTTTTTAAATTAACTTGAAGCTGAATATTGGCTAAACCAAACGCATTTGTATATAGATATGTTTTGTTGAATCGTCTTCTTTTGATCCCAGTAATCAGTGGTTAAGCCATGTCTACACAATTTAAAGACACCCTGTATAATTAAATTTCAATTGTTATTAATAAGATTTCAATTAATTAATACGTTATGTTTTTTTATATATTTGTGTCATATTTCAATTATTCTGCCCAATTATTCTAATCAAAATTGCAAATTATTTATGCATATAATAATGATATCTGTAAAAAGTTCATTTATTTGTTTCAAACTTGGAATTATTTTTATCAAAATTTTAATGATTATCAAATAGTTATCGATTTTTGTCAAAATTTCAATTATTTGTTCTAAAATTGTAATTATTCAAGACATTCAAGATGAATATTTTAATCTTACTGTCTGCTTCCAAATTATTTTAGTAAAAAAAATCACTATTCTGTCATAATTCTATGCTTAATGTCAAATATTCAAATGCTTTTGTTAAGATTTTAATTATTTTTCAAATATTCTGTCATCATTTTAACTATTTAGGTCAAGTAATTAATTTAATTTATGTTAAATTTATTGTATTAATATTAATTATTTTTATAAAGATTTTAATCAATTAATGCGTTGGGATTATTTTTGTCATATTTCAATGATTACTGTCAAATTTTCAATTAATTTTATCTAGATGTAAATAATTCCAGTCAAATTAAAAACAAATAAAAATGAATCATAATGCCTTGTCTTATGTCTTATCTTATGTCTTATCAATAGATTACAATATGATTATTGTAACGTATTTCAACAATTACTGTAAAATTTTCATTTTTATGTAAAAATTTCAATTTCTTACAATGAAGTTTCGATTATGTTTGTCAAGGTTTTAATTGTTACTGCTAAACTACTAAATTTTTATCTCAAAATTTCATTAATTTATAATCAAATTTCAGATATTTTTATCAATTATTCTGCCACATTTAAATGATTTTAGTCAAAATTGCAAATTATTTATGGGTATATAATAAAAAAAAAATTAAATTATTTTTATTAACATTACACTGTCAACTTTCAATGATAGCTCTCAAAAGTTTAATTATTTGTAACTTGTAATAATTGTTGTCAAAATTTTAATGATTCTCAAATTGTTAACAATTTTTGTCAAAATTTCAATAATTGGGTATAAAATTGTAATTATTCAAAACATTCATTATCAATATTTTCATCTTTACCGTCCATTTGCAAATTATTTTAGTAAAATAAATCACTGTAATAATTCAATGATTTTTGTCAAATTTTCAAATCTTTTTGTCAAGATTTTAATCATTTTTCAAATATTCTGTCATAATTTTAACTTTTTCCGTCTTGTAATTAATTATGTCATGTATGTTAAAGTTATTGTACTTTAACACTTGACTTTGGTATCGGAAATCAATAAATTAAAAGTGCACTACAATAAACACCATAGTTTGATTGAAAGGTCCTCGAACTAGTTTTGATGGTCGTTATTTTAGTTCTGTATCTGTGGCTAAAAACGAGCAGCCATTAATTATTATTGAATTATTCCTGTGTGAAAATCTACGCAATTTCTATCACATTCATAATAATTATATTTCACAATTATGTGTTTTAATTTATACATAATTGTAATAAAATACAACTATTCTCCATTACCTTAATTAATTGTCTGCTTTTTTTACAACCCATTAATTTTGAACGCCTTCGCATTTCAACGCTTCAAATTCTGCGTTCCGCTTAGAAGTTGCGATGATTAATACATCTACATGTCATCACTTGACATTCACGAAGGAAACATCGGCGTATTTTAATTACGCTTTCCCGGGGAAACCGCGGAAATTGTACGAACTGTTTCCACAGAGAAATTATCATAATAGCTGCTTCTTTACATTTCTGATGAAATTCAAGTGAAGATGTAATGTTGGCTCTCCAGAAATCAATCTGAAGTACATTTTACCTTATACATATTCATTTAATTATTGCAAAACCATAGAGCGAACTTTTAAAAATGAGATCCAGACGGGAATACCTTTCACTACCATTAAAAACCGATCAATACAGGATTCAAAATTCAATCCATCAAAGAGATATGGAATATTGGACTTTTCCTGTTGATTTAACGACCTCTAAAAAGAAACAAAAAAAGTCCAATATTCCATATCTCGTTGATGGTTTTGATGGTGCACAGGATGTCACCGAATTTTGATTCACATTGATCGGTTTTTAATGGTGGTGAAAGGTTAAATCCACTTCCCATTCTCGTGCGACGTTCCTAACTGTACATTAAACGCCTCGGCGAATTCGTGTCGGTTTGCCGTATCCGGGCCGCGTATTTTTTTTTGCCAAGTGCAGAAACGAGAACGCCACTTGCTGTGGGTAAAAGTGCGCACTACGTACCCATTCGGCGTTTCCCAACGGATACTTGTGCCGAATGACCGACATAATTTGAATAAATATTGCATGGGGAAATGGTGAGTTTCAAATGCGGCTATTGTGGCGCAATTTACGACACAAATAAACACACCTGCAGAAAAATCGTCAGAAGTGGACAGTATTTGGTATAAATTTGAACTGGGATGATCCAAAGATGGTAGATTAATAGCCTGCTTTATGATTTTATATTTTAACCACGTTCTTACTATTTTTTCCTAGAGCTGATGTCTCTAAATACCAGACATGGTTATAACGAGCTCTTGTGAACTACGACTTTACATGGTATACTTCGCGCAACGATAGTTTGTTTTTATGATATTGACTTGCAATAAGTCCAGTCCAGGCTTTGGCTTGAATGTTGATGCACCAAAGAGATACCAGGACTTTTATGATACCTAACTTGAAGTGGTTTAACAATCCCACCCTTATAATTTTTATTGCAAGTCAATGTCATAAAAACAAACAATCGTTGCGCGAAGTTTATCAGATCAGTGCATTCAATGGCGAAGAATGTATAGCCTCAGTCCCAATTCCGAATGTAATTATGAGAAATGAGTAGTCATTTCCGAATGGGTTCAATCGTCTTTACCACACACTCATAAGGCGACAACTCAACGCCCATGCATGTATCCTTAACCGACAGATAACTATTCTCAACTTTGTCAAAAATTGAAAGACTTGCCTTTTCCCTGGAGAGGTTCACTAAGCCTCTGAGCACTGCGACCATTAGTCAATCTGTTGTTGTATATTTCCATCACTTGTTTTATGACGAATGTATGGGAATTGAATTAATACACACCATTTTTGATATGTTGGAAAATACCATACAAATGGAAGGTAGACTTAGGTTAGGTTATGGTTGTTTCAGTTGATCGATTGTAGTTGATCAACAAAAGTTGAATGAAAACTATAGTGACAACATTTGTTTTATTCTAGTTGATCAACTTTAAACTATAGTTTTCATTCAAATTTTGTTGATCAACTACAATAAATCAATTAAACTTGATGCGTGAGAACGCACCGTAAGACTTGCCGTTACTGCAATAAAAATATTTTCTAGCATTGAATCCGAGTTTAGCATTTACAAATTACTTCAATAGTAATAGTAAACTATAAGAACTATGCTGTAAACTTATCTGACATGGTTTACGTACTTACTGAAAATGAAGATATTTATCTATATAAACGGAAAGTTTGAGCTCTAAAGACTACTTACTTGGACTACAATGGATCAATTAAACTTGATTCGTGAGAACGCATCTTACAACTCGCCGTTATAGTATATAACGCCATTAGGCCGATATGTAGCAAATAACAGGCGCGGGTTGAAGTTTGTAAACCGAGGCGAAGCGAAGCGGAGCGGAGCGCAGCCGAGGTTTATATTCAACCAAGCCTGTTATTTGCATATCGGCCGTATGTTGTTCGATACTTTTTGTGATACCTAAATTACAAAAACTGGTCAATTTATCAATATTAAATTTCAAAATTAATAAACTAGTTATCCAGGCGCAATTTGTTACCATATTAACATCAACGGTTCAAATACAAACAAGCAAATCAAAGTGAAATTAGAAAAATAATGTCAGATGTGCAAAGTTCTTCGTTTTGTGGTATCCCCGAAGATGTATTAAATGAAGCAAATGCTGCTACAATCCATTTACTTCCCCCAAAAAGCAGTAGCAGGTATGAGAAAGCATATGAAGACTTTATTGCTCATAAATTTGCGTTGTCATTTAAATAACGTCCACGGCCGTTATTATAACGGCCAAGGCCTTTACGCCTGTCATATCGATCAAGCAGACAGTACTGAAAAATGTCAATAACACAGAGGTATTACAAAAATACATTAAAAATATTTTCTAGAATTGAATCCGAGCATTTAGAAATTACTTCAATAGTAATAGTAAACTAGGAACTATTCTGTAAACTTATCTAAAATGGTTTACGTACGTACTGAAAATGAACATATTTATCCATATAAAAGGAAAGTTTGAGCTCTAAAACTACTTACTTGATAAGAAATGTAATTTGAAGACTCTTTCGCGAAGTGTTAAAATTTATCCTCAAAATATTCAAAAGAATTCAAAAATCGAGAATTCATAAATTAGAATTCAAACAGAAATTAAGTAGATATTCATTCAGATTCGGATTAGAGATCTTGAAACAAGTAATTATTATATTAGGTTACTTGTAATCGACTAATAATTATTAATTATAATTAATTCACATAATTTTGCACCAGAAATTAAGTAGATCATCATTCAGATTCTGATTAGAGATCTTGAATCAAGTAATTATTAATATTTAGTTACTTGTAATGGACTAATAATTATTAATTATAATTAATTCTCATAACTTTCGCCTAATTTACAATTAGGACATAATTTTAAAAAAGTAAACTTCATACATATGCTTAGCCAGTATTCTCGCTTCGCTGTATGTTCTACCCTTTTTTGTAGGTTCTCTTCTATATCTTTATCCCATGTTTTTCTTGAAACGAACAAGAGGAAGATTGTTCCTTTCACGTCTTTTTGTTCTGTTTTCTTCATTCGTGACACTAACCAGTCCGAACCATTTTAGTTGCTAGCACTTGATACTTGTTAGGATAGGTTCCACTCCTATCTCCTCTCTTGCTGCATCTTTTCTGATTTTGTTTTTTCTCATTATCCCCTTCTTCCCAACCCAACTCTGAAGTTTCATGTTTACGTTTCTTCTTTTAAAGCGGTTCCTCACTATTTCCTGGGGATGTCGTTGAAAGCCTTCTCGAGGTTTATGAAAGCCACTGCTATATTTCTGTTGTTGTATATTTCCATTACTTGTTTTATGGCGAATGTATGGGAACTGAATTAATACACATCATTATTGATATGTTGGAAAATACCATACAAATGGGAGGTAGAGTTAGGTGAGGTTAATTTAGGTTATGGTTGTTTTAGCTGATCGATTGAATCTATCACTTGATACTCGTCAGGATAGGTTTCACTCCTAGCTCTTCTCTTGCTGCATCTTTTCTGATTTTGTCTTTTCTCATTATCCCCTTCTTCCCATCCCAACTCTGAAGTTTCATGTTCACGTTTCTTCTTTTGACTGCTATTTTTTTGTTGTTGTATTGTTCCTTTAGTTGCTTTATGGAGATGCATGGGAATACATTTAATTCACACCATTATTGATATGTTGCAAAATACCATAGAAATGGGAGCAATAGTTATGTCATCAGCTTTTGGTTGCTTGTTCTTCAGTATTCAGCATATCTTTATCAAAAGCTGTTTTCTTTAGTGTTCAAATTATCAAATTTATTAATTTTTATAAATCTCTTTAGGCTTAATTTTTTTAAGACAAACAATTCCCCAGCATTCTTTTGCTTTAGCTATAATTGGTCCTCTTATATGGTATATAACTACGGTATATTTATTAAGACAAACAACTCCCCAGCATTCTATTGCTTTAGCTATATTTGGTCCTCTTATATGGTATATAACTACTGTATATTTATTAAGACAAACAACTCCCCAGCATTATTTTGCTTTAGCTATATTTGGTCTTCTTATATGGTATATAACTACCATATTAGCTATGTCTTCTGGTAACTCCTTATTTGTCAACTTGAGGTGAATTACCACTTTGTTGAACCTTTCACATAATTTAGCAAAATTGAGTCCTTAAAAAGCAATGGATGCCACTGCTTTCTGGAAATCTATAGTCTGATTCTAAATCCAGATCTTCAATAAATCTGTAGTCTGTATAGAGAAATATCCTGAGTCCTTTTCCTTTCCTGAATCCGCATTGTGACTCGCCTAGTTGTCTTACAGTCACCTATGTTAGACTTTATTTCAATATGCATGTTATTTGGATAATTCATGTATCATTGCAATGCCTGTGTAATTTGCATATTCCCTTCTGTATCCTTTCTTATAGAGTATTAAAGTATTATCCCTAGCTTCCAATTTTTGTGAGCTATCCTTATTCTGTTTCCCCTCCTTGGTTGATTTACTAGTTTTGTTAGCATTTCTAACCCTTGTATTCCTTAAAATTACACTTACAGTTCTACATACTTGATGATTATAATTACTATCTTAGGTATAATTTCCAGGAAACTGAAAATATAAGAATGAAACATATAACAGGAGTTTGAATACAATTATACTTGTTATTCCTACATTCTTGATCATTTTTTCATTAATTCGATATGTAGCTTCCAATTTTTGGAAGCTATATTTCCTCTGTTTCCTCTCCTTGTTGGATTTACTAGTTTTGTTAGCACTTCCAACCGTTTCATGCCTAAAAATTACTCTTACAGTGCTACACACTTGATGATTATAATTACTATCTTAGGTATAATTTCCAGGAAACTGAAAATATAAAAATGAAACAAGTAACAGGAGTTTGAATACAATTATACCTGTTATTCCTATGTTCTTGATAATTTTTTTCATTAATTGGATGTGTAGCTTCCAATTTTTGGAAGCTATCTTTCCTCTATTTTCTCTCTTTGCTTGATTTACTAGTTTTGTTAGCATTTCCAACCTTTTCATGCCTAAAAGTTACACTTACAGTGCTACTCATTTGATGATTATAATTTATATCTTAGGTATAATTTCCAGGAAACTGAAAATATAAGAATAAGACATGTAACAGGAGTTTGAATACAATTATACCTTTTATTCCTACATTGGTGACATTTTTTTCATTAATTCGATGTGTAGCTTCTAATTTTTGGGAGCTATCTTTTCCTCTGTTTCCTCTCCTTGCTCGATTTACTAGTTTTGTTGACGTTTCCAACCTTTTCATGCCCAAAAGTTACACTTACAGTGCTATACACTTGATGATTATAAATTACTATCTTAAGTATAATTTCTAGGAAACCGAAAATATAAGAATGAAACATGTAACAGGAGTTTGAATACAATTATTACTTTTATTACTATATTCTTGACCATTCCTTTCATTAATTTGATGTGCCCACTGCTCTGCCGTCTTTTAGCCTGTTTATTGCATCTACTACTTCCTTTACTCCTATTTCTAATTGTTCATTGTTCTCTATGGTCTTCATCATTCTCATTTCATATTTTTTATTCTTCCTCTGTTGTTAAGTACGTTGGTTCTATTAGTGCCATTTTTTCTTCAAAATGATGGTTCCATGCGTTTGCGATGCCATCTTCGTCTACATCATAGTATTTTTCTTCTTATCTTTGGATGGTGGATTTTTGGACGTTTGCCCCATTATGGTTTATGCCCATATAAGTAGATCGAGGCGCTTACACCAAACGCTTTGTAGTTAGCCTTTTCGAAGGGATTTCAGAACTTTATCTAGTTTTTAGTTATAAGCTACTTTTTGTTTTCCGAGGCTTCCTACATGTTTTCCCAAAAATCTTCCCAAAATTTGGGCTTGGTTTTCTTCGCTATTTCCCTTACTGTTGTTCGTTGTTTAATTGTATATGTATAAGCCGTTGAAATCCAGAGTGGTGTAACTCTAACTTTTTATATTAATTCAGATAAGTCCAGAAATATGCGAGGATGTTGTTCCTTATATATTTCTGGACATATCTGAATAAATTTAAAAAAAAACTGAGTTACACCACTCTGTTTATATCAGTCGTTTCATGTTTGTTTGTTCTGCTTACTTTGTTAGCATTTTCAACCATTTCATGCCTAAAAATTACAGTTACAGTGCTACACACTTGGTGATTATAATTACTATCTTAGGTATAATTTCCAGGAAACTGAAAATATAAGAATGAAACATGTAACAGGAGTTTGAATACAATTATACCTTTTATTCCTATATTCTTGACCATTTCTTTCATTAATTCGATGTGTAGCTACCAATTTATTGACGCTACATTTTCCTCTGTTTCCTCTCCTTGCTTGATTTACTAGTTTTGTTATTTTTTCCAACCACTTCATGCCTAAAAATTACATATACAGTGCTACACACTTGATGATTATAAAAACTATCTTAGGTATAATTTCCAGGATACTGAAAATATAAGAATGAAACATATAACAGGAGTTTGAATACAATTATACCTTTTATTCCTATATTCTTAACCATTTTTCTCATTAATTCGATGTGTACCTTCCAAGTTTTGGGAACTATCTTTTCCTCGGTTTTTTACTAGTTTTGTTAGCATTTCGAACCCTTTCATGCCTAAAAATTGCACTTACAGTGCTACACACTTGACGATTATAATTACTATCTTAGGTGTAATTTCCAGGAAACTGAAAATATAATAATAAAATGTGTAACATGAGTTTGAATACACTTATATCTTTTGTTCCTATATTCTTCACTATTTCTTTCATTAATTCGATGTGCCCACTGCTCTGCCTCTTTTTAGCCTTTTCACCGCATCTACCACTTCCTTTTTTTCTTATTTCTGTTGTTCATTGTTCTTTTCGGTCTTTATTATTCTCATTTCCTTTTTTATTCTTCCTCTTTTGTTAAGTACGTTTGTTCTATTAGTGTCAATTTTTCTTCAAAATGCTCGTTCCATGCCTTTGCGATGCCATCTTCGTCTACATCGTAGTTTTTTTTCTTTTGATCTTTGGATGGTGGATTTTTGGACGTTTACCCCATTATGGTTTATACCCATATAGGTAGATGGCGAGGCGCTTACCCCAAACGCTTTGTAGTTAGCCTTTTCGAAGGGATTTTAGAACTTTATCTAGCTTTTAGTTATAAGCTAGTTTTTGCTTTTCGAGGCTTTCTCCACCTTTTCCCAAAATTCTTCCCAAAATTTGCGTTTGGTTATCTTCGCCATTTCCTATAGTGTTGTTCGTTGTTTATTTGTATATGTAGCCGTTGAAAACCAGAGGAGTGTAACTCAGCTTTTTATATTAATTCAGATATGTCCAAAAATACCTGTATGCAAGGATGTTGTCCCTTATATATTTCTGGACATATCTAAATAAATTTAAAGAAAAACTAGAATTACACCACTTTGTTTATATCAGTCGTTTCATGTTTTGTTTGTTTGTTCTGCTTCTTATGTATTCTTTCCATTTCTGTTTTTACTAGAACACTTTCTTAACAGAAAAATGCACATTCATAATATGCGATTTATAGTTCTGGTTTGTGAAAATTCAAATTGCTATATCCTGCGAGTGCATAATTTCAACATTTTTAAATATTTCCATAGTGTTCTAGTGAAGAATTATTTGAAATACTTCCATAAGTGTTCCAGTGAAGAATTATTTTTATTTTCTTGAAGTTTTTCAATCTCTGCATCAACTCTGGTGTTGTATTTTCATGCATTTCCGACTTTATTTCATTGGTATGTTTTCATTATTTACTTGGATTTATCTTTAGATTATCTTTCATAGGTGGACTCCTTATAACTTCCTGCTGTGTCATTATTTTAGTCCTCAATTATACCCAGTTGTACGATCGCGGATCATCCTTGATCGTGGTTCAGTTTCTAAGGCCCAGTTGTACGATCGTGGATCATCCTTGATCGTGGTTCAGTTTCTAAGGATACCATTGTATTAACAATTGTATCCTAGGTAACTGAACCATGGTCAAGGATGATCCACGATCATACAACTGGGCCTAAGGATCCCATTGTATTAACAACTGTATCCTAGGTAACTAAACCGTGGTCAAGGATAATCTACGATCGTACAACTGGGTCTAAGGCCCATCTGTACAATCTCTGACCATGGTTCAGTTGCTTAGGATACAATTATTGACACAATGGTATCCATAGAAACTGAACCATGATCAAAGATAATCCACGGTAGTAAAACTGAGCCTAAATGATGCTCTGATTACATTTCTGGTGCTCTTTTCGTAAATTTCTGTTTATGTATTATTATGTAGGCTATTATTGTTCTTCCATATTAGGAGCATTACTATCACTATTGTAATATTTGTTTGTCTGTCCATTTCTATGTCTACCATTATTTTTTTTTCCGAGACTCGTCCAATTGATTATGTATTCTCCTTTTTTTTATTATACATCTTACTAATTTTTTGCTTGATATTAATTTTCTATCCCTCTGTAGCTATTTATGTGGCATTTTTTCGCCATTTCATTTCTTTTGAGTTTCAGTTATGCCCAGAATACCCAGTTCAACCGATTAGAATTCCGCCTCTAACTCTCTGTGTAACGATTTGCTTTCCTGTCTTTTTGTTCTCTGTTTGCTTGTTCTTTGCCAATTGCTTGTGCCGCCTCAATTCCATTTCACCTTTCATTTAATTTTAGTTTCTTCTATGCATAGAATACCCAGTCCCACCAATTCGAATTCCTCCTATTTTTAACACTTTTTCTTTACTAGATTTTTCAGATTCTTTCGTTTATTTTTCTTGTTTTAGTATTTTTGTGCAACGATTTCAATTCAACAGTTCAACGATTTTGTGCAACGAAGTCGTGTCCATTAGGTTAGCCCTCGGGTACGATACAAGTGGTGAGCGGCAACGAATATTAATGTCCAGAAGCTGCGGTGAGCGGCAAGCGTCAAGCGTCAAGTTTTCCCAGCACGCTACATCCAAATGGTGAACAAAACGTTTGTTTTGTCGCACTGCCACTCGCCGCAGCCTCTCACCGCTCGTATCCTAGCTGAGGTCTTACCCTGTTCTTCGCTACCTTCTGTTTATTCTTCGGTGAACTTTTCATTTGCTAAAATCTTCTATTTTGCATAAGTATCATTCTCCAATGCTTATTTGCTGCTTACTTCGCCTAACTTCTTCGTTATTCTTATTTTTTTAACTTCTTAACTTCTTCTTTCTCATCTTAACTTCTTCCTTTTTGCGAGCAGCGATCAGCTGCTGTTTTTAAAATTTCCACTTCTCCTCTTTCGCTCTCATTTTCTGCTTCAGTTCTCCTACCTCTTCTTGAAGTTTTTTGGATTTTTTCGCCATTTCCTTCTTCATTATTTCCTTCATCATGCCTCTGAGATCCTCCGTTTTCACCTCTTCTTCTTTTCTACTTGCTTTTGGCTTTCTATGTATGCCAAATTATGTTTTTATGAATGCAGTAAAATTAACTACAATCTGATAATATTATTTTGATTTGATACAAGAATAGTCTAATACTAAAAATTGATAGCACTGAGTAAGGCACGTATATTATTATTATCGATTAGTATCTCCCATTGTATGTTCATATTTCGTGTTTAACTTAGAGACATATAATTTGCTAAGGTTTCTTTTGTATGTCTTTACTATTCTGCTCTCTTTTTGTAGGTATTAAAACATTTCGTATTGTAGGTATTCAAATATATATCACCTGTTGTCTTCATTATTTCCAGTTCTCCTCTTTCGCTTTCATTTTCTGCTTCAGTTCTCCTATCTCTTCTTTAAGTTTGTTGGAGTTTTTCGCCATTTCCTCTTTCATCATTTCCTTCATCATATCTTTGAGATCCTCCATTTTTACCTTTTCTTCTTCTTCTTCTTCTTCATCTTCTTCTCCACTTGCTTTTGGCTTTCAATGCATATCAAATACGTTTTTATTAATGCAGTTAAATTAACAAATATATGAAAATATTATTTTGAATTGGTACACGAGCAGTCTAATACTAAAAAGTGATATCACTGAGCAAGGCGTGTTTATTTTTACTATCGAACTTTTTTATAACTTTGTCTTAACCATTTCATTTTTTCTCAATTTTTCTTGTTATCTTCTTTTCTTTTAATTAAATTTCGTATTAAATTAGTCAATTTAATTGAATTTTTTCTTAACTTCATGGTTAACTTCTTGGTTTCTTGGCCTTGGTTTTATTTTAGCTAGGTTATTTTCACGTTTCGTGAAGTCTTCACTACTTCCACTTGCATCTTCAATTTGTTATCTTGAAACTGTTCTACTCCGCTTATAGTGTTATTCCTATGTATACAATTTTGTGTTATCTTTTGAATGTCTTTACTCTTCTGGTCTCTTTTTGTAGGTATTCAATTAGTTGGATCAGCTGCTGTCTTTATTGTTTCCACTTCTCCTCTTTCGCTCTCATCTTCTGCTTAAGTTCTCCTATCTCTTCTTTAAGTTTGTTTTAAGTTTTTCGCCATTTCCTCTTTCATCATTTTCTTCATCATATCTTTGAGATCCTTAATTTTTACCTCTTCTTCTTTTTCTTCTTCTTCTCCACTTGCATTTGGCTTTCTATGAATACCAAATTATGTTTTTATTAATGCAGTTAAATTAACTAATATAGGAAGATATTATTTTGATTTGGTACAAAAACAGTCTAATACTAAAAGGTGGTAGCACTGAGTAAGGCTTGTATATTATTACTATCGATTACTATTTCCATTGTACGTTCATTTTCCGTGTTTAACTTAGAGACTTATAATTTGCCAAGGTGATAGTGTAAAAACTAACTGCGCTGCAAAAATTACTTTGTTGTTGTGTCGGGAAAATCCCAACTTATGCTTTGATGTTCAATAAATACACGTTGTTGGGTGAAAAGTTGTATAATTGTATGCACCAGCAGAAGATGGTTAATAGAGGTGTTGGTGCTAACTAAACTTAAACTATAAATGTGGATTTGATTCTGCATAGACGGAAGTGCGCAAAATTTAATATCAACTAATATAATATACTAAAACGACGAATGCCACCAGATGTGGCCACCTGTGGTGCAAATTCCGACTGTAAACTAATTAATAAGACTCCCACGTAACGTTTAAATTTATTGCTTTTGGTAAATCTGCCCATTAATTAAAGTCGAGTGAAAATATTAGGTAAGTGGAATTTCCGTGTAAAAAATATCCTTCATCAATGAATTAAGTTTCAAGAGGCGACAGATAAATCTCCAAAAACCTGATCTTGAAAAGCTATAAATCGTGTATTGTCCTCAAACGGCTAGCAACACGGTTATATTAATCAATAATTTAATTGAGTAGTAAGGTATCAATTAATGTAATTATCACTGACACGTATGCATTTGATTTAAGATCATGATGGATGGCATGCGTATTTTGGGCGGACTTGGCTAATCTACAAACACGTAATTAGACAAATTGTGGCGACACCTTTTTGTAGCCCAGCACAGGTATCAATGATTAATTCATTAATTATTCACATATTTATAGGTTAATGAATTAGTGTTTGTTGCTACGTTTTCATAACCCGATGAATGCAGATACTGTAAAACGATGTAAAATTCAATGAATGATAGATATTATTTAGAGAATCCTGCAAAATCCGTTACTATTAAATCACGTAAATGCATGTAAATCAACGACGGATAGATATTATTTACAGAATCCAGCAAAGTTCAATGAAAAAAGAAAAACTGGAAATACCATTATTGACGTATATTGTTTGCGATTACGTGATTCTTCTAATTTTATACTAGCTAGACGATTAGTGTGTTGGTTCATTAATGAGTAATTATTACTACGCTTCCACATATTCTTCGACGATCCACAAGCAAAGATAAAGTGGCTACATTAAGCATGTCCATATTGTCCAATATACCGAGTGATCCATTGAGGGCGAAACTGTAATTTAGGTTGGTAACTTGAAGAAATCGGTAGTTTTGCCTGTCAAAAATAGTGAAAAGTTATGTAGATGATGATTATGTTTATTCTGGCCCTATCAGTAAGAGACCGAATTATGCCGGATGGCCCATTTAAGTGAAGACTTCGAAATATCTCGAAAAATAAGCATCGTACGAAAAAAGATTCCAGATTAAAGTTGATATAATTGAGGGGGCCCATTAACTCGCAGTAACATTTTACTACCCCCACCACCCTTTTTGAGGGGGATGGGGGCAACTCTGAAATTATTGCAGATTCGGATTCTACGAACAACTATGCAAAATCTTTCGCTGCAATCTGCAAAAATTAGTTATGTTCGTTTTTCAGGGGAAATCCCCGTATTTTATTACAAAATGATGCAACAATGAAAACAAGATTTATACCATCGTGATTTTCGAAAGGGTTGTCGGATTATCTAAGTTTTGATATGCTTCTGATTTATTTTCGTTTTGTTATGTTGTGTGTTTCATATGTGAGTCCATGAGTTGAGAGCACGTCGTGGACATTTAAATGCTATTACAATCCGTTCTATAAAGAACATATTTAACTTTCTTAACTTATTATCCTCTTAACTTATCTCCTAAACAATATTTCTATACAGTTTTGGATATTTAATCAACTCTGAATTTGTTTTGTAAATTCAGTTTTGGACTATCTCCTAAACAATATTTCTATTCAGTTTTGGAAAATCAATAAATAATCTCTGAATTTCTTTTATAAATACAGTTTTAAACTATGTTTAGCTTTTTGATTAAATGTTGTTCAAATATCAATGATACAAAACTTATGAAACGCACAACATAACAGAATGAAAATAAATCAAAATCATATCAATACTTCGATAATCCGACAACCCATTCTACAATATTATAAATATATCACCCACAATTTTCCAAATAGTAAAACAAAAATTTGAAAACCATAATCAGTAGACGCACTTTAAGAATTTCTTGGTAAACTTCCTTTTTTTTAAATATTTTCATATACAAGCTTTGACAATTTTTGAAACATTTAAAAAGTAATTTAAAAACTACTATTTAAAAGTAAATAGTTAAAAGTATGGGCAATTTTGCATGTGCTGGTAATTTCGCAGAAATTCGTTGATACTTGAAACAAACTCCTAACTTTTGTTTTGTAATCACCAGTACTATTTGAACATTAAAGAAATTCAAACATGAAAGTAACATATAGATGCCATCTCGTGGTGAAAGCAATTACAACTGATACCTCCACAAACATTCAAATCAAATAAAAAAGGACATTTCCTGGTATGTCTTGAGAATAAAAAAAAAAGCTTTGTGAATGTTTTTGTATAATTCTAATAAAATAATTGGACAATGGGCCGAACGACGAAAAATCATACATATATCATATATCTATCTATCTATCATCAATAATATATTATTATTATATGTGTTAAGTATGCTGTGGATGTGTACCTGTTTATGGAATAAATGTACATACTACAACTACTAATTGGACAATTTAAAAAAAAATAGTAGAAATATCTTATGTATGCTTGAAATATTTCCTGGGAATGATCTTGATATTTTTTGAGTAATTCCCAAAAAGTGCGATTTTGTCATAAATTCGTTGACATCATTGTGTCATAAATTTATAATAAATTCATCTGCAATATTTCTGAAATTCGTGTAAACAATTTTACAGGAATTCCAAACAAAATATTTATTTTGTTTGAAACATTGTGTTTTTTTAAAGTTCGTCGAATAATAATAATAAAAAAAATTAGTATTTACCTTAAGAGTAATTGAAACATGCAGAGGTGAAGGTCTTGATATTTTCTTAATATTATTCTTAATGTACACTCGTGCTCACATAAATCGAGTACAAAAATTTTGACATTGCCATATAAAATTGCTATTGTAACCTAATTTCGTGTGCTAGATTTATGTGAGCATGACTGTACAGTACACGTCTTATCTATTTTTGAGAAAAAAAAACAGGCTAATATGTCGGCAATTTATAAAATTCTTGTAGTCTTTTTTCAAAAATACGTGTCGATAACTATTCATGAATTCGCAAATAAAATATAAACATAGCAGTACTAGCAGTACCTTCAGAATTTGTACACGTCTTGGTAAATTTGGAATATTTTGAAAAATTAATTGCATGTTTACTTTTTCAGATATTAGACAGTGTCAATTGTTCAGAATTTTGAGTACAACTTAAATAAGTTTTTGTTTACTATCACCGGTAATGCCTAAAATCTATAATACCTATCTTATGATTTATTTTTTAATTTCCAGGTAAATGTTCCAATATTTTAAACATGTTCCCACTGAAAATGTTTTATTGGAACACAAAATACAGATTTCAAATTTCAGTAACACAATTTTCTAAATAACAGTGCTTCGAAAATTGTGTTCCTGAAAATTCTTTCATTAGAAAAGTGAAGACTTTTGTAACATTTGTGTGAGTTACAGATAAAAACGTTAATCGAATTAGAAAGGTTGAAAGTTATAAGAATGGGTATTAGTACTTTTTTTGTTATATAGCGTGATCAGATAATACGTAGCAAATGGACACTTACAAAAAATAATCTTTTTTTTTTCAGTTTTCAAATAATGCTATATTCATTTGAGATAATGCAGGACTTTTTTGCCTAACAACAACATTTTCCTCTAAAATGCATACCAAAAAAGTTGTCCATTTGTTACCCATTATTCTGATCACGCTGCTGTATTTTGATATAATTTAAATTTAAATGTTAACCATTTTCACTATAACTAAACCTAAATATAAATGAATATTAAAGAAATATATTAAATGAAAAATAATATGTTGGCAAAATTTTCTGAATTTTCGTCATTTTTCTATCTGATTAGTTATAAGTTTTGAAAATGTAGCAGTAAATATCTTTATTTTGGATGAATTTATTTACATGTGGTTACATAATAAGATTAGATAAGATAGATTAATTTTTTATGAAATTTTTTCAAATTTCAAATTTCAGGAACACAATTTTCTAAATAACAATACTTCGAAAATTGTGTTCCTGAAAATTCTTTCATTATAAAAGACTTTTGTAATGTTTTTGCTAGTTAATGATAAAAACGTCAATAGAAGGGTTAGAAAGGTTGAAAGTTAAAAGAAATGGCATTAGTACTTTTTTTGTTATACAGCGTGATCAGAATAATGGGTAACAAATGGACACGCAAAAAAAATCAACTTTTAATTTTTAATATTTGCAGTTTTCAAATAATGCTATTATTAATTTGAGATAATGCAGGACTTTTTTGCCTTACAACTTTTTCCTCTAAAATGCATAGAAAAAAAAGATGCCTATTTGTTAGTCGTTATTCTGATTACGCTGTATTTTGATCAATTTAAATTTAAATGTAAACCATATTCACTATTACTGAATCTAAATCTAAATGAATATTAAAAAATATATATTAAATGAAAAATAAAATGTTTCTAAAATGTTCTAAATTGTCGTCATTTTTCTATGTGATTAGTTACAGTGAAGTGTTTATAAACACAATTTTGAAAGTGTAGCAGTAAATATTTTTAGTTTTTGATGAATTTTGTTACATGTGGTTACATAAAAGATTTAATTTTTCACGAATTTTAATCATAATTTACAGACAAGAGACAGGTACACTGTCAATTTGTTGTACATATTTTACAAACTTATATTGCATGTTTATAATTTTGATAATTAGTATTTTATGGATTTTAGTTGATTTTATGTTTTTATAAACAACATTTTGGAAGTGTAGCAGTACATATCTTTTTTATGATGAATTTAATTACATGAGGTTACATAATAAGATTCGATAAAATAGATTTAATTTTTCTAGAATTGTAATGATAATTTACACACTAGAGACATGTACACTTCTCGTCAATTTGTTATACATATTTTACAAACTTATATTGAATGTTTCTAATTTTGATAGTGAGTATTTTATGGATTTTGGTCGATTTTATGTTTTATTGAATATTCTGGTAATGCACAGGTGTCGTCAGAATTATGCAAAACTTGATATTTTGAGAAACTGTGATTACTTTTGTGAGCGTTTTGGTTCAAGCATTTTTGACGATGTTATATTCAGCTATTGTTTGGATATTAGAAGTTAATTGAATAAACAATGAAACTTTATTGAAGTATCACGTATAAATGTACACAGACGCCCAGTTCTGATATTTCGTACAATTTTATGTAGATTTTGCCATTTTTAATCGAAACTAATAATTAAAAATGGAATTATTATTATTATTTTTTTTGTTTTGAAAAAGTGTCCATTTGTTCCCTAGTATTCTGATCACGCTGTATAAAAAAAGTACGAATACCCTTTCTTTTAACTTTCAACCTTTCTAACCTTTCGATTGACGTTTTTATCTTTAACTCACACAAACATTACAAAAGTCTTCACTTTTATAATGAAAGAATTTTCAGGAACACAATTTTCGAAGTACAGTTATTTCGAAAATTGTGTTCCTGAAATTTGAAATCTGCATTTTGTATTGCAA
Source organism: Othius punctulatus (assembly GCA_951805005.1). Taxonomy (NCBI): domain Eukaryota; kingdom Metazoa; phylum Arthropoda; class Insecta; order Coleoptera; family Staphylinidae; genus Othius; species Othius punctulatus. Next base: position 103,287,237 of record OX638139.1, on the reverse strand, counting down.
TAAACATTTTCAGTAGAAACATTTAAATTTAAATTAAATTAAAATTAAACACTTTAAATTATTGGAACATTTACCAGGAAATTTTCAAAAAAATCATAAGACAGACATTAGAGATTTTAGGCATTACCGGTAATAGTAAAAAAAAAAAGTTGTCACAAAATTCTAAACAATTGACACTGATGTCTGAAAACGTAAACACGCAATTACTTTTAAATATAATTCAAAATTTATCAAGAGTTGTACAAATTCTGAAGGTCATTGATATCTATATTTTATTTATGAATTCTTAAATTGTTATCGACACGTATTTTTGAGAGAAAAACGACAAGAATTTGATACATTGCCGACATATTAGCCAGGGATTTTTTTCAAAAATAGACAAGACGTGTATTGTACATTTAGAATAATATTTAGAAATTAGATATAATTTGTTGAACCTTAAACGATATTTCTATTAAGTTGGAATTTTATGCATACTTTCGCGGTTTTTCTATATAGATTGATATAGATATAGATTCTAGATATAGATTCTAATAGATTGTAACCCCCTTTTTCTTCACTCTCCAATACACCACATTTTGTTGCTGTTGTTTTACGTTCTACACCGACAAATACCACCTTGGCCCTTGTCAGCTGTGTGAAGACGACGTGAATAGTCCCTCGACCTTATCTAGATGGAGGTGCGGCTCCACGTAATTTATTTACAAAATACTTTGCAGTAATGCACTTCACTCTCCAATACTGCACATTTTGTTGCTGTTGTTCTACGTTCTACCCTTGTAAATACCACCTTGGTGCTGGCCAGCTATGTGGAGACGGCGTCAACAGTCCCTTGACCTTATCTAGATGGGGGTGCGGCTCCACGTAATTTATTTACAAATATTTTGCATTAACGCAATTTACGTTTTTTTTCTTCTTATGACTGAAGATATACAGTCATGCTCACATAAATCTAGTAGAAAAAATTTGACTTTTCTATATAAAATAGCTATTGTAACCTAATTTCTTTTACTAGATTAATGTGAGCATGACTGTCGAAACTAATCGAAACTTATAGTCTACATCTAAAAGACTATTAATCAGATTTTTCCTGGAAACTATTGGGGACGGTATGTACTAAGTTTTAGATTATAATTCGTAAATCGTTTCCTCTGAAATAGGTTATGGCTATCGGCTATTAGACTTTCGGTTGTCTCCAACATATGGGCCTCGTGAAAATTGTTGAGTGATGTAAGTCCATTTCTTTAAATTCAGATAAGTCCAGAAATGGATTCAGGGACATGTCCCTTGTATATTTATGGACTTCTTTGAATTTGATTTAATCTATGGCTATCGGCTTTTGGACTTTCGGTTGTCTCCAACATATGAGCCCTTCAACATCGTTGAGTGATGTAAGTCCATTTCTTTAAATCCAGATAAGGCCAGAAATGGATTCAGGGACATGTCCCTTGTATAATTCTGGAGTTCTTTGAATTTCAAAGAAATGGACTTCCTCCACTCTGGTTTTCTACAGAAAATATAACAAAATGCCGAAGGCATATAATGTTAAGGTTAGGTTATGTTAACAATAACCAGATTCTGCCATATATTTTATGACAAAATTGTATTCATATGACCTACTTGAGATTTGCGCATACCTAATGTCAAGGTTAGGTTAGGTTAACAATATCAAGATTCTGCCATATATTTTATGACAAAATTGACCTTTGTCAGGGTACAATGAACTCATATTACTACAGGCAGAACGTTATATGCGAGGTATGGCTAGGATAGGTTATACGTTTCATATGACCTATTTGAGGATTGTGCGTACCTAATGTTAAGGTTAGGTTTGGTTAACAACATCCAGATTCTGCCATATATTTAATGACAAAATTGACCTTTGTCAGGGTACAATCAACACTTATTACTATAGACAGAACGTCATATGCGAGGTATGGCTAGGCTAGGTTATACGTTTCATATGACCTATTTGAGGATTGCGCGAACTTCATGTTAAGGTTAGGTTGGGTTAACAATATCCAGACTCTGCCATATGTGTTATGACAAAATTGACCTTTGTCAGGCTACAATCAACTCATATTACTACAGGCAGCACGTTATATGCGAGGTATGGCTAGGATAGGTTAGGTTAGGTTAGGTATACGTTGTTAGGCATACGTCATACGTTGAAGCAGTAGCTTATGAATTTAAATATTTTTATGCAATTTGTGGAAGTAGATAAGGCACTGAGTGTAAGGTGTTGAGTAATTAAAAAACTTATTTTAATGAACCAGTTTTGGCCGGTGTGGAGTTCGTCTTCAGCATCTCAGAGTAGTTCATTAAAACCTGTTTCTTAATTACTAAACAGCTTTGTGTGCTTCATCTACTTCCTCAAAGTCTTAACTCAGGATGGATCCACATACATATCAAAGTTTATGCAAGACCGGTCTAAAATGATTATTTAATGGGCTAAAGGCGTTTGAAGGCGTAATTATCACATAATATTACATTATGGCCCTGGGCGTATAAAGTACATTATAGCTCGTCTGGTACTTAAACCTTTTTGAAACTTTGTTAGTGACAAACGATGACATTGGGAACTGTCAAAATTTATAAAAATGAACTATACACTTGTATGGGTCCTTTTCGTGTTACAGCCGTCGGGTACGGCTTTAATTGTCGCCGTGGCCCATAATCACCTTATTATGTTCTTTTTTTTGTGGGGTCTTGGAGTCCCGCCTCCAAGCCATTGGGCTTGGCTGCGAGCTCCCAACCCTGGCATAAGGTACGAGCCTACAGCCAGTTCAATGATTTTTTATTTCAATTTAGTTCAATGATTTTATGCCCTTGATTCATAAATAAGTGTTATGATCATTAAGATATTGTCATCAGTACACGCAATTCGTTAATTTTACTTTCACGAGTGAATTATCTGACTCACCAGTGGCCAAGTCGCAATCGGAAGTGGTTCAATCAATCCAAGACCTGTTCCAACGAACCAATCGCGATATCTTATTTTCAATCAGGCCGATGCCCGCTAATTAGTAAGCAATGTCATTTGCCTGTAAACACCAACGTGAGACGAACCTTGAAAGTATAAGATTTATGCAATAACGTCTTAAAAATTGTACGAAATTCACGTTAGGTTTCACATCTAACCGGAAGTGATTGGATCTAGGTTAGTGATTTATGATTACCTTAAAAGATTAGTTCCGGTCACCATAAATCCCGCCTAGTCAAATAGCGAAGTTATTGATTTTAAATGCTGAAATATCCTGATTGCCTGCAGCAGTTTCCTGATTTGCGTCGTTATTTATGGTAATATTGCAGCCGTGTGTCGTCAGCATTGAGGTAGTCTGCGTCGAGTGAGATGATTCTGTTAGTGATATTACTAATCACGGAGATGCATTAACAATTCATATTGAATGCATGCCATTGCCTCTAGCAATGCACAGGCGAGATAATTATCTGTGTGTTTCATGCAGGTAATCGTTAATTACACTGGTCTATAAATAAAAATTAAAAAATTGATTGGAAAAGAGGAAGATGTTTTACAATTAATTTGGGTAATTCAAATTTACAACCAGATTTGCGCTATCAGGTCTAGTTTTTTTTATGACGCATGGATGGCGCTACTGTAAGTAGTTTGATGGAAACCCACATTTATTCTCTATCTTCATAATAATAGTGCTTAAATATGTCAAGTAGATCATGTGTTACTAATTCAAGCTATTTCTGCTTTGGTTGTGGTAAATATATGGTTGCAAAAAAGGATTCGCAATCACAGAACCGTTAAAATATGCATGTTTACATTACTTTGGTTTTGCTGTCAGAAATTTAGACAAAACGTGGACACCGATTGTTTTGCAATAGTTGCAGAGCTATTTTATGCAAGTGGTCGAGTGGCAAGAGGAAATGTTTCGACTTTTCAGTTCCAGTAATATGGAGTGAGCAAAGTAATCACCAAACCGATTGTTATTTTTGTTTATCAAAAGTTGTTGGGATTAATATGAAAAATCGAACAAGTGTGCAATACGCAAATGTTCTATCTGTTTCAAAACCAGTTCAACGTTTACCAAATGATCCATTGCCAGTCGTTCCGGGTACTACAAGCAGTGATTCGGAATCATCTTTCAATGACATTGTTCCCAGCAGTGATAGTTTGTATGAGTCCAATGAATGCCATTTAGTGACTCAAGCTGAACTTAATGATCTAGTTCGTGATTTACACTTATTAAAGTAAGAAGCAGTATTATTGGCTTCACGTATGCAACAATGGAAACATCTTGCAGTTGGGACAAAAGTAACAGTTTATAGAGAAAGAAGCTTGGAATTGGCTGCATATTTTGAGAAGAAAAACACTATTCTCTACTGTAACGACATTTAAGGTTTATTTAAAAAAATGAACCAATTATATGAAAAAAAAAAATGAATGCAGATTATTCATTGACGGCTCAAGTACTGTTTAAAGCAGCGTTTTCCAACCTGTGGGGCGCGCAGACACTTCAGGGGGGGCGCGCAGATTTTACCTAAATTTTATTTTTTGTTGCAAGCGAACGCATGATTTTTATTTACTATTCGAGATTCCGTACAATCTCAGAGCTCGACATCATAAGCTTGCACGGTTGCACAAGAAAACTAATTTATGTGAATCGTGCGTGGGTTTATTCGGTGTTCAGGCCGACTTTTAAGGGTTGTTTCTATCTAGATGCGGCAACTAATTAAGGCAAGACGATGCAAAAAACACAATGCTCGACGGACCGACTGAAGCGCTCTAGTAGTGACTCAAAACTGCAAAGAGGTGCACGTTCAATGCAAATCAAACCGTTTCAGTAGTAACCATTCAAATCTGTGATTCAAATTCGAACACACACACACAATTTGAACGAAAGGTGCATTTTTAAACATTATCATTTATTCATTTATCAATTTTTAAATAATATCACCTCTAGATGAATACATTTTTAACTGGGACAAAAAGAAAAATTAATGACACTGAGGAAGCCGGGATCAGCAAAGATCATGAAACCAGAAAATACGATCCACTCTATTTATAATTGGGATTTACATTTAAAGATATGCATGGCCAACAGAGACCTATGTATTTGCTCTGTACGAAAATTCTAGGCGCAGATAGCATGAAACCAAATAAATTAAATGCGAGCACGTGGGGAAGCGTGGGGAAGAGTTTTTTCAGCGAAAACTTAATCAATTAAATAAACAACAAAAAACTTTTCAAGAAACAGCGCCAGTTACATCAAAAGCATTGATTGCTTCATATAACGTTTCTTACAGAATTGCTGAATGTAAAAAAGCCCATTCCATTGGAGAGACATTGATCCTACCAGCGGCGATTGATATGGTAGCTGTGATGTTTGGTGATTCGTATGCTGATCAACTTCGAATGATTCCGCTTGCAGATAATACAGTGGGAAGAAGAATTGGTGATATATCCGAGGATATTTGCAATCAATTGCTAAACAAAATAAAATTATCTCTTTTCGCTTTGCAAGTGGATGAAGCCACGGATGTAGTTAGGGATGCACATTTGCTTGCTTATGTCAGATATGTTGAAGAAACGGAAATAAGAGAAGATATGTTATTCTGCAAGCCAATCGTCGGCAAGGCTACAGCAACAGAAGTGTCCCAAATGATTGACACTTTTTTTTGAAGACAATGAGATCCTCTGGAAAAATTGTATTGACTGTGCACAGATGGAGCTCCATCTATGTCAGGAAAAAACGCTGGTCTACAGGCACTTGTTCGAAATGTAGCTCCTCGTGCAATATGGACACATTGTATGCTTCACCGACAATCACTGGTTTCTAAAAATATGAGTGTTGATCTTCAAAATATTTTTGACGTAATTACAAGAGCGGTAAATTTCATTAAAAACAGTCCATTAAATGGCAGGCTTTTCTCAAAATTATGCAATGATATGGGTGCAGAACATAGAACACTTCTTTATTACTGCGAGGCTCCTTGGCTTTCTCGATCCAAGGTGCTTCAAAGAGTATTTGAGCTAAAAGACGAAATAGCCATGTTTTTAAACTTATTTTATGACTTAGAATCCCGTACAAAATTTGCATATCAAGTAGATATTTTTGATAAACTTGCAACATTAAATAAAGGTATGCAAGGTCCGCATGTTGATGCCCTGATACAAAAGGACAAAATTACTGCTTTCATTAAAAAATTGGAATTGTGGGCAGTAAACGTAGAAAATAATAACTGACGAGATGTTTGTTAATTTAAAAATTACATGTCCTGCTAATAAAATTGAAAGCATCAAAAATCTCATCCTGAGCCTGAGCAAAATGCTTCAAAAACAATTCAAATTTTACTTTAATGATCTTGATATGTCAAAATATGAATGGATACGAAATCCTTTTATTATTAAAAAAATGAATTTACTGGATCTTTCAGGCACAGAGCAAGAAGTGCTCATTGATTTGTCATGCGACGGCGCTTTCAAAAATATTTTTGAAGAAGAGAATAAAGAGAAAGAAAAAGAGAAGTCCAAAAAGATTATTATGCATTAACGGAGAAAGCTTTGGAAATTTTATTGCCGTTTGTTACCTCTTATTTATGCGAGACAGGCTTTTCAGCAGTAGCGGTTTTGAAATCAAAATATCGCGCTGAGCTAATAATAGAAAAATAAATAAGAGTAGCAATATCGACATTAATGCCACGGTTTGATGAACTTTGTGACAAGAAGCAAGCTCAGCCATGACATTAAAAATGAAATGTAATATTTTTTTAAATTAAAAGTGTATTTTATATAAATCATTATTTTTGTTCTGTATTTTCTTTTAAAATTGATTTAATAATGAACGTTGATACAGTTCTTGTGCAAATAATGTAGTAAAATATGTGTGGGCTGTGGTGGTTGGATGAGCGGGGTGAGGGGGGGGGGGGGGGGGGGGGGGGGGGGGGGCGCAAAACAAATATATCAAAAAAGGGGGGCGAAGGTTGAAAAAGGTTGGAAACCACTGGTTTAAAGGTTCTTCTTTTACACAGCGGGAATAAAAAACCATCCGTTCCAATTGCTCATGCCGTTAATACTAAGGAAAATTACGAATAAATGACTCAAATTTTAACTTTACTCAAATACGAAGATCATAAATAGAAGATATGTGGTGATTTAAAGGTATGTGATTGAATGTTGTATGTATATCGTGTATTCCAAGTTTTTTTTAAATCAAATTAATTTAGGTAATTAGTTTGTTAACTGGCATTCAAGGAGGTTTCACAAAATTTTGTGGTTTCCTTTGTTTATGGGATAGTCGAGGTACAAGTCATCATTACTCCAGAACAGATTGTCCACAAAGAACAAAGTATTCTCCTGGAAAGCAAAACATTTCAAATAATCCATTAATTGATCCTAATGACGTTCTACTTCCACCACTGCATGTAAAACTAGGTCTTTTCAAAAACTTTGTCAAGGCTCTGAATAAAGATGGTGCTGCCTTTAAACATTTGTTAGCAGTTTTTCGTACAATATCATATGCTAAAGTTAAAGAAGGCATATTTGTTGGTCCTTAGATCAGGAAGTTATTGAATGATGATTATTTTTCACAATGTTTATCATAGAAAGAATATGCAGCCTGGAAATTTTTCAAAAGCATCGTAGATGGTTTCCGTGGCAACAAGAAAAGTGATAACTATAGACAAATTGTAACTGAATTATTGAAAAATTATTGTGAATTAGGTGCACGGATGTCACTTAAGATGAATTTTTTGCATTCACATTTGAACTTTTTTGCACAAAACCTGGGTGCGGTGAGTGATGAACAGAGAGAACGTGCTCATCAAGATTTAATGAAAATTCAAAGAAATTAACAAGGATTTTGGGATAAAAGTATGCTGGGAGATTATTGCTGGACTGTAATACGTGAAACTGACCCAGATAAATACAAACGATGTTCAGACATTGTCATTTACTTTTTTAAATTTCATTTATTTTTGAATAAATTAACGATTTTTTATTAAAAATATACGCAAACAATGATATTTTATATCTCGCAAACCTGACCTGATAGAAAACAAAACGCAGTCACAGATTCGAATTGAGCGCACCTAATTACCTTAAAAACACTATTTGGTTGCGCCAGTCCAAAACCTTGTATACCAGTGTTATTATTGAATCAAGAATTCACACAATTCAATGACGATCATGAAGAATAAAGTTTAAACAATAATTACGTAAGGCATCTAATGAACTATTTCTTTGGTGTTCAGTACATGCAAAATTCTCGGGGAAATTTGCCAAATTAGACATCCAAATATGGTACTCCACATTTTGAATTGCAATTTTTTTCTATTTCATGGTGATAATAATTAAAGTATAACTGATCATGGCCGAACTTTTTATGCATACCTCAACTACATAATTTACATAATTTCAATTTAAAAATCATATTTGTGCAAGCACTTGACACACAAACATAGATAAGCCAATTGACAATTTTGCAGCGGAAAAAATAGAAAGTGTTTACTAAACACCAATAACACGCAATAAATGCGCAAACAATCCAAAGCCAAGTCGCCGATTTACTTCGACGAAATTTGGACAGCATTTACACAATACAACAATACAGAATATGTGAGGTATCAATTGCACAACGTCTGCATCCTGTGTGCTAATTTTATTTAAAGACTCCAGTGTAACCTAAATTGGTATTGAAAACACCTACTCACGAATTGTCTGCAGCATCTTTTCCGAGACGGCCAAGTGCCCCAGTTGCCCTTCAAAACTTTCGCGAAGATATCACTCCACTTGAAAATCGATACGCCAATGACATTGCGAAAGTGTGGCCACGATTACTCTCTCGTAAAACTCCCATGCAATCTGAGGCGGATTTTTTTCCAATTTGATAATGAGAAGGGCAAATGTTGCACGTGTCTCGCGCACAGAAATGTTAATTACGGACGTAAAGTGTGCCGCAGAGAAGATCAAAGTAATTACTGTTAGTCGAAACGGCTCTATGAAGCAATGCTAAATTGAAGATTTCTTAAAATAAATTGATGACTACGAGTATGTAATTACTCATATAATATTTTCAGTGATTTTTTCGCTGCGATATTTACCACATACATTCAATAATACTAAGAGTAATAACAATTATTTTCTACAATATGCTTAAAAATATATGAGCCGTTAAAAGCCAGATGATTTTTTAATTCAGAGAGTCCATAAATATACAAGGGACTATACATGGTCCCTAGATCCATTTCGGGACTTCTGAATTTAAAAAAAAAGTAATGGTTTTCAACGGCTTATATGTTATTATTTTGTTTTATTGTGTTGTGTGAGTAGTTATACTATGGGGATTCCAACGCAGGTTAGGTTAGTTTTCGATTAAATTACTCGCGATTTCCGCAATCAACCCATTCTTACTGCCCGCGGTAATTGATTCATCCGCGGATTAAATTAATCGAAAACTAACCTAACCTGCGTTGGAATCCCCATAGTATAACTACTTGTGTGCATTATTTATGTTTTATTTATAATATGCTATATAAATGTTTTATTAAATAGTTTAGGTTTTATTGTTTTGTGTGTATTGTTTATTTTTATTTATAATCATATGTTATTAGTGACATTTATTTTTTTATTGCAAAAGTAAATTTAATTGAAGTCTGCCATGTTTTAAAAAAGGTGTCCGTGACGTTCAACAATGCGTTCCAAAAAAGATAACATCTTGAGGCAAAACGAGAATTACCCTCAATCTCCGGATATATTGCAGCCTTGTTGTAAGGCAATGTTACTGCCTACATGTAAACCTTGCGCACCTAAACAATAAATTCAGTACAATCCTATAAATTCCAAGTGATTCAAGTTACGTCTTAATATTTTATAAAATGTAGTACATTGCATCCAACGGCTCACATGTTATTAGTGACATTTATACAGGGTTATTCACGCTATACGGCACGGAATATTGTGGCCAAAATATGTGACTTTCAAAAAGTTTAACTTCTGGGATATATCGGGGTTCATTTTGGTTACTTTTTAAAATTATTTTGATATTATGCAGGGTGTTCCAAAAGCCCTAAAAGTATCAAAGTTGTGTTTTTTTTAATGGAACTCCCTGTATAACTTTGCATATTTGAATTTGCCCCTTTTTAGGCTTTATAAATCCGTTTCGTTTTTTAAATTCGCGCTAACCGTTCAGTTATTAAGTTTTTTATGCGTTTGCAGGCACTAATTAAAAAAATTGCAGGACACTTAGTTTTTGGAATATCAGGTTGGGACTTTGGCTGATCATCTCTTGAAGCAATACGAGAATTACCCTCAATCACCGGATATATTCCAGCCTTGCTGTAACACAATGTCACTACCTACATTTAAACCTTGCGCACCTAACAATAAATTCCGTACAATCCGATAAAGTAATTCAAGCTACGTCTTAATATTTTATAAAGTGAAGTACATTGCATCCAAAGGTCGTTATTTCACACCTACAAACACAATAAATTATGCAAGTGCAACGAGTAACCATTGCAATAGTGCTCATAATGCATAAGCAAACACCTATAAAATCAGGGATAATGTTTGGCCACTTTTTCCATCGCCTGTCATCTTAGTATACAAAGATATGTGTTAAGGTTAAGCAAACGCAGCTCAAGAACTTTGCCCATTGAAGAGCAAGGCTGCAGTAACGACGTTTGTTCTGTCGATAGGATTGTTAAGTGATTGTTCAAGTTCGATGCGGAACTGTTCGCAAATCTGCTATTAATTGTGGTTTCGAGTGGCTAATTATGATTTCAATGTAACTAATTTCACGGTCGGTAATGTTTGTGTGAACTTGTTAAAGCATTCGCGATGCAGTTTTGGTGTTAATAGGTTAGGATTGTTTTAAGAAATACAATATAACAATAGTCGATGAATAGTCTGATATAATATATGTTGTTGAGCACGTGACGGAAATTGTTAACGAAAGTAATAATTGTGGTACCTATTTTCCTAACTATTTTCGTTATACTTATAATTATTACTCAGTATAGTACAGTATACTAATGATTATAGTAATTATGTTGTGACAGAAATGTACATTTAATCACCAATAAATAAAGTGAAGAAAAGGTACCACAATTATTATTTTCGTTATACTACTCAGTATACTACGTACTACTCAGTATACTAATGACCATGGTCTTATTGAGACCGAAATGTATATTTAGTCACCAATAAATATAGTGAAGAAAAGGTACCCCAATTACTACTTACTTAGTGTACTAAGTAGAACTCAGTATACTAATGATGATGGTCATGTTGTGACAGAAATGTACATTTAATCACCAATAAATATAGTGAAGAAAAGGTACCACAGTTATTATTTTCGTTATACTACTCAGTATACTTAGTACTACTCAGTATACTAATGATTATGGTCACGTTGTGACAGAAATGTATATTTAATCACCAATAAATATAGTGAAGAAAAGGTACCACAATTATTAGTTTCGTTATACTACTCAGTATACTAATGATTATGGCCGTGTTGTGACCGAAATGTACATTTAGTCACCAATGAATATAGTGAAGAAAAGGTACCCCAATTACTATTTACTTAATATACTTAGTACTACTCAATATACTAATGATTATGGTAATGTTGTGACATTAATGTACATTTAATCACCAATAAAAATAGCGAAGAAAAAGTACCACAATTATTATTTTCGTTATACTACTGAGTATACTAAGTACTACTCAGTATATTAATGATTATGGTCACGTTGTGACAGAAATGTACATTTAGTCACCAATAAATATAGTGAAGAAAAGATACGACAATTATTATTTTCGTTATAGTCTGATAGTTGTATCTTTGGGCTGACGTCATTGCTAAACTGTCAGCATGTCTATACTTACAGACGTACGTTCTGCAGTGGTTTCTCTTTCTAACGCATTTAATTTATGTTTTATCAGATGAACCCCCTCGTCATTTATTGAAGCGATATCATGTTGTCAGCTCAACGATCCAACGGTCAGACTATATGCGCCCGTTTAAATATCATACGATGTGATTGTTCATTATACGAACAAATTAGCGAAAGACTATGGCAATTTAGTGATCGTTATTGTTACAGTTTAATCTATCTGTTATTAAGAAGAGTCACGTTTCTCCCAATTGCGGTAGTTTAAAGAAAAACAGATGGCAAACTTGATCAAAATGAAGCACCACGATTCTAAAGGCTCATGTGCTAAAGGGCACACAGTAATCTACTCTGGGATGATCAAAATTGTATCGAGTAATCATTTAAATTTCAGTTCTCTAAAGGCTGATGTGCTAAGGGGCATACAGTAATCTACTCAGGGATGATCAAAATTATACCGAGTGATGATTTAAATTTCAGCTCTAGTTATCCATAGAAATTTTCGATCACCAGGTGGTACTTGAATTTGGGAATTCACTATTCTTTTGTAAATTCAAAATTCTTGCTCCGGAGTAATGACAAACTCCGATGATTACCAAGAATAAAGTATCTTGAAAATCATTGGTTCAAACTTAACAGTTGTGACGTGCCTGAAGGGTAATCAGCGCGTTAGGCCGTGGAGCGAGTGGAGGGTCCCTTCGAAGCAGTGACGAGGGCCAGGCTCTCGGTGTCAGAGAGTGGGGGAGTGGGGTTAAAAAGGCTCCACGTAATTTTAACCTCGTCCCTACTTCGTCGCAAAGGGAGGCTCCACCCTACCTGCGTGGGTTGACGGCAGACAGTCAGTGAAATTCAGAAATCACGAACTGTCGCAACGGCTGACCATCTGGCGCTACGCCACCAGATTTAAATCTCGCAATGAGAATAGGAACTGAAAACTGAAAAGAATGCCCGATCGAGAAAACCTGGGGGAACAAAAAATAACAGGTATGAATTTTGTGGTGTAAAATTCTGCGTTTATTCACACAAAAGACAGGACACCGTGCCTACGCTTCCTGAAATAAATACCTCCTCCCGCGACCTTATCACGCAGGGTTCCCCATATCCGGCCGAATATCGCGAACTTATAATCGCGCGATTCAAACGGCCGTCGGAGCGACATTTTTCTTACACAAGCGCAAAACACGTACGGCACGAAACACTTAACGCAACTTTTACACAAAAGAAATAAACGATATATCAAATGAAATTAAATTCAAATGAGAACAAAAAAATATATATAGATCTGGCCTGTGTTCCTCGTCTGCGTGACTTGCTGGCGGGCTGAGCTCGGCTCCTGGGCGGGCGGCGGCCGATAAGCGTCGGGAACGCCGTCGCTGGATTCCAAACCTCAGAGCAACTCTGGCAGGATGGTCGCTGCCCCTAGCCAAGACCTGGCTGGCTGAGCTACTTAGCTCTTACCCTGAAAAAAAAAAAAAACGCTCGGATGTTGTGAGCGTATGGATAGTACCTTGCCTTGTACTCGGTGCCTCAATCCCCTCAAGGGTGGTTAAATGAGTCCCCGTTTTTTATCCCGGAAACCGGATGGTGGTATACCAATTAAAACGGGACCTCTGGCACTTCTGCACTATGTGGAAGGCAACTGGTTTCTGTCCTCACGGCTGCGTCTCGCCGGCGATTTTAAAAATCACACACATATAGGAAACACGTCACCACAACAAAAAAAGTGTGAGTACGGTCGCCTACAGTGGAGGTCGGTGCCCCAAATTAATTACAAAAAGGCAGTTTTTGTCGGTGGCAAAACCACACCGTTACACAGTGATAAAGGATTAGCTAAAAATAAAATAAATTGATTCAATAATTAAAAAAAAAAAATTGCCTACTTATACATTTGTGCAACTTGTTAATTAACTTAAGACCATTAAATTAACAGGTCTTTTTATAACAGTCTTTTTGTTATCAAGTGTCTGTAATCGTATGGTTATAGTTTTTTGATTTATTCACATAATGGATGAGTATTAGCACATGTGTAAAACTTAAGGATATACATTTAACATAATTGATCCATTTTGGTAATGAAAAATAATAAACCGGCAGCCCAAATGACAACAGGATAAGAACTTTGGACCAGATGTTAAAGTACCTTATGAAGTTAATGAATAAGGATGTAGAGAAATGCCACTTACCCTAGCTATGAACGAAAGCACAATTGTGACAATTCTGAACGTTCTGAACGGACCCACAAACTTCAGACCAGTTTCCCTCCTCTGTCATCTATACAAAGCTTTTGAAAGGATGATTCTAAACAAGATTTCAGCGTATCGACGAGAAATTCATTACGGTATGATGCATTAAATACATTCAAAGAGCATTTAGGGCATCAAAATCATGCTCCGGCCAAATTTTAAGACATTCTAAATTCGTGAGACATTGAGGATGAGGATGGATATGAGAAGAAAGTTGTGGCGGCTTCAGCTTTTATAGATCTTAGTGCGGCATATGATACAGTAAATTACATGAATCTTATTCTGAAGTTATTCAGAAGTTCTGAAGTATCATGTTATCAATGACTGCCGACTGGTAAATTTTGAAAGAGAAATGCCAATGAATAAAAAAAATATATGTAACATTGCAAAGAAAGAAGAGCAGATGAGGAAGTCAAAGAATGGTCTCCCTCAAGGAAGCGGCATGTTGGCACCAATTTGTACAATATATAAATGGCCAACCTAATAATCCAGAAGCTAGCCATTGCATATGTGCAGATCCCAGTGCGGTCATTTATTTGTACTTCTTCTATTAGAGACCATACTCTGAAATTCCTGCATCCAATTACCTTTACTGGTTAATGTTTGTCAAAATTGAATGGCCATCTTCCGCAACATGATTTTTTTAGTTATAAGCCACTTCCATAATTAGGGAATCCTTGGGCTTAGCATGTATTCTACGGTCTCGCCTTCTAGTGCATTCTCTTTGAACTGTGAGTTTTTTACACCTAACTGGCACTGCACTTGTGAGATTTTCTGTACTGAGAAACAAGTTCTTCATAGAGTATCGTAGATAGTATTGGACTTTTTTCTGATTTGAGAGCCGCATTTGCTCCTTTGCCTATCTACAACCTGAAGATTCCTACCAGTGGAATAATATACACACCCCCATTATTGATAAATGAGGAATATGACAAAAACAGTAAAAACACATGGTTCAACAGAAAATAAATATCGGAGCCAAAGTATCACTAAATTAAGTTATGGAAAATCCATTGCCCCACTTGCATAGTTTTTCACAAATCTCTTACAAAAATATCATATGATATAGAAATATCTGTTGAGTCGATAGGACCATAGTATTACTGTTAAGGTTGGAGAATCAAATGTGAGGAATAGAAAAAGCATAAAGGTCATAAAATTCAGTACGAAGTGAATGGACTTATTATTATTAATGGTTAGGCTCTAAGTCAGAAGCATAGGGCATCTTTTGGGATGATTCTACAGCAGTTTATTGTGAGAAATGTCGCCAGTCTTACAGTATTTTTCCAACTCTTGTTGTTTGCTTTTGCCTTCATGTCCATCCATGTGCTTCTTAGAGTGTGCCCAATCCATCTCCATTTTCTTCATTTCATTTGTATTTCTATAGGATCTTGGTTGCATCTCTTCCATAGATGAGTAGTGATTATTTTGTTTGGCCAATTGATTCGTAAGATCTTGTGTAGGTTTTGTTTACAAAAATTATCGGTTTGTCTACTTTGGTCTTTTTTGTTGATTACGATCGCATCCATATAGTAAGATACTGAGAATATTGCTATTGGATAGTCTTATTTTTGTTTTCTGTGATATTTGTGACGAGTTCCATATTTTTTTAAGTCGGTTGAATGCACCGTGCGCGTTGCGTATTGCTCTTGATGTCATTTCTGGATCATCCTTTCTTATCTATGATACGACATAGCAGAATTTCTCAGTTGATATTATTTTTCCTTCAGCTAGGTTGATATCAATATTATGAGATATGTAAATTCTTAGGATTTTAGTGTACAACAGTGTTCTCATATAATTTTTATTTGCCGCTTCTTCTACTAGGTTTAACTCTTTTCGATTTTTTTTATTTTGTCTGTTCTGGCTAATTTTTTTTATCTTCTTGTCTACAGTCTGATATTGCTGTTCCTGTCTAATTTTGTTGTTATTCTTATTACACGCTATAGTTTTCAGTTTTAATGGAATGACCGATTTGTATCTTCAATAACATAATCATTTACCGTGTCATAAATCATAATTATTCGCACATAATCGACACGTTATATTTTTTAAGTATGTGCAAGTAGTAGAAAAACCTTGCGATGCTCACTTGCCTTTGGACGCAACATTGTATTGCCTTCCTTGGCACGACAGTTTCATGTGCTCTTCGGCGCTTATATTCTTCGGTAGTTCCCTTACTCTGCTAGGCAAGGACTGGAAGCCGATTAAAGTGTAGCAAGTGTGGCAATTGTAGTTAAGTAGTGTAGATGACTGGGTTCCTTTAAAAGGTATTTAAGGGCGCCACACAATTAACGGCTCCACCAATATCAAAATACGAGTACATGATCGGAATTCATATCTTTTAAATGAATTTCACTTTTTAATTAAAATTTGGTGGTGTAAGATGAAAAATACAGACAAATACATTGATGGTGATAATAATAATAATATCAACAAACACAACTACAATAATAATAATAAATAAATAAAAAATTGAGATTTAACAGAAACTATTTTAAGTTGTTTATATGATTTAATATTATTTATGTTAGAAATAAAACAAAAAATACACCAATAGATTGTTAGTAATAATAATATTTGTTTGCGATTTTGAAACCTATAAATTATTTCAGGAGGGTTAAAAGATTTAATATTGTGCATAACCGATTAACAATTGCATAATTTTTAATTTTTATTATTTTATTATACCGGATGTTCTTTTCAAAACTGCAAAAAGGGTATTCGTCTCAATAACTTTTGAATTCAAGTTAACTTTAATTAAAAATGAAAACAAATTGGTAATTGATATTTCGAGGGGGAACTATAAAAGCAGCGTAAAATAAAAACAGTGTTGTCCTTGTGGCCATCCTAGCCACCCCCACTTTGGGGGTAATTTCAAATTACACCCCCCAGCCTTGCGATACCTCGTTTTATAGTTTCAGAAAACATGCAGGGGCGCGATAAAAAAATATATATACGTTTTGAAAAAAAATATATGAAAAAATCCGAAACTATGTACCAATATTTAAAATGTATTTCGAAAAATCAGTCGTGTTTTTTGAATTAAGTTACCTTGAATTCAAAACTTATTGAGACTGACTAATTTTGAAATAAAGACCCTGTATAAAACATTATATTTTATACTGTCATGTTATTATCTTAATTTAACTGTTTACGCGTGTTCAAAAAATAGAATATTATATATTATTCGCCGGATAATGGTTTTTACTGGCTCTACAAGGTGACAGGCTCGCCTGAAGCTCATAAGTCATTCCCTTGTATCGCCTTACCCTCTACCTTGCTTATAATATAAAATACTATAATTTCGTGTTGAGTACCTCACGAGTGATAGACATTTACACAACACTCCGTCGTAGGAGGGCTGGCGGATGCAAACCAACGAGGTGTTTTTATTTACTTAAGACCCTTACCATTAATGTGTACTAAGAAATATTTTGTAGATATTACGTCAACCTTACGAAACCTTCGTAAATATATAAGAAGCGCGAAAATTACTCCAATATGGAGGGTACTATAAATACCAAATAATTTTGGTATTTATAGTAAAATAAAAAGACTGGTAAAATTTATTAGAAAAATATTGCATTCATATGATAGCTAAAGGTTCGGGCTTTCTTTGCATATCCATTTTTCTCAAATATTTTGCAAAATAAATTCTACACAGCTTAAAGTAAGAGACCCATTTTAGAAAATTAAATTTATGTTTTAAACGTATGTGTTTTATTGCATGTTAAACGACTAATATTGTCTTTCTACGTAATTTAAATTTGCAAATATGTATTTCAGAAGTTGATCACATACTAAAAGAACGATTATGTGTTATGTTGAGCATCATATAAAAACATGGAAATTTTAATTTTCTATCGACTTTTTTAAATTCTGATCTACTGTGCACTGGTGCTTCCCCCAAATTATGAAGAGTATCCATACTTATGGATGACAGATTATAGACGAATGACGCTGTACATCCCTGCGCCTTGCGCTAGGCGAAGCGTGGCCCGCATCTCCGCCTCGTGGGAATGGCGCAAAGGTACCTATATGGTTTCCAATTTAGCTTACCCATTACAGTTTTTCCCAGTCACATTTTGACGACCATTGTAACTCCCGCATGCAACTTCATAGCACTGTATCACTGCCAAGTTTGATGTCAATCAACGGTGGAATGAATACAAAGCATATTAATTTATAAAAACAAAAAATATAATGTTTTGAAAGAATTATATGAAAATTTAGTTTCAACAAAAATGATAATCTTAAAATATATATTTTGATATTAAAATACCCATTTTCTTGTATTTTATAATATATTAATAAATCCTAGTACTACTACCTATTAGCCATCTAACAAAATACACATACTACGAGATAAAAGGTCTTGACTTTTACGAGGGCTGTTTGACGGAAGAGTGACTTTTCAAAGGTTGGTAACACTTTCGTTATAATGATTATGTTGCTAGCTCCTGAGGTCTTTCGTAGGTCTACTGTCAAAATTTGGCACCAATCTGACAGATAGATTATGTTTTATACTTATTTGAAGGAAACTGTTTTCGTTGTTTTGTAAATATGTAAAAAAAAATAATCGAGTGTTGATTAAACATTATTTTCTACGTGAAAAACAATTAAAGAAACCGAGGAAAAGTTACGTAAATATTATCCAGAATCTGCTCCGTCCCATGGAATGATTTGTAAGTGGTTTCTGCTTTTAAAAGTGGCCATATGAGCACGGTTGATGCAGATCGTCCGAAACCATCATTTACTGTGACTACTCCAGAAATGGTTAATAAACTCTATGGCCTTGTAATTGGCAATCGTCGAATAAAAGTTTGTGAGATAGCTAATGAAGTAAACATCTCAACCGAACGGGTATACAATATTTTGCATGAACATTTCAATAAGAAAAAGCTATCCGCGAGATGGTTGCCGCGTTTGCTTAATGGTGATCAAATGCGCGCTCGCATTAAGAATTCAGAAGAATGTTTTGCCGTTTTCAACGTAAATCAAAGGATTTTTTTCGTCGATATGTCGCAGTAGATGAAACTTGGATACATCATTATACTCCAGAAACAAGAATACAGTCTAAATACTGGATTTCTCCATGCGAATATGCTCCCAAAAAGGCAAACACACTTTTTTCGACCAATAAGGTCATGGCCACAGTTTTTTGGGATTCTAAAGGTGTAATCTTTATTAATTGTTTACAAAAAGGAAAAACCATAACTGGCCAGTATTATGCTGATTATGCAGACATGTATTGATGCCGAACTTGAAAAACAACGACCGCATTTGATGAAGAAAAAAAGTGTTGTTCCATCACGATAATGCGCCCTCTCATTCGTCTGCAATTGCTACAACTAAATTGACTGAATTGCATTACGAATTACTGCTATATCCGCCATATTCGCCAGATCTGGCTCCCAGTGATTTCTTCTTATTTCCAAATTTAAAAAAATGGCTGTGTGGAAAAAGATTTCAGGCAAATGAAGAGGAGATAACCGACACAAATGCATATTTTGAAGACTTTCCGAAAGATTACTTTTTGGAAGGTTTAAAAAAACTGTAAACTCGCTGGGCTAAGTGTGTACAGTTAAAAGGGTGTTATGTTGAAAAATAAAATATTTTTTTAACAGAAAAATAACGTTTTCATTAAAAAGTCACTCTTCCGTCAAACAGCCCTCGTAATTTTATAAAAACAAAATATATAATTGTTTTGCGTAATCGAAGAATTATATGAAAATTTAGTTTCAACAAAAATGATAATCTTTTAATATTAATTATTATATTAAAATACCTTTTTTCTTGTATTTTATAATATATTAATAAATACTATTACTACTACCTATTAGCCATCTAACAAAATACACATACTACAAGATAAAAGGTCTTGACTTTTATGTCCCTGACGAACAAAATGGGATTATATACTCTGATTTTTCTAAACTGTCGTTCACGTCATCAAACAGCTGTGTGATGAGGTTTTTTCGTACCAACGTGATTGTTTTCGAGAATATGCATAACAATAGTTTAAGAATCGAAATTAACCTGAGGATCATTTGTTACATAACACTGATCACCGGTGTTTATAAATAGGTAATCGGTGTATTAACCGCGGACACAATTTTCGCCTGCCAATCATGTAATAAATCATGTTATGTTGGCGGCCGTGATATTTTTTCGGCGACGATGCCAAATCTTTTTCACTAACACATGCTCATACATGTGTGTATAACCAAACTTCTTTGACGTTTAACTTGTTACATTTGATCGATTATTACAATGCATATTTTGCCATTGTAGATGTTAAACCATAACCACAAGATTGATATCTGTACGATAAACAGCTTAACGGTTTTTTATTTTCTGTGCCTCTTCTCTCCCATCGTTTTTATTACTTTTGAGATTATTTTCAACCAATGCTTTAAGTGTATCAAGATAAGTTAGTTTTACAGCAGTCAATGATGTGATTCTGCCCGACCAATGAGTTGGATATAATTGTTTTAAAGAAATCTCAGATTTCCCAGTAATTTGAGACCACAATTCCCATCTCTTAAGATTTTTTCCAAAGAATAAATATATATTTTGTCTTACATCAAAAAATGATCCTATATCTTTGCAACCATGTATTGCATCATTTACATAATTCATCATTTTACATAATGCTCAAGGCTAGTGTGCGTTTGCATTGTTTCTTCGTGCTTAGGTGAATTTCAATTTTGGAAAGCATTAGGCGTACGAACTGGGCAAAATAATTTTTAATGTATTCGAATCTGCGACTGGCGTGAAAAGCAGAAATTTCACTTTTTAAATCACTTTCGACTGAGACTGCTCCTCGTTACTATGCGAGCGGCATTGAGCGAATCCCATCACGCTTCTTCCTGCTCCCAGATAATCCCCCTGCTGCAAGAACCGGCGGTTGCACCAAGGACGCTCGCCGTTCAACAACACAAGCGCTCAAAATTACGTTGCCGTGTTTTTATTTTATGCAAATGCCATCCGCAACGCTCTTGCAAGCGTTATTTACGCCGCATGGGCTTTTCGTAATCCAGCATGAGCTGTCGCCGTTTTCGGCTGGGTTTATTATTTACGGCTTTGGCGAAGGAGCCGCCCAAGTTCAGTGAAAGTCCGCCGGTTTCCAAAGGTCACCCCCCATGTTCACGGCCGACGAAAGCCGGACGGGATTACCCAACTTGAAGCCCTCTGTTTGAATTTTCAGATCCCTGCCTGTACATCCTGCGCTTCGCGGCGAAGCTGGAGTTCGGAGGCAGGACGCAGGAGGTGGCCAACACGGCCCTCCGCCTCGTGCAGAGGATGAAGAGGGACTCCATTCACTCGGGCAGGAGGCCGTCCGGCCTCTGCGGCGCTGGTGAGTTGAGTGGCGTCGCGACGCCCGTAATTTGATTCACCGGGATTTTCCCGAGTTTCCCGGATTGAGTTACGGATCGCCGCAGCTAATCTAGTAACGTTTTTCAGCTCTTCTGATGGCCGCCAGGCTGCACGACTTCAACCGTTCCAGCAGCGATATTGTTAAAATCGTCAAAGTTCACGAATCGACTTTACGGAAAAGGTAACTTCTTAAATGGATTATTTTTAATTTTGTTTTTTTCTTTGCCAATCTTTAAATATTTAGGTTTTTTATTGTTTTCTTCCTTCTTTATTGGAGTACTTATATACCCTGCTCAACATTTGAACTGGTACACTTGCAAGAACATATATAAAAAACAATTGACTACTTTTTGAACATCACCTTTTTACATCACATCATCGAAGAATTAAAAGAATAAAACTTAAATAAAGAATTTCAATTGTTTTAATAGAAAAGTAACAAAATCTTCATTTTAGTATTTCAGAAAAGTTTGCTCTGGAAAGAAATGATAAACAAACACTTAAAGATTAATAATGCGTTTGACCTCCTCTAGATCTTATGACCTCTTATTAATTTTAGAACCATTATACAAAGGCACTTAAGGAATAACAGGTTACAGTTACGGAGGAAACTCTTTACCCAGTTTATTTTGGGGAGCATACACTTTTTGTATCTACCTAATGATGATTAAACATTCTACCACTGTTCAAAAATATTGCTACAACAGTTTTAGTTTTATACACATCGGATTCTTCAAGATGTGTGCGAAATTTATAAGCACACGCGATCGTAACTTCGGTGCCCTAAGGATGCTACAGAATTTTAATCTCTCAAAATTTATCGGGGTCATTGGCTACGAACCTGCGACCTACTTGTCCATCGTTCACCACTGAGTCTACTTTGAGGAGCTCTTTAACACCCACTTCATGTAATACGGTTACGTGAGTAAAGACTTGAATTGTACTGAATTGTCTTCTTTGCCATGGCTTATAATCACAATTTTAACCTGCTTGCAAAACTCAGTCAAGCCTTCTCGCTATAAGCTGTCGTAATAATTAAATCACAACGCAGATTGCACAAATTATCGAAATTTGCATAAGCACATACTCGAGTAGCTCCAAAATCGCAAACAATGAACCACTTGACCGGACATTGAGTCATCATTGAACAACGAGAATAAATATTATACAACAAAAATGTATAATGAGCTAGAGAAAAACTGGTTGCATTCCCAAATATTATGACTAGTGCCTCGAACTTCTAGAATGTCTATTAAATTATTACGTAAGGACAATCCATTTCCGCTGCGGCTTCGCCAGGAAGCAATCTAGCCATATTGTCTGTAATATTTATGATTTTAGAATATATTTAGGTGGTTGTACAGATCATGTGAGAAGATTTTATTGATACAGTATTATATCACAAATCTACTTATTGTTATATTTTTCCCATTTCCATGGGCACCCTTATTCAAGGATATTCTTGATTCTCTTCGGCATACTAATCCCGTGGTCTTGCTGATCAATTCCGTACTAGCTGACCTGCACTACACCACAAGTCCATGTCAGATGTGTTGTCACTTTTGCAGTAAAATGCGGACCGACCCTATTTAAAATTCAGGCATGGAGGGTCTTTGAACTATTATGAGCTTTATGGCATCAGCAGTAAAGGCGCTATTAGGTCGCATGCGGCCCAGCCGGCCCGTGAGTACTTTTATCCCCATTCCACTGCGCCTATTGTCCATTAAATTCTAATAGGATCGATTTGCGCCTTTACCACCCCTCGCCTTAAAGCACATTATTGTTTTCACACCGCGTGTTTTCTTGTTTGGCCACCTAGGACTGACCGCTAAGAAGTTTACAAAAGATAAGGCTGGGCACAATTTTACTGCAAAAGTAACAACTCATCTGACATTGACTATAGCTCGGAATGCATAGATTTTTCTTATCAGATATCAGATTTTCTAGACCTGCCATTATATTCTTGAAATTACTGGTATATGTGCTGGTTAATATTTAAAGAAGAGCCATTTCTGCTGCCATGGTAAATTACCATCACGAGGAAGCAATCTAATAACCTCAAAATATTGCATTGATGATGGCTGAAGCCCTTTAACCCAGCCGTACTCGGAGGTGTGATGTGCGGCTGTGATCCGTAAAGCACATCCCGCAAGAAACTGGCCAAAATTTTACCCAATGGGTAAAAGAAGGAAGGATTATGTATGTATGTATGTATGTATGTATGTATGTATGTATGCATGCATGCATGTATGTATGTATGTATGTATGTATGTATGCATGTATGTATGTATGTATGTGTGTATGTATGTATGTATGTATGTATGTATGTATGTATGTATGTATGTATGTATGCATGTATGTATGTATGTATGTATGAATGAATGCATGTATGTATTCATGTATGTATGCATGTGTGAAACAAAGAAAGCTAAATCTTACCTAAGGTCTTGGGCGGGCGATGTGTGTTGTGATCTAGGTAGTTTTAAATCCAGTCCTTGACTGATAATGGTGGAATCACACAACTACAAGAGGGCTCCTGAAACCACAAATCACGCGTGAATGGCAGTTATAACTCCTGTATTTTACTGACTTTGTCGCAGACAAATAACTGACCACTGGCCTAGTATTTCGATTATTTCAATTAATGTTCGCCACCGCGAAAACTGAGAGTATTAGGGGAGGGGAGAATTATCACACCTGGGTGCTATTGTAGGCAACCACGTAATCTCCGCTGTACGCTCAAAATATAACGTTACAAACTCCTAGAATTCGTTAGAAATTTACCAAAAACTTATTATTATTATTGAAAATTGAATTTTTGTGTGTCGTATCTAATGGTTATGATTATGTTATGAAATAACTCAGCAGGAATAAACAAACAGGTTAACACTTACAGTGTTATTCATAAAAATTTAGGCCTTGGTTTAACGGTGGTTTAATCTCAGTAACCTTGGTAACCCTTTGTAAAACACCGCTAAACCACGGTTAGAATGTTTATGAATAGTGGTGTTATTACCTGCGTACTAACTGTTAACCTGTCCGTTTATTCCTGCCGAGTTACTTCACAACATAATCGTTAATATTCTTATATATTTCGAGCAGTTTACATTCGAGATATTAAGTTTCGAAGAAACTGTACTTCGACCAATTTATACTCGAGAAATTTGCTTTGAGTAATTTGTTGTCCGCAAATTTATTTCGAGCAATTTCACTAGAATCGTATTTTTTTAGACATCCTGAAAACAACGAACTTTCAAATAATAGATTATCTAGGTTTCTATGAGCTGAATATTCTGCCTTAACTTTGGCCTAAATTGAAAAATGTCACACTTTCCAATTTTAATGAGGTACATTTTTACATTTTTCTAAAAAATCGAAATTTATAAAAGCAAATAAATGTCTCCATAACGTTTTATATTAGCTATAAGTTGTACTGCGTAAAATATAAATTATAATTTAATTTATAATAATAAAAAAAATGTTTTTGTTTTTACAATGTATAGAAATGTATACAAAAGTATACAAATGTTTCTGTATGAATGCATTTTGTATACAAAGGCCGCGAAATCGTTCTTTAAGTACCGAGAGACGAATTGTAGCCGAGGCTGCCTTGCGGCCGAGGCAGGATAATGTCGAGAATATTAAACCATTTCACTAACAAGGTATTCACAACATTATTTGTGCACCAAACATTTGTAATTATAAAGAATATCTTAAAAAAGCTCTTAATTAAACGGTTGTCATGGATTTCATGCACAAAATAATTTTGGTATCAAAATGGAAATAATGTAAATAAAACTATTTTTTCCAATTCGCATTATTAAAATGCTCATTATGTATATTGAATCTCATCGTTTAAACTACACTCTAATCGAATGGGTGAATAAAATGTTTACATTTTTACTATATTGACTATAACCACTGACAACGTGAATAAATTAGAAAAATAGGTAAATTCGCACTATCCTTGAAATTTTTGTTGTCACCTGACAATGTGACGCTTCACGCAAATTCTTCAATTCTGATAACGAATTGGAAAAAAGCTTGTATGGTACACGTTGTCACCGGCATGGCCTACCCTAATTACCTTTCACTGGTTTTTCTGCCGATTTCAGGGAAAACCCATCGTCAGCACTCGTCGTAATCCCGGTTGTTACGTTGGGAATACCCGGCCCCCTAATGCGCTTTGTCGGCGAAGTAACGCTGACAATGGCACCCCCAATTTAGCACGATCAGGGAAAACCGTATTTCATGCCTGTGACTTCATAAGACCCATCGTTTCATTCACTCGCCGCATTTAATCACATAGTTACCCATTACTTAATTAACATAATCCGAATCTCATTTAAACTCGCGTCTATTCATTTATTTATCCAAAATAAGTTTAATTCCTATTGACAGGCGTCCTCATCCAAAATATTAATCCGCCTCCCCCTCTTTCATCGTACACCAACACACACAACACACAAAACACGCACGCGCGTCTTTTAAGCCAGAGGCGCGCGAGGGAGAAATCATCCCTCCAAACAGCCAGTCCACTCCCGATCGCGGGACAAGTCGGGTCTCATCCACAAAACAGAGTCCACTCCCGATCGCAGGACAAGTCGGTTCTTAATCACAGTAGAAGTCAGTTCATCAGTTCACTCACCGCTCCAGCGACAACCGCGAAGAGTTCGTCACCACGTCTTCCGAGACACCCACACACACACACCCACACATCAACACATGCGCGATCCGTTCCGCACCTCACTCCTGATCTTATTTTACTTCATTTCCTCTTCTGTTTGTTATTGTCATTTACTCATTTATTAATTTAGCTTTCTTATTGTTGTTATCGATTTTAATTAAACTAAGAACGTGCAACCCCGACTTTATATTCCCCCCCACCCCCCTCGCAATCCAAAGTGCTACATAGTGTTGCCGACGTCGTGCCGCTCCCGGAGGCCCCATTGTCGTCTCCTCCTGCAGAAGGTCCCAGCCGCTAGCAGATAAGTAAACCGTGCGCTCTCCGGAAAAACTGAGCTAGTTATGTTCCGGGCCAATCTCGGGGGTAATTAACACTTCGCGTCACAAAACGCGAGGTCGCGCCCTCTTACGAAGACCCCCCCCGATGATAACGTTAACAAAGCAATTTTATCCACCAGAAAAACATGATCTAAAACTAAACTAAGCTATACAGCCAAACTGTATTTTTCGTGAATAAAATTCGACTTTATTCACTTATACCATAAATAGCTATTGCAACAGTGGAAGGTCGATTTATGTTAGACCAGTGTTAGTCATTTGCAACCGGTTTCGAGACTTCAGCGCTCATCTTCAACCAAAAACTATAATAGACAATGACCCATTCTACATAAGAGAACATGTAACAATTTATATGTTCTTATGTTAAAGTCAGCTTTTAAAGTAGGGATGTGATTTATATAGGCAAGGTTTATAAGGTAAGATAAACACTAGACTATTTTATTTATTTATTTATTTATTTATTCCTTTGACTACCTTTCGGTGTAAGGCCTTCAGTTTTAACAATAACACCATTTTAAATAATTATAATAATTCGCTTTCAATGACTACATATGGATACAACGTCAACATAACTTCAATTCAAAATTTCCTGCAAACTACGACGTATTCAACCCAACATAATTCAAATTTCCCGTCAACAAAAAAAAAAACAAACAAAAAATGGTGGAAACGTAAATTTAGGCCCCACTATGTCAACCCTTATTGGAAATGGGAAATTGTTATAGAACTCCTATGTCAACCCTTATTGGAAATGGGATATTGTTATAGAACTCCTGTAGGTACTCTACTTATGTATTTTGAAATAAAGAAATATTAAACTTGACCGTCTTCTTGGCTAACAAATATATGTATAAAATAGTATAATTATACATTTCCATTTATTAGTTAATTTTCTAGGGAGATTCGTTTTCCAATGCTGCGGTTAAGGCAGGTCTTTTCTTTAACTGATAATAATTCTGCAGTAAACTGCAACATGTGTTTCATAAGCGAGTCTTCTTGTTTTAAATATTCACCAGCCTGATTAAGACATTGTGTATCGGAACATTACAAAGAAACGTTTTTAGATTATGTGTTTAGATTAGTCGAACCAATATGCTAAATCGATCAATCGTTTTGAAATTAATCTTAATGAATCAATCAATCATTTTGAAATTAATCTTTAAATGGAAGAAAAATACGTAAAGATTATTTAAAAATTCGATTTTTAGTTTTTCCACTATTTACTTATAAAAACACGTTGTCGGTTAAAGTCAGGTTAGAAAAGTGATACCGGTAACTGTCAAACTGAAATTTGAATCCAGTATTGCCATAAAAATTCATCGGAATCCATCTTGCTTCCCGAACAAAATTAGGTTATATTATAACTTATCCGATGATTTTTTATGGCAATACTGGAATCAAATTTCAGTTTGACAGTTATTAAGTTATATTATAACTTAACTTTTTTCGGGATGCAAGACAGATTCCGATGACTTTTTATGGCAATACTGGATTCAAATTTCAGTTTGACAGTTACTTTTAGTTAAGTTATAGTATAACTTAATTTTTTTCGGGATGCAAGACGGATTCCAATGATTTTTTATGGCAATACTGGATTCAAATTTCAGTTTGACAGTTACCGGTATCACTTTTCTAACCTAACTTTAACCGACAACGTGTTTTTATAAGTAAATGGAGAAAAAACTATAAAAAATCAAAAAAAAATGACCTCCAACAATTTGATTTATTGCATTTCGTACATATGCCCAGTAAATACTTTCAGAAAAATGCATTTAAATTGAAGGAACAACACATTTGCCAAAATTTGTTGTTTTTTGTTTTGAGTTGCTAGTGGGAGATCAGATTTCGACTCTTCACTTCCAGAAATAATGACTTAATTGTCCGCAGATGAAAGATTAGTATTTTTATTATTATAATTATGGCATTCAAGATACATTTTTCAATATCTGAAATGTCCACTTCTAAACCAAAGCTGCAATTTCGTCCATATCTGCAAGGTCTTTATATATCGAATTTTTATCGATTTCACAATATTTTCCCGGATTGCACTATTTTAGACTATCCAGAAGTTGTCTTTCCACGGATCACGATTTAAATCAATTGATTTTTTAAATTAATCATTGATTTAAATCAAAATTGATGTTTTCTAAATTTATCATTGTTTTTGCACTGTTTGCGCATTGCAATAGATGATCAATTAAAAATATAATATAACTAGCTTGCGAGTTAGCAAGTTAGTTTAAAGTAGATAATTTTAAGTAAGTTAAATATTTTTGTAAATAACATACAACACAAGGTGCACGACATAACAAAAACAAAGGAAAAAATATGGAAAATGGGAACGTGGAATATTAGGAGTCTAAATGGAAAAGAAAATGAACTCACGGACGAATTTGAAAATACTGGAATAGATATTCTAGGGATAACAGAAACGAAGAAAAAAGGAAAAGGAGAAATCGAACTAAACGGAGGGCATGTCTTGATATACAGCGGAGTAGAGCAGCACATCAGAGCCAAGGAAGGGGTAGGCTGTATCATAAGACAGCAATACAGGAAACAAGTGAGAAACTGGATAGGCATCACAGAAAGAATACTTAAGATAGAGATGGAAATTGATAAGCCGACAGAAACAACAAAACTAGTGGTATATGGACCAAACGAAGACGATACAGTGAAGGGAAAGGACGCTTTCTGGGTCAAGTTAACAGAAGTAACAGAAGAAACCAAAGGCCGACTGATAATACTGGGAGACTTAAATGGACGAGTAGGGAAAAAGGATGGCGAAACAGGGGAGACAATTGGTGAACATGGAGAAAATATAAGAAACAATAATGGAACAAGGATGATCGACTTCTGCATTATGAATAACTTAGTGATAACAAACACATTCTATGCACACAAAGATATACATAAGTATACGAGGGAAGTCAAAAGCAGAGGAGAAAAGTCAATAATAGACTATGTGATAATAAACAGAAACTTCAGAAATGAAGTAAAAGACACCAGGGTGAGAAGAGGACCAGAAATCTTTTCGGATCACTACCTAGTGCTGTCGAAGATAGGAATAAAAGAAGAAAAAGGGGACCACAAAATAAATGGAACATGGAAAAATAATAACTCAAAGGAAAAAATTAAAACGTACAAGTTAAGAGAAGAAGAAACCGCTAAAATATATAAAGAAAGAATAGAGATGGAAATGAATAAAATCAAAGAAAAGCTAAATAATGTGACCCTAGAACACCTGTGGAAAAGTACCAAGGAAATTATCATAAAAGTGGCAAGAGAAGCTTGCGGAAGCATAAAAACAAACAAAACAAGAAAACAAACAAGATGGTGGAGCGAAGAAATCAAAGCGGAAATAAAGCTGAAAAAACTACAATGGAAAAAGTACTTGGGAAACAGAAATAACGAAAATTATAGCAGATATAAAGAACAAAGAATAAAAACTAGAGAAATGGTGGAAAAATCAAAACAAAAATCGTGGGAAGAGTTTGGAAATAAAATGGAACAGGACAGACACGGAAACCAGAAATTATTTTACAAAGCACTCAAAACACTCAGAAAAGAGAAGCAAATTAAAAACTGGTGCATAAAATGCAAGGATGGAAGAATATTAGAAGAAGAACAAGACATCATGGCACGCTGGAAGGAATATTTCGAGGGGATACTAAATACGGAACAAAGCAATAATACAAATGGGACAATAGCACACACAGAATATAATACAGAGGAGAATAGCGAACTTGGGGAACAAGAAGAAGTAACAACAGAAGAAGTAACAGAGGCCGTGAAAATGCTAAAACGAGGGAAAGCTGTAGGTTGTGATGAAATAACAGCAGAAATGATCATAAACCTAGGAAGCAATGGTATGGTAGTGCTAACAGCCCTATTCAATAAAGCTTGGATAGAACAGAAGATCCCCAGGGAGTGGGAGCTAGGTATAATACTACCCATACATAAGAAGGGAAACAATCGAGATTGCAGTAACTACAGGGGAATAACACTACTAAGCATAATGGCGAA
Organism: Othius punctulatus; assembly: GCA_951805005.1. Classification (NCBI taxonomy): domain Eukaryota; kingdom Metazoa; phylum Arthropoda; class Insecta; order Coleoptera; family Staphylinidae; genus Othius; species Othius punctulatus. The sequence goes on along the minus strand of OX638139.1, from coordinate 103,256,695 downwards.
AGTGTATGAAAGAATTCTGGAAAAGAGACTAAAGTCGGTAATCGAAGAACAATTAGAAGAACCCCAAAGTGGATTTAGGAAAGGACGAGGAGTACAAGGCCACATATTCACAATGAAACAAATAATTGAGAAGAGCAAAAACAACAACATATTTGTAGCCTTTATAGACCTCGAAAAAGCATTCGACAGCATACCCAGAAATGCAGTCTGGAATAGTCTTGAAAAAAGAAGAGTAAACAGAAAATTAATAGAAAGCATTAGGAGCATCTACAAAACGACAAGGAACATAGTCATAACTGGAAACATGCAATCAGAGGAATTTGAAACGATAGGAGGTCTGAGACAAGGAGGTGTATTAAGTCTAACCCTCTTCAATATCGTCCTAGATGATATACTGAAAGAAACAAAGGAAACAACAAAAAAGCTAAAAGTGGGATATAGAAATATGGGAATGGCGAAGATAGCAGTAGGCGCCTTCGCGGATGACCTAATTATATATGCTAAAAGCAAACAAGAGCTACAATTCAACTTAGAATTATGGGAAAAAGCTTTACATGAAAGGAATCTAAGAATAAATATAAAGAAAACAAAAATCATTGCACTAGGGAACGAGGATCTGAGCGCACCCGCAAAACTAAGAGGTAGGAACGTTGAACAAGTGGAAACCTTTAAATACCTAGGAGTCAAAATTCACAAAAATGGAGAAAACAATGCAGAAATAAATGACAGATTAGAGAGCGCAACAAAACTGTACTACGCACTAAATAACACATTCCTAAGAAACAATAAAATCACAAAGAAAACAAAACTAGCAGTGTACAACACAGTATTCAAACCAATATTAATGTACGGGTGTGAAAGCTGGATAATAACTAAAAGGATAGAAAGCAGAATACAGGCCGTAGAAATGAAGTACCTAAGAAGCGTCAAAGGAATCACAAGAAGAGACAGAATTAGAAACGAAGTGGTAAGAGAGGAATTAGAAGTGGAACCGATAATAACAAAGATCAAGCGGCAACAACTAAAATGGTTTGGACACATTGTAAGGATGAAAGAAACCAGACAGACAAAATGAGTATGGCAGGCAATAACACCCCATAAAAGGAAAAGAGGCAGACCAAAAAAATCGTGGGATGACGTAGTGAGGGAAATTTTAAAAGACCGAGGACTGACCTGGTATGAGGGGAAGAAAATGGCGAAAAACCGAATAGAGTGGGCGAAGTTCGTACATGAACTAAGCTGAAGTAGCCTAAACACCCAACACCTTAGGGTAGATAGGTTTTCGATTATATATATATATATATATATATATAAATAATTTTCTATTCTTCCATTTTTTGGTCCATCGCATGGTACAGATATACATAAATTGGTTTTAATAATCAATTCCTGTATGAATTCAAGAATTTATAAAAAAAAATCATCTGATTTAAGTCATAATGTAAATCGTATGATTTAAATCATGATGTAAATTTGTTGCTTTAAATCACATAAAAACTGGCAAAAACTGATCAGATATATAAAAAAATCATTGATTTTTGTTTTTTGAAATCATGATTTATTCCAACCCTGCTTTCCACCCATTATAAAGTTATGAATAGTTATCTGATGGTTTGAAATCCAGTTTCCAACGTCCATGTGGGTATGTTTATCAATAGATATACATACATAGTCATCATAATAAAGATGACTTTTCTTTTTCAAGACCGGAATGCTAGAAGTTCAAGTGCGTGGACTGGTGAAAATTTTAGCAATACAAATCTGATGTTAACTCGTAAATAAGTATCAAGTGACATCCAAGAGTTGCAAATACCACGCGATTGACCAAACTTCCTCAATAAAAATCAATTAAATCAAGGAGAACCGCTTTCTGTAATACTGACTGCAGAGTTTCACGTTTCTTCGCTTGGTGTCGGTTTACGTGTGGAGAAAGACAATCACCAAGAGCCGGTAAAGTTCAAAATTTCTCAACCAACGCACGCTCATTTAGAATACATTTTAATTGTTTAATAATATACTTCATTGCATAATTATCCATTACTCATTAATTTACATGTCATGAAAATTATGTTACTCTGAAGATGAACATTTTTTATAGCTATTGTAATGACACTTAACTCCACTTAACTTCCAATATGTTTATGTTGTGTTTTTAAATACTCTTAATATCGATTTCAAAGGACATTACACAATTAATAAAACATTTAAAATCTGCTGAATATCTGCTGAAATATAATGTTGTACAAAAAGGAAGAGCTTTCATTTACTGAAAATTGAATATAGGGATATGCATATAAATGGTATAAATTGGCAATGATTAGTATTATTGGTATACATACCTAATTCGTTCCTCTTGTACCCTTAGCTTGCTGAATCATAAAGTATTATTGGTTATAATTGGTAAATTGGTAATACAAAGAATATGTAATGTAAACAGTCCAAACATATAAGTGGGGTTATAAAAAACAGCTAGACCGTGAATATCTATTTGATAACAAAGTCACATGAATAACTTAAAAAAATTGCCGTGTTTTGTATCACTAATCACTTTTATGTCTGTAAGTTAATGGTGAGTCGTGACAACGCATTCAAGAATAGGTCATTTATCAGTCTTGCAGTTTACGATATTTTCAGTATGCGATCTCTGCTGTTAAATCGTTTTATTATGGCTGCTGAAAACACGCTCGGTATTCCAGCTTCCGCTTCCTCGTCTCGTTTTAAACCAGTCCGAGACAAAGTGATCGCCATAACTGCGTATGAAACGGCGATCGGCCTTAATTGGGATATGCATCACCGAACAAAAGTGACCTTTTGCTTTTACTTTTGCAGTATCGAATATTTCCTACGTGCGTTGAACCTCGCGCCCTTTGTATAATTGCGATTTTCGGATTAATTAATTAAACTCGCTAGTGGTAGAATGTACTACTGCTTTTAAACTGGCAGTGGCTGAGAGGTTAGCCAACTAATATAGCAGGATACAGAAAACACAAGAGCGAGCAAGATGACATAAAATTTTATATTAGTTAGTAAGTAGTATATTAGTAGTAACTAAGTAATTAAGTAATTAAGTAATTAAGTAATTGAGTAATTAAGTAATTAAGTAACTTAGTAATTAGGTAATTAAGTAATTAAGTAATTAAGTAATTAAGTAATTAAGTAAGTAAGTAAGTAAGTAAGTAAGTAAGTAAGTAAGTAAGTAAGTAAGTAAGTAAGTAAGTAAGTAAGTAAAAGTAAGTAAGTAAAAGTAAGTAAAAGTAAGTAAGTAAGTAAGTAAGTAAGTAAGTCAGTCAGTCAATCAGTCAGTAAGTAAGCAAGAGCAAGAGCAAGAGCAAGAACAAGAATAAGAACAAGAACAAGAGCAAGATAAAGAGCATGAGCATGAGCATGAGCATGAGCATGAGCATGAGCATGAGCATGAGCATGAGCATGAGCATGAGCATGAGCATGAGCAGGAGCAATAGCAACAGCAAGAGCAAGAGCAAGAGCAAGAGCAAGAATAATAAGTCAATGATGGACATCCATATGTGCGATATGGTATTCAAGACATAGAATAATTTCTATTAGTTGGCATCTATTTTGGGTTTTGGCAATACTCAAATTATCTGTTAAGCTTGCAACCAAAGTTGACCTTACATGTATTTTCGAAAAAAAAAAAAATTGGACGTAAAGTACCCCAAAATACGCCTATTTTGTTTTCGGTGGGCCAACATGTATTAAATGAGTTGTTAGTAAACTGAATTATAAAGCATATTTTTTGGGCTTTCCCCAAGTTTATGAACCAATTAGCAACTGATACAGCATTTTCCGCAATTCAGCAATTTATTTATAAGCACCAATTTAAGGGTAATGCGATGCATTAATTGCCGTATATTGGCTCTCGTTACACGGAAAATACAAATTGCTTCCTGGCGCTTGCAATTAAATCAATAATTAATTAATTGCTTTTTCCCACTATTTTTATATGCGGCGTTTAGTGCTTCGTGAATTGAATTCGAAACGAAACTAAGACACATGTAATAATCAGCTCCACATTAACTTGGATTGACTATATAGCCGATATGTTAGTATCCATGCTTATAATAATAGCTAGTTATAGCTATTATTAGAAGCGTCGATACTAACTACTATCTAATAATAGCTTTTTATATGCGAGAGGCTTACATGCTTACATGCCAAGTACTTCGAAACCACCAGAGCATTTTCGCATGTATTGCACTATACTTTTTCTACGCTTACTTCTCATTTTTCTGCATTCTGTTTGTTAAAAATACTCGATTTTTTACTAAGTTGTTCATAATATTAAGATTTTTTTGCAAAATTTCAAATATACGATATTTTAGCAACGTTACTGGCAATTTTCAGACAATTTTGACAATTACTACTGGCAATTTTGAGACAGTTTTATAGATTTCTGTCTAGTTTACAACATATCTGTACCCCGACTTGTACCTCTGATTTTAAAACAGTTTTTAAAAATCATTGGCAATCTTCGGAAAATTGTCATATCGAACCAAATATACAATATTTTAGTAAACTACTAGTAAACACAAATTTTGTGACAATTATTACTGGTAATTTGCCATTTGACATTTTGACAATTGTTACTAACATATTTAAGACGTTTTGATAGAATTACTAACTATTATATCAATTTATCTTACCGAGCCATACAACTTGAATGAATTTTATAACCGTTAATTACACTGTATTTTATACCTTAGGATACTGATTTTGTGACATGTATTTCAATTTATTATTAATAATTATCTGAAATAAACAGTATTATTATTATTAGAAAATATTTTGGTACCTTGAGTTAGAAAAACATTTTCTTAAATCTGTTGGCAATTTTGGTTTTTTTTTGCAAAATTTAAAATGTACGACAATTTAACAATGTCACTGGAAATTTTCAGAAGTTTTGACAATTATTACTGGAAATTTTGGGACGTCTTCGTAAAATTTCTGTCTAGTTTAAGACATTTTGGTTCTGTGACCACATTTAAATCATTATCTTAAGCCTATTAGTAATGTTCATAAATTTCATATGTACGACATTTTAGTAAAATTAGTGTCAATTTTGTGACATTTGGACAATTATTATTCATTATTTTCAGACATTTTGACAATTATTACTGACATATTGAACACATTTTGGTAGAATGACTAAAAATTTGAAGGGATTTTGACTTGGAAATTTCATAAAATGGTCGGCAATTTTGGGTTTTTATTTGCACAATTCAGAATGTTCGACATTTTAGCGAAATACTGGCAACTATCAGACATTTTGACAATAATTACTGGTAATTTTGAGACGGTTTGTTACAATGTCTGTCTGGTTTAACAAGCATATTTTTCGATGGAAGGCAGCAAAGAGCTACAAAATGAATCATGAGGTACGGTACAAAAATGTCTTAAACTTGACTAAAACTGTGCCGAAACGTATCCAGTATAAAAGGATACGTTTCGGCACAGTTTTAGTCAAGTTTAAGACATTTTTGTACCGTACCTCATGATTTTAAAATATTTTCTTTAGCTCATTACCTATCATCGGAAAATTACACAACGTTTCAAAAATATACTGCATTTTAGCAAAATTACTGCAAATTTTGTGACATTTGTACAATTTTTATTTTATTTATATTTTATTTTATTACTGGCAATTCTCAGACATTTGGACAATTATTACTATTAATTTTCAAATATATTGACATATTGAAGACATTTTAGGAGAATTACAATTATTACAGACTCATTGAAGGCATATTGGCTGAATTACTATAGATTTGAAAAGTTGGTCCTTCACATGGAATTGTAAAACATTTTCTTAAAACTGCTAGTTATTTCAGGATTTTATTGCAAAATTTAAAAATTACGGTATTTTAGTATGTTAATAGCAATTTTCAGACGTTTTAACAATAATTACTTGTAATTTTCAGACACTTGACTTGACTTGAGTATTATTACTGAAACATTGAAGACCCAATGGCTGAATTACTAACGATTTGAACACATGTTGGTGCCTTCACTTGGACTTTTAAAACATTTTCTTAAATTTGTTGGCAATTTTAGATTTTTTTTGCAAAATTTAAAATGTACGACAATTTAACAATGTCACTGGAAATTTTCAGAAGTTTTGACAATTATTACTGGTAATTTTGGGACGTCTTCGTAAAATTTCTGTCTAGTTTAAGACATTTTGGTTCTGTGACCATATTTAAATCATTATCTAGCCTATTAGTAATCTTCGGAAAATTTCATATGTACGATATTTTAGTAAAATTAGTGTCAATTTTGTGACATTTGGACAATTATTACTCATTATTTTCAGACATTTTGACAATTATTACTGACATATTGAACACATTTTGGTAGAATGACTAACGATTTGAAGGGATTTTCACTTGGAATTTTCATAAAATTGTCGGCAATTTTGGTTTTTTTTTTTGCAAAATTCAGAATGTTCGACATTTTAGCAAAATACTGGCAACTATCAGACATTTTGACAATAATTACTGGTAATTTTGAGACGGTTTGTTACAATGTCTGTCTAGTTTAACAAGCATATTTTTCGATATATGGCAGCAAAGAGCTACAAAATGAAATATTTTTTACTGGAGACGTTTTGGCACAGTTTCAGTCAGTCAAGTTTAAGACATTTTTGAACCCTACTCATAAATTTAAAATATTTTCTTTAACTCATTAGCTATCATCGGAAAATTGCACAACGTTTCAAAAATATACTACATTTTTAGCAAAATTACTGTAAATTTTGTGACATTTGTACAATTGTAATTTTATTTATATTTTATTTTATTACTGGCAATTCTCAAACATTTGGACAATTATTACTAGTAATTTTCAGATATATTGACATATTGAAGACATTTTAGGAGAATTACAATTATTGGCTGAATTTGAAAAGTTAGTTCCTTGACATGGAATTGTAAATCATTTTCTTAAAACTGCTAGTTATTTTACGATTTTATTGCAAAATTAAACATTTACGGTATTTTAGTATTGTTAATGGCAATTGTCAGACGTTTTAACACTAATTACTGGTAATTTTCAGACACTTTGACTATTATTACTGAAATATTGAAGGCCCATTGGCTGAATTACTAACGATTTGAAGAGATTTTGGTGCCTTCACTTGGACTTTTAAAACATTTTCTTAAATCTGTTGGCAATTTTGTTTTTTTTTTGCAAAATTTAAAATGTACGACATTTTAGCATTACTGGCAACATTGATTTTACAGATTTGAAGAGATCTTGACAGAAAATATTGGCAATTTTTGTATTTGTTGCCAAAAGTTTGAGACGATTTGGCAGAATTTATATCAAGTTTTAGACTGTTTTGTACCCTGATTCCAAATTTAAAACATATCCTTAAACCTATTACGACATTTTGTAAAATTATTGTTAATTTTGTGACATTTGTGACTTTTGAAATTTCTGGCAATTTTCAGACAATTTTGACAATTATAACTGGCATATTGAAAACCTCTGTGAATAACTAACGATTTGAAGAGATCTTGATTTGAAATTTCAAAACATTGAAGGCATATTAGCTGAATTACTAAAGATTTGAAAAGTTGGTTCCTTGACATAGAATTGTAAAACATTTTGTGAAAACTGCTTAGTATTTTATTGTAACATTTTAAAGTTACAGTATTTTAGTATTGTTAATGGCAATTTTCAGACTTCTTAACAATAATTACTGGTTATTTTCAGACACTATGACTATTATTACTGACACATTGAAGGCACATTGGCTGCATTACTAACGATTTGAAGAGATTTTGGTGCCTTCACTTGGAATTTTTAAATATTTTCTGAAACCTGTTTGAAATTTTGGATTTTTTTTTTGCAAAATTTAAAATGTACAACATTTTAGCATTACTGGTAATTACATTGATTTTACAGACTTGACAAGATCTTGACAAAAACTATTGGCAATTTTGGGATTTGTTTGCAAAATTTTGAGACGTTTTGGCAGAATTTATATCAAGTTTAAGACTAAGACAGTTTTGTACCCTGATTCTAAATTTGAAACAAATCTTTAAACCTATTAGCAATGTTCGAAACATTTTCACAACGATTCAAAAGTACGACATTATAGTAATATTACTGTTAATTTTGTGACATTTGGTTAATTATTACTGGCAATTTTCAGACAATTTTGACAATTATTACTGACATATTGAAAACGTTTATGAATTTCTAACGATTTGAAGAGATCTTGAATTGAAATTTCAAAACATTTTCGGAAAATTGTTGGCAATTTTGGGGATTTCCTTGCAAAATTTGGAATGTACGATATTTTAGCGAAATTACTGGCAATTTGCAGATATTTTGACAATTATTACTGTCGACTTTGTAAACTGTAAACCTATTATCAATCTTCGGAAAATCTTCACAACAATTCAAAAGTACATTTTATAATGTCAATTTTCATACAGTAATTGTTTACTTTTTATCATTGTTTTATTTTATGTTACATTTTTGAGTTATTTAATTTATTGACGTTAACACCTCTGAAGATGGCTGAAAGATAGCCGAAACTAAACTATTATGGTGAAGAAGACATAATAAAAATAATAAAACAACAAAACATTTAAACATATAAACTACCAGTAAGTACTCCAATAAAGAAGGAAGAAAACAATAAAAAATATTAAAAAAATTATTAATTTTTGTTTACTTTTTTAATTAATTTTTTTATTTCATTGAATATAATTGAATATTTCGATTATTAAATTACCAGTGATTGATATATGTACCTATTTAATTGATGATTAAACTACTAATTATATATATCTTCATATTTTATTAAAGATCTCTCCATGCAGTGATTGAAATATTCAATTGCAGTCTTCATCTCAATTGGATGATGTAACCCATTATTCTCATTAGTTAACGATTTATCATGATTTATCAATCAAGATATTTTAAGGTCGAAATGGTCGTAATTAGTTAATTGTTTAATAGATAATGTGTGTGGAGCAATCACCAGTGCAGAAATCAATCATCAATTGTAGTCAAATATTAGTGATAGAGATATCTGCCTACAATTGATGATTGATTTCTGCACTGGTGATTGAATATTGTTTTAACGATTCTTGCTCCACGCACATGATCTATTAAACCATTAACTAATTACGACCATTTCGACCTTAAAATATCTTGCTTAACTAGTTTTATTAGCATCTTTCAGTTCTTAGGCTCGGTCTTGTACTTTCAGAGTAAAATTAATCGGCAGATTATTTCCATGGATAACATTACACGTGGTAGTCATACGCCCAGTTGTACGATCGTGAATAATCCTTGACCATGGTTCAGTTAACTAGGATACAATTGTTAATAGAATGCTATCCTTAGAAACTGATCCTCGATTAAAGATAATCCAGGATCGTACAGGTGGGCCATGCACTCCATTCACGATGTTTTTTCGTCAGGCGAGTGTTTCGGAAATAACAGAATTTCCCAATGGAACTTGTCATTTTTTTAAGGTTCAGTTGTTTTCAATTTGAGGTTATATTTTTTAAATAACATTGTTGCCAGATGTAAAGTTTAAATTATTAGAGATTGCAATTGAATAATTTTTTGCATTTTGATTAATATTTTGACAGCAATAAAAAATATTTCTAGGTTCGAATATGCAGTAAAAAAAATGGTATCTTTAAAACCTAGTAGTGAAAAAAATTATAAATCTGGCAATGTGGTAGGAAAAAATGAATGACTAATATGACAAATATTGAGTGGCAAATGACTAATAGACATCGACACAAAAAAATAATTAACTTCCGTTGCATCACTGAATCAGTTTGTCCAACATAAGAAAAAGAAAACCCAGCCAACTCGGTTGCAAAAAGGCCGTGAATGTATAATAGTTTATTACCGCCGATTAAAGTAATCGGTGCCTTTAAGATTAAGGTCCTGTCTTATAGTCTCCGGTTAACATTCATCGTTGGTTAGTTTATATGACAACCATTGTGTCTGCATTGGCATTCAAGGATATAAAACCACCAGTTAATGTATTGATGACTGTAGAGTCGAAGTGGTTTGTATGGAATACTATTCTACAAATCTTACAATTGTGAAATACGCATAACTAAACTTACAAGGTGATATCATATTTATGTTCTCACACAAATTATGCGGAAGCTTGTCTTCCATATAACACAAAGGTTAATACAGGACGAGTTTATTATTCATGCATTTGCTTGATTTAAATTCTCTGGTAGAATTAGTTGCAGGTTAAAGCCTGTAAAACCGGAAATATGCCTTACACCATCAGATTTTTGCAAAAATAATAGTAATAAAACTAATCTAATTGCATAGATTTGTATATGCCTTTTCATTGTTGAAATCTAGTATAAAAATATATTAGTATTGTTATTACTATTAGTATTGTTAAATACTAACAAATATTACATTATATTCGTGGGAATGTCAGGGAATAACAACGTGAAATAGAAATAAACGAACAAAACCCGAAATTCTCACGGCCACACAAAACATTCGATTCCGTCCTCCTGCGGTGCTAATTTATCTTCCGAACGAAAATAGGAAACATGCGAACAATAGTCGGGCCAACTCACCTTGACATATGCCTCTTAATTCTACTAATTCCAATTATAATCGAATCTTCCGCACCTGTTGTCATTGAGGGGGAATCTACGCATTTCTCCAGCCAAAATTACGTTTTCAAACCGGAAACGTCGGGAATGTTAAAAACAGGCGCGTTTGTGCGGTTCTTTATTATGATGGCATTCGTACCCATTTTTAGATGTTTTACTTCGAATTTTCACCACAATTAGGCGATTTATGGTATGCCATATACTTTGATAATAAACTTGCGGAATATTATTATGCTAATAACAATAAATGGGGAAAGCTTAAAGGAATCACCGTGCGGCACCGATTTATTGTTTTACAGCTTGCATTTTGATACTGCGTATAATCAACGTTGCATAAGTTTCTTAGGTCATCATCAGTTCTGGACACTTGGTACGCGATTTGAACGTCAAATTGGCGCCGTTCATTACCGTAGTTTCGCCACATGAGTTATTGTTCGCCCAACAGTTTTTGCCCGGACAATGATGTTGTTAGTCTTATTGTCTCTGCAAATTGAAATGCGTACCGAGAACTCGAATTTAGCAAACTACGTAACCCACTTTCCACTCATAAATTTTACAGCTTACAGGTTTTGTTCGATCGGTTTCTTTTCATTAAAATAATTGCTGAGGAGCATTATAGATTTTCCCAGTGCTGCCTCCTATGCGAATCTTTGAATGTGCTTATTATGTGCTCGCGATGTATTGAAAATGCTCACTTATAACATACCTATACATTATTCGTGGCGTTTATACCAATGGGAGAAAATCATCTCTAATGAGGCTTAGAGGTTCTGCCAGGTCAAAGATTTATAATTGTAACACGAGCTATATCGTTCATCTGAGGTTTCTTCAATGGTCAAAATTTCGTATCGAATTTGTAACTTAGAAGACAAGCCGAAAGACTTTTTGGGAAGGTAATATATTTTGGACATTATTGTTCTTCTTCTTCTCTTGATTTATCCACTGCTGAATATGACTCTTCAGTAGTCCTTCATGTTTTTCTGTAGAAAAGGTATTTTCCGTAGTCTTTGCCACTTGTAGCCACTGTTTTGGTGGTGACACCTCCTTCACGTTGTCGAGCCACCTTTTCTGACATGATTGTTGTCTTCCGTGGTCTTCCGTGTTGTCGTCTCAGTCTTCCGCATTGAGACGTGAGCTTTACCGGGAACGAATGTAAACTGGTGAATCTGGTGTCATCGGTCATATTTATAACACCGACCAGACAGTCACTTTTCTATAATTGATTTTTCGTTTGTCGTTCTTCAGAACTTGAAAATTTACAGCGTCATCCGACAATTCATAATCGTTGCCATGGCGATCATTCAATTATGTTTAATTTCTAATTTACTTTTTCAAATAGTTGCAAATCTAAATGCCCAATCTAAAATTTAATGCGATATTCATTATCCTGATAATTTTCCGCTTCCAATGGAATGCCGTACGTCCTTGAACGTCATATTTGAGGTTTTCATTGTAATTATATACATATATATATATATATATATATATATATATATATATATATATATATATAATCGAAAACCTATCTACCCTAAGGTGTTAGGTGTTTAGGCTACTTCAGCTTAGTTCATGTACGAACTTCGCCCACTCTTTTCGGTTTTCCGACATTTTCTTCCCCTCATTCCAGGTCAGTCCTCGGTCTTTTAAAATTTCCCTCACTACGTCATCCCACGATTTTTTTGGTCTGCCTCTTTGCCTTTTATGGGGTGTTATTGCCTGCCATACCCTTTTGTCTGTCTGGTTTCTTCCATCCTTACAATGTGTCCGAACCATTTTAGTTGTTGCCGCTTGATCTTTGTTATTATCGGTTCCACTTCTAATTCCTCTCTTACCACTTCGTTTCTGATTCTGTCTCTTCTTGTGATTCCTTTGACGCTTCTTAGGTACTTCATTTCTACGGCCTGTATTCTGCTTTCTATCCTTTTAGTTATTATCCAGCTTTCACACCCGTACATTAATATTGGTTTGAATACTGTGTTGTACACTGCTAGTTTTGTTTTCTTTGTAATTTTATTGTTTCTTAGGAATGTGTTATTTAGTGCGTAGTACAGTTTTGTTGCGCTCTCTAATCTGTCATTTATTTCTGCATTGTTTTCTCCATTTTTGTGAATTTTGACTCCTAGGTATTTAAAGGTTTCCACTTGTTCAACGTTCCTACCTCTTAGTTTTGCGGATGCGCTCAGATCCTCTTTCCCTAGTGCCATGATTTTTGTTTTATTTATATTTATTCTTAGATTCCTTTCATGTGAAGCTTTTTCCCATAATTCTAAGTTGAATTGTAGCTCTTGTTTGCTTTTAGCATATATAATTAGGTCATCCGCGAAGGCGCATACTGCTATCTTCACCATTCCCATATTTCTATATCCCACTTTTAGCTTTTTTGTTGTTTCCTTTGTTTCTTTCAGTATATCATCTAGGACGATATTGAAGAGGGTTGGACTTAATACACCTCCTTGTCTCAGACCTTCCATCGTTTCAAATTCCTCTGATTGCATGTTTCCAGTTCTGACTATGTTCCTTGTCGTTTTGTACATGCTCCTAATGCTTTCTATTAATTTTCTGTTTACTCTTCTTTTTTCAAGACTATTCCAGACTGCATTTCTGGGTATGCTGTCGAATGCTTTTTCGAGGTCTATAAAGGCTACAAATATGTTGTTGTTTTTGCTCTTCTCAATTATTTGTTTCATTGTGAATATGTGGTCTTGTACTCCTCGTCCTTTCCTAAATCCACTTTGGGGTTCTTCTAATTGTTCTTCGATTACCGACTTTAGTCTCTTTTCCAGAATTCTTTCATACACTTTCGCCATTATGCTTAGTAGTGTTATTCCCCTGTAGTTACTGCAATCTCGATTGTTTCCCTTCTTATGTATGGGTAGTATTATACCTAGCTCCCACTCCCTGGGGATCTTCTGTTCTATCCAAGCTTTATTGAATAGGGCTGTTAGCACTACCATACCATTGCTTCCTAGGTTTATGATCATTTCTGCTGTTATTTCATCACAACCTGCAGCTTTCCCTCGTTTTAGCATTTTCACGGCCTCTGCTACTTCTTCTGTTGTTACTTCTTCTTGTTCCCCAAGTTCGCTATTCTCCTCTGTATTATATTCTGTGTGTGCTATTGTCCCATTTATATTATTGCTTTGTTCCGTATTTAGTATCTCCTCGAAATATTCCTTCCAGCGTGCCATGATGTCTTGTTCTTCTCCTAATATTCTTCCATTCTTGCACTTTATGCACCAGTTTTTAATTTGCTTCTCTTTTCTGAGTGTTTTGAGTGCTTTGTAAAATAATTTCTGGTTTCCGTGTCTGTCCTGTTCCATTTTATTTCCAAACTCTTCCCACGATTTTTGTTTTTCTCTTTCCACCATTTCTTTAGTTTTTATTCTTTTTTATTTATATCTGCTATAATTTTCGTTATTTCTGTTTCCCAAGAACTTTTTCCATTGTAGTTTTTTCAGTTTTATTTCCGCTTTGATTCCTTCGCTCCACCATCTCGTTTGCTTTCTTTTTTTGTTTGTTTTTATGCTTCCGCAAGCTTCTCTTGCCACTTTTATGATAATTTCCTTGGTACTTTTCCACAGGTGTTCTAGGGTCACATTATTTAGCTTTTCTTTGATTTTATTCATTTCCAGCTCTATTCTTTCTTTATATATTCTAGCGGTTTCTTCTTCTCTTAACTTGTACGTTTTAATTTTTTCCTTTGAGTTATTATTTTTCCATGTTCCATTTATTTTGTGGTCTCCTTTTTCTTCTTTTATTCCTATCTTCGACAGCACTAGGTAGTGATCCGTAAAGATTTCTGGTCCTCTTCTCACCCTGGTTTCTTTTACTTCATTTCTGAAGTTTCTGTTTATTATCACATAGTCTATTATTGACTTTTCTCCTCTGCTTTTGACTTCCCTCGTATACTTATGTATATCTTTGTGTGCATAGAATGTGTTTGTTATCACTATGTTATTCATAATGCAGAAGTCGATCATTTCATTGTAATTACGAATTTTAATTAACTCATTACATTATTAATTATTAATTGTGCCCCAATGATTCACTATATTAACTAAAAAGCATTATCTAATGAATTACCTAACTCGATAACTATCTAACTAAACCTATTCCTACTCTATTAGTTTAAATAAAACTATCAACAAAATTCCTAAATTACCATAAAATTAATTAATAAATATAATTACAATATACAATATATCTTTCTATAGTATACCTCCCATAAGTTTACGTCCCTTTTTTTAGTATTCTAAATTTTGAAATTTTCTTGCTTATTTTCAGACTTATAGAATTTGGAGATACACCCAGCAGCGCTCTGACGTTGGAGGAGTTCTTGACTGTGGATTTGGAGGAAGAGCAGGACCCGCCTTCGTTCAAAGCTGCCAGGAAGAAGGACAAAGAGAGGCTTCAAAGGGTTCGTTGCAATTTTTTCGAATTAGGTTTGTTATTCTGACTTCGTATCTTTGAAACAGTTGATGGAAGAGGAAGCCGACAGTATCACTGAGCTGCAAAAAGACATTGAGCACCAGCTGGACAAAGACGGTAAATCAAGAGGACGATCAAAATGTAAGTGAATACGTATTCCAGAAATAGCTTTAATATGTTTTTTAACCTTTGAAGTGTTTGTGGAATGTGTTGCATTCTAACTTTAATGAGTGGTTACTTTCTATTACCTACCATTATGAAGCTGCATCCACACAAATTAACCTATTATTATGATAATTGGAGACTATGAGACTAGTCATTAGGGTTTTTATTCTATTTCTATTTCTGTTTCTATTAAACGGTCTACCAAACGCTATTAAAATATTAAATTGAAACTATGTGTGGATACTACTTAGTGAAACATTATGATTAGGTTAAATCAAACACTTGGTTAAAGTTTCACTGTATTAATAGAATAAACCTCTACAATTGTTTCGGCCTCACGACCATTCTCAAGAGTACAGAGACACTGATGTCACTGAGTGTCTGTGTACTCTTGAGAATGGTCGTGACGCCGAAACAATTGTAGAGGTTTATTCTATTAATACCGTGAAACTTTAACCAAGTGTTTGATTTAAGCTATTAAAATAGCTTTTTATACAAGCCCCGTCCAGCTTCAGTTGGCCCACACACAAAATTTGTAGTGTTGTTGGCATTTAACGCTCAAGGAGCAAAAACCATCCGCTACAATGTAATACCTAAGAAAAAATAAAAATAATTAGTTGATAGTTCAATTGTTGTCATTAATGCTTAAGCCTCGTTTGCATTTGGAAAATTTACTGGTGGAAAGTACTTGCCGCCAGTAAACTTACGATGTGTAAACCCGAAAAACGTCTTACTTTCTTGTTTAGTTTCTTTCTTGGCAGACGTTTTTCATGTTTACACATCGTAGGTTTACTGGCGGTAAGTACTTTCCGCCAGTAAACTTTCCACATGTAAACGAGGCTTTAGAGGAATGGCAATAGATAAAAAATCTTTCTTTTCTTATTTTAATCCTAATAAGTTTCAATTGTTGTAATTAGTTCCGTTATTTTTGTGCAATATGTTTTTAAAATGTTATTTTCAAAATTAAAATGGTTAATTATACCTTTGTTAGTTTAAATGATCTTCAATACACGCCAATAACTGAAATTTTATCGAGTGAGCCAACTGAAGCTGGACGGGGCTCGTATTATTTGAGTAATAGTGAGGATTTGTTCATTTAAACATTGTACCAAAATTTTCTTACAATGTTTAATTAGTGGCGAATATTGGATATTTATTGATTTGTTACTAGTTTCGACTACATAAGTAATCATTATCAAAGAGTATCTTAAACTAGAGCAGTCTTACTATTAAAAAAAAACAAAAAAAAAACACTAAAACTGGATTCACTTTATAATATTTTTAATCTTATTTCAGTTGCCTTTTTTTGTTCGTTAAAAATCGTCCATGACTTATGACTTGGGGCGTTTTTTCTGTATAAATGTCTTAAATCACTGTAACGAATTTAGTTAAAGCTCATTTTTACAGAAACAGAAACTAAGGAAAATATAGTTCAGTACTTGGGTCACATAAATAACTAATTACTGATAATTAAATTTTCACACAACTCAAAACACACTTTAAAATACACCTGCTCTAATAATTTATCATTTAGGTGCTTAGTGCAATAACAAGTATTAACACTAAAATAATACAAATATTGAAAAATATATTGAATCTGCTAAACGTTTTGATCAAATTTGATTAAAATATTACGAAATTGCATAAAGCTTTTAAAATATTTCGTAAGTTGTATGTACTTAAAACCATTCTAAATATTTTTTATTTCGGGTATTATTATTGGGTACTTACTGGTAGAATTATTTTAATTTAATTTTATTATTTATTTATTTTATTTTGCCTGACTAGTTTCGGTTTCTAAAAAAACATCATCAGAGGCATCATATATATTTTACTATGTATATATATATACATATATATATATATATATATATATATATATATATATATATATATATATATATATATATATATATATATATATATATATATATATATATATATATATATTGTGATGGTATTTGTATTATAAGTAGAGTAGATTAATTAGTTAATTAGAATAGATTTATTATTATTATTAGATAGGTATTAGATAGAATTATAATCTTAAGGGCACAAGCTAACTAAAATTATTGTAAATATTGTAAATGTGAATGTGAACAAGTATGCATAAATCTACAGAGAAATGTGTAAGACATTTTATGGACACAGAAAATCGCAAGGTTTATGGATCCGCGGATGGAGGTTGTTGATCGGTTACCACGGATGACAGGTGACTTCGTGCATAGACGCATGTGAGATTGAAGAATTGAAGATCGGAAATAATCAACAAGAAAAAGATGGACGAGTCGAGGGTAGAGGGTGAACGGCGAGCAGGGGAGACGGTAGTGGGTCGAGGGTCGTGGTGTTGCCCTAATACTAATAGATTACATAAAATTAACGCGTGTTCAACGATTGGACATAGGACTGGAAAAAGGCAGTCAACAAGGAGAGGACTTCAACAAGGTAGGAGCCGTGACGGAGATATTCGAAAATCAGGACTTCAAGCCGCTAAACTTCGCACACAAAAGTAGCTGTTTACTTTTGTGCGAATCAACAAAGGATCAGAAGACGAACGCAGGGGCAAGAGGACGACTTAATCGAGGGACCAAAAGCAAGAAGATAACTGCAAGTATAGAGTTGCGTAAATTACAAGAATCATATTCTCACATAAGTTAGCTTGTGTATATAGGATTTATTTTGTTAATGTTGGTCATAGGTTATTAGTTTTGTTTAATATAATTTTGTTTTCTATTGTTTTGGATTTGTTTGACTAGTTCACTTTATATTAGACGTTTTAAGGTTTTTGGTTATTATTAATTCATTAAAGCATTTGAACAAGAATCTATTTAGTTCTGATTAAACCTACCATTGACCCTGAGATAAGAGAAATAATAAGGAGTTACAAAACTAGTAAATACGTAAATATTCAACACCCATAAAATAGGTAAAGTAAAAATTAAAAAAACGTAACAATATATATATATATATATATATTGATCTTATTTTTGCCATAAATATTTGTAATCAATTTGAATTTTGAAATTTGAAAGATGTCTGTTTTTTTTTCAAATTTAAAAATTCAAATCGATCACAAATATTTACAAATATTTATGGTATAAATTAGATCAAGATATATACATAGTAAAATACATATATCATGCATCTGATGATGGTTTTTGAGAAACAGAAACTAGTCAGGCAAAATAAAATAAAAATAATTCTACCAGTACGTACCCAATAATAATACCTTAAATACATAACTGGTAATTTATGGATAAAACCTTAAACTTATTTTTTATTTATTTATATTATTTATTTTTCCATTTTTTTTAAAATCTGTTTAGTCAAGAAAAGCTCAAGGAAGGTTGTCCCTTGTATATTTCTGGACTTTTCTCATTTAAAACAAAAATGGACTTGCCCCACCTTCAAAATTATCGGCTGTAATGTTCTTGAAATAGTGTGAAATAGTATAAACGTCACTATTAAGTCTGAAAATCCACTGAAATATAACGTAATTGAATCAAATTGGACAGAATCAAATCTATTTTATTTGGTACACACTCGTAAACGTCAGTCTAGTCACATAGTACACTTACCTGGTAAAATGAATTTTACAAGCTTGTAAAAATGACACCAGAGTGTGTAAAGATTTTACCTCTCCCGTGTCAAATTTATACTCTCCCATGTCAGTTTTATATTATTTTAACTCATTTAATTCTAAATTATTATTATTTGGTATTTTTGTTTCAACTTTGCCGTCGTCCGTTTTAACTTTAAAACTGCAACTGTGAACGAAATTAGTAGAAGTAGTATGAACATTTACTCCATATACAGGTACATATCTATAGCATACTTAATACATATAATAATGTAATATTGATGACAGATAGATAGATATTGATATATGATGTGATACATGATATATCGACTTTTGTCTTTCGGCCCATGAAGTATTGTGAATATGAATGATTGTCTAATATTGTCTAATAATGACATGATAATAACATAATGATAATGTGTTTCTAAAAATGTTGACACTGACTCCGTCGGATAAGTGAGTTTTCTATGATATTCGACATGAATAGGAGCTCGGAAATGTGAAAAATGTGGTATTTTAAGTGATTTTGTAATGTTTCGATTACTGTCATTTTATAATCATAATTTAATTGTTTGAAAATGTTTAACATATAAAATATAGTACATTATACGCTGGATAATGATTTTTACTGGCTGTACAAGGTGGCAGGCTCGCCTGCGACTCGCCAGACATTTGTATCGACAGTAAAAATCCTTTTACCCTGGTTCTGGGTAACATGTTACATGAACATGTACATGTTACATTAACATGTACATGTTACATGACATTTTCGTGATATATTACCTAATGATGCAGATTTTTTTTAAATTATTGTCCAAATTTGATAATTAATAAAATGTATCACGGAGTAGACGCCACTAACATTCAAAATATTTTCGAAATATCTCCAGTTGAGATTATCAAAGGTTCTTACAATGTCCAGTTTAGTTACAATTATCGGAATTCGCATGAAATCCTCTCTGATTATCTCAAATCATCAGGAATACATTTACCAGATATTTTTATGCTGCAAACGTTGCTGAACATGATTAGTCTTATTTTCGAGTTAAGTTGTCAATAAGATTTAGTACTTCAAACTACTCCACATAGAGGTAATGGTTTAGAGGCTGTCAAAAATTATGACACTAACCAGCAGGGCCATATTTAGATTTGATAAGGCCCTAAGCTATTTGAGCCCTTTATAAGTCCAGATATTACATATCAGTGCCAAATATGATATTTTCAGATACCTAGAGGGTTAAACTGAAATACAATTAAGAAGTATATAGATAATGACATAATAAATCTTTCCTTAAAATGTTTTTTGTTCATAACAAATTTAAAAATGCAAACTGGTAAAAAGAAGCAAAAGTTCTTTTAAAAGGCACAATTTTCAAAGGCTTATTATCTAATTTCTTCAAACATGTCATAAGGATTGAGGAATTGTATTAAACTAAAATATTTTCTTTCTTGGATTTGCGAGAGCAAAGTCAATGATGACATCATCAAACGATAAACTGTTTAGTTTGTGACTTCCTATGCACATGATACTGAGTGAACATAATTTATCTTGAGTCATTGTTGTTCTAAATTCATTTTTTATCCGCTTCAGCTGAGATAAAAATCTTTCTCCAGAGCAATTTGCAACCATCATACTAAGAAACATCTCAAAATTGCTTCTAGTAGTAGTAGTAGTAATTTATTGGTGTCGATACAAAATTGTTTACACAGGTCATAATATTAAAACATTGAAAATCAATAATACATTAATACAATAATACAATAATACAATAATACACTAATACAATAATAATACAATAATACACTAATACAATAATAATGCAATCACAAAAATAAAACATTTTAATCAAACCCGGACCGTAAAAAATCCTCTATTGAATAGAACGCACGATCAATTAAAAATTCCTTCGTTCTCCTTTTAAATGTTTTTAAAGGTAGACTTTTAAATTCGAAAGGTAACTTATTGAAAAATTGAATGCCGTAGTAGTTAGTTCCTGTCCGAGAACGACACAATCTGAAGAATTTGTAGCACAAATCTCTCTTTTCTCTAGTAACATATGGATGTTGACTGGTAGAATAGTTGCTTATGTTTTTTTTTACATACTAGGCATAGTAGGCATTCAAGTATATACACACAAGGAAGTGTTAAAATCTTTAGCTCCAAAAATTTGTGCCGACAATCTTCCCAGTAGCCAATATTAGAAATAACCCTGACTGCTCTCCTTTGGAGTGAGAATATTCTATGACGGATCGTTGAATGTCCCCAATTCAAAATTCCATATGTAATGTGGGAATGACACGTCGCAAAGTAAGCTGTGCGCGCACCCTGAGAGGACAGATTGTCATTTAAATTTCTTAACAAAAATATGCTTTTGTTTATTTTGCTACTCAATTCGACACTCTGCCTATCCCACAGAAGTAAATGATCTATTTGTAATCCCAAGAACTTAACCGAGGCCGTATCATTCAATTTTGCGTTGTGTCTAAGTGTAAATAATAGATTTTCAGTTTTTACCTCATTCAATTTGAGGCCATTGCCACAAAACCAAGTATCTGCCCTTGACTGAGAACTCCGACTCCTTACAATAGTGCTATCCAGATCATCAGAGGAGGATAGAAGTGTTGTGTCATCGGCAAACTGTACAATCCCTACACTCTCCATGTACTTAGGAAAATCATTAACAAAAATCAAAAATAGCAACGGTCCAAGTGTAGACCCCTGAGGTACCCCGTGCTCTATTGGCAAACTTTTAGATGACTCATCCTTATGGAATACGGATTGTATTCTGTTGGTGAGGTATGATATTATAAGCCGACAACAGCTTGGCTCGAAGTTATACATATATAGTTTCCGCAAGAGAAGATCATGAGGAACGCAATCAAAAGCCTTAGACAAGTCTATAAAAGACGCAATAGCATAATTTCCTTTTTCGTAGCAATCAACGATCATTTCCACTAGATCGGCCACAGCCATCACTGTTGACCTGCCCTGTCTAAATCCATATTGATTATCGCTAAACAGTTTATTCTCTTCGCATAACGACAGTATTTGATTATATAATAGTTTTTCAATTATTTTAGAGAATACAGGAAGTAAAGAAACTGGTCGATAATTGTTGCATTCATTTTTGTCTCCTTTTTTAAATAATGGAATGACCTTTGCTACTTTTAAAACATCAGGAAAATTACTTGATAATATAACGCCGTTAATTAACTTGGTTAGAGGTTCGATTATAACATCGACAACACCTTTTATTAAAGAAATTGAAAGACCATAGATGTCCTTGCTAAAGTTAGTTTTAATACTTCTAATGGCGTCCCTTACTGCGACAATAGAAACACTGGTAAACCTGAAGAACGGAACATTGTCCGGAACCGAATTACTGACTAACAACACAGGATCGATATCACATTTTGGTATTGAACACATAATGTCGTCGGCAATATTTGCAAAGTAAATATTAAAATCACTTGCCGATATATCACAGTTAGTTGAATCTGGTACCTTACCGCCGCATCTGTCTCTAATGAGAGCCCACAATGCTTTTGGTACATTGGATGAATGTCTAATATAAGTGTCACTAGCGGCCCTTTTATCAGTGATTATAGTTTTCTTATAGATAACACGCAATTCCTTTCTGAGTTGAAGTAGATTAGGGTGACTAAAACGTGTACATGCCTCCTGCACCAATCGTGAATTCTCCCTCATCACGTCAAGCTCAGCAGTAAACCACTTGACATTAAGAGATTGATTACTCCTGTTTACTTTTTGCTTCTCTGGAAATGCTCTATGAAAATGACTTAACAACAATTCGACAAAACCTGACCAGCCTCCATCTGTATCACTGAATAATGGAGTCCAATTCTCCGACGAGAGGAGCTGGTAAAAATTGAATGTGCCAGTTTTGGTGATTAGCCGTACTAGTTTGGTGTTAATACTTATTTTCTCACCACCTTTAATGTCAAGGAAACTCCATCATGATCAGAAAATGAAATCGGTACCAGAATTGCTTCTGCATTATTACAATTACCATTAATAAATATGTTATCAAGACACGAGTTATATCTTGTCGGGAAACTAACAGTTTGATACAATCCGAAACCGTTTACAAAGTCCAAAAATCTTACAGTTCTTGCGTCTTTACATATAAAGTCCACATTAAAATCTCCAGCCACCAAAACAGTACTCGTGACAAGATCAATAGTAGAGAGAATTTGATTAAGCACACAATAAAAGACGTCTAAATTTCCGCAAGGATTCCGGTACACAGATAGAATGATCACATTCAAGTCAATTAAACTGATACCACAAATTTCACAGTCCTTTTCCATCGATAAATGATTAGAATTAAAATTGAGCCTCTGATATTTAACATTATTTTTCACAAGTATCATTACTCCCCCGCCGCTGTGCTCCTTTCTGCAAAAGTTTGCAGCGATGTCGAATCCATTTATATTTAGCACCTCCATTTCAAAGCTATTTAACCAATGCTCCTGAATACATAAAACACTGAAATTGCTGTTTTCTAGAAGCCCTTCAAGTTCTTCAATCTTATTTCTTAAGGACTGAATATTTAATAGAAATTAATTCTACATTAGGGAATGCTGATTGGATGAGATCGTTAAATATTACCCTCTACAGATCCTGATGTGTCCGACTATTATGTTCCGCTGAAGCATAGGCTTAAATATGTTTAACATTGATGAAAATGATTGACGTCTCCTACAAGATTCATGTCCACATCTTCAGGATATGTTTGCCACAAAGCACTATCTTCTTCACGAATCTCTTCTTCTGTAGGTTCTAATTTTGTTAAGAATGAAAACCTTTTTGCAGCATCATTGTATACTGAGGCCATCTTTGCCAGACTTTACTCTAATGCATCCATCACAGGTATAAATGTTTTGATTCTGAACTTGTATCGTGGCTCAAGGTTCTCTAAAGCATCATCTTCATCATCATTGATATACCTTCTTCTAGATCTGCTTTTATTGTAATCAACATCAGGCAATTTTGCTTTTGCTCTTTCTTCAAAATGATCGATCATATTCCTGGAACCTTTAACAAAATCCGAAAGTGAAGCATGCAATTTCCTACATACATCTAGACTAATTTGGGGATGTTGCAGTGATTGGCTAGTCTTGCGAAATTCGTCCAGCAGGTAACTCCACAAATATAACATTACCATATATTCAAACTGCTCCATTTTATACAAAATGTTTAGTGCTTGATTTCTTGTTTCGCCTTTCTCTGTAGTATCAATATGCAGCTGATGCAATGCAGAAATTATAACTATCAAGTATTGCACTTGTGGCCATTGAATGTGCTTCCCATATTTTACTTTGGCATAGACTTTGGAACTTTTGAATCATCTTTGAAGAATGACAACAGTACTGCCCATCTATATGTAGATGAAGATAATAAATTATATATTTTTCGAACAATTAAAAAAAAATACTGCATCTAAACAACAGTCAACTGTTGCTCTGCCAACAAGATTCAGTGAATGACCAGCACATGGAATATGCCTAGTATACTTGTTAATCTACAATATCTGGAATCTATTTTGCACTCATTTATAAGGTGGTAATATCGGTGGAAAACAAATTAAAAAAGCTAGAGGAATCGAGTGCAAACAAATTTATTAAGCTGCCTATGCACATATTAACTTTCGATAAATCGGAAGACATAAAAAAAAATTACGGAATAGACTGCCTTGCTAATATGAAAATCAAAATAGAAGCAATAAGAATGAATAAACTAATTCCACAATGTAAAAAGTGCCAAAGATACGGCCATACACAAATATACTGCCAAAGAAGCCCTGTATGTGTAAAGTGTGCAGGTAGTCACCCTACAGCTGATTGTACTATGCCCACTGATACCCCAGCCAAATGCTCAAAATGCTGAAGCCCACACGGCGAACTACAGAGGATGTACCATCGCAAAAAAACTACAGAGCAGAAAAAATCAGTTAATTCACAACAAAACACAACCCAGATTCATAAGTGACAGGAAAATCGTAAGAGGCGTCACATTTGCTAATGCTATTCAGCAACAAAACCCCCAGCAAGAGAAACACCCTCTGGGAAATCAAAAACAAGAAACCTACATTGAACAAATGCTACAACAAATGTCAAGTATGATAAATCAAATCTCTACTAGGCTAGACCGAATAGAAGCCAGAGCAAATGGCGTCTCCCTTGAACTGAGATACAAATGAGTAATACAGAGTTAATAATTGGACTATGGAATGCCAATGGCATTCTAAATCACAGACAGGAAGTTGAGCCATTTCTAAAAAATCAGAACATCGATATACTATTAATCTCAGAAACGCATTGTACTGAACAAACACACTTCCAAGTCAATGGATGCCAAAACTACCAATGTACTCACCCCGCAAACAAAGCAAAAGGAGGAAGTGCAATATTAATTAAAAATAGATTAATCATTACGAGGAAAGCAAACTCCAAATAGAAGAAACACAATTAACAGTCAGTAGGGATCAAATCGAATAACCAAACATTCAATGTAGGTGCGGTATATTGTCCACCCAGACATAACCTCAAAAGAACAGAATATCTTAAACTAATTCAGCACATGGGTGAAAAATTCATACTGGGAGGCGACTTCAACGCAAAACACATGGACTGGGGATCCCGAATAACTCAATCCAAAGGTAGAGAGCTCAGGTATGCAATGGAAGCTACAAACTGTAGCTACCATTCCAGAGGCAAACCTACATACTGGCCAACAAATCTAAAAAAAAATACCCGATTTACTGGACTTCTACATGGCAAGAAAAATATCGTCAAACTTCATTGAAGTACAAGAAAACTTTGACCTCAGCTCGGATCACTCACCTCTCATTCTAACGCTCAGTGAAATGGTAATTCGAAAAGAAGCACAGCATAGACTGGTATATAATATCACAGATTGGGAAGGATTCAGAACGTCAATTGAAAATAATATAAACCTAAGAGTTAGCCTTAAAACCAAGGATCAACTGGGCAAAGAAGCAGAAAACCTGATCAAAACTATACAAGAAGCTGCGTATTGTAACACTAGACAAATAACCTATGTCACGAAAGGAAACAACTATCCCAAGGAAATCAGGAAAATGGTCAGTGAGAAGAGGAAAGCAAGACAAAAATGGCAACAAACAAGAAGTCCTATAGATAAAACCGAGCTAAATAATAAAACACAGAAACTTAAAAGTGAAATAAAAAAAAAATAAAGACGATACCATAAGCAGGTACTTGAGGGACCTTCAGCAGATGCAGAAAAGGACTACTCATTGTGGAAAGCCACTAAAAAGATCAAAAGACCCATTACAACGATTCCACCAATCAGAAAGGAAGATGGGACATGGGCTCGTGACAATAAACAACAAACTGAAGTTTTCGCCGAACACCTAGCAAACACCTTCAAACCAAACCAAACACATCCAGGTATAGTACTTGAAGAAATACAAAATCCAGACATAGAAAACATTCCATTAATCACTACAAAAGAAGTGGCCCAGGATATTAAAACAAACCTAAATCCAAGAAAAGCTCCAGGCATAGATCGTATTACAGGTGAGATTCTAAAGCAGCTCCCAAAGAAAGGATACGTAATGCTAACATACTTGTTCAATGCAGCAATACGACTGAAGTACTTCCCAAATGTATGGAAAATTGCGGAAGTCATAATGCTACCAAAGCCTGGTAAGCCCCCCAACGATGATAAGTCATATAGACCGATTTCTCTACTCCCAATTATCTCTTAAGATTTATGAAAAGCTGCTCCTGAAAAGAATGAGGCCAATAATAGAGAAGAATAACTCAATTCCATACCACCAATTTGGTTTTCGCCAAAAGCACTCAACCATCGACCAGGTGCATAGAATCACTAACATCATAGAAAATGCTCTGGAAGAAAAGTCCGTATGTGTAGCTGTGTTTTTAGACGTTGCACAGGCTTTTGACAAGGTATGGCACGAAGGACTAATACACAAACTGGGGAAAGTGCTACCTAAACAATATGCTGAAATACTGTCATCATACTTAACAGGCAGATTATTTCGCATAAAACAAGAAGATGAACACTCTGAATTGAAAGAAATAGGTGCAGGGGTGCCACAGGGAAGCGTCCTTGGACAAATTCTGTTCCTCCTATACACTTCGGACATACCTGAGACAGAAGGAGTAACCACAGCAACATTTGCTGATGATACAGCCCTACTTTCAGTCGGGACAAATGTGGAGAGCGCCTCCACAAAGCTCCAAAATACATGCAACGAAATACACAAATGGACAACACATTGGAACATCAAACTAAATGAGAGTAAATCAATACACGTAAACTTTACCAACCAGAAATTAACAAACAACTTGAGAATCAGCATAAACGGTGTGATGGTGCCACATGAAAACAAAGCAAAGTATTTGGGTATGAACCTGGATGCCAAACTGAAGTGGGTGGAACACGTTAAAAAAACGCATGGAACTTGACATCATATACAAACAATATTACTGGCTTATTGGAAGAAATTCTAAGGTACAGTTACATAACAAATTACTTATCTACAACCAAGTCTTAAAACCGATATGGCTTTGTGGAATCCAGCTTTGGGGATGCACCAAGGACTCCAACAATAATCAAATACAGACCTTTCAAAACTTCGGAATATGGTAGATGCGCCATGGTACTTTCGCAACAAGGATCTACATCGGGACTTAGCTGTCCCAATGGTTAAAGAAGAAATCAAGAGGTATGCTGGCAACCATGAAGCCAGACTGCACCGCCATGTTAATGCAGAAGCACTCCAACTATTAGACAATCAACACCACGTCCGAAGACTTAAAAGAACGAAGCCATTCGATCTTGTTTAGTGTGTAGTGTATTGTGAGCAGAGCAGAGCATTGTGCGCGACTTCAACACTACATAATCTAAACAAACTAAAGGGCAGCGATGGATGAACTTTAGATAAGAAAGAAGTTGAGGTTATTATTATATAATAAGATTAATGTATCCGAGGTAAATTAATGGTTGATCATATGTGATCTAATCCCCCCCCCCTTAGCTTAGGGCCCGCACTATCCCCCCCCCCCCCCCCGGCGTGGCGGGGGGGGGATAGTGCGGGCCCTAAGCTATACCTTGTGTAGCTTATACGTAAATCCTACACTTCTAAACAGTCGTCAGCATGATTTAGTTTACATCTATTAATAATATGTTCATGGTTGCGAATAATGATCTGCAGATTAAATGTACCCACAATGATATTAGAGACGCATTTAACAGATAATTTCTAACCTCCTTGTAAGTACATCTATCCGGCAGATAACTTATCTGTAATTCAGCATCTGGAATTCAACTGGAATTCAATATTTGGAGCATCAATATCGGAAATTTTAATCATTTTACTTTTATTGTATAATTTCAAAATATAAAAAAACCCTGCAAGTCTCTAAAGGAAGTCCCATTTCTTTAAATATATTTCTTCTTATCGTTGGTGAATTCAATTACAAATCATTAGCATGGATACATTTGAGCAATGCATAAGTCATGAATGCAGAGCAATTAAGTTTAAGCAACTGAGCTTTGCCACATCGATTGTCTACACTACATATCCACCCCGACATATCAACTGCACTGTGGGAACGGCTCGTGTGATCAAACGTGTCATCAACTACAATCCCATCAATAATTCACGTCGCAAGTTTTAGCACGCAATCATCGATTGCCATTTAACAGCAATCACTGCTCGGCCACACCTCTACATTACCTGCGAACAATGGATCTCATTTCCCATTATTCATTTTTTCCCGATAGTGTTGAAAACTTTCATGAACTATTTTCCAGCGAGATTAACTTTTCTCTCGCGTGCATTCAAATTGAAAAGATGATTGATGGATTCGACAGTTTCATCAGGAAAAAAATGTTTCGTTGCAGGTGCCAATCCATCGAGCCGGGAGCAAGTCGACACCAACAATTTCATACACGAATCGACCCTAGGGACCATACAGAACTTCATCACCAACGAGAACGTCGATGATCCAGAATGTCCACAAGAAGATAGGGAGTTGGGTAAGAATGTTGATTTATCTTTTATGATTTTGTAGCAATTTCGTTTTTAAGATGTCATAGACGGTTCCATGACAAGATTAAGAAAGATTAGATTAAGAAAAAAAAATTACATTAATTGAATCTAATTATAATGGCCGTCTAGCCATTTTCAGGAAAAGAACAGTGCTCATTTTCTTCTAATTATAAATGAAGAAATGAAACAACGCGTATACAATAATGCCGAAAATTGCGTTGAGATTGATTTTGTTGCTAATACTCTCAAAGTTAGGGCATAACTACCATCCTTCTGCCCTACAAAGTCAAATCTCATGTTCTCATGTTCCCATGTTCTCATGTTCTCTCCCACTACCGTGAGAAGATTATTGTAACTGAATCATGTTCTTCCCCAATACCTGGCCTCATTACTGGGGATTGACCACCTGGATGAAACCGATGAGATTTTGTTTTGCATTCAACTGTTCGGATTCCACAGGTGTAAATAAAATGTAAAAAAAGTCGATCCAACATATTGACAGACGTGTGGTGACTTTCCCGCTTGCATTAGAGTCGTGTGTGTTGGCTACTTTACATTTATGCAAGGCACCTACAGTTTAACAAGTGCTGCGAACCTCTGTTTTGAGGAAGCGCGCATGGGCAAGCACCACGCTGATAGCCCAGTGCCCTGTGAGGGGAGTTACGCAATTAATTAGATTAAATTTACACAAATATGTATTACATTTGTACATTTTTGTATCTTTCAAATTTTAGACATCTACTTCAATTAATTTAGTACGTGGCTACAGCAAATGTAGTTTTGTATCTCGGTGGTACGCTTAAAATACAACGTTACAATCTACATACTTGTATTTATACGTGTGTTCCTTTTAAAAAATCATCAAGGTGATGGGCGATATGCGCATATTTTAGAGCTAAAATCATAATATTAAAGTTGCACGTAATTAATTTGAACAACAAAGTCCACCTAATGTTTTTTTCTTGTTAAAAGGCCAAACTTTAAACTGTTCTAAACTATAATATGTGTCGACATAAAATATATGTAAACTTTACTCTTTTGTACTATTGTAATAATTAATAATAAGATTTTTCCCTAAATTATCTACAATGAATGATTTTCTTTGACAGTTAAAATATTTTTGGGTGTCTGTAATGAACGCTATTACCTAATTCGGGATTTTTAAAGTTATTTTTTAATTCTCTAATTTGATGTTCAAATTCTGTAACTAATCGACTAATTTCATTAAAATGATTGCAATGAAATGAGACCGAGCCTAACCATGTAATTACCATTAACTACAGGTTATGCCAGCACCATGTTGTATTATGAAGTTATAATATAACCCATGATGTATTATGAAGTACATTACGTAACCATTATACTAACTAAATTATTAAAGTATTAAAGCTTAAACTTCAAGAATATCAAGTTTATAGTTTATAATTTTCAGGACTAAACTATATATTTGCTTCGTTTCAAAATGAATTAGTTCTTACAATTTTGTGAAGGTTTGAAGCTTTCAGGCTTTCACGTCTTAACATTTTAATCTTGATACTTCTAGGCCTTACAATTTTAAGTTTGAAGCTTCTACTCTTGGCATTTTAAGCTTGAAACTTCTAGGTTTTACAATTTTAAGTTTAAAGTTTCTACTCTTGACCTTTTAAGCTGGAACAATCTAGGTTTTGAAGTTTCAAGTTTTAAAATTTGTTTTAGAAGCTTCCAAAACTTCAATTTATACGCTTGAAACTACTACAATTTGAAAGTTTTAGTATGTAACTTCTATGATTGAAAATTTTAAGCATGAAAATGATACGTGTGAACTTAAGGTTTAAACTTCCAGAATACCAAATTTATAGTTTATCATTTTCAGGACTCAACGATAAGTTTGCTTTGTTTCAAAATTTGAAATTGGTCTTACAAAATTTTTAAGGTTTGAAGTTTTCAGGCTTTCACGTCATAATATTTCAATCTTAATACTTCTAGTCCTTACAATTTCAAGTTCGAACCTTCTACTTTTGACATTTTAAGCTTGAAACTTCTAGTTTTTACAAATTTAAGTTTAAAGTTTCTACTCTTGACCTTTTAAGCTGAAGCAATCTAGGTTTTGAAGTTTCAAGTTTTAAAATTTGTTTTAGAAGCTCCCAAAACTTCAATTTATACGCTTGAAACTACTACAATTTGAAAGTTTTAGAATGTAACTTCTAGGATTGAAGATTTTAAGCATGCAAATGATACGTGTGAACTAAAGGTTTAAACTTCTAGAATACCAAATTGTTTGTTTATAATTTTTAGGACTCGACTATAAATTTGCTTTGTTTCAAAATTTGAATTAGGTCTTACAATTCTGTGAAGGTTTGAAACTTTCAGCTTTTCACGTCTTAACATTTTAATCTTGATACTTCTAGGCCTTACAATTTTAAGTTTGAAGCTTTTATTCTTCACATTTGTAGCTTGATACTTCTACGTTTTACAATTTTAAGTTTCAAGTTTCTACTCTTGACCTTTTAAGCTGGTTTGTAGTTTCAAGTTTGAAGCAAATAAGCAATAAGGTTAGAAGCTTCCAAAACTTCAATTTATACGCTGAAAACTACTAGAATTTGATAGTTTTGTGTGTAACTTCTAGGACTGAAAATTTAAAGCTTGAACATGATACGTGTAAGATTTAAACTTTTGGAATATCAAATTTATAGTTTATAATTTTCAGGACCCAACTTTAAATTTGCTTTGTTTCAAAATTCATGATAATTCAATCACCAAATGGCAAGTCATCAAATACAAGTGAAGATTTTTCACTCGATTTTTCATTTGATCTTCAAATATGTACGTGAAAAAAATCATCAAACTATGATTTTCATCCCTACGAAATTGATCATCATTAAATTGTGAATATTTGAATCAATACTTTTACAAATCTTCTATCAATTGTAAATATTTTAGTCACGAAATGACGAAATCTTAACAAAATATGACAACTTCAATCACTTACTTTACTAAATATCGAAATAACTGTATATATTTCAGTCGCCAGATAACTATTAATCGATAAATTGTGAAGATTTGAGTCATCAATTTTCATTCCTACAAAATTTATCATCATTAAATTATGAGTATGTCGATCAATACCTTACAAATCTTCAATTAATTGAAAATATTTCCAATCAACTTACTTGATTGATACTTGACAACTTCAATCAAGTACTTTAATAAATATCGAAATAAGTGTGTATATTTCGGTCGCCAGATAACTATTCTTCGATTAATTGTGAAGATTTGAGTCATCAATTATCATTCCTACAAAATGCATCATCAATTGTGAATATTTGAATCATTACTTTACAAATCTTCAATTATTCGTAAATATTTTAGTCAAGAAATTATGAGAGCTGAACAAAATATGACAACTTCAATCACTTACTTTAATAAATATCGAAACAACTGTATATATTTCAGTCGCCAGATAACGTTTCATCGATTAATTGTGAAGATTTGAGTCAACAATTATTTGAAAATAATTTCGTCGTCATTAGA
Source organism: Othius punctulatus (assembly GCA_951805005.1). Lineage (NCBI taxonomy): Eukaryota > Metazoa > Arthropoda > Insecta > Coleoptera > Staphylinidae > Othius > Othius punctulatus. The sequence continues at coordinate 103,224,284 of OX638139.1, read as the reverse complement.
TTTTAACAGCATTATTCATAAAAATTTAAATTAATCTCTTTACTTTAATCATTAATGGATAATAAATATTTTGATTGCTTGCTGATATCTTATCAACTTATCATGAAAATTTCAATCAATAGTGCTTTAATCATCAAATATATGAAAATATCTCAATCACTTGATGATAACTCATCAAATATGAATATTTGTATCACGTGACGTTAAACGGTTAAATATATGAGAAGATTTCAAACGAGTACATTATATAAATTAGAAGCAAGTAAGTACTTCAAAAATCACTACTTCAACTACAATTACTTCAACACATTACTTCAACTAGCGATTACTTCAACTGTAATCAATTCACCAAAAAAATACTTCAACGCAGAATTAGTTAAATAAGAAAATACTTCAACTGGGAAATACTTCAACTAGAGAACACTTCAACTTCTAATTACTTCAACCGCTAATTACTTCAACTAGAAATTGCATCACCTTGCGTTAGGTTAGGTTAGGTTAGGTTAGGTTAGGTTAGGTTAGTTGAAATAATCTCTAGACGAAGTAATTTCCACTTGAAGTAATTCGCTGTTGAACGATTCTCTAGTTCAATTATTTTCTTGTTGAAGTAATTGTAGTTGAAGTAATCGCTAGTTGAAGTAGTTGTAGTTGAAGTGTTGTTCGTTCACAATAATTCGTTGAAATAATTACATGGACCCTATAAATTAATTGTGAACGTCTCAAATATTATTATCCTATAGATATTAATATTTCAACTTCAGATGATACTTTATCAATTAGATGGCTTGTATAGATTTCCAGATGATTAAGTAATAAAGAATGATCAATTAAATTCAGGTATTTAGATTTAGAGAATATACAAATACAGTCCAATTGCAAAAAATATGTTGATATGTTTGCATCTGTTCTAATTCTAGAAGAAAAGTCATCAAGTACATGCAAGTATTTTATTGTTTTAATATTTATAATCATCAATATATTATGCTCGCATATAATTCAAACTGATAAGTGCAGAATCATGTATTACATACAAGTAGTTTAATGTCTTGAAGAAAAAGTCATTAATAGTGCCTACAGTAAAGTCATCAAGAAAGTCATCAAGAAAGTCATCAATAGCACGTACAGAAATTCCAGATCTTCTAATCTATGAGATAAATTCTAATCTTCCAGATGAAATATTCTGAAATATCTAATCCAAGTCAGGGAAAGACTGCAATTGAAAATTTCATCACTACATGGAGAGATATTTAATAAAATATTAAGATAACTATCATAAGTAGTCTAATCATCCATTAAATAAGCAAATATTTCAATCACAGGTATTTCATTCATCGATTAATTGTGACCAATTCAATCATCAAAAATCAAAAATCATCAAATTCAATTGAAGATTGCTAGATTATTCAGTTGATCATCAAATACGTGAACATATTTATCAACATCATTGAACTATTATCCCTAGGAAATTAGTCGTGCTCAACAAAATAAGACAACTTCAATCACTTACTTTAATAAATATCCAATTAAGTGTCCATATTTCAGTCGCCAGATAACTATCCATCGATTAATTGTGAAGATTTGAGTCATCACTTTTTATTCCTACAAAATTGATAATCATGAAATCGTGAATATTTCAAGCCTAGAAATCTTTCATTTGAAAATTTCTATCACCTTATTTAATTATTAATGAAATAAGTATATATATACTTAAATCGCCAGATAACTAATCATCGATTAATTCGAAAGATTTCATGCATATACTTGAATCACCAAATAAATAATCATCGATTGTGAAGGTTTTGGTCATCAATTATTTGCAAATATTTCAATCACTTGATAAATCATCAAGTATAAATATTTTAATCAAAAAGCATTCAAAAAGCTTTAATTAATCATCTTTAAGTATTTAAGTATATTAAGTATTTTAATTACTGGATGATAAATTAACCTGGAAATTTCCATAAACTGTACACTATTGACCAATTTCGTGTAAATACCTTAACTATTAAACGAGGAATAAGTAATTAATATGATTGTTTAATCACAGGATGAGCAATCGTCCAATTCATGTGAACACTGAATTTGAATATTTCAGTCACTACGTGGAGAGATCTTTAATAAAATTTACAGAGATCATTAGTATTTTAATCAGCATTTAAACAGGCAAATTCATCAAAGACTGGTAATTTAATAGTCGATTCATTATGAATTACTTCACCTTGCGTTAGGTTAGGTTAGGTAAGGTTAGGCTTGGTCATTATGAGTTGAAATAATTTCTAGTAGAAGAATTTCCACTTGAAGTAATTAGCAGTTGAAGTATTCTCTAGTTAAAGTATATTTTGTTGAAGTAATTGTCGTTGAAGTATTGGTCTTTGAAGTAATCACATGGACTCAAATTCAGATGATAATTCATCAATTTAATATGGCTAATCATCTAGATTTCTTAATAATTAACCAATGAAGAATAATCAATTAAGACAGGTGTGCAGGTATTTAGACTTCTACAATATTCAAAAACAGTCTAATTTCGAAACTAAAAATATTTTGATATGTTTGCATGTTTGCAATCGAATTATAATAATTCAATCACTAAATGGGAAATCATCAAATTCAAATGAAGATTTTTTCACTTCCTTTTTTATATGATCAAATACGTGAACATTTTTCATTATCATCAAAATACGAAGTTCTTCATCCATATGAAATGAATTATCATTAAATTGTGAATATTTCAATCAATAGTTTACAAGTCTTCAATTAATTGTAAAATATTGTAGTCACGAAATAATAAGTGCTTCGAAATATGAAAGTTTCAATCACTTTAATAAATAATTGAAAGTCACCAGATCATGAATCATCGATTAATTACGAAGATTTCAGTCATCAAATATGTGCAAATATTTCAATCATTTTATCATAATCTTCACCATTTTCATCATCATTTAACTTTAAAAACATTTAAATCACTTGAACGTTAATAATCAATTATATGAAAATATCTCAATCACTAAATGATAAATCATCAAGTAAGAATATTTCAGTCACGGTAGACCATTAGTATCGACCAAAACCATTAAATGTAAATACTTGAATTGCTGGATAATCATCAACATGGAAATTAAAATAACCTGTACAGTAATCATCAATTACAGCCAAATACCTTAATCACTAGATCATAAATCATGAATTAATATGATTATTTCAATCACGGGATGATCAAACATCCAATTCATGTGACTACTGAATTTGAATATTTCAATCACCACTTGGAGAGATCTTTAATAAAATTTAAAGACTCGATCATTAAAAGTATAATTAGCCTTGTAGAGGCAAATATTTGAATCACTGTTAATTTAATCAACTATTCGTTGTAATTAATTCAGTGACCATAAGTATTATTCATTATCACATAATATTCATCAATAAATGACAAATCATCAAATTCAAATTTGTTTCACTAGATTTTTCATGCGATTATCAAATATATGAACATATTTATGAATATTTAAATAATAAATCGTCATCAAACTTAATATCCTATGGATTTTCATACCTAGGACATTAAGCATCACAAAAATGTGAATATTTCAATAAATACTTTACAAATATTCAAATATTTCAATCATTTTATCATAATCTGCACTATTTTCATAAAATTGTAAGTTTTTAATATTTGTATTTTATTCTAATAAATACAATTATATTGTTGTAAAATGAGTAATCAAATTTTGATTTAAAGCCTCCATTGAAATAGTTAATTGTCCTGTAGTTAAATTAGTCTCGCAAGAACTAAACGCAGTTTTAAATCAAAACCAAGGGTTTCGAATCGTTGCTAATGTTAACAAACTTTAACTTCGTGTCAAGTTTAAAATATGCTTCTATCATTGGAGTTGAGGTAAAATAGTATATTACATTTAGAGTCTGGAAATAAGGGGTCTTCCATGCGCGCATGACATTTCCCGTGTTCGTTACGCCTCACACGGGAAGTCATGCAAGCACGGAAAAACCATTTCGGACGTGTAATGAGCGATACTTTTTATTATACTTTATTTTTGTTATTAATTCAATTTGTGCACGGAAATAAACGGAGCTCGAGAAAAGTTTCCGTGCGCTGTTCTGATATTATTTAGTATTTAGTATTAGTATGTAGAAGTGAGCACTATTGTAAATTAGTTGATACATTTTCAAGATACTATTTTAATAAACCATTGGTTTCATTTTCTGTTGTGATTTTATAATTAAATATAATTTTTTTCTTATTTAAGTTGAAAGTTATGCATATAATTTGCATATATTGCATATTATCATGCATATTTTAAAGAACTACGTGCATATAATGCTGTTACAAAACCCTTATTATGCGCATATTTTGATCATGTTTTGTGCATGTAAATCCGTGCTCTCCTAATTACGTGTCCAAATTTTGAAAGTTTCGCTCCAGTAATAAAGAATATAAAAAAACCACCTAATTATGATGTATTAAAGTCAGGGGCCAATGCTTTTACGAAAACTGCACTTGTTCGGTTCTCGTACATGAATATAAACCGTAGCACGACCGATTCACGACAATAGACGATGGTTTTCGATCTTAACTATTGCTGACGTAAATAATTGGGGCCAACCGCTATTGATTGAGTTGAAATAATGTAGGATTCCAAATATTAATATTCTATATTTTTTCGTTGGCAGTAAAAGTAAAATTCCCCCCAAAAATTATTATTCTCGACATTAATTCACGTGTACGTTCGAGTAACATCCCGGACAGCCTGTCAACTCCTTTAGGGATACGCGCCTCATACTCGACGGTATTTATTCGGGATAAGAGCGAATAAAAGGGGGAGTGCCTGAGGTGGGCGTCGCGACGCTTCCTTTCAGTTCCCTCGGGAGATCAATCCGGGATTACTTAATGAAGCGGTCCCGAATGAATTTATAAATGCACTCTCGATGAACCTGGGCGGTTGAGCGATGCGGTTTTCTCTGGATAGCGTCACGTCTAATATTAAATTGTAAATTGGATGGTGTGTTAAGACGGGGCGTGAGTTTTATACCGCCTAGATTGACCTTTAAGGCATCCAAATTCGTCGAGGGAAGTTTTGAGAAATTAGTTTTCGCAACTTTATGCATACATAAATAGTTCCATCTAATTGAGTGGCTTGTAATTATTTATTACATTCTGGCGATGTTATAATAATAATAATTACCACCCCCATTACTTGTGAGTAGGTCATAATTGATTCCAAATAATATTTTTAATTTGTATTATTGAAACCGTTGTTAATTTATTTTTTCTACGACAGTACGTAAACTAAGTTTTTACGCACTGTTCACAGTACGTAAAGTGGCACTTTTTAGCACAAGTGCGTAAAAAATCACCTGTGGGTAAAAACATCAACTGTGCGTAAAATCAGTTTTATACTCAATTCATTCTGACCAATTAAAAAAAATATAGTATTTTGCATCATATTTTACTTAGAAGGCATCATTCAGTAATACGAAAGAAGTTCAAAAGTTTAAACATCCAAGTTAATGATACATTTGGTACAATGTGAGATATTAATTGTTTTCATATTGCTGTCGCAGAAAAAAACTTTGTATGCTGCTCTTTCGTAAAGAGCAATTTTGCACTTGCGTTGTTTGTTGAACTCGGCTGGGCCTCGTTCAACAAAATTCACGCTAATACAAAAACGCACCACTTTACGAACTTGTATTATAAATAACAACATTTATACTAATTTTCAGATTTTATATATTTTGTATTCCTAGCTTCATTGTAACACAATATTTGCTTGGAATTCAATATTTCATCTTTATATTTGTATACAGTGTATTATGTTTCAAATCTTTAAGTAATTTTTATATAATTTCTATCAAATTTCTTATTTTTAGTAGGTACATTTTAATTGTTCACTGGTACGTTATTTATTGTATTACAATTGTTTTTTTTTTCAGGTCCTAATATTGCAAGCATGGGATTGGCAAATTCTCTTGAAGAAGTGGTCAACACGACGAGTACTTGTATCGAGGAGGTAGATTTGACCTTTGATGACGTCGATGATGCTGAGCTCGACTCCTACATTATGAACGATGATGAGTACCAATACAAGAACGGTCTTTGGCACAAGGTGAACGCCACATACTTGGAGGAGCAGAAACGTAAGTACCTCTTTTTTCTGAGATACATGTATACGTTAATAAGTACCAATCAAATTGGATCAAAAGTTAACAGAGTATTAGCAATACATTATTTATCATCGATAGAATTTTAATTGGCGAAACATTTAGAAAATATTTCTAAAAAACCCATTTACTTTTATTTAGTTGTTCCGAAGTGATTTTTTTAAGATAATTTCAATATTTACTAGAATTTATTACAATATGTATCTTGTGAAAGCTTCAATATTGAAAAAAAAATCGGCTGAAATTCACTTCGAACATGGAATCGAATTCTGAGAGGAAACGAACTGAAAGCTTGAATTCTGAATAGAATTTCGGTCATTTCACCAAGCTTCAAATTTGCACACAATTCTTGTGAAAGCTTCAGTTCCTCGATGGGCTCGCAACGAAGCTTCGAGGTACAGTACAGTATGTATTTTGAATTGAATCTCCACCCGAGTCGCTTTTAAAGCTTCAATTTAAAGCTTCAAGTATAAAAGCTTCAATTCAAAGCTTCAAGTATAAAAGCTTCAATTCAAAGCTTCAAATATTAAAAGCTTCAATTCAAAGCTTCAAGTATAAAAGCTTAAATTTCAATTTAAATTGGTGAAAGATTCAGACAATTTTCTTATAAAACCCAGTTATTTTTATTTAGTTGTTCCCAAGCGATTCTTTTAAGACAATTTCAATATTTAACAGGATTTGCTATGATATGTATCTTGTGAAAGCTTCAATACTGTATAAAATTTTGGTGATAGGCTGAAATTCACTTCGAACCTTGTACTGAATTCGGAGAGGAAACGACCTGAAAGCTTGAAATCTGAATAGAATTTCGGACATTTCACCAAGCTTTAAATAAGCCACATAATTCTTGTGAATGCTTCAATTCTTCTATTCCAAATGGAATGCCCGTGGAAGGTGCATATTAAAAATGATAATTTAAAATGTAATTCATGTGGAACTGTTTAGTGCCATAAGAATTTGGGCAAAATTGCTCCAATGTTTCCATGCCGAATAGCAATAAAATTGAATCCCAAGACTATTTACTACTAAGAGTTTCATTACTACGAAAGCTTCTGAATCGAATCTTTCCTTTCCTATAATATGTATCTTGTGAAGGCTTCAATGATGAAAAAAATCGGCTAAAATTCACTTCGAACCTTTAACCGAATTATGAGAGGAAACGATTTGACAGTTTCAATGCCGAATAGAATTTCGGATATCTCACCAAGCTTAAATTTTGCACATAATTCTTGTAATAGCTTCAATTTCTCTATTCCTAATGCAATGCCCGTGGAAGATGCATATTCAAAATTATGATTAAAAATTTAATTAATATGGAACTGTTTGGTGCCATAAGAATTTGGGCAAAATTGCTGCAAAGTTTCCATTCCCAATAGAAATAAGAATGAATCCCAAGACTACTTACTACTAAGAGTTTCATTACTATGAAAGCTTCTGAATCGAATCTTTCCTTTCCTATAATATGTATCTTGTGAAGGCTTCAGTAATGAAAAAAAAAAACGTCTGAAATTCACTTCGAACCTTTAACCGAATTCTGAGAGGAAACGACCTGAAAGTTTCAATGCCGAATAGAATTTCGGATATTTCACCAAGCTTTAATTTTGCACATAATTCTTGTGAAAGCTTCAATACCAAATGGAATGTCCGTGGAGGATGCATATTAAAAATTATGATTAAAAATGCAATTCATATGGCACTGTTTGATGCATAAGAATTGGAGTAATATTGCTACAAAGTTTCCGAATTAAGACTAATTACTACTAAGAGTTTCATTACTATGAAAGCTTCTGAATAGAATCTTTAGACGAATCGCAATGACGGCTTCAATTATTTATAGACATTCAAATTGAATCTTTAGACAAGTCGTCATAAAAGCTTCAATTCTGTACAGAATTTCGAATTAAATATAGCAACGAGACGACTCGCAACGAAGCTTCGAATTACAGTACAGAATGAATTTTGAGTTGAACTCCAGCCCAGTCGCTTATAGAGCTTCAATTCAAAGCTTCAAGTATAAAAGCTTTAATTGAAAGCTTCAAGTATAAAAGCCTCAATTCAAAGCTTCAAGTATAAATGCTTCATTTCAAAGCTTCAAATATAAAAGCTTCAATACAAAGTTTCAATTCAAAGCTTCAAGTACAGAAGCTTCAATTCAAAGCTTCAAGTTGTAAAGCTTCAAATAAAAGGTTTAAGTATAAAAGCCTCAATTCAAATCTCCAAGTATAAAAGCTTGAATTCAAAGCTTCAAGTATAAAAACTTCAATTCAAAGCTTCAAGTACAAAAGCTTCAATTAAAAGCTTCAAGTATAAAAGCTTCAATTCAAGTCTTCGAGTGTTAACGTTTCAATTCAAAGCTTCAAGTATAAAAGCGTCAATTCAAAGCTTCAAGTATAAAAAGCTTAAGTTCAAAGCTTTAAGTATAAAAGCTTCAATTATGAGTTGAACCATCTTTAATTTCATTCTATTTAATTCAATTCATACTTCAATTCTGAATGGAATTTCGAATGGAATCTCGCGAAGGGGATCATGATTCAATGCGCTTTGAAATATTCTGCTAGTAAATGAACCTGATTCAATTTAAATCAGTAGGAAAATCAGCTTGAAAGCTTCAATTCGGAATAGAATTTTCTATAAAATCTCGCAATAATTTGAATTATGAAAGGATATTAGAATATATTCTCGTCACAGCTTCAATCCTGATTAGAATTTCGACTAGAATCTCGTCCGAGCTTCAAATATGAGTCAATTCACGAATTCTGGATAGGATCTTGAATTGAACCTCACGAAAGGAATTCTGATTCGACGATTCGCCATGAAAGGAATTCTGATTCGGTTCGCCATGAAAGGAATTCTGATACGATTCGCCATGAAAGTTCCAATCAATTTCAAATTGCTTCCCTGAAATCTTTAATCCTGGTTGAAATATAGAATTAAATCTCGTGGCAGCCTCAATGCTGATTAGAATTGGGGAAATTTTATTAATTAATAGATTAGTAAGTTGAAAATATTTATGTATGTTAATGCTATCTTTAATTTCAATTTTTAACTATGACTATTTTCGGCTTGAATCGCGTGCAAGTTTCAATTCTGAAAAGTATCTTGTATTTAGTCTCCCGAACAGAATTCTGATTCGATTCGCGTTAATGCTTGAACCTAATTGAATTTATAATTGATTCTTGTCGCAGCTTGAATTCTGAATGGAATTTAGAATTGTATATGGGCAAAGCTTCAGTTCTGATTGGAATTTCATATTCAATCTCGTGAATATTTCATTTCTGAATTCTGAATTCAGGCGTGTCTAACTTGATTTATCTGTAATTATTTATGCATAATGTTAATACCTACACCTCGAACCTTGAACTAGTTATTTCTATTGACTGGCAGAAAATTTAATCACATTGCCGACAATTTATGCAATTTTCAGAAAATTTACTGAAGATCAAATTTAGAAAATATAATTCTGTGAAAATATTTTAAGTATAACAGAAGTTTTAGAAAAATTCCCCCAATTTTCTCAAAATTTCATTTCGTAATTTTGTAATCAATTTAATAACAAAACCGAGAGCTCACAGAAAACGTATGCAACTTTTAGAAAATTTAATGAACATTTCCAAAGTAAAACCTAAAAGCAGTGCTAATAAAACTGCTAAAAGCTTGACGAATAATCGTAAATTTTCTGAAATATGCCTGAAGAAAGTAGAAACGAAAGATGTTGCAGAAAATTAAATCATAATACAAAATTTACATAATTATTTTAAAATAATGTATAGAAAGTGCCAAAAAAGTTAAAACGCGTTAATTTTTCTTACTATTTTTAATTTGTTTTAATTCTGGAATACTTTTGAAGATCTTGAAAGTGTCGCAAGGTTTAGAAACTGCGATTTTTTTTTTCACTAATTTTACAAATAACGAAGATGCTACATAAATAATTGTATAATTTTTTAAAGATCTAGAAAATCTTTGTTAAAACAGAGTATTCTGCAATTGTTCAAAAACTGGAACCAAACTTTTAATAGGATTTCGGATATTTCATGAATTGTTCAATTCCGAATAGAATTTCGGATATTTCATGAAAGCTTCAATTCCTAATAGAATTGCGGATATTTTATGAAAGCTTCAATTTCGAATATAATTTTGGATATTTCATGAAAATTTCAAATCTGCAAATAATTTAGGACTTTATCTCGTGGAAGCTTCAGTTCCATATAGAATTTACTTGAAATATTCAGAATTAATAAGAAACCGCGAATTTCGAGCGAAATTGCTGCACAGTTTCCAGTCCGCACAGAAATAAGATTGAATCCCAAGACGAATTACTATGAAACTTTCTGAATCGAATCTCAAGACGAATTGCAGTGAAAACTTCGATTCTGGTCTAAATATTGAATTGAATCTCTAGGCGAGTCGCCATGAAAGCTTCGATTCTGCCCAGTATTTCGAATTGAATCTCTAGGTGTGTCGCCGTGAAAGATGAATTAAAATTAAAAGATTCCGATCGTAATTGACCTTCAAATGGAATCTGAAGGCAAATCAGACTTAATGCTTCTAATATTCTGAACATAATGTCCGATTAAAACTCGCGAAAGTTTCAAAGCGAAAATTCAATTCTGGACGGAATTTCGAGTTTAGTATCGTTAGAGCTTTATTCCGGATTAGAATTTCGACTTGAATCTCGTGCGTGCTTCATTTATAAATAGAATCTCAATTCTGATTCGCTTAGCCGTGAAAGCTTCAATTCTGAACGGAATTTCGAGTTTCATCTCGCCAGAGCTTTATTCCGGATTATAATTTCGGCTTGAATTTCGTGCAAGCTTTATTTCTGAATAGAATCTCAATTATGATTCGCTTAGCCGTGAAAGCTTCAATTCTGAACAGAATTTCGAGTTTAATCTAGTCAGAGCTTTATTTCTGATTAGAATTTCGACTTCAATCTCGTGCAAGCTTCATTTCTGATTATAATTTCGACTAGAATCTCTTGCATGCTTCATTTATGAATAGAATCTCAATTCTGATTCGCTTAGCCGTGAAAGCTTCAATTCTGAACGGAATTTCGAGTTTCATCTCGCCAGAGCTCTATTCCGGATTATAATTTTGACTTTAATTCGTGCAAGCTTTATTTCTGAATAGAAACTCAATTATGATTCGCTTAGCCGTGAAAGCTTCAATTCTGAACAGAATTTGGAGTTAAATCTAGTCAGAGCTTTATTTCTGTTTAGAATTTCGACTTCAATCTCGTGAAAGCTTCATTTCTGATTATAATTTCGACTTGAATCTCGTACAAGCTTCATTTCTGAATGTAATCTCAATTACAATTCAAAAAAGTGAATTTCAAATTTAATTCCGCGGAAGCTTTAATCCTAATTGGAATTTAAAATTGAATCTCGTGACCGCTTCAATTTTGAATAGAATCTCGTGGAAGTTTCAATTATGAATAGAATCTCGAATTGTATCTAACGAGAGGAATTCTGATTGCACGAACGCCATGAAATATTCAATTCTCAGTTGAATCTCACCAAACCTTCAATCCTGATTAGAATTTCGAACTGTATCTCGCAAAAGCTTCGATTTTTAATAGAATCTCTCCGGACTAGCCTAACCTTGTCTTATCTGTATCTATACGTGATGTTAATGCCTTGAACTTTGAACTATTTATGTATACATATTACTGGCAGAAAACTTGTTCAAATTGCAGTTTTTGTTTTTGATATTATATTTATTCGACAATTATACAAAGAAAAATATTTAAATCTTCTTATATGTTTATACACTTTTCATAGGCTTTCTGAACTCTAAATTTACGATAGAGAAGATACCAAATTTAGAGTTAAGAAAGCCTATTAAAATTGTATAAACATATAAGAAGAATTAAATATTTTTGTTTGTATAATTGTCGAATAAATATAATATCAAAAACAAAAACTCGCAGAAAATGTATTCAAATTGCAGAAAATTCAACGAAGTTCATACTAAAGTTGCACCTATAGTGATTTTAATTTGTTTAATTCATCTGATCTTAACATGATTCAGGGTAGGCATTGATTTTCAATTATTTTTACAGATTACTTCAAACGCTGATAGAAGTCATTTCAAGGTCATTTCAAGGTCATTTCAAGGCCAACCTGAAAGTTTTAAATGGTAACCCTACTCTTTGAATATTTCATCATTCAACCATATTAAATATGATGTTAAACGCTTTATGCACCTGTCTTAGGTAAACAATTTACATTCACTAATGTGAAACTATAAATTGTAAAGTTATTTGAAATGTACATCTGGGAATTACTTCCTCGGGCAATCGGAGACCGGTTTCGTTCTTATTAGAACTCATCAGTCCGATATAGCCAGATTCGTAATTCGGACTGATGAGTGCGTCGATGAGTGATTTGACTTCACTCTTTCTGAATTTGAAGTTACCTTGTCTGAAATCGATTTTACTTTGTCTGAAATTTATTCTTCTTTTTCTGAAATTTACTTTACGTTTTCTGAAATTGCTTTACTTTTTCTGAAATTGACTCTTCTTTTTCTGAAATTGCTTTACTTTTTCTGAAATTGACTCTACTTTTTCTGAAATTGAAGTTTTAAGATGTAAAGCTCTCGCAATATAAACTGTTTCATGTGGGCTCGAACGCTATCTGCATCAGGGGTTTCCACCTATGTGGTTCCGTTCCTTGATTAAAGTAAGGATTTTTTATCTGAGGCGCAGTTCCTTCTAAAGAATCGTAGATGTTTGATTTACTTATGTCATTGAGTAAGGAATACTAATAATAATAATAGTATTCTTCCTTTCTTCCTTCCAGGAATGCATTGAGCATTCCTTGCTCAATGGTTATATTAAATACGTTACATACAGATATAATATACATCGTATAAAGCGTTTTACTAGGTACAAACTTGTATTATAAAACATGACATACAATATGAGGAATGAGGATACATTGATTTCAGCATGTTTATTTTTTCTAATACATTTTCATTATAGTTGTTGCATTATTTTAAGATTGATTGACATCAAATCCTAAGGCAAAGTCTGTCTTACACTCGAAGCATTAACAATTCAAAAATTAAGTGCATCAATCTCAAACTAAGAACTTGATTCGACGTCGACATCGAAGCAGCCCCAGTGAATAATTTAAAGGATCCTCGAACCCCTCCGTCAGACAAGCTGTCAACAAGGGCGAAACACGTACGCCTCGCCCACGCACCCCTGCAGCCCTGCAGCAATGGCCCGCTGTAGTAAAAATATCGCTCTTAATACCACGAGGGCGTTTACGTTCAATTTGTTAAAAACCCCGTCCTGAGTGCACGTGCAAATTCATTCCACCCCCGGCAAGCTGCCGGTATTTAAACGAGCGCGAAGATCCCGAGGGAACGGGCAGGAGGCGTCCCCAGTTTCCACATGCGTAAGCGACCCGATGGAAGTTCGCAGGGTAGGACAGGAACTTGGCTTCATTAACAACCCAGAAACTTCCCGATAAAACGGAGAGCGAACAATGAGTTCGTAGGTGGCCCGCTCTAGGGGAAGTAACCCGTCCGAATTGGATTCGTTTGCGACCCGGAAAAATTGATTGTGAATGCCATAAATTAAAGGTGCCAATGTAAAAAATATGTCCCGGCAGGATGAAGATTATTTTCTCCCCCTCGTAACCCAATTTATAACTTCAAAAAGCAACGTGTAACTTATAATTGAGTAGACATAGTGAATCTATTATTAGATTTTTCATCGATTAACTTGTATTGATTTTTAATAATTGAGTAGACATGGTGAATCTGTTATGGGATTTATCATCGATTAACTTGTATTGTCGATTAACTTGTAAAATCTGTGTGAATGTCAACAGTTAGCTCTGAGGAACATAGGCAAATCTAGTGTATTATAAAGCAAATAAGTGAATTAAAGTGAGGAAAAGTGAAATATGACATAAACAGCAGACGGAAGGTAAAATAAAAGTGATAACCGCGGAAACCAAGCAGAATAAAACTACACGAACGCGTGTCGAAAAAGTGAGGTTAAGAACAGAGATAGCAGAGGAGAAAATATCGCGGGTACATGAACAAAGCAAGTAGCAGGCTGGAAAATAGGCCCAGAGCAAGCAGTATGGGAAATCTAACAGACTACTTTAAAAGACAGAGAACAGAAGGGCAAGATCCGGAAACGGAAAGCGAAAAAGCAACGCCGGCTAACAACAACAACGACTGTAAAGAAGAACACGGACAGAGCAGACGAGGAACAAAACGAAAAGGAAATGCACGAAGCAATACTAGAAGCCATAGCACAAAATGAGAAACGATATGAAAGAAGGTTTCAAGAAAAGTAATAAGGAAACCAAGAAAATCCAGGAAGAAATAAAAAGAAAAGAGAAGGAATGGGAGGCCGAAAAACAACAAATCATGGGGAGACTAACAGAAATGGAAGAAAAAATGGAAACACATGAAAAACAAAGAAAAAGGAATAACATAATTATAAAAGGAATGATTCTAGTGAATAACCAAGACCCAAAAAGGGAAGTAGTAATTTCAAAAAGTAGCACATCAAGTGTCCAATAACTTCCAATCAGATTTTTTCCTAAATTTTCATTACTCTAGCAGCAATGGCCCGATCGAATATAGATGGGCCATCCTGTATATATAAATCAATATGTTAAACTTTCAGCAGTATCATTAAAATTTGATAAATTTCTATAAAGTCACTCAATATTTTATAAAGCTTTCAGAAATTGTCACAAAGTTTGATGGACATTGAAAATATCATCATAAATTGACATCAAAATATCATCAAAGATTAAATTTCTGGAATTTGGTGATAGGCACTTCTGAATACATCAATAATTTTCAGTTTGCAAAATTACTGTAAACTTAAAAGCAAGCAACTAGAAAGTTTATCAGAATTGTACATTAAATAACATTAATTTATTATTTGAATACACATAAAAGTATAATCCAACACTCGGACAAAATACTACAAGTTCTTGAAATGTTTTCTATTTTCTAAAAACATGGCTGTAAACCTGGCAATCTTAACTCAACAACCGAAAATGTAATTATACAAAATCAAAATATACAATTAAATAATTTACACGAAATTTCAAACGATATCAGAAATTGAAGATATTTCCGAAAACGGTCCGAACAGTCCAGAATGTCAATCAAAATATTAGAACGCAAATTTAAATAACTTAATGCATGGTTTCTGTATCCGAAGAAAGTGAAATAACAGCAATTTTTAGTGAATACATAACAAATATGCCAATCTTTCCGTAATTTCAATAAAGTATGATGTATTTCAATATAAAGTAACCATTCACTTCTCAGACTAAATTCCAAAACATTTAATACATAATACATAATAAATATGCTAATCTTTCCGTAATTTCAATAGAGTATGATGAATTTCAATATAAAGTTACCTTTCACTTCTTAGACTAAATTCAAAAACATTTGATGAACAGTGAAAATTTTCAAAATATGCAATCAAAATATCAACAAAATTAGAATATTTAAGATGTCGCAATAAGAGCTTGTGGAAGGTTTTTTTTAATTAAAACGCAACATTTCCTTTGTAACAAAAACTTTTTTATTATTCTTACTGAAGATGGTCTCATGTCGAACAAAATATACATTTAAACTACATAAAATGTTATAATTTTGTTGTATTCATTGTACTTTTTTATTGTTTGAAATATGTTTGAAATTCAAGCATTAAGGAAGTACAACGAAACAACAATATTTAATAACCTACGTCTTAATATGAGGACCCACCATAAGCATACAATTAATGTACTTTATGAAAAAGAAATTCGGTATTTTAAATTAAATATCTAAAATTTTAACCAAAACCCCAAAATTATTATAAGGTAAATTTAGAACCTGAATACACCGGTGTGAAAACAAAAGATGAAAAACAGAAATAAAAAATATTGAAGTTTTATGGATATTGAAAATTTTCTAAATTCAAAATATGCAATTCAAATATCAGGAAAGTTAAAACGTCCAGAATTTTAACTATAATATTAAAAGTATCAGAAGCTTATTGCTACATTTTAATTATGAAAATTACGATAAAATGTAATTTTTCCAATGTTTTAGAAAGTATGTAAACATATTTTAGAATATTCTACAAATAATCAGAAAATTGCACGAAACCTACAATTCTACACGACTTTTCTTCAAAAGTCTACACGACTTTTTAAAATCTTGTTATCAAAGAGAAAAAAAATCAACAGGATTTATCATTACGAAATAACACTTCATTGCATAAATTTTCAAAATGTAAAACAAAATCTAATTAAAAAAAAACTAAAAAAAAAAACAGACTTCAGAGCATTTGAAAGGTGAAAACCCGAAAATATTTTATTGAAATTTTACGGATATTGAAAATCTTCAAAATTCAAAATATGCAATCAAAATATCAAGAAAGTTAAAACGTATAGAATTTTAACAATAATATTAAAGTATCGGAAGCTCATCACAATATATCAGTTATGAAAATTACGATAAAATGTAATTTGGCAGAAAGACTACGGACGGTAGCCCATTTCATTAAAATATAAATTATTATAACTGCCATGATATACATAAAATGTAGAAAATTGAAAAATGAAATAAATGTGTTATCTCTCTGTAATTGTGCCAATGTTCTAGAAAGTCTACAAACATAGTTTTAGGATATGCCTTAAATTTTAAGAAAATTGCACGAAACCTACAATAAATCTTGTAAAATCTTGTTATCAAACAAAACAATAATGAATTGGATTTATCATTTTGAAATGACACATTATTGCATACATTTTCAGAATGTGAAACAAAAAAAATATCTAAATTGTAAAAAAAAAACAGACTTCAGATTATTTTAGATTTATCAATATTATATGGTAAGTTTTGTTTTTTTTAGAAATTTTGATAATCATTTTCTAATCATTCAAATTCTGAGAAAATTGTACATACGTTACAACAAATCTGAGCAAGACTTTCTAGCAAAGAAATTAGGAGTACAAGCGAAGGTGATGGAAGCATACAGAATAGGCAAGAAGGAAGAAAAGAAGGCGATTATAGCTAGAATCGAGACATGGGAGTAAAAGCAACTATGAAAAACAAAATAAAGCTGGTGGGATCAAGGATAATAATCGACAACGACTTAATAAAAGAAGAAATGGCTGTGACGTGCCTGAAGGGCAAATCAGTGCGTTAGGCCGCGGAGCGAGTGGAGGGTCCCTTCGAAGCAGCGACGAGGGCCGGCTCTCGGTGTCGGAGAGTGGGGGGGTTAAAAACAAGGCTCCACGTAATTTTAACCTCGTCACTACTTCGTCGCAAAGGGGGGCTCCACCCTACCTGCGTGCGTTGACGGCAGACTGTCAGCGAAGTTCAGAAATTACGAACTGTCGCAACGGCTGACCATCTGGCGCCCACACCACCAGATTTAAATCTCGCAGTGAGAATAGGAAGTTAAACTGAAAGAATGCCCGATTGAGAAAACGTGGGGGGAACAAAAAATAACAGGTGTGAATTTTGTAGTGTAAAATATCTGCGTTTGTTCACACAAAAGACAGGACACCGTGCCTACGCTTCCTGAAATAAATTCCTCCGTCCGCAACCCTATCACGCAGGGTTCACTATATTCGGCCGAATACCGCGAACTCGTAATCGCGCGATTCAAAGGGCCGTCGGAGCGACATTTTTCTTACAAAAGCGCAAAACACGTACGGCACGAACACGCAACGCAAATTTTACACAAAAGAATAAAACGATATATCAAATGAAATTAAAATAGGTGAGAACAAGAAAAAAATATATAGATCAGGCCTGCGTTCCTCGTCTGCGACTTCGCAGGCGGCTCTGGTTCTTATGACGGGCGGCCGGCCGGCGATCGTCGATCGTCGCTGGATTCCAATCCTCGGAACCAAACTGGCCGGATGTTTGTTGCCCCTAGCCAAGAACCTGGCTGGCTGGGTTACTTAGCCCTTACCCAAAAAAACGCCTGCAAAGCACATGGCCTTAGTAACAATGGCCGGACACGTGGCTTTACGAAAAGAAAAAAGTGTCGGGTTTAATTACTTACTCTGATGTTGTGAGCGTATGGAGTTGAGTCGTATAGTACCCTCCCTTGCCTTGTACTTGGTGCCGTCAATCCCTTTAAGGGTGGTTAAATGCGTTCACGTTTTATATCCCGGAACCGGATGGTGATATACCAAGTAAAACGGTGACCTAGTGGCACGTCCGCACTATAGTGAAGGTAACTAGTTTCTGTGTTCATGGCGGTGCCTCGCCGACGATTTTAAAAATCACACGCAGTTAGGAAACACGTCACGTCTAAAAAAACGTGTGAGTATGGTTGCCTACGGTGGAGGTCTGTGCGCGAAATTAATAATTAAAAGGCAGTTTCCGTCGGGGGCGATACCGGACCGTTACATGGCCATACAGCATTTGCTATATAAAATATATAGCAATAGGAGAAAAAAGAACAGGCAGCCAAACAAAGTTAGGATACAAAAACCTCACAATAAATATGATGATATATATCAGGAATAAGGACACCAATGGCCTAGTATTAAAAAACTGAAAGCCAGAGAACAGGAAACAACGAAGACAATCCAGGCAACGAAATGGACAGAAGAAAGGGAGAGAAACTGGGAAACAAAAGAAAATGAAAGAAAACAAAAATCAACTATATAAGCTACGGGAAACCAGAACGAGAAAATAAAAAAGAAGAAACAGCGAAAGAAACCAATAATATAATTACCAGCGGAAACCCGATGTTTCCACAGAAACCACAGACAAAAATAAAGGAAAGCGAACAAACAAGCAACAAGAGATGGACACATGGGTCGATCCCAGATTCCATGGGACACCCTTGGTGTTCCATGGAACCCATGGGCCCATGTGCCCATAGGCCCATGTGCTCATGGAATCTGAGAGGAACGAATTATGAAGGAGCACTAAAAGAATTAAACACGAAGCAAAAAGATACAGCATAGATGTCTGTACAAGAAACAAAGCAAAAATGAAATTTTGAAACAACACTGAATGACTACACCTTCTTTAACAGCGGAAACGAAGAACGGATGTTTGGTTCCGGATTCCTGATAGCAAGGCATCTAACAGGAAAGATAAAAAACTTTATATCAAGGAACGAAAGACTGTGCATCATAATAGAAATAGACAAGAAAGTATTTAGGATAATAAACGGACATGCACCAAGGGAGGAGAAGGCTGAGGAAATCAAGGATGAATTCTGCGAAATCCTAGAATGCATGTACGACCAGACACACAAAGACTATGTAAAAATAGTAATCGGGGATTTCGACGCAAAAATAGGGAATGAGGCACCTTTCAGACCGACCATCGGCCAGTACAGCAAGCACGAGGAGTCTAATGAAAACGGAACAAAACTGATAGGCTTTGCGGCGGGCAAAAACGCAAGGATAATGAGCATATATTTCGAAAGAAAAGAAGAACATAAAGGCACGAGGGTAGCTCCCAATGGTAAAACTGTAAACCAAATCGACCACGTAATAATACAGGCAAAACATAAGAAGATGGCGAAAGACGCAAAATCCATAAGAGAAGCAGATGTCAACACTGACCACTACCTCGTAACGGTGCAAATGGAAGGGAGCTGCGGAAACCAAAGAGGAAAACAAAAAAAGTAAGAGTAGGTAGGAGTAGAAACCGGTTACGACACGGAAAAACTAAAAGTAAAAGAGTGGTAAGAGAGATACGAACAGAACCTGCATACCAGATTGACCACACTGGAAGGGAGCGAGGTAGGACAGGATATTGAAGAAAGGTGGAAGAAAACTGAAGAATGTATAAGAGGCGCAGCAGACGAAACTATTAAAAGGATTAGACGAGGAAAAAAGAAGAATGAATGGTTCAACAGAGACTGCGAGAAAGAGAGAGAAAAGAAACTGGAAGCGAGGAAGAAACTGCTAGAAACTGACGAAGAAAGAGACATTCAAATATATAAAGAACAAAGAATTAAAACTAAAAAGCCTTCAATCAAGCCAAGGAAAAATACTGGCAACACAGGGCAGAGCAGATGGAATAATATTACAAGAATAAAGAGAGAAGGAACTTCTACCAAGAGGTGAAACAAACGGGGAGAGGATGTCATCAAGCTCCGACAGCGTTCAAAAACAAAGAGGGAGAGAAAATAGCGGATGAAGACCAGGTATTAGAAGGATGGAAAAACTACTTCCAAGAACTTTTACAAGGGGAAAATGATGGCAACTTATACAGCAATGAAGATTCACAAGACACTGACGATATAGAACCCCCAACAAAAGAAGAAATGAGCAGAATACTGAAAACAGTAAAGAACAGAAAAGCACCAGGTGAAAACGGTTTGAACACCGAACTAATCAAGTATGGAGGAGAAAATATCACAGACAGAGTACACAGCTTAATAAATCTAATATGAAATGAAGAACGGATGCCAAAAGAATGGTCTGAAGCGACGATAACTTTGATACACAAGAATGGGACCAAATCAGAATACAACAACTACAGAGGAATAGCACTGCTGGACACGATGTACAAGGTATTAGCTACTGCCCTAAGAGACAAACTGCAATAATTCACGGAAAAAGAGATAGGAGAGTACCAAGCGGGATTCAGACCGGATCGTTAAGTCACAGACCAACTATTTGTTTTAAAAGAGACCCAACAAATGTTTGGAGAATACGACAAGAAAGTGTACGTGATTTTCATAGATTTTTTAAAAGCCTATGACACTGTAAAAAGGCAAGAACTATTCAAAGCGATGGGCAGTCTGGGCATCCCAAGGAAACTAACAAGATTAGTTCAAATGACAGTACAAAACACGACCAACAGAGTAAAATGGAGAGGAATAAACACAAAAAGCTTCAGAGTATACAATGGAGTAAGACAAGGTGACCCCCTATCAACACTGCTTTTCAACATACTGTAAGAATTCGTCATAAGGACGAGCAAACTGAATAGGACAGGAAGCATAATCAACGCAGACAACCAATGTATAGCTTATGCCGATGACATGGGAATACTAGCGAACACAAAAAAATACCTCGCAAAAGCAGTATCAACCTTGGAAGAAATTGCGTTGACAGTAGGGCTCCAAATTAACTATCAGAAAACAAAATACATGGTGTTAGGAAGAGGCACAATTACAAAGGAGAATCTGCTAATAGAAAGAATCAGGATTTGGGTTGGGATTTGGATTTGGAATCAGGATTCCTCAATATCCAGCTTTTATTTCCTTACAGGGAGAGATAGAATGGAAATAGATCAAGTCAGCGAATTCACATACTTAGGAGTACAGATCACGGAAGACGGGAAAGAAGAATAAGAACTTGAGAAACGGATGATGAAAGGAGATAAAGCAGCAGGGGTTCTAAGTCACATACTAAGATCTAAGCATGTCTCAGTAAGTGCCAAATTAAAGATTTACAAAACAGTATTGAGACCAACCGTAACTTACAGATGTAAAATATGGAAGCTAGGAACAGTAAAGGTGGAAAAACTCTGAGGCGGGAAAGAAAAATTCTGCGAAGAATTTACGGCGGGTGTAAAGAAGAGGGAGTCTGGCAAAGAAGGACCGTATAACAACCTAAACGAGTTATACGGAGAACCAAACATTGTGCAATATATCAAACAACAACGAGCAAGGTGGCTGGGACATGTGCAGCGGATGGGGAACACCAGAATTACCAAAACCATATCAAAGATACGACCAATAGGAGTAAAAGTAAGAGGCAGACCGAGGAATAGACGGAAAGAAGAAGTGCTACAGGGTCTGGAAGAAATGGGTGTACGAGACTGGAAGGAAAAAAAGCTTCTGACCGTAAAAAGTGGAGAGACAACAGCGATGTGGCGGCAAGACCTGTGAAAGCTTATATATATATATATATATATATATATATATATATATATATATATATATATATAGAAGCTATTATATATTGTTACGTTTTTATTTTTTTACTTTACTTTACCTATTATATGGGTGTTGAATATTTGCGTATTTACTTGTTTTGTAACTCCTTATTATTTCTCTTATCTCAGGGTCAATGGTAGGTTCAATCAGAACTAAATAGAGTCTTGTTCAAATGCTTTAATGAATTAATAATAACCAAAAACCTTTAAAAACGTCTAATATAAAGTGAACTAGTCAAACAAATCCAAAGCAATAGAAAACAAAATTATTAAATAACTAATAAACTATGACCAACATTAACAAAATAAATCCTATATACACAAGCTAACTTATGTGAGCATATGATTCTTGTAATTTACGCAAACTCTATACTTGCAGTTATCTTCTTGCTTTTGGTCCCTTGATTAAGTCGTCCTCTTGTCCCTGCGTTCGTCTTCTGATCCTTTGTTGATTCGCACAAAAGTAAACAGCTACTTTTGTGTGCGAAGTTTAGCGGCTTGAAGACCTGATTTTCGAATATCTCCGTCATGGCTCCTATCTTCTTGAAGTCCTCTCCTTGTTGACTGCCTTTTTCCAGTCCTATGTCCAATCGTTGAACACGCGTTAATTTTATGTAATATATTAGTATTAGGGCAAAATCACGACCCTCGACCCACTACCGTCTCCCCTGCTCGCCGTTCACCCTCTACCCTCGACTCGTCAATCTGTTTCTTGTTGATTATTTCCGATCTTCAATTCTTCAATCTCACATGCGTCAATGCACGAAGGCACCTGTCACCCGTGGTAACCGATCAACAACCTCCATCCGCGGATCCATAAACCTTGCGATTTTCTGTGTCCATAAAATGTCTTACACATTTCTCTGTAGATTTGTGCATACTTGTTCACATTCACATTTACAATATTTACAATAATTTTAGTTAGCTTGTGCCCTTAAGATTATAATTCTATCTAATACCTATCTAATAATAATAATAAATCTATTCTAATTAATCTACTCTACTTATAATACAAATACCATTACAATATATATATATATATATATATATATATATAACTTGTATTGATTGACATCAGTCCACCTTCTACCACAATGGTGTAGGTGTGTTGTTTTCTTTTCTCCTTTTCTTCTTCTGTTGCTGTTTTTCGGTCATGAAGTTCTTCCATTTAGTCCTGTCGCTAGTTCTTTCGCTTTTTCCATGTTTTCCTTCTTTCTTCTATTATTGTTTTCATTCTGTCATCCCATGTCTTTTTCGGTCTTCCTTTCCTATTCTTTTTGTTTGGCTTTGCTTCTTACACTTTTTCACTATTAGTTGTCCATTCTTTGCATATGCCCTACCTCCGAGCTGTCGTTTTTCCATGTATTGTTGAATTGACTCCATGTCTAATTCTTCTCTTCTTTGTGTGCTTCTCATTTTGTCTATTTTCGTTATTCCTTTGATTCTTCTTAGGACTTTCATTTCGCTTGCTTGTATTTTATTTTTTCCCGTTGTGTCTAGCTTCCACGTTTCGCATGCCCATGTTAGTATTGGTAGGGATATTGTTTTGTATTTAGTTATGAACGTTTTTCCTTCAATATAAATAACGCAATAAAAGTTCCTCATACAAGAATGATCACACGATCGAATTAAAACAAGTTCTATTAACGCCTAAAGGCGATAATTTCCGAAAACATCAGATATATGCCATAGTTAAACAATTCAAGTAACCAACAAATATAGTCTTAACGAAATATATATGCTGAAAAGCTATATATTATTCACCATAAATTTGCACGAACATCAAGGCATGAGGTTATAAATACAACCTTTTATATATAATCGTTTCTCATTATAAATGCATAGGCTTAACTTTTACCTTCGATATTGTAATTAAAAGCAAACACCGACGCTGTAAAGTCAAACAAAACTGCGGCACCAAATCGAGAGGAGATGACTTTGTTAAATACACGAGATCACGCGTTATTTTTAAGTTTTAATATGCAAGAAGAGAATCCGCGAAGGTATTTCAGCTATTTTGCTTTCATGCAGTTTTAATTGAAACAGCTCTAGATTTCCTGAAGGATCAAGCTCATTAAGGCGATGAGCTCTCACGTTAATTTGAACAGGAAATTGTGCCGTCATTTCTACAAGATTTAACATTTAACGCAAACGTACATTTATACAAAGAAAATAGCTTCACATCGATCAATATTTTAAAGATGAATATATTATGGTCATTGCCTGTTTTTTTTTTAATTGTACTCCATATTTTCACTACAATATTTTCGAACAGTAGGATGAAGATTTATTTTCTCCTCCTTCTAACCCTCTAACCTCCTATAACTTGAAAAAGTAATGTAAGTAACTACCATATGCCAAAGTATGAAATTCACATCGACCCCACCAATGAAAATTAATGTTGACCAACCCGGAGATTTTTTCAGGCATTTAAATTTGATCGAATTAATTCCATATTTTACACCCACACTGTCTAATTAAATATCTCTGCCCATATTACAAACAAGTCTTGTTTGATAAAACATCTGAAAGTGGCTGAAAATTACCCTGCCTGTATCAATTATTCGTAGACCAATGCAAATAATGTAAATATAAGGGCTGTTTAATGAGGTAGTGACTGCCGGCATAATCCGGGAGAGATGCGTGGATGGTAAATGATATGTGACGCGCGCAAATATTTAATTTCCGAAGGATTAAACCAAATATTATTTCAGCTTGTATGGGGGGTTTGGCTCGAACTTCGGTTCGGTTTGCCTGTGCAGATTCTGCAAGCCAATAAGCAAATTCCCAAACGTTATTGGCCATATTCGTCTTCCTACATATCTTTTATGTAATAAATCAGATATTTTAATATAAAGTTATCTTCAAATAATGAAAATTTATGAGTGGACTAGTGGTTATCTGTAGGTCAGAGATCATTGGAGGTTCGCATCTCGCTGAAAACCGTATTCTATTATATTTATATAATATTCTTTAAATATAATCAAGTCATATGTTTGTGGTCTATCGTTTCAACTGTATAAAGCAGCGTTGGTGTGATCACACCAACATCATTTAATTAAATCATTATTTAAATCAATTGATTTTATTTAATAAATCGTCGATTTAAATCAAAGTTTATTATTTCTTAATTAATCATTATTTTGCACGGTTTCTGCATTCCAAGATCGATGAAAAATATAATGTAACTAGAGTTAGCATGCTTTAAAGTAGATAGTAAAATAGTTTTCATTTCTTCCATTTTTTGGTCCATCACACAGTACAAATTGTTAAAATTCTAGAATTTATGAAAAAATCATATGATTTCAATCGTGATGTAAACAATTGATACAAATCACATTTATCGTGGCAGAAACTGATCTGAAACACATAAAAATGATGATTCATATGTGTGTGATTTGCAGTGATATTCTCAGATCCAGCTATTAGATTATTAACGATATATTTGAAACCAGCAAATCGATATTGCGGAAATTTCTTCCTGACATTGAGTGATATGTTGGTCTATAGTATGTTTAATTTTATTAATATCCAATGCGTGGTTCTTGTCAAACTTATATCTTTGGTGTGATCATGTACTTTTCAATGATATCCTCAGATCCAGCTATTACATTATTAACAATATTTCAAAAACCAGCCAATCGATATTGATACAATTTATTTCTGATACTGCGTGATACAGAATCTTTACTTTCTTTAATATCCAATGCGCGGTTCTTGAGATATTTATATTTTAGGTGTGATCATGTGATTTCAGTGATATTCTCATATCCAGGTATTACTATATTAACGATATTTCAGAAACCAGCGAATCGATATTGATCCAATTTATTCCTAGCATTGGGTGATATGTTAGTCTATAGTATGTTTAATTTCTTTAATATCGAATTCGTGGTTCTTGTCAAATTTATATTTTTGGTGTGATCATGTGCTTTTCAATGATATTCTCAGATCCAGCTATTACATTATTAACGATATTTCAAAAACCAGCCAATCGATATTAATCCAATTTATTTCTAATATTGGGTGATACAGTATCTTTAATTTCTTTAACATCCAATGCACGGTTCTTGAGATATTTATATTTTTTGTGTGTTTATGTGATTTTCAATTATATCAGTTCCAGCTATTACACAATTAATGATATTTCAAAAACCAGCGAATCGATATTGATCCAAGTAATTCCTGATATTGGGTGATATGTTGTTCTACAGTATATTCAATTTCTTTAATATGCAATACGTGGTTCTTGAGATATTTATATTTTTGGTGCAATCATGTGATTTTCAGTGATATTCTCCGATCCAACTATTACATTATAAACCATATTTCAAAAACCAGCGAATTTTTATTGATCCAGTCTATTCCTGATATTGGGTGATATATTGGTCTATACTATGTGTAATTTCTTTAATATTCAATGCTTGATTCTTGAGATATTTTTATTTTTTGTGCGATCATGTCATTTTCAATGATATTTTCAGATCCAGCTATTACATTATTACCGATATTTGAAAAACTAGCGAATCGATATTGATCCAATTTATTTCTGATATTGGGTGATATATTATGTTTACTTCCTTTAATATCCAATGGGCGGTTCTAGAGATATTTATATTTTAGTGTGATCATGTGATTTTCAATGATATCAGATCTAGCTATTACATTATTAACGATATTTCAAAAACCAGCGAATCGATATTGATCCAATTTCTTCCTGCTATTGGGTGATATGTTAGTCTATAGTATGTGTAATTTCTTTAATATCCAGTGCGTTGTTCTTGGGGTAACATTTGGCATGTTTATGTGATTTTGAGTGATATTCTCAGATCCAGCCATTACATTATTACCGATATTTTTAAAACCAGCGAATCGATAATGATTCATTTATGCCCGATATTAGGTGATATGTTTGCCTATAGTATGTTTAATTTCTCATATATCCAATGCGGGGTTATTGAGATATTTAATTTATTTGTGTGATGGTGTGATTTTCAATGATATTCTTACATCCACCTATAACATTATTAATGATATTTCAAAAAATAGTATATCAGTATTAGGCACACTTATTCCTGATATTGGGTTATATATTGGTCTATAGTATGTTTAATTTCTTTAATATCCAATGCTTGGTTCTTAAGATATTTATATTTTTTGTGCGATCATGTCCTTTTCAATGATATTCTCAGATCCAGCTATTACATTATTAACGATATTTCAAAAACCAGCAGATTTATATTAATCCGGTTTATTCCTGATATTGGGTCATATGTTGGTCTATAGTATGTTTAATTTCTTTAATATCCAATGCGTGTTTCTTCAGATATTTATAGTTTTTGTGTGATCATGTGATTTTGAAAAATATTCTCAGATCCAGCTCTTACATTATCAACGATATTTCAAAAACCAACGAATCTATATTGATCCAATTTATTCCTGATATTGGGGGATATATCGGTCAATAGTATGTTTAATTTCTTTAACATCCAATGCTTGGTTCTTAAGATATTTATATTTTTTGAGCGATCATGTCCTCTTCAATGATATTCTCAGATCCAGCTATTACATTATTAACGATATTTCAAAAAAACAGCGAATCGATATTGATCCAATTTATTTCTGATATTGGGTGATATGTTAGTCTATAGTATGTGTAATTTCTTTAATATCCAGCGCGTTGTTATTGAGATAACATTTGGCATGTTCATATGATTTTGAGTGATATTCTCAGATTCAGCTATTACATTATTAACGATATTTTTAAAACCAGCGAATCGATAATGATCAAATTTATGCCCGATATTAGGTGATATGTTGGTCTATAGTATGTTTAATTTCTCATATATCCAATGCGTGGTTCTTGAGATATTTATATTTTTTGTGTGATGGTGTGATTTTCAATGATATTCTCACATTCACCTATAACATTATTAATGATATTTCAAAAAAACATTGTATCAGTATCAGTCCAACATATTCCTGATATTGGGTTCTATATACGTCTATAGTATGTTTAATTTCTTTAACATCCAATGCGTGGTTCTTGAGATATATTTTATGGTTTAAGGTTTATATTTTTGGTGTAATCATGTGATTTCAGTAATATTCTCATATCCAGCTATTACATTATTAACGATATATTAGAAACCAGCAAATCGATATTGATCTTATTTATTCCTGACATTGAGTGATATGTTGGCGTATTGTATGTGTAATTTCATTAATATCCAATGCGTGGTTCTTGACATATTTATATTTTTGGTGTGATCATGTGATTTTCAATGATATTTTAAGAACCAGTTATTACATTATTATCGATATTTCAAAAACCAGCGGATCGATATTGAACCAATTTATTTCTGATATTGGGTGATATAGTTTGTTGACTTTCTTTCAAATCCAATGCGCGGTTCTTGAGATATTTATATTTTTTGTGTGATCATGTGATTTTCAATGAATGTCTGATATTAGGTGACATGTTGGTCTATAGTATGTTTAATTTCTTAAATATCAGATTTATTATTTATGGCAACCAATGTTATATGAGCAGCAATTTCGGAAATCAGATCATACACTTCTGTCAGATTTATCATTTATAGCAACCAATCTTATG
The DNA here is from genome assembly GCA_951805005.1 of Othius punctulatus. Classification (NCBI taxonomy): domain Eukaryota; kingdom Metazoa; phylum Arthropoda; class Insecta; order Coleoptera; family Staphylinidae; genus Othius; species Othius punctulatus. The sequence continues at coordinate 103,195,585 of OX638139.1, read as the reverse complement.
TGAGCAGCCAATTTTGATTGTTATTGAATAATAAAGACACACTTGGCGACTAAAATTTACCAAATAGTATTTCGTTTTTAAATAAAATTTGTACCAGCCATACATTTTAGTTGTTACTGTCTCGACTGAAACCAGTCCATACAGAATACACAATAATTGTCTACAAAACAATTTTGGAAAACACTTTTTGTGCCAATTATTCTATTGCAAGTATTAGATGAACTCAATTCACCAAAAATTACCCTCAACTCAAGCATACCATAGTGTAAAATTATAAATGATTAAAAAACTCAAACCTTTACTATTGTTCTTCTTCTTCTTCTTCTTCTTCTTCTTTTTCTAGATGCACTATGTTCTTACAAATGTTCTTTATAATCGTCTTCTTCTTCTTCTGTTGCCATACACCCATATGCGTTGGCGAATTGTCTACCAGGACATAGGGATAATATTAGCTATACTAGGGATAATAGCTATGGTTCTGTATTGCTGCTTGATGTAGTTCTCTAAAGTTACTTATACCCGTCCTGTTTCTTATATTCAGGAGCCACGAGAGCTGTTTACGGCTGATGCCTCTTCTGTCTTCTATTATTCCTTTAACGATCAGCATAATCATCACGTCATGATATTTACAGCAGCTCAACTAGAATTTATAATGTAGAGTTAGTCGAACATTTTGATGATAATCTGCCGGCGCAAACAAAATCGGTCGTATGTTTTATGAGGTAAGAAAATATTTTGTAGTTGTAAGTCGTCTTGTAAATATATCCTTTCGAATCTCTAAATCCAGTTTGTTGTACGTTTGTCAAGGTTGGAAATCCAAATAGTTGCAGTAAAAGAAAATCGCTAGAATTTCTAAATCCATCTTTTGTATATAAAATTTGCTTACTAAGTATTTGTTATTAATGCCATATGGAAACCGTTAGAGATTTGCTTTTAAAATTATTTTTATAAAGTCCTTCTGGCGAAAAAAAGGCTTCTCTTAATCTACTTTGTTTATGTATTAGAAGATGTCCTCTTTTTCGAACGATTACATGTAAATGCCTAAGTTACTTTTGGGTTAGGTTAGGTGTTTTGGGGTGAGATCCGGAGCAGCGGGGTAAAGCGAATGATACTGGTTTACATGATAATGATTACTGATAAAATCATAAAACTACGTAAAAACTATTTTACTGAGGTTATATATTTCGAACCATTGCCACACATAAATGGCTTAAGTTACAATAGGTTAGGTTAGGACATGTTGCGTTTTTTGGGGTGAGGTAATTTACTTTGTTTATGTTTTAGAAGATATCCTCTTTTTCGAACGATTTCCATACCTAAATGGCTAAGTTACGTTAGGTTAGGTAAGGTTTTTTGGGGCAAGGTCCGGAGCAGCAGTGTAAAACGAATGATACCGGTTTACATGATTATGTTTACTGATAAAAACATAAAATACGTAAAAACCTATTTAACTGAGGTTAGATATTTCAAACTATTGCCACACCTAAATGGCTTAAGTTATATTAGGTTAGGTTAGGACATGTTACGTTTTTTGGGGTGAAGTAATTTACTTTGTTTATGTTTTAGAAGATGTCCTGTTTTTCGAACGATTTACACACCTACTTGACTAAGTTACGTCAGGTTAGGTTAGGTTTTTTGGGGCAAGGTCTGGAGCAGCAGTCTAAAACGAATGATATTGGTTTACATCATAATGATTACTGATAAAAATATAAAACTACATAAAAACTCTTTACCTGAGGTTAGGTTTTTCGGACCCACACCAAAATGGCTAATCTATTTAGGAACTTATTTTAGTGTTGGTGATTTTGTGATCTATGTCTAGGAATCCAAATTATTTCTGGACAATTCTTAGCTATGCATTAGGTTAGGTTAGGTCAGGTTAGGTTTTTTGGGGTGAGGTCCAGATCGGCGCAGCCGATAAAAAACATAAAACCACATAAAAACTCTTAACTGAGGTTAGGTTTTCCGGACGATTCCCACACATAAATGGCTAATCTATTTAAGTGCTCATTTGATTTTGTGTTGTGTTTGGTGATTTTGTGATCTATGTAATCCAAATTATTTCTGGACCATTCTTAGCTGTACATTAGGTTAGGTCAGGCTAGGTCTTTTGTGGTGAGGTCCGGAGCAGCAAAGCCGATAAAAAACTAAAAAACTACGTAAAAACTCTTAACTGAGGTTAGATTTTTCGAACGATTTCCACACCTCTGGTTAGATGCTGTGCTCATTAATGTTACACGATTCCATACCTATTTTGCCCATTGTTCTCTTCGTTTTTGCGCAAAATGTGTGGCAGAAGTTGCGGATATTATTCAATGTAGTTGATATTTTCACAAGGTTTCAAGGAATTCATATTATTATTGGAACAGCATTTTTATTAATTTGTTCAATCCCGTTTCCGGTGTTTTAGAAGATAAGCCTTCAAAATGTCTGTGCCTAAATCTTCTTATTGCAAAAAAGTAGAAAGCCTAGGACCAATATATCGGTATTTACTTGTAGATTTTGCCAGATGTACCTTTGAAACGTTGGTCACTAAAATGTTATACATAATTCTTAGAATGTTTATATCGATCCTTAGGATCCTAGGTATCCTAAGGTCCTTAGTATTCTAGATCCTAGGTATCCTAAAGTCCTTAGGATCCTAGGTATCCTAAGGTCCTTAGAATCCTAGATCCTAGGTATCCTAAGGTCCTTAGGATCCTAGATCCTAAGTATCTTCTCTGAGTTTTCATTCAACATTTCGTCACTATATACTCCTCTAATAAAAATATATTCCCCAGAATTTTTAAATCAAATGAGGATTTATGTGCTCCAAGATCTGCTTTGGAAATATTAGTCATATGGTAAACTACATTTCCAACTATATCTAAATGAACTTTTTTTATATTGTATCAGAGTTGCATTCCAAATATAGTTATATATTTTATTATGAATTTCCCAGCATCTACGTTTTATAAGATTGAATTTCAAATATTTGTCATGCGGTAAAATATATTGACCTACTTCCCTACATCTCTAAATCCAGTGTTTCTTTTTCAAATCATTTATGTCTCGCCAAGAAACCCAGAAACAAATATCGCATACTGACACAAACACAGAAAAAAATTAAATATAAATCCTCGCACATCTCCCCAGCGATATCGAATCAGAGTTATAATCCCCTCGTTCGATGCGCGACATTTCTTTAATTTAATGAGTTCGCAGCGTTCCCCAGAGATTCCCAGAGGATCAGGTTTCCGCCGAAGACGCGAGGCAAGCGACACCCGCAGGGGGCTCGGGAGATATTAATGGAATTAAAATTCCATCCCCCAACGGCTCGCCCTCTTCACGTTAAATTCGTAAAAGCCGCGAACCGCAACGCCCAGCAGCGAAACGAGGACATTCTGAGCGCCTAAAACAGCGTTTCTCGTTTAAATTATAAGCCGTTAGTCCACGCCACAGACGAAAAAATGACGAAGTTGAAAAAATGCGATTTGAAATATCTGGGATTTGAATAGATTTTCCCTTTATCAAATCTCCATTTCTGAGGCGGAACGGCTCACTTCCGATAGCCTAATAAAGATTGACTTCTCTCCCTCCATTTCAGAGAAACTTGATTTTTAATATCTGTAATATACCTATAAATCTATCTATTTGCCTATTGTGTGGAATTTCCTTCTTTCCTTCCCAAAATGCTGTTGTAATATTGTCGATATATGATACAAAATCATTAGTTAATACTAATGTATTAACTTTTTATACAGAATTTTGTTTTATTCCAATATTTAAAATCAAAGCCTGTTTTCATAATTTTGTTTGGACGTTGTTTTGAATGGTAACTAGATGAATTCTGCACATTGAAATAATAATTTAATAGTATCGCATTTTTTCTCAATTTCTTTCAAATGTTACATATTGAAAATGTCATGTTGTTGAAAAGATAATAAAAAGTACTATCAAAATCAATACTAAAAAAATTAGGTTGTTATTTAAAAAGAATGGCTCTGACGTCATAACTTCAAAACGGGGATGGAAAAATGAAAATGGTCTTAAAATATTTGTTTGAAAAGAAATAATTTTGACCTGTTGAAGCATTTTTCAAAAATGTATACAAGGGAAAAATAAAGCCAGGTCTTAATACTTTATGCGCTCTCTGTATAACCGAGAACTATTTTAGATCCGTAGTTGCACAGATGAAAATTTGGTTGCAAGTATAAACTGGCATTTTGTAAGAATTGCAAATGCCAGTCTTCGTACACTTGTTTGTTTTATTATCTGTAGATAATTTGCTCTCGGGGCCAAATTCTTGCCGGCCTTTTAGAGTAACTCTTAGCACACCATTTGATGACTTCACCGCAACTAATAGACGTAATTGGTGCTAACCGCGTCGAAAATTAATTCTTTTATGCAAGCGAAGGTGACTTAATTGACGGATTTCGCTTTTTACGCTCGCAAGTGTGCCAATGGTAGAATAGCGGGTAATTATCAATTTGGATAGACAAGCACTTTAAATATGTTGTGGTTATTCTCCACAACATGGAGATTTTATAATGTGTTAATTGATGCTTGAATTGTGGTTTATCACATTTGCCAAGTATGATTGATTGATTCATAAAATTATTGAAGGCAAATTAAAAACCTGATCATCTACACATGACCTGAATTGACAAATGACAATGATATTTTGTCACTTCATTTGTTGAAAAAACGTGGCTACAAACTACAAATGTACAAAAAGGATTTTGATATTAACATACATATTCAGGGTCTGATTACTTAGGAGACTGATCTAAGTCTGATCTTCTGATTAACTAATTAGTTAAATCACGATGTCTCGATTTTTTTTTTGCAACCGGACGTGATCAAACGGTGTCATTCTATAAACCCAGATCATATTGTCCAGGAAATTAAAAAAATGTGGCTACAAAATCATTGCAGCCACCCCTAAACTAAAATACGGTACAAAGAAACCTCTAAATATGTTCTTGCTCTTATTCCACCACGATGAGAGGGATGATAAAATCTACGAAATAAAAGATATATTAGGAGTAGGAGTTTAAATCCTACCCTTGTAAAAATCTAGGCTTGTGCCGCAATGCAAGAAATGTCAAGGGTATGGTCATTCGTAAAAATACTGCGCCATGGAACCGCGCTGTGTCAGATGTACCGGAAAGCACTTGACAATAAACTGTGATAAACAAAAAAATGCTCAATCATAATGTGTTCACTATGGTGGAGAACATCCAGTAAACTACAGAGGATGCATGGTTGCAAAAGAAATGCAAACATTAAAAGACAAACGCAATAAAAAAACAATTCTTCCTAAACAGCCACAGATAAATAGCCAACAAATGCCTGTAGCCAGCACAAGTACAGAGAATAGTCATACAGACAAGCAGTCATTAAGAAGTCCAAAAATAATAATAAAAATAAAATGAAAAAAAGTAACATTGTAAGAACCTAATAATATTAAAGTCCATAATTTTACGAGTCGGAACAAGACTGCGTAAATATCATATCAGGCCGCGGCCGAGGACGCGTTGGCCCGAGCGAGGTCATTCATTTTGCTGAATTTTAGGCAAATGTAAATAAGCACACGATCAAAATGATGACACAGAAATAGGTCGTGGGAATACGACGGGAACTCGAAACGGCGATTGCGTAATTCCGTGACACGTATGGGATTGCGTCACTTTGCAGCGGAACGCAGATTTAGCATAGGACAGGGGAAGATGAGTAAAAAGTGGGGAACAGCATAAATAGAAGTGCTGAACTTAAACGAGACCAGTTAGATGTACCGATCGAGACAGAACGTCACGCTGTCCGACGACGACTCATATACTTTGAACATTAACTCCTCAGGTGAATATATGTGAATATATAACACAAGTTTATCAAATGTAATTCAAACTAACAATTCCAAAGTCAATTCCATACTAATAATGTAACCTATCTAGTGATATTACCGCGCCTTGCCGCTGGTAATGAACGAAGTTTAATAAAGGTATGAAATGTAGGGAGCCTCACGCCACTAAATGCGGAGTTGAACCTAACTGCATTTTATACCTTGTCCTGACAATATTTTCGTACTGACAGGAGAATATTGTAACATGCCTTCCTTTCCGTCGTCGCAAAACATTTGATCAAACATCTTTTCACACTAACAATTCTAAAATAATTTATCCATAATAATGTAACCTATCTAGTGATATTACCGCGCCTTGCCGCTGGTAATAAACGAAGTTTAGTAAAGGTATGAAATGTAGGGAGCCTCACGCCACTAAATGCGGAGTTGAACCTAACTGCATTTTATACCTTGTCCTGACAATATTTTCGTACTGACTGGAGAATATTGTAACATGCCTTCCTTTCCTCGTCGCAAACATTTGATAAACAGTGTAGCCTCATTAATCAATCGGTAGTTAAATAAAAAGGTGCGTCAGGGGAACATAACTTAATAATGTCGATATAAATAATTCAATGATATTTGTAATTAAATCGTGTAATTAAACTTGGTCAGCGCTCCGATATTCAAGTAATCTCAGAATTATGGATGAATCAAACGAATGTTTGAAGTTTGAAGTAGAATAGAGCTTTATCATACTAATCTATAATCAATTTTGAATAACGATAACTATTAAAGTTTTTACGATCACATGGCTGATAATGTTGGTAGACGCGAATACTAGCAATATCTCCGAATGAGGACACATTGGGTGCTTGAAGTACTGGAATCACTTGAAGTACTTTAATGTGAAGTTATGTGATTCGTTCCTATCCACAAGGTGGCATTGAAATACATTGGTAGGCACCGTGCTTATGAATTTATATGCAGTGATGACATGTATCAGACATCCTTCTCGGTACAATTTGAAGATTTTGGTGCATGAAGTCGCTAAGTAACACTTTGTAATTCCAACCGTAGTGTTAATCAGTTACTCAGTTTTCAAAATAAAATAAATCACTCAAATTCAAAGAATATAATAAATTTTCAACAATTATTAAACAAATCTATTTCAAATTTTAAATAAATATAATTAAATAAATAACGTCCACTTTGAGTAATAAAACTGTCTTTTATTTACCTGTCGCTTGCATTACCTTTTAATATGAATAAATCATATAAAATCCATATATCTGTGTTTTACTTGCTAACAAAAATTACTAACAGACACATTACCCATAAAACGAACCAAAATGAGTTGTCATGATTTTGATTTAAAAATCAAACATAACGTAGAGTACTACCACTAAATCACGAGCCAAATCAATATTACAAATTACGAGAATTTGTAAATCACGAGCCAAATCAATTACTTGAATTATAAGAATTCATGTAATATAGAGTTAAAGAAATTAAATGCATCCAATTGCATTTAAGGATGAATTGCAGTTAAGTAAATGCAATGAATAATAAATATTAAAATTATGAGAATTTGTACAACACCTGGGTTCGAGCCGTTACAAGATCAAAACGCTTTCACTGAAAACTCTCTTCAGCAAATAATGGAGATATTAACAAAAATGGATGAACGTGTATGCAACTTGAACATAGCTCTAAATGAGCTTTCGCAAAAACCGCAATGGCAAATAACATGACGATTATGGAATGGAATGCCAATGGACTCTTGCAGCACCAACAAGAATTGCATGCAATCTTAGATATAGAAAATATTGACATGTCTAATTTCCGAGACTCATTTTACAAGTCATTCATGAAATTCAGATGAGGTATATCACACCATACATCCTGGAAATAGAGCCAGAGGTGACAGTGCTATCATAATCTAGGAAACAATTGAACATAACAAGAGACGGGGTATAAAATTGTTTAAAATGTATAACTAAAAATATTCCTCTAGCGCCATCTAACGATTGACATATGTAACATGTATTTTTACTTGTAGTAGCCATTTCGTAATAAAGTTAGTCTGATTTCAACCAAGACACTGTTCACATCTATTTAACCACTGTGCACTTCCAACAGGTTATGGGCCCAGACCCTCGTGTTGAGAATTGGTTATGAAATTAGAATTTGTTATAGAATGGCTCGAAGTTATCTAATAATAAATGTTCCCAAGTTAAAAGGAAGCGAGAACTATGATGATTGGACGTTTGCAGCAGAAAATTTCCTCATATTAGAAGATTTGGCGAAATGCATACAAACACCAAGCGGAGACACGGATGACGCCAAAGATAAAAAGGCTAAGGCCAAGTTAATATTAACTCTGGATACGTCTCTGTATGTCCAAATTCGAGAGAGCAAAGTGTTTGCTATTTGATGGTAAATTGTAGAACAAAATTTTGGGCAAAAGCTGTAAATACGCCGTATACTTAGAGAACAGGAGTATAATTTCTGGACATAGCTTTCTGGACATAAAGTACCATATGAACTATGGTGGAATAAAAGACCTGATGTTATGGTACATAATATATATACAGTTATGGTACATGTACCAAAAGAAAACCGTAAGAAATGGGACAAAAAATCGAAGAAGAAGGTTTTAGTTGGATACAGTGATACCACAAAAGGGTATCGGGTGTATGATCCTGCTACAAATTTTGTTACAAGTTCTAGAGATATTGTGATGGAAGATGCTGAAATGGGTGAGATGACAAATTCTCCATCCGATGTCGAGACTATAGTTTCAGTGGGGGTAAATAAACGCTTAACAGATGAAAAGTTACAGGAGCAACCACCGGTACTACTAGATGAAGATGAATATCAGATGAGCCATATCATGCTGAAATTCGGAGTTCTGCAAGACCGGTGCAAATGAAAGTATTTAAAGATTATGTATCGTACATGTGTTCTAATGTAGAACCAGTATTAGAAGATCCTTTGACAGTTGCGGAAGTATTGCCGAGACGAGATTTCGGAAGATGGAAAGAGGCAATGGTGGAAGAAATGCACAGTTTTGAGGAGAATGGTGCATGGGACTTAACCGACTTACCAAAAGGTGGAAAAGTAGTAAGTTGTAAATGGGTATTCAAACGTAAAAGTGATTCCGAGAACAAATTGCGGTATAGGGCACGCCTTGTGGCAAAAGGTTTCTCGCAACGAGAAGGTGTAGATTGTGACGAAACCTTCTCGCCGGTTGTAAGACACTCGACGTTGAGACTATTAATAAGTTTAGCTGTTGAATTAGGTTTAAAGATTAATCATTTAAATATAACGACAGCATTTTAAAACAGTTATTTAAAGGAAGATGTGTATATGACGCAATCAAAGGGTTTTGAGAAATCAGGAAAAGAGCAAAAAAAATGTAAATTACACAAAGCTAGCTATGGTCTAAAGCAGCGGTCGGGGAACTTTTTTAATCATTACCCCAAAATATGTTTGTGTAAGTTGATATTACCGCATGGCGAAGAGCAAATAAAAAACGATCGCCTCTTTTTAGCATCTTTTATATTATAGCCCCCCATGATAATTTTGAAAAGAAAACAATAACTAAAAATTTAATTTAAACATAATTTATTCAATTTATCAATGTAATACCTAGTAATACATAACGGTAATAATAGTAATATAAGTAATATATATAACAAATTGAAACCCATTGGGGTAAAATTGAGGGTTGACAATTTGGGGTACTGCAACAAATTATAATAATAATAATGGTGGTACAAACAAAAATTAGAATTGAAAAAATCAGAAAAAAAAGAATAATTGAAAACATTCTTTCTTCACGTTTTGGAGAAATGATGCTGTTTCATGTTTGATACAATTGTTTCAAAATTAGGACTTTTTGATGTAAGAGCGATTTGAATACAGTCTTCGGCGTTTCATCGATTTCTGTTCTTCGTTTTTATGTTCATTAGAGTGGAAAAGCCTTGTTCGCACAAATATGTTGTTCCAAATGGCAGCAATTTTTTAACCGCCTCTTCATGTGCAGTTTTGAAAGCCTTTGCAACTTTTGACATCCAAAAAGACGACAGATTTGGTTTACTCTTAAATTGAATACGTGCTTCAGTATTAGATCGAAGTTCAAGAATTGCTTCTGCCAAACCTGAAGGTTCTTCTGGTATCATAGCAATTTCACATTTAAAAGGATCTACAATCCAACTGACAGTACGTGTATCAAGATCTGGAAAGTAATCTGAAAACCGCTTTCTGAGTTTGATAAGATGTCTTACAATTGCATTCTTGATGTCAGCAAAAGTAATATTTTCGCAATCTTCCAAAAACAAAGCTAACCTTGAAAAAGAAGCTATCTTGTTCTGTTCTACTTTCTGTCTCCAATATTGCAGCTTTAATCCAAACGCTGACACTGCTTCTCTCCCTGAATTGATATTAATATTCTTTCCTTGCAATTCTTTGTTTAATATATTTATACTCTCAAAAATGTCCGCTAAATATGCGAGATATGCAACCCAGGAAGAGTTTTTAAACTTATCTGCGAGAATATTTTTTTGATCAACCATAAAAATTTCGACTTCAGTTTTAAGAGTCCATACTCGATTTAGTACATTTCCGCGAGAGAGCCACCTTACTTCTGTATAATAAAGTAGGTCTGTATATTCAGCTTCACCGTCCTGACATAATTCACGAAATAGCCGCGTGTTTAGTGCATGTCCCTTGATAAAATTTACAATCTTGATGACATCATGCATGACGGCTTCCAGTGTAGGTTCTAAATATTTGACTGTAAGGGCGATGGATCATACAGTGAGAAACTTCAATATTTAGGTTATTTTTTTTACGAAAGCTGAAAAACCATTAATATGACCCAGCATAGCTGGAGCTCCATCCAAAGACACAGAAATAGTGTTTTCCCATTTTATACTTTGCGCATTGAAGTATTCATTTACTTTATTATAGACATCCATTCCACGAGATCTCAACTCGAGAGGGGAACAAAATAGCAATTCCTCTTCAAAATTATCTGCACCTTTGTAGCGAACATATACTATTAGCTGTGAATTGCTACTAAAATCAGTTGTCTCATCCAGCTGAATAGCAAAATATTTAGCCTGTTTTAATGCGACAATAACCTGTTCCTTCACATTTTCTGCTAATATAGAAATTCCTTCTTTCACAATTCTCGCAGACAAGGGCACTGAATTCAGTTTCTTCGCTTCTTTTTGACCACACATAATCTCTGCCATTTTTACAGCAGCTGGTTTAACCAAAGCTTCACCAATAGTGTATGGTTTCTTATTTCGAGCAATCAACCAGGCTACTTCAAAGCTAGCCCTTGATGCTGAACGCTGATCAAATATACCAAACAAGTTGCTATTCAATCTTTGTCTTTTAACAGATATTTCTAAATTTGCAAAGTATTCTCGCGGTTTGGAAGACATGTGTGAATGCAAATTTTCTAAATGTTTCTTCAATTGACTTTTTTTGAAAGATTCTGAAGTAAGTACCTTCATACATACAACACATTGTGGTTTCATTGTCTTCTATTTGTGTAAAACCGTAAATAAGGAATACGTCTTGGCATGTTCTTTTTCTATTTGCTGCCATCTGAAGGGAGATAGAAAATAATAATTAAAATACTTGAATTAAATTTTCAAATTGCGGCTTACCTTGATCGATATATTGATGATTAATCATAAAATGGTGGTCTTGTCAGCAACTAACTAGTAAAAACTGGCTCTCTGACTCGTCAATGTATTTGTATCTTGACGGCATGGCACGGACTGAGCAGGTAGCCGGGCTGTGCTTTACTGCGCAAAGATATAACTCGAGAACACTCTAGTGGTGGGGAGTGAGATTGCGTGGCCTGAATTACTAACTTTTATTGCACTTTATGTTGATGACTTTTTCGTTTTTTCAAATGATCCTGTAGGTACAGATTTATTGAAAAACCACCTGAATTCGACATTTAAAGTAAAAGATTTAGGAGAGGCAAAGCAGATTCTTGGAATGCGGATTAGAAAAGAAGAAAATGGAGATAGCATTACATTGGACCATGAAGAGTATGTGAAGCAAATATTAGCTAGATTCAACATGGCTGATTGCAAGTATGTTAGTACTCCCCTAGAATCCAAGAACCACATAAATGAAGACATGGATGTTTGCAATGAAAGTTGCACCGTATCAGAAATTGATTGGCAGTCTGTTGTACTTGGCAGTTTTGATTCGTCCTGATATGTCATTTGCTGTGAGCTATTTAAGCCCACATATAACTGTTAATATACCAATACAATAACTGTTACACCCAACATCATTGGCAACAAGCAAAAAGAATACGTAGATATTTACAGGGTACTAAAAACTTATATTTAAGGTTCAGCAAAAATAACGCAGAACTAGAAGGATTTGTGGACGCCCATTGGGCAAGTAATGAAGACGGAAAATCCTACACAGGATCAGGAATTTCCTGGGAAAGCAACAAGCAGAGAACAATTGCATTATAAAGTATGTAAGCGGAGTATATGGCCTTAAGTGAAGCTTCGAAAGAGGCAATTTATTTGAGAAATCTGTTAAAGGAACTAAGAGCAAATGTTAACTGTATTAGTATATACAATGGCAGTCAGAGTGCTCAATAGTTGGCTAAAAACCTAGTCCACCATAAAAGATCAAAGCATATTGATATAAGGCATCATTTCGTACGAGAAGTTATATTAAACAATTTCTTGAATGTGAAATATCTTCCGACCAATAAAATGATGGCTGATGTTCTAACAAAAGGTCTAAATGCAACAAAACGTGTGAAATTAAAAATTACTCTATTAGTGAATATCTAATTGGACCATCAAATGACAGTAATACTGATTATTTCTTTGGAAAGCTACTAAGAGACTGAAGAGACCAATCTTGCAGAATTCTACAATTAGAAGTGCAGATGGGACATATGCAAAAAGCAATACTCAAAAGGCTAATAGATTAGCCGAATATCATGAAAGGACTTTTCAACCGAATGAGGGTGAAATCATTCTAGACTGGGAAAACATTACCCAGGAAGAAAGTGAAATCAGACTCTCTAGCCGTAAAGAAATTGCAATAGAAAACAAAAAACAAAACATAAACACTAAGAAAGCTCCTGGATTTGACTTAATTACTGGCGAAATTCTCAAACAACTACCTCGTAAAGCAATCTTAAAACTTACATATCTTATTAATGCATCTTTAAGATTGAAATATGTACCTAAGATATTGAAAGTAGCCGAAGTGATAATGATTCCTAAACCTGGAAAATCAAATAAAGCTTCTTCTTTCAAACCAATCTCGTTATTACCTGTAATCTCAAAACTGTTCGAAAAAATACTCCTTAAAAGAATAAAACCATTTAGTGAATGCAAACCCATAATATCAGAACATCAGTTTGGTTTCAGAGAATCCCATTCAATTATAGATCAACTCCATAGAATAACAGACGTAATTGAAAAATCATTGGAAGAATCAAAGATTTGCTCTGCTATCTTTCTTGAGGTAGCGCAAGCTTTTGAGAAAGTGTGGCACGAGGGACTTAAATACAAATTATGAAAACTTCTGCCCATACCATATACACAATTGCTAGAATCATACATGTCAGATAGAGTTTTTAGAATTAAACAGGAAGATGCTTACTCTCAACTAAAAGAAATAAAGGCAGGCGTGCCACAGGGCAGTGTGTTAGTGCCAGTCCTCTTCCTATTATTCACCTATATTATTTTATTATATAGTTGTTTTTGAATTATGCAGGAGATATAATAACTAAATCTAAATAATTCGTTTCATATTGTAGATATTTCGTTACATACGAAATAATTATAGATTTTTGAGCTACTTGTACCTAAATATTTTCTCGTACACTTATTATACTTTTTTCTTCGTTTCAGTTAAGGAAGAGAAGTTGGCTAAAGAAAAAGAAGAAGGTAAGCCCGAGAAGAAAAAGCGTCGCGTGGTGCGCAAAAAACAGGCAAGTGGACCGTCCGGTTCTGCAGGCGAGGCAATAGAGAAGATGCTGCAAGAGAAGAAGATATCCACCAAGATTAACTACGACGTGCTGAAGAGCCTGAAGACACCAGCAGCTCAACCGGACAACATCAGCGAACCTGCATCACCGGCTAGCAGTATCACATCTATCAAGAGGTACGGTCTTTGCAGTCCTGCATTTCTAATTAAAAATATGAATGGTCTCGTTCCTGCGGGCATCTGCAGTAATTGGAAATCTATTAATTATTGGTGTTGCTGGTGCTTGCCTTACAGAGATTAATTTAAAAAAAATGCGTTTGCGCGTAATCAGTCGCACTAATGCACACTTCCTGCATTTCTTTTTCATCTGCACTAATCGAATAATCAGGTTGGGCATTACGTAAACGATTGTATAATTAAATGAGATTTTAATTTCGCGTGGATGCAAATATGAAGTGAAGTATTTGAAAGTATCACATCTAAATTATAGACCAGTTTGGGTGTACAAAAAAAAATCCGTAGATGTTTGTTGAAAGTAACATTTCATATAATCGAATGTTCCATTTTCCATTGGTGGACAATGCAGTATTTTGCATTGATATTTGTCATTCATCCACTAAATATTCGATTTTATATTATATATTATTGAATAAGAATGAATGCAAACATTATATGTGTAATACTTTAACGTTACCATGGAACTTTATTTGCATATATTAATAAGTTTTCCGAACTTACTTGGCGTCAAGTTTAGACTCGCGTCTTTAAATATATAACCGTAGTTATCTATTATATTATAAGTACGTTATAACCAATGCTTTTGCATTGATATTTCAGATTTTATGTTGCAAATCTAATTATATTTTTTATGGATTTTCCAAAGTTTGCAGTTATTATTAAGATATATAAACAAAGACCTTTTTATATTTTTGCTATATTAAACAATCAACAGAAATGTTGGATATATTACAGAGAAACTTTAGCAAAGATTATTAGAACAAAAATGTAGGATTTATTCTTAATTTTTTTTAGATGTGTCATCAATTTAGTCCGCTTGATAACTCCTGAAAGCAATTAATTTTGGACTAAAAATTGATATTTAACAGTTTTTCGATGTAGATTAGTCCTGATTAGTTGAAAGTTGAAAATAACTTAGCCGACACTTAGTGTTGTCTTTATTTAGTCTTTTATGATTATTTTCTCCTAAAGATTTATTTTTATTCCGTTCTTTGCGTAGGTATATGCCCAGAATTATTTACAGAAAAATATATTTATCATGAAAAATCCAGAAAAATAGTGTTATATTTGGTATATTTTTGTTTAATATTAAAAAATCAACATAAATGTTGGATATACAGGGTGTCCAAGATAAGGATCAACAGCATGGGGATCTCGGAGACTAAAAGTTACAAATGCGGTTAAATTAAAAAAAAAAGTTGCGCAATTTAGTGGTCAGTAATATTCTGTTGAGAAGACCAGAAGTTTCCGCTTACTTCCGGAGATATTCGACAAAGTCGGAAATATTGCGATTTCGTTTTTATTTTTTTCTGCAGTTATTTGAACAGGTATTAGAAAACCAAAGGCACTTCTCATTGCCACATTTTTGGCTCTACAAGACAGCGTTTACAAATTTTCAGTACAACGTTTCATTGCGAAGAAACCATCATCAACTTCGTAAAAGTGTCCGTAAAAAGTGTACACCCTGTATTAGATAGCATTACCTATTACGAATTCAACTATTTATATTACAGTATGGTTTCTCATGTTTTTATTCAGAAAAAAGGCTTCTTAATACATTTCGAACATTTTCTTGTAGTAGGCTCTGAAATGTGTTGAAATGTAACGTTATTTTCTTATTTGAATAATTTCAATAAATTAATTGATGTGGCTGATATATGAAAAATAAAATTTTGTTAATAACTTTTAAATGAATTCATAATTCTATGTATTGTATTCAGTATTTCTCGCTACGATACATGAATTTGAAAGTTAATAACAAAGTTTGCTTTCTTTGTGGAGTTATTTAAAGTTAAAAATTGAATAATTTCTACACATTTTGGATTTGTATTCTGTTCTTTGAATCTATGACTAAATAAGGTTTATACTTAAGTTATTAACAAAGTTTTATGTCTTGGTGGAGTTATTTAAAGTAAAAATTGAATAATTTCTACAAATTTTGGATTCGAATTCTGTTCTTTGATGTATGACTAAATAAGGTTTATAATCATCATTAAAAACTTACACAAAGTACAATCTTGTTGTACTTAGTGCTAGCAAACTAACAGAAATGAATTTATATATATATATATATATATATAGAAATGGATATATTATAGGAAAACTTCTACATATATTATTTTAGTTTTAAGAGAACCTAAATTTGGTTATATTTAATGTTAGAAAACCAATTGAAATGTTTGATATTTTACAGAAAAACTTTTACAAAGACTATTTTCATTATTAGGGAACAAATAGAGGATTTACAGATTTGCTACGTCTCAAGTTTTGGGTTTATTAAAAGAAACCCCAAATAAAGTTTTATACCTATTGTTGAAATACTCTTCAAACATTTAATGATTTTATTCGCGTTATTTTCTTTTTTGAATAATTTCAATAAATTAATTGATGTGGCTGATATATTTTGAAAGTTTATATTCATTTTTACTCTAAATAACTTCACCAAGAACTAAAACCTTGTTAATAACATTTAAATGAATTCATAGATTTATTATTGTATTGAGTATTTCTCGCTATAATACATTTATTTGAATTTTATTACCAAAGTTTTATTTATTTGTGGAGTTATTAAAGTAAAAATTGAATAATTTCTATAAATTTTGGATTTACATTCTGTTCTTTGAATCTATGACTAAATAAGGTTTATACTTAAGTTATTAACAAAGTTGTTTTTCTTGGTGGAGTTATTTAAAGTAAAAACTGCATAATTTCTAGAAATTTTGGATTTGTATTATGTTCTTTGAATGTACGACTAAATAAGGTTTATACTTATCATTAAAAACTTAAAACACTATAAAACACTAAATATTAAAACACTAAAAACAAGGTACAATCTTGTTGTAGTTAATGCTAGAAAACTAACAGAAATGAATTGATATATTATAGGAAAACTTTCGTTTTAAGAGAACATACATTTGGTTGTATTTAATTTAGAAAACCAATTGAAAAATTTAGAATACTCTACTTAAAACAATTATCGCATCAAAAATACACCATTATTATTTTTGTATAAATTGTAGATGTTTGGTATTTGTAGGTAGAAACAAAAAATAAAAAAATGCAATAATTATTTTGAGTAGTGTATAATAGAAAATCTTCTATAAATATTGTTTTTATTACACTGGTCGATAAATTTTAACAAATGTGTTGTCCCTTCAATTTAAATGCATTTTTTTGGAAAGTATTTACGAAACGCAAACACAAATTGTTGGATCTCATTCTTTTTTGATATTTTACATAGTTTTTCTACTATTTACTTACAAAAACACGTTCTCAGTTAAAATTAGGTTAGAAAAGTGACCCCGGTAACTGTCAAACTGAAATTTGAATCCAGTATTGCCATAAAAAATCACCGGAATCTGTCGGAAAAAAAAATAATTGCACATTTTACAAAAAATGAAATATCACAAAAACCCGACGTTCTAGAACATTTTTGTGGACGTTTCTGAAATCAACAAAAAAAAATATATCGGAATCGGGACAAAAATTCTGTTGGCCAATGTTATTAGACATCAAATAAATGATTTACGGATTTGCTACTTCTCAAGTTTATGATTTACTAATAGAAAGCATAAACATAATTTAGACCTATTGTTGGCTATTCATTGACAAAATTTTGATTCTATTCAAGCTGTTTTCTTTTTCCATAATTTTCCACAAAAGATTGATTTCTGTTCGGTTCATTTAATGTATGACGAATTTTATATTTATCATTAAAACCTACACAAGAAGATGTTGCATTCAGTGTTAGAAGATGAAGAGAAATGTTGGATATATTATAGGCATGTATTACTTCTCAAATTTTGGATTTACTACTAGTAAGTCCAATCATACTTTTAAATCAATTGTTGGACTGCTCTTCAATCTACCAAATAATTATTTCATTTCTAATGTATTCTTTTTCCAATACTTTCTACAAAAGTTTTCTAACCTGTTCTTGAATGTATGAATACAAAACAAAACTTAAAAAAAAACTACCTACAAAACTAAGCTAAATAAGTTTTATATTTATCGCTAGAAACTTACACAAATCTTGTTGTACTTAGTGTTGAAAAATCAACAGAAATTTTGGATATCTTACAGAAAAACACTACTGATGTTCCTCTGCAGTAACGACACAATTCAAAATTTAAGGTTTTTGAGTTTTATTGCGGATTATGTATTTAATAATTATTACGTTTATGTATCTCAATGACACACAATCAATACTTTTTGAATTGCAGAGGGCCATCGATGTATTGTTTTCATTTTTAGAAAACAGAAATCTAGTTGTATTTAGTGTTAGAAAACATTTGTAGAAAAACTTCTATAAATATTATTGTCATTATTAGAGAACAAGTTATTGAATTACGGATTTACTCATTCTCAACTTTTTGTTTTACTAGTAGAAAGCCTAATCATAATTAGTGACCTATAGTGGAACTGTTTATGGTTTTCTTTATGCTGGTTTCTTTTTAAATTTGGTGCAAAAAAAAAACACATTAATATATATTCACGGCCTCTTTGCAGCCGAGTTCGCTGGTTTTCGTTTTGTCATGTTGGACAATCTGATTCAGTGATGCTACGGAAGTTAGTTAGTTTTTTGTGTCGATGTCTATTCGACATTGTCACATTGTCAGATTTATAATTTTTTTCACTACTAGCTTTTAAAGATATTATTTTTTATTTACTGCATATTCGAACCCAGAAATAATTTTCACTTCTGTCAAAATATTAATCAAAATGCCAAAAATTATACAACTGCAACAAAATGTGTCAATTAAACGCTGCTACTTTACATATGGCAACAATTTTATTTAAGAAATATAACCTCAAATTGAAAACAACTTAACCTAAAAAAAATATGACAAGTTCTTTTGGGGAATTCAGTTATTTCCGAAACCCTACCAACAAAATTACTAGATATACATAGACTTCCCTGACGCAAAAACATAGTGAATGGAGAGTATGTAGTTTTTTTTTTAAATTATTGTTTAATCATTCGCTTATTCTTCTATATACGATCCTTTTAGTAGCTTATTTTAGTAGCAAAAACTAAAATTTTGAATTAGATGTACGAACGCCTTTACATATTTTAGCTTTATTATTAGAAAACTTTAATATATTTTCAGCTAAATAATACATCATTCATTATTACGAACACATTTTATAGTATGCCACAGAAAAGCTAGACATAATTTTATTCATTAATATTTTTTTATTATAAAACCAACACATAGTTTGAATTTATTATTTAAAAACTGTTATTAGATTTTGGGTCAACTTGGACATATTCTTTGGATTTATTATAAGAACAGATATATTATGGAAAAATAATGTATTCCCTGTCAGAAATAAAATGTCTGGATTTATTGTTGCAAAAATGTTGAATTTAGTAGATAATAGAATCAATCGTTGGAGTGAATTGTGTTCCTATTTGATTCTATAAATGGATTAGCAAAGAACCCAATGTTAATATTAAAAGCTTACCTAAAATTTGATTAAAATTGTGAGCTGCTAAATTAACATTATCTTGATCATCTCCTTTTCATCCTCATTTTCATGAAAAGCAATTGAGAACAGCATGAGAAGCAATTTTCCATGAAGAACAACTACAGTTTTCATGAATCCTATTATAGTCACACAAAAATAGCGACATTTTAATAGAAAGGTGGAAAATTGTATTCGTAGCAAGTTACCTTTAAAGAGTACCTTAATCAAGCAATTGTGGGCCGAAAATCTGTTCAGTAATTGTTATTTTTAAATTGATGTGCATTTTCAATTACAATAAATTAGAATGCAAAATCATGTATTCACACAATATCTCTAGTGTGTGATAAATGAAGTCTGGAGCAATTTTCTATGAAAAACTACTGCAATGATTAAATTAATTCATGAACAATGAAGTATTTACTAATTTTCCTCGAAACACTACTACAATGAATAAATTATCCAAAATCTATTCAGTAATTCATCATTTTAATTAACCTTTTTTGGACAGTTTTTGTAAATTCACTTAAAAACACATGAGTGTTTTAAAAACACAAAACAAAATTTATGATTATTAGTAGCGACTTGGAAAACTTGCGCTGAAATTTTTCATTGCTACCTGCTTTAGTGAAAAACTTAAATACTTACAACAGATTTTAAATTGTGTTTTTGATCCTGATCTTAAACTCTTGATTTTAAAACGTAATTTATATCTTAAAGGCATTAAAAATATATAGTAACTTTAACAATTTGGAACAAAATTACCTACATTACAAAAATAGATCATATTTCACATTTTCATACAGATATTTCATATTTTTACGAATATGTAATGAATTTTTCTTGAGACGTCAACTTATTTGGAAACATAGAATTTTTAAATTGGATTTCATTAGGTATTTGCTTTAAAAATATTTTTTTTATTGAATTATTAGTTTCAGGATTTTATTTATATCTGAAAAATTGCTGAATTTGTTTTGGTAATAATTTAGAATGAAATTTAAAAGGTGATGATATCTTGATCATCATATTAATGCCTCGTCGTACTTTCAGTCTGAATACGAGATAATTGCTAATAATAATATTTTTCAGGCGTAGGTGAAGTTAAATAGCTTGGAGTTAAATATAGATTACGAGACATTTTTTTACAATTCAAGCACATTTTTTACAATTCATCTAAATGACAATAGTTATAAAAAGTTTTTAAACATTAGGAAACTTAAGTTTACATTGGGTTAATTATTAACAAATGTTGTATCTACCATTACGAAATCTAAACATCTTGGATTTATTATTAACAAGATTTGAGCTTATTAATAGAAAATCTAAACACATATTAAATTTATTATTAGAAATCTTAATCCTATTTCATACCTATTAGAAATTAGAAAACGCGAACAATTTTTATGATTTGCACTAGTAAACTTAATCAAATTAGCATATATTATTAGAAAGTCTTAAGAAATTTTGACATGACAAAATGAAAAAAAAAAGCTGAATGCCAAATTAAGCCAATTTATTAAAAATAAAACGTTTTATTTTAATCATTTGAAGTATTATTACAAATTTTTGACTACTGTACCTCTGAATGTATAAAATATTTTTTTATTGTATTAAAATGGATGAAACTATAACAAAAATATAAAATTGATGCTCCAAATTTATTTACGATATATAAAGCGAATCATATTTGGACTTGTTTTTACTCCTGATCTATATTTGCATTTTTTATTGAGAACGTAAATTGAATTTAGTTTCTCCTAATCTTTGGTTTTAGTATTATAAGCACCTAAATTAACTTTTTGTTGGTGTGTTATTATTATTAATAGACGACTATGCTCTTCACCAAGATTTGAACTCATGATCTCTCTGATGTGAGAAATAAACTTATTACGTGTCGGATTTAGAATTTTACAGTTAAAATTTAATAACTTATTATTATTATTTAATAAAGATTAAATCCATTAATTATTACCCCAAATTACCCCATTTAGGTGTATGTCAAAATTTAATACTACCTAACTTCTAATAACTACCATCTAATAACTTACTGCACATGCCCAATATATCTTTTTGAATTTCTTTATGCATAAACAGAGTATAAAAGTGGTGAAAATATGGGATTTATTGATACGACCATTATTACATTTTGGATTTATTTTTAATCCCACTGTATTATTTTCAGGCGGAGAAATTCTTCAGTGTCTAGCCACCCAGACATATCTATTCCCAGTCCAGTGACTCCCAAGAAAATGTCACGTGTAAACGTGAATGTCAACAGGAGATCCAAAGCCAGCGTTGGGCTACCTGTCGTTGAGAGTCCCAAAGCTGCAGTAAAGGAAGAGTCTAAGGATCTAAGGAAGGATGACGCCATGAACGGTAAGATATTTGCAAGAACTTTAATGTACTTTTGGTAAACTGCAAAATACCTGTCCACATTTTAATTTCATACTTATGAAGTAAGAATCTAGAATCTAGTAAGCAATTTTATTAATAACTCTTGCTTGGGTCGGGGCCTTAAGCTAGGGTATTACACAGACGCAAGGTTCTGTTATTATTCTGTTATAAGGTTATTCAAAAAATTGTATGAATAGCTTTATGAAATATATGACATACAGTAGCAAATAGTTGATTCACGAGGAATGTCGCATTGGTATGATCAATAAATTTTGACCTTATTTCTGAATGAGATATATTTGTGCAAGAACAGATAAAAGGAATAGCAAAATTTTAATTGAATCGGATTTTAAGAGCGCCTTCGGCTCTATTCTTACGTAAGACTAAGGCTCAAACAAATAAGTTTCCATATTATCAGAGTGTTCATGTTCAATTAATATGATTTTCTCAGGTAATTTATCTTACACCAGAAAATCAATACCTTTGCCACCCACAAGTAAACATCTTAAAACTTTAATACTTTTCAACCGCGCGAATCTCCTTCCTTATATCAATTGCACAAGAAAACTTTAATACCTCGGAGCCAACATACGTCTCAATTCAACTGGCGTAGCATTTTAATCCTCGCACGTTTCAGCAGCAAAGTGCCCCAATGGGCCAATTTTTCTTACTACGAAACTAAAGCAATTACGACGTTTATAACACGTCGTGTATAAAAAACTAATACAACTTTCTGCACCACTGCTGCATCCAATGCAATGCCAATGCACTCGACTTATCACTGAAAGGAAAATTAGAGTTGTACGAACTTGAAGACCGGCAATTTGTCTGGAAAGTTCGAAAACTAATTAAAGAAAATACAAGGGAGAGTGTTTGGCGGTTTTTCATAAAATGCAATAGAAACAATTAAATCGTGAGAATTATTTCCTGAAGAGTAAAAATTGCAAAAAAAAAATCAAAATGTATGAGAATCCTATGAATTATTTCCTGAAGAGTTTAGAGTTAAAATTTAAAACAATCATAATTTATCAGAAATTGTATGAATTATTTCAAAAATCGTTTTACTGCGACAGTGCGTAAACTAAGCTGTTACGCATTACGCAGTGTTGTACTGTAAAGTTATACTTTTTAGCATAAGTGGGTAAAATAATCACCTAAAATCAACGAACAAACAAATCAAGCGAAAAACATCAACTGTGGGTAAAATAAGTTTTACATAGAATGCATGCAGTCGCCAATTTAAAAGAAAAGATAGTACATTGCATCAAATTTGACTTGGTCAACATTCAATAATACGAATAAAGTTCTAAAACATCGAAAATGCAAGTGATGGTCTTTGGCGGTTTTTCATAAGATGCAACATAAACAATTAAGTCGTGTGAATTATTTCCTGAAGAGTAAAAACTGCAAAAATAAAAATATATCAGAAATCCTATAAATTATTTTCTAAAGAGTTTAGAGTAAACATTTCCAACAACCAAAATCTATCAGAAATTGTATGTATGATTTCAAAAATAGTTTTTCTACGATAGTGCGTAAACTAAGTTTTTACGCAATATTGCACTGTAAAGTGATACTTTTTAGCATAAGTGGGTAAAATAATCACCTAACATCAACAAGAAAATAAATCAAGCGAAAACTCATGAACTGTGGGTAAAATAAGTTTTACATATATTCAGTCACCAATTTAAAAAAATATATAGTACATTGCAACAAATTTGACTTGGTCAACATTCAATAATACGAAAAAACTTCTAAAAAATCGAAAATGCAAGTGAGGGTGTTTGGCGGTTTTTCATAAGATGCAACATAAACAATTAAGTCGTGTGAATTATTTCCTGAAGAGTAAAAACGGCATAAATAAAAATGTATCAGAAATGCTATGAAGTTTTACATACAATGCATTCAGTCACCAATTTTAAAAAGGTAGTATATTTCATCAAATTTGACTTAGTCAGCATTCAATAATACGAAAAAAGTTAGAATAAATCGAAAATACAGGGACATTTCCTAAAGAGTTTAGAGTAAAAATTTTAAACAACCAAAATTTATCAGAAATTGTATGAATGATTTCAAAAACAGTTTTTCTACGACAGTGCGTAAATTAAGGTTTTACTCACTGTTGCACTGAAAAGTGATACTTTTTAGCGTAAGTGCGTAAAATAATCACATAAAATCAACGAAAAACAAATCAAGCGGAAAAACATCAACTGTGCGCAAAATAAGTCTTACATACAATGCATTCAGTCACAAATTTAAAAAAAAATGATAGTATATTGCACCAAATTTAACTTGGTCAACATTCACTAATGCGAAAAAAATTCAAAAAAATTGAAAATGCAAGTGAGGGTGTTTGGCGATTTTTCATAAGATGCAACAGAAATAATTAAATCGTGTGAATTATTTCCGGAAGAGTACCAACTGCAAAAATTCAAAATGTATCAGAAATCAGATGAATTAATTCCTAAAGAGTTAAGAGTAAAAATTTCAAACAAGCAAAATTTATCAGAAATTGTATGAATTATTTCAAACATAGTTTTTCTACGACAGTGCGTAAACTAAGATTTTACGCACTGTTGCACTGTAAATTGATACTTTTTCGCATAAGTGGGTAAAATAATCACCTAACATCAACAAAAAAGCAAATCAAGCGAAAAAACATCAACTGTGCGTAAAATAAGTTTTACATACAATGCATTCAGTCACCAATTTTAAAAAGGTAGTATATTTCATCAAATTTGACTTAGTCAGCATTCAATAATACGAAAAAAGTTCGA
This sequence comes from Othius punctulatus, assembly GCA_951805005.1. Lineage (NCBI taxonomy): Eukaryota > Metazoa > Arthropoda > Insecta > Coleoptera > Staphylinidae > Othius > Othius punctulatus. Next base: position 103,170,880 of record OX638139.1, on the reverse strand, counting down.
ATAAATCGAAAATACAGGGACAGTGTTTGGCGGTTTTTCATAAGATGCAACATAAACAATTAAGTCGTGTGAATTATTTCCTGAAGAGTCAAAGCTGCAAAAAATCAAAATATATCAAAAATCCTATAAATTATTTTCTAAAGAGTTTAGAGTAAAAATTTCAAATAACCAAAATTTATCAGAAATTGTATGAGTTATTTCAAAAATAGTTTTTCTATGAAACTGCGTAAACTAAATTTTTACGCACTTTGCACTGTAAAGTGATACTTTTTAGCATAAGTGTGTAAGATAATAACCTATAATAAAAAATAAAAAAATCAAGCGAAAATACATCAACTGTGCGTAAAATGAGTTTTACATACAATGCATTCAGTTACCAATTTAAAAAAAGATAGTATAGTGCATCAAATTTGACTTAGTCAACATTTAATTATACCAAAAAAGCTAAAAACTTTCAAGTTAATGATACAATTTGTATAATGTGAGATATTAATTTTTTTCATAATAGCTGTGCCAGAAAAAACTTTGTATGATACAGTTTCGTGAAGAGCAGTTTTGCATTTTTTGTAGCACTCAGCTATGCCTCGTTCTAAAATTTATCAGAAATTGTATGAAATATTTCAAAAATTGTTTTTCTACGACACTGCGTAAACTAAGTTTTTATGCCCTGTTGCACTGTAAAGTAATACTTTTTAGCACAATTGCGTAAAATAATTATTTAACATCAACATTAAAAAAAAAAATCAAGCCTAAAAATAGCAACTATGCGTAAAATAAGTTTTACATATAATGCATTCAGTCACGAATTTAAAACAAAGATAGTATATTGCATCAAATTTGACTTGGTCAACATTCAATAATACGAAAAAAGTTGAAAATACAAGGAAGAGTGTTTGGCGGTTTTTCATAAGATGCAGCAGAAACAATTAAATCGTGTGCATTATTTCCTGAAGAGTAAAATCTGCAAAAAATCAAAATGTGCCAGAAAGCCTATTAATTATTTTCTAAAGAGTTTAGAGTAAAAATTTCAAACAATCAAAATTTATCTGAAATTGTATGAATTATTTCAAAAATAGTTTTTCTACGACAGTGCTTAAACTAAGTTTTTATGTCCTGTTCCACTGTAAAGTGGTACTTTTTAGCATAAGTGCGTAAAATTATCACCTATCATCGACAAAAAAATTAAGCAAGCGAAAAAACATCAACTGTGGGTAAAATAAGTTTTACATAGAATGCATTCAGTCACTAATTTTAAAAAAGATAGTATATTGTATTAAATTTGACTTAGTCGACATTCAATAGTACGAAAAATGTGCGAAAAAATCGAAAATTCAAGGGAGAGCATTTGGCGGTTTTTCATAAGATGCAACAGAAAAGATTTTAATTTTAATTGCATAAGATGCAATTAAATCGTGTGAATTATTTCCTGAAGAGCAAAAACTGCAAAAATCAAAATGTATCAGAAATCCTATGAATTATTTCAAAAATAGTTGCATAAGTGCGTAAAAAATGACCTGTGGGTAAAAATGTCAACTATGTATAAAATAAGTTTTACACACAATTGTACACTAACCAATTTAAAAAAAATAGTACTTTGTATCAAATTTTACTTAGAAGTCAACTTTCAATAATACGAAAGAAGTTCAAAACTTTAAACATTCAAATTTTAGTTTGAAGTCAACATTTAAGAATACGAAAGAAGTTTAAAACTTTAAACATTATGTTAATGATACAATTGTTACAATGTGAGATATTCATTTTTTTCATAATAGCTGTCTTAGTATGATAAACTTTCTTAGTATAAAAATCTTAGTATGATATACTTTCATATAGAGCATTTTGCTCTTACGTTTTGTGTCGCACTCGGCTGTGCCTCGTGCAACAAAAATTACGCTCGTACAAAAGCATTACTTTACGAACTTGTATCATAAATAACTATTAGACCTAATAAAAAAATCAAAATTGATCAGAAACTATACGATTTGTTCCCAAAAACGTTAACTCGATGTCCCATAACTAATCAAAATCGCGTGACTAAAGTCTCCATTGATTGGCAGACAATTATAAATCTTTGTTATAGTTTCATCCATTTTGGATACCAGACATATAAATAAATAATATAAAAGTCACAACATTTATAAAAATCTTATCCAATATCTTATATATTGAACTATAAAAAAATAATACTTTTGAAGATGGCTGAAATGTAGCCGAAACTAGTCAGGTGACGAAGACATGATAAAAATAATCAAAATCTGGCTGAAAGACAGACGAAACTAGTCAGGTGAATAAAAATAATAAAAACAAAAAAAAAACATGTTTATATCTAAACATATAAAGTACCAGTAAAAACTCCAATAAAAAAGGAAGAAAACAATAAAAACGTGTAAATCTCTTGCAAATATTTTTTGGCTGAAATCTGGCTGAAAGACAACCGAAACTAGTAAAGTAGTAAAAATAATAAAAACAAAAAAATACATGTTTTTATCTAAACATATAAAGTACTAGTAAGAACTCCAATAAAGAAGGAAGAAAACAATAAAAACTTATAAATCTCTTGCAAATATTTTTTTGTTACGATTTTAGTCACTCTTATTTTTGATTACCAGTTGCCATAAACTTTTACAACATTCCTACTTGCAATGAAATATATTTACACCATTTAACTTTTCTCCGCGTAATTTCTCCTCGTTAGCTCAACAAAAATTATTCGCATTCGCGAATGTTCATCATCAAAGTGGTTGATGGGATATGTTCCACATAAATCCCGCAAGATTAACCATCACAGCACTTTCAGCGCTTGTGACATTGATGTTTACCTACGTCAAGGAAGATGTATATTTCTAATTGTTATCAGCCTGCGTTGTCTCATCGATTTACCACGCGAATTTACCGCACAATAGATTCTACTAGAAATCGTTTGAGTAATATGTGAGGTGTGCTGATAAACCACGATGAAATTTTAGATTAATATTCTAAATTGGTGGATATTAAACTCCCGACAGACTTTCTCGTTAAAAACAATTCTATATGAATATGGTTTTGTGCAGCAATATTGTTTTATTTATTGTTTTATTTATTGTTTTTATTTATTCATCTATAAAATATATTTTTTGTACATTTTTTTTAATCAATATATATGATTTTGTGATGGAACTCATTCAGAAAATAAATCCAATAATAGTAGAGCAATATTTATTAAGCTAATAAAATTGACCTTTAAACCTTTTAATTCTATTTGTATTAAAATACACACATATACACATATGTGTATGTGTGTATTTTGAAAATGAGACAGATAATTGAAAAATATTTTTTGGGTTTCGAAGCCATGGCCTATTTGAGCAAGCGATTAAGAGCTTAGGCATGGTTTCTAACTACACTATTATTGTTTTTATTAACAATTATTCTGAAAATAAGACAGATAATCGAAAAATATTTTCTGGGATTCGAAGCCATGACCTATTTGAGCAAGCGAGCTGGGGTACAGTTTCTAATAACCCTTCTAACGTTAATGAACTAGATTTAATTAAAATGCTGCCTTGAAGAGATAAATGGGAGTTGGATTGCCTAAACTTGATATACTTTATATTGTTATAGTAACATAAAATACTGTCAATTTCGAGCACTCGAAATTAATTGGCAATAAAGGCATTGTAACGGCACTCTTTATATCTAGCTATAGCAATGGATTGATCTCCCAATTTAAATTCCATCACAAAACCCATGAATAAATTGCTGGCCGGCAACTTTTTCAAGTGTTTTAATTCAATTCCGGCGTTTCAACCGCGCCGTCCATTACTTCCGAACTTTCGCCGTTTTTTAACTGTTTACATATTTTTGGAAGGCCCCAAACACTTACAGAAATTATTTCTCGCCAGAATCACCTCTGTGAGGTGAACGAAGTTAGCTCGGCACTTTATGTGATTTTAAACATTAACGAGTTTTCCTTTGCAGCCTCAGAGGATGATTATGACGATTACGAGGACGAGACGATGAATGAGGACAACGCGGCTGAGATGGGCGTCATGCAGCTCCTCAAGCAGCATCGTGATGATGATGATGAAGCGGAGCGATACTTCGGTGCCGGGTACGACGAGGAGGAGTACTAAGGGATTTGTTTGATATTTGTGCAGGATTAATAGTATTAATAGGTGTGGTTGTAGTATGCACCTTCAATATATTTTATACGATTAATTTTGTATATACTTTTTATGTTATTTGGCTAGTTGGAGCTGCGTTAATTTATTGACTAATTTAAATAAAGGGAAACCTTGGATGCGATTAAAAGTGTTTTGTGTACCTTTTTTGACGCTATTTTGTTTGGTCTTCTAGTGTACATTTATAGTACCAGGTAAGTACAAAGCGATACCTTATATACCGCAAATATGCGAGTAAAATTGAATGTAGTTGCAAAAAATCACATTTTTTTGAAGAAAAAAAAATGACAGCCCCCTTGTGACACGAGAATATGAGCTTGTAATTATAATTATAAGCCTTAGGATATAATTTCCCACATATGATTAATAACATCATTCAATACAAAACCTAAACACACAATTAAAAAAAAACAGAATAGAACTTATAAGTCAGAGGCAAACAGAGCCCTTTGAGCGTTTGGCCATTTATTAAAATGCCACAAAATGGGATGGGGTGACTATTATTTGTACTTGGGATCACTATCACACCACGGTTCAAAAATTTAAATTTTATTTAGAATAGTTGTAAAAACAAAATCGAAAAAATTGCTGCTAGTTTCGATATATCAAAATCAACAATCAGATATCAAAAATGAATCACATATTGAGCACATCTATGAGTTTTTAATTTTGCATATATCCGCATAGAAGACTATTTGTACTTGGGATCACTTATCAGACCACAGTTCAAAATTTTAAATTTTATTTAGAATAGTTGTAAAAACAAAATCGAAAAAATAGCTGATAATTTCGATATATCAAAATCAACAATCAGATATAAAAAATGAATCGGATATTAAACACATATATGAGTTTTACCTTTTTAATTTTGCATATAGCCGCATAGAAGACGCATTCAGTAAAACATTAACAGTCAAATTCAGTATTGCCAGACTGTAAAACCAAAATTATCGTATAAACGCATCAAAATTATCGTACATTATCGTACACATTATCTAAATGCAACATTTTTATCGTACGGTAATAAGCTGTCTTAAAATCTCGAACTCAAACATTTATTTAACAAAAATAATACACTCTTAATATTAAGAACTCAACTAAAACAAAAAAAAAACAGAATACACGGCTACTGTACTCCCTCCATCTCTATAATTTCAAATGACATATTTAAGCACTATTATTATGAAGATAGAGAATTAAAATGGGTTTCCGTCAAATTACTTTACAGTAGCGCCAACCATGCGACATAGAGATGAAATATAATTTCATTAATAATTTCCTCTTCATTCAGTACCGATACAAAATTATCTAATCTTGATTCATCACTTCTATAGAGATTCTCAGAAGTCATTGCTCTAATTATTACATTCGTCGGTTTAAAGTTGACGCAACCATTTTTGTAATTCAGAAATTGTGATGAGAGCAAAATGCCATTTAATGTACTTGTTAACAGCCTATTTCTTGATTTTGTTTTTATCAAATTAACTTTTGAAAAACACGTTCGCAACTAGCACTTCAATGTGACAATGTATTAATTGCAAATTTCCATAAATCTGGAAACAACAGCTTTCCGGAAAAGTCAGCAATTTTGTTAAATTCATCATAAAATGTGTCAATTTCTTCCATTTCTGGTAGATATTCGTGCTATTTTAAATTTCTCCATTGATCATCATTTTTTTGAAGTTCCTGTGTATCATTTGGGTCGCAAATAATCGGAACAGACGTAATTAAAGGGCGTAATGTTTGATATTTTGCAATATTTTACTTATCATATCGTACCTTTTCTTTAATTTTGACACAGGGTGTGATTAAAAAACGTCTGCATCTTTCATAAAAATCTTTTTTTTGAAGTTTCTGTGTATCATTTCTGTCGCAAATAATCGGAACAGACGTAATTAAAGGGAGTAATGTTTGACATTTTGCAATATTTCACTTATCATATCGTACGTTTTTTTAAATTTCGACACAGGGTGTGATTAAAAAACATCTGCATCTTTCATTTTTTTTTTTATTTCCATGTTCTCCAAACAATTTATGTTGTGGGAAACACCAATCCCAAGGTACATTTGGTGGCAAGGTACAAATTGTGAAATATTCTCAAGATCAATTGTGTTTAAATCTGTCTGCCTTATGTAGTTTGTGTTCATGGAAGCAACTAATAGTTCTTTCAAAGTAGTCACCATTCTATTGTGCAAATTTAATATAACTACTTTCTCGCTTTGGAAATATTTATTTAATTCTTCAAATTTTGGTAAGACCCAATCTAAAAATATTTAAAAAAAACAGTCTTATTTCTGCATTATGGAGAGCATTGTAATTTTTTTCGCTCGCAAGTAGACGATGTTCCACATCAATTGCCGAAAAAAATAATTTCAAGGACTGCCTTTACTCCAAAAACGGATAACAGTGATAACCACCTAGTTTGTGCAGGGAGCAACATTTTATGTGGTTTTACAATGCAAAAGTCTTGAAATTCTCTCAGCCTGGCTTGTCGTAGGCTGTTAAAAGAAAACGTGAAGGTTTCATGCCAAATCTTCACATCTTCGTGCTAAGCATTTGCAAGTTTCACTTGCACACACATGCAATGAATGGGATATGCATTTTTGTATGACAATATTTGGGGCATAAGTTCTAAATGTGCTAGAAACGGAATTATATTTTCCAAGCATTATGTTACATCCGTCGGAGGCAAATCCGATAATATTTTTTAATGGAATGTCATTTGAAGATAAAGCGTTTTTTAGTTCATTGAACAATTTTTCGGCTGTTGCTCCTTCATTCGCCTTTATCCGTTCGTTTGCAGAAAACATTTGTATAAGTTTCCAGAAAAGTGTTACTACTTTTTCTAATTCTTCATTGTACAATCTTACACAAACACATAAAGTGTTTTAGGAGACAATATCCGTCGACTCATCAATAATTAAACTGAATTTATTCATTTTTAATACAGAAACAATGAATCTCCCAAACATCTACCAACGACATTTTTTGCTATTTGGGTTAATTTAGTCCTGCCAGGCGTATCAGCTTTGGAAATTTTGGACTCTTGGACAATTTAATTCAATTTATTTCATGTTAATGGCTTTACAGCCGTACAATTGTCATTACATAATATAACATTAATACAATATATAATATTAACATTAGCATTATTTTATTAAAACGTGTTTAGATCCATTTTGATTTTAGGTGAAATCAACAGGTGAGGTCTGCGCTATCAGGTAGTGTAAAGTCAATTTTTAGTTTACATGGACTAGTTTCGATCGGGGGATCATTATCAGCAGTCAAATTTTTATTCATACACAGAGAAAAATTATAATAACAATTAGTATAGGTACATTACTTATGAAATAAATAATAGAAAATATGAATATTCTTACAGTCCTAGGGTAAAAGCTACAGATCTGGGTGTGTTTCCAGTTGACATTCTAGTAGAGTGATGTGCGTAAATTGAAATATAAGTCCGAAATGTGGTTGAATTTATATTTTGTGTGATGCAAAGGTTGAATAGTTTTGAAAATGGGTTTGGTCGAAGTGATAAGTTATGTTGAAATTTTAGCGACATATAGTCTAGTTTTGCGTAAATTGCTTATTAAAGTTGATTGAAAAGTTAAATGTTTACAGTAGTGTTATTATGTCAAAATTTTGAATAAATATATGTTATGTTAACATGTTTGCGACATATAGTCAAGTTTTGCGTAGTTATTCATAAGAAAACGTGAACGCTTTTCATACGAAATTAAAGATATTTTTAGAACAAATAAAAAAGGCTAGATAAATCATTTTAAAGTTTACTTACTTACAAAATTGCTAAATAACATCCCAAAAACTAAATTTAAAGTTTTTAACAGCCGAAAAACTTACAGCATTATGTAACGAGTTTAATACGATTTAAAGAATTTGAAAAGATGGATTTTTTTTAATATATTGTATAGTCGTGTTCATTATATTGTACAGCATTTCTGCTGTGTGAATGTGACTTAATGTCACAAAGTTCAAAAATGTGTTGTACATACAAATATTTTGAAAGGTTAGATCTGGGTCTATTTAATTAATGATACAGTACGAACCTTTGATGAGTAAAAACACAACCTCCGATTAACTTTTAATAATAGAATAAGTACTATACTAAAGCTCTGGAGTAATCTATTTTTGTATAAAGCATACAATAATAATAATTTTTGTCACTGTTGTCACGTTGACAGTTCTGAAATGTATAATTGACCAATTATTTAGACAACTACCTATTTCTGTACAACATACTTTTAAACACGACTTACGACTTACAACAGGCAATTATCTGTGTACAACACATTTTTGAACACGACTGTATGTAATCAATTTTCAGCATAAATTGATACTGAGACAACAGACATTTATTTAAAAATGATTTATTTACGCTTTAATGAAAGATTGCGAGATTTATAACAAATGGAAGATGTTTTAATATCTTACAATTCGTTTTCCACCATCCAATTTCCAAATATTTGTAAATATGTTGTTTAAAGTACTTAATGCTGTACGGATCTACGTACATTTTCGAATCAGCGTTTTCCTTTATTAACATAAATAACAATCTATTAAGAACGAGAATTACGAACGAAAATTTAAACTCTGCTCCATTTTAATTTTTAACTAAGTTGGCTCTGTTAGGGTGACAGTACTGTTGGCCAATGTAAAAAGTTACTAGACTTTAAAAAAATATTATCTAAATAATAATAAAATAATAGGTTATATTTAAATATAAAGATGTTATATTTCATGACAGGGGGCAATGTTGTATCAAATTGAGTATCTATTGAGTACAGAATTTATTTGCTATTTTTATTTTACAATAGCAAATCGGTCAAATTATTATATAAAATATAGTTGAGGATTTACTAATAATAAATAATTTAAAAAAACAGCACACTTGAATGATTGAAGCAATAATTTAATTATTTTAATATATGAATTAGGCAACGTTCTTAAGTAGTACAAAAATAATGTAGAATAATATGTAATGTACAGCTTTTTTATACCTTATTTTTTTGTCGCTCCCAACTTACACATAATTAATAAATTATGATTATAGTTTTTCTTTGTTAGTGCGGCCCTTTCAGTCATACTATTTGCACATACTGGTCCCTTTAAAAAAAAAGTTTGCCCACCAATGTCTACACAATCGTCCGCCGCCTTAAAACCTTAGGCAAGCTTTGGAAATTAGCTAGGTGGGTACCAAATGTACCAATTTTCCGACAAGATTAAAACTATGGTAAAATTAGCTAGATGGGTACCAAATGAACCAATTTTCCGACAAGATTAAGACTAACCGATTTCGAATTTTCGCTGATTTGCTGAAGAGAAATGAGCAAAACCCCTTTCTCAATAAGCTTGTCACTGCACATGCGTCTTGGAACCTCTTCAAAAATCTAAAAAGAACAAGAGTTTGCGTGTCAGCTAGCCAAATTGGTTCTAGAATCTTAAAGATTGGGCATTGCTAGAAGGCAATGTGGTCTGTCTGGCTGAACCGGAGTGGAATCATTCACTGGGAGATCATCGCCAATGACTACTGCTACAGGTGGAATGACAATGGTGAGTCTTGGATCGTCTTCAAAAATCTGAAAAGAACAAGAGTTTGTGTGTCAGCTTGCCAAATTGGTAGGAGAATCTCAAAGATTCGGCATTGCAAAAAGGCAATGTGGCCTGTCTGGTTAGACAGGAGTGGAATCATTTACTTAGAGATCATCGCCAATGACTACTGCTACAGGTGGAATGACAATGGCGAGTCTTGGATCCTCTTCAAAAATCAGAAAAGAACAAGAGTTTGCGTGTCAGTTTGCCAAATTGGTAGGAGAATTATTCACTGGCAGATCATCGCCAATGACTACTGCTACAGGTGGAATGACACTGGTGAGTCTTGGATCCTCTTCAAAAATCTGAAAAGAATAAGAGTTTGCGTGTCAGCTACGCAAATTGGTAGGAGAATCTCAAAGATTGGGCATTGCAAAAAGGAAATATGGTCTGTCTGGTTGGACCAGAGTGGAATCATTCACTGGCAGATCATCGCCAATGACTACTGCTACAGGTGGAATGACACCGGTAAGTCTTGGATCCTCTTTAAAAACCTGAAAAGAACAAGAGTTTGTATGTCAGCTAGCCAAATTCCTAAGAGAATCCCAAAGGCTGGGCATTGCAAAAAGGCAATGTGGTCTGTATGGTGGGACTGGAGTGAAATCATTCACTAGGAGATCATCGCCAATGGTTACTGTTACTGGTTTAAAGACAATGGTGAGCTTCAAGAGCGGAAAATTCCAGACGGAAATGGCAGAAGGCAGTTTAATGTCAGCGATGATGGTTACTGCTACTAGTGGAATGACAATGGTGAGCGTCAGGAGTGGAAAATTCCAGACAGAAATGGCAAAAGGCAGTTTAATGTCAACAATGAAGGTTACTGCTACTAGTGGAAAGACAATGGTGAGCGTCAGGACTGGAAAATTCCAGACAGAAATAGCAAAAGGCGGTTTAAGTCAACAATAATGTTTATCTAGCCCAGCTCACGAAAAAAAAACTGGTAATTGTGCAAAGTCTATCCACTATAATTTCCCTTCCATGTATGTATGCCCTCCATTCGTATGCATTCTGCATAACTGAATCATGTGGGCTTAATATTTTTTCACAAATGATTATCGCTCTAGAAAGTATATCTCGATAGAATTCAAGTAAGTTGTACCAGCAGCATTGACTCTTTTCGCCAAAAATCTTAATCAACTATCTATCAATATTTACTATATTAAAAAAAAACCTGACAATAATCTCAATTTCAGGTGGTATCTTGGAGCTTACTTGTAGTAATATTTCTACTGAAGATGGTTGCCTAGCGTTCGAAATGTACATTTAGATAAAATAAATGTGTTTTGTGACAAAGGTCTTTTTTTCTTAATTAATCTCCATTTCGTTTCAAATTTATTATTCTAGCAAAGTCAAGAGCGTTGTGTACCAATATTTAATTTAGTTTGTGGCTAAAGAGTACAAAGTTACCGTCAAGGTCTTCATTATTGGTTTGATCGAGAACGAACAATTATACACTACTGTCGATTTTTACTGTTACACGTACGCAAAGAGCATTCACATAATCTGGCCTGGTGACATATAATATACATAGTGCAACAAAAATCGTGCACGAAACTTTTCTGGGGGCTCCTGGGAAATAGTTAAACAATCTGGTAAGTTTGAAATTTCGGACATTGAAAATCCCTTTTACTTTTATATAAAATTAAGCGACGCCGCTGGTTTATGATATCTACAATAAATGTGTCAACACATAAATTATCGACCACTAGTTTATGACTCCTTCCCATTGAAATTTTAATAAAACTAGCAGTTAATCACGTTCTCAATCTATTTAAAGGCACTAGAAAATACACATTTAAAAGATTTACGAACATAATGTAGGTAAATGATGGTTTCAATGCAAACGGATTTTAGGCCAAGGTCATCTGAAAGCCGTAGGTATAAATTTTAGTTAGACAGGATATTCAATAACGTATTTCCGAAAATTAAAACATCAGGACAGGACTAAAAACAATTAGATAACTTATACACACGGCATATGGAAGAGATGTATATTGTAACCTCGTCTCGAATATCACATAATTAAATGATACATGTGATCGCTAATATCCCGAATGGGATAGGCAGTCAAAGATTAAGAAAATTTCAAACTTGCCATTTTGTGTAATTGATTTTCAGGAGGGGAAACACTACTCTATGTAGTTTTCAGGATGATGAAAAACAATAATCAAATCAGAATTTCTCATTACTTCAGTCGTAACCCAATCAATTAATTTAAATCAGTTTACAACCCACCATAAATATTCCAGTCAACGGGAACAAATCAAGCTCCTGCTACAGAAATTAACGCCACTCTCACACGGTTTAATTGGAATAATCTCATGATCCGCTTCCTGTGCAATCTCATCTTCCTAGTAGTTCACCTTCAACTGATCAATTTAAGACGCCATATATCTCTGCATGGGGCGCAGAAAGCGCCTCGGTGGATCAATGTCGTCTCGCTTGCGGGGTGTACGTGCACGACCTACGATCCTAACAAATGCGACACACATATATCCGTCTTGCGGCGTCCGCTTCCGGTTTATCGATCAAAATGGCAACCTGTAGGATCCTGGCCGTTTTTCACGAAGAAACATGCGGACGTTTTCGCCCGCAATCTACACTCACATGCAGACATGCATTATGGTTTTATATGCTACACTGGAAAATGTATTCGTCTACTAGATAATACTAGGTAGGTAATACTTTTTTAATGAATGTTATCCATAATATGATAGATATAACATTCTACTAAACCTTTAATAAACTGCCCAACGAACTATTTCAAAGCAAATAAACTAAACGATTTGGAATCCGACAGATATAGAATAGATTCTAGAGCCAGATTCTATAGAGCCAGAAGTAGGTAATACTTTTAATGAATGCTATTCATAATATGATAGATATAACATTCTACTAGACCCTTAATGAACTGTCCAATGAACTAGTTCAACAAAGAAACTAAACGATTTGGAAGCCAGACAGATGTAGAATAGATTCTGAGAAATTTACAATTGACGTTCACCATATTTTAATAGTTAATTATAGCATGATGAATGACAATTGTAAATTTCTCAGAATCTAAACTTTATTCTATGTCTGTCTGACTTCCAGATAGTTTAGTTAATTAAAGTATGATGAATGAAAATTGTATATTTCTCAGAATCTAAACTTTATTCTATATCTGTATGGATTCCAAATCGTTTTGTTGATCGTTAATTAACTACTAAAGTATGATGAATGACAATTGTAAGTTTCTCAGAATCTAAACTTTATTCTACATCTGTCCACTTCTTCCAAATCGTTTAGTTTCTTTTTGCGTTCGTTGCCCAGTCAATCGACTTTCCAAATTCCCATAGCCACCTCTATTGAAATCTAAAGCTCATATGAATCAGGAACGACCAAACGGTGTTACTACACTATCTACGTTGGAGATAATGTTCAACTATCATCAAAAGTAAATTGTTGTCTGGTTATTTGCAAACGGTATTTTTTGATGACTTCCTTGGCGGAAATGCTGAAGGTGAAAACAAAGATTGAGAAAGCATTTATAATGATCAAAGAGAAACGAAATCTAATATAGCGGAAGTAGAGTCATGAGAAATCAAGAAACAAGTTATGAAGGAAAAACGTACTTTGAAAAACACAAGGATATACATAAACAACGACTTAACCAGTGAGGAAAGACTAGTACAAAAGGAAAAGCATTTATAATGAATCAAGAGAAACGAATTCTAATAGCGGAAGCAGAGTCATTGGAGACCAAGAAACAAATTATGAAGAAAACAAGTACTTTGAAAACCACAAGGATATACATAGATAACGACTTTACCAGAGAGGAAAGACTAGTACAAAAGGAAAAGCATTTATTACGAACAAAGAGAAACAATTTTAATAGCGGAAGTAATCATGGGAATCATGGGAAACCAAGAAACAAATATGAAGGAAAAAAGTACTTTGAAAAACACAAGGATATACACAGACAACGACTTAATCAGGGTAGAAAGACTAGTACAAAAGGAAATCAGAAGCATTGCTAGGGAAGAAAAGGCTATAGGAAACAATGTAAGAATTGGATATAGGAAAATTAAAATAAATGGACAGGGATATGGTTGGCACCTTACAAAAAACTGACACAGAAAATGGAGAAGGGCAGAAGGATAAATACAAAAGCAACGGCTAAGAACGATAACCTGAAAAAATACAAACAGAAGGAGAAAGAGAACACAGGAAAACTGAGATGTGAAATAAAAACAGTAAATAATAAACAAAAAACGGGAGACAGAAACATGGAAAATAGAAACTTGGAATGTGCGAGGAATCATTGGAAAAGAAAAGGAAATTGTAAGAGAAATAGAAGACAGAAGTATAAAAATACTGGCTGTCACCGAGACTAAGAAAAAAACTAATAGCAGTATGGCTGTATAGATTGGGATGAAGAATATATATTTTTGTACAGTGGAGTCACAGATAGCACAGGCAAGAGTTGGTTGTATCCTGACTACAAAAATCAGTAAAGAGTAGTTAAATTCATTTCAGAAAGAATACTCGTAGTAGAAATGGAGTAGGAATTAGAAATACCAAATGATTGTAGCATATGGTCTTAACGTAGACTAACAGGTTGAAGCGAAGAGGAGCTCTACTCGTAGTACAAATGGAACAGAATAGGAATCAGAAATACAGAATAATTGTAGCATATGGTCCTAATGAAGACGAAAAAGTTGAAGCGAAAGAGGAGTTCTGGGAACTGATGCAAAACACATATGAAGAATCAGATGTACACAGTTTCATTGTAGGGGATTTGAATGGAAGTTTTGGCAACATGGCAGAGCAATATGATGTATTTATCGGAAAGTATGGTGAAAAGGAATTAAATAGGAATTGCAAGGAAATAATTGAGATTTGAGATTGAGTTATTCTGCATGAACAACTTGCTTGTACCAAATACATTTTACTAACACAAAAGGATCTACATGTATACAAGAGTAATGCCTACCAGAATTGAAAAGTATATAATCGACTATCTCATAAAGAAGAGAGCAAATAAAAGCAAAATTGCAGATGTAAGAGTCCAAAGAAGTGTGGAAATAGCAAGCAATCACCGTTTACAAGAAATATATATATCTACGCCACAAGCTAGAGAATAAGAACCAAATCCAAAGGCACAAAGAACCAAACCTGAGCAAGATTAAATAAAAGTTCACAAATTGCAAGAGGAAAGACAAATACAGAGAAAATTTAGCAAGATAATTCAATATGGATATAAAGGTGCCAAACAATACTGAAGAAGAGCGGACAATGTTCAAAAACGTCGTGATGGAAGCAGCAAAGGAAGCATGTGAAACTACGAAATTGGGATATAAGATAAAACACACAGTTTAGTGGACGGTAAGAGTGAAAGTAGAAGTAAAAACAAAGAAGAAGATGTGGTAATAATATTTGCAATCAAATACAGGATAAGATATATACAGAGTTCAAATGAAAAAAAAGCTTAAGAAACGGTAACTGAAGCAAAGAAAAACAGTTGGGAGGATTTTGGAAGAAAAATATAAGAAAGCAAAGGTGCGTATCAAAACTTGTTTATTAGAATAATTAAAAGCTTTAGCAATGATAAACAGTTGGGAGGATTTTGTAAGAAAAATAGAAGAAAGCAAATGTGCGAATCAAAAGTTGTTTTTCCGAATAATTAAAAACTTAAGGAAAGAAAAATCTTCTACTCTACGACAACTTTTCAGCAAAAAAGGAGAAGTTTTAATGAATGATGGAAATATTATCAACAAATGGAGGGAACATTTCCTAGAATTACTAGTGGAGGGAGTTGAGGAAACATGCAAACACGAAGGCACTATGCGTCCAAAGGAAAAAAGCTAAAGAAACGGTAACTGAAGCAAAGAAAAACAGTTGGGAGGATTTTTGAAGAAAAATACAAGAGAGCAAATGTGCAAATCAATAGTTGTTTTTAAGAATAATTAAAATCTTTAGGAATGAAAAATCTTCTACTCTACAACAACTTTTGAGCAAAGGAGAAGTATTAATCCATTATGGAGATATTATCAACAGATGAAGTAAACATTTACAAGAATTAGTAGTGGAGGGAGTTGAGGAAATATGTGAACACGAAGGCACTATGCGTCTCAAAACTAGATGCAAACAAATAAAAAATGCAGATACAATAACACAACAGTGAGAGCGGCCATCAAGCGAATACAACTAGGAAAAGCCACAGGAGAGGACCACATATCGTGAGAGATAATTGAACACCTAGAAGACTTTTGATTTTGAACTATTGAACTACGCAACTTATTCAACCTGGCATATCAACCTAAGAAGATTCCGAAAGATTGGGAGTATGGAATTATAGTTCCCGTATTCAAAAATGGAGATGAGAGGTATTACAGTAATTACAAAGGCATAAGCATACTCTCGATACCGGGAAAACATATGAATCAATCCTGGAAGCGAGACTAAGAGAAAAAATAGATAACCAGCTGGAAGAAAATCAGAGTCCAGGAATGGGTCCAGGATCTAGTTCCTTGTATATTTCTGGGCTTAGTTAAATTTTAATTTTAAAAAACGACTAACACCACTCTGGTTGTTAAAGGCTCATTTAGAACTGGACCCAGGGACTAGTCACTTGTATATTTATAGGCTTCTCTGAATATAAAATAAACCTTTAGCACCACTCTGGTTTTAAAAGGATTATTTAGGAATGGATCCAGGGGCTTGTCCCTTGTATATTTCTGGGTTTTTTCGATTTTTATTTTAAAAAAATGACTAACACCAAGCTGGTTTTTAAAGGCTCATGTAGAACTGGACCCAGGGACAAGTCAATTGTATATTTATAGGCTTCTCTGAGCATAAAATAAACCTTTAGCACCACTCTGGTTTTAAATGGCTTATGTCGGAATGGATCCAGGGACTTGTCCCTTGTATATTTCTGGGCTTTTCTGAATTTTAATTTTAAAAAAATGACTAACACCAATCTGGTTTTTAAAGGCTCATTTTGAAATGGATCCAGGGACAAGTCACTTGTATATTTCTAGGCTTTTCGGAATATTAAAGAAACCTTGAACACCACTCTGGTTTTCAAAGGTTCATTTTGGAATGGATCCAGGGACTAGTCCCTTATATATTTCTACGTTATTCTGAATTTAAATTTAAGTAAGACTAACACCACTCTGGATTTCAAAGAAACCGAGTACATAAGACCACACATTTACTATAAAACCAATATCAGAGAAATACAAAGCTTACAACAGGGAAGTATATACAGGGTGTTAATTTGAAAAGTTGCCATCGACATTTTTCATAGTATACATGATTATTTCTAAAATTACTCAAAACCGTTTGGGTGGTTCGAAGGGGAAACCCAAATGGCGCAGGTAGTGTCGACCCCCTATCCACGCTTTAAGCCACAGCCACCTCCATCAAAACAAAAACAAAAATGGCACGCTTCTACTTGTGATACACCGTTGGAAAGCTTTGCAAAATGCTTATATGTGTTTTATCGATTTAGAAAAGGCATTTGATAAAATAAGTAGAAAGGAGATATGAAAAACTTTAGTAAAGAAAAATATAGGTGAAGAACACAGTTTGGTGGATGGGAAGAGTGAAAGTAGAAGTAAAAATAAAGAAGATGTGGAAAAAATATTTGCAATCAAACACAGGACAAGATTTAGAAGTATACTGAGTCCAAATGAAAAAAAGCTAAAGAAACGGTACCTAAAGAAAAGAAAAACAGTTGGGAGGATTTTGGAAGAATATCAGGGATTATATGCTAACAATCTGAACTATGTTAGAACAATAAATATGAAATTGGAAACATTTAGAATGAAGGAGGAACTCTCAGTCTACTACTATTTATAGCAACCCTTGACGAAGTCAAAAAACAAAGTCTATGTAAAATGAAGAAGTTGAAAGTAAGATTCAAGAATATGATTATAGTTGACATTGCATTGTGTGTCTATTACCTGTGGTATTTGCAGAGAGTGAAGCAGATCTGAAATACAACTACTTTAGAACGAGAATTGAAACCCTACAATCTAGGAATCCATAAAATCAAAACATAAGTGATGAGAATGAAGAATATATAAATATTTTCCTATAAAAATTTAGCCTACAGTCCACTCTTTACTTGTAACCATAGATGGTGATTCGTATTGCAACTGAAGATAGATAAACATAATGGCTGACATTATGTTTATTAAGAAAATCTTGTGGGGTTGATATAATGCTGCTTAATTTCTATTGTAACGGTTTTGTAGCAGTTTCTTCAGATAATAGCACTGGATAAACGAGACCAACCTGTTGAAGTGGGCCTCCAGTTGTCCTATGGAGATGGCGTACATCTGTACAATATTATAAGATCTGAATAAATAAATTAAGGTTATTCCCATTATCATCTTTCTATTTTGCAAGTTTTCTAAATATTTAATAAACTTATTTGTTGAATAATGTGTAAGTGATTTTTTGGTCTGCCTTTTACTGAAGTACTCAGAAAAGCTAAAGAGCAAAACTGGGATAAATTGCTTGAATCCATCTTGGTAAATTTCTTGATTCTTAAATTTGCAAAATACCAGATACCGTCGAATTTTGGAAAAAAATAATATCATGTTTGTGGGTTATGAAGCCCATAGAACACATTTAATACTTTCAACAATTTATATTTCAATATTCATTCTTAAAAAGATTAAAACCAAAGTTTTGGTAACCATATCCATGTCCTATGTTGCAAACTACGATGGAGTACGTCGTGTTTAATCTGCTGCAACCTGTCCAAATAATGTTCAACATTAACAGACCGTAAGAGTACTGCTCTAGCTTCCTTGGGAATATCTTTTAGAATACTTCTAGCTTTGACGAGGTGTTGGTGAGTCCTGCTTGCCACTTCAAATGTGCATTCATTTAAATTTTCACTGGATTTTTGCCTCAATATATCTTCATGGCTGACATTATGTTTATTAAGAATATCTTGTGGGATTGAAATAAAGTTGATTTTTTTTGCAAGGGGAACAGTCCTACAAAAAAAAAAAATAATAGCAGTTTAAGTCTTCATACATTTGTGATTGTAAAAATTACCTTAATTGTTGAATAATTCCCTGCGCTTTTCCCAAATGTGAAGCAGCATGATCGGCATGCACACTAGTAACCCCACTTCCTTCTAATAATAAATACTGGAAACTGATGATTCTGAATATTTTTCCAAGTAATCCAAATTCGGAAAAAATCTGTTGTGTAAGTCTGCTCTACATTTAACTAAATTAGTAAAATAACGTTTAATAAGTTTCCTGTTCATTAGGACCTGAAAGTAGCTCTCAATTAAGCTGGGGTTCATTTCCTAAAAACGAAATTCTTACTCTATATAATTTAATAGCTATTGGATGTTGGGGAATTTTTGTGATATCTTTAGTAAAGCACTTATCGACTGTCTCCTCCCAAAATTTCAGTCACATCAAACAAATATTTGGCTGTGTTATTTGCTCGGCTACCCTTTCGACTACCACATTAAACCATCTCACAGCTAAAGCTATTGATCTTGATAATAATAATAATAATAATAATAATAATAATATTTATTTAAGTTTTACACGAGTCAAAATAGAAATATGATCCATAAGATACATGTATGATTTGATGTATTCTTAAGCAGCAATGTGCAGACAAAATTCTCGTAATCGTGTTTTCTGGAAGGGGAGAGTGAATAGATTTATTCATGTAATACCACTACCACCACATACCTAACAGATTTTATACAGTATTCAGCAGTTGTTTTACTTTCATTACTCATGGATCGCAAATTTCTGTAGGCTCCTATTTGCAATAAGCTCTTTATTTGGTTTCTTGTAATATTCATTGTAAATCAGTTATAACGGTTAAGTAATTTGTAACGGTCCGGAAACGCCTTCGACAGAAACTGCCTTTTAATAATTAATTGGCGCACAGGTTTCCACGGTAGGCGACCGTACTCACACTTTTTTGTTGTGATGACGTGTCCCCTATATTTGTGCGAGTTTTAAAATCGTTGGCGAGGCGCCACCATGGAGAGAAACTAGTCGCCTTCCTGATAGTGCGGACGTGCCAGAGGAACCGTTTTAATTGGTATACCACCATCCGGTTTCCGGGATAATAAACGGGGACTAATTTAACCGCCCTTGATGGGATTGAGGCACCAAGTACAAGGCAAGGTACTATCCATACGCTCACAACATCCGAGTAAGTAATTAAGCCCGATATTTTTTTCCTTTTCGTAAAGCCACGTGTCCGGCCATTGTTACTAAGGCCATGTGCTTTGCAGGCGTTTTTTACGGGGTAAGGGCTAGGTAGCTCAGCCAACCAGTTCTTGGCTAGAGGCAGCGATCATCCTGCTCTGAGGCCTGGAATCGAGTGATCGGCGTCCCCGACGCATACCGCCGCCGTCCAGGAGCCGAACTCAGCCCGCCAGCGAAGACAGACTAGGAACTCAGGCCAGATCTTGATATTTATTTTTTTTTGTTCTCCTTTGAGTTTAATTCCATATTGATATATCGTTTATTTCTTTTGTGTAAAATTTGCGTTACGTGTTTCGTGCCGTACGTGTTTTGCGCTTGTGTAAGAGAAATGTCGCTCCGACGGCCCTTTGAATCGCGCGATAAGGAGCTCGCGATATTCGGCCGAATATGGTGAACCCTGCGTGATAGGGTTGCGTACGGAGGTATTTATTTCAGGAAGCATAGGCACGGTGTCCTGTCGTTTGTGTGAATAAACGCCGATATTTTACCCTACAAAATTCACACCTGTTATTTTTTGTTCTCCCCACGTTTTCTCGATCGGGCATTCGTTTCATTTTTCAGATCTTACTCTCACTGCGAGATTTAAATCTGGTGGTGTTGGCGCCATATGGTCAGCGTTGTGACAGTTCGTGATTTCTGAACTTCGCTGACTGTCTGCCGTCCACCCACGCAGGTAGGGTGGAGCCACCCTTTGCGACGAAGTAGGGACGAGGATAAATTACGTGGAGCCTTTTTTTAACCCCCCCCCACTCTTTGACACCGAGAGCCTGGCCCTCGTCACTGCTTCGAAGGGACCCTCCACTCGCTCTACGGCCTAACGCGCTGATTGCCCTTCAGGTACGTCACAAATTTTTGTGAGTACATATAAATATATTATTTGTATACATTTAGCAACTTTTAATAAGTTTGTAATTATATGGCAACAAAGCATAATGCACAGTATATAATATTATAAGTAATAAATTAATTTAATATATTTTATGACAACGTTCTTCGGATTTATTAAGATAAGATATTGAACGTGTAATTTGAGCACTAATTTTCTGTTAAAAGGGATCATCAATATAATCAACCCTCATAATTTTATCGGCCAGTATCATCTTATTAATCATCTCGTGTTGATCTATCATGGTTTTTGAAAACCTTTTTAGTTAATTTAACTCAATTTAAACCCAAACAAACGCTTATTGCCTAAAGAGGCAGATTGTTGTACATTCATAGTGTTAATAAAAAAAATCTATCATGTAAGACAAGAAAAAATTATCGATGAGAATTGCGGGCAGCTTAATTGAACAAGTATCCCAATACAAATACCTGGGTGCAATTATAGAAGAAAACGGTGATACTGATTGTGAAATAGATAACAGAGTACATACAGCTTCCAAAACATATCATTATTTAAAGATCTAAGAAAGTAAAGATATCGGTGTTCAACGCGGTGTATACTCCAATACTCACATATGTGAGTGAGACATGGGTCACTAGTAAAAGACAAGATAGCCGAATTCAATGAGCGGAAATGAAATATCTCAGAAGAGTGGAAGACTTCACAAAGAAAGACGGAATCAAGTATGAAGATATAAGGAAGAGCTTATATGTAACGCCCACAAAACGGAAAATTGCTGCAAGCAAACTCAGACGGTAAGGACATCCCGGACGAAGGAAACAAGACAGACGAGATGAATTTGAGGAAGACCATGTGGAAGAGGTAGGCCTACCAACACATGGAATGGTGTCATTATTGAAACTCTAAAAACCAGTGGGATAACATGGAGACAAGCTAAGTGCAATAGTGAGGACAGAAGCAAGTGGCACAGGTTTTTTGCAGACGCCACAAAAATAACCTAAGGAACTATCCCTCGACCCTATACCAAGGGTACTATATCGACCAATTGTACCCTAAGGGTACAAGAGGTAAGGATTATGTATGTATGTATGTATGTATGTATGTGTGTATGTATGTATCTTTTGAGACATGGCTAGTTACTGCAACCTGATAGCAATCTATTTGTAATGATATGGTAAATTACTGTCAGCCAATATCTCTTCCATTTTTGTACTTGTAATGAAAAATTTGATCAATGGCCAAATTTTTTTTTTTAAATTACAATCAATATAGATATTTTTATTTGGACGCCTTGCCAAAATTTATTTCTGGTTGTAAGGCACTGTAAAAAATACATTCATTGATAAAATTCTCCATTGATGCTTTAGAAAAAGCGTGCAGGAAGTACATCTGTTGGTTGTAAACAAACCTGAAATCACTTAATTTATTTTACTCATTAATTGCTTTGCTTAACATCGGCTACGTGCCATGGGGTAATTGGCAGCCAAAGGAATTGCTTTGGGTCAGCTCCAGCGCTCTATTATTATCGCCAAAGTGTGGATGTAATTGTGCTCCTAACTTGTACCACTCATAAAAATAATAGATGGACCGAAGCAGAATGCACACGCACCGCGAAAATTTCCCATGTGCGTCGTTCCCCCTCCTTCAGGCGACGATTAATCTCGTCGTTTCGTAATTCTGGCGTGAAAACTAATACGCATCAAATTTTTCCCGTGCTAACCTCTGCCAAACGAAACCCTTTCGTTCTCACTTGGCCATAATCTATTTTAAAAGGCGATCGCACATCAATCTTAAATTAACTCAGTAGCCTGCCGGAATCTAATCGGTGCTGGAGCGCGATGACCGAGAATGGTACTGCCGAGGTGGAGGAGGACCCCGAGCCGTACCCCCCGTGGAACTTTGCGTGGGTGGTGGAGAACGAGCTGGCCATGATGGCCTGGCCGCAAAACATCTGGAACCTGGAGTACCTCTACGATGTGGGGATCAGGCACTTGGTTACGTTATCGCCGGAGAAGATACCGCCGATAGAGGGCTACAGCAAGATCGAATGGACGCTGATTGCAGTCGACGAGTTCGAGGACCCCACCATCAAGCAGATACTGCAGTTCATTGATTTATGTCAGACTTCACAGCTCAGGAATCAGGTACTTAAACTTAAACTTAACTTTTTCTTTCTAATTTATAAACAAAGTAGTGTAACTTTATATTATTTACAAATAGAATTACTAAAAATTGTTTTGGTTATTTACTAGTTCTAAAACATTCTAAAACCATCACAATTATTATTTTAGTAATATCAATTCGTTACGATATTACTACTATTATCAGTACATTGTCATTATTTGTTATAAGAATAAGTATTACAGCATACTTGGAAATTTTATTTTATGGATTTCGCCGTATCCATCCTTTAACGTTACCTATAATTTAATACTCGTAATACACGGAATCAAATGCTTCAGTTCCGCTATAAAAGAACGGTACTGGGATATTGGGGGATTATAATCGTTCAAATATTTGGTTCTTCGGGTTGCGAACCTGCGACCATTTTATTTATTAATAAAATTATAAGATTCATTCATTAGTTAATGATGAATGCAACTGTCATATAACGGTGGTATACTCGTTAAATAATTTACTATTATAGCGCTATTAAAAATGAATCCGAAGGCTAAATTTTCACACATTCGCAGCCTGATTATTTGTTAGATTTTATAATAGATCATTACCTCTAATACGCGTCATAAAATTCGATATTCAACAGCAAAAAATAATATGATTTATTCATTTATGATTATATGTAAGTGTGGCGATTTATTGATGTATTGTAGAATCACAGTCTTGAAAGAGGTTTTGCAAACACTTCACGCAGGCTTAATACATGGTTCATTGTACCTAACTGCCATACTGAATGATTTTTGGATTCAAATTTAAAAAAAAAACGTGGAAAAAAAAAGATTTTCTATGACTGGACATGAGTTTCATCATTAAGTGATTAATGTTAAGCCGCAAAAGTGAAGAGTCAAAAGAATGTTGACTTATTTAAAGTTGGGAAATATATTTTTCGATTTGATAGTACTACGCCTTTGCTTATTTCGACTAAAATTTGGTATATATTGTTATACCAAAATTTCAAGTATAAGTGTTAGTAGATAGGCTATGAGAGTTCCACGGCAATTTTCCATAAGAATTTACATCTTTCAATAAAGACCCAACTAGTACGGGAATACTTAGGGGTCTAAATGTATTATTTTCCGGTCGTGGAAATGATGGGGGGGGGAGCAATATTTGTACAACGGATTGCGTGTGCATGAGGGGTAGGTAAGGGTAGTGTATTCAAATAACCTCCAAATACTCTCCCATACCACCCCGATACCCTCCCGTATCCCCCGACCACGATACCTTCCCAAACCCTCACGATACTCTCCCATACCCACTCAATACCCTTCCATACCTACTCAATACCCTCCACTTACCAAGTGTCACCTGTCTCACACCTCGCTCATAGGTGTCTTACACCTGTCTCATACCCCTGTATACAGGGTGGTCAATTTAACGACGCCCACCATTATGATCTATTAAACCGAAAAATGTCTTATTTCGTGCTTTTTAATATTCTGGAAAGAAATCCGGGATATCTTGCACAGTTCCTGAAATATCGCTGAAATACTACAAAAGTGCTCTTTCCTATTCCTTTTATAACTTTTTTACTTTTAAAGGAAATTTTTCGAAACTTGGTGCTATTACATTTTTCGACGTGAGCTTTGTGATGACAGGGCCAAACATTTTCTACGCCAACTAGATGCCCAAATTTTCATAGTCAAGTTTTGATTTTCTTATAGCCGCCATATTGGATTTTCATAGCATTAAAAAAAGCAAAAAATTCCGACTTTAACATGTATAAGACATGAGTAATATGGGAACTGGTACAGGCGATCCCGTGTATTATTATGAATATAACCTGATATAGATGAAGCGATATTCATAAATGCAAAATTTCCAAGTGTGGTGGATCGCTCCTTGGCGACAGTATTTAGCCATAGCCGCAGAAATAGGCCGTCCTTAACAAATTTCTTGAAAATTGACCCCTATGTAAATCCTTATGGGAAATTTCCGCAGAACTCTCATAGCATATCTACTACTGACAAAATTGCAATGATTACTGTATAATTTTTAAATATTTCTCACAAATTTTCAATTATTCGGTCAACATTTTAATGATTACTGACAAATTTGTAACTGTTTCGTGGAATAATAACCGACGATTAAAGTTCTAGGGCCTAGTAGTATGAATTTCGACTAATTTTAACCGGCTTATAAGTTTCTGTGAATACTAATGATTGATTTTCAATGATTGCTGATAACATTAACATCATTCTCTAAAAAATCAATAATGACTATCGAAATTTGTATGATTACTGTAAAATTTTCATATAACTGATAAACTTTCATATTATTACTATTATTAATATTATTATTACTGGTTAGATTGTATGAATCGGTGGTTAATACTTGGTAAAACATCATTAAATTACTATTAATAAAGCACTTGGTTAAGTTTCACAAATTTCTAATAGAAAAACTCTACAATTGTTTCGTGGTCTCACGACCATTACAAGACACAAATAAAACTGAATAAAACTTTTGAGTTTTATTTGTCTCTTGATAATGATCGTGAGACCGAAACAATTGTAGAGTTTTTCTATTAAAAAATTGTGAAACTTACCGAAGTGCTTCATTTATACTAATTTCGTATAACTGTCAAAATTGTAATATTTACTGATAATGTTTTAATTATTCTTTCAATATTAGAATGGTTACTGTTCAAGTTTCAAAGATTGCTGCATAATTTTCAATAATATCTCTAAAATTTTCCGTTAAAAACTAAAATTGATCTATCGAAATTTATATGATTAGTGCAAAACTTTCATATTACTGACAAAATTTCGTATTACTGTCAAAACTGTAATATTTATTGCCAAATTTTTAATTTTTCTTTCGATATTAGAATGATTGCTGTTCAAGTTTCAAAAATTGCTGAATAATTTTCAATAATTCCTCTAAAATTTTCCGTTAAACCTAAAATTGAACTATCGACATTTATATGATTACTGTAAAACTTTCATATTACTGATACACTTTTTTATTACTATCAAAATTGTAATATTTATTGCCTATTTTTTAATTATTCTTTCTATATTGGAATAGTTACTGTTCAAGTTTTAAAGATTGCTGCACAATTTTCAATAATTTCTCTAAAATTTCCGTTAAAACTTTCATATTACTGTCAAAAATGTAATATTTACTGCCAATTTTTTAATTATTCTTTCATTATTGGAATGGTTACTGTTCAAGTTTCTAAGATTGCTGCAAAATTTTCAATAATTTCTCTAAAATTTTCCGTTAAAAACTAAAATTAATTTATCGAAATTTATATGATTACTGTCAAACTTTCTTATTACTGACATACTTTCGCATTACTGTCAAAATTGTAATATTTACTGACAATTTTTTAATTATTCTTTTAATATTGGAAGGGTTGCTGATTAAGTTTCAAAGATTGCTGCACAATATTCAATCATTTCTCTAAAATTTTCCGTTAAAAACTAAAATTAATCTATCGAAATTTATATGATTACTGTAAAACTTTCATATTAATGACAAATTTTCGTATTACTGTCAAAACTGTGATATTTACTGCCAATTTTTTTAATTTTTCTTTCGATATTGGAATATTGCTGTTCAATTTTCAAAGATTGCTGCAAAATTTTTAATAAGTTCTCCAAAATTTTCCGATATTATGCCAACATTTGCCAAGAGACAAATAAAACTGAATAATACATTTGAGTTTTGTGTGTCTCATGATAATGGTCGTGAGACCGAAACAATTGTAGTTTTTCAATTAAAAAAATTGCGAAACTTAACCAAGTGCTTTATTTATACTAATTTCATATTAATGTCAAAATTGTAATATTTACTCCCAAAGTTATAATTATACTTTCAATATTTTTATGATTACGTTCAAGTTTCAAAGATTGATGCACAATTTTCAATATTTTTTCTAAAATTTTCCGTTAAAAACTAAAATTTAACTATCGAAATTTATATGATTGTTACTGTCAAACTTTCATATTACCGACAAACTTTCATATTACTGTCAAAAATATAATATTTGCTGCCATTTTTTTATTGATTCTTTCAATATTGGAATGGTTACTATTCAAGTTTCAAAGATTGCTGCATATTTTTCAAAAATTTCTCAAAAATTTTCGTTTAGTTAAAAACTAAAATTTATCTATCGAAATTTATATGATTACGGTCAAACTTTCATATTACTGACAAACTTTCGTAATACTGTCAAAATTGTAATATTTACTGCCAATTTTTTAATTATTCTTTCATTATTAGAATGGTTACTGTTCAAGTTTCAAAGATTGCTGCACAAATTTCAATAATTTCTTTAAAATTTTCTGTTATTATGCCAACATTTCAATTATAAAACACAAATAAGGCTTTACAGTCCCTTTTGGGATTTATGGACCCCTAGGGAGTCTTCACAATCCAATTTTCAAGGTGGATTAGTCCTCATTTTACTGTTCTTCTGTGGCTGACGCTCTTTTAACTATTCCTCGCCATTCCTTTCTGTCTTCTACTTTTCCTTCCATCTCTCTATTTCCATTTCTTTGAGGTTCTTTCCACTTCATCGTACCAACATAGCCCTCGTCTTCCTCTTCTCTGTTTACTACTCCGCTCTACTAGATATATTGACTTATGCAAGAACTTTAAAATGAACGATTGAAATGTATACAAATCTAATAACAGTTAGCTAACAATTTCTATTTGCCTAACTTTAATTTTAGAAAAATTCTATATTTTAGGAATTGTTGGCAATTTAAAAACTACTGCATACAATGAAATTTGTAACATATAATAATTTTGGCAATCTGCCTTAAGAAAGAGTAATATTGCCAGAATTATTATATGTCACAAATTTCATTGTATGCATTCGTCTTTAAATTGCCAACAATTCCTAAGATATAGAATTTTTCTACAATTAAATCACTCTTCAGGCGGACAAATCCCGTGGGGTCGATAGCCTAATTAAAATTGTTTATATATATATAGCAATATATTTATAATATATATAAATCTAGCAGGAAGAAGATCTATTGAAAGAAGGCTAAAAAATGTTAGAACATGATTTGCCATGACCACCACCGAGCGTTTCCTGGCAGCAGTCATCAAAATAATGGTTGCCAGAATTTTTGCCAAGGCTCGGAACGGATACGGAACTATAAGGACCTGTTATACAGGACTCTCAAAAGAAAAGAAAACATTTTAATTATATTTTTATTTGGCGTTCCGTCATGTGGTTGTTACGAATCGATAGGTAAATATCCTTTAAGGATGAACACATGGACTTTAGTAATCAACAAAAGTGTAAAATTCTTAAAAATTTAAAACTGTTTACCTTTTTTTTGGTGGCGCCTGCACAATCGTGGATAAATATTGATCCTGGTTCAGTTTCTATGAATACCTTTGTGTAAATCATTGTATCCTAGGTAACTGAACCATGATTAAAGTTGGTCCAACATTGTACTACTGGGACAAAAAAAAGAAGTAAGAAGCAACATTAAAATTACACAATAAAATAAATAAATCTTATTAATAATAAAGAAGTTTCGACTGAATTTGACAATGTGAAGCCAATCATCATTGGATTTTTCGCTTATCTAAAGGATATTTTGAAAATTCTAGTGAGCAAATCGTAGGTCTAACTTTGCAAATTGATTGCATTTTATAACTATCCAGGGTTGATTTATACCCTCCAACAGCAAATTTTAAAGTGTCATTTATAGGGCATATTCACAAACCCTTCAGAACTAACATACATAAGTTTCAAGTCTAACTTTACGAATTGATCGCATTTTATAACTTTGCAGGGTTGATTTATACCCTCCAACAGCAAATTTTTAAAGTGTCACTTAGAGGGTATATTCACAAAACCTTTAGGACTAAAATACATAAGTTTCATTAAGCGACAATTTGATGCAAAAATTTTATGAAATTTTTAAATATTCTGTAAGTTTAAGTTTCCGAGTTGGCCGGGAATCTGTAACTGAAATTTCAGAAAAATTATCTAAAGGATATTTTGAAAATTTAATACTAGATTTGTATACAGTATGCCTAAGGATAATTCCTCTGAAAATTTGACGAACAATATGTCTTAAATAAGTGAGAAAATCGAAAATGTAACTTTCCGAGTATATCGTATATTTATAAATATTCAGGGTTAATTTACTACCCTCTAACAACAAATTGGAAAGTATCACTAACAGGGTATATGCACAAACCTTTTGGAACTAACATACATAAGTTTTATTGAGCGACAGTTTGATGCACACATTTTATGATATTTTTAAATATACTGAATATTTAACTTTCCGAGTTGACCGGTTATCAGTCACTGATATTTCAGAAAATTTATCAAAACTATATTTTGAAAATTTTATACCAGATTTGTATACTGTATGCCTAAGGATAATTCCTCTGAAAATTTGACAACGAATATATCATAACTAAGTGAGAAAATCGAATATTAAACTTTCCGAGTTTATTGTATTTTTATAAATATTCTGGATTCATTTAGTACTCTCCAACGGCAAATTGGAAAGTATCACTTACAGGGTACATTCACAAACCTTTTGGAAGTAACAGTCATAAGTTTCATTGAGCGACAGTTTGATGCACACTTTTTATGATATTTTAAAATATTCTGAATATTTAATTTTCCGAGTTGACCGGATATCAGTACACTGAAATGTCAGGAAATGTATCTAAATGATATTTTTAAATGTTTATACCAGATTTGTATACAGTATGCCTAAGGATAATTCCTCTGAAAATTTGACGACGAATATGTCTTAAATAAGTGGGGAAAAGGAGTGTTTAACTTTCCGAGTTTATCGGATTTTTATAACTATTTAGGGTTGATTTACTACCCTCCAACGGCAAGTTGGAAAGTGTCACATAAGTAATGAGTTTTTTACCATTTCAGTGGATGCTTTCACCTAACTCCATTGATATTAGTTGATTGATAAAAAAATACTGTTATACGGAAATATAAGTAAGTGTTGAAAAAAGTATATGAGAGTCGAGTTAGGGCGAAACTTTTGCGAATAAATTTCCGACATGGACATGAAACTTGAAAAAAGAACAGTAATTTGCGCCCCTAGTGTAATATATACTTTATAAAGGAGCAAAACATGTGGCCCATTGTAAATTTCGTAGACGAAAACCAAACGCTGCCACGAGAAAACTGGAACAAAAACTTCCAGGCTCTGCGGTTCCCTGCATTATAAATTATTAATTTATATTGGGCTCAATTTATAACACCCCACCGATCTCGACTGTTGTTTATTTGATGCATATTTGCATAACAATAATAATACGCATCGATCGTGAATGCGATCTCCGCCCACGCAATTCATCAGAATTTGGCGTTAATTAATACCAAGCTCGCAGGCACAGACATCACGTACATTGTTGCTTAAAATAATAGCGTGTTAATTTAGTTATTTTTAGTATAAATAAAGCACTTGTTTTTTTTAATAAGTGTTTCACAAGTTTCACAATTTTTTTAATAGAAAAACTCTACATTTGTTTCGGTCTCACGACCATTATCAAGGTCGGAAATTCTAAAAATTAAAATAGCAACGGGAAATATTGTGAGTGACCAGATCTGTTTTGAAAATAATCCGATGTTCAATGTGATTATCGAAAGCACCTCATTTCGCAAATCTAGAAAACCTTAATGGGATAATAATGTTACACTAGTATTTAGATTATATATAGCGTCTTTCATGAATTTGTATTCAGTTTTATTTGTCTGTTGATAGTGGTCGTGAGACCAAAACAAATGTAGAGTTTACTATTAAAAAAATTGTGAAACTTAACCTAGTGCTTTATTTATACTAATTTAAAGATATTTCACTAAGTATTGACCACCAATTCATACAATCTAATTCGTTATTTTGGTTTTGCAGACGGTGGGAGTCCATTGTCGAATGGGCAGGGGCAGATGCGGGGTGATGGCTGCTTGCTACCTCGTGCGCTTCAAGGACCTCACCCCCGAGAAGGCCATGGCGGAAGTCAGGCAGGTCAGGCCCAACTCCATAGAGACCCCAGAGCAGGAGCGTGCCATCTTCAGGTACTTCGACTGCCTCAAGGGATCGGTCTCGTCAGAGGTGCAGAACGTCGAGGATGACACCAATCATCAAGAGGACATCGAGCCTTTGTGAAGACACAAATTTGTGATACCTGATTTTTTTGTAAATTTTGTTACAGCGCTGATTAGCGTTAATTTCTGAAGAGGATGATGACATGAATAAATCTCGTTCATGTAGTGCTTTGGCGTTGTTTTAATTGCAAACGTTATTACATTTGAGTGTTATTTCGAGTAACCCTTTCATCCTCGACTGTTTGGTTGTAATGAGTTTTTAAAATAATTACGTTAGTTACGTTATAATTTCAATCAATTTGTAACTGCTTTATGCAATATTTGAATCCACGGTAGGAAATTAATTAAATTGCATCCCTTTGTTTGGACACCGCTTCAACGAGTGTATCATACTCGTATAATATTAAATTATGTTCTCGTATATACAGGGCAAGGCCCCCACATTCTAGCCCGGGCCCCCATGCTGGCATTTCTGATTTCTGAAAGAGGGCCCTTTCATTTAGTGCTTGGTACCCCATAGTAGTATCAGATATTATCTTAATAGTTATTTAAGCATTAAGAGAGGTAAGTATCTTTTACCAGTCGAGGTCGAGTTTGCGCCCGAGCGACAGCGAGGGCTAGCAATAAAGACCGAGACTGGTCAAAACTTACCTCTCAAATTGCTTATAACTGTTTTTCCACTCCTGAAGTTGGTTTAATTGTTTGTGTTTGATTAATTTATTTTCGCAACATGAACAAAATGTAAGTATGGCTTTGGTTGCTAAGACTATATTTCAAACAAAGTGTGAATGTCAGAAATTGCATTCGTTCAGTTGTAAAATGAATTCCAATGAAAATAAACAAGAAATGGCAATTGAAGAAACTGCAGATGCTGCCTGTTCCTTCCTACTGCCGGAGAAGTCGAAGGGGTGTTATCAAAAGTGTTTTAAAGACTGGTGCCAGAGAAAGAACGCTATTGAAATTATTTTACTTACTTCCCTGAGGGAAGTAAGTGATTACTTACTTCCCGTTGCTCATAGTAACCAAAGCTTTATCGGTAAGTGGGACTTACTTCCACTAAATCAATGTTATAATACTGTACTTACCATGCAGGGAGTGGAAAAAGTATATTTTCTTCCCTTTCGACGCAATATTGTCAATGATCTCACAAAAATCAACATACTTATCTAAATCATTTTGGAAACGTTAGTTGTGCTTCTTTGCCTTATTTTCAATGAATATACCCATCTGCTGAACCATCTCTCAGCTAAAGAAACAGTACATACTGTTAAAATCAATTTATAGGTGAGACAGACTCTGACAAATATACCTTGAAGTTATTTGTAGTTAATTGAATGCAGAAGTCTAATTGAACTTATTTAAACTGTCTTGAAAATATTAATATTTGAAAATATTTAATTCAGAAATTGCAAATTTAAATATGAACGAATTTGAAAATTGGTGCAAATGGCTAATGGAATAATGACTAAGAAGAAGTTCTTCTAGTTAACAATTCTTGCGCACGCAAACGATAGTTTCAAGATAAATAAATAAGTTAGGGCCATTTTCAATGAAAGAATCATTAAACGAACAAGTACTTTAAAAAGCGAGATTTAAAATATCAATTTGTTCTTTTGTTGTTATACAAAATGATGAGTACTGCGAAGTGATAATCGCTGCCTAAGCCCTTTTACGGATATACAATGTGATTCAAATGGTATATTCCAAACTTAAGGGTGTGATGTGGGATGCTACTCGAAGCAAAATATGTAAATAAACTTATTTCTTATTTCTTATTTATTTCTTATTTCTTATTTCCAACCGTTATCTAGTTACAGAGGATTTACTTGTTTTTATCATGTCCTGTAAAACAAGTTATAATCAAAAATGAGCCAAACAAATGCTTATTTATCATGAGGGAATTGTCATTTTCATATCACGAATTACACCTAAATGTTTGGACCACACCTTATGAATCACCCTGTATGTCAAATTTGATTAAAAACTCTCGAAATCTGCAAAATTTACAAGTATAGTTGTCAAAATCAGTAAAAATTTTAACAACTTTCTAAATGGGTAAAATTTCCTACTGAGACCATCTTTAAAATTCAAAGAAGCAGCTGTGAAAATCTGTCAATCTTTCATTAGATACTGCCCGAATCTATTAAATTTTGTCAATTTTTGATATCAAAGTTTTAAAATGTAAACATCTATCAGATTTTCAAGTGCCACAATTCACATACGTCAAATTCTTAATTAAAACCATCGAAATATGTAAAATTTTCAATTGCAACAATCAAAATACGTCAAATTCTTAGCTTCAACTGTGAAAACCTGTGAATTATTTAATAGATACTGCCAAAATTTGTCTATTTTTGATGCCCTAGTGCAAAAATGTAATATGCTATCAGATCGCACATTGAAAACAATAGTAACAATACTCAAAAATTAACATTTTTCAGTAGAGTTTTTAGTTTTTCTTATTTTTTTATCATAAAAACATTACCATCAATATACTGCTTATAGCAATACTTGTGCTATCAGTGAAAGTTTTTATGATTGTTTTAATTTATTTGTTAACAATAAAATTAATAATAAAATTATATAAAAATTCTTTTAATAATAACTTTTGTATAATGTCACTTTGTCATGTCACATTGTCATATCATTTTTTGTTTTCGGTTCATACATTTGGAGAGGTCAACCAATAATCCATAAGTCAACCAAATGCTAATTTGTTATGACTTAATTGGCATTTTAATATCACCAATTACACCTAAATGTTTGAACTCCGCCTGTTGAATCACCCTGTATGTCAAATTAAAAAACCCTCGAAATGTGCCAAATTTACAATTATAGTTGTCAAAATCTGTTAAAATTTTAACAACTTTCTAAATGGGTAAAATTTCTTACTGAGACATTCGAAATCTATAACATTCAAAGCTGCAGCTGTGAAACTCTGCAAATTTTTCAATAGATACTGCTTGAATCTGTTGAGTGTTGCCAATTTTCGATATCTAGGTTTTAATATGTACACATCTATCAGATTTTTAAGTGCAATAGTTCACATACATCTAATTCTTAATTAAAACGAATTAAATACTCAAAAATAACCATTTTTCAGTAGAATTTTTAGTTTTTCTTTTTTTTGTCATGAAAACATAACCACCAATATACTGCTTATAGCAATTTTTGTGCTATCAGTGAAATTTGTTATGATTGTTTACATTTTTTTGGTAACAATAATGTTAAAATTAAAATTATATAAAAATACTTTTAACAATAAATTTTGTATAGTGTCACTTTTCATGTCACTTTGTCAAATCATTTTTCATCTTCTGTTCATACATACGGAGAGGATTCATTTATGTTTATCATGTCCTGTTAAATCAAATCACAATGAAAAATAAGTCAAACAAATGCTAATTTGTTATGACGGAATTGACAATTTAATATCATCAATTACACCTAAATGTTTGAACTCCACCTGTTGAATCACCCTGTATGTCAAATTTAAAAACCCTCGAAATCTGCCAAATTTACAATTATAGTTGTCAAAATCTGTTAGAATTTTAAAAACATTCTAATTGGGTAACATTTCTTACTGGCATTCAAAATCTATAACATTCAAAGCTGCAGCTGTGAAACTGTGTAAATTTTTCAATAGATACTGCCTGAATCTGTTAAGTGTTGCCAACTTTTGCTATCCTAGTTATAATATGAACACATGTCAAAATCGGTCAAATTTTTGATTGCAACTGTAAAAATTTCGAAAATTCAGGGTTAAATACAGGGTTCAAATTTAATTAAAAACTGTTGAAATCTGCCAAATTTACAATTACAGTTGTCAAAATCTGTTAAATTTTTAACAACTCTTCAAAATATATAACATTCAAAGGTGCAGCTGTGAAAATCTGTCAATTTATCAATTGATACTGCCTGAATCTGTTAAGTTTTATCAATTTTTGATATCCCAGTTTCAAGATGTAAACATCTATCATATTTTTAAGTGCAACAGTTCACATACGTCAAATAAAACTCTCGAAATTGCAAATTTTTAATTGCAACTGGCAAAATAAGTCAAATTCTTAGCTTCAGCTGTGAAAACCTGTCAAGTTTTCAATAGATACTGCCAACATTGGTCTATTTTTGATGTCCAATGCAAAAATGTAAAATACTATCAGATTGAAAACAATAGTGACAATACACAAAAACTTTTTTCAGTAGAATATTTAGGTTTTCTGATTGTTTTCTGTCATAAAAATATTAAAAAACGGAGAAACAACTTGCCATGTTTTCACCACAAAATTTATTGATTACTGTATTGATATATAGACATATACAATAAAATATTGACTCGAGTTTTAACTTCTTACGGTCATTTTCAAGTAGAAACGGTCAAAAAGAAATACACTGCTTATAGCAATCGTTGTGCTATTAATGATATTTTTAATGATTGTTCTAATTTATTTGTTAACAATTAGGTTAAAAATAATATTTTATAAAAATACTTTTAAAAATAATTCTTGTATAGTGTCACTTTATCATGTAACTTTGTCAAATCAATTTTTGTCTTCTGCTCATACATTCGGTTTTTCTGTTGTGTATAATATCTATTACTTTCCCGAATGACGAGCCGAGCCGGGCCCCTATAATCCCGGGCCCCCAGGCTATGGCCCTGTTAGCCCCCCTTTGTAGGGGGCATGATACAGGGTGTTACAAGTATGTCCGGCAAGCATTGGGTAGGTGTTATTATCATCAAGATAAATATCAAAATTTCTCTGAATGGAGTTCCTAAAATATTTCGTTAAACAAATTATTTCTAAAACATAAGTTTTCAAAAAGTAAAAAAACATAATATTTTTGAAAAAATAACATCTATTCAACAAGTAACTTCTAATAATAATAATAATAATAATAATAATAATAATAATAATAATAATAATAATAATAATAATAATAATAATAATAATAATAATAATAATAATAACAATAATAATAATAATAATAATAATAATAATACTTATTATTATTATTATTATTATTCTTTGCTCTCCAACAGGCCATACAAGAAAACTAAAATATCCTCTCATATACTTCTCCTCAACTCAATCGATAATTCAATCAATAAATCAATATCAATTCTTAATCTCAAACAATTGAGTTCAATTATCTCGTTACGTTACGATTTTTCGCAAGAAAATTCTCGCTACCTCTATGGAATAAAAAAAAACTATATATATGCATACATTTTTGTATAAATATACGAGATTTGCTGGAAAAGTAATGAGATTGGCAACACTATGATCAATCGTGCAACACTGCAAACTTCCCCTTTTCATAGCTTGTACAGCCACGGACTCTGGGAATGACGCGCTTCGTAGGACCGATCAGTCTGCTATCCTTGTCTAGCTTGCCCCTGCTGTGCGTGACCAGATAAGGATAGCAGACTGCTGGGACTTACGGAGCGCGTCATTCCCAGAGTCCGTGGGTGTACGTTAGCCCCTCATAGACGCACAGTATAAGTTTCAACCTCATCCGGTAATTACGTGATCCTATAGAATGCGGTAATTGAAGTATCAATACTTTTTTAGCAAATCTCGGATATTTATACAAAAATGTTTAGCACATATATTGTTTGTTTTTTTATTCAATAATGGTCGTGACAATTTTGTTACGAAAAATCGTAACATAACGAAAGAATCGGACTCAATTGTTTAAGATTAAGAATTGATATTGATTTATTGATTGAATTATCGACTGAGTTCATCTTCAACTACTGGAAAATAATGTTAATAATGTTAAATTAAATTAACTTAGATTGCATCCATTATTATTTAAAATTTATACGAAATTGTCATATCTAAAAAATTGAGAATACTAAAATTCTGATTTGGTTTTAAAGGTAGGCATTTATCTCAGCTATATCCTATCACAAGTAGCATAACGTTACGCTGAAAACAAGTTAACTGAAATTAATCATTATAGACTATAATTAATAGTGTACTTTAAAATTCTTGTTCGTATTTAAAATCTTATCATATGCACTAGTGAATCCAGGTTAGGTTACGTTAGGTTAGGGTAGGTAACCTAACCTATCAATCCAGGTTTTGATTGAAAACTTGATTGATTGAAAATTTTTGATCGAAAATATTCCCTAGCATTAAAGTGCAATTGTGCAAGTGCAATTGAAGCTTTTAAAAAGGTTTTAACTCCACACAACATGTTTTTTAACAATGAAAATATTCGGATCCAGGATCAAATCAGGTTATGTTAGGTTACCTACTCTAATCTAACCTAACCTAACCTGGATGGAAAAATTTGGATCCAGGATAAAAATGGATAGGAGGTGAAGTTATTGTAGGTAACCTAACCTAACTTACCTAACCTGGATTGATCCTGGATCCAAATATTTTCATTGTTTAAAAAAAATTGAATGGAGTAAAAACCTTTGTAAGACGTTCATTTGCACATGCACAATTGCACTTTAATGCTTTAGAATATTATCGATTACAAATTTTCGGGGCTCTAATCCGCTGGCTTAATAAAATTTTAATATATTTTTTTTCTGTTACACGCAATGTGTCGCATTTGTCTGGATCGTATTAAATTTAAAGTTTTCCACACATTCGGAGCGTATGGCAGGAAAATTGATGTTACTTGTTTGCTCACAAAAGCGGCGAAGTGAAATATGTGTGGCGGAAAATAATATTCATGGAAAACTTGAGACGTCCCCGAGCCTGGTTAAATGGAAGGATAAATGCGATATGGATTGGAGGATATATGAAGTGTTCGAGATTTTATTTTATGTATGCGGTAGGTAGCTAACATCATTTATATTTATCACATTTCAGCGGGAAATGTAGCAGTTTTTATTAGAAAATATCTATATCATGAAATAAAACACAATATAAGTGTATTATGAAAAAAATATTTCATTTCTGTAAAATAGGTAAATAAACCTTTAGTGTTTCAGTTCTATTAAATATTATTTTTTTATATTTATTTTATATTTTATTAAATATTTGAGATTTTTTTATAAAAATATGCCAAAGATTAATAAACGACGTATAATCAATGATTAAATTGAATTATTATCATTGCTGTTGTTATTATTATTAAGATATATGCATGTAATATTTTTAACTGTTTTATAATTATAATATATATATATATATATATATAAACTGTTTTTTAATCATAATAAATATAAATATTATTATTTTTATTTACAGATATGAATGGATTAGTTTAAAATGTTTTTCAATCATAATAAATATAAATAATGTTGCGATGCCAAAAATAATAAGTAATAATTCGTGATTGCCAGGACTTATAAAATTTTATAGTATGTTATGAGAAATTGTGGCCATAAACTGTTTCATAAAATATGAACTGTGCACTAAATTTGAAAGATTCAAACATGATACTAAACTAAATTTGCAATAAATATTGACTCGTAAATTATGCTGTAATTATTTAAATCTGATATATTGTGAAAGTGCATTATTAAATAGGCGACAAAACTTGGCAATAAATATGTACGAAATAAAAAATATAAAATATAAATTGCCAAGCATGTATAATATTTCATAATTAACATATAGTTATTATTCATTTAAATACCTATTTGGATAAGAGTTTAGGTTAGGTTAGATATTCTTAACATGGTTTCACTCTTTTTTCTGATGTGATTAGATGTATTATTTCATTGGTGCTATTTTTATGAGGACAGTGATGAATATTGAAAGATTCAAACATTATACTAAGCGAAATGAGCAATAAATATTAAATCATAATTATATAAAACTGATATATTGTGAAAGTGCATTCTTCAAGAGGCGACAAAACTTTGCAATAAATATGTACCAAATAAAAAATGTAAAATATAAATTGCCAAGCATTTTTAATATATCATAATTA
Source organism: Othius punctulatus (assembly GCA_951805005.1). NCBI lineage: Eukaryota > Metazoa > Arthropoda > Insecta > Coleoptera > Staphylinidae > Othius > Othius punctulatus. The sequence continues at coordinate 103,131,871 of OX638139.1, read as the reverse complement.
ATATTTTTATATATTTAAATAAGGATACAAATTTGGATGACACTTTAGGTTAGGTTAGATATTCTTAGCATGGTTTCACACTTTTTTTATGATGTGATGTATGTTTTCATTGGTGTTATTTTTATGCCGACGATGATAAATATTACACACTCGTATGATGAAAAAAAAATCATATATGTTTCATCGATGCGAAATGTCAAAAAATGACGAAAATATATATTGACAAGCATTTCTAATATTTCATAATTAACATTTTTTACACATTTAAATAAGGATACTAATTTAAATGACAGTTAAGGTTAGATTAGAGATTCTTGTCATGATTTCACTCTTTTTTTCATGATGTGATTTGATATATTATTTCACTGGTGTTATTTTTATGCAGACAATGATAAATATTACGTACTCGTATGAAAAAAAAAATCATATATGTTTCATCGATGCGAAATGTCGAAAAATTACGAAAATATAAATTGCCAAGTATTTATAATATTTCATAATTAACATTTTTTATACATTTAAATAAGTATACCAATTTGAATGACAGTTTAGGTTAGGTTAGATATTATTAGCATGGTTTAACTATTTTTTATGTGATTTGATATATTTCTTTATTGGTGTTATTTTTATGCGAACAATGATAAATATTACACACTCGTATGATGAAAAAAAAAATCATAAATGTTTCATCGATGCGAAATATTGAAAAATGACGAAAATATATATTGACAAGCATTTATAATATTTTATAATTAACATTTTTTTCACATTTAAATAAGGATACTAATTTTAATGACAGTTTAGGTTAGGTTAGATATTCTTGTCATGGTTTCACTCTATTTGTCATGATGTGATTTGATGTATTATTTCATTGGTGTTATTTTTATGCGGACAATGATAAATATTACATACTGGTATGATGAAAAAAATTTCATATATGTTTCATCGATGCGAAATGTCTACACATTTGCAAACATAGCTTGTAATAAAACGGGTTGGAGAGCAAAACGGGGGAAACGAGCTCTACTGTAGGCCGCACAAAAACATGTAGGATGTGGGGATTTTATAAAATCTGTAAAAACGTGCGGTAAAAACGAAGCTTTCAGTTCTATCAGGGAAAAAATAGGCAATTTATAGGAATACGATATTTGTGCGAATCTGATATTCATCATATAAATGGACATGGTTAAAAAAATATCGCACAAAATGATATTTGGTGATTGTGAAAATCAAAGCTAATGATTACGAAAGTATGATAATAATAGTTCCAATAATAATTAAAACTATTATTATCATTTACAACGTATGGATCCATGCTAAGATATATAATAATTAAAAAGATTTATGCACTCTCAGGTATTATAATTTTTGGTATTGTAAAAACATGTATTTGGGAATTTGGGAATTATTATTCTATTCCCAAATGCATATTCACAGTTTTCACAATAATAAAATTCTAATGCCTGCATAAATCTTTTTATGCAGGCATAAATAATAATGGATATGCAGAGTGCATAAATAATTTTAGTTATATTATTATCATGTTGTCAAGAAAATGCTTTCTTCTAAAACTGTATAAACGAACAAAAACAGTAAAATAATAATTTAAAATAAAATGATAATAGTTTATTACATTTTTAGTTAGATTATTGAAATTTGCTACATTTGAAACTAAGTTTGCTACATTATTAAAATGTGTTATTAAATCCTTGGTTATTACGAATAACGACGAATATATGTTTCTGGAACTTAAATTTAATGCCACTTCATACATTTATGAGCTAACCCATCTGCATTAAATAATATATTCTGATTTTACCCTGAATATTTTATAAGGCGCAACTCCTAACAAATTGTTCACTTGCATTTTATGTTTATCACAGGTACAATAATTATGCAGACAATTTCGTACATATTTCATCACGAACTTCCGTAACTAAGTAATAAAGATACTAGAATATTGAGGCAACTGTGTAAGTTCATGGGAACTCTAAATGTGGCATCCACTGCCAAGCATTCACCTTATGGGCAATTTAAGTTCTAAAACTTTATTTCAACTGATACTTATACTGAAGTCGGGAATAAGTGGAAAATATTCAAATATAAATATTGATAAGAATATCTTGATTCCATTATTGGCATGCTATAAATATTCCAAATAAACATTGCACTCTATTTTATATACATACAGAAATGGCAGATGAAATAACAATTTTCATATAAACAGACAGTATAGGTATAAATGGTATAAATGAACGAAGTACGATGTTGAAAATAATGTATGAAAATATAGAAATGTAAATAAATATAGTAATGAAATTGTAATTAAACACAAATATATGAAAATAACGCAATAAGCAAGAAATGTAAATGAAATAGAAGAAATATAATGATGAAATAGAAATAGATGAAATAGTGTTTTGAATGGTGGTGGCGTTTACTTCGTGATACATCCAATTCTCATGTAAACAGATAGCATAGGTATAAATGGTATAAATGAACAAAGTACGATGCTGAAAATAATGGATGAAAATATAGAACTATAAATAATTATAGTTACTAAATTGTAGTAAAACACATAAAAATAACTCAATAAGCAAGAGTTGTACATGAAATAGAAGAAATGTAATAATGAAATAGAAATATACTCACAGAAATGGCAGATGAATTAACAATTTTCATATAAACAGACAGCATATGTATAAATGGTATAAATGAACGAAGTACGATGCTGAAAATAATGGATGAAAATATAGAAATATAAATAATTATAGTAACTAAATTGTAGATAAACACAAATTTATGAAAAAAACTTAATAATCAAGGGTTGAAAATGAAATAGAAGAAATATAATGATGAAATATATATAGATGAAATAGTGTTTTGAATGGTGGTAGCGTTACTTCATGATTCATCCAATTTTCATGTAAACATACAGCATAGGTAAAAATGGTTTAAATGAACAAAGTACGATGTTGAAAATAATGGATGAAAATATAGAAATATAAATAATTATAGAAATAAATAGTAGTTAAACACATGAAAATTACTCAATAAGCAAGATTTGTAAATGAAATAAAAGAAATGTAATAATGAAATAGAAATAGATTAAATAGTTTTCTGATTTTTTTCGGCGTTTACTTCGTGATACATTTTATCAATTACAAATAAGTTACTTTGTGAGTATCACATACATTTTTTTATGCCAAAGTAACTTATTTTATTTATAATAGATGAAATAGAATAATTTGAATTATTATGAATGATAAATAGAAACACATGAAATAGTTATTTGAATAGTGATGGCGTTTATTTCGTGATACATTTTATCAATTATAAATACGTTGTTCTGTAAGTATCACATACATTTTTTATTCCAAAGTAACTTATTTTATTTATAATAGATGAAATAGAATAATTTGAATTATTATGAATGAGAAATAGAAATGGATGAAATAGTTTTCTGATTTGTGGTGGCGTTTACTTCGTGATAGATTTTATCAATTATAAATAACTTACTTTGTACATTTTTTTATTCCAAAGTAACTTACTTCATTTACAATTGATGAAATAGAATAATTTGAATTATTATGAATAAGCTACTTCCCGCTCACGTAATAATAATCAGATTTAATATTAAAAAATGTATGAAAATATTAATTTTATAGAATGATTCGTTAAATTTACTGTATTTGATAAATAAAAATATAATAATTACAAATAATCTGAAATTTTATTTTAAATTTATCACAAATATGGGAAAATTCGATTTTTTTAAAGAAGTGTACCTCATAGAAATGGTGAATGCGCCGGGTATAAAGTCATTGTAAATATTAAAAAGTACTCAATTTTTTATTTAAAATTGAGTATATTCGTTTCATTTTGATATTCAACACATAAATGGTATATTCAAAAGGAGTATGAATAGATTATGTCGTAATTAATTAATTAAGTTAAATAAGTTGAGTATTTAATTAAGTTTGTATTTATACTACCAATCTTTGGAATTAATGCTATGTGGAAATACATAAAAAAACTGGTACAATAAGTAAACTAATATAAATATGAATAATGCCATACTCTTCCTCTTACGATAAGTCATGTATGACTGTATTTCTCAAACTTTTCAAAACTCATTAAAAATAAATCAATTACTATTTTCTTATTATTAATGAACTATAAATACTGTTGTTAAATAACTATTATTAGTATTTAAATACGATCATTCAGCCCAAATTTTTTTTTGTATATAGGAAATCGCCACCCTTTCCAAGGTTTTACTTTTTGCATATATGGGAAAACTATTGTTTCGTGAACAGTTTTAAAGTCTACGAGTACATTTCAAGGGCAAATTTTATTATGTGGTCATCAAGGTCTATTGAGATCATTTTGGAATAAAAATGTCTGTCAAATGTTGCTTAATAATTTGGCGACTACAAAATAGTATTTATTATTTTCTAAATTACTAAGTGAAAAATATAAAAATACAAGTTAAATAAGTTAATAAATAACACAGCGAAGAAGATAGACAAATAATACAAGTTCTGTGACAAAAAAAGAAAAAGAAAGGGTGAAGACAAGGGGTCATATCGCGGCTTGTTAGACATCTTCACGTCTAACAAGCCGCGATATGACCCTATGTAGCAACTGAAATCTTTTAAAGATCATATATTTACCTGAGAGTGCAAAAGACCTAATCACAAAAACAAATAAGAAATGTTGTATGACAATAAAGTGCACGAAAATGAAAATGCCAGAAAATTCTAGCAATGGTTCAGATAAACTATTGCTAATGCCAGAAAGTCTACAATTATTCTGTAAAATATCAAATGAATCCAAATACAAGAACGAAAAGTAAAACAAAAATCAAAGAAATCCAATCTCACAAATTTTTTATCAAAAGAAAAAGTACATACAAAGAAGTGCGTGTGATTCCATAAAAAAAATGGCGAATACTAAGCCATCTACCATTATTTTGGAAAATACATAGTCATGACTACAATAAACGAAAAGTTTCAAAAATATCTTTAAAGTATTCCTTAATTTGAACAAAATTATAAGAAACACAACATTTCACATCTATTCGATATGAAAATTCCAGAAATACAAAAAATGTTTATAAAAAATAGTAAATATCAGAAAGTATAGTCATCCCGAAGACAGCTGACAATGACTTATGTATTTTCGAACAAGGAATTGCTTTTTTATGCTCGTTTGCATGCTTAAGGTAAATGTAGAAGGGTGAAATGAAATATAAAACAAATGTCGAATTCCGGCAATATGGAGCGATGAGTCATTATCAGCCTCAATGGGACTATTATCTACCTATTTATATTACTTTAGATAATACCTAGTCTTAAATACAAAAATTTAAAAGTATATATAAAAAAATCCATTTCAAGTAATACCGGGTGTTATTTATTCCGTCAATTTATACTGACGAAATAACTACACGCGGTCATAAAATTCTGAGTCGCAATTTTTAATACGAAAATGTACCACACTTCCTAAGTCTGCATGAGGTTTTCAAAGATTTAACAAGTCGTTTAATAAGCGTCATTATTCATTACTAATTAAGAGAAAACCCTTCAATTTATTAAGTAAGAATATGTAGAAGATTATTTATCTATTTGTGCTGCCTTTTTACTTCAAACACGCTCTTTTTAACATTTCTTAATTAGCTTATTTTTATAAAAAAGTGTAGACTCAGAAAGCATGGAACGACATTTTGGTATTAAGATTTATGAAAGGTTATTAAGATAGAAATTTAAACAAAATTATATAAGAAAACGTGACATCTATTCAAAACAAAATTCTCAAATACCGAAAAGTTCATTCATAAAGTATAACAGTATTGCATTAGAAAATAACAATTTTGTGTCAGCTAATAATTATTGCTTGGTATTAGACGACTTTTAATTGTATCAAATGCTACGACAGGTTACTCAATTTAAAAAAAAACCTTTTTTTGCCACCTTCCACAAAGTGTGGTAGCTAAATCTACCTTAAACCTACCTTAAACTAAATCTATTCCGAAAATTATAAAGAATACTCATATTCCTTATGCAAAGTCCAGAAATATCAAAACAATAATAAACTTTTTTGGAAATGACAGAAAATCCGGAGTTAATATTGCAAAATATCTTACTACGCATACAAAAATCCAATAGTATAAAAAAATGCCAACGAAATCCTAACTGTTCGTGAAATTTAAACAAAATTGTAAGATACGAAAAAGTGCAGAATAATTTGATCTAAAATTTTCAGAGATACTAACATTACTGAAAATAAATTATGTCGATAATATTTAAAATTTGTTCTCATCATTCACATCACCACTGCTCACCATCATCATCATCATCATCATTCATCATATAGAATTTAATACAATGTATACAATATATCAAATGTAAGATCTTAAGGCGGAAAGACCACATAGGTCGAAGCCTAATAAAGATTGTCTACTACTACTACTACTATTTAAAATTTAATAAGTGAAAAAACCATTAGAAAAAATATATTCATGAAACGAAGCAAGGGCTGCAAATATATTTATAATAGGATTAATAATTTAAAATCAATTTCACCAGTAATTTTACGACTTTAATAGCTCTTTTTAAAGCTTAACGGTTCATATATTTTTTAGACGCATATTTTATTTAATTACGTAGTACTATCAAAATTTTACCTGAATACATACTTACACAAGGCCCAATTCAAAAAGTTCAGTACAGAGTTGAAAAACTTCACTAGAGTTTTTCCAATAGAGCTTTTCCGGAACTGCAGTGTTCCGCGGAAGATAGTTTGGGAAACTCGGCTCTATGAAAGTGAATGAAACCAGCTTCGATCTTGAATTGCCACACATACTGCAGGTATATAAATCCAAGAGGTGGCTTGTATGATGGTCATGAATTGCCTGGAAGCTTCGACGATGGACATGAGTTATGCATTACCTAATATGTCTTAAGTTATTAGTTGATGCAGGGAATATTACGCAGTGCATTCCTATACCTTATATCGCTTATGGAGCTGGCTGATAGATCTATTAGTTGGAAGGCAGTAGTTTGTTGCTTATTGTTGCTAGAGGCTTATTAAATTATTTTTTCTTGTTGTAATTTTATTTATATTTTTATACTATATTAGGTACTTTTATATATCGTGGCATTTTTTAACTCTGAACATAGAGTTAAAAAATGCCACAGTATAAATTTTTTTAGAATAGTTATAAGAATTGTTTGGCAATATGTCATATCTATGTGTAACATTCATTCTTTATGATTTATCATATAATTTGTATCTCATCTCACGCCTGGAATGGATCAAACCAGAAATAAGGACACCTCCCAACATGCCTAACCTGGCATTGATGGTAGCCATAACAGATTAGGCATGTTAGGAGATACAGATGAGATAGAAATGAGATACAAATACCTAATTTGTAAGAATGAACACTTCCACAGCCCGAATGAGAGATGTATATGCCGCGTATGCAATGAAGCAGTAGAGAGATACATTATCGTGAATTGTGCAGAAAAAGGAAATCGATCGACAGCACAGTTTATACATATCAATTAGAAATTAAAATTATATATAACTGTACCTTGGTTGCGAATTCAACTGTTAATAATATAATTTGTATACATTGAATTTTCTTTACATCTTTATCTTTACATGGTATTATGGTATTTTTGTATTATTATTATTAAAGTCATAATTCTTCTACCCGTTCAGGTGTAGAATATTGTAGTTTTTCAATTTCTTGTATTTTTATTTACTAGTAGGTTTCAGATCTTCTTGTTTCCTGTGCTTTTCTTCATTTGGGCGTTAGATATTCCTCTTCTTTCCATAATATTTTCGACATATTTGTCCCGCTTCTTTTTCGGTCTTCCCACTTTTCTTTTTTCGGTTATTTTTGTTTGATTGGTGTCTTTTCTTCTGTGTAGGTGTCCCAACCATTGCAGCTGTCTGCCTTCTATTATTTTGTTTAGTTCTGTTGTTTCTAGTTCTCTTCTTATGTATGTATGTTTGTGATTCTGTCTTTTCTGGTTACTTCGTATACTTTCCTAAGATACTTCATTTCTAGTGTCTGTATCTTACTTTTTTGTCTCCTGTTTAGCGTCCACGTTTCGCATCCATATATTAGTGTTGGTATTAGTATTACTTTGTATATTGTTTGTTTTGTTTTTCTCGATATCTTCTTGTTGTTTAGTATTATCTTTTGGATCGTCTCGAAAGTTCTAGTTACTGCTTGCAGTCTATTGTTTATTTCCACTTCGAGATCTCCTATGATGTCTATTATTTGCCCTAGGTGTTTAATTGGTTCGGTCTATTCTATTTTGGTGTTGCTAATTGTTATTTCTTCTGTTTCTTTTCCTGCCTCTATTTTCATTATTTTGGCTTTTTCTGTGTTAGTTTTCAGTCCTGCTTTTGCAAGTTCTTCGCTCCATATCTTAATGTTTGCTTCTAGGTCCTTAATGTTTTTCGCTATTAGTTCTACATCGTCTACAAATATACACTCAGTGATTTCCATTGCTTTAAGGTTCCTGTATCCTATGTGTGTTTTTTTTGTTTTCTCTTTTATATTTTTTATTACCGCATCTATAGCCATTATGAATAGGCATGGGCTTAACGTTCCTCCTTGTCTTAGACCGTTGATCGTTGTGAAATTCTTGGACTTCCTGTTACCCGTTCTTATACATTTCTCTGTTTTGGTATATATATATATATATATATATATATATATATATATATATATATATATATATATATATATATATATATATATATATATATATATATATATATATACTTTTTATAGCCCTAATCAGTTTTTGTCCTCCTTGTTGTTCTTGTAGTGGCTGCCATACGTATTCTCTGTTTATTTTGTCAAAAGCTTTTTCTTGATCTATGTATGCTATGTATATTTGTTTCTGGTGCTCTCTTAGTTCATTTATTAAGTTCCAGATTGTGAATAGGTGATCTATTGTGCAATAATCTCTACTGAATCCACTCTGCGATGGTTCCAGTTTCCCTTCTAGTTTTTGTCTTATTATTTTTTCCAGTATGTCCTCGTATATCTTTTCTGTTGCACATAATAGGGAAATTCCTCTGTAGTTACTATATTCCCTGTTATCTCCTTTCTTCCATATCGGTATTATCGCTGCTCTTTGCCAGTCTTTGGGTATTTTTTTGTCTTCCAAACTTCCTTTAATAGTCTTGTTAGTTGCTCAGTTCCCTCATTTCCCATGTATTTTAGTTGTTCGTTTTTGATGTTGTCTATTCCCGGTGCTTTCCCCAACTTTAGTTTTATTACTGTTTCGTTTACTTCTTCCGGTATTATTTTTCCTTCCGTTATTTCTTTTTCTTTTTGGTTTTGTTTTCTTACTCTCTTCTGCTGATTTTATATTTGTTCTTCGACTCTTTCTTCGATACTGTTTTCTTTGCCCAGCAGCTCCTCGAAGTGTTGCTTCTATCTTTCCGCATTTCTTCATTTCCCGTCAGTATTTTCCCGTCTTTGTCCTTTATTTGGTGTATCTTGATAGTTTTTTCTTTTATGTTTCTTCTTATTACGTTGTAGAATAGTTTTTGGTTTTCCGTGCGTTTTTTTCCATTTTCTCATCGAATTGTTCCCTTGATTCTTCTTTAGCTTGTTTCACTTTGATTTTTACTTGTCATCTTTGTGTTGTGTATTTTTCATACGTATGATATTTATAGTATGTATTTACTGACTATACACGTGGGCCTTGGCCCGTTAATTCAATTTTAAAAAATGCTTCTTTTAGATTGTAGGTATGCTTTCTGGCATTCGCAAAAAATAATTAATCCGATATTCTGGAATTTTCATGTGAACATGTTTGTATATTATAATTTTGTTTAATTTCAGGAATCATTTATGATATGTCATGTTATGCCAACTTGTAAGTTGCACAGTTTTCAAATTTAAGGTCATGATAATAATAATTATTATTCCTACTACTCCTTCACCTATGGCGTAGTTGGTTTCTGTTATTATTTGACAGAGAATTTTGACATAATTACATTTTATTTTACCATACGCCCCTGAACTATTACTAGTTATGCGGGCATTAAGAGGAGATAATTACACTATAAACATTATATACATAATTACTAGTTTTGGTGTACAAATATATTTTTATTATGTGTGTTATTTTTACACCAATATCTTAAAATATAAAGAGTTCATATCGCACTACTTCAGTGGAAGATTAAATACGTAAATATCAACTGATTTTCTGTGGAATATTTATAACCTCACCGACATGTTCATTCCGTATTGAAATCTACAATTTGTTCAGTTCTGGGGGTGATTTGTCGGGTCGACCGTAGGTGTTTTGCCTCTGGCCTCAGACAAACGAATTACAGTGTGCACAAAAGGGGAATTCCCCTGTGGGAGCCCTAAATGTGCCTGGAGGAATTATTATGGAGTACACGCGGCGTGCAATGGCATGAATATGAATGGGAAGTGCTGATAAAACCGAGAGCACGGAAAACCGGTCCGTCTCGGTACGAGTTCTTTACAAGAAAAGCACATGTAACGGAATGCAAAGATGTGTACGCCGTAGAACAAGTTAAATGCAGTTTGATAAATGTTTGCAGCGGATAAAGGACGATCACAAGTTTTTAGATGCGCGGCACATCGGATGGAATACATTAAGGAACAAGATGTAAAATCAGAAGTGGGATTATTCGTTTATTATTTATTCAGCATGCAGTAAACAATTATCCTCTGACGATACGCCAACACGTTTCATTAAAATTTCCCATCGATGTGTGGATGATGAAAAGAATTTGTAAACTCTTTCTACTGTTCCGAAAACAGTTACACTTGAAGTAACACTCCCGAAAGAGTGTCCTCCACATAGATTTAGCGAATGATTAGCACAAGGCGTAAACAACGCTTTAGGATTGTGTTCTTTGATTTTTGCTTGTGCACTACAATGAAATCCTGCCATGGTTGCAGCGTTATCATGTCCTTGAGCCCGACATAGATGTATGTCCAAGTTATCACTCTTCAGCTGCGTAAGGATATTTTCAGTAAGTTCGACTGCAGTCTTTCCAGCTATACTATATAGCGGTCGGGGAACCGGGGTAAATTACCCCAAATGGGGTAAAAATGAAATTTTGGGGGTAAAAATGAAACATTTGTAAACAAAAAGTATTTACTCTTAATTTGCTATTTTATAAACTTGTTAGTATTTTTTTCAACTTAAACAATTTAGCGACATATGCAGGCCACGCCATCTCACTCCCCACCACTAGAGTGTTCTCGAGTTATATCTCTGCGCAGTAAAGCACAGCCCGGCTACCTGCTCAGTCCGTGCCATGCCGTCAAGATACAAATACATTGACGAGTCAGAGAGCCAGTTTTTACTAGTTAGTTGCTGACAAGACCACCATTTTATGATTAATCATCAATATATCGATCAAGGTAAGCCGCAATTTGAAAATTTAATTCAAGTATTTTAATTATTATTTTCTGTCTCCCTTCAGATGGCAGCAAATAGAAAAAGAACATACCAAGACGAATTCCTTAATTACGGTTTTACACAAATAGAAGACAATGGTACATTGAAACCACAATGTGTTGTATGTATGAAGGTACTGACTTCAGAATCTTTCAAAAAAAGTCAATTGAAGAAACATTTAGATAATTTGCATTCACACCTGTCTTCCAAACCGAGAGAATACTTCGAAAATTTAGAAATATCTGTTAAAAGACAAAGATTGAATAGCAACTTGTTTGGTACATTTGATCAGCGTTCAGCATCAAGGGATAGCTTTGAAGTAGAACGGTTCATTGCTCGAAATAAGAAACCATACACTATTGGTGAAGCTTTGGTTAAACCAGCTGCTGTAAAAATGGCAGAGATTATGTGTGGTCAAAAAGAAGCGAAGAAACTGAATTCGGTGCCCTTGTCTGCGAGAATTGTGAAATAACAAATTTCTATATTAGCAGAAAATGCGAAGGAACAGGTTATTGTCGCATTAAAACAGGCTAAATATTTTGCTATTCAGCTTGATGAGACAACTGATTTTATGAGCAATCCACAGCTAATGTTCGCTACAAAGGTGCAGATAATTTTAAAGAGGAATTTCTGTTTTGTTCTCCTTTCGAGTTGAGATCTCGTGGAATTGATGTCTATAATAAAGTAAATGAATACTTCAATGCGCAAAGTTTAAAATGGGAAAACTGTATTTCTGTATCTTTGGATGGAGCTCCAGCTATGCTGGGTCATATTAATGGTTTTTCAGCTTTCGTAAAAAAAAAATAACCCAAATATTGAAGTTACTCAATGTATGATCCTTCGCCAGGCCCTTATGGTCAAATATTTAGAACCTACACTGGAAGCCGTCATGCATGATGTCATCAAGATTGTAAATTTTATCAAGGGACATGCACTAAACACGCGGCTATTTCGTGAATTATGTCAGGACGGTGAAGCTGAATATACAGACCTACTTTATTATACAGAAGTAAGGTGGCTCTCTCGCGGAAATGTACTAAATCGAGTATGGACTCTTAAAACTGAAGTCGAAATTTTTATGGTTGATCAAAAAAATATTCTCGCAGATAAGTTTAAAAACTCTTCCTGGGTTGCATATCTCGCATATTTAGCGGACATTTTTGAGAGTATAAATATATTAAACAAAGAATTGCAAGGAAAGAATATTAATATCATTTCAGCGAGAGAAATAGTGTCAGCGTTTGGATTAAAGCTGCAATATTGGAGACAGAAAGTAGAACAGAACACGATAGCTTCTTTTTCAAGGTTAGCTTTGTTTTTGGAAGATTGCGAAAATATTACTTTTGCTGACATCAAGGATGCAATTGTAAGACATCTTATCAAACTCAGAAAGCGGTTTTCAGATTACTTTCCAGATCTTGATACACGTACTGTCAGTTGAATTGTAGATCCTTTTAAATGTGAAATTGCTATGATACCAGAAGAACCTTCAGGTTTGGCAGAAGCAATTCTTGAACTTCGATCTAATACTGAGCACGTATTCAATTTGAGAGTAAACCAAATCTGCCGTCTTTTTGGATGTCAAAAGTTGCAAAGGCTTTCAAAACTGCACATGAAGAGGCGGTTAAAAAATTGCTGCCATTTGGAACAACATATTTGTGCGAACAAGGCTTTTCCACTCTAATGAACATAAAAACGAAGAACAGAAATCGATTAAGCGCCGAACACTGTATTAAAATCGCTCTTACATCAAAAAGTCCCAATTTTGAAGCAATTTTATTAAACATGAAACAACATCATTTCTCCAAAACGTGAAGAAAGAATGTTTTCAATTATTCTTTTTTTTTCTAATTTTTTCAATTCTAATTTTTGTTTGTATCACCATTATTATTATTATAATTTGTTACAGTACCCCAAATTGTCAAACCTCAATTTTACCCCAATGGGTTTCAATTTGTTATATATATATATATATTACTTATATTACTATTATTACCGTTATGTATTACTAGGTATTACATTGATAAATTGAATAAATGATGTTTAAATTAAATTTTTAGTTATTGTTTTCTTTTCAAAATTATCATGGGGGGCTATAATATGAAAGATGCTAAAAAGAGGCAATTTCGTTTTTTTTTGCTCTTCGCCATGGGGTAATATCAACTTACACAAAAATATTTTGGGGTAATGATTAAAAAAGTTCCCCGACCGCTGAGCTATAGGGAAGAAACCTAGAAATGATTCCTTCACTTCAACTTGATCGCCTTCAATATGAACATATCTGATTACATAACTCATCTGATCAACATGTGATATATCTGGAGTGCTAGCGAAAATATTTCCGAAATATTTAGCTTTTTTACGTCGTCCACAATATTATTTTTCACCTCTTTCCCGAAAAGGCTGATGAACTCATTTTGAATATCTTTGGGCAAATAAGATTCTACCCGTTTCCGTTTTGTACAGGCGATGGCATGTTCAGTTCTTAGCTTATGCTCTTGTAGCACTGGGTCATATTTGGACAATAGATTAACAAATTCTAAGAAATTCCCCTTATTGTCTCATGAAACCCCCTCTCTATGTCCCCTAAGAGGAATATTTTGGTGTACTAGGAAAAGAATAACATCTAAAAGGCGACTCAAAATGTCACGCCACTTCTATTTTTCTTGGTCAAAGGCTATTTAATGTTCATGGTCAATGGTTTTTTGCAGCCTCAATCCATTTCCAAAATTTTCCATTTTTCAAAACAGGATAGATGGTTCACTCTATGTGCCTTAAGAGGAAGATTTTGGCGTGCCAAGTAAATAATAACATCTAAAAGAATACTAAAAATGTCACGCCACTTCTTTTTTGCTTGGCCAAAGAGCATCATGGTCAATGGTTTTTCGCAGTCTCAATCCATTTTCCAAGATTTTCCATTTTTCAAAATAGGAGAGATGGTTCTCAGAATTCTTGTGTTGAGACACTCAAGGATTTAGTTTCCACCATGCCTTACGATAGTTTGCTATCTTCTTCGCTTCTTCTCTGTTGTTTCCTTTCTTCCTAAGCACTTCTGTGACTGTTTCCTCCCATGCCTTTCTCGGTCTCCTTATTTTCCTCTTTCTTTGCATTTTTGCTTCCCATATTCTCTTTGTTTGGGTGTTCTTGTGCATCCGTTGTATGTGTCCCCACTATCCGAGTTGTCTCTCTTCGATATATTCACTCACACTTTTAACTTGTAATTTATCTCTTATTTGTTCATTTCTCACCTTGTCAAGTAGTGTTACTCCGTATGTTCTTCTGAGGTATTTCATCTCTATTGCTTGTATTCTGCTTTTTCGTCTGTCATTTAGTACCCATGTTTCGCTACCAAATGTTAGTACCGGTCTGTATATAGCTTTGTATGCTCTTATTTTTGTATTTTGGCTTATTTCCTTTTTTCCTGTTATATATTTATATATTTGTTCAGTGGGTAGTATAGTCTGTTTGTATTACTTATTCTGTTGTTGATGTCTGCATCTTGTTGTCTTGTATCTTGTATAACTACTCCCAGATATGTATACTGCTTTACTTGTTCAATTGTACTATTTTCTATTTTTATATTTAATTTTGCTTTATTATTTGATATTGCCATTACTTTAGTTTTCTTTATATTCATTGCCATCCCATATTTTGTAAACACTTTGTTCCACACATTTAGTTTTTCTTGTAGTTCTTCCGGTTTGTTTGCTAATATTGCAATATCATCTGCAAATGTACATTGTTGTATTTGTACTATGTTCATATTTCTGTGTCCAATGTTTGCTGGTCTTGTTTCGTTATTTACTTCTTTCATTATTTGGTCTATGTATATTATGAACAGCAATGGGCTTAAACTTCCACCTTGCCTCACTCATGGTTAGTGTTAAATTCTTCTGATTTTCTGTTTTGTGCTATTATTACATTTTGTGTCTCTTTGTATATGCTTTGGGTTGTTCTGATTAGTTTTTTGTTGACTTCCATTTTTTCGAGTCCTTCCCAGATATTTCTTCGTGGCACTTTTTCAAATGCGTTCTCTAAGTCCACATTGATTTCTGCTTTTCAAGGTTCTGTTAATTAACGTCTTTATTGTGAATATATGGTCATGTATGCTTCTCTTTGGTCTGAACCCGCTTTGAGCCTCATCCATTTTATTTTCTACTTCTTGTCTAATCCTTTTTTCTATTATTTTTTCGTATATTTTTGTGACAGTGCCTATTAGAGTAATGCTTCTATAATTGCTACATTCTATTTTATTCCATGTTTTGTATATTGGCACTATCATCCCTATTTCCAATTCCTTTGGTATTTTCTCTTCTTCCCATATTCTGTTGATTAGTTTTCCTAATAGGTGTTTTCCTTCGTTATCCAAGCATGTAATCATTTCAGATGTTATCTTATCAGTTCCTGGAGCTTTCCCATTTCTTAGTTCTTCAATTGCTTGTTCTATTTCCTCTTTGGTTACCTTGTCATAGTTAGTTTTTGTGTCTTTATTTATTAGGGCGTTTTCATCACCGTCCGATTCATATCCTTGGTTCAAAAGTTCATGGAAGTATGACCTCCATCTTGCCATTGTCTCTTCTTCTGTCGGTAGTAGTTTCCCCAATTTGTCTTTTACTCTCACATATTCTTCTTTTTTTTCCTTTATATTTTTTAGTGATTTGTAGAACATTTTCTGATTACTCGTTGCATTTTTTTTCATACGGCATCTAGTTCTTCCCATGTTCGTTGTTTTTCTTTTAGTATCGTTTTCTTGACTTTTGATCTCACCTTCTGTTACGCGTCAATAATTTCGATTTTCCTGTATCTTCCCGCTTTGCTCCAGTAACGTTTATTTACTTAAGTCAGCACATTCCAATACGTCCTCGCATGAATCGAAGGGGCCTCTGTAGGAGACCGGGCGCTTATGTCATTCATTAGTACGCATTGATCTAGCAAGATAAGTAGTAGTTATAAAAGTATATAGTGCCTGCCACCCACAGAATTAGATAATGTAAGTACACCTTCGTAGATTGCACGGTAGAATAAGGTAGAAAAACTAACAAGTAGAGAGACTTAAATACCATCGTCGTATATGGGATCCTGCACTCTACAATTATGAATCGCACATATGTTGCGGGATGTGTCTAGGAGGAGGTTGGGGACGCCGGTGTTATTGCCAATTATTTTCGGATAGTAAGACCCCATCTCTTACTCCTAGCCGGGCATAGGTTCCGTCCTCATGGGGTGAGTTTGAGTAGTCCCTGAGGAGCATTCGTTTATGGCAATATTGCCCACCGTGCATATGGGATCCCCAACTCTACATTTATGAATCGCACCTGGTTGCGGGATGTGTTCAGGGGCATCTTAGGGTCAACGGTATTTTTACCTACTATTTATGGATAGTAGACCCTAATTTTCATAACTCCTGGCCGGGCATATGTTCCGTCCTCAGGGGTGAGTTTGAGTAGTCCCTGAGGAGCATTCGTTATATGGCAGTCTCAATAGGTATATATGATTGCAGAATGTGTTCAGGGGCATCTTAGGGTCAACGGTATTTTTACCTACTATTTATGGATAGTAGACCCTAATTTTCATAACTCCTGGCCGGGCATATGTTCCGTCCTCAGGGGTGAGTTTGAGTAGTCCCTGGGGAGCATTCGTAATATGCAGTCTGTGTACATGTATATGTAGATGTAGATATATATGTGTATGTGCATGTATATATTCATCACTTCTTCGGAAGGGTGCTTACTGAGCTTTGGCTCAGGAATATTTTCTCTTGGTTGCAGAATCGAGCCGCTCCCGCAAGGCCCTGACACGCCCACATATGTGCCCCAATTATATTCATATAATAATAATTAATGTATTTTAATAATAAATATGTTCTAAGAGTTCGTCTTGTGTTAAAGGCGTATTAAATTTGCTCTTAATCACGTCCCTTTTCACCACTCAAATTATCGGCATGACACTTCTTATATTCTTCATAGTTGTTTTGTGTTCTCATATTTAAGTATTTCAGCCATTTCTCTTTCTTTTTCTATACTTGATCCTTTATTTCTGGCGTCCACCACGCAGTTTGTCTTTTGTATTTGCTTTGTTTGTTCGTTCCGCATACTCGTTTAGCTGCATCTATTATTATTTTCTTTAACGTTTCCCATTCTTCGTCTATACTTTGTTTTTTCATTTTTGATAGCTCATTTGTTGCCTTTATTTCATCTTCATATTTTTGAGCTACCTCTGCTTCCTTTAATTTATATGATCTTATTATTTCTACATTTGCTTTGGTCTTTTCTTCAATTTCTTTTCAATTTGGTTCTTCCTGTACTATTTCTGCTATTAGCAGGTAATGATCAGTTCCTATATCAAATCCTCTTTCCACTCTTACATCTTTTATTTTATTTTTCCTTGTTCTTTCGACTATTACATAATCTATTATTGACTTCTCTGTTCTGCTGTGTTGTTCTCTTGTGTACTTGTGGATATACTAGTGTTGGAAAAACGTGTTTGATATTATAAGATTATGTTGTAGGCAGTACTCTAACATTCTGCACCCGTTGTGCCCATATTATGGGCCATATATGGAGAAGACCATATTCCTATGGTCTTCTCCATATCTTCCTAGTACTTCTCCGTATTTACCATCTTTCCTCCCTACTCTTCCATTAAAGAGTGCATAAAAGTGTATAAAACGTTTAGTCATTTAACTCAGTACGATCTGTGCATATTGTACACTTTTATAATAATAATAATTCGTAATGTATCAAATAAAGTTACGCACTTTTTAAATTTTCAAAATTGTTTTTATTGTTCACGACAATTGTTTCGCCACACTGTGGCTTCTTCAGGTGAAGAAATGATACATAAACTGTGTACAATTTGCTTAAGTAGTGTATTGATGGGGGTGGGGGTAGCTATTAACAAGTTTTAAAAATATTGAGGAGCGGTGAATGATTGACGTCCGTTTGGTCGTTAAGTAGGAGGCCGCTTAATTTCCTTTTGTTGATTTCCAGGCTTTCCAGGTGGTTAAGTTTCCTTCCTTTTTCTTCTTGATGGAGTATTTGGAATTTGGGGTCGAACGAATGTCCTTCCTCTCGTAGGTGGTTCGCGTACGTGGAAGAATTTTTATGATTAGTGAAACATATTTGATGTTCCTCGATCCTTTCTGAGAAGGCACGACCTGTTTGCCCTACGTAAATCATTGGGCAGTCCCCACACGTCACCATGTAAACCCCGCTGCGGTCAGTTTTGATAATTGGACTTTTGTTATTTTTTATTATCCTACCTAGGTTGTTGTTTGTTTTAAACGAGACTTTCACATTTTTCTTTTTCAGGATGTTTGCAATTTTTAAGGATGAGGATCCTGAATACGCGATGGAGGCATACTTCATATGATTATTATCTTTTCCTCGTGGGTATATTAAGTTTGTAGTTCGTTGTTTAATTTTAGCTTTTAATATGGTATCAATGAGGTTTTCGTGAAATCCATTTTTTCCGGCAATTTGTTTAATTATGTTCAGTTCTTCTGTATAATTGAGTTCCGTCATTGGGATGGTTAGTAATCTATGTATCATGAAATTATATGCTGACATTTTTTGTGATTTTGGGTGAAATGAGTCATTGTGGATGGTGTTGTCAGTGTGTGTTGGTTTCCTGTAGATTGCGAAGTCATTTTTGTTGTTAATTTTTGATATTGTTAAGTCAAGAAAATTAATCTTGTTATCTGTTTCTAACTCCATGGTGAACTGAATATTTTTATGTAAGTTGTTTAAAAGAATAAGGAATGAATCTAGTTGTCTGTTTGTTCCTGTAAACGCCACTATTACATCATCCACATAGCGATACCAGTATAGGCAGTTCTTAAAAGCCGTTGATTTAGAAATTTGTGTCTCGATGTTATTCATAAATATTTCTGCCATTAAGGGGCTTAATGGGTTCCCCATTGCTAATCCGTCCGGTTGGGAGTAGAATTGGTCGTTAAATTTTAGGTAATTTTGAGCGATATTAAGTTCCAGGAGATTTATAATTTCTGAGATTATAATAGTATTTGTCCCATTGTCTGTCATCATCTTATCTATTATTGTGACTGTTTCCGATGGCGGTACGTTTGTAAATAAATTCTTTACATCGAATGAAACGAATTTGCTGTTGGGTGGTAATTTAACGTCTTTAATTTTTGTGACGAGTTCCAGGCTATTTTTAATTGCAAACTTTGAGCTAAACTTGCTATGTTGTTTAATTAATGTATTCAGTTGTTTGGCTAATTTGGTGCCGGGGGAATTTACGTATGATACAACGGATTAGCAATGGGGAACCCATTAAGCCCCTTAATGGCAGAAATATTTATGAATAACATCGAGACACAAATTTCTAAATCAACGGCTTTTAAGAACTGCCTATACTGGTATCGCTATGTGGATTATGTAATAGTGGCGTTTACAGGAACAAACAGACAACTAGATTCATTCCTTATTCTTTTAAACAACTTACATAAAAATATTCAGTTCACCATGGAGTTAGAAACAGATAACAAGATTAATTTTCTTGACTTAACAATATCAAAAATTAACAACAAACATGACTTCGCAATCTACAGGAAACCAACACACACTGACAACACTATCCACAATGACTCATTTCACCCAAAATCACAAAAAATGTCAGCATATAATTTCATGATACATAGATTACTAACCATCCCAATGACGGAACTCAATTATACAGAAGAACTGAACATAATTAAACAAATTGCCGGAAAAAATGGATTTCACGAAAACCTCATTGATACCATATTAAAAGCTAAAATTAAACAACGAACTACAAACTTAATATACCCACGAGGAAAAGATA
The DNA here is from genome assembly GCA_951805005.1 of Othius punctulatus. Taxonomy (NCBI): domain Eukaryota; kingdom Metazoa; phylum Arthropoda; class Insecta; order Coleoptera; family Staphylinidae; genus Othius; species Othius punctulatus. Next base: position 103,111,559 of record OX638139.1, on the reverse strand, counting down.
ATAATCATATGAAGTATGCCTCCATCGCGTATTCAGGATCCTCATCCTTAAAAATTGCAAACATCCTGAAAAAGAAAAATGTGAAAGTCTCGTTTAAAACAAACAACAACCTAGGTAGGATAATAAAAAATAACAAAAGTCCAATTATCAAAACTGACCGCAGCGGGGTTTACATGTTGACGTGTGGGGACTGCCCAATGATTTACGTAGGGCAAACAGGTCGTGCCTTCTCAGAAAGGATCGAGGAACATCAAAAATGTTTCAATAATAATAAAAATTCTTCCACGTACGCGTACCACCTACGAGAGGAAGGACATTCGTTCGACCCCAAATTCCAAATACTCCATCAAGAAGAAAAAGAACAGAAACTTAACCACCTGGAAAGCCTGGAAATCAACAAAAGGAAATTAAGCGGCCTCCTACTTAACGACCAAACGGACGTCAATCATTCACCACTCCTCAATATTTTTAAAACTTGTTAATAGCTACCCCCACCCCCATCAATACACTACTTAAGCAAATTGTACACAGTTTATGTATCATTTCTTCACCTGAAGAAGCCATAGTGTGGCGAAACAATTGTCGTGAACAATAAAAAACAATTTTGAAAATTTAAAAAGTGCGTAACTTTATTTGATACATTAGTAATTATGAATTTTCAACAAATAAAAGCCACATCGATCAATCTATAATAATAATTCGAACAGTCGAACAGACTGTTAACAAAGAAAATTATTATTATGATAACAAAGTTTATTCAGTTATCAGTTTTTTTAAATGAAGCAAAGCCATTTCTATTTTAAATCACCTAAATTTCTTTATATGTAATGATAATTGGAATTCGTTAGAGTAGCTACGAATTTTTTTCACAAAATCCTTGAATTGCGCGTAATCCAGCCGTTGTTTACGGTTTAGCCACTACAGCAACTATTCTATTTAACCTTAGACCCGGATTACTCCTCGCTTCCTACTTCGCAGCAAGTTTGTCTGCTCCTGTGTCAATTTAATCCGCTGCAAATGCAAGAAGCAAACACAACTAGTCCGGCCACTTAGCCCAGATTAGTGCGCTAATTAATCACCGGCTTTCGTTAAAGCCAGTGGCACCGCAACTGTAAATATCTGCTAATTTAGGGCATCCACTTGGGGAGCTGCGAATGCCAGGAATTTTTTGTTTGTGCACTTGCAGTCTGCCATGAAACGGGAGTCGGCGGGAGACAAATCATATCCTTGCGCTCTGTCAGGATCACGTGCCCGTCCTTGTGATTTACGAGGAATACAGGGATCGCAGGGTGAGGTCCCTAATCTAATTCCTGTGCAGTTGGTGAGGGCTCCCGGTTTCAGCAGTCGCCTGTGTCTGGGAATGTCTGGCGATACCGCAGAACGTTGTTTTCCCACATATGGGATGTGATTTAAAATCCCGTTACATTCCTGTCTGCAATCCCCGTGTTGCTTGATTTAGATGTCCCCACGTTTATCATTTTGTATTCGGACAGAAAATCGACAAAATTTATAATGCAATACATTACTACATTACATTACTGTAAAGTATATTTCTTGTTTAGTAGCTAATCATCTCTATACAAAATTATTAAATTTAATGGTATAAAACAATATCCCAGTAATAAGTAATGACTAAGATTTTTTCCTTGCTACAACATTTAAAAATAAATTATGCATTTGCTCAGCATGTGCGCAATGTGTCTGTTCATATGTATCTCCTATTATCTTTTTTTACTTCTAAATATATTATTTCTCTTACTCTGTTTAAGTTTTTGCGGGCATTTGCAAATTTGGGTCAGACGGCGCCAGCTGTTTCTACAAACCAATAATAGCTTCTCGATTATGTTTAATTTCGTATTTACGATAATACAGTCACGCAATAACTGCACATAATTCGAAGTATGTAATTGCCAATTCTGTGAAACAAACAAATAAAAGTTGCTTTCATGAGTGGATCATGTAGCGCTGAACAGTTCTTACTGGGGCCATGTTTGTATCAAGAAATTGAACTCTGCCCTTTAAATTTTGATTAATTCAAATTAGCTCGAGTTGCTGCGTTGATGAACCCACCTTGGGGCTTCCACGTATATAATTGTTTGTTATCCCGAAAATCTTCATAATTACATTGTTTGTACTGTTAGTAGAGGAGATAAATTATTCGAAATAATAATAGCAGTGTTGATGTCGTGGTATCAGAATATATACTTAATATATCTTAAGAATCATACGTTTTCTGATGCTAGCTTTTAACCCAACAATTTGGAATTTGAGCTTCTCATTGCCAGATTTGAAAACACCTAATTATATTTTGTTTTACAGTAATAACTATATATATTTATTTCTGCTATACAAACTGTATAATTTGGGTTAATACAGAAAACACTTTGAAAGTTTCACAAGTTTTATAGAATATAAGACAGAACTCAAGACAGATAAAACTGAACACAAATTCATATTGTGTAACTTAAATACTAAACGCGCTTAATTGATAATGGTGATGGGATTGCTCGTTAATTCATTACACGGCTTTCATACCCTAACGGCACCCTGGATGGCACCCTTTATAGAATAAAATGAAATAATGATAAAAATCGAAAAAGGAAAATAATGAGTTTTTGGCCATAACTCAAAAACAAAAGACGATACCCAATTTTTATTTTCATCATTGAGTTTGTCTTAAAAAAGAGATCAAAGATCCGCCATCCGATTTTTTCTATATCTTCTAGTTACCGAGATTCCCTATAGAAAAATCCAAATTGGGCCACCCTGTACATAATTTTTATATTTGATACAACGGTCAGCAATCCCAGTGGACGCCTTATTGTCTATAACTGGTTTTTGGTGTTCTTTAAGTCTGATGTTCAAATTCCTGAAAGTTTGACCAAAGTTTGACCTATATAGAAAGCGTCACATTCTGAACACTGTAACTTGTAAATGCCACTTTGCTCTCCTAGACTCCTACAGTTCTTTTGTCCTTGGTTTTACTCAGAATATTACTCAGATTAGATTTATTTACAACAACACACTTAATACCAAATTTATGCAACTTATTTTTAATATTAACACTTACTCTATTTACATAATTTATATACGACCAGTTTTCTTCTAGTTTATTAATATTCGTAACATTATACAATAATTTCTTAGACATGTTTGTTGTGTGTTTTTTGATTATCTGATCAATTATTTTACTATCGTATCCGTTATTTGTGGCAATTTGTTTGATTATTTTCACCTCTTCATTATAATTTATGGTGGACATGGGAACATTTAACAGTCTATGAATGAAACTGTGAAAAGCTGACATTTTACATAAAATTGATCAGTAAGCTGGAATTATTGTATCCGTATAAGTATTTTTCCTAAAAAATTTTAGATCTAGTTTATTGTCTATTTTTAATATGTTAGGTCCAAAAAGTTGAGTGAATTATTGGTCTCCGTTTCCATAGTGAATTAATGTTATTATTAATAGAATTTAGAAATGAGAAAAGTTGTTAAGTATAATTTGGTATCAAAATTTGTATTGGATTTTATGTTTGTAACATTGTATAAGTTGGTATCAAAATTTGTATTGGATTTTATGTTTGTTGATTTCAAGAAGAATGTTTTAAATTATTATATAACATTTATTATAACATTGTATAATTTGGTATCAAAATTTGTATTGGATTTTATGTTTGTTGATTTCAAGAAGAATATTTTAAATTAATATATAAAATTTATTATAACATTGTATAATTAGGTATGAACATTTGTATTGGATTTTATGGTAGTTGATTTCAAGAAGAATGTATTAAATTATGTCGAAATAAGTGTCGTGTAGAAATAAAATTAAGCAATCAACGTGTAGTTCATTTAAGTTCAACATAGCGATAATGCCCATAGATGACAATGCAATATCTCCAAAAAAGTAAGTAACTTTTCTTATTTTTTTGTTTTAAGAGGAAATGGGCATTTAAATCACATATTTGAACTAAACGAAACTATTGCAGTCATGAAAATGTTTAAAATTTCCAATTTTTATAGAAATTCTCGAACAATCAAAAAATATAGTCGAAACTACGATATAAGTAAATATGAAATAGTGGAGTAATAAAAATTACTCGTTGTTAATTCAGTTGATTCCTCATTGTTTGTTCTAATTATATTTATGTTCTCTCTATCTTCTTCTTTATTAGTTTTATCGTTTCTTTCTCTATCCCTCATTTTTCAGTTATTTCCATATATCTTCTCTACGTGCTTTGCAAAATTGGACAAAAATACTCGGGAAATTCCAAAAAGTTTATGGGAAATGGTAAATATGAGAAAGCCTATTATTTTAGAAAATACAAAAACCTAAAATTAAATTTTCCAAAAGTATCACCAAGCTATTCCAGAAATTTTAACCTCATTATAAGATACATAAAAATTAACTTTTATTTTATATGAACATGTTAAAAATTAAGCAATCAACTTGTAGTTCATTTAACTTGCACATTTCTTCATTTTTTGTATCATAGTAACCCCAAAAGTAGATCTTGTAATGATGTAGAATACTTATATACGTACGAAATTTACTTGATAAGGAATTTAATTAATGCAATTAATGCACCAAAGGACTTCAAATTTCCTTTTAGAATATGTTGCTTTCACAGAGTATAATTTGTTTTTCCTCTTCCTCACGCATTTAATTTTCAACAAATTGCAAATTTAAATTTAATCAGTTTAAAGGGATAAAATATGTCGCATAAGTACACCGTCCATGATAACCATTGAGATTAATTAAATCAGTCTATAAATTTCATCTGGAAACAAAAAGAAATAACGGTTAATTCTGAAATTGGTGATTAATATTATACAAGAAGATACTATTTACTTCCTGTGCACAATTAATTTAATTAATAATATGTTATTCAATAGAAAAGCCTAATGAGGCCTGTGAGTTTTATAGTTGTTCCTCGAAAATTCAATATCATTATGTATATCCAGATTTTACAGGTTGAATTATTTTGTTTGATTTATAATAATTACAATTTTGCCTGTAGATAGCTGAATAATCGGCCGAAACCGGTGGCAAATGATAATAAACCATTTTATTACGGATGTACGACCTTTCACTGAAAATATTTATTTCAATACTTTATTTATTTAATCTCATGCCTTCTACCATTACGTTGTCCAATTTTGTAGTACTCTCTCAATTTTGTTCTGTTTAGGGTTAGTTACTTTATCTCTTCCCATGTTGTCTCTTTTCATTCTGTTTTTTCTATTCTCTTATTGTATTGTTCCATTCTTTCCGTGGTCTTCAGATTTGGGTTTTTCTTGTTGCTCGTGTCTTGTGTATTATCTTCGTGTGGTGTCATTCTCGCTCATTCTGTAAATATGACTAAACCATATAATCTGCCCATCTGTTATTTTTTCGTTTTAGTCTTATCTGGGGGTGCCGTTTGTGTATCACGTTTCATATTTTGTCTTTTCTGGTCTTATATAGAAATTTTTTTGGGAAACCTCATTTTCATGTCGTTTATTCTTACTTTTTGTTTTCCTGTCATGGTCATGGCCATGATCAGCGAAACATAGCTGCTGTATGTTAGTGTTGGTCGTTGAATTATTTTCCCCATATCTGTTTATATGGTGTTTAAAGTTTCTTTCCGTTCTGCGTATATTTTAGCATTGTTCGGCTTTAATAAACTTCACTATTTTGCCTATATTGTTGTCTATTTTCTTGTCTATCTTCTCATTGCGCTGTATTATTTATTCTAGGTATTTATATTATTTTACTTGTTCAAACATGTTCGTAATGTTTGTAATCTGTAAAATCTTCTTTATCAGCAATGTTAGTGCGGAGAAGATGAATTTTTCGAGGTAATAATAGTAGTGTTCTTTTTATGTGTTTCTGACCTTTATTATTGATTTAGGGTAGTACATATTTATATTATTGTACTTGTTCAATCAGTTTTTCCTAAATCTTGATTTCATGAGATCTTTTCTTTGATATTATCATCGTTCCGTCTAGTTTTATCAACGTGTATTCTCATGTTTATGTTCGTCCTTATTAAAGTCTTTTTCGTCCTTTCGTCCTTTTCATCCGGTACATAGTTCCTTGGTTGGTATTTTCATATTGTGTCGAAGGTCTTCTTCCTCTACTTTTGCCGTACATCTGCGCATAGTTCTATTAACTGCGTTATTCTCATTTTCCAGTACCCAATCTTTAGTGACTTCGTCTTCTTTTTTGCTTCATTGATAGATTTGTCTAGTCTATGGAAAATAGTAACTGGCTCAGCCCACATCCTTGCTTAACTGCTTATGTCGTTGTTAATTCAGTTGATTCCTCATTGTTTGTTCTAACTATATTTATGTTCTCTCTATCTTCATCTTTATTAGTTTTATCGTTGCATTCTCCATCCCTCATTTTCCAGTTATTTCCATATATTTTCTCGACGTGCTTTGTAAAAAGCGTTTTCTAGATCCACGAAACAGTCTCTATGTGTCTTTTCTTCCTGAGTGAGTTTTTCACTTATTTGTCTGATTATGAACATCAGGTTCTGGGAAATTCTATTCTACGGAATCCACATTAGTTATTATCTTTGTTTTCTTCAAGTTGGTCCCCTATTCTTCTTTTTACTATTCATGCCATGATCTTGCTAGGTATGCCTGTTATTGTAATTCTTCTGTAGTTGTCGTAATTTCTTTGACCGTCTATCTTGTATATTGGAAGTATGACTCCAATGTACCATTCTCTTGAGGTTCTTCCGTTATTTGTTATTTCGTTTAGTATTATATATAATTGTAGTATCCCTTCTCCTCTCATATATTTAATCATCTCCGGGGTTATTTCGTTTATTCCCTGTGTGAATTCGTTGTCTTCATCTTTTTTATTGCTTCGTTTATTCTTTTTCCTTTACTTCCCCCATTTCTTCTGTGTTTATCTCATCCTGTCTCTCTTCTGCGGCTCCTTGTATGTCGATCCCTCATGTTTCTTTACTTGGCAGATCTTCACAGTGTTGTATCTATCTTTGGACGATTACGTCTTGGCTAGTGATTATATTTCTCCTAAAGTTCTTTTGTTCTTTGCTATTTCGTTTAGTATTATTTTCAATGTTATCCCTTCGTCTCTCATATATTTAATTATTTCGGGAGTTATTTCGTCTATTCCCTGTGCGTTTCCGTTTTCAGCTTTTTTATTGCTTCCTATATTTCTTCTACTATTATCTTCTCCATTTCTTCAGTATTTACCTCATTTTGTCTTTCTTCATCATCGATTACTCGGGCCTCGATCTCTTCTGCTTCTCTATGTGTCACCACTTGAAAGTATTGTCTACATCTTTGCATCTTTGCTTTGCTATGATTATTTCCTGTCTTTTATATTTACCATGTTGTGTTAAATTTTTTTGTTTGAGTAATTTTAACGTTTTTGGTTATCTTTGAAGTGATCGTTCATCATACTGCTGAATTTTATCAATGATTCATATTTTGCTTCTTCATTTCTTGTATTACTCCATTTCTTTGCATACTTTGTAATCCTCTATTTGATTTCTGTTTAAGTCCTTTTTCCCCTTTTCTCTTTTTTGTCGTTGATATTTCTTCTGATGTCTTCCGTCCATCATTCTGCTTCCGTTTTTGTTTTCTATTGTTGTTATTCCAAAAGCTTCTTTTGCTGCTTCTATTGTGCTGTTGTGAATATTTTTCATTTTCCTGCTATGTCTGTTTTATCTGTTTTTGCTATGAGTTTCTTTTTTTAGTATTTTTTTGTATTTTTTGATAATTCTCTTGAATTTGAGTTTCTTTTAGTTTGTATGTTCTTATTTTTTCTTTCATCTTGTTTCCTTTTTGGCTGTTTTTTTCTATTTTTCACTTCATATCCATTTTTATTAGGTAATGGGCGCTTTCTAGCTCTGTTTAGGGTGTTATTTGACGTTTTTAATCTTTTGCCAGTTGTTATTGTTATTGTTTACTAGAAATACCAGCTATATAGGTATTAGTTGTATTATGAGACCTACAATAAGATGCTATGTGAGAAAAGCATTAGCATTAAAATTAATTTTAACAAGCAATTTCTCGTACGTTAAGTGATGTCTTCTTCTGCAAGTGCCTATCCGTTCCGGATGTTGGCTATCATCTTGGCTATCTTAACTTTGTTCACAGCTGCCCGGAAGAGGCCTGTGGTTGTCGTGGCCTGAAGAGGCCTGTGGAGGCCTGTGGAGAACCAACTTCTCAAGTTTTTAAGCCACGAGATTTGTCTTCTCCCTATGTTTCTTTTTCCTTCAACTTTGCCTTGTAGTATGCACTGAAGGAGTCCGTATCTACTAGAGTTGCGCATGATGTGTCCCAGGTATTGTAGTTTCCTGGTTTTAATCGTGGTCAGGATTTCTGTCGTTTTGTCCATTCTTCTTAGTATTTCGGCATTGGTAATACGGTCTTTCCATGATAAGTGATGTAGTTTTTTTAAATTATCTACATATACTACAACTACATATCTACATATACTAATGCACAACTATTGTTTGAATAATATTTGTATTAAAAATTATAGACCCAAAAATAGATACAAAATAAATTTCAATTTGATTTCATCCGCGTACCAGAAGTAGCATGGAATTATGTTTTATTTACAGTAACTGCAAGTTCAAATTTCATGTATCTATCAAATTTATAAAAAAACATTACTATATTATTGAAATTATTGATAAAAACTTATTCTCGATTTATTTTCGTAACCTCTCCAAATCCAGAATTTATTCTAAATATTTTGATTTCATAATGTTATATAATTACTGGGCAATACTTAATGTACACAAAAAAAGTTTACACATACATACAGTAATTTATACACTGTGTATCAGCCAAATGGAATAAATTCGATAATAAATAAATGGGGGCGTGTTCGAAAAAACGCTCGGACACGTCGATTGTTATTTTTAGTTGCGCATTTTTTTCAACAAAAACTTTTTATACAGGGTGTGTCATGTAACTGTGACCAATACCAACTTTCTTATTTTAAATGCAACACCTGGTATATTATTCAATTTTTGGATTCTTCAGAAAATTCTAGACATATTTCATGTACATGTACAGGTATAGGACATTATACCTATCTTCAACTGTTTCGGAAATATTAAGTGTTTTCAGATTTATTGCAAAAATTAACATTAAAAAAAGAAAATTATTTGATTACAGAAATTCGTTACAACACACTCAAAAACTAATAAGTAATACTGTTTATTTCTTGATAATGTAAAAAAACAAAAAAAAACAATAAATTTCAATGGAGGAGATGTTCAAAATGCTCCCCGTGAACGTCTTGGCAACATCCTAATCTTAAATAGAAATTTCTTCTAACGTTACTCAACATCTCAGGCGTGACCGATCTAATCGCAAGCATTATTCGTCTTCTTAAGTCAGCTAAGTCACACTTAATAACAATAATAATAATAATAAGTAACACTTAATATTTCCGAAACAGTTGAAGATAGGTATAGGACATTGTACATGAAATATGTCTAGAATTTTCTGAAGAATCCAAAAAATGAATAATATACCAGGTGTTGCATTTAAAATAAGAAAGTTGGTATTGGCCACGGTCACATGACACACTCTGTATAAAAAGTTTTTGTTGAAAAAAATGCGCAACTAAAAATAACAATCGACGTATCCGAGCGTTTTTTCGAACACGCCCCCATTTATTTATTATTGAATTTATTCCATTTGGCTGATACACCCTGTATAGACATATACTTATACAAATATCTATTTAAGCATAAACAGCCCTGACATGGCAAGCCGTCATTGTATATATTTTATGAAGGATGTTTCCAGAAACAAGGAACTGTTTTCTTTGATAACCAACCTAAAGCTCGCTTGAAGATGGTAACTGAGATTTTTGCCACTATAACCACCCAAATAATCATAAATAAATGGGCAATGACTCAGAAACATGTACTTTTTAATCAAGTGTAAGAGCAACCTGTTGAGTTTTAGTAGTTTATTAATAATTTTATTTATAACGTATTTCTTATATTACACGACACTTTTGTAATAACTAACTACTTTAGTGCGTAGATAGTTTAAGGTTTATATTTGTGCATTCATATTTCATACAGTCAGTTGCCAAAGCAAAACAGAGTATTATATGACATTTAGTCTAGATAAGCATGAATGGATATTTAATATGCAAGAGGTATGCATAGACCATAGCAAACGGTCGCACAATTTTGTTATCGGTCAGCCTAGTATAATATTATTAAGTACCTAACTGCAGAAGTGCATTGATAACTGCATTAATGATTATTGTAGGTTTAGGTGCTAATCAAATATTGATATGTGATATCTGTGGCAGAGCCAGCGTAGGAATAATATTATCATTAATAATAAAGAAAATAACGATATAAAGTTGCAATACATACACATAATCACAATATTGAAATACACTAATGAACACAGATAAATATTTTTCATAAATAGTACCATAATAAAGGGATTGGAATTCCCATAGAAATCAAACTAGTCGAGGATGAAACATGGACACTGATAGTAACATACGGACCGAACGAAGACGCAAAGAAAGAAGAGAAAGGCACATTCTTTGAAAACATACAAAACGAAGTAGACGAAGGAACAGAACACATAATGATAATGGGAGACCTAAACGGAAGAATACGATGTCAAAATTGCGGAATAGAAGAGATAATCGGAAAAGATGGAGAAGAAATTAAAACAACAATGAGAAAGAATAATTCAATTATGCATTGAAAACAACCTTGTGGTAACAAAAACAAAATTCAAACACAAAAACATACACAAGTACACAAGGGAACAGCCAAACAAAAACGGAAGACCGATAATAGACTACCACCTAATTAATAAAAAAAGCTGGAACAAAATTACGAATGTGAGAGTTTCAAAGCAAGCTGAAATAATAAGTTACCACCACCTACTAAAAATGAACATGTGTACAAGAAGAAGAAGAAAATACAAAACAACAGACAAGAGGAGGATAAAAATTAAAGAAAACTAAGCCTGCAGATTAAAAGAAAAACAAACACAAGAGAAATAGAAAGAGATGTTACAAAATAAATTCAGAGAGAGTGAAATAAAGTTAAACATAGAAGGAAAATGGGAAACATTCAAAAGAAATATACTAGAATCGGCAAAGGAGACCTGCGGAAGAACAAAAATTGCAAACAGGAAAATGAAAAAGACAAACTGCTGGACAGAGGAAGTCAAAATGGACATAAAATAGAAAAAAGAGAAATAGAAAAGATACCTACAAACAAACAACAAAAATAGAAAATTGTGAAAAATACAAAGAAAAGAGAAACAAAACAAATTCGATAATAAAAGAAGCAAAACAAAAATCATGGACGAAATTTGGCGATAGAATGAATGGGATTTTTGGGCAGAACCAAAAACTATTCTACGGAACACTAAAGCAACTAAAACAAAAAAATAACACAACACAACGAACATAAATGATAAAAATGGAACAATTATCACGAATGAAGACAAGATAATGGAAAGATGGAGACAACATTTCAAAGAACTAACCGAACAGGATGAAGAAGATAACGTAACACAACAATGGGAGGAAAAGTTGGAAGAAATGCAGGAGAAAAAAATGAGCAAATTAATAAGAAGAAGTACAAGAAGCAATTAAAATAACCCAAAAAACTGGAAAGCACCATGAACTACCTTATTAATTAACTTGAGGCAAATCTAGAGGTTTCGATAATAAGGTTACACAAAATTAAAAATAAATAAATTTCCTTTCCTAAATAATCATTTTCCAGCTTTAATCAATAAAATCATCAACTATTTCACATTCTCTTAATTTCTGGATCCTAACCTAAATGTAAAGCGAGAGGACAGGTCCGTATTTGGGACAACATATTTTTATCAATTACTAACTTTCAAACACCCTGTATGTGTAAAAAAATGATTATAAAATATGTTCATAACATCCTTCTACATTAATAAAAGTATTTTTAAATTCAAATTTTCAAAGACCTTTTAAGTTGAGATAATTTTTAAATGAATTTTCATAATAATCTATATAATCCTATTTCATGAAAAAATATATGATAGCTTCATAAGAACCACAAATGTAATGGAAGTATCTAATGACATCGAAATCCACATTATTTTAAATGAAGTGGTAATAAAACAATAAAAATATCGGATACGAAAATTTTCATGATTACAAGACTTTCCTTTTACTGCGCAAATAAAATTTGAAACAAAGTTTATAGCAATTTTTAAAATACCTAATATAAAAATTTGATTCAAGTTTCCATGAACAATTTCATGAAAAAATTATGATAGCTTCATAAGAACCACAAATGTAATTGAAGTTAGTACCTAATCACATTGAAATCCACATTATTTTAAATGAAGTGGTAATATAACAATATAAATCTCGAATACGAAAATTTTCATGACTACAAGACTTTCCTTTTACTGCTTAAATAAAATTTGAAACAAAATTTATAGCAATTTTTAAAATACCTAATATAAAAATTTGATGCACGTTCTATACAAGCTTTTAATATAATAATAGTGTTTTGAAATGTCATTATTTTAAATGAAGTAGTAATAAAACAATAAAAATCTTGGATCCGAAAATTTTCATGATTACAACACTTCCCTTTTACTGCGCAAATAAAATTTGAAACAAAGTTGATAGCAATTTTTAAAATAACTAATATAAAAAATTGATGCAAGTTTCTACAAGCTTCCAATATAATAATAGTGTTTTGAAATGTCATTGAATTGCTTATAAAACTTTATTTTCAGTTATTGATACATTTCATACATAATGAAAATTTCATTCTTTGTATCATTAACTGAAAATAAAGTTTTACAAGCAATTCAAAGACATTTCAAAACTTCCATTAGCTTCTTATTACATAAGAAGCTTGTACGAAACTTTGAAAAGGAAGATTTATTGGAGAGATTCTTTTTCGTATGGAAGGTAATCTTTCTCAAATAATAAATAATTAGAAAAAAATACTAGATATAGAAATTAAAGATCCGAAATCCATTTAAATATCTTTCACAGATCTTTGCAAGAATAAATAATACAATTTCTTGAAAAATCATAAAAATGTAATAACGATTCCAATGCAAGTACATGTTTCAAATTAACAGTATTAATAATTATATTAGGAATAAGAATATGTATTAGCACAGAAATTAATATAAATTTCATAGATATTTCTAAAAATTTAGTTGAAATTCGTGTAAATTTATTTGACTGCCACAAAAAGAATGGTTAAAATTGGAAAAAAAATTACAACAGTTCATGAAAACACTATTAAAATGAATTTTTCTACTAGATTTAGGAAAACTTTAACATTTGAATACTAATTTAAGTTAGGAATAGTGCGGAAATGATATTTCAACATTAAAAGTTATAAGTCAATTTATTGAAATTGTACCTGTTATTTTTTATCATTATTATCTATAAATCCCAACAGAAACATGTTCACAATTCGTGAATAAAATTACAAATTCTATGTAGAAGTAGGGTTATTATTTACGTTAACCTCTTCATTATTGAAAGCAGAACAATCTTGACTAATGACAATTTAGGTCATTTAGGATACAGTGTTAGAGGTGGTTCAATTCAGAATTCAATTCAGTTCAATCTCAGAAATCTTAGAAATCAATTCAATTTCAGATTTTTGTTTTCGTTATTTATATTAATTTAAAACTCATGTCAACAAAATTCATCTTTCGGAATATTTTAAATGAATTTTTGCGAAAACATGGTTTAATGAAAGATATCATTAAAATTTAATAAAAACTCTAAATGTAAATTGAAAACATTGAACATTAAAGATTGAAAACTAACAAATGAAAAACACATTGAAAGGTTTCAAATCCATGGAAGTTTAACTGATAGTAGAAGTATTTAGAGTCAGAAGTTTATTTTTGTCAAAACCGTGGCATATGAAATAATTTTTTACTTATTAAGTACATTTAATACTGCTTGAAAATACAAAAAAAGCGGAATGTACCAAAATCTCTAGTTCTCGAATTTTATTCTGATATATCAAATACCATATATTCTGATATCATATTCTGATAAAAACGTATTGCACAAATAGCTATTAAATGTATTTAGGTCATTTGAGATAAAGTGTAAGAGGTGGTTTAATTCAGAATTCAATTCAATTCAATCTCAAAAATCTTAGAAATCAATTCAATTTCAGATTTTTTTTTTCGTTATTTGTATTAATTTAAAACTCATGTTAAAAAAATTCAACTTTCGGAATATTTTAAGTCCATTTTGTGAAAACATGGTTTAATTTCATGAAAGATATCATTAAAATTTAATAAAAACTCCAGGTCCACCTCTAACTCGATCAATTAACAGAATAGTTTCTTTTCCAGAAAGTAAGTGAAATTTATAGTAAAATATACTCTAAATACTTATTTTTTGTCTATATTGCATTTTGATATAAGGTCTATTTTAAATATAGAACCAAAGCGCTCTTGCGTAAATAACTCAAAAAACTAAAAAGTATCCGGGCGATTTTTGTTATATATATAATCGATCTTTATTGGGCTATCGACCCCATATGGGGTCTTTCCGCCTTTTTTGTTATTTATATTTATATTTATTTTGTTATTTTTGTTATATTTTTGTTATTTATTCTGAATTTTCTGATGGACTTTAGACTTCAAAATTATGACGTTGACAATTTATGACTTATTACTCACTATAATTTATTTCTCAATTATTTTCAGGATTACAAGAGATTTTTCAATAATTTAGAGATAATTAGAATTAGAAAAATGCAAATTTATTGGCACGATTGACACGAGTACTACATTTATTTTTCATTTTTCAAATTTCTAAGTAGTATAATTTCAAGAGATTTTTCAATATTTTTCATAATTTCTCAATATTTTTCATTTCTAGAGATTCATTAATCATTTCGATAATTTTTCAATATTGTACGAGATTTCTGCAGATTTCTCAATAATAATTTTCGAGACTTTTAGTGTATCTTCATTAATTCCCACAATTTCTTAATAATTTTCGAGATTTATACAAATTTCTCATTAATTCTTAAGATTTTGTGAGATATTTCAATAATTACGAGGTCTTTAAAAACCGAAAATTCAAACCTATTCAAAAAATTCACATAATTATTGCTAAATTTTCATTTCAACATTTTTTTTTATAAACATATATTATTTTAGAAGAATTTATGTATTTCTAAATCACGATTCCGGCGATTTTACAATCATATCCACGATTTCTCAATATTTTTCTACATATGTAATAATAATAATTATGATTTCTGGAGATATTTAATTAATTTCATGATCAAAAAATGAATAATGGTTAACATTTTTCAAAAATTCCATGATTTCTCAATAATTTTGTAGATTTCCACAGACATCCTAATAAAAATCAGTAATTGTAGAGACGTTTTCCCAATTATTTTCCAGATTTCTATAGATATCTAAGTAATTATTAATACATTGAGAGATTACTCAATAATTTTTAGACCGTCAACATCAGAAATAATTCGCATGATTATATGCTAATTATTCATTTTCTAAATTTGTCGATAGTTTACAAAATGTCCAGATTTCTCTGGATTTTTATATTTATAGGGAGAAATTACATTAATTAATAGATTGATAAGTTGAATATATTTATGTATATCAATATTACCTTCAATTTATTTAACTATGTATTGTAAAATTTCGACAGATTTTTCAATCATTTCCCAAATGTAAAGAAATTACATACACATTGAAAACATTGAACATTGAAGATTGAAAACCAACAAACAAAAAACACATTGAAATGTTTCAAATCCATGAAAGTTTAACTGATAGCAGAAGTATAGCGAGTCAAAAGTTTATTGTTGTCAAGACCGTGGCATATGAAACTTTTTTGTTTTACTTATTAAGTACATTTAATACTGCTTGAAAATACAAAAAAAAACGGATTGTACTAAAATCTCTTGTTCTCGAATTTTATTCTGAAACTCTAGAAGCATTATTTTAACATTCACATTTCATAAATATTTTAATTCATTTTTTTAAAACACATTTGGCAGTTTTGGTAGTAATGAATGATATTTTTTGACAAATTTGACAAAATTTTCACGATTATTAAGCAAAATTTGAATAATTAGAAAATGTATTAAGAAGAGGCAACACGAAAAGGAAACACATGGGGAGAAATAAATGAATTAACAAAGGTAGAAGAAAGTGGAGGGAATAGAATAAATATTAGTAATGTAGGCCTTACACCGAAATGTAGATAGGTAAAGGAATACATAAATAAATAAATAAAAGAAAGGATAAGAAAGGCTTATAGGGATGCATAGTTTATAATATTCGGTTAGGTATTTCTCCTGCAGATAACGTATCATCAATTTTAACTGTCGATTTGAAGGATGTTCCATGTTATAATAATTATGTAGGAATATTATTGTTGAAGTATGTTTATAATCAATAAAGAACTAATTAAACATAATGGAATCAAAAGGTCAGCGAAAATAAAATAAAAACCAACAGTGATATTATTACTTGATTGCCCATTCTTGGTTTATACGTAAACGCTAAAACGTAATTGCAGGCTCGCAAATGGGCTGTAATTGTGTAGACTTGACTCAGACTTGGCTATCGAATTAATTGTTAACCTATCACTGTCAACTTAACATATAGACTACGAAGACCGCTTAATAGTAATAGTGAAATTCTTCCATTAGCGTGTGAACGAGCTTATCTAGCGATCATTCGCCGGTGTAATTAACATTTGAGCAGTATGAGGTGGGAGGAGATGCACGTTTGGTGATAAGGTGAGCGTCGGCGTCGGTTGATGGGCGCATGCACAAGAGTTTTCTCCCACGAAAAACGCGACGCTGCGCTCGGCAGTCCAGTTTTCCTGTCGATTCCACTGCGGATGGGAGCGTTCCCACAGGATCACCAGGAGCGCGTCGCGACGCCCACGAGAAGCACGCTTCTCGCAAAGAGTTTGGAAGTTATATAAAAAAATTACCTGACACGACCCTGTGGACTTTTTGATTAATATGTAGAGTTTTCAGTGGTTTGCGAAAATGTACGCTAAACTTTTGCCAGTGTAAGTTTCATTACGTTTTCTTTACTTGTTGTTCGTTTAATGTGAAACTCGACATACTTATAGGAATATGCGTGCAAAAATTATGCAGTATTTATAAGTTTATATTTAACCAAATAAATCTAGTTACAAATAATAATTTAATTACAATATAACGAAATGATAAATAAATATTTTTATTTATTAAAATGAATTACTATTAAAATTAAATGTGGCTACCACTTTATGCAAAGAACACTTGTTTGAAAAAGTTCTTTGCATATTATGTACTTCTATATTATAAAAAAAAAAAATATTTTTTTACTAAAACATAATTTTATATACAAATTTATTGTGGCAAAGTTTCACTTCTATAATGTTTAAAAAGAAGTGATAGATTTATTATTTAAATCCAGTTATTCGTTAAATACAAATATATTGTGGCAAGCATAAACGCTATCATAATTAAAGGTAGTGGAATTACAATCGTAATAATTAAATTATTTAAACAAAACTAAAGTTTTATGAAAAACCTGAAGCAGGAATTAAACCAAGTGAATTAAAAAAGAAACAAATAAAATATCACAACTATATAAATCTAAAACTTCCTTGGTTTACGGAAATTTGTTTCCAGCAATAATTATCCACTTTTTTTTATAAATATTTTCTTTACAGAATAAATATATTTTATAATATTTTTGATAATCACCCAAAATGATATAAAAATATGAATATGAAAATTAAAAGACGTAAAGACCGCACGTTGATGGCCATTAAATTATTATTATGGCCATTATTGTTACCAATATTACTGAAAATTACAATAAAATAATGCTAACTTTAAGGTTAGATCTGTCAAATGTCATAAGTTGCAGCTAAGGAAAACAATAATAAAAAATTGTTGCTCATAGAAAGAGTTGCTAATAGAAAATGTTCTGACAGGTGTTTTACCATCATCGCTGTAAGTCTGCCTGATAAAATTTATCTATGGTGGAAAAAACACTATTCAACCATAAACACAACTTGTCACACTTTTCGTTCATTATTAGGTACAGTCATGCTCACATAAATCCAGTACAATAAATTAGGTTACAATAGAAATTTTACTTAGCAAAAGTTATCAAATATCAAATTGTTTGTACTAAATTTATAATTCTATTTTATATGTTTGCTTTTACTGGACGAATGAATTATGATGAAAAGCCACATAAATGATAAATTGTGAAATTATGGTACTAGATAAACCTACTGATGATGATAGTCTGATAAAAAAAATGGTTTTGGTCCAAAACTAGAGAAAAATAATATGTATAATAAATTGTGCATTTATGGTAGAAGGTAAACATCATTGATAGAATAGTCTGATAAAATGAATAAATTTAGATACAAAACCACATAATTTTTTTAATAAATTATGCAATTATGGTAGATGATAAACCTGATGATAGTCTGATAAAAATTGTAACATATGCAAATTGTTTGCAATTTAACCTTAATTATAATAAAAATGTTTGTATAATCCATTTAAAACTTATAACAAGTACATATTAATTCAAATGTATAGTTAAATTGTGATACAAATATTTGATGAAGAATGAAAATTCATTTAGGTGGCAAAAAAATATTTGCCTAAATTAAAAAGCATTAGTCATAACAATTTAAAAAATAATAATAATATCTTTATTGGTGTCATTAATAATAAGTATTACACAGGTCACACATATTTCGAATTGAATACAAATTTAAAATCTGTACATAAAAGAAAAAATATATAAAATACTAAAATACGAGGCTTAGATAGTAATTGATAATACTTAACGACACATTGATATAATATATTATAAACAGTTTCTCATAAAAACTAAAATTTACAAAGTGGTGCAGTTCATAAAGTATTCATCAAATGAATATTAAAAAAAATACGTGGTTTAGCAGTGGTTTGCGGCATTTTACAAAGGGTTGCGAAGGTTACTAGGATTAAACCTCCGTTAAACCGCGGCTTAAATTTTTATGAACTACACTGTAATATTTTAGCATGATTGAAAAAAATGAAATAAAAAAAAAAAAATTAAGCACATATTTGTTTTTCGCCAGCGTTTCTTTATGTAGGTATATATTTTTAGCTCGTTATTTTATTACTAATTATTTATTAACTAAACTGTGAAACGTGCATCCTTGAGTTATAAAATATATCACTCATGCCGTTGAACTTGAGTGAAATATTGTGTAAACTGTTTCATTCAGTACGTCTAGCAATTATATCTATTTTTTAACGTAAGTTTGAAGTAGCCAGTCAGTTGGTGGTACGAGAGTTTTTATTTTTAGCTACTTACTACTAACGTAATTTATTTTGATATTGATTTACGATGATTATAGTCAGAACTAGTTAAACTTGTCTAACTTGTCAATATCAAAATATTTTAATTTACTCCACTTGCAGCACGAAGAAGGTAAGGTAATTATGCAATGTTCCAAAATATTTAATCCCATAGATTAACTAATAACTTCTCTCTTTCCCATCTGACTGTAAATGTGGTTTCACATTTAAAAGTACCTATATTAACGTACAGCATATGCCCATTAATTTTATAAAATGTACATAGTCATTTTGTGTTGTTTTGTATTCAAATATTCCAGAATGGAATATTTCCAGAATAAAAAATGTTTTTATTTTACCCGTACATACACAAATATTCCATTCGCAAATCATTTGAACATATGAAACAATTCGCATTATTCAAACATAAATGTTTCTTTACAATGTTTATTAATTATTAATTATTCCTATTATTGTTATAAATAATAGGAATAATGTTATAATAATGTCATAATGTTTATTAATTATTAAGAATTCCTATTATTGTTATAAATAATAGGAATCATGTTATAATAATGATTTAATGTTTATTAATTATTAATTATTCCTATTATTGTCATAAATAATAGGAATAATGTTATAATAATGTTATTATGTTTATTAATTATTAATTATTCCTATTTTTGTTATAAATAATAGAAAACATGTTATAATACAACAATTCTTTCGCAACGCAAGTAACATAATATCAACAGGAGCTGTAAATCACATTTTTCATATATATATATATACAGAGTGTATCCTAAATAACGCCTCTATCCATAATTGCTTTATTTAATGACCGATTTCAATAAATAAAAATAAAACATTAATTGGCTTCACTTGTTCTACAAAGAGGCCCTAATATTGTTTTTTTTTGCAAAATCAACTCAATCGCTTTAATATCAGCGATAGTCAACTTTTTTGTTTCAAATGGTTACGTATATTATTAATTTTTTAGAGTTTCTTTTTCTGAATGCAGCGATGTCCAACAAGTTGGGTTTAATGGAATAGTTATTGCAGAAAAATGATCTACAAAGAGGCCTTAATTTTATTTTTTCTGGAATGAATTTCGAATCAAACCCAACTTGTTGGACATTGTTGGATTCAGAAAAATAATCTCTACCAGGAAAAAAAAAGATAATATTAACCATTTTAGACTAAAAAGTTGACTATCGCTGAAATTAAAGTTGATTTTGCAAAAAAAAGAATAGGGCCTCTTTGTAGAACATGTGGAGCCATTTGATTTTTGTTTTGTGGTATTGACAGCGACCAATAAATAAAGGAGACGTTATTTAAGATACACCCTGTGTATCTATACCCTGTGTATTTCTTTATATTACATTATTCCATTTTACTAGGAAGAGGGAGAGATAGCTATTAGACAGACTATTAGAGAGACATATACACAAAGAGAGAGAGGCTATCAGGCAATTTACCAATGCATTACAGAAACAATTTTATGAGAAATTCCTGTATTTGTAGATACGTTAAGTGAAGCTAAGATTGATTCAACTCTTTGATATTTATATTATCTAATTGTGTTTCTATAATTGTCACTAACGTAATCCATTATTGTACAAAATGTGCAAATCGGGTTACCTACAAACACACTTTAACCATAGATCCATGACTTATTATGAATACATTGTTTTGTCGTGTTTCGCAAATATTATTCTCAAATCAAAGCGAAGTTACATATACAGGGTGTCCCAAATTGAATTGGCTACCATGGGTATCTATCTTATGAGCAGGGTTGGTGTGATTTTAATCAACTGATTTTTTGGAATAAATCATTGATTTAAATGAAAATTAGTCATTGATTTTGCACCATTTGTGCATTCCAATAGGTGAACAATGAAAAATTTAATGTAACTTTACGTAGAGTTAGTATACTTTAATGTTGATAAAAGTAAATAAGTTAATTATTTATCTTTTCTTCCTATTTGTATCACATGGTGCAGATGCACCGTTTTTTAAAATTATTAATTCCTGTTGAAATTTTAGTATTTATTAAAAAAAACCACATGATTTAAATCGTGGTATAAATCAATTGATGCAACATATCACAACTGACAAAAACTGATCAGAAATATAAAAAAATGAAATAAACCAAATAAATCATGTTTTGTTTTTTTTAAGAATTCATTGTTTTTTTTAAATTATGATTTATTCCAACCTTGTAAATAGATGGGCGGGTCAATGGGCAATGTTGTGTAGTTTTGAGCATTGAAACATATGCAGTTGAGAAAGTTTCAAAAATCCGTTTAGATATTATTCTATAATAACAGAAAATCGCAATATTATTTGTAGTCAAATATTATGCAAATTAAAAAAGTTATGAAGAAATATTTCAGGCAAAAGTTACTTGAGTTGATTAAAGACACTTAAAAATGATGTCAAAAGAAAATTCAATATGGCGGTAGTCTACTCAATTTGGGATACCCTGAATTCTTTTATAATACTATAATCTATAATCAAAATTATAAATATATTTTTAATATTTGCTTATTTATTATTATATTAATTAGATCTAACCTGAAAATGATGTTATAAAATTCACTATTTCAAAAACTATGTACACGTAATTTTTCAGGTGGTTGTTTATATTCACATTGATGAAAATAAAAGTTTTAGTTGTTATACAAACATCTATTATAAGAAGGAGAAATATGTTCACATATTATAAACAATCTCAGCTTAACTATTAGTAAAAATGCAAGAATATTCCATATTTTGAGTAAAATTTCTTCTAAAATAATAGAAAAAAAAACAGAGAAACAACTTTCTATGTTCTTACCATAAAATGGCACCACATTTTGTGGTAAACACATAGCAAGTTGTTTCTCGGTTTTTAATATGGACTGTCACGTAGTAAATAACTGATAAAATAATAGAAATTTCATCAGACACAAAATTATATAAACGTAATAAAATAATATTAGAACAATTTTCGAAATTAAGGGAAATTTCATTTAGGGAGTCTTGTATAGATATTTTGTTCTTAAAATAATAGAAAGCTTAACATAGCTTTTCAATTTTATTTATTATTATTTATTTTAAATTTCTTTGTCGGATATCTCTATTTGTCATTATTTACAGTAAGCGGAAAAAGTAAGAAATTAATTCATTACATTCCACATGGAAAATATTTGAAAAAAAATCCTTAAACAGGTCGATTTATAATGTTGAAAACACCCTTCTTAGCATATTTCAAAAATTTGACCCCCACTTATTTTGTAGCTGTGACGTCATCGTATTTTTTTAAAATAGGCAGTAATCTTACTATTTTAAATTTACTTCATTTTTAATCTAAAAGTTCTCTATCTCTATCTTTCACTAAAAATTTAAGTCAATGTAGACATTTGGAAAGCATTCCTTAACATCCCAGTAAATCACAAATAATATTAAATATCGCTGAATTGATAGTATTCATAAAATAAAATTCTACATACTAAAGAAAATCGAATAGAATTATTTTCATAAAATCGAGAGATAGTTTATAGTAGTAGGTAATATATTATATTCCAAAAAATATTTACCTTTTGTATTCTACAAAAGGCTCTACTAAAATTTCTTAAAATGATCACTGAAAAAAAACCCGGAGAATTCTTCAGAAAAGCGAACCTTTGGTGAATATAATAGTCAATCATATTGAACCTGTTAGTTATTTTTTGTAATTATTATAGAATTTTCATATACATTCCAAATCCTTTAAATAAGGAATCAAAATGATATGCATTTTTAGAATTATAAGTTTTATAACAACATTTAGAATTTACAACTAAAAGTGGATGTTGATTCTCATAATGTTTCAGTTCTACAGCAATACATTTGAACATATGCCAATCTGTAATACGTATTTTAATATAAATCAAAGATTATCGTACACTGCATTTTTGCAGTCAGAAATAAATTTACAAGAAGATCTGAATTCACAGAGAAGTTTAATATTTATGATAACAAGATTTTTGACTCGATATTTGATATTGATATTTTTTATGTTAACATTTTTCTTGAAAAAGAAATAATAAATATTATTAAAATTATCTTTAGTTCATTGCCCAGCAGTTTTTCATTTACACATTTCTAGAAACTTAGAGATTTCAACACTCTTCACGGAAATCAAACCTGTACGAAAATAGTTATTTATATAACAAGGGAGCAAAGTGCATTATTTTCTACCGCGGATATAACATTATCTTTAGTTCATTGCCCAGCAGTATTTTATTTACAAATTTCTAGAAACTGAAAGTTTTCAACACCCTTCACAGAAATAAAACCTGTACGAAAATTGTTATATGTATTACAAGGGAGCAAAGTGCATCATTTCCTCCCGCATATAGTTTGATGCCCAACACGAAGCGGAGGGCATCAAAATCTGAGGGAGAAATATTCGTTTTTTATTAGTCCGCTGCGATAAAAAATAATCACACGAACTTTATTAAAATGGAAAAGTTCTGATGGACATCCTTGCCTACTCGCCATTAAAAGGCAGTTCATTTGTTTAAATACACCCTATATGTACTATACTCGCTTCAAACAGGACAGCCTCATAACATTTTGTGCAGTATATTGCATGTAAATTTCTAACGTTGTATTAGCCGATGTTTTAATATCGCAGCTGTGTATTACTTCGCCTGGAATGGAATGCAAAAACAGCGAAGCTTAAAATATCTAATATGCTCAAGACGGTAAATACTAAATTTTCCGGGGTTTATATTATGTTTTAAACTAATTCGTAAGTGGCAGTATGTAATTCATGTTTAATAATATTTTCCAGTTAATAAAATATAATAGGTAATCATTACGTAATTAAAAATGTTAATTGTAGTATAAACTAGATTATCTTAAGTGTGGGTCAAGTATGCAAAAACAGCACAGCTTAAAAAATCTTATGTACTAAGACGGTAAATACTAAATGTTCCAGGGTTAATATTATATGTTATACTAATTCGTAAGTGGCAGTATATAATTATTTAAAATATCTAATATGCTCAAGACGGTAAATATTAAATATTTCGAGGTTTATATTATGTTTTAAACTAATTCGTAAGTGGCAGTATGTAATTCATGTTTAATAATATTTTCTAGTTATAAAATATAATAGTTAATGACGACGTAATTAAAAATGTTAATTGTAGTATAAACTAGATTATCTTAAGTGTGGGTCAAGTATGCAAAAACAGCGAAGCTTAAAAAATCTTATATACTTAAGACTGTAAATACTAAATTTTTCAAGGTTTATATTATATTTTAAACTAATTCGTAAGTGGCAGTATATAATTATTTGTTAGTAAAATTTCTTCTAAAATAATAGAAAAAAAAAGATAAACTTTTTTCTCTTGCTAAGTTTTTACCACAAAATGGTACCACATTTTGTCTCGCTTCGCAATGTTTGTGCACGAAGACGATAAAAATTATAATTGATGTGTCTGAAGTGCAAAGTGCATCCTTCATTATATTACAAACATTAATATAATAAAGTTAGAAATTTTTGAAGTCTTCGCAAAATGTTTTGAAAATTATTTCGAAAGTCTGCAAAAACCAGACTTTCAGATTTTATTAATTTATTTATTTCAGACTTATATAGATAGAAAACAGTGTAAACGAAATTGTTAAATTCTGATTTATTTTAGAAATAGCATGCCAATTTATTATGTAATATTACAATCATAATTCAATAATATAAATGTATATAAATACATGTGTCTGAAATGCAAAGTGCAATCTTCATTATATTACATGCATTAATATAATGTGTCTGAAGTGCAAAGTGCAACCTTCATTATATTACATACATTAATATAATAAAGTTCGAAATTTTAGAAGTCTTTGCAAAAGGTTTTGAAAATAATTTCGAAAGTCTGTAAAAACCAGACTTTCAGACTTTATAAATTTATTTATTTCAGACATTATAAATGGAAAACAGTGTAAACAAAATTGTTAAATTCTTATTAAGTTTTAAATTAATTTTAATATTTTTACAATTATTTTATTTAAGTTGTAACATGTCAATACATTATGTAATATTGTGTGTACAGAACTATGTCAAACTAACGCCATGTTGAGAGTTATATATATAATATATTTAAATATATTGCACCGTGTATAAGTTTAGTAAATTTAATTTCATGTATAACACTGTTATTTGTATACTGCAAAAAGTTATGTTCGTAAAAAAAGTTGAATACGTCTTTAGTATTTAGTATTTAAGTATTAAAGATATTAGTATTTGATGACCTCCCAAAATACAGTTGGCTCAGATGTTTATATAACCCTTATAAATTTGAACGGTTTGTAAAACTTCTCCCCCATCGCTCATTGTTTGGAAACATTTCCAAGTGATAAAGTATGTTTAATTAAGTTTGAAAGTTTTAAACCTCAAATTGGCGATACGCTGATTACTTTATTGTACTCTTCGTCTTTGATTAAAACAAAATCAAATATAAAATAATAGTCAGTCATTTATCAATAATAAAATCAGATATAAATAATGATATAAAATGTATATAACATTAAATAACGGTGATATTAAAGTGCTATAAAAATGAAATAACTATAACTTAACAATTACAATTAATAATAATGAGTTATCTTCAAGTTGTTCATAATGTGGTAAAGATTATCTACATGAAATAAACTTCAAGTTGTAACGGTACAATACCGGGGTATCATTATAAATCGTAAATAATTTATAAACGTAGAGTGGCTCGTAATCTAAGTGGCGGTACTTCACCTGTGTTTGATTCATGGAATCGTTATAGTGACAAGATCGATGGTTCGTTGTTCAAGTATTGTGTCTGTTACGGGGAAAATATCAAATTATACGCATACACAAATATCATCATACAGTAATTTATTCATTCAGTAATTCATATGGTTTTACATTTTAATTTAGCAAGTAAGTTTTGGATCATTTGGTTATGGTAAATAATACGCTTTACATTTATGTGGTGACTAAGGGTTTATTTAATAAGTAATAACACACAAATAATGAAGAATGACGATTTATTCTCAATTAAAGTTTTGAAATGAGTAATGATTTTTACGTGGTTTCTGATTATTTCATTTGGTTATGGTAAAATAATATGCTTTACATTTATGTGGTGACTAAGGGTTTATTTAATATGTAATAACACACAAATAATGAAGAATGACGATTTATTTTAAATTAAAGTTTTGAAATGAATTTATCGATTTCTACGTGGTTTCTGATTATATTTCGTGGTATTCTGACGTGAATTAACGTTATAATTCAAATTCTACTGGTTACTAGTATATGCGATCTGTCCCTGCTAATTACGGTGTTTTAGTTATGTCATTCATTCCACATGCGTTCGTTCATCCATATTTTTATCTTTTATTTACTAAATTTGATTTATCCTCAGATAAAGTTTAGAAGTGTATTTCCCAGCAAATAATATGCAAGTATTAAGGATGACGATTTACCCTTAATTAAAATTTCGCAATGCATTTACCAAGCAATAACACCCAAATAATTATATCGTAAATTTCGATCGGTGATTTGTGCACGATGGTCAGTTGTGTCTGGCTAAAGTAAATATATCTGATCTCATAGCGAGTCTCATACCCTAACCCTGTTACGTCTGACGTGTATGAGACATAAGCCCTTTGTTTGTGATTAACTCTTTTTATTGTTTATATTATCTTTTCTTTTGCTTTCATTTGGTCTCAGATGCATCTAATTATGAGGTAAATTACGATCGGTGATTTGTGCACGATGGTCAGTTGTGTCTGGCTAAAGTACATATATCTGATCTCATAGCGAGTCTCATACCCTAACCCTATTACGTCTGACGTGTATGAAACATAAGCCCCTCGTTTGTTTTTGACTCTTTTTATTTTTATTTAAAAAAAATTTTAATGTCTTTTCTTTTGTTTTTAATATTTACATTTATTTTTAGTTTGTTTTTTTTTTTACTTCGTTTTTGTGATAATTGAATTCACCTAGCGGATGTGATTCTGCATGATTTTGACTTTGATTCATTCACGGATTTATATCTCTTCTTTACGCATGCTCATGCATGAATTTCCTTGATTCGCATTCATTCTTAATTGCCGTTATGTTTCGTATTTATTAACTTTATTTCTCAAGCGATCATGACTTATGACTTGGATGCATTCAATGATTTATCTACACTGCGTTTCAAAAAAAATGTACCACCTAGAAGGAGTTGACGTAGAACTCTGAAATTATGTGAAAATAGTTAGTATGTGTTGAGAAACAATTGATTAAATTTTCATCGAAAAATAATAATATTTATTAAGAAAATAATTAATAATGTGTTGCATCTCCGCGCACTCTTATGCATTCAGCAACCCTTCTGGGCATGCTGGAAATCAAATGGTCCAATGCATCTTGAGGCAGCTCATCCCAGGCAATCTGAAGATGGTGTCTTAATTCATTTAAATTGTTGGGAGGATGCGCCTCAAGATGCATTGGACCATTTGATTTCCAGCATGCCCAGAAGGGTTGCTGAATGCATAAGAGTGCGCGGAGATGCAACACATTATTAATTATTTTCTTAATAAATATTATTATTTTTCGATGAAAATTTAATCAATTGTTTCTCAACACATACTAACTATTTTCACATAATTTCAGAGTTCTACGTCAACTCCTTTTAGGTGGTACATTTTTTTTGAAACGCAGTATATAATATCCACATGCTCGTGCTTCAGGAATATACTGACTCGCATTCATTCATTTCTCCCTCGCTCACGAATTCAAATTTGCAAATACTGACCACATGCATTATCGATGCTGAGCTCTGTTTTATTTCACCGGCATGCAATTACAACTTATTAGTTTGATCACTCACTCGGCTGATTGATTAGTGATATTAACTACGCAACGTTAATTACAAGGATTTAGTGATTTGGTATGACATGATGATATTTGCTGATTTTTGTAATAATTATTGACCTTCACGGATACCGGTTTTTATTTCCCGTTGCGACCGCTACCTGGGAAATCCCTTGAGTTTATATCTGTTTAAATACCTTCCTGAACTAAGCTCTTTCCCGAATCCCTTGCTAATAAAATATAAATAATAATTAAAACGCATGATAATCGAGTATTGGTGGTGGTTTATGTGGAGTAACAATACTTATCATACGTGACAATATTACGAAGAGAACCATACACGTTGTGGGGTGTGATTTGTTAATATGTTCGACCCGAACACATCAAGGGGTTAGAGCGATATTTGTAGTCTGCCTCTAGCGCGCCCTTCTGTTTCAAAGTGCGTCGCGAAACCCACAGATCGCTCTAATTACGAAGAGAAACATACATGTTATCGTATGAGATTGATGAATGTGTTCGATCCGCACATACCAACGGGTAAGAGCGATTTTGTAGTCTGCTTCTAGCGCGCCCTTCTGTTTCGAAGAGCGGCGCGAAACCCACAAATCGCTCTAATTACGAAGAAAAACATACATGTTATCGTCAGTTTGGGCGTTTTGTTCTTTCGTAATTTTGTCACAGGATATTTTCCGGCGGATTGCCGAATTAATTTACTTGACACGCGTAATGACTTGTCTGCTAAATGTTTCGCAGTGCCCTTCGAAATTGGCAGTTTGATTCGCGTTACTCGATCATCAATTGCGTCAGTACTCACTCATTAACCCTTCCTATCTCTCGCCGACTGGATAGCCGTACTGATGTCGTGGTGGCCCTTGCGCTTGGTGTTGTTTTAATTACTTCGCGGTCTCCCCGAAAATATCTAACTGGTTCAATACTGCCCTAATTGAATTATCAATTTCCCTGACTGTTTATACTAATTGCGCCCCCGTTTACACTCTCGCGATTTGTCTCGTGCCCTCGGCAGTCGAGCACTAAGTGACCTCCCCCCTGCTTTCGCAGATTCTTATATGTTTACCTCCCCATTTTCCCCGAGCCCCCGGGCCCAAACACTGCCGTCACCGATCTTCTACGGTGGTCCACAAGTCCTGGGCAAGTGCCTTTTTCGATGCCTGCGCAATAATTTCTTCCACATGTTTACGCCACTCGATCTTTTGCTGGCGGATTTGTGTTTGCTACCAATACAAATCATGTCCCTTCGCGGCGTGAGTTATCCAGGCCAAATGGCCCCCGTTCTAAGAATTTCGGTACGCGTGCATGTATCTGGCGCTGTTTTTATGGTACTTAAGTTAATGATTCTATGGGCCGTAATATTATACTTTCGGTTTTGAACTCCCTGGAATCGCTCACTGTCGGTCAATGGCACATCCCCTGTCTGGTCTCGAGTAATTTATATTTCCATGAACTGTTGATATTTCCGCCCGACTAGTAAACTCTTGTTGCCCTCATGTTAATGGCTTTTATTGTCCCCATTGTTGATAGAATTCTCCCGGACTGGTTTAGGGGTCTGAGGCCCCCCACGAGCCTGTTTACGTATTTTTACGCCGGAATGCGGATCTTATTTATTTATTAATACGAACGATTTTTCAGCAAGTAACACCTGTCATACCTACTCGTTGTTTAGCTAAATAAAACATGGTCTGTCGTGGGTCATTTCAAAGTTGTTCATAATATAGTAGAGATAATTTACATGAAATAAATAAATTGAGTAGTAATATCTAAAAGGTATTCCTAAAATACGTCATTATTTTAGTTAACAGAACCAAATATGTGTTCTGAACTATTTTTATTTATTTTGGATAATAAGGATTAATGTGTGTGTAACAATTAATAACAATGTGTTATCTTCAAGATGCTTATAATAATAAGTTTGAAAATTTTAAACCTCAAATTGGCGATACGCTGATAACTTCATTGTACTCTTCGTCTTCGATTAAAACAAAATCAAATATAAAATGATTTAAATAATGATATAAAATGAATATAACATTAAATAACTGTGATATAAAAGTGATATAAAATGAAATACCATAACTAAATAATTACAATTAATAATAATGAGTTATCTTCAAGTTGTTCATAATGTGGTAGGGATTATCTACATGAAATAAACTTCAAGTTGTTCATAATATGGTAGGGATCATCTATAGGAAATAAATAAATTGAGTATTAATATCTAAATGGTTTTCCTGAAATACTTGATTATTTAGTTACCAGAACCAAATATGTGTTCTGAACTATTATTATTTATCTAGGATAATAAGGATTAATGTGTGTGAAAATAAACCATGAAATACATAACAGAAGTAAATAATAATGTCATAAATCAAATAAATTGTATGGAAACACATATAATCCTTTGAGAATGGCTGAATAAACGGAAACACGTGTCAGGAAACTGTTAAAATATACTATGAAACAAAACAAGAGTAAATATACATAACATACATTTATAACAAATATAATATCTAAATGGCAATCCTGAAATACTTGACTATTATAGTTTTCGGAACCAAATATGTGTTCTGAACTATTATTATTTATCTAGGATAATAATGATTAATGTGTGTATACATAAACCTGACATATTATTATGATAGGATGTATGTAGGTATTAAGTCCATAAATTGCAAGTTAAGTATATCCATACAAGTTCAAATAAACTTTTACATTGTTTATGGCCAGTTCATTCGTTACGAAAATTATTACGTACTTTCATCGATTCACCTTCAAGCAATTTTCTGTCTAATATGTTATCAACGTATAACTAAATGCGGCTGATGGAAAAATCGATAATGAAACTGGCATTAGGCAATTTTTCAGTGTTACTGTGAATTTATGTTAGGTAATCTACACGCATTCAAGGTCGAACGAATTGTCTGAAATAATGCCAGCTTACAACTAATACGCATGTTTGGTTTCAAATTGATGATAAATGTAATATTGTAAGTTTACTATTTTTTATGCTTACATATATATAGCCCAATAAAGATTGTTTATACACTGTGTATCAGCCAAATGGAATAAATTCGATAATAAATAAATGGGGGCGTGTTCGAAAAAACGCTCGGACACGTCGATTGTTATTTTTAGTTGCGCATTTTTTTCAACAAAAACTTTTTATACAGGGTGTGTCATGTGACCGTGGCCAATACCAACTTTCTTATTTTAAATGCAACACCTGGTATATTATTCAATTTTTGGATTCTTCAGAAAATTCTAGACATATTTCATGTACAATGTCCTATACCTATCTTCAACTGTTTCGGAAATATTAAGTGTTTTCAGATTTATTGCAAAAATTAACATTAAAAAAAGAAAATTATTTGATTACAGAAATTCGTTACAACACACTCCAAAACTAATAAGTAATACTGTTTATTTCTTGATAATGTAAAAAAACAAAAAAAAAACAATAAATTTCAATGGAGGAGATGTTCAAAATGCTCGCCGTGAACGTCTTGGCAACATCCTAATCTTAAATTGAAATTTCTTCTAACGTTACTCAACATCTCAGGTGTAACCGATCAAATCGCAAGCATTATTCGTCTTCTTAAGTCAGCTAAACAGTTGAAGATAGGTATAGGACATTGTACATGAAATATGTCTGGAATTTTCTGAAGAATCCAACAATTGAATAATATACCAGGTGTTGAATTTAAAATAAGATAGTTGGTATTGGCCACGGTCACATGACACACCCTGTATAAAAAGTTTTTGTTGAAAAAAATGCGCAACTAAAAATAACAATCGACGTGTCCGAGCGTTTTTTCGAACACGCCCCCATTTATTTATTATCGAATTTATTCCATTTGGCTGATACACAGTGTATATATGTAAGCATAAAAAATAGTAAATTGTTAATATAAGTTATAGAACTAACATACTTTTTTTTTTAATGTATTAAAATTCCTTGAAAGATTACGGCGAAAATAATACTTCAGGAAAACTCTGAAATAACAGAAAAATTCCGGAAAAAAATAAAACCTTGTTAAATTTATTTGGTGGTTGTTATTTGTGGCATTTTATGTGATATGGAATTTCCATGTAACATTGGGAATATTTTTCATATTTTAGAGCTACATTCTATAAAATGGAAATGATAGAAAGTCGATAATGAAACTGGCATTGGGCTTGTAATATTTCAGTGTTACTCAGAATTTATGTTAGGTAATCTGCCTACTAGCATTTAAGGTCAAACGAATTGTACGAAATGTTGTAAACTTACAACTAATACGCATGTTCAGTTTCCAATTGTCGATAATTGAAACATTTGTAACATAATATTTGTAACACAAGTATTAGCAAATTTTTCAGAATTATGAAATTAACATTGACTTTAAAATATTTGAGTACTATGCTACTTAGGCCCGTATCTATAGTCCGTACTTAAGCATGAGTTCGACTCAAGTCGTATATTTGGTTACGTTTTTTTTATATAAACGTTTATGATCAAAGGCAACCAAATATACGACTTGAGTGAAAGTCTAGCTCAAGTACGGACTATAGATACGGGCCTTAGACCCTCATCGTACCTCCAATTTTTACATTTAATAAAATTTAAGTTAATAATGCGTTTGTATTAACAATAATTTATGATAATAATAATAATTTATTTGTACATGTCAACAATTCTTAGATCAATAGCTATACAATAATTGCATAATATAATTATTGCAAATGTGAATGCTGTTGGCAGTGAAAATTAATCCATCGGCTGCAATAATCTATACTCTTGTCCTGTTGCTGTTGAAACCTGCACTGCAAACTAATTACCTAACAACTTCCACGCAATTACCAGCCGCTGTGCAGCTTGACACCTCTACATTCGGACAACTTTTTTTTACGCCTCGCGTCTGTTCCACTTCCAACGCGAGAGTGAAAATTAATTAAGCGTCGGGACGCCTAATTTTTCCCCTCGGCGGAAATCCAATCATTGTTTCGACGATCGTCGCTTTCAGGGAATTTGCCTGCCGCGGACAAGAGTTTTATCGCGATCATCCGTAAAATTGTTTGAATAGCCCCCCACAATGGAGCAATACAGCACTTCAGAACAGCAAGCTGTGTTATTAAAACTGCTTAAAAACAGCAATGATTGAACGGAGCGATGTTAAATTGGAACTCGGACGGAAATTGTGTTTTCACAAGAAAGCCGACGAGTGAGAGATATGATTGTGGTTTAATGAAAAATAAATATAATGGAAATTTTTGCAGCTACAAATTAATTAACAGAAGTCTTGATTGATAATTAGAAATAGTAACGCGAATTTCTCAAATCTCCATAATTAATCGAACCACAGCCACAGATTGTCGTTAAATTATCGTACAAATAAATACAAAATAGTGCATTTATATTAATATTAGTATTTCGTTAAACTCAGGAAATTAAGGTTACTTTGATCACTGACGCTTTTATTTCCGTAAACATTAATTTAGTTTAAAATATTGATTGATATGCATACATACAAATCTAATTTGGGCTGTGCATGATCACTGAACATTTAATTTATATATATATACAGGGTGTTAATACTAAGTTGTAACACCCGAAAATGGCAATTAGAACTCATTAAAATAAACAACTTTTCTTAGTTAACATTTTTGAATTGGAGCCCCAGTTCATAGTTAATGGCGTTCTTTTTTTTTTCGAAAAATCGTCATTACTCCCTTATTTTGAGAAATATTTAAAAAATACAAATACGATCAGCATGCGCTATCGGTTCTCTAACACATTTGTATTTACAATTATTTTCTATTTTATCAAATAACAAAATGGCGACCGAAGAAAATTTTCGAAACAAGATATTCTGAAAATCACTCGATTGATATTTGAAAATAAAACATTTATGAAATCCTTAAACTATATTATAACATTTTTCTGAAACTTTTCTTTCGATCTGTCTAAAAAAGTTATTATTCAAATTGAATTACAAGATGAATTTTAACAAACTGCAACAATCATTTTAAACAAAGTAGGCTAACCATAAGTTAGGCCATTAAACAAGTTAAGGCACGTGTTTTCTAGTTCGTACGTTCAAATTTAAATACTCTTTGATCTTGTTCTTCAGAAATTTCTGCTTCATCTTGAAAAGTTTCTGTCACGTTTATCATTTGTGTGCGTATTTTGCATAATGTCTGTATAAAAATGCATAATTATCGAAACAGACAAATGTTATAAGATAGTTCAAGGATTTTATTAATGTTTTATTTTCAAAAATCGATCGATTGGTTTTCAAAATATCTTGCATAGAAATTTTTGATCGGTCGCCATTTTGTTATTTGATAAAATATAAAATAATTGTAAATACAAATGTTTTAGAGAACCGAAAGCGCATGTTGAACGTTTTTGTATTTTTTAAATATTCCTTAAAATAAGGGAGTAATGACGATTTTTCGAAAAACAAAAGAACGCCAATAACTATGAACTTGGGCTCCAATTCAAAGATTTTAAATTTAGAAAAGTTGTTTGTTTCAATGAGTTCTAACTGCCATTTTCGGGTGTTACAACTTAGTATTAACACCCTGTATATATATATATATATATATATATATATATATATATATATATATATATATACCTATCTAGAATACAAGGCTAGCAAATTGTTAAACTCTACAAAATTTATGATAGCCACTATTCAGTAAATACATGGTTGCTAGTAGAAAAATCGTAGACAACTTTTTAGAAAATTGTAATGTTTTTTTTGAATATTCTACATAGCAAATAACTTTTTTAGTGTAATGATACCTAAAATTGAGTTTTTCCATATTATTGTAGTTTGTCATTCTTATAATATAGAATTGTATTTATTAGTGTTAAGTAACAATTCAGTTTTTCACAAGTCAAAAAGAAGAATATACAATTAGTGTTACAGCAGCACTTGTACCGATTATAATAACCTAAATTTTTATAAAACTTAAACAAATTGTCATTTATGGCATAATTATCAATAATATAATGACTCTAAATAACCTTTCCAAAATATAAATAAATTTTGCGTATGTATAAAAATCAATAATTTTACACGAATATTAATTTCATGATAAGTTTACACTTAGAAAATGACTTTAGTCTTCTAGCTGAAGTTTTAAATAAGCTAAATTTTCATTAAACTTAAACAAATTGTTATTTATGGCAAAATTATCAATAATATAATGATTCTAAATAACCTTTCCAAAATATAAATAAATTATGCGTATGTATAAAAATCAGTAGTTTTACACGAATATTAATTTCATGATAAGTTTTCCCTTAGAAAATGACTTTTGTCTACCAGCTAAAGTTTTAAGAAGATTTTGATGGTTATACTTAGTTTGAATTACATGTAAACATTCAATCAAGTAGATGAATATCTGTTTTAATATTTATCAGATTCATCAAGTAATATTATGTAATTTTTCAATATTACATGCAAAACTCAAATATACCGGGTGGTCTATTTAAGTGATCGACTTAAGCGTCATAAGTTGAAGACATATCGTCGGCTTAATGTTACAAGGTTCTATGTGAAAATTTATAAATTTGGGAATAAGGACTTTAAATAAGATTGTTATTTCAAAAAATGATGTATTGTGCACTGTAATTAGATGTTTTTTATATCACAGGTTCTTAATATTCTGATTTTAACCTTCCAACAAGCTCAAAGGTCCTGCCTTGAATACATAAGGTCCTGTAAAGTTGTACCCCTAAAAATTGAAAAAATGTAACATGCAACCTTATAACACCAAGCCGTAGATATATTAACGTTACACGTATACTAAATTCATGATTATGATAAGTTTAAACCTAGAAAATGACTTTAGTCTACAAGTTGAAATTTTAAGAAGATTTTGATGATTATAATAAGTTTGAATTAAATGTAAACATTCAATCAAGTAGATGTATGACTGTTTTAATATTTATCAGCCTCATAAAGTCCTTTTATAGAATATTTCAACATTATCTGGGAAAATCAAATATACCGGGTGGTCCATTTAAGTGATCAACTTATGCGTCACAAGTTGAAGACATCGAAATATCTCGAAAAATAAGCATCGTACGAAAAAGTAAATGACTATGATAATAAACAAACGAATAATGATAAAATTCAACCAAATAATTTGTAATTCTTGAGATCACAAAAAAAAAACCTGTAAATCGTATCTAAAATCGATTTTGCAGAATATTTGTTACCATTTAAGGCAATCTCAATCTGCCGATAGAAGTGTTAATACCTATATTTATCTGCTAGTTTAAGGTAGTCACAAGTTGATTCGAAATGCATGAGGTAAAAGTGTCTGAGTTTAATGTCCGTATGTTTATTGGGCAGATACTTATCTTATCTTATCTTCTCAGCTTCTTCTCTGAAGAAGCTGTATTTTGTACTGTTTTTAATAACTTTAGCAATCCCTTGATATATTCCTAATTTGACTGTACTGATCGTTTAAAGCAAACATTATTTGGAATAAAAACTGATAGTTTTTGTCAGAATTTTTTCAATTTTCTGACATTTTTGACTAGGTTTAACTACTTTTTCAATGACCTGAGTCAATTACAGATTACTATCATTTGAATTTAGTGATCAAATTTTATGAACCACAAAGTTATAAATACTGCAATGACTTGAAGTTATTTCTCTATCATTGACTACAATTGACTGGACTAACCGATAAAAAAAACTTTTCGAATAAAAATTAAAAGTTTTAGTTGAAATTCTTCCAATTATTATAGTTGTTTAACAGTTTTCAGTAATTTTTCCAATAGTCTGAATCTTGCCAGTTTTAGTGGGAATCTTGACAGTTTGCACTAATATTTGGGAGTTTTTAGTTATTTTTTTAGCGATGTGAGTCAATTATAGATTTCTATTAGTTAAAGTTAGCAACTAAATTTTGTTAACTATAAAATTACATATTACTCTTTGCCTTGATTCGAAGGTATATTGTGATCATTTCCTTATTTGACTGTACTAATCTGTCAAAAAAACATTATTTGGAATCAAAACTAATAGTTTTAGTTAGAATTTTTATAAGTTTCTATCATTTTTTACTATTTTTAATAACTTTAGAAATCTTTTTATATTTTCCTGATTTGACTGTACTTATCGATTAAAAAAAACATTATTTGGAATAAAAACAGATAGTTTTAGTCAGAATTTTTACAATTTTCTGTCATTTTTGACTGGGTTTATCTACTTTTTCAATAACCTGAGTCAATTACAGATTACTATCATATGAATTTACTAATAAAATTTTATTTACCTTAGAGAACTTATCCTCAGCATGAAAATACCGATTCTGTGAATTATTACATTGTACATTTATCTTCAGACTTCTCATCGATTGCAGCTATCTGTTACATCACTAATCAACTACAAGTTTAGGACCTAGTTCTAATTATTATTATTATTAGGATATTAAACGACAGTCTATTTCTGCTGCTATGTTTAATTCCGATCGTTTAATTACGATGGCGATACGAGTATTTTAATATATACATATTAAAATACATATCATGCCTTTGATGATGTTTTTTTTTAAAACCGAAATAAGTCAGGCGAAATAAAATAAATAAATAATATAATAAAATATTTTTTTTAAACCGAAATAAGTCAGGCAAAATAAAATAAATAAATAATAAAATAAAATATTTTTTTACAAGTACCAAATAATAATGTAACAACGAAAAATTACTTGTTACCGGATGGTTTAAAAATATTAATAATTATCAATCATTTCTGATTTTTATTTTTAAAATTTATTAATATTTAAGATGGTGCCAATAAACTAATGATTATTCGAATGTATGGTTTCATTTCTTACAGTACTTTAGGATTGTTTTTCATGTTTTCTTTTTTACATACCTTGGTTTTATGTTCTTGCGCACTATATTTGCCTTTCTTGCGTTATTTATTGCGTCTCTTTTGAAATATTTTTTGCCTTTTTGAGCATTTTTTGTTTCCTTTTTTGCCTGCTTTTTTTCATTTTTTTTTTTTACCTAACTAGCATATCTCTACAAATGACTTAACCTTAATGTGTATGGTGAGATATAATTTAGAAAATGTACGTTGGAAATAGTTCTACAGAAAAATAAAAATTAGCTTTGAGTTATCAATTTTGTAAGTAATCACTTTCAAAGAGATTTCGGTGCAGACTCCAAACTAAATTTCCAAATGGTATTTTATTGACGTGATTTTTTCAGACAAGGTTCAAAAATGTAATATTTTTGACTTTTAGGACACTGTTTTTGCTTTTTTGCCTGCCCTTTTCAGGTTTTTTTTGGCTTAACTATCCTATCTCTACAAATAACTTAATAATTATAAAATAAAAAATAAAACTTATAATTTAGAAAACGTTCGTTGAAAATAGTTATGAAAAATAAAAAAATTACTTTGAGTTATCAATTTTGTAAGTAGTCGCTTTTAAAGAGATTTCGATACAGACTCCAAACTAAATTTCCAAATGATATTTTATTGACGTGATTTTTTTAGACAAGGTTCAAAAATGTGCCCAGACACTTGGAATTTGAAATAGTATTTTCTTATTTCTTGCCTAATTCCTATTCCTTAAAAGTGTTTTACAGTTAAATAATAAATATATAAATCAATGCACGAAATACCAAATCAGTTATTATTGATAATTATTATTATTGTTAATAGTAGTAACAATATTTTATTGGATATTGACCTGCGGTCGTTCCATCTATTATTGTTATTATAAAAATAAGAATAATTATTAATATTAGTATTATTATTGTTTGTAGTAGACAACAACCTATTAGAACAAACGTATATAAATCAATGCTCGCAATAACAAACCAGTTATTTCAATAATAGTTCTTATTGTTATTATTATTATTATTATTATTATTATTATTATTATTATTATTATTACTGCTGTTATTATTTGTAGTAGACGTGCTATATAAGCAACCATTTGGTATTTTGTGATTTAGTTCATTTATAGTTATCCTTGTTATCCCTATATCTTTTTTTGACAAGTTCGCAGCATCATTAACGTCTTTATTAATTAAATCGCTGGCTTAACAATCGGCGACTCTTTCCAGACTGCCTGGAAAATGTAACCGCTTCAGTGCCCCTGCTAATGAGTTTCCCTGCAGTCTATTACGGATAAGCATTAATGAACAGTTTCTTGTGATTCATAAGAAAATGAAGAAGCGATAAGATAAGCAATGGAGTAACGCTTTGACCAAAACAAAAAGTTAACTGCAACGCCTCTGGCGAATAAGACGTCGTTTATTTTTCGGGTAACAGGCTAAACTGTTTATTATAAAAAACCTAAATATACCAGAATATTGTAAAGAATTTGTATGACTGTCCATAGGTGATTACAAATTTTAAATTTTATTATGAAATTTGTGATATCAAGTTGGTATGCTCAATGTGTAACTACTAAATATACCAGATTATTGGAAACGTTTTTCAACTATAATTATTGGAAACGTTTAAATTTTATTATGAAATTTGTGATATCAAGTTTGTATGCTCAATGTGTAACTACTAAATATACCAGATTATTGGAAACGTTTCTTTTTTTGATAAAATTGATGCAGCTATTATTATGATTATAGTAATTAAAAAATTCATAATTGAAACATAAAGTATTATTATAATAATTTATACTCACATAATTTATTCATAATATTTCAAATTCAATAATAAAACAATAATCTTGAATCATAAAATGTAAGCATTATTATGGTTATTCCATAAAGTGAATATAAATTTTAAAATTTATTTTGAAATTTGTGATTTCTAGTTTCAATGTGTAACTCTGATAATATTCGTAAATTTAGCTAATTGAACAATCAATCTGTAATTCTATTACGACACAATGAATTAGCTTTCCCGAAGGGAGGTAATTAATATAAATTGGCAATAAAACAACAATTACCACTAATTGGAATGGTCGCCTAAATAGCTATAGTCCGATTCCCAATAAGATTTATAGCCGATTACTAAGCAATCAATAAATCGAACCCAATTTCGATTACCAATGTTAAACTTAAATATTTATAACAATAATCAGAACATCAACGTGAAAGTCGGATTGGGGAGGCTTATATGTTCTGGGAGGATTATTATGCTGCAGGAATTAAGTGAATTGGTGAGCAATTGAATGTCGTAGAAAATCCCGTATTTATTATTTATATCGCAGTAGGGATTATTATTATTTAAGGTTGTTATATATCAAGGTGGAAAGAGCCTAAAGAAATATTGCTTAACCACTACAAATATCGGGTTTAAATTTAATTTTCTGTATAAAATAATTAAAAATAAGCCTTTAACGTGCAAAATTTATGAACAAGGGTTTAATTTTTAATAAACGTGAAATATTACACATTGAAGGTAATTTACAAACTGTATCGATCCAATGCATTCTATAGGTAAATTCATTTATAAGACGGCATTTTCTGTACTCCAAATATAGTATTTATGAGCAGCTAGACTTTTTATGATACCCTTGACATTAATTTGAAATAAAAACATGTAAATGCCTTCGATTTTCCAGCACAGGAGGGCCTTTCTG
This sequence comes from Othius punctulatus, assembly GCA_951805005.1. Lineage (NCBI taxonomy): Eukaryota > Metazoa > Arthropoda > Insecta > Coleoptera > Staphylinidae > Othius > Othius punctulatus. The sequence goes on along the minus strand of OX638139.1, from coordinate 103,070,729 downwards.
CGCGTTTGTTAAAAATTGTAATATTTCACTATAACGGGAAGACATAAAAAGTCCTTATTTATTAGCCGCCCCTATTTGTGCGACTTTAATGTTGACAATATTAAAAATTATTGCCCCACGATTCAATTGTATAAAGCTTCTATGTAATACAAATAACGCACTCTGTTTTTTACTGCGCTTCTGCAATATTCTTGTACTTTTATATTTCTGCTGTTAAATGTTGTTATTTAATATGTTTGCTGTTAAATGATGTTATTTAATATTTCTGCTGTTAAATGTTGTTATTTAATATAAAAATTCTAATAAATATCACATTAGAATTAATAGGAGCATAATAAGCATTTAATGATGACACGAGCGACAGACTTTTTAGTATCTTAGCCATTAAATATTGGAGTTGCATAAGCTATTTCGTTTACTACTAGTCATAATAATGACAAATAAGCGAAATAGTAAGCTTTTGTCAATTTTTTTCACAATTTCTCAAATGACTTTTCAGTTTATCATTAAACATTAAACATTAGACCTAAACTTACATTCAATTTATTGACGAGTCATTTTTACTTTATATCAAATATATACCCTCATTTATTGTTTTAATATCTGTTCATATGTTCGATATTATTGATAAAAAACTAACATATGGTAGGAGTAAACATGCGCTAATGCTATTTAATTGGCTTCCAAAATATATTTAAAATATCAATAAATTTTTGAATTTTATAAAATTTGCTACAATTTTCTAACGTTTCGTTCTAATTTGATGGCATTTTCCATATTTTTGAGCCATCTTTTAGTAGATCTTGAAATTTGTTAGAATAAATTGGTAAATTGAACAGAAACGTGAACATAGTTTCTGAATTTGATATGATTTAGTGAATCTAGATAATCTTTTTTCTGAATTTTGTACCAATTTAATGCTATTTTCAGCAATTTTTGAGATATTTGCTCGTATGTCTCAAATATAATAGAAAATTTGAGCGTGTCTTAAAAATTTTATAGGACTCTATAAAAATTTGTTGATTTTTTTACAATTTGCTACAATTTTCTAACGTAACGTTCAAATTTGATGGCATTTTCAATATTTTTGTGGTATTTTCAAGTTGATCCTGAAATTTGATAGAAACGTTGGAAATAGTTTCTGAATTTAATATAATTGGTGAATATATTTAATTTATTTTCTGTATTTTGTACTAATTTGATGCACTTTCAACAATGTTTGAGGTATTTGTTCATTTTAATGGTGTTTTTGAATGTTACATAAGGTTTTGCCTGTGAAGGTTTAATAAAAAATTGTTGAATATTCTACAATTTGCTACAATTTTCTAACGTTTCGTTCAAATTTATTTGATAGCATTTTAATATTTTTGAGATATTTTCTAGTAGATCCTGAAATTTGATAGGAACGTTAAACGTAGTTTCTCGACTTGATAAGATTTAGTGAATCAAGTTAATCTATTTTCTGAATTTTGTACCTATATGATGTAATTTTGAGCATTTTTTTAAAATTATTTGCTCGTATGTCCACAAATATAAAAGAAAATATGAAGATTTTTTTAAAATTTCATAGGACATTGTTGAATCTTCTACAATTTGCTACAATTTTCTAACGTAATGTTCACATTTGATGGCATTTTCAATAGTTTTGAGATACCTTTTAGTAGACCTTGAAATTGGATAGGAACGTTGAACATAGTTGCTAAATTTGATATGATTTAGTGAATCTAGTTAATCTATTTTCTAAATTTTGTACCAATTTAATGCTATTTTCAACAATTTGTGAGATATTTGCTCGTATGTCCACAAATATAAATAAATTTGAACGTTTTTTTAAATTTTATAGGACTTAATAAAAAATTATTGAATCTTCTACAATTTGCTACACTTTTATAACGTTTCGTTCAAATTTATTTGATGGCATTTTCATATTTTTGAGATATTTTCTAGTAGATCCAGAAATTTGATAGGAACGTTAAACATAGTTTCTCAATTTGATAAGATTTAGTAAATCAAGTTAATTTATTTTCTGAACTTTGTACCTATATGTTGTAATTTTGAGCATTTTTTTGAGGTATTTGCTCGTATGTCCACAAATATAAAAGAAAATATGAATGTTTTTTTTAAATTTTATATGACATTGTTGAATCTTCTACGATTTTCTACATTTTTTTAAGGTAATGTTCAAATTAGATGGCATTTTCAATAGTTTTGAGATACCTTTTAGTAGATCCTAAAATTTGATAGAAACGTGCACATAGTTTCTCACTTTGATAAGATTTAGTGAATCTAGTTTATCTATTTTCTAAATCTTATACTAATTTGATGCAATTTTCAGCAATTTTTCAGTTATTTGCTCGTATGTCCACATATTTAAAAGAAAATTTGGATGGTTTATTAAATTTTATAAAAAAAATGTTGAATTTCATAGAATTTGCTACAATTTTGTAACGTTTCGTTCTAATTTGATGGCATTTTCAATATTTTTGAGAAATCTTTTAGTAGATCCTGAAATTTGATACAAACGTAAACATGGTTTCTGAATTTGACATGATTTAGTGAATCTAGTTATTCCATTTTCTGAAGTTTACACCTACTTGATGCAATTTTCAGCAATTTTGTAGATACTTGCTCATATGCCCACAAATTTAACCAAAAATTTTGACGATTCTTTTTAATTTTATTAAAAAAAATGTTGAATTTTCTACAATTTGCTACAATTTTTTAATGTTTCGTTCAAATTTGATAACATTTTCAATATTTTAGAGGTATTTTATAGTAGATCCTGAAATTTGATGGAAACGTTGAACATAATTTTTGAATTTGACATGATTTAGTGCATCTAGTTAATTCATTTTCTGAATTTTGCACCTATTTCGTGCAATTTTCAGCATTTTTTTTGTTATTTGCTCCTATGTACACAAATTTAAAGAAAATTTGGACGGTTTATTGAATTTTATAAAAAATGTTGAATATTATAGAATTTGCTACAATTTTGTAACGTTTTGTTCTAATTTGATGGCATTTTCAATATTTTTGAGTTATCTTTTAGTAGATCCTGAAATTTAATAGAAACGAGAACATGGTTTCTGAATTTGATATGATTTTGTGAATCTAGTTATTCCATTTTCTTAAGTTTACACCTATTAGATGGAATTTTCAGCATTTTGTTAGTTACTTGCTCATATGCCCACAAATTTAACCACAAATTTTGACGATTTTTTGAATTTCATAAAAAAAATGTTGAATTTTCTACAATTTGCTACAATTTTTTAATGTTTCGTTCAAATTTGATAGCATTTTCAATATTTTTGAGGTATTTTGTAGTAGATCCTGAAATTTGCTAGAAACGTTAAACATAATTTTTGAATTTGACATGATTTAGTGCATCTAGTTAATTCATTTTCTGGATTTGCACCTATTTCATGCAATTTTCAGTTTTTTTTTAGTTATTTGCTTGTATGTACACAAATTTAAAAGAAGATTTGGACGGTTTATTGAATTTGGTAAAAAATTGTTGAATTTTATAGAATTTGCTACAATTTTCTAACGTTTCGTTCTAATTTGATGACATTTTCAATAGTTTTGAGATATCTTTTAGTAGATCCTGAAATTTGATAGAAACATGAACATAGTTTTTGAATTTGATAGGATTTAGTCAATCTAGTTAATTCATTTTCAGAATTTTGCACCTATTTGATGCAATTTTCAGCATTTATTTAGTTATTTGCTCGTATGTCCACAAATTTAAACAAAACTTTGGACGATTTTTTGAATTTTATAAAAAAATGATGAATTTTCTACAATTTGCTACAATTTTCTAACGTTTCGTTCAAATTTGATGATAATTTCTGTATTTTTGAGGTAGTTTTTAGTAGATCATAAAATTTGATAGAAACGCTGAACATAGTTTTAAATTTGATATTATCTAGTGAATCTATTTAATCTATTTTCTGAATTTTGTACTAATTTAATGAAATTTTCCGCATTTTTTGAGGTATTTGCTCGCATGTCCACAAATATAATAGAAAATTTGATCGTGTCTTAAAAAATGTATAGGACTTTATAAAAAAATATTGAATCTTCTACAATTTGGTACAATTTTCTGACGTAACGTTCATATTTGATGTCATTTTCAATACTTTTGAGGTATTTTCTAGTATATCCTGAAATTTGATAAAAACGTTGGATATAGTTTCTGAATTTGATATTATTTGGTAAATGTAATTAATTTATTTCCTGAATTTTGTACTAATTTAATGCAATTTTCAACAATTTTTGAGGTTCTTCAGGTATGTCCTCAAATTTAAACGGACATTTTAACGTTGTTTTTGAATTTTATAAGGTTTTATAAAAAAATGTTGAATTTTTTACAATTTGCTACGATTTTCGAAAGTTTTGTTTAAATTTGATGGCCTTTTCAATATTTTTGCGGTATATGCTAGTAGATCCTGAAAATTTTATGAAAACGTTGAACATGGTTTTTGATTTTGATATAATTTAATGCAATTTCTACAATTTACATTTTATAAATTTTATAATTTCATTGATTTTAAATGTCTTTTATTTATAGTTTTAGTATAGCCCTCACTGTATAGCTATTAATGATTTTGTTTAGTAGATTTTATTAAAATTTCCAATAAATAAATAACTCAAAATTAGATAAATTTGATATTGTTTTTTAATTCGTCTAGTCTTCACAGAACATATAGTATTCTGCGATTTTTATAAATTTTCGTGAATTTTGGATACATTGGCACTAGTATAAGTTTCTTGAGTCATCATGTAATAATTCCTTGAGGCTTTTATCAATTTATACTATTAATGCGAACATTATGAGGATATGATGTTCAGGCTTCGTCCAATCCTGTGCGAATATTTTCTTCTTCTTCTTCAGGTGCCTTCTCCGGTCCGAAGGTTGGCAATCATCACCGCTATGCGTACTTTTGAGATAGCCGCTTTAAATAGTTGGTTTGTGTTGCAATTGAACCAGTCTCGCAAATTTTTCAGCCATGAGTGTCGTCTTCTTCCAACGTTTCTTTTTCCCTGTATTTTCCCCTGTATTATTATTTGGAGCAGATGGTACTTCTCCCCTCTAGTCACGTGTCCCAGGTATTGTAATTTCCGCGTCTTAATGATGTTTATAATTTCCTTTTCTTTCTTCATTCTTCTAATTACTTCTATGTTTGTTATTCGGTCCGTCCATGGTATTCTCAATATTCTTCTGTACATCCACAGTTCAAAAGCCTCTAACCTTTTGATGTCCGCATTTTTAAGTGTCCATGCTTCAGCTCCATACATTAGAATTGGTTGTATATAGCATGCCGTTAATCTTGTTTTTAGTTCTAGGCTTAGATCTTTTCCACATAGAGCTTTTTTCATTTTCATGAAAGCTGTTCTAGCTTTTGCTATTCTAATTTTTATCTCCATTGAACAGTCGTTATCTTGGTTAATGGTTGTGCCCAAATAGTTGTACTTTGTTACCTTTTCTATGAGTTCATTGTGTACGTAGATGTTTTCGTTATTTTGTGGTGTTTTTGTCATTACCATGAATTTGGTCTTCTTCGCGTTTAGAGAGAGTCCACATTCTTCGCTTGCCTCTGTCACTTTGTTGAGGATTCTCTGAAGGTCTTCTAAGTTAGTTGCAATTAGAGCTGTGTCGTCAGCATATCTTATATTATTTATCGGGATGCCATTGACTTTTACCCCTATTGTTTCGCCATCTAGTGCTTTCTTCATGATTTCTTCTGCATACAAGTTGAATAGTGTTGCTGATAGTACACATCCCTGTCTTATACCTCTCTTTATTCCGATTTCTTCCGATGTATTGCCGTCTATTTGGATTATTGCTTTTTGATTATAATACAGGTTGGTAATGATTCGAATATCTCTAGTGTCAAGCGTCTTTTCTTTGAGCAGGTGGATCAGGCGGTCGTGTCGTATTTTGTCAAAAGCCTTATTGTAATCGATTAAGCATATATATAGGTCTTGATTGACATCTAAGCATCGCTGCGTCAGGACGTTTAAAGCAAAAAGTGCTTCTCGCGTACCGAGGCCCTTTCGGAACCCGAATTGTGATTCGCTTATTTCTTGTTCCAGTTTCCCGTGTATTCTGTATTGTATCACCTTTAGAAATGTTTTTAATGTGTGGCTCATAAGGCTTATGGTGCGGTGGTCTGCACAAAGCTTTGCGTTTGTCTTTTTAGGAAGCGTTATAAAGGTTGATGTTAGCCATTCGTTTGGTATTATTCCTGTGGAGTATATAGCGTTAAATAGGTTTACTATGATGTGGATGTGGTCTTCCTCAATTAACTTGAGTACTTCGGCTGGTAACTCATCAGGGCCTGATGACTTTCCGTTTTTTAGATTTTTAATGGCACGCATTACTTCCTCTTTGGTTATGTCAGGTCCATTGTTTTCTGGTTCATTGCTTTCTTGTTGTTCTTCTGTGATGTTGCCGCGCCTTTCGTCCTCGAACAGTTCTTCAATATACTTTTTCCACAGCAGCAATTTTTCCGTGGTCTCTATGACAATTTTACCATCTTCATCCGTCAGAATACTTGGTTGTCTTCGTTTTTGAGTCCCTGTGAGTTCTCTGATTTTCTTATGTATATTAAATAGGTCATGTTTTATTTGCAGTTCCTCTATCTCCTCGCATTTGTGTTTGTACCATTCTTCTTGTGCTTTTCTTATGTGTGTGCGTATTCGTTTTTGTATCTTCTTGTATTCGTGTATGTTGTTTTTTAAACTTCGGCGTTTGTCCATTAGATTTAGTATCTCGGGAGTCATCCATTGATGTTTTGCTTTTTGGGGTTGTTTTCTGAGTATCGTCTTGCTTGGTTCCATTATAGAGTGTTTTAGGGAATCCCAATTGTTATTTATGCTTGTTTCTGCATCGCTAACTTGTGTGATATGTATATTGTTGAGATTTTCGTTGATTTTATTTTGTAGTTCCTGTCTTGTCTCCCTTTCGTTTAATCGGGATATGTCTATGTTGTTGTCTTTTTCTTTAACTTCCTTCTTCTTTAATTTGATGTTGACTCGAGCTATTACAGGATTATGATCCGATGATACATCAGCTCCTGGGTGTGCTTTTGTGTATTTGATTACGTTTCGATACCTGTTATTAATTAGGATATAGTCGATTTGATTTCTCGTGACTTTCTCGGGATTATCCTGTGGTGACTTCCATGTATATAGTCGTCTTTTTGGAAGTTGAAAGAAGGTGTTTGTTATAATAAAGTCTTCCTCTTGGGTAAATTGTTCCAGTCGATCTCCTCTTTCGTTTCTCGTTCCGAGTCCGTATTCGCCTATGTGTTTGCCGCTTTTTCCCCTGCCGATTTTAGCGTTGAAATCGCCCAGAATGATTGTGATGTCTCTTGATTTGATTGATTTTAGGATATAAGAAATGTGCTCGTAGAAAGTCTCTATCTCCTCGTCTGGTTTATCTGCGGTGGGGGCGTATACTTGAATTATATTGAGTTTGCAGTGTTTTGTTTGTAATTGAAGTAGCATTACGCGATCTGATACTGGCGTGAAATTGGTTACTGATTTATTTGTATGTTCTGATACCATCACTGCCACTCCATATCTATGGTGAGGTGTGTCGTTTCCTGAGTAGTAGATAGTCCCATCCGGTGTACTGTGTTGGCCGCTGTTTGACCATCTTGTGTCGCTGATGCCTAAGATGTTTAGGTTCATTCTTTGCATCTCTTGTGCTTATTATTCGAATATTTAATAACGAATAATTAATGCAACCACATCCGAAAGGGTCAGGCCATAAACGTTAAAACCGTCCGAACCTCCAATTACTAGCACGCATGACCTTATATTTATAAAATTCGTCAGGCTAATCGTGAAATCCCGCAAATTCCTGTTCGTTAAATTCTTAATCACCCACATCCCTACAAAGTCTAGTTCAGTTTTCGTGCAGTTCTTCATGTGTTTAATGTCACTTCCGATGTTTCTAGCAAAGCTTCTACCAGTGCCAGTTAAAATAGAGGAGTTCGTCCCGGAAGAAGGGCCTCATGCGTGAAATTACCGCAACAATAAATCAGAACTTTAACGTGCAATTCATAGCGCAGAACTACGACGAAAAGTTGGTGCTCACATCTATGTGAGCACATTGCATCTATTTGATGCGCAATGTTGAAAAGTTTCTAGAAGAGGTGCTCGCAATTTACTTCTTTTGATGCATTGGGAGCATTAAGCGCGGACATCGGTAATTTACTACCCGCTTGGAGTGATTCATGAGTTTATGAGAATTATTTAATTTTTCTCTTTAGGTTTACATACTAAAAAATATAGCCATTACACTTTATTTCATCATTTGATTAATAATTTAGCTTTGTATGCAATTTCTAGATAATAATTATTATCCGCTCAAACACTATAAATTCAGATGAATTCTGTCCCAGCACATTCACAGTTATTATTCTCCTTCAATCAAATTTTATGTATGTGACTTGTAAAATTGCCTTTTTCCATTTATAATGTGGTTATTGATACCCACATTTTGCAGGGCAAAAATAGGAAATGTCAACATTTCCTGCTTTTACTGATTTTACTGTAAAGTATCGAGCACTTCTATAAACGTAGCAAGCATACATAACTGATGTATACACCGTTAATTGCTGAAAGTTTTCAATTAAACATTCATGCAGCATTCATTAAAATATCATCCCAAATATTTTGTAGCCTTAAACTTTTTTTACTATAATTTTCTCGTAAATTCTCGCTTCTTTAAAACAATATAATCCTGAATAGTAGATGAGCTGAAAGATTATTGCTGAATATTTATTCGGCTCTAATTCGCGACCAAAATAAGCTTTTTATGGAATCTGAATGATTTATTCTTTCCTCAAATTTCAACTTAAACAATCCCCTGCCCAGGAAAATGGAAATGAAGTGCTGGCGGTTTACTTTACTTTCCGCCCCCGCTTTCTTTTTTTATTATTTATGAATATTAAGAGACAGATGGCTGCTGTAAATCCGGAGCAATTTCTTACCGGAAAGTGTGCGGGCAAAACGAGGGCATTATATAAAAGAAAACATTAAGCGGGGCTGTTCATTGTTTCAGTAAATGTGCTGCGAACCCTATATGAGAATATAAATTGCTGCATAATCATTGCCAACGTGGACTGTAAACGCTTCAAGATATAATTACGTTCTTAACATCTACGTAAAGCGCGGATTTAGAAAAGTTTTATACTTTTATAATAATGTACTTAGGAAACTTGTGCGTTGTGCATTTTTAATATCCTTGCGATATAACGACCACTCGAGGGGCAAGCCATTACAAAATTTCATAAGCAAACAAAATCTTGGAAGTAAAAAAATGTAATATGAAAACAAAAATCACCGAAGTAATAATTTTCATGGAAAAAGTGTAGGGAGAAAGTAAAAAAAGTGCAATGTGCAAATATTCGAATACCTATCCTATATCCTATATTCTTTAAAAATTTTCGTATTTTCGTACATTAATGTATTCGAAATGTGTATTTCTATTATACTGTAAATTACCAATTTGTCTTTTTCAATATATTGCTGAATTACTTACTCGTGAATTAAATCTTGTAAATGGAAATACTAGTTCTCCAACAATAATTAATGAATGAATTGTATAGTGCAACTTTTGAAAATATTTCAATTTCCCTCAGGCATTGCGTGCAGACAGGTCGTTATTAAAATCCAATATTGGCGTCATCATAACGCGATTCCATGGGGCATGCAAAACAGTGGTCAATTGGAATTCGATCAGTAACAAATCGTTAGATCGTCGGATTGCATTGTTGATGGTAGAATAATGATAATCTAATATTTCGCAATACTGCAAATATACTCATTATTCAATACTATTTGCACCTGTTTTGAGTAAAATAGGTTAGGTTAATAAGATTAGGTTAGGTCAGTTAAATATAACCCTTTCACTCTCCGCGTCCACTGTAGTGGACATTGCGATTTTTTTAAAATATGTCCGTTAGTTTTTCATTAATTTAAACCAATATTATTTGTAGCTTATAGTTTTCTCTTCAAAATGGAATATATGGTGCATTATATTACCTGATAGTAAAAATTTATTAAAAAAAAAAGTAAACATATGAGACATGCGATTTTTCTTAAATATGTCTGTTTGTTTTTCATTAATAATACTTTTCTCTTCAAAACCTGATGCATTATAATACCTGATAGTAAAAATATAAAATATGCGGAAAAGGCGCGAAGCAGGCAATAATTTGCAGTTGCCTGTAGAGGGTCATTAAAACTTTTAGCTCAGCGTCAGTTTTAGTGTGGTGTCCCAATTTTTTTTTTATGTATGGGTATCAAATATTATATAGGGTATAATGGGTATAGGTATAAAGATAGAGACTGTAATTTGTAAATATTTTGAAATCTTTAGATCGTTTTTCAACTGTTCAATACAGTGGACACTGTGAGTTAGCGTATTATTTTTAACGTTAAAAACATTACCTAACTTTTTATATTTATTGCTTTAAAACATGCATTATCTAGAATTGTAAGGGCCAAATTGGCCAATAGAAGATCCTGCACTAAGAATCAGCTATTTGAATTATTGAAGGTAGTATATCTGATTTGGAGGTTCTTAGCGAAGACGACAGTGTGTGTAGCAACTAAAAATAATTGTTTTTATTTATTCTACACTGCATAGGAACATTTTACTTCAATAAATACCCTTTTATTTATACCTTTTATTTGTTCTCTAAATCGCTTGACTCACGATGTCCACTACTGTTGACATATTTTTACTCGACTGGTATGAAAGGTACGTAATTTTATTCATGATAAGTTTTAAAAAAGATCAATGATTTTGAGTACTAAGTTTCCAATTTTAGACCTCAAAATAAAAATTTGCGACTGAAAGGGCTAAGTTTAAACTAATTAACTTAACCCTTTCAGTCGCAAATTTTTATTTTGAGGTCTAAAATTGGAAACTTAGTACTCAAAATCATTGATCTTAGTTTTGACAAAAAAATTGATTATTGAATATGTTATTTAGACGTGCATAGATTATATGACTATCACAAAAATAATTATACGTGTATATCCAATTCTGAAAGGTGTAATAAAGTAATTATCATTCACTATGCTTTTTGTCATTTTCATATATTTTGAAGCACGAAAAGTAATCCAATAGCCTGGGAATTGAAAAAAGGGGATAATCATAATCCCAAATAGTTTGCGAACACTCTAATAAAATTGTATATAATTTCTATATAATTGTAATTTCCAATTTGTGGGAAAAATGTTAAGACGAGCAAATTAGTATTTGTAAAATACTTTTTTTTACTGAACACTCTAATAAAATTGTAATTTTGAATTTGTGAGAAGAATGCGAAAACGAACAAATTGGTATTTGTAGAAAACTTTTTTTTCTACTAAATGTTTTTATAACGACGTCTTAATTTCATTGTATTTTTAGATAGTTTTCAGATATTACAAATAAACATAAAAATATTAACATATCACTTGTTTTGAAAATTGAAAACCATTTATTGAATGCTATTTCAGTAGGTTTATAAATAACTTCATGTTTATGTTTTTTATATCTACATTTGCCTACTTTTGTCATATTTGTGAATTTTTCACATATTTGACTATTGTTGCCATAATTGCCTTTTTAGATTTTGATGTTTGTTGATAATCCATCTAAATTTTTAAATCTATTTTATTAATATATCTAATTTTGCATACTGTAGGTGGCCACGACATACCCTCAATTAAATTAGTCACATTTGCGTTTTTTCCATATACGAAGACACAGTAATGTTGTATTTTGCATTGTAAATGTGATATTTTTTTGCAAGTCTATTCCTGCTCCCAATAGTGTTTCTTTGTAAGACGCGTTTCTTTAACAGCCAGTAATCGAACAAAGGGATATGCATTAAATGCTTTTTTGTAGGATGCGTTCTTATATTAACCAGCAATCGAACAAACGGAAATGCAAATTGAGGTGACGAGAATGTAATTTAATTATATCAAATATTTTCATTGTTTTCTTGGAGAATAAATTTACACAGCTCTATTTTAAAATTCAGCAAATACCTATCTGTTGTATCAACGATTTCCTGCAAATTTATCAATATTTGATTAATAAATGAATGATTATTTAATACAGAATGAATTGTTGAGAAAAGTCCAAATTTTGTACACTTATTAAGCTCATAGGGTTCTACGATAAAATGGAAAAATCCGAAAATACCCCCAGACTAGTTTTCCTGTAAATTTAAGCGGAAATCCAGACAGTAATTTTCTATTAGTGGCATTTTCATTTCTTTATGCATATACATTTACTTCATATACAGATATTTCTATTTGAAAATACCTACCTGTTGTATCAACGATTACCTGCAAATTTATCAATATTTGATTAATGACTGAATTATTATTTAATACAGAATGAATTGATGAGAAAAGTTCAAATTTTGTACATTTATTAAGCTCATAGGGTTCTACGATAAAATGGAAAATCCGAAAATACCCCCCCATTAGTTTTCCAGTAAATTTAAGCGGAAAACCAGACAGTAATTTTCTATTAGTTACATTTTCATTTCTTTATGCATATACAGTTACTCAGTAAATATTGCATCATATGTTAATTACATTGAACACATTTTGTACAAATGCATGTTCCAATACCATAAACAAATAAAATTGGAATTGATACACTAATTTATGAGATATCGTTATATAAATATCACCCACTTTGGCGAAAAAATGATTAACATCTAAAATTTCAAATAATTAAAAATGTCAAGTATATTGCATTGGACTATAATTATTTTAAACCATTTAATTACCAATCTATCGCTCAAAATCAGTAATAAATTTCGTTGGTATTGATTAGTTGGTTTCTGAGATTTTATTTGAAAATTTTCAAGATTCACCAAAAATCACACAATCAACGTAAAAAAGAAATATCTCAAGAATAATACATTGCCTATTAATTCAATTAGGTGTAGTAATTTCCAATAAATCACTCAATATAAAAAATAAATTTCATTAGTATTGATACGGCATGTTTTGAGATTTCATTTCATTTCGCCTAATATCACAAAATCACATTGTAATTTTGCGAAATGAAATGAAATCTCAAAACATGACGTATCAATACTAATGAAATTTATTTTTTATACTGAGTGATTTATTGGAAATTACTAGACTTAATTGAATAAATATGCAATGTATTATTCTTGAGATATTTCTTTTTACTTTGATTGTGTGATTTTAGGTGAAATCTTGATATTTTCAAATAAAATCTCAGAATCCACGAAATATCTTACGAATTATACATTAAATATTAAAACAAATAAGTACAGTAAATGGCTCGTATTACTCAACGTTAACAATAGTTTTCATTCGTACTTTGATGAACACTTCAAATAGCTCCTAAAATAATCTGGGTATATTAAACCCATTTCAGACAATCTGAAAAGTCGTGCATTAGATTTGATATTTAGCAGGGTTGGTATGATTTAAATTTAAATCTAATTTAAATTTACATTTATTTAAATCATGATTTAAATCAACTAATTTTTATAAATAAATAATTGATTTAAATCAAAATTGATTTTTCTTTATTATTCATTTTGCACTGTTTGTGCATTCCAATGGGTTAACAATTAAAAATATTATGTAACTATAGAATTAGCATGCGTTAAAGTAGATAATTGTAAGTAAATATTTTTTTTTCAATTTGCTGGTCCATCACATGTCTCAGATCAGGGTTGGAATAAATCATGATTTAATTTTTTTTTTAATAATTTAATTAAGAAAAATCAAATAAATCAAGATTTAGGTATTTGATTTTTTTTATTTTTTTATATTTCTTATCAGTTTTTGGCAGGGCAGATGTCAAAGATACAATAATTGATTTAAAAAAAATAAAAATTTGACAGTAATTATTGAAATATTGTCAGTTATAGTTGAAATTTTGTTAATATTCTTTGAAAATTTGACGGAAACAACTGAAAATTGCATATAAATAAGTGATGTTTATACTGCAATAAATGAAAATTTTATTTGGAAACATTGAAGTATTTACAAAATTTTATACTTCTGGACTAATTATCAACGTTGTGTTATACTGGACCAGTAACTTAACACATAACTAACATAATTAAATTAAGTAACACTAAACTTGGATTTAACCTAACACATTATTTTTCAGTACTGATAATAATTAATTATTGCATTATTACTTTAATTATTTAATTAATTGGTTAGGTTTTGAAAATAATAATTGGAATTTTGACGGTAATCATTAAAGCGTGGATTGTAATGATTTTCAGGCATCAGTAGTTGGATAGTACAGAACTATGTTTCTTCTTTTTTCCAAAATTTTAAGCGTAAACTAAGTTCATACGCACTGTTGACAGATCGTAAAGTAATATTATTTAGCACAAGTGCGTAAAAAAAACACATGTGCGTAAAATCATCAACTATGCGTAAAATAAGTTTTACACACAATTCATTTTCTCACCAATTAAAATTATAGTATTTTGCATCAAATTTTACATAGACGTCAATAATATTCAATTTTATTGATTCAATAATTTTTCAATAGTACGAATTGATTCAATAATACGAAAGAAGTTCAAAACTTTAAACATTCAAGCTATTAATAGCTGTCGCAGGAAAAAAACTTTGTATGAAATACTTTTGTACAAAGCATTTTTGCACTAGCGTTTTTTGTTGAACTCGGCTGTGCCCCGTTAAAAAAAATCACGGTCGTACAAAAAAGCACTATACCTTTTCAAGTTCAAATTGAGACCAATCAAGTTCGAATTGAGGCCAATCAAGTTCAAATGGATACCAATCAATTTCAAATTGAGACCAATCAATTTCAAATTGAGACTAAACAAAATCAAGTTGACACTAAACAATATCAAGTTGTCATGATAAATTTTATTTGTTTACTCTCAACATGATATTGTTCAGTGTCAACTGCATTGTGTTTAGTCTCAATTTGAAATTGATTGGTCTCAATTTGAAATTGATTGGTCTCGATTTGAACTTGAATGGTCTCAATTTGAACTTGAAAAGGTATAGTTTACGAAATTGTAGCAAGATAACTATTATATTTACGTTTTTTGTTCGTTTTATTATTTACAATTAACGACGTTTATCTGTTTTTGTCATATTTGCCCATTTTTATCTCACACTTGCCTATTTTTGCAAAACTGCATTTTAAACACATTTTTGAAACATGTAGAAACAATTGAAAAATTCACAAGATGAAATTGTGACAGTAATATTTGAAAATTTGACAATAATAATAGAAATATTGATAGAAACAATAGAAAATTTGACAGTAAACATTAAAATATTGACAGTTATAATTCAATTATTTATTGAAAATTTGACGGAAGCAACTGAAAACATCACAGAAATGATTAAAATTTATGCAGTGCCAAATGAATTTTTTTATTAAACATTAAAATACTTATAAAGTTGTGTAATTCTGGGCTAATTTTCAAAGTTTTTTTATTATACTTATCTACCTTGTGGCTATGCTTGCATGACTTCCCCTGTTCGCGTACGCCTCACACTGGACACGTCACGTGCACATGAAATTGCCCTAATTTCCCGACTCATAATGATATATACTATTATAGCAGTGGACTAATTTTAGTAATTTAAAACTTAACTAACGTAATTAACTTAACTTACCTAATAATAAACTTGGATATGACCCATCACATTATTTTTCAGTCCTGATAATAATTGATTATTGTATAATTACTTTTATTATTTTATTGTCTGGTTTAGTTTTGAAAATAGTAATAGAAATTTTAACTTAATCAATAAAGACAAAAAATGGCTATAAAAATGAAAAACCTAGTCATTTTTATAGGCATGAACAAACCGATAGTTCAGATGTATGTTTCGTTATTTTTCCTGAATTTAGAGCTGCAGTTGCTTTTGTCTATGTTGCCTACATCAGCAGTTTTATATATACCTTCTTATTTATGTCTTCTTGTACCTATTATTATTTACAATTAATAACATATTTATCAATTTTAGTCATATTTGCCTATTTTGTCATATATTTGCTAATTTTTTTCATATTTTGTTGCACATTTTAAACACATACCTTTTTGTCTAATCTAATCAATCTTTGTCTAATCTAACAAAAAATCTAACAAAATTCACGTTTGTAGAAAAAAAGCACAACTTTAAGAACTTCATATGTATCATAAATCATAAATTACTATTATATTTACGTTTTTGTGGCTATTATTATTTACAGCTAATGATGTTTGTCTGTTTTGCCACATTTGCCTACTTTTGTCCCATGTTTGCATACGCCTCACACGGGAAACGTCACGTGCACATGGAATAGCCCTAATTTCCCGACTCGTAATGAAATATACTATTATAGCACTGGACTAATTTTAGTAATTTAACACTTAACCAACTTAATTAACTTAACTTACCTAATAATTAACTTGGCCCATCACATTATTTTTCAGTACTGATAATAATTGATTATTGTATTATTGTATGTATCATAAATCATAAATAACTATTATATATATGTTTTTGTGGCTATAATTCTGTTTTTGTCCCATTTGCCTACTTTTGTTTTATATTTGCCTATTTTTGTCATAATTACATTTTTGTAATATGCAGATACAATTGAAAAATTCACAAAATGAATTTTTGACAGGAATATTGAAAATTTGATTCTATAATAGAAATATTGATAGTAACAATTGAAAATTTGACAGTAATCATTGAAATATTGACAGTTATATCTGAAATATTCTTTGAAAATATACAAGTGAAACTTCACAGCAATATATAAAATTTATGCAATGCTCTTCTAAGTAATTTTCCACCAACCAACGGTGTTGACAATTAACTTGAAGATAAATAAAATTTCATTCATTTTATGTACCCATCTCAGTTCTATCCTATCAGTTCTATGCGATAGAATCCTTTATTTTACTTTGGTTTGACAAAATTAAAGAATATAACAAATGCAGAAAAACGCGCATTTAGTATTCTTTTTCAAATAATCCAATAAATTAAACACTACTAACACTCAGATTATCTTGTTTACAATAACATTTATTATTGTTTAAATGTACATTTCGTTCGTCATCCGAACATTTTCAGTATGAAAATACAAATTTAAATGTCTTTTGTAAAAAAGGAAATCTGAGTGTTACTAAAGTTTAATTTATTGGTTTATTTGTGGAAATCTTGTGGAAAAGGAGTTTTAATTTAAAAACGTTCACAAGCTCCCATCACAAAAAAATATCATGTAATGTTGAGCGATTAATTTCTAGTTACTACAAAATTTTGCAACAAAATTTGAAATATGACAAAAAAATGAGATAATATTTTTCTACGACTACTTTAAATATTGCACCTTTTATGATTTATTAATTAGTTATTAAATGTAGCACATTGTGAATGACTTTTCATTTCAGTATAGCAGCAACTTCACCCCGTGCACAATATGCATATTGTGCATGGCGTGAAGTAGCAGAGTAGCGGTCAAGCTGTTATCCTCATAGTAGTAAAATAAATAAATCGACAAAAAATATCAGTGGCTATAATCCACTCTTTAGTAATAACTTTTCGTCACGAAAATTTGCTATTAATATAATGTTTTCCATATGGTGCAGAATACTTATGATGCATACTGTACGTAGTGTGGGCCATAAGATACGCATAATGGCCATAGTTTTCAAATGATTTTTTTTAAGAAGATTGTTTTAAATTTACTTTTTGATATTTTAAGCGATTTTTAAAATCTTATTTCCTCAAACAATATGGTCATTCTACATTACTCTAATGAGACTATGTATATTTATACAGCTATAAGTAGTTCAATACTGCTAAATTGCAATGCAGTAAAAATTATCTAAAAATTGTGCCAAATTACGTGCATAGGAAGTCACCACTGATCTATCGCTGTATGTCGTGTTTTGGAAGGGTGCCTGTGTAGAAATGTGTATCCATCACTTTCCGTGGCCTTAATACAACACACTAATTCAAAATGAAGTATATAAATGATGTTTCCACATGTGTACAGACAAATTACCTACAATCACCACGAAAGTTCTCACCACCCTCACCTCAAAACCCTGATGATGCCAGCTTGGATTATTCGGTGTGTTAACGACGCGCGCTTCACCAGAGATATATGCTACCCCATTAATTGCAGGAGGGCTCGATTAATCAACAAAGAACACACCCTTCCACACCTTCTCTCTTCTCGGCTCACTTGCCTGTATGTACTTGTAATTAATAATGGCGACGGAGTTGCCACGAGAAGCACGCGAAAACTGTTGCCCCCGTTATCACTTTATATCGTTTTTCACTACCCCGATTTTCCCTAATTAAGCTACACGCTGCCGGCTTAATCGGGATTGAATATTTAATATGGGGGCCGCGTGCAATTACCATCGCTTGTCCGGTCGGAAAGTTTGAAGCTGTTGCGATGTATAATCACAACGAATTAGAAGCAAATTGTGAAATGGAGCGGCTGAATCTGTGATTAGAAATCATGTAGGTTGGAAAGTTTCAATCGGGCGGAAGTAAGTAGTACTTTTGATTAATTAAACTTTATCTTCACAATCAGTAATGGCGGTTATTGTACTACGCACAAATGCGATGATCAGGTTTTTCTTAATATCTGATCAAACTCGCATTTTTTTCTAATTACAGCCTTAAGTCAATTAAGCAATGTATAGGATATGTTTTCAATGCTCTTGCGATTGTTCAATAGGACAACTTCTTGCCTGATTGATTCACCTGTCTGCGTGAATTCCACTCCACTTATAAAAGCGGCGAATCGGAATTGGTCCTTCGAGCCGAGATTGATTTAAGCCCTAGCAAGCCATGAGCGGCGGAAAACGGCCAATAAAATACGTCAGGTACTTCAATGGGGCTTAATGAAAAGGAGCAACTTGCTTCCGACTTCATCTCGTGCAATAAA
Organism: Othius punctulatus; assembly: GCA_951805005.1. Lineage (NCBI taxonomy): Eukaryota > Metazoa > Arthropoda > Insecta > Coleoptera > Staphylinidae > Othius > Othius punctulatus. The sequence continues at coordinate 103,051,759 of OX638139.1, read as the reverse complement.
TTGCAAAGGAAATCGTGGAATCGAGCGAAAAGGGATATTTGCATACAAGCCTTTCCAAATCTCAGCGAAAGAAAAAGTTATCTGATTGTCTACCCTCTGCATAACTGTTTGTAATGTTTGAAATATGCAATGGACTGAGAATGGATGAATTTCATAATTGTATTGTAAATCTTATTATTGAAATATTGTAAACGACCCAATATGTACATACTATTCAGTGGCGTAGCTAGAAATTTTGGGCCCCTAAGCAAAATTTTAATAGTCCTCCCCCATACTATCAAATATTTATCGCATTACATACAGGTACATACGTAGTATATTAAGTTTTGAAGATTCTAGTAGAATATATAACAAATATATGTTCATATGTTTCAATTAGAATTAATCAAAGTAAATTCATAACTATATAATTTACTAAACATTAATCAGCAAACAAAATTATGGCACGAGACATGAAAATAAACATAGAATTGAAACAAATTAAAAGTTTTTCTAAAAATACAGATCACTACAAATCATATAACTAAGACATTTGCTTAAAATAAATAATATAAAACAACATAAGGTATTGAACAAAACAAAAAATTAAAATTCTCGTTTTCTAGAAATACGAGCAAAATACTCTATTAAATATTTTAACTCCATTCTCAACGCCTCTTGATGTTCAATGGCAAGTAATGCAAGATGCTTTAATCGCGACTGTCAACTTGTATTTCTTCTGTAATCTTTTATAATTTTTAGTTTACTAAGTGACCTTTTCACGGAAGCAACTGTTAACAGAATAGTTAAGAATACTATAAGAGCTGTGCAAACCTCTGAAAAATCACTTCACCAACAACTTTAAAATACCCGTCTAATGAATCATATTTTTGCAATAATAGATTACCGAAGTCTTTAATAGTCATATTTTCTTAAGAACAGCTTTTAGTAAATATATAGCATTCATGTACTGATTAGGTAATTGTGGAGGAAATATTTCGAAATACGTATTCCGGAAACTGTCACACTTTTCCATTAATTCTGATTCTGTAGAATTAACTATGGATCTTGGTTCCATAAAATTAAAACGATCCTTAATATTTTTATACCAGTGAATCGGGCATTGAGTAGCTGAATTATTATATCCAATATGCAACAGAATATATTTACATTAAAATATTCTTCACGAGATTTATATCTATGTTGAGTTGAAAATTCGTGAAAATTTCATTTTTCCTTCCTTTCCGTTTTTTATAAATTTCTGGAACAATAGCATTTTCTTGCTATTTCTCGAAATTCTATTAACATATGTTGAACATTGTTTCTATACGTTTTCAACCATGATAATGCTTTGTTCAGATTTTTTTCTGCTTCATATATGCAAATATATTTTCTTTGTAAATTTTTGAAGCATAATTAATACCAACTTATATTTTATGCAAGAAAAGACGCCTGTTCTAAAAGATTGTTTCATGCAACATGTACCTTACAGACTGTTATAATTCATTTTTTTCATTTTTTTAATTATTATTAGTATTAACTAAGAGTATTATTGATTTTTTGACAGAAATAATTGAAAATTTAGTAAAATGTTAAAAGTTGCGACTTGTATTAAGTTTTAGCAATAAATGATAAATTCACTAATCATGAAATATTGACTGAAAATCAATTGATGTTTTCAAACTTATTCGTTGATTATGAAACATTGACTGAAAATTGTAATTTTGTAAATATTTAATTGATATATTGACAAAAATATTGAAATTTTGGCACTTAAAAATATCGCTTTAATAAAAAACTATTAAAATAATTACAGAAATAATTGAAAATTTGGTAAAATACATTGAAATATTGTACAAGAAATATTTATTTACACAAAATACGCAAATATTCAACATACTGCCAAGAGATTGTAATCGGTATTTCGCTTCTCGAGAATTATAAATGAATTTTAAAAGTTATAACTTCCTGTTTCTTGAGGTTTTCATTTTTTGAAATCTCGAGATTAAAATTTCTGGAGAAATTTTATTCGGGCATATAAAGTATAGCCTATATATTTAAGATTGTATTTCAATCTCTAGAATCAAGTAGCTCTGTAATTAGTTACCTAAATTCGAATAATTTAGAGTTAGAGTTAATTTAGAGCGATTATGGCAAGTTTAAATTTTTGGCAGCTTTTTCTTGAGCTATTTTGTATAAATCAGGGTGAGTTTTTTTTTCATTTTACGCTTTGGAATCTCGGAAACTATAAGACATACAGATTCTGTTAAATGAGGAAAGAGTTGTTGTTTTAAGAGCTTGTGCAAGATATGCTTTTGTTTTTTTAGAAAAAAGACCTTTTAACTGAAATTAGGTACCTAAATGCGAATAATTTAGAGTTAGAGTTAATTTAGAGCGATTATGGCAAGTTTAAATTTTTGGCAGCTTTTTCTTGAGCTATTTTGTATATATCAGGGTGAGTTTCTTTTTTGTTTTACGCTTTGGAATCTAGGAATCTATAAGACATACAGATTCTGTTAAATCAGGAAAGAGTTGTCGTTTTAAGAGCCTATGCAAGATATGCTTTTGTTTTTTGAAAAAAAGACCTCAAATTTGACCACATAGTTAGCTTAGAAATTTTTAAAAAGACACATTTTTCTCTTTATAGCGGTACCAGTTTTGCTATACTTAATATTGGTAAATAAAGACCATCTTCGAAAATAATTTTTTTGAAAATTATTACTTACTTTGACAAATAAACACGATACAGGACTATTTGTATTATTGAGAGTAGCAAAACAGAGTTTGCCATGGAAAGCTTATTTTTTTCCTCTTACTACGAGAATTCTATTAATTTTTCTATTCTAATTATACTTAATTCTATTATATTAAATTATATTGAATTAAAATTATACAACGAAAATGCCTGCATCTCATTTATTTATGAAAGTAAGTACAACAAACCTTATATCATTATAAAGAGAAAAAAATGTCTTTTTTAAAATTGTTGAAGCCAACTATGGCTGCCATTAAAAAAAACAAGTTTGTATTATAACTCAAAAACTATGGGTTTTTTCATAAAACAATTTTGCCTAAGCTCTTAAAATCACAACACGTTCCTCATTTAATCTACCACTATATCTCTACATATCTATATTGTCTTTATACCTCTATCTCTATTTATATCTCTACAATCTTAATATTTTGTGGTTTCCGAGATCTCACTGCTTAAAATTAAAAAAAAACTCACTGAATCTTTGTATGTTTGTACTACTTGTATTTTCTTGGACCTATTATATCATGTATGTTTTTGTTTTCACATTTCACGTATAATAAACCTCTAATCAAAGAAAAATATGCTTCTTGCGTTTCCTTTATACACAATTTTCCAAAAATTCACATTCAATAAATAAATAAATAAATATAAAATCAAAATCTTCCATACTGTTTTTTAATTTGCTGTGCTTCTTCTCTCTCATATATTTTATTACTTTTGAGATTAATTTCAGCCAATTATTTAATAATATCAAAATAACGTGGTCTTACAGCAGTCAGTGATGTGATTCTGCGCGTCCTAGGAGAGTTGGATTTAATTATTTTAAAGAAATCTCAAATTCCCCAGTAAATTGAGACCAGTCTCATCTCTTAAAACTTTTAATAAAGTAAAGAAAGCAAAGAATAAATATGTATGTTGTATACATCAAAAAATGATCCTATTTCTTTGCAACCATGCATTATTTATCACTAAATTTAACTGGAACAATATACATATTCGGCATTTTTTTGATTTATTTTATTTTCGTTTGCTAGCCATTATAGATACCACTCATCACACTAGCGCCGTAATATCCTTGACCATAACATTTGCTGATAGAAAGATTTTTCTCTTTTAAATAAAATAGTATTAGTTCTTTCGTACCTTCAGCTGATTCATCTTGTACAGTATAAAATCCTAGAAAATTTTCTTAGATTTCAAAATGAATAGCTTTTTGATTGTTACCTCTTGCAATGTGCACATGCCTTATAACAATGCTCAACTGATACTTTTTTGAGTTGTCTTGTATTGTATCTAACAATAAGGCATAAAATGGAGAAACATTAATTTTATCTATCAAAAATCTTTCTAAATTATTTCCTGCACACCCAACTAATTCATTTTGAATTGTAGGGCTCAAATATCTCGTGCATCCTAAAGGCATTTCTAAAACTTATCTCATAACTGTATCATTCTTACTAATTAATTCAAGTTGTGACAAAAAGTTTCCATTGTAATTATTTTGATCATTTATATTTTCTTCTTTGCCACGGAAAGCCAATGAGTTTTTAGATAACATGAGAGTAATATTCAATAGTCGTACTAAAACCAGCTACAAAAATTTAATCTTCGAGGTTTTTGTCGATGGTGACATATTTTTCCAAACTTCATATACAGCAGTTGCTCCTATGTGTGACTTTTTATTTTGGCCGACAAATTTTACCATTCTAGAACCCTTGAACGATAATTACTAAAATTTTTTTTTAGAAGCCAACACGGCATGCAATATGCAGCATCTAATAATCTTGAATAGCACAACCATCGCAGCTGTACAGGTCCATACTTTGATAATGTTGAATAGTAAGATCCGCTAATGTGTCAATTTTGTTGTTGTTCATCCTTAGGGAAAGGTCCTAGAGGTTTATCTTCATATTCATCACAATTGACCAAAAATCTTTTAATGTCGTCAGTGATATTTATTTTATTAGTTAGATAGTAACCTAGATCGGAGGTTCTATGTAATTCATTTACTGTAGCAATATTTTTTTATTGTAATTGTCAAGGTTGTTCTTTATATATAACTAAAGAATCAACATCATTGCTGCAATTGACATTTCTTTCCTGATTATTTGACGATGTATTTGATATTACTTTTCTAAGAAAATTATCTAATTTTGGCAGTTTGCTGCACCGCTCTTCTTTATCTTTTCTATTTTGTGCCTCAGTTTCTTTCCCCATTTTTTAGATATCGCTATCCAAAAATAGGTACACCTTGCATTACAGTTATTAGGTACTCGTTTAAGAAAAAATAACGTTTCTAATAAAACTTACTGCTTTTACTTGGTCGATTTAAGTAACACAAATTATTAGATTCTTGTTTTATTGTAAATATATGGTCTTGTACACTCCTACCTCTCCTAAACCTACTGTGCACCTCTGCCATTGTGTTTTCTATAGTACGCCTCAGTTTTTCCTCCAATATGTGTTCGTATACTTTTGTGGCTGTAATTAAAAGTGTAATACCTCTGTAGTTGTTACCGTCACTATTATCTCCCCTTTTAAATATTGGTACTATTATTCCCAATGTCTGGTCTCTTGGTATCTTCTCTTCTTTTCATATCTGTTTGCAAATTTCTAGGAACAATTGCAGTCCACTTTTCCACATATTCTATATCATTTCCGTAAATATTTTGTCCTGACCTGGGGCCTTGCCATTCTTTAGCATTTTTATTGCTTCTGTTACTTCTTCTAGCGTTATATCCTCATCTGTATCTACGTCAATAATATTTCCCTCCTCTTCACTTAGATCTTCTTGTTGGTTCACCATATTTCTTGTTCTAATAAATTCAGGAAATACTGTTTCCATCGGTCCATAACTTGTTTCTCCTCTATAAGCAGTTGCCCTTTCTTGTTTTTGATTAAAGACATTGCTCCATTCTTATCCTTTCTGAGGCTTTTCATAATTTTATAGAACAGCTTCTTATTGCCTTTGCTGCTTATTTTTAAATTTTTCCCCAAATTCTCTCCAGCTCTTCTATTTCGATTGCAACACCAAGTGTTTCACCTTCTTACTTTGTTATTTGTATAGCTTTGAATCATTTTCTGATTTACTGTTTAGAAGCTTTTTTCACGTTTCTTTTTTGATCTAAATTTATTTCTCGATTTCGTCAGTCCACCAATGTGTTAATTTTTAATGTTGGATGTCCTACAGATACCACATAATATTTTTGCCGCTGCTATATTAATGATTGCTATGAATGCTCATATCTCTAGTCATGCCCCTGTTTTTTTTTCGATTTCTTGACTCACTACATCTGCGTACTCTACTGACGGTTTCCTACTGTTAAGTCTATAGGATCTTATACTTTCATGTATTCGTGTCTTACCGTCTGTGTATATTTTTTATTTTTCTCCGTTTTCCAATGTATTATTTTTGCCACCAAAGTCAAAGTCAAAGTAAATTTATTAAATAATTACATTGAAATACAAATTTTGTTCTAAATTACAGTATTAAATATTTCATACAAACAAATATGTTTTTTATTAAATATATAAGGTAACAAGCCAAGGGCATAACAACATAAAACATCAGCATAACAATATAACATCATAACAAATTGACAATTCAATTTACGTGGAGAACAGCAGATCTTCGCTGCCAAAACTCCCGTCAACTTCCGGTATGGTTTTTTTTTGCCACCAGTAGGTAGTGGTCCTGCCTATTTCGTATCCCCTTATAACTCTTACATCCAGATTTTCACAGATCACACATTTTCTGTTTTCTTTTTCAACCAACATGAAATCTATAATTGACTTTTCGCCTCTGCTTCGTTCTTCTCTAGTAATCTTCTGTATTTCTTTGTGTTCGTAGCAAGTATTTGTTCTGATTAGATTACACAGAAATCCAGAAGCCTTTTCCCGTTGTTGTTTCTTATTCCCTCTCCATGTTTACCTACGGCAGATGAGTATACCCTATCCCTTTTCCCAACTCTGCCATTAAAGTCTCCAGCTATATATACATTTCCTCAGGCCATTTCCATTGCTAGACTCATCTCTTCCCAAAATGCATCTTTGTTCTCTGCTTTCGAATCTTCAGAAGGACCATGCACTGCTTCGTTCTTCTCTAGTAATCTTATGTATTTCTTTGTGTTCGTAGCAAGTATTTGTTATTAATAGATTACACAGAAATCCAGAAGCCTTTTCTCGTTGTTGTTTCTTACTCCCTCTAGATGTTTACCTACTGTTGATGAGTATACCTGGTCCCTTTTCCCAACTCTGCCATTAAAATCTCCAGCTATATATATATATACATTTCCCCTGGCCATTTCCATTGCTAGACTCATCTCTTCCCAAAATGCATCTTTGTTCTCTGCTTTCAAATCTTCATAAGAACCATGCACTGCTTCGTTCTTCTCTAGTAATCTTATGTATTTCTTTGTATTCGTAGCAAGTATTTGTTATTAATAGATTACACAGAAATCCAGAAGCCTTTTCCCATTGTTGTTTCTTTTTACCTCTCCATGTATACCTACTGCTGATGAGTATACCTGGTCCCTGTTTCCAACTCTGCCATTAAAGTTTCCAACTATATAGACATTTCCCCTGGCCATTTCCATTGGTAGACTCATCTCTTCCCAAAATGTATCTTTGTTATAGATACATCCCTCTCCATATTTACATACTGCTGATGAGTATACCTGGTCCCTTTTCCCAACTCTGCCATTAAAATCTCCAGCTATATATATATATATATATATATATATATACATTTCCCCTGGCCATTTCCATTGCTAGACTCATCTCTTCCCAAAATGCATCTTTGTTCTCTGCTTTCGAATCTTCAGAAGAACCATGCACTGCTTCGTTCTTCTCTAGTAATCTTATGTATTTCTTTGTGTATGCACTGTAATCAATGTATTTAGATGCGTACTGTATTTCAATTCCATAACCAGTATGCTTTCCGATATGGCTTCCCATTTATTCACTGCATTTCTAACCTCCCTATGTAGATTACATCCTTAATAGCCGCGGCTTTTGTTTCTTCCTTCACTTCGCTCCATATTAGTATATGTTCGTTTTCCAGTTCCATTATCCTCCTCCCCTTTTCTTTGTTTCGCTAATAACCAAAATTTCCAGTCTTGCTTTTTCAAATTCTCTACATAGTTCAATTTATTTTCCATTTAAACTCCTTATATTCCAGGTTCCCATTTTAATCGCATTTTCTGCGCGTAGTGTGCTAAGCATATCTATCTCGTCCTTTTCAAATTCAACTATAAGTTCCTCTTCCATATTTGATACAGTTCTTATGTGCCCTGCAAAAATTTTTAATCGTTTTGGTTCCTTGTTTCTCTATCTTTGCTTCTTTCTACATTCAGCTTATATTGTTCTTTGGGCCATTTACCCTTAAATAGCACATCCTGTCGGAAATGGGCCTAAAATCGATCATTTTTGTTTAGCACCTTAGCACCATTTAGTTTTTGTTTTGTTTTTGTTCATTTAGCACCATAAAATCGGTGCCCAGCCTTCTATCCTCCCCTACACTCTTTAGGAACACTCCATCTTCCACTTCAGCTTTCTTGGCCAAATTTTTTGGTCTCTTGCAATGCTATCACACTTATTCCATATCTTGTCGTTTCACTCACCACTTCTTTCAGTGCTTCTGCCTTAAAAGTTCCCCATACATTCCACGTTACCAAGTTGATTCGCTCCTTTCTACGTTCATTTGTCTTTGCCGAGTTCCGTCCTGTTCTTATTTTGCCAAATTTTGTTTCCCGTTTTTTGTCCGCTCCACTGCTTTTCTTCCTTTTTCTTCTTTATTTCATCGGTATTCCTCTCCGATAATATGTATTTTACGATATCCTGTTCGTACATTATTTCCTATCTTTATTTCCACCCTTGCTATCTCTCTGATTTCTTTTTGTACAAATCTTTCTTCTATTGTTAAGTCTAGGAATACCTTCGAACCCTTCAGTTGTCTTTTGGCCTTCATAATTAACTGTTTTGTTTCTCATGTTTCAATTTCTGCGTGTATTATTCGTTTTTTCTTATATATTATATGTGCTTTTTCTATCTTAGTTTGTACCTTCAAACTGTTACTTAGAAACTCCTCCACTCCCTTCTGTAACTGTGTTTCATCCACTGTCATTAATGTAACTATGATATTGTATCTTCTCTTTTGTTTCTCGTCTTTTTTTGGTCTGCTTTCTAGATGTTCTATTCTTTGTACCAGCTGCTTTTTTTCCTGTTCCTACTTTTTGTCCTTCCCTCTCATTTCTTGTTTCAAATCTTTTATTTCTTCAGTTAACTCGTTTGTGTTTTTCGCCATTTTCTTCATATCCTTCATCATGTTCTTCAACATATCTTTAATGTCTTCCAGTTTTTCTTCTTCTTCCAATGTACTTTATTTAGGCTCTTTGTTTATTCTATCTTTCTTCTCTCTTCTTTCCTCCTCTGCTCTTCTTTGTTCCGGTGATCTTATTACCTTCTTGCTGTTTTTGAATATGCTTACATCCGTGTTCTGTCTACATACATGGAGGAGTAGTAGGAATTATTATTATTATTATTATTATTATTATTATTATACGTAGCTATCTTATTACTTCTCTAATAAATTTATTATTATATGAAACGAGAAGTACCCCACTTATGTAGACAGCACTTGGGATCTACTCCCCAACTAACCTAATGAAAAAATAATAATTGCATGAGCCAAAAAAAAAGTATATTCACGACCTACAGTTTATTTTCATTGCCGTACTCTTATTATCATGCTCCAGTTATTTTTCTACGGTTATGCCAAATATGCCAGCGCTAATTATCGTCAAGCTTATTACCGCATGATTTATTCCGAACGTACAATTACCTTGTTAAGACCAAACATTGCCCACGTAAACATCAAGGATTCAAGGTCAGCGCTTAATGAATTGGGCTTGGTGTGGTTGACAAACAACGTTGGCTTGGAGCGTAGGAGAGATGAGAGGACGGACGCCGGCGTCGGCGTCGGGACGCACGGTCCGCGAAACCCGACGCTAATACGATCGGATGCCGATACGACGGCCCATTACTTTTCAATTAGGTTAATGCGACCGCCACACGTGCGAACACAAGTGTGAACGGGATGGAGGCGGCGACGACTTAACTCGAGGTAAACGGGCAGTCCGGGAATTATCATGTAACTTGGTGGATTGGGGGCTAAACTGTGCGAAAATGCCTCGCAAATGCACGGCGTGGGCTTAATTTCCCTTGTAAATGCCACTGGTTTTAATTAAATTGCGGAATGCAGAGGTGCACTAAAAGCTGCCGGAGAATTTACGTTTAACAAATTGTGCATGTTTTTACGCAAAATCTCTTTTATTATCAAAATGTGTTATCACCACACGGGAGCTCATATGTGCGTACCTATCCAGTAAAGTTACATCTGGGTCGGGTCGACTATACAGAGGAGTGGTGACAGTACGTGAAAGCCACGGAAACGTATATGAAATGTGCACGTCTCTATTTGTACCTACCCCAAATACATACATCCGAGTCGGGAGTTCTTAGGGTTGATTCAGCAACGTGAAATATAAGGCATCATATTTCAAATGGGCATATCTCCTCATATACCTACACTACAAATTTATATCTGCGCCAGGCATTGTAAAAATTGTACAGTGCACTCACAGACTCGTGATAATTTGAAGTGAGAAATACAGCAACGTATGTCAAATAATTACACCTTCACTGAGGTGTCCTTCTTTTTTAGGTTCCATCATAACTTACTCTCAGAAGACATTTTCGTGGCAGGTGGATATTTTTCTTACCCACAATGAATTTGCATGAGGAGTTAGTAAGAATTCTTCGGCATAATATTCAATCAAATATTTAGATCCCATCACAAATAATATAAAGATTGTTATGACTATATCCAACTTCCGATAGAAGATGGCACTTTAAGAAGAAGAATTCTTATTATCAATAAACTATCAATTTTAAAAAACTCTAACATTGGATTTTAGATATGGTCCGCTAATTTTGTAAACTTCAATATTTTAAATAGAAATTTAAGTGATTTCCACAGTTTCTGCAATTTCTATTACACAGACAAAACTGCAGCAATAGGATCCTTTACAAAGCGTGGTTTGACTTTATAGCACATCAAGTATCACGTTGGTTCAAAACTAGCCACAAATTGCAAAATAAACTTCTACATTAAAGCAGAGATACAGAAAAAAATGAAACCTACCTCATTTTCGGCATTTTTCTATCCCTAGCTAAATAACGAACAGTCCGTAGCATGTATATGTAGAGGAGCAGTAAGAATTATTAATGTTGTAAGTTACAAATAATAATAGATCATTTACAATACAGATATTATTGAATAATGGAGCTGGAATTAACATAAAAACACAAATGCATTTTGGTTATTTTGTGTAACTTTTATATAACGAAAATCTAAATCAAATCCAGCGAAATTTCAGATAATACTAACGCTGAAGGCAACACTACCTAGAAGACATCAGCATTGTCGGTTCAAATTCGAGGAAGTATTACAAATGTTTCTAACTGCTCATATCAAATATTCTTCAAGAAAGTTACCTGTATAGTACATTGCAAGAATTGCTGGCAAAGTAGTCATCAAAACAAGACTGAGAATTCACAAAAGCCTTGGAAGGCCACAGCATATGCTACAACAGGGTAGGCCATTTTAATCAATCCACGTGAATCACTCCGAAAGTATGTTCGATAGCAAAAATTGACCTAACAAAAGTTGTATAGCAAACAAAAACTAACAAAAATGTTGCAATGCAACAAAAGTCGTATTGATACAAGAGGGACATCTAATGATGACACTGAATTTAACCTTGAAGTTGAATTTCAAGGTCATTTCAAGGCTCATTTGTAAATTTTAAATGGTAAACCTAATTTTTGAATTTTTAGTTTAGAGAGAGTCATCATATTAGCACGGCTGCGTAAAAAAATCCTTTTAGTAGAAAATGTTCGAGAAAAAAAGCCTAAGACCTAATTCAAAATTTCACAGTTCAGTTTCAAATGATATTTCTGGCTATCAACATAATAAATCCGTAATATTGCTAGCCGTTGATAATAATAAAACAATAAATAATACAGGAATTTATAAGGTTTTTGAATTATTATTAAGAATAGATTTGTTATTAAGAATATTAAGAATTATTAAAAATATTATTAAGAATAGTACCGCAACAAAACTTTACAAATCCATCTACAAGCCCATGATTGACTACGGCCAGACCATACTGAAAAATGTAAGAAACACCTACAAACGAATTACGGACGTAACTGAACGGAATACATTAAGACTGCTCACCAAACTAATACACAAAAACAATCATCTTCATAACATATCAAACATAAATTTATACAAGATCACCAAAGTCATACCCATCCAACAAAGAACGGACAAATTATAACATAAATTTCAACAAAAACAGGACAATAATAACAGATCCATAGGTACCGAACCAAATAACAAAAAATATATTTTTTCGAGATATCTAGTTAGCCATGCAATTTTTTCAAAAAACAAAAAGCTCATGAAATTTAACTCGTAAAACTGCAATTCTTTCCCCATTTAATCGCTCCTCTATCTCCGCTAGTTTCCGAGATCCCCATACTAAACACCCGAAAAAACTCACCCTGTATACAATACGAAAAATTAAAAAAATATGCTCAAAGACATTTCCATTTTGCTGGATACCTAAATTAATTCGACGCTGAAAATCCTGGCGGTTCGGATTCGGTCAATCATATTTTCTGTTTTTTTTTAATTAGTTATAAATTTTTCTAAGTCATAGTTAAAAACTTTTTTGTTTTAAAATTAGTTTATGGTTTATTGTTTATTGTTTATTATTGTGAACTTCTTGCCATACACGGCTTTATTATATTGGTAGCCGCAAATATCGATTAGTTTACTTTGAAAGTGAACTTTTGAAGTTTTTACTCTTAGTAAACTTATTTTCTCGTTTTTCTCGAAAATGTTGTCATGTAAGGTATTAAAATTTTTACGCAACCGTACTAATATGATGACCCTCTTTCAAAATAAAAAATCAAAAACTATGGTTACCATCAATTCCGTAACTGGCTTCTGATGCGTACGTGCGAACTTTTATTTTTGTCCCCCCCCCCCCCCCCATTGAATATTGAATGACAAAAACTAACAAGTTATCTAAAAACATGCCGAGAACATGTTAAAAACACGAAAAACGAAAAACTGTCACAAAGTAACTCAAAATTATATAGTAACAAAAAAATTTGTAATTTCTAATAGTCTAATTGTCATGCTACCGATTTTTCTATTGATACTATTGAAAACTTTGACAACATTTTGCTTTTGCTTGCTTCTGCTTTTACTTTTGCTTTTGCTTTTGACCCATATTAGAATTTAAATATGTTTGATTATGTTTCAACTTGCCAAAACTTTTTTCTCATAATGCAGTTATAACAGGTGGCGTTAAAAATATTAACTGCAACGTCAACATTAGGAAAACTTTGAACTAAACAAAAATCTTGTAGTGCCTGAATTAGATACAGAGAAGATACGTTAGGTAAAATATCACTGATCTGAAACTTCAGGCTCTCTATTTAATTTACAAATTTCACAGCATTTTTTATTTATTATATATATATTATATATTATATGTATATATATTTATTTGTAGGCGATTCTGTAAAGGAAAATTACATCGTTTACATACCGAGAACAGTAATGTTAACAATATAATTAAATATGTAGTATAAGATTACACATAGTCATTAATGCATTAATTATACCTAAGGTACCTGCGCATGCTTGCATACATGCACACACACATGCACACATGCATACATACACTCGTGCAGCACAAAACAGTACGGACAAAACATTAGCGGATCTATGACTTGCCAGTTAAAAACTCTGACAATGTGTAAAATGTCTTATTAACAAGCATCTATGTCATTTTCATATTTAAAGTGAAGTACATAGTGTTAAGCTAGTTTTTTTCCAATCGTAGCCTTAACTTGACGCCATATTTAATATATAAATTTTCGCCATTTTACCTAGTGATAATAATAATCACTTACATAATATACTGTATTTTCATTGGTCAGGATCCGCAGGCTTTATATTGAACTCGATCCGAAGATGGCATTGGCTCCAAATGATTTCCCCACATATAAAGAGTATTCTTTTAGTATTGTATGTTAACTATAATTGGAAGGACTTACCGGGGGAGCATCTCCCCTTCCCCCGCCAGTTGTTCTATTGCCAACTGGAACCCTAGCAGTCACGGCTTCGACCATTATTCTCTACGGCTATTGTAATTTACTTTCATGTGCAAAGCAGTGACATACACCTCTCTTATTTCAATTACTAGGACGAACCTGTCTTATTTAAATTACAAGGACGGACTTCTCTTATTGCAATTACTAGGACGAACCTCTCTTATTGCAATTACTAGGACGAACCTTTCTTATTTCATTGACTAGGACGAACCTCTGTTATTTCATTTACTAGGACGAACCTCTCTTATTTCATGTACTAGGACGAACCTCTCTTATTTCAATTACTAGGACGAACCTCTCTTATTGAAGTTACTAGGACGAACCTCTCTTATTTCATTTACTAGGACGAACCCCTTTTATTGCAATTACTAGGACGAACCTCTCTTATTTCATTTACTAGGACGAACCTCTCTTATTTTATTTACTAGGACGAACCTCTGTTATTGCAATTACTAGGACGAACCTCTCTTATTGCAATTACTAGGACGAACGTCTCTTATTTCATTTACTAGGAAGAATCTCTCTTATTTCAATTACCAAGACGAACCTCTCTTATTGCAATTACTAGGACGAACTTCTCTTATTTCATTTACTAGGACGAACCTCTCTTATTTCAATTACTAGGACGAACCTCTCTTTTTCATTGACTAGGACAAACCTCTCTTATTGAAATTACTAGGACGAACCTCTCTTATCTCATTTACTAGGACGAACCTCATATTTTTTCATTTATTAGAACGAACCTCCTCTTTATGTGAGCCCCGCAGTTACAAAGAATCATACCTTTACATAATGCGAATATTACAATCTAATTGCATATGTCGGAACACCTCAATCTGATATACATATTGTAGTTTAGGTACTGACCTTTAATCCACTCCAACACCTAATCCACAACCGTCCACATTGCAACGCTCACCAAAACATTAGATCACACATGCTTTCCCCACAATCAGCACCTGAACTTGCATACACACTCCATAAGGGCCAGTAACTCAGTGCCCTTCGTTCGTAAGCTGAGCGCGTCTCTCCGGCTTATTTACACTGTGTATCAGCCAAATGGAATAAATTCGATAATAAATAAATGGGGGCGTGTTCGAAAAAACGCTCGGACACGTCGATTGTTATTTTTAGTTGCGCATTTTTTTCAACAAAAACTTTTTATACAGGGTGTGTCATGTGACCGTGGCCAATACCAACTTTCTTATTTTAAATGCAACACTTGGTTTAAATGCATTATTCAATTTTTGGATTCTTCAGAAAATTCTAGACATATTTCATGTACAATGTCCTATACCTATCTTCAACTGTTTCGGAAATATTAAGTGTTTTCAAATTTATTGCAAAAATTAACATTAAAAAAAGAAAATTATTTGATTACAGAAATTCGTTACAACACACTCAAAAACTAATAAGTAATACTGTTTATTTCTTGATAATGTAAAAAAACAAAAAAAAAACAATAAATTTCAATGGAGGAGATCCTAATCTTAAATAGAAATTTCTTCTAACGTTACTCAACATCTCAGGCGTGACCGATCTAATCGCAAGCATTATTCGTCTTCATAAGTCAGCTAAGTCGAGGGGTTTAGTTTTATAAAATTCATGACCAAATATTCAATGTGCATATGAACTTCAAATCGTTGTATTTTAATATAACTTTGGCATTGGCAATTGTTTCAACGTTGAAACATGTTCATGTCATATCAGCATGAAACTAGCTGATGTCATCATGTCATATCAATATGTCACATGCTGACATATTGATAATGATTAATGCTAACTTGAATGTGATTAGTGCCAAGTTGAAGTTGAAAAGGTATATAGTTGATATGAAGAAAACTAATGCACCGATTTGTCCAAACACACAAGTTTTTTCTTGTTTCCCTGTGATAAGCAAAAAAAATTATAAGCAACATCAAAATTTTGAATAGAAAATAAATTCAAAAATTCAATGTGAATAGAAACCACTGCATGCAAAATGAAAGGGAAATCATATTATACAATTGATTCCTATCTTGTAAACTTCTTCAATCCATAAGTGTATTGCATCAATATACAAAAAGTTGCTATAATGTAAACATTATCCTGCAAATTTCCAAGTAGATAAATCAACAAAAATGCAAAAAATATGTGCATAACATGTAGTGACTATTCTAAAATGTATTCTCTATGTATATCTCACTGCATGAATTTATTTTAAATTACCGATTTCCGATTTAAAACAGTATGAAGTCATTATCGCTGTATTTTAACAAAGATAAGTTGCAGATATACTTGTCATTTTGATTAGCACAATAACTTTTAAGGCACACAATACCTAATTTCATACGAAATAAGTTTATACAAATTACTTCAAGCGAGATTCGTTCTTGAATCTCTCTATAAAACTCCACAACAGAAAATTTGAATAATTAACATTTTTAGTTGAGTTTAGAGTCAAAACTTCACTTGTTTTCAAACATTCTCGAACATAAGTTGTACATAAATGCCAAATTTGTGGCTGTAACAAGTTGCACAGCATTTAACAGCTCCAATTCAAATCAAATGGTTATTTCGCAACTAACTGTTGAATTGATTCGGCATCCCAGTATAAATTAATCGCGAGCTCGATTTTTCAACGTCCGATTTAGAGCCAGCTACTCGATCGAGCGGAGCTGTAATAGTATTTACTTAGGATATCGTCAACAAAATAAAATACGAGTTGCCTGCCTGTAAATATGAGGGCCGCAATATTTCCGCACAGCTCGATGCTTCTGCTTGTTTGCCTTTTAAACGGTACCACTGGGAGTCTATCAATGCCATCCAGAAATTCAGTTCCTCTGCTAACACGTGGAAATCAGCATCTACGTATGTACACTGTTTTACCTCACCGTGTAAACAATTTCTTGCCTCTGTTATAAACGTTCGTGCGAGGAACTGGCGTTTATTGTTGCCGAGGTGAGGAACGAGTGTACGAATGTGTTCACATCTACGGAATGAAAATAAATTGGGTGCTATTTATAACACATCATTCGCAGAATTTCATTGGCACCATTATTTTAAATTGATACAGCCAGTATCAGATTCGCTCCAGTAATCAGATGTACATAGAAACTCAATAATATTTGATGCACGTGCCTGAAATATGATTGTAGCCTGCTCTGAACTAATAATTTGTATATGTAGTACCGAAGCTTGTTTGGAGCTATATTTAACTTTGGAGCTAATTATTAGATCTAAAGCTACATCTGTAGTATAAATATTTACATGCATAGCATAATATTAGATCTATAACACAAAGCTACGTATTTATTTATAAATGTTTAACTGTTAAAAGGAGCTCAAAAGGGTGATAAAAACAAGACCAAATAGTCAAAAAAAACTAAGTGAAGTGTAGGGACAGATGATGACACCGGCAAGGATCAGGACAAAGAACAAAACGGGCATCAGAAAGGAAAGGAAGAAAAATGGAATTAAAGGTAGAAATGATGATAAAGAAATTAAGTTCAGTATTGCTACATGGAACGTTAGAGGAACAAACCACCCTGGAGCACTAAAAATATTGGTTAATGAACAAAAAAAAGTTAATGTGAGCATAGTGGCGTTGCAAGAAAGAAGTCAGAAATGAGAGAGTATAACAAATATAGAAGTACACATTCTCTGTAATAGTGGAGGACAATCTAGAAGATTGGGCACAGGTTTTCTAATAGACAACAAATACAAAGATGCCATTATTACGTTTAAAGCGGTTTCCGAAAGAATGTGTTACCTAAGAATAAGAGGGAAATGCTCAAACATAAGTGTATTGAACATACATGTACCGACGAAGGAAAAGAGCGACGACGAAAAACAAATCTATTATGAAGCTTTAGAATAAGAACTCGAAGAAAACCCTAAGCATGACATTAAGCTAGTAATAGCAGATTGCAATGCGAAAATAGAAAGAGAAAATATGTTTAAGCCAGTAATAGGTAAGTTCAGTAAACATGAAGAAACAAATGAGAATGGTATGAAGCTAATAGAGTTTGCGGCTACGAACAAAATGGTGATAAAAAGTACGTTTTTTCGGAAAAATGGTATATACAAAGGCACGTGAATGGCACCAAACGGCAGGTACACATACCAAATAGATCACATACTAATAGAGGAGAAACATGCAGCGCTCATACAAGACATCAGAAGCATGAGAGGCCCAAATATAGACTCTGATCATTTTATGGTCAGGATAATACTGAAAATGAATGCGCATACTAGAAATAAAACAAACAAACAGGGAAGAAAAAGAAAACAAATCGAGTTAAATGGAAAAACTATCCAAGAATATGCTGAGAGGATTGAGAAACCATACGAAACTTTAGACAATACGCGGACTAAGACTCAGGAAAGATGGAAAAAACTGCACAGTGTGATACAGAAGTCAGTCAAATTGATAGAACGTGCAGAAACGAAGAAAAAGAATAAATGGTTCGATGCGGAATGCGAAAATTTAGTCAAACAAAAGAACAACGCGAGAGCAATACGGCTGCAGAAAAACACAAAAGCTAACAAACAAATTTATAAAGATCTTAGATGCCAACAAAAACAAGTGTGCAGAAGAAAAAAAGAGAAGACAACGAAGAGAGATTAGAACAAATAGAGGAGCATTACAGACACAAAGAGATTCGAAACTTATACCAAAAAGTGAAGAGAGAACAAACAGGATACACGACAAAACCCATATACGTCAGAAATAAAGCCGGGGAACTGACAGGAGAGCTGGAAGAGAAATTAAAGATATGGGAAGAGTACTTTGTAGATTTATTGAATGTAGAAACGAAACTTTTTGAAAATAACAAAGATAGAAATACGGAAGCGCGAAATGTAGCTGAAGTACAAGAACCCACAGAACTGGAAGTCGGAGAAGTGCTAACTAATCTTAAAAACAACAAAAGTCCCGGGGACAATGAAATAACTGCAGAAATGCTAAAAAACGGGGGCCCAAAACTTCCAGAACAAATTTATGAATTAATTAAGACGGTGTGGAAGGACGAAAAAATGCCGGCAGACTGGGGAAAAGCAGTAATACACCCAATATTCAAAAAAGGAGACTCAATGGAGTGCAAAAATTACCGAGGAATTGCTTTATTGGATGTGATATACAAGATATTTGCAAGAATACTGAAAAATCGACTAACAGCTCACTCAGAAAAGATAACTGGCGAATACTAATGCGGATTTAGACCTGATAGATCTGTAACCGATTAATTTTTTACTCTTAAAGAAATACAGAGGAACTGCTACGAGTATAAGATCCCTATATTTGTACTATTCATAGATTTCAAACAAGCATATGATTCTGTAAACCGTCCAGAAATGTACAGAGCATTGAGAATATTGAAAGTACCGGAAAAAATAGTGAAACTGGTTGAAATGACTCTTAGAGACGCAACAAACACAATTAGAGTTGAAGGCGCACAAACAAATACTTTCAGGATCAACAATGAACTGAGACAAGGAGATCCATTATCATGTTCGCTGTTCAATTTGGTGCTGGAAATAGTTATAAGAAGAAGGGGCCTAAATAGAAATAAATTGATAAACAGTGAAGAGCATCAGTGCATAGCTTATGCAGATGACTTAACAGTTATTGCAAAATCTAGAAAAGAGTTGATCAGAACAATCAGAAAACTAGAAAAGGAAGCAAACATTTTAGGATTACATTTAAATCAAGAGAAGACAAAGCACATGATGTTAGGAAATACAGGAGAAACTGAAAGTAAACTAACAGAAGAATGTAATGAGAAAGTGTACAATTTTGACTACGTGAATAAGTTCACATTCCTTGGTGTGACCATTAATGAAAAAGGAATAGAGGAAGAAGAGATACGAGCTGGGATATCAAAAGGGAATTAAGTTATTGGAATGCTCCATCATTTAATGCGATCTAAAAATATGTCGTAGGCTCTGAAGTTAAGGTTATATAAATCGGTGATGAGATCGGTTGTAATGTATTCCTGTGAAACTTGGGTCCTGAGCACCAAGGAAAAATCGATGCTGGAGAGATGGGAGCGGAAAGTGCTGAGGAAGATTTTCGGATGGATACAGTATAGTGAAGTGTGAAGGCGGAGAACGAATGAAGAAATAAAACAGCTGTTCGATAGCCCTGGAATAATAAACTTGATATAGGCCCAAAGAATCAGGTGGGTAGGGCACTTGGAAAGAATGGATCGAGAAAGGGTACCAAAGATGGCATTGAGAAACTCACCGATAATGAAGAAACGAAGAGGAAGACCCAGAATAAGTGGCTCGACTCGGTGATGGAAGGCCTAAAGCGTTTAGAAGTGGAAAATTGGAGAACTCTGGCTCAAACACGGACTGACTGGCGAAGAGTTGTGCAAGTCCAGGGCCTTCAAGGCCTGTAGTGTCTAGAAAGTGTTAAAACTTTCGATTAAATATGTTATTCATAATACTTGTTCGGGTATTATTATTCATAATAATTGAATTCCAAATTTCGGAAAGGGCTCATATCCGGAAATAAAAGTTTTTTAGAAGATACAAAAAGCTGAAATAATGTTGAACCATTTGACTTATTTGAGCAGTTTTTTCTCTTCTAAAATTACCCTTTCACCATTATGAAGACCAAATATCAGCCTTTCTCGGTCATAAAATGTTGGTATATTGGTCATATTGGTATATATTGGTTTTGTTGTGTTGTTTGTTGTCATGTATATATTTACCTTTTGTATATTATGTAGCTTTTCTGCTAATAAATATTCTTTATAAATATTATAAACATAGTGAAGAGGTAATCCAGCCTGGAAAAGATGCAAAAATCTGAAAAAGAGGAACATGTAATGCTCGAGAAATATCAGGGAAAGAACAGGAGATAATACAAGAATTCTAGTGAAGAGGTAATACAGCCTGGAAAAGATGCAAACATCTGGAAAAGAGGAACGTGTAATGCTCGAGGGATGTCAGGAAAAGAATACGAGATAATACAAGAATTCGAAAATGCAAAACTTGACATACTAGCGATTGGAGAGACAAAGAAAAAAGCGAAAGGAGAATTCCTTTCAACAAGGACACTTATTGATATACAATGGAACGAAACACGAAATTAGAGCCAAAAGCAAGGCTTGATAAAAGGGGAACACGTAAAGTATCTACAAAAGTGGGAGTGCTTATCAGAAAGGCTAATGAAGGTAGAAATGCAACTGGAACCAAGAGAAAATACGACGATATTGATAGCATATGGACCAAACCAAGACGAAAAGGCAGAAAATATGGACAAGTTCTGGGAAGAACTAACAGACAATACAGAGAATGCCAGTAACAGGATGATCATAATAGGCGACATGAATAGCAGAGTCGGAAGGAGACGTAATGATACAGAAGAGGTAGCTATGGAGAAAACCACAGAAACAACACCGGCAATAGGATGATCAAATTTTGCACCCAAAACGACATGGTTATAACAAACACATTTTACAACCATAAAGATATCCATGATGAAGATGAAATAGCAAACGCAACAAATGAGCTACCAAAAATGAAAAAAACAAAGTATAGACGAAGAATGGGAAACGCTAAAGAAAATAATAATAGATGCAGCTAAACGAGTATGCTGAACGAACAAACAAAGCAAATGCAAAAGACAAACTGCGTGGTGGACGCAAGAAATAAAGGATCAAGTAAAGAAAAAGAAAGAGAGATGGCGGAAATACTTAAATATGAGAACACAAAACAACTATGAAGAATATAAGATGTGAGATCAAAAGTCAAGAAAATAATACTAAAAGAAAAACAAAGAACATAGGAAGAACTGGGATGCCGTATGGAAGAAAATGCAAAGAGTAATCAGAAAATATTCCACAAATCACAAAAAAATATAAAGAAAAGAAAAAAGAAGAATATGTGAGAATAAAAGACAAATCGGGGAAACTACTAGCGACAGAAGAAGAGACAATGGAAAGATGGAGGTCATACTTCCATGAACTTTTGAACCAAGGATGTGAACCAGACGGTGATGAAGACGCCCTAATAAATAAAAACACAAAAACGAACTATGACAAGATAACCAAAGAGGAAATAGAACAAGCAATTAAAGAACTAAGAAATGGGAAAGCTCCAGGAACTGATAAGATAACAGCCGAAATGATTAAATGCCTGGGTAACGAAGGAAAACACCTATTAGGAAAACAGAATAAGGGAAGAAAAGAAAATACCAACGGAATGGGAAATAGGGATGATAGTGCCAATATACAAAACAGGGAATAAAACAAAACCTAGCAATTATAGAGGCATTATTCTAATAGGCACTGTTACAAAATTATACGAAAAAATAATAGAAAAAGGGATTAGAGAAGAAGTAGAAAATATAATGGATCAGGCTCAAAGCGGGTTCAGACCAAAGAGAAGCATACATGACCATATATTCACAATAAAGACGTTAATTAACAGAACACTTGAAAAGCATAAATGAATGTACATAGCATATGTGGACTTAGAGAAAGCATTTGATAAAGTGCCGCGAAGAAAAATCTGGGAACGACTCCAAAAAATGGAAGTCAACAAAAAAACTAATCAGAACAACCCAAAGCATATACAAAGAGACACGAAATGTAATAATAGCACAAAACAGAATATCAGAAGAATTTATCACCAAACAAGGAGTGAGGCAAGGTGGAAGTTTAAGCCCATTGCTGTTCATAACATACATAGACCAAATAAATAAAGAATTAAATAACGAAACGAGACCAGCAAACATTGGACACAGAAATATGAACATAGTACAAATACGACAATGTTAATTTGCAGATGATATTGCAATAATAGCAAACAAACCGGAAGAACTACAAGAAAAACTAAATGTGTGGAACAAAGTGCTTACAAAATATGGGATGACAATGAATATAGAGAAAAATAAAGTAATGGCAATATCAAATAATGAAGCAAAATTAAATATAAAAATAGAAAATAGTACAATTTAACAAGTAACGCAGTATAAATATCTGGGAGTAGTTATACAAGATACAGGACAACAAGATGCAGACATCAATAACAGAATAAGTAATACAAATAGACTATACTACCCACTGAACAAATATATAACAGGTATAAAAGGAAATAAGCCAAAATACAAAAATAAGAGTATACAAACCTATTTACAGACCGGTACTAACATTTGGTAGCGAAACATGGGTACTAAATGAAAAACAAAAAAGCAGAATACAAGCAATAGAGATGAAATACCTTAAAGGAACATACGGAGTAACACTTGTAACCGTACAATACCGGGGTATCATTATAAATTGTAATTAATTTATAAACGTAGTGTGGCTCGTAATCTAAGTGACAGTACTTCACCTGTGTTTGATTCATGGAATTGTTATAGTGACAAGATCGATGGTTCGTTGTTCAAGTATTGTGTCTGTTACGGGGAAAATACCAAATTATACGCATACTCAAATATCATCATACAGTAATTTATTCATTCAGTAATTCATATGGTTTTTCATTTTAATTTAGCAAGTAAGGTTTGGTTCATTTGGTTATGGTAAATAATACGCTTTACATTTATTTGGTGACTAAGGGTTTATTTAATAAGTAATAACATACAAATAATGAAGAATGACGATTTATTCTCAATTAAGGTTTTGAAATGAGTAATGATTTTTACGTGGTTTCTGATTATTTCATTTGGTTATGGTAAAATAATACGCTTTACATTTTTGTGGTGACTAAGGGTTTATTTAATAAGTAATAACACAGAAATAGTGAAGAATGGCGATTTATTTTGAATTAAAATTTTGAAATGAATTTATCGATTTTTACGTGGTTTCTGATTATATTTCGTGGTATTCTGACGTGAATTAACGTTATAATTCAAATTCTACCGGTTACTAGTACATGCGATCTATCCCTGCTAATTACGGTGTTTTAGTTATGTGATTCATTCCACATGCGTTCGTTCATACATATTTTTATCTTTTATTTACTTGATTTGATTTATCGTCAGATAAGTTTAGAAGTGTATTTCCTAGAGAATATAACTCATACGTAAAACGTGACGTCATAACAATGCAGTTTCTATAGTTACGCATGTATTAATAACTGAGAATGTTGAAAATACAAAAAGTTGTATTTTCAGGATAATACCACGAACAAATGTCGGTCGCTGTCACAATTTTTGGTTAAGCACAAATCGCAGCGACGATCGTTGCAATGGTGTTATTTATCGGTTGCGCCCACAATCTAGTCGGCCGCTGATAAAAACATAACCCGAAATGTCAGTGTGTCTCAAGTACAAGTAAAATAGTAAAATGTGGTAATAAATGTGGTTTGCTGTTTGAAAGATGAAGTGATTTAAATAAATATAGGTACTTAAACTGTATATTTAGCTTCTTGTTTATTCTGCTTTACTAGATGACTCAATCAATTCATTATATTCTCTTCCTAAATATAAGTCGTGCTGTTCTCAAAAATCGATAATGATTTTAAAAATACAACTTATTTCAACCCCAAAACTTTGGAAAATGCACCTCGCCCTTCGGGCTCGGTGCATTTTCGTCGTTGGGGTTGAAATTCGTTGTATTTATAAAATCATTATCGATAATGAGAACACCACTTGTTATATTACCCCTGAAAATAACATGCCAGTATTAAGGATGACGATTTACCCTTAATTAAAGCTTTGCAATGCATTTACCAAGCAATAACACCCAAATAATTATATCGTAAATTTCGATCGGTGATTTGTGCACGATGGTCAGTTGTGTCTGGCTAAAGTACATATATCTGATCTCATAGCGAGTCTCATACCCTAACCCTATTACGTCTGACGTGTATGAAACATAAGCCCCTCGTTTGTTTTTGACTCTTTTTATTTTTATTTTATTTTTTAATGTCTTTTCTTTTGTTTGTAATAGTTTCATTTATTTTTAGTTTGTTTTTACTTCGGTTTTGTGATAATTGAATTCACCTTGCGGATGTGATTCTGCATGATTTTGACTTTGATTCATTCACGGATTTATATCCCTTCTTTACGCATGCTCATGCATGAATTCCCTTGATTCGCATTAATTCTTAATTGCCGTTGTGTTTCGTATTTATTAACTTTATTTCTCATCCGATCATGACTTATGACTTGGATTCATTCAATGATTTATCTATAATATCCACATGCTCGTGCTTCAGGAATATACTGACTCGGATTCATTCATTTCTCACTCGCTCACGAATTCAAATATGCAAATACTGACCACATGCATTATCGATGCTGAGGGCTGTTTTATTTCACCGGCATGCAATTACAACTTATTAGTTTGATCACTCACTCGGCTGATTGATTAGTGATATTAACTACGCAACGTTAATTACAAGAATTTAGTGATTTGGTATGACATGATGACATTTGCTGATTTTTGTAATAATTATTGACCTTCCCGGATACCGGTTTTTAGTTCCCGTTGCGATCGCTACCTGGGAAATCCCTTGAGTTTATATCTGTTTAAATACCTTCCTGAACTAAGCTCTTTCCCGAATCCCTTGCTAATAAAATATAAATAATAATTAAAACGCATGATAATCGAGTATGTTGTTTCGGAGGAAGGATTTCATAAAATTTATGTAACGGGAATTGGTGGTGGTTTATGTGGAGTAGCAATACTTATCATACGTGACAATATTACGAAGAGAACCATACACGTTGTGGGGTGTGATTGGTTAATAGGCTCGACCCGAACACATCAAGGGGTTAGAGCGATTTTTGTAGTCTGCTTCTAGCGCGCCCTTATGTTTCAAAGTGCGTCGCGAAACTCACAAATCGCTCTCATTACGAAGAGGATCATACACCTTTGCGCCAGTTTGGGCGTTTTGTTCTTTCGTAATTTTGTCACAGGATATTTTCCGGCGGATTGCCGAATTAATTTACTTGACACGCGTAATGACTTGTCTGCTAAATATTTCGCAGTGCCCTTCGAAATTGGCAGTTTGATTCGCGTTACTCGATCATCAATTGCGTTAGTACTCAATCATTAACCGTTTCTCTCTCTTGCCGACTGGATAGTTGTACTGATGTCGTAGTAGCTCGTGCCCTTGGTGTTGATTTGAATTACTCCGCGATCTCCCCGAAAATATCTACCTGCGTCAATACTGCCCTAATTGAATTTCTCGATCTCCCTGATTGTTGATGCTAATCGCGCCCCTGTTCACACTCTCGCGATTTCTCTTGTGCCCTCGGCCGTCGAG
The DNA here is from genome assembly GCA_951805005.1 of Othius punctulatus. Lineage (NCBI taxonomy): Eukaryota > Metazoa > Arthropoda > Insecta > Coleoptera > Staphylinidae > Othius > Othius punctulatus. Next base: position 103,025,556 of record OX638139.1, on the reverse strand, counting down.
AATCAAGTGACCTCCCTCCTGCTTTCGTAGATTCTTATATGTTTACCTCCCCATTTTCCCCGAGCCCCCGGGCCCAAACACTGCCATCCCCGATTTTCTACGGTGGTCCACTCGTCTTGGCTAAGTGCCTTTTTCGATGCCTGCGCAATAATTTCTTCCACATGTTTACGCCACTCGATCTTTTGCTGGCGGATTTGTGTTTGCTACCAATACAAATCATGTCCCTTCGTGGCGTGAGTTATCCAGGCCAAATGGGCCCTGTTCTAAGAATTTCGGTACGCGTGCATGTAGCTGGCGCTGTTTTTATGGTACTTAAGTTAATGATTCTATGGGCCGTAATATTATACTTTCGGTGTTGAACTCCCCGGAATCGCTCACTGTCGGTCAGTGGCACATCCCCTGCCTGGTCTCGAGTAATTTATATTTCCATGAACTGTTGATATTTCCACCCGACTAGTAAACTCTTGTTACCCTTAAGTTAATGGCTTTTATTGTCCCCATTGTTGATAGAATTCTCCCGGACTGGTTTAGGGGTCTGTGCCCCCCCCCACGAGTCTGTTTACGTATTTTTACGCCGTCATGCGATACTTATTTAATTATTAATACGAACGATTTTTCAGAAAATAACACCTGTCTTACCTACTCGTTGTTTAGCTAAATAAAACATGGTATGTCGTGGATCATTTCACACTACGTGACAACTTGACTACTTGACAACGTGAAAAATGAACAAATAAGAGATAAATATCAAGTTAAAAGTGTGAGTGAATATATCGAAGAGGGACAACTCGGATGGTGGAGACACATACAACGGATGGACAAGATTACCCAAACAAAGAGAATATGGGAAGCAAAAATGCAAGGAAAGAGGAAAAGAGGGAGACCGAGAAAGACATGGGAGGAAACAGTCACGGAAGTGCTTAAGAAGAAAGGAAACAAGAGACAAGAAGCAAAGAAGATAGCAAAGGATCGTAAGGCATGGAAAGAATACATTAGAAAATGAAGGCAACTACAACCCAACACCCTAAAGTGGGAGAGGGAGACAGAGAAAGACATGGGAGGAAATAGTCACGGAAGTGCTTAAGAAGAAAGGAAACCACAGAGAAGAAGCAAAGAAGATAGCAAAGGATCGCAAGGCATGGAAAGAATACATAAGAAAATGATGGCAACTACAACCCAAAACCCTAACAGGTAAAAAGGTCATTGAATATAGATATATAGATATCCATAAATTTACTAGAGAAGTCAAAATCAGGAATGAGAAGTCAGTAATAGACTACATACTAATAAGTAGACCACATAGGAAAGAGGTGCTAGACGTAAGATTTAAAAGGGAATTTGAAATTAACAGTAACCACTACCTATTAGTCGGAAAAATACGTATACACGCACAGAAACAGGAACGACCCACAAGAATAAATCTGGAAGTATTAGGAAATGAAGCAATAAAGGTCTACAAACTTGCGGACAACCAAATAGCGGAAGAATATAGAAAACAAACTGAGGAAGCAGTGAACAGAAAAAGAATTACTGTGAAAAATACAGGAGCTAACGAATGTGCAACACAACTGTAGCGGGAATTTAAAAACATATTAGTAGGTACAGCAAAGAATATATGTGGAACAATAAATGTAGGCAAGACTAGTAAACAGACGCGATAGTGGAGACAAGAAATAAAAGAAGAGATACAAACAAAGAAGACTAAATGGAAAAACTATCTGTCAAACAGGTCAGAAGAAAGGTACAAGGAGTATAAGATATAAGATATAAGATATCAGATATAAGATCAGAGGACCAAGGTGAAAGAAATTAAAAACAGGCAAAAAAGGAATTATGGTATGAGTTTGTCAAGAAGATGGACGAAGAAGGAAGCAAACCAAAAACCATTTTACAAGGTATTACAAAACCTCAGGAAAGACAAAAAGTGAACAGTGAAGCAATTTAGAGACAAAAGCGGGAAAACACTATTGGATGCAAATGATATAATGAATAGGTGGAGAGAATACTTCCAGCAGCTGTTGAACCCAGCAGAAGCTTAGGGGATGGATCAAAGAGAATAGGAAAAACAACTAGTTAGCTATTTATTGAGAGCTAAACTTACAGCTAAACTTAAATATACAGTTTACTGATTCTCATAAATCATCGCAGAATTGTTGATCCTAGATTGCTTCCTCTATAATAGATAGAATAAATGATATAGATTTTTTTAATAAAATGAAGAGCTGTGGCTCGCCACACCCATTCCCGTGTGATAGTATGCCCACGACTTTATTAAAAGCTACCAGAGGCGCTCCTTGGCTCATCTGAAACCATAAGAACTTACATAACAACTTACCATGCATTAATAAAAAACGTATTACCATGCATATGTCAGGTCCATCTGCTTTCTTTCCAGCACAAAATCCTCTGGACGTCAAATCCGAATATTTTTTCTTGCAATCGTTCCAACTGGTAACTTCTACTTTTACTTCCTGAAGCATTTTAGTAGCGGAATTCCACCCTGTAACAGTGACCGGCGCATTGATCAAATCGCGTCTCTGTATCTTGGCCACAAATATTTCGATTTTGTTGATACTTCCGTTGAATTTTGGGATTCCGCCATGCTTTATAATGGCAATATTGTTATGCTTTGTGGGTTCGTCGTAACCGGGGTGTAGTACTATCTCTTGTACCTCTATTACTGTGCCTCCACGAAGAATGGTAGAAGAACCCTCTCGTACTTCAAGATCTGAAGTTTTAGCTCTGAAAAATAAATCCTACGTTATTCATTTTTGAAGATAAATTCAAAAATATTGAAAAGAAAAATATAACGGAGCGCTTACGCCGATGTTAATAACATGTGTTGCTAACAAATCGACATTTCGCAGCCAATAAGAAAGACGAGACTGGTGAGCTAAATATCGATTTGTTAGCAACACATGTTACTAACATTGATAAACACAAATACAAACTGACATTAGTAAATCGTATTTGTTTAACTTGTATAATTTTTTTCTAATGCAGATTTATGGTTTTCATAATTTTGTCATCAGGCTTTTGTCTCTCTCGAAGAGACATTCTCTTAGAAAATTTTGTTGTACAACTTCATGGTATTTTTAGTTATTTTAGAAATATCTAGATTTAATAAAGACATTTCTTTATTAATACAAACCTTTCAAAAGCTCCAAGTTACCACTTGATATCTAGATTGTTTAGTCATAATGTCAAGAGAGTTAAAGCTCATCAATCAACACATCCAAAGGTTTAGAAATTACGAATCTTGTAGTAAACCTCAAACATTATTATATTAATTATGAAAACGCATTATGAACACAAAGTGAAAAACCAGATCATGTTATTGAAATTGCAGAAATCTAAAAAATAATACCACAATATAGAAATAAATACTTATAGCAAACTTAGCAGCAATTTTAATACAAAATGATAAGTTTCACATTTCTTTTTAGTTTCACAATATAAATATGGAGTTCCAAAAGAACCAATACAAATATCAAGAGCGGTAAAACGTCCAGAATCTTACAATCATATGAAAATCATTAGAATATTAAAAAACTGTAAACATTATAACAACCAATGTTACATATTACGAACATTGCCGGAAAATGTAACTATATTATCGATTGAGAGAATGTTGCCATTTTTCCGAATATATTTTTAATATGTAATATTTTAAAAATGTTGATCACACCTCAACGCTCTACAGGGAAACTAATGTACAAATTGATATTTTGGGGGAGTGCAGAAAAACCAAAGTCTGCTGCAGTCCTCCAAATTTAACAACATATGAAATTCTACATTAAAATACGCTTCCATGTTTAATTGAGCATTACATTCTGAAATAATTGTTTAAACATCAATATTCTTAGCTGACTTTATGAAAAATAACGCATTTCCTTGGGAACGAATAATAATTCGCTATCTATTTTGTTTTATCGGTAACATTTTTATATATTTTTTAAATTCAATCAAAATTTGGATAACTATAGTTCCATATCCAAAAAAGCAAATCGATTGTTTTTGTACACATGCGTAGGTTTTTACGTAGATTAAAATTTTATAAACAAAAGTTATCCCCCACCACTCAAAATAGAGAGAGCCAAAATATTTTTTTTAATTAATATACAGGGTGGCCCACCGATCCTCGCTCGGACCATTGCTGTTAGACTAATGAAAATTGAGGAAAAAATCTAATTAGAAGTTATTGGACACTTGATGTGGTACTTTTTGAAATTATAGTATATTTACATTAGTATAGCAGCAATGGTCCGAGCGGGATAGGTGGGCCATCCTGTATGTTTCTTATCTTCCTATTACCTAACCAAAATTTCATAACATTTTTGTAAACCGTTTTCGAGATATCGCCCTTGAAAACTTTGAAAAACTCACCCTCTATAAAGACAGTTTCAGAGTAAACATTAAATTTTCAGAAAATTGCGCGCAACTTGCATGTAATCTGCAAAACTAACGAGTTTGGCTTTCACCAACATAAAATAAAACTTTTTTTGAAAAATTTAACTATAATTGAATTGCAAATTTCGAAAACGTCACATCTTTTTAGGCTAATTAAAATTTGTCTTGAACACGACAAATTTAAATTTTCAGTGTTGAACCATTTCACTTATCTGATCAGTTTTTTTTTGTCTAATACCCTTTCACCTGAAAACCAAATGAGCCTTTATCGCTTGTAAAATATCTGTTAATATGTGTACATGAAAAAAGAGAGGAAAAGTCCATATTGAATATCCCCGAGATGAGCCATTTTTTAAATTTGCAATTCAATTGCATGTTAAATATAAATAATCCTGATACTTTAGATACATTTAATTTCTATTTAAACAAAATGTGCTAAAAATATTATATAAATTATTTTTTGGTTGTGTAGAGAAAATCTGCAGGCGGGTCTAAAGGTCTAATTTCTTTGTTTGCAAAAACTTAAAACTTTGCAAATATTTTTAAGGAATTGTCCAAATTTTGAAGAAAATCAACTATTTAATTAAAATAAAATATTTTTAAAGATTTTAATATCCAAAATTTGGTGAAATTTACAATTCTCGTAGAAAACTTATCAATTTATTTTTTTTACCCAGCTGGTGGGGGAGATCCTATTTGATACCAACATTTATTTTCATTTTTTGGCCACCTAGAAGTTTATATTTTAATTCTTTCAGGATTCGGAATAATCTCTCACATTACACAGTATAGGAATAAAAGGATACAAGCATAGGAAGTAAACTAAGTTTACCATCAAATTATTATTAAGAACCTTAATAAATGTGATGTTTATAACTAACAATTTGGTTAGTTTAATACAACCTAACATAACCCAACCTTTCATGGCGGTGGCTTTTCTTGTTTTGGGTGTGCAAACCTTCCAAAGTTTTTAGTATTGGTATTTGTTTTTAAAAGAATCATTGTTTTATTGAAATGAAAACATGAACAATTTGTTGGTTAACAAAAAATAAACAAAGAAAGAAATACTACCAATTTTTCAAATATTTCCGTAAAAATATCAATTACGTTGCCAGATATCAGTGATTAAATGTATAGTTTTAATAAGCAATTGAAATTTCACGCCGAAATAAGTAAAAATATACATTTTTTTAAAGAAATCTGGCATAATAATTGCTAGTTTTACAGATACATTTGAAAAATTTATAGCAAACTATGAAATTTAACAGAAATAATTGAAATTTTCATATTTTGATAGCTAGTTAATATCATTTGATATTTTGGTATTTATCTCTCTATTTACAGTTAAATAGTTATGGACTATTGGACTAACTGTATATGATTAACTGGACTAACAGTATATTAATTTTATTCTGTCAATTAATTTCAATCAATTAGTGAGTATATATTATTTTCAAAGTTTTCTGAAAAGTATTTCCTTAATAATCAATCAAATTACGTTTACTTTTCTTTCACATTTTGAACATTTGCAGCTGGGCATTAATATTTGATAAAATAAGTGAAATGACAACTATACTGACAATTTTTTTTTTAGTTTAACAATTTTTGTCAACCAACAAATTATTCATGTTTCCGTTTCAATAAATAACTGATTCCCATTAAAAAAATACCGAAATCAAAAAGTTTGGAAGGTTTGCGCAAGCAAAACAAGAAAAGTCTACACCATGAAATATGGGGTTATGTTAGGTTGTGTTAAACTAACCAAATTGTTGCAAACATGATATTTATTAAGGTTTTTAATAATAATTTGATGGTAAACTTAGTTAATTTCCTATGCTTTTGTAAACTCTCTAAGAGAATAGTAAATTTCACCAAATTTTGGATATTCGCAATGACCAATAACATTTTGTTGTAATTAAATACTTGATTTTATTCAAAATTAGGACAATTCCTTAAAAAAGTTGTAAAGTTGTAAGTTTTTGCAAACATAGAATTTAGATCTTTAGTATCTTCTACAGATTTTCTCTACACAACCGAATAAAACTGGATAAAACTGGAGGGATAAAAAAATACCAATACCAAGAAGTTTCGAAGGTTTGCACACCCAAAACAAGACAAGCCAACTCCATAAAAGGTTCGGTTCTATTAGGTTGTGTTAAACTAACCAAATTGTTGTATACATGACATTTATTAAGGTTCTTAATAATAATTTGATGGTAAACTTCGTTTATTTCCTATACTTTTATCTTTTCATTACTATACTCTAAGTTAATTGTGAAATTCACCAAATATTAGATATTCAAAATCTTCAAGAACATTTTATTGTGATTAAAATTTGGACAATTTCTTTAAAAAAACGCAGTTTCAACTTTTTGCAAACAAAGTATTTAGATTTTCAGATTCGTGCAGATTTTCTCTACACAACCAAAAAACAATTACTATAATACTTTGAGCACATTTTGTTTAAATAGAAATAAAATCTATCTAAATGATCAGGATTATTTATATTTAACATGTAATTGATTTGAAAATTTCGAAAATGGTTTACCCAGGGATGATTCAAAATGGACTTTTTCCCTCTTTTTTCATGTACACATATCAACAGATATTTTATGAGCGAGAAAGGCTCATATTTGATTTTCAGGTGAAGTTTTAGACAAAAAAAAAACTGATCAAATAAGTCAAATGGTTCAACACTGGAACTTTAAGTTTTTGGTGTCCCGATAAAAATTAGTTTTCGAAGATGTTACCTTTTAGAAATTTGCAATACACTTATGATTATATTTTTCAAAAAAAGGTTGTATTTAATGTTTCCAAAACCCAAAACTCTTTTAGTTCTGCAGATTTTCTGAAAATTTTCTGAATATTCTGAAATTGTCAATTATACAGGGTGAGTTTTTCAAAGCTTAAACAGCGATATCTCGAAAACGGTATAACATTATTTTATTAAATGTTTGCGAAGTAATAGGAAGGTGGGGGACATATTTAAACATTTTTTTTTTGCATTTATCCCTCCTCATTCTCTCTCTCCCTCTCTCTCTTTCTCTCTCTCTTTCTCTCTTTCTCTATTTTTATAACTTGTTGCTATTTTGAGTGGTGGTGGGTAATTTTTGAATTTGAAGTTTTGAAATAGTATGTACTTTTGTTCAAAATAACTACGCATGTGTACAAAAAGAAAATTCATTTGCTCTAAGGGTTATGGAACTATGGTTAACTAAATTATGATTGTATTTCAATGTAAATAAATTTTACCCATAGATCAAAATAGATAGAGATTTATTATTCGTTTCCAATGAAATATTCTATTTTTAGTAAAGTTAGGTGAGAAGTTTAATGTGTTAACATCATGTTAATATCATGTGAACATCATGAGAAGTTTGATGTATTTGTTTTATGTGTTTGATGTGTTTGTTGTTAGTTTGATATTGACCACTTCATAGTATATTGCTCGATTAAACATGGAAATGAATTTTATTATAGAAGTTGATAAATTGTTAGTTTTGGAGGAGTGCAGCTTCTCTCTAGTTTTATCTGCACTCCCTCAAAATATCAACTTTTAGATTAAAATTCGTTTCCCTGTAGACTGTAGAGGTGTGGTCCACCTTATTTAAAATTGTGAATTTTCTGGCAATTTTCGTAGTATTGGTAATGTTCAAAATTTTTGAACATCTAATGCTTTTCATATATTTTTATCATTTTGGACGTTTTACCTCTCTTGATATTTCTATTGCATATTTTGGAAATCTAAATTTCTATTGTATAACTGAAAAAAACATTGTGAAACTTCTCATATTACATAAAAAAAAATCTCCTGTTCTTCCTTAGTTATTTTTTATTTTCATTTTCACAATTTTTGAATATCTAATGCTTTTCATATGTCTGTAACATTTTACACATTTTACCTCTCTTGATATTTCTATTGCATATTTTGGAAATCTAAATTTCTATTGTAAAACTGTAAAAAACATTGTGAAACTATCATATACTATAAAAAAAAATCTTTTCCTGTACTTCCTTAGTTATTTTTTATTTTAATTTGCTTCTCGATATCATATTATATTAAAACTACTAACAAGTTCAGCATAACTATTTATCTGTATATTGTGGTATTGTTATTAAGTTTTCTGCAATTTCAATAACATTCTCTGATTTCTTACATTCTGTTTATAATGCGGTTTCATAATGCTTATATTTTTGAGGTTTACTAAAATATTCGCAATTTCTGAACCCCCTGATGTGTTGAATTGATGAACTTTTTAACTATTTGAGACATTTTTATTGCACATTCTAGATATTTCTATAAAACTTAGTGGTAGTTTCAGAAATCTTTATGAAATTTGGTGAAATTTGTAAGTATATTTTTATATTATAATTGAATTTTGTTGCACCTTTGTTTAGTTTTTCTAGATATATTGTCAAGTTGCAGATAATTTAGAAACATTTCTGAAACTTTAGGTAATTTTATTGGTTGTGGATTAGGTCGCAACTTCTAAGAGTTTGTTAAATATTTTGCAGTTTGCATATATTTTCTCACTTTTGTTCAGATATACTGTCAAGTTTCATAAAATTTAGAAACAGATATGAATCCTTAAATATTTTTATTTGTAGTGTATTTAGTTGAAACTTCAAATATCTTGTTAAATTTTCTGCAGTTTGCATATATTTTCTACTATTATTTTGTTTTGTTTTAATAACACTTTCAGTTAGTGTTTCAAATAAATAAACAATAATAATTAACGGGATTTCAGACACTTTTGGCAAACTTGTAGACATCTACTTGTAAATTTTATATTTTAAATATATTTTCAGCAGTTCAGTTTGAATACATTTTTTAAATTTATATTTGTTCTAGGTGCAACACTTTTAATTTAATGATCACATACGCCACATTTTTGGAATCTGCTTCATTTGGGCTTCACAAATCAGTTTAATTTTTAGGGTTCAGATGGAATGTTGCCAAGTTATTCAGATTGTAATAAAATTTAACGAAAAATCAAGGACCTGGACAAAAATTCAATAAAACCTTATTTAAGAGAACAATGAAAGAATTTGGGTATGTAAGTACCCAAGTATGCAAGTACTACCTTCTATATCTGTATTCATATTCTGAATATTATTTACTAAATCTGCAGATAACCAAAAAAAAAAAATTATATTGAAATTTCAAGCTTGCTTGAATTTTTAAGGTCTATGTAGTGACCATAAAAATTAACAGAAACCGAAGTTACATATTAGGAATTAAAAAAAAAAAAAAACTACACGTACATCGAATATTATACTGAATCAAAAAGATCTACAAAATTACACAAAATTAGGTTAAAATTTGTGAATGCACCCAAAATACATCGAAAAGCAGATACTAATTATTTTTCAAAATTCTAGTGATATAATTTGATATTCTGAAAAATTCTCAACCATTACAATTATACACTACAAATCGGAAAATCATATGTACATAATTTGTAAATAGCCAAGAATGACTTAATTATACTATACAGGGTGGTCCAGTTATCGTGCTTAAGAAGGTGATCCTATAAACTAAGTACGTACGTGTATCAATTTTTTTCGCCTAATTTAACCAACACTATCTGTTACGGTTTTCGAGATTCCCATGTTGAGCACTATAACTGGGACACCTTGTATAATACATCATTGAACCAATAAATAAGATATACTTTACCCATCTACACAAGAAGCAGTCGTTATACAATGCAATGAAGTGATTGTCGTGCAAACGCATTTGTAGTCACCATTTCTTTCGATGGACAAAAGCCAAGGAGACTTTAAGATATCTATCGGTGTATCTTCAGTCAATTTTGCTGCAATAGAGAAGAATAGAGAAGCAATTGAGATTAGAATTTTACAATCCTTACGTAGAGTCACTGCTTTGCTAGTAGAAGTTTCAACATCCCGATTATCTGTAAGTTAATAAAACAAACACAAAACAATTCCATAAGAATATTTTTTAGTATAGTAACTATACATAATGTATAGTAATTATTATACAATTACTATACATTATACAGTAATATAATGTATACTACATTATAGAGTAGTAATTATACCTAATGTTAACTACTTTCACTACATGCTTATAGAAGTTTCAATATCCCGATTATCTGTAAGTTAATAAAACAAACACAAACATTTCCATAAGAAATGTTTGCAGTTTAGTAAGAATACATAATGTATAGTAATTATTATACAATTACTATACATTATGCTGTAGTGTTATGTATACTACATTATAGAGTAGTAATTATACATAATGATAACTACTTTGACTACATGCTTATATACATCAAACATTTTAATAAGAGTACTAATTATACATAGTGATGACTACTTTGACTACATACTTATATACTTAATTCATAAAGCAAAGGTACATTCACACATTAACAATCATTATTTATAATTAATACCATTCAATGTACAGTAAACAATTAGTGTATTATTATAATTATTAAAATATTACTTAGTACATACATACATAATCGGTCCTCATCTATCTTATGGTGTAGAAGATATGATTAAGTACAAAAGCGAATTCGTGAACAGTACGAACATTTTTCAGTTCATTCTTTTTATCATATAAGTTTATGTTTAGTTATATAATCTATTCATGTAATGTATCTTTTATGAACTCTTAATTTTGATAATATCGTTAATACTAACAGTTTAAATTACAAAATGAATTAATTCACTATCAGAACTTACATTTACTATTAACAAGACTTACTTGGTCTAGAAGACAGTAAGTTCTGCATTCTTCTTCGAGGTGCTCCTGAAATATTAATAGTGCTTCATAAGTCATATCACATATTATTGTTCAATTTAACAATACATTTTAGTACATTTTAATGTTTATATATCAATTTATACATCAGTATTTTGTGATTTTTTATATAATTTAATACTAACTATTTTTTAATTGTAAGTAAAAATTAATAACAATCCAATAGTAAAAAAATCAAATTATACAGGGTGGCCCACCTATCCTCGCTTGGACTATTGCTGCTAGACTAATGAAAATTTTGGAAAACATTTGATTGGAAGTTATTGGACTCTTGATGTGCTACCTTTAGAATTATTTTCGAATATACAGAGTGTACCATAAATCCGGGACACAACATTTGGTCTCTTTTTTAAATTGATCACCCTGTATATTATTTCAGTTTTAGACTTTGCTTTATGTGGGCTTTACAAATCATTGTTATTTTTTGTAATCAGGTGCAACGTTGCCAAGTTATTCACATTTTAATAAAATTTAACGAAAAATCATGGACGTGGATTTTTTTTAATTAAAACTTTCATATATGAGATCAACAACAGAATCTGCGTATGCAAGTACCCAAGTAATGTGCCAAAACACACACAATATTTTGAGTCATCTAGAATATACCGGGTGTTCTAAAACAACGATGGAATTTTGCTATTTTCAAATGGCTAAAACTCATTTTTTCAAATGGAACACCCTGTATATGGCATCATATTCTGAGTGCGCATCTAATGAGCTATTCAATGGTAGCATATGGACTGTAATCTAATAATACTTTTTAATAGGCAAATAAAGAGAAATCTCAATAAGTTTTAGCCATTTGAAAATAGCAAAATTCGATCGTTGTTTCAGAACACCCTATATATTCAACGTGACTCCAAATATTTTGTATGTTTTGACACATTGCTTGGGTACTTGCATACTTAAATTCTTTCAATGATCTCTTGCAATAAGGTAATATTCTGTTCAATTTTTTTCCAGATCCATGAGTTTTCGAAAAATTTGATAAAAATGTGAATAACTTTGCAACGTTGCATCTGATCTCTGAAAATAAAGATGATTTGTGAAACCCACATGAATATACAGAATGTATCATAAATCCGGGACCCAACATTTGATTTAATTTTTAAATGGTACACTCTGTATACTCGAAAATAATTTTGAAAGGTAGCACGTCAAGTGTCCAATAACTTCCAATCAAATGTTTTGCTAAATTTTCATTAATCTAGCAGCAATGGACTGAGAGAAGATAAGTGGGCCTCCCTGTATATATTTTGAAATTTCTAAGTATAATAATTCAAAAACAGGAACATTTTTAGTAGCAGGATTCATTTTAAATTCCTTGCATAAAAAGTTTCATATGAAAAAACGAAAAATTTGCCATGTCTTACACTAATATGTATTGTAAATCTAAACTTACCTGCTACATTGGACACTATTTCCTTCATTGGTGAGTTTTGAATATTTCCTGAAATAATATACACAATATGTATAGCTAAGAAATAATGAATAATGAATTTTTGTAAAATTTAATACTTACTGGCGCTAATCTCTTGTGGTGTACCTTAACATAGAAAACAAAATTAACAATAATCAACAGTAATAGTAATAGCAACAGTAACAGTAACAGTAACAGTAACAGTAACAGTAACAGTAACAGTAACAGTAACAGTAACAGTAACAGTAAAAGTAAGAGTAAGAGTAAGAGTAACAGTAACAGTAACAGTAACAGTAACAGTTTCAGTAACAGTAACAGTAACAGTAACAGTGAAAAATAATCGAGGTACCTTTTCTTCACTATATTTATAGTAAGACTAAATGTACATTTCGGTCACAACGTGACCATAATCATTAGTATACTCATGTGTATACTAATGATACTAATGACAGTGAGTATACTAATGATTATAGTCACGTTGTGACCGAAATGTATATTTAGTCACAAATAAATATAGTGAAGAAAAGGTACCACGATAATTTTTCAATAACAATTTCCTTCACGTGCTCAAGAAACATATATTATAACAGTAGCACTAACAGTAACAGTAGCAGTAACAGTAACAGTAACAGTAACAGTAACAGTAACAGTAACAGTAACAGTAACAGTAACAGTAACAGTAACAGTAACAGTAACAGTAACAGTAACAGTAACAGTAACAGTAACAGTAACAGTAACAGTAACAGTAACAGTAACAGTAACAGTAACAGCAACAGTAACAGTAACAGTAACAGTAACCGTAACCGTAACCGTAACAGTTACAGTAACAGTAACAGTAACAGTAACAGTAACCGTAACAGTAAGTAATAGAATATACTGTCTTCAGTTAACTGTACTTCAGAACTTTAGGACCTCAGTACTTCAGTTACTTCAGTAACTACTGTTTGCTGTTTGATGTTTACGATAATATCGTGTACACAATAATCACGAATTTATAATAAAGTAGCAAAAATTGCTATATTAATCAATTCAAATACATATTTAGAAAGTTTTAAATTTGAAAATTTGATTGTGAGAAATCATTGGCTTAATTGGTGCCTTTTGAGGGTTACCTAAAATAGTAACAAAATCTAAATAAAATCCGATTTTAATACAATAAATAATTGTTTTCTCTTTCCAGAATACTTATTGGTACTTTCAACAATGACACTATTGTAATATATAAAAATAATAATAGCGAGAAGTCCTATTTCTCAGCTGATTATGTATATCCACGGACTTCCTTCGGTCGAGCAGTCTGCTATCCTTGTCTGGTGCCCCCGCATAGCAGGGGCATGGTAAACAAGGATAGAAGACTGCTCGGACGGACGAACGCGTCATTCTTAGAGTCCGTGGCTGTACCTAATTTGGATTCATTGAAAAAATATCGCTTAACTTAACGAAGATTTTTTAATATTAAGTAGATCTTAAACATTGTTAATGCCATAATATAGTAGGTCTCAAATGAATTTAAGATCTAGATCTAAGATAAGATCTAGATTATAACATCGAGTGCAATATTTAAATAAAATTTCCCTTTTTTAAAAATATGAAAAAGTCGTAAATATCGAAACTTTATAATGGAGCTTATGAGATGAGTTAGATAAATAATAATTTTGTTTACAAATAAGTGTGCCTATAATTTTATAACCTTTAACGAACAATATACAGGGTGATTCATTGGGAAATGGGCATACAGTAATGGTAGATGTAGATTTTTTGAAACGTTATTGTTATTTAAAATAAAGTTATGCTTTTCTCGGAATGGGCATTTTTTTCATTTCATTATTTTTTTTAAATGTAGCGCAATAAACAAATCTAATAATCATTTTTTTATACATACAGGGTGTTTGAAAGTTAGTCATTGATAATAATATTTTGTCCCAAATACAGACATATCATCTTGTTTTACATTGAGGTTAGGATCCAGAAATTAAGAGAATGTGAAACAGTTGATTATTTTATTGATTAAAGCTGGAAAATGATAACTTAGGAAAGGAAATTTATTTATTTTTAATTTTGTGCCACCTTATTATCGAAACATCTAGATTTGACTCAAGTTAATAAGTAAGAAAGTTGTATGCGGAAGTACTAAATATATTCTATGTTACTTATTTTTTTCTGCTCTTTCCAAATATGCAAACAAAATTTTAAAATATTGATATACAGGGTGTTGTTTCGAGCCGAAACCTACTTATTATTTTTTTTAAGGCCGGACCTGGAATAAAGATTTCATTTATTATGTTAATCGACACTACAGTGGACAAAGAACATACGCACCAAATATTATAAAAATATATAGGGTGGTTCGTAAGTTATAACTAATTTAAAAAATGGGCAATATTAATGAATCACACCGTATATTGGTTATAAAGAACGATAGACCCACAAAATATAGTTTATTTAGAATAACCTCAGTGTGCCGCATCTACCATTACTGTATGCGCATTTCCCAATGAATCACCCTGTATAACTATATAGAATAACACTAGTATAATATTTTTAAATATGAGACTTACTTTTTCCCTTAATAGATTCTGCGAGTTGTTGACGAAGATTTTGACGTGCACCTGAAATAGTAACAAATTGTAGATAAAAACGTGCAATATCAATTAAATCAAGTTAAAATATCGAAACTTAAAACTGCAGATTATAGGACAAGACAAGATTATGTTGCAGGTATGATAAAAACAATTATGTTTACAAATAATTGTGCCTATGATTTTTTAAATCTTTAAACAAAATTTTCTATAACATAACACAAGTATAATAAATATGAGACTTACCTGTTCCAGAAGATACTACTCCCTTAATAGATTCTACGCGTTGTTGACGAAGATTTTGACGTACACCTGAAATAGTAACAAATTGTGGATAAAAACTTGCAATATTAATTAAATCAAGTTGAAATATCGAAACTTAAAACTGCACATTATGAGACGAGACAAGATTATGTTGCAGGTTTGATAAACACAATTATGTTTACAATTAATTGTGCCTATGATTTTTTAAACCTTTAACGAACGATATTTTTCTATAGTATAACACAAGTATAATAAATATGAGACTTACCTGCTCCAGAAGACACTATCTCCTTAATAGATTCTACACGTTGTTGACGAAGATTTTGACGTACACCTGAAATAGTAACAAATTGTAGATAACACGTGCAATATTAATTAAATCAAGTTAAAATATCGAAACTTAAAACTGCAGATTATGAGATAAGACAAGATTATATTGCAGGTATGATAAAAACAATTATGTTTACAAACAATTGTGCCTTTGAGTTTTTAAACCTTTAACGCACAATATTTTACTATAGTATAACATAAGTATAATAAATATGAGACTTACCTGCTCCAGAAGATACTATCTCCTTAATAGATTCTACACGTTGTTGACGAAGATTTTGACGTACACCTGAAATAGTAACAAATTGTAGATAAAACGTGCAATATTAATTAAATCAAGTTAAAATATCGAAACTTAAAACTGCAGATTATGAGATAAGACAAGTTTATATTGCAGGTATGATAAAAACAATTATGTTTACAAATAATTGGGCCTATGATTTTTAAACCTTTAACGAACAATATTTTACTATAGTATAACACAAGTATAATAAATATGTAACGCTCCGATATTATTTTATTATATTTACTTTATTATTCGTCGTTTTTATCGTGAAATTATTATATAATTTCTTGATTATTTTGGCTCGTGATTTATTATATAATATTTTAGTTATTTTTGGCTCGTGATTTATTATATAATGTTTTAGTTATTTTTGGCTCGTGATTTATTATATAGTGTTTTAATTATTTTTGGCTCGTGATTTATGATCGTATTTAGTACTTACACGTCGTGACGATTAATTTAACTACCGTGATTACTCTCAAGGTACTTTGCTATTGGTAATGTGTTAATTAACGTACACTAATAATGGATTAATACAAGAAAGCACCAATTTAAGGATTTGTTTTATTTATTTAATAATAGACACGCTGAAATTGTAAGACACAGGGAAATAAAACACAGGTTGACGATGATGTAAATTAATTTATATAATTATAACGTACAGGGAAATAAAACACAGGTTGACGATTATGACATGAATTGATTTATTTTCTAGATTTCGTTGACCTTTTAATGAATTTGTAAATTCTCTTATTTATTCAATTGATAATTTGAAAATGGTTATTACTACGAAGTTTATTTTCGAGAGTCTGTTATACATGCATGTGCTTCTCTAGTTTCTTAGACCATTTATTACCATGCCCTTTCACTCCATTTAACTACGGGAAAGTGATATGATCAAAAATAGAACTATTTAAAGATGTTGAAATATCCCCAATAATTCATGAATGATTACTAAAGGTATCTCGCGATCTTCCCGAATTTCATGGTTGTGTCGTTGTCCACACAATAATGTAATTATTGGAGCCCCATTGTTTACGTTGATTGAGGTAAATTAGTAATTCTACCCACAACCACAGCAAGCACCAATGTCACAAGTAGTCATCACCGTCAGACATGTTACAAGTTGTGTCAAATAACAGTTCTGCTACCTCAATCCGAAATGTTTATGTAATGTTATAATATATTATTATTAGGAACATTGAAGGTTATTAATAACTTCTCTTGTGATTATACCAAGCTTCATTCTCTCGTTTATCATTTTCTCTGTTTATGCGGGGTTTTAATAATTCCACTTATTTCTTGTTTACGATATTTAACCATAAATTGTCATTATGTCTTCAAATTATTGAGATTTAATCCAGCCTATTTTATCTGTTCGATTCTAAATTACTCTGCCCAATAATAGGTACGTTATGTGCTTGCTTTATGATTTGAAATAAAGAAACCAGTATTTTTATACATTATGCTTTTAAATTATTATGATTTAATCCAACTTATTTATTTATACAATTATAAATCACTCTGCTCAATAATATGCACGTTATGTGCTCATTTATGATTTAAAATGAAGAAGCCATCGTTTTTATGAATTATTTTGATTTGAATATGATGATGTATGTCGGAGGGTAACACTGAATGCCTTGATTAGTTGTTACAGTTATGGTGAATATAGCCACGTTAGTTTGCGATCGCGGGCGCGATGTATGATGAGTTTATATGTTTAAATGTTATGATGCTGACGACGATTTGATTCTAGTGGAGGAGGTGATTCCACAATAACAGGTGTGTGAACGAAGTGCGCGGGTGGGCGTCAATTACACCTGTTATTGCTTCCTCTAGTGATTCGTAAACACGAATATCGTTCGAGCCGCCTTTGTTTACTGATAGGAATAGGTAATCGATGTTTGGCTTTTCTAGGTAACTTGAGGTTGGTTAAATACACTATTTTCCGTTAATTTGTATCTAGTGCGGGAATTTGATTTCACAATAACAGGTGTGTGAACGAAGTGCGCGGGTGGGCGTCAATTACACCTGTTATTGCTTCCTCTAGTGATTCGTAAACACGAATAGCGTACGAGCCGCCTTTGTTTACTGACAGGAATAGGTAATCGGTGTTTGGTATTTATAGGTAACTTAGGGTTGATTGAAAGGAATAAGCACTCCCGTGAATTTATAATGAGACTGGTTTAACAACTTTATATTATCGTTAAAATAAAAACATTAAATTAGTCTGTACCTAGAATTGTACGTTTTTCGATTTATTCAAATTTTTATTCTACTTCGCGTTTTTTACGTTATATGCAATCGTTAATTTAATTATAACCCGACGTGAATTTATATACTCAAAACCGCGAATGTCGTGTGCGTTGCCCGTGGCCGACGCAACTTTCTTACTGATCTCGTTCGTGTGTGGCTTGTGCTTAAATAGGTTTTTTCCAGCTTCAAATCTCCACTCCTCTCACATATATACTGCTAAATATTCGCCCCCATCCCTTAGTTATCATGGTGATTATTAATCTTGAGTGTGCGTGTGGTATTAATGCGTTTTTAGCGCAGAGTTTTACACTTAACTTAAAGAGTTGCCATTCGAGGTGATTTTTACGTGCCTGGCGCTTGCTCGTTTCTAAGGGGCGCTGATACCCAAATTGTTTATGTGACACCACGACATGGAATCTTCCAAAACCGTGCATATGCAGGCCTCGGCTCTTGAGATATTTGGCGACGCTCTGGCGCGACTTGCGATGGCTATTTATCACATTTCACCCTGGGATTATTTGTAAATGAATTAATTTAATAATTTGGTTGTATTCATGATTTTTAAAATATGAGTCACTTTATTGCGTAAATGCGTATTATACTGGGCGTATATTTGGGCCTATTACAAATATGAGACTTACCTGCTCCAGAAGATACTATCCCCTTAATAGATTCTACGCTTTGTTGACGAAGATTTTGACGCGCACCTGAAATAGTAACAAATTGTAGATAAAAACGTGCAATATTAATTAAATCAAGTTCAAATATCAAAACTTAAAAATGCAGATTATGAGACGAGACAAGATTATGTTGCAGGTATGATAAAAACAATTATGTTTACAATTAATTGTGCCAATGATTTTTAAATCTTTAACAAACAATATTTAACTATAGTAAAATACTAGTATAATATTTTAAAAATATGAGACTTACTGGTTGCCAAAGATACTATCCCCTTCATAGATTCTACGTTTTGTTGATAATATTCAAGAAGACCTGCACCTGAAATTAAATTGTTTATGAACACATTACAATATGTATCTTTTGTAGAATGTGAAACTTGAAATGGTATTATCATCATCATTGAATTCGTAGTATAACTGAAGCGATTGATTTAAAATCAAAATGCTATACTGCTGCATTTCACCTTCCGCCTTCTATTGCTTAGTTACTAATTAAGTTAGGATTTTGATATTTTGCAGACTAATATTGAGTATGTATTTTAATATAAACGTAACTTACCACCATTACCAAGAGAAGCTATACTCCCAAATATGCCGGTTTGAGGTTTGTCTGAAAGAGTAAAACAATGTTTCATGAAAAGAACATATCTGTTAATATAATAAATAGATTAGTTTTATCGTGCTCTATCAAGTACTTACTTGCAACGAGAACTGATGGCGAATCTTATCCGAGAAGAAATAATAACAATGAATAGTAATTAAAATGTACAAATAATATAGGAATGACAACTTATCAAATTGAATAAATTTTATTATATTATTTTAAGAATTAAATACTTACTGGCACTGACCAATGGTGAAGAACCTAATCATAATAGAAATTAATAACAATGAATTGAATTTAATATTAAGTATGCATTTTAGTATAAACGCAACTTACCACCAGCAAGAGAAACTATCGTCTTAAATATTCCGGTTTGAGGTTTGCCTGAAGCAGTAAAACAATGTTTCATAATAATAACTGGTAATGAACTTAATTATAGAATAAATTAATAACTATGAACTTTAGTTAAAATGTATAATATATTAATTGAATATTAATTAAAGGGAACAATGGAACTGAGAAGAAAATACTAACTATGAATAGTAATTAAAATATACATATAATTAAGTAATGACAAATTATAAAATTGAATAAATTTTCCAAAAATTTAAGATGATATGAGAATTAAATGCTTACTGGCACTGACCACTGGTAATGAACCTAATTCCAAAATAAATTGATGTCTATGAATTGACTTTAATATTAAGTATGTATTTTAGTATAAACGTAACTTACCACCACCACCAAGAGAAGCTATAGCCCCAAACATTCCGGTTTGAGGTTTGTCTAAAACAGTAAAACAATGTTTTATAAAAAGAACATCTGTTAATGTAATAAATAGATTGGATTTATTGTTCACAATCAAATACTTACTGGCAGTGACAACTGCTGGCGAACCTTAACATAGAACAAAATAATATGAATCGGAAATAAAATGTATAATATAGTAACTACATATTATTAAATTGATTCAATTCTATGAAAATTTGAGAAGATATGAGAATTAGATACTTACTGGCACTGACCACTGATGGCGAACCTTAATACAAAAGAAAATAATAACTATGAATAGTAATAAAAATGAATTGTATAGTAATGACAAGAGCAACAAAAAATGAGCTCCAAAAACAACGATTTTAAGCGCTTAAAATAGGCTCTTAAAATTGTAAAATATTCTCTTTAAAATGGATATTATGATCTCAAAATGAAAAATATGCTCTTAAAAATTGCAAATATGCGCTTAAAACGAAAATTTCCAAAAACGCAAATCAAATATGGAGTATTAAAATAAAAGCATATTGCTTCTAGTTATGCAAACCCTGTATAACAGAGCATTATAGACAAAAATTAATTATTTACAGTATATCTTACTATAAATTTCACTTACTTGCTGGAATAGAAACAATGCTGTGAATTGATCCAGTTTGAGGTTGACCTAAAATAATACCACATTTTTTTAATATAACAAAAATCATATTAGTAATAAAAGATGCCGCAAAGAAAAGAATAAGCATTTATGCAAAAAAATATATTACGTGACTGTAAAGGGAACTAACAGCTCTACAGAAGTTAAAATGATTTCGTTTAAAAAAAAAAGTCAATGATTTGAATTTTGAATTTTGAAGTCAGAAGTCCATTAGAAAATTCAGAATAAATAACAAAAGTCGACTCGCACTTTTTTTTTTCGAGTTATCTCGGCAGGATCGCTTTGGTTCTATACTTAAAATAGAATAGAATAATGCAATATAAGCAAAAATAGGTATTTTGAGTAAATTGTACTATAACTTTCACTTACTTGCTGAAATAGAAACTATGGTGTCAATTGATCCAGTTTGAGGTTGACCTGAAATAATAACAAATTTTTTTAATACAAAAATAAGTATTTCAAGTATATTTTACTACAAATTTCACTTACTTGCTGGAATAGAAACTATGCTGCCAATTGATTCAGTTTGAGGTTGACCTGAAATAATAACACATTTTTTTAATACAAAAATAAGTACTTCAAGTATATTTTACTATAAATTTCACTTACCTGCTGGAATAGAAACTATGCTGTCAACTGATCCAGTTTGAGGTTGACCTGAAATAATAACAAATTTTTTTAATACAAAAAAAAAGTATTTCGTGTATATTTTTCTATAAACTTCACTTACTTGCTGGAATAGAAACTATGGTGTCAATTGGTCCAGTTTGAGGTTGACCTAAAATAATTACACATTTTTTTATTACAAAAATAAGTATTTCGAGTATATTTTAATATAAATATTACTCACTTGCTGGAATAGAAACTATGCTGTCAATTGCTCCAGTATGAGGTTGACCTGAAATAATAACACATTTTTTAAATACAAAAAAAAAAGTATTTCGTGTATATTTTTCTATAAACTTCACTTACTTGCTGGAATAGAAACTATGGTGTCAATTGGTCCAGTTTGAGGTTGACCTAAAATAATTACACATTTTTTTATTACAAAAATAAGTATTTCGAGTATATTTTAATATAAATATTACTCACTTGCTGGAATAGAAACTATGCTGTCAATTGCTCCAGTATGAGGTTGACCTGAAATAATAACACATTTTTTTAATACAAAAAAAAGTATTTCGTGTATATTTTTCTATAAACTTCACTTACTTGCTGGAATAGAAACTATGCTGTCAATTGCTCCAGTATGAGGTTGACCTGAAATAATAACACATTTTTTTAATACAAAAATAAGTATTTCGAGTATATTTTACTGTAAATTTCACTTACTTGCTGGAATAGAAACTATGCTGTCAATTAATCCAGTTTGAGGTTGACCTGAAATAATAACACAGTTTTTTAATACCAAAATAAGTATTTCGAGTATATTTTACTATAAATTTTACTCACTTGCTGGAATAGAAACTATGCTGTCAATAGGTCCAGTTTGAGGTTGACCTAAAATAATAACACATTTTTTTATTACATAAATAAGTATTTCGAGTATATTTTACTATAAATTTTACTCACTTGCTGGAATTGAAACTATGCTGTCAATTGCTCCAGTATGAGGTTGACCTGAAATAATAACACATTTTTTTAATACAAAAATAAGTATTTCGAGTATATTTTACTGTAAATTTCACTTACCTGCTGGAATAGAAACTTTGCTGTCAATTGCTCCAGTATGAGGTTGACCTGAAATAATAACACATTTTTTTAATACCAAAATAAGTATTTCGAGTATATTTTACTATAAATTTTACTCACTTGATGGAATAGAAACTATGGTGTCAATTGGTCCAGTTTGAGGTTGACCTAAAATAATTACACATTTTTTTATTACAAAAATAAGTAATTCGAGTATATTTTCCTATAAATATTACTCACTTGCTGGAATAGAAACTATGCTGTCAATTGCTCCAGTATGAGGTTGACCTGAAATAATAACACATTTTTTTAATACAAAAATAAGTATTTCGAATATATTTTACTGTAAATTTCACTTACTTGCTGGAATAGAAACTGTGCTGTCAATTAATCCAGTTTGAGGTTGACCTGAAATAATAACACATTTTTTTAGTACAAAAATAAGTATTTCGAGTATATTTTACTATAAATTTCACTTACTTGCTGGAATAGAAATTATGCTGTCAATAGGTCCAGTTTGAGGTTGACCTGAAATATTAATACATTTTTTTAATACAAAAATAAGTATTTCGAGTATATTTTACTATAAATTTCACTTACTTGCGGGAATAGAAACTATGGTGTCAATAGGTCCAGTTTGAGGTTGACCTAAAATAATAACACATTTTTTTATTACAAAAATTAGTATTTCGAGTATATTTTACTATAAATTTCACTTACTTGCTGGAATAGAAACTATGCTGTCAATTGATCCAGTATGAGGTTGACCTGAAATAATATCACAATTTTTAATAAAAAAATAAGTATTTCGAGTATATTTTACTATAAATTTCACTTACTTGCTGGAATAGAAAGTATGCTGTCAATAGGTACAGTTTGAGGTTGACCTGAAATAATAACACATTTGTTAATGCAAAAATAAGTATTTCATGTATATCTCACTATAAATTTTACTTACTTGCTGGAATAGAAACTATGCTGCCAATTGATCCAGTTTGAGGTTGACCTGAAATAATAATACAGTTTTTTAATAAAAAAATAAGTATTTCGAGTATATTTTATTTATTTAGACCTGAAATAACAACACAGTTTTATAATACAAAATTTAGTATTTCGACAATATTTTACTGTAAATTTCACTTACTTGCTGGAATAGAAACTATGCTGTCAATAGGTACAGTTTGAGGTTGACCTGAAATAATAATAGATTTTTTTAATACAAAAATAAGTATTTCGAGTATATTTTACTATAAATTTCACTTACTTGCTGGAATAGCAACTATGCTGTCAATTGATCCAATTTGAGGTTGACCTGAAATAATAACACATTTTTTTAATACAAAAATAAGTATTTCGAGTATATTTTTCTATAAATTTCACTTACTTGCTGGAATAGAAACTATGCTGTCAATCAGTCCAGTTTGAGGTTGACCTGAAATAATAATAGAATTTTTTAATACAAAAATAAGTATTTCGAGTATATTTTACTATAAATTTCACTTACTTGCTGGAATAGAAACTATGCTGCCA
Organism: Othius punctulatus; assembly: GCA_951805005.1. NCBI lineage: Eukaryota > Metazoa > Arthropoda > Insecta > Coleoptera > Staphylinidae > Othius > Othius punctulatus. The sequence goes on along the minus strand of OX638139.1, from coordinate 103,001,274 downwards.
AGTGATCCAGTTATAGGTTGACCTGAAATAATAACACATTTTTTTAATAGAAAAATAAGTATTGCGAGTATATTTCACTATAAATTTCACTTACTTGCTGGAATAGAAACTATGCTGCTAATTGATCCAGTTTGAGGTTGACCTGAAATAATAACACATTTTTTTATTACAAAAATAAGTAATTCGAGTATATTTTACTATAAATTTCACTTACTTGCTGGACTAGAAACTATGCTGCCAAGTGATCCAGTTTGAGGTTGACCTGAAATAATAACAAATTTTTTTAATAGAAAAATAAGTATTTCGAGTATATTTTACTATAAATTTCACTTACTTGCTGGAATAGAAACTATGCTGCTAATTGATCCAGTTTGAGGTTGACCTGAAATAATAACACATTTTTTTAATACAAAAATAAGTATTTCGAGTATATTTTACTATAAATTTCACTTACTTGCTGGAATAGAAACTATGCTGCCAAGTGATCCAGTTTGAGGTTGACCTGAAATAATAACAAATTTTTTTAATACAAAAATAACTATTTCTAGTATATTTTAGTATAAATTTCACTTACTTGCTGGAATAGAAACTATGCTGCCAAGGGATCCAGTTATAGGTTGACCTGAAATAATAATACATTTTTTTAATAGAAAAATAAGTATTTCGAGTATATTTTACTATAAATTTCACTTACTTGCTGGAATAGAAACTATGCTGCCAATTGATCCAGTTTGAGGTTGACCTGAAATAATAACACATTTTTTTAATAGAAAAATAAGTATTTCGAGTATATTTTACTATAAATTTCACTTACTTGCTGGAATAGAAACTATGCTGCCATGGGATCCAGTTATAGGTTGACCTGAAATAATAACACATTTTTTTAATACAAAAATAACTATTTCGAGTATATTTTAGTATAAATTTCACTTACTTGCTGGAATAGAAACTATGCTGCCAAGTGATCCAGTTTGAGGTTGACCTGAAATAATAACAAATTTTTTTAATACAAAAATAACTATTTCGAGTATATTTTAGTATAAATTTCACTTACTTGCTGGAATAGAAACTATGCTGCCAAGGGATCCAGTTATAGGTTGACCTGAAATAATAACACATTTTTTTAATAGAAAAATAAGTATTTCGAGTATATTTTACTATAAATTTCACTTACTTGCTGGAATAGAAATGATGCTGTCAATAGGTACAGTTTGAGGTTGACCTGAAATAATAACACATTTTTTTAATAAAAAAATAATTATTTCGAGTATATATTATTTATTTAGACCTGAAATAATAACACATTTTTATAATACAAAAATTAGTATTTCGAGTATATTTTACTATAAATTTTACTTACTTGCTGGAATAGAAAGTATGCTGTCAATAGGTACAGTTTGAGGTTGACCTGAAATAATAACACATTTTTTTAATACAAAAATAAGTATTTCGAGTATATTTTTTATAAATTTCACTTACTTGCTGGAATAGAAACTGTGCTGTCAATTGATCCAGTTTGAGGTTGACCTGAAATAATAACACATTTTTTAATACAAAAGTAAGTATTTCGAGTATATTTTACTATAAATTTCACTTACTTGCTGGAATAGAAACTATGCTCTCAACTGGTCCAATTTGAGGTTGACCTGAAATAATAACGCATTTTTTATCATTTATAATAATCATTTATAATAATAAAATAGGGCGATACCAAACGCCATCCGTCGGTGAACTCTAAAAGTATGTGATACCATTACAAATCATAATAATAATGTAATAATATATTTATTTATTTTATCAGTGTAAAATTAATTACCATAATAATAAATATATACTGTTTTATAGTGTTGGATCAAATACTTACTGGCACTGAAAACTGGTGGTGAACCTAAACACAGAAGAACATAATAACTATGATTAGTAATTAAGATATACCATTATAATACAGTAATCAAAGAATATTGAATTGTTGAATGTCCAATTATAAACGGTTATGATTGTGTTGTGAAGTAATTCAGTCCGTTTATACCTGCTTAGTTACTTCATAACACAATCATAAAATATTATGAAATTTATTAAAGATTTAAAAAAAATTTAGGTATAATGTAAATCCTGAATAATTTAATGAAATCATTTAGTATAGCCAAAAATTAAGCATTTAGAGAGTATTTGAATATAAATGTCTCTTACTTGCATCAAAAGGAACGATTCTCTGAATTGATCCAGTTTGATGTCCGCCTGAAATAATAATATATTTTTTGATAAAATAAACATTGTAAGTTACTGTAATAACACATAGATAATGTTTTACATTCAAATATTTAGAATCAACGCAGATTCAAATACGTACTGGCATCAACGACTGGTGGTGAACCTTTAAATGAAAGAAAATAATAATTAATAATAGTTATTGAAAAGTATATTAACGAAATATAAATTATATAGCATTGCAATTACGAAATTTATAGATTCAAACCAAACTTAGTTCACTAAATATGTATAAATAAAATTACTTGGTTGTTTCACTTTTTTTTGAAAAGTGAAAAACTTAAACCAATTGTTTTATTTACATCATCAAATATGTTTCACTAAATATTAAGCACAGATATATTTAGTTTAATAAAATTTGTTTCATTTAACATTATGGATATTTCAATATATACAAAACTTAAGCATTTTCAAATACATGTTGCTATAAACATCACGTACTTGCTTGAAAAGAAACTGTTCCTTTAACTATTCCAGTTTGAGGTTCACCTGAAATAATAACGAATTGTTTAGAAAACCAATATAATATTAGATACCTTTTATTGTGTGAAATCAAATACTTACTGGGACCAACAACTGGTGGTGAACCTAAACAAAAAAAAAAAAATTATGAAATGTAAAATGTGAAATATAATAATAATAATATCTCAATTATATTGAATTGAAATTATAATATTTATACATACAGACCAAATTTAGTTTTACTGAAAACTATAGATAGACAAGTGTCAACATAGTCAAAAATTAAGCATTTTCAAATATATTTTACTATAAATATTACTTACTTGCTTGAAATGAAACTATATTCTGAATTGAACCAGTTTGAGGTTCACCTGAAATAATAATGTATTTTTTTGGAAAACAAATATAATAATAGATATTTTTTATTGTGTAAAATCAAATACTTACTGGCAACGACAACTGGTGGTGAACCTAAACAAAAAGAAAGTAATAACTAAGAAATGTAACTAAAATGTATACTATAATAATGATATCTAAATTATATTGAATTTAAATTATGAAATCTATACATACAAACTGTTTTACTTAAAACTATAGATAGACAAGTGTCAATGTAGTCAAAAATTAAGCATTCTCAAATATATTTCAATACAAACATTACTTACTTGCTTGAAACGAAGCTACCTTCATAGCTGAAACAGTTTGAGGTTCTTCTGAAATAATAACGTATGTTTTGAAAAACAAATATAATATTAGATACTTTTTAATGTATAAAATCAAATACTTACTGGCACCAACAACTGGTGGTGAACCTAAACAAAAAAGAAAATAATAACGAGGAATTGTAACTAAATTGGATAATATAATAATGATATCTAAATTATATTAAATTGAAATTATGAAATTTATTCATACAAACCAAATTCAGTTTTACTTAAAACTATAGACAGAGAAGTGTCAATATAGTCAAAAATTTAGCATTTTGAAATATATGTTACCATAAATATTACTTACTTGCTTGAAACGAAACTATCTTCTGAGCAGGACCAGTTTGAGGTTCATCTGAAACAATAACGTATTTTTTGAAAAACAAATATAATAATAGATACATTTAATTCAGTAAAATCAAATACTTACTGACACCGACAACTGGAGGTAAACCTAAACAAAAACGAAAATTATAACTAGGAAATTTAACTAAAATGTATAATGTAATAATGAAATCTAAATTATATTTAATTTAAAATATGAAATTCATACATACAAGCCAAATTTAGTATTTTATAAACTATAAATATATAGTTAATAAAGTTTTAGCCTATAGATATATAAATATCAATGTAGTCAAAATCAGGGAAATGATTGAAAAATCTCTCGAAATTTAATAATACATAATTAGAGAATTTGAAGATAATATTAATATACATAAATATATTCAACTTATCAATCTATTATATAATATAATTTCTCCCTATAAATTTGAAAATCCAGAGAAATCTCATTTCAGAGATTTCTACTCTACATTTTTTTCAACTATCGACTATCAACTATCGACGAGTTCTACTCTACATTTTTTTCAACTATCGACAAATTTAGTAACTGAATAGATGTGAATAACAATCATGCTAATCAATTCAGATCTTTACGGTCTAGTAATTATTGAGTAATCTTCCAAAACCTTAATAATTACTGAGCTATCTATAGAAATCTCGAAAATAATAGGGAAAACTTATCTGCAATTATTGATGGTTATTGGGAAGTTTGTGGAAATCTACAAAATTATTGAGAAATCAAGGGATTTTTGAAGAATGTTAAACAATTTTCAGTTTTTTATCATAAAATTAATGAAATATTTCCAGAAATCATAATTATTATTAATAAATATGTCGAAAAATATTGAGAAATCGTTGAAATTATTGCCAAATCTCCGGAATCATGATTTAGAAATACATAAATTCTTCTAAAATTATAGAAAATATGTATAATGCATAAAATTAGCAATAATTGAGTGAATCGTTTGAATAAATTTAGATTTTCGGTATTTAAAGATCTCGAAATTGTTGAATTATCACTCAAAATCTTAAGAATTAATGAGAAATTTGTACAAATAAATATATTCAACTTATCAATCTATTAATTTATATAATTTTTCCCTATAAATTTGAAAATCCAGAGAACATTTTGTAAACTATCGACAAATTTAGAAAATGAATAATTACCATATAATCAGATCAATTTAGAAAATGAATAGATGTGAATAACAATCATGCTAATCATTTATAATGTTGATGGTCTAGAAATTATTGAGTAATCTCTCAAAATCTTAATAATTACTAAGATATATATATAGAAATCTCTAAAATAATTGGGACAACCTTTCTGCCATTATTCATGGTTATTGGGAAGTTTGTGGAAATCTACAAAATGATTGAGAAATCAAGGCATTTTTGAAAAATGTTAACCACTTTTTATTTCTTTATCATGAAATTATTGAAATATTTCCAGAAATCGTAATTATTATTAATAAATATGTCGAAAAATATTGAGAAATCATGGAAATGATTGCGAAATCTCCGGAATTATGATACAATTTAGAAATACATAACTTCTTCTAAAATTATAGAAAATATGTAGAATGAAAAAAAAGCAATAATTGTGTGAATCGTTTGAATAAATTTAGCTTTTCGGTATTTAAAGATCTCGAAATTGTTGAAATATCCCTCAAAATCTTAAGAATTGATGAGAAATCTGTACAAATAAATATATTCAACTTATCAATCTATTAATTAATATAGATTCTCCCTATAAATTTGAAAATCCAGAGAAATCTCTGGAGATTTTGTAAACTATCGACAAATTTAGAAAATGAATAATTACCATATAATCAGATCAATTTAGAAAATGAATAGATGTGAATAACAATCATGCTAATCATTTCTGATGTTGATGGTATAGAAATTATTGAGTAATCTCTCAAAATCTTAATAATTACTAAGATATCTATAGAAATCTCTAAAATAATTGCGAAAACTTTTCTGCAATTATTGATGGTTATTGGGAAGTTTGTGGAAATCTATAAAATTATTGAGAAATCAAGGGATTTTTGACGAATGGTAACCAATATTTATTTTTTGAACATGAAATTAATGAAATATTTCCAGAAATCGTAATTATTACTAATAAATATGTCGAAAAATATTGAGAAATCGTGGAAATGATTGCAAAATCTCCGGAGTCTTGATACAATTTAAAAATACATAAATTCTTTTAAAATTATAGAAAATATATAGAATGAATAAAATTAGCAATAATTGTGTGAATCGTTTGAATAAATTTAGATTTTCGGTATTTAAAGATCTCGAAATTATTGAAATATCCCTCAAAATCTTAAGAATTAATGAGAAATCTGTACAAATAAATATATTCAACTTATCAATCTATTAATTAATATAATTTCTCCCGATAAATTTGAAAATCCAGAGAAATCTCTGGAAATTTTGTAAACTATCGACACATTTAGAAAATGAAAAATTACCATATAATCAGATCAATTTAGAAAATGAATAGATGTGAGTAACAATCATGCTAATCATTTCTGATGTTGATGGTCTAGAAATTATTGAGTAATGTCTCAAAATCTTAATAATTACTAAGATATCTATAGAAATCTCTAAAATAATTGGGAAAACTTTTCTGCAATTATTGATGGTTATTGGGAAGTTTGTGGAAATCTATAAAATTACTGAGAAATCAAGGGAATTTTGAAGAATAATAACCAATATTTATTTTTTGAACATGCAATTAATGAAATATTTCCAGAAATCGTAATTATTACTAATAAATATGTCGAAAAATATTGAGAAATCGTGGAAATGATTGCAAAATCTCCGGAGTCATGATACAGCTTAAAAATACATAAATTCTTTTAAAATTATAGAAAATATAGAGAATGAATAAATTTAGCAATAATTGTGTGAATCGTTTGAATAAATTTAGATTTTCGGTATTTAAAGATCTCGAAATTGTTGAAATATCACTCAAAATCTTAAGAATTAATGAGAAATCTGTACAAATAAATATATTCAACTTATCAATCTATTAATTAATATAATTTCTCCCTATAAATTTGAAAATCCAGAGAAATCTCTGGACATTTTGTAAACTATCGACAAATTTAGAAAATGAATAATTACCATATAATCAGATCAATTTAGAAAATGAATAGATGTGAATAACAATCATGCGAATCATTTATGATGTTGATGGTCTAGAAATTATTGAGTAATCTCTCAAAATCTTAATAATTACTAAGATATCTATAGAAATCTCTAAAATAATTGGGAAAACTTTTCTGCAATTATTGATGGTTATTGGGAAGTTTGTGGAAATCTATAAAATTATTGAGAAATCAAGGGAATTTTGAAGAATGGTAACCAATATTAATTTTTTGAACATGAAATTAATGAAATATTTCCAGAAATCGTAATTATTATTAATAAATATGTCGAAAAATATTGAGAAATCGTGGAAATTATTGCAAAATCTCCGGAGTCATGATACAATTTAGAAATACATAAATTCTTCTAAAATTATAGAAAATATGTAGAATGCATAAAATTAGCAATAATTGTGTGAATCGTTTGAATAAATTTAGATTTTCGGTATTTAAAGATCTCGAAATTGTTGAAATATCACTCAAAATCTAAAGAATTAATGAGAAATCTGTATAAATCTCGAAAATGATGTAGAAATTGAGGGGAATTATTGAAGATTCTCTAAAAATCTCGATAATTATTATTGAGAAATTGTAGAAATGATGAACAACATTGAAAAATCATGGAAATGATTAGTAAATCTCTAGAAAAGAAATATATTGAGTAATTATGAAAAATGTTAGAAAATCTCTTGAAATTTTACTACTTAGAAATTTGAAATTTGAAAAATGACTAGTAAATTTGCATTTTTTTATTTTAATTATCTCTAAATTATTGAAAAATTTCTTATACTCCTGGGAATGATTGATAAATAAGTGATAATGAGTCATAGCTCATAAATTGCTAACGTCATAATTTTTAAGTCTCAAGTCTATCAGAAAATTCAGAATAAATAACAAAATTCGACCCGATAATTTATATTTTTTCGAGTTATCTAGGCAGGAGTGCTTTTGTTTTATATTTAAAATATACCTTGTATAAAACTGCAATATAGATAAAAAAAGGAGTATATTTTACTATAAATTTCACTTACTTGCAGGAAAAGAAACTGATGCAGTTAGAGGTGGACCTGAAATAATAACACATTTTTTAATATAAGAAAAATAATAATAATAATAAAAGAGAGAGACACCAAACGCCATCTCTCGGTGAAATCAAGAAGTATAATATACAATCAAAAATCATAATAATAATATAATAATATGGTAATTTTTGTTATTAGTATGAAATTAGTTAACATAATTTCCTTTTATCAGTATAAAATAAATTAACATAATAATAAATAGATACTGTTTTATAGTGTAGAAACAAATACTTACTGGCACTGAGAACTGGTGGTGAACCTTAACCCAGAAGAAAATAATAACTATGATTAGTAATTAAGATATACCCCTATAATGCAGTAATAAAATATTATTGAATTGTTAAATATCCAATCATAAATGGATATGATTGTGTTGTAAATTCAGTCCGTTTATACCTGCCGAGTTACTTCAGAACACAAACATAACATATTAAAAATATATATATATATAGTGAAACTTCAACCAAGTGTTTGATTTACCTTAAAAAAAATAATGAATTTTTCGAAAAATTTTAGGTATAAAGTTAATTCTGAATAATTTAATAAAATAAATATTGCAGTATAGCCAAAAATTAAGCATTTAAAATATATTTGATTATAAATGTCTTTTGCTTGCTTCAAAACAAACGATTATCTTAATTGATCCAGTTGAATGTACGCCCGAAAAAATAATTCATTTTTTTGTAAAACAAACATCGTAAGTTAATGTAAAGAAAATAATAATTAATAATCGTTATTAAAATGTAAATTAACGAAATATAAATTAAATAGCATTGCAATTACGAAATTTATAGATTCAAACCAAATTTAGTTTACTAAATATGAATAAATATAAACATTTGGTTTGAGTTTCACTTTTTTTTAAGTGAAAAACTTTAAATAGTTGTTTAATTTATATTATTAATAATATTAATTAATATGTTCCACCAAATATTAAGCACATATATATTTAATTTAATTAATTTAATTTTACATAAAATTTCGGATATTGCAATAATTATATACGAAATTTAGGAATTTTCAAATATATTTTGCTATAAACATCACTTACTTGCTTTAAAAGAAACTGTTTCATTAACTATTCCAGTTTGAGGTTCACCTGAAATAACAACGAATATTTTAGAAAACAAATATAATATTAGATACCTTTTATTGTGTAAAATCAAGAAAATAATGACAAGGAAATGAAACTTAAATGTATAATATAATAATGATATCTAAATTATATTGAATTAAAATTTTCTAATTTATGCATACAAACCAAATTTAAGTTTACGTAAAACTATAGACAAGTGTCAATATAGTAAAAAATTAAGCATTTTCAAATATATTTTACGATAAATATTACTTACCTGCTTGAAACGAAACCATCTCCTTAGCTGAACCAATTGGAGGTTCATCTGAAATATTAATTCTTAAGTTAAGTCTAAATTATATTTCATTGAAATTTTGAAATTTATACATACAAACCAAACTTAAGTTTACTTAAAACTATAGATAGACAAGTGTCAATATAGTCAAAAATTAACCATTCTCAAATATATTTTAATATAAATATTACTTACTTGCTGGAATCGAAACTATATTCGGACCTACACCATTTTGAGGTTCATCTGAAATAATTACGTATTTTTTGAAAAACAAATATAATAATACATATTTTTGATTATGTAAAATCAAATACTTACTGACACCGACAGCTGGTGGTGAATCTAAACAAAAAAGAAAGTAATAACTAGGAAAGGTAACTAAATTGTATAATATCTAAGTTATATTGAATTGAAATTATGAAATTTATACATACGAAACAAATTTAGATTTACTTAAAACTATAGATAGACAAGTATCAATATAGTCAAAAATTGAGCATTTTCAAATATATTTTACTATAAATATTACTTACTTGCTTGAAACAAAACTATCTCCTTAGCTGAATTAGTTTGAAGGTCACGTGAAATAGTAACATAATTTTTATGTAATAAACGAAATTAGATTTTCTTTTTGAAAGAATACAATTTTCGTAGAAGTTATTTATAAATTATTTAGCCATATCTGTATAATTTTGAAAATGAAAAATATGCAGTATCACTGATAAAAAAAATCATTCAAATGAGGTGTCACAAGATGGGTAATCCCAATTGAGATTTTTGACAGGTCCTTATTTGAGGTTAATGGGAAACTAATACACAAGTCAACAGTACGGCAAAAGATGTCTCTCTCAAAGTAAAAACAGACGTGTTTTGGGAGTTTTATACTTTGCCCTAATTTTTTGAGAAATTCGGTGTGGATACTTTTTAAAAATCACCCTGTAGAATGGTTTCACCGGTTATGGTTTTATTCATTTTACCTCATGAGACCTACTAGGTCGAAACCAGTCTTAAGTTGTCTGCAGAGATAATATCCAAATGTAAAAATAATTAAAATTATAATTAAATAAATTTTATAAAAATTTACATCTTTTTTACAGCAAAGCACTAGAGGCTACAAAATACGGAGCGGAAAATAACCAAAAATGATATAAAATATGATTTATAATTTATAAAGTTAATATAATATATTTTAAAATTATTAGGACTTGTAATTAGTATATAATATAATAATAAAATTGGAAACGAAAACCATTATTAAAAAATTATAGATACATATAAACCAGATCTTGTTTAATTCAAAAATGTAAATATTGTAATGTAAGGAATATATTGCAAAATTAAGTATTTAAATTAGTTAAATAAATATCAGCAATATTTTTTTACGTTGCAGAAAAATTATAGCACATATTACCTGTACTGTGCACGCATAATTTATAATTAATTTTACTCTCTCCTTAAATGTATTATTTTCAGGTTCGCCAGAAACAGCAACCAAATATATTTTCGGAAAGATCACATTTTGCTTTACTAATTATTACTATATTATACATGAAGGCAGATAAAAACATATTTTTTCACGAGGGCAAAGGCCTACGGGCAGCAAAGAACGGAGCGAAAAATAACATTATGTAATATATAATTTATAAATTTATTATAATATATGATAATAACTCTCTTGAGGTATATACATACACTTTGTTTTTCACATCTACAATAATTTGAGGGATATATAGATAATATTTATCTGGTTATTATTAAAAGTGCATATATTCATAATTATTTATTAGATTATAATGTTTTTACCACTTTTTTATTTCTTTAAAATACTTAAATTGAAAGAGTGAGTGGTTATCACTTGGAGAAACATATTAGTATAGGAATATACTAATATTATATACAGGGTGTTAATACAAAGTTGTAACATCCAAAAATGGCAGTTAGAACTCATTGAAATAAACAACTTTTCTTATTTAAAATTTTTGAATCGGCGCCCAAGTTCATGGTTATTGGCGTTCTTTTGTTTTTTCGAAAAATCGTCATTACTCCCTTATTTTAAGGAATATTGAAAAAATACAAAAACCTTCAATATGCGCTTTCGGTTCTCTAAAACATTTGTATTTCCAGTTATTTTCTATTTTATCAAATAACAAAATGGCGATCGAAGAAAAATTTCGAAACAAGATATTTTGAAAATCACTCGATTGATTTATGAAAATAAAATATTTATGAAATCCTTGTACTATATGATAACATTTGTCTGAAACATTTTTTTTCGATCTGTCCAAAAAAGTTATTATTCAAATTGAATTACAAGATAAATTTTAACAAACTGCAACAATCATTTAAAACAAAGTAGGCTAACCTTCAGCTGGGCCATTAAACAAGTTGAGGCACGTGTTTTCTAGTTTGTATGTTCAAATTTAAATACTTTTTGATCTTGTTCTTCCGAAATTTCTGCTTCACCTTGAAAAGTTTCTGTCACGTTTATCATTTGTGTGCGTATTTTACATAATTTGTGTATAAAAATGCATAATTATCAGAACAGACAAATGTGAACCGAAAGCGCATGTTGAACGTTATTGTATTTTTTAAATATTCCTCAAAATAAGGGAGTAATGACGATTTTTCGAAAAACAAAAGAACGCCAATAACTATGAACTTGGGCTCTAATTCAAAAATTTTAACTAAGAAAAGTTGTTTGCTTCAATGAGTTCTAACTGCCATTTTCGGGTGTTACAACTTAGAATTAACACCCTGTATATATATATATATATATATATATATATATATATATATTGTGGCGAGTGTGGTGAAACGGTCAGAGTGTCGGCCTTTCACGCGGCGGACCCGAGTTCGATCCCGGGCTCCGGTAAAAATATCTAGAAATCCGCTCGTCTCCTTTCAGAAGGCAATGGCAAACCACTGAGAGTAATCTGCCCAGGACAGTTTCCCCAAACCAGTCGTTCGCAGCCGACGTTAAACTGTAGGTGCCATACGTCACTGTAACTACAATACAGACACTCACACACTGACGTATGCGGGGAAATAGCCGACGCTCGATTCGAGTATGGCAATATATTATATTATATATATATAATTCCTATCTTTAAAATACACTACTAATTTCGGCTTTTTAAAGTAATTTTCAAATTAATAATAATTACTAATTACTTGGTAATAACTTTAAAAAATCGAAACTAGTAGTGTATTTTAAAGAAATGAAAAAAATGGCAAAAATATTGTAATCTAAGAAATAATTATAAATACAGTATATACCTGTATATATTAAATTATACCATATATCAAAGGTCGAAACAATCTTTGTTACTAAAAGTGTATTAATAGGATGAATATGCCATGATAATAAACAATTAAGTTGGTTATTCCCCTAGGGGAAAATCCATCATTTCTGTCATACATACATCGATTTCTACTCACGGTAGTAAACAAAAATAATATCATATTTTTATTAAATTATATACTCACTAGCACTGGCCACTGGCGGTGAACCTTAACATAAGAAAAATATATCAATTACATTTTAATTAGTTTAATTTATTGTAAAATAATTCATAAGAACAAATAACGGGATATAATAACTAAATTAGCTATTTATGGTATAAGTGAATAAAGTCGAATTTTATCCACGAAAAAACAGCATAGCGCACGAGGCGATGCCGAATGTTTTCGAGTGGATAAAATTGCTTTATTTACGTGTATCATAAAAGATTTTTTCCAATTCGGTATCAGAATTTAATAATTTGCGTGAAGTTACACATTGTCAGGTGACAACGGAAATGTCAAAGATAGTGCGAATTTTCCATTTTTTTAAACTTTATTCACGTTGTCAATGGTTAAAGTGAATAAAGTGAAAATGTAAACATTTTATTCACCCATTTGATTAAAGTGTAGTTTTTACGATGAAATTCAATATACATAATGAACATTTTATGAATGCGAATTGAAAAAACAAATTATTTAATCATTATTTAAGAACCTACTGCCACTGACAAAAGCAGATATGTTCTATTACTATATAGTATAATATACAAGGAGCGTATAATGATGGCTATTATTCACGAGAAAGACGTTTACAGAGCGAACCGCTAGGCGAGTATAGTATATTATACAAGGAGCGTATAATGATGGCTATTATTCACGAGAGCGACGTTTACAGAGCGAGCCGCTAGGCGAGTGGAATAAATCGTTCAAATGATTGATAGCCATTATACACGAGTAGCATACTATACTTTGTCCACGACTATATTTTATAGCTCTTCAAAATACTCGTAACGTAAATGTTACCAATGTCGATGTTTCAACGTTTCAATTTAATTGATGACATATTGCAGACTACTCGATATATTTAAAAAAAAACGAGTCACACATTTGATAGATTAAGATAAGTAGATAAGCAATGAGACTTCTGCCTCGGGAGTCGCCATTTTGAATATTTGAATTGAGCCGCCATCTTGAATATTTGAACAGAGCCGCCATCTTGATGTTTGAATTAAGCGCGAGTTTTGAATTATTACATTATTATTTATTAATTAATTAATTATATTAATATTTTCACGGTATAGGCGGTTAGCAATTGCTGCCATAGAAGTGTCACAGTGGAATAGCTGTCTAAACCGGCGGACTGTATGCGATATATGGCTCGAGTACCTGGTTTAAATAACGTAATACGAAATTTAATTTCAAAATTACAAGTTCGATTGACATTTCAGTAATGAATAATGATTATTAATCATTGCGAGTAGTGATTTATGGATCTGGTAGTGATTAATGGATATTATATAATTGAGGAAATGTATGCGATATATGGCTCGAGTACCTGGTTTAAATAACTCTATGCAAAATTTAACTTCAAAATTACAAGTTCGATTGACATTTCAGTAATGAATTATGATTATTTATCATTGCGAGCAGTGATTTATGGATCTGGTAGTGATTAATGGATATTATATAATTGAGGTAATGTATGCGATATATGGCTCGAGAACCTGGTTTAAATAACGTAATGCGAAATTTAAATTCAAAATTACAAGTTCGATTGACATTTCAGTAATGAATAATGATTATTAATCATTGCGAGTAGTGATTTATGGATCTGGTAGTAATTAATGGATATTGTTACATTTGAGGAAATGTAAATATAATAAGTGTATTATGAGATAGGGCAAAATATATTGTCTAGTGGAGTATCAATCTTAAATTGCATACTCCATGATTATAGGGGATAGAAAAATGCTAACCCTTGGTGGTTAAACCCTTAACTTTTTTCTAAACCTTATAGTCAAAGAAAATACATACATCATTAAATTTTGTATAAACGTACAGGTTTAGTTGTTAAACCCTTAACTTATTTCTAAACCTAATAATCAACGAAAACACGTATATCATCAAATATTGTAAAACGTAAGAAATGAATAAAATTTTATATAAAACAAGTAATTTATAAAAAGTACATTAATGAGCATATGAACAACTACTTAAATTAAGTTAATAATTTTTGTATTTTTACTTTCATAGGTATGCATAGTCGACTCTAGTGGTTACTAAAGCTCAGTAACTTCTAATATTAATCAGAATGTGGTATATCTTGCAGAAATAACATTTAGTGAAGTACTTTCTAATAGGTATTCTATAGTTCTTAATAGTTGTTAGTAATCTACTAAGGTTTAGATGCTACTAAGTTCACTATAGATATGGTAGTAAATAAGGTTGTACATGATGATAGGCGACACTTACTTTTTCCATGTAATACCTCCTCCTTAACTGTTTCATTTTGAGGTGCACCTAAAATAGTAACAGAATGTATATAAAAAATTGTGGGCATCAACTGACTTTCCTGGTATAATTATTTATATAAAAAAAAATCTACTGACCCTAATATTGACAGTTTGAGATTACTTTTAACTGTTATATAATTGTTTATTTAAGATATCAATCATATCTTAGAAATTATGAATAAAAATTTAATGTTGTTTTTATAAGTACTTAATGGCATTTGTTTATTTATTTTATTAATTATTTTTATGAAATACAAATAATGAACCAAATACCAGTAAGTACTTATTAAAACAACCTTAAATATATATACCGAGTGGCCCAAAAGTAGGTATACAGGTATACAGTATACAGGTGTATACAGGTATACAGTAGGTATACACATGGGAAGGTGGACATTTTCAGCACTTTCGGGATTAAATATGTAATTAAACCTGTAATATAAATATTGCTGTATAAATATACAGGGTGTTAAAACTAAGTTGTAACACCCGAAAATGGCAGTTAGAACTCAAGTTGAACGTTTTTGAATTTTTTAAATATTCCTTAAAATAAGGGAGTAATGCCGATTTTTAGAAAAACAAAAGAACGCCAATAACTATGAACTTGGGCTCCAATTCAAAAATTTTAACTAAGAAGAGTTGTTTGTTTCAATGAGTTCTAATTGCCATTTTCGGGTGTTACAACTTAGTATTAACACCCTGTATAAATAAATAAATATGTCAATAACTGTATACCTAACTGGACACCTTTTGGCCACTCGGTATATAATTGGAAATTATGGATAAAACCCTTATCTCAAATAATATAAAATGGTAATAAAGAGTATCATTTTTACTTTCTCATAGCAAAATAACACAAATTGCATAAAATGAAAATAAAATTATTGGTCAAGTAAACCAATTTCAATTATACAGATTTTATACTCTGAACAATAAATTACAAAGCTATAATTTGTTTAGATCTTAAACACTTTTTAAAATGCGGATATAGAATCCATTCTCATTCAATTATGTACTACTTTTGATTACTTATAAACTACATTAAAAAAATAACCCATTAATACTTTCGTAAGTAACAAATATAATAAACGATATAATGAGTGAATAATAAAATATCATTAATTGGAAAATAATTTAAAACCAACTTCGAGTGACTGCAGCTGTTAAAATAAATGAAATAATATAGTTCATTATAACTAAATGAGAAAAAATGAGAATGTAGCAGGTAATAATAAAATGTAATAACTTAATTAGAGAGAATAATTTAAAACTTACTATCCACTGCTACTGTTGATGGAACTTAAAATAAATAAAAAGGTATAAACATTAATTAATATTTTTATGTGCCCTGAACTTTAATATCAATAAAATAAATAATAATTATAAGTATAAAAATTCCTAGAATATTATTTCAGACTTACCATAATTGGAATTTAATACTGAATCTTAAAGTAATTAAAGTATATAATTATAAAAATGTTTAAAACGATTACTATAATTTGAAACTTACTGTTATCGATTACTCTGGGCGAACCTTAAAATTACAAATTAGGCAAATTAATACGATTAACCGTAAACTAACAATTTAGATTTTGATATCGTTCTTAATTTTTATAACATGCATTTACTAACCTAATATGTTTTCGAGATTGTCGAAAAATTATGATTCGTTTGATTATGTTTATATCAAATAAATCCTATATACAGGGTGGCCCACTTATCATCGCTCGGATCATTGCTGCTAGACTAATAAAAATTGAGGAAAACATTTCATTGGAAGTTATTGGACACTTGATGTGCTACTTTTTGAAATTATTTTCGAGTATACAGAGTGTACCATAAATTCGGGACACAATATTTGGTCTCATTTTTAAATAGAATACCCTGTATATTCTTTCAATTTTGGAAACTTCTTTATGTAAGCTACACAAGTTATTTTTATTTTTAGGGATCAGGTGCAACGTTGCCATTTTATTCACATTTTAATCAAATTTATCGAAAAATCATAGGCATGGAAAACAATTCAACAAAACCTTATTATAAGAGATGAATGAAAGAATCTGGGAATGGAAGTAACCAAGCAATGTACCAAAACATTTACAATATTAAGAGTCACGTTAAATACACAGGGTGTTCTGAAACAACGATCGAATTTTGGTATTTTCAAATGGCTGAAACATATCGAGATTGATGGTTATTTACCTATTAAAGAGTATGATTAGATTATAGTCCATATGCTATCATTGAATATCATTAGATGAGCACTTAGAATATGATGCTATATACAGGGTGTTTAATTTGAAAAATGTAAGTTTTAGTTATTAGAAAATAGCAAAATTTTATCGTTGTTTCAGAACACCCTGTGTATTCTACGTGACTCAAAATATTGTGTATATTTTGGCACATTGCTTATGTAATTGCATACACAGATTCTTTCATTGGTCTTTTATAATAAGGTTTTGTTGATTTTTTTTTCACGTCTATGATTTTTCGTTAATTTTTATTAATATGTTAATAACTTGGCAACGTTGCATCTGATCTCAAAAAATAAAATTGATTTGTGAAGCCCACATAAAGCAGATTTAAAAAATAAAATAATACACAGGGTGATAAATTAAAGAAAAGGACTAAATTTAGTGTCCCGGATTTATGATACACTCTGTATACTTGAAAATAACTTTAAAAGGTAGCTCATCATGTGTCCAAAAAATATTTTATATATTTATGGTACACTCTGTATACTCTAATATAACTGTAAAAGGTAGCACATTATGTATCCAATAACTTCCAATTAGATTTTTTCCTAAATTTTCATTAGTCTAGCACCAATAGTGCGAGCGAGGATAGGTGGGCCACCCTGTATATATATATATATATATATATATATTTCAATAATATAATATACAATATTATGAAATATGCGATTACCTCGAATACTTTTAAGTAACAAATTCCGTTATATGGAAAAAAAACCGAAACAGAAATTTGTGTTTTGTACTTGAAAATCATTCATCGATAATATTGATAACAAACAAATTAGTCAATAAAAAAGGCAGTCTTACCATTATCAAAAGCAAAGCCCACAAGTAGATACACCATACTCAATTTGAAACGACCAGTCATCTTACTTAAGTTGTACAAAAGTTCTGAAATTAAAAATGAACTTTTCAAAGAAAAGTTTTTAAATATCTGCAACATTTTCAAAATTACTAAATAAAAGCGAAAATTTATAGCCCATTCCATATATCATGTTATATATCAATATCGTAAATATCATCACCATAATTATGTATGTTATGCACAGTTATGCTGATATAAATCTAGTACACGAAATTAGGTTACAATAGCAATTTTATATAGCAAATGTCAATATGTTTGTACTAGATTTATTTGAGAATACTTGTACATTACGCATTGTATGATGTTATATGTACATATGTATACTATGTATATTGTATATGTTAGCTATATTGAATAAATATTCATACTTCTATTCAGTCAGTTAGTATACTACTATTCAGCCACTTTCAGATTTTGAGTTTATATCCGTTGAAATATGGAAATTTAAAATTTTTCAATCTTATCCCCTATACCATACTTACTTATCGATATAATGCATTATTTAATAATCACAATAAAAAATAAAAACTAAATTTCTCGCATAATGCCAAGAATGATGCCATCTTGGGTCCTAATCAAGAATTGAATTCAAAATTAAAACTAATAAAACTGATCAAATTGAATTCAAAATTGAAGCTAATAAAACTAATAAAGTTGAATTTAAAATTGAAACTAATAAAACTAATCAAATTGAATTCAAAATTGAAGCTAATAAAACTAATCATGTTGAATTCAAAATTGAAACTAATAAAACTTATCAAATTGAATTCAAAAAAGAAACTAATCAAACTAATCTAGTTGAATTTAAAATTGAAACTAATAAAACTAATCAAATTAAATTCAAAAATGATACTAATCAAACTAATAAAATTGATTTCAAAATTATACTAATTTTTCTGTAGCCAATTAATAGAACATTCCTGTTATAAATTCTACCTGTGACTTTCTAATTTTTTTTATCTATCCAGGAATATCGAATGCACGAGATTCAAATGTACATTAATTCAATATATATATATATATTTTTTTTTCTATTAATTCAATTACCTAATTAGTAGTTAGACTATGGGGATTCTTGGCCAACCCCCCGCAGAGATTTATATTAAAATAATTCGCGGTTTGATTCGCGCAAATAGCTGGCGTAATTAGAGTAATTGTTGTGTAAGTTCAGCGGATAATTGTCGCGTTTATCCCATTAATAACGCGAATCCGCCACTTTAATGATGTAATTACCGGCAAATTCCGCCGATTAACGCGAATCAAACTGGAAATTATTTTAATATAAATCTCTGCGGGGGGTTGGTTTAGAATCCTCACAGTCTAACTACTCTAATTTAAATGTTGAATATATTGAATGTGCAATATTTATAAAAAAAACAAAGTAATTGATGTACTACTTACCTAATACACGCAAATTAAAAAGGACTGAACCTTATTCCTTGTCTGTAAGTATGACTAATATCACAAAGTATACATTTTCATCCATATATTTAATAGTATTGCAATTGGGACATATTTTAAATACTTGAATTCTTAAATTATTTGTATTTAGCCGTAGATTATTACGAAATCGCAGGAGCATTTTAATCGCAACGTTTTCCCTATTAATATATTTATTTATATTACAGCTTATGCAGCACGTAAATTTACTTGTGATATGATAACATAGTGAAATATACAAACATTATTCTACTGTATGTTAATACATGCTTAAATATTGTCTTATTCTAAGCTGCATAATGCCCAGTTTTGCAATCGTGGATTATCTTTGTTCATGGTACATTTACCTAGGATACCATTGTTAATACAATGGTATCCTAGGCAAATGTACTACTAACTAAGAAAATTCACGATTGTGTAACTGGCCCTAAATTTTATAATAAAAGTTTATATAATAATAAAAATATAATAATAAAAGTATAATAATAAAAGTATAATAATAAAAGTATAATAAAAGTCATAATAACGACGACAAATTCGTCGTCAAGTTTTCAGAGGAATAATTCTTAGATACACAGTATATACAAATCAGGTATAATATTTTCAAAATATCCTTTTGATAAATTTTCTGAAATTAACAGTGACTGATAACCAGTCAACTCGGAAAACATTCAGAATAACTAAAAATATCATAAAATGTGTGCATTATATTGTCGCTCAATGAAACTTATAAATGTTAGTAGTCATGAAGGGTTGGTAAATATACAATGTGGGTGATACTTTCCAATTTGCCGTTGAAGGGTAGTAAATCAACCCTGAATATTTATAAAAATACGTTAACTCGGAAAGTTAAATATTCGATTTTATCACTTATTGAAGGCACATTCGTCCTCAAATTTTCAGAGGAATTATACTTAGGCATACTGTGTACAATTGAGGTATAAAATTTTCAAAATATCCTTTGGATAAATTTTCTGAAATTTCAGTAACTGATACCAGGTCAACTCGGAAAGTTTTACATTCAGAATATTTAAAAATATCATAAAAAGTGTGCATCAAATTGTCACTCAATGAAACTTATGTGTGTTAGTCATGAAGGGATTGTGAATCTACCCTGTAAGTGACACTTTCCAATTTTTTTGTCAAATATTAAAAGTAATATATGTTAACTTAAATCCTGTATTTGTCAAATTGCATTCACTTTACATCCGCGAATTCGCAAAAATTACACATCAGGGTACATGGTTACATTAGAATATATAGGGTGGGGTGTCGCATTTTTTAGGACTAGAACTTTAAAAATAATAATAGAAGACAACAATAATAGAAGACCCGCTCTATGATTAAACATTTATATAAATATTGGTCGCAATTTTTTCTTTTTAAGTTAACTAAAGATTGTGCATTTTTATCATCTATAAGGAAAAATTACATGTGATGTATAATACGTATTCCTTGAAATCGCTTTTCCCTTATTTATATGTAATATTCGTAATATAACGAATTTGGTACAACGTGAAAGTGGTTCGAGAAAAAAAGGAATGTGATTTGACATTTGATATACTGGAACATTATCTGACAAATTCTGAAACATTGACAAAAGGAAAATGCAAACGCAGTAGATAGTGAAGACCTCGTATTGACAATTATTACATCTTATATGAGCCAATTTTGTAATCCACTAGTAAAGTTGCAAATATGAACAGAGAGATAGAAAAGCATTGTATTCAAAGATTGTATGGGTCCATATGTATGATCCACACAAAGATAGTATAGGTCTAACTTAACTCCCAACATTTGTTAAATATTAAATTGAAACCATTCAAACACATTCAAAATTCAAATGTAATTCTCGAAATCTGTTATATATTTCAACTATAGGTAACAAATCTATACAAATATTTATTTTTTTAGGTATTAATGTGAAACCGCCAAATTTTCAAATGTAATTGTCTAAATTGAAACACATTAAATTTTTTGAAATTTGCAAGTTTTTAGTTCCTCTTTCCAAATCTGTCATATTATTTTTAATTGACACTGTTAATACCTACAACTGTCAACTGTTGTTTTAACTACAAATGTCAAAATCGTAATATTGAACAGATGCTGTTAAAATAGCTAAAATAGCTAGTACTTTGTTGTACTAGCTACGAAAATGTATAAAATTTTCAACTCTACTGTCAAAATCTGTTGTCTAAGTTTGTAAAAATGGTAATGAAAACTGTACTAATATGACAAATTGTAAAATATAACTGTTCTAATATGTAAAATTTTAAATTTCAACCGTCGAGATCTGTTGTATTGTTCAATAGTAACTGGCCGAGTCAAAAAAAGGCTAGAGCGATAAAAGAAATCATAACAACAATTAAGCACCGGAAACTAAAATATCTAGGACATAAAATGAGGAGAGAAAAGTACGATTCGCTGCAAGTTATATTGCAGGGAAAGGTCCAAAAAGAAGAACCTCAGGGAGAAGAACCACTATTGTATGAGAATGCTGACAATTCGTTCGTCAGCGAATGAACAGCTGATAAACTGTTCAAGCTGTTCATTCAAACAGCTTGTGTTGTTTCAAGAGAATGAGCCGACCTTCGAAATCATCAGATGAAGGGATACAGGTGCCATAGGAGATGGCACCTATAGAAGAAGATGAAGAATAACTGCCAAATTCTGTAAAATTTGTTCTTTTTTTATGACAACAATTTTAAATGGCAAATTTTAAATTGATAAACTTTTCAATTGCAATTGTCCAAGTTTATCAAATTATTTAATGCAAATATCTAAATCAATCAAATTTTCAATTAAAATAGCAAAAATCTCGAATTAGTCACATTAGCTAATACAAATTTACAGTCCAATTGACTTACGTACTTAATTACTTCCTTACTTACTTACTTAGCAACTTACTTAGAGGTATTTACTTACTCACCTCTGTATCTACAGCTTCGGAGCTATTAAAAATCGCAGAAAAGCAATAGTGACCTTCCAGCGTAGAAGATCTGAACCTAGAGGTCTTGTGTACTATTAAACTTCGGGTACACGCTCAATTAATCTGCTGAATTAGAATTTAAATGTAAGTAGGTAAGCTAAGTTTCTATGTGTGGTTGACGCTGTCTAGTGATAAAAATTAGTTATAGCATCACTTATATAAGTAGTTAAGCTAGGACAGTTCAACTTCACCCCAGCAGATATTTCGATTAATTTAATTGGCGCTTTTAATTCGTGGATTTATTCAATCATCCCATTGTAATTGCTCGCGGTGATTGATTAAATCCGCGAATTTAAAGCGCAAATTAAATTAATCAAAAGGTCTGCTGGGGGTGAAGTAGAATTGTCCTATCTTAACTACTTATATATCATCGCTGATTGGTCAAAGAACAACAACTATATGGATGAAGCATCACTTATATAAGTAGTTAAGCTAGGACAGTTCTACTTCACTCCCAGCAGAGATAAGCATCACATAAGCATCACTTATATAAGTAGTTAAGCTATAACAGTTCTACTCCACCCCCAGCAGAGATTTCGATTAATTTAATTGGCGCTTTTAATTCGCGGATTTAATCAATCATCCCATTGTAATTGCTCGCGGTAATTGATTAAATCCGCGAATTAAAAGCGCAAATTAAATTAATCAAAATCTCTGCTTAGGGTTAAGTAGAACTGTCCTATCTTAACTACTCATATATCATCGCTGATTGGTCAAACAACAACAACTATTGGGATGAGATGACTGCTTGTACCCTAAACAACCTGATTTGAATGAAGCAAAATCAAAGGTAGTAAAATGCTTACATCGCATCGCAGAAATAGCCGTAGCAGCGGAAATAGGCAACAACTATTTTGGCGATTTCGCTTAGAGTTTTAACAAAAACTACTTACGTACAAGACAAAATGTCCAATACATCGTTCGATTTGCTTCTGACCTGAAACCGCAATTATTTAGGTGAATTGGTATAAATAACAAAAAAATGGCCAAGGAATATTTTATTAAGCCTAACACAAACGGCTTCAATGTATTATTCCAACTTGTGCTTACTTTACATCACTGAAATGCCAAATACTGCTTCTAAGCTAGAATTTGAGATGGATCTTCTGTAGGATACGTACGTGTACATTTTTTCAACTTTGCAGAAGTCCTTAAAAATATAAGAATGCAAGTTGGAGTAATGAATTACCATACGCCAATTTAATGTACAGATAACTACTTTTGATTATTACTTATTAGTTGAGGTGGCTTTTCTGTAGGTTTCTCAGTTACAACTGCGGAAGCTGTGGAATTTTCGACCGGCAACTCAGAATCTACTTCATCCCTGAAATTTGTTTGAATATTGAACATTAAATCTGAATACAGCTATTCAGTTGTATTGCGTATCAAAAAACGTTAACAGTAACGTGTACATATTTGATAGCAGATATGATAGCAGATAGATAATTAAATTTGATAGCATAAACTGATAGTACTAAACTTACTCAGATGGTTCTCTAAGATGTGGCATGCGCTTTATATAAAACTGTTTGCTCTTAGAATTTGATTGGTAGGTTATTGGCAGTGGTCTTAGTTTCCCTGCATCGTTACTGCAACATAATTAGAATATTTAGCATATCGATACCCTCAATAATACCATGTATTGAAAATATCTTAAATTATAGAAGACAACCTAATTTTTGTCAATACAGGTTTATATAATACATTATAAATATATTTTATAATGGTGAAAAACATTGTAAAATAACGTTTTCTGATATGTGGGATTAAAACCATTTGATAGAGCGGAAAAAGCAGGTTAAGGATATAAAGTGCATTGAAGTAGGTGATACGGTTTTGGGCCCTGAGATAAGCAACCTCCATTGTGCCTCGCCTCCATAGTCCATCAAAAATCTGTAGAAAGTAAAATTCAGCAATCAGAATAATTGAAAACGAAAAAAGATGTTTAGAAGCATACAATTATATAAATAAATAACATGACTGGGTACCGGACAAGGCAAGCAAGATTTTGGGCCTTTACAAAACAGAATTAGACATTGGGCCGTATCATAACAGAATTAGATTAATTGCATTGAACTAGGCGATAAGGTTTTGGGCCCTGAGATAGGCCACCTCCATTATGCTTCAATGTGAAACAGTTAGATATAGGGCCTTGATACATGCAAATAACATTGGGGTTTAGTGTGAAACAATTAGATATGGGGCCCTAGATATAATAATTCATTAATGCATCATAAACATTATGATCACATTATGACATTATGACATTCAGCATTAGATATTGAGCCCTTTATATAATAACTCATTAATTCATCATAAACATTATGATGACATTATGACATTATGAAATTCAGCATGCTTCAATGTGAAATAGTTAGATATAGGGCCTAGATACATGCAAATCCATTAGGGTTTAGTGTGAAACAATTAGATATTGAGCCCTAGATATAATGATTCGTTAATTGATCATAAACATTTTGATGACATTATGACATTATGACATTCAGCATTAGATATTGAGCCATAGATATAATAATTCATTAATTAATCATAAACATTATGATGACATTATGACATTCAGCATGCTTTACTGTGAAACAGTTAGATATAGGGCCTTCGTCCATGCAAATAACATTGGGGTTTAGTGTGAAACAATTAGATATTGGGCCCTAGATATAACAATTCATTAGTTCATCATAAGCATTATGATGACATTATGATATTATGACATTTAGCATTGATTCATCATTGCTATTGACTCAAGGATTTGATAATTGAATTTTTGGCCATCGTAAAATAGGACTACATATTGGCCCTTCTTAGAGTATTACAGTAAACTGGGCGATTCATTAGATTTGTGCAAACTATATTTACATATGAGGGTTTAGTAAGAAACAATTGGACGAGAATGCCAATTTTGTTAATCGTAAGATAGGATTAGATATGAGGCCTCCGTACAGTGTGAACGGGGCAATTAGATTTGATACCTTCGGATAATCTAACGATATATTATGTGTTATTGTAAGACCATTAGATATTGGGCCTTGAACAAAATAATTATACTGCATATAAAAGATTAGGCAAAAATCAAAAATAAGGTAGGATTAGATATTAGGCCCCCGTACAGTGTGAACATGGCAATTAGATTTGAGACCTTAGGATAATCGAACAATATATTATGCGCTAGTGTAAGACCATTAGCTATTGGGCACTGAACAAAATAATGAGACTGCTTATAAAAGATTAGGCAAAAATCAAAAAGTGCAAAATTAGGCACAAATCGTTAAATTCTATTAAATTGTCATTTAGAGATGTAATTTTCACCTCCACACCCTTCAACCCCTAAGAGCTAGCAACCCCAACTTAGTAACATAAGTTACTTAAGTGGGCGTTACTAACGCTTAGGGGTTAATGTCTGAGGTATTGAAAAATACATCTCTAAATGATAATCTAAACAAATTAAAAATAAAAATCGACTATATATATATATATATATATATATATATATATATATATATAATGCGTTAGGTATTAGGATATAATAGGACCATTATTGTATATAACAGAATTAGATATTGGGCCTTCGTACATTAGGCATGGTACCTCGTTCTACTCGATTTGACTTTGGCCACAAGATAAGTAGACTTAAATCAAATTAGATATTGGATATGGAAAGCAGTAAAAGCCTCGTGACGTATTTTGTAGGTTTGACAAATTTGTGAATGATTTGTTGTCACCTGGCATTTAAGGACAAATATGCCAGAATTAGATATTCTACTCTGATATTAGATATTCACAAATTGGGTCTACTACCTTAAACCAACTCTACATCCTAAGCTAGTTTACGATAATTGGCGTATAGATATAACTGCCAACTTAGAAAACCAGATACCCCAACTTGTAACGGTCCAAAAGCGATACTGAGTCCAACATTATACTTACTAATTCATACTGAATCCAACTTAGTTTATGCTTTTTGTTAAGTGACATATAAATAACATATAGACAAAGCCGCCATCTTGAAATACTTGAGTTTAAACTCTACAGCTTTCGTTAATTGACGTTTCGATCTAATTACAAACTTATACAATTTGAATTCTCTACTGTCTATATTCTAACTCGGTTTAACTTAATTGACGCAGCCATAACTTATAGACAAAGTACCAACTTAAAATACTTAAGTTTCAAATTCCCTTCAGTTTTCTATATGTGACAAACAGACCTAACTACCAACTTAAAATATTAGAGTATCCCTACTGCTCATATCCTATGCTAATTTATGCTAGTTGAATTTATACTTAGTCGAACTTAGTTTATGCTTTATGTTAAGTGACATATAAATAACATGTAGACAAAGCTGCCATCTTGAAATACTAGAGTTTCAACTCTACAGCTTTCGTTAATTGACGTTTAGATCTAATTACAAACTCATACATTCTGATTTTTTTACTGTCTATATTCTAACTCGGTTTAGCTTAATAGACGCATCCATAACTTATAGACAAAGTACCAACTTAAAATACTTTAGATTCAAATTCCCTTCAGTTTTCTATAAGTGACAAATAGACCTAACTACCAACTTAAAGTATTTGAGTATCCCTACTGCTTATATCCTAATCTTATTTATGCCAGTTGATTACCGTATAAATAACGTACTGAATCTTAAATTCTCAAAAAATCTGATACGTGGTATTGAATGAGGGTATCGATTTCGTTTCCAAATGTATGAATTAGAACTATTAATATGCATGTGTATATCGCTTTTTACCTTTTGTTACTTTAGAACAATGTAATTAGTTACCTTATATAATTAAGCCTTTTATTTTTGATAAGAGGCATGAGTGCTCCATCACCTCTACCGGATCCATCAGCAAAGTGATAGTTAATTTTGGCACACCTACAAAACAGAAGTTTAATAATGTTATACGGTGTAGATTACTCTACATACGGTGAACTTTCTGCTTCTACGTATTCTTTGATGAAGTCACTACAATCGACAACATTGGTGTACACTGTGGGTCCCTCATTAAATCCCCAGGAAGCTATTCCTACTAGTTTTCCGCCGCAAATCAAAGATGCTCCAGTATTACCCTAAAAGTTTTTTATCAAATAAACCCATTAATCACTTATGCGAAATTAGCCAATCAAAATAACACACACTAACTATCCAAAAAGAGTCTTCACTTTATATTTCTGAGCAGCAGAAAATTTCGACAGTTGGTCAATATTCTGAAATGTCACCATAACGGTTTATTTGTATTTAATTTAACTACAAACGTCGATATTAAAGGACTGAGTGGTAAGAATTATTTTGTTCAAAGAATGAATTTTGATCAATTTTACCATTCCATCTACAAGAAAGTTGGTTTGAGGTATCTGTCTTCAGCCTGCGGCATTGGATTCTTACGATACAACTTGCTTGTGATAAACTGTGAGCAAATACTATGGGGATTATAAATGTTTCTTTGATTTTATAGACGAAAGCTAATAGTAATACTCAAGAGTTGATAAAATATTTTTGGATTACCTGAAAGCTACCTTTTCCAGCATAATGTGCATCAGCACATACCATGCTGTCCGTAATGCCATATTTATTGTATATAATTTTACATGCAGCAGCGTCATATAGTCTAACAGGTATCGCTTTTAGAGCGAGCTTCTGTGGTTCGGTCGTTTTATGATCATATCCGTACCCAACAACAAAACATATATCTTCAGTCGAAGCCGACGGAGATATCTCGATGGGCTTTACTGTTGGACAGAAAACTAGACAACCTTTTAACTTTATAACAGCCACGTCATTATCCAAGGTGTTTGATTGGAAACTTTCGTGTTCTGTTATTGATTCTACCGCATATGTTTCTATAGATTCCTCGGCGTTATCAGTACCTACCCGCACTACCATTCTTGCTGTATCCTTTCTGTAAGGTAGGTGCGGTTGAAGATGTAAAATAAACATGCAGCTCTACTCACCCGTTAGTACTGTGTGCAGGTGTTAGTGCAAATGTATCACAAATTATGCTAACACAGCTTAAAAATTTACCATCGTACTGTAGTGATCCAATAGAGGGGTATTTTGCAATTGTGGTACTCGCACCACCTATCATTTCTTGCAATCCTGAAATTTAACATTATTCATATGCATTTGCATACATACATCACAGCACCTTCAGTATGAACCGCTGCTGCAAGCACCAATGCACAAACCCACAGCATGTTTGAATCTTCGCAATTATATCTGAAAACACTGTTTTTTTAAATATATTACGAACTATATTTAATTTGTACTTACCTTATCCTTTGTAACACCTATGCAATGCTTCAATATTTTATAATCACATCGCTTATATAAAGTATTTCGCAGGAGTTTGTTACCAACACGTTCTTGATTGTACAATTAACATATCCAAAGTTATCACAAATGCCAACTATTTTAAAATAAGCGCAATATGTAGCCTGGTCGTGATTTCATGTAAATTCATGGCAATTATTAAAGAGATTTTCGCAGCAAGCTGATATATTTTAATGCTATCACGTATCGTTCCAAGGAGTTGTAATGAATTATATCACCTGATAAGCGAGGTCCTGTTTGCAAAACCCAGGAATTTATTCGACGAATTAACCTGGTGAAGCCAAATATTGCCATTTCGAAACGATGTGCTGTAGAAACAGATGAACATATTTTGCAAATCAAAGTTTTGTGATTTTAACTGCGATGAGGATACTTACAGCTATTTTTTCATTCGACGGAGTCAGTTATTTTTTCAAATACATTTTAGCCAGCATCTGAATTAACGCTAAACTTGTGTTTGATACATTTTTCCTTTTAGACTTATTTTTTGCAACATTTGAAATTGTAATCTTTTCGTACCAATAACAGAATTACCAATATTCAAAAAATAAAACTTTATTTTATTACTCAAATATTTTCAGGTTTGTCTCCGCGTGAGATTTGAGTGCTGAAATGGTCTTACAAAACATGACATATAGCAACCTTGTAGCAACGTTTCCATACCACATCTATGACGAGTGGAATCACGAGGCGATTGGCGTGGCAAATGTATATTCGGTTCACTCGTCATTCTAGGGTTCGTGTTGGAAGCGGTTTATTGGAGACGAGTCAAAAGCTGTAGGACAAGGCTTGAATAGTCAGCGAGCATGTAAACGTGTAATCTCCCTTTTGTCTCTTATCTTCACTGTACAGTCATGTTCACATAAATCTAGTACAAACAATTTGACATTGCTGTATAAAATTGCTATTGTAACCTAATTTCTTATACTAGATTTATGTGAGCATGACTGTATCTGCGTTGTTTTGCAATCTTTCTCGTTCGCCCCTATAAACACTACCCCGGCCCTGACCAGTTAAGTGAAGACGGTGTGACTGTCCTTTGGCCTAACTAGATGTGGGGGTGTCTCCACATAGATATGAATTGTCAAAGTGCTATTGGGTTGGCATTATTGATAAAGTTACTAGGAACACCAATGGATATTTTAACTATTCATGTTTGGCGGCAATATTAAAGTGATTATTTCATATTTAAGTTTCTTACGTCCCGAAACTTATTAAAAGCTAATAAAATGGAAAATCAAAAGAAAAGAATATTTCTCTCTGCAAAAGAGAAACTGTGGGTAGTTAATTATTATCAGGAATAATAATAATAATAAAAGTAATAGGTCTCATAACCTCAAAACCCATGTTGACATCAATGACATATTTGTAAATAGTTTTTTACAAGTACACTATCAAAACTATTAAACAATGTGACATTTTGTCCGACCTTCAATTTGACAATTCATATCTATAACGGATGATCAGTACTTGTATGAACTTGGCAATTGTAGTCAATTTAAATCACGCAATATAGTCCCACAACATCATACATTTATTAAACAAAAATAATTATAATCAAAAGAGAACGACATAATTCGTCCAAAGTTTGAAGAACGTGGCACAACTTCCGCAACGGTGGCCGCTACCGGCGAATGTGCACAGGCGCGAGCTGCGGACCGGAAACGGCGATATTTCTATTGTAGCCCACGTGCCCAAATAACGTAACACACAAAAAGATAGATGGCGTAAACGAATGACTATATAAATTAAGACAATAAAGAATTCCTCTCTAGTTTGTGGTTTGGTGATTTTCACTCTGAATATCCCTAGACGCCCTGTAACGGTCCAAAATAGCGTTCGGCAGAAACGGCTTTTAATAAATTAACTAGCGTGTAGACCTACGCGGTAGGCAACCATGCTTGCATTTTTTTTGTTGTGGTGACGCGTCTCCCCGGTGAGCGATTTTTAAATTCACCGGCGTAAGCGCCACTACGAGCAGAACTACATTGACTCGTGCCCGAGATAGATCGTGTCAGAAGAACCGTTGCAGATAAGGTATTTCACCATCCGTTTTACGGGAATAATCAACGGTTCTCAACTAACCACCCTTGAGGGGGATTGAAGCACCGACTACAGGGCAGGGAACACGCTCGTAACACCCGAGCGTTTGCCGACGGGCTAAACCGCTCGGCCAGAACCATTCTTGGCTGGAAGCCGCGGACCTGGCCCAGACGCCGTCGACGGAAACCGCCGACATCCCGGGGCTGAACCCAGCCAACGGCGAGGCCATCCAGATAACACAGGCCAGAGATCTAAATATATCTAGTTACTTTTTTTGTGCTCAAGTTGAGCCAGACCGTTTTATTTAACTTTTCTGTTTATTCTTGTGTGTAAATTGCGTCTACGTGTTTCGTGTCGTACGTGTTGTGCGCTAGTGTACGAGAAAGGTCGCTCCCTCTGCCCTTTCAATCGCGCGATTAGGAGCTTGTTTTATTCGGCCGAATAGAGTGAACCCTGCGCGAAAGGGTGGCGCTCGGAGGTATTTGTTTTCAGGAGCGCAGGACACGGTGTCCGTCTTGATTTGTGTGTGCGAATAAACGCCATCTTACCATACCAAACTCACAGCCGTTATTTTTTGCTCCCCCCACGTTTTTCTCTTTACAGTTTTCTATTCCAGTCATTTCAGTTACAGTTTTACAGTTTTCTATTCTCACTGCGAGATTTACACCTGGTGGTGTTGGCGTCAAACGGTCAGCGTTGTGACAGTTCGTGATTTCTGAGCTTCGCTGACTGTCTGCCGTCCACCCACGCAGGTAGAGTGGAGCCTCCCTTGCGACGAAGTAGCAACGAGGTAAAATTACGTGGAGCCCTTTTTTTTAACCCCCCCACTCTCTGACACCGAGAGCCTGGCCCTCGTCACTACTTCAAAGGGACCCTCCACTCGCTCCACGGCCTAACGCGCCGACTGCCCTTCAGGTACGTCACAGCCCTTCACACTGCTTGGGGTCACACTTTGAACTAACTAGATACGCCCTCTCTCCGAAGTGATTAGGTGGGAAGGGGGGGGGGGGGGAGGTTTCAACCCGTGGAGACATCCCCTCAAGAAAAACTGGCCTAAGGTAACGACTGTACTGGCAGTCCTTGACGGCAATAGTAGAACCAACTAGAAGAGCCACTCATTCACAAATCACGCTTTCAACGGCGGCAGTACTTCCGGTATTTTAGCTTACCTTTGTGGCAGATAAAATAACTATCATGCTTTCAATGGCGATACTACCTCCGGTGTTTTAGCTTAAATTTGTGACAGATAAAATAACTATCATGCTTTAATTGGCGGTACTACTTTCGGTATTTCACCTTACTTTTGTCGAAGACAGAATAACTATCATGCTTTCAATGGCGGTACTACTTCCGGTGTTTTACCTTACCTTTGTCGCAGATAAAATAACTATCATGCTTTAATTGGCGGTACTACTTTCGGTATTTCACCTTACTTTTGTCGAAGACAGAAAAACTATCATGCTTTTAATGGCGGTACTACTTCCGGTGTTTTACCTTACCTTTGTCGCAGGTAAAATAACTATCATGCTTTCAATGGCGGTACTACTTCTGCTGTTTTACCTTACCTTTGTCGCAGATAAAATAACTATCACGCTTTCAATGGCGGTACTACTTTCGGTATTTCACCTCACCTTTGTCGCAGACTGAATAATTAACCGACCCACCTGACAACCTAGTAACGAATAAACCGATTCCAACACATATAATCCCGCCATTAGGAGGGGAGATTGAATTAATTACTGCTACTGAGTAGGATGGTATGCAACCACACGACCTCCGCCGTTAAGTCAAAAAAATAACGTTACAAACTGTCATTCACGTTGTAGGGACGAACGTGCGAATGTCACTCGCGAATGTCGAATGTCGGAATATGTATTTGTCAAATTGCCGTCGCTTTACATGTGCTATTACATTCGCGCAAATAACACATCAATTTACACATATACAGGGTGCCCAGTTTTTAGGACTGCAACTTTAACAATATAAAACCCGTTATAAGAATAAACGTTCCTATAAATTAGCCGTTGATTTTGAAAGTGGGGCAAGTCAATATTTTTAAAGTTGAGTTAAGTCCAGAAATACACAAGGAATGTTGTCCCTTGTATATTTCTGGACTTTTCTTAATTAAAAAACAAAACATGAACTTACTCCACTTTTAAAATCAACTATTCAAATATTGGTCGCAGAATGTTTCGTTTTTAAAATACAGGGTGTTCATTTTTTATCATGAATGAAAAATAACATGTGACGCATTTTGATTATTTTCTGAAATCGATTTTCACATCGATGTGGTATAAAATGAAAGTGACAAAAAATAAATGTAATTTTACGTATATACCTCTTGATATTTGATAAAAAGATAAAATTTCGAAGTTATTAGGCAAATTGTGATACATAGTTAACAAGAGGGGAAGAGCAACACAAACATAAAATTCGACTTTATTCACTTATACCATAAATAGCTATTTATCCACAATCACATTATAATTAGACTGTTATCCACACTTATGAAGTATATCAAGTACTGCTTTATCCACTAGTGGAGTAATGAAATTTACTACTTTATTCTACTAATGGAATCATGAACAATACAAATTTAAATCTATTAAATACATTTTATTTATTTATTTTTAATATTTACATTAACATTTATATCAACAGACAATTTGTTCTTTGTGTTATCATATTTCACTTGTAGTTATCAAGCTTGTAGTTGTCATCGGTATCAGAACGCATAGTGCTTGACAAAGTTAAATGATAAATCTGATAAATTCATTACCTCCCAATATTTTCTTAGTCAATTTCAACAAATTTTGACGTTACAGAAGCTGTCAGATCGAAATGTCAAATCATTTTTTGATGAAATCTCATTCTAAATAACCGTGATTGCGGATAAAACGTTGAATTGCATTCGTGTTTTATTCGCGTTTCATCCACTTATGAAAATTGAAGTTATGTTCTCGAATTCTCTCTCTCGAACTATTACTCATTTCTGACGTTTTAAACTGACGTTATAACCTCTGAGCGTTGTTTATATGCAGTTGTTTATCTTTAAGTGAAATAAAATTTTCTTGATTCCAGTTGTGACTTCAACTTTTAATTCATTCAAAATCAAAATCATCGATTTGATAGAATACCTTTATCTTCGTGGACACCAACTTTCCCACTGTTTCAGGGGCTTTATTTGGAACCCCTTCTTTGTACTGTACTCGCGGCCTTCTTTTAGTGTCCCCTGAATAAATTGTAAGTTTTGTCTTGGATTTCATTTATGTTGTCGCTGAATTTCAATATTGGATTAAAACATGTTATTATGTTTTCCCTCTGATCAACGTAAAATTTTTACAAGATTTTTTTCTGTGTATTAAATGTAAAACTTTCTACTGTTCTATTACCAAGTCTATCGTTGAATGTCTACATTTATTTCATTTAAGCTCTTATCATATTGGTTATTGTATTATTGTCAATTAACTTTTAACTACTCCCACTTTTGTCTGTATTACAGATACATGTATTATCTGTATCTGTATTATCTCGTGTTTCGTCAATTTTATTATTCATCATGCCAATTTCCCTTTTATTTTTAACTATCTGTTGCTCTGGCTTATTAATTTCACTAGCGACTTCAACTTTTAAATTTTTGATTTTGTGACTGAATTCTGATTAGATTATCTCCCTGACATTTTTTAAACTGTTGGCTATGTCACACTGTAAGTTCATGAGTTTCTTATCGAAATTGGACTGCACATTTCTTAATTCTGATTGTTCTTCATCTTGTGAATATTGTATTGTTATATGTGAAGACCCAACATTTTTCCTAACATTGTAATTTAAGTAATTAATTTAATCAATTAATTAAAGTTAATTTTAATTAAAACAGATTTGAATGCTGATGATGGCTCTAAAGCCGATACTAGTTCATAATAGCAAAAGGTTTCATTACCCTACACCTGAGAGTGCATAAACACAATTCCATTACCTCGTAACTCAGAATGGATCCACACACATTATAATAACATTTTTCAATTCTTCTTGTACCTGTTCTTGTGCATTTTGTAATGTTAGTTGTGAAGATTGAATATTTTTTAATTCTTCTCGTATTTCACTTTGCATTATTTTCTAACCAGGTTTGTTCAATACGGAGAAAACCAGGTCGTTCACAAAAAAAAAAAATGTTTGTCGGACTTGTAAAACTCTGCATCTACTAGACCGGTTAGTCGATGCGGTGCAGAGCGGAATTTCAAATTTATAATTAAGGTTTTGAGAGAAATTTGGAGGTACCAGTAATTATTGGCTAAAATCTACCAGCCGCAAGTTCTTTTAAATATTTCAAAAATTATGATGTTTAGTCAGAAAACGTACATAAGTGTTTGAAGTTAGATTTTCAACAAATTGTGTTGTTCATCAGCTGATGAACGACCAAACATAAAAGCATGTTCTTGTCAAAAATGATAAATGTGTCATCGTAATTGACAATCGTGTATAGATGTAGTCAATTATTAGATCTGTGGAAGTTGGGATAGGCTTTTTGATTATTTTGCACAAGAAGTAACTTTTAGTACGTATTTATTGCTCAAACATCAACAATAGATCAACTATATCTATTCTCTAATTTATTTTCAGTCATATACGGGACTACACTTTGTTGTAAGGCAGGGATTGTATCTGAAACACAGAATATTTATGTAAAAATAATAATACTGAGGATCTAGTCAGTTTGTGGCAAATGTGGTAAAATTGTTATGGAATGATTATGTTAAATGTCAAATTTTTTAATGGAATAATTATGTTAAATGTGAAAATAATGCAATCAAATTACAACTCAAACAAAAAACAGTGATAAGATACATCATATTAAAACCCACAACAATAACTGAATGCATTTTTGCAGACGATGTGGTAATCATCGCATAACATACGAAAGACTAACAAACAAATATTAACATATGGGAAACTGAACTGGAAAAAGTTAGATTAAAAATAAATTTATTAAAAACAAAGGTAATGAAAATAGGAGAAACTAAAGAAGCAATAAATAATGCAATCAATAACGAGAAAGTAAAACAAGTAGAACACTTAAAATGCTTAGAACAAATTATTGAAATGAAAGGGCACATAGAAACAGAAAGAAACAACAGAATACAAGCAATGACAAGACATTTCACGCGATTAACAAAATTATACAAAACAACAACAAAATATCTGAAAAATCGAAACTTATAATGTTCAAAGTAATATTTGTACCTACCGTACTATATGGCTGTGAAACGTGGATACTCAACAAGAGACTAAAAAGCAAAATCCAAGCCCTTGAAATGAATCATCTGAGGAAAGTATACGGAGTAACAAAAGCAGACAGAGTGAGAAATGTGGACATGAGAAATGAACTATACCGTTTCAAGTTCAAATTGAGACCAATCAAGTTCAAATTGAGACCAATCAATTTCAAACTGAGGCCAATCAAGTTCAAATTCATACCAATCAATTTCAAATTAAGACTAAACAAAATCAAGTTGACACTAAACAATATCAAGTTGAGAGTAAACAAATGAAATTTATTATGACAACTTGATATTGTTTAGTGTCAAATTGATTTTGTTTAGTCTCAATTTGAAATTGATTGGTCTTAATTTGAAATTGATAGGTATCAATTTGAACTTGATTGGCCTCAATTTGAAATTGTTTGGTCACAATTTGAACTTGATTGGTCTCAATTTGAACTTGAAAAGGTAAAGATATGGTAGAACTTAATAAAAAGATATACGATCAACAATTACAATGACTGGGATATCTAATCAAGAAAGCATACAACAGCCAAATAAAGAAGATATGGGAAACAAAGATAACAGGAAAGAGAAGAGTCGGAAGACCAAAAAATAAAAAGTACGAGTGAAGGAAATATCAAGAAACAAGAAACGGTGTAACCGAACGATAATAGAAAATACATAAAAGAAAGATAACACCACTTCGACAATCGAAAAGGTAAACGACGAAAGATTATTATAATAATAATTACAACTCAATTAAATTAGTTCACAGCATTACCGTTAATATTATTTATTAATGGCGTAATAGCACTTAGTAAAATTTATTTATGTAGGTACTCTCCATTCACGATGTCTTTGCATCAAGAGAGTCTATGAATATCTAGTAATTTTGTTGGTTGTGATCCGGAAATAACTGAATTCCCCAATGGAATTTGTCCATTTTCTTTAGGTTAAGTTGTTTTCAATTTGAGGTTATATTTTTTAAATAATATTGTCGTATGATGTAATAATGATTGTAATGAGTGTTACATTGATGTAAAGTTTAAATTATTAGAGATAAAAGCGAGTAGTGACAAAATATATAAATCTGACAATGTGGTAGGAAGCAAATTTCTAATAGACATTGACACAAAAAAAAATTAACTTCCGTTGCATCACTGAATCAGTTTGTCCAACATGACAAAAAGAAAACCCAGCCAACTCGGTTGCAAAAAGATCGTGAATGTGTAATATGCATGTATATTTTATAATATAATAAGGCATTTGTTCTACGGCATAAGGCTTCAGCACTTGCGTATTACAGGAGAGTGCCTAGATTCGAATCCTAGTGAAGATGATAAGTTATAAAGAGGAAAATGTGAAGATATAATCGCCTACTTTAAAAACAATAAGATATCTTGAGAAATTTGAAAATAGAGCTATGCACAGCCACGCTCACATAAATCTAGTACAAACAATTTGACATTTACTAATGTATGAAATAAAGTTACGCACTTTTTAAAAAAATTAAAAATTGTTTTTTATTGTTCACGACAATTGTTTCGCCACACTGTGGCTTCTTCAGGTAAAGAAATGATCATCGATCAATCAATTTGACATTTATTACAAATGTTTATTAGGTATAATTACACTTGTTTTGTCTCATATATTTAATCAGTTTCCTGACACATGTTTTGGCTTATTCAGCCAATTTCAAAGGATTATGTTTCCAATTCATTGATAACTTGATTGATGGCACATTGACACATTCATTTCAAATGAATTCCTGCTATAAAAATATCAAATATTTGACTTTTCTATATAATATTAGTATTGTAACCTAATTTCTTGTACTAGATATATGTAAGCCTTATATTTGAAACTAAAACAAAAATTGCAGACTATAGGTAGTTACGAGGATGTTTTCGAATTCTAATTTTGTGCAAACATTTTTTAGTTGCATTTTTGGGAGTTTTAAATTGCCAGTTAGGTGAACTATAGTCATCCCAACGAAAGCTGAGAATGACTTATGCTCTTTCGAAGAAATAATCGCAAATTCTATGCTTGTTTGCCTGCTTAAGATAAATGTAATAGAGTGAAATGAAATAAATAACACTTTTCCTAATATTTATATCACACAGTTAAGTAAAATTAGTGACTAGAGTTTCGATCATGTTCTGATCATTATCAAGTTTAGAGTAAAATAAATACATATGAAAGACCAATTTATACATATCTATAATACAGCTTTGAAAAATTGAAAGTAAACGAGGTCTTTCTGGTTGTTACAGTTAAGGATAAAAATTGTGACATATCTTATTATTTGGATTCAATTCTAGATCAACGCTACTCATAAACTTTTGGTTATCGCAATCAATTTGAATGCGTTTATCAGTTTTCCTACTTACGGCCGGTTCCATAATGGTATTAAAGTTTCCTTTAAACTGAAAACGCGCCTTTAAGTACTATAACGTGTTCCATAATTGATTTTTAAACTTCACTTTACGAAAAAGTGTCTTATATCATATGGAACAGAAGCAGACTTTAAAGTCGACTTTTCTATTAACGGCCGGTTCCATAATGGTATTAAAGTTTCCTTTAAACCGAACAGGCACCTTTAAGTACTGTAACGTGTTCCATAATTGATTTTTAAACGTCACTTTTCAAAAAAGTGTCTTTTATCATATGGAACAGAAGCAGAATTTTTAAGTCGACTTTTCTATTAAGTAAGCTTTACATAAAGGAGACTTTTTTGTGATATTATGGAACCGGCCATTATTCGAGAATACCACGTGATAAGTGGCGAACGCCCTACAGACAATTGGATGGTATCATTTTCATTTGTTCGCTATATATCCGAAATGTCCACGTGTCCATTTTGATAATCATCATTAATCAATTTTTCGATTCCATCTTCAACATTGATATTACAAATTTCTTTAGATTTACAACTTTCTCTTGGAATCATAGACGATTCATACATGAATATTTTAAATGAGCTGTGATCTAATTCTAATGCTTTGGGATTTAGTTTCAAGCTATCTTTCATCTGTTGGCTATATATCTGAAATGTCCATGTATTCATCATTTTGATAATCATCATTAATCAATCTTTCCATTCCGTCTTCGACATAGATCTTAAAAATGTCTTTAGATTTACAAGTTTCTGTTGGAATCATAGACGATTCATCCATGAATATTTTAAATGAGCAGTGACCTAATTCTAATGCTTTGGGATTTAGTTTCAAGCTATATTTCATCTGTTGGCTATATATCTGAAATGTCCATGTGCTCATCATTTTGATAATCATCATTAATCGATCTTTCGATTCCATCTTCAACATATATATTAAAAATTTCTCTAGATTTACATGTTTCTGTTGTAATCATAGACGATTAATCCATGAATATTTTAAATGAGCTGTGACCTAATTCTAATGCTTGGGATTTAGTTTCAAGCTATATTTCATTTGTTGGCTATATATCTGAAATGTCCACGTGCTCATCATTTTGATAATCATCATTAATCAATCTTTCGATACCATCTTCAACATAGATATTAAAGATTTCTTTAGATTTACATGTTTCTGTTGTAATCATAGACGATTCATCCAT
The DNA here is from genome assembly GCA_951805005.1 of Othius punctulatus. NCBI lineage: Eukaryota > Metazoa > Arthropoda > Insecta > Coleoptera > Staphylinidae > Othius > Othius punctulatus. Next base: position 102,961,279 of record OX638139.1, on the reverse strand, counting down.
GAATATTTTAAATGAGCTGTGAAATAATTCTAATGCTTTGGGATTCAGTTCTAAGCTATCTTTGGACACCAGCAATTATTTTAGAAAAATCGGATTTTGTCTTCTTTTCACTCAAATTATAATTTATTAAATGTTGAGTGTCATTGATGATGATGGTCTCATACAATGGTTGCTATGGGAATTGTCAGTAATTAAAAGTTTTTTCATTGCAGGCAATTTGTCTATTGTTTCTTGGATAAGTATTGAGTTTTCTGATCTACCATCATTCATTATCATTAAGGATTAGAAAAATCTATTTTGTTAAATACTTCTTCCTTATATCAAGCTTCTCCTGATTGTTTTCGTTTGAAGTTGATGAATTTACTTGTTGTGTATATTGTTGCATAATTTACCATCATCACCTTCGTTATATTGAATATCTGCTATGACAATATCTTTCAGGTCAACAACACCTTTAATAAGTCGTGAAGGATTAGAAGAATATATTTTGTTAAATACTTATTCGTTTACATTAAGTTGGCCCTGATTGTTTTCGTTTGAAGTTGATGAATTTACTGGTTGGGTATATTGTTGCATAATTTACCATCACCACCTTCGTTATATTTAATATATGCTATGACAATACCTTATAGGTCAACAACACCCTTAATAAGTCGTAAAGGATTAGAAGAATCTATTTTGTTAAATACTTCTTCGTTTACATTAATCTTATCCTGATTGTTTTCGTTTGAAGTTGATGAATTTGCCGGTTGGGTATATTGTTGCATATTTTCTGCAATCTCTAAATTATCAGTGCCGGCATAATCATTTATATGCTTTCGATCTATGTCAGATTAAGATGATTGTATTATGATTATGTCCCGCAAGTTGTTATATTTTGCAATATATCCCGCAAGTTGATAGTTACATTTTCATTTTTATTTAATTGTTTAGATAAACCAGCATCATTTTTTCGAGGCTGTTTTCGATTTTTTTTGTTCTGAATAAATACTTTGTTGGCGTGATAATGCTGTGCTGCTATTGAACTCAATATAATTTTTATCATGGGGCCCAACCCTTTCCAAAACAATTTTGGAATCTGATGTACCACAAAGCATATAATCGTTTTCAGGATTTACAGGACAGTTTTATTCACCTTTTCTGTGTCAGATCTGGTATCTTGTGAACTCTCTTTTCCTAGGATGACATTTTCTCCACATTTGAAAGGAATATTGTTCTTTAAAATAGGTTTTGTACATTCCATTTCCTCATCACTGTGTGCAGAACAAAAATAAATAGTTTTATTAAGAGGTGTTTCCTTTGTAGCAGTTATTGTAGACTTGTGAATATTTACTGGTTTTGTAAATTCCATATAATAGTTTTCAGAATTATTATAGATAGTTTTATTCAACACTTTTTGGGTTTCATATCTGGTTCTATTTGCTGTGGTAGTTTCACTTTCTTTGCATTTAGCAGAAAACAACATGATGGATTTTTTATTACTATTTGACTCATGTAACTTAATTCCACTTTCACTTGTGTATAGAAATTTATTTGATAAAATATATTTGTTGAAATTCTGTACTTGTTCATATATAGCAGAAATCTGTTTTTCTGTTCATCTCAGCACATTTAGATAAACCAGCATCAACAGCTGCGCCTAAACATTTTTTGACGTGTCTTATTTCAATTGGATCGCGGATGTTAATAAATGTTCTTGTTCTGAATTAAAAGTTTGGAGGCTCAATAATGCTATGCTGCTGTTGAACTCAATATCAGTTTTATCATGGGGCCCAACCCTTTCCCAAATTATATTGTTAGTTGTTGGTTTTGTTACACTGTTTTCAGAATTATAATACACAGTTTTATTCAACACCTTTTGATTCTCATATCTGGTTCTATTTGCTGTGGTGGTTCCATATCATAATTTTCACTTGCAAAATGAATTGTTCTTCTGCCGTTTTTCTTTTCATTCAAACAATGTAATTCCATGATCAGCATGACTTTGCGAAACAATAATTTATTTTTCTGAATTACATGTCTGATTAGTTGTTGGAAGTATAAGTGTAAGTCCATCTCAGCACGTTTAGATAAACCAGCATCAACAGCTGCGCCTAAACATTTTTTTGACGTATCTTTTTTCAATTTGATCGAGGATGTTAACAAATTTTCTTGTTCTGAATTGAAACTTTGTTGTCCCGATAATGCAATGTTGGTGTTGTACTCAATATCATTTTTATCATGCGGCCCAACCCTTTACAAAACTATATTGTTAATTGTTGGTTTTATTAAACTGTTTTCAGGATTATAATACACAGTTTTTTTTAACACCTTTTGATTCTCATATCTGATTCTGTTTGTTGTGGTGGGTTCACTTTCTTTCCGTTTAGCAAAAAAAACTGGATGGATTTTTTATTACTATTTGACTCATGTAACTTAATTCCACTTGTGTATCGACATTTATTTGATAACATATGTTTGTTGAAATTCTGTACTTGTTCATATGTAGCAGAAATCTTCTTTTCAGTTTCACACTCCATAGAACAAGTTATGTCCCTGGCATGTGATAAATTCTTCTCATTTGTGGGAACTATACTATTTTTAATGTCCATTAGATTTCCATATGAAGTAACTTTCATATCATCATTTTTGCTTGCAAAACGAATTGTTCTTCTGCCTTTTCTCCTTTCAGTTTCAAATAATGTAATTACATCATTAGACCGGACATACGGGATTACGATTGGCCTTTTGAATTTTGATGGACTAAAATAGGTCCATCCTTTAGTACCTTGAATGTCCAATCACTAACGACCAGACATACCTTGTTTACTCCCTAATTTTCAAAGCTGTATTACAGATATGTATAATTAGGTGTTTTATATGTATTTTATTTTACTCTATGTTAGTAATGATCAGACCGTGATCGAAACTATAGTCACTAATTTTAATAAACAGTGTGGTATAAACAAAGAAAAGTGTTTGTTTTATTTAATTTCATCATGTATCACGAAGTAGATGCCTCCAACATGAGCTCTTAGGTCCAGTTGTACGAACGTGGATCACCTTGACCATGGCTCAGTTACCTTGGATACAATTGTGAATACAATGGTATCCTTAGAAACTGAACCACGATCAAGGATGATCCACGATCATACAACTGGACCTTAACGGGATTACTATACCATAGATATTTGAGGATTAAAAATAATATCCAATGCATTCAATATTAATTCAGTGTGGTTTATATAATTTAAGACTTACGCAGAACCCATTAAATTGTTGTTTATAAAAGTCATCAAATTGAAAACACTGGCATAAACGCCAGGATATTCCGGCCGTGCACATCCTATACCCCAAGAAACTATTCCAACCAATTTCCCATCACAAGCCAACGGACCACCAGAATCACCCTAGAATAGCTAGAATTAGTATAATAAGTTGTACCACGATGGTGTTCTTGCCTGGCAGGAATCCTTCCCGCCATCGACAGTTCCTGCACACACCATACGTGATGTGATAGAATACTCATCGTACAATTTCTGGCATTTAATATTGCTAATGCAATTTACTTGAACAGATTGGAGCGTAGATGATAGTTGTTGCCCACCTTCACTCGTAGTTCCCCAGCCGGAAACAACAGCAGGAAGTCCATCAGTTGGCCTCTTTGTGGGCAGTGGAATCGGCTGGACATTCTTACCAAACTTAATTGGCTCTTTTAGGTATACAAGCGTAATATCGTAATCCATTGTACTATCATTATAATTGGCATGTTCTTTTTTACTCGAAATTTTTCGCTCAATTCCTGTTCCTATATTTGGACTTCCATATTTGATTGAAAATTGGTTAGCAACTCCACTGAAATTGCGAAAATTGTACCACAATAATTAATTTAGATGAACCTTACCCTTTGGTGCAGTGTGCTGCTGTCGTAGCCACATATGTTGTGAGTATGGCACATCCACAAATAGGTGTTCCATCATACATAAGTACACATTGGTAAGGGAACGTTTCAATTTCGGCAATACTACCGCCCACGATCTTGGCTACATCTTAAAAGATTTAATGCAAGAAGTACAGTAAATTCGTGATTCTCTTGTATTTTTCAATTATAATTACATTTATTTGCGTTCGCATCATTTGCAAACCCAACAAGAATACCCAAGAAAATCAAGGAAGGTGGCATCTTAAACACAGTACATACGTTTAGGTGGATGCCTAATTTATCAGGTGGTCGTTCTTAGGAGCTTAGGAGCTTAGGAACAAAAAAGAAACATTTCGTTAAAACTAAGCCATAGGTAATTATTATTACTTCTACCATTATTCAATTTGTTATGATGAGTTGTAAAAACACGTCAACAACTAGTAAGGATAAAAAAAATTAGCTAGACCAATAAAAGATGTAACAAAATTTTCTGTTTCTCTTCAAAAATTTAAATTTACAATAAAATGAATTCATCAATTAAATAATCAAACACTAGGAGTACCTAATAGTTTTCATCATCAGGATAGTTTCGACCTTTACTACGTGGTAGTCCATATTAAAAAAAAAAACAGAGAAACAACTTGCTATGTTTTCACCAAAAAACGTTTATTGATATATCGACATATGCAATAAAATAACGACTCCAGTTTCGACTTATTACGATAATTTTCAAGTGTTATTTAATTGTATATGTCGATATATTTTTGTGGTAACATAGTAAGATGTTTCTCTATTTTTTAATAGTTTTTACATTATTAGTAAACTGGTTACAAATAAATTTTCAGTTATACTCAATCTGCTTCAAAAATATATGCAATTTTTACAGTTTTAAAATAATAAATATGAACAACTTACTGTGATTTGAGAAACTAAATAATATATATTACCCCAGTTAGGTGAAATCAATTTTTGAATGTAACTTCGTTTTTCGCGAGAACGCGAACAGTTCGTGCTTTATTTCGCTATTCAGTCGTAACTAAGTACTACGAATATTACGTTATTGGCACGTACTTTACCAACTAAAATTCTTCTTTATTAATTATGAAATGGGCGATATTTTTTAATGAACCGCTAAGCCATGAGGAGCACGTTCAAGCTTTATTTAGTATTTTAGCAGCCGGGATTATTTGAAAAAACGTGATTAATTGAGTTTATTTAAACTATCGGTTGTTTGGATTTAAATTCTTCACTGATTGATTATCAATCAGCGCGTTAGGCCGTGGAGCGAGTGGAGGGTCCCTTCGAAGCAGTGACGAGGGCCAGGCTCTCGGTGTCAGAGAGGGGGGGGGGGGTTAAAAAAGGCTCCACGTAATTTTAACCTCGTCCCTACTTCGTCGCAAAGGGAGGCTCCACCCTACCTGCATGGGTGGACGGCAGACAGTCAGCGAAGTTCAGAAATCACGAACTGTCGCAACGGCTGACCATATGGCGCCAACACCACCAGATTTAAATCTCGCAGTGAGAATAGGAACTGAAAACTGAAAAGAATGCCCGATCGAGAAAACGTGGGGGGAACAAAAAATAACAGGTGTGAATTTTGTGGTGTAAAATATCGGCGTTTATTCACACAAACGACAGGACACCGTGCCTACGCTTCCTGAAATAAATACCTCCGTCCGCAACCCTATCACGCAGGGTTCACCATATTCGGCCGAATATCGCGAACTTCTAATCGCGCGATTCAAAGGGCCGTCGGAGCGACATTTTTCTTACACAAGCGCAAAACACGTAAGGCACGAAACACGTAACGCAAATTTTACACAAAAGAAATAAACGATATATCAAATGGAATTAAATTCAAATGAGAACAAAAAATAAATATAAAGATCTGGCCTGTGTTCCTGGTCTGCGACTTTGCTGTCGGGCTGAGCTCGGCTCCTGGGCGGGCGGCGGCCGATAAGCGTCGGGAACGCCGATCACTTGATTCCAGACCTCAGAGCAGGATGGTCGCTGCCCCTAGCCAAGAACTGGCTGGCTGAGCTACTTAGCCCTTACCCCGTAAAAAAACGCCTGCAAAGTACATGGCCTTAGTAACAATGGCCGGACACGTGGCTTTACGAAAAGGAAAAAGAATGTCGGGTTTAAGTACTTACTCGGATGTTGTGAGCGTATGGATAGTACCTTGCCTTGTGCTTGGTGCCTCAATCCCCTCAAGGGTGGTTAAATGAGCCCCCGTTTATTATCCCGGAAACCGGTTGGTGGTATACCAATCAAAACGGGACCTCGGGCACGTCTGCACTATCAGGAAGGCAACTCGTTTTGTCCTCATGGTGGCGTCTCGCCAACGATTTTAAAAATCACACACATATATGAAACACGTCACCACAACAAAAAAAGTGTGAGTACGGTCGCCTACAGAGGACGTCTGTGCGCCAAATTAATTATTAAAAGGCAGTTTCTGTCGAAGGCGTTTCCGGACCGTTACACATTATTGCCGTTTATTTTCCATTGTAAGATTATATCGGTTATATTTCTATGGGTTTTATGTGCTTCTGGTCTCCGTAGTTCCATTTTACTTCCGAAGTCTTCCCACGGTTTTTGATTTGCTCTTTGCACCAATTAATCGACCTGTATTCATTGTTATTATTTATGTATATATATGTTATATACATATTAATGTTATATTATGTATATATTACAATATTCTTTGTTTCTGCTTCCCAAGAACGTTTTCCACGACAATCGGAAGTAGATGATTACTCTTATAAATCTATTATATTTTCAGAACATTTTTTTCGCAGTTACAGATATTTTAAAAATACTTTAACAAAATGATCTTAAATTAAATATTTTCACTGTGGAAATATGAAACTTTTAATTTTATTTGGCTTTCTGCTAAGAATAAATAATGCAAACTCGACCTCGACTGGTAACAGAGACTTACCTCTCTTAATGCTTAAATAACTATAAACAAGCATATGCTACCCACATCGGTTCTTATAAATTTAGCTGGATAATAAGCCATTATTTTCTTACCATTTATTATTAACTCCTAAAATATAAATCTGGATATGCTTCTGTACATATAATTAAGGAAGTTATTTGTCTTCACTCAGCAATTTTCCACTGGCACACCGAGACATGAATTGAATTCCGACATAAAATTAATATTTATTCTGTAGTAGCAATTACATTGTAAGAGTTCTTATATAAGTTAAGTAATTATTAATTATTATAAATATTTAACAATACAATCTGAGATTGAAAACTACCCACAGAATTTACGAATAAATTACCGTTGAAATTCTATTTTAAAGCGATATCTATTTTTAAACGTACAATAATAATTAGATTGTATAAATAGAACAACATGCTTCTTGATTAAAAAAATGTGGGCAGTATATGATTATCTTCATTTATTTGGATGAAAACTTTAGATAGAAAAACAGGATTTTTATATGAAATCAATGACTACGATTATGTTTTCTAAGTGAAGTTGAGTTTACGTTAAGTTGTTTATGTAATCTTCATATAATCTCCATATATATATATATATATATATATATATATATATATATATATATTGTGATAATATTTATTTAGGAATTTTGTTGATAGTTTTATTCAAATTAATAGATTAGGAATAGGTTTAGTTAGATAGTTATCGAGTTATGTAATTAATTAGATAGTGCGTTTCAGTTAATATTGTGAATCATTAAGGTACAATTATATATATTGTGATAATATTTATTAATTAATGTTATAGTTATTAAGGAATTTTGTTGATAGTTTCATTCAAATTAATAGATTAGAAATAGGTTTAGTTAGATAATTATCGAGTTAGGTAATTAATTAGATAGTGCTTTTTAGTTATTATTGTGAATCATTAGGGCATAATTAATAATTAATAATGTAATAAGTTAATTAAAATTCGTAATTACAATGAATACCTCAAATATGACGTACAAGGACGTACGACATTTCATTGAAAGCAAAAAATTATCAGGATAATGAATATCGTAATTAATTTTGGATTGGACATTTTGATTTCCGAGAATTTGAAAAAGTAAATTAGAAATTATACATTATTGAATGATCACCATGGCAACGATTATGAATTGTCGGATGACGCTATAAATTTTCAAGTTCTGAAGAACGACAAACGAAAAATCAATAACAGAAAAGTGACTGTCTGGTTGGTGTTTATAAATATGACCGATGACACCAGACGCCAGAGTTTACATGCGTTCCCGGTAAAGCTCACGTCTCAATGTGGAAGAAACGGAAGGTAGTTTAGAAACAAACGCTATCGTTACACCGATAATTGTTTCCATTGTGTAAAGTAACAAACCAAAGTGCTACGAAAAGTGTGTGTGTACTCTCGCTTCACTCGTTTTGGCAAATATTACACTCCTCAAACAATATCGTACATTTTATAACTGGTTACGTAAATACCTATAGTATAATATTTTCTTTGTTATTGTCGGTTTTAAAAGAGTTAATAGTAACTATTATTATTATTGCCCTGAATTTCTTACTTCTATTTATTCGTTCATTCGCTTTATTCTTTATATTTTCTAAACTAAAGTATTTCTGACTATTTGTCCCATTATTTATTCACGATCCGCATTGTTTCGGCTTCCCACGCATTAACATACCGCGCAAAAAATACGTGCAGGAAACCCGTAAAATTCAACACGGGCAGCCGCGATTTCCCCAATAAACAAAAACATCCCCCCAATTCCACCCTCATTTTTTTTTAATTCTCCGCTTCGTCACAACTCTTTGTCTCAGATCTACTCGCGTTTGGTTCGTCTGCGCACTTCCCTCTCCCGCATTAATCACGTCTAATGCTTTTTAACCCCTTGCTGGGCAGGGGTGGGTAACGATGTTCCGCCGCTGCAGAGATGTTCCGCACAATGTAACTGCAGGGCCGCAGGCGTTTCGCATGGCAAATCGTGCAGAGCGCGTTTATTTTTCTTGGGATGTTGCCCGCACTGTTGGATGTACTCACCTTGAAGAAATCGTTAGAATTATTTCCATTATTGTTATTATAACTTTTGCTAACATTATAGCAACGCTGCAAAGCAAATATACCGCGTGATTCAAGTTTATTGTCCAGGTGAATTAAACCTATTTACGGTTGTGCAAAAATTATCAAATTATAGAATTATATACCTACGATACAAATGTACCTATTAGTGGTTTAAAATTTTCAATATCATTTCAAACACGAAAATAAAATTAAAAAATTCAAGTTTTAACCCAGTGTTAGGTTTTTATTTCTTTAAATAAAATAGCTGAAAATGATCCTTTTAATTCATAGTACTCAATTATGAAATCGGCGTTTATTTTTTTTTTATTGGATTGTAAGTAAATCGCACATTTAATACATTTGTCTATGATTTATGGTTTATATCTGCCTGATATTATAGATTTTTTTGTTGAAACCCAGAATATGTGGAAAATACTACGGAACTTCCATAAAATTCGATAATGTTCAAGCATGAAATAAAGTACATTATATAGATTGATAGAAAATACTGTGGAAAATAAAAAAAAACAAATATTTCCAAAAATGACGTAAATACTTTTGCAAAATCTGTACAAATTTCAGAAATGTGCAAAATATCAAAGAATTTCCATAAAATTTAAACAAAACATCAATTAAATTGTGTAGATTTTCACGATTCTTGCGATTTTTATAAATATTGCTGAGAGTTTGAAAAGTATGCTTGAATATTTTATGAAAATTTAGAAATATTTCGAAAATTATGATATTGATATATTATTCAATATAATATTATACAAAATTTTTGTTGAAACCCAGAATAAGTGGAAAATACTACGGAATTTCCATAAAATGTCTATAAAGTTTGCTTAAAAAATCAATTGAATTTTATACATTGATGGAAATGAGTGTGAAAAATGTACATAAATGAAAAATTACAAATATTTTAAAAATTACGTAAATTATATTGCATATCTGTACAAATTTCTGAATGTGTGCAAAATACTACAGAATTTCTATAATAATATCAATAAAAAAATCAATTGCATTGTAACGATTTTCATGATTTTTGAAATTTTCATAAAGATTGCCGAGAGTTTGGTTAACATTTTTATGACAATTTCGAAATACTTCAAAAATATGCCTGGTGTAGATAATTTCTAGAAAATTCAAGATTCAGTGAATTTCTATGAACATAAATGTTTGATATATTGCGGATACTCCAGAAAGTTTCTTATTGCTCAAACAAAAATTATCTAGGAAGTTCAGAAAATTTTCGGAAAATGTCGTACGTATCCCCCAATAGTTTGAAAATCTTCCGAAAAAGTACCGAAAAGAATATAACGCCAAACTGTTAAATAAATAGTCTGAAATTTTGTGAAAATCACCTAAATATTGTTGCATAATCGGTACAAATTCGAGAATGTATGAATAATACTACAGAATTTCCCCGCAATTTCTATAAAATCTAAGAAATACTCTATGGAATTGTGTGATTTTTGTTAAAAATTGCTGAGAGCTTCGGGCATTTGCTAGAAAATGTTGTGAAAATTCCCAAATATTACGAAAATACTACAGAATTCAGAATTCATAATTCAATACAGAATTTCATAAATTTTCTATAATGTTTAAGCAAAAAATCAATTGCAATGTGCATACTGATGAAAAGAGTATGGAAAATGTGGAAAAATGAAAAATTCCAAATATTTCGAGTATGAGAAATGATAAATACTATTGCATAATCTGTACAAATTTCTAAACATGTGCAGATTACTACAGAATTTCCATAAAATATAAACAAAAAATCAATTGCATTGTGTAGATTTTCATGACATTTGCAATTATCGTAAATGTTGCAGAGAGTTTAGTAAATAAGCTTAAAAATTTTATGAAAATTCCCAAAAATTTCAAAAATATGCCTGGCATTACAGAACATTTCTGGAAAACAAAATAGGCTGTGAATTCCCATAAATATAAATGTTCAAAATATTCAGGATACTCCTGATAAAATCTGTACAAACTGCCCAAAGAAAAATTATCGTCAATATCCAGAAAATATTCGAACAATGTCGTACGTATCCCCAAATAGTTTGAAAATCTTCTGAAAAAGTCTACATAACGCCAAATTGGTAAACAAATATTCTATTTTTTTTAAATCACCTAAATATTGTTGCGTTATCCGTAAAATTTTCAGAAAAAATGGACAATACTACAGAATAACCCAAAATTTCTATAAAGCTTAAGATACATTTAATTGAAATTGTGTACATTTTCATGATTTTTTAAATTTTCATAAATTCTGCTGAGTTTCGCGCATTTGATCGAAAATTTTATGAAAATTCCCAAATATTTTGAAAATATTCCTGATATCATTGAACATTTCTAGAGGAGGAAATACACAGTGAAGTTCCATAAATATAAATGTCCTAAACATTCAGGATTCTCTAGAAAAAATCTGTGGAAATTGCTCAAACAAAAATTATCGTGGATGTCTAGAAAATATTAGGAAAATTTCGTACGTATCTACGAATAGTTTCAAAATCTTCTAAAAATGTTTCTTTTTAAATACGCAAAATCAGTATTGTTAAAGGATAATAAATAAATATAAATTTTAACCATGTAGTAGAAAAGTCAAGTAGTTTACGATAACATTGGTCCTTACAAATGAAGAGAGGTATAATTTATGACTTAAACTCTCGCCTCTCCGCAATATCAATACCAATATGCAACAATATTATCAGACAAAAAATCGATACACAAAACTTCACAATTGCCAAAAAAATGCGCAAATATGACTACGCGCTAATAAAAATTCGGACGATTAATCTGAGTGGAACATATCAAAGTTCAATAATATACAATTTTAGATATAAAGTACGACTAATTTATCTAATTGGGAAGTCGTCATTTTCGCCCTGGACAAAAAATTTGAATCACCCGGTATACATCTCGAAGCTGTAATGTCTTACGATTCCGTGTGATAATGCTTGTTCTTGATGATTCAATTTCTGCTGCTATGACTAATACTACCATTTGTAGTTGTTTTGTCTAAGCTCTCGTGTCTTCGACACCAATTATTATGGTACTTAGTTTGATAATGACTAGACCTTAGTGGAAACTGCAGTCACTAAATATTTTCAAAAATAAAAGTTTGAGTGGAAATAACTCACAACTAATAATAAGTTTTATTTAATTTATAAATTTTTATGATTTTATTTATTTTTAAATGCGCAGCTTTAGAAGTACATGAAACTTAAAATAAACATGAACACAAGCGTAAGAGCAAAAAAGCAAAACGACAAAACATTATTATGCAATTTTATTCAAATAAATTATACGTTACTTACTTTACATATATTGTGTTAATGGAATACAGAAGTTTTTGAACGACACTAGCCTTCTCTCTTAACAACACTTAAAGTTTCCCTTGTGATGCAATTCTGGATAAATACATGTTCAATTTGTAGTTGATATTTACTTTTAATGCAAAAACTTGTTGTTCTGAATTCAGCCATATTTCTTGAAAACATCGATTATATTCTGTTTCAGTTAAATATACTATTTTCATAATAATTGATAGGTTTGTTTCATTTTTGATCAACGTGAAGGTGTAAAATAACTAATTGTAACTGTAACTCTAATTGTAACTGTAATGTATATCTACTTCACATGGAGACTAAACAAAAATAATGAACGATTCTTAATTTAGTTGACTTGGGACTTGGGCATGTTATCACGAATAGTTCGAAAACCAGACATGGCTTCATAGATTTTGAACAAGTGATCCACATCATGTGAAATGCTTGAAGTCAAAAGCGCACATATAATCTGCTAAAGTAAAGCAAGAAATGGAGGAATTAAAAGAGATGATCCCAAGGATGATGACAGAAATAAAACAAATGAGAAAAAAACAAAAATAATACATAATACATATAATACATATAATAAATGAGAAGAGATAAAAGAAGTAAAAGAGGAAAGCAAAAAGCTACGAAAGGAAGTAAACGTAATTAAAAAGAAGATGCAAAACATAGAAAAACTGGAGAAGCAGAATACCATAATTATTGAAGGAATAAAAGTAAGAAACAGGTACAAACATTACTAGAAAAATAGCTAAAAGTGAAAGCAAGAGTAAAATAAACATAAGTGCTGAACAGGGAACAAACACCAATAATAGTAGCGAAATTAGAGACTTTTCACGGGAAAATGGAGATTATGAAGGACAAGAACAAACTTAAAGACACAAAAATTAACTTAGAAAACGACTTCACGAAGGAAGATAGAAAAAAAAAGAATTATCGGAAGGGAGGAAAGACAATAAGGAAAAACGATGATATTTAAATACAGAAAACGAATCATGAAAAGAAAAACAAGGCATGGAATGAGGAAAGAGAACAAATACAAAAGAAAATATGAAGAATGGAGAAGAGGGCGCCGGAAAAAGAAAACACACAGTAAGAAAAAATGACAAGGGTACAAACAATCTAAACGACCCAGGGGAAACGAAAGGAGGAAACGACCGAGTAAATAAAAACGATACATGTAGAATTGGAACATGGAACATAAGAAGTATAAGAGGAATTGAACGAGAACTAGAGGAAGAATTTGAAGAAGGAGAACTAGACATACTGACAATAACGGAAACAAAGAAGAAAAAAAAGGTAAAATAAAAAGTTTAAATGGACACACACTAAGATACAGTGGAATGGAAGCAGAAAAGGATGCCTTATACACAGAAAGAGAGAAAAGAAAATTGAAAAATTTGAACAAATAAACGAGAGATTACTAACAGTGAAACTTACCAACAAAACAACGAAGAAAACGAACACAATTATAATAATAATAATAATACTTTATTCATGCTATTACAAAACATGTGTGCAGACGTCAATGCAAAATACAAAAAAAAATCGGGTTCATAAAATAAAATATCGCAGAACATCAAGACAAAAAGACTCAAAAATGCATAAACACAAAATAGATACAAATACAGATATAATCATAACTATAATCTAGCTTAAAAGTACCAGATCAGTATACAACTGGCCCAGAAAGTACAGAAAAACACAGATCGAAAACACATCTGGCAGGTTCAGATTATGTCTGACAAAACACTACTTAGGAATTCATCCACATTGTAGAAAGCCTTGCGAAGGAGGTACTGTTTAATGACATCTCCAAAGCACTTTGCTGGCAACTCCCTTATGCCTCGGGGGAGCACATTAAAGAAAGATTTTCCTTTATACTTGACATCTGTATGAGACTTATGCAGGCGATAATAGTCAGAGACCAAGTCGTTCCTATGTCTGGTATTATAGTTATGTATCTCAGCGTGGGTCAGATAAGTTTTTATATGGCATTTAACATGTTTAAGGCATTCCAGTATGTATAGTGATGGTACTGTTAATATATTCAAATCAGCAAAAGACTTCTTGCAATTCTCTCTGTATCCCATACCAGCAAGTATTCTAATGCACCTTCTTTGTAGACCAAAAATGCGACCTATTATGGGTGTGCCACCCCAGATTTTGATACCATATGTAAACATAGTTTGGCATATTCTTTGATACCCTTCTAGATATAGCCTCACCATGGGACTGCCATGTCATTTTACTATCAATATGCAGCCCAAGAAAACTAACTGTTTCCGCATATGCATGGATGATTCTTTCAAAAGGTCTCAAGGAGAATACCATACGAACAGTCTTTTCTCTATTCAGGCTCAAACGATTGTTAGTGAACCAACTGAAAGCCGCCTCTTGGGCCAACCTGTTTTTCTCCATTGCTAGTTCAATAGATGCTTCACTATTCAATATATTAGAGTCGTCTACATAGATGATGGTTTTCCCATCTATACTCCCAGCCAGGTCATTTATAAACATTGTGAAGGGTAATGGGCCCAATACTGAGCCTTGTGGAACCCCAGCTCTCATTGGTAACTCACTTGTTACAGTATCGTTTAGGTTCACTATCTGGGCTCTATTCTCTAGATAGTCAGATATTTGTCGGCATACATTGGGCATGAAATTATAATAATAGAGTCTCCTGATTAAAATGTCGTGGGCGACACAGTCAAACGCCTTGCTTAGATCTAGAAAAGACGCAACCGTAAACGACCTACTCTCAAAACATTCCCGAACCTCCTCTGCCAAGGTCAGGACTGCATTAATTGTCGATTCATGTTTCCTGAAACCAAATTGACTTTTTGATAGGTACTTGTTTCGTTCCAGAAACTCCAACATCTGAGTGGCCATAGTTTTCTCCAGGAGTTTAGAGAAAATGGGCAGAAGTGATATGGGCCGGTAGTTGTTCATGTCTGTTCCAGAGCCCTTGTTTTTATTGATTGGTATGACCATTGCTTTTTTTATAGTTTATTATAATCGTATATAGGTCAAACGATGATGACACCACCACCAAGAAAGAAAAATTCTGGACATAACTAGAAGAAGCAGTAGAGGCAGCAGAGGGAAACATACGGAGATAACACCAGAAGCGACAAAAAACGGAAGAAGACTGCCAAAATTGTGCACAGTACGCAACCTAATAATCACGAACACATTCTTCAGACACAAAAACATATACACATTTACCAGAACATAACAAGCGAGTGATTGAAAATAGATAATAGACTATACGTGTAATCACGGTAGAGACAAACAAAAAAAAACAAGTAATGGATGCCAGAAGAAGAAATGAAGAAAGAACTACAAAAAATGCAACACAAGAAGCAACGAAAATAGAAAATCTAGCACGAACAAGGAAAAAACCTTTATGAAAGCATAATAAAAGTGGCAAGTATAATATGCAGAACCCACAAGAAAGAAACAAACAAAATACGAATAGCCTAGTGGACAACCAAAGAGGGAAACTATGGGAAACACTGAAACAAAAGAAGGTACACGACAAAATGATAGGATAATAACAGCATAAGAATAATAACAAACATATACGAAAACAACACCAACATAGTAAGATGCAACCACACATAATCGGGAACATTTAAAACCTAAAATGGGCTAAAACAGGGAAGGAGTGTAAGTACCACACTTTTCATTACAATACATGGATGACATATTAAAGAAATGCACACCAGAGAGTAAGAAGAAATGGATAGGAGGATAAATGGAAAAAAATAGCTACAAGCTACAAGAGACAAGAGACAAGAAACAGTAAACTTAAGGAACACAGAACTAAATGCAAAATTAATGAAGCCGAACATAAACAAAACAAAAATAGTAGTGGTAGTGGTAGTGGTAGTAGGGAAACAGTAGCAGATACAAATATAAATTGACAACGAAAAACTTGAACAAGTAGAGACATATAAATACCTGGGAGTAGAACTGAACGTAGACGGAAATGAAGAGCAGAACTGCAGCATAAGAAAAACTCCAAAACTATAATAGGCAATCAAAATTACAATTATAAACAATAAAGGAAATAAGTAAAGAAACAAAGATAAAAGTGTACAAACAATATACCGACCAATGCTAACATGGGCATGCAAAACGTGGAAGCTAGACAGAACAAGAAAAAATAAAATACAAACATGCGAAATGAAAGTCCTGAGAAGAATCAAAAGAGTAACGAAAATCGACAAAATAAGAAGCACAAAAATAAGGGAAGACTGTGCCAAAGTTTAAAAATGATATGAAGGACATACGACATGTCCATAGAATCGTAAAATTACCAGGAACAATAAAAATTCATACAGAGATGCAGAAATGCATGAATTACTAATATTTGGAACATGGACATAGAAATTATGTTGATATTGAAACCATAGCGACGTCAGGTGACTGTGATAACGCATCACTATAAACAGTTTCGGCGTTGTGGAAAATTTAAAATACCAAGGACAATGGATGATCGCGGTGAAGTGTATAAATAGGATTCGCAAAACATAAAGCAGACAGTTCCCATTTGTATCGCTTGAACTCACGTCCAAGTATGGAGCGAAACAAAAACAACAAATTTAAAATAGAGTGACGTATCTGAAACTTTAAGTATCGTTTGTGCGTGTGTGTGTTGCGTAAGGGCAACGTTATTCCAATCGGTTGTGCTTAGAAAAACCGAACACAGACAAGTAACGACTAGAGAGGGACTGCGTCGAATTTAAACGGAGCAGAATTGCCTGAGAGAATTGGATTGCGAATTTCCTACGAAGGTGTTTGCTGGAATCTACGTTGCTATTTGCGGGATTTGGATGAGCTGTAACTTCGTGCATCATTGAGGCCATAGCATAGCCAACCTCATAAAAGTGTAACGGTCCGAAAACGGCTTTGGCAGAAACTGCATTTTAATAATTAATTGGCGCATGGACCTGCACTGTAGACCACCGTGCTCGCACTTTTTTGTTGTGGTGACGCGTTTCCCCTGTGAGCGATTTTTAAATTCGCCGGCGAGACGCCGCCATTGAGTAGACTTCAGCTAACTTGTGTCCCGTACGGCCGTGCCAGAAGAACCGTTGAAATAAGGTGTACCACCATCCGGTTTCCGGGATAACCAACGGGGACTCAGTTGACCACCCTTGAGGGGATTGAGGCACCAAGTACAGGGCAAAGGACTAAAACGCTCATAACACCTGAGTAAGTAGTTAAGCCCGAGATTATTTTTTTTCCTTTTCGTGAAGCCACGTGACCGGCCATTGTTACTAAGGCCATGTGCTTTGCAGGCGTTTTGTTACGGGCTAAGTAGCTCGGCCAAACCATTCTTGGCTGGAGGCCGCGATCATCCTGCGCTGAGGCCAGAATCGGGTGATCAGCGTCCACGACGCAAACCGCCGCCATTCAGGAGCTGTAGCCAGCCGCCAGCGACGACCACCAGGAACACAGGCCAGATAACCAGAGATATATATATATAGATATTGATACATTTTTTTGTGGTCTCAATTGAGCCAGACCTCCGTTTAATTCCTTATTGACATATTGTTTATTCTTTTGTGTAAGAGTTGCGTTTATGTGTTGCGTGCCGTACGTGCTTTGCGCTTGTGTAAGAGAAAGGTCGCTCCGTCGTCCCTTTAAATCGCGCGATTAGGAGCTTGCTATATTCGGCCGAATAGAGTGAACCCTGCGTGAAAGGGTTGCGTGCGGAGGTATTTATTTCAGGAGCGCAGACACGGTGTCCGTCGTTTGTGTGAATAAACGCCGATATTTTAGACTACAAAATTCACACCTGTTATTTTTTTGTTCCCCCCACGTTTTCTCGATCGGGCATTTATTTCAGTTTCAGTTTTCTATTCTCACTGCGAGATTTAAATCTGGTGGTGTTGGCGCCAAATGGTCAGCGTTGTGACAGTTCGTGATTTCTGAACTTCGCTGACTGTCTGCCGTCCACCCACGCAGGTAGGGTGGAGCCACCCTTTGCGACGAAGTAGCAACGAGGTTAAAATTACGTGGAGCCTTTTTTTAACCCCCCCACTCTCTGACACCGAGAGCCTGGCCCTCGTCACTACTTCGAAGGGACCCTCCACTCGCTCCACGGCCTAACGCGCTGATTGCCCTTCAGGTACGTCACAAAAGGATCTTCAATACATCTAAAGTTGTGTGCAGTACCAACTGACAAGATTCTATACAAAAAGGTATCGATTCAACACAAACATATGCGCTGATTGTGCAAAGAAGATTTTAGTTTAGGGATTTAGTTTTCTAAATCTAGGAGCTTAGGTGTTATATAATTTTGATTTCGTTTATTTTGAAATTGAGATATAGTTTTGTTGATGAAAGTAATTTTTTTTGTTAACAAGTTTTGCAAGTTATGTTTATTAAACTCAATTTGATCCAGCAATATTCTAATTTATTTCCAAGAATTTCTACCCAAGGAACCTAACTTTATGACTCTGAGATAATAGCTAAGTATATACAAAGTTATTATACATTTAAAATATTATATAAACATCATAATATAAACATTAAAAAAAATCTAAAGCAGCGCACAATATTACTTAATTATCCTTTTTATTTTCTAATTCATATAAACCTTGCTCCAAATTTTAACAAAACACGATTTTACTCGTCTTCCTCTGTATTCCAATTTCATTAGTTATAAATGCAAATACCCGTCTAGTGCTCACATTTTCGTTGTATGTCTTCAGTTGCAGAGCAATTTCCTAAACGCGGCGTAGCTTCGGCATAGAATCCCTAACAAATAAACTGATCCGCACAATGTGCGCTCCTCATGAAAGTTAAGTAAACTAAAACTGACATCCCCATAAAATTACCTTGCAAGGATACATCCCCCCTTTGATAGCTCCGTATTACCATAATCACTCTTCAAACATTCGCCCCCCGCTTTTACTGTAATATAGGTCGTTTCGTTCTGTGCAAATTTCCCCTTGAATGGGAGCCGATTGCGTCGACGTCCTGTATTTGCACCCCCAACAATATCGCCGATTGGGGATGATTGGGCCGGGACTCGAACGCTCCGGCACGCGCCGAGATTTCTCACAATATATACGTAGAAAACGCAAATTAGGTACGTGATGCGTGCGATCCAGGCATGCGAGGCGCCAAAGTTAGGGCTCGTTTTTCAATTTAAAAAGGATTTTTTTTTGTCACCGAGCGAGATATTTTATATGTAGAACGTGTATTGGAGTTGTATTTTCCATGTATTCACTAGAATAACTGACAACAAGTTAAAGTAGATGTTTAAAAGCAGCAGGCACAATTACCAGAGCAGTGTAGTTTATAAGTTATACACGGTATCCCAGATAACTTTGAACATTTTATAAAATAATCATATCATGTTAATTCAAATTTGTGTTTCAATATATTCCGTATGTATTCGAAGCTTATAAATGCTAAACCAAATTACCTTGAAAATACTGTTTGGTTGCTCCAGTCCAAAACCTTGTATACCAGTGTTATTTTCTTTGCTAAGTCCATTGGTATTTCATTCACGTATACAAAAAAAATAACTCTTACTTCCACATTAAAACTAAACATGCGGCATTTTTAATTGAACAACATATTTCCTGTACGAAACGAAAAACGTCTAAAATTTACACAAAAGATAGATCTATGCCATGCGGCTCATGGCATTCCTTAATTCGGGGTCAACCGGGATTATATAGGATTTGCCCCCAGGACGGACATGAAGAGATGTTATCTAAAAAGGATCCCGAATCCTGCGGTAAATCCCAAAACGGGACCGACGCCGGTCTCAAGACAAGCGCGCAGGAGCCCGACACCTGTCGGTCGCTACCTCAATCCCACAAAAGGAGGTGAAACCTCACGGGGGAATACCCCATTTGCGTTTATTCGATTTCCTTTTATCGTGAGGGAAATCGACAGTTACATTGTGGACACATAATATTTTTTTGCTTATTCGAATGCTTGTATAAATCCTGACAATGATTTTATTATAACGATATTATTAGCTTTGAATACGAATGAATATATTCCGATGTAAATAATATGAAATCAATTATTATAATTAATATACAATAACATCAGCAATACGTGTAAGAGGAGAAATATGTGAAGGAAGAAAAATTCCCAGGTGGGGCAGATTAATCCCAGGCTACAACTACAGGCTGTTTTGAAATAACGAAAAAATAAAAGCAATAACAGATTTATATACATTAAGACCAAATAACTATATGACATATTACTAAAAAAAATAATGTGTAGATATCCATTAATATTACACTCACTTACTTATAACAATAAAATAGAAAATATTGCAGTATTTTATTAATGAAATATATACAGACAAACAAAAATAAGCACGAAAATATAAAAAATACGGCAAGAACCTTTAAAAACAATAATATAATTATATAAATAAATATTGTATTCATTTACATCCAAACAATCACAAAATCAGTAAATGTTTGTAAACCAAATTTAAGTTAAACAAGCTAAAATAATCTAAGGTGGAAATTTTATTATAATAATTAATAGAGCAATTTTACATAAGAATGAAATAATTAAAAAAAGCAATAATGTTAATGCATATTACGCAATAAACCCAATAAAATATGAAAAGTTTGCAGTTTTCAATTGGTTTAAACTTTTATTAATATTTTTCACGTCCCTATTATGTTTTTGAAAATATTTATGAAAACAAAAGAATGGTAGGATGAATTTTCGAAACTAACTCATAGATGACAATATTGCCGCGGCGTGGAACTGCGTCGTGTGGGGGTTCATGAGTCGGTCTTTAAGTTCAGTTCTATAAGTGAACTCGTGCCGAAAACATCTGCGGATGGTATCTGACCCCTCTGTATGTCTCGTGGTATCCAGTTGACTCCCGTATTGAGTGCCTCACCTTCACGTAGTACTAGAGCTCATGCGACAATATCTGCAGTCTGATGCAGTTTATCGATGACCGGAAGTCGCGTAGGCAGTTGTTAATCGATTTGCAATTTCAACCGACACACATTCCGTATCGATACCTATCGCAATCCAATTCTGCCCAACCCACTCGCGCCTGCTGCATAGTAACCGGTTCGTGTGGTATACATACTAACGAGAGCACGAGAGTTCTCAGGCTATAAAAATCGTATCCTAACTTGTGTTTTCCTGCTCTCAGACTTTCGTGATACGCCCCCCCCCCCACCCCCTCCGCCCCACGCTGAGCTAACAGTGACATACGATAAAACTATCCATTCTGACTATAATAAACTGAAATATAAAGTCTCAACCTAAATCCTTCGCAAACTTGTATTATCATGGCGCATACATACACACAAAATACATACTTACATACATGCATACATACATACACCTATACTAATAATGCACAGATATTTTTTTATAAATATAGTTATTTTGTGATAATGATGTTCCAAAACGAGTATTTTCGTCAATATCTATTTTTTGCACTTTTACAATATTTTATTTGCACTGCCTGAGATACAGTCTTTTTTGTTTCTTTTCTATTTTTGTCCAATTTGTTTTACAATGTGTCATATGATTTTCCTAAGTCTATTAAATAGTTTGATTAATAACTAGATAATGTATCCATCTAAATAATTTATTTTTATGTATTTTCCAGAAATAGTCATATCACAAAATACAAAGACAAATAGATCTATCAAATACTTAGTTAAAAGTTTTTGTATAACTAGGTCTATTATATAGTTAGTTAGATAGTTAGATAATATATTCATCTCAATAACTCTTTTTTTAAGATATTTCCAGAAATAGTCATTACAATATCAGCATATACATAGTCAAATAGACCTATTAAAAAAATAGCCAAATATCATATGTGTTTCTATGACTGAGTCGATTAAATAGATAGTTAGATAATGTATTCATCTAAATAACTTATTTTTAGATATTTATATAAATAGTCATTATAGAATCAGAATATAAATAGTAAAACAGCTCTGTTAAATTGTTACGTAATACATTAATGTCAATAATTTATTTTTAAATATTTTAAAAAATAATCAATATAATATCGGAATATATATAGTCAAGCAAGTCTATTAAACAGTTAGTCCAATGTGAAATGACTGTACTGTAGTATATATGTTAAATAGGTACTGTCATGCTCACATGACTGTTGACACAAAATCTAGTACAAAAAATTGGATATTGCTATATACAATTGCTATTGTAACCTAATATCTTGTACTAGATTTATGTGAGCATGCCTGTACAGTCGTGCTCACATAAATCTTTTAATTTGACATATAAGTCTTAGCTTAATTTCTATTGTAGTCTTATTTCTTGTACTAGATTTATGTGAGCATGACTAGACATAGATTGTTAGATGTTCAGCAAAATAACATATTATTATGATATTTACAGAAAGAGCCATTCAAATATCACAATATCACATTATTTAATAGACATAGGGGAGAATAAAATGGAACCAAACTTCAGTCATATTCTTGTTTTTAAATTTGAATGGTCCACAAACATGTAAATACAACAATTTATCCCATTTTAATTTATTAAGTATGTAATTTGTTAAACAATAGCAAATATTTAATGAACCCAACAATGAAACACAACCCCGTGTAGCATAATTACTTAAGGCTCTGACGTACCGCATTAATATTAGTTCCTTGCCTACACAATTATGATCGCTATAAGTACATAGCATTTATAATGACTTTAGGCTCCGACTTCTATGCTATAGTGGTGGGTTTCATTTTATATTAGTTCCTTGCCTACACAATTATGATCACTATAAGTACATAGCATTTATAATGATTTTAGGCTCCGACTTCTATGCAAATAGTAATGGGTTTCATTTTATATTAGTTCCTTGCCTACACAATTATGATCGCTATAAGTACATAGCATTTATAATGACTTTAGGCTCCGACTTCTATGCTATAGTATTGGGTTTCATTTTATATTAGTACCTTGCCTACACAATTTTGATAGCAATAAGTACATAGCATTTATAATGACTTTAGGCTCCGATGTCTATGCTATAGTTGTGGGTTTCATTTTAGCAGAGGAAAATATTAAAATTTGACCAAATAAATATAGAACTTTTTAGGTACATTGAAGTACATTTTTTAGGTTCATTAGGAACATGAACACTTTAAATAAAGAAGGAGAAGTAAAATTATAAAACGTTTCAAAACATATTCATACAAAAAATATTAGATAATGACAGAAAAGCTTTGTAAAAATCAAGACATTTTTATAGATATAAATTCAGTTCAATTAAAATATCGAGAAGTTATAAAATAAATTGCTATTTATGTATTAAGGGCATAATGTAGAGTTTATGGTCAGTAGCGTGACAATTGAAGCCTTAGTTGCTAAGGCCCATAAACGCTTGCTTTGGCCAAAGAACAATATTGAAATTTTACCAAATAAATAAATAAAGAACTATTTAGCAGATAATAATGAACTCACAGAACATGAAACACAGAAGCGTGTTGTGAAATGCGGGAAATATTTAAAGGACTAAAAAAATCAATGAACTCTTTCAGAAGTCGATGAAAGTCCTTGATAGTTTCCGAAAACTCTGTGTAATTCACAAGGATTCAATAATTTCGCCGAAAAAAACAAAAAGTCGTTAAAAATCTAAAAATTTGCTATTTTTTAAGAAACGTTTAAAAAAAATGCAATTATGTATCAAGGGCATAATATAGAGTTTATGGTCCGTGACATGACATAATTGTCATGATATCGAAACCCTTACTTACTATCGGCCATAAATTCATGTTTTTAACAAAAAATGGTATTAAAAATTTACAAAATTCATAAATATACGTGCAGAGCTATTTTACAGATGTTCATAAATGTTTTAAACAAAGAGGAGCAGCAGAAATATTAAGAGCTCAGACAATAATAATTTGAAAATACAAACAAATAAGTTTAAATAATGACAGTAAACTGTGGGGAAATATAAGACAGTCTTAAAGAAATAAAATATTCAATCAAAAATTGGGAGGTAAAAAAAAAAGTTATTTATGTAGCAAGGGCATAATATAGCGCTTATGGCCTATGGCGTGACAATTAAAACTTGACGTGCCATGAACGCTAGATTTTCACCTACAGATATTTAAGTTTGACCAAATAAATAAATATAGAACTATTTTAAAGATATTTATTAACCTTTTAAATGACGCAGTAAAATTGTTCAGAGATCTAAAGACACTGATTTAGAAAAAAACTAATATGTCTAAATAATAACAGAAAAGTGTAGTAAAATTCATTGATAAAAAATTCGATCAAAATATCGATAAACTATAAAAAGATCAAAAGTAATTTATGTATCAAGAGCATAATATAGCGATTATGACCTATAGCGTGATAATTAAAACCTGAGTTTTTAAGGGCCATAAATCCCAGGTTTTTAACTTTCTGTTCAGAATGATCTCAATTAAAACCAAGGCTTAATTTTCTATAAATACTAAATAGTTCCCACATTTATCGTTTGCCTTTAGGCAGACTATAATGTACTTTTTCCAATTCGCATTATTTAAGAAATAAAAAATTCAATCAAAAATCGGGACGTCAACAAAAATGTTATTTATATAGCAAGGGCATAATATAGCGTTTATGGCTATGGCGTGACAATTAAAGCCTGACTTGCTAAGTGCCATAAGCGCTAGACTTGCAACTATAAATATTTAAAATTGACCAAATAAATAAATATAGAACTATTTTAAAGTTTATGAACATTTTAAATTACGCAGTAGAATTGTTCAGAGATCAAAAGACACTGATTAAAAAAACTGATATGTCTAAGTAATAACAGAAAAGTGTAGTAAAATTCATTAATAAAAAAATCGATAAAAAAATCGATAAACTATAAAAATATAAAAAGTAATTTATGTGTCAAGAGCATAATATCCCAGATTTTTAACTTTCAGTTCAGAATCATTTAAATTAAACCCAAGGCTAAATTTTCTATAAATACTAAATAGTTCCCACATTGATCGTTTACCATTAGGCAGACTATAATGTACTTTTTCCAATTCGCATTAATAAAGAAATAAAAAATTCAATAAAATATCGGGACGTCAAAAAAATTGTTATTTATGTAGCAAGGGCATAATGTAGCGTTTATGGCCTATGGCGTGCTAATTAAAGCCTGACTTGCTAAGTGCCATAATCGCTAGATTGCAACTACAAATATTTAAATTTGACCAAATAAATAAAAATAGAACTATTATGAAGATATTAATGAACATTTTAAATAACGCAGTAGAATTGTTTAGAGATCAAAAGACACTGATTAAAAAAAACAACTAATATGTCTAAATAATAACAGAAAAGTGTAGTAAAATTCATTAATAAAAAAATCGATCAAAATATCGATAAACTATAAAAAGATAAAAAGTAATTTATGTGTCAAGAGCATAATATAGCAGTTATGACCTGTAGCGTGATAATTAAAACCTGAGTTTGTAAGGGCCATAAATCCCAGGTTTTTAACTTTCAGTTCAGAATAATCTGAATTAAAACCAAGGCTAAATTTTCTATAAATAGTAAATAGTTCCCACATTGATCGTTTGCCATTAGGCAGACTATAATCTATTTTTTCCAATTCGCATTATTAAATTGCTCATAATCTTTATTGAATCTCATCATTAAAAGAACACTTTAATCGAATGGGTGAATAAAATATTTACATTTTCAGTGTATTCACTATAACCATTGACAACGTGAATAAAGTGAAAACATACTTAAATACGCACTATCCTTGAAATTTTCGTTGTCATCTGATAATGTGACACTTCATGCAAATCCATCAATTCTGATAACGAATTGGAAAAAATCTTGTAAGATACAAGTCAATAAAGCAATTTTATTTACTCTAAAATATTATCTCACTCGCCTTCGCCTCTAGCGCTAAACTATTTTTTCGTGGATAAAATTCGACTTTATTCACTTATACCATAAATAGCTATTTGGACAAAGGATAGTATTACAATTAGAATAGAATATTATACAACGTAGGACTATATAGCAATTTTTATGCCTTGAAACGAAGCGTAAAAAGTACCTAATGTTTCTTGTACCAGTCGTGCATCAAATATATCGAAAGATTTCGAAATATCAAAAACCCCTTCAAATTTTCATATAGGTTCAATATTTGATATTTTGCCAATGGAAGATCTGACGAACCCTTCCATTCGCGAAATTTCTAATTTGAATGTGAAAATTGGAAGTAATCGGGATCTGAAGTGAATTTCGATTAATTATTTAGTTCGATATTTCCAGGCATAGTACTGAGAAATCATGATTTAACAATATTATATGTACAGTGAGCCATAAAGTATAGCATACATTTTATAAAACAAAATGATTATTTGTCTAAATATTTTTCGAACATCTTTTTTGGATGTATGATAAATATATAGGTTTTAAAAGTAACCAATTTTTGTTCTAGTTTTTGGCTCTTATTTCAACATAACATCAGTTTTTGAATAATTGCTAAATCGTGGGAACCACATGATTTTCTCATGGCAATAAATAAAATGGCAAATGGAAGATCCGACGAACCCTTCCATTCGCGAAATTTCCAATTTGTATGTGAAAATTGGAAGTAATCCGGATCTGAAGTGTATTTCGATTAATTACTTAGTTCGATATTTACTGGCATAGTACTGAGAAATTATGATTCAACAATATTATATGTACAGTGAGCCATAAAGTTTACCATACATTTTATAAAACAAAAGAATTATTTGTCTAAATATTTTTCGACCATCATTTTTGGATGTATAATAAATATATAGTTTTTAAAGGTAACCAATTCTTGTTCTATATTTTGGCTCTTATCTCAACATAACATCAGTTTTTAAATAATTGCTAAATCGTGGCAACCACATGATTTTCTCATGGCAATAAATCAAAGATTGCATTTCTCTACAACGCAAGAGTCCAATGAATAAAGTTTTCAGGCAATGATTATGTAACTTTCAATTATCATTAAATTTTCACACATATTATCGTTCGTGTCTTTTGCCATCTCGAGGAATTAACAAACATTGTTGATATTTTTGCTGCAACCAATTTTTCATGCTGCACTTTTTGAATGAGTTTTTTTTATAAATTCATAAATTCAAAAAAGTACCCTAATATTTTGTATCCGAATTTTTTACTTAATTTAGTAGATTGTTTATTATTGTTATGTATGATAATAATAAAGAGAAGTAGAGCACAAGACAGAGAAAAGTGGAGCAGATTAGAAGAGGTTTATATCCAGATGTAGGTTAATAATAGCTGATTAAAAAAGGAGATGGGGAACATCATAAGATAAATTAAAATATACTTTTAAGATGACAACTAACTGACATTTTTATTTTTCTAGAACATATTTTAGACCATTGGCTGTTTTTTTTTTTCGTTTCAAATGAGCAGGGAGCATTATGAAATCTCATTTTATATTGCTCCTAATTATTAAGAGACGTAAATACAAATGTGTAAAAATATATTTAACACATGGAAACATTTTCACACATATTATCGTTCGTGTCTTTTGCCATCTCGACGAATTAACAAATATTTTTCATATTTTTGCAGCAACCAATTTTTCTTTCTACACTTCTTGAATGAGTTTTTTTATCCAGCATTAGATTCAAAAAAGTACCCTTATATTTTGTATCCGAATTTTTTACTGAATTTAGTAGATTGTTTATTATTGTTATGTATGATAATAATAACGAAAGGTAGAGCACAAGACAGAGAAAAGTGGACCAGATTAGAAGAGGCTTATATCCAGAAGTAGATTAACAATTGCTGATTGAAAGAGGAGATGGGGAGCATCATAAGATGAATTAAAAGATACTTTTAAGATGACAACAAACTGTCATTTTTATTTTTCTAGAACCTATTTTAGACCATTGGCTGTTTTTTTTTTTTTGCTTCAAATGAGCAGGGAGCATGATGTCTTCTCATTTGATATTGTTTCTAATTATTAAGAGGCGTAAATAAAAATGTGTAAAATTATATTCAACACATGGAAACATGTTTAACTGACAAAGACACGAACTATTGAATTAATTATGTATGCAAGATGTGTTATATTGCATATGTAATTAATAACGTTTATGTTTGCATAAATTATTGAGTGTTCTAAGTACACAATAAATAATATTATTAATATACTGTGTATCTCAGTGACTACCACACATAGCAAAATTAACATGGAGAATTATGTAAGCATCAACTATTGCTAGGTCTAAAAATGTGATTGTCATAAATGAAACAGCAGGTAGTTGAATTAATCAAATTTACATTACTGTCAGATTGCTCTTATTTTTAGAATTTCCAGACTGAATACAACTCAATATCACTATTTAATTATTATTATGTAACATGAAAATTATTTGACAGAAATAAGTTTCTGTGTGTTCTAAATGTTTTGTTTCGCCACTCAGAAGAAATATGTAGGTCATGGCCATAGTTGATCCTCATATAATTTCCCAATATTATCTTTGGTATGTCAGGCAGTCACTGAGACACACTGTATAGAAATGAATGGTCGTGTTAAAAGTGTGAGGCGTGAAATGTGTAAAATTAAAACACGCAATTTTGAGTGTAAAAAATGAGATGGAATAAATAAACCATCACTCTTAGATCTGCTCCCGCGTTGTAGAGCAAGGAACAATTCCATCTTGAGAGTATGTGTATAGGTCTTTCAAGTTCAGTTCATCGATTCAAGTTATTTCCCCACGCGAGGAGAATGTGAATATAAAACCGGGGATTTGGACGAGCTAAGCGTTTGATATCACTTTAGGAATGGAAAAATACACAAGATCGAAATAATGCTGGAGGCACAAGTGGGCGAGTCAAGCTGCGCTTTCATTGTTGACACTCAAATCCTGCTATACATCATAGTAAATCGATTTGTTTTATAAGGGCCCTTTCTATATTTAGAAAGTTTTTGCATAAATATGTAAATCAATATGTAAACGGAAGCTAATATCTGAATATTGTTTTATATTAAATATAGGCACCGTAGGTCCATAGCAATGTGACGGAAATAGAAACTCGGAGAAACCTTACAGGTTTAACCATAACAGGAAGCTATAAAAACTGGTAGCTTTCATAGAAGATTGAGAAAAGGAGATAATTGAGAATCTCATGATTCTATGAGAATTTGTGTTATTGACTTTTTATTTTTGTGCTAGACATCTACTTATTTTTTGTTGCTAATTTTGCTGCTCACGCTAATTATTATTTCTGCCAGTGTCAGGAATAATAGTAATGGTTAAACACTACAAAAGTATAGTATAGTAGATTTGTAAAAGAAACTTGGAACGATAATAGAGAAAATCAAATCAAGATGTGTGTACTGGCAAATCTCAAAATAACAAATTTACGGATAAAAATCAAGGAAGGAAAAACTATATGTGAGACTAGAACAAGATAGCAAAATACGAAGTAAGAAAGAAAACATAATTTTATTAAAAGTGTCTAACCGCAAAACAAGGAACAGACCTACAAATTTTCAACAAAAAATGCAAAGAAGTAAAAATGCTGGTATCAAAGCAAAATAATGAAAGATGGACCAGAGCATGTACGGAGCGTTCAAGAAAAAAGTGTCAACTATGTGATATATTGATATATGATATATTGGTATATATGGTCATATATTAGTCTATATAACTGCTCAAGATGGACTTCAAATATGCTTTGGAACGTTGATGAAACGTTTCCTAAGATACAAGTTAATAATTTAACTGTATATTTTCAAATGTCATTATGTATTATGAAATTGTTAGAACTAGTTGGAAAAGTTGATATCACTTTCTTGAACGCTCTGTAGATAAATATAGAAATAGAGAAATATTTAAAAAATCTACTATACATATTGAGTTAAGCTATGCTTCTTTCATTATTCGATAAGCAAATCGGACAGCACTATTATGTTATTAAGTTTAGGGTTTTATCCATAAATTACAGGTGATTTATCGTATTACAGAAGTACTAAAATAACCATTTAATTTCATGTCTATGCACTGAAGTAGGTCATACTGAGACAAAACAACTGTCAAAATGTAAATAAGAATCAATGGGAGATGAACAAAAATTGATAGTACTTCTGTAATACGAATAATTATTTTATTCCAAAACTATGAAAGATAACAAAATTATTAATACAAAAGAGAACCGATACTACAATGATGTCCAAATGTTTTTGTTCATTTCACATTGATTCTTACTTATATTTTGACAGTTGTTTTGTCTCAGCATAACCTACTTCTGTGCATAGAAATGTAATTAGATGGTTATTTTTATAAAAGTTATTGAATATCTCAATAACTATGGGGTTCAGACATAAGATATGCCCCATCAATTTGAAGAGGAGAAAAAGGCCTATCGAATAATGATATAAAATAGTGTGCATTCCATTAAAAAAATGGGTTATACCGCTTTAAAATTTGGCATTTCTCATTACAAAAAGGTTTCTTATTAACCACACTGAAATTATAGCTAAAACTTAATCTTACCTTCAAAAAATGAGGTCACTATGATTTTTTTAAATTGAGCTTGCTTATGCATGATATTTGGAAAAAAAATTGTGAATTGGTAACACTGTTACATAACCCAAAACTAAATCTATAACAATATATAGGTTGAAAAATTTCATCAGAAAACTTGAATAAATACAGGGTGTTCCATTAAAAAAAATCATTGTTTTTATTATTCCGCAAAATGGGGACGCCCTGTATGTTTGAAAATAATTTTACGGCATAAAGATTTTTAAACCAATAACTTGTTGTATGAGATATTTTTTCTATCTCTCACGGGCAAGGTATATCTTGAATTAACTTTAATTGTAAATTTAAATTTAAAATTGCAATTAAAGTGAATTCAAGATATATAAACATTAAATACACGCCTCTGATGATGGTTATACACTAACCGAAACTAGTCAAGCGAAAAAAAAATGAAATAAAAATTATTTTTTTCCAGTAAGTACCAAATAATAATATAACAACTATTATTTCAGTTATGGCAATAATAATAGTTAGTAAGCCCAAGTTAATGCAGTAATTTCTCAATAGTTATAGATTATTCGGTTCTTATTTAGGGCAATTTTTATTTTGTGACGTACCTGAAGGGCAATCAGCGCGTTAGGCCGTGGAGCGAGTGGAGGGTCCCTTCGAAGCAGTGACCATATTCGGCCGAATATCGCGAACTTCTAATCGCGCGATTCAAAGGGCCGTCGGAGCGACTTTTTCTTACACAAGCGCAAAACACGTACGGCACCAAACACGTAACGCAAATTTTACACAAAAGAAATAAACGATATATCAAATGGAATTAAATTCAAATGAGAACAAAAAGTAAATATAAAGATCTGGCCTGTGTTCCTGGTCTGCGACTTTGCTGGCGGGATGAGCTCGGCTCCTGGGCGGGCGGCGGCCGATAAGCGTCGGGAACGCCGATCCCTTGATTCCAGACCTCAGAGCAGGATGGTCGCTGCCTCTAGCCAAGAACTGGCTGGCTGAGCTACTTAGCCCTTACCCCGTAAAAAAACGCCTGCAAAGCACATGGCCTTAGTAACAATGGCCGGACACGTGGCTTTACGAAAAGGAAAAAAAAATGTCGGGTTTAAGTACTTACTCGGATGTTGTGAGCGTATGGATAGTACCTTGCCTTGTGCTCGGTGCCTCAATCCCCTCAAGGGTGGTTAAATGAGTCCCCGTTTATTATCCCGGAAACCGGATGGTGGTATATCAATTAAAACGGGACCTCTGGCACGTCTGCACTATCAGGAAGGCAACTCGTTTCTGTCTTTATGGCGGCGTTTCGCCGGCGATTTTAAAAATCACACACATATAGGAAACACGTCACCACAACAAAAAAAAGTGTGAGTACGGTCGCCTACAGTGGAGGTCTGTGCGCCAAATTAATTATTAAAAGGCAGTTTCTGTCGAAGGCGTTTCCGGACCGTTACAATTTTGTTTTGTTAACTAAGCTTTTGTTAACTTTTGATAAGTTACTATAGTCGGAAATAAAAATTAAATTGAGTTTTTCTTCTTTTTATTCTTATTGAGTACTCACTGGTAGGTATTTTTATTGTATAAAGATTTTTGGTTTATAAAAAATTAAATAAGCTGAAACTAGTAAGGTAACATTAAAATAATAAAATTTTATTTAAACCAAATTTTTTTATCTAATAAAAATACCTACCAGTAAGTACTCAAGAAGAAAAAATCCATATAATAATAACTTGTATTTAAAAATGGATAATACTATAATAACAATTAAATGATATTGAAACAATTAAATTTATAATATTATTGTTGTTCAAATTGTCTCTCCACATGTTTTCTCTACAACTTTTTCTAAGTAATTCATCGGATTCTTATCACAAATCGTAGCACCATTAGTTTTAGATCCTTTAGGAAGATATGCACTTCTGAGGCTGAACACGACATAAAGCATATACTAGGTAGTCTACAGTGCAGTACTGTTTATTCTGGCGAGTACTATAGTATGAAATTAGCTATTTATGGTATAAGTGAATAGAGTCGAATTTTATCCACGAAAAAACAGTTGAGCGCAAGAGGAAAATCCGAGTGCTTTAATGTTTTCGAGTGGATAAAATTACTTTATTCACGTGTATCATACAACATTATTTTTTCCAATTAGTTGTCAGAATCCACCCCCATACCTTCGGGTAGAAGGGGAATATGATTATTTATATATATATATATGTATATATATATATATATATATATTGAATTGAAGTATTTCCGTTAAGTTTCACATTGTCAGGTGACAACGAACATTTCAAGGATAGTGCGAATTTACCTGTTTTTACATTATTGACGTTGTCAATGGTTATAGTGAATAAAGTGAAAATGCTAACATTTTATTCACCCATTTGATTAAAGTGTAGTTTTAACGATGAGATTCAATATACATAATGAGCATTTTAATAATGCGAACTGGAAAATAGCTATTTATGGTATAAGTAAATAAAATTGCTTTATTCACTTGTATCATACAAGACTTTTTCCAATTCGTTATCAGAATTAAAGAATTTGCGTGAAGTGTCACATTGTCATGTGACAACGAAAATTTCTAAGATAGTGCGTATTTACGTATGTTTTTACTTTATTCACGTTGTCAATGGTTATAGTAAATAAAGTGAAAATGTAAACATTATATTCATCCATTCGATTAAAGTATTATGTTAATGATGAGATTCAATATACATAATGAGTATTTTAATAGTGTGAATTGGAAAAAAGTAATTTTGCTTGTCGCGCTTACGGTCTGCATTAACCATTCGTTATTTTTATGTTGGAGTTGCATAAAGTGAAAATGTAAACATTTTATTCACCCAATCGAATAAAGTGTTGTTTTAATGATGAGATTCAATATACATAATGAGCATTTTAATAATGCGAATTGGAAAAAAGTTTTTTTGCTTGTCGCGTTTACTGTGCATTAAACCATTGGTTATTTTTATGTTGGCAGTCTATTAAATATATTCTGCAGATACTAGTTATAGTAGTAGTAACAATATTTTAATGGGTATCGATCTGCAGTCTTTCCGCCTGGTAATTATATTTATCCTGTTATCAATAATTTTATTGCTCATATGGTGTTATGTTGTTATTTTGATACACTCATTTACCATTAATTTATAATAAGTACGTATCCTCTTATCAACGCTTTTATTTCATAAATTGCATTAAAACGAGTACTGACACAGTTATTTTGTTCGCCGTTAACACGCATTGTCTCACTATCAGTAATATTCGCACAATCAATAAAGCAGCTATCTACATTTTGCCAGACGCTTTCAATTTTTGACGTGCTTATCGGACACTCACATGCACTTCAAATGACCTACGTGACATATTTTTGGATTCAACATAATATTACATAAAAAAAACTGATGTGGGCAGCACATTACTTTCTTCACTTCATATGAATTAAATAAAAAAAAACAAATTTCATTATTGCAAATATAAAGTTGTATTTTATACCAAAAAAATGTGATTTATGACTTTACGACTCTTTATATTTTTTAATATTTTCATAAATATCTGTATGGGTTTCAATATTATTGGTAATTACAAAAATTAATATGAGCATTCACCCACTTCTAAGTTTAAATTTTCTTCCAAAGCTTTCCCAAACCAAGATTTTGTTCAAAAAGTCATCGTGACATCAAAATTATTTTCAATATAACACAATAAATAGATATTATCTGATAAAAAATTGATATTATGCAAAATATTGTATATAAATATATGAAGTTATTGGAGATGTAGAGTAAAATATTAATTTCATCAAAAAATCATAATTTTAAAATTATATTCAATAATCTTTAGCTATTTATGCATTTACATCAAAAAGTCATCGTGACGTCAAAATGATTTCCAATATAACACAATAAATAGATAATATCTTATAAAAAATGGATATTATGCAAAATATTGTATATCAAATATGAAGTTATTGGAGATGTAGAGTAAAATATTTATTTCATACTGTGTCGTAATAGACATGTTTGCGGTCGCTTTTTGCGGCCGGAAAAAAGAATATTACATCACTAGTACGGAAAGTGTTGCTAAGCAACATTGTAAACATTTATTACTTTATAATGTTTGAAGCAGGAAAGTTTGACACATGTCAGTTTGACAAACGTCACTATGACAGATATATTTAACATAAACAGCATTGCATGACTCATTTATAATTTCCGAACTCGCCTCCTTCTTCGGCTCGTCTGTAAACTTCTCATTCGTACTGTAATGCGTAACTTCCTAGCCTAATAACGTAAATACGTTTGGTTTGTTGACTTATATGAGCAAGTGGGACACGTTGTAGTATATTATTGTTGCATTAAAAGTTTCGCTCCGAAAAGTTTCAGCTGACCATCGATCTCCACACCTTGCAATAAACATGCAAATTCTAAAACCTCGCCGACTATAAATCACCTTTCAGCAAATTGATGGATTCACGTTTGCAAATTCCCTAGTTACCCCGAGATATCCAAAAGATTCCTGGACCACACTTAGATTTAATCCACCGTCCGAACTTCCAGGTTTCCTCAGGGAAAATTTATGCCGCATGCTATCCGAAGCCTTGCGTCATAGGGGTAGCTTTAATAAAAAATCTGGATACTTGCACCCTTTATTTCACGCTGCTATGTACGGATAGGAATCCCAAGCTGAAATCTCCGGAGATTCTGGAGTCCAGTAATGGTTAAAAATGTAAACTGTTCGCGGGATTCATCGCTTCTGCGTAAATATTATTGTTTTCCTTCGCAGTTTTCTGACCTCGCTCGCGTGTGTGAGGTTTACAGTGGGGCATTGAAATATTTAGGACGGGTCGCACATAAATCACCGGTAATCTTGCAAATGGGACCGAGATTTTGTGATTATTAAAATTAATCATGTGCCCAATGAGTGTATCAGTTCACGGTGCTGAAATGTAAATAAATAGGTAAAGAGCTTGGTTTTGCAATCAGTAGTATTTTAGAGTGGATTGGATTGAGATGAATAATCGAAAGCGAAATTTGGATAAAAGTGTAGTATGAAATATACAGTGTGAGACTGAGAAACCGGTCAATAGGGCAATAACAGGAACGAGGAAAAGCGGGGCAGTTATAAAGAAAGAACAAATTCCGATAGGCTTGGTAAATTTCTACTTCGATTAGAGGCTTGCCCAGAGTGTATAAGAAATAATAGATGAAAAGATAATACATAATAATAATAACGATAATAATAATAATAAGATAATAATCAAGGTAAAAACGATCTGTTAATAAATACCCTGAAATGAGATAATAATTCGCACGGCATCGAAGCTTCCTGAAATGCGATATGATGAGAATGGCGATCGACTTATCCCACTACTCAACAAAGCACCGAATCCTCTCGCATCTATCTCTACCTTCGTCAATTGCAAATAAATGTCAATGTCATCATCCTTTTTGCACTTGATGCCAATTCGCTATTACTCGTGTTTTCTATAAATATGTGCTCACTAGACGATACATAGGTATGATGTTAATACTAGAAATTTGTGTAAATTTTGAAATTCTACATTTCTCAAATTGCAACAATTGTTTAGCTATATGTAAATTCATCAGGCCGACGACAAATTTTATTTGATACACTTACATTTTATATATTTATTTAATATTGCATGCAGGCGCAGATGGGTAATAATAATAATGCTTCCCTCCTCATAACGCCCGCATAACTAATAATAGTTCAGGGGCCTATGGTAATATAAAATGTAATTGGGTCAGATTTCTCTGTCAAATAATGGCAGTAACCAAATTCACCTTAAGTGGAGGAGTCGCAGGGATTATTATTATTATTATATTATTATTATTATAAGTATCCGCCTCATCAATTAAATAGCAGAAATTTATACCTGCTTTTCTTTGTCTTCTCTAGAAAACTATTCTATTTTTTTATGCTTTAAAAAGCTATGTCGCCGAGATGAAATATTATTTCTGAAAATAGAAGTGAAAATTTGTGTTCGACATTTCAAACTTAACACGTGGAATGGTTTTCGTCAAATTCTGACGTCAAAAGTAATTTCTTCCAAAATTCAACATTTTTGTCAAAATCTAAAATAGCAATAACTCGAGAATGGTGGATCGCATTCTAAAGTTTCCAAAATCAAACATCATACGTCATAATTATCTATAAATGGCTTTAGGGGGTTTTCATACCTTTTTCGGAATTTAGAAATTTTTGCCATTTTATGAAAGAGTTCATTTTATGAAAGATAAATTTATTGGAGGCCTTTAGATAGAAGCTTCGAAAATAATTCTCATTTGGTTAGTATATTGTCAGATGGTTCCATCTCATTCAGATATACCGATACCCATGCAACGTTCAGATATATTTTGAGTTTTGATAATTATTATTATATTATGAATAGGTATCCACCTCATAAATTAAATAGCAGAAATTTATACCATGTTTTTTTTGTCTTCTCTAGAAAACTGAATATTACCAAATAGAGATATAGTAATTATTAAAAGCTGATTCAACTCTACATTTAAGTTGGAGTATAAAATATAACAGTTTAATTTTTTATTTATTATTTGAAAAGCTCTGTAGCCGAGATGAAAATTATATTATTTTTGAAAATAGTAGCGCAAATTTGTATTCAAGATCAAGATGAAAAATCAAGATGTAAAGGAAGCCAAAGAAAAATCCCGGGTACATTTCGAAAAGAAGATTAATGAGAACTTCAAGGAAAACAAAAATCTCTCATCTGGAACAATGAAACAACTCAGAAAGAAGAAGGAATACACCGTGATGAATATAAGAGACAAAAAAGGATAAATAATCGCAGACAAAAGGAATATATTGCGAACATGGAAAGAATACTTTGAAGAATTAACAAAAACAGAGCCTTACGAAATAGAAGAAAAATATGAAAAGGAGAAAAGTAAATAACCTGGAATAGAAGACATTGGCGGAATAAAAAAGAAGAGCTAGTAGAACCACTAAGAAAAAATAAAAATTTAAAGGCCGCGGGAATAGATGAGATAACAACAGAAATAGTATAGAACCTAGAGAAGCAGGAATCGAGAAACTGAGAGAACTGCTAAATGAAATCAAGAAAGAAGAAAAACCACCCAAATGAATGAAATGTATGAATTGTACTGTCAATATATAAATCAGAAAACAAAATTGAATGCAATAACTATAGAGGGATAATAATAACAAGTGTTGCTAGAAATTTTTTGACAAGAATCATAGAAAAAATGATAAGAAAAATAGTGGACAGCACATTAGAAAACACTCAAGGGGTTCAGAAGAAGAAGGAGCATACAGGACCAAACATTCTCCATCAGGCGAATAAGCGAGAAACTAATCAAAAAGAAGAGAGAAATATACATATTCTTTGTGGACTTAGAAAAATCATTCGATAGAATAAGAAGATAGAACATTTGAAAAAAACTGACGAGCAGAGGGGTAAGAAAGAGATCAATAAGAATGATAAAATCAAAATACAAAAATAATAAAAACATACTTGGAACAGACAATGGAGACTCAGAAGAATATAAAACAGAAAAGGAGTGAAACTGGGATGTACAATAAGCCCACTATTAGTCACGTTAGTACTAGATAGAGCGATAAAGGTGGCAAAAAAACTATGAAACCTCTAAACATCCGATTTTGGAAATGGAAGGTATGAAAATACTAGAAATGATACTTGAAAATGACATGACA
Source organism: Othius punctulatus (assembly GCA_951805005.1). Lineage (NCBI taxonomy): Eukaryota > Metazoa > Arthropoda > Insecta > Coleoptera > Staphylinidae > Othius > Othius punctulatus. Next base: position 102,922,756 of record OX638139.1, on the reverse strand, counting down.
ACAGCAGCGAAAACCAAAAAAGACCTACAACAAAACATGAACATACTCAATAAAAAACTAAATAAAATTTAAAATAGTAATAACTCGAGAATGGTGGATCGCACTAGAAATTTTCAAAATCAAATATAAATACGTCATAATTATCTATAAACGGCTTTACTATGGTTTCCATACCTTTATCGTATTTAGAAATATTTTGTAATTTGATTAAAGAGTTGAAACTATATTTTAATGGAGCAGTTTGGATAATAGCTTCGAAAATTATTCTCATTTGGTAATAAGTTGGTTGTCACTTTGGTTGTCAGATGGTTCCATCACATTTCGATATTCCGATATCCACACACCTGATTATTGAAAACCACATCCATTTGGGCCACACAGTATTATGAAAATTCCCGTTGCTATGACTACACAACTATAAAAATACCTTAAAATATAATAGAGTACATAATCGAGTACATAATGTAAGCTATAACTCACGAGGATAAAGTTTATGCACGAGCCAAGGTGGAGTGTATAATCATGCTAGGGATAGACATAATATCTGTAAAATGATATACGACGTTTTATCTAACGATTTCTAAATAAAACATGAAAATCTGTTCACAATTTTTCGGATACTGAAACTTGTTGATTTAAGAAATAGCATTCAAAAATAATGAAATAGTTAACATATGTTAGCAACGACTTTGGCAACCACAATGAATTATGACTTGATTCAATAGTAAAACATTGTTGTGGTGACAGATCCGTGTTTTATATTTTATAAAACACCGGGGAATTATGAAGAGTAATAATACTTCCGTACATAATGTATTTCGGAACGCACTAGCAATTTTCTAAATCAGATAATAATATGTCATAATTATCTATAAATGGCTTTACTATGGTTTCCATATCTTTATCGTATTTAGATTTTTTTTTGTAATTTGATGAAAGAGTTGAAACTATATTTTAATGGAGCCCTTTAGATAAAAGATTCGAAAATTATTTTCATTTGGTTATGAGATGGTTGTCACTTCGGTTGTCTGATGGTTCCATCACATTTTGATATTACGATATCCACACACCTGATTTTTGAAAACTACATCCATTTGGGCCACACAGTTTTATGAAAATTCCCGTTGCTATGACTACACAACTATAAAAACACGTTAAAATATAATAGTATATTATTTATCGAGCACATAATGTAAGCTATAACTCACAAGGATAAAGTTTATGCACGAGCCGAAGTGGAGTGTATAATCATGCTAGGGATAGACATAATATCTGTAAAATGATATACGACGTTTTATCTAACGATTTATAAATAAAACATGAAAATCTGTTCACAATTCTTCGGATATTGAAACTTGTTGGTTTAAGAAATTGCGTTCAAAAATAATGAAATAGTTTCCATATGTTAGCAACGACTTTGGCAACCATAATCATTCTAGGGATAGATATAATATGTGTAAAATGAAATACGACGTTTTATCTAACGATTTCTAAATAATACATGAAAATCTGTTTACAATTCTTCGGATATTGAAACTTGTTGATTTAAGAAATGGCGTTCAAAAATAATGAAATAGTTAACATATGTTAGCAACGACTTTGGCAACCACAATGAATTATGACTTGATTCAATCGTAAAACATTGTTGTGGTGACAGCTCAGTGTTTTACATTTCATAAAACACCGTTGAATTATAATGAGTAATAATACTTACGCACATAATGAATAATTTATAAGTCACGGTTGATATAATTTATTTTCCGCAACCCTAAATCTATCGGCCAGTAATTTTACATGGGTACAATAAAGGTCGGTCACGATAGTTTGTCCCTGTTTCGTCATTTGAAGCTTATGATCAGGGTCTCGAGAAATTTAAAGCGTTTTACAGGGCAATATAATTTAAGATATACGTAAACTGTTCCATTTTTATTTTTAACTAAGAAAGCTGTGGTTTCATTTTATGAAGTTTTACACATGAACACCAACAAAAATGATCAGGCAGTAAAAAAATATGAAAAGTCAGATTTCTAATAACGTTGCCTAATCGATATTAAAATAATTAAATTATTGCTTCAATCACTCAAGTGTGCTGGTTTTTAAGTAAACCAATCATCAATTATATTTTATATTATAATTTGACTGATTTGATTTCGTAAAATAAAATTTAAAAAATACTAGAGCCACTACATATTCAATTTGATGGCAACATTCCTCACTGTAATAAACAATAACCTCTTTTTTTTAAATATAACCTATTTTTTCAAGTCTAGTGACTTTTTACATTAGCTAATAATACTGTTACCCTAATAGAGCCAACTTAGTTAACAATTGGAACAGAGTATGTCTCCTCTTCTTCCAGTAAATGTGGAACCTTTGTATGTAAAGGGTGATTTTTTTGTGTGTCCGAACTTTCGATAGCGGTTGCTGTCAAACGAACTGTCACTGAGTGCGCTTATACTGTAAAAATTATTCAGTTTAGTCTGACAAAACATCATGGAAGGTTTAACATCAGAGCAACGCTTTAAAATTTCGGCACTTATTATCAAAATCAAAAACATTTTATTGAATAATTCGGTGACAAAACATCATGCTCGCTAATACTTTAAAAACTATTCAGTATAGTCTGATATATTGTCATGGAAGGTTTAACATTAGAGCAACGCTTAAAAATTTTGGAATCTAATTATCAAAATCAAAAACATTTTATTGCATAATTCGGTGAGAACTTTATTCCGAGGAAAGGACCTATAAACTGGCCACCATTAAACGCCTTAAGATTACTTTCTATAGGATTCTATAGGATTCTCGCTAATGTATTGTAATTAAATTAAGTGGAGATACCCCATACGTATAGATAAGGCCGAAGTACCATCGCACCGTCTTCACTTAGCTGGCCAGGACCGAGGCAGTATTTATCGGGGTGAACAAAAAATACTATAAACTACACAGGTACAATACTGGAAGTATAAGACGGAAATGGATATTTGACAACGCATGTTAAAGCTAATTATTTATATATATATATATATATATATATATATATATATATATATATATATATATATATATAATCGATCTTTATTGGGCTATCGACCCCATATGGGGTCTAATTATTTATTTTGCGACTTTTTATATATTTTTTATTATTATTATAATCATAATTGTTCTACCCTTTCGGGTGTAGAATTTTGTAGTTTTTCATTTCTGGTAATTTCTTTCACCAGCAGGTTCCGGATCTTCTTGTTTCCTGTGGTTTTCTTCACTAGGGCGTTAGATATCCCTCTTCTTTCCATAACATTTTCGACATATTTGTCCCACTTCATTTTCGGCCTTTCCACTTTTCTTTTTAAGGTAATTTTTGTTTGCCATATAATTTTTGTTTGATTGGTGTATTTTCTTCTGTGTTGGTGTCTCAATACTTGCAGCTGTCTGTCTTCTATTATTTTGTTTAGTTCTGTTATTTCAAGTTCTCTTCTTATGTCTACGTTTCTGATTATGTCTTTACTGGTTACTCCGTATACTTTCCTAAGACTCTTCATTTCTAGTGTCTGTATCTTACTTTTTTGTCTCCTGTTTAGTGTCCACGTTTCGCATCCATATATTAGTGTTAGTATTAGTATTACTTTGTATATTGTTAGTTTTGTTTTTGTCGATATCTTCTTGTTGTTTAGTATTATCTTTTGGATCCTCTGGAAAGTTCTTGTTGCTGCTTCCAGTCTATTGTTTATTTCCACTTCGAGATCCCCTGTGCTATCTATTATTTGCCCTAGGTATTTAATTTGTTCGGTTTGTTCTATTTTGGTGTTGCTTATTGTTATTTGTTCTGTTTTTTTTTCCTTCTTTTATCCAAATCATGTTTCATTTCATGTTTCCTTTCATTCCTTTTATATATTATTATATCAATATATCAATATTACAATAGGGTCTTCCTGAAAAAAAATAATATAACCTTTTTGTGTCTTAACGTAAAGTTTATAACCTGTAATTAAACATCCCACAGAGAAAACGTTTGGTTTTCATTGTAACTTATCAACAAACAACATACAATATCGTAAAACTTACACATTTTGTCACGTGACCGACGAAACGCTGTTATTGGCCGAGCGGCACTGTGACGTCTTTGCGCATGTTGGCGATCGGGAGTCAGTGCATAAGGGATAGGAATCGTGGATTAATACGACTTAGAATCCAGTCTGACATAAAATAAGTTCTGATGGGTTAGTAAAGGGACAGCTAGATAATCTGATAGAAGTTCACGTGTTAATGGTTCCCGACTTTTTCTCAAAAAGTGAATTTTTCAACGTAGCCGAAACGCGTGGAGTCGCATATAATTTTCCAAATCCTCTTCCAGCTGTAAGAACAAATAAAATACTGTTTAAACTTTGCAATATATCCTACATCTCATACGAATTGGTAATGCTGATTTCAAAATTTGTAATTATTAATCATCTAATCAAATTTATATAATCAACAGTTTGCTACAAATATTGTTTCAACATGTTTTTTAGTTTTAACTAAACGTTTATGTAAGAACATATTGTACAAAATCTCACAGTACTTTAAAAAAGTAATAATGATATGGAAGGTATTGTTTTAGAATGGAACCCACAAAACTATTTTGAGGTTATGTTATTACTAATGTATATATGTAATCGGAAATCCCCTTGAATACCCATTACTAATGATGATAGTTAATTATATATATTTATCGAATTTCGTCGATAATTTATTGAAAAATTATGTACTTACATTAAAATGGTCTTCACAAAAATAGTGAGACGTCAAAGTGACACTCGCGGAATCACTTCGGACTTGTTGTAACCCCCTTTTCCGTATATCCCCTGTTCGGACGTTTATAAACAACTTATTTGGTTCGCATTTACTGCTGCTATCACATCCAGGCACAATGCAATACTTATTCATCCTTTTTTTCGTAAAACCGACGTTTTCTTTCTGTCGCTCCATTGTAAGCAATGCTACAGCTGAGCGCCACGTGCGTTGTGACGTCACAGCAACATGGCGGGCTTTCGGGACTTTTTCAAACGCCGTTAATTTTAAAATCGTGTTTGCTAATTACAACGATTTGTCTCAGCACAAAAATTAGTACCAAGGATGTTTTTTATGTGTGTAGAGTTCAGTTTCAAGGTTTTTGAAAAGTCGCGGAAGACCCTATTGCTATATATTCATCATGCACAGCCAATATATTTTAAAATACGTGTAATAATGAATAAAACGTTCAGTTTTTGCATTTTTATGCAAATTTTTATCATCATCGTTTTGTGTATGTAATAACAGACCTGCATGAAAGCATATGTATTCCGACTTCGCTTTTAGAGACCCATTTAGAAGACTTATAACATAAATAATTATTGTGAAAAATTAAAGGTAAAACTGACGAAGTAAGATATTATATTCCTAGGAGATAAGAGATTACTAGGAGATAAGAAAAAACAGTTCCTATATCACTAAGAGTAGAGAGCTTATTTGGTTTTGCCAGGTTTACATCGCCTCGGTGGTAAACAGCTTGATCAAGAACAGAACTCTTTCTGGTCCGAGTGATATATACAATTTTCTTGAAGCCTGTACTTCTTACCATAATGGTAACCCAACTTCCAGTATTTGATTTAAAACTTTTAATGAAACTCCTTTTTTTACACGCGATAGAATCAATAATTTTAGAAATAAACTAATTTAATGATAAGATTTTGGCATGGTTTTTGTTAATAATTGAGGTGCAAATTTACAGCACTAAATTCTCGACATTCAAAGCCAACAGAATAAAAACCCAGAACTAAGTAAATTTTGTAGACAACCAAGTCTTTGGGCGTTTAAAATATAAGATATCCTATTTGCGATTAAGGAATAAATGTAGTTGCAGCATTATGGTGTTCGACCAAATTCAACGGGTGGCTCAATTTGCATTTTCCAGAAAATTTGATTTGTCGACATGGACCAATATCATGACCTACTCATTCAGCAGACTTCAACAGTCTAGAGTTGTATTACTGAGGCTAATTTTGAACAAAATTTAAAATGTTTTGTGTATCTACATTTCTTTTTGATTTTCATTTGCAATTTTCTCTTTTCACTTGGACATAACTAGGCAATTGTTTTTTTTTCAAAACAAAGCCAGGCAAAACAAACTGAGTTTCCTATAACGTAATAACATTTGTGGCATTTGGAACGAATCCCTGCATATAACATTTTAAATGTTTTTATGTCCAATTCATAAAACTGACATTTTATGTCCTGTTAAGCATTAATAAAATCATATTTTATATGTTAACCGTCGGAAGATATTGTCTGTTTGTATGATTTAAAAATACAAACAATTTAAATTTATAACCTGATAGAACACCAGCCAAACTTTCACATTCCAAACTTTGTAATTATTATGAATATTTTTACTTGTGACAGAATTCCATCAAATCCCTCTTCATCAATTACAAAGTTGTTAAACAATGAGCAAAAAAAATATATCTTCACAATGTCAATATATATAGCAAATATGGGCTGGTTTCCTATAATACACCAACCATGTCAGTAAATATCCTACTTTATTGCCGTTTATTGCCGAAACAAAAAAAAAACTCTATGCCTAAAATATTCCTCCTTCTCTGATATCTCTTGCAGCAAGGAGGCCCATGAGTCATGTTCATATTAATTTTCATAATAACAGTAATAATAATTAAATCGTCACAAAAGATTTATTCTTGGACAATCCAATTTTCAGGAACGAGAAATCTAATGCCACGTGAAGAGATTATTGCATTATTGCACATTGGATTTCGTGCATGTGGGTATTGAGTTTCAAAGCATTTCGTGTTTATATTAAACTGCATATAGGACACGTGCCTTTAGGATTTCGTGAGTTCGCTAACAGGAAATCTCGATGCGAGAAATGAGCAAAAGATGAACAAAAAATCTGAACGACGAAGAGCACTGGAACAATGCTGAAGCCGAACGGAATACGGGAAAAGAGCAATTTTAATTACTTCCTATTGCAGTGTTCGTTTCGTGTGGTCGCTTTTCGTTCATTGCTTGCCGCTTCTACTCGAGGATAAAAGGCGGTTGGACAGTTATTACCTTCCTGTATTTGTAAAGCTCTGTCCGGCCTTCGCGCTCATATTGCAGACGTTATTTCCCACTCGAAACTTGCATTTCATTGGTTTACTTGTAGCTTTTAATTAAAAGGTATTGCTGACTTTAATATTACTGTTAGTACATGCTTTATAACCAGATTTTTATTGAAAATTGTCTGTTCGAAAATGAAAATTCTGGACTATTTTGTTTGAGATCATAACACTGTTAAATTGCATTTTACGAAACAAAATTTTGACTAGTATTCACTGAGCTTATGAAGATAACTTTCTTCTTTTTATACAAAACAGCGAAATTGAACATTCTGTAAGTTGCATAATACCAATGCAAAATTCTCATCATCCTGCTGCTGTTATGTCAATAAAAATTAAGTGTTCAAAAATGTATGCAGTCTTCTTTGGAAAACTCTATCTTTTAAGTTTCCAAAAATAGAGTAGTCCAGTGGAGTTAGATCGGAGAGCGTGGCAGTCATAGTGCTTGACTAATTAGTCTATTATCAAAACATTCTTGCCGATAGGCTAACGTTGCTCTAGCTGAATGAGCTGTACCATCTTGTTGGAAATATCCGTTCTGCAATTCTTCATCATCTAATTGGTCTATGAAAGGCTGGATAATTTGTGGCCGATATCTCTCACCGTTGATTGTGCCATGAAGAATATAGGCCCAATTTTTCTACGGCGAGACCAGCCAACCAAATTTCAGCCATCTGAGGATGTAGTGGTGCTGCCATAAAAAGATGAGGGTTTTCAGCATGACAACACCTATAGTTTTGTGAATTAATATCCTGATAGGTGGAACTAAGCCTGCTCACTGAAAAATGTTAAATCGAGCAATAGTTTAAATTTTCCATAAACCATCGCCAATAAATCAATCGGCGATTAGGATCCACTAGCAACGATTCTTGCACCACTGAGACCCTATAAGGGTGTAAATTTAACCTCTTCCTCACAATTCTATGCTCGAGGGTATTCCAGAGTGCATAGCCATTTTACGAATTGATATTTGAGGGCTTACTTCGAGTCGTGCACGAACATCTGCCACAACCTCTCCTGATACTGAGGGTCTAGCTAAGGATTTCCCTTTCTGAGACTACCAGTTTCCCTAAAACGGTGCACTATTCGTGAGATATGTATTGATAAAATCGACTATTCAAATTGGTGGTCAGGGAATTTTTGTTAAAACTGACGAATGCAATCCGGAATTGAATAAATCCATTGTCAATTTTCAAATCGTCCATTACGAAAGTCAGTCTCAACAATAAAAGTGTTCTTCTGATCAGTGTACAATTTAACAAACTACTGTGTTATGTTGTTTGACAGTTGACAGGTATGGTTGGCAATGGCAGTTCGCAAATAGTACAGTATACATTTGAAAGGTGGCACAATTGAATTGAAGTGACTACGTAACAACAATCATTCAGATACACCTTGTACAATGCATACATTTGTTCTTGTGGCTTTCATGCGATTCATTTTCGGATTCATAACACGTGCATGCGAAATTCATAGATTTCAATAGCAGTCTCGAGAGAAATTCTATGCGAGCTGGCTCCGGTTTGCTCGTGGCGGGGACGATCACCGGATCCGGACGTAAACCGGCCTTCTGATAGATTCCCGGACGGACGGGCTGGAAATGGAATCGGCAAATGGACTGAAAATATTTTGAAATGCCGTGCCAACAGGACCGGAATCGACATGTTAATAACGTTCGACGTGGAGCTTCCGGTCTGCAAACCGATCCGGCTTAATTCTTCACCGGTCCGGAAATGCGAAGTCGCAAAATGCCACACGTGGAGAGCGATTGATCGCCTCGGACAAGCAGTGGAGGCTCCCTTTAAATATTTACCAGAAGCTGTCGGCGCTGTCGTAAAACACCGTAATTTATATTTAAATACGTAAAAGACGTGAAGCTCGTAAAAAGGATTTTTTTAATTACTTGTTGTGTATATTAGCTCTACATATTAAGCTACGCCTTGTTACTGCGTAATTACCTTCGACACATATAAACGTAAGACTAACTGAAGCGTTTGCAGACTTAGTAAATCTTACCCTTCCTTATTATTTGCCTCCAAATCCATTAGAGTAACTGCATTAGAATTTACAATACCTTTGAATTTCCCCAGACGCAATAATATTTACTTCAGCTTCGCTTTATTTAATTAACTATTTACATTGCTATTAGGAATCCCCAGGCTCCTCGTCGGTTTGATGCCTCGAAACTTCCCATGCACATATAGAGCCAGATCCGCCCACACGATTTCTAGTTCACATATTTTTCGATCCACTCCAGAATCTGTCGCTTTCACGCAATGCTTGCATCGCTCTCTTCTCTGCGTGCGGATGGCCAATAACAAATTCAGAGTACGTATAGTTTTCCGGTGATGAATCGGAAAATCGGCCGCCTGTTCCCTAATGGAAAGCGATATTTTCGAGAGACGAGGGAAAAATTCGAAGCCTGCCAATTTGCAAATTCGTGATTTATTGGCCAAGTAGCCACCGGTAAAAGTTTTTGGGAGATATGGAGAGGAGTTGAGGTATCTAATGCGGATTAGGAGTGATCGATTGGTTCAATGTGTTTTTTGTACGTATAAGCTGTATATTAAATCATATACTATTACATATGCATATTATTGGATATTAATGACTTTGATGTGGAAAATAAAGGAATAAAATCTATATTAAATTATATAGTCTATAAATAAGTAATGTTTTCTACACAAAGCAAATGGGTTATGAATTATTTTCCCTGCATTTATTTATTGTCCGCATTGCAAATTACTACACATTTTAACTTAATAATAACTAGATTAATAACAATAACCATATACGAATAAGAGAAGCATTAAGTGCCATCTTGTGGCGAAATCCAATTACATCCGGACGTACTGTACTGATGAGACCTACCAGGTCAAAACCGGTCTGCAGTTATCCACAGAGGTATTTACCAAAACGCAAATCATATATTTTTATTAATAAACATACAGGGTGCCCAAGATAAACGGCAAACGTTATAAAGGCGGTTAAATTACAAAAAAAGTTACTCAATTTTGTCGTCTGTAATATTATGTTGAGAAACCCAGAAAATACCTCTTAAATCCGGAGATATTCGAAAAAATCCGAAATTTTGCAATATCGTATATATGTTTATCAAAAGTTATTTGAAAAGGTATAAAAAAACAAATGTCACTTCCTCATTGCCACTTTTTTAGCTCTACAAGATAGCGTTTATTTTCAGTACAGCGTTTTATTTCGAAAAAGCCATTATCAACTTTATATTTTTATATGGCCTGTAAATAAAGTACACCCTATATTAAATAGCATTTCCTATTACGAATTCAACGATTTATATCACAGTATAGTTTATCATGTTTTTATTCCGAAAAAAAAAATAGCTTGTTAATACATTTCGAACATTTTGGTGTAGTGGGCTTTTGGTTTTCTTATACCTTCTCAAATAACTTCAGAAAAAAATAAAAACGAAATTGCAAGCTTTCGGATTTTGTCGAATATCTCCGAAAGTAAGTGGAAATTTCTGCGTTCCTCAACAGAATACTACTGACCACAAAATTGGAAACTTTTTTGTAGTTTAACCGCGTTTGAAAATTTTACGGTTTCATCATGCTGTTGATCCTTATCTTGGACACCCTGTATACTAAAACTTAAAATAATCCTAAATTATTAATAATGTTTAGACCTTTTGGCTCGTAAAGGTTTTTGGGAAAAACGACAACCGATAGTGGATAATTCTGATTGAAAATGTAAATACATGTATATTTTAGAACAAACTTTCATGTTGCACTTCGATTACGTAGAAATTGAATTGGATTCGATGGAATTGGATTGAATTGGAATAAATTGAATTGGATATTAAAATGTTATCGATTTTTTCCAGTTGTCATTAATATATTATAGTGTTATGAATATTACATTTATATTTATATCGCTTTGGTTATATTAAAGCCACGCGTTATTGAGTCTCAAATTGTGATATATTATGTATGTCATAATATTATAATTATCATAATGTTTTACCACAATCTAGATTCAGACATCTAGATGTTGAATTATGTTTAAAAAAATTACAAACGGAAGTGTGTCGTCATTGCTCTTATGAACGTTTTGTTTTTTTGAATAACAATATTTTTTGAATAATAATATTTTTGAATTTAATAATTTTTGTGAATTAATTTTGAATTTGAATAATAATAATAATAATTTTGAATAACTTACAGATAATACAGAGATTTGAAAATATTTCAACAAAGTCAACACACAACTAAATCTGCATATTTTCGTAAGCAGCAAAATATTGTATCAACAATCGCTTGCGAGAAACCAACATTGAATTTTAGTTTTAGATTTATATACTAAATCATAGTTACATAACCATTTAGCAAGGAATATATGTAGATGATAGCAATGGGACCAACTTAAATTAAACATAATTTAACTTAGAAAACAAAATTCGAAATTGATTTGTAAAAGAAAATAACCAATATTAAATGTATTTAACTTTTAACATTTGTAAACATGTATGAGCGGCCAATATTATTTCTTTGTCTGCATGTGAAATTCTTGATAATTATCATTTTAGAAAACAAGAATCCTAAATGATTTCTAAAAAAATGATTCAAATTTTATTTCATTTTTATATTATTAGTAATAAATATATTTATGTTGTTGTTATTTTCATTTAGTGCTGTCCCTTTTATTTCATTGTCTACATGTAGAATTCTTGAAAGTTATCATTTTACGAACCATAAATCGTCTTTACTTTGTAAGCAAATGTCTAAAATTGAATGTATTTAATGTTAATTGTTTTAAACATATATGTGATGGCCATATTATTTCATTGTCTGAATATGAAATTCTTAATGATTATCATTTTAGAAAACAAAAATCGTCAATGATTTTTAAGAAAATGTCTAGAATTTTATTTAATTTTTATATTATTAATAAATATGTTTATTTTGCTGTTATGTTCATTTAGTGCTTCTTAAAGATGATGATAATACGAAATATAAATCGTCTTTAATATGTAAGAAAATGTATAAAATATAATGTGTTTAATGTTAAATTTTTTCCGGTGCTGGCCAAATTATTTCATTGTCTACATGTGGAATTCTCGATGATTTTCATTTTAAAGAACACAAATCATCAATGATTTCTATTAAAATGATTAGAGTATTTTATTTCATTTTTATTATATTATTACTAAATATATTTATTTTGCTATTATGTTAATTTTTGTGCCGTCCATTTTATTTCATTGTCTACATGTAGAATTCTTGAAGATTATCATTTTACGAAACAAAACTTGTCATTAATTTGCAAGAAAATTACTAAAATTATATTAAATTTCTATATTTCATATTAATTAATATATGCCAACATTCATGTGCTGGTCATATTATTTCATTATCTGCATATGGAATTCTTGATGATTCCCATTTTAGATAACAAAAATCGTCATTTATTTGTTAAGAAAACAACTAAAATTTTATCTAATGTAAATATTAAATATCATTAAATACATTGAGATATTCATGTGCTTCCCATATTAATCATTGTCTGCATGTAGAATTTTTTATGATTCTCATTTTAGAAACAAAAAACCGTCATTGATATGTAAGAAAATGACTCAAATTTTATTTAATAATGTCTATATTTTATATTAATATATATATATATATATATATATATATATATATATATATATATATATATATATATATATATATATTTGTTATATATATCAAGATATTTGTGTGCTGCACATATTGTTTTATTATCTTTATTTGAAATTCCTGATGATTATCATCATTAGAAAACAAAAACGTGTCAATTATTTCATTTTTATATTATTATTAATAAATATATTTTTTTGCTCTTATGTGCATTTATGTGCTGTCCATATTATTTTATTTCTGCATGTGGAATTCTTGATGAGTCTCATTTTAGTCAACAAAAATCGTCATTGATTTATAAGAAAATAATAAATAAGAAAACATCGATATTTTGTATTAAGAAAATATGGAGACATTCATATTATTTCATCGTCTACATTTGAAATTCTTGATGATAATTTGGAATGAATCAGCTTTTTTACGAAAATTGTTAAGAAATATTTGCTGCGAATGTTCGATGTAAAGTAAGAACATGATAAAACTGATTTTACAGCGTCAATATTATTAAACTGCACTTGCGAGCTTCAGGAATATAACAAACTACTTTGAAAGTTGGAGCTATCGATTTGTGCTGAAAGCCCCAGAGCAGTTATCACTTGCAGTTGGGTATTGAATGACAAAGAAATTGGGTTAATGCCCTTTAACAATTCTTATCGGTAATGGATTTTTAAAAGTATTTTAAACATCATATACATTTCTACAAAATCAGCTTATTTAAGGTACTAGACGTTCATGATTTCGGACATTATATTCCATTTTCATAATAATTAACGATATATAAAACCTACTTGTATCGTATGTTAGTACACTATTATATTTGTCTTACTGCAGTTTTTTTTTTCAAATTTACAGTACATTAAGATATAAAATGTTTTGTGGATTATTGAATATTTGGATTACTTGATAATTTATTAAGTTATTTTATATTAGAGAAATGATCAATATTGATAATGATTAACTTATTAACTTATATGTAACTTATATACTGGGTGTACATTTCAAAACTAGCTAGTTTCAATAACTTTTGAATTCAAGCTAATTTAAAAAAAAATAAAAAAACACAGTCTCAAGTTATTCAGGGTGTACATTTCAAAACTAGCTAATCTTAATAACCTTTGAATTCAAGCTAACTAAAAAAAATAATTAAAAACCCACAGTGTCAAGTTATTGACACTGGCTAGTTTTGAAATGTACACCTGGTATACTAATTCAAATTCCCGAGCTCCAGTTTTTGTCTTTACAATTATAGCGATTGCGTTATATTAATATATAAGGAATTTTAACATTTTTTCAATTTTTTTTTTATATACCAACGTCAGAAATTTTCTATTTTCAAAATCAATTTTTTCAAAACCTAACATACGAATTTTTATTAAAAAATACCCAACCTGCCTCTATACGATGTGCTACTTCCATATGAATTTCATCCCCGTCCTTCCACATATTCGTTTTTTTATCGAAAAAACTAGTTTTCGCTAATATCTTTTGTCGTTTTTGAGAAAAAAACGTTTTTTTTTTTTCAGTTGGTAATATATTGTTTTCGTACGGTAAGAAAAGTCGAGGGTCAATGAAATACACCATGGACTTTCTCACAGGCTGCCATCAGATGACCTAAACATATAAAGTCGATAGTCGATTTACTGGTAATGTTAAGTGTTCATTTCTTTTCGCTGTAAATGTGTTAAGAAATAAATTGTTGTATTACAGTTTAGATTTAAAAATAGTGTTCATTCAACTTATCATTTTCTCACAGGTGATCAAATGGACCACAACAACTTCATAACTTTTTAAGTTTTAATTCTACGACGACGAAGTAAATTTATCAGGTCGTTTTTTGCCCAAAATGGCGGATAACATTAAAGGAAGAAATTGATATTCATAAAATATTTAATAACTTCTGAACGATTGATCTGAGCAAACATCAACTAGTATGCAAAGTTGCAAAACTCCATTCGACACCTACAATGAAATAAGTTTCGTCACTCTACGTCTTCAGGTTTCAAAGTTATTATTTTTTTTACGGAATTAATTTTTCAATTAAAAATAAATCGACCCAAAACAACAAATTTCCTGACAGAAATTAATTTATAACTCCGAAACCATTATTCTGAGCAAACATTGTCAGGTATACAAAATTGTGCACCCTAATATCATCCATCCGACTGCGTATGTTTCGACCCTCTACATCACCAGATTAATGAGACAAGGCACTTAAAAAAAAGGATCAACTACAAAGTGGTTGCTCATTCTTCAAATTAATGTATTATACTCTTCCGCCTTATAGAAATACAACCGAGTTCTAGTTAACTACAACTATACTATAACAATAATAATAATAATAATAATAATAATAATAATAATAATAATAATAATAATAATAATAATAATAATAATAATAATAATACTGTTTATTTCAGATGATTAATAATAATAAAATGAAATACATGTCACAAAATGAGTTACAAATACTAAGGTACAAAATACATTGTAATTAACGGTTATAAAATTCATTCAAGTGGTTTGGCTCTAGGTCTAAGATTAATTGATATATTAGTTTTTGGAACAGTTTTCTGTTTTTTTTATGATTTTAGGTTTATTTGATAGATTAATGAACATGGTACTAACAACATGTACTAAACAACTATACTATACAACTATACTAAAACTATACTAAAATAAATTATTTTGTTACAGAATTTTAACATGCCTATCGCTATTCTTCGAGGATGCCAGATGCAATGAAAAATTCAACGTGGGCATTCCTGCAAGTGGTCCAACAATTACAGAGTGTCCCTGCGAATTGGAGCATGAAGAAGTGAGATGCAGATGCACGGGTCCTGCCTTGCTAGACATTCCCTCTAATTTACCTGTAGGAATAGTCACGTTGTAAGTATTTTTGTAACTAAACAATTCAATAGATATACAATCGATAATTTTTATATTTTTCTTTGTAGTAAACGCATAACTATTGAAAATTTAATTGAAAAAAATATATATTTATGAAGATGATATTTGACTTTTTGTGTGGTGTCTTTTTGGTATTTTCTAGTATTTATTTATTTATTAATTTCGACTAGTTTCGGCTTAAAAACAGCCATCAGCAGGGGTATTTGTAAATTAAATTTACATTTAAACACTTTTATTGGATTTTCCCAAACTAATAACTATTCAAAATTTAATTGAAAAAATAATCTTATATTTATGAAGATGATATTTGGCTTTTTGTATGGTGTCCTTTTTGGTATTTTCTAGTATTTATTTATTTATTAATTCCGACTAGTTTCGACTTAAATGTACCCATCATCGGGGGTTTTTGTAAATTAAATTTACATTTAAACCCTTTTATTGGATTTTTACCCAAACGAATAACTATTCAAAAATTTCTTATCTTTATAAAGTGATATTTGACTTTTTGTGTCGTGTCAGTTTGAAGATTGTATCATAAATGCATCTGACATTCGAATGTGATACTGTCAAGTAACGTATACATTACTGCCAACATTTTTTGATAGGCAATATATCTAATTAAGCTGTTTCAGTAACGTTTGTTAAGTTGGTATTTTATGGCATCTGGCATACAAATAATTAACATTAATCGGGATAATCCAGTTCTTTTAGTCTTGTGGTAGGTAATAAGTGAATCTTAATTTATATATATTTTAATTGCAAGGCTTTGGACGTGCGAAGTAGCGCACATAACTCCCTGGAATGTGTAAATCGTGCTTGTAAGCTGTCTGCACTCGGTTAGCACCTCGTGCGTCAAAATTCTCACTCACATGATAACATTCACTTTCCACGCTCGTTATATAATATGTTATAAATTGTTTTCAACTGTAAGACTAAACTATGCAATTACGTGATTAGTTGATTGTTACATTTTGAATACCTTCAATAATCTGTTACAAACAGATTATGTAATATCATAATTGTGTAAAATTTTGAATACTTTGTTATATTATCTGCTACAAATCGATTATGTGATATCATAAATTGTGTTACATTCAAATAATCATTTCTATAAACAAATCCTTCGCTTTGCAGAATAATCACACCCTATCACCTTTTAATGCCTGCCTTTTCTCGTGACAGCCAAATACCATCAACTATAAAGCAGACAATTATAATCGCCATTAATCCTAATTAAAACGCAAAGCCGAGGCGCTAACAGTCAGAATCATTAACAGTCCTGGAAGCCCGGAAGCTGGGGGGCCGAATCGTGCCCCGATTGATGATTTATAGACGTGGTGGCTGGCCGAGTCCTGGGGGCGGCAGCGTATTGTCCGGCTTAATGCGATTAATCCCCCCAAAGTGCCGCAATTCCACTCACACAAAGCGTCTTGTTGCAGGATCATAGAGGAGGCAGGCCTGGAGGTGCTCAAAAGGGACTCTCTGCTGCCATACTCCAAAACACTGAGAGAATTGTAAGTAGAATTGATCAATGTACAGTTTAGTACGAACCAGGGGCGGTTGCTCAAAAGCTAAGGATATGCATCTGCCGGACAGACATATTCAAGCATAAGTTGTTTGCCTGTGAGCATGATGCCTGCTTGTGTTCTAAAACTTTCAAAAGCCCAGGAGGATATTAGAAACGAAACTGGTTGTGCACATTCTATGTAACCTTTATAACCTGCTTGTATCTATCAAGCATATAAATTATCCTCTTCTTTAGAATGACAGCTTATATAATCAAAATTGTTAATGTGTAAAAATGAGAGGAATTTTCAAATAAATGTACCGTAGTTTGTGGTGAAATTGATCCTTTGTTAATTTATTTAAAAAAATGTAACTAGGTATTTATAATATTTTTGTTATAATTTTTGTTATAGTTTCATTCATTTTGGATACCAGTTATTATTATATTTTTTTAAAGAAGAAAGAAAACAGTGAAACATATGTATAATAATTGTTGTTATTTTTGTTATAGTTTCATTCATTTCGGATACCAGTTATTATTATATTTTTTTAAAGAAGAAAGAAAACTGTGAAACATATTTATAATATTGTTGTTTAAAATATTGATTTTATTCTTTGTGTGGAATATAAATGGACTCCACAGACACAAAATTACATAATTATAAGATTAGACAAAATTAGACAAGATAACACAAAATAAATAAGACAGTTGTAATTTTCGAGCAACAATATGAAATAATGGAGATCAATTTCATACTACGTTTGAAGCGAATTTGATCATTGCTGTTTTAAAGCAATGATCAAGGAATTAAAATAGGAGGAGTACCTAGGGGTACTAAATGAGCAAATATAACGTAATAGAAAACGTATGATCCTGATCAGTTTAACCCCTACTGACAGTTATCCACTGGTTAAAAAGTTATTCGACATTGAAGTTGTTGGGGTCCATTTGATCACCTGTGAGAAATAGATCAGTTGAATGTACACAATTTTCAAATCTAAACTTTATTGCAACTATTTATTTATTAACATATTTATAGCGAAAAGAAACGAAAACAACATTACAAGCAAGACAAATAGGACAAAAACTATGTTTCCTTGATATCTAAGTTATTCTGGAACTCATACACGACTTCACTATCGTAGTATTTCTCTCTAGAATTTGAAAACAAAGCTACGAGTAGATAAACTATAGGAGTTCTGCCACATTTTCCTATAAGGGGTTATGTAGGGGTCTAAATTAACATTTTCGCCATTGTGGTCTTGGTCAACCCCATGCGGCTTCTGATTGGACAGTTAGATTAATCAATCGGAAGGGTATCGGGAGGATTCGCCACCACCATCTAAAAAATGAAAATCATCTGAATTCCACAAAACGAAAAATAATTGCATGTAATACATTTTTATCAACGTGCAGTTTAGTACGAACTGGGGGCGGTGAAGAATGATTTCAATCGCCTTAACCGTGGTCAAAACTCTGATTCCCTCGCGGTTGAAAAGTTAATGATAGGTATCTGCTGGCCAGACATATTATACATAAGAATTATTTTCTTACGAGCCTGATACAGTTGATGTAGTTGATGCAATACCAATGAGAGTTTAAAACCTACTAAAATAGAGTTGTTTTGTTGGCATTAATTCGATGTTTAAACTAGAAATCAAATCATTGAGTTGCATGTAGCAAGTAAAATTAATATCATCTGGTACCCTGCAAACAGTTGTTCCACGATTGGAATTACAAAGAACCAAAGATTGTGAAGCTTAATTTGAAAATGCTGAAGTGTTTCATATGAATTGCGCCCCCAGAAAGCAATTTTACCCGAAACCACGGTACTTCCTTTTAACCATCAACGGTACAAATATTTTACAGTTCCCGTGGTTTTAGGCCATTCAAAAACTTCCTGAAAGAATAAAGTTTTTTCAAAAATCTAAATCCAAATTGATTTTCCTATTTTCAACTCAATCCGAGGACACACAGTACATTAAGTCACAACAAATTATTATTTTATTTAGTAACTTCACTTTAAAATTAAGTTACAGTGGTATGATAACTCAAGATATTGATTTAAGAAATAATAAAAATAGTAATAAGATGAAGATTTGTGGCTCCTTTACATCAAAGATGAACTAATTTAATCTAACATTCGGGTAATTTGCTTGTTCTTGAGAAACGGGAAATACTTTTTTTATTTTATAATACTTTTCCCGGAAATCCCGGGAAATAAAAAAAAAATTGAAGATGAAAATACTTAAGAGAAAAAATCAGAGAAGATAAAAATTAACAACATATCAACGTTCAAAATCGCTGTATTTTTTATTGAGCAATAAACGGTGAAATAAGTTTTTAAACAACAACATTTTCAACTGAATTTACTAATTAAATATAACCCATTTCCATGAAAGCAAATAATGAGTGCACTTGATTTATTGGTAAAATGTATTTATTTTTCAATTCAATCAAAATTTAATTAGCGAAAGAGCAAATCGAAATTTCTTGTTGTACACATGCGTAGTGTTTTTACGTAGATTCGATTTTATAAACAAAGGTGCATCATACTACTAATAATTCCAAAGTTACCCCCCACCACTCAAAATTGAGAGAGGAGGTAAATGTCAAAAATGTGTTTAAATATGTCCTCCATCTTCCTTTTACCTCTCAAAAGTTTCATAAGATTATGTTAAACCTTTTTAGAGATATCTTTAAAGACTTTAAAAATATGACCCTGTATAAAGACAGTTTCAAAATATTCATCAAATTTTCAAGAAATTGCACGCAACTTACAACACATCTGAAAAACTTAAGAATTTGTGGTTTAGCAATATTAAATTTAAAAAAATTAAATTGTTATTATAATTTAATTGAAAATTTCGAAAAGGGGGCGTCTCTAAAAATATTTTTTTTAGGGGACACAAAAAAACTGAATATCTGTTGAACTATTTTATTCATTTTAGCAGTTTTTGTTTTAAAATTACTATTTCACTACCATGAAAACCAAATACATATAAGCGTTTGTCGCGAATAAATTATTGGTCGATATGTGTACATGAAAAAAGAGTGAAAAAGTCCATATTGAATCATTCCCGAGATGAGCCCTTTTCGAAATTTTCAATTCAATGACATGTTAAAATAAATAATCCTAACAATGCAGATAAATCGAATTATTATGTATACAATATATGCTAAAAATGTTATATAATTATATATATATATATATATATATATATATATATATATATATTTTGTAGCGAAAATCTGCAGAATGGTCTGAAGATCTAATTTATATATTTGCAAAAATGCAAAAATTTATTAAACATAACAAAATATTACTTTAATAATCTATTCTTATTACTTTCAAAACATTATTATATCTTATTTTCCACTAAAATATTTCACCACCCTATGGCTTCTTTAGGTTAAGGATCTTCATATTGATTAAATTACGTCTATCTTTACGGGTTTTTTTTTTTTGACTGTTGGCATTTCTGTCATTCGAAATATTTAACCGTAAAGATAAACGTAATTTAATAAATATCTTCTTTAAGATTCATTACCTGAAGAAGCCACAGTTTGGCGAAACATTGTAGTGAAAAATAAAAAATAAATAAAGTTATGAAAGTAATAAGAAAATATTATTAAAGTAATGAATATAGACTTTCAAAAAATAACGGCCAAACCTATTAATTTAGAAAAATATATATTTATAAAATGTGAATGAGAGAAGCATGTAAATGCCATCTCGTGGTGAAATCCAATTATTTGTATTTTTTGTTTATTGTTTAAAAAGTATGTTGTTTGTTTACTGAATGACTTCAGAAATCTATTGAGTTAATCTGAATAATAATATATTTGCGAACCGCATAAATTTCTATTAAGACAGAATTTGGCCGTAGTTTGGAGAGCCCTGTCTTAGAAGATAAAGCCAAAATTTCTATAGCAGTGGATTTAATGTCAAGTATCTGAAGAAGTTTTGTAAAATAAACAAGATCCTAATTCCTTCTTTTTTCTATTCGAGTCGACAATAACTCCTACAATTTATTGAAATATAGTCCATATTTAATCAAAATGAAATGAAAAGAAAATGAAACAAATTAAAGTTTAAAATAGCATTCGCCATTGCCAATTTCACAACACGTCTGCTTAAAGCTTTGCTAGCTAAGGCATAAGGGCATTGCACATATTGTGCGAAATATTTAGCTTATTTTCATGAAGCAATGAGAGGGAATTTATTTCAATTAATCCATTTCTAATTGAATCAAAACACTGTGCTGCATTTAAACATTTTTTGAGCGATGATATAAGAAAAGAAAGTGCTTTATACGTATTTTCCAAGTTCAAATCTACAATCAACTGTTTTTTTTTCTCTATCACGCACATATTTTTCGCAAATTGCTCATTTACTCTTAAGCAAGATTATATTAATAAGGGTAAAGAATGAAAAAAAAACTTAATATCTTTACTGAAATCCCCAAAATGCTGAGGAAAATATTTCAAATGTGAGCGGAGGAAGTGGAGCTTGATACAAATGAGACATCCGAGTTTAGAAAAGCAAGTCGTTTACCAAACGTATGTAGTTGTAGTTCTTGTGATTATCGAGAAACCATTGACAACTGACCTGAAGCTAATGCATGTTTTTTTTTCCTGAGTGCCCATAAAATGAGCTGGCGGATTTGGAGAATAACGAAAATTCCAGCTCTGATTTTCTCTGAGGTGATTTTAGGAAACTTCTTCCCTAGGTATTGGAAGCACGGGTTTTCTTTCTTCAATGCCTTGACAAACTACTTCATCATGTCAGTTTTATGTGTAAAGGTTGAAGCAAGACATTTTTTTGGTTCAGCAATACAGTGTTAATGACTTTTTCGTTCAGTTGTGTCCACAGTGGCCAAACTTTGATATTCAAGTGATTAGCTATATCCCTTCTATCCATACTGTTCTTGCAAGATCCAGATTCTTAAAAGGGAAGTTTTTTTTAATAATTTTGCGAACCACTTGCAATGCCGGTTTAAATTATCTTCGCATCATTGGACTAAAGCAGGTTAACATTTATCACAGAAAAATTAATGGTAGGTCTACTAAGACTAGTTTTAGTATGTATCTTATATTTTCCTTCCTTTGTATTGATGTATAAAACACAACAAATCTAACAAAAGAGTAAAAAAAACGTTCTTCCCAATCAGACCCAGAAAATGAATCATTGGTTGAGTTTTACTTATCACCATAATTTTCAATTTTATTATAAATTACATCAATAGCTGCCAAATGTCAGCTATTGTATGCCATGGTTATAGCACAATTGATGATTATATTCAGATAATCTTTCACATTTAATCATATGATATAGCATTGTTAATCTGTTTACTCTGTTTACTTATTGTTTACTTATTATCTGTTTCATTGTGTACTATTAAAATATAGCATTTTTGTACTTTTTGTTTGTAATTTCTCAGGAAATTTTAAGTTATTTACCGGGAAACCGGAAATACAATATTAAATTAATTAAAACAAACACCTTTCTTTGTTTATAGCACACTGTTTATTAAAATTAGTGACTCTAGTTTCGATCAAACTTAGAGTAAAATAAAATACAAATAAAAAACCTATTTATACATATCTATAATACAGCTTTTAAAAAGTGCAGAGTAAACGAGGTCTGTCTTATCGTTAATGTCCGGGCATTCAGGGTTACGCTTGGCCTTTTGAATTTCGATGGACACAAATAGTTCCATTGTTAGACCTTTCTCGGCGAAATGAATTATCTGCAGTACATTGCAGTACAATATTAAAAAAATAAGTGGGATATAACCCTCTAAATATAACTTTACCTAAGCTATACCAACTAATCGAAAAATATTTGACACAATATTTGCCCTCATAAGCAACATTCCAATCAACAAACAATAACTATAAATCTCCGATCTTACTTTTTTTGGTACTTTTCCAACAATTCAATTTGGAATTGCAAGGCGAACATCGAAGTTTATGCTAATTAAATTAGAAATTTTGCGGTGGCAGAACTCCCCCAGTGATATACGCCTTGCGAATACCAGAATCAATCGTGCTAATGGAAATCGCAAAACTGGCAGGCTTTACATTTTTAATGGGTCCGCATTGCTACCGGCGCATGTCGTATCTAAAAAGGCAGAGCGAAAACGCAAACCGATCGTTCGACGCACGTCTCTGCAATTTTCCGGCTCGTTACGGGAAAACTGTTAAATTGCACGGACACCATCGATCACATCCGGAAGACGGATAACCGCCCCGCGCCATGGGAAATTGAAAATTTTAATGGAACAAACAATAATTGTGTGTTTGGAGGGACCGGAGTTATCGGAAGTGAGAAGTGTTCGACTTTTATTAGGAAATGAAAGTGTACAAAAATGTATCAAATTATTATAATAGGCATCTAACCAAACCAAACCAAAGCATTTGAATAGCGTCAACATAATTTAACCAAAAAGCACCACCACGAGTTTTATTATATGAAATAGTTTTCATGGGTTATTCTATTGTGCACAACATGAATGTAACATCACTTTGGAAATCAAGTTTGTTTTTATTATGCAAATACACTTAATGGTATTTTACTATAATTGTTACAATCTGGTCAACGATCGATCAATGAGTAATGTTATGCCAACTTATATTACTAAATGAAGGTTTAATGCAAATGGCCTACTCATTAGTATCCTTCAGATTCTAATGAATTAATTACACTAATATTAGCGTGGATACTACTATTATGCTCTGCTTTTGCACTAACTCAATATTAAACTAACTCGAGCGGTTTGGTCCGCTGTAGTCTTCTGGTCAAATTCGTGTTATCGAGGAGCTGGATGGCTTCGACGTTGACGTGTTGAAGAAGTCGCTATTCATGACTCTTGGCAAATTTGTTGTGTAATCTGGTGTAATCTGCCCAGTGGCAGACACACTGAAGAATTACCTATTTGCTTACATATTGATAGTTTAAACTAATATACTGGTATGAGAAATAAAAACTGCACTTAGAAGCGCCGAGGAAGGTCCATAGGCTTAAACCTTTTGAGTCTCTTAACTTGACTGGTTCTGTCGAGCAGCTTACTTGCCAAGACGTTCGGGTGATTCACTAGTCTATCCCAGTATTTAGTGCTGCACTTTCGAATCTCTTCCTTCACGTAGTTCATGTGGAGGTCTCGATGGATGTCTTCATTGGTGATGTACCAGGGAGCATTGGCGATTATTCTTGGCGTTTTTGATTGAAAGCGCTGCATTATTTCAATATTTGAATTGCTGGTGGAGCCCCATAGTTGAATCTGAATACTCCATATGGGCTTGAGGATGGCTTTATACATCAGCAGCTTACTTTCACTGGTTAGTCGAGAGTTTCTACCCATTAGCCAGTACAGTTTGGAAAATTTCAGACCTAATTGTTTCTGTTTTGTCCAGATATGCTTGGTCCACGTTAGGCGACGATGAAGGTGTAGTCCGAGGTACTTGGCATTTTCAGCTTGGGGTAGCACACGATTATTTAATGATACCGGTGGACATGTGTCCCTGCGCATGGTAAAAGTACCATGCGAGGATTTGGTTTCGTTGGCCTTGATTCGCCATCTCTTAAGCCAGTTCTGGATCTGATCTAGGTTTGATTGCAGCATCTGCGAGACAGTCTGTGGGCTGGAGTGAGTTGCTAAGACTGCAGTGTCGTCTGCAAATGTAGCAACTGTAACTTGCCTTATTGTTGGGAGATCTGCAGTAAACAGTAGATGAAGTATGGGTTCAAGTACGCTTCCCTGAGGGACACCAGACATTATGGGAAAATAAAGAAGTTTGTTCCTATTGATGTTTTACTTGGAAAAATCTATCGGTTAGGTACAATTTAAGTATCTGTTAGTAGGTATGGGATCTGTTTAAGTTTGTAGCAATGACCAACATGCCATACTTTATCGAACGCTCGGGTGATGTCGAGGAAGGTAGCGGAGCAGAACGTCTTTTCTCCGAGGGCTTGATTTATTTTATTGACTACACGATTTACTTATTCTACAGTGGTGTGTTGTTGTCGGAAACCGAATTGGTGACCCGGGATTAAACAATTTTCCAATAAAATAGGTACAAGCAGTAGTTTCTCAAATACTTTTGAGAGCAAGGAAGGAGACTAATAGGTCTGTATGAGGCAGCTTCGTCCGGAGGTTTCCCTGGCTTTACATGAGTATTATTTGAGCAACTTTCCTTTGGGAAGGGAAGTAGCCCAAACGCAACATGGCGTTAAAGATGTAGCTGATGATTTTTACAGCTTTCAAAGGTAGTTGCCACAGTACTTTGCCTGTGATGAGGTCGTGGCCTGGGAATTGCATGGGGTCAACATTGTGGGAGATGTAGTTTGTGGTTTCATTGACTGTGATCGGTTTTATTGGGAGTGACATTTGATATGGTAAGTTTAGAAATTGGATTATCTCGTATTCCTCCTCCTCGCCGATTTCTGTGGGGAAAGGTTGGAATACCTCTTCTAAGTGCTTGGCAAATACTTTGCTTTTTCCTTACAGGTTCTTGCCCTGGTGCCATTTGCTTTGCGAATCGGTGGTATCGATTGTTGAGGCTGCTTAATATATTCAGTGGCCTTCCAGAGAGAATAGTTGGTAGTCTCTGTAGCCGAAAGGTTCCCAATGTAATCTTGAAGTGACTGATTTTTCAGGTTTTGTAGAAGCTCTTTCAGCTCTCTTGCCGCTCTATTAAATCGATTTTTGTCCTATGGGTCACGAGTGTCTTGCCATTTATTTCTGAGGCTTCGCTATGAAGCAAACATCCTCTTAACAATTCCTGGGCAGTTTGCAGTCTTTTCGGTAGATGGGAGTGTAGGAGGGGCATTTTAGGCAGCCGTCTGTGTCGAGCAGATGAGGTGCTCAAGTGCTTCATCTACATCATCTTCATTTTTAGCCTTAACTGTAGTGATAGTTTCTCATCGATGAGTTCTCGAAAGTACTCCCATTTTGTTCTTGTATTCGTTAGAGTTGGTACCGGCTGTTTTTTTGAATTTGTGAGCTTAGGCTAATGATGATAGGTGAGTAGTCAGAGGATAGGTCTAAGTATGATTCAATTTTTAGATAGTTGTTAGAGATACCCTTACCACAGAGAAATCAATGGTATCATGTAGTTTGCTCCTATCTGTTGGTCAATAGGTTGGCTCACCCGTTGAGAGCTGGCATAGGTTATCTACTTCCATTGCCTTATAAAGCTCTCTGCTTCTAGTGTTGGTCAATCTAGATCCCCATGATAAGTGTTTGGCATCGTAATCTCCCTCTGCTAAAAAGCGGGTGCCTAGCATGCCAAAGTATTGTGAGAAGTGTTGTTGTTTGATGATTTCTTGGTTTCTCTTATTTGGGGGACAGTATATCGCTGAGATAATGATCGGGCCTCTCCAGTCCTCAACTACAATGCTAGTTGCTTGAAGGTAATTTTAATCAGCTTGAAATGCATCTGTTTTATAGTCGTCTCTTGGTTATGATCAATTGTTTACTTGATTATGATAGCACTACCACCTCTAGCTATATTTCCAGGATGTATGGTATGATATACCTTATATCCTATGAATTTGATGAATGACTCTCTTATAAAATGAAGAATTTTACTAGCTGACCTTAATTTAATTGTTTTAAATGTTTATCGTTCTCCTTCGGGAGATTTTAATATATTTTTGACTCTACTTTCCCAGGTCTTTAAAGACATCGATAGTGCTAAAGTTTTTATTGTCCTGACTGGCGATTTTTATGTTAAGTTTAACAAACCAGACCAAAATCTGCCAACATTGTTAGACTTTATGGGTAGTTACGGCCTACGTAAAACTGTTGAGTTTCCCACCGGGCAAGACAATTGCATAGACAATGCTTTTACAAACTGGAACCAGAACCGCCTAGAGGTAAAACCTTTCAAGTGTTCTATGTCTGATCATCACAGTGCCATAGATATTAGTTTAAATTTCACCTGTGGACCAGATAAAACTCATAACAAGTCAATAAGCCATGTAACTAGCAAGGGCAAACCTCACCTGCACACTCTTGTTACCGCTGTGGACTGGAATCTAATTCTTGCCAGCAGCCCAGATGCAAATGACCAATACAGCAATTTTCTGGACGCTTTCCTACATTGCTGGAACTTAGCCTTCCCAACTTCCAAATGGACTATCAACTCTAAAACTCGTAACATGAAATGGTTTATGATCTATACAACATGAGAGACAAACTCCTGTTCCTAAATGAAGCTTGCAAGCAACACTGTAACCCAAACCTACACGAGCTAAAGAACAACTTGAGGCAGCGATACAGGAGAGCTCTCAGGGAGGCTAGAATTGCGACTGCAGATAGGTATATATTAAACGCTAGCAATACATCCAGAGCTAGCTGGAAAATCATAAACAATATGCGTGCTAATCAATTCTGTGATAAAACACCCACCTGTGATATTAGTGTCGACAACTTAAACACCTTCTTTTGTGACGTTGCAGATAACATAGTTAATTCCCTGCCGAAACTTGATATCAGTCCTGTTTCTCTACTGTGCCAGTCCTTTGTGGCGTGTAGCCCCACCTTTAACTTCTAACAAGTATCGTCTGTGCAAGTTAGAGACGCTATTGCAGGCCTGAGGTCTAGTGGGAGCACGGATATAGACAATTTAAGCATAGATGTTATTAAATCAGTGAAGTCAGCAATCGTAGAACCCCTAACAAGGCTCATGAATTGGTGCATCAATCAAGCTGTGTTTCCCGAAAGAATGAAACTAGCAAAGACAATCCCAATACACAAAAAGGGAAGCAAATCTGATCCCAATAACTTTAGACCCATGCTCCCAGTTTTTTCCAAAATTCTGGAGAAAAATCATTACTCCCAACTGCGAGATTTCTTGATTGAACATGATCTGCTAAGCAACTGCCAATTTGGGTTCAGGCAGGGGAAATCGACAACAGACGCTATCCTTGCTCTAACGGATGACATTATTAATGGATGTGAAAAAGGAGAATGCACGGCAGCATCTTTTTTGGACCTGAATAAGGCCTTCGACTGTGTATCCCATGAGATATTATTGCAATAGTTATACGTGTATAATCTTTATCCTTATAGCTGCCGGATGCTACTATCATATCTCTCAAATAGAAAGCAACAGGTATCACTGAACCATGAAATGTCATCGGAACTACCCATAAGGAACGGCGTGCCTCAAGGATCTATCCTGGGTCCACTACTATTTCTAATCTACGTGAACGACCTCCCGTTGCATGTCAGGGTAGCGAGGACAGCTATGTTTGCGGACGACACCACATTGTACAACTCTGCTGAGAATAAAAATCTATCCATCCTGTGAAACAATGAGGCACCGTCGGAGGCCCTCCAGTGGTTTACAGCAAACAAGCTATCATTGAATTCGGACAAAATAGTGCAAATCTGCTTTGGCAAAAGGGGAGAGGAAGTGTACCACACAAAATTTCTTGGTATTACAGTTGACTCTACTCTAAGTTGGTACCAGCAAGGCGAAATATAGGCAAAGAGGATGTGATCAAACATTTATGTTCTACGTAACCTTGCGAATCAGGTGAATCACGATGTCCTAAGAACAGCATATTTTGCTATATTTGAGAGTCATGCTAACTATGGTTTAGTTATATGGGGGCCCTCTGTGATAAGGCATAGAGTTTTCAAACTCCAACGAAAAGCAATAGGTACGCATAATAAGTGGGCTGGGTTACACAGACGATTACAAAGCTCAATTTGTTAAACTTAAAGTGTTGACACTACCTTCACAATACATTCTCAAGTGCATATTGCACATCAGATGCAACCTTGCGTTTTACAGAAGCCACGTTATGGTACCTAACCACAGTACGAGAAACAAACATAATATATGTCTCAATTCATTAAAACTAACATGTTCCAGAAACGCTGTCAGTTATCATGTAATCAAATTTTTCAACTCGCTCCCCACATCACTCCGGAATCTTCCAAAAAAACTTATAAAGTCAAAACTAAAATCATTCTTAATCCAAGAAGCATACTACAATTGGCCTTTGTTGTTATTATACTCACTCTGTGTATTTTTAATGACCTGTGTAAACATGAATAATGTACATAGCATCAATAAATTATTATTATTATTATTATTATTATTAAAATGAGTCTAAAAATAAGACATATGTCAATATTCTTGTTGGTGTTGCAAGTGTGAGTTGGCATTTCATTCCATAATCGTAATGTTACATGACATAGCGGTTTTTAGGAATAGCTCGTTTAGTGTTATGTTTAAGTCTGCTTATACGTTCATCCATTTTTGTTAATTTCTCCATAATTTGCTAAAGAGAGTTTTGAATGAAATCGTCTTGATCTTGCTTTTGGGTTTCATTTTTATTATTATTTTGGGACTTGTTAATAACTGCCTGAATTTATCAATGTTTCTCTGTACATGTGCTGGTTACAGGCATTTGTTGGCTATTTTCTGTGGCTGTTAACGAAGAATTGTTTTTTATTGCGTTTGTTTTTTAATTTTTGCATTTCTTTTATAACCATGCATGCTCTGTAATTTGCTGGATGTTCTCCACTACAGTGAACACATTTTGGTTGAGTTTTTTTTTTGTTTATCACAGTTTATTGTCAAGTGCTTTCCGGTACATCTGACACAATGCGGTTTCATGGCGCAGTATTTTTGCGTATGACGATGCGCTTAACATTTCTTGCATTGCGGCACAAACCTGGATTTTCTCAAGGGTAGGATTTCAACTCCTACTCCTAATATATCTTTTATTCCATAGATTTTGTCAACACTCTCATCGTGGTTGAATGGGGACAAGAACACATTTATAGGTTTTTTTTGTACTGTATTTAAGTTTAGGGGTGGCTGCAATCAGTTTGTAGCCACGTTTTTCATTTGCTGGACAATATGATCTGGGTTTATGGAATGATAAAGTTTGTTCACGTCCGGTTGCACAAAAACTAATCGAGACGTCGTGATGGAATAATCAGACTCTGAATATGTATGTTAATATCAAAATCCTTTTTTTACTGTTTCGTAA
This sequence comes from Othius punctulatus, assembly GCA_951805005.1. NCBI lineage: Eukaryota > Metazoa > Arthropoda > Insecta > Coleoptera > Staphylinidae > Othius > Othius punctulatus. The sequence goes on along the minus strand of OX638139.1, from coordinate 102,892,534 downwards.
ACACAATTTTTGTGTTGTTTGCCAATTTTAAAGCTTAATCCCGGTTGCTCATGTAATTTATACGACAACTAATCCCACTTTTAAGCTTAAAATATTAATTTGCATTAAAATTGTCGAACACAAAACGCACCCCTGAGTCTGCCACCGCGTGATCTCCTTAGCTCGGCTCATCCGCCTCATTAATTCACGCGAACCTTTCACTTCGGCCCCCAAGCGACCGCGGGCAAAGCTGGAGACATCTGCAGAGTTTGGTGGCGAGAAAGCGCCCAAACCGCCGGAAAACCTCGTAATAATTTAGAAACCACCGCGCGTAATTCGGAGGGATGTAAACACGCTCCGGGTACAAAATCGAACGATGACAAGGGGACCCCAATCAACTCCGAGTTCTCTTTTGGAATATAAATTATTTGTTGCGGCGGGAGTTGCTTGTCTTCGCATTAATCAATTTTGTGCAGAATATAACTGCGGCAGCACAAATCTATGTAGGAAACCGACTGCTGTTGACATATTAGCGCACTTACATTGAAATTCAAGTGCAGCAGTTTCGAACTACTGACTCGAGAATATTTTTGAGCGATCACAATTCGGCATCGCCAAAGTGCAGTTACTTGAAGCCTGTGATTCATTGTACTTGTACGTGCATGTATAGAAGCCCTTAGATATGGACGAAGCAAAATCTAAAGGAGAAAAACTGCCAAGTAAGGCAATATTAGCTCAATTGGCTAAGGTAGCAGAAATAAGGCATCTTAAAAATTTAAACACTTATTAGTTTTACTTTGAGCTTGTGAAAGGAGAAGCAATTGAATGACACACATTAACCATTTTTCACAAAAAACATGTATTAATTAAAAGCACATTTCGGACGCGGTGCGACCATCTTCAGTAATATATAAATAGGTATTTAAAAACTAAATACAATTTTAGCGCTTTATAGACATTCATAATGTCGTTCGAGCGTAATGCTTTATGGGATAAAAGGGATAAAACTTTTAACTTAATAATGCGTTATGTTATCTTATACTTTAATGTTTACCAAAAATACATAAATCAGGAAATTACTACAGACCCATAGTGTCCAATACATACTCGACCACTTATAAATTAGCCAAATAGTTGGGCAATGAATTCAAGCAATTCAAATTTCTGAATGATATGTCAATACAGAATGCACAAGATTTAATATCTAATCTAAAAACGACGTAATTGAAAAAAAAGATGATAAATTAGTCTCGTTTGATGTAGCCGCACTTTTTCCTGTCCCATGATGTCCTAATCCAGGAAACACTCACAGTGTTGAAGGCCTTTCTAAATGCAAGAATAACAGATTCAAACAAACCAGAACAATATATGAAACTAACAAATTTGTGCATGGAACAAAATGAATTTCAATTCAACAGATATTTCCATAAACAAACATTCGGCACGGCAATTGACAACCAATTATCGCCTTTCCTAACTAACCTATTTTTAAATTATCTAGAAAATGACATGAAACAAAATTGTGCATCTTTCCCAAAAGTCTGGTGGCGATATGTTGTATGTTGACGACGTTTTTGCACAACACAAATATTGATTTACGGAACTTTTAATCCATTAAAAATTCAAAATTTCCTACCATAAAATTCACGCATGAAGAAGAAGTAGATTGTAGTTCACCTTTCTTAGATTTGAAGATCTCTAGAAAAGAAAATGAATTCGAGTTCGACATATACAGGAAAACAACTCAGACCAATAACCACATACACTCAAGTTCAGCTATGTATAGCTATGTAGGTATGTTTTTATACAAGTATAACCAATCGACCTTTTACTTCATGTTTCATTGCCTGTATAACGTCCCTCGGTCTACAATTAACTTTAATAAAGAGCTTGAATACATTAAACAAGGAGCACACCAGAATGGTTACAACAAAAGTTTCCTTTCAAAAATCTACAAAAGATGTGAAAAGATGAACTTACTAAACGGTCAAACTCAACTAAGTACAAATGAAAAAAAAAATTGTAAGTTAGCGTTCCATGAAACTTGGTGCAATTTATTCACAAATTATTCAAAAAATTTGACCTCACACCCGCGTTCTCTAACAAAAATTGCCTAAAAAGCATTACTCCCGATAACAGCGGATCAAGACCCATGTTTCCTATAGTCAGGCATTTACAAAATTAATTGTAATAACTGTAATAAATGCTATATAGGACAAACCAAGTGGAATGTAGAAATAATGTTTAAAGAACATCTACATCATGCAAAAGCACACAACACAGAAAAATCGGCGTTAGCAGGTCATTATTTCGACACTGGGCATAGTTTCAATAGAGAAAACGTAAAATTATTAAATCCCTGTACCCTGTACAAACAAGAAACTCATTGTTTTGGAATCCATTTATATGAAAAAAATCCAACCATAGCTTTTAAATAACTAGATAGATGTATCTCTATTATCAAACCCACTGCTAAACTATATTCAAATTTGTAAACATTTTAATTCCAATGCAAACATAAATGCTAGCAATTGTATGGCCTCCCTTAATAGGTCCAAGAAATACTCATTAGACTAATGACCCGTTGGAACCATGAATGGTTTACCATGCTCCAATGACATTATGAATGTATATAAAGCGCTAAAATTGTATTTAGTTTTTAAATACCTATTTACATGTTACTGAAGATGGTCTCACAGCGTCCGAAATGTGCTATTTATTAATAAATGTCTTTTGTGAAAAGTAGTTAATGTGTGTCATTCAACTAAACATTTATTGTTTAAATTATTTATATAGTGCAAGAAAATTTGTATAATACCAATGCGTATCGATTTATCTAATATCTTGCATATAGCCTCATTTAAATTTGGAAAGTTTACTGGCGGAAAGTACTTACCGCCTCTAAACTTACGATGTGTAAACCAGAAAAACGTCTTACTTTCTTATTTAGTTTCTATCTTTACAGACGTTTTTCTGGTTAACACATCTTAAGTTTACTACGTAAGTTTACTACGTAAGTTTTAGGAGTTTTAACCCTCGTTCACATTTGGAAAGTTTACTGGTGGAAAGTACTTGTTTCCAGTAAACTAACGATGTCTAATCAGAAAAACGTCTTACTTTCTAATTTAGTTTCTTTCTTGACAGACGTTTTTCTGGTTTACACATCGTTAGTTTACTGGCTGCAAGTACTTTCCACCAGTAAACTTTCCAAATGTGAACGAGGCTTAAAACTCCTAAAACTTTGGCAAAAATAAAGTTCACTCCCGAAACTACTGACCCAGATCTGAATAAGATTCAAAGGCAACATAAAAAAAAAACGTTTATAATGTGCAATCTCTGCAAACAACCAAGGAATTAATTGATAAAATTTTATTGGATTTCTTCATTCATGTACTTATCCAAAGTGAACAAAATTTGAAGCCAATTTTCTTAATTTTGTTTTGTTTATAAATATGGTGATAAATGCAGGAAATATAGTTAGACAATGCGCCTTTTTGTTATAAAAGGCGTGATTAAAGGCAGACCCAGCGCATTATCCTATTACAATAGTCAACATTTAAAAAACCCATTTTTTATTTCATTTTTCGTTTTTCGTATATATTTGACGATTTACCCTTTTTCGGGTGCATTCTGTTTTATTTTTTGCTATTCTTGTGCCTTTTTAGGTGGTTTGTACATTTTTTGTCGTATTTGATACTCTTGAAAACAATTTATATACCTAGCTATTTTTTTGTAAAATAAAATATAAATTTTACAGAGCACTGGAATTTTTGGCACTGGAGCACTGGAGAGCACATTTTTTTCCTTTTTGATATTCTTGAAAACAATTTATATACCTAGCTTTTTTGGTAAAATAAAATATAAATTTTACAGAGCACTGGAAATTGCCTATAATAATATTATTATGAGATCCTATCATTTTTCCAGTATTAACAAACTACCAATACTAATAGCAGCTCTCAGAACTTAAAAACTAATGGCCCATTAGTTTTCATTTTACCCCCACGACCACCCCCTTCCCCACTATTCTCTGAGTCTTTTGGTTCTCTGAAAGTTGCTCTAATAACGTCATGCGATGTAAAAAGATCATTTTCTATGTACAAAAGATTTTTTTGTCTTTTTGGCCACTATTTTCCCATTTTGCCTGCCTTTTTTAATCTTTTATTTTGCCTTAGTATATTATCTCTTATTATAAATGTTGCATATATAAAGAATAAATTACTAATTTCTTGATTTGTGTAAGTATTCATTATTTCACTGCGACGCAGATATACAATTATCCAACGAAACAACGAATGTGTACACATTCGCTCCCCGAACCCGGAAATAGTGGAATGTCGGCTGGTTCGGCAACGTGCCCTTATAACACTGCAAATATTAACTTGATAAACAACGTAAGACAACCGTATCAGCGTACAAGTGTAGAATAAGTCAAAAAGAAATCAAATAGTAACAAATATCCGTCACAGTAAACGTGACGTAACAGTAACAATCCTATCTGTTCTCGTCCATCGACCTCGTCAAACTCAGATGTAGTGGGAAGGGGGAGTATTCGGAAAGTCTAAGTTATTCAGAGTGGGAGAGTCTCTTATATGTGTGAAAATATTTTTTTATTGCACAGAGAGAAACTTATTTCTACATCTACAGCAGTAATAGATGAAAACTAAGATTTTTGCAAAGGAAAAGGATAGGTCAGTTCAATTTTCTGAAAATACCTGTCTTAAAAAATCTGGAAATTTTTCAAGTTCCCCGTGTTTTTTAAACAGAGTACCAAAGTTTCTTCTATGTTCCCAATATTTTCTTGTACATTTGAAATTTATTTATATAATCTTCAGGTTCTAAAGACGATTCTCTGAATACATATTTTTTGTTAGAGCTTTGTTATTGTTATAGTTACAACCGTGTAGTTGCACTATACAAATGCACATTGTTCGCCATATTTCTTCGCACTTTTGTAGTTTGCTTATAAAGTTTTCTATAGGTTCTACAAATCTGTGTGTAATTTTTTTTGTTCCAACTTTATATGTATCTTAAAATATCTAAAAATTCTTTAAGTATTTTTTAAACACGGTGTCCAATGTTTCTTCACAATGTTCAAAATATGTTCTTATACATTTGAAATTGATCTATATAATCTTCTTCAGGTTCTGAAGACGAATTTCTGAATACACATTTTTTTGTTCTACTTCGTTATTGTTATACTTTCAACAGTGCAGTTGCACTTTACAAATGCAAGGTTTTAGAACCATAAACATTTTCTTTAATGTCTTCAAGTTTTTTTTCACACTGTTCGTAATATTTCTTCACACTTTTGTAGTTTGCTTATAAAGTTTTCTATAGGTTCTATTAAATCTGTGTGTCATTTTTTTTGTTCCAACTTTATATGTGGTTCAAAATATCTGGAAATTCTTTAAGTGCCCCATCTTTTTTAAACATAGTACCAATGTTTCTTCACAATGTTCAAAATATATTCATATACATTTGAAATTTATTCATATAATCTTCTTCAGATCATAAGGACGATTTTCTGAATGCACTTTTTTTTGTTCCAGGTTTTTTATTGTTATACTTACAACAGTGTAGTTGCACTTTACAAGTGCAAAGGTTTTAGAACAACAAACCTCTTCTTTAATGCCTTAACATATTTTTTTTCACATTGTTTGCAATATTGCTTCCCACTTTTGTAATTTGCTAAAGGTTTCTATAGGTTCTATCAAATCCATGAGTCATTTTTTTTAATTCCAACTTGGTGAATGTTGAACTTGCAGAATTAAAGTTTATGTATAAACTAAGTTATTGAACAACAACTCATTTTTATCATAATTTTTTGCTACTAATTATTAGACAGGCTGTAGTAGGTGGAAGTACATAAACAAATATTTTCATGGAACATTCATTATGTTTTTGGTAATAGATTCTGCTTCCAACCATGTAACGCAGCTTGTAAGTATCGGTTCGTAACGTAGAGGTACGGTTAAAAATTGATCTATTAAAGCAACAGGATTAAAGTAACAGGATTAAACCAACAAGATTGAAGCAACAGGATTGAAGCAACATGATGATAGCATCAGAATTTTCCAACAAATTTTTGAAATAAAAAATGAGATTAGTTCCTGCTTTTATCATATAAGCAGTTGCTTCGGACTTTTTTTTTTCATTTTTCAAAAACAGGCATTTTAGACCTATTTTTCATTTTTCTCCAACATATCTTGCCACTGATGCATGTTTCGTTCTCGGAAATTATTTGCAGTATACTAAATAAGGATATTGCACTTGTTGCTAGTAGTATAACTACAAGGCTGACATGACACTTCGACGGCGTGTCCATCAAGAGAGACCATTTTTGTGAAAATTCTTCGCTGAAGAAGTCTTGTCGACAATAACCAGAAGGTTATTTCAAGGTCATTTTCTGAAGAAGTATTTTCGGCAATGACCAGAAGGTTCTTTCAAGGTCATTTGCAGAAGCAGTCGTCAATGACCAGAAGGTTCTTTCAGGGTAATTGGCTGAAGAAGTTGACAGAAGGCCCAGAAGGTCTTCGGCGAAGGCGTTTATTTCCAAATAAAGCTCCTACAAGTAAATTTACAATATATCGTGCCTACAATAATATGTGCTATAATCAACAGTATACCATAAATATCTATATCCAGGAAGTAAACAGATCAGTCAGTGGCCAAAAAGTTATTTCAAGGTCAGTTGCAGAAGAAGTCGTCAATGACCAGAAGGTTATTTCGGGGTAATTTGCTAAAGAAGTTGACAATGTCCAGAATAAAAAAATTAAATAAAAAACAAATGTAACCCCACTGTAATGGGGGGGGGGATATTCAAATCCCCCCCCCCCCATTGCCAAAGGGTTCCATGAAGGCATAACTCGCCGCTGAAACAAATCAATGTCAATTACAACTTTGAGTCATGACCAATTAATCATCAAAACTTTCAGTTCTATCAGTAGAAGGAACTGAAAGTTTTGTGCATTTTGTGCACATGGGGGGGAGATTCAAATCCCCCTCCCCCTTTGCCAAAGGATTCCATGAAACCATAACTCGCCGCTGAAACAGACCAATGCCTTTTACAATTTCGAGTCATGACCAATGGTGATCATCAAACTTTCAGTTCATCAGTAGAAGAAGCATATATATATATATATATATATATATATATATATATATATATATATATATATATATATATATATATATATATATATATATATATATATATATATATATATATATATATATATATATAAGTAAATGGACATTGGCCATTTTAATTCTAATACAGACATAATTGTTGCCATTTGTTTTTCTTTTATCTATCTGCAAATCTGTCTGCAAATCTGTGATGCGCACTTGTGATTTTTTTTTTCAAATTGAACTCTTACTGAGTCCTCATCGGTCGCAATATGTTTCAAGATTGTTTTAAAAACATTTAAAATCATTTCTTCAAATTTTTTCAGGGAATATTTGTCGTAACTATCACATTACACAAATCGAATGTAAATGAGTTTATGTAGCAGTTGCTTCTCGGAAAGTTTGTTAAATACTTTTATTTGTTTATTTCTTTTTAATATTGTTAGATTCTGTTTTGCCGCTATCTCCAGCAATATAGAAAGTTTAAACATCCCAGAAAATTTAGTACATTGGGGCCAATGGAACTAATAATACAAATAATCATACTTAAATTTCAACGTATATATTATTTATACGATGGAATTTTTTGCATTTTCAGGTAAAAATAAATAATCTTTAGAAGATTTTAGTTGTTACTTGGGACATATATCGGTTTGTGAAGCATCTTCAGCCAGTACCATATAGTCATATTCGTCATATTCGAGAGTGCAAAATAAAAATTCCATCTTATAAAAAACATTACCTGCTAAGAAATGCATCTTCACATGTTCGAAAGTTTATATTATTATTTATTCAAATTTAATGTTTAGAATGTACCTGTTATAGAGGTAAACAAGCTCTAGAAGTGTATTGTACACGTAAAAATCATTTTAAAAATATCAAATGTTGTTTCCCGATTTTCATTTGTTTTCAAGTAATAGTTTCGAAGAGTTTGTTGAAACGTCGGAAAAATCCGTTTTCATTCGCAGTTTTCTGATGTGGAAACTGTTGACGATATCCTTAAACAGTAGCTGTAACATTCTCATTACAAAAACCATAGACAAACACTATATTTGCATATTCAAGATATGAAGCTATAACTTGAAAACAAATGAAAATCGAAATAAGAAGAACAAAACACCTGTTTCACAAAACACATTTCAATCGCTAGGCGATCATTTTTAGTAGACACATTACTGACAGTAGAACCAGTACAGTAGAAACAGTAATGTTTCTACTGAAGATGATCACCTTGCCATTGAAATGTACATTTAGAATAAATGTGTTTTGTGCAAAATGGTGTTTTGTTTTCCTTATTTCTTCGAACCTTTCACAAGCTCCAAGATACTACAAATAAAATCGAATAACAACATTTGATTTTTTTAAAAATATTTTCACGTGTACAATACGCTCCTAGAGTTTGGTCCGTTCTACCCAACTCACCCTGTATATTTACTTGTAGAATATAGATACATTATAAGTTAAATACTTTGTTCCATATTGTATCAAATTGTATCTATAGTGTTGCATCAAACTTGTATAACAATTTACGAAGCTGGAAATTTTAAAAACTATAAAAAACCATTTTTGATATGAAGATGAAAACGTTCCTCTTGACGACTAAATTACAGCCAAGTACAAAATTATATTATGTTAGTATTTATAGTATTAGCAACATTAAATTCAGTTGCTGATACGATACGATTATGCGTAGATTTATGTAATATTACATATCTAATTCTTGTTGTATTATTTTGTTTAGTGGTTCTTACAAATTTTATGCAATGCGTTTTATGTATGAATGATTTTTTTTTTATTTCTGTAACCTTTTTTTATCTACATCTATCTACTTAACGCTCATATTGCCTCATACAGATTACATATTACCAGAAGTACTAATACACATTACACGAAAAATATTTTCGCCCGCATTCCATTAATAACATCATATTATTTAATGTATAAATTACGCGTTAACACTTTGAAGTTTATTGCCACCGTGCGATATTCGCATGCGATAAATATTTATGATGTATAGAAATAAATATGCGTCCGCTCCGTTTCGCGGGATTAACTGAAAGCGGCAAGTGGCGGGCCTTAATGCATAAACGATTTTTGCAGAAGCGCGGGCGTATTATAATAAATATCAGGAGAAGCCAGAAGCGAAATTTATTGTTGGGAATAATTTTGTATATGAATTTCTTTTTTATAACCACCTTTATATTTTTATTTGGTTGATATATTGCTAACAGAACGTCTATATTAAATAGCATTGTGCCAATGGATACGCCCTTGCACAGGGAAGAGAAAAAATAAAATAAAATATTTCTTGAATTGCAAGGTCTAACTTATTTTAGCGGCCAAATTTATGGGATTCAGTGTTTGATAATTTCATGTTTGTGCACGCCTAAAATGTTCTTTGGTACTTCGATGTTTTACGAGGAAAGTATTTAGCGAGGTACTGGAAATAGTTTAATATTTGGGCCTAACAAAGTTCTATATAAATATATTTTACCCAAATCTTTTCAAATTTTCAAATTCACAATCGTTATAAATAAATTTCTTAGATAGATTCTCAGACAGTTATAAATAACTTGTATTATTTTTACAGATTTTTTTAATTTCAATTTCACTATTCTGAAAACTACAAATATAACTATTGGTTTGAAACACTTGATTTGAATTTTTTTCATTATCTTTACTAGTTTTTATCCACAACATAATATGTATAAAACTTCAATTTTAAAATCTTCGTGACCAAAAGTCCTACGACAATATGTTTTTCAAAAAATAACTACAAGGATTCTGTTTGTTTTTCCGTTCCAGAACTACAAAAATAACTCTTGTTTTAAAACATTTGATTTACATTTTTAATTCATTATCTTTATCTGTTTTTGACCTCCACATAATATTAAATTTCAAATTTAATATCGTGATCGAAAGTCCTACGAAAATATTTTTTTCCAAACAATAACTTTCTTTTGAACATCAAAAAGTTTTTGTATCATACATAAGTACATTATTTTATAATACACAATGATCAAGTAATAAATAAATTAAAATGTATTTGTATAAATATGTATATAAATATATGCGCCGTTATTCATAACATCAAATTATGAACTGCTGAAATTCAATAAATTTGCATTAAATCTATTCCTGGATTATGAGATAATCTGAAATGCACGAGGTATTAAAATATCGCCCAATGATTCTGCTCAAACTGCAATTCAATTACAATTACGCAATTCGATAACGCCAATAGTCCTGAAGTTTCTACTAGGTTTTGATGAAATATTAATACGTGTATGAACGTTATGAAATGCAATTTCAAACGAAGCTCCATTAAAGCTACATTTTATAAATATGAGTGTTTTTAAGTGGATTAAAAATCAAAGCAACGAAATTATTTATGCATTATGAATGCTAACTTGAGTTCTCCTACTAAGGAATAGCACTTATATTTATTATACGGGGTGGGTAAAAAGAAAGAATCATTGATTCCTCGGTTTCCATTTTTTTTCAACTGTCAAATACTGCATGTTTATTTCACAAAACATCAGCCAACTGTGATAAGAAAATGCAAGTTTTAGCAAAATAAAACAAGGAGGTAAAAAAGAATAATCTTCCATATTTCCGAAACCGTTACTTTAAGGACCAATGTTTATTAAGACTTTTTTTCTTTGTTGTGGTTCATACTACTACCCCCTTAAATATTCTACATTCTTTTTTAAACACCCCGTATATTTGAATCAATCAAATGTTTTTGGGCAAACGGATTTGAACCTCGTACCAATACTATGAGATATAAGAGCAAAATAATTAATATTAATAATTAAAATAATAATAAAATAATCTATCATCCACCATGAACTTACAGTTATTATAATATTAAATAATAATTATTATTATTGTTTTTGGTATTATTGTTATTATTTTTATCATATGTATAATTGAGTGAACGAAAACTTGTATCATGTATAAAAATTATAAAAACAAAAATAAAACGAGACAAATAAAACTGCAGATATATAAAATATAATGACCGAAAATAACTCGTATGAAATAAATAAAGTATGTATTACATATAACGAAAACCCCCACCTAGAAATATTTACGGAATAATGCATAAAATATATATAGGTATATGGATAAAACTCTACACAAATACCGAGAGTGCATTTCAAAGTACACCGTTGGGTTAAACCAGAATGGTGTATGACCATAATTCTAAAAGGTTTCGCAAATAATACAGTAGAATTAGTTTTTTATTAATATAATTTTTTTGTGAATGATTTATTAAATATGTTAAAATATAAATCTAAATTTTTATTTCAATCGTTTTAGGCTACAATAAAGAAATTAATAAATACATGCTTATAAATTATAGTTGTACATAATCAAAACTAACAATGAACTTAAACTTAACTTGACTTGACTTTAAAAATATGCACATTGCACTTCTCACTGCAGTGAGAAAATTGCTGCCTAAATAGTTACAAACTTTAATTCAGTAATTCTCAACCCTAAGGCACTGATATTTTACGAATATAATAAAATCTTTCCGCGAAATTATACAACATTTGACAAAGAAAAAAGTAAATAATCATCAATGTTATTAACGGATCTAACGAATGATCACTAGTGTGTTAATTGTTGTATCGTAACTTAGCGAGTAGTTTATAACAGATAAGTTTTCGTGTGTACCTGTACCTGATGTACTTGTAGTCTAGTTTTCATTTGTTTTCCATTTTCCGATTCTAATTTCCAATTTTTTAATTTTCCCATTTTTTTCCCAATAGTTATTTTTTTTCAATTTTTGTCTCAAATTTGTTGTATTTGTTTGTATTGATTTGTAGTCGTATTTGTCCATAAAGTAAATATTAATTTATAACTTAATCGACTTAAGACATATTTCAGTTTATTAATGTTAGTACATAAAAAACATGCTTACACAGGTCAGGGTAAAAATACAGTAAGTAGTGTACATAAACAATACAAATAATCACAATAACCACACATACAATCGTACAATTAAGTCGTATAAGCGATCAGAGATAATCACACAATGAGGCATATCAATAGTATCAGTAACTTACTAAAAATTGCATATCACAACTAGGAAATGACTGAGGAGTACAATAAACCTCCAATGAATATACATTGTACACCATCGAGATCCACTATAAAAATACACCATAAAAACACTGTTAAAGTACACTATAAAACCACCAACCATTCAACCATTTACAATCGCCGACAATCGAAGTGCAACACGTGTTTTTTTACGACCGCCTTATGGACATTTGAGGGCAAAGCTGTTTTGCATCTGTAATTGTACAAGTAGGTGTCTAAACCCTGATTACCAATAAGGTCGAAAATCGCTCTGATTTATGGCTTTTCATTTTTTCGTTTTATTTCAAATGTCGGCGATTGTACATAACTGAAGAAAATGTAGAAATATATTTAATATCTACGGATAATTTTGGGGAAAGTAGAAGTTGTGGAAATGATAGTGACAAATTATTCAGAAAAACTCGTAGGCAATATTTGAACGAATAATTTTAGACTTAATAAGAAACGTGCATTTGTAATACATTTACAATGAAGAAAACAATCTGGATCTGTATCAGCAATAGCTTTCGTGGATACAAAATAATTGCCAGCAATAGCTGCCGAAAGTAGCTGCTTAAATGGATTCGGATTTGATAGAAATTAGATCCGAACAAATGTCAGCACTCTGTCCTGATAGTTCATTCACAGTGTAAAGTAAAACTTATTTGGAGCACTAAGATGCTTCTTCTTTTTAGTAGCAATCTTCTCTAAGAAGATTGGTCATCATGATTTTTACTTTTGACGTTGCATCTATGGACAACTCAATTATGGCAAGGCTTATGGCTTTTCGTTGCATTTCAAATGTCGGCGATTGTACATAACTAAAGAAAATGTAGAAATATATTTAATATCGACGGATAACTTTGGGGAAAGTAGAAGTTATGGTAATGGTAGTGACAAATTATTCAGAAAACTCGTAGGCAATATTTGAACAAATAGTTAAATTTTGGACTAAATAAGAAAGGTTCATTTGTAATACATTTACACAATGAGCTGCCGAAAGTAGCTGCTTAAAAGGATTTGGATTTGATAGAAATTAGATCCGAACAAAACTGTCCTGATGGTTCATCCACAATGTAAAGTAAAACTTATTTGGAGCACTAAGATGCTTTTTCTTTTTAGTAGCAATCTTCTCTAAGAAGATTGGCTATCATGATTTTTACTTATGATGTTGCATCTCTGAACAACTCAATTGAACTACTGTTGTACCACCATCTTGGGTTGTTTACCCAGGAAATATGTTTCATCATGCTTTATAATCTGAACGTATGGCACACCTTGTAATAATGTTATATAGCACGTCTTACAACTTTGTTGTGTGCAAACCCAGAAAATATGTTTCATCATGCCTTATAATCTGAAAACATGTCTACATCTTGTAACAATGTTATATAACATGTCTTACAACTTTGTTGTGTGCAATTGTTGTATGACCCGATTGTCCATACTATACTGCTCTGATTAATCGCGAAATATAACTTCAGCAGTTGAACCGCCCAAGCATACTATTTTCTATTCGTCTGCTACACTGCCAGTGTATATATGAATGTGTTACATAATATTATATTCCACTTGTTCTTTCAATTGTTTTCAATTTTTACCGCTATGAAAGCGATAAACCATAATACGTTGTAAAACACGTGATGTATAACAAAACGCAGAAATTCGTCTAATATTTATTGTAGAACATGGTTATATGACAGTATAACATGTAGATCTGAACGCCGCTTTACGCTTTATCATTTTGTCGTGTATTTTTTCTTGTATAGTTTTAGCAATATATATGTTCTCTCCTCCCATCAATTCACTGAGAAATTGCAGTTTCCTAGATTCAATGGTGCTTACTATTTATTTCTCCTTCTTTATTCTTCTCGTTGTTCACCCATTTCGTATTGTTTCTTGTATAGTTTTGGCAATATATTTTCTCTCCTCTCATCAATCGACTGAGAAATTGTAGTTTCCAAGATTTAATTGTTCTTACGATTTATTTCTCCTTCTCCATTCTTCTCTTTCTTTTATTGTCTGTGATCCAGCTTACTTTTAAGAATGTAAGAGATATTCCCATATCTCGAAAACTTCCAGACGATCGAAGATCTTTTTTTTTGGGGTCCAAGAATACAAGAGATGTTGTTATCTGTCAAATAATGACAGTAGCCAATTACGCCATAGGTGGAGGAGTAGTAGGAATTATTATTATTATTATTATTATTGTGATATCTTCACTGTACATTTTTTTTTCATCTTTAATTAGTTGAATAAGATGATAAGGTGATTTTTAACCTTAGTGAACGCTTTGTTGTAGTTAATGAAGCAAATCTATAGTGGGTGTTTGGCGTTAAAGAATATGTTAGTTTGGACCTTAAATCCTAAGAATGTCTCTCTTGTTCCTATTGGTTTTCTGAAACTAAATGGCATCACTCTTAATCTTGTTCCATCTTCCAGGAAATTCTCTGATGCATGCTCTTTACGAATATTTTGAGTTGTGACTGGTTAGGCATTAGATTTTCAGAGTATTCTTATGCATTGCTTTTTGTTGCAAGGATATTGATTTTAGCTATTGTTTAGAGATTAATCCTGTGTCCATAATTACGTCCATTTCTTCCTTTATAAATAGTCTGAATATTTCTGCCGGTATCTCGGCAGGGCATTATGCATTATTATTACCTTTTGGTTATTTCGCTGTGTGTACTACTTCTTCCTTTATTATATTATTGCACATTTCTCCGCCTGTGCCTTCCTCCATTGTTTCTAGGCGTTTCTCATCTTCACACATCTCCTGGATATGCTAATTCCTTCAGTACTTTTTCCTTTTGGTATCAAGGATTTTCTTGCCCTTTTTGGTCAATTGGATGTTGCTTTTATTTGATCTTTTTGTCAGTTCCTTTCTCTTCAAATTGTTTTGATCTTCTTATGTAGATTATAATCATTTTACATTGTTTGTAGTTCTTCTAATTATGCACATTTATCTCCACACTATTCTCCTCCTTATTTCTTTAGAAGTATTTTTGTTATTATCTTAAATTATCTTGTTATTATCTTTGTTGTTATCTCTCTTTTTGTATCAAGGATTATCTTGCCATTTTTGTCCAATTGGATGTTGCTTTTATTTGATCTTTTTGTCATTTATTTTGTTCACTTGACAATTGTTTTTATCTGCTTATGTAGATTGGAATCATTTTATTTTGTTTGTAGTTCTTCTATATCTGCACCTTTATCTCCACACTATTTTTCTTTTCCATCTCTTATTTTCCTTCTTATTTCTTTACAAGTATTTTTGTATACGCAGTTATCTCTCTTTTCGGTATCAGGGATTACCTTGCCATTTTTGTCCAATTAAATGTTGCTCTTATTTGATCATTTTGTCATTTGTTTTGTTCACCTGACATTGTTTTGAACTTTTTATGTAAATTGAAATCATCTTGTTTTGTTTGTAGTTCTATTATTTCTGCACATTTATCCCCACACTATTTTTCTTTTGCATCTCTTATTTTCGTTCTTATTTCTTTACAAATATTTTTGTATACGCCGTTATCTCTATTTTGGTAGCATGGTTTATCTTGCCATTTTTGTCCAATGGGATCTTCCGTTTATTTCATCTTTTTGTCATTTGTTTTGTTCACTTGACATTGTTTTGATCTTCTTATCTAGATTTTGTTTGTAGTTCTTCTATTTCTGCACATTTATCTCCACACTATTTTTCTTTGGCACCTCTTATTTTCCTTTTTATTTCTTTATAAGCATTTTTGTATGCCCCTTTATCTCTATTTTTATGCAGTCTTCTGGTGTACATTACTGACAGTATCTCCTCAAACTTGCATAATTTCTTGTTGTTGCTGCCCTTGTGAGCTACTAGTAATTCTCGACGAGGAGTCTTTATGTTTTTTTTAATTCTTCCCATATCTTGTCTGAACAGAATGTTGCTTCTATTTGATCTTATTATCCCTGACATTTACTTAATCTTCTTATGTAGATTAAAATCACCTTCTTTCGTTTGTAGTTTCTCTATTTCTGCATATTTATTTCCACGCCATTTTTCTTTGGCAACTTTAAGTTTCCTTTATATATCTTTACGCATATTTTTGTATGCCCCGTTATCTGAGTTAGATAATAGAGCACGCAAAAACATGATAATTTATTTCTATTTTTGTGCAGTCTTCTAGTGTCTCCATTAGTTAGAGTATCTCCTCAATCTTCCATAATTTCTTGTTGTCTTTGCTCTTGCTACTTTCTAGTAGTTCTCAACTAGTAGTCATTATGCTGGTTTTGCATTTTCCCCTTATCTTGTCTGAATAGGACGTTACTTTTATTTTATCTTGTTATACCTGACATTTATGTAATCTTCTTATGTAGATTGAAATAATCTTGTTTCCTTTGTAGTTCTTCCATTTCTGCACATTTAATTCCGTGCCATTTTTCTTTGGCAACTCTTAGATTCCCATATATATCTTTACACATGTTTTTGTATGCGCTGTTATCTGAGTCAGATACGAGAGCATGTAAAAATATGACAATCTATCTCTATTTTGGTGCAGTCTTCTGGTGTCTCCATTATTTTAGAGTATCTCCTCAATCTTCCATAATTTCTTGTTGTCTTTGCTCTTGCTAGTTTTTAGTAGTTCTCAATTAGTAGACATTATGCTGGTTTTGCATTTTCTCCTTATGTTGTCTGAATAGGATGTTGTTTTTATTTGATCTTGTTATACATGACATTCATTTAATCGTGTTATGTATATTGAAATTATCTTGTTTCGTTGTGGTTCTTCTATTTCTGTACATTTATTTCCTTGCCATTTTTCTTTCGTATCTCTTATTTTCCTTTATATATCTTTCCACATGTTTTTGTATGCGCTTTTATTTGAGTCAGATAACAGCGCATGCCAAAACATGATAATGTTTCTCTATTTGTGTGCAGTCTTCTGGTGTCTCCATTAATTACAGTATCTCCTCAATCTTCCCTAATTTCTTGTTGTTGCTGCCCTTGTGAGCCTCACCTCATTATTGGGTCTTTTAGATGCGTAATTTTGTCATGCTCATTATCTGTATGTAAGATAATGAGCATGCAAAAACATGATAATTTATCTCTATTTTGAAATAATCTTGTTTCATTTGTTGTTGTACTTTATTTCTGCACATTTATTTCCGCGCCATTTTTCTATTGTGATTCTGAGTTTCCTTTTTATATTTTTACACATGTTATTGTATTCACTGTTATCTGAGTCAGACAATAGAGCATGCAAAAACATGATAATTTATTTCTATTTTTGTGCAGTTTTCAGGTGTTTCCATTAGTTAGAGTAACTCCTCAATCTTCCATAATTTCTTGTCGTCTTTGCCCTTGCTAGTTTCTAGTAGTTCTCAACTAGTAGTCATTATGCTAGTTTTGCATTGTTCTCATATCTTGTCTGCATACAATGTTGCTTTTATTTGATCTTGTTATACCTGATATTTATTTAATATTCTTATGTAGTTTGAAATCATCTTGTTTAGTTTGTGGTTCTTCTATTTCTGCACATTTATTTCCGCGCCAGTTTTCTTTCGCATCTCTTAGTTTCCTTTATATATCTTTCCACATATTTTTGTATGCGCTGTTATCTAAGTCAGATAATAGAGCATGCCAAAACATGATAATGTATCTCTATTTGTGTGCAGTCTTCTGGTGTCTCCATTAATTACAGTATCTCCTCAATCTTCCCTAATTTCTTGTTGTTGCTGCCCTTGTGAGTCTCCCATCATTATTGGGTCTTTTAGATGCGTAATTTTGTTATGCTCATTATCTGTATGTAAGATAATGAGCATGCAAAAACATGATAATTTATCTCTATTTTTGAAATAATCTTGTTTCGTTTGTTGTTGTATTTTATTTCTGCACATTTATTTCCGCTCCATTTTTCTATGGTAATTCTGAGTTTCATTTTTATACCTTTACCCATGTTTTTGTATTCACTGTTACCTGTGTCAGATAATTGAGCATGTAAAAACATGATAATTTATCTCTATTTTTGTGCAGTTTTCTGGTGTTTCCATTAGTTAGAGTAACTCCTCAATCTTCCATACTTTCTTATCGTCCTTGCCCTTGCTAGTTTCTAGTAGTTCTCAACTAGTAGTCATTATGATGGTTTTGCATTGTTCTCATGTCTTGTCTGAATAGGATGTTGCTTTTATTTGATCTTGTTATACCTGATATTTATTTAATATTCTTATGTAGATTGAAATCATCTTGTTTAGTTTGTAGTTCTTCTATTTCTGCACATTTATTTCCGCGCCATTTTTCTTTGCCAACTTTTAGTTTCCTTTTAATATCTTTACACTTGTTTTTGTAAGCGCTGTTATTTGAGTCAGATAACAGCGCATGCAAAAACATGAAAATGTATCTCTATTTTTGTGCAGTCTTCGGGTATCTCCATTAATTACAGTATCTCCTCAATCTTCCCAAATTTCTTGTTGTTGCTGCCCTTGTAAGTATCTAGTAACTCTCAACTAGGAGTCATTATGCTGGTTTTGAATTCTTCCCAAATCTTGTCTCGCTTGTCAACTGACTTCAAATGTATTTTGTTTAATTCATCATTATACAGGGTGAGTCGGGAGGAACGGACCAAACTCCAGGAATGTATTGTACACGTAAAAATGATTTTAAAAAACTCAAATGTTGTTATCCGATTTTCATTTGTTTTCAAGTGATAGTTTGGAACAGTTTGTTGAAAAGTCGGATAAATACATTTTATCCAGAGTTTTTTAATGTGGAAACCGTTGACGATATCTTTCAACAGCAGCTGTAGCACTCCCATTACAAAAACCATAGACAAACATCACATTTCCATATTCAAGATTTGAAACTATAACTTGGAAACAAATGAAGATCGGATTTCAACATATGATTTTTTTTAAATTATTTTCACGTGTACAATACACTCCTGGAGTTTGGTCCGTTCCTCTCGACTCACCCTGTATATTCTCCCATCTAATTGTTTCATTATTGGGTGTTTTAGGTGCGAAATTTTGCAAATAGCTGCAAAATTAGTACAAATGTTGCCTTATATTGTTGTATGGCACTAGTTTCGTTTAGAATAGTATTCTATACGAGGCATAAAAAACGTTCAATCATTACAAAATTATTGTCAAAATATCACTATACAAAATACAACAAAAGTGCAATCAAATTGGAACGCTTTGCCAGGAAATAATATACTGATATAAGTAATATTGGTCTCATAATATGACCTCGGAGAACAAGCTGCAGTTTATGGTCAGGTCTGCAGGATACGAGAGCTATAAACATGTTATAAACATTAGAATTAGAATAAACATTTTATAAACATATAACATCTCTGAAGATTTTTAATATTTATTAAAGTTATTATATAGGTATAAAAATGTTTTAAATTATTATATAGGTAGTTAATTTAACATAGTATTAGAATTTTACAAATTATGAAAATACAAGTTTTTAGAAGAATAGTTAGTATTTTGTACCTTGTGTTTCGGGGTTTTTAATTTACATTAATACATTTAAATATCTCGGTTCTAGAAGAGTTAATAGAAATATTTTGCTATTCTATAAGATCGTCTAGAAGGATTAAAATAATGGCCATTGTGAATTTGAATAAAAATTTGGCTGTGGTAATCAGCATTTGAGATGAATTATTGTGGTTATTTCAAAGGCTGCTATAGTGAATATCTCGAAAATGACGAGTTCAGTTGTTTTCTATTGTTTTCCTCACTATAAAAAAAATCGTAGTACTTCGTCTTATGTAAATGAAATGTGTTGCCATGCAATGGTTTAGAACCTTTGGTTTAATTAAAAGGGCATAAAATTTAATATGCGTCATAAAATCCAAATGAACGATGATGATTGGGCACATCCACCCGATCACATATAAGCAAATTGCAAACCCATTTAACCCTCTCATTAATTACGTGAATCGGGCGCATGACGCGTCGTAAATTTCGGTTATCAAAAATCATTCCATTAATTAATTTTTCATTTTCCGCCGTGAATCCAAACAAAGCAGGTGTAGTATGAAATTAATACATAAAAACCAAGCTGCCAGCGGACGTTTCATCATCGGACAAGGATTGATATGCGGCGGACCGCGCATTATTATTCAGCGTATTTTCGCCTATTATCCTGCAATGAAAACATCATTACGCAGCCACGGACGATGTTAACGGCGCATTACGTGCGCATCGGCTCGACTAAAAGAATGATTGATTGAGAGCACGAGGAATTAAAGCGTTGCCCCCCGGATTCCAATTAAAAGTAAAACTCTGCGTTAATCTGGGGGAATTGAATCAGACCCCGCTAATCCCGTGAAAAACCGGATTAGCCATGAAACTTTTCGCCCGTAGGTGGCTCTTAATTACACCTTTACGCGCGCACTTGTAATTGTAACTATGATAACGAAAATTCACGCCTTTTTAAATCGCACTGAAATTAATCCGCTTACTTTGGAGATAATAAAATATCCGATTTCAAAACAAAGCTTAACTTAAAAAACTTAAATTTTCGAAGCTCGTTGAAAATGCCCATTGGGATAGGTATGGAAGAAAAGCTGGAACAAGCTTTACTGCTTCACTTCCCTCGCAAGGTATCTGGCAATTGGCGAGATACTTGTCGCAACGCGTCCCAATTATTTTGCGGGCGCTGCAATCATAGTGGTTATATAAAAACTCCTAAATATGTTAATGCTCTCATTCAACCACCATGGGACTGTTAATAAAATCAATGAAATAAAAGATATATTAGGAGTAGGAGTCGAAATCCTACCCTTGAGAAAATCCAGGCTTGAGCCGCAATGCAAGAAATGTCAAGCGTATGATCACACGTAAAAATACTACGCCATGGAATCACGCTGTGTCAGATGTAACCGAAAATATGCTCAACCAAAATGTGTTCACTGTGGTGGAGAACATCCAGCAAACTACAGAGGATGCAGTGTTGCAAAAGAAATGCAAAAAATAAAAAGAAAACCACAATAAAAAACCAATTCTTCTTAAACAGCCACAGAGAAATAGTCAACAAATGCCTGTAGCCAGCACAAGTACAGAGAAAATGTCATACAGACAAGCAGTCATTAACAAGTCCGAAAATAATTTAAAAAAATGAAACCTAAAAGCAAGATCAAAACGCTTTCATTCAAAACTCTCTTCAGCAAATTATGGAGAAATTAACAAAAATGGATGAACGTATAAGCAGACTTGAACATAGCTAAAGGAGCTAAAGGAGCTATTCCCAAAAACCGCAATGTCAAGTAACATTACGATTATGGAATGGAATTCCTAGATCCTCCAATCCTAGATATAGAAAATATTGTCATATCTTATTTTAGAGACTCATTTTACAAGAGTCATTCATCAAATTCAAATAATATAAGGTGTATCTTACCATACATCCTGGAAATACAGCCAGAAGTGGTACTGCTATCATAATGAAAGAAACAATTGAACATAACTAAGAGACGAGATATAAAATAGATGTATGTACTCCAATTAAGAAGAACACAATAAAAATATAATAATAACTGGTATCAAAAATGGATAAAACTATAACAAAAATCTATAAAAATACTTCAAATAGTTTTATTCTGATTTCATATTAAAATTTTGGAAAAACAAAACATACTTAGATAACAAAGTATGTCATACTTAACATACAAAACATACTTAGATTAGCCCAGTTTCGAATATACGTCTCTAATGTACTTTATTATGGTGTGAAAATATGATTTTTTTAAAGCTGCTAAAACTGTGTTAAATTATCATTTTTACGACAGTGCGTAAAGTGATACTTTTAAGTAAAAGTGCGTAAAAACATCAATTGTGCGTAAAACAAGTTTAACACACAATTCACAATTCAACTCACAATTCAATTTAACAATTAAAATCAAAAAATATAGTGTTTTGCATCAAATTTTGGCTATTTTTCATAATAGATGCCGTACAAAAAACTTCAAACCACTATTTTACAAACTTGTATCATAAATTATCGGGGTTGGAATAAGTCGTGATCTTAAAAAAAAATCAATGATTTTAAAAAGAAATCATAAAAATCATGATTTATTTGATTCTTTAAAATTCCAGGAAAACTACTGATGTATTTTTTGAATGCTCCATTTTCTAATAGTGTTAATTGCATGTCACTCTTTGGAAACCATTAGGTAGGAATAGGGTAGAATTAAAAATCAATGCTTTTAAAAATAAATCATAAAAATTATGATTTATTTGATTCTTTAAAATTCCATTAAAACCACTGATGTATTTTTTGAATCCTCCA
Organism: Othius punctulatus; assembly: GCA_951805005.1. NCBI lineage: Eukaryota > Metazoa > Arthropoda > Insecta > Coleoptera > Staphylinidae > Othius > Othius punctulatus. The sequence goes on along the minus strand of OX638139.1, from coordinate 102,870,060 downwards.
TTTTCTAATAGTGTTAATTGCATTTCACTCTTTGGAAAAAATTAGAAGTTTTAAAGCTATAAAAAATGTGTTTAAATCGTCATCTAAAAAAAATAAAATCAATTATTTTAAAAAGACATCATAAAAAACATGATTTATATGATTCTTAAAAATTCCAAAAAAACTACTGATGTATTTTTTGAATCCTCCATTTTCTAATAGTGTTATCTGCATTTGACTCTTTGGACAAAAATAGAAGTTTTAAAGCTGTAAAAAAATGTGTTATTGTTTAGAAAATGTTATAATGCATTAATTTTCCTTCAGATAAAAATACCAGAAAATGTAGAGATGGGGTACTATAGTTAATGCCAGATAAGATATCACTTTTTACATAAAACTGGAGTCCCTCCTCCGTTCTGTCAAACCTGGTGAGGACTGGTCAACAGAAATGCAAATGCATCTCGTGGAGCATCCTAGTTTATTGAGGTTCGCAGCACTTCATTTCTAAGGGATCAGAGGAATGCATTTATGGTTTTTGACTGAATGGTTCAAAACAGCTCCCGCGGTTTTGGGATGAATTCTCATTCTTCCAATTCCACTAGGAGGGATTTCGGTTTCATGTGAAAAGTGACATCTTATCTGGTAGTGAGTCGTTTAACAAGTGTTTATCGGTTTTATGAGAAAAGTGACATCTTATCTGGCATGGACTATAGCATGAAATGTGTTTAAATAGTGTTCAACTCCTAATTTTTTTATCAAAACCTGGAAAATTGTACTAAGGCTAAGGATTATTTATTGGTTTCGTTAAAACGTGGCAACACATAAAACTGGAGTCAACAGCCCAATACAACTTACATAAGCAGCGATCTAAAAACTCATAAATTATCTCATTGAAATGGTATTATGTATAATTCCATTGAGATTAGATAATAAAAAGGTTTAATTTACGTGGTGATGCAAATTATGCCACACTAAAGGTGTTATTTGGATTGTATAAAAATTTCGTCAATGATTTTTACATCAGAAATAAAGTGGCACCAACTGATTAAACAAAAGTATTTGTATAATTTTTTTGTTTTTATTTATTCAAAAATAATTATGTACATGTACAGGGTGGCCCAATTTGGATGTTTCTATAGGGGATCTCGGTAACTAGAAGAGATAGAGAAAATCGGATGGCGTATCCTCGATCTCTTTTTTTAAGACCACCTCAATGGCGAAAACAAAAATTGGTTATCGTCTTTCGTTTTGAAGTTATGGCCAAAAACTCATTATTTTCCATTTTCGATTTGTATCAATATTTCATTTATTTCTCATTTTATTAAAATAAGAGTTACACGTTCTTCAGGCACTTTTTTACGGTGAATTGAATACGTTTTAGAGAATTTTAATATATTCGTTAATAAACAAGATACAATACAAAGTTGTGTTTTTTTAAATACAAGTCGTAGTTGGCTTTACATACATCACATTTACATAGGTTATTTTTTTGTCTTTTCAATGATATATCCCATGTGAATGTTATAATTGCATTTTTGTTGAAATCTATTACAATTGTGTCAACACGTCATATATTCTCTTATTGGGCGTAGTAGACTGGTAGTAGGCTTGTATTGTTTAGAGTAAAATTATTTATTGAAAATGCACAAATTTGCCATCTGTAAATTACAAAATACCATGTGAATACAATATTATATATGTTAGAAAGGTTTATTAAATAAATAACAATTATCTTATTGCCTAGGGAATATTACAGGCTCTATAATTTAAAAGGCAGACAACCCAATAAATTGATTTTTCCAAGATTAAAAAAACCCTTCAATGAAGCATTGCAAAGCATAGACACAATATTTAAATTACAATAAATGTTCCAATTGATATCCATTATTAAAAATGCATATGTTGCATCTTTTAATAACACTTCTGTAAGCAATATGAATGTGAACATTTGATATTGAATTTATACAATCTATAAAATGTTGTCCTAAATTATTAATATTATAATTTCTCATTTAACCTCGTTCTATATCTTGGTCGTTCAAATGGTGTCTTTTTCGAATAAGGTATGGTCTAAATTTTATGTTTTTTTCAAAATTCTAAGTGCTAAATTCTTCGAAATTCCGGATTCATCCTCAATATGCCGGCTGGAAATTGCTGGATTCACTATTACATATAAAATTACATTAGAGCAGTTTCTTCGGCGTCTACTATATTGTAAGACCTTGATTTTGGCTACAAAGATCCGTGGTTGATAAGATTTTCTTTTAGTCTTTGAAATATTGATTTATCTGGTTGTTTTATTTCCGGATAGCGATTAAAATATGTTTCTTGTCAATTAGTGATTTGTTATTGCTTTGAATGAAGCATCTAACATATCAAATACTTCATACTTTTCATACGACATTGTTAAACACTTCGAAATATAAAGATCACGTCGATTGTGTTGGCTTGACAATCAAACAATATAAACAAAACAAGCCTACTACGTCCAATAAGAGAACATATGACGTTTTGAAAGAATTTAAATAGATTTCAACAAAAATGCAATTATAATAAGCACATGTGATACATCATCGAAAAGAGAAAAAAATAACTTATTTATTAAGACCAAAGTCAACTACGACTTCTATTTAAAAAAAAACACAACTTTGTATTGTATCTTGGTTATTAACGAAGATATCAAAATTCTGTAAGACTCATTCAATTCACCGTAGAAAAGTGCCTCAAGAACATGCAACTCGTATCTTAATAAAATGACAAATAAATGAAATATTGATAAAAATCGAAAATTGAAAATAATGAGTTTTTGGCCATAACTTGAAAACAAAAGACGATAGCCAATTTTTGTTTTCACCATTGAGTTGGTCTTAAAAAAAGAGATTGAAGATACGCCATCCGATTTTCTCTATCTCTTCTAGTTACCGAGATCCCCTATAGAAACATCCAAATTGGGCCACCCTGTACATGTACAAATCGTACAAAACATAACTAGACTAATTTTCATTGTCCATGAAATTTGGCGAAGCAGTTTCTCTCTCTTATCAAGCATAAATGTATCTTGCACTTAAGTAATTAATTTAAGCAATAATTGGATTCTAAACAAATTCTGACAAACATTTGATACCGGCAAAAAATTTGATCACTCCTGTAGTAATTATCCAAATTCACACTCCCAAACATCAAGTTTTCGAGAAAAATCGATAATTCACTATGACAAACTACGAAAATCTTTATGGATTAAAGATTCATGATCATCATATAATTATAGTAAAATACAATTACATGTTTTGCATAATAATTTTAAAAAAAAACACCATAAAAGCCAATTTTCTAAATATCGCCTAACGTAAGAGAGTTCTTAATTAAAATCGATTCCCCAAACTCACCCAATAGCTGTAATTAATTGATTTAAGTATGTAATGGTTCGCAAACCTATAAATCACTTTTTAACTCTGCTTTTCCGACTTGTACCCGCCTAATGGGAGTGCAGCTGTCTGTAAAACCGCGAGCTTTTGTCGAGCAACTTCCGTTTGAAGCTTGGTGCACAAGTAAGATTTGACTAATGTAATTGCGTCTGTTTTCTAGGACCATGGCCAATCTCGAGAAGTTCTACTACTTCGAGACGGGGGTCTTCCAGAGGCTGCAAGAACTGCAAACACTGTGAGTAACAGTCCATTTCAATTCGGGTAATCGAGTCCGTAAAGCGCGGAAACCTATGTAACTATGGTTCGGATGCGGGTTTGCACAGGGGGAAGTTGGAATCCGTAAACAGGATATGTGTGTTGATGTAGCGAATAGTTGACATGCTGTTAAAGCATAGTTATCAAGTAACTTAATTGTAAGTTTAATTTATTGAAACGTATATGCCCCTGAAGCGTATTTAAGTTAACTATAGTTAAACGCCCGTATTTGTAATATTAGAAGTAATATATTATTTTATAACTAGTATTTAGTAAAAAAAAATAACACAGCGCAAGGAGTTTTAACAGGGTATGGTCTGTTTTAAATTCATACATTATAAAAATACATATAATTCAATACGTTTCATATATTATTAAAATATATATAATTTAATACGTTTCATACAATATTAAAAATACATATTATTCAGTACTTAATTTCAAAATAAGGTCTATTTGATTGCAAATGATTTCAAATTCTATATATAATTTAATACTGAATTAATAATAGGGTAGCGCAAAGAGTTTTAAGAGAGTATGGTCTATTTTAAATTCATACATTATTAAAAATACATATAATTTAATACTTTACTTCAACATAAGGTTTATTTGATTAAAAATGTTTTCAAATACTGCTAGCCTACTTATCTACCGCAGAAATGAACATTTATGAAACTTCCTCTATTTTTCAAGGAACATATTCGTAATCTTATATTTTTACTGCCAATGTAACCTCAAACGTTATTGCACAACATAAAACCACTTTCATCTCTGTAATAGAAAAGTCCATACATTTTCTTCGGATGCTGAATTTAATTTTTCCATCTAAACTGAAAATCGCATATTACTCCTTTGTACTGATCGAACCGTGTATCTCCGGTACTTAGTCTTTATATTGAAATCTCTTTGAACAGCGTTGAGGCAAAATTATTACATAACCGACAAATTATATTCCGTTATTTATTTTTGCAATACTTAAAACTTAATATTTCGACAAAATCATAAAATAATTCTTATAATTAATCTTATATCTCTTATAATCTCTTATAATCTTATAATTAAATAATGCAATTTTTACTTTTTAATTGTAAAATAAATAAAATATACAACAAAAATAATTGTATATTATGAAAATGAAGATTTTTTATTACTATAATTTAATTATAAGAAATACTACTGGATTGATTGAAAATATACTTCGTTATTACCTATTTACCAGCCTTCTTTTAAAGAAAATCTAAAAGGCTTCACCAACACCTTAAGTTTCATTTTCCCAAATTGCTTCACCTACAATTTAAATGAAAACACCAAATTCTGTACACCATTCTAAAACACGATTATCTGCATTACCTTAAAGATTTGTTTAAATATAAGTTATTTAAATTGCATGTGTGAGTGGTTACCACTTGGTGAAACATATTAGTAAAGAAATAATAAAACACATCGTTGACGTTTCACAGTATATAGAGTTCTTTTCTTTATACAGGGTGTTTCAAAATTGACGCCCGTAATTTTGGGATATGATTCAGGGGGCTAAAACAAATTGAAAATGAAGAGTGGATAATTTTCCGTTTGTCCCTCGTTATGGAGTTACTGATAAAAATATAAACAATAACTTTTTCGACCACTATTCAATACACGATTTTGTTTTATTCATTTTGTCAAATCAACAGACATAACTATCAATTTTTACAGATAGTTTCACAGATGTAGACAATATTTAGTTTTTTAATTGATTCAAATCAACAGACATAACTATCAAATTTGACAGTTAGTTTGACAGATGTGGACAATATTTTGTTTTTTAATATTATTAGTTATTTGAAATGTTAATTTATCAATAACTCTTTAACGAGGGACAAACGGAAAATTTTCCAATCTTAATTTTCAATGTGTTTTAGCCCCCTGAATCAAATCCCAAAAGCACGGGCGTCAATTTTGAGACACCCTGTATACTGTGAAACGTCAACCAAGTGTTTTAATATTCCTATAGAAGTTATTGTTAATAACACACAATTAATTAACATAATTTCAATTAATATGAAATATTAGAATTGAAATATTGTAAATGTTTTTCAGTACATTTAGAAAAATCTTAATGATATTTATTTAATTTTTTCTTGAAACATGCAAAATCTTTAAATGAACAAAAGTAGTAACAGGAATGTGTATCGAAAATTTGTTTAAGTAATCTCTTCGATTTTCAGGATATTTGAGCGAGTACTAAATGTTACAACTATACATATGTTTAAAATATTTGATTTGTTGAAGTAATACATATATGTATTTCAAGAATCTATTATTGAATATGCATATAAAAAAAAGATTTCTGAAACAAATTCAATTATCTGTATATCAGCATTTCAGTAGAAACTCAAATCTGCGAATATGTGATTTTTTCTGTAATAAATTACTACAGGGAAATAAATTTAACAAACCTAGCACATATTATTTTCAGACTTTTAAAGTGATGGTGGCCGATTTTTCACAAACAATTTATAGTACGAAATTCGAAAGTTTTCGCCCAATATTGGATTTTCGTACTGTTGACTGACAATCGCAGTTAAAAAATTTCGTGTAAGAATCCTGATTCTGATAAGTTCTGAAAACGCAATGTTTTCAGGATTTCAAAATATTTTACCAGACGTTGCATTTCAGTGCTCAAAATATATAGTTTTGTCAGTTCATTTGTTTCCAATATGTTTGAAAAATGCGAAAACCTTAAAGTGTTGTACGAAACAAAATTTCATAGCAAACAAGTTTTCTAAAATATTTAAATATCAAATGTAAAAGTTCAATTAAAAAACTTTAATCTTTCAGGATTTTAAGGTATTTTATAAGGTGGATTTCCGAACTGTTGATTGAAAATCGCAATTAATTCAGCTCGGAAATAATTTTCATAACGACAAAAAAACTGTGTGAACATATTTAAGTGTAACAGTTTTAAGCATCATAGATTATCAGAATCTGTAAAAATTTGAAAGGTTATTTATGGGGAAACAATATATTATTTTGCAATATCAAAGAAATAATATACTAAAATAAAGTTTGGGTACAAGAGGTCGAATTTCTATAAGAATAATAAAATCTCAACTACACCAATATTTAAGCAGAAAGAAAATACAAAATTTCGTGTAAGAATCCTGATTCTGATAAGTTCTGAAAACGCAAAGTTTTCAGTATTTCAAAATATTTCACCATAAGTGGCATTTCTGTGCTCAGAATATGCAGTTTTGTCTATTTATTTTTTTTTCAATATGTTTGAAAATTACAAAACCCTGAAGTTTTATACGAAACAAAAATTTCATAGCAAACAAGTTTTCTAAAATATTTAAATATAAAATGCAAAAGGCCAATTACAAAACCTGAATATTTCAGGATTTTAAGGTATTTTATAAGTGGATTTTTGAACTGTTGACTGACAGTCGCAATTAATTCAGCTAGGAAATAATTTACATAACTGCAAAAAAACTGTGTGATAATATTTAAGTTTAACCAGAATCACAGATTATCAAAATCTGTTAAAACTAGAAGGGTTATTTATGTGGAAAAAATATATTGTTTTGGAATATCATAGAAAATAATATACCAAAATAAAGTCTGTGCACAAGAGGTCGAATGTTTACAAGACTAATAAAATGTCAATGTAAAAATACTGTGTGATAATATTTAAGTTTAACAAGCATTATCACACATTATCAAAATCTGTAAAAACTAGAAGAGTTATTTATGTGGAAACAATATATTGTTTTGCAATATCAAAGAAAAAATATACCATAATAAAGTCTGTGCACAAGAGGTCGAATGTCAATAAGACTAATAAAATATCAATGTCAAATATCAAACTACGCCAAAATTTAAGCAGAATGAAAATACAAATTTTTGTGTAAGAATCCTGATTCTGATAATATCCTGAAATCGCAAAGTTTTCAGGATTTCAAACTATTTTACCAGAAGTAATATATAAGCAATATATTTCAAAAGTGCGAAAACCCTATTTTTGAAATGTACAGTCATGCTTACATAAATCTAAATACGTCAATATTTAAGCAGAATGAAAATATAAAATTTCGTGTAAGAATTATGATTCTGATAAGATCCTAAAAATGTTTTTTTTTTCAGGATTTCAAACTGTTTTACGAGAAGTACTATTTAAGTACTCCGAATTTGAAGTTTTGTGTGTATATTTTTTTCCAACGTGTTTCACATAAATCTAGTACAAGAAATTAGGTTACAATAGCAATTTTATATAGTAATGTCAAATTGTTTGTACTAGATTTATGTGAGCATAAAACAAACGAAACAAAATTCATAGCATTCAGCATATAAGTATTCTAAAATATTAAAAATAAAAAATGCCAAAGTCCAACTAGGACTTTCCTAAATCCTAATTGGACCTAGTTAGTTCACTTAATTAGTTAGTACCTCCTTAACTTTCAGGATTTTAAGGTATTTTATCATAAGTGGTACTTTAGTATTCAGATTATGTAGTTTTGTCTGACTAACTTTTTCCCAATATTTTTCAAAACTTTAAAACCCTGTAGTATTGGGAGAGACACAATTTCGTAGCATAAATATATTACATAAATTAAGTTTTCTGAAGTATTAAAAAAAACAAATACAAAAGTCAAATTAGAGAATCCCAAACTTACAGAATTTCAAGATATTTTTTCATAAGTGGTACTCAAAATTTGTAGTTTTGTAAGACTAACATTTTCCCGTAATTTTTCAAAAATGGGAAAACCCTGAAGTATTGTACTAAACAAAATTTCAGAGCATAAAAGTTTTCTAAAGTATTAAAAGTACCTAATTCATAAGTCCAATTAAAAAACCCAAAATTTATAGCATTTCAAAATATTTTACCAAACATGGCAGTTAAGTGTTCAAAATTTGAAGCCTTTGATTAACATTTTCTCGGTAATTTAAAAAACATCCTTTCCGCAGGATAAAAGTTTTCTGAAATATTACAAATACCAAATGCAAAATTTTAATTAGAAAACCCTAAATTTACAAGATTTCAAGGAATTTTATGTATTTGTGGCAGTTTAGTACTCAGAAATTGTAGTTTGTCTGGCTAACCCTTTCCCAATATTTTTTAAATAATGTGAAAGCTCTGTAGTGTTCAGAGAAATAAAATTTTGGAGCATAAAAGAGGCCTGAAATATTAAAAGTACCAAATTCATAAGTCCAATTAAAAAACCCAAAAATTATAGTATTTCAAAATATTTTACCAAACATGGCAGTTGAGTGTTCAAAATTTGAAACCTTTGACTAACATTTTCTCGATAATTTTCAAAAATGTCAAAGCCCTGTAGTGTTGTGGGAAACTGAATTTCGTAGAATTAAAGTTTCCTGAAATATTAAAAATACTAAATTCAAAATTTTAATTAGAAAACCCTAAATTTATAGGACTTCAAGGAATTTTATCATAAGTGGCACTCTAGTACTCAGAAATTGTAGTTTTGTGTGGCTAACTTTTTCTCAATATTTTTTAATAATGTAAAAGCTCTATAGTGTTCTGAGAAATAATATTTTGTAACATAAAAGTTATCTGAAATATTAAAAATATCACATGCAAAGCCTAATTAGAACACCCTAAATTTACAGCATTTCAAGATATTTTACCAAAAATGGTAGCTAAGTGTTCAAAATTTGTAGGCTTTGTCAGACTAAGTCTTTCTCAATAATTTTCAAAAACGTCACAGCCCTGTAGTGTTGTGAGAAACTAAATTTCGTAAGATAAAAGTTTTCTGAAATATAAAAAAAACCTAATGAAAAATTTTAATTAGAAAACCCTAAATTTACAGGATTTCAATGTTATCATAAGTGGCACTTTAGTACTCAGAAATTGTAGTTTTGTCAGGCTAACTTTTTCCCGATATTTTTTAATAATGTTAACAATAAATAATAATAAATAATGTTAAAAATAACAAATGTAAAGTCCAATTAGAAAATCCTTTAAAAGCCATAAGTGGCTGCTTTGTACTCAAATCTTGGTATGACAAAGTTTATCTCAAGAATTTTGGAAAATGTAAAAATATTGTAGTGTTGTACGGACCAAAATTTCACAACACTCTTCGTTTACGGAGAAAATTAAGATGAAATTTTGTTTATCAATACTTATACTTATAAGTAAATAATAGTCATATGAATATTAATCTAAGAATAGTTGATGATAACAAGGTGATCTCAAACTTTACTTAACTTAAATCTTAGTAGCGCAGAGTAGGCGTGGGCATAATTGGCCATATGGTCTTATTATTATCATTATCATTATTGGATCAGATCCAATTATGGCGCATAAAGAAGAACTGCTTAGTAGTGGTTGGTAATTAGTGTACTTGTGAACTAATTGACATTGCTAATTATCACATTACTCTGAAAAATATATCGATTTTGAATGTTTTCTACCAATGCGATACTAGTTAGTTTTATTAATTTAGTTAACATTTATTACCTTAATCTGTAATTAGTGGACTATACAGCGTTATTCAAATTCGATTATTACTCTGGGGATATCAGAAACAGTAAGAGATACGAAGTATGTTAAATTTGGGTCAAAATTACGGAATCATATGGGAGACTATAATCAATAAAAATAATTTAAAACATTTCAATGGATACTGAGATTTAAACAAAAATAGAAATTTTCGAAAATCTTTTGTATTTTTCTGGTCGTTCTTTGAAAAGATTAATGAAAAAATTAACACATTTTCATTGTCACTGTTTCTTTTGTACAACAAGGGAATTTTAGATTTTCGATCAGACGTTCGTGTGAGTGCAATCGCCATCAAGTATTTTTTTTTAAATTCGGACCTCCATTGTTTCATTTCTTTTCATTTTTGAGAACTATTAAAACAGCCCCCTAAAACACAAATTATAGGTGTTACAATAATAATTAATAGATTTATAATAAATGTTCGAATAGATTGCCATTCTCTCTAATGATAATGGGGCTGTGATTAACTTCAATAACATTTTTTTATTTTTTTTTATATAAAACAAGTTACTGAAACCTCAAATATTGCACATTATACAATAATAGTATTGACGAGTAGAACTCAAAAATAAATTTAAAAATGCAGGTCCGTATTTAAAAATTTAGACTTGATGACGATTGCACTCACACGAAACGTCTGATCGAAAATCTAAAATTCCCTTGTTGTATAGGAGAAAAAGTGACAATGAAACTGTATTAATTTTATTTTTCATATCTCTTCAAGTAACGACAGGAAAAAATAAATAGGATTTTCGAAAATAACAATTTATTAAAAAAATCTCAGTAGGTAACCATTGAATTTTTTAAAATTATTTTTATTGATTATTGTTCCTCGTGTGATTGCGCAACTTCGCTCCCAATCTAACCGACTTCGTATATCTTACTGTTTCCGATATCCCCATAGTGATAATCGAATTTGAATAACCATGTATATTGTTAAATCACTGAGTGTTTTCATTTCCGTCGTCACTGATCAATGTTTTCGGTGCAATAAGTGCGACATAAGAACGTAAATACGTAATATGGCTACATATTACATATTATATTAACTTTCAAAACGCGAGCAACGCGTTGTATTTCAATTTGAAATGCAAGACAGTGTTTTCTCATTTTCCGTCATAATTAATTGGAGTATTCCAGATTACGTCAGTCATTATTTTCCGCCGTAAAGCTTGGAACTAGTAAACATATCTGCTCCATAACATTTCTTCCTTTTTCATATGCAGGGGATGTAATCCTCCACCATTTTACTTCCAAACCTAATAAATCTTTCTGGTTATTACATTCGTGCATATAAATATGATACATGACAGAAGAATTGTACCAGTTGTATCAATTTGTTTGATATTACCCTTAACAGAAGAAGAAAATAAGAAAAGACATAGTTTCTATATTTTAATGTTATTGCAATTTTTGTTTATATGTAAATTCTTTGATCTCAAATCTTTTAGTCTTAGTGCGTAAGCGAGTGCCTGATAACACAGAGTTCTCAGGTTCGAATCCTGATGGAGAACTTCTTTTATTTTTATATATTTATATTAACATTGCCGTTAGTGGCCAAATTGCATAAAGCAAAAATCATATTGCCAAGGTCAATAAAAAAATAATTTCATATTTTCGATTTCGATTTCATATTATTAAGCTTGCGGTCTTCCTCCAATTTCATAAAAACGAGATTATTCCATATTTTTAAAATTAAAAAAATACGTGTCCCATCTATCAATGAGAAATGTTCTATTTGAAAGCACATTGATACGTTTCACAATCTATTAATTAACAAAAAGAACGTGGGCATATTTAAACACTTTCATTGATTTATTTGTACATACCTATCGGACTAACGCATGTCGCTCAATAGCGTGACGAGAACGTTCAATCCTAAATGGACGGCCCAATAAACGACGCTTTGCCATTAATTTCCTAATCCCGATCCATAAAAAAATATCGAGTTCGCCGCGTAATTGAATTCAGGGCCCACGTGTTTCCGGAATTGTTTACCGGCACCCGACGCACATCCGCCGGTTAACATATCCAGACGTCTCCTGCTCCCGACGCTCCCGATTAATTAACAGGAATGCTCGCCGATTATCGCGTCCTCTCCTTTGTTTTCCCTGCGGGAGATGCGGTCCCGGATAATCCACCCGGCAGCGTCGTATTTTCCGATCAGGATTTTCCATGCGCGTCCCACAGCGTTCACCACTTAACGTCTCTATTAAAAACGATGGGTCGTAACTCCTCCGTTTTCCCTAGTTTCGTATCATCCAGGGAGATATACCAACTTGGGAAGCTGCATATCTACCGTTTCACTAAACTTGTGGTGTACGTTAAAATTTGCAGCTTCACAATCGCATTGCAGAACCGTTACTATTTATTTAGTTGAATATTAGTGAACCGAAACAAACACAGAAATCAGTCGATAAGGAAGTAAGAACAGAGAAATTTAGAATATACAAGCTAAGTGACAAACAAGTAATGGAAATCTACCAGGAATCAATACAAGAACTAATAGGAAGCACTCAAAAAAGCGGAAAAACGAAAGAAGCAGATTTACGGGTCAATTTCAAACATATAGTAAGAGAGGCAACAAAACATGCCTGTGGAAAAACTAAAAGTACACTTAACAAAAAACCAACAAGCTGGTGAAACAAAGAAGTGAAGGAAGAAGTTAAGAAAAAGAAACAAAAATGGAAAAAAATACCAAAGCACAAAAAACGAAGAAGACTACGAAATATATAAGCAGCAAAGAAAGAGAGTAAAAGTAAACAAGGAAGGAAAAAGACAGAAAATGGGAGGATTTCGAAACCAAATTAGAGGAACATTTTAAAAGAAATCAAAAACTGTTCTACCGAACACTGAAAAGCTGCAGAAAGGAAAACGAAACAAACCTAAAGCTACTCAAAAATAAACATGGTGTACTAATAAAAGAGGATAAAGAAATCATAAACAGATGGATAGAGCACTTCCAAGAGCCTCCAAGAGAAGTTAAACAACGGAAAAGCCCAAGGTCACGACAAAATCGAACCTGAACAGCTGAAATACATAGGAAAGGATGAGAAATAACTACTACTACAGTTAACAAATAGCATATGTGAAACAGGAAACATACCAGCAGGCTGGAAAACAGCAGTGATCTTTCCAATACATAAAAAATGAGACAGTAGAAATTGCAACAACTTTAGGGAAATATCCCTGCAGTGCACAGCTGCAAAACTGTATGAATCAATACTAGAGAAAAAACTAAGAAAGGAAATTGAAAAAACAATGGAAGTCACAGAGTGGATTCATAAAAGGACATTCAACACAAAACCATATCTTCACAATTAAAAAGATGACCGAAAAAATATTAAGACAAAACAACAAACTAAACATGATATTTGTGGACTTAGAAAATGCATTTGATAGAGTCCCAAGAGCTAAAGTGTGGGAAATACTTGAAGAAAGGAAAATAAAAGTGCATTAAATAAAAGCAATCAAGAGTATGTATTAAACCACAGAAAACTACGTAAGGATAAATAATTCAACATCTGAGAATTTTACAACCACACAAGGCCTTCGACAAGGGGGCGCTTTAAGCCCTCTGCTCTTTATTATATTCCTAGACAACATAATCAAAAAAATTAAGCATAACACCAAGAAGATAGAAATAGGATACTATAAAATGTAAAGAATAGTGATAGCAGAATGTGCTTTTGCTGATGACTTAGTCATACTAGCCAAAAGCGAAGGAGACCTGCAACACAATATAAGCATATGGGAGGAGGAACTGAAAAAACACAACATAGTAATTAATATAAACAAAACAAAGGCAATGGTAGTAGCAAAAGAGGAAACAAAAGCAAAAATACTAATAAATTTGAAAAGGATAAAACAAGTTGAAACCTTCGAATATTTAGGTACAATAATACATAATAAAGGAACCATGGAAATCGAAATAAATAACAGAATCATGGCCACAAATTAAACCTACTATGCAATGAACAAGTACATTCTAAACAATAGAAGAATCTCCAAAAACACGAAAATGACACTCTTCAAGACAATTTATAGACCAACACTCTTATATGGAATTGAAACCTGGACAACAAATGGAAAAACAATGAACAAAATACAAGCAACCGAAATGAGATACTTAAGAAAAGTTGAAGGAGTCACGATATTAGACAGAGTAAGAAACGAACAGATCAGGGAAAACCTACAAATACAAAGTGTGTAAAAATTAATACAGAAACGATAACTAGGATGGTTTGGGCACCTGATAAGAATGCCAGAAAACAGACAAACAAAAATAGTATGTACATCAAAAGACGAAAAGAAAAAGAAGAAAAGAGGAAGACCAAGGAAAAGATGGGAAAACAAGAGAGAAGGGATCCTAAGAAGAAACGACCTCGATCAACAAGAAACAAAGAAAAAGGCTAATAGTTGATTATTATTGGGACATCCTATGTAATAACTCTACAACCTATGTTTGATTCAAACAATTCACCTACTGTGTAAAAATTCTTATTCAAATACGGTTAGGAAGGGTTAGAAATAAAAATTTATAAAATTTCGGAAATTTTTCTAGTTTAAATTGGAACTAGTTTAGGGGAAGTCAATGTTCGCAAAAAACTATAATTAAAATTTTAAAGAATCATAAAACATGTGCATCAAACTGTCGCTCAATGACTCTTATGTATGTATCTACTGTTATATCACCCAATTTATTAAAATGGTAAATCATAATATTTTCGTTCGGGTGTATAAGATTGGGCCGACGGCGCAGTTTCTGTTTATAAATTCAAGGCCAAGTTAGCTCTCGACCCTTTCGAAGGGAACAAACGCGTTTGGAGCGCATTAAGTGCGTGTCACCAAGCGAAGCCGGCCGTGACACATTACTAGCATAGTTTAAATAAAGTTTTATTGTTTAGTGTCCGTATGGATAAATTGAAGGTGAGTGATTGTATGGTTGTGGAGAGTTGAGGTTGACCTATCGGTATCCCATTGTCCCAGAAGATAACAAGGATGTTGGGTTGACCAATTATTACTCGGGTCAACAAATATAGTGAGTCATTGTATGGTTGTGGAGAGTTGAACTCGGGTCAACAAATATAGTGAGTCATTGTATGGTTGTGGAGAGTTGAACTCGGGTCAACAAATATAGTGAGTCATTGTATGGTTGTGGAGAGTTGAACTCAGGTCAACAAATATAGTGAGTCATTGTGTGGTTGTGGAGAGTTGAGGTTGACTCATCGGGGTACCAAGGATGTTGGGTTGACCCAACATACTCGGGTCAACAGAAATACAATTGTCTCACTGAGTTGTAAACTCACGATCATTTTCTAATTGTTACAGAATGACGGTCGTTGGAAGGAGAAAAAGAAGAGAGAGATTGCCATATTTTATTATACGATTATATAACCTTTTATATTTTTGTATCATTAGTTTGTATTAAATAAATAAGTTTCATTGATGCAAATCCCATTGTTTATTAATCGACGTCTTGACAATACAAATAATTACCTATCATAAGAATAATACAACAGAATTAGTATTGAAACTGTTTTTTATGGATTAAAAATTGGCAGTATTAAGCAAAAGGTAATTCGCTGGCCTAACAATATCTGAATTGGGTTAACAATATCAGAAGTGACAAAAGTTCAGCTAACACTACCATGTAAGTGACACTGTCCAATTTTCCGTTAGAGAGTTGTAAATTAACCCTGAATGAATATTTATAAAAATACGTTAAATTCGGAAAGTTAAACATTCGATTTTCTCACTTAATGAAGGCATATTCGTCGTTAAATTTTCGACGGAATTATCCTTAGACATACTGTATACAAATCTCTTTAATTTTTTTCAAAATATACTTTAGATAAATTTTCTGAAAGTTCAGTGACTGATAAGCGGTCAACTCAGAAATTAAAACATTCAGAATATTTAAATCATAAAAAGTGTTTATCAAACTGTGGCTCAATGAAACTTATGTATATTAGTCTCGAAGAGTTTGTGAATATACACTGTAAGTCACACGTTGGAGGGTAGTAAATCAACCGTAAATAGTTATAATAGTTCGATAAACTTGTAAAGTTAACCATTTTATTTTTTCATATATTCACATATTCGTCGTCAAATTTATAGAAGAATTATCCTTAGGCATACTGATATATCTTGTAGTATCTTGAGATCTGTGTTCAATTTTCAGAAAATCCAAAATATATCCCAGACAACCAACTGTTAAGACAAAATATCAGGCTTGAAAGAGATGTAAAATGAGACGCTGAATATAACTAAGTAATCAAATATAGGGTCATTTAAAGAATCAAGTTATGACCTTTCAAAATTTTCCAAAATTAACGTGTCATAGCAAGGTGATGGCACAATGCAAATAAATGGTCTTCCCTTTAAAATATACCTGAAGCAGTTGTTCAAACACAGCCAATGTCCAACCTGATGTACCAAAAACCAAGTTCGCTGCAATTTTTTCAATAAGTGCCTGTAAAAGCAAAAAAAAAAATTCTGAACGGTTAGACCGAATTTCAAAAACTAAACGGATTTATAAAATCTAAAAGGGGAAAATTCAAATATGTAAAGTTATACAGGGGGCCCCATTTGAAAAAAAAACAAATTTGTTACTTTTAGGGATTTAGGAACACCCTGTATTATATGAAATTAATTTAAAAAAAAACCATAATATATCCCAAAAGTGAACCTTTTTGCAAGTCACGTATTTTGGCCACAATATTCCGTGCGGTATAGCGTGAATAACCCTTTATATAGATAATAATGTTATTATAATAAAATATCATGCCAGATGTACATTTCAATTAACTTTACAGTTTATAATTTCGCATTAGTGAATATAAATTGTTTACCTGAGATAGGTGCATAATTTTTTTTAAATTTAAGACTGGGTTATGTGACAAACACAAACTTTATTTAATTATTTATCTTTTCAATATTTTATAGAGAAGAATTACGTAGATATAGTATTATAATTTGAACCCCAACGTCAATTATATCGGCAGATAACTATGCTATTAAACCTCTACTAATTCTAGGTTTAATATCACGTAAATAATATCGGCTTTACTGCAGCCCCTGCGCAATGCTCATAAACAAAATAATGACTACTATGCTAATACTATATTCATATATACGGCTATCGATTTAGTAATCATTATTTTGTATTTATTATTGTAAGTTTTGTGTACTACCTATAATCGCAATGTGAGATAATACTATAAATGACTGCAGTATACACGTAGATCACCGAGATCTAAACTACTATAATCAGATTTTCTGATGCCTTATCTCTCTCCTCAATACAAATTGTTTTCCAAAAGAGAATATCGTATTCCAATATAAACCAGTTCAATTGCATGTGTTTGGGATATCGTTTTTTTCTTGTAAGTTATCGTGTACTTTTTTCAATTTATGAACGTCATAATCAGTCTAGTGTGCTCACAATTTTCCAAACTGTTGGAAATTTTGAGCATTATTTTGATTTAAAAGATTTTAGAAGATCTAAAAATATATAGTGAATGAATACTATCAATTAACAAGATCAATTCTATCAATAAAAAAAAAAAAAGAATTCATAATATTTAACAATGCTGGAAATAGAATAAAATTCGAAATTAAAGGCTTGGAAATCAAACAAGTAAATAAAATGAAATACTTAGGGCCGGTTCCATAATATCATGGAACAATTATGGAACACGTTACAGTACTTAAAGGCGCCTTTTCGGTTTAAAGGAAACTTTAATACCATTATGGAACCGGCCGTTAGGCGTACAAATACATGAAAGATTAAATTGGGAGATTCATACTAACATATTGTTTATGTAATACCAGATCAATTGCGCAAACATTTTTTTGCGTTGATTGACTCTCGCATTAAATACTATACCAATATATGGGGCACTGCCTCCAAGACAATTCTCTTTAAATTACAAAGAATACAAAATAGAAGTATTAAGAACTTATCCGAATTACCATATTTCACTCCATCTTTACAACTATGCAAAACATTAAAGTGCGAAAATATATTTACAGCAATAAAAATAGAAACTACAAAAATACAATACAAAATAAATAAGAAGATTATAAAACATAAAACTGAATATAACTTTAATAAAAATGTACATGAACACAACACAAGAAAAAATAATAACGTACAAATAGTTCAATGTAACAATAAATATGGTCAGAGAATAAATATGCCTATAAAAGAATATAATGCGCTGCCAAACTGAATAAAATCTATAGATAATTATAAAATATTTACAAAAAAATTAAAAAGCCATTTCGGTCAACGATCAATAATGATCTGCTGTGATTAATATACCACAAATAATTATAATAATCTAACAATATGTAGCAAAGATGAAAATGTGTAATCAATAAATTGCTAAATCAATTAGCCTACCTGCTTTCTAATGTACACATAATGTACGCTTTGGTAATATAATTATATATAGATATTAGAATAAAAAACTAAATCAACTATTAATGTAATTGAGGTTAGAATTAAATAAATAATAATAAGTAAATTAATTAAAATGGTGAAACGTATTAAATCAAGTAATGGTAACGTTTTAGGGAATTTTAAATGTCTAATGCGTTTGGTATTCAATATTTTACGAAACTGAATATTCTATATTTTTTGTTGTTGGAGGTTGTAATAAAAAAAAAGATTTTAAAGCTTAACTTATGTTATTAATTTGAAATTAAATAATTTTGTTAGTGTTTGACAACAGGCTATTGTTATTTAAATAATTGTATAGTTGACGCCAATAGATTGTTTTTAGGTAGTTTTTGTTAGGTATACATTTACAATACATTTGTATAGTTTTATACAAAACTCCTTGTATGTAATTGATAATCTATTGTATAAAGTTGGGAAAATCTTTATACGCGACAGTATGAACTTGCTATACAAAAACTCATCAGAAACTCGAAGAGCACCCCTATCAAATAAATTACTCATTAATTTCGCGTCTTTTGATTGGAAGTTAATTTCGTAATAAGCCCCCTGAACCTTGATCCTTAAGGCATTTATGTTAATCCCTAATTACTAAAATCCCCTTTCACCTTTCGCCAGGCGCCCCATCACTTTGATTAACACCGCGGCAATCCTTCGCCCCCCGCCCCTTATTCGACGGGTGCTTAATTATCGCCCTGATGACTCCACCGACTCGCGACCGATTTTTCCACCCCCGCCCCCTCAAGGCAGCCGTCGTGCTAATTACGAACAAATTCGATTAATTAAAACAGAGAGGAACGAAACAATCCTCTCGGAGAAGGTAGCGTATGATTCACAAGTACCAAAAGACGTATTGTAGGTGAAGAAATTTGTGTATTTCAAACTTGCCACTTGTACAAAAATGTCACGCCTCAGCGGAGGCGGCTTCGGGTTGATGTATCGGAGGCAATTATTTCCGGAAGCCGCGAGTGCGTCAATATTGATATATGCCGCCCCCGCAACAGTTTATTATTTCGCGGAAGGTTGATTGGCCCAGAGAAATTACATTTGGACTCCTAATCATACCCAGGAATGCTTTGTGGCAATAGCAGGAATTGTGTTGGCACTAACTATATTATTTAGAGTCAGTTCGAAACTGGAAACCGGAGTCGAAAATCGATAAAGTTCTACGCTAAAGTAAAGATTATTAAACTTGTCAGATATTTCAAGATCATTGAAATATTAACAGTAAATTTGCAAATTTGGAAAATGAAATTTTCACAAAAATTGGTGGCCACATGGTTTATGTTAAACCGTTGTCAAGTTATCATGTTAATTTTATAATATCTCTAGAAGAATAAGAAATAACAAAGATCGACCACTTTTGTGATCATCGTTACAATTTTCCGCTCAAATCGTACGTTTATAGGGCAATTGATTAATGTTTAAAATACAAGGTCTAAAAACAATAATACAACATATGGCATGTTCTTGGTCTGCAAGTACCAAACAGATAAGCCTGTGAAGTCCAGATTTTTATAGTGTAATCATTTAATTATTACGCCCATTAAAATTGATTATTATTTATTAATATTTATTGAGTATTAACGTCAGGGATTTTAAAATCATTGAAATATCAATAGCAAATACATAATATTAATATTATATTGTATTGACAAAATTCCTACAAATGACATTTTTTTTTTATCTAAGATCATCTATAAATGACATCGTTATGTCAAAATAGTAGGTGAAATATTGTCAGTTGTGACTGAAATATTGACAGAATATCTCAATGTTTACAGTAATTGAACTGTTGGCATTAAAACTTAAATATTTAGACTGGCAACTGAAATTTTTGGAATAACAGTTGAAATTTTGACAGTAATAATTGAAATACTGACAATATTTAAAAACAAATATTACGATATTACCAATGAACTTATTAATTGACTATTCTGTAAAAACTCTGCGTATCTTAAATTTTAATGATTACTCTCCAAATGTCATTATTCTGCCGAAATATTAATGACATTCTGTGGTATTGAATAATTGAAAATTTATTTTTCGGAAATTTTCAGAATTGATATTGAAATTTTAACAGTATTACAGTGTTAACGGAAATTTTGACAGTTTTCATTGAAGTATTGACAGAATACCTTTTAATTTACTGAAATGAAATCCGGGATATCCTGCACAGTTTCTGAAATATCGCTGAACAACCGAAAAAGTGCACGTTCCTTTTCCCTTTATAACTTTTTTACTTTTGCTGGAAATTTTACGAATTTTACGAAGCTACGAAGTAAAAAAGTTATACAAGGAAAAGGAAAGTACACTTTTTCAGTTTTAGGCGATATTTCAGGAACTATGCATGATATCCTTTTCAGATTTCTTTTTAGAATATCAAAAGGCATGAAAATAAAAGTTAACAAGTTATAAAAGGACAAAGAAAGTACACTTTTTCGGTCTTTCAGCGATATTTCATCAACTGTGCAAGATATTCCGGATTTGGTTTCAGTATATTGAAAGGTATAAATTCAATATACTGAAACGAAATCCCGGATATCTTGCACAGTTCCTGAAATATCGCTGAACAACTGAAAAAGTGCACTTTCATTTTTCCTTCATAACTTTTTTACTTTTGATAGAAATTTTACGAATATTACGAAGTTTCGTAAAATTTTAAAAGTTATAAAAGGAAAAGGAAAGTGCACTTTTTCAGCTTTTCAGCGATATTTCAGGAACTATGCAAGATTTCGTTTTCAGATTGCTTCTTAAAATATTAAATGGCTTGAAAATAAGAAACTTTTCTCCTAGTTGACCAACTCGTATATATGTATATATACACATATACATATATATATATACTACTACTACGTATATACTGCTACTACTACTACGTATATATTTCCGTGTAATAGATGTCGATGGTGGGCGTCGTAAAACTGACCACCCTGTATAGTTTTTAATCTTTGCTAGAGTGGTTTTGTAGTTAAAATTAGATTGTAATTTTACACAAATATGGCAAAATCCCTTTTGGAAATTATGAGTATTCCTGCGGCAATATCGCAATTGGAGATCATGAAAATTAAAATGTAACTAAAAGCCGATGTTGTAGTTTTAAACATAAATTTTCAAATATGAAATGCGAAAAATTTCATATTTCCAAAGTAAATTTGAATGCACAAAGCTTTGATGCATATTAGTAGTATATTTACTTTATCATACATAGCACAGATAAAGTATTGGATTTGTGCAAAATACATAATTCAGATACTTGCAAAATGGCGATTTCGGTAATTCTTATCACAAAATCTTAATTTTATGATGTAGATACAAAAAATATCTGTTATGTGTGCACGGAATTTTTGGCCGCGAATTTAGTGTCGTGCAACTTTGTTGCTTACGGTGTTTAAAATTGTGTTTAACTATTATTAAAATATTTTTGCATGTCTCTAATATTTTTAAAATTATTGAAACGAATAAGTTGAAATAAGAACAAAATAAAGTAAACATCAAAGTTTTCTAGAAGTGCCCGTAAAATGGTTATTTTAATAGAATAAGTTATGTAAACGTTGCCTTCGTTACATTTAACCGAATGAAACTCTTTTTCCAAACCATCTTTTTCCAAACCATTTCAAATTCAGATTTGGTTCTAGAAATCTTGACTTGAAATTTTTATTCAATTATGCGTCGTCTTTTTCTTATGTCTGTGAAAAAGTTATCACAGACACAGTTTTAATAATAATGCATGAAAATGTATGTTGCAATTGATTCATGTACATTTTAACGTAATTAAACTTATATTGAAATCTATTTTTCTACGACAGTGCGTAAAGAAAGTTTTTACGTAAGTGATACGTTTTAGGACAAGTGCGAAATCACTTTTATGTAAAAACATCAACTGTACGTAAAATAAGTTTTACGATTTTTTTACCATTTAAAAAATTCCATTTTTTACCAATTTGGTCAAAAATATTTTGCATCGAATTTTAACAGTTCGTGAACAGTTGAACAATGAACATCACTGTTAATAGTGCCCAAAGTGATAGTTTTTAGCACAAGTGCGTAAAAAAATCACCTTTTTTTTACGTCAGTGCGTAAACTAAGTTTTTATGCAGTGCTCACGTGCGTAAAATGATACTTTTTAGCACAAGTGCGTAACGCCTGTATGTAAAAACATCAACTGTGCGTTCAAAAAGTTTAACACACAATTCATTCATTCGCCATTTAAACTCTTTCGGTTTTCGATCTTTTTCCGAAACCTTTTCAAATTCAGATGGTTCTAAAAATCTTAAATGTAAATGTTTATTCAATTATGCGTCGTTTTTGACTTATAATGTCTTTAAAAAAGTTATCACACACACAGTTTTAATAATAATGCATGATAATGTGTCTTGCAATTGATTCATGTACATTTTAAGATTTATTGAACTTATAATATAAGCTTACGATAGTTATGCATTTGCATATGTTCATATACAATTGCATATGTTTGCCAATATCAAGGATAAATGCATATTTTGAACATTTTTTGCTTAAATGCATATTTTCAACATTTTTTGTCCAAAATGGTATATTTTGGTAGGTGGGATACTTAATACTTTCTTAGAAATCTGCTAATTTGCAGCTCCTGAAAACTGAAACTGAACTATTTGAAGGGCGGAAGCGCTAATTACCTACGTACATAATTGTCAACTAATGTATTACTGATACATACAAAAAAATCTGAATTTTTGGAAGTCAATTATGGACCCAAAATTTGAGAAAATTAGATTTGCCTAATGGACTTTATACCTGCTTAATAGATGGTAGTGAAAGTGTTAAGGAATTCAAGGAAGGAGGACTGATGGATGGAGGCGTGGGGTTTTCAGGAGAATTTTGGTTTAAGTTGTTATTTATTCATTCAGTTGCTACTTGAACTTGATTTTGTACACTTCATAAGTAAATTTATTGTAAATATCAACATGCCAAACGATAAAAGGTCCAACAGCGCAACATTAAGTGATTTTGTGAAGGAATTCAAAGACTTTCAAACCGATGGAAGCATGTAAATATTGTGTAATTCCGGTATCAGTGGACAAGAAGTTTAAAGTCGTGCAACATATAAAAACCGCCAAACATGTTATCAACAAAATATTGAAGAAAGGAACTCATCATAATGCTCGAATTAGTCCAGGAATACAACGATCTGGACCCAACATGTCAACATTCTACAATGAGTTGTGCAAAGCTTTTGTCTCGGCAGATATTCCATTAGGTAAACTAAAAAATGATCATCTCGTAGGATTTTTGGAGAAGTACACAGCACAGAAAATTCCTGATGAACCAACTTTAAGAAAAAACTACGTGTCCCATTTATTTCAATCTACATTGCAAACGTTGCAAGACAAAGCTAAAGGAAGGAACATTTGGATTTCGCTTGATGAAACCACCTGATGTAGAAAACCAGTTATTTCCCTTGATGTAGAGCAAAGCTGTGTAGCCAATTTTGTATTTGGAATTCATGGAGATGAGGCAGAAAGTTCCAAATCAACATCCAAATCCAACATTTTTAGTGCATATAAGTGCATATTTTCAACATTTTTAGTGCATATTTGCATGCATATTTTGGGATTTTTTTGTGCATAACTATCCTAAGCCTATTTATTACAATCTATTTTTCCACGACGGTGCGAAAAGAAAGTTTTTACATAAAGTGATACTTTTTAGGATAAGTGTGAAAGCACTTGTACGTAAATACATCAACTGTGCGTAAAATAAGTTTTACACACAATTGATTCGCTCACCAATTAAAAAAAAAAGTATTTTGCATCGAATTTTGAACAGTTCGTGTTCGTGTTCGGACAGTTGAACAGTGAACATTACAGTGTATAGCATGTAATAAGTGATACTTATTAGCACAAGTGCATGAAACAAATCACCTTTTATTTTTCTACACCAGTGCGTAAACTGAGGTTTTGTGCACTGTTCACGTGCGTAAAGTGACACTTTTTAGCACAAGTGCTTAAAAAAAACGCCTGTGGCTAAAAATATCAACACAATTCAGTTATTCGCCATTTAAACTCTTCCGGTTTTCGATATTTTTCCGAAACCTTTTCAATAAGTTTTACACACAATTGATTCGCTCACCAATATAAAAAAAAAGTATTTTGCTTCGAATTTTGAACAGTTCGTGTTCGTGTTCGAACAGTTGAACAGTGAACATCACAGTGAATAGTGTGTAATAAGTATACTTATTAGCACTAGTGTATAAAACAAATCACCTTTTATTTTTTTACACCAGTACGTCAACTAAGTTTTTGTGCACTGTCCACGTGCGTAAAGTGATACTTTTTAGCGCAACTGCGCAAAAAAAAGCTTGTACTTAAAAACATCAACTGTGCAGAAACATAAGTTTTACACACAATTCATTCACTTGCCAATTTACAAAAAATATATTATTTTACATCAAACTGCGAAAAATGTATTTAACTCGAGTTTTTTTGTTGAACTAGGCGAAGCCGAAATTTCACGATCATACATAAAAGCACTACTTTACCACTCTATATATCATAAATAACATTTTAACTTGTAAATTTTAGCAATTATTGATAAAAACTAAAATATGACAAGAACCATACTTCCATTTCTTGGTTCCTTAAAATCTTAATGCCAATTAAATCAAAATATTACGAATTGTTTTGGGGCATTTTTGATTTATGCTATCCACACTCATATACCCGTCACATGCATTTTTTTAAGTGGTGTTACGAAACTTTTCACGAAAATAATATTTTCTCACATACCCACTTAGTAAGTAAAAATGGTTAGTGTTCTTAAATAAAAATAATCTTATGAAAATTATATACTCGAATATATTATTAATAGGCCCTTTACCTTTCGGTGTGGGCTTATACATTTACTTATTTGGTAGGTATTTAAAATTATCATTGCAAAAATACTTAATAGATAATTCAAAATTTCTACGAAAACGTAGATTTTCAGCAGATTTGTCATTTTTTTGTAAATATTTCCATTTTTTTTAAAACATAACCTAATTGTTAAAACATTTCAGTGATTTGTTAGTGACGTCTTCTATAATTACAAATGTTATAACTTTGAAGTAAACTTAAGGGGGAAGATATGTCTAATTTCGCAGGACTAAGAGCACTTAATTTTACATTACAATATACATTACCTGAAATTGAATACTGGTATTAAGTTCGGATATTGAATAGAAACAACGCGGCTTCAAACGAATTCCCACCCCTCACTTACACCATAGGGTCCAATCAATCTAACCGATATCGAAATGAAATCTATTATGATCGAGACCCACATTTAAGCTCTAACACAATGCGTAATAACACAATGGCCATCATATTCATCCCGGCCTAAGCAACTCCCGTAAGCCTCCGGGGGCAGAACAGACCCAACGCCCCCGCATCGTTACGAAGGAGCCCGCTTAGATACCCGCTTGGCTCTCACGAACATCCCTCGATATTACACATTTCTGCAACACAGACTTATTTAACAGCGTCGTAAAAAAAATTTACCTTACACTGACTTTTTTTTGTTTTCAGGTACATCCAGCGCGCCCCAAAACTGCTCAAGATACAGCCGGAGGTTTTCAGCGCTTCGCTGCCCAAATTTAGAATTCTGTAAGTATACAAGCCTGCTCAAAAATGTATATTTTATAATAAATAACAGCTGTATTTTTAAATTAATCAAACTTTTAAGAGATATGAGAGATCAAAGCAATTTTTTAAGAATGAAAATTTTGTTGCATAAAGTGTTTTTTCAATATAATATTTTCTTCTTGCTAATAAAGGTGCTAATAAAAAAAATCCATTTGATTCAAAAGATATGGATAAAATTCTGTTTGAAATAATTTTAATGTACCAAAGCGTTATATTTTATTGCAAATTGGAAGTAAAAACTTTATTATTATCAAACATTTTATTCTTATGAAAGAATAACATTATTTTTAAGTACATATTATATAAGAACACCACCATCATATTCATTGCAATGACAAGGTTCATCGTCCTCGTGGCTGATGGCTGGGTTTAACTTAGGTTCATCCAATAGTAATTCTTTAAAAAACTTAAGTTTCTTAAGTTTTTCGTCTTGCTGCCAATTTTCGTCGTATAATAAGAGTAATGTTTTAAGATTTTTCAATTTCTCTTCCTTTACTGGGACTTTCAGTACCTTTTCATTGACATTCAAGTCTCTTAAAACTATACCTTTTTTTGTTAGACTTTCAAAACTTTTCGACGAGTCAACGTTCCTAAAATATTGTTCCATTTTCATTTTTACAACTCCATTATTGTCTTTTCTTAATATAATTCTTTTCATGTCTTTTATACCTTTTAACTTTTTTAAGCTTGTATCAAGGGCCTTAAAATCTTTGATTGTTCAATCTATTCCTAGCTTCTTCACAGTTCCAACTTTCCCCGTTGCTTATTATATCATTTATTGGTTTAGTTACATATTTCTGTTATTCCCTCTTCTGCCATGTGTTTCATCATCTCTGGGAATATATCGTTTGTTCCTGATGCTTTCCCGTTTTTTAGTTTTTTTTTGTTGCTTCTTGTACTTCTTCTTATAATCTTATAAGGTTTGTTCAGTTTTGTTCTCTTGCCTTTCTTGCGACTTCCCCCCCCCCCCATTCTTGTGTTACGTTATCTTCTTCATTATGTTCTGTTAATTCTTTTAAATATTGTCTCCATCTTTCCATTATCTTGTCTTCATTCGTGATAATTGTTCCATTTTTATCTTTTATGTTCATCATGTATTATCAGTATCTGAAATATGTATTTTGCCCAAATCTAATACTTTATCTGTGCTTTGTATGATAAAGTAAAAATATTACTAATATGCATCAACGCTTTGTGCATTCAAATTTACTATGGAAATCTAAAAATTTTTCGCATTTCATATTTGAAAATTAATGTTTAAAACCACGCCGGCTTTTAGTTAGACAGTTTAATTTTCATTATTTCCAACTGCGATATTGCCGGAGGAATACTCATATTTTAAAATAGGGAATTTACCAAATTTGTGTAAAATTACAATCGAATATTAACTACAAAACTACTCTGGCAAAGTATTAAAACAATACGGGGTGGTCACTTTTACGATGCCCACCATTTACATTTATTAATCGGAAATATGTACAGAGTTGGTCAAATGAGAGAAAAGTTTCTTATTTTCTTGCCTTTTAATATTCTAAAAAGAAATCTGAAAAGGATATCTTGCATAGTTCCTGAAATATCACTGAAAAACCGAAACCTATACAGGGTGGTCGCTTTTACGAGGCCCAGTATTGACATCTATTACACGGAAATATAGACATAGTTGGTCAACTAGGAGAAAAGTTTCTTATTTTCATGCCATTTCATAATTTAAGAAGAAATCTGAAAAGGAAATCTTGCATAGTTCCTGAAATATCGCTGAAAAACCGAAAAAGTGCACTTTTATTTTCCTTTTATAACTTTTTTTTTTGAAGAAAATTTTACGAAACTTCGTAAACTTCGTAAAATTTCCATCAAAAGTAAAACAGTTATGAAGGGAAAAGGAAAGTGCACTTTTTCAGTTGTTCAGCGATATTTCAGGAACTGTGCAGGATATCCCGGATTCCGTTTCAATATATTAAAAGGCATAAAAATAAGAAAGTTTTATCCCATTTGACCAACTCTGTATATATTTCCGTTTAATAGATCCTAATGGTGGGCGTCGTAAAAGGACCACCCTGTATATTGAGAATTTTAATTTGCAGCTTTCAATTTTTGTTGTTAGGTCTAGAAAATTAATTTCACCATTTTGTTCTTTTTCCATTGTGAATTGAATTTTTGTGTTTATAGAGTTTAAGATTGTTATGAACGAATCTATTTGTCTCTCTGTAGCATTCCAGATGCAAAATATATCGCCCATATATCTGCACCACAACTTCACATTATTGCTGCACTATTGCTCAAAATTCTACTACATAAGAAGACAAATGTATTTGGAAATATTTATTCAATTTTGTCATTTTGAGAATATTTGATTTTTTTACGGTATTTGTAGAATTTTGACAAAATAATATAATAATAAATTTACTGTTAATATTTCAATGATCTTGAAATCTTTGACAAGTTTGATAATCTTTACTTTAGCGTAGTACGTTTACTTCTATCATTCAGTCAATATTGTAATTGTAACTGTCAAAATTTATAAAAAAATCTGTCAATATTGCAATGAAAACTGTCAAAATTTCCGTTAATACTGTTAAAATTTCAATATAAATTCTGAAAATTACCGAAATATAAATTTTTTATTTATTCAATACCATTGAATTTAATTAAAATTTCGGCAGAATAATGACATTTAGAGAGTAATCAATAAAATTTAAGATACGCAGAGTTTTTACAGAACAGTCAATTAATAATTTTATTGGTACTATTGTAATAATTGTTTTATAAATATTGTCAGTATTTCAGTTATTACTATCAAAATTTCAATTGTTATTCCGAAAATTTCAGTTGCCATTCTAGATATTTAAGTTTTACTGCCAAATTTCAATTACTGTAAACATTCTGTCAATATTTCAGTCACAACTGACATTATTTTAATCAGTACTGATAATATTTCAATCACTATTTAGACAGAATAATGTCATTTAGGGATGACATTAGATAATTCATTTTTGTTCGTAATTGGTAGAAATTTTGACAAACAATATAATTAATATTATGAATTTGCTATTAATATTTCAATGATTTTGAAATCCCTGACATGTCAATAATCAATAAATATTAATAAATAATAATCAATTTTAATGGGAGCAATAAATACATTATCACAAGGTAATAATCTGGAATTCACAAGCTTATATGTTTAGTACTTGCAGACCAACAACATGCCATTGGTTCTGCAAAAAAATCTCATTCATTCTTTCACCAAATTTCGTCCATGACTTTTGTTTTGCTTCTTTTATTATTGAATTCGTTTTGCTTCTCTTTTCTTTGTATTTTTCATAATCTTCTTTTTTTTTGTTTGTAGGTATCTTTTCCATTTTTCTTTTTGTCTTTTATCTCCTTTTTGACTTCCTGTGTCCACCAGTTTGTCTTTTTCATTTCCCTGTTTTCCAATCTTTTCCAAATTTCCAATTTTCCAATTTTTGTTGTTCCGCAGGTCTCCCTTGCCGCTTCTAGTATATTTATTTTGAATGTTTCCCATTTTCCTTCTATGTTTAGCTTCATTTCGCTCTCTCTGAATATTTGTTGCAGTATCTTTTGTATTTCTCTTGTGTTTGTGTTTCTCTTAATCTGCAGGCTTTTGTCTTTTCTTTTACCCTCCCCTTGTCTGTTTTTTGTATTTCATTCCAACTTATGTCTATTTTCCATATCTTTTCAATTTCTCTTTTCTGTCTTTTATCTCCTTTTTGACTTCCTCTGTCCACCTGTTTGTCTTTTTCATTTCCCTGTTTTCTAATGTTTTCCAAATTTCCAATTTTCCAATTTTTGTTGTTCCGCAGGTCTCCCTCGCCGCTTCTAGTATATTTATTTTGAATGTTTCCCATTTTCCTTCTATGGTTAGCTTCATTTCGCTCTCTCTGAATTTATGTTGTAGTATCTCTTTGTATTTCTCTCGTATTTGTGTTTCTCTTAATCTGTAGGCTTTTATCTTTCTTTAACTTTTATTCTTCTCTTGTCTGTTTTTTTGTATTTTTTTCCAACTCACGTCTATTTTTTGTAGGTGGTGGTCACTTCCTATTTCAGCTTGCCTTGTAGCTCTTACATTCATTATTTTGTTCCAGCTGCTTCTATTAATTAGGTGGTAGTCTATAATCGATCTTTCGTTTCTGCTTGTCTGTTGGCTTGTATATTTTTGTGTATGTTTTTGTGTTGGAATTTTGTATTTGTTATCACAAGGTTGTTTTCAATGCATAATTGTATTGTTCTTTCCCCATTGTTGTTTTTAATTTATTCTCGTTTTTTCCCATTATCTCTTCTATTCCGCTATTTTGGCATCCTATTCTTCCGATTAGATCTCCCATTATCATTATGTGTTCTTTTCCTTCATATACATCCCTTTGTATGTTTTCAAAGAATGTGTCTTTATCTTCTTTCTTTGATCTTCGTTCGGTACGTATGCTACTATGAGTGTTAATGTGTCATCCTCGACTAGTTTGATTTCTAAGGTCGTTATTTATTCCTTTATATGTTTTTTTTTACATCTTTTATCCTTTCCGGTGTTATTATAATATATTATAATCGCTCTAAATGATACGAAAGATTTATTTAGTCGATATTTTTTCTTTTATGTTTTCTTTTTTACATCTTTTATCCTTTCCGGTGTTATTATAATATAATATAATCGCACTAAATGACACGAAAGTGTCATGTCAGTAGTATAGTACTTTGTGTACTTCGTGCTCACATAAATCAAGTACAAATATATTGACATTACTATTTAAAATTGCTACAGCAACCAAATTTCTTGTACTTAATTTATGTGTGTTGTACTTTGAGATATAAGTTAGAAAATACATTGAAAATTGTATCATTAAACTACGTCCTTTGTATGTATGCCCAGATACATTAATTTTCATATAGTTCGATTTATATAACTTAAAGTTTTCAGCTATAAAGAATTTTTATGCTTAAAGAACTTTTAACGACACCTAAAATTGATCATACTGTAAGGTAGTAAATTTTGAATAGGTTGGATATGCATATAAAGATAAAATAGCCTACTCAATGTATTCATTAGCTATAATAACACACAATAACAAATATTATAACTCAATTTGCGGGACACACAAATCACATTAACGCCACATGCTAATTACTGCTTTTAACGAACATGTTTCAACGTAATGCAATCCCAGAATAATTATTGTGCCATTTTATGAACTGCATTGTGAAATTTGCCGAATTATATAATTGGCGGATTAAGTGCTTTTTGAAAGTCTTGCAATTTTGGGAATTTAAGTAACAACGGACGAAAATCATAACTTACAATTATTTAACTGAAAGTTGAGTGTTCCAACTTTCAGTTAAATAATTGTAATACATTTATGATATACGTCCGTTTATATTACTTAAATGCCTAATATTTCAAAACTTTCAGAAAACATGTATACCTCTTTCCCTGCCACAGGGCTGCCAATTGTTCGTCGGTTTACATAAAACTGATTATTTAATAACGTTTTATCCGTTGAAATTTATTTTATTCCTGTAATTCTACAGCAAATATTGCGGTGCATTTGATTTGAACGGCGGGAGTATTAAATTTTTTAATCGCCGTAAAAAAATGTGGCCTCGGGTGGAATTGCTAAACTGCCAGTTTAATTCAGACGCGAAAACGTAACATTAATTCCACCAAATCGCGCTTCAATATATTGCACGGCGGATTCGAAAATCGCTCTGCTCTGGACGATAAAAATCAACAGTGTACGCGATATGCAAATAATTTGCGAGGAAATAATCGAGCCCCTGTTTATTCAGTATTTCAGACCAATTAGTCTCAGCGATAATTTCACATCACCCGCTGTTTTTTTTATTGCAATTAATTTTTCGATATGAACGCGTGAGAGCGGAAGTGTGGATGATGTGGAAAAAATTACGTGTTGGTAATCGATTGTTTAATCTACTGTGGATATTAGAAATTTCGTTGCTTCCACCTAAATAACATGGGATACCTAAACCTAAAATAACGTGTAATTTATTGAATAAACAAGTGGAGCTTGGAAGTTTTATAATCATGACCAACGACCATGACCATGACCCTGAAAACGCTGAAAACTGAATTGTATTATTCATACAATGAATAATAGTGAAAAAAAAATGTAATAACAATATTAATTATTGGCACAAATCTGAAATTAAGTGTGTATATTCAGCAATTTTTAATTTCGAATGCGACGAGACGTATGAAATAATCGAAGACGTATGAAACTCAAATAAAAATAACAACCCTGAATTCGATGGTTAAATAATCAATTAATTTTAATTTGTGCACCAAGAAAGATTTTTTTTCATAGGAATCAATATGAAATGTGATATCTGGGATCAAAATTTAAATTAAGATGTTTTGGGCCGATTCCAAGACTAGAAAAGTCTTGGAATAAAAGCAATGGAATCAAACAATACAATTTTTATTAAAATTTTACATACTAACAAAATGTAAGATGCTGTCAAAGTTTGTCAAAATTTAAATTAAGATGTTTTGGGCAGCTTCCAAAACTAGAAAAGTCTTGGAATAAAAGCAATGGAATAAAACAACGATAAAATTTTCATTAAAATTTTATGTGCTAACAAAATTTAAGATTCTGTCAAAGTCTGAAAGCCTTAAAAACGATCAAGACTAGACGATTTTGGAATAATATCAATGATAGAAAATAAAAATCAAATTTTCAATAAAAATTAACATGCCAACAAAATTTAACTTTCTGTATAAGTCTAAAAGACTCAAAAACCAGGCTCTCTAGAGAAAAGGTACTTACATAAAAATGAAAGATTTTCAAAGCTTTTTACTTATTTGGTACAACTATAGCTTGTTGCACGTTGGTACAGCTTAGTACAGCAACTGCTTTTCACTTACTTGGTGAAAATTATGTTTTAGAGAAAACATTGTATTCACACTTTTTTGGACTTCGCTAAAGATTTCTTTTGTATAATTTAGTAGTATTATGGCAAAACATGCTATCTGCCTTTTTTTCAAAATGCACGTTTTGGCATTAAATGGTCACAAATAAACTTACATTAAGTATGAATGAACGAAGTATTTAAAAGTCTTTATTGTACCTTTGTATTATAAATAACAGTGGCAATGATACATGCTAATCTACATTTACAATTATAAATATGAAACTGTTTTTGCTTTTCCTGTAAAATAACAACCAACAAAAATCTTTAAACTGTCAAAATATTGCTGTAAATTTGGGCACACTGAAATTGATGTAAAAAATCGGAGACTTTTAAAAACACACAATACATAGTACCTCAGAAAGTAGGAGCAACTTTTATACTGCATACTAATAGATGACATGGTTCAAGATACAAATCAAATAGATTTTTCAATATTGTTGAAATGTTTCCTAGGGTGAAGCAAATAATTTATCTAGATTTTTTCTAATAACCTCAATTATCATATAGTTTTGAGAAAAAAGAAAAGTTGACACCCATTTCCTAGGCACCCTGTACCGTATTCACCAGAGTAAACAATACCGAAGTTTAGGCAACCAAGCATACGTACATTACTGAATCCACCACAATGCATATGCTTGGTTGCCTAACCTTCACTAGTGTTTATTCTGGCGAATACTATATTTCGTACTAACGCTCAGTTGCATAATATTGATTTTAAAGCCACTTTAATAAAAGTCCACTTCAACTTCAAATTTACTTTAAAGTAGATGTAAATAAACAACCATAACTTCAGTTAAAATATTTTTATTATACTTACCTGAAATTGTTAAACCATGTTTCCATCGGTTTTGACCATGACAGAAAAGTTAAACATTTTCTGAACAGAGCACGGAATTTTCTTCCCGATCTCTGATTTTATCCGGGCTCTAAATAAAGTAATAATAAATTTTAATAAAAAGTATCGTTCATTACACGTCCAGAAATAGGTTTTCCTTGCTTGCATGATTTGTCAAATGTCAAATATCACGCACGGAAAACCCTTACTTCCAGACTCGTAGTGAAATATATTATTTCCTTACTAAAATTACTGTAGGCTTTACTTTTAAAGTTGTGTTATGAATTTCTCACTTCACATTGCCTTTAAATTTAAAGTTTGTTATGAAACCGAGCCTAAGTATGGTTTTATAAATTCGTTATTTAACGACGGTCTATTTATAATGCTACGGTTAATTACCATAGCCAAGCTGGTCTGTTGACATTTTACAGTTAAAACCTTCTTACCATAAAATGGTAAAAATTTCTCACTTCACGTTGCCTATAAATTTAAAATTTGTTATGAAACCCAGTCTAAGTATGGTATTATAAATTCTTTATTTAACGACGGTGTATTTATAATGCTATGGCTAATTACCAAAGCCAAGCTGGTCTGTTTCCATTTTAAAGTTTAAATATTCTTACCATAAAATGGTAAAAATTCAGAAAATTATCAATTACTTTTAAGATTATACAATTTCTAGATAGTAGTAAGGAAAGTATAGTAGGTGGCTATTACGCCATTGTCGGCCTCTTTTTTATACACAGATATTAATATAGATATAAATAGTTTGTAGACACAAATTAGCAAAAAATTCAGAAATTATCAATTACTCTTAATAATTTCTAGAAAAAATCTTCTAAAGATTCTATAATTTCTAAATAGTAGTAAAGAAAGTATAGTAGAAATCTATTACGCCACTGTCGGCCTCTTTTCAGTCTACAGTACTAACATCATACTATCATAACTGTCATACTACAGTTTTTCGTGGATACTAAATCATTGGAGAACATTAGGTACTTGATCTCCTAACTAAAGAGCTGGGGTGAGAGGTCTGATACCATTCAGACTTTTGAAATGGTCTTGGTTTCGCGGGGTTTGAACCCGCAACCTTTGATATAGCAATCAGACTACTCGGCCACGCTATCCCGAATTCTAAATATTTATTGAAAATTTGAGAGAAGTATAATTTTATACGTGTATAAAATAATCTAGTCCTATAAATGCAAAAATCTTGAAATTAAGAAAACCAACTACCATACATTGAAAAAAATGATAAATTTCTGGAACATATTTACGGGCTTTGGGCTATTACCGTATACTAGTATGGTAGTACCCCAAAGCTCGTAAAAAAATGCTGGAATTACGCTATTAGTACTTCTAAATATTTAATGAAAATCAGAGAAAATTTGAAAATATCAAAAAAAATGTATAAAATCTAGTACAATAACAGCAAAAATCTTGAAATCATCAAAACCAAATTCCAATTATTGAAAATATGAAAAATTTCAGGAAACATTTTAATAATAACTGTTTTGCTGTTTTCTTGTGTTTATTTATACAGGGTCCGTCATTTCACCTCCCGTCTTCAATAGCTCAGTTACTAATTGAGTTAGGATTTTGATATTTTGCAGACTTCAGTTGCTTTCTAGGGTGTATTTCAGGAAAATATTTTTGATTTTACAGGGTGTCCCAAAAAAGTGTGACGTCATCATGATGTATATTTTTAGATTGCATGGTATATTTTTTGTTACTTATTTGGGTACCTCTTATATATGCCTACATACCCATAAAATTTGATTGAAATCGGTTCAGTGACATTAGCACAAAAAAATAAAAACTGAAAAAAATCAGTTTTGCACCATTGGTTAAGAAAATTAATAAGGGATACAAATAGTGACTCGTTAATAAAACCATACAAGGTACTCATTAAATAAGGTCTGAAAGTTGCGTTAACCAAGTTTTATTGATATGCATTATACAGAGTGTCCAAAATGTAGTGTCAAACTTTTCAAACTTTAAAGCACTTTATTTTTCTTATTTTAAATTGGAACCCCAGTATATTTTTATGTACTTATATGCGAAATTAAAAGACAAACATTTTTCCTAATTACAACCCTATCTAAATTCCTAACACATTCAAAGATATTTGCAGAAAACTCGTTTTATCAACAATTCCAATGGCCATTTTAATCAATCAAAATCGAAGGTGGGTTTGAAAAACAATTTATTGACTGATACAAAATATACTTGATATTTACCAATGTCATGTTTGACATATTTTTACTTTGTCTATACAAGTAGGTACCTATATGTGGAAAGGATTGTTTTCGTGAACATTTTTGAATTTCAGATTTCAACGGAAATATCCGTTTTAAGGTTTTGAAATAAAAACAATAACCCGAAGTGAGGGTTTATTCTTACAATGTTTTTGTTTTATCAATTTTTATAATTATGATACGTATTTATAGTTATTTATGTAACGAGGACGAAAAAGATCATTTTTCAGGACGAGTTTGAGTTTGATAGCCGAATCTGAGACGAGGGAATCAAACAAGCAAAGTCTGAAAACGCACCTTTTACGAGGTGCATATTATTTTTTTTCGTTGACCGCTAAAATTAAGAAGTTCAGTGATCATTGATACGGTCAAGCTGACAGAATATACTTACAGAAAAATATAATTTACAAAAGTTGGGTACGGTAAGGCAATAGGTAATAAATTATAGCACTCTTGCTTTGCGTATAATAATAAAGAATATTAATTAGCAGAAAAGCTACATAATATACAAAATGTAAATATATACATGTTAACAAACAACACAGCAAAACAACAAAAAGAACACCGCAAAAGCAAAGACACAAATAGTAAATACAGTTTTCATATTAACATATATTATTTAAAATAAAACTAAATTGAAATTTGTGCTGCCATATCAATTTTATTTTGTGATTCATCATGATAAACTTTCTAAGAATGTGATGTATATATAATATATTCGAAAGGAAATTGATAATTTTTGAAACAGTACTGGGTAAGAATATAATCCAGGTATATTATGTAATCGGAAACTTAACTCACTAGGGCACGAATAATTTTCATGATTTTAATACCTTCAATTCATTATTTAAGCTCATTTTCAATATTGTTGTATGATTATTTAGGATTGTAGTGAATAGCATGTTTTGTTTTTTAGTTATTTGTATAACAATAAACTAGAGATTTGTGAAGGAAACTAGATTTGTTTTCTTACTTTCTCAATATTTGCATTGATTTCCGTTATTTTTGTGATGCTTTTTATATATTTTTCGGGCTCATTTCAGGGATTTTACATATTACAGGGTACACATTTTCTGTCACAAAATTAGACCTGTAGTTAAAACTATAAATTGTAAATTTATAATTGTCTTAATATCTAGTCTGATGTTATGCTTGATGCGTGCTACGATTGTAATACTTTTTATTACATATTTTGGGGAAACGTGATGGAATGAGGTGTAATAAAGCATCATAATAGCACACTTCCTTATAGATCTGATGTTGGAAATGGTCTTATTTTCTCGATAATAGGAAGATTTATACTGTTATTATACTGCGTATGTCTTATATGGACATTGCGGTACAAATTTTCCGCCCTTTAGTTATAGCTGTCATCATATCGAACTGTTGATTTACGTCCCAGTAATAAAAACCGATGTGGTGTTTTTTTTTATTTTCTCAACATCTGGATCGATGTGTGTCGTAATAATTTAATCTGAGTGCGCCACGTTATGACGGAGAAAAGGTAAATAAAGATGGCATTTCCTTCGGCAAACAATTTGTTTCCATTTTATGGGAATCAATAAGAATCCCGTGAGGCATTATAAGGTCTGATAAGGGTCAGGCGCCTGGACCTTAGTTCAGGCCGTTATAAAAATTTCATTACTAATTTATAGGACATAGATAAATTGAAAGTAATGTATACTAAACATATTCTCCTGTAACTGCTCTAATAAAATATAGAAAAGAAAATGTAGTTGAGTAGGTCACTCCCAGAATCGTAAATTATGTGAAGTTCAGTTTAATGTGCTGCAACATAATCGTTACGTTACTCTAAAAATATTGTCCTGCAACTGCTCCAATATAAAAGAAAATAAATAGTAGTTGTAGTTGAGTATGTCCCGCCCTAAAACGTAAATTGTATTAAGATCAGTTTAATGTGCTGCTACAAAATCTTTACGTTACCCACGTAAAAATTAATACAAGTGGAAGGTTGAATTTTGTTAAATATTTAACTTGGAAATTGAAATCGTTTTA
This sequence comes from Othius punctulatus, assembly GCA_951805005.1. NCBI lineage: Eukaryota > Metazoa > Arthropoda > Insecta > Coleoptera > Staphylinidae > Othius > Othius punctulatus. The sequence continues at coordinate 102,831,726 of OX638139.1, read as the reverse complement.
GTTCCGTTATATAATTTGTTCATTTGTATTCATTATTTTGTATTTGTATAAGTCCTGGAGCTATAAAGTGAGTCATCCTGCTTATAAATATTTAAAACCGTAAGTAAATTATAATTTCGGTTTAACCTTTGATACGTACAGCCATGGATTCTCAGAATGACTAGTCTGTTCGTCTCAGCAGTCTTCTATCTTTGTCTACCATGCCCCTACCGTGCGGGACCAGACAAAGATAGCAGAATGCTGGGACGGGCGGAAGCGTCATTCTTAGAGTCCGTGGCTTTACATGATTAACATTATTCAAGGAGTAGTTATAGATGACATTAAAATAATCAACTTAAATTAAACTTACTTCAACTTTCTCCATATATTTAATAATATAGGTAAAAAAATGATTTTAATTGAATATATATATAGTCCTATTATAATTTTCTTCCCTGCAATATAGAGTTTCAGATTGTCTTTAACTTATGTCGGTAATATTTTAGAAATTATTCACAAAATTAAAAAATAATAGGCAAATAGACTGAGGGTTGATAGCCAATAAATAATAAAATATCATTACTATTACTCAAAAATGTGATGAGTAAACATCCACTTCGTTTATGACGTTTGTAGAAAACCATTTCAAATCTATATTTTCTTTCAAAAATCCCATTCAATTATCTTATTTCGGTTAAAATCTTGAATTAGATTTTTTACGAGAACAATAGTTTTCCCTAATATTGTATTTATTTAGTATTATTAAGTATTACTATATTATATTTATTATTTGGTATTATTTTCCATAATATTGGGGAAAAAAACACAATGAATAATTATGTGTAGATATGTGAAAGATACATTATTTTTGGGAACAGGCCAAGACACCAAAACAGTAAAAATATATTTACTCTTAATGATATTTTTAAATTTATAAGATAAAATCTAAGAAAACTTTCAATATACGTTTTCGTATTAAATGCTCTTAAAATGTATTTCCTGAAATAGTTGGAATAGATTTTGTTAACATTTTTGTCCGAAAATTGAAAAAAAAAACTTAAAAATGTGATAAGTAAATATCCACTTCGCTTATGACGTTTGTAGAAAACCATTGCAAATCTATATTTTGTTCCAAAAATCTCATTCAATTATCTTATTTCGCTTAAAATATTGAATTGGATTTTTTACTAGAACAATAGTTTTCCCTAATATAGTATTTATTTAGTATTATTAATTATTATCATATTATATTTATTATTATTACCGTTAATAATGCCCTTAACACCCTAGGGCTAGAATAAGGATCTGATTTCAATAATAATAATAATATTTATTACAAATAATACAAAAGAACAAAATCAATAATTATGTGTAGATGTGTGAAAGTATACATTATATTTGTGAACAGCAGAGACATAACAAGACACCAAAACAGTCAAATATATTTACTCTTAATGATTTATTTAACTTTATAAGTTAAAATCTAAGTAGACTTCCATTCCAATATACGTTTTCGTATGACAGGCTCCTAAAATGTTTTTCTTGAAATAGTTGGAATAGACTTTGTTAACATTTTTGTCCGAATATTGAAAAAAATGTCTCAAAAATGTGATAAGTAAACACCCACTTCGTTAAGACGTTTGCAGAAAACCATTTCAAATCTATATTTTGTTCCTAAAATCGAATTCAATTATCAAATTATTATTTAGGTTAAAATCTTGAATTGAATTTTGTACGAGAATAAGAATACGAGATTGGTTTTCCCTAATATAGTATTTATTTAGTATTATTAAGTATTATTATTAAATATTTATTATTTGGTATTTTCCATAACGTTGAAAAAAAAATTATAATTATGTGTACATGTGTGAAAGTATACAATATATATGAGAACAGGCTAAGACACCAAAACACTATATTTACTCATAATGATTTTTTTAACTTTATAAGTTAAAATTTAAGCAAACCAATATATATGTTGTTGGGGACTCGCCGTAATGAAACGAAAAACGGCTACCCGGAAATGTATGAATTTATTATTGCGAAATTACAAGTTAAGCACAATAACAAGCGAGCAAATGACGGGGCTCCACCCGGGACCTTTCGCCGATAGCAATCGAAAAAGAACTCGCTCTTAGAGAGCCATTACAAAGAGTTTTAACAGATTCACAAACAATGCCAGCCCTTCCGACTGGCGAGGGATGCACCAGCTTTCTACAGTTCCAAGAATCTATTTACAACGGCACATTCCGCAGCTATACGTCCCCTGGTCAGGCATATCGTGACGCGTGACTAACTGGCCATCCCTCGGAAGAGCACGTAACATTACACAAGAAAAATTTACAATAGAGACCTAACTAAGGACATTCCACAGGACTGTACATATGTTTTTGATATGAAAGTCTTGCTCTTAAAATGTTTTTGTTGAAATAGTTGAAATAGACGTTGTTAACTTTTTTGTCCAAATTTTGAAAACATAAGAATCTTAGAAACGAATTTTGTAGTTAACATTATCATAAAAAATGTTTTATTTTGTACGTACTCTGCGCTAACGATTTAAACTTTTTCAGATCAAGAAATGATTAATATTAATTACAACTTTTGGGCACATCTTTCCAATAAAGTATAAAGTAACTCTTATCCTATTTATTATCCTATTAATCCTTATCCGTATTCTATCATTATCCTATATCCTTATGCTATCCTTATCCTTATAATATATCCTTATGCTATCCTTATTATTATACTAATGCTATATCCTTATGCTATCCTTATCTTATCCTATATCCTTTTGCTATTCTTATCATTATCCTATATCCTTATGCTATCCTTATCCTATATTCTTATACTATCCTTATCCTTATACAAATCCTATATCCTTATGCTATCCGTGTCTTTATCCTATATCCTTTTGCTATCCTTATCAATATTCTATATCCTTATGCTATCATTATCCTTATCCTATTTATCTTATATTTATTTCCATTATTGTCCTCATTTTTGCTATTATGTTTTCACATTACCTTTTATTACCATCATAATAACACCGTACTGAGTTTAGGCTTCGACTTATTTTTAAACATTTCGCCGGCAAGGGGATATTAGCTTTACGGAACTTATAATTTATTTGCTTTGGTTTGAATAAAACCATGAATAATAGTCCTAAATTTGCATAATTTTTTATTACATATTTTCAGTGATTCGCCAATAAAAGGTAATTTATCAATGCCATCGATTTACCTACCTAAAAAAATATTCGTACGTTCTCTCACATTACATATTTTGTTTTTCTATTTTCAGGAGGATTGTGAATACAGGTTTAGAAGAAATGCCTAACATCAACATACAAAACTCTCCAGTTTTACATATGATGTAAGTAAATTATATACTTATTTTTTTATGTTTGATAGTATTTGTAGTACTAATATATGTTTTGCAATTAGCCACAGGTATCTATCAGAGAAGAAAGACTAACATAACTATATTAGACTTATTGACAGTGAAATTATACTTATTACAATAAAATTAAATTAAATTTGAACTATTATTATCAAAACTAAGTAAACTAATGAAAACTACGAAATATTTTTTCGACTCAGAAACATGTAATTTTGTTTCAGAATTTAAGCCATTTACGATTATGTACTTATTTTTACTCAACATATTTTCATATGCCTACCATATTTTGGACAAAAGTGGCAACATTTATTAAAAAAGAGATTTTTCTACTCCTACTCCTAAAATAAGAATTTTTAATAAAATCAGATTGAAAATTAAGAATTGACCCCACACGTCGTATATTGTTGAAGAGTGAAAAATTCCAAATTTTTATTTTACTATGGGTTCCATATTAAAAACCAAAACTTTATGTCATAACTCGAATTTCGAACTGTTTTTTGAAAAATTGACTACGCCGCACAGTGGGGATATTCACCAAATTAGTGCGATTAAGTCGAATTAAAAATTTCAGGTAATTGAAAATTTTATCAATAGGGTTGGTATATGAATATATTCTCCGTCTAATGGTATAAGTGACATAAACGTATCTGTAAGACATTTGCCACTTATTCAGTTGAAAGTTACGCCCTGTGCTAGCCAGAAGCATCACAACAAACTCTGCCGTAAACAAACGCAGTTTTAAAAAGTGCACAACTTCCGTTGTAGTTCTTGCATTCGAGTTTTGTGAAATGGATACTCTTCCTGGAGGTATGTACTATCATTAGATATAATTAATACAGGTTAGTGTTAATCCACGCCTTAGAACAGCCCGCATTTGTAATGACTTAAACTAGTGTATAATTTGTGAGCATTTTTTTGTTCATGTGTGCTGAAAGTTGTGGGCTCTGCGAGATACCACGGAAATTTTCACGCAAGCTATTAGTTTAAATCTTTATCCATTCAAATTTAAAAAATCTCTTGCTAGTTTTTGCTAGCTATGTTTTGCGACCATTTTTTAGAAGCGCGCTCCGATAATATACCGTTCATATACGATCGCCGGAGAACGTGCTATGTGCTCGTATGATACTAGCAACAGAGTTTAGTATATAAAATAAAACTTCCTTTTATAATTAATATTATAATATTTTAATCAAATCAAATAAATATAATTTATTGAATAATTGTAATTACCCGGGCAAATTTAACTAAATTACTCAATATAAATTTATTCAAAGGTTCTGGAGATGAAATAGCAACGGTAACGAGGCTGGAAATTTTCAAGATGCTTAGAGATTGTGTAAGCAAAGATTTTCAATACAGAGTCGAATATCTGGAAACTAAAATTTCATAGATTCAGAGATTCCAGGTAATTTTGCAAACTCTTGCAAGTGGACACGACATTGATGTTGGCAAGTTTGATGAATATGCAGTGGACACCGCGAGAAAGTTGATCGATTTGTATCCATTGTACTGCATGTCGACCACAGTACACAAAATATTAATACATGGGTCAAAGATTATTGCTCATGCACCTATACCAATGGGGCAACTATCTGAGCAGGCGCAAGAATCAAGAAATAAAGATATAAAGGAATATCGCAAGAAATTTTCAAGGTAGTGCTCAAGGAATCAAAACCTGACTGATGTATTGAATTGGCTTCTGATATTATCAGACGTACTCATAAGCAGTATAAGAAAATTACCAACAAAACAATTACATAAATTATCCTCGGAAGCTGTACATCTTTTACGCTGTCCGCACATTCTATCGCAGCAAGATAATTCAACCAACGAATCATTGAGTGATACTGATGACACTAGTGAATCGGATTAAGGTATTCTATTCATGTTGTAATATATTGTATTAATAATTATTTAATAAAATATTTTTATAACTGTCTTTAAACATTTTGTAAAAATGCCTTCCATTAGAAAGTCCGTTTCATTAAAAAATGTACATATATAACATTTTGTTGCAATTTGTAGTAAATATTAAAATTCTCACCCGCAATTCGAAATTAGCACCCCAAAAACATCGGTATTCCAATTTTCATGTATATTTAGGTATATGTTAATATCCTCACCAGCCATATTGAATCCGCCCTTATGATTTTTATGATTTTTATGTCTGATTAGTATTTAGCGACCCGAAAAGCATATGTATACCAATTTTCACGCTAATTGAGATACATTTAATAGTTTATCGCGTTTTTTTGAATATTTTCCCCACTGTGCGCCGCTACATTTGATCAAAAAAGTGAATGCAGAAAGTTGAAATTATTTTTTCTATTCTCATAAATAAGCAACCTACACCCATAGAACGAAAAGTCAAAAATCGAATTTTTGCATTTTACTCGAAAATAAAAGACAATAGCCAATTTTGGTTTACACCATTAGGTTTTTCTCGAAAGAAGAGATCGGGGAGGGTATCCATTTTATCATACCTATTATAGTTATCGAGATTCCCTACAAAAACATCGAAATTTTCCCACCCAGTACAATACACTCTCCTGGAGTTTGGTCTATTCCTCCAGACTAATCCTGTAGAATAATATAAGTTAAAAACTAAGAGATGTTTCTACTCCTACTCCTAAAATAAGAATTTTTGATAAAAGCAGATTGAAAATTAATAATTGACCGCACATATCGTATATTGTTGAAAAGAGAAACATTCCATCTTTTTAGCTAAGTCACAGCCAACTATGAGTTCCATATAAAAAATTACAACTTTATGTCATTACTCGAATTTCGAACTGTATTTTGAAAAATTGACTACGCCGCTGCATTTTATCAAAAAAGTGCCTGCAGAACGAAGATATTATCTTTCTATTCTCATAAATAAGCGACCTAGAGCCATAAAACGAAAAGTCAAAAATAAGACAATAAGTCAAATAAAAGACAATAGCCAATTTTGGTTTTTACCATTAAGTTTTTCTCGAAAAAAGAGATCGGGGAGGGTATCGATTTTATCATACCTATTATAGTTATCAAGATTCCCTACAAAAACATCGAAATTTTCTCACCCTGAACAATATACTTCTGGAGTTTGGTCTGTTCATCCCGACTGACCCTGTATAATAATATAAGTTAAAAACCAGGAGTAAAAATAAAAATGTCCAATTTTACCCCTTAAAATTTCAAACTAAAACAAAAATATTCATGAATAATTTTCTTCTATTTTAATGTTTTGAAGAATATTGGTTTTAACAAAAAGAAAATATGTTAGGTCTTTATGGTTGTCAATTTTGATTTTAATCAATATATCGTACATTTCGACATCACCCATATCTGTAGCTTTGGGTATATCATGAGGAAAACTGTCATTACACATTATGTCATGAAGTTTATGATTTTGTTTATAATGTATGGAATAATTTATGATATTGATAACTATTTTAGAAAAAATAAATCAAAAACCTCCAAATTTCCATCAATTTAAGTTTTTGAATTAAACCAGTGGTAGTGTTTATTTTATTTGAAAATTACAAATAATTCATCAAAATGAACAAAACTAAAGACTACATTGTAATTGGGATGAAATCAAACTACAATAAATTAAAATATGAAGGAAAGTGAATATAAAAATGAATATTGGGGCGTCTTGTAGTTAATTATTTTTTAATAACGTATGGAATAATTTATGATAGTGCCAAGTGATTACTATTTTTGAAAAAATAAATCAAAAACCTCAAAATTTCCATCAATTTAATTTTGAATTAGACCAGTGGTACTTTTATTTTATTTAAAAATTACAAATTCATTAAAATGAACAAACCTAAAGATTACATTGTAATTGGCATAAAATCAAACAACAATAAATCAAATTATGATGGAAAGTGAATATAAAAATAAATATTACATTTTAAAATAACAGTAGGAAAGGCACAAAGAATAATACCAGATTTTATGTGTTTAATAGAATGGGAGCGTCTTGAACTTTTTTATTTTTTTAACAATGTAAGGAATTATTTATGGTATTGATAACTAATTTGGAATAGTTATTAATAACTATTTTGAAAAAAAGAATCACAATCCTTAAAACTTCCATCAATTTAATTTTGAATTTGACCAGTGGTATTTTTCATTTTATTTGATAATTACAAATAATTCATCAACATGAACAAAACTAAATATTACATTGTAATTGACATAAAATCAAACAACAATATATCAAAATATGAAGGAAAGTGAATATAAAAATAAATATTACATTTTAAAGTAACAGTAGGAAAGGCTGAAAGAATAATACCAGATTTTTATGTGTTTAATTGAATGGGATGCATTGACTTGTCCCTTACTGATAGTTTAAGTCAGTCTCGGTTTAACTAATATAACTGCCCATTTAAGTTTGGAAAATGTAACTCTATGTAACTTCACGTGAAAGAAAATGGCAAAAAATATAAACTGCTTGATGCCAGTATTTTTCAGTTTAGTTTTATGAATTCATTTATTTTGCGAAATTATTTTCATGAATCATAATCATAATGACATATTTCAAGTATGCTATGATGGTTGTGTATAACGCTTGTGAACTCCAAAATAAATGACAGTCGACGGCTGTTAAATTTTAACGGTCGTGGCTGATATCAGTTAAATATCAACCATGGAGACAATACCGATAACATGCAATTACAAGCATATATCACGAAAAACTGTTTTCATGATAATAGAATGAAATTCGAGAATTTATAGTTTATGAAGAAGTGCTAGTTAGAAAAAAGGTGCTATCCTGCGAATTTCTACAATATAATTGCTCTAAATCAATTGCGCGAAAAAATGATTACATACTCGAATGTAACTTTGCTGGAAATATAAGTTCGTCAAACAGGTTAGGTTAGGTTAGATTAGATTAGTTTAGGCTAAGTTATATTAGTTAGGTTTTTTATTTAGTTAAGTATAGTTTAGTTTAGGTTGGGTTAGGTTATATTAGGGTTAGGTTATACAGGGTGTTTTCTAAACATGGGCTACAAATGCAAGGGGTTATCCTCTGGGTTATTCTAAGAATATTTTGTCCTTCGATGATATGTAAAAAACCGATTTGTTTCGTACAGGCTGATGAATGTTTTTCAACAAAACCAATTGTGATAATTTTGAGCTTGTGGTTTTTGCATTCACAGTATGCTAGTGCAGAAATTGAAAACAAAAACAGTTGATTTCAATCTCTTTCTTTGTCATTGTATTTCTTTTTAACTTTTGTTAGTGAAGTTGAATCACTATACGAACGGTTTTTCACACCATCAAATGACAAAATAGTCTTGGAATAATCCATGGAATAAAGCCTTGGATTTGTGGCCCATATCTAGGAAACATCCTGTACATATAATCCGAACCATTTCAATTCACATTCAACAATTTATATTCGAGTAATTGTGTTTTCGAGGAAATTGTACTCCGAGCAACTTGCTTTTGAGAAATTCTCTTGAAACAATTCGTTTTTGAGCAATTGAATTCAAGCGATATTTCTAGAATCTGAAATTATGATGGTTTTCGATTCCTCCGATCGATTTTATTACACACCATCGATAATATTATTAGAGCACCTTATGAAAAAAAAATCATAAGCCCTCTTTTATATATCTGCTTAAATATATGGGCTTCGTATAACTAGAAATTATGCAGACGCCATACTATTGTATAAAATAATCCGCGAGATAGAAAATAATTAATATACAATTCTTGAATTTTACTCATATTAAGGTAATTTAAATTAATCAGTAAAAAAGGTGTACTTCCTTAATTATATTTTTTATTTGCTTTTGCATCTGGTTTCGACCAATTAATTGGTCATCTTCAGGCTTCAGGCTTTTAGACATTTGACTGAATGTGACATTGACTGAATGTGAGAAAATAATTGGTCGAAACCGGTTGCAAAAGCAATTAAAAGTTATAATTAATGAAGTACACATTTTTACTGAATAATATCCTAATATTAACGTTGAAATTTTCAGCAAGTTTAGTAGTATTTAATTATAAATTTCCAGAATAATGTCTATATTTTAATGTAACGATGTATAATTTTGCCCCATGGCAACCATATCACTTCAAAGTGCAAAAGTTTAGTAAGTTGCTGTATTCTGATCTTATTTAGTTGCACATGATAGAAAACTACTTTGTAAAGGTCGGCTTTTAATAAAGTTCATGATTTTTACAACGTCGCAAAGTAATTGATGTATTTCGTGTTCGAATTCCTTTGAAGCAAAAGCTTGCCGATAAATTATGGAGTGTGCGAAGTACAGTGCGATTTGTAATACCATTCCTTTAAACCCCTTGCAGAGGCCAGCCACAAAAGCTGCACTTTCCGATGCAATTTATACAGTAATATTATTCAACGTAAAATATACGTCCAACAATTTTAAGATTTATTATCCTGCCGCATGTCCTACAGATTTTCTGCTTGATAGAGTTGCAATCTAACAGCCAATTATCTACGGTGTTATATCCTTCCAGTTTTGTTTTTTAAATTTTAATTAAGAGAAAGAATCTAAGTAAGAAGAAAAAAATGTACATTTAAAAGGACAAGTTTAAATTTATATAGTCTTTGTAATTATTCATCCAATATGATTGATAGAGGAATAAGCTATAATTTTTCGGTTGGGTATCCGGTTCGAAGGACCAACATGTTGTATATCCGTTGTAAATGTTGTGTATGCGGCTAAGAGTACCGAAATGTTGAATGTTGTAATGTTTAATGTTCGAAGGACCGTTGATTCAATAAAATAAGTTGCAGGTGATGGAATTAATATGTCTTTAATAAATGGTTAACTCATACAAAAATGGTGTGGTTTCGTAGTTGGCGTAAAAATGATCTTTATCTTATAAAATTCGTGTAAATCATACAGCATCATAATTTTTACCACATCAATAATTCTTGTACTTTTGTACCTTTATTTAATAATACTGTCTACTGATTCAATTTTTATTATTAAGTAATTTGAGTATATGCAATGTTTAATCATTTACCTACTGACTGTCATCTGTCGATTTCTGCTATTTCTGCTACCTTTATTTAACAATTCTGTCGACTGCTTCAATTTTTATTATTAAATAATTATAGTATATGCAATGTTTATTAAAATGCCTACTGACTGTGATCTGTCGATTTCTGCATTCAAATGATTATAGTAAAAGATTCGCCTTTTGAGGTACGTATTTCGAGAATAAAATAATCTTCTAGATTAATCTAACCCACTTTACATTTCTATAGAACCTTTATGAGATGCAGATCTGCTCATATTCTCTTCCAAACCCACAAGCGTTAAACAAGATCCTGCAATACAATCTAATTTATTTAATCCATCAGCGCTTTATGGCGACGACAAAAAAACGAGATTGTAATTCCGTGTTCATTTCAATCGAATCGAAATCGACTGAACCCCACAGACTTTGATGTCTTGGAGTTCAGCCGCAATTGAACTCTCCCCGAACTACCTCATATAACAGCCACGATCATTGCTGAGACAGTAGAACCTTTTGTCAGTTCTCAACAACCACAAGCACTTGATGGCCTACGCACTATACTATGAAAGAGTTTTTCAGTAAATGCAAGGATCCGTGTATCAAATCGAGTGTGAATCGTGTTCGCTTCAAAGAACAGTTTAAACAACAATTTCAATCAAGCTAACAGCATCAATCATTTCAATTTGTGTATGTGTATGTGGTTAGGTAATAGTTAGTAGCCGATAGTTAAACTATCGACCTTAACTGTCGGATTGTAAATATGTTCTATTATTAATAACTACAAAGTGATTTATAATTCAACTTGATGAAAAATAATATATTCATGAATGTTAAAAATTGTAATTAAAGTATTTCAAATTTTATTTTGTTATAATGTAGAAATAAGAATAAATAATGCAATTTTTGACTGAAAATGAACGACTGTTCGGTCGAAACTTCGTCCTTCGTCGTATTTGAGGTATTAATTGTATTTACGAATTTTAATTAAGTCATTACATTATTAATTATTATCTGTGCCCTAATGATTCATTATATTAACCATTATCTAACTAATTACCTAACTAATAACTATCTAACTAAACTTATTCCTAGTTTAATAATTTAAATAAAACTATCAAGAAAATTCTGAAATAACTATAAAATTAAGTAATAAATATGATCAAAATATATACCTCCGAAATAATAATTATATCCAGAAAATTCAGAAATAATTGCAAAATAGGACTTATCTACATTACAAAATCAATGGCTCATAAGTAAAAAAAAATATTATTGCAAAATTTGTCTTAGTCAGGCTCTACAATATCGTACTGGTTGCATATTTCTAGTGACCTAAATTTTCATTGTGCAATGTGACCTTAGAAGTATGTGCAAGTCCATATTCATCTGCATCTTGCACGGTGTTGTTTCGTGATTAAATAATCGCCTCAAAAGAAAAGCTCCGAGTGCAAAGCCTCTGGAGAACAAGGTATAAAAATTATTTCATTTGAATTTATCGCTTCTGTCGCAGCCAACAAAACGGCTTCCTTATCTGTGAAGATTTGCTGAATCTCCAGGGGTATACGCGGTGGTGGAGCAAGTCACAGGTATATAGTTATTTCGGGGCTATTTATCAAGACTCTAAATGCCACTTTGTCCAAGAGTCGGGAGTTTCACTGTAAAATATTCCAGTGGAAAAGTGGATGCGGGAACTGAAAAATACTGTTGCATACTTGGAGAGCGTTAAATATATAATTTGTGGTGAAATAAGATATAGGTACCTGCGGGTTTTTGTATTAGTTTTTATTATACACATGAAAATGTGTTTGGAACTTTATTCAAAAAAAAAAAAAACCAAAAGGACTAAACTTCAAACGGCATCTCCCCATCATAAATCAAATGAACACCTTAATTGATTGATTTAGACTACTAAACTTCAAACGGTATCTCCCCATTTATCTATATGTAACTTAAAAATTGAAGAAGACTATTTCATGGTTGATCTGTTTTTGTTGGTAGTTAGAATTATAGTATTTCATTAAAATTGTTTATAATGTAAAGCAGTTCCCTAAACGCCTTTGTCTACTGACAGGAATAGGTAATTGGTATTTGGTATTTCTAGGTAAATTGTGATTTATTGAATGACAGGAATAAACACTCCCGTGAATTTATAATGTGACTCGGTTAGCAAATTTACATTATAATAGTTAAATTTTAAATTATCGCTCTTGTGTCAAGAACGCATTTTATCGTATAAGGGAAGCGAATACTATTATTTCACTAAAGACATAATCCTGCATTATAAACGAATTTCATACTTATTTTATCGCCGAACTAACGTAATAACAAAATACTAGCGTAATAACAAGCAAATCAATATTGAAAATTATAAGTTCGTTCCAATAAAAAATATTATTTGTCAATCATCCGTGGAACATTGTATGTAGCTACTATAATTAGTAACTGTCAAATTAGCGTCAAATTTCGTATTTTTAACGACTTTATAGCACACCACTTTATGGCACAATATTGTCACTTTATGGCACAATATTGTTGTTTCATGGCACAATATTAGATATCTATATGTTACTCAAGATTAGTTATAAATTCTATTAATATTAATAGTTTTTGAAATATGAGTAATTGAGTATCAAAAATGTCACTAAAACCAATCCAATGCAATATATCAAAAATGTTATTACACTAAAAAATAAATATTTCACAAATCGCTCATTGGATATTAATTCAAGTAAATATGTTACATGCATGTATCTCTAAATATAATCACCAAATTTTATTAAAATTTATGCGCTAATTTTTGATATGTCTCTAATAATGTAATAACAGTATATGAAAATATCACATGATCACACTAAAATTCAAATATGTTATAAACCGTGCATTGGATAATAATTCAATTACACACGTCATATGTTTACATATCACTAAAAATAAATACTAAATGGTATCAATATTATTCCGCCAATTCATTTTTTAAAAACACCACTAAGCACAGCTTGAGAATAGCACCTAAAAACAAGTGATCACACTAAAAATGAGATATCTCATGAATCGTGCATTGAATATTACTCCACTAAAATATCTTCGATGTCTATATATTACTAATAATCAATAATAAATTGTATTAATATTGATACACTAGTTTTTAAGATATGAGTAATTGAGTTTTAGCAATGTCACTAGAAGCAATCCAATGCTATATAACAAAAATGTAATTAGACTAAAAAATAAATATGTCAAAAATCGCTCATTGGATATTGATCCAATTTAATATGGTATATACAAATGTATCTTTAAATATTATCACAATTTTTTTTTTTAATTTATGCACTATTTTTTTATATATCTCTAATAATGTAATAACAGTATATGACAATATCGCATGATCACACTAAATATAAAATATTTCTTAAACTGCGCATTGGATATTAATCCAATTACATACGTCATATGTATATATATATCACTAAAAATCAATAATAAATGGTATCAATATTAATCCGCCAGTTTTTGAAATATCCCTAATTAAATACGAGCACAGTTTGAGAATAGCACATAAAAACAAGTGATCACACTAAAAAAGAAATAATTCATGAACCGTGCATTGGATACTTCTCCAATAAAATATTTTAGATGCCCATATGTTACTAAAGACTAATAATAAATTATATCAATATTGATTTGCCAGTTTTTGAAATATCACTAATTATGTACGAGCACAGTTTGAGAATAGCACCTTAAAACTAGTGATCACACTAAAAATAAAATATCCCATGAATCGTGCATTGAATATTACTCCACTAAAATATATTAGATGTCTATATATTACCAATAATTAATAATAAATTCTATTAATATTGATACACTAGTTTTTGAGATATGAGTAATTGAATATCAGTAATGCCCCTAAAAGCAATCCAATGGTATATCTCAAAACAGTTATTACACAAAAAAAAAAAAACATAAATCGCTTATTGGATAATATTCAAATTAAATATGGCATATGTAAATATATCTCTAAATATCATTTCAAAATTTTATTAAAATTTATGCGCTAATTTTGTATATATCGCTAATAATATAATAACAATATATCAAAATATCACATGAACACACTAAAATTTAAATATCTCATAAACCGCGCATTGGATATTAATCCAATTAAACACGTCATCTCTCTACATATTTCAAAAAATTAGTAATAAATTATATCAACATTGATCTACCAGTTTTTGAAATATCACTAATTAAGTACGAGCACAGTTTGAGAATAGAACCTAAACACAAGTGATCACACTAAAAATCAAATATTTCATAAAGTGCCCATTGGATATTAATCAAATTACATACGTCATATGTCTATATATCACTAAAAAATAATACTAAATAGTATCAATATTGATCTGCCAGTTTTTGAAATATCACTAATTATGTACGAGCACAGTTTGAGAATATCACCTTAAAACTAGTGATCACACTAAAAATGAAACATATCATGAATCGTGCATTGAATATAACTCCACTAAATTATTTTAGAGGCCTATATATTACTCATAATGAATAATAAATCGTATTAATATTGATGCACTAGTTTTTACGATATCAGTAATTGAGAATCAGCAATGTCCCTAGAAGCTATCCAATGCTATATATCAAAAATGTGATCACACTAAAAAATAAATATTTCACAAATCGCTCATTGGATATTAATTCAATTAAATATGTTATATGTAAATGTATTTATAAATATTATCAGCAAATTTTATTAAAATTTATGCGCTAATTTTTTATATATCTCTAATAATGTAATAACAGTATATGAAAATATCACATGATCACACTAAAAATCAAATATTTCGTAAACTGCGCATTGGATATTAATCCAATTATACACGTCATATGTTTACATACCACTAAAAATCAATACTAAATAGTATCAATATTAATCCGTCAATTTTTGAAATACCACTAATTAAGTACGAGCACAGTTTGAGAATAGAACCTAAAAACATGTGATCACACTAAAAATGAAATGTCTCATGAACCGTGCATTGGATACTTCTCCAATAAAATATGTTAGACGCCCATATGTTACTAAAGACCTATAATAAATTGTATCAATATTAATCCGCCAGTTTTTGCATTTTCACTAATTATGTACGAGCACAGTTTGAGAATAGCACCTTAAAACTAGTGATCACACTTAAAATGAAATATCTCATGAATCGTGCATTGAATATTACTTTACAAAAATATATTAGTTACCTATATATCACTAATATTCAATAATAAATTGCATTAATATTGATACACTAGTTTTTGTGATATGAGTAATTGAGTATCGGCCATGTCCCTAGTACAATCCAATTGTATATCTCAAAAAAGTCATTTCACAAAAAAAAATATTCAAAAATCGTTCATTGGATAATCATCAATTTGAACATAGTATATGCAAATATATCTCTCAATATGCCTACAAAATTTTATTAAAATTTATGCGCAAATTTTTTATATATCGCTTATAATGTAATAACAATATATGAATATATCACATAAACACACTAATTATCAAATATCTCATAAACCGCGCATTGGATATTAATCCAATTAAACACGTTATTTGTCTGCATACCTCTAAAAATTTGTAATAAATTGTATCGATATTGATCTGCTAGTTTTTGAAATATCACTAAATAAGTACGAGCAATCTTTGAGAATAGCACATAAAAATAAGGGCTCGCGCTATTTTTGCGTGAAAATCAAATTTCTCATGAATCGTGCAGTGGATATTGCTCCAATAAAATATATCATATGCAGATGTATTAATTAAGATCAGTAATAATTTGCATAAATATTGATACACTAGTTTTTGAGATATGAGTAATTGAGTATCAACAATATCCCTCGAAGCAATCCAATGCTATATCTCAAAAAAGCGATCACACTAAAAAATAAATATTTCGTAAATCGCTCATTGGATATTAATCTAATTGAATTTGTTATATGCAAATGTATCTCTGAATATCATTACTAAATTTGATTAAAATTTATTCGCTTTTTTTTATTTGTCTCAAATATAAGTTTTTCAATACAATGTTTGAGCCCCTAGAACTTTCAGGTAACTCATCTAAGAGCTTGCGACACACAGCTTAAAAACCACTGATCTAGGATCAGTGGATCAGGATCAGGATCAGATTTAGGTATAAATGAGGAAACTGTATGCAAGATTAAAGGCGTATGAAGCTCAAGACAGTGTGTATCAATATTGATCCGCCAGTTTTTGAAATATCACTAATTAAGTACGAGCACAGTTTACGAATAGCCATACAAACAAGTGATAAATTGCATAAATATTGATACACTAGTTTTTGAGATATGAGTAAGTGAGTATCAACAATATCCCTCGAAGCAATCCAATGCTATATCTCAAAAAAGTGATCACACTAAAAACTAAATATTTCCTAAATTGCTCATTGGATATTAATCCAATTAAATGTGTTATATGCAAATGTATCTCTGATTAAATTTGATTAAAATTTATGCGCTAATTTATTATATATCTCAAATATAAGTATTTCAATACATCGTTTGGGCCCCTAGAACTTTAAGGTAACCCATCTACGAGCTTCCGGCACACAGCTTAAAAACCACTGATATAGGATCAGTGGATTAGGATCAGGATCAGATTTAGGTATAAATGAAGAAACTGTATGCAAGATTAAAGGCGTATGAAGGTCAAGACAGTTTGTATAAATATTGATTCGCTAGTTTTTGAAATATCACTAATTAAGTACGAGTACAGTTTGAGAATAGGACCTAACAACAAGTGATCACACTAAAAATCAAATATTTCATAAACTGCGCATTGGATATTAATCCAAATACATACATCATATGTTTACGCATCACTTAAAATCAATACTAAATGGTATCAATATTGATCCGTCAGTTTTTGTAACATCACTAATTAAGTACGAGCACAGTTTGAAAATGGCACCTAAACTGTATTAGTAAAGATCAGTAATAAATTGCATAAATATTGCTTCCTACCACCTGCCATAATTTTTTTGGCCACTTGCTTTTAAAGATATCAATATTTATTTATTTTTGACTGCATATTCGAACCCAGAAATTGAATGTATTTCAATGTATTATTTTTCATATTCTTTCCTGCCGTTCCATTTTCATCTCTAATAATTTTAACTGTACATCTTGCAACAATGTTATTAAAAAAATATAATCTCAAATTGAAAACAACTTAACCTAAAAAAAATGACAAGTTCCATTGGGGAATTCAGTTATTTCCGAAACACTACCAACAAAATTACTAGATATTCAAAGACTCCCTTGATGCAAAAACATCGTGAATGGAGAGTATATTTTATATCTATCCTTTTTTCCGTGGTATCTTTGATGAAATTTTTTAATCGCCCGATACTTAGGTACACGAAATAATTCTATATTCGTTTTATAAATTTCATCTCTCTGAACAGCGAAATTTATTCCCGCAACGATGCTGTATACAAAACGGACTTCTCTCGGCTATTTTTCTACCTGTTGCTCGTCAGGCGCCACCCCCGATTCCGCGGACCCGCTGGCAGGGGGTGGCCTCTTGCCGCCCCCACCGTGGGTGCGTAGGGGTGCTCTTGTCACCGGCGGCGACGCCGTTAAGTACCACGCGCGGCCCCCAATCCAATTACTCCACCCCTGTCCATTTATATTATCAAATTAAGTGCACTGCACGGGACTAATGCATCGAAAAATTAATTGAATAATCGCCGCCGATGAGCATCGGCTTCGACGCAAATTGCGAACTAATTGCATGCTGGTATGGATGGAATTGGAGCGATCGAAATCGACGATTATGCGAAATGGTGATTGTTATCAATTAGTGGAAAATGTTGATAAAACGTGATTTACGCGAGGCTGATAGTCATAGCACAAAGAAATCAACTTTGATATAATAGTTATGATATAACAGAAAACAAATAAGAGAAAACACTACTTGTAATCAGTTATCGACAAAATAATGTACAGCAAACAATGCAAAATTTAATAATTTGGGGAGTCAAAATGGTGAAGGTCAATTAGGGAGCAAATTTCTATCACGTCTATCATATAAAAAAAATATTTATCGATATATATATTTCGAATTTTTTTCGATATGATCGATATGGTCGATATGATAAACGTTAAAATACGGCTAATGAGGCTATTGTACAGGTTGACCCTAAAGTAAGAAATCAATTTATTATATTGTAACTGAAAAGTATTGGTTAAAATACCTTGAACACGTCGATTGCTAATTTTTGAAATGCACATTTTGACATTTCTAAAATTTTAAGGGTTAAAAAAACTTGTTCGAGATTCTTGGTTCATTTTTTCCAGTATATTCCATTTTGAAGAATTTGTCCATACTGCATTGTTCATTACTTGCAGATTATTTTGTCTGTTTTCAATTTTTTGTTCTATCACTAAATTATTCACACAAAAAAGGAAACTAATTCGTTTACTATATCTTTTAATTTTGGTTTTGAAAATCACTATTCTGGCTGATTTGGCTTGTAGTCACCTGAAGTAGCCCAAGCACTCTGATAACTGATATCACCAACATGTTCTAATTATATGCTTTCATAAAGTGTTGTGTTGTAATTTAGGTAGTTGCTCTAATTAAAAATATTTTTATTTCAGAGATTTGGAGCACAATAACATTCAGCACATAACTAAACATCAAATCAGCAAAGTAAAAGCCGAGCAATTGTGAGTATACCTTTTATTTACCATGTAACTATAATAAGGACCAAATAAAGTTGGGTTACATATATCCCACGTTGTTCGCAGTACCGACCTAATACAAAATTTTGCCTCCCTTTACATTGGAAATTCTTCGGCCCCGCTGCTATTATCACTTCTCACGAATTCTTCGTGTTCTATCGCACTCGATGAACTTTATTGCATCTATATTGAGAGTGCCGTCACAATCTTTCGTGCGCATTTTTCCTTCTGATAATGCAATAGTTGTAATTTAGATACACGCACACAAGATGTCGTGTTTTCGCTATTTATAGTGTTTTGGTAACACGTTCCTTTGATGCGACTTAAATTCTAGCGTGGAATGGGCAAAAAGTCTCATGGAACCTTTCGGGGATTGTATTTATAACCTCGGGTTCAGATGTTAGATTGTTTCTAGTTGTTATGCGAATTTTTCGCAGCGGTGTATTTTTTTACTAACGCCACTAGCTACAAATGCTACTCGATGTTGCTTGTTAAATAATTAATCCTTAATTTCCATATTCAAGTTCTCGGTGATTCCTGTCGGGAGCAGATATAATAATAATAATAATAATAATATATATATATATATATATATATATAATATATACAGTATGTCTATCGATTGTCGGTCCCATAAGTTTGTAATTGAACTTCGAAACAAAAAGTTTATAACATTTAAAATGATGCTGAAATGTTTAAAGAAATTATTCAATAAGTTGCCCTTGAATATAAGTTGCATAATGTCAGTACGGAATTTAGGGGTAGAATAGATAATTGTGTGGAAGAAAGATAAATGATGGATATATGATGAAATAAAGATGGATAAATATGTTGAATAAAATATGAAAATATATACAGTAAAACCTCCCGTAACGGACGCCTCTGAATAGCGGGCGCCTCCCTTGAACGGACATTTATCGATTCCCCGAATACACTAATGCAATCTTCCAAACCTTCCCTAAATCAGACACCTCTTTACAAGGGACAGTTTCTTTTCCACCATCTTTGTCCGTTATGCAGAGGTTTTACTGTAATAGAAAAATTGTAGTACCTCTGTACCATAATAAGTGAGCTATTTGAGTTTTCTTTCAAACTTATTGACACTTAGTTATTTTTTTAATTTCTATTTTGATATTCTTAATATACGCCAAATTTTAAATCATATACGCTATGGAAGTCAAAATATTTGAGTGTTTAATTTGTCAAAAGCAACAATTAAAATTTGAATTTTTAAGCGAGAGGGTTCTAACGCCGGAAGAATGGACGAATTAATAAGAGTTGTCAAAGAATCTTTTGAAGCGGAGACTAGACATACATTAGAAAACGTGTTTCTAAGTTTGCAAACAGTTATGAAATAGATTATAGAGTGGCGGTAACAATAATAATTATCTTCAACATATTAGCAAGGCAAACCTTCGTAAGGAAAATCGCTTGCCTACTATTCGTTTATACTAACATTTTTTGTTAGTTATTTTGAAAATATATATAAATAGTACTTCTTAAAAACAAAAATGGCTCACATATTATGGAAAAAATAAAAATCGGTAATGGCTCATTTATTATGGAACAGAAGTAGTATCTTTTTTTATATTTTTATATTTAAAGAAGTACGCGGATATTTGTAAAGTTAAACGATACCAAACATGTTTCAGTTAAGAAACCAAATTCTGGAATTAGCCCCTGAATAAGATGAAATTAAGAACAGTGCAAACTTAGTAACGTTATTCGAATACAGGGTGTTTTAGGATTACATATGGAGTAGTAGATAGATACGAATATGTTTATAATGTAAAGATGTTTCCCTTAACTATAAACTTTCGTAAAAATCCGCTTACATTTTTTAATTGAACTTCGAAAGAAAAAGTTTATAAAGAGAATATATAACATGATGTTGTAATGCTTAAAGAGAGAATTCATAAGGCTACCCTTGAATATAATTTGCATAATGTCAGTACGGTATTTAGGGGTAGAATAGATAAATCTGTGGAAATAAGATAAATAATGGATATATGATGAAATAAAGATAGATAAATATGTTGAATAACATAAGAAAATATAAAGTTTAAAAATTGTACCTTTTTCAAACTTGTACCTGCAAGTAAAAAATATGTACGCGGATTTTATTGAAGTTAAACGATACCAAACGTGTTAGGAATACCTTTTGTAATTCAATCATACCGAGACATCATTTAAATTTCAGCTCTTTTCAAAGTTTCCATGGATATTTCATGTTAAGATTATGCTCAATTTCACCAGTTTCTTATATTTCCTTCTTAGTTTCACTTTTTAAAATTTTCTTAAGACAACTAGAGCTGAAATTGAAATTGATCACTCGGTATATGCAAAAAATCATAATTATCATTAATTATCATAAATCATAATTAAATACCTAGGGCTTTTACATTTTCCCTGCCCTCCAACAGCATTGTCTGTCAGTCTATCTGTATGTCTGTCTAATCTGTTTCAAAGATCCATCCCAGATTTAAAATTTAGAAATATATATGCAAAATTGTTACAAAATTCTAGGTTATTATAAAATCGCCAGAAACAAAAAATCAATTTTGATTTTAAGTCCGAGCCAAGACAGTTTTTGCCTGTGAGTCTAATCTAAGTTACAGATGTTCGTGTTAGCTATGTATCCAGGACTTTAAATCTGAAAAAAAAATACAAAATTGTTAAACGTCAAAAAATTCTAGGTTCTGACAAACTGGTCAAAAACAAATAAAAAACGTTATGATTTGGAATCAAAGACAAAAAGTGTTTTTGTTCATCTGTCTGTCTGTCTGTCAGTCTGTCTGTCTGTCTGTCTGTTAAGCAGTTCCGCAATTCCGCCTTCAAGACATGAAATTTAAAAAATGCAATATTCATAAAACATTATAACGTCGGCTTACGAGTGAAATACACTAAGTTAATTTTTTGCTGCTTTTAGTTAAGTTTTATTTTGATGGTTTACTAAATTGTAACAAATTTCCTCAGGCTCAGTAGGGATATAGTAAAGGGTCCTGTAGCCGAACTTCCAAATTCTTAACTCATTAAATAGGAAGTACAGTAGGAAAGGTAACAGCAGAATATTAAACTTTAATTGCAGTTTCTCACATTTTATAGTTTTTGACTTAAGTGATTTCACTTGTAAGCCGACGATATGTTCTAATAAAATCGCCAAAAACACAAATTCCGTTTCGATGTTTAGCCTGAGCCGAGACAGTTTTGTCTGCCAGTCTAAGCAATTCCAAAGAACTCCGCACGCAAGATTTATAATTTTAAAAAAATACAGGATTGTTAACAACTTCTACATTTCGATGAAATCTTCAAAAATGAAAAAAAGCTATGATTTTGAGTCCGAGCTGAGAAAATCATCAAAAATAAAAAATCCGTTTTTATTTTGAGTCCGAGCCAAGACAGTTGTTGTCAGTAAGTCTAATCTAAGCTAAAGATATTCGTAACAAAGTCTAAAAAATATTTAAAAAAAATTGTTAAAATATTCTCTGTTCTGACAAACTCGTGAAAATCAAATAACTTTATGATGATGAACAATGATTTTGATTATGAGTCCGAGGTGAGAAAATCGTCAAAAATAAGTATTAGTTCACCTGCATGTCTGTTTGTCAAAGCACTTCCGAAATTGTCTGCCTAAAAAACGACATTTAAAAAGTGCAAATTGTTAAAACATTCAACGTTCTGATAAAATCGCCATAAAAAGAAACTGTTTTGATTTGTAGTCTGAGCCGAGACAGTTTTTGTCTGCCTGTCTAAGCAATTTGAAAGCTATGCGCATGAGGGATTTGTAATTTAAAAATAGAGAATTGTTAAAAAATTCTGTTCTGACAAAATCTTCTAAAAAAAGGGTAAGATTATGAGTCCGAGCCTAGAAAATCAAAAATACAAAGTCCGTTTTCATTTGAAGTCCGAGCCTAAATTGAGTTTATGTTTATCTGACTGCGTGTATCTCCAAGCAGTTCCGAAATTTTCTACCTTTAAGATACGAAATTCATAAAACGCAAAATGGTTAAAACATTTTATATTTTGTTATAATTGCCAAAACAAAAATTACGTTTTTATTCTTAGTCTGAACCGAGGCACTTTTTGTCTGTCTATCTAAGCAATTTCAATCATGTAATTTCATACATGCAATCATGCAAGTGTAAAATTTTAGAGAATGTAGAATTGTTAATAAATACTATGTTCCGACAAAATCTTCAAAAACAAAATAAAAACGTTTTAATTTTGAGTCCAAGGTGAGATAGTGACAAAAATAAAAATGCAGTTCTGATTTTGAGTCCGAGTTGAGACAGTTGTTGCCTGTAAGTCTGTAATCTAAACTATACATGTTCGTAACCAAAATTACAAAATTTAAAAAAAAAATGTCTTAAAAAATTCTATGTTCTGATAAACTCGTCAAAAACAAAAAAATCTTTTGATTTGGAATACGAAAAAAAATGTGTTTATGTTCATCTTCCTGCCTGTATCTCTAAGAAGTTCCGAAATTTTCTGTCTGTGAGATACGAAATTCATAAAACGCAAAATGTTAAAACATTTTATGTTCTGATATAATCGCCAAAACCAAAATTACGTTTTTATTTTTAGTCTGAAACGAAGCACTTTTTGTTTGTCTACCTAAGCAATTTCAACCTGGACTTTCATTCATGTAATCATGCGAGTTTAAAATTTAAAAAAAATTGCTGAATTGTTAAAACATTACTATGTTCCGACATAATCTTCAAAAACAAAATAAAAACATTTTAATTTTGAGCCCAAGCTGAGACAGTTGTTGTCTGTAGGTCTGTAATCTAAACTAAAGATGTTCATAACCAAGATTTCAAAGTAAAAAAAATATAAATGTTATAAAATGCAATTATGATAGACTCGTCAAATACAAAAACAAACCTTTTGATTTGAAGTTCGAGCCAAAAATGTGTTTTCTTCATTTGCCTCTCTGTCTGTCTAAACAGTTCCGAAATTGTCTTTTTGTTTTGTTTTGAAATTGTTTGACATTTTTGCGGTCCAAGCAATTTTAAAAACATCCACTATAAGGAATTGTAACTTAAATTGAGAATTGTTACAATATTCTGACATCTTCAAAAACATCTTCAAAAACAAACAAAAAATGTATGATTTTAAGTCCGACCTGAGAAAATATTCAAAAATAAAATTTTTTTGATTTTGAGTCGGAGCCGAGACAGTTGATTGTAATCTAAGCTAATTATGTTTGTAACCAAGATTACAAAAATTTAAAAAAATAAAATGGTTAAAAGAATCTTTGATTTGATAATCTAAAAAACAAAAAAAAACCTTTTGATTTGGAGTCCGACCCAACATGTGTTTTTGTTCATCTGCCTGCCTGTCGCTCTAAGCAGTTCCGAAATAGTCTGCTTTTAAGATACGAAATTGAAAAAAAATGCTAAATTGTTTAAACCTTCCAAGTTGTGCAAAAAACGCAAAAAATATCTAAAACATAACTAATAAAAATAACTAAAAATCAAAACGGCATATATATTGTTTTGATTTTTAGTTTTCTATGTCTTCGACTTCTGTAAAACTTGTATCTTACGACAAACTCTTCAAACACAAAGAAAAGTTTTGATTTTGAGTCCAGCAGAGAAAATCGTTAATAATAAAATTCCGGTTTAATTTTGAGTCGAAGGCTAGACAGTTTTTGTCTGTCTGTCTAGCAGTTCCAAAGATGTCCTCTGTCTAGCAGTTTCAAAGATTCCTCTGTCTAGCAGTTCCAAAGATGTCCTCTGTCTAGCAGTTCCAAAGATGTCCTCTGTCTAGCAGTTCCAAAAATGTCCGCATGCAACATTTGACATTTAAAAAATGCAGAATTGTTAATAAAAATGTGCTCAGATAAAAATGAAAAAAAAGACAAACATGCTGATTTTGCGTCCAACTTGTGATAGTTTTTGTATATCTGTCTAGCTGTGTATCTAAGCAATTTCGAAAATTGCCAAAAATAATAGTATATTATTCAACGAGCGCGTAATGATGGCTATTGCCCACGAAGATGAAATTACAGCACGAGGCGCGCAGCGGCGAGTGCTGTAATCATCTGAGTGGGTAATAGCCATTGCGCGCGAGTCGAATACTATACTTTATCTACAACAATTTTAACAATGCACCTAAATTGTAAATTTAATTTTTATGGGTACCGTAATTAATTGTAACATTCTTGCAATTGTGGAAATTAATGACTGGAGTTGAATTTAAAACGAAATCATAATTCTTGTGGATGGTCGTATTTGTACTACTGCTACTTATTGTTGAGCTTGTGCTAGTAGAAGGCTTGTTACTTTTGCTAATCTCTTTTTCTATAGCTTTTCCTCTGGATAACTTGCTGCTTATATCGTCCTCTATATATCCCTCAGCTACAGTAGTGGATTTCCATCCACCGAGCTTTTTTACCGCAGTGATATCACCGCCTCCGCTGACACAAATCGTTGCAGAAGATCTTCTGAGTGAATGGCCTGTATATAATTCGGGATCTTTCAGATTTAGAAATGTAACAATTTGTTTTCCTGTTGCTGATATCTTATTAATGCCTACTTTTTGAGCAGTACATTTCCCATTCTGGTAATTCAAAAAAAATGAGTTGCATTTAGCAGTCGGTGGTCGCATATTAGTGTATGTTTTGCAGATTTCGTAAAATTCACCGGACACAGTAAATGACCTTGTAGTTTTAGTTTTTGTAAAGGGAATGTTTACTATTAGCGCTCCATTATAGTCTCGTATATCTTCATTTTTTATAGCATGCAACTCATTGCATCTGCAAGCTCCCATTAGTCCCATGATTAATGTTACCTATGCAAAATACAGTTTTGTTAGAGAACATTGAAATTATGATTTTAAAAATACAAACCTTTGTTAATAGTTATTTATGTTACAAGTACGCTAAATAGGTGTTTATGGACGCGGCCGGAAGATTAAATGGCGAGGCGTTAGCCGAGCCATTTAACCGGCCAAGTCCATAAGACCATTTAGCGTACGTGTAACATACAACTTTTTTTTTAATTTGTACACATATTGATTTGAAAATAATATTGAAATATGTTATTTCCAACCATAACAACAGTGTTGTTGTTGACAAATTAAATTTGACAAAATGTCAGATATCGAAGATAATATCGAAGAAGATTATGATTTGCCACCAGAAGTTATCGAGCAAGCTGCACAAGCACAAAGTCGATTGATGCCCGTGAAGTCGGCTGCCATTTACGAAAAAACGTATAAGTTGTTTTGCGATTGGCGCAACAAAATGTCTGTTCGAAAAACTTCGGAACAAGTCCTTATGGCTTACTTAAATGAGAAATCGAAACAAGTCAAACCATCTAGTCTTTGGTCATATTTTTCAATGTTGAAGAAAG
Organism: Othius punctulatus; assembly: GCA_951805005.1. NCBI lineage: Eukaryota > Metazoa > Arthropoda > Insecta > Coleoptera > Staphylinidae > Othius > Othius punctulatus. The sequence goes on along the minus strand of OX638139.1, from coordinate 102,805,219 downwards.
TGCTAAAAGTAAAGGAAAAAGTGGATATTAGTAAGTAAGTTCTAATATTGCTATGTATAAATTCAATACTAGATTTGTATAAATTGTTAGATATGCTAGTGCTCAAGAATTTTTGAAAAATATTTCCCGAGGTTACCGACCTAAAAAGTCAAAGGTATTATCTAAAGAAAATGTCATGGCATTTTTGAAAGAGGCTGATGATTTCCATTTTTTATTTGCAAAGGTAGGTAAACTGTATTTCTGCTAGACAAACTGATGTACCTATATCAAATCTTCTCAGCTTGTGGTTCTTTTTGGAGTTTTTGGTGCTTGTCGTCGCCAAGAACTTGTCAATTTGACGGTAAACGATGTGAAAGAGAATGGCTCATTTTTACGGGTGTTTCTTGGAGCGACAAAAACCGACAAAACAAGATCTTTCGTAATTACGAATGATGCTGATGGATTCAACGGTTATATGCTTTACAAAAAGTATTTGTCATTGCGACCAGGTCATGTTAAAACTACAAGGTTATTTTTAACTTATCGCGGAGGAAAATGTACTGTACAGCCAGCTGGAATACACACAATAGCAAATATTCCCCAAAAAGTTGCCGAATATTTAAAACTTCCGGATTTTAAATTATACACCGGACACTGTTTTCGGAGAACATCGGCCACTTTGTTGGTAGAAGGTGGAGGTGATGTATTTGCGTTAAAAAGTCTTGGTGGATGGCGCTCAACGAGTGTAGCGGAAGGATATATTGAGGAATCGGAGTACCAGAAAATGGAAATTGCAAAGAAAATTACAAATTCGGCGAATAAAACTGCTGATGACATTCCATCTACATCATCTGGAATCGTCTCTAATAGCAATGAACAAACGATTATGAATGATATATGTGACGACGGAAGAATTACGCTTAGTGGACACTTTAATAAATGTACGTTTAATTTCAGTATTGTAAAGAAAGATAAATAATTTGTATGTGTTTAGATTATTATTATTAACTAAATAATAATTAATTCGCAATCTCGTTCTTCTAGTTATATCGTCCTCTCGTATCTCATTCTCTCTATCTCGTTAAACAGAAAAGTCCGCTGTGGCGGTTTTTAACGTCCGTTGCTATAAAACAAAAAATTTAACGTCCGTTGCTATAAAATATTGTAGCATTGCACATAAACGGTTGTTTAGATTGTTTGTTATAACGACGTTAATGACGTCTTTATGAATACAAATTAAAAAAAAGAAATGAGTGGTTCGGAGCCTTGGTAATAAATTTGTTTACTTCTTCCGGTGTAAAAACTTTGGCTTTTTTTGGGCGATGACCCTCAGCTTGACGCTTTAAGAATGACTGCAACTTCATATAATTTTCCAGATGAATATTGTGGTAAATATTCAGTGTACTTCTTAGCATAGAGTAAAAAGCCCATAAAGACGACGACTTATACGTTTTTGCCAATTCGGTGAAGTAAACCAGGATGACGTTTTCAAAAAACGTAGACGTTTTTTTCTTCGTTTGCCATATCATGAAGTTCTTATATGTCGTATCATATTTACCTTTCGATTTTTCCGGCAACAACTTTTCAGTAGCAATTTTCGCTTGCTCCAATATCTCTGGAGGCGTTAAAGAGATTTCACTTTCATCGGACATGTCTCAATGAAATTAACACGATGAAAGAACTTCGAAACGCAAAACACAAGTGACATTGACAGTGACAGCGATTGCTTGTCATGGAATAATATTATTCAATTATGCTGTCATCATTACTCAATTTATGAAAGTAACACATGCCGTTATTTGTCAAAAATATACAAGTAATGTAAATGTTACTTAATAGTTGTAGATAAAAGTCGTTATTGGCATATTCATCGTAATCTGGCATAACGTAAAGATAGAAGTAATACATTTTAAGATCCCCATCTTAATGTTATGGCAATAGTTCATCCTTGATTTATTGAACAGTTCAATTATGTATCAAGACATATTATGTGCAATACAAAATTATAGGAATAATAAATTTTTTGATCTTTCAATAAGTGTATTGCAAGTTTTAACATATGCTGTGCACTATAAACAAAATTTCTACAATATTTTAAAACTATAACTAAAACTCTAACAATTTTTGTTAATTATTATTCAAATTTCGACGATTGTTGTAAACTTTAACCCAAATTTCAATGAAATCTGCGAGATATATCATATGTTTGGATAATTTTTATAAACTCGAACTAATATTTGAACGAATTCTGCGAACAATGATGTAAATTTCGACGAAACAATAAACGATTTTTGAACCATTTTTGGCAATTATAATTTAAATTTCGACGAATTTTGTAAACATTAACACAAACTTCAAGGAATTCTGCAAGATATATCGTATATTTGGATACAATTTACGAACTTCAACAAATATTTGAACGAATTCTGCACATTATTCTTATAAATAAAATTCAAAATATTTCATTTTTTCCTCACAATTTACACAATATTTCAATAAATTCATTTATTAATATAAAAATTATTTTAAATTTAAAATTTCACCTAATAATAAGTATTGAGTAATGAAAATTTCAACACATTAAATAAACGATAACCCAATTTCAGCGAATTATGAAGAATTCTGTGCGATATTATCCTAATTTCATGTGACAAATTTAGTTATTAATATGTAGTAATGTAATTAATTTACATATAACTTTAAATATTTGCACATTTGGATATGCAACTGGAGACCGGTTTGGACCGGGTGGTTCTCATCAGTCCAGTGCTCAGGTGGCGTTCATATGCTTCTGGCATTCTTTATTAATATTATTATTAGTATTAATATTTAATTCACAATTATTAAAATTACGTCAGTTCCGAAAATTGTAACAGCATATTAACTATCGTATTACAATTCACACATATTATCTGATCCCCACTTACAGTAATATCCCATTAAAATGGATTGAATATTTCCGCCGCAAAGCTGCGTCGCATCTCCAGTCTGCACACGCAATTTCACGACAGGATAATTCCGAATCGCGCCGGGAGTCGACTCCACTCCTCGGACACATGAACCAATTATTTTTTGTGTTGCTTTTTTCGCAGCGTGAAAGCGATCGTTCCCAATAACTATAACGAGGCTTTTAAGGAAAGTTTCTTGGAGGACGTCAGGCGAAAACGCGATGCCGTGAAGAAAGAGGCGGGACAGGACCATTGAATCTGTCCAAATATTTTCCCTCAGCTAAACGGGGGATTAATTAAATGGAAGGTGTTTTTGCAAGATGTAATCATAAGAAAGAATTGAAGAATGTAGAGGGATTAAAATAAAGTCGACATTAAAAAATACGTTAATGCGATTAACATTCCACAATAAGACATTATTTTAAACATGTAAATTTAAAAACTTTGCCATTTAAGTATTCCAGGAGAAACATCATACAGAAACCTCTTGCATTAACATTTCCATTAACTTTTGCTTTCAAAGCAGAACTTGTAATTGATGTTTGCTTCAAGTTTTTAATATCGCATTTTAATTACGCGTGTTGTTATGGTTGCTGAAACTTTTCAGCCGCTGAAGATGAATCTTGGACGTGCGTTTACGTGGAAAGAGTCGGGGCTGAGTAAGTTATGAAATGAAAATTGGACGGCAGGAATACTAATAGAGGAGCCCACAAGGGCATGCACCCTCGCTCGAGTACGGCTGATTAAAAAATGGAGAAAATAATTTATTAAAAACCCTCAGGTGCAGCCTTCGGTCACGCAAATTGCACCTTAATTAAGCGGAAGTTAAGCTCTTAGCGCGAGATTGAAATACTTTATTATTATCGACGTTTTAAGGCTGGCTGCTTCCTGATCGATGTAGTTAATATTATTATTGCCAGCTCACATGAAAATAATGTTTCATAGCCCATGTTGCGCTTATATTTTGCCTCTGGTTTGTATCTAAAGTCGTAGGTTCGATGCTCGAGACAATCTAAATTTAACTGTACACTAGCCGAAAGAATTATCGCATATTCCAAAAAAAACACCATTTTTATTTTTTAGTTGCCGATGTTTCGTTTTTGTAGGTACCTAGGAACCAAAAAGTAAAAATATGCTATAATTCTTTTGAGTAGCTTGAATCAATACATATCGTGACATTTTTTTAACTCTGAATATAGTTAATACATCGTCCCTATGTTAAATTTAAAAAAACACAGGTCAATGCGTAGATAAAGTAGAAAAAGCGTAAAGTTCAGATCCCAGATGTATGATATGACTCTAGTTTATGGTGATGAAATAATCTCCTCCTATCCCAGTGAACACCAAACTGTGGGTTTGATTTATATTGATTACTGACTGCTACTTCTTAAAATAAGCCCTAAAACAGTGAAATTTGGGAATAGATTGGAGAATTTTGCCCTGGGAATGCAACACGCAACTATTAAATAAGGAGGAATAATGCAAGGGCTGCATATAATCCTTTTATTTCTCATAATATTCCTACTTGGCTATTTATTAATTTGACCTTTGCAATTTGTTATTGTACACTTCTCCTTGGCCAACCTTTTTCTACCCTTTGCTGCGTTACAATTATCAATTAATCAAGTCGACCCTTAACAAAAAAAACGCCATTTTTCACAACGAATTAATCGAGTAACTAGTCTGAACCCCTTCTAAATCGCCCGTCGAGCGAGTGAAATAATACCGTCTTTACCGACGTCCAAGGAAACATCGTAAGGTACCCTTATCCTGGCTTCGTACTATCGTTTTTCAGCCACCCTTTCAGTACAGTTCTCGTCGCAATCTACGATGTGCTGTCAGTGATATTTTTTAGGAATGATTGCTCCATGTGCACGCATGTATAAATATAATGAAACTCTGAAACACAATGTTTTTTCCATATATTTAGGTAATAATACAAAAATTACAAAATTTATATTTATTAATTATGTACTTCCACGACATACCAAGAAAGGCCTTAGAAAGAAAAACAACATAATTTTCTAGATTTGGAAATATTTTAAATAACGTAAACAAATTAATGCAAACTGAATTGCTGACACTTAAAACTGGGGAATTGCTCCCCTGTAAAATCATGTCTTTTGATACTCATGTACATTTTTCTCAAGAATCAGTAAACATATTCAGTATCTGTTTTTTTAATTGGCTTGTTAATGAATAGCCAATAAAGTGAATAGAGTGAGAATCAATAAAAAATAAATTAAAAATTCTTGAAGTTTTGCTTTTTAAAAGCTCATTTTGTAATAAGCAATGCTCAGATTTAAGTGAATCATGTAAGCTAATAGATAAAAAACGCGTTAAAAAAATATTGAGTCAATGCTGAGAAATCAATAAAAAATATATTAAAAACACTTGAAGTTTTGCTTTTGAAAACCTCATTTTGTAATAAGCAATGATCAGATTAAAGTGAATCATGTAAGTTAATAGATAAAAAACGCGATTAAAAAATATTGAGTCAAAGCTGAGTAAAATGAACATGAAAGTGGGTAGTTTCTAATGGAAATTTGTCTCTGGTCCCTCCCCATTATTATTATCTCTTTTGATTTCGATAATTTCATCCTCAAATTTGCGTTTTGTAACTAACATCATTTTAAATGATCATGAAAGAATTGAGACCAGACATTTGATCGTCGATAAGATATCAGTTCGTTGAATTACAGATATAGTTCTAAAACATATGTCCCACATGTCCCCGAATGAAGTTACTGATACGGCCAACTTTTTAATTTTTTAATTCACAAAAAAATATCATTTATTACAAAACGTTCTGCTTGTTTTCAAACCCTAAAAAACAAATTAATATTTTAGATATGTGCGATGGTTGTCATAAAACTGACAGGTTTAGAAAAGTTTATGAAAATTTTCAGTTCGAAGCTAAAAAAATAAGGAGCCAAGGTTTGTACCATTGACCAGCTTACAAAATACCTATTTAGATGCTGAAATTGAACTGAAACTTTCTCTTTTGCGTCATTTTTGTATCAACCAACAATATCTAAAATATGAAATTGTATTTCAGGATTAGAAAATAAGAGGGTCAGTGTCAGATTTTTATTAAAAATGCATTTTTTATGAAATCAAATATAAAAGAGTAAAATTTTGCAATAACTTAAATATGAATTAATTTTAAACAAACAATTTTATAATTTCAATAATTTACATTAACAATTTCAAACAAAATTATAGATTTCTAAGAAAATTGCTGTTAAAGATAATTTCAATATTATTTTCCATATGAAAGAATATGTGAATGAGAGACTGACAAGTTCATATTAATTCGCACCAAAGTTTGGACTTCATAAAGGACTCACCATTCCGAAATATTTCAATATAAGTAAACTCGTTTTTTAAACATATTACAGTTAAACAAATGTATATGTCTTTCTATAAAAAAATCATGAAACACTGCAAAACTATGGAAAAATAAAAAAAAATGGATAAAAACAGTAAATTAGTTTATTTTGACGTTTCATATATTTTTGCTGAGAGAACCCTCTAAAATTGTTTTGATTTTAATAGTTGTTTTGATTTTATTATACAAAATTCAGATGAAAAAACAATGTTAATCTACTTATCAAATCAGAATTTCTAGAACTACTATAACTATATCGTCGACTGAGAATTATTTTGAATTAAGTCCAAAAATATTAAATGCGTAGTATTTGAATTTGGTACAAAATACTTTTATAGAGTAGGGCACTTTTGAACAGGTTTAATATAATCCTTCAGTTTAGGCTATAATGGGGGTCTTTTGTCAATTGGCTAAAGGTCTATTAGTTTGTTCTGCCAGCTGGACATGCTGCATTTTAATGTCTTAAGCATGTTGAAGATATCAACTTAGATTAGTGTAAATGTGGACCTAATAGATAATTTTAATAAATTCACATTTAACAACAAATTTTACACCCAAACGGAAGGACTAGAACTGCCCTTTACGCCTTTTACTAGCTGATATCCCTATGGAAAACCTAACAAAGTCCATTCTAAACTCTCAGCTGGTTAATAAATATAACACAATATGATACAGATACGTTGGCGATATACTAACTAGTTTTACTACTATCTGCCGATAGTTCATCTTGTAAAATTTGTAAACATGTATGTATTTATAAAATTTGTATAATGTAGAGTCCTTATATCTATCCATATTTAAATCTTATGGTTAACAAGATTACGAAAACTCCAGGAAACCAACATTCAGAGATACGAAGTACAGCTTTTAAGTTAATGATACAATGAACTTGAGGGTACCAGTGCAATAACCAGGTATCTATCTCCAGTTTTTTTGGGATATTTTTTTTATACAGTGTGGAGCAGCCAAATGGATTAAACTCATTATTTCGGAAATTGAAAATATTTTGAAAGAAATCATTCTATTAAGAATCTGAAATTTTTGTCACCATTTGTTTTTGAGATATGACGTCTGACTTGATTTTAAATTGCATCCCTAATATTTTATAAATTTATTTGATAGACGCTTTTTTCTGAATATAACGTAGGTATATATATATATATATATATATATATATATATATATATATATATATATACGTATTTTTATACCTTACATAAAAAAAATCGCTCTCAAAGCAAATGAAAGTTAATAAATTATAGGTATTTATTTCGAAAAATCGAAGAAAAAATCAAATAAGATTCGAAATAGAATCCTCTTTTTTAAGTTTGACAGTATCCCAATTGGAAATTGAACTTTTGTTGAATTTTGTTTATGGTTTCTGACAAACTTTTAACAATTTTTATTCCAACTCATATTTCAGGTGTCTGTATTAGATTTAGTTGTAGTTCGAACGCTTATTAAGTGTCCATATAGAAAAAAATCAAGTGGACTAAGGCCCTAAGACCTTGTTGGTCACACAATAGGCCTGCATCTTCCAATTTATTTTTCCGTTTTTTTCCGAAAAAGTGGATTTTATACATACATTTATAACTTTCAATTGCAATTTAAACGATTTTTTTCTTATATAAGGTATAAAACAATATATACCGTTATATCCAGAAAAAAGGTCCATCAAATAAAACTATAAAATATTAGTGTTGCTATTAAAAAAAAACGTCGATTACGTCATAACTTATAAACAAATCGTGTAACAAATTTTATTTTTATATCAAAATGTGTATTTTCAAAATTAGAAACCGATGTGTTGGAGGATTATTTAAAAATACTTTCAATTTTCGAAATACTGAATTTATTCCATTTGGCTGTTCTACATTATTTATGTGGAGCTATACGTTAATAAATTGTACATCTTTCGGTGCTGCAAAGTTGGCATAATTTGCTTTATTTACTTCTAAAAATAAAACAAATGAATTAAAAGATATACACGTATATTAATAAACATAAAGATATTATGTTATCATGTGACTTTCAAATTGTGTATTTTCAAAATTAGAAGTCGACGTGTTGGAGGATTATTTAAAAATATTTTCAATTTTCGAAATACTGAATTTTTACCATTTGGCTGATCTACATTGTTTATGTGGAGCTATACGTTAATAAATTGTACATCTTACTGTGCTGCGAAGTTGGCATAATATGCTTCATTTATTTCTAAAAACATTAACATAACAAAAATAAATTAATTGAAAGATATACACGTATATTAATAAACGGTAAGATATTATGTTTTTATGGTCTCCTATAAAGTTTTCATTTGTGGAGATTACCAGTTCTTGCATCGAACCTCTCAATTAAAAAAAAAAAATCTGTAAGTAATGATTATAACTAGTCACTTGTAGGTAATTTAAGATAATCTTTAAAAGATTAATGAACCAACATAACTAATATTCGTCGGTAACATAGTTTGGTAATATTAACTTAAATTATTTAAATATAATCAATACATTATTGTTTTTCTCAAACCGTATTGCAACCTCAATCCTACTAACTTCACTTTTGCCATACATCTCCATGAAAATTGGCGTAATTTTGAAACCGATATTCAATAAATAATTCAGTGTGCGGAAAGAGACCCCAAAATAACCCTTCTTGAAGCTTAAGAGATCTATAAAGCCGCATTAACCCAGGTATTTCCGTAAGTAATGAGCAAGTAGATATATTGTTCTCCTCACTATTTTATAGTGTAAAACCTGTCAATAAATAAATGGAAATGTGTAAGTTTAAAACCCTGTTTGATCATGACTGACTAAACAGTCGCAACACTTCAGTGATATTAACGAAATTAATTTGTTGTATATAAATTTAACGTATGACGAAGTAAACCACCACTTCAAAAATACCGTTCAATATATATGCAGAAAGTAATGTGTTGACTACATTCGCTTTATACATCTATAGATTGTATGAATGATCCATTTGTGAACGTGGCATTGAGTTCGTTGTATTGCAGAATATTACTTGTATGGGAATTGCAAAGACTCCATTTTTATTTGGTTCATTTATGGATGTCTATAATGTGATCATATACAGGGTGTTTCAGGAGGAAGTGCAAATATTTTGGGAAGTGATAAAAAAATAATAAATAAGAAAAAAATTCTAATACACCGTGGTCCAATACTCAATGGTTTTCGAGGTTGGGTGAGTTATTGAATTTTTTCATTTTTAGTCACACCTTAAAATCTGGAATTTGATATTGCAGTCTTTTTAACAAATGGCAAATAATCATAATTGACAGTTGTTATTGAAGAGCAAAGAGCAGCATTTCTAATAGAATTACTAAATGTATTGAGGTTGATGGTGGTATTTGAACCAACAAAGTAAATTTGTTTAATTTAAATTGATATTATTAAAAATCAACAATGTTATTTCTCGTACTTTAATAAATCTTATAATGACCCGATCTCAGTATATATTGACGATAGGACACATGCTCATATGACATTTTTTTACTTAGAACCATCCATACCATAACATCCCAAAATATTTGCACTTCCTCCTGAAATACCCTGTATAGTAGTAATCACGAGAGGTGGCTCATGATTCATTGCTTTGGAATGTATAATTCAAATTTTCATGTAGGTATATTTTGGTCATTAATTAGTTCAGTGTATAATATAATATCAGTGTATAATTCAATACCACTGAGGCTACTTTATAAAAAAATTAACAAAAATGGGCGCTATATATGTTAGGTATGGCTTTCCAAGGTAAATATTGTGTTATCTATATAACTTTGACACTTACAGAATAACTAAAATATTTAATAAATGCAGACATACGTTTCGACGGGTTTAATTTTAAACGTATACCAGATGTATGAGATATTTACTGTCTCATTTTTTTTAAGCGTATAGCAGATGTATGAGTCATTTACTGTCTATTTTTATTTTAACATATAGCAGATATATGAGACATTTACTGTCTCATTTTATTTAAGCGTATAGAAGATGTATGAGACATTTACTGTCTCATTTTATTAAAGCGTATAGCAGATGTATAAGACATTTACTGTCTTATTTTATTTAAGCCTTTTAGTGCGATAGAGCTAATACGGAATTGGATTTATTTCTTCGAAAAACTTTTCTTTAGAATATATTATGAGCAACCTCCCGTTATTTCTACTATATAAATCATTCTGATTGCCGACTTGTAACAAAATGACATTACTTTATTATTCATCTATGGCTCATAAATAATACATTCATTAAGTACATAACTTCTTCTTTTTCTTTTGGTTAAATGCACCAAAAGAAGAAGAAAAAGTTATCCATTAATGGATATTGGCGACAATGTGATGCATTTCTTGAGGGTTTCTGAGAGTATGAACCAAACTACCAAAAGTATTTAGTCCAGTCCATTGCCTTATGTTTCTGACCCACGACATCTTCGTCCTTCCTATTCCTCGTTTTCCTTCAATCTTGCCTTCTATAATGAGTTGAAGGATATCATACTTCTGGTTTCGCATGATATGTCCACATAACTATGGTAACATAATGCCCTTCATAATTCGGCGGTGTTTTATGAATTATAAAACACAGAACTATCAGCACAACAACGATTAACTTTTGATTCTAGTAATCATTCTGTGTGGTTTCTAGGGTTGACTGAATCATTGTTGTTGAAGGCGATTTCTAATACAAAACAATTTTGAATTGTTGAAGATTTTAAATTGTAAATAGTGTTTTATGTTCTATAGGTACTTTAAAAATTGTAGATAAAACGCCGTTTATAACTCGCATATTATGGCTATAATTCACAAGGATGATCTTCATCCTTGTGAATTATAGCTTATATTATGTGTTTGTTAAATAATTTACTTACATGAGTAACGCTTGGCAGCCCTACTTTGTAATACATTGTGAAATATGTAAAAAAACACACACAGGTTACTTTGTTAGTATTACTAAGATCACTTAGAATCAATGTGATACTAACAAAGTAACTTGTATGTGTTTTTTACCTAATGTACTTACTATTGCACGTGTCCATAATTTCGTCGAAAAAGCAGTGTTGACCAACTCACATGGAAGTACATATAACTTGCTTTTTTTAAAATTTAATGTATGTAACTTTCATTGCGTTGTTAAATAAAGCGTAAGACATCTGTGTAATCACAAGGGTTAAACTTTTATTTATTCTTAATCTATTTATATTACGATATACAGGGTGGCCCACCAATCCACGCTCGGACCATTACTGTTAGACTAATGAAAATTGAGGAAAACATCTGATTGGAAGTTATTGGACACTTGCTGTGCTTAATTTTAAAAAGTATTATTTTTGTGTGTACAGAGTGTACCATAAATCCGGGACTCAAAATTTGGTCTAATTTTTAAATGGATCACCCTGTATGTTCTTTCATTTTTAGAATCTGATTTATGTGGGATTCACAAATCATTTTTATATTTTGAGATCAGATGAAACCTTGCCAAGTTATTCACATTTTAATCAAATTTTATGAAAAATCATGGACATGGAAAAAAATTCTACAAAACGTTATTATGAGAGATCAATAAAATAATCTGCGTATGCAAGTACCCAAGCAATGTGCCAAAATATACACAATATTTTGAGTCACGTAGAATACACAGGATGTTCTGAAACAACTATACAATTTTGCTATTTCCAAATGGCTAAAACTCAATTTTTCCAAATGGAACACCCTGTATATAGCATCCTATTCTAAGTGCTCATCTTAAGAGCTATTCAATGTTAGCATATGGACTGTAATCTAATAATACATTTTAATAGGTAAATAAAGATCAATCTCAATAAGTTTTAGCCATTTGAAGATAGAAAAAATTGATCTTTGTTTCAGAACACCCTTGTATTCAACGTGACTCCAAATATTGTGTATGTTTTGGATCATTGCTTGGGTAGTTACATACCCAGATAAAATCATTAATCTCTTATAATAACGTTTTGTTGAATTTTTTTCCACGTCCATGATTTTTCGTTAAATTTGATTAAAATGTGAATAACTTCGCAACGTTGCATCTGATCCCTAAAAATTAAATTGATTTGTGAAGCCTACATAAATCAGATTCAGAAAATAAGAGAATATATAGGGTGTTATATTTAAAAATCAGACCAAAATATTGTGTCCTGGATTTATGGTATACTCTGTACTCTCGAAAATTATTTTATTAGCATATCAATAACTTCCAATCGGAGTTTTTCCTCAATTTTCATTAGTCTAGCAGCAATGGTCCGAGCGAGGATAGGAGGGCCATCATGTATCTTAATTAATTGGCGTTATCAAGCAGGAGAAGAAGGAGCGGAGAAGAGTGCGTTAATTTCTTATCCAACATTAATCAGCATAATGCTTGTGTACTTGCTGATAATTAATACTTCCAGATTATTGAATTACAACGATCTTCACACCGTGGAGGAAGAGGCTTTCCATGGTTCGCAAATTGCAAATCTGTAAGTAATTACTATTATGGATTTTTTGTTCATCGAAACATTCAAACTTAATTTTGATATCACTTTAGCGCCACGCCGAAATTAAGAAATAGGAAACCCAATATATTTAAATTACGTTTGAATCATCATATCGATTAGATTTATTGTCACCATCATCATCATAATGCATTCTCTTATACCCGATGGGATTTATTATACAATTTCATCGTTTTTCAGAAGCCTTAAGGGCAACCGTCGTCTAGTCAATCTTCATCGCCGTGCTTTCGCTGGACTCCAAAGCCTCAGATACATGTAAGTGCTTGCTTGGACTGGGAGAATTTAAATAATCTTTAAAACTACTATTAAAAATAAAAATATCAGGAAATATATAAATATCAGGATGGAACCACAAACATTTCAATATTAAAACATAATTGAAAAACATAATTGAAATAGAAAAAACTTGAAACAGAAAAAGATAAATTAAAACTAACAAAATCTTTTAACTAGGCGCGGATAGAATAAATATGCTCGCAATGTTTCGTTAAAAATTTCTGGTTAAACAAGTTAACTAACCAGTCTACGTAACAAAGATTTGATAGAAATTATCCTTAACAATTATGTTTTCTTATATCATTATGAAAATAAACCAATACGAGCTCAAAGATTTGTATCGTTATTTTGTAAGCAAGAATCCTTATATTAAGTTCTATTTATCAAATTATTTTAAATCTTTATGCAATCTCTGACAGGAATACAATTATTATCTTGCGAGGATTTCTTTAAGGACTTTGCGTAGAACCAGTAATTTTCCACATTCTACAGTACATTCTGTTAATCTTCCAGAGCATAAGAAATGCGGAAACCTCCACTCCGCCTCACTCATTAATTCGCCCAGTCGGAAGTTTACTCTTCCACTCAACCCCAAGCGTGAACACGTTATTAATTGAAACCTCCGCACGCTCCTCATTTGTATCCCGGCTTTTTGCGACGTGAACTGATCCCTTGCCACCGGGAAAACGCCTCGATTCCTGCTCTCTGTTCCAGAGACCTGTCGAGCACTGCGATCGTCTCTGTTCCTGTGGAAGGGCTGCGCGAGATCGACGTCCTGAAGGTGCAGGACACCGAGACTCTCAAGGTGTTCCCCTCCGTGTTCAACTTTCAGGTGAGCACACCGAGCAGCGCTAATGAATAAATTAATCAGGATTAACTTGCTTGGCTCGGGTGGAGATGGTTATTAAGTTTAATGAATATTTCACCCAAGAAATATTAGCAGAGTTTATATCAATTTTAATGTGCAATATTAGCAAAATATACGAACGATAAGGTTTGCACATTTATTTATGACGATGATTATTGCATCTGCATGCCGTGAAGTAACAAAAGTCTCAATTTGTCGGAATTTCTAAATGGCATGTACACCATTCTAACAAGTTATCTGCTGGATAGACATACTCTCTAGATTGTAAACTACTATATCAATACGGTTATGTATGTCAATACGTTTTATGTTAACATTCAATATAGCGCTCATTGAAAGTAATATTCATCCTGCGATCGGCAGACGAAAATTGCTGGTTTTGGCAAATATATGTTCTGGCCTCGTTAATTTAGGATTGGAGCCTGGAGAGGCAGATAACCGAATTGGAAGTCGCGACACGGCAATTACTGGGCCGCAAATATCTGCGGAGGAATACGAAAATGTGCCACTCTGCAGAAAGCGCTTTGTGTTTCGCAGGACATTTTTTAATAACGCCTCAAAGCGCCCTCGAAACAATAGCTCGTGGGGCGCACTGGTGAAATTGTATCCCCTAGCAAATGAAAATTTCATTTCGTCCGCATTCGTTATTGGAATGTCTCATCTTTCTAGATTTGGGAAATTCTGCATTATGGCATGCGAGGCCGGCGTGTGATTCAATTTGGATAAAATGCGCAATTTTGATGTACGCGGCAGGCGGATGTCTGATATTTATTGTGTCGTCGAGCCCCGAAGGGTTCACTTTAATTAAGTGCGTTCGAGGAAGTTTTAATAAATTCGAAAGTAAAGTTAATTTATAAAATGATAACTTCGTCGCCCACGCCGTGGGCTATTTATTTATAGCAGTACAGCGGTGCGGCCAGCATCATTTGTTATCCTCCAGCCCTATCGATTTTACTTTATTGCATTGATACAGTTGTGAGCAATGGAAGATAAATTACTTGTTGGTGCAACCTAATTTATAAAATATAATAAATGATAGTATATGAACCTACTGGACCTAACGAACAAAATCAGTCTGGCCCAATGGCCATTTATTTTTAATTATTTATTTTATTTTGTTTAATGTTTCTCCTCTTCTCATAGTTTCTTATCTATTTATTTTTTTATATTCTTTTTTTTTTAATTTTTAATTTGTTTTTATTTTTTATATTTTATGGTTTTTATTTTTATTTCTTATTTTTTTAGTTTTTATTTACTTCTGTCCGGAATAGCTCGGTGGTGGTCAAGGCAAACCACATCTTAAATGAACAAGGTGTAAGGTGCAAACATTAGACATTACCTACTTGTATGGGACGTTGACGTACGAATCTCGGAAATCGTACAGAAAAAGTCTAAGTAGCAGTTTCTTAATGTCCTTCTGGAATGTTACGTTGTTATGTTTTAATTGTTAATTAAAACTTTATATTACGATAACTTTAATGATAACAGGGAATATTATTTCGAAATCTCTAGAAATTATTGCATACTCTCTAAAAACATTGAAAATGAAAATCCTTTTGAAATTTGGAAAATTAATAAGGAATCTCTAGCATTCTTCAAAATTATTTCAAAATATCTATAAATTTAAGTACTTATTGAAGAAATCTTGAGTATTAATGCAACATTTTCTTAATTCATTAATTATTGAAAAAACTCAAAAAATATTCCGAAATCTTGAATATCTTTGGGAACTCTCTAGAATTATTGCAATGCATTGAAATGTCTTTAGAAATGTGGAGAATATTAAAAAATCATAAGAAATCAGGTGAATTATTAAGATATTCCTGAAAATGTCGACAAATTAAAAAAATTATTGAGAAATCTTGAAAATTCTTACTTATTACAAATATTTTAAGGCTTAAAAGGTGAAAAACAAGATTTTAGAGTACGTAAGAAACTATACTGAAATTTATTTTTTATTCATATTATCAAGTATATGGAGATAATCACACATCCTACATTACACTGTTGGTTTCATTTCAGGTATTCCGTGTAAATTTTCACAGATTCACAATTTTCGGATGAAATTTTAATAAAACCACAAATTTTGAAAAAAAAAAGTTTAGGAATATGCAATATAAATCTCTAAATTGCTCGTAAAATTCTGTTTCTAATTTGGAAAATACCACTACCAATTTTTCTGAAGCTATTTTCTGTTTTCAGTGATTCATTTGTAAATGTCGATTTTATTGCATTTAATAAATGTCTTATCAATATTTTTCGTTTTCAAATATTCAGCCATATTCTGTATTCTGCTGTCTCCCATTCTGGAATGTTTTCAAATGTTTTCCAAAAAAACACCGAATAAGTTTTTTTTTTAATAGTAGGCTCCACAGATTCAAAAGGTGAGTCATTGTTTTATAAAATTTTGCTACTTCTTTATGAAGTTCTTCAATGTGTGTTTATTAAAGTTGGTCAATTTTCTTGGTATGTATTTTAAATTAATTGCTATATACTCGGAAAATTATGTTTCTAATTTGGAAAATACAACTACCAATTTTTCTGAAGCTATTTTTTGTTATCAGTCTACATACAGTAATTCATTTGTAAATGTAGATTTTATTGCTGTCTGCCATTCTGGAATGTTTTTAAAAGTCTTCCAGGAAAACACCGAATATTTTTTTAATAGAAGAGTTCATATATTCAAATTGTGAGTCATTGTTTCATAACATTTTGCTACTTTTTAAAGTTTTTCAATGTTTGTTTATTAAAATTGGTCAATTTTCTTGGTATTTATTTAAAATTAATTGGTGTATACTCTGTCGACTTTATAACTTTTCCAACTTCTATAAATGACTTTTTTCTTCCTACGATTTTTATTATTTTGGAAATAAAAAGTGGTACTATGAAGAAACCAAAACCACTTCACTGCGAGAAATGTAAAAAAAAACGAGTAGAATCTTGGGCGCTTATTATTCCAACAGAAATGAATTTCAAAGCATAAAATAACTTTATAGATTGTTCAATAGCTGGTATCAATAATATACATCTCATTTTGGAATTGAGATTTCAAATATCAATTGGAATTTTGGATTGGAATTTTCATATTCTACATTCACAAAATTGCAGAAGACGAGACAGGTTTCTTGCATTTTTCTGATTTCGCTGCATGTACTACTTCTTTTTTTGATCAAATTGCTCATTTGGTTCTTGTGATCTAACATCTTCACTTCTCCTGGATTTACTCACTACATCTGCCTATATTTTTGTTTTGTTTGTATAAAACATATTGTCATATTGTCATTTGTTTAATCATTTTATATCTGAAATTTCTTTGATCTTATATAGATTGAAATCATCGTCTTCTATTTGTTGTTCTTCTATTTCTGCACATATATCTCTGTTTCATTGTTTATATGAATGTTTTATATATAAATATTTTTCCTTCCTAATTATTTGTATGTAAACAACGTTTGTTGTTTTTTATGCGCTGCTATCTCTTTTTTTTGTGCAGTCTTCGGGTTTCTGTTAGTTACAGTATCTCCTCAGTCATCCATGATTTCTTCTCGTTGTTGCCCTTGTATTTTTCTGTAGTTTTGCCAGTAGTTTAGTCCAGTAGCATGTTGCTAATTTTAAATTGTGCCCTTTTCTTGTCAGGCTCATTACTATGGTTCAAATTCACGTTGTTTCATTCATCATTTGATCTTTTTAGAAGAATTCATCATTTGCTCTTTTCCTAGTTGTTCTTCTATTATTAGATAAGTAGGTATGAAATTTGCAACGTTTTCTATTATGGATTTTTGTTTCTTCAGTCGGAATTCAAATTTTACATTGACTGGTGTGCTGTGTGATATATTAACACTGTTATGTGGTGGTGATCTATTGTGGCGTATCCTTTGGGTGTTCGTGAGGTTTTGACCGATTTATTCTTGCTGCATGGTTCATTTATTTAAATATAATTTATTTGATTTGTCGTAATTTTGTTATCCAACATTGTGATGTTCAACTCATGGTAATTTCCATGCGTATAATCTTCTTTCGTGTAACTTGTAATAAATGTATATAAATTCCATATCCTCATCTTGGCAGAGCTATATCAATCATTTCTTGATCCTAACCAACGTTACCTCTAATATCTTCTATTTTACCTCTCCCAATTTTAGGGTTGAAGTCCCCGTTATAACTGTGATATATCTGTTTTTATTGTGACATCTAAAACCTGTTTGAATGTCGTTAGAAAACTGCTCAATATTTTCCCCATTTTTAATTTTTATCAGTTGTTGGGACAAATACGACAAATAAATAAATTGAAGGAATTTAGCAATCCTTGCTTTATTTGAGCTCTTATCATGATCATGAGAAAATCTAATGTGCATACATATAAATCTTTGGATCTCCGTGTTTCTGATAATAAATAATCTAATTTCCTACTTTCTAAATTAATTTGTTTGCTTAAACAGTACACGTCCCGTAAATAAAATAGCACACTCACACGTAAATCTTCAGCAATAATATTTAGTTCCCTTGGAGGTCGCAAATGGTGCAGTTTTGCTTTGAGATATGCGCGTAATAAAATTTTGCGCGGCTTGATGACGTTGCGGAAATTACGTTTGAAAATTCAGCGCTCGCAAAGTCACACGTCGTGTAATTTAAGGGCAAATTGAAGTGGCTCCGTAGAATCTTAATGCACACTTTGTCGTTTTAAATGCGTTAAGGGGCGAGATGCCGTGTAATCGTCACTCTTTGTTATCCCGCGGAGGATTTACAGGATCTTCCTTATTACAGGGGATGTTGTTCACGGGATAATTATAATGTGCAGGAATTGCGGCATTGTGTGCTATGCCGACATTATTAGAATTCTTCCGCCGGTTAATAATGAGAATAGAGCGAATGTCGGCTGTTAAACTACACAGCATAATCTGAACTTCGCGATCATGTGAAATATTATTGTAAACATTTTTGTTTTCAGTAATACTATATAATATCTCCTACAAAAGTTGGTTGTATTTGTAGGTACAATATTTCATGTAATCAGAAAATATCAATTGAAAGAATGAGAATCGAATAGAATAAAAGTGAATAAGATAAGCATGTAAGTGCCATCTCGAGGTAAATCGAACTAATATCAATCCAATCCAGTTACTACCTATGCAATTACTACATTCGGACGCATGTACTGATGAGACCCACGAGGTCGAAACCGGTCTACATGTAGCGGCCAAAATGGATACCATGTATTTTTATCAATCGAAGTCATTTAGTGATTAATTATCACTTTGAAGTGTGAATTATGCTGCTTAATGTTTCATATTGATTATTATGTATTAAATTTTGTTAAAATTATAAACTGTATTTTTTTTAACATTTATTATAAAATCGGACCGTAGAGGGTTAAATGTTTTTAGAGGAATAACTTGACAAGCTGAATTAGGTGGTTTTGCTATCTCTTATCTCCAAATGTCAAGTTTTCTGTATTACCTCTTCATTTCAAATGTTCATTGCTATTATACAAAAACAAACGTACAAACTATTTAAGGAATCAGGACCTACGTTTTAAACGTTTTCAGAGTAATCACCTCAGAAGCTGAATCAGGTGGTTTTGCTATCTTTTGTCTCCAAATGTCAAATTTCCTGTATTACATCTTCATTTCAAAAGCTCATTGCTATTATATAAAAAGCCTACAAACTATTTCAGGAATCAGGAAGTACATTTTAAGAGTTTTCAGAGGAATAACCTCAGAAGCTGAATCAGGTGGTTTTGCTATCTGTTTTCTCCAAATGTCAAGTTTTTTGTATTGCCTCTTAATTTCAAATGTCAAATGTGCATTGCTATTATATAAAAAAACCAACGCACAAACTATTTCAGGAATCAGGAAGTACGTTTTAAATGTTTTCAGAGTAATAACCTCAGAAGCTGAATGAGGTGGTTTTGCTATTTCTTATCTCCAAATGTCAAGTTTTCTGTATTACCTGTTCATTTCAAATGTCAAATGTTCATTGCTAATATATAAAAAACAAACGTACAAGCTATTTCAGGAATCAAGAAGTACGTTTTAAATGTTTTCAGAGTAATAATCTCAGAATCTGAATGAGGTGGTTTTGCTATCCCTTATCTCCATATGTCAAGTTTTCTGTATTACGTCTTCATTTCAAAAGCTCATTGTTATTATATAAAAAAGGTACAAACTATTTCAGAAATCAGAAAGTACATTTTAAAAGTTTTCAGAGGAATAGCCTCGAAACTGAATCAGGTGGTTTTGCTATCTCTTATCTCCAAATGTCAAGTTTTCTGTATTACCTCGTCATTTCAAATGTCAAGTGTTCATTGCTATTATATAAAAAACGTACAACCTGTTTCAGGAATCAGGAAGTACGTTTTAAATGTTTTTAGAGTAATAACCTCAGAAGCTGAATCAGGTGGTTTTGCTATCTCTTATCCCCAAATGTCAAGCTTTCTGTATTACCTCTTCATTTCAAATATTCATTGCTATTATATAAAAACACACGCACAAACTATTTCAGGAATCAGGAAGTACATTTTTAAAGTTTTCAGAGGAATAACCTCAGAAGCTGAATCAGGGGGTTTTGCTATCTCTTATCTCCAAATGTCACGTTTTCTGCATTACCTCTTCATTTCAAAAGTTCATTGCTATTATATAAAAACAAACGTACAAACTATTTCAGGAATCAGAAAGTACGTTTTAAATGTTTTCAGAGTAATAACCTTAGAAGCTGAATCAGGTGGTTTTGCTATCTCTTATCTCCAAATGTCAAGTTTTCTGTATTACTTCTGCATTTCAAAAACTCATTGCTACTATATAAAAAACGTACAAACTATTTCAAGAATCAGGAAGTACATTTTAAAAGTTTTCAGAGGAATAACCTCAGAAACTGAATCAAGTGGTTTTGCTATCTCTTATCTCCAAATGGCACGTTTTCTGCATTACCTCTTCATTTCAAAAGTTCATTGCTATTATATAAAAACAAACGTACAAACTTTTTCAGGAATCAGGAAGTACGTTTTAAACGTTTTCAGAGTAATAACCTCAGAAGCTGAATCAGGTGATTTTGCTATCTCTCATCTCTAAATGTCAAGTTTTCAGTATTACTTCTTGATTTCAAAAGCTCATTGCTGTTATATAAAAAACGTACAAACTATTTCAGGAATCAGGAAGTACATTTTAAACGTTTTCAGGGTAATAACCTCAGAAGCTGAATCAGGTGGTTTTGCTCTCTCTTATCTCCAAATGTGAAGTTTTCTGTATTACCTCTTCATTTCAAATGTTCATTGCTATTACATAAAAACAAACGTACAAACTATTTCAGGAATCAGGAAGAACGTTTTAAATGTTTTCAGAGTAATAACCTCAGAAGCTGAATCAGGTGGTTTTGCTATCTCTTATCTCCAAATATCAAGTTTTATGTATTGCCTCTTCATTTCAAAAGCTCAATGCTATTATATAAAAACAAACGTACAAACTATTTCAGGAATCAGGAAGTACATTTTAAACGGTTTAGGAGTAATAACCTTAGAGGCTGAATCTGGTGGTTTTGCTATCTCTTATCTCCAAATGTCAAGTTTTCTGTATTACCTCTTCATTTCAAAAGCTCATTGCTATTATATAAAAACAAAGGTACAAACTATTTCAGGAATCAGGAAGTACGTTTTAAACGTTTTCAGAGTAATAACCCCAGAAGCTGAATCAGGTAGTTTTGCTATCTCTTATCTCCAAATGTAAAGTTTTCTGTATCACCTCTTCATTTCAAATGTTCATTGTTATTATATAAAAACAAACGTACAAATTATTTCAGGAATCAGGAAGAACGTTTTAAACGTTTTCTGAGTAATAACCTCAGAAGCTGAATCGGGTGGGTTTGTTATCTCTTATCTCCAAATGTCAGGTTTTCTGTATTACCTCTTCATTTCAAATGTTCATTGCAATTATATAAAAACAAACGTACAAACTATTTTAGAAATCAGGAAGTACGTTTTAACAGTTTTCAGAGTAATAACCTCTGAAGCTAAATTAGGTGGTTTTGCTATCTCTTATCTCCAAATGTGAAGTTTTCTGTATTACCTCTTCAATTCAAATGTTCATTGCTATTATATAAAAATAAACGTACCAACTATTTTAGAAATCAGGAAGTACGTTTTAACAGTTTTCAGAGTAATAACCTCTGAAGCTAAATTAGGTGGTTTCGCTATCTCTTATCTCCAAATGTGAAGTTTTCTGTATTACCTCTTCATTTCAAATTTTCATTGCTATTATATAAAAACAAACGTACACACTTTTTCAGGAATCAGGAAGTACGTATTAAACGTTTTCAGAGTAATAACCTCACAAGCTGAATCAGGTGGTTTTGCTACCTCTTATCTCTAAATGTGAAGTTTTCTGTATTACCTCTTCATTTCAAATGTTCATTGCTATTATATAAAAATAAACGTACAAACTATTTTAGAAATCAGGAAGTACGTTTTAACAGTTTTCAGAGTAATAACCTCTGAAGCTAAATTAGGTGGTTTCGCTATCTCTTATCTCCAAATGTGAAGTTTTCTGTATTACCTCTTCATTTCAAATGTTCATTGCTATTATATAAAAACAAACGTACAAACTTTTTCAGGAATCAGGAAGTACGTTTTAAATGTTTTCAGAGTAATAACCTTAGAAGCTGAATCAGGTGGTTTTGCTATCTCTTATCTCCAAATGTCAAGTTTTCTGTATTACTTCTGCATTTCAAAAACTCATTGCTACTATATAAAAAACGTACAAACTATTTCAAGAATCAGGAAGTACATTTTAAAAGTTTTCAGAGGAATAACCTCAGAAACTGAATCAAGTGGTTTTGCTATCTCTTATCTCCAAATGGCACGTTTTCTGCATTACCTCTTCATTTCAAAAGTTCATTGCTATTATATAAAAACAAACGTACAAACTTTTTCAGGAATCAGGAAGTACGTTTTAAACGTTTTCAGAGTAATAACCTCAGAAGCTGAATCAGGTGATTTTGCTATCTCTCATCTCTAAATGTCAAGTTTTCAGTATTACTTCTTGATTTCAAAAGCTCATTGCTGTTATATAAAAAACGTACAAACTATTTCAGGAATCAGGAAGTACATTTTAAACGTTTTCAGGGTAATAACCTCAGAAGCTGAATCAGGTGGTTTTGCTCTCTCTTATCTCCAAATGTGAAGTTTTCTGTATTACCTCTTCATTTCAAATGTTCATTGCTATTACATAAAAACAAACGTACAAACTATTTCAGGAATCAGGAAGAACGTTTTAAATGTTTTCAGAGTAATAACCTCAGAAGCTGAATCAGGTGGTTTTGCTATCTCTTATCTCCAAATATCAAGTTTTATGTATTGCCTCTTCATTTCAAAAGCTCAATGCTATTATATAAAAACAAACGTACAAACTATTTCAGGAATCAGGAAGTACATTTTAAACGGTTTAGGAGTAATAACCTTAGAGGCTGAATCTGGTGGTTTTGCTATCTCTTATCTCCAAATGTCAAGTTTTCTGTATTACCTCTTCATTTCAAAAGCTCATTGCTATTATATAAAAACAAAGGTACAAACTATTTCAGGAATCAGGAAGTACGTTTTAAACGTTTTCAGAGTAATAACCCCAGAAGCTGAATCAGGTAGTTTTGCTATCTCTTATCTCCAAATGTAAAGTTTTCTGTATCACCTCTTCATTTCAAATGTTCATTGTTATTATATAAAAACAAACGTACAAATTATTTCAGGAATCAGGAAGAACGTTTTAAACGTTTTCTGAGTAATAACCTCAGAAGCTGAATCGGGTGGGTTTGTTATCTCTTATCTCCAAATGTCAGGTTTTCTGTATTACCTCTTCATTTCAAATGTTCATTGCAATTATATAAAAACAAACGTACAAACTATTTTAGAAATCAGGAAGTACGTTTTAACAGTTTTCAGAGTAATAACCTCTGAAGCTAAATTAGGTGGTTTTGCTATCTCTTATCTCCAAATGTGAAGTTTTCTGTATTACCTCTTCATTTCAAATGTTCATTGCTATTATATAAAAATAAACGTACAAACTATTTTAGAAATCAGGAAGTACGTTTTAACAGTTTTCAGAGTAATAACCTCTGAAGCTAAATTAGGTGGTTTCGCTATCTCTTATCTCCAAATGTGAAGTTTTCTGTATTACCTCTTCATTTCAAATGTTCATTGCTATTATATAAAAACAAACGTACACACTTTTTCAGGAATCAGGAAGTACGTATTAAACGTTTTCAGAGTAATAACCTCACAAGCTGAATCAGGTGGTTTTGCTACCTCTCATCTCTAAATGTGAAGTTTTCTGTATTACCTCTTCATTTCAAATGTTCATTGCTATTATATAAAAATAAACGTACAAACTATTTTAGAAATCAGGAAGTACGTTTTAACAGTTTTCAGAGTAATAACCTCTGAAGCTAAATTAGGTGGTTTCGCTATCTCTTATCTCCAAATGTGAAGTTTTCTGTATTACCTCTTCATTTCAAATGTTCATTGCTATTATATAAAAACAAACGTACAAACTTTTTCAGGAATCAGGAAGTACGTATTAAACGTTTTCAGAGTAATAACCTCACAAGCTGAATCAGGTGGTTTTGCTACCTCTTATCTCTACATGTGAAGTTTTCTGTATTACCTCTTCATTTCAAATGTTCATTGCTATTATATAAAAATAAACGTACAAACTATTTTAGAAATCAGGAAGTACGTTTTAACAGTTTTCAGAGTAATAACCTCTGAAGCTAAATTAGGTGGTTTCGCTATCTCTTATCTCCAAATGTGAAGTTTTCTGTATTACCTCTTCATTTCAAATGTTCATTGCTATTATATAAAAACAAACGTACAAACTATTTTAGAAATCAGGAAGTACGTTTTAACAGTTTTCAGAGTAATAACCTCTGAAGCTAAATTAGGTGGTTTTGCTATCTCTTATCTCCAAATGTCAAGTTTTCTGTATTACCTCTTCATTTCAAATGCTCATTGCTATTATATAAAAAACGTACAAACTATTTCAGGAATCAAGAAGTACGTTTTAAACGTTTTCAGAGTGATAACTTCAGAAGTTGAATCAGGTGGGTTTGCTATCTGATATCTCCAAATGTCAAGTTTTCTGTATTAACTCTTCATTTCAAATGTTTATTGCTATTATATAAAAACAAACATACAAACTATTTCAGGAATCAGGAAGTACGTTTTAAACGTTTTCAGAGTGATAACTTCAGAAGCTGAATGAGGTGGGTTTGCTATCTCTTATCTCCAAATGTCAAGTTTTCTGAATTACTTCTTCATTTCAAAAGCTCATTGCTATTATATATAAAACGTACAAACTATTTCAGGAATCAGGAAGTACATTTTAAAATTTTTCAGAGGAATAACCTCAGAAGCTGAATCAGGTGGTTTTGCTATCTCTTATCTCCAAATGTTAAGTTTTCTGTATTACCTCTTCATTTCAAAAGCTCATTGATATTGTATAAAAAACGTACTAACTATTTCAGGAATCAGAAAGATACGCGACATTACAGAGATGACTGATGAATTATCTCACACATTTCAATTCCTAGTCCTAGTCCTAGTCCTAGCCCTAGTCCTAGTTCTTGTTCTAATCCTAGTCCTAATTCTAGTCCTAGTGGGATTCTGTCTACCACATTAGACTAATACCTGATGACTTATTTTGTTTAATTTATCATAGAACCTTACCTGCCTAATGCACCACGGATGACAGATGGCTCAATTGGTCCTAGTAGAATACTGCCTACCACATGAGACTCATGACTATTTTTGAAATTTTGTTTTTGTTTAAGATCAAATAACCTTACCAGTCATCAATCTTTTCATTTGTGCAAGTAAAAAATCTCTACTATCATTCTATTTTCTAGTCAATCAGAGAGGCTCAATTGACTTACCCGTACCATTGCTGCGCCTTCAAGTTTCCTCATACCCACAACCCAGATGAGTACGAACATCATCAACGCGTAGTGAAGCAACTACGAGCTGCCTGCTCGGCTAAGAACACAACAGTGAGCTATATTCTGCAGAGGAACAACAACCCACAGCTTCGAGCCCTCTTGAGGCTGATGCCTCTCAACGCAAGCTTGGGTCAGCCGATCCATGCTGAAGATGACTTCTGGAGCGAGAGCGAAGAGTTTTTCCACAATAACACGCTCTCAATGAACAACAACGCATTTCCTGTGACTACAGCGTTCTGTGGAGAAATATATAGAGACTATCACGAGGTAGGTGTTATTTTTCAAGACACTAGTTCTAAGACCAAAATAATTGCTGATGATATAAGTCAAAGTCATCCTGATAAGATCCTGACAATAACTCTCTATTTCAAATAAAGAATCGCATTTTCTATGTTTGATACCATTCTTAAGGTAAATGTAATGAGTGAAATGAAATATGAAACGCATGTCGAATTCCGGAAATATGCAGCGATGACTCATTATCAGCTCTCAACGTCCCTACTATAATGTGTATTTAAAATATTTTTTTAATATTTGTAACCAAAAAAACAAGTTTAATAAGTAAACAAGTTTGAAGTTTACCGATTGAAAAATAGGTCCTCCTACACAAGTCTATTAAAAAAAAAATATTTTCCTAAAGATACAACACAAAACCTTACTGATTTTGTAAATGTATTTTTTGTAATAAATATTTTTCAAATATTAAAAAATATATATTTTGTATACATTTTTTGTAAAACTTTAATTCATATATTTGTCAAATATTTTTAAATAATTTATACATATCCATGTACATAGTTCGAACTATGTACATAGTACATAGTTCGTTTTTCTTGCAGAGAATAATCCAGGTTCACATAGCTACAAAATCTGAATCTGCAGCAGGACCAAATGTCAAACATGGCCATGAAAAACGGCGCAAAATTGAAACTTATAGGCAAAATTCTGTCGTTATTATTTGTTTACAGTTTATTATGGATGCAATTTCATGTGTGGAGTTCATCACAATTGATTAAAATCTCATATATCCGCTTCCCATACCCTGCGATTCTGTGAACAGCTATACTTTTTCAAGTTCAAATTGAGACCAATCAAGTTCAAATTGAGACCAATCAATTGCAAATTGAGGCCAATCAAGTTCAAATTGATACCAATCAATTTCAAATTGAGACCAATCAATTTCAAATTGAGACTAAACAAAATCAAGTTGACACTAAACAATATCAAGTTGAGATTAATCAAATAAAATTTATCATACAACTTGATATTGTTTAGTGTCAACTTGATTTTGTTTAGTCTCAATTTGAAATTGATTGGTCTCAATTTGAAATTTATTAGTCTCAATTTGAAATTTATTGGTATCAATTTGAACTTGATTGGTTTCAATTTGAAATTGATTGGTCTCAATTTGAACTTGATTGGTCTCAATTTGAACTTGAAAAGGTATAGTTATGTATCAAGTAAATTTTATTATTTTGATATTGATAATTTGCATCAAATGCACCAGACTGGCTCGTATTAGGGTTAGTTGACTAAAATGTTGCACGCGAGTGCAATATAAGTTTATAAACCCATTTTAATAAAAACTAATATTATTAACTGACGAGTTTATTGAAACATTTTCGTTGAGAATAATTTTTCGAAAGTAAATTCCTTGAATACCAATTATTATTCTATAATACATTCGTCGATTGTTCAGTTATCTGAAAAAGTATTGTTTGAATTTAGGTAATAATTCAAACTGACATTAAATTTTTTTTTCCAGAGGTCCTTTAATTTCTTATTTCATTTTAGAAATTGTTCAAAAAAAATATGGTTTTGAAGAACTTACTTACCGATGAGTTAAAACTTGAAGAAATTGTTTTCGAAGAACTTAATGTGCGAATCCATGTGTTAAAAGATTGTTAATAGTCGTTTAACGAACTAGTGTATTAATAAGGAGATTAATAATCGAGATATTTCAACGTTATTGGATGAGATTATTAATTGCTTATTAATACATGAGTTAGTTGCAATACTTTTCCGTCGACTATACAGGCATACAAATGAATATATATGAATAAAAAACATAGAAATGAATAAATAAATAAATAAATACAGAAACAAATATACCAAAATAAAAACATACAAATAAACATACAAACTTACATACAAATGTACCAACATACATATAAACAAACCAACAGATATACAAACATACATACAACATACAAACATATATACAACCAAAAATACAAACATGCATATAAACATATAAACATACATACACACGTACAAATAAATATATAAACATACAAACATTCATAGATACAAATACACAAATTAATATACAACCATACAAATATTGATACAAACATACAAACATACTTAATAAACATGAACTTAAAATAATACAAACCTAATACAATTACCAATATAAAAACATACATATAAACATACAAACTTACATACAAATGTACCAATATACATATAAACAAACCAACAGATATACAAACATACATACAACATACAAACAGATATACAACCAAAAATACAAACATGTACATAAACATATAAATATACATACATACAAACGTACAAAGAAATATATAAACATACAAACATTCATACATACAAATACACAAACTAATATACAACCATACAAATATGCATACAAACATACAAACATACAAACATTCATACACACATAAAAACAAACATCCAAACATACAAAGAAACATACCCACCCCTTATTTTTTATTGTTCAATGCATATGCCAAAATCATTCAGTAATCTAAAATCGTTCATTAATGAGGTTTACATTAATGAACGATTTTGTGCACCAAGTCGACGGAAAAATTCATTATTGATAATAATTACGTTATTCAGATTTTATTGTTAACATATTGTTTACAAAAAATGGACCATTAGAATTATGTTATTCAGATCTTCAGATCTTATTGGTAACAGATTATTTTTGCACAGAATACTAATAAATTGTTTGGGACAAAATATACTATTTACTAAAACTAGCCAACCAAAAGTAGAAGTTTACTATTGTATTGTTTTGATTATTCTTGTAATTTAGTAACTTATGAATCGTACGAAACACATTTTAAGGACAATTATAGATATTCTCAAATAGCACTCTGTTCAAAATAAATACATTTTCATAGATTTCGTCAGAAAATTCATATTATATCAAACCCTGTACATGTTCCAAGGCACAACTTTTCCACAAAAATGATTTTTTTTTCTCGAGATATTGAACATAGCCTAGTTTACAAAAGTACAGTACCTACATTAAAAATAATATATACAGTGTGGAAATTATGTAGCGGATAAATTCGGAAACTTCGTTAATGTGTATGAGAGAGGAAAACTCTAAAAGGGATATGGCGATATACAGGGTGTTAATACTAAGTTGTAACACCCGAAAATGGCAGTTAGAACTCATTGAAACAAACAACTTTTCTTAGTTAAAATTTTTGAATTGGAGCCCAAGTTCAACGTTATTGGCGTTCTTTTGTTTTTCGAAAAATCGTCATTACTCCCTTATTTTTAGAAATATTTGAAAAATACAACAACGTTCAACATGCGCTTTCGGTTCTCTAAAACATTTGTATTTACAATTATTTTCTATTTTATCAAATAACAAAATGGCGACCGATCAAAAATTTCTATGCAAGATATTTTGAAAACCAATCGATCGATTTTTGAAAATAAAACATTTATAAAATTCTTGAACTATCTTATAACATTTGTCTGTTTTGATAATTATGCATTTTTATAAAGAAATTATGCAAAATACACACAAATGATAAACGTGACAGAAACTTTTCAAGATGAAGCAGACATTTCTGAAGAACAAGATCAAAAAGTATTTAAATTTGAACGTACAAACTAGAAAACACGTGCCTCAACTTGTTTAGTGGCCTAACTTAAGGTTTGTTTTAAACGATTGTTGCAGTTTGTTAAAATTTATCCTGTAATTCAATTTGAATAACTTTTTTGGACAGATCGAAAAAAATGTTTCAGACAAATGTTATAATATAGTTTAGGGATTTCATAAATGTTTTATTTTCAAAAATCAATCTAGTTATTTTCAAAATATCTTGTTTCGAAATTTTTCTTCGGTCGCCATTTTGTTATTTGATAAAATAGAAAACAATTGTAAATACAAATGTTTTAGAGAACCGATAGCGCTTGCTGAACGTTTTTATATTATTTAAATATTTCTTAAAATAAGGGAGTAATGACGATTTTTCGAAAAACAAAAGAACGCCAATAACTATGAACTTGGGCTCCAATTCAAAAATTTTAACAAAGGAAATTTGTTTGTTTCAATGGGTTCTAACTGCCATTTTCGAGTGTTACAAGTTAGTATTAACACCCTGTATATTACAGCGCATAGGAAAATATTTTTTTCATATATAAAAAAACAAATTTTTAAAAGTTGTGACGTCGTTAATGTTTATTTAAATGACAACCTATATATTTTTTATTTTTCATTTCCGTTAATTTTTTAATCTGTTTTCAACCATACAACATTTTGCATAGGTTACATAAGAAAAATTTAAAGAAAAACTGCCTTTTAGTTAAAAAAATAATTAAGTGAACACTTTTGCACTTTATTTGCACTTAATTCCAAAACTACCAAATCACATTGTATTAATAATGACTAAAAAGTATTTTTCGAGAGTTTTCTAACGATGGAATACGCATATCTATAGTCAAATAAAAATTTCCATCAAAAACTTGTTACAAAATTGTACATATTTCGTACATAGTTCAAATTTACTAAGGATTGTAAATCTTGACTTGAGTCGAAAATTGAGTTCGACTCAAGTCGTATATTTGGTTGCGTATTTTCTATAAACATTTGTGCAGCAAACGCAACCAAATATACGCAAATATATCTCTTGAGTTAAACTCATGCTCAAGTACGGACTATAGATAAGGCCTAATATTTATAAGACCAGCAAATATAAGTTATATATGAAAAAAGCGACACATTTTTAAAGTTTTCGAATTAATATGGGAAATTATAAGAAGCTATAAAACAAATAACGGAAAATAAAACATAGTTAGCTTTGTTCTCATAGTTAGCAAAATATCCAATATTTTTCTATAGGCGAAAAAATTGCTGAAATACCAAAATGCAAGGAACAGAAATCCATCCTACCTATATAATCATTAGTGCAAAACTATAATCAGTGCCCCACAGTTTCTATTCATCCCGCACATAATTTAATTAGAGAATGGCCGCACATATTACCCGACCTTCCCACTGCAAAATTTGATTTAACATCCACTAATCATCAAAATTTCATTACGCTCTCCATTTTCCATTCAACTGCAGATTTGCTAATAACCCATGCATAGCTCGTGTAACCATAATTTCGGATTTAAAGTCGTTGATGAGACATATTGCTGACCTACTTTGACAGTTGATGCACGTTTTAATGTGCTACACATATATTTCTACAGGCACAATTAGTAATCACTGCATCGTCTCATTTGCGAAAAAGGTTTTTCTACTCATATTCACATTCGTGCCATACAAATTTGCATAAAGAGCACACAATGCACGAAAAATATCTCGTTGAGACTAAAATTGAATACTATCAAAGGTATAAAGATTTTAATATCAAAGCACAAATTAGTAAGGTATTGATGAGTAAATATACAGCTTGCAAATTAGTTTTGCGCGCAGTGTTGTAAATTAATTTCTTGTTTACATTAAAACAAAGTGGGAGCTAATGAAAATGTTGCCGTTAAAATATTTATTTTTAAAACATGTATGGATAATCCGGGAAATCAGTAATTAATATTGATGCCATTGTTAGAAATTATTACGTAGGTACAATTTAATCAGAATTTGTATTCGATGATATATTAATTGATTTACTGGAATTAATAATTCCTATTTCAAATGCAATAAAAACAAGCATTGCCTAAATGATATATAAACATCCGCAGAATTTAATCATCATATTTGTTTTTAATTAAATGTTAAATGAGTTAATTCGTGCACCATATAGGAATTTGTATATTCAAATGTAAATGATATAGGAGCTGTTGAAAATAAGAGTGGTGTCAGTCCATTTTGTTTTAAATTGAGATATGTCCAGAAATGTATATACAGGGTGGCCCATCTATCCTCGCTCGGACCATTGCTGGTAGACTAATGAAAATTGAGGAAAAAATCTGATTGGAAGTTATTGGACACTTGTCTCCTAACTGTCTCCTAACATAATATACAAAAGGTAAATATATACATGGCAACAAAAATCTTATCTTTTTTGAATATTTTTGTAACAAAACAAGTTTAAATAAGTTTGAAGTTCTCATATTTGTTTTTTTTGTTTTTTCTACCGATTTGGAAATAGGTTTTCCTATTCAAAACTAATAAAAAAACAATATTTTTAAATGATACAACACTAAACATTACCGATTTTGTAAAAGTGTAAATTTCTAATAAATATTTTTCAAAGAGTTTTTACAAAAAAAACATTGATTGGCAAGTGTATTGCCCTTGAAATCTCCATGCCTATATTATAACTTATTCTGGCCCAATTTGATGCTAAAACGTTATTTTCAGGGTGACATCTCAAGAGAACAAAAATTTCATTTTTATTTTAAGAACCACTCTTGATTTTCATAGTTAAAAAAAATCATTAGGAAAAAGGAATCCGTAATTATGTCCAAACGAAAATAATAAAAACAAATTTTGAGTGTATTTATAATCTATACTACATATTTGGCCCATGAAAAAAATGTTTCTACCAAAAAAATATGAACTAATAATTTTCAAAACACCAAGCATGTACTTTTTTGACTATTGAGATAAGGATGGCAAAATTTGTATTTGTAAAAGAGTAAGTTTTTGTTTTCAGCTTTTTGTATAAATTTTTGCACGCTGTAAAATTGTTATCATTCAAAATTCAGGTAACTTTGATGCTAAAACGTTATATTCAGGGTGAAATCTCAAAAGAACAAAAATTTGATTTTAATTTTAAAAACCACTCTTGATTTTCATTATTTAAAAAAATCATTTGGAAAAAGGTATCCGTAATTATGTCTAAACGAAAATAATAAAAACAAATGTTGACTGTATTTATAATCTATACTACATATTAGGCCCATGAAAAATAAATGTCTACCAAAATTGAATATTGAAATATTAATATTGAAATAAGGATGGCAAAACTTGGAATTGTAAAAGAGTAAGTTTTTGTTTTCAGCTTTTTGTATAAATTTTTGCACGCTGTAAAATTGTTATCATTCAAAATTCAGTTAACATGTTAATTTCAGTTCTTTCTGATTATCTTCTTTGCAATGATAATGTAATTTGTAACATTCATTTTTTGCATAGAATTTTCGTCTGGCGCAAATAAATTTGGTGAAGGTCATAATGTTGAACATTAATTCGTTTGTTCTGCAATTAGTATTATTATTTTATTATTAATAATAATATGACCGTAATTATCATAATTGCACTGACATACGTAAGACAAAAAATATACTAGAATCGCAAAATGGGCGATAAGGTAAAAGTAAAGGTATAAGGTAATTTACATATGAAACTAATTTAAATGTAGGTAAATTAATTATCTTCTAACAAAGCGTACATTTTTGCTGCTACGGCTAATTACCATTATCCAATAGAGCTTTTGTGAATTTTGTTATGTCTATAATACATGTAGACATGTTTAGATTGTCGACTTTCTTCCAAATCATTTTTTTTTTGCTGCTACGGCAAATAACCATCACTCAATAGAGCTTCTGTGAATTTTACTATATCTATAATACATGTAGACATGTTTAGATTGTCGATTTTCTTTCAAAACATTTTTATCAAAAAGTTATTGCTGAAAAAAATCCTGCTGCTCCTGCTAATTATCGACGGTAGAAAACGATCTGCTATACTTGGAAATTAGATGTGTATTGTTCTAGATACTAATCTAAAACTCGTTTATATTCTAGTCCCAAACATATTTACTAAGATCTAAATTTTGTTAAAATGAACAAAATATGCAAAACAGAATAGAAATCGAATAGAAAAAGATGTCTATGATGAACATTTCCTTTAAAATCTTTGATAATAAAACTTAAATGAATACAATTATTGCCCAGGTGAGAAACTTGTAATAACAACTATAATGAAGGACGTTAATGTGTAGTAACAAGACGAATCAATTTTGTTAAAAAGAACAAAATATGCAAAACAGAATATAAATCGAATATAAATCGAATAGAAAAAGATGTCTATGATGAACATTTCCTTTAAAATCTTTGATTATAAAACCTTAATTAATACAATTGCTGCCCAGGTGAGAAACTTTTTTTAACAACTGTAATGAAGGACGTTAATATGTAGGAACAAAACGAATCAAAGTTTGCCACTGTAACGTAGCAAATATCTCAATTATCTCTTTCCATTGCATCGTTCTGCTTGGATGTCCAGTACTAGGATTTGTGTAATCCGCA
Organism: Othius punctulatus; assembly: GCA_951805005.1. Taxonomy (NCBI): domain Eukaryota; kingdom Metazoa; phylum Arthropoda; class Insecta; order Coleoptera; family Staphylinidae; genus Othius; species Othius punctulatus. The sequence continues at coordinate 102,770,787 of OX638139.1, read as the reverse complement.
TCCATGCATCCATTACATGGCACTGAGGCATGCGTTAAAATATTTGCTGTTGTACTGAGTTATGCAGTCATGTCAAGATTCTCCTGTGGTGGTGTGATTTCATCATTCTGACATTGCGATGTATCCACCAGGAATTTGATCCATAGTTAATTAACTTAAAGTAATGAAACCATATGGGATTTTAAAAAGCTGTTAATCGACTATAAGTTGTAATTAATTGGAATATGTTGCATGAATTGCAGTCATGAATATAGTCATGTAGAAGTTGTTAATAGTAATTGTAATAAAAATATTAATAAAGTAAATAATAAATAGTAATAGTGTAAATAGTAATTATACTAGTAAATAGCAAAATAATAAAAATTGTGATTGCCTTGAATATAATTAATTTATGGATAATTTAATTGTTATAATTATACAAACAGTAATCCCGTAAATAATTATAGTGTCGATAGTATTAATAAAAGTAAATAACAAAATAATATAAATAGTGTAATAATATAAATTGTAATATTTATACACATATAGTAATCATGTAAATAATAATAGTGTCAATAGTATTATTAAAAGTAAATAACAAAATAATATAAATAGTGATTTTCGTGAATATAATCATGTAGGATAAATCAAAAGTAATAGTAATACATATAAGTAAATTAAATAAAACAACTTTGTTATTTCTACTTAGTTTGATACTTAAGTACTTACTTTTTATAATAACTAGAACTTAGTCAAAACTGCAGTCACTAAATATTTTTGAAAAATAAAAGTATGACTGGAAATAACAAAGTTCATTTATTTAATTTACTTATTTACAATTTACCACAAAGAAACAGCTAGCATTATACAATATTTAGTAATACATATAATACTCATATAAATAGTAAATAGTAATAGTATAAATAGAAATAATAACAGTAAATAACAGCATAATAAAAATAGTGATTGGATCTAATTTAGCCTGTTAGCTGAATAGGTACAGCTTTTTCGTCAATCAAGAATTGTGAATCAGGTACATATAATAAAATAAATAATGTTGATGATGATGATGTGATATTGCGAAATTAAATATTATAATTAGGATCATTAAAAAAACACATTATTTTGAGTTGTGATGGCGTTTACTTCGAGATACTTTTATCAATTATAAATAAAACAAGTTACTTTGTGAGTATCACATAAATATATTTATTTGTGATGATTAAAATAGCTTGTTTTATTTATAATTTATAAAAAATAATACTATTGATGATGATGATGATGGTAAAGTTGTGGAATCCATTATTATAATTTTTATTATTACTTTACTTCGGGTCTTGATGGATTACATAAATATTTGAACACTTTGATTTCTCTGAGGCTAATGTTTTGATTACAATTTAAAAATTTGTGAAATAGCATATGGATTTGAGTCCTCAATGCAAGGCAAACATTTTGATACCGAACTTATGAAAAAAATCAAGCTAATGTTTACGAATAACTTACAAGTTGTTAACGAAAATAAATAGAAAACTGAGTTGCTAAACATATAAACGTCTGCGATATCAGGGTTACATATGTCATGCGAAACCAGAAGTACGAAATTCTGCAGCTCATCATGGAGGGCACAATTGAAGGAAATAAAGGAGTTGGGAGAAAATAATGTCATGGTTGAGAAATATAAGAGAATGGAAATTTTATTTTTTCGAAGTAATGAATTTATTCCATACTTTATGTACACCCTGTATATGTCTATAAAATAATTTAAATTCATTTCGAGTACTTCTACCTAACAATTCAATAAAAATATGTTTATCTTATAAATAGTTGAAATATCTACATTAAGCATTTAATATTAAAAAATGTATATTATTTTATTTCGATTATTTCCACCTTATTTGTAAATATTTGTACATATTTGTACATAAATATCAAAATGTTTATACCTACTCACATTTTCAATTTAAGTATTCAATATTTCAATCATTATTATTGTATACCGTGTGTTTGAGATAAGATGCGAACATATAGATTTAACATTGTTTTTAACATTTTTGAGAATTTTTGCTTGCCAGTATAACAGACAGAAAATGTTTTGGTAACAATGGAACGAGAAAATTATTGTGCATCTAACGATATTAAATATAAATTATTTTCGTCATTTTTGATAAAATAGTATATATTGGGGGATTGGAGGTAACAGAGGATTAAATATGATGATGATGATGATGATTTAAATTTTGGAAGACGGAAAAGCCAAGGGTCAATTGCATAATAAAGATTGTTATTTCTCTGTCGGGTATCTTTTGCAACTGGAGATGAAAATACCGTTTTTTCACGAACGACAAAAAAACGTAATTCATCTCGAGTAGGAAGTCTTATATTTTCTACGATATTGAAGTTTATAAAATATTAGATTATAAATAACAAAATTTTATTTAATATTAGCATAAATGAGAAATAGTTTATTTGGTTATCATTTCTTCAATCCATGAATTGTCTGCGTTTTTGCAGACAAATGCTCACCTTTCTCGGGATTTATCAGGTAAAATATTATTGGAAGCGGAGTTTGCTGCTCCAATAAAGCTCGGTGGTGAGCTCGGTTCAATCATTTCGCTTTTGGAATCTATGATTTTCGATTTTCGAATAACTTTCAAGTTCAATTTAATTCAATACGAACTGCCACGATGCAAATTACTGAAATGAATGTTTGTACAGACCAGTGTTTATGGCAATAAATGCATTTTTTCATTAAAGTTTACATTTTTATTTTCATCAAGATGTGAAAATAATTTTCATCTCTAGAGTGAAAAATGTCACTTTTATGTACGTATAGTAAGCAGAGGAAAATTTGTTATTTTTACACACATGAGTAAAACAATGTTTGATTTAAAAATGTTATGTTTTAAATTGGAATTGCCATGTTCTCCCTTCGTTTGCCAATAATTCATTATGACTATAAAAAATAGTAATCCACGGCAGACTGTCAACAAATCGTCGGCTTGGTATTACAAGGTTGCATGTAACAATTTTTCAATTAGGTCTACAACTTTACAAGACGTTGGAAGGTTAAAATCGGAATATTAAGAACCTGTGATATAAAAAAATCTAATTACAGTGCACCATACATCATTTTCTGTAATAACAAACATATGTAAAGTCCTTATTCCCAAATTTACAAATTTTCACATACAACCTTGTAACATTAAGCCGACGAAATATCAAATTAATTGGACTGCAATTGTTTATTGTTTTAAAATTAAGAATTAACTCATACTAAAAAAACATAAAATAATTAAATTATATATTTTATGTAATGATTGTAATTATTCTATATTTTATATATTATTTGTAATTATATTTTAAACAAAATTGGCAAAAATAGTATAATATTTAATAATGTTAAATGTGCAATCATTTTCGAGTGTCACCAATACCAAAACATTTTCTGTGGGTTAAACTGGCGAACAGTATTTCGAAAAAAATGTTAAAAACAATATTAAATCTCTATGTTTGCCCCTTATCTTCAACACACGGTATAATATTTAATATTTTCAATAAAATTCAAACCACTAAAGGTACGTGTATATCAACGAATTGTCATCATATTTTTTTAAATTAAAATGTAATATATTTTTTGTAAGTTAAGTTGTTAAGGGAAATTATAGTGGGTAATTTAGCTTGATTAAATAATCCAGTAAAGCTAGATTGTATTTGAGGATATAATCAGTATCGATAGAACTAATATTTTCAGAAATTGAAACTACGAGTAGGTCAGTATGTAAGTAGGTCTGACCTACTATGAGTAGGTCAGAAATTGAAACTACGAGTAGGTATCCGAAGATATGTTCGATAGCAGAAATTTACCCTAACAAAAGTTGTATGGCTACAAGAGGGACATCTGATGATGAACTTTACTTGACCTTGAAATTGACTATCAAGGTCATTGCAAGGCCAACTTAAAATTTTTAAATGGTAACCCTACTTTTTTAAATTTATACAACCTTTGTTGTACCCTGTATGGCCTACCATGTATTAACTTTTCACTAACATGTGAATTACTATATTATTGAATTTTAAATATTATACAGGGTGACCAAGTTTCCATGTTTCTATAGGGGATTTCGATAACTAGAAAAGATAGAGAAAATCCGCCATAACTAGAAAATATAGAGAAAATCCGCGTCTTAATATAAACTCATTCGATAATAAAAAATAGGCTTTCGCCTTTTGTTTTCAAATTATAGCTAAAAACTCATCACTTTCCATTTTCATTTTTTTTAATATCTCAGTTGTTTATCAGTTTATAAGATAAGAGATGCTTGTTTTTGTGGCACTATTTTAAGGAGAATTAAATGAGATTTGCAAAATTTTGATATCTACTAGTTGGCTGTGGGCTTAACAAATAGAATATTTTTTCTTCTCTCAATTATTTATCAAAATTTTGATATCTTCATTAATAAACAAGGTATAGCACAGAATTGTGTTTTTTTTTAAATATATGGCATAGTTGGCTTTAGCCTTAACAAATTGAATATTTTTTTCTTTTGTAGATGTTATAATTGCATTTTCATTGAAAACTATTAAAATTCTCCCAAAACTTCTTTAATATGTTGTCCTCTCATTGACTCGACTCTTAGCCATCCAGTAAACACTACAAAATTTCAAATGTCAAAACCGCCCAAAATTATGCCGTAGACCCACTTCGGGGCAAAACTCTAAATCACCAGAGTGACTAATCAGGGTTGATGAGGTGGTGAAAACTGCTGAAGATTGTGAGAAATCAATCTTTTTACAACAATATCAAGACTTAACGAGGATCTCTAGAAATCAAATTTTTCATAATTTTCGTACGGTATTGTGAAGCACACAACTTTGTACTGTACCTTGTTAGGTAATGAAAATGTCAAAATTCCGTAAATCTCAATGAATTATCCATAAAAAGGTAAGGGCATACAACTTCTTAATATGTAATCTAATATCTTAATAAAATGATAAACAACTGAGATATTGATAACAATCGAAAATTGAAAATAATGAGCTTTTGGCCATAACTCAAAAACAACAGATGATAGTTAATTTTTGTGTTCGCCATAGAGTTTATTTTGAAAAAAGAAATCAATGATCTCTTCTAATTACCGAGATAACCTATCGACACATCAAAATTTAGCCACCCTCAATTAGAGTCACATCGTCACTCAGTGCAAATGTACACTTGTATTTTTGAAATTTTGTAATCCTTGCGATAATTTTTTGTCTGTATTTTTTGTTTATTTAAATGTTTGATGCATGTCAATGAGGATGATTTCAAAATCGTCGTTATGTGTACAAAATTTAAGTTCTAGAACTATTCACGTCAGTTATGAATCCTGAAATTTTTAAAAATCTTTACCACATATTTAAATGTTGAAAATGTAAGCCATAAATGATTACAGGTAAGTGACAAATGGTAAAATTCAGGAAAATGATCGCTATGTCTACACATTTTTGAAAAATTTACTTCGACAGAAGTACAAAAGTACGACTTCAAATTTACAGAATTTGAGCATTTTTCACTTATCTGTAAAGAATTGTGGCTTACATTTTGAAAATTTAAAGCTGTAGTGAAGGTTTCTCAAAATTTCGTAATTCGCAACTCATGTGGATAGTTCTATAACTCTTATTTTTAAAATTTTGTACAAATAACGAAGATTTTGAAATCATCATAATTGAAATATATGATGACTTCGGAGAATTTGTAACTGTACATTTGGCTATCATTTCCTACGATAACTATTTCAACAAGAAGTAGCATTAATATGTTTCTCTCATATTTTATTGCAATATTATTTGCTACTAATAATTGAAACGTTTTTACTAATAAAGAATTTATTACATTTTTTTAATGTTAGAGGTTAATTGGTTAATGTTAGAGAAGTAGCATTAATATGTTTCTCTCATATTTTATTGCAATATTATTACCTACTAATAATTGAAACGTTTTTACTAATGAAGAATTGACTACAATTGGTTAATGTTAGAGGTATCTGCTTCGTGATACATGATGAAATTAAATAAAACAAACACTTTTCTTTGTTAATTTGTCTAATTTTAATAAACAGTGTGATATACTGTTTCTAAAAATTTGTGACTATAGTTTCGATCACGTTCGGATCATTATCAAACTTAGAGTGACAAAGAGACTTAGAGTATCAAATTCTAAGTTTGATAATGATCAGAACGTGATCATAATTTTCGAAGCTTGCCTTTATTTATCAAAGTAAGCATAGTAAACCTAGTATCGCTATAAAGAGAAAAATGTGTTCTTTTTAAAAATGTCAAAGCCAACTATGACTGCCATTTAAAAAATATGAAGTTAGTATTATAACTCAAAAACTATGTTAAAAAAAAAACATATCTTCATAAGCCCTTAAAGTAATAAATCTTTCCTCATTGAACTGAATCTCTATGTTTTATGGTTTCCGGGATCCCAATGCTTAAAATGATTAAATATGTACAATTCACAGGTCTAATATGTTCAATATAATTTTAAATTATTTAATAAATGTATGACTTCCTTTCTATTAAAACCAACACCATTCAACTATTACAATTACATATTAGCAAATGTATGTATTCACTATTAGAATTTTGTCAAAGTAGCCACACAAGTTATTGTGATTCCGAGTACCTCCCAGAAGTTTAAATTCCATTGAAGTTGTAAGGCCATTATTCAAATATGTAATAACTTTTTATTCAATTCTGATATTTCAAATTGACGTTATACACCTCTTATTCCCAGTTGCATGGTCGTGGATCACCCTTGATCGTGGTTCAGTTTCTAGGATACCATTGTATTAATTGTGTCCTAGGAAACTGAACCATGGTCAAGGGTGATCCACGATCGTATAACTGGGCATTAGTGAATTATTTTTACCTTTATTCTCGTGAAAAACATCCACTTAACTCACTTGTTATATAAATATCTATTAGAATCCTTACTATTCATCCTTGATCGTGGTCAGTTTCATAACTAAAGACAAAAATAAAACCAATATTCTGAAAGAACGCAATAAGTTTTTAATCATAAAACTAAGCTAAGGTTAGATTAGATTAACGTAGTGTAGATTATTTTTTGACAAAATCGAATAAACACAGAATCCAATAATAAGCATGATAACATTTAGGCCTAGTTGTAAGATCGTGAATCATCCTTGACCATGGTTCAGTTACTTAGGATACAATTGTTAATACAATTGTATTGTTAGAAACTGAACCATCTTCAAAGATTATTCACAATCGTACAACTGGGCCTTAACGTATTTAAAATAACTGTTGTAACAATTATTCATTCCAAATATATTCAACATCAATTGCTAAATAGTTAATAGTTATTACGGAATCGACAAATTTACTAGTACATTATAGAAAACCAGGTTATATATAATCTGCAAGTACATTTGTAAAACGTTACGTATATATATACAATTTCTAGTAAGAGTACATCATAACTTATTTTGATGCATTTGCTATACATGTATGTTGATGCAGAAAATAATGGGGACCCAAGGACTAAGTTTGATTAGAACCCACATGAGATAATCCAGTAACGTCGACTCAATTACCAACGAAAATTGGACTCGGGAGCATCATCTAGACAGCTTGCACCATATTGTAATAATAGTAAGACCGTTTTCGCATAAATTAATCGCGTAACTAGCAAATATTAAAATTAATCCATGCATATTTACACAAAAACTAAATGCACGTTATTTAGTGAAAATATCGTTTCGTACTGAACATGAATAAGGCTTTTGTATGAATTACTACGTTCACAATTTCCTGCAGACATTTTCACTGCATATAAAAGATATACGGCTTCCTAGATAACGCGAGCCGAGTAAGCCGGATGAAACATCAATCCCTCGTATCTGCTTATCTCGCGTAACGAAGATCGCCTTTACTCCCACGCAGAAGTTTCTTCGTTACCTTCATACACTGCGCGGCTGCTCCATATTTTACGACTGCACTCTCGCTTTCTGTTATGATGGAAACTTGCCCTGGGAAATGGAAACGATCCTCGGCGTAGATTCTGTTCCTCAAACTTCCAGTGAGCAGTGAAAATGCACTAAAGTTTTCAATATTTGGGATCTGAAGTATTTTATTACTGGAAACAGAAATCTATAATATTACATAAATTTAAAATAATGTATTTAGAAGTATCTAGATACTTTTTAAATGTATCTGTATCTGTAGCTAGATACATTTTCAAATTTGTATCTAGATTGTATCTTGATACATTTTTTCTAAAGTATCTGTATCTATATCTAGATACAAAAAAAATGTGTCTGTTACATCACTGCTGAATTGGCCATATTCACTTTTTGTGTACCAATAACGATTGTACAACGACTGTGAATACGAAGCATCAGGCTGAAAAAAATATTTATCACATAAGACTATTTCATTTTAAATGGAAATCGTCGAATATGTTCCATTTTGTCAAAATTAGAAAAAATCTTGTGGGAAACACGTTATGAAATAACATTTTGTAATTTTATAAGCTGTAATAAAAAAAATGATGTATGTGATAACTGGTTGCATAAATAATTATTATAGGGGCCCTTGAAAAATACAAGGGAAAACATCCCTTTTTTGAGCTTATCTGTATTAAAAAAATGGACTTAACACTTTGGTTTTCAACTGCTCACATATCTTACGTATCAACTGTATGTAATTTTGAATTTGTCATATTCATTTCAGGTGATATGCTACCCTCTTCCAGACGCGTTCAACCCATGCGAAGACTTGATGGGCAACTGGGTGTTAAGAGTGCCTGTTTGGTTCATCTCGCTTTCGGCGGTCATTGGAAACCTTTTTGTGATCATTGTTATCGCCACGTCGCATTTTCGGCTGACTGTCTCCAAATTTTTGATGTGCAATTTGGCTGCAGCTGACCTCTCCATCGGCATTCATTTGCTGTTGATCGCAGTGATCGATGCGTGCTCAATTGGCGCCTACTTCAACACTGCAATAGATTGGCAAGAAGGTAAGCAAGAATTCAAATAATCGTTAAAGTTGGTAAGTAAGATTGATGTACATCCTGCGTTTGCGCTATAAATTCTCTGAAGGGTGTTATGGTGGGATATGTTTTTGAATACCTTCATAAATCCTGCGGATAATACTATAATAACTATAATACTGTTATACTAAGTACACTATCTGAACTATACAAGTGCTTAATATTACAGAGCTGTGAGTAAGCAGCAATAAATATACTGAGAAGTGACAACGTAGGAGAATAATATCCTGACATGTTTTTTTACATTGCTACTTGCTGAATTTCGAACATGAGATGCTGGAAAGTTTTAATATTTTCTCTTCACTCAAGCTTAATGGTAGAATCTGAATTTGTGCCTAATTTTCTGCACTCGGTTTGTAAAACATATCTATGTTTTTTGGGAAGTCTTCATCTACTGATAAGATTCAGATTAATTGGATGAAGGGATAAATTACCCAGAATGAAAGTAAAAATGCTTTGGACGTATAATTTATAGAATGAATGTGGAAAGTCTATCCAGCTTAACGGTAGAATCTGAATTTGTGCCTAATTTGCTGCACTCGATTTGTAAAACAAATCTATGTTTTTTGGGAAGTCCTTATCTACTGATAAGATTCAGATTTATTGGCTGAAGGTATAAAATAAGCAAAATGAAATGAAAAATGCTTTGAACGGATAATTTATAGAATGGATGTGGAAAGTCTATCCAGCTTAATGGTAGAATCTGAATTTGTGCCTAATTTTCTGCAATCGATTTGTGAAGCAAATCTATGTTTTTTTTTTTGGGTAGTCTGCATCTACTGATAAGATTCAGATTAATTGGCTGCAGGGATATAAAATACCTACAATGAAAGTAAAAATGGTTTTGACGGATAATTTATAGAATGGATGTGGAAAGTCAATCGAGCTTAATGGTAGAATCTGAATTTATGCGTAATTTTCTGCAATCGATTTGTGCAGCAAATCTATGTTTTTGGGGAAGTCTTCATCTACTGATAAGATTCAGATTAATTGGCTGAAGGCATAACATACCCAGAATGAAAGTTAAAATGCTTTGGACGGATAATTTCTAGAATGGATGTGGAAAGTCTATCCAGCTTAATGGTAGAATCTGAATTTGTGCCTAATTTGCTGCACTCGATTTGTAAAACAAATCTATGTTTTTTGGGAAGTCTTTATCTACTGATAAGATTCAGATTTATTGGCTGAAGGTATAAAATACCCAAAATGAAAGGAAAAATGCTTTCAACGGATAATTTATAGAATGGATGTGGAAAGTCTATCCAGCTTAATGGTAGAATCTGAATTTGTGCCTAATTTTCTGCAATCGATATGTAAAACAAATCTATATTTTTTGGGTAGTCTTCATCTACTGATAAGATTCAGATTAATTGGCTGATGGGATAAAATACCCAGAATGAAAGTAAAAATGGTTTTGACGGATAATTTATAGAATGGATGTGGAAAGTCAATCGAGCTTGAAAGTAGAATCTGAATTTATGCGTAATTTTCTGCAATCGATATGTGCAGCAAATCTATGATTTTGGGGAAGTCTTCATGTACTGATAAGATTCAGATTAATTGGCTGAAGGCATAACATACCCAGAATTAAAGAAAAATGCTTAGGGCGGATAATTTATAGAATGGATGTGGAAAGTCTATCCAACTTAATGGTAGAATCTGAATTTGTGCCTAATTTTCTGCAATCAATTTGTAAAACAAATCTATGTTTTTGGGGAAGTCTTCATCTACTGATAAGATTTAGAGTATTTGGCTGAAGGTATAAAATACCCAGAATGAAAGTAAAAATGCTTTGGGCTAATAATTTATAGAATGGATGTGAAAAGCCTATCCAGCTTAATGATAGAATCTGAATTTATGCCTAATTTTCTGCAATCGATTTGTGAAGCAAATCTATGTTTTTGGGCAAGTCTTCATCTACTGGTAAGACTCAGATTAATTGGCTGCAAGGATAAAATACCCAGAATGAAAGTAAAAATGCTTTGGACGGATAATTTATAGAATGGATGTTGAAAGTCTATCCAGCTTAATGGTAGAATCTGAATTTGTGCCTAATTTTCTGCAATCGATTTGGAAAACAAATTTTTGTTTTTGGGTAAGTCTTCTTCTGCTGATAAGATTCATTCAGATTAGTTGGGTGAAGGTATACTATATCCAGAATAAAAGTAAAAATGCTTTGGACGGATAATTTATAGAATGGATGGGGAAAGTCTATCCAGCTTAAAGGTAGAATCTGAACTTGTGCCCAATTTTCTGTACTTGATTTGTAAAACAAATCAATGTTTTTGGGGAAGTCTTCATCTGCTGATAAGATGCATTCAGATTAATTGACTAAAGGTATAAAATACCCAGAATGAATGTAAAAATGCTTTGGACGTATAATTTATAGAACGGAAGTGGAAAGTCTATCCAGCTTAATGGTAGAATCTGAATTTGTGCCTAATTTTCGGCAATCGATTTGTAAAACAAATCTATGTTTTTGGGGAAGTCTTCATCTGCTGATAAGATTCATTCAGATTAATTGGCTGAAGGTATAAAATACCCAGAATGAAAGTAAAAATGGTTTGGACGTATTATGTATAGTATGGATGTGGAAAGTCAATCTAGCTACCATTAGTAGAATCTGAATTTGTGCCTAATTTTCTGCAATCGATTTATAAAACAAATGTATGTTTTTTGGGAAGTCTTCATCTGCTGATAAGATTCATTCAGATTAATTGGCTGAAGGTATAAAATAGCCAAAATGAAAGTAAAAATGCTTTGGACGCATAATTTATAGAATGGATGTGGAAAGTCTATCTAGCTTAATAGTAGAATCTGAATCAGTGCCTAATTTTCTGCAATCGATTTTTAAAACAAATCTATGTTTTTGGGGAAGTATGAAAGTAAAAATGCTTTGGACGAATAATTTATAGAATGGATGTGGAAAGTCTTTCCAGCAAATAACTTATTCTCAGCTTTGGATATGCAGTCTTTTTCTTTTGATTTTCCCATTTTGTCAATGGCGTTTCACCATTTGCCAATTGTGTTTCACCATTTGTCAAATAACTTTCCAGCTTATCGAATGTCAAATGATATATGTCAAAGTAAATTCCATCTGTGTCAAATCTATTTCACTTTGTATCAAATGCTATTCCCATAATTATGTGACAAGTTACGTATAAATATAGAAAACGGGTTAATGTTGGAGACATCTACTTTCCTGATATATGATAAAATTTAAAAAAAAACACTTTTATTTGTTTATATCACACTGTTTATTAAAATTAGTGACTATAGTTTCGATCACGGTCTGATCATTATCAAACTTAGAGTAAAATAAAATACAAATCAAACACGTATTTATACATATCTATAATCCAGCTTTGAAAAGTAGGAAGTAGACGAGGTCTGTCTGGTCGTTAATGACCGAACATTTGGGATTAAAGTTGGCCATTTGAGTTTCGAGGGACTCAAATAGGTCCATCTTAAGATCTTTTTCGGCGAAGTGGATGTCTCCAACATTGACCAGTTTATTAAAGGCATTATATAAAAATAGAAGATTTCATGATATGAAAATTCAGCGAAAACTGATTGGACAAGTACAACAATATATACCCAGGAACAATAATAAAATAACAGTGGGAAGATAGACAAGGAAATAGATGACTTAATACCCAAACCATAAAAGTTTTCCAATGCTGAATAATGCTGAAAAACACGTTTAACAGAAATGAAATTTCGTAGACCATAAAAACATAAATAGCAAACAGAATAGTATGATCTACGCTAACATATTCAATTCCTTTATTCAACTATTTATTTCACCAGCGATATTCATTATATAATTTAGTGGAACAAACAATGAAGACATATGAATTTTAACTGAAATTTACAACGATAGAAGGAGTCAATCAAGAATTTGCAGAATTTGTCATTTGCACATACAGCAGCGAAACCTAACCATGACAGGAAAACAAAAAATAAGAATAGAAAAGACAAGATAAGAAACGTGATATTCAGATAGAACCTCCAGATAAGAACCATAAACGAAAAAATAACAGGACAGATGAGACAGTTTGGTTTTATTTGCAGAATGAACAAGAATAGAAACACAAAGGTAATATCTGAGACACCAGCAACAGGAAAATGTCAAAAAGATCGTGGAAGGAGTGGAACAATACAATAAGAGAAGAAGCAGAACAAAAGGGACAATGTCAAAAGAGATGAAGAAACTAACCAGAAACTAAATAAATTAAGAGATTACTACAAAACTAACTAAAATTAGACACCGTAATGGTAGAAGGCACAACATTAAATTAATAAAGTATTCACATAAATCTAAAAATTTAAAGCTTTATCAATACTAATATGCGTTTGAAAACCTAATTGTGAATTGTTGTCATTGAATATTTTTATTTTAAGTTTAATTCTGCCAACAACGGCTCATTTTAAGTTTAATTAAAAGTATTCACATAAATCTAAAAATTCAAAGCGTTATCAATATTAATGTGAATGTGAAAATTTAATTGTGAATTGTGCCATTGAATATTTTAAGTTTAAGTTTATTTCTACTAACAACGGCAAACTAAATGTTTTAAATCATGTAAGTTATAAGTCATGAAAGCAATGATGAGTAATTCTATCATCTTTTAAATCTGAATATTTCCATGTTCGATTTAATTGAAGAAAATTGAATCATTAAAAGTTATAAAATTGATAAACTCTGGAAAAGCCGGATGTAGGCAGGAGTTTTTGAAGAACAACTGTAAAGCTCACAAACCTCATTAGGCCGTTCTATTGAATTACAGATTCTTCATTGAATTGTGTACAGAAAGTAAATAGAAATATCTTCTTGTATAATGTCAATCACCAATTTCAGAATTGAACATTATTTGTCGGTGTTTCCAGATCAAATTTCTGGAAAGGTTTCATTAATTTCAATGGTTTGTATGGTCAGTGTACTTAGGCGACATATGTTGTGCCCTTAAACGAATTAGATTTGAATTGATAAGTTGACAAAGTGACAAATAAATGTTTTTAAAATGCGGTAAGAAACGGACAAAGAAAATACACTTTGTGAAAGCAATTGGTTCAAAAGGGAAATTTTAAGTCTTTGGTGCATTATCAAAATTGCTTACTAAGTAAACTTAGTATGTTGGTCTGCATCATTTCAAGAACTACTTTTGGGGTTACTAACATTCTTATGTTATGTTATTTTAATCCAAGCCATATCTACATTTACGAACGAATACCTATTTTTGGCAGGAACATATGTATATGTTCCACATTCCAGATTGTCAATGATCTATAGAAGCTTTCTGGAGTTATTGCAACGAATAATAATAACAATTTCCTAAAAAGTCTAATTTTGAAAAAAAACAGTCCAAATTGTCAAAATTTGATAATGATCAGAACGTGATTGAAACTGTAGTCACTAATTTTAATAAACAGTGGGATATAAACAAAGAAAAGTGTTTGGTGTATGTAATAGAAAACAGCATTTGATTTTTGAAAGTGATTGATTTGACACAAAAATAATAGTAATTTGACATATAATCTCGTCATTTGGTAAAGTGGAAAGTTGTTTGGAAAATTGTGAAACACAATTGACAAAAGGGGAAAGTTAAAAGGAACAGTTCAATGTAAAGCTAATTCATACTTACACCCGTACACGGACGGATTCTAGGACTACCTGACGGACGCGTCATGTTTAGAGTCCATGGCTGTATACAAGATTGTTATGTTAACCAGTTTTTTATCCCTTGCAATATTTTCAAATATTGTCTTATAATATTTTATTGAGGGGTCTAGAAGTAAAAGGGTTTAAGTCCATTTTTAGTAGTTCTGAGAAAAGTGGCTTCAAAATTCCAGGAATAAGTTTAGAAAACTGTGTTAATATTTTAGGCTTTGGTTGAGACTAAAATATTAACACAGTTTTCTAAACTTATTCCTGAAATTTTGAAATTTAAGTTAAATTTTAAGCCATTTATCTCAGAACTGCCAAAAATGCACCAAACCCTTTTACTTCTAGACCCCTCAATTAAAATATGATGTGCATTTTGGTTACTACCTCCGTGAACAACTGTAGGCCGGTTTCGACCTGGTGGATCTCATCAGTACAGTGCGTGCGAATGTAGTCACCAAAATGCACACAACTCAAGACTTATTCAGGTGCAATGCGTTAAAAAAAAAGTTACAGTAACATGTACGTTACTTGACATCACATTCGAATGTCAAATGCATTTATATCATTAGGCAATCTGACATTTGAATGTGATGCTGTCAAGTAACGTACACATTCTGTAACTTTTTTTTTATATGCAATACACCTGATTAACGAATCTTGGAGTATTACTGCTTAAGAAAAGCATGTAAATGCCATCACGAGACCAAAGTGGAAGTCGTTGTCTCTGCAGTAATTGGATTTCACCATGAGATGGCTTTTTCATACTTCTCTCAATCTTATAACATATAGAATTTGAATTAGTTACGTGGATGAGTTCATTTCTTTCTGCAGAACTAATTCTCCCAATTGTGTTCAGTTAGTAGTATTACACTAATTGATTTGTAGATATTCTGGATATATGGATATCCAAAATATTCTTATGTGGATATGGGTGCATACCTATGCATTGGTAATTTTGGAGAGTGAACTATAATTTCCAAAAATTACCAATTATTCATCATGATCCTAAAATATGCGTTTTCGTTCTTAAATTAATTATCTGGTTTATTAACGAATAATTGCAATTGAAATTCTAACCTTGGGGCAGAAACATTCAATTAAAGTCAGTCTTTTGATTTCTGAACAACTCTTGATCAAATTCGTTCGCTCTAATCGATGCGTCTTTGTCTTCCTCGTCGTGGCCTTAAGAAAAGCAATGTCTCGGCGCATCAGTCTATCACTTGCCCTTAGGCGTCATGAATAAGGGATGAAGATTCTCCTCGCACTTCGTCCATTCGATTAGCAGTGAAGCGTCGTCGCTCATTTGCCTGTACTAAATCGGGCAATTCCATTACCTCAAGCGATTGCATCGCCACGGCCGGAAATGCAAGAGCGCCAAGACGACCTCCAACATTTCCAGATTCACTTGCAGACATACGAGACTGATGAAATTGGTAAATATCCTCCTAAAATCCTTCTAATCGGAGGGTAATTCTAAGAGTATTCAGATTTGGGTCGATAAACGTATTCACCAAGTTTGAAAGTTTGATAGTTTGAAAGCAACTATTTACGAAGAAAAAAAAACGCATTCTCAACTGCATATTTCTCACCAGAAACATCGATTTATTCAAAGTTGCTCAATCTTATGCTGAAATTATCACAACATAAACAATTATTGCCAAAATCAATCAATAACCCTATTATAATCTACATTGGTGACCCCGGCGTGATTCCATTCGAATATTTGATAAGGTTTATTCCTTTGTATCTTTAGATGTAGCCATGAAATTTAACCATAACAATTTTTGAAATTTAAAAAAAGAAAATATGTACTACCTCTGTACGATAATAAGTGAGCCATTACAGATTTTATTTTTTCCATAATATGTGAGCCATTACTTATTTTTATTTTTTTCATAATAAGTGAGCCATTACCAATTTTTATTTTTTCCATTATAAGTCAGCCATTTTTGTTTCTAAGAAGTACTATTTTTTTCAAAATAACTTACAAAACATGTTAGTATAAACGAATAGTAGGCAAGCGATTTATAGGTGTACTATCATCCAAACCACGAACGGAATCATTACCTTGTATCCATATTCTTTTTGTAGTGACTCTTGATGTTGCAAATTTTTCAATTGCCAAAATCACCGCTCCCTTTTTCACCCGTCCATTTTTCTGATGTTTCAGTAAAAACTGAACAATAGCCGTTCGTTTTTAATTGATTAAATTTGGTCTTCTCATTGTTTGAAACTTCCTTCGTTAGAACACTTTCACTTAAATATTCGAATTTTAATTATTGGTTTTCACAAATTAAATTGTCAAAAATTTTGACGTCCATGGCACATGTGATTAAGAATTTGATGTATATTAAGAATATCAAAATATAAAATAAAAATTAAGTAAGTGTCAATAAGTTTGAAAGAAAACTCAAATTGCTTACTTATTACGGAACAGAGGTAGTATTTTTTTTTAATATGCTATTATTTTTTGAGTATTGCATTATATAACGAAGCTTTAAGCAATCAAACACCTTCTCAGAGCGATGTTAATCATGTTTGATACATTAATTTAAAATTTGTAACGCTTATTAA
This sequence comes from Othius punctulatus, assembly GCA_951805005.1. Lineage (NCBI taxonomy): Eukaryota > Metazoa > Arthropoda > Insecta > Coleoptera > Staphylinidae > Othius > Othius punctulatus. The sequence goes on along the minus strand of OX638139.1, from coordinate 102,753,505 downwards.
TATGATTTAGCACAACAATCTGATCGATTGATTTAGAAAAAAAAAACAAATGGAATTTTTATTGACCTCGCGTGAATGTTTTTTTTTGGTCATGCAAAAATTTCCAAAGAAAAAAGAAGAAATGATACTTAAATAATTCGTTCAATTCATGTTATTTCTTCTTCGAATTCTAACATTTAAAAAGAGAATAATTGAAATCCTTCGTTTAGATTCGATAAAAATGCAGAAACCTGAATACAAAAATTGTAGATTTTCAGAGTAGCCTTCTTCTGATTAATTATTTCATGTGGCATTACATAAAATTTTTGTGAGCTTAAGTAATTTTTCCCAAAAATTTTTTTCAGGAAAATGCAAGGCATTGTTTTAGAGATCGTTATTTCTGTCTTAAATTTTTTTAAATTTTTGTGAGCTCTGGGCCCTGCTACACAATATGGGAAATATTTGAAAGATCATAATCACCGAGAAGTTTCTCAAAATGCTTCGTTTGAGATTATTAACTGTTGACTTTGAAGCTGCAATCTTGAAATATGTGAGTAAAGTAATGAACTTATTAATAACGTCTAAATGCTTGTACGCTACATATTGTTTAAGATTTAATTCCAACCTGTATTCACCGGGTGGGTAATTATTATTGGTAATCGCAAAATTAACGACATATCAAACATATATATTATTCATAAAAGATAAAGTAATTGGTAAAGTGACATAGTCAAAAAATAAAACGGCCAATGTGATGGAATTTAAAAATCAGAGAAAGTCCGAAATCAAAAGAAAACTTAACTTTTCTTTCCATTGAGTCACAATAATTAAGTTTTAATTTGAGATTTGCTGGTTTCAGGACAAGCAAAAAATCTTATTCCTTTGAAGTTTTGGCGTATAATAAAAGAAAAAAAAATTTTTCCTCTTGTACACTCAATCCGGGGACATACTGTATATATATACAGGGTGGTCACTTTTACGACACCCACCATTAGGATCTATTAAACGTAAATATATACAAAAAAGTTTCTTATTTTCATGCCTTTTAAATTCTGAAAAGAAATCCGCCATATCTTGCTCAGTTCCTGAAATATCGCTGAAAAACTTTTCCTTTTATAACTTTTCTAGTTTTGCAGGGAAACTTAGCGCACCGTGTATATACAGGGTGTTTATTAAAAAAAACTTTCCACGCTATGAGAGGTAATAGTAGAAATCAAAACAAGAAACAAATTCTAATGAACCTCTTTACAGACACCTGGCCTGTAAAGAATCGCTTACCAGGTGAGTCTAGATGACTGTAAACGAGGTTTTTTCATTAAAACTTGAATAATTTTGTATTAATTAAGTATTATATTATTATGTACTGAGATGGAGAGAGTTTTTTTATCGTGCAACATAAGGCTAATCATTTTTATGGTTTTTCACTTCTGCCACAATGAAAGCAATATATCTAAGCGTGTTTTTTTTTTAATATACATACAAGTAAAATTAATTCTTAGTGTGGCAAATACTACAGTTTTCGAAGTGAACAATGTTAAGCTGAGATATGCAGCATTATCCATTTGAATAACTGAACTTATTCTTCAGTTGTATACATTGTTCACTTCGTAACGAATCGTAAACTGTATTATTTGCCTCACAGAGAATTACTTGTATGTTGCATTTTAGAAAATAAGCTTTGATACATTGCTGTCATTATGACAGAAGTGTGTAACTATTGAAATTATTAGCCCTATGTTCCACGATAAAAAAAACTCTCTGTTTTTTTATCAATTTACCGCGTATCTGTTTTTATATGTTTGCGACGTAATTGTGAAGTCTTGTATATCGATTTTTGACCAAAGTGTAGGATTGTACATTCATACATTTTATGGTACGATTGAAATGATCAAATATGCTTCAGTTTCGGAAATACATTGATTATAATATTTCACCAGAAAGCTAAGAGATGATTTGCGGCAACATTGTAACTAATTTTCACAATACTGTGTCATAATTTGTGTCATAAGTTTCAAAGTATTGTTGTTTAACTGCTCTATAAACCATAAATCGGCAATGTATTAGAGAGAGTTTCTTGAAATCCAATTATTATTTTTTATATCCGGTTTCATTATTGGGTTCAATGAGTCCAGAAATATGGTTTAGACCAAATACTTAGATATGACATTTTGTTGAGAAAACGTTTTTTTTCTTCGATTTATTACTTTATTTAAAATTATATTGAAAATTTTAGGCTAGTGAATTGTATGCATACAGCATATAGCATACACCATATAGTGAATTGTATGCATCATTGAATGCATATATTACATGCATATAATATTGCATATTATATGCAATTGTATGCATGTGAGTTTTTTTTTTTACTTTTAGCATTGGGATCTCGAAAACCATAAAACATAGAGATTCGGTTGAAAGAAGAAAGAGTTGTCATTTTAAGACCTTATGCAGGCGTGCTTTTGTTTAAAAAAAAACATAGTTTTTGAATTATAATACTAACTTAAATGGCAGTCTTGGTTGGCTTTGACATTATTAAAAAGGACATTTTTTTCTCTTTATAACGATACAAGGTTTGATATAATTACTTTTGTAAATAAATTAGACGCAGGAATTTTTGTTTTATAATTTGAATAAAATTTAGTATAATTAGTATAGAAAAATTAGTATAATTCTCGTAGTAAGAGGAAAGCAATAAGTTTTCCATGGCAAACTCTGTTTTTGATATGGTCTGGAGCAAAAACTTAGATATGATACTTTGTTGAGAAAAGGTTTTTTCTTGGATTTACTACTTTATTTAAAAGTATATTAAACATTTTAGACTAGTGAATTGTATGCATACAGGGTGAGTTTTTTTTTCACTATTAGCATTGGGATCTCGAAAAGCATAAAACCTAGAGATTCAGTTGAAATAAGAAATATTTGTCAATTTAAGACCTTAGGCAAGCGTGCTTTTGTTTAAAAAAAAACATAGTTTTTGAATTATAATACTGACTTAATTAGCAGTCTTGGTTGACTTTGACATTATTAAAAAGGACATTTTTTTATACAAAGATACAAGGTTTGCTATACTTACTTTTATAAATAAATGAGATGCAGGAATTTTCGCTGTATAATTTGAATACAATTTAGTATGATTAGAATAGAAAAATTAGTAGAAATCTCGTAGTAAGAGAAAAACAATAAGTTTTCCATGACAAATTCTGTTTCTAATACTCTCAATAATACAAATAGTCCTGTATCGTGTTTATATTTCAAAATTATAATTTTCGTAAAGTTAATTTTTGAAGATGTCCTTCATCTAGCAGACTAGCAAACCTAGTCTCGCTATGAAAAGAAAACATTATCGTTTTAACAAATATCAAAACCAACTGTGCCTGCCATTTAAAAAGTATAAAGTTTGTATTATAACTGAAAAACTGTGTTTTTTTTTTCAAAAAAACAAAAGCATATTTTGCATAAGGTGTTAGATATCTTAGATCTACCATAAGGCATAAGGTCATAAACGACAACTCTTTCCTCATTTAACCGAATGTCTATGTTTTATGGTTTCCGAGATCCCAAAGCTTAAAATGAAATAAAACTCACACTGTGTATCTAATTCCATAATATTGACATTTTCGCGCAACTATAAAAGGTTTAATTCGCTCTTGTCAATAAAACTGTCTCACCCGGTTTACAAGGTGCCCCAAATTGATCCATTCAAATTGCCATTTCTATCCATTAGATAGCCGTTATTTTTCTATAGAAAAAAGTAAAAAACAGAAGTTTGGCAATGCGTAAATGATTGATTATTTCAAAAGTGCCCAAATGTCACTGTCCATTTAAAACACTTTCATATATCTAATAAATATAGCTATAATAAATTTACATAAGCAATTTGCTTCAGTTTAAATTGTGAAATAGTTGTATCAATGATTGTTTGTTGTACGAATTGTTGTATTAGTGAAAAATAGTTGTATCAATGAAATAGTTGTCAATTCATGACATTGACACTAATGACATAGATAATGTATCTATTATGTCATTATCTATATCATTAGTGTCAATGTCATCAATTGAAGTGTCGAGATTTATTGATTTATTACTGATTGATTTATTGATACATTTATTGATGTTACATATTGCTATTTTAACTGTTGGCATAGTTGCCAGATTTACTGTTTTTACTCTAAATAAGTGCTAACTGGACAATGGAAAAGGCGATTTTGGTGATTTCATTTGAAGGATCTTGTATACCGGGTGAGTCAGTTTCATTGATATAAGCGATTTAAACCATTTACAATTGAGCAAAAATATAAATATTATGGAATTAGATATATGTATACAATTCACAGGTCTAAAATTTATTGGCATTGGCAGTTTTATTTGTCTTATTTAAAATGGCTATCTTAAACCAGAGGCGATTTGCACCGAATATTTAGGTAGACGATGAATAAGATTCGAGTAGATTGGCGTAAGCGACTCGTGATTAATATTCACCGTCGAATACCGAACTTGTGCGATCTGCTAAGATCGTTTATAAATGATTGGCACCCCTGTTTTGAACATCAACACCCCCTTCTTCAATCAATATTTTCATAGATTCGAACACATATCTTTCTTGTACGTTTTATTGACGGTATAACATATTCCAACGTTTGCACTACTCATTTCAAAACACCCTGTATTTATAAATTATTGCTTCTGCACGTCGCAATACTTTTAACGCGTAAAAGCGAAACAAAAACACGCGTGTTTGTACGTCGTTATGGAAACGTCCGGAATCATGCCGCTGTTTATTCATTAGTGCGTTCGTTTGTTTGCACAAGAGCGTTGCTTGTGCCTGTGCATCTGCAAACCCCTTTTGTGGTATATTACAACCACTACACTCGGCGTACTACACATCAACGGGTTCTTAGAAGGACTCTCGTAATTCCTTTGCTGCATCGTCTTGGTTCCAGGTTTCTCTAGTTGGCTGCGGTGCTTTTGTATTTCCCATCTGCTCTTGTACGAAGCTTCATTAATGATGACACGCTTATTAGTTATCATGATGCTAATAATATATGACAGGCATACTAGTTAGGATTACAACGATGATAGTAATATCAATAGAATAATAACAATAGGATAACCAAAACAAACATGGGTACTCGCACTTAACTTTAAATTCGTCAGCCAGTGCTTTTTGTGTCGAAATGTACTTGGTCTTAGTGATAGATGAAGATGTGGGTAGTCATCTGCTGATAGGATTTTAGAAGTGTTGAGACATTAATACATAGAGATTATGAAACATATTTTAATAAAAGTTATATAATGAATGAGTAATAAAAAGTAAAAATAAAATCGAAAAAGGCTCATCTCTTGAAGGATTCAAAATTGATTCTTGTGCTGTTTTTTTCATGTACAGTCATGCTCACATAAATCTAGTACAAACAAATTGACATTGTCATATATAATTGCTATTGTAATCTAGTTTTTTGTACTACATTTATATGAGCATGACTGTACACGTATACACCAATATTTTATGAGCGAGAAAAGTACATATTTTGTTTTCATAGCGGTGAAAGAGTAATTTTAAAGAAAAAACTGCAATAATAAGTCAAATCGTTCAACAAAAATTCAGTTTTTATGTCTTGAAAAATTAATATTTGGAGATAAGTCCTATTCGAAATTTGCAATTCAATTGAAAAAATGGAACGATAAAGTTGTCACAGCCACATCAATTGTTTTCTTCTTACGGTCGAATTTTCTATGCAGTGATAAACTTCGAATAATGTTTTTATGGTACATTGGGCAGAAAATGTCCAACCTTTTACGTATGCTTTCCAGGCATAAGTTTGGAATGATTTGGAATTCCAGTTATCCAGTTATGGATACTGGAGTTATCCAGTTATCCAGTTTGGAAATCCAGTTATCCCCAACATTGAAAATACCAACCTTTATAATTGCTCAATGTTGGAGGCATCTACTTCGTGATACATAATGAAATTAAATAAAACAGACACTTTTCTTTGTTAACATCACACTGTTTATTAAAATTAGTGACTATAGTTTCGATCACGTTCTAATCATTATCAAACTTGGAATAAAATAAAATACAAATTAAACCCCTATTTATACATATCTATAATACAGCTTTGAAAAGTGGGGAGTAAACGAAGTCTGTCTGGTCGTTAGTGACGGGGCATTCGGGATTACGCTTGTCCTGTTGAAGTTCGAGGGACTTAAATAGGTCTATCTTAAGACTTCTCTGGGCAAAGAAAGGTCTATTGGACCTATTTGTGTCGCTTTAATTTGATTCCAACCTTTTTTGATTAAATAAACAATCGCCTTGCGTTAGAAACCTATGAGTAGTAATGTTATTGTAAGTAATATCCTTGTACACCATATGGGGCATGGTTTATGGTGTTCAACACCATAAACCACGACATTATTTGTTTGTAATCACTGTCAAAAATTATGGAAAAATGTACGACCCATAAGAATCGAGGTCGTTCCCAACGAGGCGACGCGCTTTATGCCCGTTCCTTATCAAACCAGCCCTCGTTAAGGCGGCCCTCTAATTACGCTCCTCTATTCTAATTAACTTTTTCCGTTTGCGAAACATTTAATTGGATATTATAAACAAAATCCTTTCTAAAATTATGGAAGCGCGGTGAAGGGCAAACTGAAGAACAGGTTCAAAGGGCATCTGAATGCGCATCAAAATATAAAAACAAATTGCTTTTACAACGGACAATAAAACAAAGTTCGCCGCAATTAAACTGGAGTTTAATCGTTGCAAACGAATACTTAGGATGCCGTAAAGTCGCCTGAGTGTTCTCCATTAATAGCGCTCTAAAAGTTTACTTTATTATGTAAAATCCATCAACAACAATGTTATTTGAAAGGGCTTAAATCAGGATAAAAACAATATTGTAATAGGCTATTAGAAGCGAAAAGCAACGTAAATTGGAAACTTATTTTCTCTTGACACACCAAATAAATTAAATCCATGAAGAGGAATTATTCATTGAACTCCCAAGTTACCTATACTATATTTAAAAACTAGGAGGAGTGATTCAAATTTGGCGCGCGATTGCCTACACCAGTGATTGGTTGAAAGCACGCCCTTTTCACAAGGCACAAAATCGCCGGATATAACCTCAATTCGAAGCGTAAGCGAGTTGCAACTGTCAGTCTTATTTTCGTTCTATTCCGTGAAATTTTGCAAGTAAACAAAATCAGCTCTCTTCAGAAGTTATGTTCGCAGTGTTAATAGTTAGTTTTGCATTTATTATTGTGATGCATTCTAAATCCAGTACGAGCTCAGCTCGGTTCCAATCTTGATCTTTTCAATAGTTAAACAAGTGATAACCTACAATATCAGCAATCAAAGCTACATCATGCTCAAACTTAGTACTTTGAATACTAAGGTAACCTAAAAATCCACTGTATTTGGCTAACATAATAATATCTTATATTTTTAGCTGCCCACAGTTCAACCTTTACGAATAGTTTAAAAAAACAATTTGTTTAAAATGAAACTAGTGATTATACAGACTGATTATACAGATGAAATATTCAAAATTGCCGCCAGAAGTATCTGGTGATTTTTCTGGTAACTTTTTACAGTGTAAATTGGGTTTTGGGACTTACTCCTCCTAGTTATTAAATAGAGTATAGTTATATTGCACTGGCTAATAACCATCGCCAGGAAGTGGCATATTGAACTTTTTCCATTTCCTTCGCCCATTTCCTTCACATTTCCTTCACCCACTAGGACACCCAGATTGTAAATACTTTAGGGTGTCAATAGAAAAAAAAAGTTATGAAATGTATTTTTACAAACGTCTAACATATGATGGAATGGTGTTGTTAATGTTACTCGCTGTTTTCTGTTAGGTGATGGGTGCAGAGTAGCTGGGTTCCTCACAATTTTCGGAAACGTCCTCTCCGTCTACACCCTGGCGGTGATCACAACTGAACGCTGGTACACCATCACATGGGCCATCCACCTCAACAGACGCCTCAAGCTGAGGACAGCTGTGAGGGTGATGTTCGCCGGATGGTTGTGTGCCATCTGCATGGCATCACTACCGCTGGTGGGTATCAGTAGCTACTCCAAAACGAGCATATGCCTGCCCCTGGAAAATAAAGGCAAAGCAGACGCCATCTACTTATCCACACTTCTGGCATTCAACGCCATCGCTTTCGCCCTCATCTGCGTCTGCTATGGAAGCATGTACCGCTCCATACGCAACGGAGGCAACACTTGCTCGATAACTTCGGTACGCTCTGATCTCACAGTAGCCAAGAGGATGGCTTTGTTGGTCTTCACAGATTTTGCGTGCTGGGCACCAATCGCTTTCTTCGGGCTTACAGCGCTTTTGGGAAGACCACTGATCACCGTAACCCAAACCAAGATCCTGTTAGTCTTCTTCTACCCGTTGAACTCCTGCGCCAACCCATACCTCTACGCGCTCCTCACCCAACAATACAGGAGGGACTTCTTCATACTAATGGGTAGGTACGGTCTGTGCAAAGACAGAGCTGAAAGGCACAAAGGTGCAATTGGCGGAAAACCTCTGCCTTATGGTACTGGTGGCCAGTACAAGAGAAGCACCGGCGATACGCTGAAGACACACAGTGGCACCACCAACAACCACCGTGGATCCGTGCTGACGACCATCGTCAGCGTTGAGGTGCCTCTCACCAGGAATAGTTCACGTACTAGTGGGCGCTCCAAGCTGGACAATCTAAACACCGTTCCTGAGTACACACTCAACCACCTTGGAAACTTCGATGGGCACGATGACTTCAGACACACGTCCACTGAGAACTTATAGGTCACAGGCTGAACTTTTTTGTAATGTGTAAATATGTGAAGACTTCGTAGGTGCATGAAAGGATGTAATTAGTGTTGTAAATGTTTTCAAATCTATTCGACCATTCCCACTACTGTTTTACAAACTGACTCGATGGTGTTATTTTTTAGTGTATACACTGTACGGAGTTTCTCCAATAAAAAGATAGCTTTAATCGCCAAAACATCGCTTACTTTCTACGACTCAACCAGCATGACCAAAATCAACAGTTTTCACCGTATCAACAAAGAGTAAGTATGTTAAAAAAAATGGTTTTAAATAAAATCAGAAAATAATAAATAATTTTGGGCATGTAAGCTATTAAAGATGGACAGAAAAACCTTGAACAAGCAAAAACAGCAATAACTGTTTTGATCATGTTATCAGCAATTACATTTTTTGGTGTATAGGTATATGGCTATATTTGATGAGAGAATAGAACAAACCCCCTAAAGAGTAACAGAATATAAATTTTGTAATTATTGTTACATACTACAAAATGTTTGCAATTATATGCCTTATACAGGGTGTCCTAAATAGAGTGCGATTGCATGGGGATCTTTCTTATTCCTAAAGCTAGAGATCTGGTTAAATGGGAAATATTGTGCAGTTTTATATGCTGGTTCAGATTATGTTTCAATTTTTTTTCAAAATCCGAGCAGTTTAGAAGTTATTCTAAAAAAACTAAAATTTGTGATTTTATAAAAACTCCGATATTTCTATAATTATTAAAGATGCGGAAATTAGTTTAAAATAAAAGTTAGTTGATTCTATCGCGCAAACTTACGAATCAAGCCATTTAAAATAAGAAAGTTGCTATAAATATCTCGGAAACCGCCATCTTGACTTTTGTTTTGACTTGATTCTTAAGTTTGTGCGATCGAATCAACTAACTTTTATTTAAAACTTATTTCGGCATTAATAATTATGGAAATATCAGAGTTTTAAGAAAATCGCGAATTTTAGTTTTTTCTAAACTACTGGGATTTTTGAAAAATTGTCGACACAATCTGAACCAGCGTATAAAACTGCACAATATTGAACATTTAACCAGATCTCTAGCTTTAGGAATACCCATGCAATCCCACTCTATTAAGGACACCCTGTATACGTGTCTTAAAAAGAAGTACATCTAGACTACTTTCAATTTGTAAAATTTGTTATTCAAAATAAAATATACTGCTCTCGCAATTCTTTTATGCTATTAGGCGGAAGAATGCCATAATCTCGATAACATTTGTTGACAGTTTGAATAACAGTTCCCGATAATGTAACAACAATAACAATCAAGTGGCAGAAAATTTACATGCAAGCAAATTTCACTACTAGATAATCCATTTTAAGACTGTATTAGATATTAACATGACGAAATGAGTAGTTATCTAAAAAGTGCAAAAATTAAATGTTTCACTGGTTCAATTTGAAGTGCAAATACGGAATAACTGTCCACTGAGAAAGAGATAAAGGGCATATCCGCAAGATACATATCCTCACCGGAGTGACTACACATGAAGAGCAAAATTCATTGAAACTGAAAGTCAACATCTCATATCTATTGATAAAGTAGCTACTTTTGTCTCTATGGTGATAAATAAAGCCCGGACAAAAATGGACATATTTTTGGAAATAAAGCATTGACATACGCAAAAAAGCATAAATTTACATTAAAAAGCACAAAAAAATGTGCAAAAACCCAAACAAAATAAAAACAATGCTTATTTTTAAAATTTATTTGTTATCTCAAATTATAATAGTAACTACATAACAGTATGGTAAACTTACCAATATTATGGATGTGCCTTTTATTATTTTGTACAAAACACAGGACAGGTGAAGAAAGCATTGACTGAAAGAGCGAGTTATAGATAGAATAATGAATACATAATATTTTTTTAATAATTTCTGCATTAATTATTCAAATTTTGAATTTTTACTTAGTTTTAGAAAATTTATAGTACGTACTTGAATATTTCGTTTTTTTCTCGCTTTTTGAAGATTTCAGTTTGACTGATTTTTTCATAGCACTACAGATTAGGTAACTGTACATACAGAACTCATTAAATATGTAGTTCAAAAGATTTATAACCAAATGAGTGTTATGCCAAATAAATTTTAGGTTCCTAAAACATTTAGAAATGTAGATACCAATAAAGTTATCAACTTATCATGTATAATTGTATAATATTTGACATTTTTACGATTTCACGTTATTTTTACATTTTCTGCAATCATTTTTTAAATTTAAAAATCCGAAATTTGAAAAGTCATTGCAGAAAATGTTAAATATGTAGTTCAAAAGATTTAAAACCAAACGAGTGTTATGCTAAATAAATTTTAGGTTTCTAAAACATTTATAAATCCAGATACCAATAAAGTTATCAACTTATCATGTATAATTGTGTAATATTTGACATTATAACGATTTCACGGCATTTTTACAACATTTTCTGCAATGATTTTTCAAATTTAGAAATCCGAAATTTGAAAAATCATTGCAGAAAATGTTATAAAATAACATGAAATCGTTAAAATGTCAAATTTGAAATATGTACTACATATTTAATGAGTTCCGTATGTTCAGTTATTTAATCTGCAGTGCGATGAAAAAATCAGTAAAACGAGAGAAAAAAAATACCCAAATATTTAAGTGCGTATTAAAAATTTGAAAAAACTGAGTAAAAATCCAGAATTTCAATAATTAATGCAGAAATTATATAAAAGTTGTCGCTAGAATCGTTAAAATGTCAAATTTTATACAAATATTTTCGGTAACTTTTATTATTTCTAGATATTTACATTCCTTATCAACCTAAAATATTACCTGCAATAGTAGTGTTTTGGACAAAATAATAAAAGGCACATACATAATCTAGGTAAGTTTACCATACTATTCTGTAGTTACTTGTATAATCTAAGATAAAAAATAAATTTTAAAAATAAACAATTCTTTATATATTGTTTGGGTTTTTGCAAATTTTTTGTGCTTTTAAATGTGAATATATGCTTTTTTCGCGTATGTTAATGCATTTTTTCTAAAAATATGTGCGCTTTTAGGTGCTTTTTTATGTTTATTAATGCGTTTTACTGATAAGAGTCCATAAAAGTGACTAGGGCAAGTATCTATAGTCCGTACTTGAGCTTGAGTTCTACTCAAGTCGTATATTTGGTTGCGTTTGGTCCATAAACATTTAAAGAAAATACGCAACGAAATGAACGAATTTAGTCGAAATCATTCTCAAGTACGGACTATGAATACGGGCCTTACAGTAGTTACTTTAAGTCACAGACAAGTCAAGACAAATCTCGACCAAAACGAGATTTATCTCTCGCTTTAGCAAGAGACAAATGAAGCCACTTTATTAATAAATTTGAATAATATTTGTTGACTTTTAGTTCTAATGAATTTTACATTGCAAAATTGTGGGTGTCGACAAAGGAACTTTTCGTCAAAACAATGAATGACGGATCACCCACAACTATATTTCAGATTGTTTTGGAAACACCCTGTATTTTAACCCTATGATTTATACTGTGATAAATTAATAAACCGATCACCTGGGGTCAAGAGGCGGAATGTACTTATAATACATGTTTTAGTAAATAATTCTGATGTAAGATTTATCAAAATTTGTTTGCAATCTATAGTGAATTCGAAATAAATCGATAATGCAACTCACTGATGAATAGAATAAATGCAAAATAATCGGTTGAAGCTTGTGAAATATTAATACTTAGAGAAAAATAACAAATGTCAAAACGACATTTATTTCATTTACATTTAGAGAAATAAATGTCGTTATTTTTCTTTAAGAATAAAACCAATTTGGAAATGTTGTATTATCAAATCTGAAGTTTTTAAACAGGCATTACAGTTTTGGAAATAAATATTCAGCTTATTTGGTGGAACTCTAAGAAATCCAGACCAAAACTCATATATGACGATGGTGGAAGAAGGGTTTTTGCAAGTAACATAGTTTTACATGTTTCCTGCTTTGTAAACGGTATTACATCAATATGGTTCCTATACATACACGGTGGTCACTTTTACGACGCCCACCGTTAGGATCTATTAAACGGAAATATATACAGAGTTGGTCAAATGGGATAAAAGTTTCACATTTTTGTGCCTTTCAATATACTGAAACGAAATCCGGGATATCTTTCATAGTTCCTGAAATATCGCAGCGAAACTGAAAAAGTGCACTTACCTTTTCCTTTTATTACTTTTTTACTTTTGAAGGAAATTTTACGAAATTTGGCACTCTTACATGTTTCGACGTCAGTTTTCTGTTCACAGTGTCAAACATTTTCTGCGCCAACTCGATGCCCAACATTTTCATAGTCAACTTCTGATTTTCTTATGGCCGCAATATTAGATTTTAATAGCATTCAAAAGAGCGAAAAAATCCTATTTCAACCATGTATTACACATGGGTAATCTGACATTATTTACTACCAAATATCGATGATTTAAAAATTTGTTGCATAAATAAAACTGCTGGACTACTCTACTCTGATCGTGTAGTGTTGTTCCATTAATTCTTCCACTAATCAATGGTTATTGGATCGATTCTCGCTCAAGGAAACATTAAAATTATTCAATAAATTATTATCTCAAGCACGAATATATAAATATTGAAGCATTTAGCTGCAGGCATTGAGTAATATGTTAACAATAATTGCATGTAATTTAGTTACTATCTAACGCACAATTACGATATTATATGCCACACCGAATATTTAAATTATTATATTTTTAAATCTAGCGAATGAATATCAACACATATTATTACTGAGAGTAAGGAACAGGTTTGCAATATCTATGTGTTATTTATTTAATATTTAATTTAGGATATTATTTTTAGCAAACTTGTAATTTTATGACAAACTGCAATTAGCTTCCAAAATGGCTCATACATTAACAAATATTAATCAAAAACTAGCGTATCAAATATTTTCGGGGAACTTCGGAATTTTTAAACTGTTTTTCACTAAAGAGTTCATATAATCTTTTTAAACTATTTTAAACTTTATGCTGGCAAGCTTGATAACGAATGATAATAAATCGATAATACATTTAACATACTATATTCTCCTCTAATCAAGTGAATAGGTCAAGTAAAATTCATTCAGATATCAAAAACCAATTCTAACGTGAAACTTATATATAAACTTATAAACTTATACAATCATTATAACATTATAACAGTAGGTAACCACAATCACTCGCATTTGTGTACTTGGTTGCCAACATAATCGATGTTTCCAATGAATGGCGACGCTAGCGCAGAAACTGGTGAACTTTATACCTATGATTTAAACCGTGATAATTTGACAAACGGATAATCTGAGATGAAGGAGCGACATTTTTTAGTACTCATCGAACAAATTTTACTCAATAATATTGTAGGGATTAGTTTATAACACAATGTTAAGAGTGCTTAAATCAAGGCAGCCAAATGTACATATTCGCTAACTTTGATTTTGAACATGTACATTTGGTTGCATCTAATATATATTTGCTTATATCCATCAATTATGTTATCGTTAAGCATTGCTTTCAAAGCAACATATACTTATTAGTAGTTATTAGTACTTAGTAACATATTACTTCAGCGGTTTAGGGTAATATCGCAACTCATATTTTGCATTTATTCCTGCATTAAACATTCATTTAGAATGAATCATAGGACATTTCTCCTGATTTCGATTATATTATTCGTTGCGTATTTATGGGAATTAATAACATTTCAATTTTTAACCAGATTTTAACCAATATTATTAAATTCACTTTTTCTAGTCGACTGCTCAATGTCTTCTGATAAAAATCTACTTGAAATAAATTCTGATTGCAAATTATTTGTATTGAGTGATAATGATATTTGAGTGATAAGTCAACTACTACTTATATAAGTTACTTTCTTTCTTTGTTTTGGATTTGCACAATACTAAGTAAAAGTATATTGATAAAATTATTATTATTATAATTCTTCTACCCTTCCAGGTGAAGAATCGGGTGTATGATGATAAAATATCAATAATTTACATAAATTGCCTTAACGAATATATGTTTCTATGAAAACAATACCCAATGATAATTTCGTGCGATCAACAATTATTTAGATAAAAGAAGCCCTTGAGATTGGAAGTTTGTCTGTTAGGGTACAAGACAATCTAGTGGCAGCAATTCATGATAGGCCTGTATTTCGAAGGGAAATATATCCAGTTCCATATCCAATTCTTTTTGGCAGGTTCCTATGACAGTCATAGCTGGTCCTTATCTAAATAATTGTTGATCGCACGGTATAATTTATGGATATTAGTTGATTTATTTTAACTAAAATGTGCTTTAACAATTAAAACCAAAGAACAGAGAAATAACTTGCTAAGTTTTTACCACAAAATGTTTATTGATATATAGACATGTACAATAAAATAACTATTAGTTTCTGTTATTAACAACTGTTAGTTTATTGTATATGTTTATATATCAATAAACATTTCGTGGAGTTGTTTCTGTTTTTTTAAAATGGACTACCACGTAGTAAAGGTTGAAACCATCCCAAATGTTCACAATGAGTTATTAATTCTGAATATATCTATAGCAAGTAGTAGTATAGTATAGTAGTAACTAAGTCTTATATGCAGATATTGATTTATAACAAAATGATAAGTTCACTTCAATCCATGCACCCAAATGTACATTTTTTAAATCAAAGTCGACGAATAAGTACATTAGGTTGCCTGCATTTAAGTAAACTTTTAATTGTGGTATAAATCAATATCTGCACAATATCATCAACAAAAAATGATACGACAGACACTACAAAATGCCGCCTCTTTACCCCAGATAATCGGTTTGTCAAATTATCATGGTTTAAATCATAAGTATAAAGTTCACCAGTTTCTGCGCTGGCGTCGCCATCCGCTTGAAGGTATTGACTATACAGGCAACTAAGTACACACATATAAGTAGTTTTGGTTACCTGTTATAATCTTATGATTTTTTAAGATTAGCGTTAGAAATAAAGTAATTGAATTATCAGAGTAAATTTTAATAAATCCATTTACTAGATTAGAGAAGAGTATAGTATCATTTATTGATAATAATTGTATAATTCGTAATTCGTTATCGAGTTTGCAAGATTACTTTTAAATGATAACATGAAGCATTTAGTGAAGAAGAACTTAAAAATCCCGACATACCCCGAATATACTTGATACCCTATTTTATGACTAATATTTCTAAAAGTATGAGCCATTTTGGAGATTACTTGAAGTTGGTCAGAAAATTACATTGTCGAATGTATGGGTTGTAGCATGCTTAGGTTTATCAATAATTCAACTTTTCAGTATTATCAATTTGATAATAATGAATTTGTATGTAATCTATTTAAAAAGTTGAATCATTCATAAACTTGAGTGTGATACAACCCATTCATTCGACAACTACCTGTACTAAATTAATAACCTATCAAACCTATCAATAAATTACATGAATGCACTAAAAACAAATACCAGTAGAGTCCAACAATTAATATTAATTAAATAACATATAATTATTACTAATATGTTTTTCAATATCAGTAATAATAAGTATTGATTTTCATTCGCTAGATTTGGAGATGCATATCATAATTGAAATACTAGATGTGGCATATAAAATCGCATATAAAATCACCAATAAATAAGTATCTCATAAACATTAATTTAAATACACATGTCTATTACCACTGAAACACTCACTATTTTTAATATATTATAATAATATTGATAGGAAAGTTTTTGAGACAATAATTTAAATATGAACCACCTAAAAAAATACATATAGAATACATAGAGTATTCTAAAACTCACAAGATTGCACAAAAATAAAGTATCTCAAAAACATACATTAGATAGTACATATCTATATTACATATATTTATTACTAACATATTCAATATCTGCAATAAAGTACTTTAATATGCTGGTCTTTGGGAATGTAATGCATTGAATAATTTCAATGTTGCCCAGAGCAAGAATCGAACTTTCAACTATTGATTAATGGGAGGATTAATTTACATTTCCTACTACATGGACATAAGTGTTGAGCTCAATAACGAATTATACATTTAGAATAATACATAATCCTCTAATCAAGTAAACATGTCAATTAAAATTCACTCAGATAATTCAAAAACCAATTCTAACGTGAATTTTAAACAATCATTATAACATTGTAACAGTAGCTAACTAAATCACTCGCATTTGTATACTTGGTTGTCAACATAACTGATGTCTTCATTCTTCAAATGGTGAAAATAATTCCAGTGTTCAGACTTATACTCCAGATAAATAACTGACTTTCCAATGCCAAAATGGACATAACATATTATGTAACTGCGTTTCATCTGATTCAATATATAGGAACTTCATTGATGTAACGTCTTTTGTAAAGCAGAAAACATGTAAAACTATGTTACATACACAAACCCTTCGTCCAGCAACGTTATATATTACTGTCTCTATAAGTCTTGATTTCTTAGAGTGTTCACTAAATAAATTGAATATTTTTTGCCGAAACTGCTTTGCCTGATTAAAAAAAATCCCATTTATTAATACATCATAACCAATTTATTAATTAAAAATCATGAATATAATTATTCATGATTTCAAACATTGCTTTTGTTGATTGATGATTGCTTTTATTTATGATGAGCTGCATTATCGATATATTTAATTTTTACTATGAATTGCCCAGGTAATTTGTTTGTTAATTTTGTTATATCACCCAATTTATTAAAATGGTAAATCATAATATTTAGGTTCGGGCGTATACGAGCGGGCCGATGACGCAGTTGTTTATAAATTCAAGGCCAAGTTGCCTCTCTTGTTGGACCCTTTTGAAGGTAACAGACGCATTTGCAGCGCATTAAGTGACTATTACCAGGCGAAGCAGCCGTGACGAATTAATAGAATAGTTTCAGTAAAGTTTTATTGTTTAGTGTCCGTATGGATAAATTGAAGGTGAGTGATTGTGTGGTTGAGTTGAGTTGAGGTTGACCCATCGTTGTTCCATTGTCTCAGAAGATAACAAGGATGTTGGGTTGACCAATTATTACTCGGTGTCAACAAATATGCTGAGTCATTGTATGGTTGTGTAGAGTTGAACTTGGGTCAACAAGTATAGTGAATCATTGTATAGTTGTGGAGAGTTGAGCTCGGGTCAACAAGTATAGTGAGCCATTGTATGGTTGTGGAGAGTTGGACTCGGGTCAACAAGTATGGTGAATCATTGTCTAGTTGTGGAGAGTTGAACTCGGGTCAACAAGTATGGTGAGTCATTGTATTGTTGTGGAGAGTTGAGGTTGACCTATCGATAAACAATTTACCAAAGATAATTGTTTCACCGTAAATAATCAAAGATATCGGGTTGACCAATTAATACTCGGGTCAACCAGTACAATTGTCTCACTGAGTAAACTCACGATCACTCTTCTAATTGTTACAGAATGACGGTCGTTGGAAGGAGCAAAAGAAGAGAGCGATTGCCATATTTTATTATACGATTATATAACCTTTTATATTTTTGTATCATTAGTTTGTATTAAATAAATAAGTTTAATTGATGCAGATCCCATTGTTTATTAATCGACATCTTGACAATACAAATAATTACCTATTATAAGAATAATACAGCAGAATTAGTATTGAAACTGTTTTTATGGATTAAAAATAATCAGTATTAAGTAAAGGGTAATTCGCCGGCCTAACAATATCTGAATTGGGTTAACAATATCAGAAGTGGCAAAAGTTCAGCTAACAATTTAAAACAGTTAAAATCATAGATATTTCATAATATTTGATCCCAGAGTTGCTTTAGCCTTTTGGTCGGGAATAGATATGAACGAAACAGCTATGTGCTATTTATGTGCATAAAAACTATTTTATGTTTTGATTTCTCATTTATTTCATGAAAAGCTCTCGAAATATATAATTTAATTTTGACCTTTTTGTGACTCTGAACAACTGTTGTCTATAACTGTTTTCAAAAATACTGAACCTTCTTACATTTTTGAAATATTTATACTTATATTTAAATATATTTTTCTTTTGCCATTAAGGTACGTTTGCAGTAACATTGTTCACAAATTATAAAAATCACTGTTATAAGACAATATTTATCGTGTTTGTTAAAAACGTTAATAGTACTTGACATTAAAATAGACCAAAGAATCAGAAAATAAATAAGGGAGATGCGGCAAAATGCATAAAGGTAAAATACACAGTACAAGACTTGCCAAAATTGACAGTGATACATGATTCAAACTACAATCATATTGTAATCAATCATTGTATATCGATAGTCGAAGATTTCTACTAAATTTAGTTGAAAAATTCTTATTCCTTCTAGGTATTGCAATTTCCATCACCAGTAAGTCTATCAGTAAATATCTATCAGTAAGTATTCATCAGTAAGTATCCATCAGTAAGTATCCATCACTAAGTTTACATCAGTAGGTATCCATTAGTAAGTATCCATCAGTATGAATCCATCAGTAAGTATCCATCAGTAAGTATTCGTCAGTAAGTATGTTTGGACTCTTCAAATTCTTCGAGGCCATTCATCGGCGTGTTCATTTATATAGTTTATCATCTATTTATCATCCATCAATTTATCATTGCAAAATTTGTTAGGAATACACACTAAAATACACAATAGAAGACAAAGACAAGTCAAAATTGACAGTGATAATTGATTCAAATTATAGTCATATTGTAATCAATCATCGTATATTGATGTCGAAGGTTTCTGCCAAATTTTGTTGAAAAATTCTTATTGTTTCTTGGCATTGCAATTTACATCACCAGTAAGTCCATCAGTAAGTATCCATCAGTAAGTATCCATCAGTAATTATCTAATCAGTAAGTTTCCATTAGTAGGTATCCATAAGTAAGTTTCCATCGTGTTTAAAAGAAAGGTTATTAGTGCTTGACATTATAATTGACCAAACAATCAGAAACTAAATAAGGAAGATACGATAAAATGCATAAAGGTAAATTACACAATACAAGACAAAGACAAGTCAAAATTGACAGTGATAATTGATTCAAATTATAGTAATACTGTAATCAATCATTGTATATTGATAGTCGAAGGTTTCTGCCAAATTTAGTTGAGAAGTTCTTATTCCTTCTTGGCATTGCAATTTACACCACCAGTAAGTCCATCAGTAAGTATCCATCTATCCATCAGTAAGTATCCATCAGTAATTATCCATCAGTAAGTTTCCATCAGTAGTTATCCATAAGTAAGTTTCCATCAGTAGCTATCTATAAGTATCCGTCAGTAAGTATTCATCAGTAAGTATTCATCAGTAAGTATCCATCAGTAAGTATATTTCGACTCATTAAATTCTTCGAGGCCATTCATCGGCGTGTTCATATCCATAGTTTGTGGACTTCTATTCATCATTCATCTATTCATCATTGCAAATTCTGTTGGGAATACACACTAAAATACACAATACAAGACGTGTGAAAATTGACAGTGATAATTGATTCAAATTATAGTCATATTGTAATCAATCATTGTATATAGATAGTCGAAGGTTTCTGCCAAATTTAGTTGAGAAATTATTTTTCCTTCTTGGCATTGCAATTTACATCACCAGTAAATCCATCAGTAAGTATCCATCAGTAAGTATCCATTAGTAATTATTCATTAGAAAGTTTCCATTAGTAGGTATCCATAAGTAAGTTTCCATCAGTAGCTATCTATAAGTATCCGTCAGTAAGTATTCATCAGTAAGTATTCATTAGTAAGTATCCATCAGTAAGTATATTTCGACTCATTAAATTCTTCGAGGCCATTCATCGGCGTGTTCACATCCATAGTTTGTGGACATCTATTCATCATTCATCTATTCATCATTGCAAATTCTGTTGGGAATACACACTAAAATACACAATACAAGACGTGTCAAAATTGACAGTGATAATTGATTCAAATTATAGTCATATTGTAATCAATCATTGTATATAGATAGTCGAAGGTTTCTGCCAAATTTAGTTGAGAAATTATTATTCCTTCTTGGCATTGCAATTTACATCACCAGAAGTCCATCAGTAAATATTCATCAGTAAGTATCCATCAGTAATTATCCATTAGTAAGTTTCCATCAGTAAGTATCCATGAGTAAGTTTCCATCAGTAGGTATCCATAAGTAAGTATCCATCACTAAGTAACCATCAGTAAGTATCCATCAGTAAGTATTCATCAATAAGTATCCATCAGTAAGAATCCACCAGTAAGTATATTTCGACTCATCAAATTCTTCGAGGCCATTCATCGGCGTGTTCATTTCCATAGTTTGTGGTCATCTATTCATCATTCATCTATTCATCATTGCAAATTCTGTTGGCAATACACACTGAAATACACAATACAAGACGTGTCAAAATTGACAGTGATAATTGATTCAAATTATAGTCATATTATAATCAATCATTGTATATTGATAGTCGAAGGTTTCTGACAAATTTAGTTGAGAAATTCTTATTCCTTCTTGGAATTGCAATTTACATCACCAGTAAGTCCATCAGTAAGTATCCATCAGTAATTATCCATAAGTAAGTTTCCATCGGTAGGTATCCATCAGTAAGTATTCATCAGTAAGTATCCATCAGTAAGTATTCATCAATAAGTATCCATCAGTAAGTATATAATTTCTATGGCTTGCAATGTCAGGTTATGATTTTAGTTCAATTCCTCAACTATATTTTGTTATTACTATATCATCGAATAGAATATGAAAAAAAGAAAATCGTCTGTTATGTTTAAATCAAGATATGCATTTAAAAACTGTAATATAGTTCAAATTATTTTCATTCAATAATTGTTTTATCATCTCAAAAAGTAACAAACTATATTTTGTCCTAATTGATTTATTAATTATTATTTCGCGACAAATGTCTACTTGAAAACCATGTAGATTCAAATTATACACATACTATTATTATGCTTTTCTGCTAATAAATATTATTATCTTTTATTATTACTATTATTTTAGTTAAAATATTATTTATTCATCTCAAAAAGTAACAAAGTATGTTTTATCCCATATTATTTATAAATTATTATTTTGCGAATAACGTAAATGACTTGAACACAATGAAAATTCATATTCACACATACACATATATTACATCTTTGTTGAGTTCTGATTACTTTTTACCAAGCAGGTGTATATTACAGCGTTAGATTGCTCTCATAATTTATTGCTGATTAAGTTTCTATATATAACTTTTGATTATGCTGTAGGTACATGAAAATTGATATGCGAAGCAGCGAAGGAGCTAATTGGAAACTTTGGCAATATGTGCTTTTCGAGGGCGATGAACAAATTCAAGTGAACATTTGATACCACTTAAATGAGCAACTGAAGCTTTATTTGCTTGCCAGTTTAATTTTCTAGGGAAGTAATAACAACGGCTAATTACAGTTTTCAATCTGAAAATATACTAATATTCGTTCCATGGAAATGTTGATTGAAATATATTTGAATAACAATCAAGCTCACATTAAATATGATCATGTTTTTTATTTACAATATTTTCTTCGGAATTTGAAGACTAAAGGGTCCAAAATATTTCAAGTGATTGGATAGGATTGCTGTGAGTTTAATGGTGAATTTAAACGTGGAGTTTCAAATATATATATTCTTTACAATCAATACTTTTTTTTGCTAATATCTTATATATGAAACATTTTATTATTATTATAAATGTATATTATGTATAACACTTAATTTGTTTCATATATTTTATCAATTTCCTGACCCCTGTTTCGGCTTATTCTGCCATTTTCAAAGGATTATGTTTACAATTTGATAAAAGTGATGACACATTAATGTCAATGTGTCATCAATCAAGTCATCGATCAAATTGTAAACATAATCCTTTGAAAATGGCTGAATAAGTCGAAACACGTGTCAGGAAACTGATAAAATATATAAAACAAATACATAATATACATTTATAATATTATATTTTAATATTAAAATTTAATAATAATAATTAGAAGAAATTAAAAAAGTAAAGTCAAAACTTAAATATATATATTGACAATTGAGCAGCAAATCCATGCACAACTGTTTAATTAAAAAAAAAATCATGTCCATAATATGTTCCTAATAAAGAGGTTTCTGGTACTATTTCTTGTATTAAATTCGAATTTCATATTAGATTTTCACAAAAAATATCTTATCCTGTAGTATATCAATAGGAAAGTCCAATCGTTCAAGTAATAGGTAATCTACGAAGAGATAAAATCAAAAAACACTTTTATAGTGGAGATGTATGGTTTTTCATTGACACTTCTCAATTGCGTACGTATTTTGCATTTTAAAATTATTTTTAGTTATGTGTGTTGCTCATTTATTATTATTATTTATCTATATATATTTTACTATTTTATATTTTGTAATTAGAATGTTTAAAATGTGGCGAAACCGGAAAATAAACAAATAAACAAACATTTTAATTTATTCACATGTTTGTTGTTTTATAGTAAAATAATTTAATTTGTATGAATAATTGCACTGTTAATTAACAAGATACTTCCTATAATTTTTTTAAGTTAAATGCTCTATATCTTGTCCTGTAGTACATCAATAGGGAAGTACAATGTCTAAGCAATAGCTAATCTACGAGGAGATCAAATCAAAAAAACACTTTTATAGTGGAGATGTGTGGATTTTCATGGATGCTTCTCAATTGTGTACGTATTTTGCATTTTTAAATTATTTTTAGTTATGTGCATTGCTCATATATTATTATTATTTATCTATATATATATAGGTATATAATATTATTTTGTATTTTATAATTAGTATGTTTAAAATGTGGTGAACCCGCGAAATAAACAAATAAACAACTTTTTAATTTATTCACATGTTGTTTTATAGTAAAATAATTTAATTTGTATCATTAACTGAATTGTTAATTAATACGATATTCATTCGATATCATAATAGGTATTCATCCCATATAATTTTTAAGGTCCTTTTAAGTCTAGGATTTTGTTATACTTTATAAAAAAAAACAGTGTTGCTATTTTGTTAAGCAGAGATTTTCGTACCTTATTCATAAAACCAGTTCGTATTAATTGAAACCTGTAGTTTTTTGTCATTGTATTCAAGTATTCAAGTATTCGCTTTATTAATAATTTACATTGTCAATATATAAAAGTTATGACTTATATTATGGTGATTGTGTTATTGGTTTAATTTTCACTAATTAATTATGAAGCACCATGCGATTAAATCGTTTTAAATGTAATTATTTATATTTAATTAATGTTTGGATGGCATGCATAAAGGAGAAAAATAACATCGTCATGAATTACATATATATTTAAATATTCACAGATGAATTTGATTGGATAACGGGCAATAACCATTACATATTTTATTAATTACAAAACGTTAGGTGAACACTCGATGTAGGATTTCCAAGGTATATTTACAATGGCAAAAAATTCTCTTAAATATATACAGTATGTACACATTTACAAATTAACTAGTAAATTGATATTAATGTTTCAATACGATATTATAAAAGTCCTAACAGTAGACTTATAATAATATTCATACTCTTCATTTGCTCGCAAAAAGTATGGACATTCATAAAGATAATTTTAAATTATCACATTTAGGTTTCCTTCATATTATTATATTTATATATTTATATATTTATGTACACATATTTTACAATAGTAGAAATTATTATGAAAATCAGGAGTCCCTCTTTTAACGGTTATAGTTTTTTTTTATTACAACACCCTCACGCAAGTAATTGAGTTTATATATATTTATATGAACGTTATTTTATAATGTAAGAGATAATTACAAGGAGATGAGTTTTGCGGGTTTTTATGTGTGTATTTACAGTGTCGGTTTTCCCTGTAGAAAAGTAATTATTCTGTAAACATTGCATGTTCTTAAATGTAGTCAGGCTTTCCGGGTTTCCTATTTAATTTTCCTCTCCACGTATTTGAGCAAATTTACTGTGAGCATAATAATGTGTTTACAGAATTCCTTGAGGGGTACACACGTCACGAGTACACGAGTCCATCGCCAGTCCACCGGTACTGGTCAGGGTTCGAGGACCACTACCACCGTTACCACCCCGCGACTCCCATCGCGAAGAACCTCGCGCTTTGGCATTGAATACTGATGTCACCTTGCTGGCCGCAATGTTTACAGGGAGGTGACCTGTCAGACCGTGCTTTCCCTCTTGTTGACCATCAGCGGTGTGTCCGCTGAGGCCTCTTCTTCGGACGTCAGCGGCTGCATGGGTATGGGGGGCTCCCGAGGCGGTGGTCTGGGTCGCTGCTGGGGGTGGGCGCCGCGGTACTGCATCGTGGGGTACACCCCTGGGGGTAGGTGGGACACAGGGCCGTACTGCCACTGGGGCGGCTGCCTGGGCAGGGTGCAGGGCGCGTATGGACCCATTATCTGAGGCGTGTGCTGCAGAAAGAAATAAAAATTAGCACAATACAATATTAATATGATGAAAAACGTTAAAAATAACGTGTACGTTATATTGGAATATAACGTTTTTATGTTAAACGCAATTACGTAACATTCAGGTGCATTGCTAACCAAAAAACGTTAATAATAATGTGCACGCTATTTAACAGTATCACATTCAAATGTCAGATGCATTTATGTCACAAATTCATCTGACATTCGAATGTGATGCTGCACGTAACGTACACGTTACTTGTAACGTTTGTTGATACGTAATACACCTGCTTATCTGGTTATTGCTTATTATTTATAAAATATAACGTGCGAATAATAACATGTATCTCCAGAGCATACTTGAGACATAACATGTTTAAGAATTGGCTTATATTAGGATCATAATTGTAGTTTTGGTACTTCAGCTACAAAATGCAAATGCTAACAGTATTTTGAAATACACGTTAATAAATATAAACTAACATATGTAAGTGATTATAATTACAGTTTGTATCCATTTTTGCGGTACTCACAATGAAGAATTGGAATACGATTATTGATGAAATCCTGAGATTCATATCCAACCTCTCTTAAAACATACCTGTACAGGTTAACAAAACCATGGTTTATTGTTTAATAAACTGTCAGCGCTGCCGTTTTGGTACAATTGTACTAAATTTAGTACATTTTTGCCAGTTTAGTCCATACATACCTACATTTGAAGTGAAATTGACTTAACTTTTGAGGTTTTTAACATTCAGTTTAGTCATTCAGTTTAGTCTATAAGTGCCTACATTTGAAGACAAATTTATTCAACTTTTGGGGATTTTGTCATTCAGCTCATTTTGACTTTTTATTAATAGGTAGGTGTGAGAATAAATTTGTGATAATATTAAAGTAGTTTTTTTTATTGGATAATAAAAACATTACCTACCAACTTTTAGGCACCTTCACCACCTCATCATATCATAGTCACATCATCATCATCATCATCATACTAGAATGAGTCGAGTGTAAGCTTGTGGTCATAAGTGTAAACATCCCATAAATTCCAGGTGTCAGCTTTCATTGAATATTTATTTATGACACAAATTTGAATGATCGAGTTTGATCATGATTTTGTATCAATAATATGATGATTCCTATTATTGGGAGATCAAGTCATAAGTGTAATCATCGCATAAATTCCAGGTGTCAGCTTTCAATGAATATTTATTTATAACACAAATTTGAATCATCGAGTTTGATCATGATTTTGTATCACTAATATGATGATTCCTATTATTGGGAGATCAAGTCAGATGATGGTTATAGTGTACTCACCCACGCACCCTCTAATCAATCAATTTTATGCAATGTAAAGCATTACAACTACAATTTCCTTCAATGACAGCTTTAGATGGAAGTTGCATTCATTTTTGATCATATTAATCATTTTTACAAACAAGTGCAGATCAAGAATTGATGAATATTTGTGAAAATTGGAGAGTTGGTAGGTGGATTATAAGTATAATCATACACTATTTTAACACGTTAGCAATCTAAATCATCAGTGTCATATATTAATAGTGATCTGCATCTTTGTGACTTTTAAAAACAAGTGCAAATCAATTATTCATTATTATTTGTGTAAAACTCGATTACAAGTGGATCACAAGATCCCCTATTATCCGGCAGCAAAATAAATCATCACTTTATTGTAAAAAAAACCTGAAAATACTGGGTTAATAAATAAATAATTAAGTAAAATTAATACAAAATCAGTTTTAATCATCATTCATCATCAAAGAATATAAGGTATTCCATTAAAAAAAAAAAGTTTAGTCAGTAACTTTTATATGAACGTCTTAGTATAAATTACAAAATTAAATTTCCAAAAGTGCAACTTATTATTGTACACAACTTTTGCATAAAATGTTTTTTTATATTTTGTTTAATGACCCCATGGTTGACCGTTCCCAGAGCAGTGAAACACCCTGTATGATGGTTATAGTGCATTGGAACTACAATTTCTTGCAATGACAACAGTTACCCATACTGATATTTCGTTCATTAATAATCATCTGCATCTTATTGTTTTTAGAAATTGTAGATCAAGTATTGATAGTTATTATGGATCAAGTATTGATCAAAATATCTAAAGAATAAAAAAAACAAAAATGTTTATCCAAAATATCAAAAGTATCAAAACGTTCATAATACTATGAATTACAAAAGTGGCTGAAAATATAATTGTTCAAATAGTTTTAAAAAGTCCTCTACATTTCAGAACAATCCTCAATTAAAAAAATTGAGGCATCTGGTCAAAAATGATTAATATTAGTGAGCACCATATTAATTCAATTGATTGAAGTTGCAGAAAATTCAGCATTGGCAGAAAATTTTATGAAAATATCGATTTTTGCATCTAGTAAGTCAACGAATATGTCATGAAAATATCAATTTTTGCATCTAGTAAGTCAGCGAAAATTTAATGAAAATATCAATTTATGCATCTAGTAAGTCAACGAAAATTTAATGAAAATATCAAAATTTGCAACTAGAAAGACTACGATAAGTTATTATACTAGAATTTTGAATTTTTCGCAACGGAAAATCTTAAAACACAACGAACTGCTTTGTAACTGAAGAAAATAAAAAACACTAGCAAGATGCATGAAATATAATAATAATTTCGACTTAGGTTGATTAATTGGTAACAAAATTTCTTATTTAAAAAAAAATTACTATGACAATTTATTAAAAAAATCTAGAATGTATAATTAAAATATCAATATAGTAGAATAGTGATAAATAGATATAATCAAATTATCTAGAATATTATTTTATAAACATAAAAAATTACAAAATAGTTTAATGGAGATTCAAAAAAATCACTCAAAATATTAAAACAAAGAACATAATTGACAAAAAGGGAAAATTAAAAAAAAAACAGATTGTATTGAAGAAAACATTAATTTAAGAAGAAAAAAACATTACCTACAATCGTAATGCATACAAATTTCTACAGTTTTCTAGATGATATTTGTTTCTTTAAGAGCTAAAAATTGCTTATATATTTGTGGATATAAAAACTACCCATGATATTTTTAAGCACCATTGTTAGAACAAACTAACAACTAAGTACCTAGTACAGTACAGTAGAGAGTGCTGTACCTTAATTTTAGTTTCTTCATTTTGCTTTATTATTTATAATCATTTTTTAGGAATATTTTCAATAGAGTTACAATTGCAACCGATCAAACCAATTAAGGCATCTGGTAAAGAGTTATTCCTATTTATAAGCACAAAATTAAATGAAGTTGTAGAAAATTCTACCATGAATTGGTAGAAAATTTTATAAAAGTGACTAATTTTGCAAATAGAAAGTCTACGAGAATTTATAGCAATTATCAAATTTTGCAATTAGAAACTACGACATTTTTTTAAACATACTAGAAGTTTGAGAAAAGTTCCTGAATGTTTCGAAACGTTCTGGTAAATCTTAAAGCACAACGAACTGCTTTGAAACTAGAGAATATAAAAAAACGAAAAGGAGCGGGAAATTTAATGATAATATCAACTTTGGTTGATTAATTAGTAAGAAAATTACGTATTGATTCCAAAAATTTAATATGACAATTTAAAACTAATTTATAGAATGTGCAATCAAAATATCAATAGAATAAAATAGTAATGAATATATAATCAAGTTTTAAAATACCAAAAAGGGCTTCGTACCAGGGCTTCGAACCGTTATTTTTTTTCGTTTCGGTTTTCGTTCCGGTTCAATTAGGAACAATAAACATCGGTTCGGTTCCGGTTTTCGTTCCGGAAAAAATAATGTTATTTTCTGTTTTCGGTTCACTTCCGGGTGATTGATTTTTGATGTTTTTGTTTTTGTGAATATTTAAAAAAAAAAACAAACTGAAGTGGGGAATAAGATGGTGTTTATACATGAATGATACATGAATGGAATCGAAATAAACCGATTTTTTTTTCGGTACGGTTTCGGTTTTCATTCCGACAAAAATAACGGTTTTTCCAGTTTCCGGTTCTTGGTTCAGTTCCGGTTCGAATCCTTGCGATAAACACAAATGACAAAAACGAGAAAAGCAAAAAACAGATTGTATCAAACAAAACATCAATTTCAGTGAAACTATATTTTCATAAATGTAATGCAAAAAATTCTAACAATTACTATGAAACTAAAGTAAATATAAAACGAGCAAGCTGCAGGATACTTTATGATAATATCGCTGCTGATTGGTGATTATGGATCGGAGTCATGATAATTTCAAAAATTTCAAAAAAAGTATTATGGAGATTTGAAAATATTCGATCAAAACATCAAAACAATAAAAAATTCCAAGTTTTTAATGAAAATATCAAAAGATCAAATAGTTCAAAAACATTATACTATGCATTGCTATAAATTACGAAAATTGGTAGAAAATATAATTGCTTTATTGTTTTTAAAAAGCCAATAAAGCCTCCATATTACATAAAAAATCCTCAATGTTTCAATAAAATTTGAAACACATTAATGATTAAACATAATGAAGCTAAGTGAAGAAATTAAGTCTAAGGTACTTTCAGTTGTTAGTTTGTTTTAATAACGGTGCTTTAAGACATCGTTGATCGGTTATCATCATTACCATCATTATTAGCTTTGGTAAGGTTAGGTTAGGTTATGTCGATAACCGAATTAGGATCGATCTACTATTACTATCCATGTAAAATATACGTATAAATCTATAACTTGCCAAAAAATTGGTATTAATTCCAGAAATTTAGCTACGAAAATTTATTAAAAATGTCTGGATAGTGCAATCAAGATGTCAAAAGAGTTAAATTTCATAAAAAATAGAAATATTGAATCAAAGTATCAGAAGTAGAGTGCAAGAAGGTTCAGAAATAGCGAAAATTACTGCAAATCCCAAATACTTAACAAAATTTTGTAGATATTTTATTTAAGTATCTAAATTTGATAAAAAATGTCTTTTATATTTAAATTGAACGATGTATAATTTATTTTTTATTTCCAATTGTGTTGAACTTCGTAGGGGATATTTTTATTTAAGTCTTCTTAATCTTTATCGCAATCTACTAATTTACATAACATCTGCTAATATTATTATTTACATAAAAAAAAACAATTTATTTTCCCGCGTCAAATAACTTTCCTACTTGGTGCGTGCTCGAAACTATACAATTACAGAACACGCGAGTGAAGTTTGAATATCCCGCGGACGTTCCTTCTGGTCATTGCTGATTGCTTCTGGAAAAGAAAAAAAGTCTTCTTCGCCGAATACCTTCTGGACATTGTCAACTTCTTCAGTAATTTACCCTGAAAGAACCTTCAGGTCATTGACGACTTCTTCTGAAAATGACTTTAAAATAACCTTCTTGTAATAGCCGAAAACACTTCTTCTGAAAATGACCTTGAAAGAACTTTCTGGTCATTATCGACAGCACTTCTTCAGCCAAGAATTTTTACAAAAAATAGTCTCTCCCGATGGACACGCCATCGAAGTATCCTGTCAACCCTATACTACTCTACTACTCGTAAGGACAGCGAAGACAGAAAAGCGCTCAACTGTTATTGAGTTGCAGAAAACTTAATCATAATATAAAAATTTACTTACAAATGTACTAAATTTAGAGCAGTTATGAGAAAATATGACGAGTGTTAAAAAACAAATAATAAATATTTTTTATAAAGATTAAAAAATTACCAAAACCTTTTAAGGAGATTTGAAAATTGAATCAAAATCCTAAAACCCAATGAAAATATGTTTAATAAAAATATCTAAAGCATCAAAACGTTCTGAAACAGTATATCATGCATTGCTATATATTACAAAAATTTGCAGAAAATGTAATTGTTTACTTCATTTTAAAAAATCTATAAAATCTCTACGTTTCGTTACGTAACGAAAATTGGCAGAAAATGTAATTGTTTACTTGTGTTTATAAAGTCTATAAAACCTTTACGTTTAAGAACATCCTTAATTTTTCGCAGAAAAAGACAAAAGCAGAAAAGCAAATGAAACAGACTATTAAATAAAACAATATTTTTTGAAAATTTCATTACAATTGAAATGTAAAAAAAACATGAAACATTTCTAGATGTTATTTTGTTTTTGTTAAAATCTAAAAGTTATTATACAGGGTGTCTCTAAATTACGTGACATCATCAAAAATCATACAGCAACATCAAAATCAATGTAAACGTTCTCTTTTTATAAGCTCT
Organism: Othius punctulatus; assembly: GCA_951805005.1. Lineage (NCBI taxonomy): Eukaryota > Metazoa > Arthropoda > Insecta > Coleoptera > Staphylinidae > Othius > Othius punctulatus. Next base: position 102,721,952 of record OX638139.1, on the reverse strand, counting down.
TTTTAAAATTAACATTGAAGCTGAATACTCGCTAAACCAAACGCATTTGTATATAGATAAGGTGTGGTTAATCGTCTTCTTTTGATCCCAGTAATCTGTGGTTAAGCCATGTCCACATAATTTAGAATATATTAAAATAAACATAAATGTGAAAAAATTATTCCTCTAAACTATGCAGTTTGCAATGACATTTATATTAATTTTATTATTAATTATATTTTACAAAATATTTACTGAAAATCAAACTAATGACCGAACAAACTTCATCTTCCGGTGGTGTTTTGTTCACTTTTTGAAATAATCATTTCATGATAATGTATAATCCTATTAATATTCTAATAATCAAATAATCTGAAGAAAACATTATCAACTTCTGAAAATAAATTTTGTTCAATTGCAATACATATAACTCTTGACATTTAATAAACTGGAAAGTCATTTCACAAATTATAAAACAAAAGGGGGAGACAAAAGGGGAATAGCATAAGAAACAGACTGTAATGTAATGATAAGTATGTAAAAATGTAACATAAAAGTTAAATATAAATTTCGTTGTAACATAAAACCCAGAAAATTCAATACCGTAAAAACTATGTAGTATTAAATTATATATAACTTTTACTTATATATGCACCATAATATTTTAGAAAATATCCACTTTAACAAAATAATAATAATGTTAAACTCCTACTTCTAATTGGCTAATAATTTTTGAATAAAAAAGGTGACTAAAACGTTTATTAATTAACCAAATTCCACTTAGACTAAGAAACTTAAACTTCTGCAAAAAGTTTCAGTTTCAATTTTTTTCTAAAAGCTATATATGGATCGCTCACTAATAATAATTAATAATGATAAAGACAAAAATGATGGAGGGAGTTTAGGCTATAGCTGTGAATATATATTAGTGGTTTAAATGCTACCCCATGGCAATATTAAGATCGCACAGATTTTTTTCGAATATATTTGAAGACCTTATTATAAGAAATGTATACTATAAATAACAATAATGCTGTAAATCTAACAGAGTAAATAATGACAAAAAAATGCAAAGCCTTCGTGCTTAAAAGAAAATTAGTTTCATGTTCAATTTCCTACGAAATTGACTATGCTTAAAACAAAGTAATAACTTACAACCCCAAATGGACATGGTTATTAAGTACCATTTAAATGTAATTTGTTTGCACTTAGTTTTGGCAATATATTACTTGCTTCTATCTATATTCTTCATTGTCCATGGTTTTAAAATATAATTATTATTACACATGTGCAATAAAATGTTTTAGAGTGGACTTAATTACTGCAACCTCGGTTCACCAAATACCCTTGAAAGGGTATAATGTAACGATGTGTTTTACGCATTCTAGAATTAAGTGGTGCGTTAAATATTTATAAGCATTTATACATCTCTTCCGTCTAACGACCACAAGCGTCCTATTATCGCCGTCCATCAAAAAATACGTTCCGAAGATTAGGGCTAAACGAGGAACAATCATAATAAGTCCCGTCCAACCCGACACAACATCTGTCGTTATCGACGTTTCATTATGTTCCATGTTAATTTGTTGTTATAAATAAAAAAAGTAAACCAACGACGTTCCGGGTGGCAATTACGCGCTGATTATAGTAATCATTTTGATGGGCCGCCATAAATTTTCTTTATGTTTCCAGTCGTTTATCCACAATAAATAACTATATTAAGCTCTTAAGGGGGAAAATCCGGATGGGGCAAAAACTATTATTTGCGTCCTCGCGATGTAAGTATAAAATTATTGTCCGCAGATTAATCGCTTGTGGCGACAAAGGTCAGACGAGCTATCGTGAAAACAGTGAACCGTGGTAATTAATTTCTTGTAAGAGATGTTTGCGTTTTTGAAGTATGAAGCGGGTGCGCAATTCATCCAGTAATCGATAGTTAATCGCCTTAAGATTGGACGTGTGGCAGTAAATAATGCCGAGCATTGTTATTAATTGTTGTATAACGGCCCGCTTTATCTTCAGCGAGCGAATGGCCATTAACAAATAATAAACACGGAAGGGTCGATCGATAGCGCCGCTAATTGCATTATGTAATTTGTCTTAGTTGGGATCGTACGTGTTACACAGTGATAATTTAATGCGGGGCACGTGCATTTAGGGCATCGGCTATTTATCAGTTTCGATTGTGTAGAAGCTGCTGGGCATGGAAAATGGTGTTCTCCTTATAAATTAATGTGTATTTATCCCATTTGATTCCTAATACTCTGATGGGAAATATGATTATGATCTAGCATCAATTAATTTCAGTAGCCATAGTCCCTTTAACATGCCTTTATAAGGTCAATACAACGATGGTACTTTCAAGGGAATATATCTAGCAGTCCAAGAAAGATGATTGGGACCATCAGCCATGCAAGACTACCATTAGATGGACTCCGTATATTAAAACCAATTACGATAATTGTTTTACATTGTTACATTTTCGTTAAAGTTATTTATATTGTTTGCTCATTAAAAATTGAGACTTTTTATTGATTTTTTCATTAGGCGTCAATTACAATACAATCGATTGCAGTACTAATGTTAATATTCTTGTATAAATTATACATTAAGAATATTTGGCTTGATTACCTCCAATTGGGTCATTTGTTGTAATTTGGGGTGAGATTTCATGCGAATGCCTTGGCAGCTTGTGTAATTATATGTAGGGTAATGCATGGCAACATATGGTAATGCATATAATTGACCTGTCGCGTATAATTTCTCAGACACTAATTTGCAATATCAAGAATTTCGTGTATCTACATATTACATGTAATGCAGCGGTATTATAAGCTGTTTCCGGTTGTTGCATAATTGCACCTAAATTAAACACTTGATCGGGTTGCAGAAAAATTGAGTCCGACTTTTAGCAGCGAGCCATCCACGTGCGTACACATGGAAAAGAAATGGCTCACGTCGCTTTTATAAATGTGAGCTTTCATAAGTGACATATGAGTGTAATAATGGATGTCGTTGTGTGCTATGTGCGTTACGCTTTACACCAGTAGATGGTGCGAATTTAATTAATGCTCCTTATCTGTGCCGGAGTAAATTTTAAATTTACTACCAGCCATTAACTTTTATTTGGCAGGCCGGTGTTCCGTGAAGATAATAACGTCGAACGTGGCTGCGCGGCTCGTCGCATGATCGTATAAAGGCGAGGTGTAACTGTTGCTGCCTTGCTGGAGGGGGCTATATATTACGGGCTCGGAGCCCCAGGTGGAAATCCAATACGTTTCCCATCAGAACTATCTGTCGCGGAAGGATTTCGAGTATCAAATCTTAAGGACCGGCATAAAGGCGAGGGCCATTAGTCGTCCTCCCCCTGCATGTACATATATCTCGCGTGCGTGTGGGGGCCCGCAGATCGCATTTCCACCGGCAAAAGAGGACTGCCTCTGCCATTCCCGCTTGTTGATATTTTCCCAGAGGGACGTCCTGAAATTCTGCGATTCTCGCAGCTGGAATTATTGGAAAGATTTTCGAATTTACAGGTTGTATTGGGTATTGACTAGTTTTGAACGGACCTACTCAGACATTCATCATAGGCAATTTTTCAGGCAAACATCTCACTGCAAAAAATCATCCTTGATCTACGTCTTATCGTTCTTCTATTGACATCAGAATTTAATGAGAAGCAATGGTAAAGTAATATATGTATTATAGTTTTATGACCCATACTTTCAGATTTTCATTATGATTTCAGAATTTCAGAATTTCAGATTTCAGAATAGTGAGATGCATGGAAGTTGATTTTGAGAGACAAACTGTCTGTATTATACTTGTACTGGTCTCACAGTCCATTGAAATTATATTTCGATTTACTTCCCCTTACTTGAGTGCTATTACTTTTCTGATTATATACAACGCCAGCGTGACATCAGATTGCCTTAAGTAAAGATTAAATATTTATTATAAATATGTACTAAAAACAAAAAAAAAACAGTTAATTATATCTATCCTGAAGGCAATTCTAAGACACACTGTATATTATATTGATACAAATTTGTTTCATTTTCTTATTTATTACCGTAGTAAATAATGAATACCATTAGTTTCTTATCGAACACATATTATTAATTTTAGCAAGGTAATTAGGCTTTAGTAACCATAATGCGCTGGGAAAAATGGGTTAATGTTGACGAGGATTATGTTGAGATGTATTGAAAAGTATGTAGTTTTTGCGAAATGTATTGAATACTAACTCTAAACATACGACTTGTCAGATATGCCTCACGCAGTAGTATTTGACATATTTATTGAAAAACTGATGTAGTTATTAATTAGGTACAATAATTTCACAAGCTGATAGAATAAGACATAAGTATATAATTTATTAATACAGCTAAAACACTGCAATCAAAAACCTAAATATTGCACAAAATGTATTGCAACTATAAATTTTGCAAGTAGAAAGTGTATGACAAATTTATAAATCCACCATAAATTTCTGAAAAGTTGCCCTATTCTCTGAAATTAGCAACTGAAAATTGTCTAAAATAATTTCTTAATACACATAAAACACTTAATGAAAGTATTATCCTAAACTTAAAAAAACCCGCAGAAAATATATTCAATATACAGAAAATATCTGTAAATTGTGGAAAATTTATTGAAAATGTCTGAACTTGCAGGTAGAATTATCGTAAAAATATTATTAATCCGTAACACAACTTTCATGACTTTTATAAAATTAAATACTTAATGAAAGTGTAACATAGATTAACAAAATTGCAGAAAAATTACAATGTCATAATGTCATTGTCATATAATGTCATAATGTCATTATCATATATGTAATAATATCATTATCATATAATGTCATAATGTCATTATCATATAATATCATATAAATTATCATAGAATAAAAATTAACTATATAATTTACTAATACACTATAATAATGTAATGAAAAAACCAAAATATCGCACAAAATTTATTGCAACTACAAAATTTTGCAAGTAGAGACTATATGACAAATTTATAAATCAGTAATAAATTTCTGAAAAGTTCCCCAATTGTCTGAAATTGGCAAGTGAAAATTGTCTAAAATAATTTGTTAATACACATAAAACCCTTAATGAAAGTATTATATTTTTTTTTAAACTGCAAATAATGTATCAATCTGTAGGAACTATTGCGAATTGTGAAACATTTAATGAAAACGTCTGAATTTGCAGGTAGAATTTCCGTAATAAATTTATTATTCCGTTACCCAATTTTCATAAATTTATGAAATACTCAGCGAAAGTCTAACAAAGATTAACAAAATCGCAGAAAATTGACTCAAATTACAGAAAATGTTAAAAAATTAGATCATTAACATATAATGTCATAATGTCATTATCATATAATAAGAAGTAAATATATAATTCACTAACGCACTATAATATGTAATAAAATAACCTAAATATCGCACAAAATTTATTGCAACTGTACAAATTTTGCAAGTTGAAAGTATATAACAAATTTATAAATCCACCATAAATTTCTGAAAAGTTGCCGATTGTCTGAAATTAGCAAGTGAAAATTGTCTAAATAATTTGTTAATACACATAAAATACTTAATGAAGTATTATAAAAAAATTAAAAAAAACTGCAAATGATGTATCAATCTGTAGAAACTATTGCGAATTGTGGAAAATTTAATGAACATGTCTGAATTTGCAGGTAGAATTTTCGTAAAAATTTTAATAATCTGTTACGAAGTCTATGAATTTAAATAAATTAATGAAATACTTAATGAAAGTGTATTAATGATTAACAAAATCGAAGAAAATTTACCCAAATTACAGAAAATGCTCAAAAACTGCAGAAAAGTTAATAAAAATGTCAGTATGTATTTGCAACTGAAATCCCCTTAAATAAAAACACCAAATATTTCAGAAATATTTCGAAAAAAATCTGAAAAATGCCAGCTAATGAAATACTTAATGAAAGTCTAACAAAGATTAACAAAATCACAGAAAATTGACTCAAATTACAGAAAATGTTAAAAAATTGGATCATTATCATATGTCATAATGTCATAATGTTATTATCATAAAATATCATATAAATTATCATGGAATAAGAAGTAAATATATAGTTTATTAATGCACTATAGTAATGTAATCAAATAACCTAAATATCGCACAAAATTTATTGCAACTATCAAATTTTGCAAGTTGAAAGTATATGACAACTTTATAAATACACCATCAATTTCTAAATAGTTGCCGAATTGACCGAAATTAGCAAGTGAAAATTGTCTAAAATAATTTGTTAATACACATAAAACAATTAATGAAAGTATTAGAAATTAGAAAAAAAAAATATGAAAATTGCAAATAATGCATTAATCTGTAGAAACTATTGCAAATTGTGGAAAATTTAATGAAAATGTCTGAATTTGCAGGTGAAATTTCCGTGAAAATTTTATTAATCGTTACGCAATTTTCATAAATTTTATTAAATTAATTAAATAATTAATGATAGTGTAACAAAGATCAACAAAATCACAGAAAATGGACTTAAATTACAGAAATCAATTACTTCAAAAATTAGATCATTAACATATAATGTCATAATGTCATTATCATATAATATAATATAAATTATCAAAGCATAAGAAGTAAATTTATTGCAACTAATAAATTTTACAAGGAGAAAGTAGGTATATGACAATTTTATAAATCCACCATATATATTTCTGAAAATTTGCCCAATTCTCTGAAATTAGCAACGGAAAATTGTTTAAAATAATTTGTTAATACACATAAAACACTTAACGAAAGTATTATAAAAAAAAAAAAAATCCGCAAAAGATGAATTCAATTTGCAGAAACTATTGCAAATTGTGGAACATTTATTGAAAATATCTGAATTTGCAGGTAGAATTATCATAAAATTTTTATTAATCAGTTACGCAATTTTCATAAATTTTATTAAATTAATGAAATACTTAATGAAAGTGTAACTAAAATTAACAAAATCACAGAAAATTTACTCAAATTACTGCAATTGTTCAAAAATTGGAGAAAATTTATAAAAATGTCAGTGTATACCTACTTGCAACTGAAATCCCTTTAAAAAAAACACCAGAGATGTCAGAAATATTTTAAAAAAATCTGAAACATGCAAGATAATCTGGATAAAAAAAACAGAATATCTAATTATAATATCTTATAAATACTGGGTATCCAAGATACCCTGTATCTTATATCCTGATGGATCAACAGCATGGAGATCATGCAAACCATAAAAGTTACAAAGGCGGTTAAATTAAAAAAAAGCTATGCAATTAAGTGTTCAGTAATATTCTGTTGAGAAAAACCAGAAAATTATGCCTACTTTCTGAGATATTCGACAAAATCCGAAATTTTGCGATATAGTTTTCTGAAGTAATTTGAAAATGTATAAAAAAATAATTTCTCGTTGCCATTTTTTAGCTCTACAATACAACATTCATAAATTTTCAGTACAATGTTTCGTTTCAAAAAAACCATCATTAACTTTATATTTTTATATGGCACGTAAATAAAGTACACCCTGTATTAAATAGCATTTCCTATTACGAATTCAACGATCTATATCACAGTATGGTTTCTCATGTTTTAATTCAGGAAAAAAGGCTTGTCAATACATATCTGACATTTTGGTATAGTTGGTATGATATATTGGCAATATTTGAACATTTGTTGATTTGTATTTTCAAGAAAATTTGCGGAATATGTGGAAACTTTCATAATTTCATAAGAATTTTGTAGGATTTAAAAAACACAGTTAAACAAATTTGTTAGATTTGCAAAGTTTATAACGAAATCGCGAAAATTGACTCACAATACAGAAAATTTACGTAAATTGTGGAAAATTCATTGAGAATATCACAGAAATATAAAAAATCCCAGAAAATGTCTGAAAATTGCAGAAAATTAATTCAAAATGCCACTACTTGCGCTTGAAATCTATTCAAATAAAAAAAACGGAAATTTCAGAAATGTTTGCGAACATTTTAAAACATGCCAGTAAATCTGGAAAACCTTGATAGAAGAACCGAAAACATTGCACAACATGTAACAAAATATACACATAAATATACATGTTAGACCGAATTTCAGAAACATTTCGAAAATTGTTACTAATTTTATCAAAATTTCTACGATTAATATTGCATTTAATATTAATTACAAAATAATATTGTTTAAACTTGTAATTTTTCTACATGTTTTGACGTAATAAATAAAAATACTTGTTTATTAGTAACTTTCTTGAAGTGAATATGAAGTCTAGAAAGTTTTCAAGATTATTTATATTTCTTCTTCTTCTTCTGTTGCCTTACACCAATGTGCGTTGGCGAATTATCATTTATTGTATAATTGTTAAAGTTTTGTTTATTGCAGCTTGGCATATGTCGCCAAACTTTCTTATTCCGGTCCAGTTCCTGATGTTCCTAAGCCATGATAGCTGTTTACGTCCGATGCCCCTTTTGCCTTCTATCTTTCCTTCGAGTATGAGCTGGGGAATTCGATATTTTGGCCCCCTTAGTATGTGACCCAGGTATCCTATCTTGCGCTGCTTTATGGTGTTGAATAGTAGTCTGTCCACACCCGCCCTTCTCAGCACTTCCTCGTTGGTAATGTGGTCTACCCATGGGATACGGAGCATTCTTCTGAATGTCCACATCTCGAACGCCTCGATCTTGTTAATGGATGCTGCTTTTATCGTCCAGGTTTCTGCTCCATACAGTAGAACTGGCCAGACGTAGCATTTGACCATTCTGTGGCGGATTTCTAAGTTAAGGTTTTTATCGCATAGCAAGGGACGTAATTTGTTGAATGCCTGTCTGGCTTGTTCCACCCTACTCTTGATCTCTTGTAGTGGGTCCCATTTGTCGTTTACTAGTGTGCCTAGGTATTTCGTGCTCGTAGTTTATATTTTTATATTTACAATACAATTATAATTTTATTTTATTTCACCTACATTTTTGGACTTTGGTGTTTTAGTTTTTTACTGTAAAATGTAATTTAATGTTTCTACTAAAGATGATCGCATAGCGATTGAAATTTTTGATTGAATAAATCTGTTTTGTGAAAAAGTTTATTGTTTTTCTTATTTGTACAAACTCTTCACAAGCTCCAAGATACTACTTTATTACTGCACTTAGTTTTTGGCCAACGTTTGAAGATCTGCAATTTTATGAAAATTTGAAGAATATTCAGAAACTTTTCATATTTTTATAGGTATTTTGTAAGATAAAAAAAATAATAATAATTTTATAAAAATTAGTTGATATAATGTTCCCAGTTTCTGAATCATTTAATACCTTCGATATTTTGATTAGATATTTGGTGAAGATTATAGAACTGCTAAGTTTGATTCCATATTTTGCAAAATTTTCGTTCGTATAATCTGAATTGCTAGAAATGAGGGGATGATTAAAGCTGTGGCTACCCACCCATTCTTCAAGTGTTACTTGTAAGATGATTAAAACTTATGTTTTAATGATTAAAGCAAATTGAATCTTGTAAGATATGCTCTGCATAAACTCTGAATTGGGGGTGGGTGGGTGTGCACACTATAATCATAAATTATTTTCAACAATACAAATTATTACTTTATTAATTCGCAGCCGTACATTTTCTGGATCATTACTGGATGCTATTGTACTCATCCAACAAATGTATGGCTATCTATCAATATAGTAATAATTTGTATTGTATTTTATTGAATTGTATTGAATTTGTATCAAATAAGATAATATAATTCTACCCGACAACAAAAAATAACTTATTTATTAAATTTATTTAAGTATAAATCATACTTATGATGAGCGTTAAAATATACGTCCCTATCTAGCTGCACAATTTCATAGTTTCATTAAACTTACTGCAATATGTACGTATTTTCTGCAATTTGATTATTGTTTTGTTTATTCAGCAGCTATTATACGACATTTGAGAATAATCGTAAAAAATCTTTAAAAATAATGAAGCAACATAAATCAGCTACAATTAAGGTTCTTGAGTTGTTCGAAAGTTAATAACTTCGATTAAACGTCAGGATGACAGTCTATTATAGGCAATAATGTGTTTTTCAATTATTACAATTTTTGATAAATACGCAAATCAAATTAAACTTAAGCCACTGTGAAGAGAAAATTTGTTGTAGTTGCAATAAATCGGTGCAACTCAAACACACAGTGTTTGAATTTCCTTCTAAGATCATGGAGTTATACTAAGTATACGGCTCATCGATCCAAGTATTATCCTTATTGCAATATTGACAGTTTCTATTATATTACAATGAATAGAGCTGTTAAATATTGTGACAAGATGTACACTGCTTTGATATAATAAACATTGATTAAACACCACTTGTAAGCACAATCCGTTCAGTGTTTAAGAAAATCCTTTCCGGTTCCGTGCTTCCTTAAATATTTGATTAGGCACCTATTCGCTGAAGAAGAACAGTCGCTGCTAAATTTTAAACTCAAGCTGGGGAGTAAATATTTAATTAAACACTTGCGGGTCGTATTCGGCGTGTCTGCGTGGCCGCTCTCTCCTCAATATTGAATGAAGAAAAGTTGGACATCGTCTGACGGGGGCGGCTATACATTGCGAACCGTTCGCTTGCGCAGTTCAATCCACCCCCGCATAAATACCTGGCTGGGTCGTGCCCATTCTTTATTTTCGTCTGAAAAAAATCGAGGTGCGCTCCAGCTGGGCTCCGGCATCATCCGCAGAGGCGCAAAAATCCTGACGGCTCCACACGCACGCACCGCTTCTATCGATCCCCGCTCCCTCCCACAAACTCTGGGAAGTTGCGTAGGAAATGGCTCTAATATCATCCGGCTTCCGTCTCTCAGAACATTTTCCTGCGGGTTAATCTATCAGATAATGCTGCACCTAACGTACGGCGAGCAAAAGAACGAGCTCAGTGATGCAGGGCGTTGCGACGCGTCTCTGCACTTGCTCTCGCGAACACGATTATTCAATTTTGCGAATGAGATTTAATGCAGCACGCATCGAATCTACGGCGACACCGTCACGGCTGGATCGTAAATTTCCACGAGATATTGTGAACGAAAATGCTGCATGCACGTAATTAATTGAATCCCAGTGTTCGCGGCGTGTGCATGAGGAACGTTCCTGTGGAAAGGTTTTATTAATTAAACCAAAAACTGCAGGCGGAGGAAGAAACGTAATTTATGCATCTCGTGCATAAGATAACAGATTGAGACGCTTAAACTTAACACAGGAGTATAAAAATATAAATAATTAAATGGAAGCGCGTCTTCACTGAAAGTAATTACCTACTGCTGCAATCATAATTCCGATTCTATTGGAAATTGAGGCATAATTGTAGGGGGAAATATAAATAATTAGTTGGGGCAGTACTTAATACCAAAAACAAATATTATTACAAGATCTCTGAGAAAAGAGTGGCCTGGCTGGGGGCAGCTGATGAGTTCTCACCGGAACGATCGTTAACGTGCTTCTCCTCATTATTTTATTACTATACCCGTGAAAATTTATTTTCATTTAATAGTTATTTATGCATTAAGGGAATAAACAAAGGTTATAATCCCGAAGGAATTTTAGGCTAAGGGGTTATTAAAGTTTATTCCCGAATTGCATACATAATTTTTCTTCCTACCGTTAAGTTTACATATTTATATCGAACTAGTTGTCATTTAAGATCATTCAAGTAAAGTCGAGTCAAGTAAAATGAAGTAATTTTTGTGAAATTTATTTTATATCATGCAGGTGGTATGTATACTGAAAGCATCTATGGTTGTTAAAACTTGAAATAATGTTAAAAATTGTTCCCATTGATGGAATTGGACTCTTGGGATAAGTGACTGAAAAAACGTCACCAACATATCATATACTCTGATTTGCATAGTATAAATGCATTATATGAATCTTTGCACTGATTGCATTGATCTGCACTATGAACAAATAAGTAATACATCACACGTACATTTTATGTATACAAAGATATTCATAAATAGACAAGATAATTACACAGCAGAGGAGAAAGGTCATTAATAGACTATGAAATACTCAATAAAAATAAAATAAGTAAAAAACACAAGAGTGAGAAGAATACCTGTAATCTGCAATAGACCACAAACAATTCCTAGTATTAGCAAAGATAGGAATAAAAGAAGAAACACAACACAATATAAAAAAAAAAATAACTGAAAAGGTGGGGCATCCAAAGAGAAAATGATCTTATCTTACACATAAAAAATGCAATATACTCTAAAATTTGTTCTTCTGTTGAACAATCTGTTCTTCTGTTGAACACATTTGTTTAGTGTATTTTAGCACAACAATAATTCAAACAACTTGACAATTCGAATTATCTTCATTACATATCAAATAGTTATTTTCACGTTACCTTGGTCACTTGATAACTCCACACATTCACCTGTGTTGTTTAAAATTAAACATAGGAAAGTTATATTGACAATGTTCAAAACAATGTACAAAACATTTAAGAAAGTGTTATCAACTTTTCCGCAGGACACTAATAGATAATACAAAAATCAAATCTTATCTGTTTTGGATAAACATGGTTGTAAATCAGATAACGGGCGAGCCCTTATTTTTCGCAGCTCTCATTCTATTCACGATAGAGTCAAATGATCGAACATTGACAGAGCGAGAAGTGTTCACATAATTTATTGCTTTCCGAGTAAGCATTCGTGTGGGAGACTAGACGATGGACCTTCGCAACATAAAAAACGCGATAATCACATCGCGATGTAGACGATGTGTGAGGGAGCCCCATAAGATACAAGCAAATAATTTAAATAATTTTTTTTAAGGTCATTATTGGTTATTATTTTGTTGGAACTAGTTAAAAAAGTTGACACCACTTTCTTGAATGCTTTATACATTCATTTTTATATTTATTTTATAATATCGAAAATTGTTATTAAAAAAAGTTGTTTAAAATTAAAACCGATATTTGAATATTAGGTCATCTATGCATTCTAAAAATATTCTATAATTAAAGTAATTTTAATTTTTCACGAAAAATTTCAATAATTATACATTTGAGTAACAACCCTGCGGACAATTGGAGACCGAGTTCGACCTAGAGGGTGTCATCAGGGTGCTCAGATGATGTTTGTATCTTGTAGCAAGAATATGTTCCTGCAGTAGTCAAAAACGCCAATTTATATCCCGAGTCTTTCGGAAAAATTCGAGTTCGAGAAATTTTAATTTCGTTGTCATTTTCTTATGTTAACTCTACATTTCCAATGTTTAAGAGAAACTGAACAAACACACAGTGTGTTTTTTATTTCACTATATATAGTCTTAAATTCCTATGTTCAGTTTTAGAAAAAAACAGATCAATCTTAATTGAGTACATACGCAACCAAACTTACATATGGCAGTGAATTTGTTTTATAACATAACCTTCAAATCATTTTTGGGTTATTGATTTAGAAGCGGCGAGTGTTTTAACGAACGAGTTGAATTATTCACGACCTTTTAATACTATTTTTTACAATTCGCGTCCTTTTTGACCTAAAATTAATATGTATTTTCTGTAAATAATTCATTGTTTTATAAGTTATTTAATTTGAGTTGGTAACACTCATTTCACAAAATACTATGAAGATTAACAATTGTTATTTGTGACTTTGACATTTCGACATAACCTCATTGACATCCTTTTTTCAATGCAAAAGTTTCCATCACTTGAAAGTTCGTTTCAAGTTAAAAGTCACTAAAGTCACTAGATTTGGTTAGTAACATTAAAAAAATCGGGCTATAGGTAGTGGTTTTTCTGTAAAGTGACTATTCCTGGTCGTTTAGTTTTAGACCTTTCGTCAGCTTCAGTTAATTGCTTTCAGCTTTTGATTATAGCAAAAAATTAAATTAAATATTTTATACATAAAAATAAAATTCAATGTTTAATAAATAAATTTGCCTTCATTTCCATTCAACCTTCGGCTAAACTTTCATTATCCCATTTCTTTTTATAATGTAGTACGCCCATTGCATACTTACCTAGTATGTAGTAGTTTTGCAAAATTTTACATACAGTAACAGAAATGTAATTCGTAAGAAGGTGTTTATAGAGATTTGTACTTGCTTGATTAAAAAATTAGTATTTACGACCGGTTTCGCTTAGATTTGTTGAACAGTGTTAATAGTATGAGGGTATTGGGAGGGTATCGGGAGGAATCGGGAGGGTATCGGGAGGAATCGGGAGGGTATGGTATTGAGTAGGGCATCGGGAGGAAAGGGTTTTGAGAGGGGATTGGGATGTCATCGGGAGGGTATTGGGAGAGTATTGGGAGGGTATCAGTAGGTATCGGGAGGGTATTGATAATTATGCATGCGCTAATAACACTGTTCAAATTTCGATTCCGTGTCTAATTTAATATAGAAATTATACCTCAGCGAATTCAATTGATAATGATTAAATAATATCACGCAATTTGAATTACGCGCGCGAAATTTTACCCGTAAACAAAAACAAAATTGTAAAAAGTACTTATAGACCCCTGTGTAAATCCTTATGGGAAATTAGGCCAGAACTGTCCTAGGTACTCTACTGTCATATCCATCTATTTAAAAAATATGTATTTGATATTTTTTCCACATTTTATATGCACATTATTATTAGTAGTAGTATAATTTTGATTTAAGTTATATTAACAATTATATTCGAGTGGAACGAACACATTAGCAGAATGTCAGGTGACCGAATTGTAAAAATCTCAAGAGACAAATCGCCGTCAGGGAAAAGGAGTACCGGAAGACCACGGAAACGGTGGAACGACAACCTCAACGTACAATAAAAGGACCGGGCAAAATCGACGAAGAACAGGCGATCCGCCTATTTAGAAGAAGGAAGAAGAAGAACAATTATATTTCTATTGGCTTATTCTCATAATGTATCATCCTCATCCTTATCACCAATCCTTATGGAAATATGCCCAGAATTGTCCTAGGTACTCTAATTATGAGCATATTTAGACCATATTTGGAAGTAGTTTTTAATTCTAGACAACTTTTGTTCTTAACAATTTTCAATATTATCAATAATAATGGTAATATACTTTTACGCAAGATTTATATTTTCTGACAAAGGTACCTCATATATGATTGAGAGATTTTGAAATTTAATGGTGGAATTTGGGTTTTACACCAAGAGTAACAATTTTCGCCAAACTAATAACAAAATAGTGTTCTATATGTAACCAACTTAAATAGACACATTATATGTATACACTGTGTACAAGTTTGAAAAAAGTTCCTCATTTTTTCGCCAAATGTCAGTAAATCTTAAAAACCCAATGAAGTTCCATGAGAGTGAAGAGAGCAAATACAAGATAGAAACAGGAAATTTAATTATAATATCAAAATCAGAATCTAAATAAATTTATAAGCTGTAAAAAAAATTCATTCGATTCCAGAAATTGAAAATACACATTTCTGGCTTGTGCTAGAAAATATCGAAAGAGTTAAATAGTCCAGCAAATGTAGACAAAGATTCAACAGTCTCAACTCAACTCTCAACTCAACTCAAAACACATTCAACTCAACTCAAAATACACTCAACTCAAATGGATAGAAAATTGCGATAAATTAAAGTCCCAAAAACTTTACGAAATCGTTGTGAAATAGAAGATAGTGAAAAACGACGAAATGTCATTGAAATTGCAGAAAACTTAATCATATTATCAAAGTTTACATAAAAATTTACTAAACTTTAACCTTTTAACTTTACTTATACGTTTAGTGGTGTCAACAAAATATGGTGAGTTTTAATGAATAATATTTTATAAGGATTTAAAAACTACCAAAAAGTTTTAAGGAGATTTGAAAATTTTCAATAAAAATAT
This sequence comes from Othius punctulatus, assembly GCA_951805005.1. Classification (NCBI taxonomy): domain Eukaryota; kingdom Metazoa; phylum Arthropoda; class Insecta; order Coleoptera; family Staphylinidae; genus Othius; species Othius punctulatus. Next base: position 102,706,075 of record OX638139.1, on the reverse strand, counting down.
ACAATAAGAAACTCCATTATGTTTTATCGAAATATCAAAAGTATCAGACAATTCAGAACATTATAATATCATGAACTGCTATGAAGTACGAAAATTGGCAGACAATTTAATTGTTTAAATGTATATAAAAAAATTACAAAACCTCTGCGTTTCAGAACAATCCTCAATTTAAAAAAATATGTGAGTGAAAATTGCTAAAAATGGGAAAAGCGAAAGAAATCGATTGTATGAAATAAATAAGTCATTTTATAAAATTTTCATTATAATTGTACCTAATGAAAAAACCCTGAAAATATGCCAGTATAGTATGAAATATAAATAATACCAGTACGCCAGTAAGTAAGACAGTGTAGTATATACAGGTTGTTAATGAATTGTAGGGACAAACTTCTAGGGCTTCTAGGGCTAATTGTAGGGACAAAACACAACAAACCAAACAACTTATGTAAATAAATGTGAGGTCAAAAGCGTTGCCTTTTCGTTTTTATCCTGTATTCATTTTCATCGTGTGGAAACATAGTAGGTAGTAAATCGGGTCAGGTACCTAAATTTAGGCCCTTATTAAAGAATCTATAAGAGGCTCTATTTTGTAAAGAAAATACTTTAGACCACATATTATATATTTACAAAAGTTGTTTGTTTTGTTGTGTTTTGCAAGCCTTAGAAGTTTGAAACTGCAATTAGTAGTAATTGAATAGTATAAATAGGCCCGTAATTTAAATAAGTTGAGCGAAATTTTATGTAAGGTATACAAAAATGTATAGCGTTGCATCCAGAAAAAATGAGTTTATAAAATAAAATAATAAAATATTAAGGTTGTCATTAAAAAGAGTCGATTACATCATAATTAGTATCTTCATATCAGTTAAGTCGTACAATAATTGTAATGCTCTCTGTGTTCATTATAAGTATATTGAATTACAGTGCTATTTGGGCTATACATATATGGTCTGTGTGTACTTTCTCTAAATAAATATATAAATAACTCAAAAACAAATAACGACAACAATGTTATCTTATATTGTTTTTTTATTACTTTAATTTTAGATTTATAACAAAATGTATCATTTTGAAATACAAACGACGTATCCGACGATTTTTCTTAAATATTTTTAATTTCCGAAATAATGACAGTATTCCAGACTTTTGTCACACCCTATATAATGTCTTTATAAAATAAATTTCCAATGATCCAATAATATAGCATAATAAAATCTATAATGAAGTATTATTGCAAAGTACATTACAATATATTGGCTTGGCTAATTAATCATCACAAAGGCGTATTATTTGTAATCCGGGCATTTAATAATAAACGCTATTAGTTAATCAGTGAAAATGACTGGGGATAAATAAATTTCGGCGTTTTCGCCACAAATATTGCATTATTACAAACGATTATACATTCGGGTTGTTATTATTCAAAATCAATGTACGCAATTAAATTAAGGACTAATTGTTTAGATGAAATTAATGTTGTAAATTGCAAATGCCCGTCGTTTATTAAAACGGCTAATTAATATACGCAAATAACTCATAACATTAATTGTGCATCAATTAAGAATAAATGCACCCACGATCAATTCTTTCTATCTCTATTAAAATTATGTTCTATGGATCTCATAATTAATTTACATTGTTACTAATGTATTAATTATATAATTGGCTCTCTGATTATTGATTAAAAATATAATTAATTTGGAAGGCAAATATTAATTAAGAAATATTATGGATAAATGTAGTGAATTCGATAAAATGTAATAAAGTCAGCATAAAGACCCTTTCGTTGCTTATTTCAACGCCTACTACACAAAAATATTCGAAATGTATTAACAAGCTTATTTTTCTGAATAAAAACAAGAGAAATCATACTGTGATACAAATTATTGAATTCGTAATAGGAAATGCTATTTAATACAGGGTGTACTTTATTTACGGGCCATATAAAAATATTAGTTGGTGATGATTTCTTCGAAACTAAACGTTGCACTGAAAATTTATAAACGCTGTTTTGTAGAGTTAAAAAAGTGGCAATGAGAAAGTGCTATTTGTTTATTTATACCTCTTCAAATAACTTTAGCAAGACATAAAAACGATATCGCAAAATATTGGATTTTGTCGAATATCTCCGGAAGTAAGCGGAATTTTTAGGTTTTCTCAACAGAATATTACTGACCACTAAATTACACAAATCTTTGTGTAATTTAACCGCTTTTGTAACTTTTACGGTTTCCGAGATCCCCATGCTGTTGATCCTTATCTTGGACACCCTGTATGTCGTATTACAATTTATTGTAAATTTCATCGCATATTACAGATTGTTATTTCAGCTGGAGTGAGCGCTGTTTGTATTAATTATTATTGTGATTACAAACAAACAACAATTAACAATTCACATCACATAAATAGTCTAACAATCGCGAAAGCAATAAATATAACCTGCAACCGGAAATTGGTCTGAAAATTTTGTTTATGAAAAGTTTGCATCACAGCCTGGAAATGTGTTTATTTTTTCGCTTTGCGGGTTTCAAGCCTAGCAGTCAGATACACTAGTAAACAACGGATAAACTGCACTAATAACTCTTGCAAAAATTATCCGCGTCGGGAGCTGCTCCTTGCATTACCGCCCAGATTACCATAAAATGCGCATATTTACGAGCGGCGATGAAACACAACGTGACTACGAAACAGAACACACTTTCGAATTTGCTTAAAACAACAATTAACCCACTCCGCGACGCTCGAAGCGCGTCCGTTAATTGCACACTGGCCATAAAACATTTACGTTTGGCAAAACCGGCCTCGTCGTTTCCGATTTATTTATTGATGCCGGGGGGTGTTTTATTCTTCCCCTTTCAGACTTTAAAACCTACAAACACCATTAATTTTAACCGGCACGAATGGAATTTAAATTAACCACTTTCGAGTCTAACTAGGGCAAACTAGACGAAGAAAGTATCAATAGAAATTATCACACTTTTAAACGGGTAAGTACGTGAGAATGGTGTAATCATTCTAAAAGTCATGTGGCGTATAAATAAGATATTTGAATTCATCGTTATTTGATATTAGTTATTTTATAAAATAAGTTACCAGACTTGTTACCACTTATTCAAATTCATGAAAGCACCGATAAACTTAATCCATACATTGAGGACTTATTAGAAATATTTAAGTATTAAGTAACATATTGATACTATTGTTTTTCGTTACAAAAAGAGTTTTTTTGAAGATTTTTTTTTAATGAACATGATTTGTAATTATTGTTGAAAATCCATAAACGATATGAAAAAAATCATTGTGCATATTGAATAAGCGCATCAGTTCATACTTATGAGTGTTCATTTAGTGAACACACTCGTTCATTTCATATTAGGGACAATTTTAAAAAACACATATGTCTAACCCACAAGCATAAAATAGTAGAGAACATACCTTCTACTAGTACCGATTTCGGCCCACCAGGCTGCCAGTTTGAAAATATTTTATTTTGCCACGAAGAAAAAGAAACTGATGTTATAAATTTAAATCTAAATGTAGAAGCCAACCAATTAGACCAAGAATTAAGTTTACGCAAAAAATCAATAATTTGAGATACTGCTTGATGAGTCAGTTTCACATTAGTTTGTAAAATGTATTCAGGTAATTCATTTCCGCGCAATTTCGCCAACAAATTATATTGTAAATATCTTTATTTTGTAACCATCGTTACAGACAAACAGTTAAATTAATTTTAATTTTACAAAAAAATTTACATGTATGATCGTCAGGTAGTTGTACTGCTACGTATAAACAGTGCTATAAACAAAAAAATTATAGAATACATTAAATCATTTCTACAATCTGGCTTTATTAGTACTCTGAATGAAATTTGTATATGTATAATTACCAATCCCCAATATTTTGATAAAACTGAAATTCTTGAAAATACTAGTGCTAAATCAATAAATTCATTAAATGATGTTGATACTGATTATAAGCGAGTTAAATTTTTCAAAGAGTCTGGGACTTACATTTTGCCTGTTCCACATATTATTGGATTTTCTGAAGATGTATCAAATAAGAATAACAAAATCTCACTTGATTTAATAGAAAGAACAACTATTTATATTCTAATCTGTAATACATTGAAATTATTTTTGTTTTATTGATTATTATTTTCAATATCATAATTTTACTTATACCAATCCATCATTTTTAATTAACTACACAGATGATATTCGTTTAAAATATGTCCTGGATAGAAATCTTTGAAAATCGATTAGACAAGACAAACTAGATTTTCCCCTAACAATTTATTTCGATGATTTTGAAGTTTGTAATACCCTGGGATCACATGCTGGTGTGTATAAACTTTGTGCATTTTATTTTGCCACTAAGAAAAATATACTAATGTTTTAAATTTGAATGTAAATGTAGAAGCCAACCAATTAGACCAAGAATTAAGTTTTCGCAAAAAAATCAAGAATTTGAGAATTTTTATTTTTCAATAACATCTTTACCCCCTGAGTATGCGAGTCGACTGGATAACATTTTTGCTGCATTAATATTCCACAGTGCAGAAATAATGGAATTTGGCATTTTTTAATGAACTCTTGAATCCATTAAAAAAATCAGAAATTTGGCGTATCGACATTATAACAGAGAACAGGTCAATAACAGTGTATTTTAATGTAACTATAATAACTGGTAATAAATTGGGCGTACATACTATGTTTGGTTATGGCCAATGTTTTTCTTCGGGTTCTTGTTGTAGGTTTTGTGTCAGTATCAAATGAAATCAAGAACATCAGATTGAATTAAACAATACCGATGAACGTTTAGAATGCAAGTATTTGGATCATGTAACTCAAAACGATTTCATGTTAAATTTATTTCGATGTTAAAGAAACTATGAATGGAATGACCTGAATAGTTTTCAACTGTATAACAACCATTCGGTGGATTTAATACATGATTTGTATGAGGGAGTATACGGCATGGCACTTATTATAAAGTTTTTCTTCAGGACGGATTTTTATCTATGCAGTGTTTAAATTCTAGAGTTCTACCATTCTAGAGAATTCTTCTCTAGAATTCTAGTAGAATTTTAGAGAAAATACCGTTTCAATGATATCCTCTGTAAAAATAAACCACCTACTATAAAAAAAAGAGCATATCAAAAATAAAGCAATTATATTTTCTGCATCGGAAATGTTGTGTTTTGTACAAAACTTTAGATATTTTATAGGAGACTGTTGCTAAAAATAATTTAAACTGGAAATTTTTTCTATCAATATAAGAAATCTTGGAAATATTAACTGCCACTGAAATTAGTTATTCTCAGATTAATAATTTAGAATAATTATTTAAAAATTATTTACAGAAGTACCTCTCATTATTTCCTGGTAGAGAACTCTTAAGTTAAAACACCATATGTTATTGCATTATCCTAACACAATTAGAAAATCAGGCCCCCCTTCAAAAACCAATTGCCTTCGTTTTGAAGCTAAACACAGAGTACTCAAGAAATTTCATTCAGAATATTTTAAATTTGACACTAACAACACTCATCCCACGCCTCGCACTCATAAATTGCCGTAACATCGAACCTCCAACATATCAGATGCTTGTCTAACATTACTGTTACTATTTTAAAATAAATAAATGAACTACATGTAATTCATTTTATTCTCTAGGGAAAGGTGATATTTTATTCTCTCCGGGAATAAAGTAGTCTGGTTTGTGTCGATTGTCAGATGTGAGGGTGTCAGGATGTCAGGATGTCAGGATGTCAGGATGTCAGGTTGTCAGGTCAGGAGAAAAATAATATAATAAGGTCTGGTCCTTCTTTTAAAACATCAGTAAAGCTATAAAAAACTTTGCTCGAAAAATAAAACATGATTACATAAACATAACTAAATAATATTAAATGTAACAATAATAATAACAAAATTGCAGAAAATGTATGTAAATTGTGAATTTATGAAACATGTAAGTAACTCTGAAAAACATATTAAAAGTGCAGAGATTCCAAAAGTCGAGAAAATTGAAGAAATTGTAACTATAATATTGTAAATAAATATGCAAATTATACCAAATCACGCAGAACTTGTCACACAATTTTATAAAAATTCGTGGAATTATGATCATTTCGCAAGAGTAAAAAAGTTCAGAATGTGAAAACAAAATATTAATTTTTTTGTTACAGTTTGATGAAACTAGTTATAAATACCTCGTGTTGTATAAATATAAATTATAAATAGTTATTATAAATAGTTATATAAATATAAATACCTGTTATTATTATATTATATTGGTTTTTTCTTCTTTTTATTCTTCTTTTAGAGTAATTTCCGGTAGGTATTTTTATTATACAGAAATAAATTATAAAAAATACACATACACACAATAAAACACATACATAACTTAAAACACAAACTTATATCAAAACACTATCACTAATAAACATAAAACTCACACATCTAAATCAATTAATTTTAACTAATATATTTTCTATATTTTATATATATTTTGTAGAATAAAGACCTTGCTGTAATGTTATAAATTTGACTAGCAAGATTTCAAAAAGTATAGCCCGATCAAGTTTTATATTATTGATTTTTTTAAGGACTCAGTTGGCATCCCCGAGTGGCGTACTGTTGAGGTTGCCCACTATTTTTGAGACACCCTGTATGAAGATTTTTGGTTTATATACATTTTATTTGTTTGTTTATTATCTAACTAGTTTCGGCTTATTTAGGCCATCTCCAGCTAAATAAGCCGAAACTAGTTAGATAGTAAACAAACAATAATAAACAAACAAATAAAATATATATAAACCAAAAATCTTTATACAGGGTGTCTCAAAAATAGAGGGCAACCTCAACAGCACGCCACTCGGGGATGCCAACTCAACTCAAAAAAATCAATAATATAAAACTTGTTCGGGCTATACTTTTTGAAATCTTGCTAGTCAAAGGCATAATATTACAGAAAGTTTAGAAGAGCTCTTAGACGGAATTAAATGAAAATCATGCGTTAAGTTGTTTAATTACAATTCTTTCAAATAATTGTAATGAATATTTCCATTTTTAATAGAGTGTTTATATTTTTAAAAGTAAAAATTGTTGAAAAATTAATATAGCAATAATGTGCTGTACAATTAAGACTTTAGAATCGTTGAAAAGAGGCCTTTTTTATAAAGTCATGGCCGACTATGATTTCCATTAGAAAAAACACAAGTTTGTGTCATAACTCAAAAATTATAGCTTAAATTAAACAATCTGTTAGACTGTATTATTAAGCACATAATTACGTACAACTTTTTCCTTTACACATTTTTTCTAAAGTCAATAATAACAGAGCCATATGCTCCGAACCAAATATCAAAAAATATATTTTTTCAAGATATCTAGTTAGCCATGCAATTTTTCCAAAAAACAAAAAGCTCATGAAATTGAACTCGTAAAACTGCAAATTTTTTCCCATTAAATCGTTCCTCTATCTCCGCTAGTTTCCGAGATCCCCATACTAAACATCCGAAAAAACTCACCCTGTATATTTTTAGTACTTTCTAAGGACTCAGTGGCCATCCCTGAGTGGCGTACTGTTGAGCTTGTTTACTATTTTTGGGACACCCTGTATAATAAAAATACCTACCAATAAGTACTCCAAAAGAGAAATCAAAAGAAGAATAAATCAATATAATAAATTATTAAAAGTTCAGAATTACGAAAATTGTAATAAACCTCAAACTTCAAAACCAAACTCAAACCAAATGCGTTAAAAATGGTCGCCCCCACGATATGTTGGTCTGAAACGAAATCATTATCATATAGAATAAGTAAAAAAAACAGAAAATGTTATTGAAGGATGGAAGGATATCTAGAATGTTATTCCAGAACGTAGTACTAATAACAAAATATACTAAACTTTCAGTAATTTTAATAAAACAATCAATGAAGTTATAGTACATTTTAGTAAAGTTTTAGAAATTTCCGAAAAGTTTTATGGAAATTGAAAATTATCAAAATACCAAGAATAATGTGGAGACAAGTAAAAATATCCCAGTCACATTGGCCGAAAGGTTACAAATTCAGTTTACTTGCAGATGTCATTAAAAAATAGGTTTAGAGGACAATGTACAGTTTGGAAAAGAAATTCGTATTCATTCTAATATTGGAACTTATAATTTCGCAAACGAATTTGATTCTACAAAAATAATTAACTGTTTTGAGTACGAAAATAATGGAATTAAGTATGGCATAAACAATAATATTTTATTAGACCGCAAAAATTCAGTAAATTGTTATATTATATGTAAACTCATGATCACAAGAGATTTTAATTTACAATACCGGGCCTACCAGGTAACTCCGACAGATATGTATTTCTGGGCAGACCTTCAAACAGACTTTCTTTATTTTCCAAAAGTACTTAACCAAATTTCAGGTTTAAAACTGGTTTCATTTTAATTAGAGTAATAGCATTAAATGTATTGGCCGTATGGCATGAAATGATAGGTCTAAAAAATGTCGAATAATGAATGCAGCATAACATTTTATTCTTAAGAGTTAAATTCACAACGCATCTCTTTAATATTTAATTTAATTTATATATTTATTATAAAAAAAACTATTTTTAAAATACTAAAAAGTTGGTTGGACTTAATTTTGAAAATACTTTAATTATTATTTTTAATGGCATTGCAAAGGTATATTTTTATTTATTGGTTCTTATGTAATTGTATGGAATTTATATTGTATCTACATGTTTCTTCATTTTATTGTTTGTTGAATTTCCAATAAAAAGGTTTTGTAAATCAATATTCGTTTATTTTTGCTTTCCCATACAATTCCCATTACCTATCACCAAATTAAAGTAAAATTATTCTTAAAGTAAGCTTACTTTGGGAATAGTAACTTGGATTGAGAATAGCTTGTAGCTACAAGCTATTCTCAATCCGAGCTAAATATAAACTTAAATCAAGATTTTAACGCTTCGTAAAACTAGATTTAAATTAAATATGCTAGTCTTCAGTCAAAACTATAATTCATTTGCGCGAAGAAAGCTACATTAATTTTAAGAATACCTAACTATTCATATAAAATAAACATAAACTTGCTACATATAAAAAGTATAAAACTAAATGTCTTGTACTATTTAAAAAAGAATCATGATAATTTAAAGTTAGATCTACCTTCTATTTAAAATAAATTATTCCCTTGTTTTGCTTTCCAATGTATCTTACTTTTGAATCAAGAGCAGATTAATATCAATATGTAAGAGTAAGATAATATTCGAATTAGATGTAATTTTATTTGAGGAATGGGAAAACTACCATATACTTGGTTTGAGAGTATTTCTCTTGATATTAGTGTTGTTTTTTTTCTGTGTAGCTTGTATAAAATAAACATCAAGGATATACAGGTATGTACGTAGATAGATATAAAATAAATTACTTATTTGAATATTACGTATAAAATAAACATCAAGAATATACAGCTATAGTATGTAGATAGATATAAAATAAATTACTTATTTGAGTATTACATTGATATTTGTTATTTTATCTTGTGCAAAATAAACACGTGGGGCAAAGAAAGTGTTGAATTATCTTAATGTTTAATTGATTGAGCCCTTTGAGACGTTTTTTTCGCAGCCCTCGCCCTGAAATCGAGCGACGGAAAGCATTTACACCGTCTCTCGGCGGGCTCTCCCCTGCGGCTGAGTAATTGCGTTTTCTTTCCCCAGAAATAACAAACACGGGCCCCGTGAAATATTAAGATGCCGGAGATTAACAAGATTGTCCGTCTCTGTGTGCGTGCTTTCTCCGTTACGACCCCCAACCCCCCTGCGAAACCAGGGTCTTTTTCCGTGCGAGTTTGTGCCTTCGACCCGGGTTGCAAATTTAATATAGGGCCCGTGACCTCTCACGTGTTCCGGCCCTCGTCCTTTCCACGTCACTGTATTATTATTCAGATGAGTGATGCAGGAGAAAAGGAGGCGCCTCCTCCTGGCTTTGCCTGGCCCGACCACGGCTCACCTTAAACCCGAGAAACGTCCGGGACGAGAGCTCGGATGGAAATTGGCTGCCTTCGCCTCCTTCAGGCTGCGCCTTATAAATACGCGGGTCATGCGTTTTGCAACGCACGAGCCATAAAACGTTATTAGAACCACCCGCCGATAAACTTCTTAATAGACCATACCTGCGTGCAACTTTTCCATATACTTACATTTTATGCTCAATTTATCAAATAATTACATTTTTGGACGACCCTGTATACACAGTGAGAGATCTAAGTTTTGTTAATAGTATTTACAAGATAGATATCTGATAACTGTAATTTCCAAGTAAAAAAATAGCAAAAATTAAATAACCACATAATGGTGGAGGCGCCGGGTTATTACTTTATTTACCTATAAATTCCAACTAATTAATGCTAGTAATAATTATGTAGCTAAATATTATACATATAGACACCACCTCTGTAGAGCAATAAATATACATTAATATATATCTCAATTTTACTGATATAATTACAAATTACATTCTGGTGGATGCGCCGGGTACCAAAGAATATTTATATTGTTTTTCTGTTTTTATTTATTTATTTATTATTAAATACATTAATAGTATATATTTTTTTCTTAATCCGTCTTAAATATCTTTCTTTCTTACTTAATCTATCCCTCTTTTACCTTTTTGGGTGTTGAGGTGTCATTCTATTTTTTACAGAATTTTATCCATTCTCTTCTGTTTCCTGTTAGTTCCTTTGCTTGCGTCCAACTCTTCCCTTTTTTCTGCAGCGTTTTGGTTATTGTACCGTTCCAGGTTACCTGCGGTCTTCCTCTTGCTCTCTTCCCGTTTGCTTTTGCCTCCCACACTTTTTTAACTTGCCCCTCTTGACTCAGTTTGTTTATGTGCCCTAACCATCTTAATTGCCCCCCTTCTATTTTCTTCATTATCGATATCGTTCCCAACCTCGCCCGTATTTGTACGTTGCGCAGTCTGTCCTTCCTTTTCACTCCTTCCACCCTCCGTAAGTACTTCATTTATGTCGCTTATATTTTAGATATTCGTCTTGTGCCAATTACCCACGTATCACTCTTGTATGTCAGTATTGGTGCAAATATTGTTCTGAAAACTGCCATCTTGTTTTTTTTAAATATTTTTTTCTTGTTTATGATCGCTCTTCTTAGTGTACTATACAATCTCCCTGTTGTTTTTACCTGTTTCCCTGTTGTTTGGTAATAAAAATTGACAAAAAATAACAACATGAAACATAATGTAGTCATATTTATAAATATAATAAATACAAGGATGTTTTTAACCCTCAAGTACCGAACCTATATATTTGGGACATAAATACCGATCCCGGTCTCTCAGACCGTCATTTTTAATTATTGCTCAGCATATATTATTTAATTTATCAAGGACAATTATTTATAAATCTAGTTATATAAACCTTATTTAACAAAAAAAAAACGATACATGAATTAAAACAATACACAGGAAAAGTCTAAGGCATCTTTATTATTAAATGTTCGAAAAATATCAAATAATGCTATGTGCAAACTATTTAAATTCTGAGAAAAATATAATATGAAGAAAGCAAAATATATGAAAATTATAAACAAAAAAAAGCAAAATTGCAAGCAGCCAATTATGTCCAGTTTGAATGGAATTTATGCATATCTTTCTGGAACACTCGAAACAAATTGGTGTTTTGCATAAAACAAAACCGTATTGGGTTTTATTTTCTTTTGGTATGGACACAATGAACATGTTTTACGTTTTTGTAGCCTGTATTCTAAATTTAATTGTTCAAAATGTTCATTGTAGACAAATCCTAATAGTATATTGTTTTATTAGGAGTAGAAGTGACACTTTTTGTGGCGAGTCTGTAGGTATTGGCTGCCGAGCGGAGCGAGGCAGGCAACTACAGACGAGCCACAAAAAGTTACTTCTACTCCGAATAAAACATGTAATTTTTTCTTCAAACGTTGAAAATAGTTAAAAAGATAATGGAATTAATATTTTTAATTGTCCGAATACGTATAGTTTTAATTCCCAAAGAAGCATGCTATGCAGAGCGTTGCTATGGTTTTGTTTAATTCATTATTTGACATTAAAGTGTATAAAATGGACGAAGACATGTTTCAATGTACACCGCCAGATATTTTAGAATCGGCAAGGGCTGCAACAGAGAAATTATTGCCCACTAAGTCCAGTACCATCTATGAAGTGACCTACAAAAAATTTATTAAGTGGTGCGCCGAGAAAAATGTAAGCAATTATAGTGAAAATGTTTTACTCGCATATTTTTCGGAAATGGCTAAGAAGAAAGTAAAAAGTTCCACTATGTGGTCTCAGTATTCCATGGTAAAATCGTTATTAAATATTAGAAATGGTGTAGATATTACCAAATATTTAAAACTACGTGCATATTTAAAAAAACAAAATGAGGGTTATACACCCAAAAAGGCAAGAGTGCTGACAAAGGAACAGTTCGACAAGTTCTTATCCGATGCTCCTAACGAGAAATACTTGGCGACAAAGGTGAGTTCTTAGAATAATGAACAAATACAAAATTAAACCCTAAATCGTATTTTCAGATTATTTTGATATTTGGCATATCAGGGGCATGCCGTTGCGATGAACTCGTAAAAATGAACACGACAGATATTCAAGACTTGGGATCTTTGCTACACGTAAAAATACCAGATAGTAAGACATCAAAAGTAGAAAATATCTGTGGTAGCAGCAAAATGGTTGGCGACAGCGGTGCTGTAAGTGCTGCTGTTGCTGCCAGCGCAATCAGTTTTCAAGGGGCTAAAATATCAAATTGTACCTTTAATTTACATTTTAACAATAAATAAATTTGTGTTTTGTTTGAATTTTTTGTTTTGTTCATCATGTATGCGCACCATATGTATGTGCAATATTAAACCCGCCCTCGTAGGGCGTTCTTATTACAAATTATCCAATCATGTTGTCAAATTTACTTTTACTGCCTAGTCAGTAAAAGTGAAACTTTTACTGACTAGGAGACGAAGTAAAACTTTAAGATTGTGAATCGAGTCACTAAAGGTGTCACTTTTATGACGTTTGAAGAAAAAATATGTTTTATTGTGACACGTAGTTCGCGATGACAAAAAATATTATTATGATTTGTGCATCGTAATATATCGTCCAACATTTCATCGTTGATAAACAAGTTCCAAATAGCAATAGGTGCTTTTGTAGTTTCATTTAGCATGACATTGGGAAACCCAGTAATACTATTCACAATATTATGACTTTGACTTCTGGAGCGGGTTATAAATGGTTTGCTAGATCTCGGATATCTATTTTTTCCAAATAAATTTTCATATTGCCGTTTTTAGTTTTCTTGTAATTCTTCATCTAATGATGATGCTTCTTTTGCAGGTTCGTGTCCTTTTCGAATTTCAGTTTCGGATTGCTCTGACACAGAATTATGAGCACTTTCAATGTCACCTTCATCTTCTGATTCATTGTTGCTTATATCACTATCCCATTCATCAAACCACCGTAATACACACTCTTCAAAGTTTGCATCATCTACTCTAACAGTATGCGAAGGGCCTGGCTGATTATTCATGTCTATGTATTTAAAAAAAAAACTAACATTTGAAAATATTAAAGTTGAAAAAAAAACATAAATACGGAACATCGGCCTCCATTCAAATGATGAACAGTTCATAAACGATGTCACACTGAGGGCTGTGCTTTCACATATGATGAGTAAATAGACTAGCTTGCAGGTACTGAGAAGGTTGAGATCCAGATGTGCCGAGATTGTACGAAAATCCGCAATCTTAAAAATCATAGCGGTTTCACACACCGACATTGGTACTTAAGGGTTAAAGTAAGTTTTTAGATAAGAGTAGAGACAAGAGCATCATCCATTCTGATTGGTTGGATTAATTTTTCCAAGGCATGCTTACATTTTTATTGACTTTGGATCATGCACTAAAATTACGAAACTTCAAATTTTAATGAAAAGTCTAAATAAATGTGGTGTCAACTTAACAGTATGGTTGTAGTACAGCTGGTTGTAAAAATCTTTCAGAAGATGGTTAGTTTGAGAAATCTATTCAAAAAAATGTCCATCAACGATCAATTTGTCTGAATTATTTAAATAGGAAAAATTTAAATGGTAGAAGACTCTGAAAAGTTCATTATACAGGGTCCGTCATTTCACCTCCCGTCTTCAATAGTTCAGTTACTAATTGAGTTACGACTTTGATATTTTGCAGACTTCAGTTGATTTCTAGGGTGTATTTCAGGAAAATATTGTTGATTATACAGGGTGTCCCAAAAAAGTGTGACGTTATTATGATGTATATTTTTAGATTGCATGATATATTTTTTGTTACTTATTTGGGTGCCTCTTATAGATGCCTACATACCCATAACATTTGATTGAAATCGGTTTAGTGATCTCAGCACAAAAAAATAAAAACTGAAAAAAATCAAATTTGCACCATTGGTTAAGAAATTTAATAAGGGATCAAAATAGTGCCTCGTTAATAAAACCATACAAGGTACTCATTAAATAGGGTCTGACAGTTGCGTTGACCAAGTTTTATTGATATGCATTATACAGAGTGTCCAAAATTTAGTGTCAAACTTTTCAAACTTTAAAGCACTTTATTTTTCTTATTTTAAATTGGAACCCCAGTATATTTTTATGTCATTCCATGTGGAATGTACTATACTATATGTGGAATGTACTATACTATATGTACTATAGTATTGTACATATCGTCCCTCTACTACTATCGTACCTTATCGTTTCTTTTTTGGCTCAGTTATCGCGAGTATCTGCAAGATTGCGTTCGCCATTTCATTTGGGTTTTAAATGCGTCCAAGTATCAAATTTATATCTATATTTTTTTCCCGAAATTTCCTTTTTCTGTTCCTTGTATGTAGAGCACACATTTTACCCATATTGCAATTTAATGATCGACTATCTGAACATGAATACGTCTGTAAAGCGAGTTGACATGTCAGGATATTTACCCGTAAACAACGAATCTATTATTTGATACACTACATAGTTATGTGTAAACAATCACTTTATTTATAAGATTATATCCACAACGATGCATTTTCTGTGAACCTCTCATTCTGCCGTGTTTTGCATAATCAGCCACATAGTGTGCGCCCGCATATTCATTTATTATTACAGTCCAATGTTCATAACAGATCATTCTCCCAATTGTTTACATAATTAATTAGCGATGTGCACCATTAATTACCGGCGGTGCGGAATGATGTACTCGGGCGGATAGTGCGTGTGCACTTATTTTTTTCCGCAGCCGACGGGCGCATAATTTACTCTGACCTTTGCTGGCGGACCGTTTGATGAGCGCAGGAAAATTTATAACGCGTTCGTTATTATGTTGATTTATATAATGAATATAGCCTGCTTCATGATATTATTATCAGTATAGATTAACTGTGATTGTAAGCTTCTTATTTTGCCTGATCTCTATGTGAGAATGGCCAGATGTAACAACAGGTTACACTATTAGTAATATGTCATCTGAAAAATATGTATATTAAAATTAGGCGGGACCCTGAGACCCCACAAAAAAAAAAAACAGGAAACAGAAGCTGTGATAAGAAATATTCAATTATTTTTTCTAAATAGCCGATTTTCATAAAGTTTTCGCAGTTATTGACGGCTCTCACATCAAATTTCAATCACCGAGTATGCACTGAACATAATAATTCCAAAAATTGAGTGAGTTGCCTTCCTCTGGAAAAAAAAACTAAAAAAATACGTTTTTTAATTATAATGAATTAGTTAATTTTATATTGGAATTCAGAGATACTGAGATATTAATACAAACTTTCTTAATATAAATGCAAGTCCTAGTGGCTATGGCAATCAATTTCTGCTAAATGGTTACCAAAATATCAAAATAGCTATGTAGTTACCAGATATGTAAGTAAGATAATAAATTTGAAACTTTGCTTTGTAGATGAAAAATGATATAGTGTTATGAAATAAGTAATGATTCCCCCTTAATAAGGCCATATATAGGGCTACACCCTACCCTATGTACTCCACGCTAATGGGGCAGAAAGATGATACAATGAGCTCTGATTATAACTAGAGAAGGTAATTGCGGACAATACATTGGCATTTAGAATAGATTTACAATAAAGGTATAAGAATGTCATGCAAAACAAGAAATTGCAGTAAATATTATTATTAATATGAAATTAAAAAACTCAAAATATAAACTAATTAGGTAACAATTTAATTATTAATCAACAACAGCTAAAGAATATAATAAGTTTATACAGAAAATGCGAATTTTTGCATAAAAATTCAAGAAAAAAAGGAAGAATGTGATCGTTTTCTCGTACTTAAGATTAATGACTACTACGATTTTGCCTGTATATGAAATTGAAAATTTTAGAATATTTTAATTTTCAAAAAATATTGAAAAAATATACAAAATAAAGAGTATGACAAATGTTTCTAGAAAATAAGGGTAAAGATAAATAATTAGGTAGTTTTTTCTACAGAATAACAGCGGATTACAAAAATGAAAATTTTCTGTAACAATTATATATGAAATAAAACTGACTATGCTCGATTTCTCTTATGATTAAAATATGATAATTTTCTTAACAAAATGAGCGTGAAGATAAAAAAATACGTTGCTGTAATGAAGAAGATGATTGTTTTTTCTAAAAAATGAGGACGAAGATACTTAATATAGTAGATATCTCTACATTTTCTACAAATAAAGACGAATATACTTTATTTCTCTACAAACTAAGAATTAAGAAGAATAATATGATAATAAAGTTTCGTCTAAAAAAGGATCAGAAAAGAATTATAAATGTTTTCTTAAAAAGTTAAAATTATGGCAAATAATGTGGTACTTTTCTCTGGAAAATAATCGTGAAAATGAAGAATACAAAAATTTGGTTTCAAAATAGATATTTGTGTATATTGAATAAAATATAAAAATATGGAAAAATGGATGATACCTACGACGATTTCCTTCTGAAAATAGAGTTGTGATGAAGAATTTGATTGTTTTCTTTACAAAATAAGAGTCAATGAAAAGAACATAATAATATGCCCATTATTTTTCTAGAAATTAAAGTTGTTATATTTCATGTCTTATCTTTCATTTTATATACAAAATTATCTGAATAATATACCTACCTACATTTTATTGTTTTAGAGAAAATTTCCAGCCGAAAATTTTCATAAGACATGTGTTAATAGATACTCAGCATAAGTACTACTTTGAAAAACAAATAAAAAATCAATAACATATTGAAAATGAAACTAAAAATTACATTAAATTAACATTTATTTTGTAAAGGAAATTTCTTTACAATTTTCCAGTCAAGATAACAATCAGAAAATTCTATATTGAAAGTGAGAGTGAAGATAAATATGAGGAGATGATGAAGGTAAACTATAATATTTTATAAATATGAGGCTGAAAATCTAGAATAACGAAATTTTCTATACAAAGTTCAAATGAAGTTGACATATCAAGTAAGATAAAGATATGTATAATCTGTTTAAATATCAATGGTATAATCTCGGTATTTGGTATTTCTTTGTTTCCTTACAATTTGAAAAGGTGCACTTGACCAGTTTCTTAAATAAACTCAAATGAAGTTGTGAATAATTACACATGTATCTAGAAAATGATGACTAAAATTTTCTCTAAAACATAAAATAAAGATGAACATTGTATGATGATTTTGAAACACACAATTTTTTATCGAAAAAGCGTTATAGGAAATGCTATCTAATACAGGGTGTCCTTTTTTTGCGGTCTTATAAAAAATAAAGGTGATGATGATTTGTGCAAAACGAAACGTTGTACTGAAAATTTATAAAGTCTATCTTGTAGAGCTTAAAAAGTGGGAACGAGAAAGTGGCCTTTGTTTTCTTATACCTTATCAAATAACTTCAGAAAAACATAAAATGAAATCTCAAAGTTTCGGATTTTGCCGAACATGTCCGAATTTTCTGGTTTTCTCAACAGAATATTAATGACCACTAAATTGCTCTTTTCTTTGTAATTTAACCGTCTTTGTTACTTTTATGGCTTCTGAGATTCTTATGCTGTTGATCATTATCTTGGACTGATTGTATTTGAAAATATCAATTTTAAACGGCTTACTATACATGAAGGTAATATTGTTTCACTCTAGAATTGAAGATATTTTTGCACCTAGAGATAAAAATAAAAATGTAAAATTTAATGTTAAGAATGCATTTATTACTATGGAACGACTTTACAAAAACAAATTTTAGTACTTTGCATTTGAAGTTCGTTTTGAATTAAATTTAAGCAGAATGTTTTGAACTTGAAGGTTCTCTTATATCTAATATACAGGATGTCTCAAACGCCGCTGGTCATAACTTGTTTATGTATTGGTTGATTGCAATAAAACAAAAACTAAATTAAATGGCTCCACATGTTCTACAAAGGGACCCTGATTTTCTTTTGCAATATCAACTTTCATTTCAGCGATAGTCGTATCTTTAACTTATCTCTGCTGGAAACAAAGAAAGTAAGTGCAGGCCTAAGTTTATAAAACTAAGGCATTTATATCTTACAAAACCTCCCGTACATAAAAAAAAAAATTGACCACGGGCATATTACTAGAAATAGGAATAACCTCATACTGCCACACTATAGACTTCAAAAGAGTAAAAACTGCCATCATTACGTAGCAGTTAAATTATTTAATAAAATTCCAACAAAAAATAGAGTACTCCCAATAAAACATTTCAAGCAGAGAGTTAGCCAATATCAGGCAACAAAAGCCTTCTACTCAGTAGAACAATTTCTAATCTCAGATGTAACTATGTAAGCGTGGTTGTGTTATGTCTCTCTGTTGTAGTATTAATTTCTAAATGTTATGCTTTTTTATGTATTGTTAACTTGTAAACATATTAAACAATATATTACCTCTAAATTGACATACATAAGTACAGAATACTGTGCAATAATGTTTAATAAATTATCTATCTTATCTTATGTCATCTTATCTTAACTATTTTTTCAAATGGGTGCATATATTTTTATATTTGTTTTCCAGTAGAGATTATTTTTCTGAATCCAAAGATGT
Source organism: Othius punctulatus (assembly GCA_951805005.1). Lineage (NCBI taxonomy): Eukaryota > Metazoa > Arthropoda > Insecta > Coleoptera > Staphylinidae > Othius > Othius punctulatus. The sequence goes on along the minus strand of OX638139.1, from coordinate 102,686,937 downwards.
AGAACATGTTGACTTTAATGGAATATTCGTTACAGAAAAATACTGTTTGTTAACATAAAGTCGTTTTTTATAAAGTTTTTCATAAAGTTCATCAAGTATGCCATGGAAAACAAAGTGAACACAAAAATCAGTTTTCCGAACAGAGAAGTCACCGAGCCTAGAACATTTCGAAGACTTGGAAAAAATTTAAGAAAGTATGGTGTATGGTTTAAGAAAAAAATAAATAAATAAAGGTAATAAACTGAAATATCGTAGAAAAAATAGCATTTCCTACTCAAGATGAAATACGTTTTTTTTCGTTCGTGAACTTGAACATATGTCCACTCACGAAAAAAAAAATTGTATAAAAATCTCTTGTTGCAAAATATATTATTTTCCTCTAAAAGTGAGAATGAAGGATACAGATGATCTGAGTTGCAATTTGCAAACAATTTAAAATTTGAATTGTGAATATTGAGCTAGTTAATAGCCAATTTCAAATATAACGGCTCATAATTGAAAACTTAAAAATAAATTGAAACTAAAAACATTACAAATTGTTATTTGTTTCATTAAAATCGAGTCTTTCAGAATCATATTGTGACAATGTGAGATATATTATCCGAGCACATACACTGTATTCGGCAAGGTGTTCGGTTTTTATAACAATGCCTGGTTTCGTCGATTGAATGGAAATAAATCAGTCTGAGTTGGAGCTCTGAACGAGATAGTTTAATTCATTGTACCCGTCCATAAATAAGTATTTATTTGTTTGTACAAGTTACAACACATATAAGCAGCAAAAACTAAATTCGAGATTGTACTTATGTATAACGAAAAATAATAGGATAAAATGAAGGCCGAAAGGTCAAAGGCCAATAGCCTAATGAAGATTCTTCTCTCTTAGAATAAATTTAATAATATTTATTTTTCAATTGTATAAAATTATTGATATTTTTCTCTGAGCATTTATGCTATGTTTTGAGAAAGCCATTATGTAATATTATAATATTGTTATAAGTTGTGTTAATCGCAATAAATATTCAAGTTGTACGGGCAATTGCGATCTGATTCCCCCATGAATATTCTGCGTGCCTGCGAAACCGTTTCTTGCGGGTTGATAAAAACCGGTCGGAGGCGCCCGGCGCGCCTCCGAAAAACCATTAATTACACCCCCAGGCGCCAATCACTCGCGACCGCCCACGCAGCCCCCATACACAAGCAATTTATTTCCGCGTTTGTCGCACGACGGGCCCCCGTAATCTCGCCCCGTCCGGAGATAAGATCCGTCGCGACGTGGAAAAACAGACGCTGTGCGGGGGCGGCGTAGGCCCGCCGCGCCCCATTATAAATTACTCACCAGTTTTTGCTGGGGCGGCGGCGCGGACATCTCGTGCAGTGGGATCCCGTTGCGCAGGGTGCAGTACCCTATGTACCCGCCAGAGTTGCCCGCCTGCTGCAGGAGGCTGCGGCTCGGCGACGTCTCTATCGTCGAGATGTGCTGCCTCTTCCTTCCGTACTCCGCCTGCTCCTCCCCGTCCGTCGGCTGGGGGATTATGTCGGGGTTCTTCTCGTCGCTGTCGCACTCCCCTGCGCTCGAGTCGTGCTTCGAAATCGGACTGCCACCTGAAAATTGTTAATACGACGATACAATCAATTATTTAAACAAAATATTTTCCTTATCAATAGTTGTTGAATTTCACACCAGCAAATACATAACTTCCTATCGAGTTTAACTTTGCATTAATCTAATTCTAAAATATAGAGGGTAGTCGACGCTTTACACCCAACAACGCAGTATGCATTGAAACTTTCCGCAATACGTGTTACTTACGTATTGATTTATGCAAGGACTAGTACAAGTATAAACCCTTTAACTTTACTTTATAACTTATAACTGTCGACTGAGCACATGTCACCAGTCCAGAATAAATGCAACGTTTGTGAAAACGTACAAACCCCAACCCCGTTCAAACACCGCCTAATCCCCGGCCTCCAGAAAACTATTCATCCCGGGATAGCGCGGCGTCTTCTACCGCAGCGGCGGATTATTCTTCCCTCCCCCACTCCCACTGCAAGGAATGTTTCCTCAGTCAATAATTGTGGGGCACGTTCCCAAGGAGATAATGTAATGCAGAGGGTGCGATTTACATGGATATATAAAGTCAGACGAAGTGAAAAGGTCAGACCAAGACGTGGCTTTTACCATATCGATTGCGCCATGACCTGAATTGCATTCTTTCTCCACATGCCGAAGCACGGGAGCGTGTTGCCAGCGACGCGGGGGCGGAAGCCGAAGAGGCGGCCGTGGCGGACGCGGATGGAATGGTAATTCGCCACAAAAAAATCGGGGCTCATATGCAGGCGCAGATTTCTGGAAGTCTGGAGGAAATGTGAAGGAATTGTCAGCATTTGTGGAACTATCTCTAAAAATTTTAATATTGAAACATCGAACCAGTGTATATCCACGAGTGGACTGAAATCCATTGAATTGATGTACTTACTCATTTCGGACAATATGAAACAGTATAGTTAACTAACTTGTTGGTAACTTAAAAATCTGCCAGTTTGTAATAGGCCCAAATATACGCCCAGTATAATACGCATTTACGCAATAAAGTGACTCATATTTTAAAAATCATGAATACAACCAAATTATTAAATTAATTCATTTACAAATAATCCCAGGGTGAAATGTGATAAATAGCCATCGCATGTCGCGCCAGAGCGTCGCCAAATATCTCAAGAGCCGAAGCCTGCATATGCACGGTTCTGGAAGATTCCATGTCGTGGTGTCACATAAACAATTTGGGTATCAGCGCCCCTTAGAAACAAGCAAGCTCCAGGCACGTAAAAATCACCTCGAATGGCAACTCTTTAAGTTAAGTGTAAAACTCTGCGCTAAAAACGCATTAATACCACACGCACACTCAAGATTAATAATCACCATGATAACTAAGAGATGGGGGCGAATATTTAATATTTAGCAGTAGATATGTGAGGGGAGTGGAGATTTGAAGCTGAAAAAAACCTATTTAAGCACAAGCCACACACGAGCGAGATCAGTAAGTAAGAAAGTTGCGTCGGCCACGGGCAACGCACACGACATTCGCGGTTTTGAGTATATAAATTCACGTCGGGTTATAATTAAATTAACGATTGCATATAACGTTGTAAAAAACGCAAAGTAGAGTAAAAATTTGAATAAATCGAAAAACGTACAATTCTAGGTACAGAGTAATTTAATGTTTTTATTATTAACGATAATATAAAGTTGTTAAACCAGTCTCATTATAAATTCACAAGAGTGCTTATTCCTTTCAATCAACCCTAAGTTACCTATAAATACCAAACACTGATTACCTATTCCTGTCAGTAAACAACGGCGGCTCGTACGCTATTCGTGTTTACTAATCACTAGAGGAAGCAATAACAGCTGTAATTGACGCCCACCCGCGCACTTCGTTCACACACCTGTTATTGTGAAATCAAATTCCCGCACTAGATTCAAATTGACGGAAAATAGTGTATTTAACCAACCACAAGTTACCTAGAAAAGCCAAACACCGATTACCTATTCCTATCAGTAAACAAAGGCGGCTCGAACGCTATTCGTGTTTACGAATCACTAGAGGAAGCAATAACAGGTGTAATTGACGCCCACGCGCGCACTTCGTTCACACACCTGTTATTGTGGAATCACCTCCTCCACTAGAATCAAATCGTTGTCAGCATCATAACATTTAAACATATAAACTCATCATACATCGCGATCGCGATCGCAAACTAACGTGGCTGTATTCACCATAACTATAACAACTAATCAAGGCATTCAGTGTTACCCTCCGACATACATCATCATATTCAAATCAAAATAATTCATAAAAATGATGGCTTCTTCATTTTAAATCATAAATGAGCACACAACGTGCTTATTATTGGGCAGAGTGATTTATAATTGTATAAATAAATAAGTTGGATTAAATCATAATAATTTAAAAACATAATGTATAAAAATACTGGTTTCTTTATTTCAAATCATAAAACAAGCACATAACGTACCTATTATTGGGCAGAGTAATACAGAATCGTACAGATAAAATAGGCTGGATTAAATCTCAATAATTTGAAGACTCAATTTACCTCAATCAACGTAAATAATGGGGCTCCAATAATTACATTATTGTGTGGACACCGACACAACCATGAAATTCGGGAAGATCGCGAGCTACCTTTAGTAATCATTCATGAATTATTGGGGATATTTCAACATCTTTAAATAGTTCTATTTTTGATCATATCACTTTCCCGTAGTTAAATGGAGTGAAAGGGCATGGTAATAAATGGTCTAAGAAACTGGAGAAGCACGTGCATGTATAACAAACACTCGTAAATAAACTTCGTAGTCATAACCATTTTGAAACTATCAATTGAATAAATAAGAGAATTTACAAATTCGTTAAAAGGTCAACGAAAACTAGAAAATAAATCAATTCGTGTCATAATCGTCAACCTGTGTTTTATTTTCCTGTATGTTACAATTATATAAATTAATTTACATCATCATCAACCTGTGTTTTATTTCCCTGTGTCTTACAATTTCAGCGTGTCTATTATTAAATAAACAAAACAAATCGTTAAATTGGTGCTTTCTTGTATTAATCCATTATCAGTGTACGTTAATTAACACATTACCAATAGCAAAGTACCTTGAGAGTAATCACGGTAGTTAAATTAAACGTCACGACGTGTAAGTACTAAATACGATCACAAATCACGAGCCAAAAATAATTAAAACATTATATAATAAATCACGAGCCAAAAATAATTAAAACATTATATAATAAATCATGAGCCAAAATAATCAAGAAATTATATAATAATTTCACGATAAAAACGACGAATAATAAAATAAATATAATAAAATAATATCGGAGCGTTACAAGTTACTCATTTTACTTTAATTTGCATAGTAAAAGGTATAGGTATAGGTATATTTTCTATCTGTACTAATAACCGAAATATTTGGTGGGTCACAATAAATCAAACAGTATACACACATACAGCATATAGACAAACATACGCTACTACGAACTCTAGAGTCTATTATTAATAAAAACACTCGAAAGAGGTATTTCCCAAAAATCTCAATTTTGATAAAAAAGTTATGATACATACTTGTAAACGGTTTCCCAATACGAACAATATGTTTTTAAAACATCATAGCAACCATATCTAAAATTGTACAAATCTCACTAGCTGTAATTTGTTTTTAGTATAGTTTGACAATTTATCATGGCAAAATACACGCTTCAACAACGTTTGGCTATTATACAAAAATGTTATAAAAATAATCGTTCTTTTATTCAAACTCAACGTAATCTTCGTGAAGATTTTTGTCCATATAATCGCCCTTCTGTGCTTGGTATTCGCCGAATCGTTCAAAATTTCGAAACAAATTTTACTTTACACGATACTAGAACACCAATAAGACAATGGAACGCAATAAACCAAGAGAATATTAACGTTGTAAGGGCCGGTGTTACAGCAGATACAAATCAGTCGATTAATCGACGTTGTCAAGAACTTCGCTTTCAAGAATGACACCTTGGTGTATGTTGCGAAAAGATTTGGGTTTACATCCGTATAAGATTGTGTTGACTCAAGAACTGAAACCACTTGACCATCATAAGCAACTTGTGTTTGCTGATTGGGCTCTAGAGCAACTTAAAATTGATCCTGATTTTTTTTAATCATCTTTTCAGATGAAGCCCGTATTTATTTAAACGTCTTAGTTAACAAACACAACTGTCGTTTTGGTGTGAAAATAATCCACAAAAGATTCATAAAAAGTATTTGCATTCAGCAAAAGTTACTGTTTGGTATGGTTTATGGCATGGTGGCCTCATCGGACCATATTTTTTTGAAGCTGCAAATGGAGACGCAGTAACATTGACTTGTGAGCGTTATCGATCAATGCCAAAGGTGGATGAAATCAATTTGCAATGCATGTTTTTCCAACAAGATGGTGCAACACATTATATTGCCAATGCCACCATGGAGTTACTGAGAGAAAAGCTTGGTGAGTTTGTAAGCTCCAGAAATGGAACTATTTATTGGCCTCCAAGAAGTTGTGATTTAACATCTTTGGACTACTTCGTTATGCTTTGTGTTCTTCGTGCATGTGCTCTAAAATAGGCCAATATCAAAACTGCATTATTTCCTTCGCGTTAATTTCTTGCCATTCGCAATTTATTATTAAAACAGCCATTTCTCCGTAAATTTGGTTCAAATGTTGCAAAAGTGGGATAATGCGGTTGTCTTCTTTCTGGATACATATTGCCATAAGTTACAGTAGCTTCTCTAGAATTTTCGTTGCATCTTACGAAGACCTTCAGCATATCCATTTTTTCATCGTTAGTGTAATAATTATCAATTAACTTGAAACTATGTGTGGATACTACTTGGTGAAACATTATGATTAGGTTAAATCAAACACTTGGTTAAAGTTTCACTGTATTGATAGAATAAACCTCTACAATTGTTTCGGCCTCACGACCATTCTCAAGAGTACAGAGATACTAAAATTAAAATTTAACAAATGTGCAATATATACTAAGTTAGAAAAATTTTCCAACATGGCAATAAAGAATTACAGTCTTGGTTTTTCCGAACGGATGCCGCATAACAAAGGCGTATTATCAAAGATTAATTGTTCATTCACAATATTATCCTAATTAGTGACCGCTTTTCGAATTTCTAGGATTTCGAGTAAATCCAGCCGCCTCCCTTTGTGTCCGGTGTGCATTACCTCCAGGCTGTCATTTCTGAAGAAATGATTATTCTCAATGCAATGATGCGCTAATCCCGTGTCCTCCTTGTTTTGTAGAATAGCTCTCCGATGTTCTTTCATTCGTGTTATGAAATTCCTTACTGTTTGGCCGACATAGAATGCATCACAATCCGCGCACTTAAGTTTGTAAATGCCACTTTTTTGTAGAGGATCCACTTTACTTTTATTATTTGATAAAATTGCACCTAGATTAGACTTATTAACTACTATACATTTTAAGCCTAATTTACGTAACCTATTGCTAATTTTGGTACTAATATCCCCAACATAATTAATAAAGTACCAATTGTTATCCTCGCCTTCACAAACGCTATACAAAAGATTACAAGATTTGCGTTTAGTTAATTTCCATATAATTTTATCTACTATATCCACCTTAAACCCATTATTTTGTGCGATTTGTTTAATAGTTCTGACTTCATTATCGTAATTAATTTTACTCAACGGAATGTTTAAAAGTCTATGCGCAAGGCTATAAAACGCCGAGAGTTTGATGTTCCAAGATTGATTTGAATTTGCCGGAATCACCACATCCGTATATGTGGGTTTTCAATATATGTTGAATTCTAATTTATTGTGGATTTTAGTTATATTGAGATCCAAGAAATTAATGGAATCTCCCGTTTCCAACTCCATTGTAAAATCAATATTGCTATGAATGGAATTAATATTATTAAAAAACTGATCTAATAATCTGCCCGTGCCTGTCCAAATGACTAACGTGTCGTCTACATATCGTGACCAAAATTTGACATATTTCTTAAATTTCTCGTTAGAAAATATTGTCTTCAAAATGAGCCATTTATATTTCTGCCAGCAAAGGTGATAAGGGAGATCCCATCGGTAAACCGTCTTTTTGAATGTAAAAATTATCCATAAAATTAAAATAATTTTGGGTTAAGCATAGATTCAACAATTTATTTAACTCTATATTTTCATTGGCATTTAAACCACTTAATCCAATTAAAGAGTCCAAAATGGTTTTTAATTCCTTAATAGGTACCGATGTAAACAAACTGCGCACATCAAAAGAAACTAACTTACAATTTTTTGGAAGATCTTAACCTTTGATTTTGTTGACCAAGTCTACCGAATTTTTCACCGCGAACTTTGATGAGAAATTTAAAATTTCGGGTTGTCTCATGTTTAGCCACTTACATAATTTATACGTGGGCGCATTGATATATGAGACAACAGGTCTAATCGGTACATCTGTTTTGTGTATTTTAGGTAGACCATACAAACTAGGGGCTTTCGCGTTCATGATTTTTAAATTTCTAATATCTATCGTTCCGAGTATTATTTTACATTCCTTAATTACTCTAACAAATTCTGTTTGAAAATTACTAGTTGGGTCTTTGCTAGATTTCTTAAATATATCATCATTCAAAACATCCAACGTTTTTCTAATATAATCATTCCTGTTTAATATCGTCACCACGTTCCCTTTATCTGCTTTGCATAGAATGAGATTATCTACTTTTAGTTTACATTTTAAGTCTTTTAACGTATTATTATCCTTATACGAAACTCGCTTACAAGGAACATAAGTACGAATTAGATCTGCACAAATAAATTTCACCTTATTTTTAATTACTGTGTCCTTTATAGAGTTTAGAGCCAATTCAGTATTGACCGCTAGTAAGTCGAGTTGTTTACTGTCAAAAGAAAACGGAGAATATTTTACGAAACAATTGTAGAGGTTTATTCTATCAATACAGTGAAACTTTAACCAAGTGTTTGATTTAACCTAGTAATAATTATCACCCATCTCTAAAGATGTAAATCAACAATACGCAGAACAGGAAGTTACTAAAAAACTCTGACATTAAAGCGATAGCAAATTGTTTTACGTCAGCGTGCAATTGTAATTCATAGAAACTGATAAACTTCATTTATTGGTAATTATCGCGTTATTTGTATAATAAAGGCATACTTATGTGGCATCATTATAAAGCTAATATTATTGCCTATTAGAACTAACCAAAATATACAGGGTGTTGCTTTAAAGAAAATGAAGCTTATAGTCTTAACGTGTTTATTTGATTTTCAATTGTTCTTCTGAATTAGGATTAAATACACGACAAAAAGTACTAAAACTTTTTTCTTCACCTTTTTTTTATCTGTATTAATAACCGAAATATTTGCTGTGTTACAATAAATCAAACAGATTGTATATCTGACTTGTATACTGCTCGTAACTCACCTAAGAAGCACTAAAAGACTTTTTCAAAAGGTCTTTTAGTGCTTCTGCTTTTTAGTATTCTGCGACAAAAATTCATATCGTTAACTGTTTTATAAACATTTTGATGCGTTTATTCGATTTTTGAAAGTATGCATAGATCACATATATCTAAATGTAAAAAAAATATTTATTATTTTAAAAATAATTTACAATCTGTTTCCTGAAAAAAAATCCAATATCTGCAACTATTTTTAAATCACTGTCATGCGTTTATTTCATTTTGGAAAATATTGGCAGCAAGCATGTGAACTTTAATGATATTTTCATCCAGTAGTAGTAATATGTTTAAAAAAATGTTTTATGAAAAATGTTAAACTGTTATATCAGAACACACATAAAGCATGCGGTATTAGAAAACATTAGGCACATATTTACAAATTTTTAAAATATTACCATGAATCTAGTCTATTTTCATGAATTAATTGTCTTTCATAGATTTATTCTGTTTTCGAAAATCTGTGGTGCTCAGTTAACTTTGACAATTTGCCAAGTTTTTATAGTTTTAATAGAAAATTTACCTAATTTGGAGAGTTGAGGTAGCTACAGTTAGAAAGTACAGATGTCGAAGGCTTCACTCACAACATAGTAGATTTTGACAGTAGCAGTTGAAAATTTTACGGATATAGACAGTTAAATTTGACAGTTTTACAAGTTTTGATAGTTTTAAAAGAAAATTTACCAAATTTTATATTAAAAAATAGCAGATTTTGATAGTAGTAGGTACTTAAACTTTAAACCTTAAAAAACTTTAAACCTTTACTCCTTTACTTTAAATCTTTAAACTTTAGATGTGGACACATAAAATTCATAATGTAACGAATACTTTTTACAGTGTGAAATAAAAATTTATCAAATTTGGATACATGAAGTTACAAATGACAGATTTCGATGGTTTTACTTAAAAAATAGCACATTTTGATGTTACAGTAATATTTTTTTACAGATATTGATAGCTGTAGTGCTAAATATGACAGATTCGAAGTATAACAAATTTCATAGCTCCATTTTATAAATTCGATAACTATATTTGAAAATTTGACAAGTTTGGACGATGTTACTTCAAAAATTTGCCAGATTTCGACAAATGCAGTTACATTTTTTACTGAATTTCAGAGCTGTGCTAACATGTATTGTTACACATACCTTTGAAAAGAACGAATTTTGATAGTTACAGTTAAATAATAATAATAAGAAATGATAATTTTATTACAGTTGGATTATTCGATTGAAAATTCGACATCTTCAGTTCGAAAATGTGATAAATTTCAACATAAGACAAACAAATTAGGTTCTTAGAGATTTTCATGTTGTGCTAATAAATTTATAAGGCTTATCATTAAAAATATGACAAGTTTTTACAGTTTTAGTTGAGAACATAAGAAATGATAATTTTGAATGAGTTGGATTCAAAATTAAACAAGTTCAGTTCGAAAATTTAAAAGATTTCGACACATAGAGTTAATTTTTTTTTTAGATTTTCATAGCTGGTACTAAAAATTTCAAACTTATAGGGAAATATAACAAAGTTTGGTAGTTGTAATTGAACAATAGCAAGACACAATAATTTAATTATAGTTAAAGGATTTCGATTGAAAATTCAAGTTCAGTTCCAAAATTTCGCAGATTTTGACAAATGGAGTTATTTTTTGTTGATATTTTCATAGCTGGTACTAAAAATTTCAAACTTATAAGACGATATAACAAAGTTTGGTGGTTGTAATTGAATAATAGCAAGACACAATAATTTAGTTATAGTTAACGGATTTTGATAGAAAATTCAAGTTCAGTTCGAAAATTTCGCTGAGTTTGACAAATGGAGTTATTTTTTTTTAGATTTTCATAGCTGGTACTAAAAATTTCAAACTTATAGGAAAATATAACAAAGTTTGGTAGTTGTAATTGAATAATAGCAAGACACAATAATTTAATTATAGTTAATTAAAGGATTTCGATTGAAAATTCAAGTTCAGTTCAAAAATTTTGCAGATTTTGATAAATGGAGTTATTTTTTGTTGAGATGTTCGTAGCTGGTACTAAAAATTTCAAACTTATAGGAAAATATAACAAAGTTTGGTAGTTGTAATTGAATAATAGCAAGACACAATAATTTAATTATTGTTAAAGGATTTGGATTGAAAATTCAAGTTCAGTTCGAAAATTTCGCTGATTTTGACAAATGGAGTTCATTTTTTTTGAGATTTTCATAGCTGGTACTAAAAAATTCAAACTTATAGGAAAATATAATAAAGTTTGGTAGTTATAGTGAATAATAGCAAGATAAAGTTATGTAATTATAGTTAAAGGATTTCGATTGAAAATTCAAGTCCAGTTCAAAAATTTCGCAGATTTTGACAAATGGAGTTATAATAGCAAGACACAATAATTTAATTATAGTTAAAGGATTGCGATGCAAAATTCGAGTTCAGTTCGAAAATTTCGCAGATTTTGACAAATGGAGTTATTTTTTTTTGAGATTTTCATAGCTGGTAGTAAAAATTTCAAACTTATAGGACGATATAACAAAGTTTGGTAGATGTAATTGAATAATAGTAAGACACAATAATTTAATTATAGTTAAAGGATTGCGATTCAAAATTCAAGTTCAGTTCAAAAATTTCGCAGATTTTGACAAATAGAGCTAATTTTTTTTTAGATTTTCATAGCTGGTACTAAAAATTTCAAACTTATAGGAAAATATAACAAAGTTTGGTAGTTGTAATTGAATAATAGTAAGACACAATAATTTAATTATAGTTAAAGAATTGCGATTCAAAATTCAAGTTCTGTTCGAAAATATCGCAGATTTTGACAGATGACAAATTTGTTTACCGACTTTCATAGCTGGTGCTAAAAACTAATTATAGTTTTATAAAAATGTAAAATTTTGACAGCTGCAGTTAAATAATAATAATAATAAGAAAGAAACAATCATTAAGTTACTTAATAGACAACTTGATATATTATATAAGACAACGTAAATATGAAAAGCTGGTATTTATGAATCACAATATTGATTGGCACTGTTGAAAATTTAACAAATTTTCACAACTGAAACTTATAAAATCATAATATCAAATTAAATATTATTACTTTTAAATCCACTTTAATAATTATTTTTGTTTAAATATATATTTTGTCCACCTAAATATTCAGATCATCCTTGATAATTTAACAAATTTTCACAACTGAAACTTATAAGGTAATTTAACAGTTTTCGATAGTTGCTATTGCAAATTTTATGGAGTTGGTAGAAAATCTGCCCAATTGTCATTGTCATAGGTGCAAATTTAGCAAAATTTCACAATTTGACCTAATCAATTGACAAATTTTGAAAGTTGCACTTAAAATTATGGAAACTGCATAGATTTGTAGGACACTTTAATAAATTTTGGCAATTAGTCACAGTTGCAGTTATATTAGAAAGTTAGAAAATATAAGCAGCTAGTACTAAAATATAGATTTTATAAATATTGAAGAACTTAAAAATGTTTCCCAAAAAAAACAAAATTTCCCAACTTTTTGAACATACTGTCTATTAAATTAATCTTACAAATAAATTTATAAGTGGAGAGACAAAAAAATGGCTTATTTAGTAAATCAATATTTGCTACTACTACATATGTATTTTCTAATGTATGAAAATATGTAACTGCGACAGCGAGAAATAAGGATATTAAAAATATAAAAATTAGGAGCCAGACAACAAATTGTCGTCTGAATTATTTACTGTATAAATGGATTTTAATGCAAAATTTTGAAACTCATGTCAAAACAAGTGATTCCTAAATAATTTACGGATATACAGGGTGTTAATACGAAGTTGTAACACCCGAAAATGGCAGTTAGAACTCATTGAAACAAACAACTTTTCTTAGTTAAAATTTTTGAATTGGAGCGCAAGTTCATAGTTATTGGCGTTCTTTTGTTTTTCGAAAAATCTTCATTACTCCCTTATTTTAAGAAATATTAAAAAAATACAAAAACGTTCAGCATGCGCTATCGGTTCTCTAAAACATTTGTATTTACAATTATTTTCTATTTTATCAAGTAGCAAAATGGCGACCGAATAAAAATTTCGAAACAAGATATTTTGAAAATCACTGATTGATTTTTGAAAATAAAACATTTATGAAATCCTTAAACTATATTATAACATTTGTCTGAAACATTTTTTTCGATCTGTCCTAAAAAGTTATTATTCAAATTGAATTACAAGATAAATTTTAACAAACTGCAACAATCATTTAAAACAAAGTAGGCTAACCTTAAGTTAGGCCATTAAACAAGTTGAGGCACGTGTTTTCTAGTTTGTACGTTCAAATTTAAATACTTTTTGATCTTGTTCTTCAGAAATTTCTGCTTCATCTTGAAAAGTTTCTGTCACGTTTATCATTTCTGTGCGTATTTTGCATAATTTGTGTATAAAAATGCATAATTATCAAAACAGACAAATGTTATAAGATAGTTCAAGGATTTTATGAATATTTTATTTTCAACCATCGATCGATTGGTTTCCAAAATATCTTGCTTAGAAATTTTTGATCGGTCGCCATTTTGTTATTTGATAAAATAGAAAATAATTGTAAATACAAATGTTTTAGAGAACCGAAAGCGCATGTTGAACGTTTTGGTATTTTTTAAATATTCCTTAAAATAAGGGAGTAATGCAGATTTTTCGAAAAACAAAGAACGCCAATAACTATGAACTTGGGCTCCAATTCAAAAATTTTAACTAAGAAAAGTTGTTTGTTTAAATGAGTTCTAACTGCCATTTTCGGGTGTTACAACTTAGTATTAACACCCTGTATACATTTTTGTATTGATTTAGATAAATAATAATTATGATCTAAATATTAAATTTCAATACAAACGATTTACTGAAAATTACTTTAATAACTTGAGACTTAAGTATATTTAATTCCAAAGTTACTATATACAGAATATTTAATTGGATTTTTTTAATTAAAAACATTGATTCGGAAATATCTTGGGAAAAAATATTAAAAAAAGCTTATTTAATTAGACATAAACTTAGTTTAGCTTAACTTACTTAAACTTTTAATACTGGTTGACTCTTGAACAATAGGTATATTATTGATTTTTGGATAGTGATAGAATAACTATAAAATATTAGGTACATAAATTATAACGAACAAATGGATTACAAATTTTATTTTAGATGAAAATATATATTTTTAAAATAAAAGTGTTTTTTGTTACCCATTCATATAAGAAACAAATAATATGTCTTCAATTTCTCATTGTTAACTTTAAGAAACAATATTTGATTGTTCTTTCATACTATTTAAGGCGGTTTTTCCAATTTACTTATAAGGCTACCAAAGGCTCATATTATACAAAAAAGATAAATAAAGTACGAAGTCAATACCTTATAAATTATGTAATTACAATTATTCATAAAAGGAAGTCAATTATTGAATTTTTTACATGTGTATCATACCGTAGCTAACTATCTGTTTTTAAGCATTGACTTTTGTATTTCTACAATTCATGATACGTACATTTACTATCATCTATTTTGTGCTTCTTTAAGCTTCAAAACTTGTGATTTAACATTACTATTAATTATAAAATATTATTAGAAACGTTTGTAAATATGTAGAAACTGAAAACCACATATGATTCACTACAACTGCCTCATTAAATATTTGCATGTTTAATAAGTTATATATAATTATAACATAATAACATAACATATAATTATACAAAAATATAAATATTAGGACATTTTTTGATAATGTCAATCATGTAATCCAAAAATCTTAATACTATTTGATAAAAAAAATTTATTCAGCATTACAGCGGTATCCTGAGCTGTACTTAAATTAACTGAATAACACCTATTAGAAAGGTCGTTAAAATTCTTACACCGTAGCTGCGGAGAGAGTTGTTTTTCTACAGCGTTTTCCTCGCTAATTACGACTGTAAATGGAGTAATTACACATTACTCGGTTCTCAAACAAGCTTCCACCACTTTGGATTCGCTCGTGTTTCAGTCTGTGTTCCACGGAAAATTGCAATTACGATACAGTTTTGTGTGCTCCGAAGCAAAACTGCGCACTCGCCGAAGAAACATAATGGTAAATATGATGTTTTACACTTTGAAGCTTTGTTAATTATGCAAGGAATTGAATTATTATGCAGGATAAGTTTATATGCAAATAACGCAGTAATGAGTAGCCGTAGACTGCTTTGGTTTGATTGAACATTAGATGCATAGACTAATATTTAATATAGTATTTTATGATTGTTAATGGACATAATTAATGACATTTGAAGTGATGTAAGAATAAAAGCATTTGTATGTAATTTTGGGATAGTAGATGATGTAAGAGATATTGCGAAAATCATATATTATAAAAAATATTATAGTAGCTTGTAGGTATATATAAATATAAGTTTTACGCTTATTTAGTCTGCGTTACCATCAATTTCGGTGATAACAACATTTCCGTTAGGAATCTCTTCAACGTGGTGATAAAGCAATCAATAGAATTTCAACTTTTGGGCAAACGTTGTATTTAGCCCTGCGAACGCCTTGTACAAGTTTAACAGGATCCAAGACGTCTTCGACATAATTGCCAATACAGCCGTGTTCTAACAAGCTCCCGTAAATGGATCGAATAATTGCAGGGGTTCCCGGAGTAATCTTCCCCAAATCCCTTAATCCTTTTTAAATTTGCACTGCAAATTATTTCCCAGAATGGCTCACGCTATATTCAACCGGATCCCTCGAATAAAAATGAGCGTTTAGTCTTCGCCGTGAAAATAACGTTCGATGAGCATGGCGTTGGGTTTCTGATGGCTACGGCTGTCAACTTCCGCAACTGCTTTTCTGACTTTTCAATTAGATTCCGTTTAATTTCCGCCTGCCGAGAATTGATCATTTATGTTTACCTGCCCAACGAGATGCTTCGTTAATCCAATTAGTGTGACACACATTAGGGAAATTCAATACGTGAGTGAGCGAGTTTAATGCAGTTTGATGCAGTTCACTTGTAAATGTAAATCTGAGTATGCATGAAGTGAGTATCATGTACACACTTGTATGGGAAATAAGCAAGTGACTAAATAATAGCGATGTAATGAGTAATTTGTTGTATCGTGTCACTTATTTGATACTGTGTAATTTACTATATTTACCTGTTTCAACTGCTTATTTAATTATGAAAATATTAATATAAAGGGGGCAAATGAAATCACATGAAACGTCTGTAACGGTTCGAACCCAGGTGTTGTACAAATTCTCATAATTTGTATTATTTATTATTCATTGCATTTATTTAACTGCAATTCATCCTTAAATGCAATTGGATGCATTTGATTTCTTTAACTGCATATTACATGAATTCTTATAATTCAAGTAATTGATTTGGCTCGTGATTTACAAATTCTCGTAATTTGTAATATTGATTTGGCTCGTGATTTAGTGGTAGTACTCTACGTTATGTTTGATTTTTAAATCAAAATCGTGATAACTCAGTTTGGTTCGTTTTATGGGTAATGTGTCTGTTAGTAATTTTTGTTAGCAAGTAAAACACAGATACATGGATTTCATATGATTTATTCATTTTAAAAGGTTATGCAAGCGACAGGTAAATAAAAGACAATTTTGTTACTCTAATTGGACGTTATTTATTTAGTTATATTTATTTAAATTTTGGAATAGATTTGTTTAATAATTATTGAAAACTTATTATATTCTTTGAATTTGAATGATTTATTTTATTTTGAAAACAGAGTAACTTATTAACACTACGGTTGGAATTACAAAGTGTTACTTAGCGACTTCATGCACCACAATCTTCAAATTGTGCCGAGAAGGATATCTGATACATGTCATCACTGCATAGAAATTCATTAGCACGGTGCCTACCAATGTATTTCAACGCCACCTTGTGGATAGGAACGAATCACATAACTTCACATTAAAGTACTTTAAGCGATTCCAGTGCTTCAAGCACCCAATGTGTCCTCATTCGGAGATATTGCTAGTATTCGCGTTTACCAACACTATCAGCCATGTGATCGTAAAAACTTTAATAGGTATTGTTATTCAAAATTGATTATAGATTAGTATGATAAAGCTCTATTCTACTTCTACTTTTCTATCTACTTAAGCACATACAAATATTCGTTTCATTCATTCATAATTCTGAGATTTCTTGAATATCGGAGGGCTGAGCAAGTTTAATTATACGATTTAATTACAAATATCATTGAATTATTTATATCGAAATTATTAAGTTATGTTTCCCTGACGCAACTTTTTATTTAACTACCGATTGATTAATGATGCCACACTGTTTATCAAATGTTTGCGACGAGGAAAGGAAGGCATATTACAATATTCTCCTGTCAGTACGAAAATATTGTCAGGACAAGGTATAAAATGCAGTTAGGTTCAACTCCGCAGAGGCGTGAGGCTCCCTACATTTCATACCCTTATTAAACTTCGTTCATTACAAGCGGCAAGGCGCGGTAATATCACTAGATAGGTTACATTATTATATATAACTTACTTTAGAATTGTTAGTGTGAAAAGATGCTTGATCAAATGTTTTGCGACGGCGGAAAGGAAGGCATGTTACAATATTCTCCTGTCAGTACGAAAATATTGTCAGGACAAGGTATAAAATGCAGTTAGGTTCAACTCCGCAGTGGCGTGAGGCTCCCTACATTTCATACCCTCATTAAACTTCGTTCATTACCAGCGGCAAGGCGCGGTAATATCACTAGATGGGTTACATTATTATGGATAAATTACTTTAGAATTGTTAGTGTGAAAAGATGTTTGATCAAATGTTTTGCGACGGCGGAAAGGAAGGCATGTTACAATATTCTCCTGTCAGTACGAAAATATTGTCAGGACAAGGTATAAAAATGCAGTTAGGTTCAACTCCGCAGAGGCGTGAGGCTCCCTACATTTCATACCCTTATTAAACTTTGTTCATTACCAGCGGCAAGGCGCGGTAATATCACTAGATAGGTTACATTATTAGTATGGAATTGAACATCTAACTGGCTCCGTTTGAGTTCCGCACTTCTATTTATACTGGTATAATGGTCCCCCACTTTTTACTCTTCTTCCCCCGTCCTATGATAATTTTGATTACCGCTGCAAATTGACGCCTTCCCATACGTGTCACCGAATTACGCAATCGCCGTTTCGAGTTCCCGTCGTATTCCCACGACCTATTTCTCTGTGTCATCATTTTGATCGTGTGCTTATTTACATTTGCCCAAAACTACGAAGTCAGCAAAATGAATGTACTCGCTTGGGAAACGCGTCGTCGGCCGCGGCCTGCCATGATATTTACGCAGTTTTGTTCCGACTCGTAAAATTATGGATTTTAATATTATTAGGTTCTTACACGTCCACGTGTTATTTATAAAAAAAATGTATCAAGTAATAATTCTACACAAAAAATCTGTTATCAAATTATAGTTTAAAATGATGCTTTTAGTACCAAAGTATGTCAATTATAAAGTGTTATATTTTTGATGAATATATATTTATTTAATGAATACATATTTGCATATAATGAATATTTATAACTGCAGGTACATATTATGAGAAACCAATGTTCTTTTATTAAACACGCAAATATATAATACGTAACATACACATGCATAAAGTAATCATACGCACAGTACGCACGCAAAGAAATGTATATATCAAGATTATGATCGTTTACTGTAACGGATTAAAAAAAAACTTCATACGACCACGCATATACTATACATATATGTATGTATATAGGTACATGTACATACAGTACGTTCTAATACTAATTATTACAGCGACATAACATATGCAGTATTACCGATAAAACTAATAAATTACAGTCATAGCAAATGTTTTTATTCCACGTTCAACTTGTGCACATGATTGACAAAGTTGCAGGAAGCAAATAATCAATAAATTAGAGCATGACAGAATATTTACTGTTGTGATCCGACTTAATTTTGCGCCCTAGAATTTTTTCGGTGGACCGTTTTTTGTGTAAATTTCAGGGTAGGTGTTACGTTGCCATCGACATAAAATGCCTTCCGAAGCACCTTCTAGCATTCAAATTAATATCTAGGAACACGATAAATGCTGTACACGTCTAGCATACAAGTGGAGCCACGCGCTCCATTAATTTGAAAAATTAATCAGTGATATTATATTATGCCTTTTACCGTGGGTCGTATAATTGTCATTACCATGTCCATTAAGGCAATCATGTTTTATTTTATTCATTTTATGGAATAATGGGGAATATTCTCTGGCGGTAATAATCCTAATGTTACTGTAATTTCTGGCAAAACAATAAACGGGAAACAGTACAGTACTTCATTAGTATCGAATTAGTATTATTCACTTGATTGCATCATTTCTACAAGTTTATAACATATGTATAATTTCATACGTATATGTTATTTAATAGCCCGAGCTATTATAATACCTACACAGTACCTGAATTTAATACATGAAAATTCTATTGCAAAAATTCATTATTATTGTATGTTGCCGTTAAGGCAATGTAAGTAAGTATCGCCCTTGTAATCTACTGTCGTATTTTTGATTCTTGTTCAATCAGCTAATAAGTTCCAAAAACAGCACAAAACATAGAACTGTACTTTGGCAGACACACAATGTTTGCCTGGCATTCAAAATACCATTAGTTCCAGTTCTAGTAGTGGTACATATAATTGTACAGAGAAACTATTACTATTTAGAGACCTTATTATGTGCATTTCTGTGGCTAAAGTAGCGCCCGCAAAAGGCAGATTTTTCTCAAAACTCCTGTAAAGAAAATATTTTACATAAGATTTTATACAAGAAATTTCTATAAACGATTCTCAAAATGCCTGACGTTAGCACATATTCAGAAAGTCAAGTAACAAATGGTTAACTAACATACCCAAAAACAAATGAAGACTTGAAATGAAAACAGGGATAAGTGCCAAAAATAAAAATTTCTCACTTAAAACCGTTCTCAGTTCCATCAACAATAATTTGAAAAGCGGAAAAGATGAAGGTGGCTGTGGCTTAAAGGGTGGTTAGTGGGTCGACACTACCTACGCCATTTTGATTCCCCCTTCAAACCACCTAAACGGTTTTGAGAAATTTTAAAAATATTCGAATGTTCTATGAAAAAAGTCGATTGCAACTTCTAAAATTGACACCCTGTATACATACATACTATACAGGGTGTTCGTAAAGTATGGAATAACTTGATTATTTCGAAAATTGAATATATTTTAGAAAAATCCTCGGATCAGCTAATTTCTAATTTAAAAAATACACATTTGGTTTTAAATCTAAAGTTTTTGTCACCATTTGAAAACTTAAAACTTTTCAAATTGTCACCCTGTATTTCATAATCAGTCAATAGATTTAAAATTTGTGAAATTTTAGGTGATCAAACGTAAAATAAATTACAGCAACGTTATATTAATAGAATTTTAATGAAATTCATAGACTGTATTACAGTCTGTGAATTACTATAATCGTTACATATTATTTAATTATTTATATTATTGATGACACGCTGGTGGTTTAACCAAAGGTACAAGTCTACCAACTTCAAGTTTCAAATAGGTTTCAAATATAATCACCTGACGTTGTGTGTTATTATAATATATCATTAATATATCAAAGTTACCGCTTATTATTAATAATAATCTGCAAACTTTAATGAACTAGTTTCGGCTGGAGAGCCGTCATCAGAAATTGATTTCAATGCTGATGACGGCTCCTAAGTCGAAACAAGTTTATTAAAACAAAAAAGGTTTTATTACCCTACACCTGAGAGTGCATAATAGTATATTATTTCACGTGGAGGAGAATTGAGACTCTTCATGGCGCGCCTGAGTTTGCCCGAACGAAGTGAGGCGCATAATAGAAGGCAAGAAGGCAAGAAGGCAAGTAAAATATACTATTTTTTCTTTAAACGTACTGAAAAATACGAAAACTCGTAATTTTGATGTATAATTATTACAAATAAATATAAATTCAAGGAATGCATCGTATAGTTTTTTGTTTTCTTGACAGAAAAGTAGAAATGTGACATTATTCCACAATCAAGTGAGTTAAATAATGACATAATTTTCTGACGTTTGAAGAAAAACATATTTCCCTTTATACGAATATTTATTCGTCTATTTAGATGTCTAATCGGTTTTTCAACATCTTGACCAAGAAAGCTAATCTGTACCAAAATAAATCGCTTCGACAGTTCTATCGTTGTTTTAATTTTAATAATTAGTTGAGAGATTCGTATAGACCATATCTTAAGTTATGCTACGAATTTCTTCGTGTTTTTCTTTATGCCACTCATAGTATTTTAAGTATATTTAGATGAATCCACATTTAGAATGCTTCGAGATAGTAAATAGTGTTGACTTTCAAGGCTACTGCACCATATTGAAATATGCACCCAATATGGCTTTGACAAATTATCTGTTTATGATAATAATAATAATCTTTATTGGTGCTAATGACAAATACGTTTCACACAGGTCATAAAGTATAAAAAGGTATAAAATTTAAAAGTATAAAATACGAAATACGAAATCCAATACATATTTAAAACACAAAGTCACAGAATAACATCTAAGGTTAAAGATCATCCGATAAGAATTCTTTTGTGGATTTTTGTGGTTTAGTTTTAAGTGTTTGCTGCCGTTGCATAAGAAGAGCTGATATTACAGAAGCTAGGCAAATCGACGAAAGAATAATTATAAATGCTTAAATGAAATGAATAAGCATTAAATGCTTATTAATATTACAATTATACATACTTAAAAGTTGAAGCTTAAGATATATGTTGAAACTGTGATATCTGGACTCCGGATCTTCCGTCTCTTGCTTTTTCTCTTCCCACCTTTCGTTTATTAACATTAATTTTTTATCCGATCTTTCTGAAATCTTCATGCAACCTTTCCATCTTTCTTTGGTAGACTCAGTTACCCATTTTATCCGAGGTAATGCTTTATATACGTCTTTATAGTTCTTCGCTGAGTTCGTCGCCAAGTATATTTTCTCTGTTAAAGTCTTTATTGTTATGTTGTTAGCTGTTTAACAGTACTTCCACCTCTATTTTGTTTCGAAATTCACCCCTTAACTATATAATTATAAATATCAAAATATTGGTATTGGAAATATTGGTATAGGTATTGGATTGAACATAAATATTACTTCATTTTAATGCAATGCTAATTAAATAGAATTATTTAAAAATCTTTTGGGGCATAGACTATACCTATACCTTTTCAAGTTCAAATTGAGAACAATCAAGTTCAAATTAAAACCAATCAATTTCAAATTGAGGCCAATCAAGTTCAAATTGATACCAATCAATTTCAAATTGAGACTAAACAAAATTAAGTTGACACTAAACAATATCAAGTTGAGAGTACACAAATAAAATTTATTATGACAACTGGATATTGTTTAGTGTAAACTTGATTTTGTTTAGTCTCAATTTGAAATTGATTGGTCTCAATTTGAAATTGATTGGTATCAATTTGAACTTGATTGGCCTCAATTTGAAATTGATTGGTCTCAATTTGAACTTGATAGGTCTCAATTTGAACTTAAAAAGGTATAGAGTGGACAGTGGCGAAATTCTCGGGCCCTAACGCTGCATTTGCTGTTCTTTTATGTACAGTTGCTTTTAGGTTTTTTATATATAAAAAAGGTAATAATTTTGATAATATTCCCATGAGGAAACATACTGAAGATGTGTTATGGCATACACAGCCATTAATAATTTTATAAAATTTAATTGTACAATTTTTTGTGTATTTTACTAAGTTTTGTGGTTAAGTTTTATTTGCTGTTCTTTTGTCTACAGTTGTTTTTAGGGTCTTTATATATGTAAAAGATAATCCATTTGATAATATTCCCATGAGAAAACGCAGTGAAGATATGTTGTGGCATACACAGTCAATAAGAATATCATAAAAAAATTAATTGTACAATTTTTTGTGTTTTATTAATTTTTGAAATGCATGCAGGTTTGGTTTCATTGCCGCGCAGAAACTGCGAATAGATATCATCCACGAAATTATCTTCTTGTCTTGGCAGCCCAATCGCCGGCGCCCGTTGAATATTTCAAAATATCGCCCACATGGTAAACTGCGCCGTTTCGCGGAACGTCGCCTTCGGAAAAATGAATGGAAATAAACGCGCGGCATTACCGTGCATAAAAATATTACGATGGAAACTCGCGGCGTCGGACCGCGGTATGAAGGGCGTTAGGATAAATGGACTATATTTGAGCTATTCACGCTCTGTCGGCGATGCTTTAGAGCCAGTTTATACAGATAAGGAGCTGAAAGTGCACACCCACGCCGTCGCCTAAAAAACACAGCCTGAATTTTACGACGCAGAAAAAATATGGAAATTCCAGATAATATTACATATTTAATGCAGAATTATAGGCATATGCCAAAAAAAATGGAATTAATAAATAACGTATGGTCCTAAAGTTTTTGGAAAAATGTTATATGATTCGTTTTTATACCCAATGCCGTTTAATCAAGTTGCCATGGAAACTAAAACGTCACAAGTAATCAAGTTTGATTATGACAGTTTAGTTTTGCGAATCGATTGTAGCAAAATGTATTTATTCAAAATTAGATATCCGTAAAGGTATTTTCAGTCTAGTTGGACAAATACATAAGCGTAATATTATTGCAATCTACCTAGAGCAAAATGTAGGGAAGTCAACCATTTACAACACTATAAGGAATTGTGAATAGGGTATGCCATGCATTAATTTACTCAAAAGCGGTAGACCAAGCATTTTGAGTTGAATAAGAGAAAGAAGACTAATAAAAACAGCGAAAGACAAAGTTAGAGTTTCTCAGAGAAAATTAACCCGGAGATTTGGTATTTCGAAGACCACTGTGTTAAGAACAATTGATTGCACAAACTTCGTGTTTAGAAAGAGAAGAAAGGCACACTGCATCCCAGTTAGAAAAAATTCCGCGTTGTTCTCGCGCATACACTTTGATAATAAATTGATTGAAATGGATGATAAAAACTATTTTACCTTATCCCATTCAGAGATTAAAGGAAATGATGGGTTTTACATCGACAACTTAGAAAATACACCAGACAAAGTTAAATTTAAAGGTAAATCGAAAGTTGAGGATAAAATTTTAGTGTGGTGTGCCATTTCTAAAAAGCATATATCTTACAGTCGTATGTTGATCGTATTCGGGGAGAAACCTTAAACGCAGACCGTTATATTCAAAGATGTCTCACTAAATTACTTAATTTTTTAAATAGACATCATGCTAATAATAATATAATGTTTTGGCCTGATCTAGCTTCATGCCATTATGCTGGAGTTACCGGATAATTGTTACATGAAAATAACATAGACTTTGTACCTAAGTTGGGCAATTCTCCTAATATACCTCAGGCTAGACCAATAGAAGAATTCTGGTCAATACTATCGAGAAAAGTGTACGATAATGGATGGGAAGCTATAAATGAAGATCAATTGCGGTGCCGCATCTTCCAAAAGATAAGAGAAATAGAACCTGAAGTTGTCCAAAGGAAGATGGGACAAGTCCGAAGAAAATTACGACTTATTGAGGATAATGAGCGACTATCCATTATGTAATTAGTAATTATTTGTTGTTATTAGTGTCGTTAATTGTTGTAACATTTGTTTTTTAAATTAAATGAGTTTGAAAAAAAATATTAGTATTTAAAATTTTTCCAAAAACTTTAGGACCATACGTTACATCACTTATTTATAATTTTGTAAAATTAAATTAAAAAAAAAAAAATTGGTAATTTAAAATGCGAAATTCTGAGGTCCCTTATCGTTATTTATGCATATGGAATATTATGCATGTAATCTAAAGAAGCCGCCCACCGGAATTGATTATTATTACCGATACATGTGTAATCATAATTTTGCAAAATTGAGACACAATTATTTATTAAATAACGATACAAATTTATATATTTTTTATTATAAATTGCGGTCGTTACATTTGTGTAAAATATTATTCATATTCATATGTATCGTCACTAATGTATTCTATCGATAAAAAAGTACAAGGTGTATCTAAATGCTTGTAATTAGGTCACCATGTAAAATATGTTTGTTCCAAACTTCATTTATACTCATTAGACATGAACATATGTATATATTTTGTTTTATTAACACTATGAATGTTCAACAATCTGCCTACATAGGCAATAAGCGTTTGTTTGGGTTTAAATTGACATAAATTAACTAAAAAGGTTTTTAAAGGTGAAGAGTATCACTCCAGTGAGTGATCTCCTTAGAACGTTTCAGTCTTAAGTTTGGAGTCTTATTTATTCACATCACTTAAGTGAGTGTCGGTCCCGTACTGAGGTCCACTGGTAACAAACGTTTCAGGGCACTTCATTGTTTACTTGTGTGTTTAACTGGTTTGCCAGCGTATTAGGATGTACCAATACTCTATTACTGTAGTTTGCACTAAATCGATGGATGGCTTCCTTGACTGATTCAACAAGGACATCGTTTTGTATCACTTTGTTGGAGACATAGTGTGGTGCTTCGACGATGACGCGTATGGACTTGTTTGGGAATCTTTATAGGATGTTTATGTTGGAGGCGCTTGCAGTGCCCCAAACTTGAATGCCGTATGTCCAGATAGGTTTGCGGATGGCATTGTATAGTAGTACCTTATTGTCCAGGGTTTGGTTTGACTTGCGGCCGATGAGCCAATACATTCAGCTGAGTTTGAGTCCTAGCTGGTTACGTTTGGTGAAGATGTGTTTTTGCCATGTAAGTCGCCGGTCCAGCTATATGCCTAGATATTTGGCGTTAACAGCTTGAGGAAGTTGGCAGTTATTGAGAGACACTGGCGGGCATATTTCTCTACATAACGTCACATGGGTTGACTTCAGTTCATTAGCTTTAATACGCCATTGTTTTAACCAATCCTGGATTATGTTGAGGTGTGTCTGTAGATTTGTGGATGCCAATGCACGGTTGGTATGGGACGATAATATTTCTGAAGCATCGGCAAAGGTCGCTACAGTGGTAATCCTTGTTGTAGGCAAGTCAGTAGTATACAGGAGGTACAGCATTGGTCCCAGAACACTTCCTTGGGGAACGCTTAAATATATATATTTCAGATCAGTGTATTCGCTTCCTTGTTTCACGAGGAAGTGTGTTCCAGACAGGTGGGACTTTAGCAGCAGGAAGTTGGGGGTAAGGTAGAAACTTTTTTAGTTTGACTTGCAAGCCTGTGTGCCAGACTTTATCGAAAGCCTGTGAAATATCAATGAAGGCAGCTGAGCAATACCTTTATGCATTGAAATCCTTGTTTATCTGATTGAATATTCTGTGTACCTATTCAATAGTACGATGTTTGCTGCGGAATCCAAATTGGTAGTCCGGAACGAGTCCTCTTTCATTCAGTATTATCTTAAGTCATTTAACGTAAATTTTCTCGAATACTTTGGAAATGGTAGGTAAAAGGCTTATAGGTCTGTAGGATGAGAAATCTTCTGGCCTTCTCCCGGGCTTCAGGATCTTGATTATTTGTGTAACTTTCCATGTACTAGGGAAATAGTTTAAACGCAGCATAGCATTAAATATGAAAGTTAGTAATTGGAAGCAATTTTCCGACAGTTCTTGCAGGACTTTGCCACTTATAAGGTCAAATCCAGGGGCAAATTTTTTGCACTGATTTCTTTTGAGATCACATTCTTTATTTCTGTAGTTTTCACCTTACTATGGGGCAAGTCCATCTGAAATGGCACATCCAGGAATTCCGTAAATCCGTAAATCTTGTCCTGTATCTATAGCGCAGGGGAATAGTTTAAATACATTCTCCAGGTGAGCCGAGAAGACCTTAGCCTTTTCTTGATCACTTCTGGACCAGGCATTATCATCATCTTTAATGGGTGGAATGTGCTGTTGGGGTCCCTTAAGTTTCCTTGTGGCTTTCCAGAGGAAATAATCCGTGGCCTCAGTTGGGCTAAGATTCGTAAGATATTCTTGAATGCTTTGGTTTTGTTCTTCCTGAATGAGGTGTTTTAGTTCTTTTGTGGCTTTGTTAAATTTACGTTTGTTATTTTCGGATCTTACTTGTAGCCATTGTTTACGAAGCAGTGCTTTTTCTGCAATTTTCTGTTTTATTGTAGGTGAAATGTGATCTTTCATTTGAGTTGCGTTGGCCTGGGATGTCGCAAACCATGCTGCGTCTTGAATAACTTTAATTGTATTCTCTATTGCTCTTCCTATGTCCAGCTGGGATTTTAAGGGTAGATTTAGAGAAATCATTGTATCTAGTTTTTCTCTGAATAATGTCCAGTTAGTCATGTCGTTGTGCAACGATGGCTGTTTTTCTTTGTAGGCGATTTGTAAGTGAATAGTATCTATCACTACAGAGTGCTCTGAAGACAAGTCAAAGCAAGACTGGTCCTTGTATTTCTTGGTGTCAACATCCTTTGTAACACAGAAGTCTATGGCATCAGGGATTTTGTTTATATCTGATGGCCAGTATATTGGTTGGCCAATAGATATTTGTTGTAGGTTGTTTGCCGACATAGTTTTAATAAGTGCCATACCCTTTGTAGTTGTCAATCTTGAGCCCCATAATGGGTGTTTGGAATTGTAATCTCCCCCAGCAATAAATTTATTTCCAAGTGAGTTGAAGAAGGCATGAATATGGCAATAAAAGTTATCTTCATGCTATTCTAATTTTTATTGTGGAATTTCATATTTGACTGCTCAAATACGAAATGATTATTAGTTTCAGCAATATTTCTAGCTTCCAAACACATGAAAAGACAACAATGAAGAATAACTTAAAGACGCACGAGATATTTCAATCATTACTCATGAAGATGGCATTAATAGAAAAATTAAAAGCTATCTTCATGTGATTAAAATTTCTATTGTGTCAGTTGATATTTGACTACTCAAATACTAAAATATTATTAGTTTCAGCTATGTTTGTGGGTTCCACGCACATGAAAAGACTATAATGAAAAAATACTTAAAGGCCCACGAGTTTAAATGCACATTATTTACATAACCTTACTTTTAAAATCAAGGGCAATCTTAAATTGTTTGTACATAAAAATAACCAGATATGCATGAAAATAAAGACCTCATAGGCCACATTCCCATGTGTGGCAGATTACTCCACGGTACAAATAACCTGTAAACTGAATATTATGCAGGAATTGATTAAATAAACGAACTGCGACAAATCTAATAATTGTACAGCTCTAAATCTGACAATGTTACACAATGTTTTACTATTGCAAATTGAGAACTAGTATAATAATAATAATAACATTTATTAGCAGAAAGCTACATACATATTCCAAAAATTAAATACAAATCAAATAAATAACAACAAAAAATAAAAATAAAACACAAGTAGCAAAAACATTTTTCACCCTACAATCTTTCGCGCTATTTACAAGTCCATATGACAAACATACTCCCTCATCTTTGCTTTATACAGATGAATATTAGATTCATCCCTTATTTCTTTTTACTAGTAGATAATAAAGCAATCACATAAAGTTATTAAAGTAATCAAAGTAAATTATTTAATAAACAAAAACGTAATAAGAAGTAAAGATTCAGAAAACACATTTAATAAATAAAATAAATAATCAAAGCAGATGTTGAAAGTGTGTACCATTTGCTTGTAAACACATTTGCACTCATCTTATTTTATTGTTGAAAATGTTGATTAGCATTTGAGGAGTTTGGTAAACATTTACGATGTCTGCTATTTACTCTTCCAACGTAAGCAGTCTTCTTTGGAAAACTCTATCTTTTAAAGATCCAAAAATTGAGTAGTCCACTGAAGTTAGAACTGGACAGCGTGGCGGTCTTAGTCTTTGACTAATTAGTCTATTGTCAAAAAATTCTTGCAGATAGGCTAACGTTGCTCTGGCTGTATGGTCTGTTGCACGATCTTGTTGAAAATATTCGTTCTGCAATTCTTCATCATCTAGTTGGTCTATGAAAGACTGGACTATTTGTTGCTAATATCTCTCACCGTTTATTGTGTCATGAAATAATATAGGCCCAATTATTCCACGGCGATACACAGCCAACCAAATGTCAACCTTTTGAAGATGTAGTGGTGCTTCCATAAAAAGATGAGGGCTTTTAGCATGCCAGCACCTTTAGTTCTGTGAATTAACATATCCTGATAGGTGAAACCAAGCCTCATCACTAAGAAATGTTAAATCGAGCAATCGATCGTCATTAAAAATTTTCATAAACCATCGGCCATAACTCAATCGGCGTTGAGGATCCACTGGCAACAATTCTTGCACCACTGAGACCTTATAAGGGTGTAAATTCAACCTCTTTCTCACAATTCTATGGCAGGTGCTCGAGTTAATTTCAGCTTGAAAAGCCAATTTACGAATTTATTTATGAGCGCTTACTTCGAGTCGTTCACGAACATCTGCAACAACCTCTCCTGATATTGAGGGCCTGCCTGAAGATTTCCCTTTCTGAACACTACCAGTTTCCCTAAAACGGTGCACCATTCGAGAAATATGTATTGACAAAACCAAGTATTCAAATTGGTGGTCAGGGAACTTTTATTGAAATTCCCGAACGCAATCTGGAATTGGATAAATTCATTCTCCATTTTCAAATCGTCCATTATGAATGTAAGCCTCAACAATAAAAGCGTTCTTCAGATCAGTATACATTTTAGGAAACTACTGTTATTATGTTGTTTGACAGTTGACAGGTATAGTTGACAGTGACTGTTTTCAAATAGTACGGTATACAAATTTTAAAGGCGGCACAATTGAATTGAAGTGATTACGTAACAACAATCATTTAGGTACACCTTGTATAATATCGTGTGTTAGGTTTACGTCTAATATGTAGCTGTCAACATTAGCGCACGAGTCTTTCGCGCGAATTTGTTGGTGAAGACACACCCTTAACAGCACGTCGCTAAGCTAAAATCCACCCTTTCTACATAAAACTTGAATATTTGCTTGGCTTGTTTTTCATTAAGCCGACAAAGTATTCAATTAGGCGTAGTCTGCTTGTCACGACGAAAAAACCTTAAGTGGGACTTCGGTGTGGAGTAACTGCCTGCAGCTACCCCGTCCGGGCAATAAATATTAATTCAGCGAAAAAGTGTCGAGGTTGAC
The DNA here is from genome assembly GCA_951805005.1 of Othius punctulatus. Taxonomy (NCBI): domain Eukaryota; kingdom Metazoa; phylum Arthropoda; class Insecta; order Coleoptera; family Staphylinidae; genus Othius; species Othius punctulatus. Next base: position 102,656,673 of record OX638139.1, on the reverse strand, counting down.
CTGCCGGATTTGTCGGGCCACTAAATTTCCTTACTTAAGCGCGGATTATGTTGTCGGGCGTTCGGTGTTTGTGACGGAATTCCATTAATTCGGCGAATATTGCGGGGCACAGGGGCGGGCCGTGAAAAAAAACGAGGGGCCCCGGTGCGGCCCTGGAATATAGCCAAAGCGAATAGGATAATTCATAGGCCGAAGGAAATATCCTAGGGTTATAAATAAATCACGGACACAATGCGCCACCAAAAATAACCACTCCAATAGTATGCTGGCTCATAATTTAATGAAAGGTATCTTTTTAATTGCTAAAATTAATGAGACTCCATCGCCGTAACTGAACGTCTACGCCAGGAGACGCGGGCATAAAACGGTGGATTCATTTTATTTGCTACCATTAAAATTAATGCAGCACATCGATTTTCAGCGGCATTCGTTCTGTTTCTGTAGATACTGCATTTTTATTGTAGTCATGTAAATCAGCGCATCGCTCTGGACTGCTTTTAATTAAATATGAACAGGAAAGATCCCCCTTGAGACGTCTCGTTTTTAAAACTTGCTGTTTGTATTGCGTTGCCGTTAAATGGTTTGCAATACGATCCCGCGTTTTAATTAAGGAATGCAATTCAACGGCGCAACCTTCTCGGACGAGTTTCCTGAGAATGCATAGATCTAGAGTGGCCAGCCAAAGGCTTCACTTCCGGTCTGATCGAACGCTCGCAGATTGAAACTAATAAGTATTCTTGCGGAAGCACACCCATTGTAAACTCCGGACAATATCCATCTCCATGTCGGACTTCCTCCATTATTGCGGAGCCAGAGAAGGAGCCCTGCCGAGTTACAGAGGCGAAATTTCCGGGATTGTTTTTGTCACTTCAATCTTAATAATCTCCCCCGTGGAACGACAGCGGTTCGAACAGTGTTTGTCATCAATGGCTGTAATTACTTGTGAAGAGACAGAAGCACTTTTTATGTTTGATTTAGAGCGTCGATTGCAATAATCATTGCAAGTGGGATAAACATTTGTTTAGAACATACGAACATACAGGGTGGGCCATAAAGATGGTCGGATTGGAATATATATTTTTAAAACAAGTATAGATCTTTTTTTTTCATTAATTTTAATTTTTTTCATTTTGAAATTCGGGAAAATCTTTTCCTTAAAAATGACAATATCCAGCACTATCGCGCTGCAAACACTCTTCAAATCTCAAAATTGTTATAACCCCGCAGGCACAGCTAAATTTTTATCAATAGCATTACAAATATCATTCTACTTTTCTTTTTCCTTTTGCAAGAGAAATAATGGCATTTCGCGTGGAATGCCGGCCATTTCTTCTCGAATATTATGTCTAAATTGAATTGTGTCGGGCTTCGTTTTTGAAGTATCTAGTAAGAAAAAAGTCAGGACAAGTCATGTCAGAACTCCTACAATACCCCTCTACTAGAAATGATTCTTGATTCTTTAAGATATTTTAGACATGTGTCATGTTACTCTATATCATTGAATCTATGTTATTTTGGTATAGGCTTCAGAATGTTGCATTCCTGGGAAGACACAATTACAAAAATTGTGCCCTGAGAAAAAGTCAGGACGAGTCAAGTCAAACCTCCTGGAAGGCTCTGGAATACCCCTCCACCCGAAATGATTCCAAATTCCTTAAGATTTTTTAGACATGTCTCATGTTACTCTGTAACATTACTCTGTACTCTATACTATGTTACTCTATACTATGTTACTCTATACTATTGAATCCATGTTCTATTGGAATAGGCTTCAAAATTTTGCATACCTGGGAAGAAAGAATTACAAAAAACGTCCCATGAGAAAATTATTTTTGTTGTTTTTCAACAATTCTCAAAATGATAAATGTGATATATCTACATACAGGGACACAAGGAAGTATATACAGGGTGTCCAAGATAAGGATCAACAGCATGCCGATCTCTGAAACCATAAAAGTTTAAAAGGCGGTTAAATTACAAAAAAAATAGCGAAATTTAGTGGTCAATAATAGTCTGTTAAGAAAACCAGAAATTTATGCTTACTTTCGGAGATATTCGGCAAAATCCGAAATCTTGCTATTTCGTTTTTATTCCTTTATGAAGTTATTCAAAAAGATATAAGGAAACAGAAGATACGTTCTCGTTGCCACTCTTTTTGCTCTATAAGACTGCGTTTCCAAATTTTCAGTACAACGTTTCGTTTCAAAGAAACTATCATCAACTTAATTTTTTTATATGGCCTGTAAAAATGTACACCCTGTATAGAGTTCCCTACTACGAATTAAACTATTTATATCACAGCATGGTTTCTAATGTTTTTGTTCAGAAAAAGGTTTGTCAATACATTTCGAACATTTTCTTGCAGTAGGCGTTGAAATGATTAATATTAATATTAACCCAAAATAGGTACCAAAATAGTAACTAAAAATAATTTACCTAGAATAGTTGTTAAACATTGAAACATTATAGCTATTTAGGCTATTATTATTTGTTTATTGTGATATGAGAATTGTTCTGTTCATTTAATGGCGACGAACTCAAAAATTATTACATAATCATAACCCGGAATATGTACCAAAATAGCAACGGAAATAATTTTGCAAGAATAGTTGTTAAATATTGAAACATTATAAATATTAAGAAATACACTTTTTATATTTTTGCTGTGAGGTGAGAATTGTTCTGTTCATATAATGGCGACGAAGAAAAAAATTATTACATAATTTTAACCCAGAATATGTACCGAAATAGTAACAATTTTTTTTTTAGCAAGAATAGTTGTTAAACATTGAGACATTACAGTTATTTAGAATTACACTTGTTTCGTTTTTACTGTGATATGAGAATTGTTGTGTTCATTTATCGACCATGAAAACAATAATTATAACTTAATTTTAACCCAGAATAGTATAGTACAGTACCAAAATAGTAACTAAAATCAATTTAACACGAATAGTCGTTAAACATAGACACATTATAGTCATTCAGAACCACACATATTATTTTATTACTCTGGTATATTCTGTTCATTTATTTATCTTAAAATCATAAAATTAGGTAATAAATATTGTTTTCGTTGCTCATTTCAACGCCTACTACACCAAAATGTTTGAAATGTATTAACTAGCTTTTTTTTTTAAATAAAAATATGAGAAATAACACTGTAATATAAATGGTTGAATTCGTAATAGGACATGTTATTTAATACAGGGTGTACTTAATTTACGGGCCATATAAAAATATAAAGTTGATGATGATATCTTCGAAACGAAACGTTGTACTACGAATTTATAAACGCTGTCTTGTAGAGCTAACAATGTGGCAATGAGAAAGTGCTGTTTGATTTTTTATATATTTTTAAATAACTTCAGAAAAAAATAAAAACGAAATTGCAAGATTTCGGATTTTGCCGAATATCTGTGAAAGTAAGTAGAAATTTCTGTTTTTTTTAGCAGAATATTACTGACCACTAAATTGCGCAACATTTTTCTAGTTTTACCGCCCTTGTAACTGATCCTTATTTTGGACACCCTGTATTAAGTGCTTTCTCAACAATTATTAACAAAATAAAAAGGACTTTGTCAATAATAACGAACTCTATATATAAGATTCATGTACCTACAATCGTTTTTTTTTTCGGATTTTGTCGAATATTTTCGTAAGAAAAGTAAGTAAGTAAGTAAAGTAAGCGGAATTTTCTGGTTTTCTTAACTGAATATTACTGACCACTAAATTGCGCAACTTTTTTGTAGTTTAACTGCCTTTGTAACTTTTACGGTTTCCGAGATCTCCAATCTGTTGATCCTTATCTTGGACACTCTGTATACGACGAAATTATTGATTGTCAATAATTTTACCTAAAAATTCCGTGAGTTTTGATACAGTCTGCATGCTTATTTTTAATGATTGGAGAAAGCCCATCGTTTTATCGCCCATATAATTAATTTTTAGTAAATTATGGTTATAAAATAATTAATTCTGTACAAAGTGTAAATTTTTTTAAATGAATGAGGAAGGATAAAGTTTTGCTAAAATCATCGATTGTTAATAAATTAAACTATTAGTTCATTATGTCTGAATAATTCAAGTCGAAATCATCGATTGTTAATTAATTCTGTCTAATCAGATATTTTCAGTTATTTTTATTACCTACACATATACGAGGGCTGTTTGACGGAAGAGTGACTTTTCAAAGGTTGGTAACACTTTCGTTATAATGATTATGTTGCTAGCTCCTGAGGTCTTTCGGAGGTCTACTGTCAAAATTTGGCACCAATCTGACAGATAGATTATGTTTTATACTTATTTGAAGGAAACTGTTTTCGTTGTTTTGTAAATATGTAAAAAAAAAAAATTCGAGTGTTGATTAAACATTATTTTCTACGTGAAAAAACAATTAAAGAAACCGAGGAAAAGTTACGTAAATATTATCCAGAATCTGCTCCGTCCCATGGAATGATTTGTAAGTGGTTTCTGCTTTTAAAAGTGGCCATATGAGCACGGTTGATGCAGATCGTCCGAAACCATCATTTACTGTGACTACTCCAGAAATGGTTAATAAACTCTATGGCCTTGTAATTGGCAATCGTCGAATAAAAGTTTGTGAGATAGCTAATGAAGTAAACATCTCAACCAAACGGGTATACAATATTTTGCATGAACATTTCAATAAGAAAAAGCTATCCGCGAGATGGTTGCCGCGTTTGCTTAATGGTGATCAAATGCGCGTTCGCATTAAGAATTCAGAAGAATGTTTGGCCGTTTTCAACGTAACTCAAAGGATTTTTTTCGTCGATATGTCGTAGTAGATGAAACTTGGATACATCATTATACTCCAGAAACAAGAATACAGTCTAAATACTGGATTTCTCCATGCGAATATGCTCCCAAAAAGGCAAACACACTTTTTTCGACCAATAAGGTCATGGCCACAGTTTTTTGGGATTCTAAAGGTGTAATCTTTATTAATTGTTTACAAAAAGGAAAAACCATAACTGGCCAGTATTATGCTGATTATGCAGACATGTATTGATGCCGAACTTGAAAAACAACGACCGCATTTGATGAAGAAAAAAAGTGTTGTTCCATCACGATAATGCGCCCTCTCATTCGTCTGCAATTGCTACAACTAAATTGACTGAATTGCATTACGAATTACTGCTTTATCCGCCATATTCGCCAGATCTGGCTCCCAGTGATTTATTCTTATTTCCAAATTTAAAAAAATGGCTGTGTGGAAAAAGATTTCAGGCAAATGAAGAGGAGATAACCGACACAAATGCATATTTTGAAGACTTTCCGAAAGATTACTTTTTGGAAGGTTTAAAAAAATTGTAAACTCGCCGGGCTAAGTGTGTACACTTGAAAGGGTGTTATGTTGACAAATAAAATATATTTTGAACAGAAAAATAACGTTTTCATTAAAAAGTCACTCTTCCGTCAAACAGCCCTCGTATATTTGATGAAATTTCTATTTTTATAGCCAATTGATATTTGTACATTTCGATAAATAGTTTTGCACGGCATTGAATATTTTAGTTATAGCGTGGAGTGTAGGTGCGTATATAATTAATACGATGTTGGCGAAAGCAATTCGGTTGTAATAAAACTTATAAATTACTTGGCCTACTTCTAGTGAATGGAGACATCTTCAGCCCAACAAGGCTACAGCGTGCAATAATACCAGGGTGAAATGCTGCCAGGGCCTCATCAAATATGTAACTAAGGCCTAGATCAAAAGACGTGACATGCGGAGCAAGAGAGAACCTTCACCACGCATTCTCCGAACTCATCCAAATTACACCATTTCCCGGATATAAATTAATAACCCATCCGTATTTGCCTTTAATCGAGCACTCAATTAACCCACCTACGAATATCGAACCACCTACCTCCTTTATCGCTGAGCGTGGGGCCGCTGGTGGAGCCCCGGTGCTCTGAGCTGGCCCCCGTCACGACGCCGTTCTTGTGCCTCTTCCTCCGTCCCTCGTTGTGCGTGCACTGCAGCCTCAGCACCAGGATAACGACCAAGGCGACGATGAGGAGGGCAGATATCACCCCGATCAAGACGCTCATCATCGGCGTGAAGCGGAAGCCCGAGCGGTGACTGTCTGCAAAGATAACAGGGGGTCGTTAACGCATACACACACACAAAAATATTGCTGGAAAAAAATAAGCGAGTTGTTTGAGCTCACTCAGGCTGCATCATTATGTGGGAAGGCAGAGAAATTTTGAAGGTAATTACAGTTTATAAGGTTTCTATTTGCCCGTTATAAATAAATTACGCTCAGAGGGTGCGCGCCTTCCGTTACATCTCGAGAATCCTTTTTAGAGTTTTATTTTACACAGCGAGGCTTCATAATTGGATAAGACGTAGCTTATTATAGTTAATTTCAACACAAAATTACTATCGTGTATCCTGCATAATTGCTTTATTAAAAAATAACGCAATGGCAATTAACCCTAATTGCCCCAATTCCCCCCTTGTTTTTACTCTTAATTAACACGCGGGATTCATACCGGCACGTGCGCCCACTTTATCAGATTGTAATTTGAAGCCCCGAGGGAGCGGGCAATAAATCCCCAATCTGCATCTCGGCCCCCTCTTCCAAGTGGGGCTAACACAGTCATCGCGGGGCCTGAGGTCGTATTTTCCAGGGAACCGGGTCCTTCGTCATATTAAATTTTTCGCGTGGCACGCGCAATAAAGGAGCGGATGAGTGGGTGCTAGACTGCCGTTATCCGGCGACACGGAGAGGCCCAGGACGACTTTAATTTAGACCCTGCTGCAGGAATTATTTAGGAGCAGGCAGGGAAGTGTGCAGTTCACCGAGGATGGGATGCGGAGCGTGAGGAATGATTGGGGCGCGGGGGGTTGTCGGGGGTGGCGGCTTGAATTTTTACGATTGCACCCAATCTGCTACGCTCTGTCACAACTCACACCTCACACACAGTCACACCCAAATCTACAGCGTATATGTGTCAATTTTCTAGACAAAATGATTAACAGTTAACCTAAAATAACAGAATTTATTTTGAAATTTTATATAAACAATAATTAAATTATTTACTTGGGCAAATATATTTTTATCTATGACTCATAAATAATATATTCATTTATATACGTAACTATGGTAATACAATGTACTTCATTATGCAACAGGGGTCATATATTGATTTCATTATACAACAGGGTTGTATTACAACCACTTCATATACATTCTTAATAACTCCATTCGTAATACAACATGGTGCGCCCTCTTCAATTAAACTATGTGTAACGCTTTTCACATCTCTTTATTTTTCGCTTCCCTATAAACGCTGTCATTTTTATCTTTCATTCGTCCCGTGACAGTTATTACTGCAATTCTCATATTTACAATAATTTTTACAGTGTCGTCGCCACAAGTTGTAGCTCAACAATGAAAAGAAGATGATTAATTACTGGAGATACGATAGTTTGGCATAATAAAACATCAAAAAAGGCAGGCAAAAAAGCACAAAAGTGGCCAAAAAGTATGTAAAAACTCTTAAAAAACTAAAGAACGCAAGGAAGGCAAAAATAGTACGCAAAAACACAAAACCAAGGTTTGGACCAAAGAAAAATTAAAAAACAAATCTAGATAACTGTAAGAAATTAAACAACATATTCGAATAATCACCTTTTTATTGGAACCATCTAGGTGCCACCAAACCACAAAATATTGACAAAAAAAATGGAAAAACATGGACTACAAGGCCCAGTCAAAGAATGGATACTGTCAAATCTATAAAATCTAAAACAATACACAGAAATTAGTGCCGACATAAAGAGTAAAACGCAGAAGCATCATGCATTGAATATCATAATGACAAATATGGGAGTTCCACAAGGAAGAATCCTCTCTTCTCTATTATTTATAATCTTCTGCAACGATCTAGTAGAAATACAGAAATAAAGTACAAACACAACAGTAGGCTAATATGTGGATCACATGAATATAATCATAACAGCAAACACTTTCCATGAACTGGCGACCCTATGCAATCAAATGATGCAACGAATGGAAAAGTGGCGTGGAGAAAATAAACTAGCTTTAAACCCAAAAAAAAACCACTGTAATACAATTCTCAATAAGAAACAATAAACTAAATGGACAAAGCATGTTAGTAAAATGCAATCATGTATCTGTACCGATTATTACACACACAAAATTCATAGGAGTACTACTAGACAATAACTTAAAATGGACTGATCACATCATCCACATCACCAAAAAACATATAAACATATCTCATTATGCACTCCTTCAGCTTAAAAAATGCGTAAACAAAAAGAATAATAATTATACAAAAGAATATTGTAAGACTCATATCAAACAAAAAATGGACAGAACACCATAGTGTTCTGTCCATTTTTTGTTACTATACTAATGATTTATTAGTATTATGACTTTAAATAGAGTATTACATTGTCATTGTCGGATAACATACATATTCACATTCAGGTATTACAGTACGTATATAGTTACATTAGTCATTTTGTGAGTATATGTCTCAATTAAAATTATGTTAGAAATTCTTAGAGGCTATATAGTGGTTTGCTTAAAAAATATTCTTTCATTGCACTCTTGAATCTATGTTCCGACTTCGTTTCATTACAGTATGTAATTAATTTGTTGTACACAACTATACCCATATAGTTAGTCGAATTCTTAGAGAGTATTGTTATGTGTGGGCAGCGACAAATTGGAGGAGTGACGTGAAAAGAAATTTAAAAGTAAACTTAATTAGGAGTTATTTAGTATAGTTTAGTATAGTTATTTAGAAAAATTTAAACATACTTTTTTTTACTAGAGATACTAAGAAAATGGTGGGTGTGGTTGTAGGGGTAAACTAAAAACTAATTGGTCACATTAGTTTTCAAGTTCTGAGACCTGCCATTAGAAATTTCAGGTTTCTCTAATATAGTAATAAAATGATAGGGTCCAAAATAATATCACTATAGTTAAGAAAATAATACACATTTTCCAGTACTCAAAACAATACAAAAAAAATAGCTATGTAATTTTTTTTTTCAAGAGTATCAAAAACGATAAAGACAGTACTAAGCGCCAAATAAGGTATAGTTAGGGTTAAGGTAAAATAAGCTTAGAAAGTAAAAATTATTTATTCACCAAATAAAGTACAAAATAGTACAAAAATGCAAAAAAATTAAATAAAAGAAAAAAAGCAATATAAAAAATATAATGGCAAAATAAAAGAAAATTTATCAAAAAAGGGAAAAATCCTCAAATATATACGAAAAAGGCAAATTAAAAAAAAAGTTCACAGATTCAAACATAAATGCGATTTTACAATATTTGTAACGTTATATTTGAGTGTGACAACAATTACCCCTTCTGGTTCAAAAATACTACATTTCGCCTGTTTAAATTTCGAGTTGACAATATTTTTTGTTTCACCGATCTGATATTATAAAAATAAAATGTGTAACGACTAAAAGTTTTTCGACAAAATTGAATAAAATATTATAGAAAACACGTGAGTTAAGCATGTTTTTTGGTCGAATATATTAACCTACATAGATCGCAATCGCGCGATCATTTTTTTAATTGTTTGTCTGGTTGGCTTACTATTTTTGTTGTAATAAATTTGTCGAATAAATAAACCCTCATAGATCGCAATTGCTCGAGCTTACTATTTTTGGTAATAAATTCAGCTCCCTTCGCGTGATTTTTGATCCTTTAAATATGACTTATCATTTCTTGGTTTAAACCGGTTACAACAATATAACAGTATTGTAACACGGAAGAATTTTAACATTTACCGCAAAATTCAACCTGTATGTTATTCCCTTCACATTTTAGTGTTTATGTACCAGAAGGAGTAATCGTTGCGCACGCTAAAAATATAACGTTACTAATTTTGTAAAATCGCATTTATTCAAGTACAAAATTATTCTGAAACGGTTTTAAGTATCCACAAACATCTAATATTGCATATTTTATGTTTGAATGTGTGTAAAATTGCATCTTTGGCTTGAAAGTTGCGAAGATGCAGAAAAGTGCCCAAAAATTGTGTAAAAGTGAAGTTTTATTTCAATCCGTTAAACTATTAGTTTTCATATTTCGAAAGAAATATATACGGGGTGAGGGGTATTTAACCATAGCAGCAGAAATATGCCATCGTTAGATAAATCAATTAAACAGGAAGTATGCGCAAACAGGGTTGGAATAAATAATGCTTTAAAAAAAATCTAAAATCTATAATTTTTTTAATTTTTTAATAAAAAGTCTGCTTCTTGCCATGGTAGATGTGACTTAAAGCAATTGATTTACATCACGATTTAAGTTATAAAACTTTTATTTTAATAAAGTCTTCAATTTGAACAAAATATGAGGATTAAAACAAATTACTGTGTATCTGAACCATGTGATGAACCAAAAAAATAGGAGAAAAGAAAAAAATCTCTATGGTTACATTATATTTTTAATTGTTCACCAATTGGAATCAACAAACAGTGAAAAAACAATGATTAATTTAAAAGTAGATCAATTTAGATTTAAATCAATGATTTATTTAAAAAAATCAGTTGATTTCAATCATGATTGAAAGCATTATTTAAATCATGATTAAAATCAATTGATTTAAATCACGCCAACGCTGTGCACAAATTAGTGAATAAAATTATATTTTTAATGCCTAAATACCTGTGTATGTAAAGTCGAATAATTGCTATTAAAAATTGTTTAAAAGCATGTTTTAGTACCCGAAAGTGTAAATTTGAATGATCAACGTCCGTTTGGACAAATTAGTTTGCAAATCAGTGGGAACATGAATAAAATTTTTACTCAAACGACACAAAATTCAATCATGCAATAGAATATAGAATCTATAGAATCGAAGAAATCTTGCAAATTTAAATATTTTGTAGCACAATAATAATTGAGTTTCTTGCACAAAAAAATAGTTGTAACAAGAAAATATTTCCATGGTTGAAATTGATTGGAAGATTTGTTTTAATGTTCTAAGACACCATTTTCATGCTTAGAATTTTGTACTACCACATTTATTAAAATACAAAATTGTTTTAAAACCAATTTTAAGTGTCCAAAAACACCTGAAGTTGAGTATTTCAACTTCAAGTGTTTTTGGATACTAAAAATTAGAATGAGTTTGAATGAGTGTAAAATTAAATTTTATGTCTGAAAGTTGCGCATATGCAACGTTCAGCTTTCAGTTTTCAGTTTTCAACATTTTCAGTTATATGTAGGGTTTAAAAAAAATTACATGGTGTTTTATATGTTTTTGAAATGTTTGTTCTTTTCGTAAGAAATATGTCTGAAATATTGCGTAAACATTTCTAGGAATTTCTAATGAGATTAACAGTGTTAGTCATAAAAATTTAAGTCACGGTTTAATGGTGGTTTAATCTTAGTAACCTTGGCAACCCTTCGTAAAATACCGCTAAACCAGTGCAAAATCACGGTTTAAATTTTTATGAATAACGCAGTAAATGTCTAACAGTGTTATTTATAAAAACTTAGGCCGGATTTAAGGGTAGTTTAACTATAGTAACCTTGGTAACCCTTTATAAAACAAAACTAAACCACCGCTAAACCACGGTTTAAAATTTTATGAATTACACTGTGTTTAAAATCTCAGTTTCAATGTCAAAAATTGTGTGAAATTATATATTTAGTTCCCGAAAGTGTTAAACGGACAATATTAATGTTCATAAATGTATAAATATGAAGTTTCAAAGTTCATATGAACAAATACATTTTAGTACAGGAAAGTGTTTAATAGTTGCATATTTATTGTCATTATGTCAATAAAAATGCACTTTCAGACAGAAAGATTCTAAAAGATTGTTGTATATCTTTATGTAAAGAAAAATGCACTTTTAGGCAAAAATATTCTAAAAGATTGTTATATATCTTTATGTAAAGAAAAATGCACTTTCAGATAAAAAGATTCTAAAAGATTGTTGTATATCTTTATGCAAAGAAAAATGCACTTTCAGGCAAAAAAATCTAATAGTTTTAAGCATTTGATTCAAATTTCTAATTTATAGAAAAATTTCTAAAAAAATTTCGAAATTATTCTATAATTTAGAAATTTTAAATATTTTATAGCATAAAAATGTGAATGTGAAGAAAAAAGCTTTTCTGCGAAAGAAAAAGTTTAATATTACAATGGTACGAAAATAGTAATTTTTGTTATAAAGTACCTAAAATGTTTTTTTTTTCGAAAGAATCTTTGCTGTTTCGTTGTCTGGAATATCATATGAATCCGAAGAAACTTAATTTAGGTACCTACGTGTTACAAACCACATTTTTTGTATATGCTCCCAAAACACATTCAAACCTTTTATTATGATATTAATCAATGTTATCAGAGCAAATATTTCTCGAAAATAATGCGCTTCGGATAGTAATTTTCATTCCACCATAGTAACCACATTGTTTAACCATAGCAACTTTTAGGGAAATAGTACGGAAAAGACTCATTTTAGGGACAGAAAACAATCGGTAAAATAGCTATTTTAGGGTGTCTAGCTCAGTTGATTCCAATGATGTCTTGACTTTTGTTAATTATCCACCTACCGGTAAGTACAATGTCGATAAATAATTTAAAAAAATAATCCAATTTGCTATAAATCGCCAAAGTAGTGAAATTAAGGTTTCAACATTTCAATAAATATACTAATAAATAACTCAATTATAATTCTGGATATCTACTCATGGTAAGTGAATGCTGATGTTTATTATTTTGATCAGTGCATGGACAACTGAGATGGTCTGAAAACGACAAATAAAATTATGTTTTCAAGGTTGACAGTATTAGAAAAACGATTTAAAGTTATGAAAACTATTGAAAAGGTATTTTTTCATTTTAAAATGTTTTGATACCGTTTAAAACATACACAAACACTGTATCTGTGTAATATTACATTTTTGGTCTGAAAGTTGAGAAAATCAAGGTGTGGTGCCCAAAAGTGTGTAAAATTTCACTTGTTCATTAGGCCCAGTTTTATAATACCAATGTGTAAATAAAGGTAACTTAGACAATTCAACCAATAAAGATAATCCACGATTGTTAAACTGGGCCTAAGTCTGTTCAACTATGTATAGTCAAGCCCATTAAATGTCAAATATTAAATGAAATGGTCAACTAATTTAAATTATGTCTTGATATTTGTTAATTGTTCACCTACTGGTAGCCCAAAATCGATGATTAATTAAAAAAAATTGCGAATTTGCTTTATATAGTCAAACTAATGATATTACGGTTTCAACATTTCAATAAATGTATTAAAAAAAAAAATATTATGATAGCCGATGCATGCCGATGATTATAAGTTTTAATCAGTGTATGGTCAACTGAGTTAGTCTGAAAACTAGTCTGAAAACCAAGTATGTACTGTACATTTTTCAGAAATAGACTTCCTGACAATTTGTTTTAATATGAATCTTTGCTCTATTTTGAGCATTAGAAGTTGAGCAATTTAAGTTTAGCCTAATTGGCACAATTTAATTTAACGCATCGATTAAATTATTGAAGATCTAGTCATCCCCAATTTCTTAGAAAGCTACACAAAATTCAAATTCGAAGGGCAATTGAGTAATTTAAATATTTCGACGGCCACGAATCGAATACCCAATGTTTGTACATTTAATTTAGAACCTTACACAGGCATTGCCATAGCTGTACAATACTCAACGTAATTTGGGTATTTAAATTTTTATAGTATCGTTTATAGGCTCCAACAATTGACGTACGCAAAATATCCGATGCGATGCGAATTTGACAGGCATTGCCTGAAATCAGTAACAAAAATCACGTATCGGCAAGTGAAGCATTGCACGCCCGAAATTGATTCGCCCAAACTGGGACCGCCACATGTGCATTTGCATGATCGAGTGGGAACACAATATGGCTTTATTTACAAAACGCTGCAGCGTCCATGGCGGCCGATTTATAACAATGCACGGCGCTAAACAAAAATAAAATTGCGGCTGCGGAATATAATTATACAACCCGAAACTGCGGTGATTACATGTCTAAAAAGTTCTCGACCGTTGTATGATATGCAGGATGTTTTTTATTCATGAAAATGCCGTGTTTACACACTGAAAAACAATGGACTCGTTAATAAGTTCGTTGGAGCCATACAGTTGCGGAAGTTAAATATTGAATGTAATATCGGCGAAGTTAAATAAGTTGTAGAGGAAATTTGGTTTGTCTTTAATTAAATTATAGTAAGCCTGCAAATATTGGTGTAGTTGTCGAAGTGGAAAATGTTGAGAAAGTGAGGTGAGAACTTGCGTAGTAATTAATTGACCCCGTTATTGGTAAGGTATACTTGTCTGTTTTAGTATCGTTATCAGCTTTTAACTACGAGGACCAAATTAATTAATTTTAAGACATTTCAGGATCATAAAAGGATCTGATAATAGTTTTCACACATTTCATTAAAATTTCAAAAACATAGTAGGAGAAAATAAAAGATTTAGCTATGTAGATTTAACTTGTTTATTATTTCCTATGGCACTTCGTTTGCGACGTATTCAGTTTTGTAAAATCACGTTGTATATAGAAAATAATTATAAATATAATGTAACTATAGAGTTAGCGTCTTTTTTTAAAATAAATAATTGTAAGTATGAAAAATATATTTCTTTTCTTCCAGTTTTGGTCCATCACATAGTAGAGATACACAGTTATCATCAATTCTCGTTCAGGGAATGGCAAAACATGTAAATCCTATAAAATCTTACAAAAAAATTCGCACGATTACAAAACTTTCAGCGTAGTACTGAAGTAAAATCAACGATTTACTAAACAATAAAATGATATTATTTAAATCGTGATGTCAATCAATTGATTTCAATCACATCTAACCTGGCAAAATCTGATCAGAAATATAAATATATACAGGGTGAGTCGGGAGGAACAGACCAAACTCCAGGAGTGTATTGTACATGTGAAAATAATGTAAAAAAACTCAAATGTTGTTATCCGATTTTCATTTGTTTTCAAGTTATAGTTTTGAACAGTTTGTCGAAAAGTCAGATAAATTCGTTTTTATCCGGAGTTTTCTGATGTGGAAACCGTTGGCGATATCCTTCAACAGAAGTTGTAGCACACCCATTACAAAAACCATAGACAAACACCATATTTGCATATTCAAGATTTGAAACTTTAACTTGAAAACAAATGAAAAACGGATAACAAGTCTAATTTTTTTAAAATTATTTTCACGTATACAATACACTCCTGGAGTTTGGTCCATTCCTCCCGACTCACCCTGTATATAAAAAAATCAAATAAATTATGATTTTTCTGATTTTTACAAGAAATAATTGATTTTTGTTTATTTTAATTCATGATTTATTCCAACACTGATTTGATATGTGCTTGCCTAGAGTTGAACCGACTTGAAGACTTTAAATGCATTTTCGCAACTTTTAGACCGAATTGCAATTTTACGCATCATGTTTCTAGATACAAAAAAAAACTGTGTAAAACCAATTTCGTGTCTGAAAAAAAATCGTTTGTCACAATTCGGTAGGTATAAAGATAAAAATACTATTTTAGCAGTTTTCATAACTGTAAATCGCCTTGCAAACAATCTCAGCTACTAAAACATGATTTTGACAAAATATTAAACTTTTTCTTGGGTGCTAATTTCAATTTCTAAATGAATTCACTTATACACGTTTATGCTATAACAAATTTAAAATTGCAAGAATCCTTCGATTTTTATAACTTTTATGCCCATTTTTCCCCACATCAAGTAAAACAATGTATATTTTAATGGGCTCTTAAACACTATTCAACATTGAAACGTTGTTATGCGTACGGACAATAAAAATTCAAACTTTTAGATTTAGGAACATTGATTTGTAATGAATTTATTTGAAATACTTGTTTTCTTATTGCACAAGTGCAATTTTACACCCTTTTAAACACTTTCTGTCATTGAAAATATAATTTCACACGATATCGGACATTGAAAATGACATTTTAAACATTATTAGGTATTTTAAATGAAATTTCATGCACTATTTTGTGCACATTCCTTACGACAAGGGAAAACTGATCAACAGTGTAAGAAATTTAAAAAAAAAACTTATTTTATTTTCTCCAACCCTGCATACCTATAATATATATTATAGGTATGGACCTACAAATATAAATTAAAAATACATTTTCGCAACGTTCAGACCGAAAATCGAATTTTACACACATTCCTCTGAACATAATATGCAATTTCAGTTGTCTCTAGATAGTACTATAATTTTTTTAAATAGTTTTGTAGTTGAATGTGTTAAAGCTCAGTGTAACATATGTCTCGTGGACAGGATAATATCGGCATTAAACCGATAATCCGACAATGAACAATTTCCCTCCCTTTGTAATGCCGGTTTGTAAAGAGCTATTGTAAGATCTGCAAATACCATAGTATTTTAAGCCCTTTCGTGCTTTTCTCATGCATACATTTTATCATTATCTTCTTATACTGAGTCTAACTTCTATCTTGAGTCTAATTTGACATTAATTCTTCTGTATTCCAGATCAACTGGCAACAACAAGAGCAACTTAGCTATTTGGTTATTTATAGCAGAGAAACAATAACTTCTTCGTAGACAAAACTATGACGACGAACATCTTTATACAAAAAAAGTATGTTGCTAAAACTGATGATTTCGTTTGGAGTGCACTTGAAATTATTTTAAAAAGAAGAGGTAGAAATTAAAAATCCCCGATTCTTCGCTTTAGTGAAATTCTAGCCTAAGTGAAAAAATAGCCTAAACTTAGTATGCTACCTAGTTATGGTTCAACAGATGTTAGAACATGACTTAATTGTCACATACTTGATTATTATACTGATTATTATTATTACTATCTTTAAAATCAACTAATATTATTAGGTACTAAAGGAAACTGGGATATTCACTCATACAGTTACGACTAGTTATCTGATAGTTTAAGGTAAGTTCTGATAGTTTAGTTAAAATAGTTAAAGGTAATTGAAACCCTGGTAATCTTTAATATACTTGTGCATTCATCTACTAAATCAATCGAATTTCCAAAATTTTGGAAATATAGGTTATAATGCCAGTATTACCTATATAATAATTATAAACAATAGGCAAATGCGATTATAGTATTTTCATTATAAGTCGGGTAAAACGGTTTTTACTGGCGATACAAAGAAATAACAGGCGAGCCGCAGATGAGCCGCAGGCAAGCCTGTCTCATTCTATAGCTTGTGGATAATTTCACTTTTGAATTTAAATTAAACGACGAGAAAGTTGAAAGAAACATACCAAATAATAATAATTAAAAATTAAATGAGATGAAATAAAATAAAAATGACATGGGAAAGTGTAAATTTGACACGGGACGAGTAAAATCTTTACACTGGCTCCTGTCACTATTCAAGTTTGGTGCTTGTAAAGGTCATCTTACTAGGTTGGTCTACAGGCTGGTTACAGTGACATTTACGCATGTGTAACAAATAAATATGATTACTTAGTATATTTAGTATCATCAAATTGTATTAGGTAGTAAGGCAAACCGGGATGTTCACTGATAAAGTTATGAGTAGTTATCTGATACTTTACAAACTAGTAAATTAGAAATGCATGTAGTTTATAATTCACCTATACATCCATCTAATCCATCAGATCATTTATCAGCAACTTTAGAATGATCGGTTTAAATGGCAGTAC
This sequence comes from Othius punctulatus, assembly GCA_951805005.1. NCBI lineage: Eukaryota > Metazoa > Arthropoda > Insecta > Coleoptera > Staphylinidae > Othius > Othius punctulatus. Next base: position 102,638,947 of record OX638139.1, on the reverse strand, counting down.
TATCTACATAATAAATGTGAATATAACGTACTTGACGTACCATAGATTAGAAATGCAGGCAGTTTTTAATTCACCTATACATCCATCTATTTTGTATTTGACTTGCGTAAAATTTTAATGTCAATATAACTGGGATAATTTATAAACTGTGATACACAATTGTAAACTGAACCTGAAGAGACCGATTACTTGTTTTTTCTATGTGTACACCAATTTTAACCCTGCAGAGAAGTAGTCAAGGACTGCTTGAACTGTAAATGTGTATATTTGACTTTTGTAAAACTTTAAAGTTACTAAACATCAATAAATATTATTATTTACTATAGTTAGTACCATCTAATTGTATTAGGTACTAAGGGAAACCGGGATGTTCACTGATAAATTATGAGTAGTTATCTGATACTTTACAGAGTAGTAGATTAGAAATGCATGTCGTTTATAATTCACCTATACATCCATCTAATCCTTCAAATAACTTATCAGTAACTTTAGGCAGATCGGTTTTAATGGCAGTACTATCTACATAATAATTGTGCAAATAACGTACTTGACGTACCCTTTTCGGCGGTAAGTTGCTTCTCTGGTAGCCTTAGTGTTGCTGCTTGAAGAATCACCGGTTCGCTTCTTCCCTTAGCGTTGTACGAAAAAATTGCTGCTTGATATTGTGCTCCAGCATCCAATCCAACTACGGAGAATCTTGGTACAGGTGACGAGAGATTGTTTTTGATTTCCTGGCTGTGACTTTCTCTCACCTGAAAATAAAAGTACATTGCCATTTAATAATTCAAAAATAATTTAAGTAAGAGTACAATTTTAATAAGCAGCAATTTAACATAATTATAGAAAAAAATGTGCTATGTGTAGAAGAAAGCTCATTAAACTTCTATAAAACTTGAAACTATTATAAATATAACTATAACACAGTTTTTGTTTAGTTTTAAGTTTATAAGACTGTTTAAGGCCCTGTTGTACGATCGTGGATTATTTTTGATCGTGGTTAAGTTTCTAAGGCCCAGTTGTACGACCGATGATCATCCTTGATCGTGGTTCAGTTTCTGAGGATACTATTGTATTAACAATTGTATCCTAGGTAACTGAACCATGGTCAAGAGTTGTCCACGATCATACAACTGGGCCCAAGAATGCCATTGTACTAGCAATTGTATCCTAGGTAATTGAACCATGGTCAAGGATGATCCACGATCGTACAACTGGGCCTTAGGTCTTTAGAAACTGAACCACGATCAAAGATAGTTCACGATCGTACAAACTGAGCTTTAGAAGTAAACATATAAACCAAAATTGAACGGTCGTGTAGATCAGGGGTCTCCAAACTACGGCCCGAGGGCCACATCCGGCCCGCGTACAGATTTTGTCCGGCCCGCGGAGACCTAGCATACTTGAAAACTCCTTTTAGAGAACTTTTTTTTTTATAGCAAATTAAATTTAGATTACTGAAGTATTCTAATTTTATGTTGAATAATTATTAATATGACATCTACATTGATATGGTTATGGGCTAACTACTCATAACATTGTTGTAGGCTTATTGTTATTGTTTTTGTGATAAGTTGGATAAAGAAACACATAATTGTTATGAGTAAAGACATGTATAATCTGCACAAAATTTAACTTCAGTATATAATAACTAACAAATTATGTAAATAAATCCAACTAACATTTTATACATTTTAAATAAAAACATAACTTATAACAAGCATAATGACATATGAAATACTAATGAGATTTATGTAATTGAGATTTTCCACTGACAATAGTTTGTAGTTGTGGACTAATTTTACTTGTACCAATTATTGAAAGAGATTTAAGATGCTCATCAGTTAATTTACATCTGTAAACATTTTTTGTGTACTTCATTTTGGAGAAGGTCTTCTCACACAAATAAGTAGTACCAAAAACAGAAAACAGCCCACGAGCAAATTTATGCAAATTATCAAATTGTGTCAGTGGAAGACTCTTATAAAATTCCAACAAAGATGAGTTTTGATATTTGTTCTCAATTATATCACTGCACTGTAGATGAATCATTTCCATTTGAAGTTCCGGGGCTAGCGTTTCAATGTCAGTATCAAAACGATTCTGAAAAATCTTAATTAGATTCGCAATGGCATCAAAGTCCGAGAAACGAGTATCAAAATTTATTTTCAAAGCACTCAAAGTTTCGATTGCAAAATCGATAGGAAACTCAGTCTCAGTGGTGTGGCTGAATATTTCACATGTTTTAAAATGTGAAAAACATTTACTTCGTAGTTGTGATTAAAACAGTATCAATTTCTTCCGGAATGATTTGATATTAGTGTATAAATCAAGAAGATGCTGGTTTTCTCCTTGCAATTCCAAATTCAGTTCGTTCACATGTTTTGTCAAATCAACATAGAATGTTAACTTCCACAGCCATGCGTTGTTTTGTAATTCAGTAAGAGGGCGATGCTTTTCATTCAAAAAAATTTCGATCACTGCTCGAAGTTCAAAAAAGCGCTGAAAGACTTTCCCACAACTAAGCCAACGTACGGCAGTATGATAAGGTAAGTCATTTTCTCCAATCTCTTCAATAAATTGTCGGAATTGTCGGTGATTCAGCCCAAAAGATCTGATAAAATTAACAGTTGATATGACTGGTTTCAGAACTTCAGACATATCCAAACATTTTCCGCACAAAGACTGTTGATGAATGATACTATGTAAGACTAATGGTTTTGAACCACCGTCATTTTCTACAGCCTTTGACACAAGAGCGACCACTCCTTTATCTTTCCCACTCATGTTTTTGCCTCCATTAGTTGTAATACATTTCAAATTTTTCCATCGAAGGTTCTTTTGATTAATGGCCATTTCAACTCCTTTAAAAATATCTGTACCAGTAGTTGTGCCATGAATACTATACATATCAAGAAGTTCTTCATGCACTTCATAGCTTTTATCTACTCCTCGAATATAAATCAACACCTGAGCAGTATCTGACACATCCGTTGACTCATCCAAGGCCAAAGAAAACCACTCAACATGTCCATTTTTGTCGAACAGTTGAGTGGATATATTTTCAGCGATGTTTTCTACCCTTCCAGCCAAAGTGTTTGCTGACATACTGACAGTTTTTAATAAATTTACCTTTTTAGGGCACATTTCTTCGACTGCTACAATTATGCATTCTTTGATCATTTCTCCATCGCTGAATGGTTTTCCACGTTTTGCAATTTCAAGAGCCACACGAAAGCTAACCGTAAGCTTCCTGAACGAAAATTTGCTGGTAATTCAAAACTACAGTACGTTGATATGATGAGCTACCCAAGGCTTGGCCCTTGGGACTTAGTGGAGGAGTCAGTGTGGCCCTCGGGCTAAAAAGTTTGGAGACCCCTGGTGTAGATGATCAACATTTTTTCAAACAAGTTAAAGATATGTCAGAGTGATTGTGGTCTGTGATTATATGTATTTCACGTCAGTAATTCTGGTAATTTCTACAGTATATCTTCATCATCATATGGCACCACAAGTCATTTGGGGTCTTGATATGCATCACTATTCACTTCTAGTCCTGTCTAATCAGTGTTTAGCAAGAGCGACATTCCTCCAAGCATGGATTTTCATGTTTTGGAGGATTTTGGATTTTCATTCTTCTATTTCTTCCTGGATGTTAATCTTAATATAGCAGTATTTCTCATATTTGCAAATAAATAAATATTCATGAATGTATATATTTTTTTAATTATAAAATAGAGCAAGTAAAATATTAGAGTAAGTAAAGTAAGTAAGAAAGTTTGCTTCGTTACGCAATTTTGTTTAGAGTTACCATATGGTATCCAAAACGAGGATATGTCCTCCATTTTCAATTAAAACTAATAGTCCTCCACCCACCCTGAATTGCTTCAGTCATTCTCGTCAATCTTGAATCTCATCATCTCCCTTCATCGACGCATATGATAATCAGATTTATTTCATTCTATTCACTGTTTATTGTTTATTGTATACAAAGTTAGTGTTTTATATGTATAATATATCTGCTAGACCACAGCATAGCCGATGAGTTCTAACAAGTGATAGTGCAAATTTAGTAACATTTAAAAGACAAAATTCCCGTGTTTTATAAAAGGACGCGATTATTATGACGCGATGTATGTTTGTGATTGCCACGTTATGTAAAGCAAACAAGGGAAGCTTTACTTTGGATCGTCACACTAATACTGAGAAACACAAGAAGATGGTACGAATTTCAGCTTCTACATCAAAAGTTCCAACTTTTTTGGCTCCATTACCTTTAGTTGCTATTAAAAATGCGAATGCTGTGGCAGGACCTATGACTTTTCACACAGTCAAACATCACCATTCGTACAAGTTTATGGACGTACAAAATATTACATCCATTTCAATTGCTACAGACGCCAGCAATCATGGCTCAGAGAAAATTTTCCCTATCGCAATCCTATATTATAACTGGGCTGGCCACGGAATTGAAACAAAACTTCTGGATTTGTGTAGTATGCCAAATGAGACATCGGAGACCATAGCAAACTATTTGTTGTAGACACATTATTCACTTGATGTTTATTTTTCTAGTTATACAGTTAGAACTAAAGGCCTAAAAGAATTTTGTGACTACGTCGAAATTAATTATAAACCTTTACTTAACCACAGCAAAACCATATGTCTACGTTTATGTCTAGCGGTAGAAAGACTATTAAAGTCTCAAAGAATATTTTTTATCCCAGAATTAGCTGCCTTACATACTGAAGACATTTTTTGAAAATATATATTCGGAGATATACCTTTGGTTCGCACACTCTTTGATGTCTGTATTTTAATCAAATCTGGCATCTGTAAAACAGGAAGAGAATTCAATCCAGGAAATTACAAACATCTTGGAATCAATCATGCATTTGCTCCGCAATATAATTCAAGACTAATTCGTCAAAACCTTTGAAAGTGAAATAGCTTCTACGTGATCATGGAGGTGAAGAAGGAAATGGTTCGAACGAAGAAACGCAAGGCTTTTATAAAGAATTTTCGCAACTTTATAAAGCGTCCCTGAAATATTTCAAAAAATGGACATGGCCGGTGGATGAGTTTCAGTTGAGTCTTAAATAGATGGTTTTCAAAAATTACGAAAACTATAAATATGATGATTTAATTCCGTCCATTGCATTCTTAAATAAAATATTGATGATGTTATGTGATAAATGTTGCAACTTTATTGAGTTTTTAAAATCCGACACTAAGTTCATAGATAATAATCTATTGTATGCACAGTGGAAGATCTCTTTTAAGACTTGTCCTAATACTCTGTGTTTTTCCGAATTGCTCAAAATTTGTGAGATTTATTTTGCCATTTCGGCTCATAATGCCAACTGCGAACGTTGAGAGAATTTTTTCACTCCTAAATGCTCAGTGGACAAAGGAACGAAATAAATTCAAAGTTGACTCAGTGAAGGGTTTAATGCTCACCCAATATAATTTGAAACAACTAACATGCTTGAATTTTTATAATTATTTCTTAAAAAATGATGATCTGTTATCAAAAGTAAGTAGCTCTGAAAACTATACCTAAATATTATTAGCACTAAGTATGTAGTTACTTATATATTGTTATTTGATTTTAAAGATTTTAATGTTGACTCTGATAGTTTGTATATGTACAAAAATAGGTAATCGCGTACTTATGGTTATCATTTTTTTTTCAAAACATTTTCAAGTCTAAATTTTGTCCTCAAAAGCTTAAATTAAATATTTCATTCAATTATGTGATGATCTGTAATCAAAAGTAGGTGGCTCTGAAAAATATACCTAAATATTATTAGCACTAAGCATATAGTTACTTATATATTCTTATTTGATTTTAAAGATTTTAATGTTGACTTTGATAGTTTGTATATGTACAAAATTTTTTAATCGCGTACTTACGGTTGTCATTTTTTTTTCAAAACATTCAAGTTTAAACATTCAAGTCTAAATTTTGTCCTAAAAAGCTTAAGTTAAACATTTCATTCAATTATATGGAACTGTTGTTTGAACACACATACACACACATATGTATAAAAAATGGTCTTAATGGATAAGGGGGCCTCTAAAAGTAAAAACGGATATATCTGTTGAAATGGATTTTTTTTTAAAACAATACTTTCCCACATGTATTACATGGAGAAAGTAAAATATATCCTCCATTTAAACCGATATCACACTAAATTGTCATGTAAATGTGTAAATTGACTAAGTTGTCCTTTTTAATTTTTGTGAGTAGTAACCCTAAATTTGTCACTTGAATCTACTCAACACTTTTTTGTTGCCCTTCAGTGACATAAAAATAGCATAATGATCTAGAGATGCATTGGTCCCATGATAAGATAAGTGTTGTATTTATGCAAATTATCTATCTAGTCCACATTGTGTGCAATGGACGACAAACGAGGATTCTGCTGACATAGCAAATTTAAAAATCTTATGTTGAATTGTAGTGGCGTTTATTCTGCGATACTTTTTATCAATTATAAATAAAACAAGTTACTTTGTGAGTATCACATACATTTTATTATTATTATAATCTTCTTTCTTTTATGGATTCGCGTGTCGAAGTGGCGTTATCTATCCTTCATGTATTTTCTTTTGTCATCCATTGTTTCTTGTTTCTTGCTATTTCCTTCACTTGTGCAATGGTTATTCCCCTCTTATTTAATATGTTTCCAAAATTTTTGTCCCATTTATATTTTGGTCTTCAGACTCTTATCTTTCCTGTTATCTTTGTTTCCCATACCTTCTTCGTTTGGTTGTTGACTTATCTCCTGATTAGGTATCGCAGCCATTGTAATTGTCTATTTTCCATCTGCTAATTAAGTTCTACCATTTCTAGTTCATTTTGATGTCCACATTTCTCTCTCTGTCTAGTCTTGTTACTTCGTATACTCTCCTCAGGTATTTCATTTCAAGGGCTTGGATTTTGCTTTTTTGTCTCTTGTATTGCAATTACTAGGATAAACCTCTCTTAATGCAATTACTAGGATTAACCTCTTTTGTTGCAATTAGGATTAACCTCTTTTGTTGCAATTAGGATTAACCTCTTTTGTTGCAATTAGGACTAACCTCTTTTGTTGCAATTAGGATTAACCTCTTTTGTTGCAATTAGGATTAACCTCTTTTGTTGCAATTAGGACTAACCTCTTTTGTTGCAATTAGGACTAACCTCTTTTGTTGCAATTAGGACTAACCTCTTTTGTTGCAATTAGGACTAACCTCTTTTGTTGCAATTAGGACTAACCTCTTTTGTTGCAATTAGGATTAACCTCTTTTGTTGCAATTAGGATTAACCTCTTTTGTTGCAATTAGGACTAACCTCTTTTGTTGCAATTAGGACTAACCTCTTTTGTTGCAATTAGGATTAACCTCTTTTGTTGCAATTACTAGAACGCACCTCCAGGACGCACCTCTATCTAATATACATATTGTAGTTTATGTACTGACCTTTAATCCATTCCAACACCTAATCCATAACCGTCCACATCGCAACACACACCAAAACACCAGATCACACATGCTTTCCCCACAATCGGCACCCAACTTGCATCCACACTCCATAAAAGCACGTAACTCAATGTGCCCCTCATTCTCGTTCTTAAGCTGAGCGCGTCGCGCCCCGGCTTATATAAACAAACAAAGCCACAGATGCCGCCTCTAATATTAATAATCAATTATTATCCAATGATACAATTTGATACCTAACACTTGTTGAGTATCCACGTTTGACAACCATATAATAGGGTAGGTACAAATAATACTTTGTATATAATAAGTTTTATGTTTAGGGATTTTTGTTGTTGTTTAGTATAATTTTGTTAATCGCGTGAAAGGTTCTTGTCGTTGCTTGTATTCTGTTGTTTATTTCGGTTTCCATATTCCCTTTCCTTTCAATAATTTGTCCTAAGTATTTTATGTGATCTACTTGTTCTACTTTCTCGTTATTGATAGTAATTTGTATTGCTTCGTTAGTTTCTCCTGTTTTCATTACGTTTGTTTTTTTATATATTTATTTTTGATGCAGCTTTTTCCAGATCAGTTTCCCATATGTTAATATTTGTTTGTAAGTCTCTATTATTTTGTGCGATGATTGCCACATTGTCGGCGAAAATATATTCAGTTATTGTTGTGGCTTTTAATTTGTTATATCCTAGCACTTTGTTTTCTTTGGCTTGGTATTAATCTTCTTCATGATTTCATCCATTGCTATTTTGAGCAAAATGCGGCTTAGTTCACCCCCTTGTCACGGTCCATTTGTGGCGCATAGTAGAGATAGTCCCCTATAATTGCTACATTCTTTGTAGTCTCTTCTCTTGTCTTGGGCAGTATCATCGCTGTCCCATATTTATTTCTATACCTATTCATATTCTTCCTCGATGACTTGTTTGTGTCTCTTATTGTTATTGTTTTCTATTGTTCTTTCTGTATTCTGTCTATTTTTTGTTTTGTAATCTTTTTCCAGTAAACCTTCAAGTATTGTTTCCATCTTTCTTCTATTTCTTCTTTATTTGTAAGTATGTTTCCCTTCTCATCCACTATTTGGTGTAGTTTTGTCGTTTTGCGATTTCGCTGATGTGTCATTTTTCATCTCACTTGCTCTCACTAAAATTCTCTCGTTTGCGGACGCAACAAATTATCTATCTCGCACATATTATGTGGTATGTCACCATTCCTATATGCCATACATATTTTTCAAAACGTCAGGAACATGTCGCATTCCACTCTTTCATAGCCTAGGAATTTCCGTCTCAGCCATTGCTTCTTAAGAAGGAAAATCCCCTCTCCCGCAACCCCCAATCCAAAACTGAGCTGAACGGAAACGCATGTTAATTCATATGGGAGCTCACCTCTCATCACTTTTATCCCTTTTTATTTTCCTACTTGTGATATGTGATAAGTGTGTTGCATTTTAATTCATGTGTGCTAAAAACGTCGTTGTGTTAAGGTTAACAGTTATATTAACTTGGGTGTGACTAATCCACTAAATGGTGATATTTTTGCCTGTTTCCCTTTTCGATACTTTGTTTCGCTTTCCGAGTTTGTTGGCGGAGCTGTCGGAAGTAACAGGCACCACAAAGCGGAATATTAATTAAATAAGAATCGAAGCCACTTAACACAATAGCATGGAATCACAATCGCACCGACCCTCTATTTACACGGCCGCCCCCCTTGACAATGTGACAAACGATTTTCCGCTTGATTCGCACAATCCGCCACCCTTAATTTCAATAAGCGGCCCGAAGAGTAAAAATCCAATTTTAGCAGCGCCGCGCCGCACTCCCGGGGAGCGCCGCGACGCCGGGAAATCGGGGCCGAGGGAGGCATCGGGGGGGGGGGGGGGCGTCCCCGCATTATGTAATAAGCCCGGGGCCACGCTCTCCCCATTTCGCCCCGCCGGAACGCAATTTTAATAACATCAAACGAATATGTATTTTACGTAAGTCCGCGTAATTAATGCCAAGACCCGAAACTCGGCAATAATTAATTATACGAAAACACGCGGCGGCTGCGGCGCAAGTTTGCCATCCCCTTGGCTCACGCACGTGGGGCGGCCCGGGGGTGGCTACCTGCCGCCCACCACGCGTACGTGACGAGGTGAGGCGTGGAAATAAATTTCGCAGGGGCGCAATGTTTACGGGCAATCTGGCAAGAGTTTGAATTACATCAAACGCAGGGGGTGGCACGGATCTGACCGACATTAAATAAGGCCGGCGGTTTCATAAAATCATAACTTGGGTCGCAGAATTAGCTACGCATTAATTTAACGCGGAGGAGGCAAATGGTAATTAATTGAAAGCAAATTAAGTGGCATGTATTTGTCGTTGTAGCGTGTTCCATGCCGCCAGTAATAATAACGAGTGGGCTTGTTTTGCTGTTTTATGTTGTATTGGGGCAAAAAATCCTACTAATGACAATAAAAGTTTCATTCTTCTGCGATCACAAAGCAATCAGAAAGATAATTAACTTTTTTCAGTACTGAATTTCAATTACAACACGAACGAGGTTTGGGGGGCTGCGGGGGGTTCACCACCGCACCGCGTAACGAGCCCGCATTGAGAACTGCCCGCTGCAATTTGTATCCCGTTTTCCGATAATGTTCTCGCAGTTGGATCGGCTTTAGGGGCTGCGGAAAACTTCGAGATTAGCCCGAATCCGCGCGCCGGAGTTAAAACTTAGACCGTCGCGACCGCAATTACTACCGGAAAAATAGAGGAAACCACCGTCAAGTTTCCCGATGGATTTTCCGCGTCTCTGCGGACCTAATTGCACGTCAAATATTTTCACTCCCGCCGGCTAAATGGGAGGAATAATTAAAGACCGTGCGAATTCGATCGCTGGTTTTACGTGGAGGGTGCAACGTACTAATCTCCATCAATTAAAATTGGAAGTAGGAAGTATGATGTCAATTAGGAAATAAAAATGGAGATAAAATAGATGCTGAAATGCTAATTCTGCAGATATGAATTATACATTCTAATTTACATCTGTATTCAACGTAAATTCGATAAACAAGAAGAAACAGCAATAATATACACAAGTTACAGCCTGTCAAATCGTTTACATTCATAATGGCCGACTGCACCGTTTGTAGTTTTAAGGACCTTTAGTTAAGTATGTTTAAATTTTATTTTATTTAATTTATTTATTTATTTCTTTGCCTATCTACCTTTCTGTGTAAAGCCTACATTACTATTTTTTTATAGCATTTTCTCCAAATTCTCCTATCTTTTGTTAATTCATTTATTTCTTCCCATGTGTTCCCTTTTCTAGTTGCCTCTTCTTTTATTGCGCTCTTCCACTCTTTTCTCGGTCTCGCTCTCTGTTGTTTTCCTGTTGCTCTTGTATTTGCTTAGTGTTTCTTTCTTCTCTCATTCGTCTCATGTGTCCATACTTGGCCTGCAATCTGGATCCGGATATTTTAGGGTTCGGATCCTAAACTATCCGGATATCCCGATCTTTGGGTATCTGATAGCGGAACCAGATCCGGATTGTGGATTCGAATCCGAGGTGTCGGATAGTGGATCCGGATCCGAGGTGTCGGATAGTGCAGTCGGAGCCCGATCCGGATACGAGGTATCGGATAGTGGATCCGGATCGGAGGTGTAGGATAGAGGATCCGGATCCGAGGTGTCGGATAGTGGATCCGGATCCTGGGGTATCGTATCCAGATCCGACACCTTGGATGTCGGATTCGGATCCGACACCTGGAATATTGGATTCAAAGTGACTTGGTGACTATTATATTTTAAATATTGTACATAATTGTTAATGCTAAATTTTAAGATGTGAACGATGTAATTTTCCACGACGGAATCATTTACAAGAATTTAAATAAATAACAATAAAAAATAGAAAAACGGATCCGGAGGTGGGTATAATAGTGGATCGATATTCATATATACTTGTATGCATTAGTGAAATATTTATTGAAACGATAACACAATTGAAATATGTGAAAGCCAAATAGAATTTAAAATATAATATTCGTTACGATAGTTGAAAAAAAGTATTATTTTTACGTTAATTTATTTCATCTTTTGGATAGTACTTCAATTATTTTGACACAAAGTTTTCCATTCAATAGTATAGTGCAATGTTCTATAATGTGCAGATTCAGGATTTTTTTTATACGCTTTTTATCTCGTAAACTAAATAAGTTTTTGTAATCGTTTTTCTAGATAGGTGGCGGCTCAAATACTTGTTTATATACAATAATTTATAGAGCCTTTGTGATCGAGTATTTTGGCGAGTACATTCAGCTCTGCAGTAATAAATTACAAGGTCATTACATTCATTATTTATTATGTGATAATGTTGTGAAGATGCAAATAAGTTACTTATTAGCTCGGTTAATATTTAGTGATCATTCCGTACCAAAAATTAAGGAATATAAACGACTTAAATGTCGTTATACTCAAAGGAGTTCTCCCCGAAATTTATAAAAATGAAGAATAAAAATAGTGATAATTGAACTAAACTTAAAAGAAATCATCACTGACCCAAGTAAAATGCATTTTCTTTACTTTTTAATTCACCTGTGATTTTTTTTAAAGTATTACTTTTATTTCGTCGATTTTTTACTTTATGGATAATGAAACATGAAACGTAATCGCACAATTTCTCCACAAAAGAGTTCATTGCAGTTTTTCTCTAAAATAATTACGGAAGACAATATTTAAAGATTTAAAGTTTTACATGTAAATCCCTATGGTGCGTTGTCCGACGCACCACACTATGTAACACCTTGGACTTGGATATCAGATCCTGATCCGGTTCCGATATCGTAGGTGTCGGATAGTGGATCCAGATCCTAGATATCGAATAGTGGATCCGGATCCGAGGTGTTGGATAGTGGATCCGGATCCGGATGCGGATCCTAGATATCGGATAGTGGATCCGGACCGGATGCGGATTCTAGTTATCGGATAGTGGATCCGGATCCGAGTTGTCGGATAGTGGATTCGGATCCTCGGGTATCGGATCCGAATCCGACACCTCGGATATTTGGGTACTCGGATCCTGTTGGATCCGGATATCCGGATCCTAAAATCTTCGGATATCTCGAGGCCTAGTCCATACCACCTCAATTAGCCTTCTATCAGGTTTTCCTGCATTGGTTTAATTTTTTATGCTTTTCCTGTGCGTCTCGTTCCTCATCTTGCCTGTTCTTGTTTTGTTTTCTATTATTCTTAGGAATCTCATCTCCAAGGCATTTATTATTTTTATTTGTTTTCCTATTATCGTCCATATTTCGCTGCTGGAAGTTAGCGTTGGTCTAATTACGTTTTTGACTATTTCTGTTTTTGTATCTCTTGATATCGCCTTCTTATTAAAATATGTGTTTATTAACATGTTATATAGTTTTGCTGTTTTTCATTTTATGGAAATTTTTATGGATTTTTCTTTTTTTGCGGAATCAGTATCTCCTATTGTCAGGGCATATTTTTCTGATATAACTTCAACTGCCATTCCGTTTTATGGGATATAATTTACAATGAAAATCGCGTTTAGTGCAGAAACTTGTCAAGCGACATCACGTAGCATGTTTCTGTAGTAAACTTAAATTTCTGCAGTGAAAGTCGTGTGGTATTTTGTATAATACTAATACCATGGCAACAATTACCATTGGTTTACCATTACTTACCATTGCTTAGTAATGTGGTATATTTACCAAATCAGAAAATATGTTTAAATTTCTTTATCGTATTTTAATGAAAACACGGAAAATTTTGTGTTTTATTATGTTCAAATAAAAAATATACAGTTTATAATAGTATCTTTGTTGTTACAAAATCATAATACAACAAAAAATTAGAAATTTACGATTAAAAATATGTGTTTCTACATTAAAATCGTATTTTATTTCAGAAACGAGTCAATTGCAAAATTTTCATTGTTTCTTAGAATTAAGGGAAAAATATTATAATTTAATTACAGGCAGAATCAACGAAAATCTGTTTAAATATCAAGGATATGATCTTTTTCGTTGCTTCCCAACAATTTGAAAAGGTGCCCTTGTATAGTTTCTGAAATAAACGATTCAATTATAACTTCATAGGTTATCTTAAAATCAGTATAATGAAATTAATAATAAGTAATATTTTGTACACATCAACTGCTCATAATATGTTGTCCTGTCCGTTTGTAAGCCCTAAATAAGTTATGCCGTCGAAATCGCGAGCTTAAAATTTTACGTTTCTTACAGAATTTATGAATAAGTGTACATACATTTTTATGAAATTAATGAGGGAAGCCAAAAAACATAATAATATACAGGGTTTTATGGTTTTATACAAAAGTTGTGTAAAGTAATAAGTTGCATTTCATAAAAATATTGAAGTTTATACGGGGTGGTTTATATGAAAGTTACAGACTTAAATTTTGGGTTTTTTTAAATAGAAAACCTTATATATTTTTACATTTTTGGATCGTGTCTTACTGCAGAATAAAAATAATATCGGGTTATATGCATGTTAAAATATGCATGTAATTCAGATGTTGAAACAAAAATGTATACAAATTTCGTAATTCATTCTACTCTTATTGATAGAGCTAGTAAGCTCTAATTCATTGTGTAGTTTTAATGATAGTTGATCTTCAATAATAAACTTTCATTTGACAAATATCTTACTATATCATACAGGGTGATCACTATTCACAACCTGCAACATTTTTTCATCTTTTTAAATAGCACACCCTATATATTATTTCATAGTATGGAGGTCCATTACATGATCTTTCATTTGATATAGGCTTCCTTACACCCAAACCTAATAATTGGAAATGTTTTCAAAATTTCATAAACAACAATATTCTAATATAAATGTTTAATGAAACTCTAAATTTGCAGACCCTCTCAATAATATGTTATATGAATTTATATATTTTAAGGTGTGCAACGAATGAATTTTGAACTATTTCTAAAGTTACTATAATATTTCGGAATAAATTTGTAATTACTTCGTGGGTTCTCTATGTTAAAGTTTTAATATTTAATAAAAGACGAATTTACTTTTTTAACTTTCTGAAATGTAGAGTTACCGGTCTGCGACAAGACTGCCTTCAGGCAAAAAAAATGTTAATTTTTTCAGTTTTCTATCTGAAGATGGTCTTATAGTAGAGCGAAACCGGTTGCAAATAAACATTTCACAAAGTTTAAGAAGTACATTCGTCTTATTTATTAAATATTTGTAATTAAATATTTTCAATTTTTGTTGGCAAATCAGAAATTTAAAAAAAACTAACAAAACAAAAATTAATTTATTATAAATGTTTTTAAAATATCATAAACAACACTAGGACCCGTATCTATAGTACGTACTTGAACTTGAGTACGACTCAAGTCGTATATCTGGTTGCGTTTGGTGCATAAACGTATATAGAAAATTCGCAACCAATTATACGACTTGAGTCGTACTCTTGCTCAAGTACGGACTATAGATACGGGCTTATGAACATTAACGCAACACTGAAATGTGTTGCGTTAATGTGGATGACATCATGAACAGCTGACACAACATCATGACACATGAACAGCTATGATTAAGATTGAAGCGTTTTAAAAGTGGCTTTACCTAAGAATACTGAAGATCCCTTGGACAGCACGAATTACCAATGTAACCACAATAAAAAGAAGAAAAGTTGCATACCGAGGACACATTATGCGAAACCAGAACTATGATATCTTTCAACTCATCGTAGAAGGCAATATTGAAGGAAAACGAGGAATAGGAAGGAAGAAGATGTCGTGGCTCAGAAACATAAGGCAATGGACTGGACTAAATACTATCGGTAGTTTGGTTCATACCCTTAGAAACCATCAAGAAATGCACCACATTGTCGCAAACATCCATTAATGGATAAATGCACAAACAGAAGAAGAATGTATAAAAAGCATAAATGAAAGAGCTTTATAAACTCCCACGGTAAAAAAAAAAATCGTGTTGTCAGGTGACCTATATCTTGGAGTACCCACAATAGCACTCCAGACATTTATGCTCCATCGATTTTATAAATTCATAGATAGCAAAATGAAGATTACGTTTACTGTAGTAATGGAGAAAGTGACTTGACCATTATTGTTTAATGTAGCCTCATTTGTAGACATTACATGGTCAACAAAATGTCCATTATTTTCCATGGCATTGAGTGCCCAGTGTTCAACTCTGGCATGAAAATCTGCTCCTCCAAGGTGCTGCTCTAGATGGACGTGGTAGGGATGAAATTTCTGCTCAAAATTCTGCAACTTAATGATAAACTAATTCCCACTTTGGGTATTAATTTCATATAATCTTGTTTGGTTTTTCCACAACATACGTGAAACCAGTAGGTAATTATTTTTTTGGGCTTCAAACAGGTATGTTTTGCATACGTTTGGGGTAGTTTATATTTCGTGTTCTCTTAAATAATTCCTGTAATCTTTTGAAGGATACTTTTTAGACAACGTCTCTCAGGACAGTTCTCTCGAGTTATATATACTCGCGATAGCAAATTTCAATTTTTGTAACATTCCCAAGGATACAATTCATATCGACCAAGTCTTGAGAAATATTCATACTCTACTAAGTAGTACTTTTACGAAGATAATTTGAACGAATCTCACAGACTGTAATGAGTGCACTAATTTCTTGTTCATGTCAAGTCGGTGTGTGTTATTTTTGTTATTTTTATGAATGAAGCCCACAATGGACAAAAAATGACAACAATAAGGAATACATGAATAAATGTTATAAATATATATGAATACAGATAGAAAAATAATATAGAAATATTATGAATATATTCCAAAATATTAAAGTAAATGTAAGGTTTGGGTATGGGAAACACTATATTAAATGGAAGCTTATTTAATAGACATTTATACTATGAAATAATATATGTATAGGGTGTTCCATTTAAAAAAAAACAATTGGTGCAGTTTGCAAATGTTTATCACCCTGTATGATATCGTGAGGTATGTATCAGGAAAAAAAAAATATTAAAGGCCAACTATCAATTAAATTACACACCAAATTAGGGCATTATAACTTCATCAATAAGAGCAGGAAAAATTAATTAAATTGCATACATTTTTGAAACATCTGAATAACATGTAAACTTTTAGGTTTCAACCGCAATCGTCATTTTAATTGCGTAGTAACACTGGATCCAAAAATGTAAAGGTGTTCCATTTAAAAAAAACCATGTCTGTAACTTTTATATGAACAATCCTGTATGAATTTCAATATTATAACGAAGTGCAACTCATTATTGTACATACCTTTTGTATAAAACAATTTGTGATATGTTGATTAATAACCCAGTAGTTGATCATTCCCAAAGTGTTGGGACACCCCGTATAGAGTGTTTTATTAAAAAAAAAAAACAGAACTCCATGGCTACTTCCGGTAGAACCAGAAGTGATAAAAGGTTGAGAGTATTTTATTTGACGAGAACGGAGTGAGCTATATTAGAATGATTTTATTTTAAATTTTTATGTTAAGGGGAACCGCATAAACTTTTAACGGACGGTCATTATTATACCCTGTACACATGCTTACATTAATGAAGGTAAACGGATTATATTTTTTAATCGAGTTATAAAAAAGTTATAGTTGGTGATTACCGTACGTGCGTTAAAAATGTAAATTCCTGTAAACAATATCTCGCTAATGATTTTTTTTTTAGGATTTTATAATCCACATAACGCTTCCAGATAAATGCGTGTGCATAAGAAGGGATGCTGTCACATGCGTTATCTCTGTTCGGAGTACGTGAGGAACGGCGGGGATTCACGGTTTAACGAGGGCGACGTGCAAACAATTAAATTCCGAAAAGTCCTTGGGATCCGGGTCCCAGTCCGGGTGCGATTTAAATTTAATTGCGGGCCGCATTATCGGGATCAGGGCGCGAAGTTTAGGGGCCAACCACTCACCTCGAGCAGGAAGGACTGGGGCAGACCGCCGTTGAAGCCCTCGATGCAGCGGAGCGAGAAGGACGTCATCGAGATGTTGGAGACGGTGCAGTTGTGAACTTGATCTGGGCGACCTGAAAACAATGGAATATAATAATTAGACACTAATCATCACAACTACAACTCCAACTTGGGCTCCAATTAAAATAATTGCACTAAGAAAAGTTGTTTGTTTCAATGAGCTCTAACTACCATTTTCAGGTATTACAACTTAGTATTACCACCCTGTATATATATTTTGGCATACTATAAAAAAAAAACACACCAAGATAGCCCACTCAGAAGAAAATATTATAAACAGTCTGTAACTTTCGTATCAATTGATTGCATAGAATCAAAACAGTCTGGAATACATTATTTTGGAAATTAAAAATATTCACCTGTATATGTAGTACAATATCAATTATGACCGCAATTAGGTTTTGATTAACACAAAATATTTAATTTCTAGTTAAATATCTCCTCAAAACTAAAGAACATGTACGTCATACAAAAACTAGATAGTTTTTTATTATCTGTACTTTTTATTATTATAGTTTTTGCAGAATAATATTAAAGATAAATCTTACATTACAAACTAGTTAATTATCAAGTTTCAATAAAAAAATTAACTAGACATTAAATATTTTGTGAATCAACAACCAATTGCGGTAATAAATAATTATAGTAATAATTATTTATTTATCACTATTTACCTGCCACAAACTTGCACCGAATTTTTAAATGTAACTTAAAACCATTAAAGATTGGTGAAAAATTTGGCAAGACATTGCTCTATGTGCCATGAAATCTTCAATACGAGTAGTCAATTTTACAATTAAAACTCACAAATATTTCAGATGAGTAGTAATGATGACTTCAGAAGAGTATGAGAGTTATAAAAGCCAGGAACTTTATCGAGATACAAAAATTAAAATTAAACTAGGAGACTCAGTATTGAAGGATATCAGTACATCTACAGGTCTGAAACAAGGAAACTGCTTATATCCGACACTATTCAAAATATCTATCGAATGCTCCTTGAGAACATGGAAAACGAAATGCAAAGGCATGGCAATTAAGATAGGAGATAACAATATATACACACTCCAATTTTCAGACGACCAAGACCAAGTGATCATTGCCCAGGACAAGGATGCCCTTCAATATATGACCAGAAAATGGTCATATATAAAAAGAAGAGTATGAAAAAGCAGCGCTATCGATGCACCTTCTGAAAACTAAATACCTATGTATTGGACATGGAGATGGATCCATACTTCTGGAGATGGATTGGAAGAGAATCCGATGATTTAGAACTTGAGAATGTACAAATAATCAGTGTATTGAATAATATTGCGTGTCAAATAACGTTAGCAGTTACGTGTACGTTAGTTGACAGCGTCACATTCGAATGTCATGCTTCATGATTCATTTATGATTTATTGAATCTGACATTGGAACGTGATGCTGTCAAGTAACGTACACGTTACTGCTAACGTTTTTTGATACGCAATATTCCTGAATATCAGCGCGCAATAGCCACCAGTACTTGGAGATAAATATACAACAATACGGAAAAGATGAACACCTTTGATCTCTTTGAAAAAGAGTTGGCTGGGTATTCTTTTTGTCATGTTGGAAAAATTGATTCAGTGATGCAACAAAAGTTAATTATTTTTTTGGTGTCGATGTCTATTAGACATTTGCTTCCTACCACATTGTCAGATTTATAATTTTTTTCACTACTAGCTCTCATCTCTAATAATTTAAACTTCACATCTGGCAACAATGTTATTTAAAAAATATAACCTCAAATTGAAAACAACTTAACCTATTTTACCAAAATTTTGCCTAAATTTAAACCAAAAAAATATGGTTTTTCATCCCCAAGTTTTTGCATTGTTTTTGCATCCCCAAGTTTCATTCGGGGATTCAGTTATTTCCGAAACACTACTAACATAATTATTAGTAATTCATAGATTTCCCTGACGCAAAAATATTATGAATGGCGAGTATAGCTGTATATACAGGGTGGTCACTTTTACGACGCGCACCAATAGGATCGATTAAACGGAGATATATACAGAGTTGGCTAAATATGATGAAATTTTCTCATTTTTGTGCCTTTCAATATACTGAAACGAAATCCGGGATATCTTGCATAGTTCCTAAAATATCGCTGAAAGACTGAAAAGGTGCACTTTCCCTTTCCTTTTACAACTTTTTTACTTTTGAAGGAAATTTTACGAAACTTGGCACTCTTACATGCTTCGATGTAAGCTTTCTGATGACAGTGCCAAATATTTTCTGCGGCAACTTGATGTCCAAATTTTTATAGTCACCTTTTGATTTTCTCATGGCCGATATATTGGATTTTAATAGTATTTAAAAGAGTGAAAAAATCCGATTTCAACCATGTGTTATAACATATGTGCATCTGACATTATTTACCACCAAAAATCGATAATTTAAAAATGTGTTGCAAAAATCAAACTGCTGTGGACTGCTCTCAGAGCAAAATCAAGTTGCCATGGAATAAAAATTACCATTTTGACATTTCTTCATACAAATGAAATAACTTCTGAGTAATTGTATTGTGTATACATAAGTGCATAAAAGGAGATAATATCTTTGATTAGTAAAACTGGCAAGATATTATCCTCAACATGAAAATATAGACATGAATAAACTCTATGTAAGGAATTACAGAAATGCGACAGTCACATCTAGAATTCCAGTCATCAGACCACCCTGTACACCCATTTGGTATGACGTCATTATCTGGTAAATTTACGTATGCCTATGACCACAACAGAAGCAAACTTAAAATATCAAATGTAACTAGGAATAATTGTCAAGTTTGTTTCCAATTGCATTGAAAGGTTATGTTTGCAATTTTTGTCACATTTTAAATAAATCTGCTCAGTCAGGACTTCAGACTGGGCAACATTTA
This sequence comes from Othius punctulatus, assembly GCA_951805005.1. Classification (NCBI taxonomy): domain Eukaryota; kingdom Metazoa; phylum Arthropoda; class Insecta; order Coleoptera; family Staphylinidae; genus Othius; species Othius punctulatus. The sequence continues at coordinate 102,618,542 of OX638139.1, read as the reverse complement.
ATATTAATCTTTGCGCTTGTACCTGATATATTGGTATTTTTCAGCTATATATAACTATGAATTAAGCTTAAAAACAGCAAAAATAGCTTTTTATTATAATAAGTATTATAGTTCAAATTGATTCAATATCCTATGCCACATTGGCAAGAGTCAAATAAATTTCTAATAATATAGAAAGTGCCTTTGTTTTGTTTATTTTCTATTTCTGTCTTTTAACTAAAAACTAAAAAAAGGTGAAAATACAATTATATCAAGAAACAAAACGGTATATGATGGAGTAAAAAAATTAAGAAAAAAAGGAAACATAAACAATACAGTTATAAATAGTTTTGTACCCTATGGATCAGAAGGATTGAGATGGACAGAAGTTGACAGAAGAAGACTCGAAGAGATGGACAAAAGATATGGATGCCCTAGAAGATCATGTAGAATATCAAGGTTGCGTAAGGTACGGATGAGGGTACGATACAAGGATAATAGAAATAATGAGCTTGAAAGTAAACATCGTACAGGAAGTAGGAAAACGGTAACTTATCTGGTATGGACAGGTATGAAAAGGATGGCAAATCATCGATTGTCCGTCTTTCATCTCCTGAATGACGGAAACCAGTACGCTATGGGCGAAAGAAACAGGCAAGATGACTTATGGCAGGATAGGTTAGGATGGAGGAAGAGTCTGAGGATCGGACTTTTTAGAACTGAAGATATACAGGGCGTCCTAAATAGAGTAGGATTGCATGTGAATCTTTCTTACTTTAAAAGCTAGAGATCTGGTTAAATGTTAAATGTTATGTAGTTTTGTATGCAAGTTCAGAATATGTTGAACATTTTTCGAAAGTCCGAGCAGTTTAGAAATTATTCTAAAAAAACATAAAATCGTGATTTTCTGATAACTCAGATATTTCCGTGAAAAGATTAAAAGAAAGTCTACTTAGACGCATACAAATCAAATATGGCGGCCATTTAAAATAAGAAAGTCGCTATTATTATCTTGGAAACTGTTATCTTGACTTTTGTTTTGACTTGATTCTCAAGTTTGTGCGATCGAACCAAGTTACTTTCTTTTTAAACTTTTTTCCGTATCTTTAATAATTATTATTATATCAGAGTTTTTAGAAAATCTCGATGTTCAGTTTTTCAGAATAACTTACTCGGAAATTGCTCGTATTTTTGAACATCATTCAACATAATCTAAACCAGCAAATTTCCTGCCCAATATTGCCTGTTTAACCAGATCTCTAGCTATAAGAATAAGAAAGTCACCCATGTAATCCTACTCTATTTAGGACACACTGTATACAGCGTGTTCTGAATAATGGGCAATAAATGGGCAACGTTTTTGTATGCATTTTAGAAGAAAAAGCTGTTAGGCATAAAAGTCCTGCAATATCTCAAATTATTAAAAGCATATTTTGAAAGTTGATATATTAAAAATTAAAAATTGAATGATTTTTTTTAAATTGCTGAATTATGTACTTAAGTTGTAGTTATAATGTATAGTTATGTAATTACCTTCTTCGGGTTGTTTTGTGTTTTCCTTGTGTGACCGATAATTCTACTTTAATTAATATGACAGAAAAATTCTCAGGTAAGGTGTCAATTTAGTTGAAGAAATGAAACACGCATTTGTCATTAAAATCGTATCTACCAAAAATAACACAAACAATCGCATCTAAAATGCTCCTAATTAATTGTAAATGCATTAGGAGTGGCAGATACATGCCATAAGATGAATATTCTTCAGTAATTCTTTACAACCTAATTACAAACCGATAACTTGCATGTGCTGCTCGGTAATATTATACTTATGTAGAAACTATTCTTATAAAATTATCAAATGCTTATAAAATGTTACCTTTTGCCCGTTATAAATAAGTATATGAGATGTTATATTAACTGGGGTACGAATAACATAATACTAGAAATTTATGTATAAGCGTGGTAATGAACAATTAACGTATCAAAATGGATCACCTAACGAGCGACCCACTTAAGTTTCGCCTGGCTGGGGGTGGATGGCGTTAAACGCGCGCCGTGCGATTAAACCAGCTCATCAATTTTTAGGGCCGCCGATGAAGATTATTTTTCGGCAAATTACGGCCCTAATTTTATTATTCCATACGCCTGTAACGCCGCCCGTGACGGTTATTGTTATAACCACTAAAAATTACAGCGGATGAATTTGAATGGGAAATCAATTTCGGCGCGCGCTTCATTCCCTGTGGGGCCGAATTTTGAAAGTTAATTTTCACCCGCAAATTGTAATAAAGTGGCGCAATTACCTCTCTACTTTACCGGCAAGTTTCAAAGGATATGAGCAGACTGACGAATTGGCACTCGATTTTTTCCCATCGCGGGTTTTAATTATGGACCCACGGAGCTACTGCAGTGATAAAATTTATTTCCAAACGGCGTCTCGCAATAAAACGCGAATTTTACAGTCGGAAGCGAAACGCGGAATATTAATAGAGCCCCGGGGTGTGCGACTTTTATTGGAGTATTCACCTGTTTAACCGAAGCTTGCTAAATTATGGATCCTCCTATGTTTGGGCTTCGTGGATCTTCTGCCAGGCGTTTTCAATTAAGCGGTCCCGGCAAAAATAACCGATCGCAAGTCCAACGTCAATAAATTCGTGTGTTAATTTTAGCGTTTATTTTCCTCTATCTCTCATTCTCGACCTCATCAAAATTTCACATCTCGACAGCAAAGTTTAATGTCGGAGACCCGGTGGTGTTTATGAAAAGAGTAAGCGACGGCTCAAAAAAAATATATAGTGAAGTGGTTGGAGGCGGTTGCGCCGCTTCCTTTTCACTTCCAGTTCAGTGCTTTCCCTTTTGACGATATTATTATTGCTCTCTCCCCGAGGATGCGTTTGTTTTTGACCTTCAGCTGATATGAGAACGGCGCGTTTTACTGCTTGATAATTTGCAGTCGTTGAGTTTTATCGAAGAACCGGGTTGGAAGCAAAAACATGCATCAAGAGATACAGAAAGCGGAGATAAAGCTATTACCAAATTATTATTCTTATGACCGGAAATATATCACTTTTACATTGTATTTATAAGTATTCGCCGAAATTTCAGAAAATAACGCAAGATGGGGATGCAAAATTATATCTATTAGATATAATTTAGATATCTATAATTAATAGTTATTTACATATCTAGTCATAAAAGGTATCGATTACTGGACGAAAGAGCATGTTGAAAATACGAACCGTATATTCTTAACCTCCTGAGTCCAGTAATAACATTCATGACGTGTGTAAAACTATGTATAAAATTGACCTGAAATTGTCAGAAAATGTAAGTCAACATTTTTGCGATAAATGCATTCATAATTTTGAAAATAATTATCAGGTTTATCTATGGTATTACATGGTAGCCTTTTAAATCTGCTGTTGCAAAATATTACTGCAAAATGTTTGGACAGGAAGGTAATAGTAATAGTAATTTATCGGTGTTGATACAATTGTTTATACAGGTCATAATTAAGGTGACCAGACGTCCCGATTTCGGCGGGACAGTCCCGATTTTTAGAAATTTGTCCCGCGTCCCGCGACGTTTCAAAAATGTCCCGACTTTTGAAAGATTGGGTTTTTTCTCGGGGTGATCTTTTATTCGCTATTTTGAAGTTATCGTATATATATTTCGTCAATATCTGTATTTGGTAGCAGTGCTGCAGCGGCCAAAATACAAAACGGTACTTTAAAAACATGCCTCGTTGTTAAATTTTTTTTAATAAAATATTATACAGGGTCTCTAAAAAACGCCGCTAGCGATAACTCCTTTATTTATTGGCCGATTTCGATATCGTCAATAAAACGAAAACAAAACTAAATGGCTCCACATGCCTACAAAGGGACCCTAATTTTTTTTTTTTTGCAAAATCTAGCAACTATCGCTGAAATGAAAGTTGATTTTGCAAAACAAAACAAAAATGAGTGCCCCTTTGTAGAACATGTGGAGACATTTAATTGTGTTTTTGTTTTATTGAAATCGGGCAGTAAATAGTTACTAAGCTATGGAGTTATTGGCCAGCGGCGTTTTTTAGGAGACACCCTGTATATTTTGCGTTTTGCGTTCTTGGTTAATTAATTTAAAATCCCCCCCCCCCTCATGCTGTCCCGATTTTGTATCATTAGGATCTGGTCACCTTAGTCATAATATTAAAACACAGAAAATCAATAATCCACCTTTAATGTAACTGAGGTTGCATATGCTCTTGTCTAAAATTTATTACCCACAAAATCATGCGAAAAATATGAAAACCCCAAAAGTATTCAGTGTTGGTACAAGGCAAAGAACATTAACAATAACTGAGCAGAATATGTGCTTTTGACGTATTTTGGGGAACAAGTCAAAACTGATAACTGATCAAGTCTTTGGAGTGTCATTTCGATGCTCAATATAATCACAATGATAAAACATAATATGAAAATTAGACGAATCTCTAAGCCGATTGCTTTTTTGAAAAAGAAAAATGTTGGTTTAAACCCCTAAAAAATGGAAAGCATTTTCAAGAGAAGAAGTTAACAAGTTTTACTAGAGGCTCCAGATGAAGAGTCTTATATGATAAAGGTAAAATTCCTAGTGTTATAATTTTTATGTTTTTTTTAATGTATATTCTTTAATTTCTAGGTTGCTTTAATTAAGGATGTAGCAAGCGTGTGTTCCTGCGATGAACTGACTAAATTATGCTTGAATGAAATTTATGACAAAGGTGACAGTGGTGATGAAAGGAAATTATAGAATCTGCATTTCCTGACACAAAAAGTATGTGGCCTTACGACCGACCTATACAGTTTATCGACGCTTATTCGTGTACTTCTGAGGTGGGAAATGATTAGTTCCTTAGTACCGATAAAAGGAAATAATAGAATCGGCATTTCCTTACACAAATACTTAGGGTTTGCACTCATTTGGAAATATTCCAATAAAAGTAGGTTCTTAATTACATATCTCTGATTCCGAACAGTATACAGGGCACAGTTTACGGCGCACTTCACCAACTTTACTAGGGATGGCGGTGAAGATATAACTACACTTGCATACGTGACATAGAGAAGATATAGATGTGCTGGTATAGCCCAGGGGTACGTAGAAGAATCTATGAAGAGTACAATTTCTAGTTCTAATTAGATACAATATCAAGAAAACTTAAGACATGAAATTATTGAAGAAATCTTTCGAATTTTCTTTTATTAAGAAAATCGCGAGTCTTTCCAATCGGAAATAAATCCTTCACATAATGTTAGTGTAAGTTTGAACATTGTTCAAGACCCATCATCTGAATGTCGTATTGAATTGAAGAAATCCTCGACAAGTGCTCCTTCTTTCATAAACATTTCTATTGACCACAACACTTAATTAATAATTAATTGAACCCACAATTAATACTTTGCGGGTTCCTCTTGTTAAAAGTTTTAATATTTAATAAATAAGACGAATGTACTTCTTTAACTTTTTATTAACGAAAATTACATTCGTCTTATTTATTAAATTAGCATTAATATTAATTTTGCTCATTAATAAGTTTATATGAAATTAGAAACGTTTTCAAATACTAACTATACTTATATTTCTCGCAATGTCTTAATTTCATCATCAAGTTTAGAATCTCTGATTATTTTATTTATTAACAAATTCTTATTCATAGTAGGATTTTGTGAAGGATTCCTACTCGAAGGGCCTTCGTGTTTCATCCTTGAACGTGACCTACGTATGATATTGCAGTTGATTTCTCTTGAAAGTATCGGCCATCGTGCAACTCCTGTCGTTAAAGCTTTCGTATTAATTGTTTTCTGAAACGCATTGCAATCCCTAATTTTTCTAATAGATAAACCCGAAAATTCTTAAGCTGTATTGTGTCATTGTTTATGCTGGGGCGTTCCCCAGCATTTATTCTGGCGAGATACCGTTTGAAGTTTAGTAGTCTAAATCAATCAATTAAAATATGTAGGATGCAATTAATTATCTTCAGAAATTTGTTGCACAGGGATTGCACCACAGCCAAGAGCACTTAAGGTATGTAATTATGTCTCATAAGTCATGTAATAAATATTCAAAACTAGTTCATTCTACAGTATATCTCTTAGCTCATTCAAAAAAATTAGTTCACTTTTTCAATAATTCAATCCTTTGTTATTCTGTAATAAACCATTTAGTGATTTAGCTAATGTAGAGTATTATTCTATATACTGTCAAAAATGCCCCGTCAGACCAACAAAAGTATGCAGTTCTTTAAAAAAAAGGTTTTTGTAAACTACTTATAGTATTTATCTTGATCATTTATGTTCTATTGTCTTATTTAATATCTCAAAAATTCTTTATTTTCTATTAAAAATAAATTAAATATTTTTTCCTTTTCAACTACAAATTTTAAAGTATTAAAAGCATCATCATCGTTTCTACTAGGACCGATTATATCATCGAGGTAAATCAAAAATGTACGTTGAATTATTACAAGATAGAAAAATGTAATTTGTGTGTAGCATGTAGGTGGAATTCAGCATCCAAATGCAATTCTTATAAGCAGAAACTGCATATGTAAAGTTAAAAGAAATGTTTATTACTTACTTTCCATTTTTATAAAGAATGATGAAATCCTTTTTTCGATCTAAGGTCCTAAATACCTACTCTACCTTCTTATTTGTCGTTCAATTAATATTTGATCATATGTAAGCTGTACCTGCATCTGAAGGTCATCTCATTTAATTTGAGATGGTCATTTTTTTTTTTCGTTTCTTATCTTCTAAATCTTTAGAGATCGGGGGCGAATTTCTAGAGTAACAAGCCCTAACTCAATACACACATTTACACAAATCACACGGCAGAAGGACCCACGTTGGTCGATAGCCAGTTAGGGATAATGTCCCTAACAAATACAGTCACTACTATCTTCTAAATCAACTCATCAAACTTCTCAATATCTCATACTTTCTGTATCTTGATTAAATACTTTATTATCCTCATTTCTGCTTAGTTCAGAATTTTATTTCCTGTTATTAGTTCGCCACAACTAAAATATGTCAATTCCTTATTACCTATTTTTCTTTCTTGCTTATTTCTCCATTTATATAGTTTCATGTTCTCATAAACATTTTACTTCTCTTTTAATTCTTTTTAATTTTTATTATCATCCTTTATTTCGTCAATTATACGGGGTATTTATATATTGGACAAAAAACTACTCGTGGTGATGTTAGTCATAACATTCTGAGTGGAAATATTTAATAATAAAATTTTGCGAAATGAAAACAAATTTAAATTTAAACAAAAAAGAAAATTAAACAAATTTAAATGAAAAAATCGAAAATTATGCAGATTTTTGCAAAATGTTGCGAAACAAAAACAAATTTAAATTAAAAAAAAAGAAAATTAAACAAATTAAAATGAAAAAATCGAAAATTATGCAGATCCCGTACATACCCAGAAACTATGGTATGGTATTTTTGTACTTGTAAGAATTTCGACTTGGAATATTATGATCTTCATAGCCACGTGAAGTTTTCTGTCCAATTTAGAAACATCCTGTATAATCAGTCAAGGCTGAATCTTTTATTCGAATATAATACTCTCTGATTGTTCCACCATATATTTTATACGTATTAATTAGTCTACATAATGTTAAGCCATTTAATGCACATCTCAATTAATTCACTAATGACATTTCATTTTTATCTATGCCGTTTTTACATACTCCTATTAAACACTTTTGTTTTGCCTTTCTATAGTCACTTACCCATTAACATTTTCTCACCTTCGATGGACTTCATCAATATTCAATTCAATATTTCTAAACGTTCATTTACAGAAAATTGTCATACAGAATGTTCTAAATCTCTTAAACTTATACAAAATCATTTATGATTGATCAGTTCTCTTGTAATTTTCTACAAATTCGTCGTCATATACTCTTTCTTCCTCCCAATTTCCTTAAAATTGGTGGAAGTTTCTTAGCCTTCTTCTTTTTTAATTCTGCAATTTTTATTTGCAGATGGAACAGTATTTATATCAATGTGTCAATCAATCTACCTCAGCCTTATTTTCGAGTATCTCTTTCTTGAGCTCATGCACAGTTAATACAAATATCTTCGTATTCTTCACCGTTCCCTTTGAGTTTATTGTCAAGTTACTCATAAACTTGATTATAAGTTTCATCAAGTCTTTAATTTTTTTATCTTTGTTCTTCAACTCTTCTTTTATATTTGGCATTGTTGTTAATTGCCCATAGTTTAATTTTTTACAAATGTCACTGTGCTATCGTCTCCATCGTAGCGTAATTTGATTGTACAAATCAAATCACTTTGCCATCGAAACCATCGTAACGTAATTTGATTGTACAAATGAAAGTGAAATCCTCGGAGTTCCTTTACTCTTTTCCTAATCTATCTTCTCAACATCTCGACTCTAGTTTGCCAATTTCATCTTCTAGAATCTTGTGACATGCTTCGTGACAACAAGTTTGTTGTGATTTTTATTTTAAAATACTGATAAAAACGTCGACTATAGTTTTTTTTTTTTTAAACTTTTTTATTTATTTTAATTTAAAAAAAATAAAGTGCTTTATAAGGACTCAGTTGACATCCCTGATTGGCGTGCTTTTGACCTTGTCCATTATTTTTGGGACACCCTGTATGTAGGCATATTGTATATCCAGCGTGAAGTTACCTTTGGTGATTTCAAGCAATCCTTAATCATTACAAATGCACTATATGAATGTGTCCGGTAGATAACTTATCTAAGTTTAGCAACTTTTGAAAGACCAGTCCTAAGCTACGCTGAAATGCTAATATTGTATTTTGCAATTTGACAATTAATAGGCTGATGTAGTTGCAGTCGAACGGTACATTTGTGCAGTAAACACGTGATTATTTAGTGGTCGCTTATTTAAAGAATGATTATAATGATAATGATGATAATTAAAGAATAATTAAACCAGGTTTTTTTAAATATGAGTAACAATTACAAGATTTTGTTACTCATATTTAAAAAAACCTGGTTTAATCATTCTTTAATTATCATCATTATCATCTTAATCATTCTTAAAATAAGCGACCACTAAATAATCACGTGATTACTGCACAAATGTACCGTTCGACTTTAGTGACTTTGACGTTGAATTACGAACTTTCAAGTAATGGAAACTTTTGCATTGTAAAACACTTTTGCAGTGTTGAGTACAAATAAAAGTTGCAAATATTGAAAAATAAATTACTGTAAAATTAAGCGCAACAACTAATGTAATTATCAAATTGTCTTGCACCTAAGATTATTAATTATCTTAGAAAGATTAGTCAAGTTGAACTATAAATAAACTTGTAGACTGTTCACATTCCAAAAGCCCACCAGCACCGCAATTTATCTCGAGAATATACGTGGCAACGCTGTCTAAGGGAAAATGAAAAGTTAGGTTCGGTTTTGTTGGCTAATGTCAAAACCATAACGAATCCAATACAGTGTTAGAGCAAACGAAAACTTTAACAGTTTCAGTGATAATGATCAGTAAAGAAATTTGTACTTTTTTGTTAAGCAAATTTCGTTTCGTGCAAAGGTATGTATTTAAATTTTTTGACAACTACATCTCATACATCAATTTAACAATTATATTAAATCAGCTATCTAACTTAAATCGTCTTCAATTACTATTGATTGAAATTTAGGGATATTTTTTGTGTTGCCAACATAAATCAACAGGTGGTGGACCTTTGAAATGTGAACACTTTTCCAAATTCCGCTTCCACTACAGGAAGGCCCTCTAAAAGTCTTCTTCCGAAATGCTATTCAGTTCCTCCAGCGATTTTCTCAACATCATCAAATCTCTCTCCTTTCATGGGCCTCTTCATTTTCGGAAACAAAAAAAAGTCTGGTGGAGCCAGATCGGGTGAGTAGGGAGGCTAGGGGATAACTGTCATTGCATTTTAGGTGCAAAAATCGCAAATGAGCAGCGAGGAATGAACAGGGAGGTCATCAACTTTGGGACAAACTTTGCCGCCACTCGACGCATGTGTAGTTTTTCCGTTAAAATTTCTTAGCATTAACCGAATGAAATGTTGCATTCCTCTGCCATTTCCCGAATGGTTATTCACTCGAGCTACATGATCGTCGTCAATCGAAACAGATGGACGTCCTGAACGAGGATCGTCTTCTGTTAATGTGCGGCCTTCTTTGAACTTCTTGAACCATTCGTAACACTTCGAACGACTCAAACACTCATCCCCAAAAGCCGTTTGTAACATGTGAAAAGTTTCGGTAAAAGTTTTTCCCAACTTCACACAGAACTTGATGCAAACGCGTTGCTCTTGTTTTCCTTCCATCACAAAAAAAAACACAAAATCGCCGAACACAAAAATGTCAGTTTACTAAAATAGCTGTAACTCCGCTTTTAAACAACCTATTGATGATCTGCAAAAGCTGCTGTACTCAGGGAGAATCCCTCTACACAGTGCTACCAACCGCGGTTTTCTACGTCGCTTCATTGGCGCGCCATTTTAAAAGTCCCGGAAGGTTTTGATCAGGCCTCGTATATTACTAATCCCCGAAAAAGGTTTAAGAAAAATATGAGTCGTCTAGTTGCAAAAGCCGTTATCTCCAAATATTTCAAAATTTCAGATAAACATTTAATTTTCTAACTCGTTACTATTAGCATCTACTGAAAAAATGGTAACTGTCTATACTGATTAAATTCCATTGAAAATTGTTATCAAATTTCTGTTTCTCTGGCAAATTCTGTTTTGTCCTGTCGCTAATATGTTTCAAAAGTGGCTATATCTGGCTAAGTGGCTATAATAGTGCCATGGGATTGGCTGGCCGTGCAGTGCCATATTAATCACACTCATAATGCTCCTAAACACCTGGACCAGATTTAGATGATTTTTCCATTGGTTGACCATTAATTTCTTCCTCCGGACCGTATATTTGCTCAAATAGGAAAAGAAACACATAAGAAGGAGATTTTAATAGGCCATGCAAACTATCGGAAAATTATGTCAGATTATGCGAAGGTAATTGGAAGAGGCAAAACTCCATTGTTTGAAAAATCTATGTTATTGCAAATTTCATTTCTCATCACTTGGGAAACCAAAGTCCAGTATATGACTAGAAGACCGAAAGTCTGTCAACAATTAAACAAACGTCCCAATGGCACTTTAAGTTTGCGCCTTGATCGTTATAAAATCCAAATCAAATAAAATTTTAAAACGAGAAAAAACACTATCCAATTAAGGCCTCTTCAAATCTACATTTAGTTCTTTGTTGATATATAGTTATTTTTAAGTACATTCAGAGTTGTATCAATAAACAGTACTTTATTAGAAGTTCTGCCTTAGTTATGCTGTAAAACCACTTGTATCTCAGGGTTCCTCTACAAATGTGGCTATCTCCAACATTCTAAAAGCAATAAAAAAAGTTTGCAATAACATAGATTTTTCAAACTATGGAGTTTTGATTCTTTCAACAATCTCTATAATTAGAGCAAATAATATTAGTATCCTAACCGCAATTTGTATAAAAACATATTTTTACAATTTTTGAGGAATGAGTTATGATGAAGATAACTGATGTTGCAACTAGACGACTCATATATTCGTAATTATTACTTATGTTAAAACAACTTGCTTCAAATTGTTTGGCGTACAACTGAAATAGCTTTTGCCATGTTGAATAAAATGTAACCTGCATGAAACCATTCATGGACCATTTGAATGAATAACCATTCATTTTATAGAGTTACACGAGAAATAGCCTATAAAATTGTTACGTCTCTCGCGCTATAAATTCATAAATATTCTGTCAGCGTGACACTTGGCGTAAATTAATCGTAAACAATGCAATTCAAAATCGAAGACATTTGCGAGGACTCCTTCTACGTGAACCTCCTCCTCGGTCTCCCGAAACTCCTCTCAAAGTCGAAGAAGTACGGCATCAAAGACTACTACCTGAAGCGATTCCCCCCACTTGCCGAGAACGACATCCACGCCTGGGAGCAAAGCAACGGCGTTTTGCTGCCGCTGGACCTCAAGAAGTTCTACGCGTCCACCAACGGCTTCTGTTTCAAGTGGAACATGAGTTTCGGACAAGACCATGGTATTGTGGTGGGAGGTATCGTGATCAACCCTCTTGAAGAGCAAGTGGTGCTAGACGTTTCGAGGATCGAAGTTACTAAAGAAGGACGTCCATACAAGCCTCCCTTAGGCAATGATGTTAGGATATTTCCTCTAGCTCCCGTGGGTGTGGATGCTAGGGTGGTTATTGTTTACCAGAAGTTTAAATTTTCGAATAATATATGGATACAAACGCGCGACGGGAAGTTTGGATACATCACCAACGACTTCACTTTGTACTTTCGCATGTGCGTTGCGCACCTAGGTATACCGTACTGGCAGCTGCTGTACGCACATCAGGAGCTACCGCAGTGGATCGATAATTTGCTGACGTTTCTTGCTCCACATCTTCGCAGAAAACGGAATTTCCAAAAGCAGGTGGAGGAGACGGTGGTGGTCAATAAGATTAATGTTGACATCTTCAAAGGCAGCTACGTGGCGGATGACAAGAAATTGGGGCCAAAAAAGAAGGTCGCCGAAAAGGTTCTCACGCCAAGGCCCAAGCAGAAGAAGTACATTAAGTAATTTGTTGTTATTTGTACTGTGAGCGAATAAAAGCGGCAGCGAATCGATTTCACGTGCAGGGCTTTATTCGCGCGACAAATGAGGCGTTCGATTCGGGAATTTTAGGTGGAGGAGCAATAGAGCACGACGCATCTACCGTCCCCATGGATCTTGCTGTGCAGCCGTGGGATAAACGACACCCCCACAGACCCGAATGCACTCCATCAACCCCTGCACTCGGAGTGGCGATCAAAAACAAAAAAAAAAAAGTCCATTGAGTAATGCGCAAGGAGTGTCTGTAATTTGCACTCTTCCCACCGACTTCATTCCGCTCTCCGCTTTTTGCGGTTAGATCCACTTTGTAATCAAAGTTTTATTAACAACAGCGGGGAGTATGGCTTGCGGAAACCGGCGAAGTTTCAAGAAGCCAAGGCGCCTCGCCGCTGTGGATGAAACTTCAACTTCAAAGCAAATCTCCTGGTATAGGTGGGGGTAAATCAAACGTTACTTAATAAACTCGTTAGCGAGGTAGTAAAATGGGGCGAAAATAATAAGATCCGGGATTTTAAACTTGCATTTAATTAGGGGGCGGATGTCGGTATAAATTAGCTTGAGGTAATTGTTGCGTCAATAGTAACAGGTATTGCAAATTCAAAGACGATCAAGTAAAATTTTAATTGCTTTTAATTATTTTAATTTTCAATTTCTGTGGAGCTTGTTGTACGTACTACAAGGCCTATTTCACCTATTTCACAATGTATTAAATCGTAATGAATGGCGTGATAACATTTCCTGTTAATTATGTGACCAATTAAAATTAATTTCAATCGAATTCTAAAACCATTTAATAATTTAACATTACACGGGAGTTCCAGTTCCATCTCTCTCCAAATGCATGGCAATTACTGTCATCAGAGAGTCATCGTGGGAACCAGGCGATGAATTTCGCTTCATCCATATAAGGGCATTTTTAGATGCACGCATAATTTAACAGTACACAGGATTCCGTATTGAGTTTTCTTCCCAGAAAAAAACGGTTCTTTGGCGTCCCAAAATTTCAAAACTCGAGGAAAATATATCATTATGCCATTAATGCTATTTTTTTATTCATATTGTTTAACTAAGAGCCTTACGGGCTGCAATAAACTAAAATCTAGATTTAAAAAAAACATTGGTCAGAAGTGTTTGTTTACTCTTATATTTTCGTTATTTATCAATAATTCTGAAAATATGATAGATATGATATAGATATGTGAAAAATGTTTAAATAAAATTTCGAAACAAACACCGATGAAAGCATATACATGCCACCTATTGGTGTAATCAATTACTATGAAGACATTTTCGTCCATAGACATAGAGGGAGATTCGTCTTGTGACCGCGTCCCAAAGACCCAAGAGAGATTTCTATGAAAATTTTACAAAGTAGCTTTTACAAGTATAATATTACGATTTAGAACTGAATTTTTGTATACAGAGAAAAAAAAATTAATGCACTCTTGCTATGTGCACAAAACTATGTTGAAATTTAATTTTTATTATTTTATTTATTCGTATTATTATGAACATCAAATGCTGCTTCGGATGTTTGATGACTTTTATTCGTTACTAAACAGGAATGCAATGTAGGATGGGTTCATAAAATTTTCTTAAGTTTCTTCAACGAATTTTAAAGTTTGGGCATCACTTATTTGAAATATTTAAAGTGTTATACTTTTAAACAATTCGTACATTGATAGCAACTAACAAATTATGAATTTAGAATTGACATTAATGACATGCACTTTTTAAGATCTAGGATATATACAGGGTCCGTCATTTTAACTCCCGTCTTCTATAGCTCAGTTACTAATTGAGTTACGATTTTGACATTTTGCAGGCTTCAGTTGCATTCTGAGGTGTATTTCATGAAAATATTTTTGATTACACAGGGTGTCCCAAAAAAGTGTGACGTAATGATGATTTATATTTTTAAATTGCATGGTATATTTTTGTTACTTATTTGGGTGCCTTTTATGAATGCCTACATACCCATAAATTTTTATTAAAATCAGTTCAGTGATTTTAGCACAAAAAAATACCATCATGATGGTTTTGCACCATTGGTTAATAAAATTAATAAGAGATAAAAATATGCCTTGTTAATAAAACCATACAAGGTACTCATAAAATATGGTCTGACAGTTGCGTTAACCAAGTTTTATTGATATGCATTATAAAGAGTTCCAAAATTTAGTGTCAAACTCTTCAAACTTTAAAGCACTTTATTTTTCTAATTTTAAATTGGAGCCCCTGTATATTTTTATGAAATTCTATGTGGAATTAAAAGACAAACATTTTTTCTAATTACAACTCTATTGCAATTCCTAACACATTAAACTTATGCAGAAAATTCTATTTATCAACAATTCTAATGGCCATTTTAATTAATAAAAATCGAAGGTGGGTTTGAAAAACAATTTATTGACATTAAAGTTTAACAAAGTGACAAGAGCCAATATTGACTGCAGTAATATAAAAGTTTAAAACTTTTTTAGCTAAGGTCTTTATACCCAAAATATGTTTTATTCGATTGCATCATAAGAGAGTACTTTTTGGTATGAAAATCTAGACGAAAACGCCTTCATTTTTTTAAAGACCATAGTTGCTAGGTAATGGTCTTTTTCGTCCTAACCCGAAAAAATATTTTTCGGCATCAAAAATCAATGGTTGATTAATTTATGGCATATCATGGCTCTTACCATAGAATAGTGAGACCATACAGTCGAAGATTTCATTTTGTGACGTACCTGAAGGGCAGTCGGCGCGTTAGGCCGTGGAGCGAATGGAGGGTCCCTTTGAAGTAGTGACGAGGGCCAGGCTCTCGGTGTCAGAGAGTGGGGGGGGTTAAAAAAAGGCTCCACGTAATTTTACCTCGTTGCTACTTCGTCGCAAGGGAGGCTCCACCCTACCTGCGTGGGTGGACGGCAGACAGTCAGCGAAGTTCAGAAATCACGAACTGTCACAACGCTGACCGTTTGGCGTCAACACCACCAGATTTAAATCTCGCAGTGAGAAGAGAAAACTGTAAATGAGATAAATGAGAAAGAAAACTGTAACTGAAATGAATATAGAAAACTGTAAAGAGAAAACGTGGGGGGAGCAAAAAATAACAGGTGTGAGTTTGGTATGGTAAAATGTCGGCGTTTATTCACACAAACGAACGAGGGACACCGTGTCTGCACTCCTGAAAAAAATACCTCCGAACGCCACCCTTTCGCGCAGGGTTTACCCTATTCGGCCGAATAACATAAGCTCCTAATCGCGCGATTGAAAGGGCCGAGGGAGCGACCTTTTTCGTACACTAGCGCAAAACACGTACGACACAATTTACACGTAGACACAATTTACGCACAAGAATAAACCGAAAAGTGGCCCAATCGAGCACACAAAAAGAATTATATTATCTTGTCTGGAATTTATATCTGGCCTGAGTTCCGGATGGTCGTCGCTGGTGACTGCTACAGCTCCGGAAGGGCGACGGCTTGCGTCGTAGACCTGGTGCTCGCTCGCGGCCTCCAGCCAGGAATGTTCTGGCCGAGCTGCCTAGCCCGTAGCTAAACGCCTACAAAACGCATGGCCTTAATCAAAATGGCCGGACACGTGGCTTCACGAAGAGGAGGAGGAATAACTACTTACTCCGGTGTTATGAGCGTGTTCTCTGCCCTCTAGTCGATGCCTCAATCCCCCTCAAGGGTGGTTAGCTGAGAACCGTTGATTATTCCCGTAAAACGGATGGTGATATACCTTATCTGCAATGGTTCTTCTGGCACGATCTATCTTGGGCACGAGTCAATTTAGTTCTGCCTCGTGGCGGCGCTTCCGCCGGTGAATTTAAAAATCGCTCACCGGGGAGACGCGTCACCACAACAAAAAAATGCAAGCATGGTTGCCTACCGTGCAGGTCCATACGTCCGTTAATTATTAAAATGCCGCTTTCTGCCAACGCTATTTTTGGACCGTTACAAATTGTTGAAACAAATTTGAGAAATATGCCAGTAAAACATTCCCAAACGAGTTTTCTGCAAACATCTTTTAATGTGTTAGGAATTGAGATAGGGTTGTAATTAGGAAACATGTTTCTCTTTTAATTCCGCATGGAATTACATACAAATATACTGGGGTTCCAATTTAAAATTAGAAAAATAAAGTGCTTTAAAGTTTGAAAAGTTTGACACTAAATTTTGGACACTCTGTATAATGCTTATCAATAAAACTTGGTTAACGCAACTGTCAGACCTTATTTAATGAGTACTTTGTATAGTTTTATTAACGACACACTATTTTTATTCCTTATGAATTTTCTTAACCAATGGTGCAGAACTGATTTTTTTCAGTTTTTACTTCTTTGTGCTAATATCACTAAACCGATTTCAATAAAATTTTATGGGTATGTAGGCATACATAAAGGGCACCCAAATAAGCAACAATATATATATACCATGCAATCTAAAAATATACATCATGATGACGTCATACTTTTTTGGGACACCATGTATAATAAAAAATATTTTCCTAAAATACACCCCAGAACGCAAGTAAAGTCTGCAAAATATCAAAATCCTAACTCAATTAGTAACTGAGCTATAGAAGACGGGAGGTGAAATGACGGACTCTGTATATATATTTTTTTAATGGTGATAACTTGATTTTTTTGTGTCAATTATTATATATATTTTCGTACTTTCATAACATTCTTTAAATTTGAAACTTTCAAACTTTTAAAATTTCAAACTTTCAATTTCAACTTTCACAACAATTTTGGAACTACTTTTACTTAGTACTAGTACTAAGTAACTTACTTAGTAATTAGTAAGTTTCATTTAGCTATTCGTGAAAATTTTCAAAATAGAGAATTTTTTGTAGTTTATTGAACAGATTAAGTTTGGTAATTTTTTTCTAATATATAAAAGTCTATAAAGTTTATTAAAAAAAACATAATAATATAAAAGTTATACAATATAAGTATCAGAGTGCAAAATCTAACTTTTTACGAACATCATATTAATATTCGTTGCTAAACAATATGGCTAGTGTCTCGTCGAATTATTATACCTGTCATTTTTAAAAAAAACAACGATGACTTTTAAAAATTTGACCATTTTTACCTTGTTAGATTTAATAACTACACTACTACACTACTCAAAAGAATTACCCCGTATTACCTTTAAAGATATAATTAAGTATTTCAGATAATTAAAATTCAATTTTTAAACTTTTTGAACATGCGATAATTCTTTTTAGTACTGTACGTGACTATAAGGAATTTTATTCTTAGCTACTACTCGCGAATGCCATGTTAAATGAAATTTTTCTGAATGTTTAAAACTTAGTTCAAAATTTTAGCAAATGGTTTTGAAGAAATGTGACTTAAGTAAAAAAACGAGATCTGTAGGTATTCGATTTTAAAATTATAATATAGTAATGAGTATTAAAGTATAACTGGTTTCGCTTTTCTAAACAAATATATGTAGGCTCGCGGCCATAAAAAAGTGGGACAGGTATTTTGCCTAGTGTGAATTTGGTTTAGGTAAATATGTAAAAAAAATGTGTAACATGCCTGATAGACCATCCATTTTCAACTTATTTATTATTCTTGCTTTATTAAAGGCACTAACTGGACGGGCCATTCCAATAGCTATTTTTTTATTAAGTAACATGTAGATATTTATCCCATAATGATAACGGCATGTTACTTGATTTATCTTTGTAGAGACGAATGACTTACATAGCTTAATTTTAGACAAAATCACTGTAAGATTTGTCCTACTTTTTTTTGGCCACCACCGTACCTACAATATGTAGTTCTATACTTGAATGAAAAAACTTGTTTTCGTTAAGCCACTCTTCTTCAAATCTGCAATATTTAATTACTTGCATGTTTCATCGTTTGAATCTTCAAAGGTGATTGTGAAAAAATATCTCACTGAAATGATGAATCGCTGTAATTTTTTAACATAATTTTGCTTAATTCGAACATTTTTCACTTCATTGAAAATTTAATGACTTTTAATATCACGGTTTGGTATATTTGGCGATGACTTATTTTTATATATAGTAAGATTCTTCTCCTGTACTTTATCCTTAATTATCTTTTAATTTTATTTACCACCGATTTCGGTTAATTAATTAACCATCTTCAGGCAAAACTACAAAAAATAATACATGAAATTAATCGTATTTCAATTAAATATTATTAATAATATTATTATAATATAACAAACTGAATTGTAAAATAAATAATTACAACTAAAACATATTATGTGTTAAGAGATGTATGATTATTAATACTGTGTCATTTATTTTAATTTGACTTTGATTTTTATGGGTTTATAAGTTTACGCGCTAATTGGGAATGCATTGTTATTTGCAGTTTCAAAGTTTCTTAAAAGTTCATCGTTTCGATCTTCAAAGATGATTGTAAAAAAATATAACATTAAAATCATTAACAAATGACTAATCACTAAAATTAACTAATGACTTGCAGTTTTTAACAGATTTAGCTTCATTGGCACATGTGTCACTTCATTAAAACATTTCATGGCGTACAATATCAAGGTTTGGTATTTTTGACGATGACTTTTTGCAATTATAAATTTAGATGCTAACAGGAAATGAACTGTTTTTTGTAGTTCTAAAGCTTTTTAAAAAAAGCAATAATTTTGAGTGAGTTTTGCATATTTAATAATTTGGATCTTCTAAGATGATCGTGAAAAATATATTATTAAAATATTTAATGGCTCGAAGTTTCTAGCAGTTTATTGGCACATGTTTGTGTCACTTCGATAAAATTTCTGATGGCTTGTAATTTCAAGGTTTGGTATTTTTGGCGATGGATTTATAAGTTTTGGCGCTTATTGGGAATGCGTTATAATTTGTAATTTTGTAGTTTTCTTCGTTTATTTGGAATACTTGATGACTTGAATTTTCAAAAAAATGTATATACGTAGCAATTAGTTTTCATATCTCGCAATTCATCATCAATCTTGAAAATTATGCAACTGAAAATTTTAAAATTTAAAATTTGCGGCCACAAATTTTGCAAAATTTCAGAATTTGAAATACTTGCGAAATTGCTCTTTCTAGTTTTAATTTTGTAATTTGCTAAATGTATCGATTAAGTATCAAATTTGAGTGCTCGTCAGTTATTTGGAACGTTTGATGATACGGAATTTCCAAAAATTCAGAGACGTAATGATGATTCTTCATAATTCACAATTATTATTATTAGTTAGTTATTTATGTAATTGTTTATGATTTTATATTAAACCACTAAATGATTTTCGAAATATCTTACATGCCTTGAAAATATTTCTTAACAGTGGAATTTTACCCATAAAAACAATCACTGTTACGGTACCCAGGTGTACAGGAGTACCCTAAATTAAACAAATCACAAATTAATTTGAATGAAAAATGAAAATTTGCACAACAAATATTGATTCTTATTGAACGCGATCACATCATCATAACATATTAAGGACACAAATCAACAGTCTGGACACTGCTTCCTCTGATGTTCCAAATAACCGATTTTTTTGCAGGTGGTGTAATTGGTCTTGCTGTTTCTTGCTTGCTGCTTACTATTATTATTATTGTATTATTATATTATTATTATTATTCTGTTTTATTGTAACCTTTTTGCAGCCTTGAAAGTCAAATTATGATAAAATGCAACTCATCCAAAATATACCTTGGGGTTACCGTATGCCCAAAAATAAAGCCCAGAGAAAAACTTACAAAACGTATGGTAGAAAAAAAAAGTACTTCGATAATTCTTAGGTTATATGATGAAAAATCAGGAAGTTTCGAGAAAGTTCTACTGTCCATCAAAGAATAGCAGAAGCTTTTCGTTCAATGGTGAATGGAACAGGTAAAGCACGTAAACTGCTTAACCGATGTTAATCGTTTTTTAACAAAAGTTAACATGAAGGGTTTCTTAAATAACCGTTTCATTAATCTTCGTTTCAGAATCTTTAAATAAATTTAACTCACATTTGATAATTACCAATATTTACTTTGGTAGATATATGTGATAAAGGTTAATAAAAAGTTTTGACATAAATCTTTATTCTATCAATTTTCGAGTGCTACAGTTGTCACTTTCTTTATATATCCAAGGGGGAAAATAAAATTTGTGAAAATGTGAAATTTGTGAAACGCAGTTGGCTGTAATGATCCGTTTCCCCGCTCGGTATGTAATGTACTATAACGTATCAATATAATTGACTCAATGGATAAAGTAATGCAATACTTAGCGAGATACCGAAAGAAGAGTACCTGCAATTAGGCCACTGAAAGGTATAAAATTTCGCCATATTATTCTAAATCTGCAATACTACGCTAATTCGGGATTCATAAGGGACCTTCCGAGGAAAAATTATTTGAATAAATATTTTGTCTAAACATTAAGGCGTACTAGAAAATAACGAAAGTATGATTTTACTGAATATTTAAATTTTGTCCTGAGCTAGAATCGACCCAACGATGAGATATTAGAATGCTGAGCCTAAAGTCGTTGCTCCACACATACTTACTTTCAAAGGGCTTCTGCAATTTTGTGGCTATTAATAATGCATACGGAGTTTGAAATTGGAACGTCTACTCCCTTAATATGATATATTTTATTTATCGATTACAATTGCCAATGTATTTGAACTGCGAGCATTCTATTACTGATATGTATTTTTGATGGATGTTTTTTAAGTGCGGCGAAGTGAAGACGCTTCTCAATGCAGCCCCTTGTTTATTCATTGAAGCAATTTTCTCTCTCAATAAAGTTCGCTACTGATTGACCAAAAATTCTCGAGCTGAAAGGCAAAACAATAAAAAAAAAGGCGCCACGGATTGTAAATCGTGGTAATTCTAATTGCCGAAATTGTACGCAAAAATTCAGAGTTTTTCCGGTCATGCGACGATTGTTATCGGTTGATTAATGTTATTAATTAATTCTCGATGGGATCATATTAATGGCCCTCCACTGGCGGTGTGTGATAAATGGCCGCTTCAATTTCACACACGAAAGAGGTTGTAGTGGATAATAAATTTCAAGCATTATACCTCGCCCCGATCTTCGTTTTGTTGCCGTTTAAACACCTCCCCGCAAACGAGCCGTCGATCTATCACAGCTTCAAACTCCCATTTGCGGATCGCAGATAAAAACAATTTCACCTAAGAACCCGCGCGCCAAGGGGATCGATACCCAACAAATTGCCGCCGCTAATAACGGATGGCCCTTTTTGCCGGCCCCGTTTTTGCGTCGCCCAGGGGACGGCGAGGGGAATTTTTCCCCGACGCAGCTCTTTGCGGCCGTAATTAGCTGTTTTACAGGAGGGCTCCAAGGACTCACCTGCGGCGATGATGTGGAAGACGCAGGGGACTCTCTGGTGGCCTATGCGGTTGGAGGCGTAGCAGAGGAGGGTGCCGTAGTCGAGCTCGGTCATGGGGGTGTAGGAGACTATGCTGGAGGTGCCGCTCCTGGCGATGTGCGACTGGGCGACGTCCACGGAGTCCGCGGAGTTGTTGAACGTCCATCTGAATTGTATATCAGGAGGGTTGGCATCTACTTGGCACGATATTTGCGCCCTCTCCTGCTTGGCAACGCCATAGATCCGAACCTGGTTCGGCTTACAAGTAGGAGCAACTGCAATGAAAACATATTGATATTTACTAAAGCATTAAAAAGATTTATAGAAATTTCTGAAATTTTAAACAATCTGTTTCAGAAACAGAAATTTTCGAATATTTTTCTCATACTCTGCTGTCAATGTTGTCAACAAATCTAAAACATATAAAATTGTACAAACTATCAGAATATGGCATTAATTACACCTTGGTATTTTAAATCTTCTGTTAAATCTTTTTACAAAGTATCTAAATTTGACATTCTCCAGTAATTGATAATAAGATAGCAATTGCTAGTAAGATTGTATCACAATGGTGAACGGTGAATACATTTGTTCTAAATGCAAAAATAAATTGGTAAATTGCAATGAATGCATCTATTGCGGGCGCAGTTTTCATAAATCGTGTCTGGAAGAGCACCTGAAAAGAGGAAAGTGCCAACTAACATCAAAGAACCTTACAAAAGACGACTCGGGTGAGTCAATCAACATGGCGGAAAATATGGGCACCTTTCGTCTTACAAAAAGGAAAATGCTTACCTAAGGAGAGAAAATGACATAATGCCTAAACTTCTTGAAGAAATATAGCATAAAAATAGCATCCTGAACGAAAACAAAAATTCACTTTAGGAGAAGATTTTGCTCTTCAGAGTGAACAATCAAATGGTCAGATCTCTGACAAAACACAAAATATGCAGATGTCTGTACAGAGAACTGGAACAAATTCGTTAGCTGCACAACAGAGGTCGTATAGCAAAGTATGTAGCAGTGAAAGAAATAGCCACAGATTTGCAGTAAATGAGAAAAGCGGCAAGGAGTAGGACACGTGGACCCAAGCACGGAGTCCGCCAAAAGACAACATTTTGTGCTTTGCCAGAGCTCTGATCATTTGATTGTTTACTCTGAAGTGTCAAAATCTTCTCCTGAAGTAAATTTTTGTTTTCATTCAGTATGCTATTTTGATGCTCAATTTCTTCAAGAAGTTTACGCAATATGTCATTTTCTCTCCTTAGGTAAGCATTTTCCATTTTGTAAGACTCAAGGTTGCCCATATTTTCCGCTATGTTGATTGACTCACCCGAGTCGTCTTTTGTAAGGTCCTGAAAACAACCAGGAAAAACGGGCAGAGACGTCTTTATCACAAATAGCGTAAAACGCAAAAACATAATTATTGGCACTCCAATACTCCAATACTAATCTTAAAACCGAAGGAAAAAAAGCATGGATTTTTATTGGAAATATAAATAAAAATACAATTGCAGCCGAAGTCACACAACACCTACAAGGTATGATTAAACATGATGCTACTTCATGTATCACCATGTAAAAATGGCGCAAACTTAAGAACCAAGGCGATGGAACTAAATACAAAGAGGCACAGAAGGTAATTAGAAGTAAGATTAGAATAGCGAAAAATTAGTGTCTCGCTAGCAAATGCAAAGAAATCGAACAATTGCAGATATTGCAGGACGACATCACCCTGCAACTGAAGAACTAAGAAACTGAAAGAAATAGCAAGAGTTTCTAGGAAATCCAACCTCGCCATGCTATTTAATCAAAACAACGAGATTATACACGATGCAGAAAAGAAAAATAAAGTTTGGGAGCTATATATTAAGAGTCTTTTCGCAGACGAAGGACCAAACAATAACAATAATAACTTCGAGATCGATAACAATATAACGTCAATTAGTAAAGATGAAATTAAGAGAGCTACAAACACTGAAAAAAAAAACAACAAAGCTGCAGGAACCGACGAAATTACTTCAGAAATATTTAAACTCCTCCACGAAAAAGGCATAGACGTGATGCACAAATTCTTTAACAAAATCTATGACACTGGTCAATATTCCACCCAATGGCTGAAATCAACGTTCATTCCCTTGCCTAAGAAAATAAATGCCAAAAAATGCGAAGAACACAGACTTATTAGCCTGATGAGTCATACTTTGAAACTATTTCTTAAAATCATACATCAAAAAATTTACAAGAAGTGCGAAAATGCAATCGGGGATACACAGTTTGGCTTCCGGCAGGCACTGAGAGAAGCTTTACTTGCAACACAAGTTCTTGTACAAAATTGCCAAGACAAAGGAAAGATGTATGTCTATGCTTCATAGACTATGAGAAAGCGTTCGACAGAGTACAACACCGTAAACTCTTCGACATTCTTAAAAGGTAGGACATTGACCAGAAAGACATATGATGTATAGAAAGCTTGTACACAAACCAAAAAGCCAAAATAAAAATCGGAAGTGAAACGACGAACGATATAAAAATTTGTGGAGGAGTAAGGCACGGTTGTATACTGTCGCCCCTCCAATTTAATGTATACTCTGAAAACATATTTCTGGAAGCCCTCACGGATGTTGAAAAGGGCATTAAAGTAAATGGCATATGGGTTAACAACATTCGCTACGCAGATTACACAGTGCTGATAGCCGCAAATATAGAAGATCTTCAAGAACTGATTAACAGAATAGGGACTCAAGTAAACTCATTGCTCACTCAATATTGCAAAAACAAAATTTATGATTATTTTTCGAGACCAGAATAACGTAAACTGCGATATCTAGGTATGCCTAACTGACTACCAGAAAGCGTTTTATTGGGTGCAATATCACAAGATGATAGACATCCTAAAACAAGTGGGAATTGATGCCAAAGACCTCCAAATCATCACTAACTTGTACTGGAACCAGACCGCATCCATGAAAATTGAAGAGGAACAAATAGACGACATTGAAATAGCTAGAGGGGTAAAAGACAGGGGTGTATTCTTTCTCCGATTCTGTTCAATTTATACTCCGAACAGATCTTTAAAGAAGCGTTAGAAGGCATAGAATAAAGCATTTTACTGAACGGGGCTAGATTGAATAACATCCGATATGCCGACGACACAATGGTATTCGCTGACTCTCTTGAAGGACTCCAAACACTATTGAACAGAATTGTAGTGGCTAGTGAAAAATATGGACTTAATATCAATAGCAACAAAACAAAATTCATGGTCATAAGCAAAGAAAATATAGCCAATGCAAATCTCTACGTTCACAATCAACAAATAGAGAGAGTCAGACAAACAACTTACTTAGGTACACTTGTGAATGAAAACTGGGACAATAGCCAAGAGATAAAAAGTAGAATTGGGAAAGCTCGAGCTGCCTTCAATACAATGAATAACCTCTTCAAAAATCACGAACTCCATCTTGATATCAAAGTACGCATCTTGAGCTGCTACATATTCCTAATATTACTTTACGGAGTCGAGTCCTGGACACTAAATGAAGCAACAACAAAAATATTGAAGCCTTTGAGATGTGGCTATATCGACGTATCCTGGGGATATCTTGGAAAGACCGGGTAACAAACATCGAAGTCCTCCGCAGGATGAAGAAAGAGAAGGAGATTATGGACACCATCAAAACCCGCAAACTCCAATATCTAGGCCACATCATGCGGAACGAGGACAGATACGCCATGTTACAAGTCATCATTCAAGGCAAGATACTCGGCAAACGAAGGCCGGGACGAAGGAGAATTTCATGGCTGCAGAATCTCAGGGCGTGGTACGGGAAGACGTCGAACGAGCTCTTCAAAATAGCAATAAATAAAGTGAAAATAGTCATGCTCATCGCTAACATCCGAAATCGGATATGCACATGAAGAAGAAGAATATGAGGAGGGACGCGGTGCTGACATTAAACGACTTACCAATTGAAAGAGTACAAACATTCAAGTACCAAGGAACATGGCTCATAGAAAACTGGACATTGGACACCAAAATTAGATGTCGAATCGAAAATGCACGAAGTGCATTCAAAAACTTTGAAAAAGTTTTTGCCAACACGGAATGTTATTTCAATCTTAAAGTACGGCTTATTAAAGGTTATGGTCGATACTCCTTTATGGCATGGTATGTTTGACGCTTAAAGCAACAGCTATGAATAAGATTGAAGCGTTTGAAATGTGGCTTCACCGAAGAATACTGAAGATCCTTTGGACAGCACGAATTACCGATGAAAAGGTGCTGCGGCGAGTAGGTAAAGATCGCGGACTTTTGACCACAATAACAAGAAGAAAAGTTGCATACCTAGGACATATCATGCGAAACTAGAAGTATGATATCCTTCAATTCATCATAGAAGGCAAGATTGAAGGAAAACGAGGAATAGGAAGGAATAAGATGTCGTGGCTCAGGAACATAAGGCAATGGACTGGACTAAATACTATCGGTAGTTTGGTTCATACCATCAGAAGCTGTCAAGAAATGCACCACATTATCGCAAACATCCATTAATAGACGTTGCCATATAAAATGATGATATAAAAGGATGGATAATGATGATGCACCAAAAGAAGAAGAAGATACTTCATGTGATAAATTATAAACAATGTCTACATCACGATCTAGTTTTAAAATCTGTGTGGACTTTACTATGAAGGTAATAGATCTCGCAAACTGGCCTGAAAATATTGAATCATCATCATCATCAATCAGCTTGTAGCGTCCACTGCTGGACATAAGCCTCCCTTAGTTTCTTCCATTCTTCCCGTTGTTGCGCTGTTTGTATCCAGTTGGGTGTGATACGTTTTAAATCGTCGCTCCATCTCGTAGGAGGTCGTCCTCTACTTCTATAGGCCTCTAGTCTAGGCCTCCATTCGACAATTCGTTTTGTACACCTGTCATCCGTCATTCGTGCTACGTGGCCTGCCCAGTTCCACTTCAGGCTGGCGATCCTCTCTACTGCATCTGCGACTCCAGTTCTCTGCCGTATTATAGTGTTTGGAATTTTGTCTCGTAGTTTTATTCCTAGCATGGACCGCTCCATAGCTCGCTGTGTGACCTTGATTTTGTATATGGATTTTTTTGTCAGTGTAAGCGTTTCAGCTCCGTACGTTAGGACAGGTAATACGCATTGGTCGTACACCTTTCTTTTTAAGCACATGGGTATATCAGCTTTAAGTACGTATCGCAGCTTACCAAAAGCGGCCCAGGTTAGTCCCACTCGCCTGTAGAGTTCATTCGTTTGGTTATCTCTACCAATTCGAATCTCGTGTCCAAGATATTTGTATGAGACAGTCTGCTCTATTTTTACATTATCCACTGAAATGGTTTCACTCAACACCAGGTTTGTCATAATTTGTGTTTTAGCGTAGTTGATCTTTAGGCCAACCTGGTGTGAGGCAGAGTTTAATTTGTCGAGCATTCTTCTGGCTTCGTCAACACAGTCTGCTATAAGTACAATATCGTCGGCGAAGCGCAGATGGCTTAGTTTCTCTCCGTTGATGCTGATCCCCAGATGTTCAAAGTCTATCTTCTTAAACATGTATTCAAGCAGTGTAGTGAATAATTTGGGCGAGATATTGTCTCCCTGCCGTACCCCTCTTTCTATGCCGAATTTGTTGGTGTCTTCATGCAGTCTCACGCATGCAGTTGCATTTCTGTATATGTTATTGATTAGTGCGGAGTATCTGTGGTCTATACGGCATTCAGCTAGTGCTTCAATTAGTTTTCGTTGGTTTATGGAGTCGAACGCCTTTTCGTAGTCGACGAATATGAGGACTAGAGGCTTATTGTACTCGACACATTTTTCAACTAGTGACTTGACTACCTGTAGGTGGTCGTTTGTGCCAAAGCCTGCTCTAAAACCTGCTTGCTCCTTGGGTTGGTAAAAGTCTAGCTTAGATGTTAGTCGCTTAGTTATGATCTTCATAAACAGCTTATAAATGTGTGAAAGGAGGCTGATAGGCCGGTAGTTTGCGAGGTCTGTTGGGTTTCCTTTTTTGTGCATGATGATAATCAACGCATTGTTCCATTTTGACGGGATGTTCTCCTCGCTGAGGCACTTGTTGAACAGAGTGTGAAGTGCTTGGATAACTTCTTCTCCGCCCTCTTTTATGGCTTCTATCACGATTTCATCTTCACCCGGGGCCTTATTATTTTTCATTTCCCTCAGTGACATTTTGATTTCCTCAATTGTGATGTCAGGAATATCCTCGGATCCTCGGTTTAAGACTTTGGGTATTTTAGGGTATACATGGTGGTTGTCTGTTAGTTTATATAGTTCTCTGTAGAAGTTTTCAATTATGTCTATGATCTTGTATTTATTGGTTGTTATGTTTCCATTTGCATCTGCTAATTTATGGATGTCGTTTCTTCCAATAGCTAGTTCTCTGTTCATTACCTTCATACTTCTGTTCCTTTCTATAACTTCGGATATCTTTTCGGTGTTGAATTTACGTTTATCTTTCCGCGTCTCTTTCGATATTTCTTTATTTAAGTTTCTATATTCCTGTGAGTCTTTATCTTTTAGGTCTCTTCGTTGTTTCATAAGCTGTTTTGTGTGTGTACTTAATTTTTGATTATTGATTATTGAATCATTACTTTTTTCGAAAAGCATCAACAAAATTACATAAAGAACAATAATAGCAATAATAAAAAACACCGATGAAAACGGTGTTATTAAAATTCTATTTATCAACAGATAAATAGCCATCAAAATACTAATATTAGAGTCATATCTGGCTGCTTACAATCCTGCTTACAACTTCATTGGCATCTGCAAGCATTGGCTCAAACAGAATGAGATGAACGTACTAAAAATTGGAAGTTACCAACCAAATGCCAGTTTTTACAGAAAACGGCCATATTGGGGATCTGCAGTCCTATCGAACTCGTCGTCAAATATGATTCCTATTGAAAAGTTAAATAAACATCAGGATGGTTTCGATCTTTACTACGTGGTAGTCCATATTAAAATACAGAGAAACAACTTGCTATGTTTTTACCACAAAATGTTTTTTGATATAAAGACATATACAATAATATTGTATATGTCACATATTGCATATGTCAGGGTGTCAATTTGAAAAGTTGGCACCGACTTTTTTTATAGAAGTAATGATTCTTTTTAAAATTTCTCAAAACCGTTTGGAAGGTTCGGAGGGGGAACCAAAATGGCGTAGGTAGTATCGACCCCCTACCCACCCTTTATGCCACAACCACCTTCATCTAAAAAAATTAAATGGCACCCCCCTACTTGTGATGCATCGTTGGAAACTCTTGAAAAATGCTTTCCAGTCATTAATAATACAATATGATTTGGTCAACTAGTTTTGGAATTAAGTGCAAATAAAGTGCAAAAGTGTTCAATTGATTAAATTCATATCACATGTAAATATAAATATTGGAAATGGTTTTCGCGATTTTTAAACAAAAATATGGAATGCTTTCAAACTCCTCGCGAACTTTTTGCAGGTTTGTCTAGTAATAGCTCAACGTTCGTTTGTTATTCTTTTTCGTAGTTGTTCAACAGTTTCAGGTTCATTTTGGGTTCAAGAGTTTGAAAGGGGGCCATATTTTTCTTTAGAAAACAATGGAAGCCATTTGCAATGTTTACTTTAACATGTTCTTTGAATTTAATACATTGAACACTTTATTTGTACTTAATTCCAAAACTAGTTGACCAAATCATATTGTATTAATAATGACTGGAAAGCATTTTTCAAGAGCTTTCCAATGATGTATCACAAGTAGGGGAGTGCCATTTAAATATTTTAGATGGATTTGGCTATGGCTTAATGAGGGTCGACCTACCTATGCCATTTAGGTTCCCCCTCCGAACCACCCAAACGCTGGACTTTTTTCATGGGTGGTTTGGGGAACCACCCAAACCACCCATGTTTGGGTGGTTCCCCAAACCACCCATGAAAAAAGTCGATGGCAACTTTTCAAATTGACACCCTGTATGTATATATATCAATAAACATTTTGTGGTAAAAACATAACAAGTTGTTTCTCTGTTTTTTAAGTCAAATAAGTAATCGCTTGAAAACATATGCGCAGTAGCAGCAGTCAAGGATGAACAAAATGTCTTTATCATTATAGATGTCCATCTTAAGCCAAATTCCAATTCCAATTTCCAATAAACACACTTCTGAAAGATTCAAATACTCTCGACAACAGCATGATTATGAAGGTGATTTTAATATACATCTTAACAAGGAAATTGATCCTGAAACTATACAGCTTTGTGGCCATATGCAAATTTACGGTTTTGCTCAAGTAGCGGACTTTAAAACCCGATACAAAAATTGATAAGACAGCATATTTACTAACATTAATGCAGATTACGTTACAGCAAAACCATCAGAGTTAATAATATCGGACCATACAGGTATTACTCTGGAATTATATCTACCAAAATAAAGGACTCAATCAGAAGGCAAAATCTACAGACCTATAACCTTGCTGGCAAAATACATATTTTATAGTGCCCTCGAACAAGTGAACTGGGAATTTCTGTCATCCAAGGGTGATAAAGACGCGAAATTTTGTACTTTCATGCAAACATTGCATGCTGCATTGGAAGAAAGTTTTCCTATGAAACGGGTGAACTAAAAAAACAAACAACACTAAAAAAATAAGGTTCAATAAAAAACTGCAAAATATGCGAGAAACACTGGTTGCTAACGCACTTGCATCATCATTTTCCAAATAAAAATTATTACAAAGAGGAAAAGCTTCGCTTCAGAAACGTTTATAAGCAAGAAATTACACTTTCCAAAATTAAGTCCAATGACATCTACATCAAATCGACAAGTATTATCTGCGAGCCATGTGGAAAGTTATAGCCTCTCTGAAATGTGATAAAAACAAAAGTGATTTAACCTGTGATATAAATTTATCGGACTTTAATGTCCATTTTAGCACTGTCGCGTCAAAATTTTTAGCAAAGTTTCCAAGCTGTGCTATAGATCCTCTCTCTTATTTATACACTAATTTTAATACGTCTTGTAACGTCCCAATTTTCATGTTTGCACCTATGAGGTGTACTACGAACAGAGACATCATAAACCCTATAAAAAACACCAGATCTAGGGATACCTATGGAATAAATGTGGATCTTTTTAAATATGTAAATGACGTACTAATTGTACCGCTTGCAAGGGCGATAAACATGTGTATTGAGGTCAGTGTGTTCTCTTGCTGCCTTAAAATAGCAAAAGTGATTGTGGTCTTCAAAAAGGGTGACAGAGAAGATATTAACAACTATCGTCCCACCGACCTGCTACCAATGATCTCCAAAATATATAAACGGGTGCTCTTCAATCAACTGTATGGGAACTTCCACAATAATGAGCAGTTCACTGACCCTCAGCACCCTTTTCCTTTTTGGCCTTAGCCTAAGGGCCATTAGCCATGAACTATGTATTTTTAGAAATCCTCCAAGAAATGTATGGAAAGTCTACATAATAAAAAGTATGAAGCATTAACAATGCTGGATCTCAGTAAGGCATTCGATTATGTAAATTACCAAATACCCATTCATAAGCACTACTACTACAATCTTCATCCAGCATACTGTAGACTAATACTATCGTACTTAAGCCATCGACAACAGTGCGTGTCCGTGGCGGGCAAAGACACGCCACCACTACACCTCACAATTGGTGTCCCACAAGGATCCATCCTGGGCCCTTTGTTATTCCTAATATACACCAATGATATTCCACAATCTTTGAGCGATAGTAAAAATGTGATGTATGCTAATGATGCTACGCTGGTAAAGTCAAACAGCAATCCGGTCAAAGTTCTAAACGAAATAGAAGTTTCCTGTCGAGAAGCTAGCGAATGGTTCCTCTCAAATCAGGTAAAGGTGAATCCAGAAAAAAACGAAAAACCTGATCGTATTACTTCGTCCCTTTGATGTCAAGGATCATCATGTAAGATGCACAAAATTCCTTGGAGTTTACATGGACGATAAGCTTACATGGAGCGATCATGGAGAATATCTGCGCAGAACGCTCAACAGTGTGGAATAAAAGCCTAAGGGCATTCTTCTATTCGGAGTATATTTTTTAAAATACAAAGGCCGTACGTATTTTAGGGCTGTATCAGCTCTGAAGTACAGAGATAACTGTCGCCATAATTTTGGGACATATAAACTTCTCACAGTCCCGTGTATTTACATGCTGGAATGTCTGAAGCTTGTAAATAAGAATCATATGGAATTCGTGTATGTTGATCATGACCATGAAACAAAATAACAAAATAACCTGTACCTCTATTAGGGCGAGTAATAATTATGATCACCTACTGTTGCTTTGCATCTAAGACTATGCAGCATAGCGGTAGAGCTTAATGCCCTATTGGATGAAAATAAATTTAAACCTGAGGCAAAAATCTCGTTCCATTCTGTAGATTTTAGATTATCAAAGTACTTATTCAAGTCTATTGGCATTCACACTTTACTACAAAAATAAAGTCTGAGTAATTACAATGGGCAGAACATGTATAGAGACAGCCTACTAACATCTTTCTGAGACTCGCATGGGAAAACACTTTATGTTAGACCTAAGAAAGATCAATAATGAATAGTATATATTTGACCCACAAAATTTGATGGATCGTGATAGATAGAGATTGTCTTCTCCTCCAAGATTGGCATCTGATTACAACCTTACACTCCTACAACCCTACAACCTTACATACCCCGATTGAATTGTAATTAATATATCGATAATTAAAATTACATGGTATGATTGAATACTTACACATAACGTTGAGGTAGAAAGCGTTGCTCTCACCGTCGCCTTCGGTGTTATACCCGACGCACGTGTAGTTCCCCGCTGTAGCCCTGGAGACCCCTTGAAGCACAAGGCTCTGGTTACTGATAATGATGCCGGCTCCGACGTTATGGTTGAGTATCTTCCCCTGTAAAGAAATTACGATAAAAACTGTGGACAACAATGCGCGTATGTATTACGTTCGCCCCACAACGAAATTGTTATTCGATTCCGAGGAATTTTTGCGATGCCCGGGAAAGTTTAATTAGGATCGCGGAGTTGCGGGAATAGGTAAATATCCTCGAAGTGGAAAACTTGAAACGGAAATTTGAATGGAAACGGAGCGACGGCGCACGCTTTTTTTAACCGAGCCAAGGGCTGCCGCTCGCAAGGCCGGAAAATGGGCCCGCAACGTTTACGCGTCGACTTTTTCTTATTAACATTTCCAACTTCATGTAACAGTTAAAAATGTATAATTCATACCAGCAATAAATTATAATTAAAAACTAATATAAATTGATAGGCATTAGGCAATATACAGTACACATAAATAACGGAAGGTCCTAAAGTTATTGGAAAATTTTTAAATGCTAATAAATTTTTCCAAACTCATTTGATTTGAAAATAAATGTTACAACAATTAACGACACTAATAACAAAAAAAATAATTACTAATTACATTATGGATTGTGGCCCATTATCCTCAATAAGTCGTAAATTTCTTCGGACTTGTCCCATCCTCCTTTGGACAAGTTCAGGTTCTATTTCTCTAATATTTTGGAAGATGCGATGCCGCAATTGATCTTCATTTGTAGCTTCCCATCCTTTATCGTACACGTTCCACGATAGTATTGACCAGAATTCTTCTATTGGTCTAGCCCGAGGTACATTAGGAGGATTATCCAACTTAGGTACAAAGTCTATGTTATTTTCATTTAACCACTGTGTGCTAATTCCAGCATAATGGCATGAAGATAGATTAGGCCAAAACAATATATTGTCGTTGGCATGATGTGTATTTAAAAAATTAAGTAATTTTGAGACACATCTTTGAATATTACGGTCAGCGTTTAAGGCTTCTAGCCAAATACGACCAATGTGCTGTGAGATAAATCCTGTTTCAGAAATGGGACACCACACTAAACTTTTCCTCAAATTTCCTCAGATTTACCATTAAATTTAACATTGTCGGGTATATTTTCTAAGTTGTCGGTGTAAAACTTATCGTTTCTTTTAATCTCTGAATGGGATAAGGCAAAATATTTTTCATCATCCATTACAATCAATTTATTATCAAAGTGTATGCGCCTTTGCCTTTCCAACAACGTGGAATTCTTTATAACTAGGCTACTGTGTGTTTTGGTGCCTTTCGTCCCTTTCTAAACACTAAATTTGTGCGATCAATTGTTCTTAACACAGTGGTCTTTGAAATACCAAATCTCCTGGCAAATTTTCTCTGAGAAACTCCAACTTTGTCTTTCGCTGCTTTCATCAGTCTTCTTTCTATTATTCTACCCAAATTTCTTGGTTTACCGCTTTTTGGTAAATTAATGCATGGTATACCATCTTCACAATTCCTTGTAGTGTTGTAAATGGTTGACTTCCCTACATTTTGCTCTCGGTAGACTGCAATAATATCAAATTATGGTGCGTATCTAAATCGTGCCAACATAAATGTCACCCTAACTAAAAGTATGAATAATATAACGAATTAATATACCTACATAAAACACGTCGACAGTATTAAGTAAAACGTTGTACGTAATGTGGCTCTAAAGTACGTATTACAGTGATCATTTCGAAATTTCACACTCGCCTCCTTCGGCTCGGCCATAAATTTCTTATTCTTACTGTAATACGTAACCATTTTTCTATTTTCGATTTCTTTTGCACTATGAGCTACACTTCTTAGTATTTTTATTATTTTCTGTATTCAGTTTCTCAGTCTGACTGAGACTGTTTGCTACCAATATAGATTCGTTATGATTCTTAGGTCTAATCTTATGTCATCTAATCTTATATTTTCTGGTTTTTAGACATTCAATCATTTTGTGGTGTTGAACTTTATCAAAGATGTTCTAATAATCAACAAAAAATGCATAAATGTTCGTGTCTCTATATCTTTGGAACAACAAGTTCATGCCGAATTGGACCTCACGTATCCCAACTATGTTCTTGAATCCGAACTGTGTTCTTGCCACTTGTTCTTCACACAGTTTATACATTCTTCCATGTATTATCTTCAGGAAGAGCTTTAGGAAATGGCTCATGAGACTTATTGTTCAGTACTATTCACATTTTCTAGCTCCATGGTTTTTTGGTAGTGTGATAAATTCGGATTTAATCCATTCTCTGAGTATATTTTCTTCTGATAATCAACAAAACATGCACAAATGTTCGGGTCTCTATATCTTTGGAACAACACGTTCATGCCGAATTGGACCTCACGTGTCCCAACTGTGTTCCTGAATCCGAATTGTGTTCTTGCCACTTGTTCTTCATACAGCTTATACATTCTTCCCTGTATTATCTTCAGGAAGAGCTTTAGGTAATGACTCATAAGTCTTATTATTCTGTACTATTCACATTTTCTAGCTCCAAGTTTTTTAGGTAGTGTGATAAATTCGGATTTAATCCATTCTCTGAGTATATTTTCCGATTCATATATTCTATTAAATATTGATGTTACCATTTTACATTGTCTTCATTTAATAGCTTATAAAACTCGGCGTGTATATTGTCGGGACCATCAGCCATCCCTTCTTTCAAATTTTATACTGCTGCTTGTACTTCTTCTTTCAAGATGCGTGGTCCAGTCTCATTGTTCCATTGAGGAGTTTCTTATCGATTACCATGAACTATTACATGATCCATGTTTTTTTTCGTGTATCTGTTACCTATTTCTGACCAACAAGTATTTTTCCCATTACGTCAACTAATTTGTTCACAGATCTTGCTCTATTTCCATCAGTAATTTCTCCTACTCTGTGGTGGCCATTGACGCTATCGCATTTTCTTTGAATAAGTTCTAATTCAGCACACCTTTTCTTCGTTTCTTGTTCCTTACCTTGTCGTTTTTTCTTCTTAATTTCCATATTTGTTTTGTGTTATTTTTGGTTGAAATCTTTCACTGGCCTCATTTTAACCGTCATCTGACGTATTTCAGATGATCAAAGGATGATTCAAGATGATTCAAAGAAGTCGTCCATGACTTCCTTTTTACTGTTTTTGTTTGTAATAATTCATTTTTGATATTTCTGGCTGTAGTATTAAAATGTATATCTATCGAAATATCTATTGCGAATTCTTTTTAATGAAGCAAATTCTTATGATTTTCACTTTAACTTTAAAGTCATGCGACCATGGTCAAAGTAAATCGAGATTGTACACAACTAGGCTTTAAAAATACGTAGTACTGGCTAACCAAAGTAAGCTGTTCGATATACAAGACAAAAACAGTTTCTTGTATTTGGTTTTCCTCAAAATTTTCTTGTATAAATGTAGTTTTGCATTAACCCCATTTTCTTTCCTAAATAAACTGACCATATTCTAAAGCAGACATTAATTTTAAAACTTTTATAAAATAAGTATTAAAATGCCTCTCACAGACAACGAAACCAAAATCAGAATTATCGCAGATTTATATAACGATATTATGATGTAATACAAGATTATAAAAAAATGGCGGGATCACCAAACGATTTCCAGAATCGCTGGTTCAGGTAGACAAAGAATATTCACAGCTGAGCAAGATCAGCAATTCATAAATTTTCTCAGAGAAAATCTAATTTCCTTCGACTATATATGAGGCTAATATTAGTAACTTTCCTGGATCAGTGTTTAGCACCAGTTGATTAATCAAATAAACGATTTTGAGATATTGTAAATCGGTCACAATTGCATTTATATTAACTGCGACTACACTTCAATGAAACATAATATCGATTTCAGGCAAACAGTAATATTTTTAGATGAAAAGTTATTTCAAAGTAACAACAAAATAGACCGATTCATGTATGCCCACCTAGAGGTCAGACATTTGATCGAAACTTTATTCATAATTTGGATTCATATAATTTCAGAGGTAATTTTGGGGTTGGATCTCAATTTATGGTAGGTACTGGTGTTTTGTTGAAAATTAAAGAACATTAAATTGAAGTACTACTTCAATTTTTCGAATGATGCATAATTACATTCGATGGACACAATTTTTCCCAATTAAAATTATGTTTTACAACAACACAATTTGGTTCAGACCATATGGCTAATATAGTCAAAACATGGATTAGACAGAAAAATCTTAATGTTGAATTTTCCTTCAAGAAGTCCCCCGGATTTGAATGTAATAGAAAACGCATAGGGATTAATGTAACTGTGAATTACTCTACGGTTTAACAAGGCTGAAAAAAATAGCTTACTGCTCCGGAAGTACAGGGTGATCATTTAAATGTCAACTCCATGGAAATACAATGGTTATCCAATGGATTTTTATGCAGCAAATAAGAAATCGCTAATATAGCCTTTCTTATTGGCTGCGAAAATTTCCATTGATAACTAGTAATGACATTTAAAAGATCGCTTGGTATAACCGATATCCCTTAAAGCTCGTTAAAGTTTGCTCGACTCGAGCTATACTCGACCTTAGAAGATTGGAAGCGAATACTTCTTACAAAAGAATCGAGATTTGGTTTGGGTACAAATGAAGGCCAACATGTCTTTAGAGATAGCAGACTAGCAGATTAGCAGTCATTAGAGATAGCTGACTATGATATTCCATGAACCTAGTGTATATTTTCATCAAAGGTACTACCTGCAGTCTGAATTAAGAACAGTTTAGTAGAAGCTGCTGTTACTTGTGCACAATTTATCGGTGACCCTTTTATTTTACTTTTCTTTTTCTTTTGAATTCCCTCTTTTGTCAATTGTATTTTAAACATAAAAAGACAGATCTTTCAAAAGACAGAAGTATTGTCCTCATTATTTTTCCGTGTCAACTTTATGAATAGAAGAATTGATTATTAACACAATTGATAAAAGTGTTTTTGTGTTAAAAAGTTAGACACAAATGTTCTATAATTATTTTTAAATCTTAATCAATTAATTATTAACACAATTGATAAATGTGATTTTGTATTAATAAGGTGGACACAAATGTTCTATTATTATTTTTAAATCTTAATCAATTAATAAAACAATAATACAATATTCAATTATCAGTAGGTACTGAAAAATTATGCCATGGTTCACATTCAATTTATTTGGCAACGACTATAAAGCATTTTCATATTTCAATTGTTACTGTTGATATTTGAATGATTATTGTAATTTTTTTTATATGTTCTGCAAAAATTTCATGATAACTGTCAATATTTGTATTCTTTCAGGCAAGATTTCAGGTATTCTGTCAAAGTATTATTGATTACTGTCAATTTTTTTATTATTATAATCAAACCTTAATAAAGTAATAAAATTAAAAAAAAAATACAACAATAAATCGGTACTGAAAAATAATGATTTGGGTCATATCCAAGTTAATTAGTCCAGTACTATAATACTATTTTAATTAGTCGATCAGTAGAAAACTGTATAAATATTAAAATGTTTACCTAGAAAATATTATTTATGACTGCATAAATTTAACATATTCCTGTAAAGTTTTCAGTTGTTTCTGTTAGTATTTCATTGAATATTGTAAAAATTTCAGTTATAACTGTCAATATTTCAATTATTACTGTTACATTTTCAATTGTTTCTATCAATATTTCAAATGTCAATATAAAATGTTAAAATATTATTGTTTTTACTCTGTAATTTGTGTTTGCGAATTCAATAATTGTTTCTGCTAAGAATGATATAATGATATTTCGAAACTAGTATATTATTACTTAAAACTTATTGCTGATATTGAGTGATATATTGGCAATATTACTTAATTTAATTAATATTCAATGTATAATTCCTGAGATATGTCTTATTTAATGTGATTATGAGGTTATGGGTGCTTATGCAGGAGACATTAAGAGAAAATCAAGTTCAGTATAAAATTGTAATGAATAAAATTGCTTCATAAAATTTTCAACTATTAAGTCATTAACTACGTTTATATGGGGAACAGTTAAACACAATTCACAAAAGGTAGGTATTCTATAAAGGTGACACCGATAAATCCATCGCAGCGGTCATAAAGTTCGCCGTTTTAATAATGTCGCGCGCCGAAGGCGAAAAGGCAAGTATCCAATTAACCGGATGGCGGGTTAATTCGTCCGAAATAAATTTAGAACTGCTTTATAGGATTCCATTTCTTTTTATAGTAGTCAGCAGGGAAGTAATCGACGTCGTTTAGTGCCCCGTTTGAATGTCGGCCGTTTTGCACTCGGCTCTCAGTGCCCCGGTGAGACACGCGGGGGCGCTCGCATCAAGGATATAATATCACACGGGGGAGCCTCCCACGTCCTGCACCATGTCCCCCTTATAAGGGGATGAATTAATAACGAACCCACTTAGAATTGAGGCCGGCGATGACAATATGATGGTCGGTCGATAGCAAGTGATAATGGTGTAATATTCATGCGTTTTTGTGAGACTAGATTACAGTTTATATAGAATTTAGATGAGATATTAATCCAGTAATAGTATATCGCACATCAGTATAATAAATTCATAAATGCACTAGAGAGGTAAACAGTCGAAACGAACAATCAATCGTAGACTATGTTTCAGCAAATACAAAAAAAGGGATAGATGTAAGAGTAAAGAGAGAGTGAAATTGATAGTGATCACTGCTTGGTATTTACAAAAATAAAAACTGGAAAACTAAACTGAAGACTGCGGAGAGAAAAAGAAAAGCGCAAGAAGTGCAAGTTAATTATATACAGGTTACAAGATGAAAAGATAAGAGAGAAGTTATAGATGTAAGAGTAGAGAGAGAGAGATGACAGAGAAATGAGAGAGAAAGAGAGATAAGAGAGAGAGAGAGATGAGATAGAGAGAGATAGATGAGAGAGAAAGAGAGATGAGAGAGAGAGAGAGAGAGAGACGAGAGAGAGAAATGAGTAAGAGAAAGAGAGAGAGAGAGAGAGAGATGAGAGAGAAAGAGAGAGAGAAATAGATAATGAAAACTGCTTGGCAGTTACAAAAATTAAAACCGGAGGAACTACACCAGGAACTAGGGAGAATAAAGAAAAAGCGAAAGAAGTGAGAAAATTATATTTTCATGTTAACAGCAGAAAAGATAGAGTTGCACCAGAACATAGAAACTGATTAATAGAACGGAGATTCTCAACCATAACGGAAAAAATATATACAATGAAAGACAGTGAGAAAGTTATCAAAACAAAACTTCTTCTTCATTGGCTTCACACTCCTTATGCAGTTTGGCCACTCCTCTTGGAGCTAGTTGGATGGATCAGTTCTAATTTATCTTGTATTTTATCTTTCCAATGGTACAACATCATTTGTTCTACCATTTATTTTTCATGTATTTCACTATATCTTTCGAAGTCCTAATTCAAAGTGAACTCATATCCTTTCCTACTTCCTCTTTCCATCTCATCCCTGGTCTTTCTCATCTTCTGCCACTACTGAGTTCACATTCTATTATTATTGTTAGCCATCTTCGCTGATATGAGCTCCATATATGTCCTAAACATCTAATTATTGCCGCTTTTAACTTAAAACAGAACTATGCAGGCGAAAACAGAATCCAATATACGAGGGCTGTTTGACGGAAGAGTGACTTTTCAAAGGTTGGTAACACTTTCGTTATAATGATTATGTTGCTAGCTCCTGACGTCTTTCGGAGGTCTACTGTCAAAATTTGGCACCAATCTGACAGATAGATTATGTTTTATACTTATTTGAAGGAAACTGTTTTCGTTGTTTTGTAAATATGTAAAAAAAAAAAATTCGAGTGTTGATTAAACATTATTTTCTACGTGAAAAAACAATTAAAGAAACCGAGGAAAAGTTACGTAAATATTATCCAGAATCTGCTCCGTCCCATGGAATGATTTGTAAGTGGTTTCTGCTTTTAAAAGTGGCCATATGAGCACGGTTGATGCAGATCGTCCGAAACCATCATTTACTGTGACTACTCCAGAAATGGTTAATAAACTCTATGGCCTTGTAATTGGCAATCGTCGAATAAAAGTTTGTGAGATAGCTAATGAAGTAAACATCTCAACCGAACGGGTATACAATATTTTGCATGAACATTTCAATAAGAAAAAGCTATCCGCGAGATGGTTGCCGCGTTTGCTTAATGGTGATCAAATGCGCGCTCGCATTAAGAATTCAGAAGAATGTTTTGCCGTTTTCAACGTAACTCAAAGGATTTTTTTCGTCGATATGTCGCAGTAGATGAAACTTGGATACATCATTATACTCCAGAAACAAGAATACAGTCTAAATACTGGATTTCTCCATGCGAATATGCTCCCAAAAAGGCAAACACACTTTTTTCGACCAATAAGGTCATGGCCACAGTTTTTTGGGATTCTAAAGGTGTAATCTTTATTAATTGTTTACAAAAAGGAAAAACCATAACTGGCCAGTATTATGCTGATTATGCAGACATGTATTGATGCCGAACTTGAAAAACAACGACCGCATTTGATGAAGGAAAAAAGTGTTGCTCCATCACGATAATGCGCCCTCTCATTCGTCTGCAATTGCTACAACTAAATTGACTGAATTGCATTACGAATTACTGCTTTATCCGCCATATTCGCCAGATCTGGCTCCCAGTGATTTCTTCTTATTTCCAAATTTAAAAAAATGGCTGTGTGGAAAAAGATTTCAGGCAAATGAAGAGGAGATAACCGACACAAATGCATATTTTGAAGACTTTCCGAAAGATTACTTTTTGGAAGGTTTAAAAAAATTGTAAACTCGCCGGGCTAAGTGTGTACACTTGAAAGGGTGTTATGTTGACAAATAAAATATATTTTGAACAGAAAAATAACGTTTTCATTAAAAAGTCACTCTTCCGTCAAACAGCCCTCGTAGAAATGGTTGAAAATGATAACTGGAAATGGAAGAACTGGTAGGATGACAAAGTGATAGAAGAAATAAATAGAAAGAAAATGATTTATATCTATAAAAAGTAGGTACTTGAATACAAAATCATGAGGAATATAGGAAACAAAGAAAGAAGGTCACAAAAGTAGTAAAACACAAAACGAAACGCCCAATACTTTCGTCCCAAGACTTTGCGACGAAATGGAGGGAACCTTTAGAGAAAACGAAGACTATTTGATAGAAGGTTTTATAGGTAGGTAAAAACCGGTCTTCATTTGTCCGAGAAAAAAAATCCCAAATGCACATTCACAGTTTTTTACAATACTATAATTGTTAAACCTGAGAGTGCATAAACCTTTTTAATTAAATAATGTATAGAACATTACAAGTATTCAAGTAAGGCCAATACATAAAACTGAAGCAACTGAAGGATAAGAAGGGGAAATTATTAGTAGGAGAAATAGAAACAATGCAGAGATAGAAATAATTCTTAGAAGAGTTTGGGACGGAAAAGGAGGGAAGCTTTAGAGAAAATGAAAACTATTTCATAGAATATTATAAGTTATCAAGTATGGCCAATACATAAAACTGAAGCAACTGAAGAAAAAGAATGGGAGAATAATAGTGGGAGACATGGAAATAATGCAGAGATAAAAATAATTCTTAGAAGAGTTTGGGACGAAAATGGAGGCATACTTTAAAGAAAACGAAAACTCTTTGATTGAACATTATAAGCATTCAAATCTCCAATAGATAAAACTGAAGTAACTGAAGGATAAGAAGGGAAGAATAATAGTGGGAGCCATGGAAATAATGCAGAGATGAAAAGAAGAGTTTAGGACGAAGATGGAGGGAAGCTTTAGAGAAAATGAAAACTATTTCAAAGATTATTTTTTGACGTTTCTCAAAACCAATGATATATTTCGATTTTTGTCATATTGATACTTCTGGACCAATCCAGTCATTATTATACTGGGAATATTCTCTAGAGATTATTATAGTGGGAATAATCTCGGTAGCTAGGTTCACTCTTGTCAATCAAAATATTTGTCAAATTATTAATTTATCAATCATATTAAAGTGTCATACAAAATGAATAAAAGTCGCTTTAGCTGCGTTTCGCATACTGAAATTGATAAAGAAATACTAGAAAGCAGAAGTAAAAATACAGTGATTAGCAATAATTCAAATAAGCAAATAAGATGACACTAAATGATGCATTGGTATTGTATTTTATTACCTCTCCAGTTTATGACAAACCATAATACGCCAGGCGTCAAAAAATAATCTAATCAAATATAACTCGAGAGTTCGATAAATTAGAAAATAATTTGAGAGATTATGTCTCAAACTTGTTGCCATTTGGCAATAGTCACTCGAGCCCTTCGGGCTCTCGTGACTATTGCCTGGCAACAAGTTTTCGACAATCTGTCAAATTATTTTCAATTTATTCTCACTCTCTTGTTATATTATTACTGAAAATTATAAGTATTCAAGTATGGTCAATACATAAAACTGAAGCAACTGAAGAATAAGAATAAGAGAATAATAGTGGGATACAAGGAAATAATGCAGAGATGGAAATAATTCTCAGAAGAGTTTGGGACGAAAATGGAGGCATGCTTTAAAGAAAATGGAGTTTTCATTT
This sequence comes from Othius punctulatus, assembly GCA_951805005.1. Lineage (NCBI taxonomy): Eukaryota > Metazoa > Arthropoda > Insecta > Coleoptera > Staphylinidae > Othius > Othius punctulatus. The sequence continues at coordinate 102,575,034 of OX638139.1, read as the reverse complement.
TCTTTAAAGCATGGCTCCATTTTCGTCCCAAACTCTTCTAAGAATTATTTCTATAGAACATAATAAGTATTCAAGTACCTCCAATAGATAAAACTGCAGTAACTGAAAGATAAGAAGGGAAAATGATAGTGGGAACCATGGAAATAATGCAGAGATGGAAAAAATAGTTTGGGACGAAAATGGTGAGAAGCTTTAGAGAAAATGAAACTCTTGCATAGAACATTATAAGTATTCAAGTATCTCCAATAGATAAAACTGAAGTAACTGGAGGATAAGAAGTTAAAAATAATAGTGGGAACCATGGAAATAATGCAAAGCTGGAAAGAAGAGTTTAGGACGAAAATGGAGGGATGCTTTAAAGAAAATGAAAACTCATTCCTAGAACATTATAAGTATTCAAGTATCTCCAATAGATACAACTGAAGTAACTGAACGATAAGAAGGGAAGAATAATAGTGGGAGCCATGGAAATAATGCAGAGATGGAAAGAAGAGTTTAGGACGAAAATAGAGCGATGCTGCAAAGAAAATGAAAACTCTTGCATAGAACATTATAAGTATTCAAGTATATCCAATAGATAAAACTGAAGTAACTGAAGCATAAGAAGAGAAGAAAAATAGTGGGAGACATGGAATTAAATCAGAGATTTAAAGAATTCTTAGAAGAGTTTCTTGTTGGAAGGAACGTAAAAATATGATGATTCAAAATGATAAGAACATTAAACGCGGAATGTACTTTTGCGGATAATCTGGCGGTTCTCGCAAAGAGTGAGCATGATTTACAAATAAATGTCAATATGTGAAATGAGGAAAGGAGATGATCGAACGAGGAGAAATCGAAGATAATGGCAATTACGAGAGAAAAGTAAAATGTGACATAACATTAAATGGTAGGAAACAGGAACATACGGATGTAATACAATATGATGATAATAAGCAATGGCAGAAGAGACTATTACGCTATTACTAACTTTGATGTAGCAAATAATCAGGTTACAAAGAAAACAAAATGAACGGTAAGTACATAATGTGTTAAAGCCAAAACTGCTACATGCAAGTGATACTTGGGTTCTAAATCAAAGATACAATAACAAAGTGCAACCTATTGAGATGAAAGTATAGAGATAAATTGAAGAAGTAACAAGATAAAGCAATGAATGAGGAAATAATAAGAACAGTCGGATTTGAGTCGGATTGAAGGTATATATAGCGTGTTTTTAACATGGAACAAAAGTGCTCCTGTCGAGTACTTTTTGACTTATGAAGTTATTGACTTTTTTTTTAATGGCAGAAGTGTCTAATGCGCTTTTACTAACTTTGCTTTAGCAAATATTTAGGTTACAGAGAAAACAAAATGAACAGTACTTAGATAATGTGTACAAGCCAATACTAATGCTTGTAAGTGATCCTTGGGTCCTAAATCAAATATTGAAGAACAAAGTGCAATCTAATGAGATGAAAGTTCTGAGATAAATTGAAGAACTAACAAGACTTAAAAAAACATGAATGAGGAATAAATAAGAACCCTCGGAATTGAAGGTATATACAGGGTGTTTTTAAACATGGAATCAAAGTGCTCCTGCTGAGTACTTTTTGAACTGATGAAGTCAAAACATTTTTTTTAATGGATTTTTTTTCAAGTGGTGTAGAACTCTTCATTCTCTTTACAGTCACCTAATTTTATTGCAAAAATACATGCCGTTTACTTTAAATAGTTTTTGAAAAAAAAATGTTTTATTGGAAAATCTTAGGATTTATTGAAAAATCTAGAGAAATCTTGACAATAATTGCGAGTTCTGTGAAAATCTCAAAAATAATTAAGAAATCCGGGAATTGATTGAAAAGTCTATCTGATTTATTTTATCTGAATATTTTTGAGTAATGTCTCAAAATATTTAGAATTATTGAGATATCTCTAGAAATCGAAATATAGAGAAATATAGATAATTCGAGATATCTCTCGAAAAGTATTTGAAAATCTTGGGAATTATTCAAATATCTAATCTCTAGAATTATTAATAGTTATTAGGAAATCTGAACAAATAATTATTGAAGAATCCCAAAATATACCCAATTTGCATTATTTCAACTGGAAATTATTAAAAATTGTTCATAAGTAATGATAATTATTGGGAAATATCAAGAAATGTCGGAAAACATTGAGAAATTGTGTAAAGTATTGGAAAATCTCTCGGAATCTTGATAAAATTTATAAACTTTTAAATATTTTAAGAATTATCAACAAAATGGTAGAACGAAAAGAATTTAAGTAATTATTGTGTCAATCGTGTCAATTTTTCGGAAAACATTAAGAAATTGTGTAAAGTATTGGAAAATCTTTTAGAATCTTGATAAAATTTATAAATTTTTAAATATTTTAAGAATTATCAACAAATTGGTAGAACGAAAAGAATTTATGTAATAATCGTGTCACTCGTGTGAACCAATTTGGATTTTCTGATTATAATGATCTTGAAACTAAAAAATCTCTTAAAATCTTGAGAAATAATTGAGAAATATGTATACCTAAATCTCGAAAATTATTAAGAAATCTTGGAGAGTATTGAAAAATCTCTAACGATAGTTATTGAGAAATCTGTAGAAATCATGAACGATATTAAAAAATCCTGGAAATGATTGAAAAATCTCCACTATCACGGAAACCTTCGTGATAGTGGGAAGGCTAATATCAGAAAAGGAATTGAATCAGCAACATATATGCGATGGAATTGGCAATGGATAAAGGACGCAAGAGAGATTTAATATTAAAGTAACGACAGCAAAGTAGATAAAGTGTAATATTTTAGAAGTCTTAATACCCGAAAGTGGATAGAAGATGTAAATGGTAATAATAATAATAATATCTCATGATAAATGTATTAGTAATATGGTATTGATTGTTTAGTGAATAAATTGATTATACCGCGCGTTTTTTTTTTATCTCTGAACATAGGATATGTTCAGTTTTAAAACGACAGTATCAATCATACGCTAAAATTCAATGTATGCAACCAAATTTACTAGCGTGGGTAACTCAATTATTTAAAAAAAAGACAAATTCATAACCCATTTAATAAAACGTCAAAACTGTAGGCAGAAAATGTATTCAACGCAAGAAAAAACTCAATCTGGGCAATGCATCTGTACCAGTGCACAAATACAGAGCACTAGTAACAATGTGGCATTAGTATACGGACTGTGTGCGATTTATGTCTGTGCATTAACCTGACAGACCAATACCATCAATCGCAACCATTAGTAATATAATCGCCAAATTTAAAAGTAGATGATGCATCTCCGGTAGTCATCATAAATTAACTACAAGATGCCACGTTTTGACTGAAGAAATGAAATTAAACATGTTATGCTACGCTGAAGAAGGTACCGATGAAGAAAATTTAAATACTTTCTTGCGTTGAATACATTTTCCGCCAACAATTTTGACGTTTTATACGTTACGTAAATATACGTTAAAATTATTAAAAATATCCTGAGACACCAATCCCATCATTCCTGTTCAAATAGGAATCATCAACTGTTAATCCCGAAATAGTAACTCATTTGTGAAAGTGCCCTATTTAAACATTTTCCTGCATTGAATACATTTTCTGTCAATAGTTTTAACATTTCAAATGATCAAGTTGCACGTTCATGTAATTTTGGTTGCATAACTGGTTGCAATTGATACTGTCATTTTAGAACTGAACATAGCCTATGTTCAGCGATAAAAAAAACGCGCGGTATATAGTCGTCCCAACGGGAGCTGAAAATGACTCATGTTTTTCTAACATAGAATCGCGATTTCTATGCCCGCATGCTTAGCATGCTTAGCATGAATTCAGGCAATATGCAGCGATGTGTCACTGTCAGCTCTTGACGGGAGGACTATGGTAACAAGTATTTATACAGGGTGAGTCACAAGGTAAATAATTTAAGGAGTGGTAGCAAGGGTCACAATATAAAAAAAATCATAAGAACATAGGTATATATATATATATATATATATATATATATATATATATATATATATATATATATATATATATATATATATATATATATATATATATATATATTTTAAATGAGTTGACAAGTGTATTGAAGTGCACAGTTCAATTTTTTTAGAATTTTCCTAATAATAATAATAATAATAGACAAAAAAACTATGCAAAGTTGAAACAGCTGAATCGTCAAAACTATTGAGAATTGTACCTAGGTATATGAGTTTATAAAAATATTGTGAAACACTACTTAAAATAGTTACCTTTTCTCGTGACTCACCCTGTATACAGAATTTGCTCAATGAATGTATTTAATCTACATTTAGTTAAATATTAATTATTTTAATATTCACTACCAGTTTATTTTGTTATCCCATACAGCGTACATTTAATCACTATTGAATTTATAATTTCCATTCCATTAAGCCATTCAGCTTTAGAATTATTATGTAAAGCAATAGGTATATGATGGTGTTCTTTACAATTATATTAGTGAGTTAATTGCGAAATACGAATTATATATTTTATTTATATTTCCAATAATTACATAACCATCATAAATATCATCATCACAATCATCATAAATATTAATTTGATTGTATCAATCGAAGGTTAATATTTTGTGACACATCTTTAAATTAGTATAAATAAAGCACCTGGTTAAGTTTCACAAATTTTTAATAGAAAAACTCTACAATAGTTTCGGTTTCACGACCATTATCAAGAGACAAATAAGACTCAGAGAATAAGAGTGTCATTTGTATCTTGATAATGGTCGTGAGATCGAAACAATTCTAGAGTTTTTGAATTAACAATTTGTGAAACTTAACCAAGTGCTTCATTTATACAAATAAATATATATAATGTGATTTCCATTTTATGTAGTTGCAGTGCGTAATCAGCATGCTGACTTAGGCCCTACGGCCATAATGAATTATTTTATCGCAATACTGTTTCGATATTCGTAATTAGCATGCTAATATTCACGACTGATGTGATTTTGATAAAACTATAATAATAAATAAATTATTATCAGCATGCTGATTACGAATGTCGAGACAGTTTTCGGATAAAATAATTCATTATGGCTACAGGGCCTTTTAAAGTTGTAAAACTTTGACCAATTCTTTACAAATTACCAAATTTTCCAAATTTATTATCCGAGTTAGACAACAGTCACAACAGTCGTGAATATTAGCATGCTGATTACGAATATCGAAACCATTTTCCGATAAAATAATTCATTATGGCTATAGGGCCTTTCAAAGTCGAAAATTTTTCATTTTTAAGTTAAATTGAGTGCACAGTATGATAGAGTAGTGAATGCTGAATCCAAAACTGAAAAAGGCAATTCTGTGTGATGCTTAGTTATTGAGATATAAATTTAAAAAAAAAACGATTAAACGATCTCCTGCAACTTATGTATTCCTGATACACAATCCGAGAATTACTAAATATGTAGTTGGATAATTACGATTTAAATTGAGTGCATAGTATTATAGAGTAGTGGATGCTGAATCCAAAACTGAAAACCGCAATTCTGTGAGATGGTTAGTTATCGAGATAAAAATTAAAAACGATTAGACGATGTCTGCAACTCATGAATTCCTGATACAAAATCCGAAAATTACTAAATATGTAGTTGGGTAATTGCGATTTAAATTGAGTACACAGTATGATAGAGTAGTGAATGCTGAAGCCAAAACTGAAAACCGAAATTCTGTGCGATGCTTAGTTATTGAGATAAAAATTAAAAACGATGAGACGATCTCCTGCAATTCATTTATTCCTATATCTGTAAATCTGGTTGTAGAAGTTCTATTCTAACTTTGCTTTTACAACTTTCAATGTTTTCAGGTTAACATTTTTCCTATTTTTGCTGATTACTGTTCATTCGGCAACAGTAAGTCACAAAAAAGGACACAATTCTCTATCAATGCATAAATCATGTTTATTATGTTCAAAGAATTATTATTTTTTTGTAACTTTTCAAAACTTCAACAGATGACTTCTGGATTATTTGCTGATGTGGCAATTGTATTGCTTCTCTCGATGTAAGAAGGGTCAAATTGAACGTTTGAAACTTTACCCTCTTATGTATGGTGAATGTGGTGGCAATACAATTGGTGCAGTTTGGGTGCATTGAGTAGCATAATAAGTGTGTTGAGTAGCATAAGTGGGTCAGATATCATGCTACTCATGGCACTTATCACGCCATTCGAGGCACTTCTTATGCCATTCGAGGCGCCCTTGTTTCTTCTCTCTTCATGCTTGTTCTGGAAGGACGGTAGTGTGGTGGCGTTGGATGTAGCAACAAACAAAATAACATATCGATCCATTTCTTCACATATGTTCTCAAAATGTTGATTAAAATCCGGAACATAATCAAAGTTTTACAAGTCTTCAAACATGTTTACACCAAATTTAACAGTGATTTATGATGAAACCAACCATCTAAAGCAAAAGTGGCAAAAAAATATTCGACTTTTGCACCCTAATACACCCCGATACATAAAAGTAGACAACTGTTCTTATTAAGGGACCTTTACGAACACAACTAGACAACTCAAGATATCTAGATATCTAGTTGAAGCATGAAGCGCCGCACTACTCAGCCTCATACCTACTATATGCAATAACCGGTCGCGTCAGAAAGGAGCGCGCTAGAGTTATCTAGTTATAGAATTTTGTAGAGCATTTCACGTTGTATAATTTGGGTTGTATAAATTAAAAATCATAAAATTTCTAGTTACGTAGTTGTAGTACTAAGGTGACGATATATAATTTGATGCAAAAAATATGTATTTTCATTTTATTTTAATTTGCCCATTCCATGTATTTATGTTAAATGTGAAAGTATGTATAAACAACAAAATAATGTTATGTAAGTACACAAACGGCCACAATTGTAAATGTAATTTGAAATACGTGTAGGGGAATTTATGTTTAATTATTGCAAATATCTTGAGGGCAAATTTAACATTAACGGCTGTGAAATTACGAAGCGAATTAATAAGAATTTTTCGACGTCAAGGCCTCATTCCCGTCAAAATTAAACATTATACCCCATTCTGGTTTATAATTATTAATCTGTTTGCGCAACTTATTAAAGGCGCAAATCGTCGCTGGCAGATTACATTAATTACGCGGGTAAAACAATTTTCCGGGCGTTGCCTGCCCCTGCATTATTCCATTATTAAGCGCCCCCCAGCGTTGATAAAAAAGAATTGCGATCTAATAAGGATCAAAACGGGCGCGTTAAATTTTCGAGGACATCCCATAAAGCCTCATCAAGGAGCAGGTCCTTACTCCGCACCCTTTGCCGTTTAGGGCCCTTTCATTTCCCTTCGAAAACAATTACTCCCCATCACGCCCGGCCCCATGGCGACGTCGCGGCGTTTCACTCTTAAAACCCTCGAAGGGTCCGCGCCCTACTTACATTGTGCCTCCACTCGACCTTGTAGACGTGGGGGTGGGCGTTGATGATGCAGTCGAAGTAGACGTCCGTGCCCTCGCGGATGGTGTCCGGGTTCAGCGACGTCCCCAGGATTATCCTGGCCTCCGGTGTATCTGTAACAAACCAGGTCTAATTAGCTCACAGGATAATGGACGGTAATTGTCGTCCGAATGGTCCGAGTTTACCGTGTGTGCGCACAGCCGCACCAAACGGCGATATCATCAAGATAAATGAGCCGGCTAGTAAAAAGCGTCAACAATAAGACCTTACGGGATAATTGAACAAACTGTGTTATCAGCCCTTAATGGGACTACTTTACAAATGTATTTAATTGCAGTTTAGTGTCTAATGGAATGGATGTGGGTTGGTAAGGGTTTGCAAAATAACATTCCTATCTCTGATAGTTAGCTTTGATATTTTAATAATCGTTAGTTGTTATATATCTGAACTCTGGTTTTATACCTTTAGAACAACAGGTTTAATTCATTAAAAACATATTTTGTCCCTTATGCACTCATCATATTTAATAATGGCAACTAACGCAGTTTGTTATGTATTTAATAATAAAACTAGTATAACTGCATTGAAACTGCAGTGCTCATGTAAAGGAGAGGTGTCCTTACATCCTTCATATAGAGGTAAATTTTAATACTCATATTCAGTAGAGGTATACTTACGTCCTTACATATGAACATAAAACTACAGTGTCATGTAAAGGAGAGGTGTTCTTACATCCTTACATATAAAGGTAAATTGTAATACTCATGTAAAGGAGAGGTGTCCTTACATCCTCATATATGAAAGTAAATTACAATACTCATAGAAATTAATAGACAAAGCGATGGATGCTATGGATAAGTTTAGAAAGAACAACAGGCGGGGGAAGGGGAGATAATCCCCCGGTAAGTCTTTCTAATTGCAATTAATATACATTACTAAAATAATACTTTATATGTGTAGGGAAATTATTTGGAGGAATTTGAATATTTAAGCGCGTTTTGAGGGCGGAAAGACCCCTTCTGGGGTCGATAGCCTTAATAAAGATCGTTATATATATTAGCGCGTTTTAATTTGTAAATGTATATATTATCGTAATTAATGCAGAAATAAGTAAACACCACCTGTTTTTGGTATTTTGGGCCACAACATAAACACTAAGCACCCTGTTTTGTATAAGAAGGTTTGATAAATTTTAGGTTCGTTGAAGTTGTGTGAGAATATTTAAACAGTATATACACGTTATTACAAATTCCAAATTATTCCTTTGTCTGTAACAATTAACAATGAGCTTTTGTGGAAAACGAAAACGATCACAAAAACTGTACAGAAGAAGAAAACAACCAACGAATTTAAATAGTTAGTAATTTTATGTCAATTGTGGCAAAAAAATAAAGCCAAAGTTCTTAAAAAAATATTATCTTTCAATTATTTCTATTATTAAATGGCTGTAATTAATTGGTTTCCTAATATACCAAACTGCATGATAAAGGTTCTATTTGAAAGACAAAATCTTTGTTTTTTAGATATCAAATTGTATTATTGGCATATAAATAAATCAATAATAAAAAAAGGACATGTGTGTCTTATTTGAATATAATATTATATAGAAAACGTTTGTCATGAAACAGTCAGTTAATCAGTCTGTGGAGAAAATGCGCGAGTTAGGTAGTATTTTAGTGGGTGATATACATGACATTTGAGCATTATGAAATATGTGATTGAATGGATTAAATGTCAGTAAACTACAATATGTATATCAAATGAAGTTGTTCTGACATATGCAACAAATGCAATTAGTACAGACACATTTCAAATAGACGTGTTCTGAAATACGTAATTAGTAGTTATTATAGTTTATTTGACGTTTCATATCCACTAATGTTTTGTTAATCTGGTAATTGTAGTTAGCTACATGAATGAACCAATTAAATAAATAAAGTACGCACGCATTTCAAATTAAGGTGTTCTGAAATACGTAACTAGTACACACGTATATCATATAGATGTGTTCTGACATATGAATGTAGTACAGTACTCATATGAAGGAGAAGTATCCTTACATCCTTACACATGGAAGTAAAACTCCATTGCTCATGTCATGAAGAAGAGTTCTTCGTCCTTATACGGTTAAGCCACGTAGACATAGTTTTGAGATAATTAGCAATAAAGTTTAGCTCGTTATGAAAAATAACGAATTGCATTTTTAAATGTATTCACTTTTTTTTACAGATCAATTACTAAGTAAAACAGCTTTGGAGGACATTGTATCAGAAAACTAATTTCTAATACCGTTAAAAAACATGAAATTGTGGCTTAACTCATGTTTGATTAATTGGGAATAGTGTGATCAATGTATTGCAAAAAGGCAAAACCCGTATAAATATTTTTTCCACCAGAAAAAAAGTTGAAATACTCAAAAAAACTTAAAACTATATTGAACACTTGATATTAAAAAAAAAATCCAATCACTATTCTTCAATTCTCTCCCTACTTTTCAATGTACTCTTGCTTGATTTCAAATTTAAGGTCATTAATTTCCCCAAACCCTACAATATCTTTAAATGCTAAAGAGTCCATTGTTGACAGAAAGTTGTAAAAAGCCCTCGTATCATCGGATATTAACTTCAGAACTTTTTTTTTTCTCCACAGCACTTTTCCATTTAGCAAATATACAATTCAAAAGCTCATAATACTACTTTAATTATTTTTGCTGTCTGCTCAAAGAGCAATTTCCCTATGAAATCCGTTCTGAAAAGTACATTTTCATTTTTAAATGGACTTGATTTTGATTTCTTTAGATACATTTTCTAAAAAGTCTTAAAAAGAGCTGCTTGTGAACAGTTCTGACTATCTGATAATCGTAACAAAACTAGTTTTAGTTGACAAAAAGTTAAAAAAAAGACTACGTATCCTCGGGAATTAACTTCAGTACTTTTTAAGGTCTTTTAATTTTTCTGCGGAAAGCACGTTTCCATTTGGCAAATATACAATACAAAAGCTCCTAATACTTCTTTATTTCTTTTTTCCGACTGTTCAAAGAGCAATTTCCCTTTGAAATCCATTCTGAAAAGTACATTTTACTTTTTAACTGGACCTGATTATGATTTCTTTAGATACATTTTGTAAAAAGTCTTAAAAAGAGCTGATTTTGAAGAGTTTTGACTGTCTAACAATCGTAACAAAACAAGTTTACTAGATTAAGAAAATAATCTTGAAAGATTTACTAAAGCAAATGAAACTCCAAAGAAACGTAATGGAAAATACAAATATTTACTTGCATAGAAGAAAGAAGAAGTCGATATAAATAAAATATTAAATATATCTTGCAATTAGTTGTATTTCTATTGAAATTAATTCTGTCATTGTTGTAATATCTTTTTGATTTTTTCCACAATCAAAATTGAAAAGTGAAAGCCACTGTTTTCCATGACAAATAGGAAAAAAATGCACTAACATTCACAGAAGGTAAAGAAGTGTGGCTTAAATCATTGTTGTTAAATGCGTGAACTCCGATATACAGATTGTGGATTAATATTTTATATACTGGACGGCAGTACAATTAAGTAATAATTTAAATCAATTTTGCTTCGCTGTTTTATAATAGCGTCTTCCCCAAAACACTATATGCCTAACTATTTTTTTAATGGGGCTTAATCGCATTGTTGCATAACACCATCCACATATGAAAGTAAAACTACACAGGTCATGTTAAGAAGAGATGTCTTTACATTCTTACATATGAAAATAAAACTGAAGTGCTCATGTGAAGGAGAGGTGTCCTTACATCCTTCACATAAAGGTAAATTGTTATACCCATACACAGGAGAGAAGTAAGAGTAGAGTACAGAGTAAGAGAGGAAAGTAAATTACAATACTCATTGACTCATACACAGAATCATAGGTAAAACCGCTTAACGAAGGCTTAGTCAATAGAAATTCAAATGGGATGAAAGATGAAAAGGTTGTACTTAGTATGAAAACGAATTGTTATTTTTACCTATTCATATGCTGTACTTAAAATGGCACGAGTGAAATGTAATTATACATTTTAGTACACGTAGCTAATAGGAATATCAGTTTGGGGATGATTGAGTCAATAAAAATAAAAATTAGTTAAAAGATGTACACAAAGTATAAAATTAATAACTGTATTTTTGTTTACTGTTCAACATCTTCGATTTGGCCCAAATTGACATCGTAGTTCTTCTGTAAAGATCCTCTTCAGTACACGGTTATCCTAAATAATAATACATTTTTTCAGTTTTATCTAATTTTTTATATCTGATGGCAAATAACAAATTTGTTTATAGACCTACATCAAAGAAACAAATAATTATAAAAGATACCTAACTTTACTATTATGTAGATATTAGCATTCTCAGTTTCATTTTAATGATCCAAAAGCAGCGACAAACTCAAAATTGCACTTGTAAGTCTACATTATAAGTGCAATTTTGAGTTTGTCGATGCCTTTGGATTCGTTTCGTGTTTAAAAACTCATATAGTTTTGTTTGTTACAGAACATGCTTCATTTTTTTTAAACGCCTAAAGTACTTGCGCCGCTTTTATAGCAACATGTTTCGCACAAAGTATTTTGTACACCAAATAAATTTACACCTATAAGAGGCACAAAACGATTGATTTTTCAAATTTTGTAGACGTTTAAAAAAAATAATTACGTACGCTGGGAAATAAAAAAGTAACCAATTGAAGTCAAAGAAATCATGCCAAGGAAGTCAAGGGGGGACGTAAATACTGAAGAAGAGGGGAATACAAATCGGAGAAGCAGGAAGACTAGTAAAGAACCAAGTGAAATGGAGAGAAACGATCAGAAAATAGACAGCACAAAGCGAACTAACCCTACACCCACAAGGGTAGAAAGGAAAAAACGCCGCTGGCCAAAACTCCTTTATGTATTGGCCGATTTCAAAAAACAAAAACAAGATTAAATGGCTCCATATGTTCTACAAAGGGGCCCAAATTTTGTTTTTTTGCAAAATAAAGTTTTATCTCAGCGATAGTCAACTTTTTTTCAAATGGTTACATATATTTTCTTATTTTTTTCTGGTAGGAATTATTTTACCGAATCCAAAGATGTATAATAAGTTGGCTTTGATCTAATATTCGTTGCAGAAAAAATAAATTAAATGTTTAAATAGTTTTTCAAGTGTGGCGTGAAAAACAAAGCGAACACAAATTGGAAAACAATATGTAATATTTTAGAAGACTAATTCAAAATATGCATCAGAAAATACAAACGTATCTACAAAAGTTGCTCAAACTGACGGCCATCTTGTTATCATGTCATACACAACTGACATCTTCTCGTTATTGCATAAGTTGTATTTGATATACAATTCGGAGGTATTTCTCGTTTTCCATATTGTGTTTGCTTTGTTTTTCACGCCACACTTGAAAACCTATTCATTTTTTTTTGTCTGTAATGTATATTCCATCAAAGCCAACTTGTTATACATCTTTGGATTTAGAAAAATAATCTCAACCAGAAAAAAAAAACGAAAATATAAGTAACCATTCGAAATGAAAAATTGACTAGCGCTGAAATGAAAGTTGATTTTCCAAAAAAAAAAAAAATTAGGGCCCCTTTGTAGAACATCTAGAGCCATTTAATCTTGTATTTGTTTTATTTTTAAATCGGCCAATAAATAAAGAAGTTATGGCCAGCGGCGTTTTTTAGGAGACATCCTGTATATACTAATTAAAAATGAACCAATAGGTTAGGTTCGTTTGAGCTCGTGAAAGGTGAAATATAATTAAACACGAATTAACCCGAAAAAGGGTTAATTCGTGTTTTAATTATATGGACCAATAGGTACAAAAATCCATTATAGATAAAATAGTTTGTTTCCTTTAATCTGTATCAGTTTCATACTCACTTAAGTGAGGCAGAATTTTAACATTTGATGACTGCTTGAACAATCTTTGAAATCAAATATGTTGCACTCAAATACTTCATTGCAGTTACTTTGTTTTTTGGATCTACTTTGATCTACCAAATAGGCATTTAATTTTGTTGTCTCTAAACTATTGTATTCCACTTCTACTTCAGTTTCGATTTTGTGTTTATAATGTGCCAGTAATACGTTCATGGAAAATAGCTTAAAAATTAACTATTTTCCTTGTCTGCTGAAATCGGTCTCTAGTTGAACATAACTACAAAAGTTCTATCGCTTTTGGAGAAAAATATGTTTACCGAACAAAATTCATCACGTCATATTGGCCATGTATTAAATGTGAAAATAACTGCTACAAAAGGGCCTACTATGAGGACCAATAGAAAACATAACTACCTAGATATGAAACAAAAGTTGTACTTTTTTTTTTATATAATAATTTGTTTAATGTAGTCCACACTTACATCAACACATTTGCGTAATTATTCCTTTAGTGAACTTATACCAATATATAAAAAAAGGTTCCTGCTGATCTGCAAAAAAGTGGTATATGCCTGCTTATAGGCAATCATAAGAATCAAACCGGCGACTTCGAAGTTGTTTTTGTTTTAGTATCTAAAAGATAGAAGTCAAACGCTGCCAGATCCGGACTATAGCGAGGATTGTCTATTTCTGCGAAGCTGCATTTTTGCAGTTTTTTGCTTAGTCGCATTTTTGTACAAGGTGACATTAATTTGGTCATTTCTGATCAGTTATTTTCAGGAGTTTTTTTTAAATTGTTACCATAAGTATCTCCATTTAAAGTAGTCCCTCTTGCCAGATAAGAAAAAGAGTCCATATCATATGTAAAAAAAAAATATTGCCATCGGTTTTCCTGCAGATAGTTCGTTTCGTGCCTTTTTCGGAGGCGGAGACGGTTTATGAACCTACTGGTTGGATTCCAATCTGATTTTATTTCAGGGACCCAGTGATGTGCCCAAGTCTCATTGCCCGTCACAATTTGAGCCTGAAAGTCAGAATCTCATATCTCAAAAAAAAAACAAAAATGTTGTCATCAGTTTTCCTGTAGAAGGTTCCTTGCGTGCCTTTTTCGGAGGCTATGAGATGGTTTATGAATCTATTGATTGGATTCCAATCTGATTTTATTTCAGGGTCTCATTGATGTACGCAAGTCTCATTGCCCGTCACAATTTGAGCCAAACAGTCAAAATCTCATATTTAAAAAAAAATGTTGTGAACAGTTTTCCTGCTGATGGTTTGTTTTCGTGCCTTTTTCGGAGGTGGAGACGGTTGATGAACCTATTGATTGGATTCCAATCTGATTTTATTTCAGGGTCCCAGTGATGTACCCAAGTCTCATTGCCATTCAGAATTTGAACCTAAAAGTCAGAATCCGAGTCCAAAGTGTCCACATGTTTTTAGAAAATTTCAATCTCTTCACACTAGGCCTTACAAAATGCTAATTACTTATAACATTTGACTCAAATATTTGCAGTAAGGTAAGAATACATACTATTATTTGATATGATTTGACATGCTAACTACTTATCATATTTGAATCAAACTTTTGCAGTACGGTTAGAATACATGTTATTATTTGATATAATTTGAAATGCTACCTACTTATCATATTTGACTCAAATTTTTGCAGTAATGTTAGAATACATGATATTATTTTATAAATGACGCTGCGTACTGTCACTTGTTTTTTTATGGCTAGGTAGATTACTTTTCATACCATTATTTTAGTAACTGTATACTTTAGTATGTAACTGTATATTTTGTATACTTGTACAAAAAGTCAGAATCCGAGTCCAAAGTGTCGAAATGTTTTTACAAAATTTCAATCTCTTTACAATAGGCTTTACAAAATGCTAACTACTTATCACATTTGACTCAAATTTTTGCAGTAAAGTAGAATACATGCTATTATTTGATACGATTAGAAATGTTAACCTACTTATCACATTTGACTCAAATATTTGCAGTAAAGTTAGAATACAGGTAATTATTTGATATGATTTGAAATGCTACCAACTTATCACATTTGACTAAAATTTTTGCAGTAAGGTTAGAATACAAGATATTATTTTATAAATGACGCTGCGTACATTGACTTGTTTTTTTTTCATAGTTAGGCAGATTTATTTTTTAGTGCCTCTCGTACCATTATTTTAGTACCTGTATACTTTAGTATGAAACTGTATATTTAGTATACTGCTTCGATTTCTTATACGTCTATCTTAAAATATATTTCTTTATTTAAATTGCAAGTACCGATGTCAGTATAACTTACTCACTTTTTTACCGCATTACAGTTATACCGAAGCGAAATTGATCTACTTTATTTCTGAGCGCAGCTGCGTGCAAAAAGCTCAAGTTTTGATAAAAGCGTTTGTGTTTTTAGCAACACCAGCTCCCCTTATTTCCCTCAATCGGGGGGTTTAATAAGTGGTGCTTCACGTCCACTTCGGAAAAATAAACCCCGCAGAAGTGAAACGGAGATGTGTTTTATTCCAGTGCGATATTGGACAGCGGAGAGTTACTGACCAGGCTAACTCCGGATCGCCGCCCCGGCTCCGGGCCCGGAGTAAATAAGTTCCCGGAGCCGCTTTAATTTCGGTCCCGGCGTTAAATTTTAATTGGAAACTATTAGCCTCCCAGAAGAATAAGTCCCCCGCTTTATCGCTTAACACTCCATGGAACATTATGGTCTGCTGTGATACAAGACGAAAGCGTGGGGCGGTGGTTATAGCTCTAGAATTGAGACGGGATGAACTAAAATTACAACAAATATCAAAGCAAGGGGATGAGATAAAAAAAAATGTTTAAAAAACACAATGTTAGTAATTAGAAATTAAAAATAATTTATTTATTTATAATTTTACTCCTTTGCCTATCTACCTTTCGGTGTAAGGCCAACATTACTAATTTTTTTCGTTGTTTTTTTTATAATCTTCTACTTTTTTTTGTTTGGAGGTATTTTTTCCATTTATCTTTTTAGTCTTTTATCTCCTTTTTGACTTCCTCTGTCCTCCAGTTTGTCTTTTTCATTTCCCTGTTTTTTTTTTAATATTTCTGTTTTTGTGTCTCTTGATATCTCCTTCTAGCTAAAAAAAATGTATTTTTAACATGGTATATATTTGCTTTTTTTCTTATTTTGTCTTCTATTTAATTATCAAATTTACCATTGCTCGGTATGATTGTTCCTAAATATCTGTATTGTTCTACTTGTTTGATATTTTTTCTTGTATTTTTATTTCGTAATTGTTTTTCTCTTTGGCAGTTATCATGGTTTTTTGTCTTTTCGTAGTTTATTTTCATGTTTATTTTCTTAATCTATTTCTCAATTATTTCCATGTCGTGTTGCAGTTCTTCCTTTGTTTCCGCAATTATTGCTATGTCATCCGCGAATAGTAGTTCTGCTATTTTTGATATCTCCATTTTCCAATTTCCAACTTTTAAAATTTTCATTTTTGGCTTTGCTCTCTTTATCGCCTTATCCAATACATATGTGAAAAGCAAAGCGCTTAGCACGCATCCTTGTTTTACTCCTTTCTTCGTTTCGAATTTTTTTGATTCCTGATTGTTTGTTCTCAGAATATTTCTGTTTTCTCTCTACATTTTTGTTATTACATTTATTATTTGTTCCATTATTCCTCTTTCTGCTAGTTCGTTTCATATGTCCTCTCTCCTTATTCTGTCGAATGCCTTTTCGAGATCTATGAAGCATATGTGCATTTATCTGTTCTTCTTAATTAGTTTCTCGCTTAGTTGTCTGAGTATGAAGATTTGGTCTCTCGTACTTCATGTCTGCTGAATCCGTTTTTTATTGCTTCTTATACTTCTTCTTTCTTAATTTGTTCAATTGTTTTCTCTTGCCTTTCTTGCGACTTTTCACTCCTTTCTTGTATTGTGTTATCTTCTTCATCCTGTTCGGGTAATTCTTTGAAATATTGTCTCCATATTTGTATTATTTTGTCTTCATTCGCGATAATTGTTCAATTTTTATCTTTTATGTTCATCATGTTGTGTTTTGTTTTTTGTTTTAGTTGCTCTAGTGTTAACCTTCGGATTGCATTCTGATTTTCCAGGTACAGGATTCGTAACAAGTCAAATACATGATAATAGAGTGATCTTTACAAACATTCTATTTACATGAATTTTGATTACACTGGTCAGACGTCTTGATATCTTTAGCTCGCGGACAGGTATTACATCGTTTTCTTGTCGTTTTAGTTAGCTGAAGCCGAGGTCTGTTAGATGTTGCGGACTCAAATCCACAACGTTTCATATTTAGCCTCGCGGCTAATGTCATTTCAGGTTTTTCCTCGCGCCTTGACATGTGAGCTTTGACTAATTGACTAAATCTTCGCCCATATCGTGGATAAATAATCTTCGCCCATGTTTTTTATCTGTCAGATAGTTTTGATTTACATGATTGAAGATAACCATGCCGTTAACAGTTTGTCATTAGATGTTGTATATGTTTGTCATTAGATGTTTATGTTTGTCATTCGATAGAAAAGTACCATCGGCCATCTCCGACTTCCTCTTTGGACGCTGTATGTAGCGCAAAGTCTGTCCAACGTGTCAATGCCGCCTTTCGTCATATTATAAAATAAGATTTCTTTTAATTTTGTTTTATTTCTGGATCAAGGGTTGTTGCACGATCATGAAATGTGCTCAACAGTACTACAGATTTTCCTTTTTTGGGGACATACGAAACAAGAATGTCCTTGTTTCTGAAACCCTCCAAAGTTGTTTGAGGAACGCGTGTTTTGTTTGGTAAAAATTCGTTTGGGATTTCTGCTTTATTCCTCTTTAGAGTTTCCACGAGCTTGATTTTTTTTGTCAGTAGACCTTCTCCCAACTGTATCGAAGTATACCAATTGTCAGTTTTCAAGTTTCTTGCCGTGTTGTATATTGGTTTTGTGAGATGCATAACCACGTCGTGTGCTAATATTTTTCGATTTGTCCGTGCCCTCTTTCCCGTCATATATTTTTCCTCTCAAAAAATAAAATGTCCAGGCGCTATTTATTCCAAAAACTTTGATGCCATACTTGGAGGGTTTACTTGGAAAATACTGAATGAAACTGCAGTGGCCTCTAAAAGGGCACAGGATATCATCGATGGTGGCATACTCACTTATGCTATATGCATTCTCACATTTTCTCACACATGGAGCCCATATTTCTGAAATAGCAGCTAACTCTCTATTTTTCTGTACTCGTGTGCTCCTGTCATCAAACCTCAGTCTTTTAGACATTGTGGCATGAAAAATAGGTGGCTCATAATAAGAATTCCACAAGTCATAAAGCGATAAATGGACTGTTCTAAATACTTCCATTACGTACAGAAGTCCAAATAATGCAAAAATTCTCCTTTATCAGTAAGTAGTAGTGACTGTATTTGTTAGTGATATCATACCTAACTGGCTATCGACTAACGTGGGTCCTTCTGCCGTGTAATTTGTGTAAATGTGTGTATTGGGTTAGGGCTTGTTACTCTAGAAATTTGCCCCCGATCTCTAGAGCGCCGTTAATGAGCTCCCAACGGCCAATGGCACTACTTTCTCAGTACAAATGTTCTACCTGTACTGGGGCTCGAACCCAGGTCTTCGTCCATGCTAAGCAAGCATTCTAACCTGTCAGCCAAACTAGCGGTTTTTATCAGTAATTTTTGCGTAAGTTTCCAATTTTTCTCGCCCCTGAATTTTACTTTCGATCTTCATATTTGTGTATGTTTTGATCAAGGTTATGATTTCATCATCAAAGAACAGCGAAAAAGTATCAACCGGTTTTTTAGCATTTTTTGCGACAGTTTCGGGACCCGGTAAGTAAACAACAATATGTTGTAGTCTTGGTCCTTGTTGGTTTGGGAACATGTTTAGACCACTTTATACATATACTTTTGTTCTTGCCAACGTATTAATTAGCAGTGGAACCGAGAATATTCCCGTCGGTACTTTCTGACTCCTCGCATACATGTTCAGCCTCAGATTGTTTTCCAATTCGGAATCTGAAGAATGTTTATCATCGGTTATGTGCTCCTCTTCACTTTCGTCTTCACTTGACAAACACTCTTGCGTCGGCTCTAGCGCTTCATCCCAAAAACTATCGGCTTCAAAAAGCGCCAGTAGCTCAGGATCCGTCACCGCTTTGCTCATTATGTCACAGTATTTCTGGCTAAAATTAACTGAAGAAATGAAAATTCCTTGAAAGAAAGAAAAAATGAAGAATAGAACCTGGTAAACGCAAGTAGCAAGGAGTAGAAATCTTCGACAAGACGTGAAACAAAGTTAGGTTATGGGATATACAAGCTGACAGCAAAAGTGCACACACAATTATGAACTTAGCGCGCTGACTACGATCATATTGTCTTATTTTTGTATGAAACAAATATTACATTATCGGGTCACCTTGACTCCAGAATGCTGTGGTTTTTTTTAGAAAGCTTTAGAAAAATTTTGTTTAGCCTACTTGTAGCACCCTCCTAGTTAGAAGAATACACGAGAGCATTTTAAAAAACATCTCTTATTTTAGACAAATTTTCAACAAAACAAATCGATAGGTCAACCTGACCCCAACAATGCACTCCGAAGGTTAATAGTTTTTGCCCAAAATTCTCATTCATTATTTCACCAAATTTCGTCCATGATTTTTGAGTTTTGTTTCTTTTATTATTATTATATATATTATCATCTGATGATATTGAAATTTTGATAAAAAATGAAAAATGTGTGATTACCGTAAAAAAATGCAATAGCATGTACCCAGTATTAAATTTTCATTAAAAAATTTCATTGGAAAATTATATATTTATTTTACTTAAAAGAACTCAAGAACTCATTAAAATTTTGTAATGTAAAAACACTCAGGAAATCTTAATAATTATTGAAGAATCTGTGAAAATCTTAAAAACTATTGAGAAATCTTTAAAATCGTTCGTAGATTTGGGAGTCTGTGGAAATCACGGAAGCTATTGACAAATTATGGATATTATTTAGAAATTTCTACAAATCTTAATAAACATTGAGAAATGTCTTGATATTTTATGAATCATTGACAAACTTAGAGAATGAAAGAATGTACGTAATAACGATGTCAATATTTTACAGATTCTGAGTTTAATGATCTCAGAATTATTCGGAAATCTGGCGAAAACTTGAGAATTAGAATTGAGAAAGAAATCGTTTGAAGATATCCAGACACCTTGATAATTATTGAGAAATGTGTGGAAATCTCGATAGACATTGAGAAGTCATGGAAATATTTTAGGCATGTCTAGAAATTTTGATAAAAATGAAATATGTGTAAATTACCCAAAAATTTGCAATAAAATGTACCCAGTATTAAATTTTCACTAAACCATTTCATTAAAAATTTGTATAGGAAAATTATATTTTTTTTTACTTAAAAGAACTCAAGAACTCATTAAAATTTTGTAATGTAAAAACACTCTGGAAATATTAATAATTATTGAAGAATCTTTGAAAATCTTAAAAATTATTAAGAAATCTTGAAAATCGTTCGAAGATTTGGGAGTCTGTGGAAATCTCGAAAGCTATTGAAAATCATGGATATTACTCAGAAATTTCTACAAATCTTGATAAACATTGCGAAATGTCTTGATATTTTAATACTCATTGAGAAACTTTGAGAATGAAATAATGTACGTAATAACGATATCAATATGTTGCATTTTCTGAGTTTAATGATCTCGGAATTATTCGAAAATAATAATAATAATAATAATAAATAATAAAGAATACTTATTAACAAAAAACGCTACATAATATACAAAATTTCAACAAATCAAATCTTGCGAAAACTTGTGAATTATTGAGATTTGATGTCTCAATATATCACCTGATGATATCATCAGATGATATCATCAGATGATCTGATATCATCTGATGTATATATATATATATATATTTGATATTATGATATATATTATTATTATATATGTTTTCTTTTTCATTGCTGTTTTTAATTTCTTCTCCTTCTTTTCCCATTATCTCTTCTATTCCGCTATTTTGGCATCCTACTCTTTCAGATCTTCCATGATCATTATGTGTTATCTTCCTGCATCTACTTCCCTTTGCATGTTTCCAAAGAATGTGTCTTTCTCTTCTTTCTTTGCGTCTTCGTTCGGTCCGTATGCTACTATCAGTGTCCATGTTTCATCTTTGACTAGTTTGATTTCTATGGTCGTTATACTTTCGTTTATATGTTTTTCTTTTATTATATCTTTTATCGTTTCCCGTGTTATTATAATTCCTACTCCTTTTTTTGCTCTTCTGTTTTCATCTACTCCTGTCCATATCAACCAGTATCCTCCATATTATTATTATTATTATTATTATAATCACAATTCTTCCACCCTTTCGGGTGTAGAATATTGTAGTTTTTCAATTTCTTGTATTTTGTTTTACTAGTAGGTTCCTGATCTTCTTGTTTCCTGTGATTTTCTTCATTTGGGCGTTAGATATTCCTCTTCTTTCCATTTTCGACATATTTGTCCACTTCTTTTTCGGTCTTCCCACTTTTCTTTTTCCGGTTATTTTTGTCTACCTTATGATTTTTGTTTGATTGGTGTATTTTCTTCTGTGTAGGTGTCTCAACCATTGCAGCTGTCTGTTTTCTATTATTTTATTAAGTTCTGTTATTTCTAGTTCTCTTCTTATATCTACGTTTCTGATTCTGTCTTTTCTGGTTACTCCGTATATTTTCCTAAGATACTTCATTCTAGTGCATGTATCTTACTTTTTGTCTCCTGCTTAGCGTCCACGTTTCGCATCCATATATTAGTGTTGGTATTAGTATTACTTTGTATATTGTTAGTTTTGTTTTTCTCGATATCTTATTGTTGTTTGGTATTATCTTTCGGATCGTCTGGAAAGTTATTGTTGCTGCTTACAGTCTATTGTTTATTTCCACTTCGAGATCCCTGTGCTGTCTATTATTTGCCCTAGATATTTAATTTGTTCGGTTTGTTCTATTTTGGTGTTGCTTATTGTTATTTCTTCTGTTTATTTTCCTCCCCCTATTTTTATTATTTTGGTTTTTTCTGTGTTGATTATCAGTACCGCTTTTGCAAGTTCTTTGCTCCATTTCTTAATGTTTGCATCTAGGTCCTTAATGTTTTTCGCTATTAGTGCTACATCGTCTACAAATATTCACTCAGTGATTTCCATTGCTTAAAGGTTCCTGTATCCTATGTGTGTGTTTTTTTTTTGTTTTCTCTTTTATATTTTTCATTACTGCGTCTATAGCCATTATGAAGAGGCATGGGCTTAACGCTCGTCCTTGTCTTAGACCGTTGATCGTTGTGCAATTCTTGGACTTAATGTTACCCGTTCCTATACAGTTCTCTGTTTCGGTATATATATATAATTGCCCTAATCAGTGTTTGTCCTCCTTGTTGTTCTTGTAGTGCCTGCCATACGTATTCTCTGCTTATTTTGTCTAAGGCTTCTTCTTGATGTATGTATGCTATGTATATTTGTTTTTGGTGCTCTCTTAGATCATTTATTAAGTTCCTGATTGTGAATAGGTGATTTATTGTGCAATGTTCACTTCTAAATCCGCTCTACGATGGTTCTAGTTTCCCTTCTAGTTTCTGTCTTATTCTTTTTTCCAGTATGTCCTTGTATATATTTTCTGTTGCATATAATAGGGAATATATATTTTCTATTGCATTAAAATTAATTTAAAAAATCAGTATAATTGCGTATACACGTAGTTAGCAATGAATTCTAACGTTCCATTATAAGCTATCAATTGTCCTCACGATTATCAAAAAAATAAAATAATATTCGGAATGTACGATATAAATAGTATGCTGAAATGACTGTTGAAGATAATTATCACTCATTTAAATATGACACAATATATTGGTTCATGTTATTAATTGCATGGTTTGCATTTGGTTTATAAATTTAATATTTTTGAAATGTTTTATTAAATTATTTATAAGATTGATGTAATTAAAATTAATGTATAATTAATGGTGATGAAATTCGGACGTAGGCTCTTGAATATTCATGCAGTCAACCCGCGCTGCAATTACGCCGGCTGTATCTCGCCATAATTAATTTAATTTATCGCCGCGATTCGGCAATTTCCATCATTTCCGTTATTCCCTCCGTGGACAAACGGGATCCAAAACAATTTCCCCCGGTCCTCGTCAGCGAGAGACTCGGAAACAAAAGGCTAGCGGGTCGACGTCAGCGGCGCGATCCGGAAAATTTATTTATCGCCCCCCGAATTTCCCTTCCTGTATTTTTTCCTTGCCACCCCCGCTTCAAAGCGCGGCACAGTTTCATCCCTGGCTGGGATGTGCGCGCAATATAGGGACGTATGCCTCGGCGATATCTTCCCATGACTGCTGGCCATAAATAACTTAATATATTCCAGATATGAAGGGTTTTATTGAAAAATGCCGGGGGCGAGGGACAAACAAGAGATACGACTTGCTGTATATGCGAACGAGGATGCAAGTGTGCTCCAGGAATGGTGGGAGAGGGACGGCAGTTTCACGGACGCTGCGGACCAGAAACCGATCGCCGTGCACCTGCAGGAATGATGACAGCCATGGAAATCATTCCCTTTTCCAGAGTGGACAATATTTCTCACTTCGGAACTGGGTCGCTTCGATTGCATGTTTTGTAATGCCAATATAAATCTGCTCAATTTCACCTGGGCAACATAAATATATTTCCAATACTAAAAATTTTACACATATTTACTTAAATCTGCTGACATTTTCAACGAAATTATTTTCCAAAAAATTATATTCTAAATAATTATACTCAAAACTGCGTTTTGTAGTTTTCTTTTTGTGGATTTTTGTGAGCGAGTCCCTCTACATGGTCCAGCAGTAATCATCCATCATTCTAATATCCCATCTTCCTTAGTAACGTCTCTCCATCTCCTTTATGTCTTGACGGAATCTCTCTCCCTGTTCCTTGCTAACACCTCCAAGATTTTCAGGAAAGGAGTCAACGTGGGAATTCAGAAAATGAAGTTTGATGCTCATAATGCATCCCAGTTTTTTTTACAATTTTCGACCATGTTGGCTACAATTTCTTTGTAGTTTGGAGACTTGTTGTTTCCAAGGAAACCGTCTATGAGTTCTACGAAAGAACTCCATGCTTCATATTCATCCTGGGTCATTGTATTCTTGAACAATCTGTCCGAATGTAAGGTTCGAATTTCAGAGCCTACAAAAATTCCTTCTTCAAGTTTAGCTTCAGAAAGTACAGGAAATTTGTCGCACAGGTATTTAAAGCAGTCACCTTGTTTATTTAAAGCTTTGACAAACTGCTTCATCAATCCTAACTTTATGTGAAGGGGAGGCAAAAGAACTAATTTTAGGTCAACTAATGCATCACGCAGCACAAATTTGTCCCGGTACAAGTCTTTCTCTGAGTGGCCATTCTTTCTTAACATAATGTAAATTTCGTGCTCGACTGTCCCACTCGCACGAAAAACATGGACACTTTGTGAATCCAGACTGCTGACCCAAAAGCATGGATATTATTTTGAGGTCTCCGCAGAGTTACCAATAATATTCGCTATATTTTATTGTATTTAGCAACAGCTCAAGATTCCCATACGTTTCTTTGAGATGCACAGAGTGAGCAACATGCACCGAGGCATAAGTATTACCATTGTGTAACAAGACACCCTTCAGACGTCTCTTAGAAGAATCAATAAATAACCTCCATGATGTGGAATCGTAAATGTCAGCTCCCAGTTTCATGACTACTTCAGGAATATTATTACAATACACCAGTGAAAACTCTTGAGAGAAATATTCCGCGAACTCTTTTTCACGATGCCTATACCACGAAGATGTGGTTCCTGGAGCCAACAGAATTTTGACTTTCAGTCGTGATTCTAAGATTTGTGCAGCATCCTTCGATAGGCCCAAGTCTCTCACTGAGTCGTTTAGTTCAGCTTGGATAAACGGTTGAGGTTGGTATTTATAAGGATTGAATTCGTTTTCATCGGTTTTTTCGTTTGAACTTTCATCTGATGATTGCTGTAGGATGGTGTTCAGAAAATATTGGGGAATGGGAATTCCTGGTCCATGAGGTACAGGTCGTTTAGCAGACGGTAAATCAGGATACTGATCAGGATAGTATGATTATTTTTTTAATTGAAACCCTTGACATCGCAGGAGCAAAAGTAACAGTCGTCCACATGGTTTTTTTGTTCCATCCATACCATAGGAATACCAAAAGGTAAAGAGCTACATGTACCCTTTGTCCATTTTCTCAGTAGGTCGATACACTGAAAGCACACTTTGCGTGGAGCCCAAGGTTTGTCCTGATCACCAAGCTTTACACCGAAGTAAGCGTGGCAAGCTTTGTTGATAAATTCTGTTATGTTTCGTTGATGCTTTGCTATCGTTACATCACCACACACAACAAAATATATCAGGACCGTTTTTGCACTTTCTTGATGACATTATGACGCACTAAACACTCAGAAAAGAAAACACAACTCGATGCTACAAACAACTGACGCTAACTAACTATTTCGTTAACAACTGCCGATGCCATCAAGTTGGCCTTGCCAGATGAGAAAATGAAACAGTGTTGTCATTGAAATGAAATAAACATAATATTATACTAAAATATATTCTATCGATGTATCAAGTATTTTAAAGAAATAAATTTAATGCAATTTAGGAAATATCATAAAGGTACTTCTTTTTTCTAGTACAAAATATTTCACAAGGTTTTTTTTTTATTTTGTGAAAAATCTTGACGTGATGAGCTCAAACCAAATTCACATTCAGAATCAACGTACCCGTATTTGTTAAGGACACTTATCAAATGCAAAACACCAAAAATCATGTCGGCCTGTGTTATTAACCTAAAAACGACTTTGTTTTATAGAGATCCCAAAACTACTGTCGGGAATAATGAACGAGGAAAAAAAGGTGAATTGGTTCCGAAACAAACATCTGACTGATGCTGAATTAGAAAAAGTAGCAAACTCCATACTATCAGAAGATTTGTCGCTTGACAACAATTACTTGACCGATGACGAAGAAGGTGATGAGATTGAAAATGAGAATGATGAAGATAACGATTCCAATTTTCCGTCTGTATTCACTTAAATCCAAATCGAGGAGCCATCTTGCTCATCAAATGTTTGTCAAAATGTACCATCTGCAGCCATATCGCAAAATAGACAATAGCTACACACAATAAGGAAAACGATATTTTGGAAAATAAATCGAAAACATGTAATGAGCACAGAAAAACACGCTAAGAGAAAATTTTGATAGAGACTGTCGAAAACAACATGAATGACGAACAAGAAATTCAAAATACATCAGCTTGCACACCATCAAATGGAATTTGGGAAAAAAAGTTCTTCTATACCTGATAATTCTCACTATCAGGCATCAACATTAGAAAAAATCAATGATTGCAGAACGCCTACTGATATTTACCTAAAAGTTTTGGGAGAATCCATTGATAATATCGTATATCAGAGTAATTTATATGCAACACAAAATAACCATTTACTAAATTTATCAAAAAACGAGTTTTTGGTGTTTATTGGAATTAATTTTTTGATTGCATATCATCGGCTTTCAACACTAATTTCTACTAATTTCCAGTGCAATGAAGACAAACAGATTGGAAGAAATTCTTAAATTTGTTCATAGCAATGACCGTAATAGTACCATACTTCAAGGAAACAGAGACAAGCTATATAAAGTAAGACTCTCCAACACCCTTAATTATAACTTAAAAAATGTGTGTAACCATGCAAGGTTTCTGAGTGTTGATGAAAGTTTGATCAGCTTCAAAGGGAGAAGTACCCTAAAACAGTACAATCCCCAAAAACCCATAAAAAAGGGGATACAAACTTTGGTGTGCTGCTGATGAAAATAGATTTATTTCTACCTTTGAAGTATATAAAGGGAAAATGAATAAACTGATAAGTACAATCCCCAAAAACCCATAAAAAGGGGATACAAATTCTGGTGGGCTGCTGATGAAAATGGATTTATTTCTACCTTTGAAGTTTATCAAGGGAAAATGAATAAATTGATGAATTTGATGGTCTTGGAAAGCGAGTTATGCTTTCACTTACTAAACATTTTTGGAAAATTAATAAAATTATATACGCCGATAATTGTGTCACCTCGATTAAACTTATGGAATCACTAAAATTATATAATACTTCAGCATGTGGCACATTTCGTAGTATCAGGAAAGGATTTCCACTTGGATTAATGGATGACAAACATATGAAAAGAGGAGGTTATGACTACAGAATATCTAATACTGGTATATCTATCTATAAGTGGAAAGATAATAGAGTTTCAAATCTTCATCAAATTTTCATTGCTCTGAAGAAACCACGGTAAAAAGAACTCACGGGAAAAATAATAGAAAGAATGATGGATCACGTGATGATATAAAATGCCCTTTAGTTCTAAAAGCCTCTAATAAGTATATAGGAGGGGTTGATAAGGCTGAGCAACTCCGTGGTACTTACGGTATGAATAAGAAATGAAAATGGTGGCATAGGTTGATGTGGGGATTTTTAGAGATCGCATTTATAAAAGCCTATATTATATATTGTATGATGTTTGAAAAAAATCAACGTTAGAATTTAGAAGATCGATCAGTCTTGGTTTTATAACAATGAATAGCGATCATTGCAAAAGAATTACTGTAACACCTATAGCAAAACGTACACGTTATAAATATAGGGTAGCTGAAGATATTCGATTAGAAAATAGAAGAAGCCACTGGGTAATATAGGATGCAAGAAGAGGTAGATGCGAGATGTGAAGCTTTAAAGTAATACATTCACGACCTCATAGCAAATGCCGTACATGTGGAATATTTTTGTATTGCAATGAGAAGAAAAATTGCTTTCCTGAATACCATGCGATGGAATAATTTTTCCAAAGTATCTATGTATTTAATTTTACGTTTAGTTTAGATATAGCACAAAATAATATAATTTACAATATAATAATTACCAAAGAGATTATTATTTTATTACTTCTGTTATTTCAAAAATGTTCTTCTTTATTTTTTACGAAATTCTGTTCTATATTTCAATAAACTTTTAATGACGTTATTGTAAAATTTTCTTATAAGCCTTGTTAAGTTGTAAGTTACGTAAGATAAGATCGTCCCTTTGCATTGCCTTTAGTGTTAATCGTTTAGTATTCGCTTTCATGTTTATACTTTGTATATTGGATTAAACCAGGCTTACATTTTTCAAACCTCAGAGCTTTTTAACCAGTACACATTACAACCCTCATCATCAATTTTTTTGTACTTTAACAAATCGTTCGAAAGGCTGCCTAAATCAAGAAAAGAGTCATACTGCAATTCTCTAATTTTAGAGCTTCAGAGCTTTTAATTTTAACCAGTTCACATTACAACCCTCACTATTAATTTTTTTGTTCTTTAACAAATCCTTCGAAAGGCTGCCTAAATTAAGAAAAACGCCATACTGCAATTCTGTCATTTTATAAGGATCATTTTTCATTTTCCCACGTTTTGATGAGGCCATTATGAAAATGATATTCCAATTATGTATCATATAAACATGAACGTTTCGTTTTTGCCTTTCAATTACTCTGTGCATGCTGTGGTCATATTTCGTCATACTACGTTCGGATTCCAAAAATGTTTGCTCGATTACATCAATATGTGTTGCTCGAACTATATACATCAGGATAGTAGCCACATTTTGGTTCCGGTTTTGCCCGCTGCATATATCTGAAACTATGTGGTTTATGTATTCAGGTAATTCAGTCAGATTACATGTAGAGGCAACTGCCAATTTCAACACTTCCTCCTTATAATTAACTTCAGTCTATTTAAAGCAAAATGCGTTATTTGGTGTTGCTCCTTCGTAAATAGTTATATTGTAACTGCATAACTTTCTGCTATAATATATCATAGAAATGTCGCTCGAAGGTATTTGTAATACACTCTGAAGATCAAATGTGGCTCTAACATAATTCTTTACAGTCCATGTAAAGCAAAATGCGTTATTTGGTGGTGCTCCTTCGTAAATAGTTAAATTGTGACTGCATAACTTTCAGCTATAATACATTTGAGAAACATTGCTCGAAGGTATTTGTAGTACACTCTAAAGATCAAATGTGGCTGTAACATAATTCTGCTGAGATATCGTCTTTTGCTCATCTCAAACCTTAGCATTATTAGCAGCCAACTCTCGGGCTTTACGTTCTTTGTAATCTCTTCTAACGCTTCTATTTATTCTCCTTTTGTAGCATTTTAGTTAATACACGTAAAACACTGATCCTTTCATGGCTTAAAGAGCGAATAATTATAGTTTTTGCAAAATTTAGTCTATACACGTCAATTGTCCGCAAGGTCGTACTTTTTTTCCACACACACTTTTTTGTAGACCTCATACATTTTTAAGATGAACAATTTGCTATCAAGATACTTTTTACTTGTTTTTCCACACACACTTCTATGTAGAGCTCATACAGTTTTAAGATGAATAAATTGCTGTTAAGATACTTTTTGCTACAGGACTTTCGGATGTAATGAGATTCCGCAAGAGGGAAACTCTCGATATGTTCTATAATAATTTGTACATCATAGTCTGAAAATGTATTAGCAGAAGGGTGTTTGCCACGTTTATCACCACCATAAAAAATGCCAGACACATTTTCATACTTAAAAGCAGTGTTTAACGGCCCTTTGTTAATACACATTGTTAAAAAAAATCGCGACAAACCCTAATGTCACTGTCATTCTTCACACAAAAAAAACCGATGCGAGTATTGTCTTTCTTTGCCATTTCCTCCTCTAAGTCTTCTACTGATCTCAATCGAGTCTTCCAATTTGCAATAATTTGCACAAATTTGTAATCTATCAGCTTCACTAATTTTGGTTTTGCATTTAAATGGACTCTTACAATCAACTTGTTTTGATATTTTTGCCTCATATTGTCGTACATTTGATGTACAATATGCCTCTCTAAAGTTGCGACTTTTCTTAAATTCATTTCACTTCAATTTAGAAGAATCAAGAGTCGACCGTTATTTTTTGGTAGAAGAATTTGTTTCTATGTTATCTTCATCCTCGTTTGAATCGGAAATTCTATCACTACCACCATGAAAAGTAGCTGATGGATTATAGTTCTCTATAACGTTCTCTGTCATTGCAGCTACTAGCATCCTTCCTGATCTGCTATTAAAATCCATATCGAATAAAGTTAGCTTTACCACAAACACTATTATTATAAACAACATATGTACTAAAACTATGTACTATTAACAAGAATAACAGTAAGCATTAAGATGTTGAGGTTAGAATACAAAAACGAATAAAAAGTGACTCGATCACCACCGAGTGACAGGCGCTAACTAGATTTACTTGCGAAGTAAATGACGTCAGGCAAAATTAACTAAGTGGACAATAGTGCTATAAAGGATTTGGTGTAAAGTAGGTACAGGAATTTCAGTTTCTACAGAATTTTCATTCAACTTAGAAACACATTGGACTTCGTGAGTTTTGGCAATGACTAGATCGTACGATTTTATATTCTTTCTTTCTTTCTTTCTTGGTCATTGTTCCCTTGAACCCTCTTAGGTGTCGGGGTTTTGATCTACTGCTTGTAGAACTCTATCCACTGTTTTCTCTTTGTTGTTAGGTCCTTTGCCTGTTTTTAGCTTTTACTTATACTCTTTAGTGTTTTTATGATCGTGTCATTCCACGTTTATCTCGGTCTACCTTTTTACTTATTTCCTTCTGCTTTTGCTTCCCATGCTTTCTTTACCAGCCTATCGCTGCCCATTCTGAGTATATATCCAAACCACCTTAGTTTTCGACCTTCTATTTTCTTTTAGGTTGCTTTTATACCAAGCCTTTCTCT
Organism: Othius punctulatus; assembly: GCA_951805005.1. Lineage (NCBI taxonomy): Eukaryota > Metazoa > Arthropoda > Insecta > Coleoptera > Staphylinidae > Othius > Othius punctulatus. Next base: position 102,543,743 of record OX638139.1, on the reverse strand, counting down.
TTTGTCCACTTTTTTTTAAATTTTGTCTCTCTTCGTGATGGCTTCTATTCTTCTACGGAATTTCATTTCGGACGCCCGTATCCTTGATTTTTGTTTCTCATTCATCGCCCAGGTTTCACTGTTCATTTTTTATATTCAATTATGCAAAAACAAACAAAAGAAATAGCCAAATTGAACTTGTGACTTTTGCCAGAACAAAGATAATATACTTACACCTGAAAGAATATAAAATGATTGCTGCTAAATTCATTAATTCTGTGGTACTAGACTCAAACATATTCAGGGCAGAAAATATACATATCATTGATCGTGCCCAAACACACTGTAAGGCTTGGAAGGCTCTTGCACTTTGAGGGTGCTCAAAAACGTACGAGATTATAAGTATATTGTTTGGGCGGCATGTAAGCTAAATAATAATTAGCAATCACGCTTATGACACGAATAAAATTGTCCTCCAATTGCACAAAAAATAAATATATAATTAAACCTAAATCAGAGATTAATTTATCTAACGTTAAGAGAGAAAATATTTAATTTATGTATAATTTGTGACTGATTGAAAATTTAAAATGTATTTCAAAAGGAAACGAAAATTATTAAAATACAAAAAATTAGGCGTTATTTTATTGTTTGTAACTTATGAAAAGTTATGTAATTGATGCTATACACACATTTTAGCCCAAGGGTAGGAAGATAAAGGTGGATTTTGTAATTTATATAAATAAGTTTGGAATACAAATGTGACATCTGCCCTTAATTAATTTTAGGTGGAAGCCAGAACAGAGCTTTGATCATATTTTGCTAATACAAAGAAAATATTATTCTTTCCCCATACTGAAAGATATGATACAAACATGAATTTTATCGTGAAATTGGGGCGAACGGCAGAAAATATGGTAAATATAATAACCAAACAAAAATAGATATATGAAATTACGGCATAAAAACAACAGTAGAATAATCACCCAAAATATTGGGAATACAAAAATAATATGTTATACATGGAATGATTTATTTCCTTTTGTCTCCTTTATGATTTAAGACTTTATTCTGTGATTTGATAAAAAAAAATCATTCAAACTAGGCATACAAAAATTTGCTTATTAATATATGCGGAAGGTGTAAATACCGAAAAGGAGTAATAGAATAATACAAATAACTGAAACAAATATATATATATATATATATATATAAATACTATAAATTTTTTTATTCTTGATATAAATTAGGTTTAACGTATTCAGGAATTAAAAATGCCCATTTTTATTTCAATTGGGATATTTTAAAATTTATATTTACAGCAAATGCGTTGGCTGGACAGTGCATTAAATCAAAATTGGAACCGTGGCATATATTGCAGCTGCCTTTAGACATCTTTCGCAGTCAGAGACGCAAACACCTTGTATTTGACTTTGAATCTGTTGTGGCATCCAAGAGCCCATCTCTGACATATACAATGCTGAAAAGGAACTTATTTGAAGGTTTGATGCAGCAGGTAATCACTTTCCCAAATTAGAATCAGGTCGACCATGTTATTTCAGATGCTCGACATATAATCAGCTTATGGATCGAATTTTGAAACGAGCAAATGTAGATACTATTTGGTGGCTACTAAGTAAGGTCCTGCATTTCCTTCGTAAAATTTTTACACACAAACGAATGGATTGATAAAGACTGTAAATAATTTACTAAAAGAAGTAACATTCAAAGTGCTACAGTAGAAACACATTCTAGGAACAATCCAGGAATTATACAAGCAACGAAGCAAAAATGAAAACGTGTGTATACTTGCACATGCACTTGCACATTGCATATACCAGGAAAAATATCAGTACACTCAATTTAGTTCGCACGGTGCAATATCCATCTAACCAGGCAAATATGATACTTACAAAATCCCACACTGGGGCCAAATATTGGTGATTGAAATTTTATACTGTTGTACCATATAGTGCGAAACTGATGTATCTTAAACATTTTAAACATTTTATGAAGAAATTTTACAAAACAAGCATTCTTCACATTTGGTGAATACTTTATCTCAGTGTTTTTAGTCAACCAGTTTTTTATCCCATTTGTAATATTTCACTTATATTTTTGTAACTGTTGGAGTTATTATAAAATTTTATATATCGTATTTTGACTTATGTAAAAATCTTGAATGTACCAACATAAATAAATCTATCTATCTATATATCTAAAATATCTAAATATAAGCACTCTTTTTGGTTTCTCCCAAAATGCAATTTTCGAAATCTAACACTTTTCCATGTCACGTGCAATATAATTAATGTTGGAAAAAAACCCAATGGTAAATAAAACAAGATATAGAACTTCATGACATTTAAATAATTAATAAACATAAATAGCTACTAAAGCTTAGTAGCTAATGAGAATGTGATTTATCTTGCAGAAATTACATTCAATAATATATTTTGTAGCCGTTTATAGTATCTACTAAGCTTTAGTAGCTATATAGTCGAGTATGCATATGGCTGTAACTGTTCAGGGTCGGTAAATATAAAACTTAAATTGCCAATTACAAAATTTATGTTGGTTTTCTGATAGTAAATTAAAATATTGAAGTAGATACGTCAACAATAGTGCCAAAATTTCATTCGAAATTCTAATAACAATTTACAAACAAGCACTGATATTATTTGAATCGCAACAAGAGTAAGCAGATATGGTACTGAGTGCATCAAACAAGTTGCATTGGGTAGATGGAATCGTTGGTAAAACAGTGTATAAAGCAGATTGGACTATGAAACACCCCGTGGAGGAGCCAAGATCCTCACCCGTGATAATAGGAAATTGGTCCTTTCTCTTAATGAAAAGACTAACAGAGCAAGTATATATGATATATAGTTTTCTTCCTTACAAAGAGTTTCTACAGTTCTAGAGTTTCTTTAGAACATTCAGAGATTCCGTAAATTGTACGTAGAATATCTAGGTTTTTTAGATTTTCTTATCATAGCTATCTGCTTTGTTTCCGATAATAATAAGAGCAAATACTGGACCAATCGATAATTACTTTCCTCCTCTTTTCGTAAGAATACTCAGTATTGCAATTAATTATATTTCTCAGCATTGACAACTTTATCATATGTATCAGAGGTTTAAGAAATGCCGTAAATTGTAATACATCCATGACAATCGCACATTTAGGTTAATGGCGCGATCTAGCGGGTTATTAATTACTGCCACATCCCATTGATGAATGAGCAAATTTGCAGTCAGCGATAACAACGAAACCGAACCGAACGTAACTAATTATTCCGCGAATGCAGCGACAACACACCAGCGAAATTATCACGTATTTTAAATGGCCCTATTACAAGACTAATGATTTCGTGACGTCTGACTATTACTAATAACTTCAGTACTGTACACATCACAGAGATTTTTATACAGTAATACAAATAGCAATCCAAAATTCTACCAGACATGAAGAATATGAACATGAAGACGGACATGAAGAATAATGAGAAGCTTCTGGAGGAGGTACAGTGAAGCTTAAGTACTCTGACCAATAGGTCACCCTCCAGAATTATATACAGAATTAGAATAAGAAGGTATTCTATGAGTTCTTATATGCTTCCACATAAAATGAGTAGTGTCTTAGTGGCGCCACCACTAAGCATCTTTCACAGGACAGTCTTATTTTGATATACTTGTAAATGATCAAATTTGAAATAAAACATGACATTAAAAAAAATCAAATTTGAAAATAATTATCAAATTTAAAAAAAAACACTGGTCTGCAAATTAAATTTAAAAAATTGACTGGAAAAGAGGGGGATGTTTTCCAAGTGATTTGGGTGCGTAGAATTCAAATTTACCACCAGAATTGCGCCATCAGGTCTAGTTCTTTTTATGTCGCATGGATGGCGCTACTGTAAAGTAATTTGACGGAAACCCATATTTATTCTCTATCTTCATAATAATAGTGCTTAAATATATCAAGTAGATCGTGTATTACTAATTCAAGCTATGTCTGCATTGTTTGTGGTAAATATATGGTTGAAAATTAGGATGTGCAATAACAGAACCGTTAAAATATGCATATTTACATTACTTTGGTTTTGCTCTCAGAAATTTAGACAAAATGTAGACACCGACATTGTTTTGCAATAGTTGCAGAAATATTTTATACAAGTGGTTGAATGGCGAGAGGAAATATTTCGACTTTTCAGTTCCAGTAATATGGAGAGAGCAAAGTAATCACCAAACCGATTGTTATTTTTGTTTATCAAAACTTGTAGGGATCAAAATGAAAATTCAAACAAGTGTGCAATACACAAATGTTCCAGCTGTTTCAAAACCAGTTCAACTTTTACCAAATGATCCATTGCCAGTCATTTCTGGTACTACAAGCAGTGATTCGGAATCATCTCTCAATGACATTGTTTCCAGCAGTGGTAGTTTATATGAGTCTAATGAATGCCATTTAGTGACTCAAGCTGAACTTAATGATCTAGTTCGTGATTTACATTTATCAAAGCGAGACGCAGAATGATTGGCTTCACGTATGCAACAATGGAAACATCTTGCAGTTGCGACAAAAGTAACAGTATAGAGAGAAAGAAGTGTGGAATTGGCTACATATTTTGAGAAGAAAAACACTATTCTCTACTGTAACGATATTCAAGGTCTATTTCAAAAAAATTAACCAACCATATGAAAAAAATTAATGGAGATTATTCATTGGCCGCTCTAAGTACAGCTTAAAGGCTCTTCTTTTACATAATGGGAATAAAAAACCATCCATACCAATTGCTCATGCTGTTAATACTAAGGAAAATTACGAATCAATGACTCAAATTTTAACTTTACTCAAATACGAAGATCATAAATGGAAGATATGTGGTAATTTAAAGGTATGTTATTGAATGTTCTATGTATATGGTAAATTCTAAGTTTTAATTTAATCAAATTTATTAAGGCCATTGGTTTGTTGACTGTCATGCAAGGAAGTTTTACAAAATTTTGTTGTTTCCTTGTTTATGGGATAGTCGAGGTACAAGTCATTATTACGCCAGAACAGATTGGCCACAAAGAACAGAGTATTCTCCTGGAAAACAAGACATTTCAAATAATCCATTAATTTATCCAAATGACGTTCTACTTCCACCACTGCATATAAAACAAGGTCTTTTCAAAAACTTTATCAAGGCTCTGAATAAAGATGGTGCTGCTTTTAAACATTGGTAAGGAGATTTTCTTACAATTAAAGCTAAAATTAAAGAAGGCATATTTATTGGTCCTCAGATCAGGAAGTTATTGAATGATGGTTATGTCTCACAATATTTATCAGAGAAAGAATCTGCAGCCTGGCAATATCTCTCTCTCTCTCTAGCTCGACCGGAAGTAAAATAAATTTAGACCCCTATGTAAATCCTTACGGGAATTTGGCCAAGAACTCTCTTTGCTATACTACTAAGGTGCATTTTTTTCATTCACATTTGATTTTTTTCCACAAAACCTGGGTGCGGTCAGTCATGAATAAGAAGAACGTGCTCATCAAGTATTTGAAAATTGAACGAAATTATCAAGGATTTTGGGACAAAAGTATGCTAGGAAATTATTGCTGGACTCTAATACGTGAAACTGACCCAGATAAATACAAACGATGTTCAAACACTGCCATTTACTTTTGAAATTTAATTTATTTTTGAATAAATTAACGTTTTTTGATTAAAAACATACGAAGACAATGATATTTTATATTTTGCAAACCTGAGGCCTGATGAAAAAAAAAACACTTACAGATTCGAATTCAGCGCACTAAATAACCTTAAAAATATTATTAGGTTGCTACAGTCCAAAACCTTGTAATCCAGTAAAATTATCAAATTTGAAAAAAAAATATCAAATTTGAGAAAAATTACTGAACACGCGAAATGGAAAAAATAGCTTAAAGAAGACATCTTATAATATATAAATCTTCTTCTCTACTTAGGTATCTGCTTAGGTACCACCAGCACCAACGCAAAAATTTAGGTCGAGTGATACATCATTTGAAATATCATTTATACATTGATGCATCAATCATTTATCAAGTATCAAGTATAGTTGATACATCATTTGAAAAGTTATTCTACCTTTTGTACAGGGTACAATTGGACAACATCGGTAACTATATGGTCATCTACAGGGAGGTACACTTTTACGATGCCCGCCATTAGGATTTATTAAACGGAAATATATGCAGAGTTGGTCATATGGGAGAAAAGTTTCATATTTTCATGACTTTTAATATTCTGCAAAGAAATCCGGGATATCTTGCGCAGTTCCTGAAATATCGCTGAAAAACCGAAAAATTGCACTTTCCGTTTCTTTTTATAACTTTTATACTTTTGGAGAAAATTTTACGAAACTTGGCCCTCCTACATTTTTCGACGTGAGCTTTCTGATGACAGTACCAAACATTTTCTCCACCAACAAGATACCCAAATTTTTATAGTCAACTTTTAATTTGTTTATGGCCGCAATATTTTATTTTAATAGCATTAAAAATGGCGAAAAATTCCGATTTCAACCATGTATTATTATTTATTATACATGAGTAATCTAACATCTTATACGACTCCACAAACGCTAAAAAGTTGTTGGATCTAGCTGTCTTCTTTCGCGACACAATTCACCATAAATTCTAGATGTGACTGTCGCATTTCTGTATTTCCTTATATACAAATTGTACATGCCAATTTTTTCATGTTGAGGATAATATCTTGCCATTCTTACTAATCAAAGATATAATCTCCGTTTTTGCAATTTATACACAATAAAATTACTTAGAAGTAATCTGACATCATATACGATTCCACAAATGCCGAAAAGTTGTTGGATCTGGCTGTCTTCTTTCGGGATATAGTCGACCCAAAAATCTAAGAATATTACGACTTTGACTTTTAAGTATTGTATGGGGGTTTTATTTGGTGTTTCCATAAAATCAGCGCTTATACTGGCTTGTATAAAGACCCAAAGCCAGTATAAGCGCTGATTTTATGGCAACACCAAATAAAACCCCCATAAAATACTTAAAAGTCAATGTCGTAATATTCTTAGATTTTTGGGTCGACTATACAATTGACTATGAATTCGAGATGTATCGCATTTCTGTAATTCCTTACATAGAGATTGTACATGTCAATGTTTTCATGTTGAGATTTGTTTCATTTTTTAATGTTATTTTCTTTGTATGAAGAAATGTCAAAATGGTAATATGTTATTCCATGGCAACTTGATTTTAAGACCAGTCCACAGCAGTTTGATTTTTGCAACAAATATTTTTATTATCGATTTTTGGTGGAAACTAATGTTAGATTACCCCTTCAATGGGGTAATTCATGGTTGAAATCGGAATTTTTCGCTTTTTTGAATGCTATTAAAATCGAATATTGCTGCCTTAAGAAAATAAAAAGTTGACCATGAAAATTTGGGTATCTAGTTGGTGCAGAAAATGTTTGGCACTGTCATCATAAATCTCACGTCAAAAATTGTAAGAGTGCCAAGTTTTGTAAAATTTCCTTCAAAAGTAAAAAAGTTATAAAAGGAAAAGAAAAGTGCACTTTCTCAGTTTTTCAGCGATATTTCAGGAACTGTGCAAGATATGCCGGATTTCGTTTCAGTATATTGAAAAGCACAAAAATGAGAATTTTTTATCCCATTTGACCAACTCTGTATATATTTCCGTTTAATAGATCCTAATGTAGGCGTCGTAAAAGTGACCACCCTGTATATTATAAAAACATTCAAATTGGGCAATCCGAAGTATAGAAGGTAACATATATGGTAAAATATGTCCCTATTGATACTATTTTTGATGTATTCGTCAATTTATGATCATTCACAAATTGTACAAAGTTGATCGTTTTAGTTGGTTGACCCTGTAAATATATTTCATTTACGATATGTTCTCACCAACGCTACGTAGATAAAGGGTGTTTTTTTATGGCAGTACAATTAATGTAATACTTTACTTTTCGAAATCACATTCTGATATTCATAAAAATTTATGCTTGTAACCTGATAAAAAATCCGCAGCCTCACAGTGAATACTTTAACCCCTATTGAGAGAATACTTCGAGAACTAGGCTTTTAACATCGATGGTATTATAATAAATCATTCTTGAAGTTTAAGGTGCAATCAGTAATTATTTTAAAATTAAGGATATTACAGACTCTCTTTCATAAATTATGCCCTGTAAAAAACATCCCCGAGCTTATAAAAAGGACAACTAATAACCAATCAATTAAAATACCATAATTTAATATTAATCGCCGCCGCCCTGGGGAGGCATCCTAAAATCCCGCCGCCGCCGGATCAATATTATTAATGGCAGTGGGGCGGCGCTCCCGGAAGCGCTTCCGGGAGCGCCCCCGCCGCCGCCCAGCAAGGACCAATTTTTTTCGTGTAAAATCGCCAAAAACTTCATGCAAGCAGCAATACTTACAATGTATCTCTAATTTCCAGCCGTCCTCGAGGCCCTCCGTGGATAACACTTTATTCTCTGCGCGGCATGATAAATATTTCCCATCATCCTCTTTGCTTGCCACGAATGACAGAGTGCTCGTCGTCGTGTTTCCGTCGTTGGATGTCTGCAACAAAACGAAACGGCTTGGATGAGAAGCGCGCAGTGGAAAAACTATGGGCCCCCTTCGGTGGGGGCGGGATGGATTGGAGCGATCAACGCCGCATAGCGGCGGGGGCGGAAATGGGGGGCACTGTATGCAGTGGCTCCTGGGGGTGGAGAGCATCGTTTATCTCGCAGGTGAGGCGGAAAATGCGTGGAGGTGAGAATACACATTCAGAGTGGTATAAAAATTGAAACACCTGTAGGAACTATTCAGACGTTGTTAATGTAAGGATGTTTGTGGGAAATATGAGGTGCACGATTTCTACATACATGATTTCAGTCTTGAAAATATGTTTGTTTCAGATATACCTTAAGATCATTGAATTGCTATATTATCTACATTTTTAATTTACAGTTGATTTATTGATTAACTTTTTTTAACCCTTACCGAATTGAAATTTAGTTATTTATTTGTACAGCTGCATCCGTTCATGCATCAGAACCAGTATAAAACTGTAGAGCATAATAATAATAATTTCCATGGCAGATTTAAAAATTACTAATAATATTGATAATGAAAACTTATCAAATTATAGATGACCTGCACTTACATATGCAGCAAATTTAACTACATTGTAATAGGCCCAAATATACGCCCATTATAATACGCATTTACGCAATAAAGTGACTCATATTCTAAAAATCATGAATACAACAAAATAATTAAATTAATTAATTTACAAATAATCCCAGGGTGAAATGTGATAAGTAGCCATCGCAAGTCGCGCCAGAGCGTCGCCAAATATCTCAAGAGTCAAGGCCTGCATATGCACGGTTCTGGAAGATTCCATGTCGTGGTGTCACATAAACAATTTGGGTATCAGCGCCCCTTAGAAACGAGCAAGCGCCAGGCACGTAAAAATCACCTCGAATGGCAACTCTTTAAGTTAAGTGTAAAACTCTGCGCTAAAAACGCATTAATACCACACGCACACTCAAGATTAATAATCACCATGATAACTAAGGGATGGGGGCGAATATTGAATGGTAGATATGTGAGGGGAGTGGAGATTTGAAGCTGAAAAAAAACTATTTAAGCACAAGCCACACACGAGCGAGATCAGTAAGTAAGAAAGTTGCGTCGGCCACGGGCAACGCACACGACATTCGCGGTTTTGAGTATATAAATTCACGTCGGTTTATAATTAAATTAACGATTGCATATAACGTTGTAAAAAACGCAAAGTAGAATAAAAACTTGAATCAATCGTAAAACGTACAATTCTAGGTACAGAGATTTTTTTTAAATTATTATTAACGATAATATAAAGTTGTTAAACCAGTCTCATTATAAATTCACGGGAGTGCTTATTCCTTTCAATCAACACTAAGTTACCTATAAATACTAAATACCGATTACCTATTCCTATCAGTAAACAAAGGCGGCTCGAACGCTATTCGAGTTTACGAATCACTAGAGGAAGCAATAACAGGTGTAATTGACGCCCACCTGCGCACTTCGTTCACACACCTGTTATTGTGAAATCAAATTCCCGCACTAGATTCAAATTGACGGAAAATAGTGTATTTAACCAACCACAAGTTACCTAGAAAAGCCAAACACCGATTACCTATTCCTATCAGTAAACAAAGGCGGCTCGAATGCTATTCGTGTTTACGAATCACTAGAGGAAGCAATAACAGGTGTAATTGCGCACACCCGCGCACATCGTTCACACACCTGTTATTGTGGAATCACCTCCTCCACTGGAATCAAATCGTTGTCAGCATCATAACATTTAAACATATAAACTCATTATACATCGCGCCCGCGATCGCAAATTAACGTGGCAGTATTCACCATAACTATAACAACTAATCAAGGCATTCGGTGTTCCCCTCCGACATACATCATCATATTTAAATCAAAATAATTCATAAAAATGATGGCTTCTTCATTTTAAATCATAAATGAACATATAACGTGCATATTGTTGGGCAGAGTGATTTATAATTGTATAAATAAATAAGTTGGATTAAATCTTAATAATTTAAAAACATAAGGTATAAAAATACTGGTTTCTTTATTTCAAATCATAAATGAGCACATACCGTGCATATTGTTGGGCAGAGTGATTTATAATTGTATAAATAAATAAGTTGGATTAAAAATCTTAATAATTTAAAATCATAGTGTATACAAATAATGGTTTATTGATTTCAAGTCATAAAACAAGTACATGACGTACCTGTTATTGGGCAGAGTAATTTAGAATCGTACAAATAAAATAGGTTGGATTAAATCTCAATAATTTGAAGACATAATGACAATTTGTGGTTAAATATCGTAAACAAGAAATAAGTGGAATTATTAAAACCCCGTATAAACAGAGAGAATGATAAACGTGAGAATGAAGCTTGGTATAATCACAAGAGAAGTTATTAATAACCTCCAATGTTCCTAATAATAATATATTATAACATTACATAAACATTTCCGATTGAGGTAGCAGAACTGTTATTTGACACAACTTGTAACATGTCTGACGGTGATGACTACTTGTGACATTGGTGCTTGCTGTGGTCGTGGGTAGAATTATTAATTTACCTCAATCAACGTAAACAATGGGGCTCCAATAATTACATTATTGTGTGGACAACGACACAACCATGAAATTCGGGAAGATCGCGAGGTACCTTTAGTAATCATTCATGAATTATTGGGGATATTTCAACATCTTTAAATAGTTCTATTTTTGATCATTCACACTTTCATGTAGTTGAATGGAGCGAAAGAGCATGGTAATAAATGGTCTAAGAGAAGCACGTGCATGTATACAAACTCTCGAAAATAAACTTCGTAGTAATAACCATTTTCAAACTATCAATTGAATAAATAAAAGAATTTACACATTCATTATAAGGTTAACGGAATATATAAAATAAATCAATTCATGTCATAATCGCCAACCTGTGTTTTATTTCCCTGTACGTTATAATTATATAAATTAATTTACATCATCGTCAACCTGTGTTTTATTTCCCTGTGTCTTACAATTTCAGCGTGTCTATCATTAAATAAACAAAACAAATCCTTAAATTGGTGCTTTCTTATATTAATCCATTATTAGTGTACGTTAATTAACACATTACCAATAGCAAAGTACCTTACGAGTAATCACGGTAATTAAATTAAACGTCACGACGTGTAAGTACTAAATACGATCACAAATCACGAGCCAAAATAATTAAAACATTATATAATAAATCATGAGCCAAAAATAATTAAAACATTATATAATAAATCATGAGCCAAAATAATCAAGAAATTATATAATAATTTCACGATTAAAACGACGAATAATAAAATAAATATAATAAAACAATATCGGAGCGTTACAGACTGCAGATGGTGCCAAAAACACAATTCTACAAGAACAACATTTTCCATTTCTCCTAAAACAACTTATGGCTGCCTTAGAACCCAATGCTGCTGCAAATTTAATTTCGGGTTTCAGAAAATGTGGCATTTATCCAATTAATGTTCAACAGCTTTTGGCAATGATTCCACGACCTCCAGGTGACAATAATGCTGTAGAACATTCATTTCTACAATCTTTAGAATCAAAAAGATTAGAATTAAACAAAACAAAAACCAGGAGAAGAAAAAAAATTACTCTTGCTGCTGGTAAGAGTATCGGGCTTGAGTCCTTGATGATGATCAAGCGGGCAAAGAACCACAGACATCAGTGAAGAAATGTCGCAAATCAATAAATGTGGATAGTGACTTGTCAAATGATGAAATCTCCTTGCGGGATTCTTCTGAAGACGAGGATTTTGTGGGAAGTATATTAGGAGAAACTGCGGAGGATGATGTAACTGAAATGGTCGGTTCTGGACAAAAGAGCATTAAAGACCTTTTTTCATTGCCGGATGTTGTCAAAGAAATAGGGGAATATTTTCTCTTCCAATATGAAGGTGAAATTTATCCGGGTAAAATAATATCATTTGATAACAATGGAGCTACACTAAGTGCAATGGTGAAGTCCTTAAAAAACTGGAAATGGCCTGATAAGTCAGACACTCTTCACTATGTTTGGAATGATATTATGGGCAGACTTCAAGAGCCAAAAGAAGTCTCAAATAGGGGATTCTTTTCTGTTCCAGTCTTAGACAGACTGTGGGGTATGTAAATTGAATGCACAATTGTGAGAAACCAGTACCTGCTGATTAAAACGATAAACGAACAAATACATACTTCGAAAAAAATATAATTGACGTAAATGAGATTCAGAACGAATACAAAATTAGCGATAAACCGAGTTCCTGCTCCAATAAAATTCATGATGAACGGATGCATACTTGAACAGAATATAATTGAAGCAACAATTTGGAGAGCTAGCCAAGCACTGTAAATTCTTTCGTATGAAAATTAATGGACACACATATGCTGCATTGGAAATTAGCTTGCATGAACACTAATTGCATTCAAATGTATATACCCGCCAAACTAAAACGGGCGCAAATATTTTACATACATTAAAATAATACTGGTCAAAATTGAGGTAGCACATTTCCAACTCGTGTCGAGCGCATGTTGTATTCCCAAGTAGTTATTAATAATCATCCCAATATGAATCACCCAGAGAGAACATCGACAATGAATATTGTAATTATTTTATTTTGAATTGTCAATTGCATGCAATAGCTTTTATCGTCATAAGAATTTAAATGGTCGAATAAAATATTAAATTATAATATTTATTTAAAGTACACATGTGCTATTTTCAGAGGAAACACAATTATTACATTTAATTAATTGTTTGATGCAATTAATTACATGTGTGGATCTGATGGCTTGCAGCAAACAATATAATCGATTTGTTACTCTACTGACTAAGCCTCAATAACAATAAAATAAATCATTTAGCGGCTACCTTCAGATGAGATAATAACCTCAAAGTTAAAAGAATTGCATACACCTATACAAATAAATATATATCATTATATATAATAGCGATGCATAATAATTAAAAGATAATAACCTCTCAATTTAAATAATTGCATACACCATAAAAATATACATCATAATATTGATATAATACCGATGCATAACAATAAAAATATATAAATACTGTATTGAGAGATTCACGTATAGATATTTCTATAATTGCCATCATATAACCTCGATGACGATACTTATAGTTACAAAAATAAACAAATATCCGAAAAAGTTAAACATTAGTCGTTTTTCGAAAAAGCAACCATCATTGAAGCATTGACACCAGGAAAATTAAGAAAATCATGTAAATAAAGCTCATGATCATTGTTGTTTAATTAAGCGAGCGAAAATGGAAGGAAAATACCAAATAAAAACATTACAGTCAAATCAATAATGATACTATTGCTTAAGATGCAGTATTGTCAGCTGTACATCATTATTTTAATATAATCCTGCAAAATATTTTACACAAAAAATAGTCTAGATTTAGTTTTACTTATACAGGGTGTCCTGGGCGAAAGGTAACACCCTAAATACCTAAGATTATTTTTTTCACAAAATTGCACACGTCAACTTTTAATTCTAGGACAACTTTTGAATCACAATAAAAAAAAAATTTTAAAACTAATCGGTAAATTTTTAAAATTGATACACCGTTATATTGCAACTTAAGTGAGGTTTAAAATAAGCTATCACTCGACTACTACTCGAATTTACTAATTTAAAAAGAATGGATATACCTCCCCTACGGCAGGGGCTTAAACAATTGAAGATAATTTGACTGTCAAAAGTTGTACCCCTTGTATTTAAACTTGACGTATTTCAGTTCGTGAGAAAAAAATATTACTCAGATATTTAGGTATATTTTTGTTTTTTAAATTTTGCGAAAAAATTAAAATATGGAAACTGTATTTTTTGATTGCAGGATATCATTAACTATCCAAATATGTCATCAATTACAATAACAATAGCTAAAAGATTTATTTACCTTTCTCCTGGGACACCCTGTATAATATATTAACTCTGATAATAGTTTTTATTACACTACGGCAGGGGGTTAAACAATTTAAGACAATTTGACTGTGAAATGTTGTTCCCCTTGAATTTAAACTTGACGTATTTCAGTTCGTGAAAAAAAAATATTTACGTAGATATTTAGGTATATTTTTGTTTTTTAAATTTTCCAAAAAAAAATTAAATTATATAAACTGTATTTGTTGATTGCAGGATATCAATAGCTATCCAAATATATCATCAATAACAATAACAATAGTTAAAAGATTTATTTACCTTTCTCCTGGGACACCCTGTATAATATATTAACTCTGATAATAGTGTTTATCAAGTTTACGCAATTATTCGTGTAGTATAATTTGTTTTTTTTTTAATTTTCCAAAAAACTCATTAAATTATGGAAACTATTTGTTGATGATTTCAGGACATTCTTAACTAATCAAATATATCATCAATAATAATAACAATAGGTAATTTAAAACTAATTTATGATTAAGTTAGTTATCTCCAGTAAACACCATAATAAGTATTGTAATAATAGTTCAAAAGTTATGTTAATGGACTAATATTCCATATTTCGAACAAATTTTAAATAATTGCATCTCTATTAAAATTCCATGGGTAAATATAATTATGCATTGTCAATAAACATTCTGTAAATATCATTTGATTTAAATTTTAGTAACGAAGCAAATTGTTATATTTAGAACTGATTTTAATTAATTTTCTGGTAATTCATTCCATCGGTAATTATAATTGAAATAATTGTTTATTGTTGATCAAAATTAATATTATAGTGGTTATGCGTATTTATACAAAATTTAAAGTGCCTACGCAACACTATAGATTCATAAAATACATTTTCGCTAAATGCCAAAAGCCAAAAGCTGACATAATAAACGAAATTTGATTGCTAAAAAAATAGGATTTTATATTTCGGGTGGTTGGTGAATAGAGTAAACTCAAAATTTGAAATATAAATCTATAGCCATTTATAGGTTCAGATCTTGGCCATACAAATAATTTTTCATTATAATTATGTATTTGGATTCTACAATTGTCATTTTGTCTCTTGATAATGGTCGTGAGACCGAAACAATTGTAGAGTTTTTCTATTAAAAAATTGTAAAACTTAACCAAGTACTTTATTTATGCTAATACAAAATAATTATGTATTATACAATTTTTATTTCTGTGTGATCTGTAATGTTGTGACTTGTACTAATTGGACCATTCGATTCAGCAGTTATCCGTCAATAAAAACCTGACTGATTTTACCAAATTTTGACTTACTACTCTTTTTCATTACCACCCGAGAATATCAATGAAAAAATAATTATTGTGACAACTAATGATACAAATGTACGAAATGTAGACAATTACTCTCAAAATAAAAGTCACATAAACGAAAATTCAAATGATTTAAACTAAGAAATAACATGGATCTGCATAAATATATATTTTCTCAGTATGTAGGTTATAATATTTATAAAATTTATTTTATGATTTGGATTAAATCAACGTTGTGTGAAAAATACTTATCACCAAAAATGTAACCGTCTATGATTTTTCATGTGATTTTGTATAACATGCTCACAACAAAATTATTACTATCATTATTAGCTTTATTACTATTTCCTATTATTCATTCATCCACGTTTCACCGATTGGGCAGTGATATATTTTATGAATTTAATTGCAGACATTTTTCTTTTTTTTTTCTTTGTTGTCAATAAATCTATTTTGGAGAGGATAAGTACTATTTTTAGAACATTAATATTAATCATGGGTACAATTTAGAGACCGATTTACTATTTTTATTTTTGTGTGTGTCCAATTTATTTTTATGTTTAAGATTCACATTCAGAATTATTTTAACAATGTAGAGAAAAGTCAAAAGACAGAATTACCATAAAAAATAGTTCCTACGATTTACTGTACCAATATCATTCTTAATTATATTTAATTGATATTTATTTCGTAAAATAAATTTTTATTACTTATTCATTTAATAACATATGAAAAAGATCTGTATTTTAGTGGCTCGATAAGATTTATTGCATATTTTATTTGTAGTCTATTTTATTTTAATAACAAGTTATTTACATGTTATTTACACGTTATTTTTTTCGCTTACGTATATAGTCGCCCAGCGGAATAGATTAACTCCTTAGCATCTAGTTACTCCAAGTTTTCCCCATTTTATCATCGCGATTTCCGCGAGTCGCAGATCAACTTGGAGATTCGTGGAAGAAATCAAAATCCGAATAATTGTTAAGGGCAAAATCCGGATAATTGTCGGGATAATTGACCGCCAATTAAGGCGTCATATTACTGAAGAGTCTGTGGTTAAGTTAAGCGATTAAGTGGTTAAGTGTCGTTAAGCCTCCCTTAACGTTAGCTGTGTGCTGATTTCATTATTTTATTTATTTATTAATTATATATACACAATATACATATATTCAATTACAATCTGGTCTGTAGATCAATAAGCAATTTGTTTCTAACTTAATATATAACATTCATGATTTCATTATGATATGATTAAACTTAGCGGCCGTTATCGATCTTTAGGTAAGATTTACCCCATTTTATTCTCGTTTGTGGTACTTATACCACTACCTATCTGTAGGCCAAGTTGTTGCGGGCACACGACCCGTATCTACAACCCTCTACCGTCTCAACGACGCTGGGTACGACGAGTTGACGTGAAGCAAGAATCAACTTGGAGATTCGTGGAAGAGATCAAAATCCGAATAATTGTTAAGGGCAAAATCCAGATAATTGTCAGAATAATTGATCGCCAATTAAGGCGTAATATTATTGAAGAGTCTGTGGTTAAGTTAAGTGATTAAGTGGTTAAGTGTTGTTAAGCCTTCCTTAACGTTAGCTGAGTGCTGATTTCATTATTTTTATTATACAATTACAATCTGGTCTACAGACCAATAAGCAATTTGTTTCTAACTTAATATATTACATTCATGATTTAATGATGATATGATTATACTTAGCGGCCGCTATCGATCTTTAGGTAAGATTTACACCATTTTATTCTCGTTTGTGGTACATATACCACTACCTACCTGTAGGCCCAAGTTGTTGCGGGCACACGACCCGTATCTACAACCCTCTACCGCCTCAATGACGCTGGGTACGAGGAGTTGACGTGAAGCAACCCCCCTCCGCCCCACCCAAAACGGTGAAGCCAAGGGCACCCGAATACCGAAATACAGATGGGTTCTTTATATTTATTTATTTATTACTTACTATTTATTGGTCACTACAGCATGGATATGTATATATCTTTTTTTTTAACAACAACCTGCGCAGAGGGCTTAGATAAAATTTTATATATTCATCGAAAAACTATGGTTATTTTTAAAATCTTCAAAATATCCCACTGCTAAGTTTATTTTTTTCATTAAAAATAAAAATCACATTAGAAAATTTTCAGTAATAATATAACAAGAGAGTGAGAATAAATTGAAAATAATTTGACAGATTGTCGAAAACTTGTTGCCAGGCAATAGTCACGAGAGCCCGAAGGGCTCGAGTGACTATTGCCAAATGGCAACAAGTTTGAGACATAATCTGTCAAATTATTTTCTAATTTATCGAACTCTCGAGTTATATTTGATTAGATTATTTTTTGACGTTTTTTGCTTTCTAGTATTTCTTTATCAATTTCAGTATGCGAAACGCAGCTAAAGCGACTTTTATTCATTTTGTATGACACTTTAATATGATTGATAAATTAATAATTTGACAAATATTTTGATTGACAAGAGTGAACCTAGCTACCGAGATTATTCCCACTATAATAATCTCTAGAGAATATTCCCAGTATAATAATGACGGGATTGGTCCAGAAGTATCAATATGACAAAAATCGAAATATATCATTGGTTTTGAGAAACGTCAAAAAATAATCAGCATCATTTTTATTTAAAGTAATGTTTCATATAATATTACCAAATCTTTTCGGAGTTTCAAGTGTTAGTTCTTTAGTTTGGTTACATTTTTGCATGAGTTTTAGCAGATTTATTGTAACATTCTGAAATTTTGAGGGATATTCTAAATTTATTCTTATGTTTAGACCAGACCTCACTTGTTAAAAATATTTAAACAATACAATTTTCGCAATTTGTTACTTTGGTTCATATATTTGCAGTTTCTTTAATATTGATGTATATTTATTATACAGTATGTCCCGGATTGAGTTTACAAGAGGCAAAACTTTTTTTCTTTTATTTTACGCCAAAACTGCAAAGGAATATGTTTTTTTGCTTGTCCTGAAACCAGCTAATCTCTAATTAAAACT
The DNA here is from genome assembly GCA_951805005.1 of Othius punctulatus. Taxonomy (NCBI): domain Eukaryota; kingdom Metazoa; phylum Arthropoda; class Insecta; order Coleoptera; family Staphylinidae; genus Othius; species Othius punctulatus. The sequence goes on along the minus strand of OX638139.1, from coordinate 102,524,824 downwards.
TAATTATTCTTAAAAATGACTTTTTATCTTAAAGCTGTTTCTTTGAGTTGCTGTTAATTAAAATTATGTTTTTCACAAACATTTTTGTTATTTAACTTGCGTAAACTCATTTGTCAAAGTGACATCGTCAAAAAAAATTAAACGGCCAATGTGATGGGATGTAAAAAGCGGAGAAAGTCCGAAATAAAAAAAAAGTACTTTTCTTTCCACTGAGTCAGAATAATTAACACAAATTACAGATTTGCTGGTTTCAGGACAAGCAAAAAATCTGATTCCTTTGAAGTTTTGGCGTAAAATAAATGAATAAAAAGTTTTTCCTCTTGTAAACTCAATCTGGGGACATACTGTATATTGATGATTGGAACATTCTGAATATTTTTTAACTAATATGATATGTTGATTGCAAATTTTGCAACTTTTCATTAAATCCAATGAAATCTTAAAATTGGTAAAATATGTAACAAATAACTTCTATATTTATTTGTATACCTATAATTATGAATGACTTATTCGTTAATATTACGTTACGTTAACGTTAACGTTATAACGTTACGTTATATTACGTTAAATCAATTAATTACTAAATTTATGACTTTGTTATTGAAATTTCCAAAGTTTTTTGTAACTTTAATATTTTCTTATTTTTTACATTTTTCGGTTTCGTAACGCTTTCGTTAAACTTTTGATATTTATTACAATTTCTGAGTCCGCTGAAACTTCGGATGTTTTTATTATTTGTTCTTGACTTTTTAACACTTTTCATAATTTGATTGCACATTCCAGATTTTTTTCATAAATTTTTGAGTACCTACCTACCTCATATGTATTTATAAATTTTTATATTATGACAAAATGGCAAATATCTCATTTTATTACATTACAGTTTCATTGATATTTCAGATTTAAATTGTTTGCATGTTAGAGAAAACTGAGGTACATTTTTAGAATTTCGATTACATTTATATAAACGGTTCCTAGTTGCAACTTTTGATATTTATTTCAAATTTTGCTCAATTTCTTTACATTTTCTGCATTTTTTATATTTAAAATGACACAATGAATAACTATTTTCGATTAGTCAGAAATTATTGAATTTTGCAAAACCCTGGGGAACTTTATTTATAACAATTAAACGAATTTGCTTTATTGTTTCCTCCTTTTTATTAGTTTATTATTTCTTTTGTCGTTAAACTTTTCAAATTTATTGCAATTTCCGCTGAAATTTTAAATGTTTTTTTCAAATGTTCTTGACTTTTCAACACTTTTCATATTTTGATTCAAACACCCTGTATATAGCATGATTTTCTAAGTGCTCATCTAATGAGCTATTCAATGATAGCATAATGCCTTTCTTTCGGATTTACAGTTTGTTTGAGGTTGGCCTTGGTAGGGATAGTGTAAGATAATATCTTAAAACACTATTATCTATTATTCTTTATTGCGTTTTTTTTATATACTCACAATCTACGCTTGATAAACAACATTTCAATCCTCCCTAAATATGTATAAAATTAATATAATATTAAATAATAAAATATAATAAATTAATATAATATCGTTTAAAACCTGTAATGTTTTAAATGTTATTTTAGTTTTTACGACTGGAGATGATGATCTAAACCAATGAAAATCAAAACCAATCGCAAATGTAAATAAATAGAAACCCAATGAAGAATTAAGGAAGTACAATTTTCTAAATGCATAACTATATCAATAAAACCTTAACATGAGAAAATATGTAATTATCTATAAGATATATCTTATCTTTATAGTAGTTATATTAAACAGAGTGGCCCAAAAGTAGGTATACAGTTATTTATATATTTATTTATTTATATATTTATACAGCAATACTTTGATTACTGCTTTAATTACATATTTAATCCCGATGGTATTTAAAATGTCCACCTTCGGCATTGATGAATTCATGCAACCTTTCCCCGACCCTCTCAGACATGTGCGACACAAATTCAAGTTAAATTCAAGAACGAATTATTTATTATTTATTAAATAATTATTAATTTATTATTTTCAAATTAATTCTAGTCTATAGACCCCCTTCAAATAAAAATCAATAATAAAATACATTTTTTTCTTTCTTCTCTTTTCTCATCTGTGATTGAAAATACTAATAAAAAGCAATATAGCTTCTGAATATGACATGTGTCAAGTTCTTCATAAACAATAGCAACTGAACTGTCGCAGCTATTAATTGATGACCAAAAATCAATGATTATCACTGATTTATCTGTTAATTCGAATGGCAGTGAAACCACCGTGGCATTTTAACCGGGACCGCACAAATTTGAGCCCCCAATTTGGTCAAAAATTTATGCCCTCGACACGCGCCGCTCCCTCAAATTGCATTTGCACAAGCGCGAAATGACCGAGAGGAATCCAATTATCCATTCGATGCGCACTCCAATTATTTAAAGCATAATTAGACAGTCTGATCGTTTGCACGCAATTGCACCGTTGCAACCGTGACGAGGGCACTCGGCGAGCTCAAGTGGCCATTAACCATTGGGTGGGTGGGCGCGCGTGCAGACTTTTTTAAACGGCGACGTGCCATCCGCCCCCGCAACAGTGAATTGAAAATGGAGCACTAAGGCGCATTAACACGCGATATTGAATTCGGTGGTATTGCTCGGGCTGTTCGCAGTGTTTCGCGGAAACGCTCTGAATTTTTTAGGTGGCAATTCAAACCCGGCTCGTGCAATATTCACGGCCCTTCCTGAGTGCCCTGCCGCGTGTGATCAGTCGTAATTTCACGATATTAATAATTTCTTCGTCTGCGAGAAATTAAAGCATGCGAGCTCTTCGGCGGATGAATTTTATAGAGTCGACTGGTGCTTCTGAAACTCCCCTCTGGCGTCGGGTTGTTCGGGGGGAGAGAGCCTGGCAATTTCGTCCGCTTGTTTTATGCTGATAAAGTCGCTCTATGTAATTGCCGCGGCCCCGGCTAATTTTACTGAAGTGCTCCGATGCGATTAGGATTGCGGTGAGGGTCTCGGATTAAGAGATCAAATGCCAGACGTTCTCTGGACACTAACCGCGACGATTGTTCTAAACTGCTTACGTGAAATATTTATGTTAATTAATTGTCTACGGTACTGCGTTTCTTATTACACTTTCTCGTTTCCCAAATACAGAGATACATAGTCATAAGTAGGGCAACCATATATATGCTACAAAAAACTATTTTAAACGCTTAAAAAATGCGTTTTACAAATCTAAATATCCTGGAGCAGATGAAAAATAAGTTCTTAATCCTATAGGAACACCATGACTTAGCGAACTAAAATAATAAAAACAAATCTGGTCATGTAATCTGTAGACTATCAATTAAAACTTGAGATTTAGATAGAATCATGAATAGTCTATCAACAATATATGTACCTAGTATATAAACATAGATAATATATATATATATATATATATATATATATATATATATATATATATATATATATATATATATATATATATATAATATTTATATCAGATAACCAAACAAGTTCATGCGGTTTCGTTATATTTGTTGACATTTTAAATTATATTTAAATATGAAAAAGCAATTATCGTCAAATTTGAATGAGAAAGCTCATAGTAAAATAGAAAACACTATACAGAGAGCGCATAAAGTATTAAGACCTGGTTTATTTTTTTCCCCTGTATACATTTTTGAAAAACGCTTCAACAGGTCAAAATGATTTTGTTTCAAGCAAATATTTTGAGACCATTATCAATTTTCCATCTCTCTCCGTTTTGAAGTTATGACGTCAGAGCCATTTTTTTAAATGACAATCTATATTGTTTATTATTGATTTTGATAGTACTTGTTATTATGTTTTCAACAACACGACATTTTCAATAAGTAACAGCTGATTTTTTTTTTAAAAGTGCGTTAAAGTAAAACTATTAAATTATTATTTCAATGAGCAGCATGCATCTAGTTACCATTCAAAACAACGTCAGTAGGAAAACAGGCTTGGATTTTGAATATTTAAATAAAACAAAATTGATTAACCTGAAAAACAATCCGTACAATTATGTGAAACAAATTATTACCTACTCACAGTCAGATTGACGATTCGTTTGATTCATCGTGTCACAAGTTAATTTCAAAATGGTTCGACGTTTTTCGGAGGCACAAAGAATTGAAATTCTTATGATTAGATGTTGTGGTGATAGAATGCGTACCTATGACGAAGTATGCATTTATTTTAATAATAAATATCCGCTTGAAGAGCCTCTTCTTAAGACGTCTGTTAATGCAATCATAAGAAAGTATGAGCAGTTGGGGCATATTAGAGATCGCCCGAAAAGTGGACCAAAACCCTTATATTCCCTCCAGAGCAGTTGCGGCAAATAGTGAGCTTTCACAAACATCTGTTTTGAAATTTTTGTAACGGCAGAAATGGCATCCTTACAAAGTAAATTTAGTCCACGAGCTACCCCCCCCACCCCCCTACTTATGATACATCGTTGGAAAGCTCTCGAAAAATGCTTTATATATATATATATATATATATATATATATATATATATATATATATATATATATATATATATATATTATCTTGGAATACCGACCTCAACCAACTGTAAATCCTAAAGAAAAGCGTCAAAGATCAATAAAAATAAAAATAAAGTATAATAGGTGATATCTTTTCTATTTTGGTCTTTGATTCTTTTATATTCATGATAAAAAAATTAACTTTGCAAGAGTAATAGAGAAACCTTTGTTCAGCAATTCAGCAGTGAATAGGATTATTAATGATAACGGTGTAAAATAGTGATTGACGCAGATATGTCAAACAAAACCAGAATTTAATTTTTTTAGGCTCAGTTTCTTAAAATAGTGTATTTTTTGGTCAATAAGTTCTAAAACTTTTCATCTTTACCGTGACATTTTAATACGCTGTCATTATGAAAATACAAAATCTCTTCTTGAAATTTTGATAGCTTGAAGAAGTGTGGTTGTTGATTTAGTAATTTTAGTTATTTCTATTTTTGAAGCAAATGCATTTACAAAACACCACCGTATAATGCCAAATTGCAGGAATCAACTTTCAAATTGTTCCAAAAACATATAAAGATGAGATATTATTAACCATTCGGGATTTCAGGAATTTTCATATGAAATAGATGTAAACTTTTTGTATCTTTATAAGCTTGTTCAAATTTTAGGAATAGTTCAATTAATCTTTTGGAAATTTTTGTATACCCGTTGTTGTATTTATCTAGGTATTTTCTAAAATAATAGACTCTCTGGTATTTGCTATTTTTTTGTAGAGCCTTTGGTATTTTCCGGCTTTTTTATAGAATAATTTAATTCCACTTTTTTATATTGACCTATAAATTTAAACACTTTGGATGGGTCTAGAATTCATTTGACAATTTTATCTTCAGAGATGCTTTTGAATTTTTCTATTTCTGACTAGTTATTTTCCATACTCATATCAGCCGTTTAATTATTTTCCTATTTTTTATTAAATTTTCTGCATTTTCTGCATTTTTTATTATGGAATAGTTGCACAGCTTTTTGTAATTATCATTTTTCTTGCATTTTTTGAATAATTCAAGGATTTATTTGGCAAACTTTGTTCCTTTTGGATTTTTCAATATACGGTTAGATACATTTTCCAGTATATGCAAAATAAAATTATTTCATTTTGGTACTTCTGAAATTTTTATATAAAATTGATGAAAAATGATGTGAGTTTTATAATTTTAATCAAATTTCAGGAATAGTTTAAACATATATACGCAAATTTTGTAAACTTTTTTGTTTCGTATTCATGATTAAGTAGTTTCCAAAATATTAACAAATATTGAGTACGGTTAGCTCAGCGGGGGTGGATCACGAAATTTGGGAATAGAAAAAACAAGTTAGATAAACCATATTTAGAGCCAGGGATACCCTCGTGGGTTCGTTGGCGTGCGAAAAAATACGTTACTATATCTGTGATGGGTGGGAAAAACAGTATAAGTCGAAAATTTGGGAAAATGAGTTAAAATCAAATTATATTTCAGAAAGTGATGCTGTACATTGTGTTTGAAATAGTATATGTCACATTATTCAGTTAAGGCTATTAAATAGGTTGGCAGTTTTAGTACAACTTTAAATGCTAAGATTATTGGAGGGAAAAAAGGTATAAGTCGACGCTTCCATAAAATGCTAATTCTTGACTTATACTGTTATTCCCACCCATCACAGATATAGCAGGCGTGCGTAAGGTATGCACATTGGATTTCGGGAGCGGGAATGCATCGCTAAGGCGCCGAAAATCAATTAACTACTGCACACGCGGCTACGGGCTATCGATTAACTGCTTCCCAGTGTGACTATTGGCGCAAGAGCTCCAGTACCACGTCAAGCTAAGAGACTGAATACGGGAGTCAACTGGATACCACGAGGCATCCAGGTGTCCATTACCAAATCCACATATGTTTTCGGTTATAGGACTGACTTATGAGTTCACTTTTAGGACTGAAGTCAAGTTCGGCTCATATATCCCCCACGCGACTCGATGCAACGCAGCGGCAATATTGCCATCTATGAATCAGTCCCGAAAGTACAGCCTATATCAACATTCAAGTGTTTGCCAGTTTTTTGATGGAATGTGCACTTTTGTGCAAATCTCTAATCTTTTTTGAATAAATTTTTGTGATTGGGTTTCTTAGGCATTTTTCTTTTCGATTTTTGTAAATGTAGTTCGATACTTTACAAAATAATTTTAGATATTATGGCATTGGCAAATATATTTTTATAAGTATCAAGTACCATTTGATATTTATACATTGGTTAAAACTATTTTCACATTACTTCTTTCATCCAAAAAAAGTTTAGAAAAGAAATTTTCAATATACTATTTATCCAAAACTGTATTTTAGCTTTGAATGCTTTTATAGAGCTAATCATGTATGTTAAGTTTTAAAGTTTTCCCAGGATTTTAAAATTTAAACTACTTAATAGTTCACATATATTATTTAAAAAAGTCAGACAGTCCTTCCGAGCGCGGGGTAGTGTGGTGACACGCATGTTCATCATAAAATATATCAAAGCTGCGGATCTATTATTATAATTTTTTTTAAATTATATTGCATCATAAGATAGTATTTTTCAGTATAAAAATCTGGACTAAAACGCCATCATTTTGTTAAAGACGATGGTTGCTAGGTAACGGTCTTTTTCGTCCTAAGCTTCGTTAATTAAGTCGCTGTCTAAAACTGGTTATTAAGGTTATGTATACTTTCTCCTACTAACATAACATCACTGTCATTGAAACTGCCAAGAAATTTGATTGAGTTTATGTTATTATTCCTACTAGAATAACAGCACTGTATGAGAGTGGCATATGTTATTTTGCATTGGAAATTCATAGACTAGATGTAATTATTTTTAAGATACGTTGTATATCAAGACATGGCAATAGGTGGAGTGTGAATGGACTTTGGTCAGTTTTACCAATTTTATGAATTTATCACTAAATTTAGTAAGATTTGAAAAACTACATCCACGCTATTTCCCTTACATTTAAGACTTAATAGTTTTTTATTTAATATTCTTTATTAAAATACTTTGTAGGAGTTTTTGTACTTTCTACAAAGTCTAGGTGCTTGTAGTTTTGTGCTTTGTACTTTTACAGTGTTTGGAATCAAAATCAGAATATTAACAACAGAGTTCGAATTTCTCTAGCTTTAGAAGAAATTAAACCAAAATGCCATTAAAATCATTTGAGAGCTGTCATAAGACTTCAGAAATCTACTGATAGTGGTAATTTGACACACAGATACTATAAAATAAAAAAATATACTAACAATTTAACAACGCGCTGAACAAATTTGACGCGCTCACATCACTAAGCATTTGAAATCTGCAAATAATTTACCAACTCCCAAAAGAAATTTGACACAGCCACATCATAAAACATCGTCGCGAGATTATTAATTACGTGCGGGACGATAAGAGCGATGAAAAAGCGTCACAGCCGGGCCTGGGCACAATAAATTCTAACTCCCGCTTTATTTACAAAAGAATAACTCAAGATAAGTGAGGGAAGCGCTCTCCTCCCCGTAATTACATTCCGTTTCGTTGCCGCGACCGAAAAACTGCCACCCCTAAATGTGCGTAATTGGCGTGTCGCTGCACTGTTCCCTGTTAATAATAAAAGCGGGGACGTAAACATGAGTAATTTATGTTAGTCCCGGCGTTATGAAAACTCATTACGTGATTTATGTCCTGTACTGTTCACTAATGGTTGTTATCATTCACTTAGAATTTTGAAAGAGGGGATTGATAGTACCGGGGCAGCCTGAAGATTATAAAGTTAAGTACGGAAGCTTAAATTGTCCTGCGCATGAAAAATTAGGGCACAAGGGTCTAAAATTGTCTAGACATATTAAAACAAATTAACAACTGATCAAAAAATTTCATTTACTTAATAAATTGCCATTTTACATTGCGGTGTTGGCGATTTGGGTACAGTGTTATTTTATTTACATCACATGTGTCCTATTCTACTTTTTACTATTTTTTTAAATTTTTATTTACAATTTTTTTCCATTCGTCTCTATCTGTTGCTAGTTTTCTTGCTTCTCATTCTGACATATCTTTCTATTCTAATATTTTTATAACCGTTTCATTCATCCTATTCTGGGTCTTTCTGTTCTTATTTTTGTAATTGATGATATTGTAATTTAATGTTTTTCAGGTTGATCAATTTTGTTTTATTCTAATATTTAAAATTCAAGCCTGTTTTCCTAATTTTGTTTTAACTGACGTTGATTGGTAACTAGATGCATTCTGCACATTAAAATAATAATTTAATTGTTTTACTTTAACGCACTTTTTCTCAATTTGTTTCAAATGTTACATATTGAAAATGTCATGGTGTTGAAAACATAATAAAAAGTTCTATCAAAATCAATAATAAAAAATATAGATTGTCATTTAAAAAAAATTGCTCTGACGTCATAACTTCAAAACGGAGAGAGATAGAAAATTGAAAATGGTCTCAAAATATTCGTTTGAAAAAAAAACATTTTGAGCTGTTGAACCATTTTTCGAAAATTTATACAAGGGATAAATAACATAAGATGTTCCACCCTACACGACATATACTTAAACTGTAGTTTTCTCTTTATTTTTACAAGGCTCACCATGCAACAAACTTCAAAAAGCATTAAATGCGATGCCATGATTTTACTGAAGATCAGTTTGGTAGAGAATTGGGATCATCCAAGAAGTCCAAAAACAAAGGATAAACAGTTTTCTCTATCACCTGAATCGAATCAGAAATATGTATCGAGAGATGCCACTGATCTGAAAGGAACAATTATGGAAGAAGTTAGGAATTCAATGGTTTCAGTGAAGGTAGATTGTGTCACAAGATAGGATCGTTCATTTTTAGGAATAAATATCCAATACACCAAAAATGGGCAGATCGTCTTAAGAACACTAGCATTAAAAGAGGTTACAAGCCAGCATACAGGTAAAACTAAATCAATCTATAAGTAGGCTATGTACCTATATTTTCACTATTACGTTTACAGGGGATAATTTAAAAAGAATGATTGTCGATGTATGCAATAGTTTTCAAATTAGCGCAGATCAAATCTACAGTGTAACTACTGATAACGGTATTAATATGCTGAAAGCCGTGAAAATGATTGCTGCTGAAAATGGAGAGTTTAACCTAATTGAAAATGAATTGGAATTAGAATCGGACGACAGCTGCGATGAAGTAAAAAATATTGAAATCATTATAGTGGATGACGTAAATCACAATGATGATGACGATGAAATATGGACGGAAACTCGGCAAGAATTTGGAAGTGACGAATTTAAAAAAAAAAAACCTAATGAACATTTTTATGACATCGATAACAATGGTCCTTCTACTTCATCTTCTTTAACAAATTTGAGGTTGAATGTGACAGGAAATTATTTTTTTATTTATAGATTTATGGAAATAAATGCTTTATGCGCCTGGTCTTAGTTGAAAATTAAAAACTATACAGTAAAATCTAAAAGAAATCTATTTTGAGAACCCTAAATCCAATATTGTCGTTTCAGATCGATACACTCAATTCGTTAAACGATTTCAAAGTCGCGTTATTTTCCGCATATAGATATCTCAAAAAGTACCTTATCAATACAGATGCAATTTTCTACTGATACTAAGCGAAATACCAGTATTTAATGTGTGTAATTGCATTCAAATGTAATGAAGGATTCCTGATATATCACATTTTTAATTGAGATTTTATTTTTGGGCCATTTTAGTTATTTCTCGAATTGGTGTAATACTTGAATCACAATATCTCAAAAACCACCGCACCAATATAAGTCTAATTTAGTACTCCTATTATGCAATATACTACTATTAATTTTGTATAATTAAAATTAAATGCAATAACTGATTCATGAGAAGTTTTTTATTTTAATGAGACCTGGTGAGTGGATATTTTGTATGTTTCTCAATAATTTTATATTTAAATATAGATATCTCAAGAACTACCTTATCAATACTGTTGTAATTTTCTACTGATACGTAGTTATGTACTAGTATTTAATGTGTGTAATTTCATTCATATGCAATGAGCGATTCTTGAGATATTACATTTTTATTTAATGTGTATGGTTTTTGGGGTAATTCTAGTTGTTGTCCAATTGGCCTGATATTTGACTATTCTCTTGAATATTTTTCCGGTGTTATTGAAATTAGATGATTTTCTTTAAGAAATTTAAAACAAAAAAATTAGGTAACTTTATTTGCCTGAAAATCTGCGTTTCGAAATTTAGTTGTATTGCATAAGAATCTGTCGATATCCTTGAAACTTAGTTCATTTCTTTGATTTTTTTCAATTAAAATCTGCCAAATTTTCTGAAATGTACTACAAATCTCATTCAAAATTTGTCAAAACTATAGCTACAATATTGTGAATTCATAAACAGCAACTCTGACAAGTATCACTTTGTTACTTAATATATGTCACATTGTTTAACAAGTGTAATATTAAGTAGTATATGTAACAGTCAAAATCTATCCTATCATTAACTGTGATTCTCAGAATCTGTCAAGTTTCTAGCACCAGATGTGAAAATCTGTAAAATTTTCAACGTCAACTGTAGAAACTTGACTTATTTTCCAACTCAACTCTACGAATATGATAAATTTTCAAATTGTTTCAAAAATTGTTAAAATTTATCAAACATTCAAAATCAAATGCTTATATTTTTAGCTCCACCTCAATTTTTGTCAAATTTACAACTCTAACAATAGTTGTTTCTCCAATTGGCCTAATATTTGACTATTCTCTTGAAAATCTTTCCGGTGTTCTTGAAATTAGAAGATTTTTTTTAAGAATATAAAGAAATAATGATTGGAAAGTTCATTTGCCTGAAAATCTGTCGTTTGCTTCGAAATTTAGTTTTATTGCATAAGAATCTGTCGATATCCTGCAAACTTAGTTTATTTGTTACATTTGTTTTAATGCAATACATTTTTTTCTTTAACTTATCGTTTCCAGTAAATTAATGTGGAGTAGTTTAAATTTTAATGAAGTCGAATAAGTTATATTCCTAGAAAGGTTTTTGATGCAATTAAAAATCTATGGTTTTTTTTTAAGGAGGATTTTTTTTTAAATCTGTTTCGTTTTTTTTAAATCATCGAAATTTTGTAATCTTATTCAATTTTTGTAACTAATAATAAAATACATCATTTAACCCGCAGATTTCGGAACCACTTTTCAAATTCTTTCATTATATATCAAGCAAATTCAGCTGGTTTCCTCAAAATTCATTATGTTTAGTCAAAATTCAGCAAATTTTTTCGAAAATTTGTCGATTTTCTCGAAATTCAGCCGATTTTCTGAAAATACAGTTTATTTTCTCGAAATTCAGTTGTATTTCTCTAAATTCAGTTGTTTTTCTCGAAATTCAGTTGACTTTATCGAAATTCAGTTGATTTTCTAGAATTTCAGTTGATTTTCTCGAAATTCAGTTGATTTTCTCGAAATTCAGTTGATTTTCTCGAAATTCTGTTTTACATCCAGAAATGTTGCCGATTTCTTCGAAATTCTGTTAATTTTCTTTGGATTGTATGCATATTCATTGAAACTCAGTTGACTTATTCATTGTTTTGTTGAAAATTAGTTAAATTCGTTAAAAATTTATTGATTTCCATGAAAATTTAATTGAAAATCGGTCGATTGATTTGAAAATCTGTTGAGTTTTTTTAAATATGTTTAACCAAATTTTGCAATCTCATTCCATTTTGGAAACTAATGATAAAATACGTTTTTTTACTCCCACATTAGTAAGTTGTCAATTACACATGGACTTCATGGCTAGTGAATCAGTTATAACGTAACAGTGTTATGCAATGAATGTCGCTAGTATTACGTAATATACAGGGTGAGTTTTTCATTTTAAGCATTGTGATCTCGGAAACCATAAAACATAGAGATTCGGTTAAATGAGGAAATAGTTGTCATTTTCAGAGCTTATGCAAGATATGCTTTTGATTTTAGAAAAACAAAACATAGTTTTTGAGTTATAATATAAACTTTTTTCTTTTGAATGGCTGTCATAGTTGGCTTTGACATTTTTAAAAAGAACAATCATTTCAAAAATAGATGAGATGCAGGAATTTTCGTTGTATAATTTGAATAGAATTTAGTGTAATTAGAATAGAAAAATTAATGGAATTCTCTTGTAGGAGTCTTGAAACTCGGAACGAGTGCTGTAAAAAGAGTTGACGGACGAATGTCGATATGTATTTTATTTTATCTTGCGTCTAATTTTGTTTTAAAGAAACGTTGAAATTAATTTCAAAATAATTTAGCAAATTCTCCAAATCTAGTTACATTTTCGGAACATGATTAGCAATGGTTGTTATTGGAAATTGTTAGCAACACTTTGCCGGACCTTTTTTGCATTTTACGGACTGAAACTGTTGACGTAAAGTATTGGATTTTGACACATTATGAAATAATATATCTTATCAGACTAGTTGATATGCTTGGAATGAAAACTGTTGCACAAAATTGAATCACTAGAGTATTAACCCATAGCCTATATTTTGTGTCTAATACGGTTAAAGTCATTGCCTACTTAAATGACATTGCAATATATATTGGTAATGGCATATATTGGTAATTGGTAATGTATGGGTAATATTGGCAATGTATATTGTTATAATTGACATTGGTATATATACCTACTTAAATGACATTGCAATATGCGATATGTTGTATCTACTATAGTTAGTAGATTTCATACCAAAACTATTCACGCGTTCATAATAGCTGAAAAAAGACTACGTTCAAGTGCTATTGAATTAAAAAAAAAAAAACGGGCAAAGTCGTGTAACTGGGCGAGAGCTTTCGAATGGCGATTTGAGTGGAATTTTCAATCAAACGGGGCGCACTCGATGCCGAATGTGTCGGCTCCCATTTTTTTTTTTTTTGTCGTCCGCAAACACACACGCTCTATTTGTTTGCGGCCGTTACGCCCACGCTCGCCCGAAAACGGACAAAGGGACAAATTAAAAAGAGTCCCGCTAAATGATTAGAACAATCGGGCCGGACGCAGTTAACTCGGCCGACAATAAAACCCCATTCGAACCCAATGGCGGGCAGCGAATTGCTCGGCCGGCCGAAGCGCGAATTTTCGCATTTTCGCGCAGACATTGAAACTGTGATTTGTTGGAAATGCGATTACCAGCGGAATTATTGCCAATCGAAACCTATATTTTCATGAGCATTATATGGACGCCCATGTGTTCCATGCATTAATCAAGACCGTAGAGTGTAGAGCATCCATCGATTTGAATCAATCAAAAGTTATGTACACATTGAATTATTATGATTTTATTATTTCTTTGCCACATTACAAAACTTCCAATAAAATTGCCTTTATATCAGGAATAAATTCAGAGAGGCTACTAATAATGTGGTAACTTTTCAAACTGCGTCTAAAAGGTACAGCTAAGCAAAAAATAAAAAATATAAATTACTGGCCACAATGTAAAATGCAACAAAAATATCATCGTTGAAACCAGAACAGACCGCAACTCCACCTTCATTGAATAATAAGACATTAGCGCCATGTAATAGCCCGTTTCATTTCGGTTGATAAAATTTCTTGCAGATTTATTTGACATTCTGAGAAATTGGTGTTATGGGGTATGATATAAGGGTAATATTATGAAGATAAAATGTTCTCCTGCAAAATTTTAATTTTTGGAATTACACTGTTTTCCGGTTTCGCCGGTTACGATATAGTTTATCTCGAAACCATTTCGAGTCATGACTTGAGTGCAGAAAAGAGTTTGTGGTTTTTGTTTTTGTATATAGTTGTTAGTATGGAGTATTTATTTTTAAATTATTGTGAAGACTAAAATATTACAAAAACTTCATACAGGATAAATACAAATTCAGCAACATTGATGATGCCTTTATCATTAGTTTTAGTTAGAACAAAACTAATTTGCCATAATTTGGGTCTCCAAACTACGGTTAGCGGGCTGAACCCGGCTCACGAACGAAATTGAACCGGCGGCCTTCGAAGAATATTTTGTTATTCTTATGACTTGGATTAAAAACAAAAAAAATCCAATCATTATATTATGTGATATTGTCAAATCTAAAAATAAAACTGTTTGAATAAATTTCGATATGTAAGAAGTATTTTAATTGTTTCTGCTAAGAAAGGCAAAGATAAAACTATTTTTTATTGTTTTCTTTCTCCTTTATTTGAGTATTTACTGGTAGTATTTAAATATAAAGATGTTTTGTTGTTTTTATCATTTTTTTTATTTCTTCTTCACCTTACTAGACTAGTTTCTGCTATTGTGAGCCATCGTCAGAGGTGTTATTTTTTAGGTGTTCATAATTCTTATTATGAATTTAATTATTAACGTTAATATTAAGTTGATAATTTAATGTAACTCATATAAAAATAAAATAATCTAAAACTTGAAGCACTCTCAATATACAGGGTGGCGCACCTATCCTCGCTCGAACTATTGCTGCTAGACTAATGAAAATTGAGGAAAAAATCTGGAACTTATTGGATGTTCTACTTTTTAAAATAATTTTCGAGTATACAGAGTGTACCATAAATCCGGGACACATAATTTGGTTTCTTTTTTAAGTGGATCGCCCTATATATTCTTTCATTTTTAGAATCTGCTTTATGTGGGCTTCAAAAATCATTTTAATTTTTGGGATCAGATGCAACGTTGTCAAGTTATTCACATTTTAATGAAATTTAACGAAATCATGGACGTGGGAGAAAATTCAACAAAACCTTATTATAAGAGATCAATAGAAAAATCTGCATACGAAAGTACCTAAGTAATGTGCCAAAACATACACAATATTTTGAGTCACATAGAATACACAGAGTGTTGTGAAACAACGATAGAATTGTGCTATATTCAAATGGCTAAAACTCATTTTTTCAAATGGAACACTCTGTATATAGGATCATATTCTGAGTGCTCATCTATTGAGCTATTCAATTGGTAGCATATGGACTAAAATTATTTTTAATTAGGTAAATAACGATCAATCTCGATATGTTTTAGCCATTTGAAAATAGCAAAATTGTATCGTTGTTTAAGAACACTATGTGTATTCTACGTGACTCAAAATATTCGTCCTTATGGCGAAGTGAATCCATTACTTTAGCCATTGATGATGCATCATCAGTTATTATTGTACATTTAGTCACAAATAAATATAGTGAAGAAAAGATACTACGATTATTTTTCATGAACAATTTCCTTCACGTGCTCAAGAAACATATATTATATCAGTTATTATTGCTGATACTTTGTGTAAAACGATATTCAATTCCGATTGCCATCTTTTTTTTTGTTACTGCCAAATGATATAATGCTTCGTATCTGATAAATCTGTAGCTTGGTCTAATTTTTGTTTGAAATTGCAATGTGGATAGTAATAATTGTATCCTTAATAAAAATGATTGAAATTTATTCTTAAAAATGGAAAGTTTGCCATACAATTTTAACAGTAAACATTGAGGTATGACAGAGTAGTTAAAATTATGACCAAAATTATTTAAAATTTTACAGGCATTATTTTAAATATTGATTCAATTAGAAAGTTAGTAAAAATACTTGATATAAGAAAACCATGAAGGTTTGATCAATAATACACTAACACTAATTTACTCAATAATGAGTAAAATATGACATTTTACACAAAAAATAAATAAACATATAATATGTACACATATTACAAAAAACCATACGATGCATTCTTTGATATTAAATTTATTTTTAAAAATTATATACGAAAATTTTGAGTTTTCGTATTTTGCAGAAAGTTTGAAGAAAAAATAGTATATTTCACTTGGAGGCGAAGCGACTTTTCATAGCTTGCCTTCTATTATGCGCCTCACTTCGTTCGGCGCGTAAACTCAGGCGCGCCATGAAAAGTCTCACTTCTCCTCCACGTGAAATAATATACTATTATGCACTCTCATGTGTAGGGCAATAAAACCTTTTATGTTTTTATTACCCTACGTTTTAACCTTTTATGTTTTTATTACCCTACACCAGAGAGTGCCCTCTTGATACGTATCAATGAAGTTTTGATTGAAATTCCCTTCTATAAATTTTCCCTACTTTATACAAATTTTCTGCAATTTGATAATTTTTGTTTTTTACTACACTTTTATTAAATTTTTGGGGTAAACAATAACTTTGTTGTTCGCACTGATAATGTTGACATTTTTTGTGTCTCTATTGCTTAGTACCATTTAAATATCATAACTGTCACAAAAGGTCATCGACATCTTCGTTCAACTTAGTTAACAAAGGTTATGGCATAAATTTGCTGAATAACTTCTTGCCAGAATGGCCAAACATAGTGGTATAGAAACAACCAGAAATGCCCTTATCAAAATGAGAGATCTCTTCTCCTCAAATCGACTAAGAAAAGAATGCGATTTTCACGACTTTTCCACTAGCTGCTGCGGTATTTTAGAGCATATCTTCTCACTAAATGAACTCTCCTCATTCCTAAAAGACTACTCCCAGATACCTAGCCAAGGCGATTCCCAAGATATGCACCTGTAAAGTTTGGAATTAAAAGAAATTAAAACGAAACGTAAAATGATGATTTCCCAATTAAATCATCATTTTTTTCCGAATATTCAAGTTGCTTTCAGTTACCCTTGGGGTACTTTCCCTGACTTATTGGACCCTCCTCAGTGCAAATGGTCCACTTCCAGGTTTGTAGCCCCAGAAGTTCCTAAGATATCCGCCTTCAAAATTTGAAATTAGAAAAAAGAACAATAAAATTGGCGGAAAAAACCTATTGAGAACCGTCGATCCCAACAATCAAACAATTTTGTTGCTGATAGTCTTATTAGACTCTTACATATTAGACGAAACCAAGATTGATATGTTTACAATGATTTGAAGAAATTCACATTAACACAAGAAAAAATACGAACAGGGAGACCAAGAGAGACATGAGATAGTGCAATAGGGAAAATTCTAAAAAAAAGAGGACAAACATGGAACGATTCCAGGAAGATAGCTATGAAAAGGACAGAATGGAAGAAGTTTGTGAAGTAGAAATATGTTCAAACCCTAATACAATAATTTGAATATCAGGAATCTTCAGTATTTTTGTGTTACAGAAAATACAAGTGTGCCACGAGTAAAAATATTTTGGAGAAACACGGGGATAGAGCACTGCATAGTCTTAAGGCGCGTTCTTACGAATCAAGCTTAATTGATCGATTGTAGCTGACCAACAAAAGTTGAATGAAAACTATAGCATAAAGTTGATCAACTCTATTGAAACAACGGTTTTCACTATAGTTTTTATTCAACGTTTGTTGATCAACTACAATGGATCAATTAAACTTGATTCGTGAGAATGCGCCTTTACAGCACATTATGACCAATGCCAAGAATAATTGAATTGTGATTATCATATCTTATCATCAACCTCGTATCCTATGCTATCCCACATCTGTAAATTGGGATAGAGCACTGCATAGTCTTAAGGCGCGTTCTCACGAATCAAGTTTAATTGATCGATTGTAGCCGATCAACAAAAGTTGAATGAAAACAGTACTTTAAACTTGATCAACTCTATTGAAACAGAGGTTCTCACTATAGTTGTTATTCAACTTTTGTTGATCAACTACAATCGATCAATTAAACGTGATTCGTGAGAATGCGATGATCAACGCCAAATATAATTAAATTGTGGTTATCATGTCTAATCATCAATTTCGTATTCAATGCTATCCAACATCTCTAAATTGTTGACTAATGTGATAGAGCACACAAGACACATAGATATTGGGTAAAACCTGGGTTTGCGATGTGAATGATCTGGATTTAAAATTTTATAATACACCCATTGCTTTTCAAGCAATGGGAGGGACACATAGTCTGGACAAATTAATCCAGCTTGACCGAAACTTTAATTCAGTGGGGATCGGACGACGATTTAGATGCACATCAGCAACGCAATGGTCGGACGATATTAAGAAGATAGTTATCGAGAATAAAATGCAGAGACTGCAAAATCACGAAAATCGGAATTTGCAGCAAAAGGCAAAATATCAATATGTAGGCTAATGATAATTATTTAATGTTGAAATATTTAATCTGTTAAACATTTTTTGACATATTGTCACCGAAATCTTTAATTTTCTGTACAAATATGTTAATCTTTAAAATTTCTTAGCATTATTTAATGTTGAAATCTTTACTATTTCTTTGCCTTGAATAACATCTTGAATTTATTAATTATTTTAAGGACGACAAAAATCGGAAAAAAATCAGCCCATTTGAGGGTGGCTTTGATGAAACCTGCTAAAACTTTAGTAGTAGAGTACAACAGTAAACTAAACAATTATACACGTTAAAAGTAATTAAAAAAAATACACAACAAGAAATACGAAATAATGGACGTACTTAATTTATCAACCAGGATTTAATTACTTGACATACACTTAAATGTAAACACGACTTTTCTTTAGTTGATTAAATCATTATGAAATGTTACAGTGCCACGACTAACTCCATCACAAAGGTCAAAGGGCATATTCACGGTCCGTGGCGTGACTGGATGGCATTAAAATTTCAATACGCAAATGCATTATGGGCTCAAATTTACATCCTCGCAACTGAAATATGGCATTTATGTGATCACAAATAATCCACCTGTAACGCTGCAGTATGGACGTTTATGCGCCCAGCGTACCGTTTTCGGGGCACTTCCAGGGCTTAGCGAAGATTCATAGGCGACTTGCATCCCTTGAGCCTTTGAAGTTACAGATTGCGGATAAGCTAACATGTAATAAAATTTTAAAAAAATCTTATTTTGTTGCTGACCCAACGTATGAAAATGCCTCCGATCCAATATGTTATGCAAATAAGTGAATGCCTGAGAGGTCTGCCTTATTTGATGTTTACCTCTACTTTTTCTAACAACTTTTTTGCAGTGATTTATATTAAACATAGCGATTGCATACCTCCTATGTTACAAATAAAACATAATAGTAAATTATGAGAAAAATGCATAAGAGAGCCTTTCAAGTACGCTCGCCAGATTTAAGAGCACGACGCGAAGCGGAGTGCATTTTACGGAGCAGTGTACAGCGCGTTTCTAACAGCTAGATATGTCACTCAACCAGTTAAACGTCCCCTTCATTACCATTCTCTCTATAGCAATATATTACAAATATCGATTTTTAACAATGACTTTGCAGCAAATGTGCGATAAGGTGGAACAACTACAAAGGGCAACGATCTACTAACCGAATCTTAAAGTACCTTGAACTTTCTAGGAGTTAGAACTGCATGTGCTTTTGAGTCTATCACATTAAGGCAGCTACTGGCCGATAAATGTACCTACCTTTCGTATGCAATGTTCGTGAATAATAAATATCTTCAAGCGTGGAACGTAGTTTTCCTGCCCTATTTGATTGTCGTGAATGGAAGCAGGTTAAAAATACGAAATAAAAATAATCAGCACCGTTGTTTCATTTAAATATGCGTCGTAAAATACAACAATTGCGAATCGAATATAAATAGCTGTAAAAATTCGGTGTAAGCGTGGGCATAAAATGGCAGCATAAAAGAGGCCCAGGATGATTGTGTCCCTGGCGAGGCCCATAAAAGCGTTATTTTAAATCGTAAACTGAAATTAAACTGCGGCCAGCTCCGATAAATTCCTGCGTGATTATCTGTTTTATGGATGAAAGAGCAGAATGCGAGGATCGCATGGATGTATGAATGGTCATTTAATATTTTATGTGGATGGCTTTTGATTGTGATCAGACGTGGCTGCAAGAAAATGGACATTTGATAAAGATATGTATGCAGATACCGACCGAGAAAGAAATGGAATGATGAAATACGAAAATTATGAAAAATTGGAAAATTATTCAAGTTCCAGAAAATTTATATGAATTACTGGAATTTATTAAAAATGTCATATTTAACATGTAACATTTTCTAAGAATTTTGTTAATTATTGTTCAATACACACATTGAACTTGAAAATTTGGTAGAAAATATTAAAAATTTGCAGAGTGTTTGCAAATTGCAGAAAATTTAATAAAAATAGCACCTAGTTTTAAGACTTAACGGAAATTCAAAATGAAAGTGTAACAAAAAATAACCGCTGAAAATTTATTTAAATTCGAGAATAATTATATGAATTACAGTAATTTATTGAAAATGTCATGTTTTACTGGCAACATTTTCTGTGGATGAGAGTTTTTTAATATTTCTCATAAAAATTTCAATATGTTTTTTTTGTAGTTTTGTATTTAAGACGTTTACCAATGACAAAGTTTTCGGTTTAGATAACTCTTGAATCTCATTCAAATTCTCATGAAAATGTCATGTTTTACTGGCAACATTTTCTGTGGATGACAGTTTTTAAATATTTCTCATAAAAATTTCAATATTTTTTGTTTGTTTTGTATTTGAGACGTTTATCAATGACTAAGTTTCCTGTTTAGATAACTCTTGATTCTCATTCAAATCGTTTCTATTCCGTTAACTTTACTACCTATTTTCAAATATTTCTAATAGAACTTTCAAGGAATGTTTGCAGTTTTTGATTCAAAATGGCTTATGGCAAATTATATTGAAAGTCTCAGATGTTATAGTATTTTTAAAAATATTTGGTTAACTTAGTTGTAGCTTGTTACTTTTGTTGTAGCTTTTTATAGACAAGATTTGAGTTTTAATGTATTAATAAAGTTCATACCTACAAGATTCGACAAGATTTATTTTAAGGATATTGTTGTATTGGAATAGGAATAATAATACGCTTGGTTGACGTTTCACGGTATATACATGTCCACATAATTTAGAGACAGCTTGTATATAAATTAAAGGAATTTACAGTAGATGCATATAATTACAGACATTTAAAATGAAAGTGTAATAAGAAGCAACCGCTGGAAAATTATTCAAGTTCAAGAAAATTTATATGAATTACAAGAATTTATTGAAAATGTCATATTTTACAGGTAACATTTTCTAAGAATTTTGTTAATTATTGTTCAATATATTCATTGAACTAGTATATACTATTTGGTATAAAATATCAAAAATTTGCAGAGTGTTTGCAAATTGCAGAAAATTTATTAAAAATATCACCTGGTTTTAACACTTAACAAGAATTTAAAATGAAAGTGTAACAAAAAGTAACCGCTGAAAATTTATTTATAAATTCGAGAATATTTATATGAATTACAGGAGTTTCTTGAAAATGTCATGTTTTACCAGCAACATTTTCTGTGGATGAGAGTTTTTAAATATTTCTCATAAAAATTTCAATATATTTTGTATGTAGTTTTGTATTAAAGACGTTTATCAATGACAAAGTTTCCTGTTTAGATAACTCTTGATTCTCATTCAAATCGTTTTTATTCCGTTCACTTTACTTCCTATTTTCAAATATTTCTAATAGAACTTTCAAGGAATGTTTGCAGTTTTTGATTCAAAATGGCTTATGGCAAATTATATTGAAAGTCTCAGATATTATAAAATTTTCAAAAATATGGAGTTAAATTAGTTGTAGCTTTTTATAGACAAGATTTGAGTTTTCATATATTAATAAAGTTCATACCTACAAGATTCGACATGATTTTTTAAGGATATTGTTGTATTGTTTCAATTAATACCGTTGCAATGAATAAAAATAGTTTTTTTAAATATTTATTATAAAAGGGCGGAAAGACCCGTTCTGGGGTCGATAGCCTTAATAAAGATCGTTATATATACACTCAGATGCAAAGAAACCGGGTCATTGGGTCGTTGTTTGCAAAAAATCCATTTTTTTAAATTTTGATATTGGGATAGTCCTTAGACTGAAAGTTTTAGTGTTTTACAATCAAAGAGACCATCATTATGTAGGAAAAAACAACATATGATACGTATCATTTTATTTAATAAGCGAAAATAACATTTAAAGGTATGCGTTCTTCACTACCTATTACTCATTCGGCATTAACCATAGAGGATCAAGGTGGCTACTGGGTCTTGTTTGTTTTCGATTAACTATGATTTTCATTATTAATCTCTGTTAAGTTTATTTTCCAGAAATGCATTTTCTTTCGTGTATACGTACATTATCGTTTTCGCTTAATAATGTTCATTAAATAAATAATAAGTACCATATGTTACTTCTTTCTACATCCTGACGGTCACTTTGATTGTAAAACACTCAAAACTTTATACTAAGGACTATACGAAAATCAAAATTTAAAAAAAAAATGGTTCTTTTGCAAACAATGACCCAATGACTCGGTTTTTTTGCATCTGAGTGTATATTATAAAATTTTCACAGATTTTGTCATAATTTTTCATTTAAAAATAATTTTAATGAACAACCGAGACTAAAATATATATTTAGTTTATAAGTATAAATAAAACTAAAATAAAGGTTAAAATTATTTAACTAATAATAATAATAATAAGAGTTTTCAAATATTTCTATAAGGTAATTTGTAATTTTTCAAATTTCCTAACAAACTCGAGTACAATTCGAATTAAATGCTTTTGTGCCTACTTGTTTTTTCCTATAGAAGGCCTGTATGACCCTGCTGGAAATAAATCTATGATTATTATTATTATTATTATTGTATTTCATATACAATTTTTAATTATTTTTTGTAATTTTTTAATTTCAAATCGTTTCCAATGAACAACAATTGAGTTTTTAAATATTTCATTTTCATTTGCCAGAGATCCAAAGATTTTAAGTAAATTTTCACGTTTAAAGATTTTCATTGGATAAAAATTTTCAAAAATTTCTCATAAAACTTTCAAGTTTTTTTTTTCAATTTTGCACTCAACCTGTTTTTCAATTACAAAGTTTCCATTTCATAGATATTTCTTGATACTCATGACAATAGTTTCCAATCAATTTGCTTATTTTTGTCAAATAATTTCAGTTTTTGATAAAAATGGCTTATAGCGAACTATATTGAAAGTTTCAGATATTATTATAGAACTTTCAAAGATATTTTGAAATTTTTGTACATTTTTGTAGTGTGGCAAAATTTGAGTTTTGAAATATTTTAAAGTTCAAATAACAAGACTCGATCATTTGACATTTTAGGAACCAAAGATTCACAACCCCTTTGATACGATTCTTCAATGTCTCTATTTATTTGAAAATCTTCTTCTTCAGCAATTGTGAAAAATTAATGCTCAAACTTCAAATTGTTTATTCAGTTTCTAACCACAGAACGTTTCTAACGAAATACATTCAGAATACTCTGGATATACGTATGTACACCATTTTGTCATAAAATATTTCACAAGCTCCAACCGATTATATTATTATTATTATTATCACTCAGAACCGTCAATTTTGATTGAAAACTCTTTTGTTTGACATATCATTGAAGTGCATTAAACTCGTATGATGAAGCATGATGATGCAAAAATAAACACTGCACAAGTATAATGTGTGCCTGAAAACTTGTGGTCGTTTTAAGAAGGCTTTCCTTCACTAATCTCGTATTCGACAATGATTGGTTATTTGCTTTTTGTGGCTTATGCAGTTATTGAAAATGTTTAAAATATGAGTAGGCGACGCCCACTTGTCAATATTTGTATCTGCAGTATGACTAGCACAACTAATATTTATAATTAAGTTGTAAGTCTGTTTTATACTGACTAGACTACACTATATAGTGATAATGATGTAGTGACTATAGTACATTTTGTTTCAATAGAGTTAATCAATTTTTTACAGTGCGAGCAAAAGATTTTTGAATTATATGAAACTAAAAAAAACACTAGGTTTAGTTTCACTGACTTAAGTCAGTTGGTCACTGACACTCACCAACTGACTTAAGTCAATGAAACTCAACCTAGTGTTTTATTTGATTTCATATAATTCAAAAAGTCAGAGAGAGTAAGTCAGTAAAACTCAACCAAGCGTTTTATTTGATTTCATTTAATATTTATAGTTGTAGTACTACTGATAGCCTGACTGCTTGTACTACGACTACTAGTAGTAGCTTGGTATGGTTTCTTCAAAATGTCTGAGTGTAAGCTATTCAGGTGGCACTTAAGATTTAATGTACTGCCAGAAGCTAAGCTACTTTAATATTTATAGTTGTAGTACTACTTATAGCCTGACTACTTGTACTACTACTACTAGTAGCTTGGTATGATATCTTCGAAATGTCTGACTGTAAGCTTTTTAAGTGGCACTTAAGATTTGATGTACTCCCAGAACCTAAGCTACTTAAATATTTATAGCTGTAGCACTACTTATAGCCTGACTGCTTGTACTACTACTACTAGTAGTAGCTTAGTATGATTTCTTCAAAATGTCTGCGTGTAAGCTTTTTACGTGGCACTTAAGATTTTATGTACTCCCTGAAGCTAAGCTACTCTAATATTTATAGTTGTAGTACTACTGATAGCCTGACTGCTTGTACTATAACTACTAGTAGCTTGGTATGATTTCTTCAAAATGTCTGAGTGTATGCTTTTTAAATGGCTTTAAGATTTGATGTACTCTCAGAAGCTAAGTTACTTCAATATTTATAGTTGTAGTACTACTGATAGCCTGACTGCTTGTACTACTACTACCAGTAGCTTGGTATGATTTCTTCAAAATGTCAGGGTGTAAGCTGTGTAAGTAGCATTTTACATTTGATGTACATTCCCAGAAGTATTATGTTTTCTTGAGCAAAGTTTGCAAGTTGCTGTACCATTATAATTTTCAAAACACTTCCAGAGAGTACCTTTTGGAAGAAATTTTAAGCTAAAATGTTGCCCAACTTTGCCCAAAAAATTAGTCATAAGTAATTCAATAAGTTACAAATAAATAAGTGAGACAAATCGAAAGTCTTTACTTACCAAAATATGCATTCAAATTATGATGGTTTATTACTTTTCACACTTTTATAGGCCATCTTATTATATTATGATGTAGTACACATATTCTATGGCAAAGAATTTGCACCTTTGATGTTATTGAAATATGTTATATATATTTTGTTTTTATTATATGTATTTTGATGTGTGATATTACGTGTATTTTGAACTGGTGAAATATCGAAGAGTTGACATAGATGTATTTTGCCGATCGATACTTCACGCACAATAACCTTCGCACGCGCTGCAATTCTCCGCTGTCTTCTCCAAGGCGAGAACCTCAAGTTCAAATCCCATCGCCGGACGTTTTTATTGTAAATAGATCGAGATAAAAGTACATCGGTGAGCGGCGATGCTCTGCGCGCATATCAGTTCAGTCGAGTTGGCGCGTCAGGCAGAACGCTTCAGCGCTGCTTGCAATGTAAGTGTTTTACTATTCCAAGTATCAATGTGTGTTCGCAAAGTAACGTAAGTAACGCCGTAGGAACGCTTAGTGCCGAAATAGTACCACCGTCTAAAATATATTTTTACCTCAAACTTTGCAATATTTCGAGAACGTACCTGTAAGTGCAGCACTACGTGGTTGCTTACGTCACTCATGAATTTCAAGTATCAATGTGAGTTTGCAAAGTAACGTAAGTAAGTAACGCCGTACTAACGCTTAGTGCCGAAATAGTACCATCGTCTAAACTATATTTTTACAGCAAGATTTGCAATATTTCTAGAATGTACCAGTAAGTGCTGGTGCAGGTAGTTGCTTACATCACTCATGTATTTCAAGTATCACTATATGTTTAGTAAGTAACGTATGTAAGTAACGCCGTAGCAATGCTTAGTGCCGAAATAGTACCATTGTCTAAAATATACGTTTACCTCAAAATTTGCAATATTTCTAGAACCTGTAAGTGCAGGTGTAAGTCGTTACTTACATCACTCTGCAAAGTAAGCATTAACATGTTTGTAAATTTAAGCCAAAATCCAACAGTTACTGGGCATCAAATGTAAAACAATTTTACGAAATCGCTACAACTTTAATTCTTCGGATATGTTTGTAAATTTCAGCCAAAATCAAATAGTTGCACTGCCAAACCAATTTTTCGAAATCGTATCAAGTTTAATTGATCGATTGTAGTTGATCAACAAAACTTAATGATAACTATAGGTGCTATAGTAACTATACTGACTAGTCATATAGTGATAGTGATGTAGGGACTATATATAGAACATTTTGTTTCAATAGAGTTGATCAACTTTATACTGTGCGAGCAAAACTTATTTTCATCCAAGAGGCATGAAGCTCTACTGCTCGGCTGTATGGTCTTAAATGCAAAGCAAACGTTGATGATAATAATTTTTGCTCGCATGGTACTATTGTATTTGTTCACCATTTGTCGATCAACTACAATCGATCAATTAACTTCATTCGTGAAATTGATTCGTGAAAATGCGCCTTTAATAAATACCTATTATCACCTAATACCTAATAAATCTTTAATAATAATGATAATATAAAGATTTAAATCGTACACATTTTAAATATTTGCATTTTTTTGGATTTTGGCTACCGCTTATTGTTGTTCGGCTTCAATTTAACTTGAATATTTGAATATTTTATTCAATATTTTACTGATATACCTATAATCTGTTCCATTTTTATGTTTAACTACGAAGGCTGTGGTTTCATTTTATAAAGTTTTATACATGAATACCAACAGAAATGATCTGACAGTGAAAAAAAAGTCAGATTTCTAACTCATATATGCCTAATTCATATATTGAAATTATTAAATGATTACTTCAATCATTCAAGTGTGCTGGTTTCTTTAATTGTTAGTAAATTAACTAATCATCAAGCATATTTTATATTATAATTTGAGTGATTAGCTTTTGTAAAAGAAAAATATAAAATAAATTCTGTAGTCAATAGTTACTCAGTTTGATGGCAACAATGCCCACTGTCATAAAATATAACCTCTTGGAGGTTAAAAATGGAACAGTTTAACTCTGTATTTGATTGAAATGCATTTCATTGCTGCAACTATAATAACGAAACATTTAAAGACGAATCAGTACTTAGACTTATTTTATTTTCAGCGCCAGCTCGCACTGCATCGTCGTAAAGTTAGGGTTTTCGCTTATTTCTTAGATTTTGAATATTCCAAATGATTTTCATATCATGAAGCAAATTTCGTGCTATCCGCCGAATTATGCTCGCCCCCAAAATTCTCCCACGCTTTCCAAGATTGTCGTTACGACAATATCCTTAGCTTTTACAAACATACACACGCACAAACATAAATAATTGGTCACTTCATAAAATTTTAAATGTGTTTTCCTAGCATGGTTATAATATTTTTATCTTTACCGTGTATGCTACAATAAAATGCAATCGAAATTACTTTATTTCTAGTGCTTGGCAACAAAATGCAGTAGTTAAGTAAATGAATTATGTTCTTGATTTGTTTGCTGCTTTATCGGTTGCTGTATTAATTAATCATAATTTTGGGGCTTTTCGGCCGCAATATATGCTTATTACATGTAGAAGTCTTAATATACATATACAGAGAGTTTTTGTTTATCGTGCAACATAGGTTTAACCACTTTCAGTTATACACTTCTGTCACAATGGCAGCAATGTATCAAAACGTTTGTTTTTTAAATGCAACATACAAGTGTATGTAAGGTAAATATTACAGTTTATGAAGTGAATCATGTTAAGCTGAGGTTTGCAGTATTATTCATCTGAATAACAGAGCTCTTTCTTCAGTTGAATACATTGTACAGCCATGGACGGTAAGAATGACGCGTCCGTATGTCGTAGCAGCTTCTATCCCTGTCTACCGTGCCCCTACAGTGCGGGAGCACACAAGGATAGCAGACTGCTCGGACGGACGGACGCGTCATTCTTAGAGTCTGTGGCTGTACAATGTATTCAACTGAAGAACAAGCTCTGTTATTCAAATGAATGATGCTGCAAACCTCAGCTTAACATAGTTCACTTCATAAACTGTAATATTTGCCTGACAGAGAATTTCTTATATGTTGCGTTTTGAAAAAGACGCTTTGATACATAGTTATCATTGCAACTGAAGTGTGTAACTATTGAAATGAATAACCCTATGTTGCACGATAAAAATCTCTCTGTATATACACGGTGTTCCAGGAGAAATGAAACGCCTTAAATATCTACGATTTTTTTCTCTCGCAAAATCGCCAAAATGCGTCATTTTTTAATTACAGGAGGCCAACTTTTGCAAAGCAAGTTATGTTAAAATGTTTTAACTCCCTTGCCGAAGGGAAGGTAAGCCAAATTTTTTGGAGTAGTGGTTGAGTGATGTTTCATTTGAAAGCATAATTTGCAATGCAACGGTGTATTACTTTTGAAATCGCAAGATTTTATAAAGCTGCAGCGTTGTATTGTAAATTATGTAAGGTATCAAATGAATTATCACTCAACCCCTACTGCAATTTAGATATCGTCGGTGTTCTGGCAAAAGTCACCTAGTCCAATAAGTTCACTTTACAGTACACATTTTAAAGGTCTAACAGGTACGAAAAGTCGCTTATTTAAGATTATAGGATCGTTATGTATGTCATATGTACATATGTATACACCATACGTATGTATGGTGTACAGAATCCTCTGTACACCATACATATACGTATGGTGTACAGAATGTTCCTATAATCTTAAATAAGCAATTTTTCGTACCTAGTTAGACTTTTAAAATGTGTACTGTAAAGTGACCTTATTGGGCTTGGTGACTTTTGCCAGAACACCGACGATAAATCGGCTTACTTCCGCTGCTGTAAGGGGGTTCAAATATTGGAGATCATTTGCTCGCCAAACTTTGCCCCTCATTTAAAAATTGGCGTATTTCATGATTTCGCGAAACAAAATTGTATCCGTAGATATTTAGGGCGTTGCCTTTCTCATGGGACACCCTGTATATATTTTTTTATTTTACATATCTTTCGTGGTAACCAATTAAATCATCATTTTGTTTGTCTTCAAAGAAACGAAACGTTTCCAAATTTTTAGCGCGAATATTGGCTTCAATGTGACGATGATATCCAAGCATAGCAACCAAGACACACTTTGCGGTTTTCCTCATCTCTGCAGTACTGCCTTTTTACCCGTTTCGCGCTGTAATTCTGCGACCCTACGTTTTTGATAGCTGGCTGGAATTATAGTCTCCGACTGGAAATGGATTTCGCTTTTCGGAACGAAATATTTCCTCTCATCCCTCCAACTTCATGCTTGACCCCCACAGAATGGGCATATTGCGGTGAATTTGTTATGGCGCATGAGGTATAAGCGGTGGGGATACTTTACGGACGTTTCCTTTGTATGTTTGTTTCGTCTTTTTAATTTTTTTTTACCATAAAAATATATCGAAGTGTGTATTTGAACTTATGAAATTTTTTTTCGAAATTCTATGGGGTCTCACTACATCTGGACATTCAGGTGGAAAAGCCTGCTGTCTGGATTCATGAGCGCCAAAGATTTCTTCTCAATATTATGGTGTCTCACTAAATCAGGGCATTCAGGTGGAAAAACCTGCTGCCTATGACTCATGAGCGCCAGTCTTTCTTCTATGGTATCTCATTAGATCAGGACATTCAGGTGGAAAAGCCTGCTGTCTATGAATAATGAGCGCCAAAATTTTCTTCTCATTCTTATGGTATCTCACTATATCAGGACACTTAGGTGGAAAAACCTGCTGTCCATGATTCATGAGCGCCAGTTTTTCTTCTATGGTATCTCACTACATCAAGACATTCAGGTGGAAAAGCCTGCTGTCTATGATTCATGAGCACCAGCTTTTCTTCTATGGTATCTCACAACATCAGGACATTTAGGTGGAAAAACCTACTGTCTTTGATTTATGAGCGCCAGCTTTTCTTTTATGGTATCTCACTACATCAAGACATTTAGGTGGAAAGGCCTACTGTCTGATTCATGAGCACCAGTTTTTCTTCTATGGTATCTCACTAGATCAGGACATTCAGGTGGAAAAGCCTGCTGTCTATAATTCATGAGCGCCAATGTTTCTTCTATGGTATCTCACTACATCAAGACATTTAGGTGGAAAGGCCTAATGTCTGATTCAGGAGCACCAGTTTTTCTTCTATGGTATCTCACTAGATCAGGACATTCAGGTGGAAAAGCCTGCTGTCTATGATTCATGAGCGCCAGTTTTTCTTCTATGGTATCTCACTACATCAGGACATTTAGGTGGAAAAACCTACTGTCTTTGATTTTAGAGCGCCAGCTTTTCTTTTATGGTATCTCACTACATCAGGACATTTAGGTGGAAAAGCCTAGTGTCTGTGAATGAATGCCAGTTTTCTTCAATAGTATCTCACTACATCAGGACATTCAGGTGGAAAAACCTGATGTCTATGATCCATGAGCACCAACTTTTTCTAAGTTTTGAATACACACCCAAGATAAAACATTGTATGGTTATAATAGCAAAACATGCTTTATCCAAAAGAAAATTTTATCCCAGGAAATAGGAAACGTCCAAGTTCCCCATGGAACTCGTGTGCCAGCAAAGTAAAATTCGCTGCAATACGTCAAAAGCGGGTAGGCATTGGAGCTTGGGGCGGATGAAGGGAAGTATAGTACTTCCGGAAATCGGGATCCATATCCGGTGAGACGTAAAAATAATTTCGGCCGACATTCGAAATCGCGGGGGCGTAAAATTGGGGCGCAAAACGACAAAAATTGGCAGTAGTGTGAGTTGTCGATAGCTCAAAGATGAGTCGAAGTTATTGTGCTGAGATATGTACTCTCGCCTTGAGGCAGATCTTCATGCTTAGTCTTACTTGTAGTCTTTATAATGATGAGCAATTTTTGCCACGACAAATATTTACGCGTGCATTTTCGACTTGCAAATGCTTTCACTTGGCACTGCTAAAATGTTCTTGACTTACATCTTTCATTCGGAGGTTTCATAAGCTATACTTTAAACTGGTATATGTACTATGTGTATCAAATTCTTTAGAAAACTATAACAGAATTGTATTAATTCTATATTATAGATCAATCAACTTAATAGGTAAAACACTATCAACACTCAATGAGCAATTACAAGCAACTAGAAGAAACTTCTTGCACATATTTTAGTAATGTTTTATTTTTACGTTGCTACAACTTGAGAACATAACACCACTAAAATATATGCACAATAGAAACTTCTTCAAGTTTCTCACAAATGCACACTGCGTTCATACAATGTTTTATCTAATAAGTTGATTAATCTGTAATCAAATTAATATAATTTAAAAAAGTTTTCCAAAAAATTTGATCATATAGTACATTCACTAGTTCAAAGCATAGTTTATACAAGCTCCCAATATAGATAGCAAGTCAAGATCATTTACGGCGGTCTAAGAATGTTACGACTTCTACAAATTTCAGTATTTTACACAATTACTACTGCAACTTAGATATTACTGCAAATAAATTTGAATATTATGCAATTAATTTGCATTCATTTATATAATTGCGTTACGTATCTTGAGGCTTAAGATGTCTATGAGATCAAGTATTGGAGAGGTACTTTTATTGGAGTTCCCAATTTTCAAAAACACAGATTTTGCTGTGAATTATAATCGTGCAATAAAAATCAGGTTTTCACCAATGCCCAGATTTTGGGGCTACTTTATCATGAAGCGATCATTTATATAAATGTCTGTGTTTGTGTATGGAAGATGGATTTTCATATCCTCTTTCAATATCTTGCAATTCTGCAAAGATTGTGCTAGGCCAGTTTAGTATGGATTTTCATATCCAATATGCTTTCTTTCAAAACCTCACAATTTCTCCATTTGACTAAGATTTCCAGTGTAGTTGCATTAAACCTGATTAAGTTCTTGTGATGAACCAGATTGGAATTTCCCTGTGACACTGTATAAATCATTGAGTTTTGGTGCAGCTTTGTAGAACGTTATTGGGAGTTCCTCCTTGAGGCCAAATGGGAGGTCCTTTTGTGCCCAATTAAATGTTCTTTGCTGCATCTAAGCTTATTGAGTACTAGGGTTACATTGTAAATTACAATTGAGCGTTCATTTTTACACTCAATCATGTTTTCGTCAGCTTTTCGGAGTCTTGTCAGTCCCTGTTCTTAGTTCTTTGGGTACTTTCTACCCTCATCATTGAGGATATATGGATTTTCATATCGATTATCTTCCTTCCAACTTCTCGCATTTCTTCATTTGACTAAGACTTTCAGTGTAGTTGCATTAAACCTGATTAAGTTCTTGTGATGAACCAGATTGGAATTTCCCTGTGACACTGTATAAATCATTGAGTTTTGGTGCAGCATTGTAGAACGTTATTGGGAGTTCCTCATTGAGGCCAAATGGGAGGTCCTTTTGTGCCCAATTATAAGTTCTCTGCTGCATCTAAGCTTATTGAGTACTAGAGTTACACTGTAGATTACAAATGAGCGTTCATATACACTGTTGGACTAAATTAAGTTTTCTTCAGCACTTTGGAGTCTTGTCAGTCCCTGTCCTTAGTTGTTTGGGCCCTTTTCATTCTGATGGGCCAGATGTTGAGGGAAAGGGTTTTCATACCCGCTATTTTCCTTTCAACATCTCACATTTCTTCCCTTGACTAAGTTTCCAGACTAGTTGCACTAAACCTGATTAAGTTCTTGTGATGAGCCAGATTGGAATTTCCCTGTGACACTGTATAAATCATTGAGTTTTGGTGCAGCATTGTAGAACGTTATTGGGAGTTCCTCCTTGAGGCCAAATGGGAGGTCCTTTTGTGCCCAATTAAAAGTTCTTTGCTGCATCTTAGCTTATTGAGTACTAGGGTTACACTGTAGATTACAAATGAGCGTTCATATACACTGTTGGACTAAATTAAGTTTTCTTCAGGTCTTTGGAGTCTTGTCAGTCCCTGTCCTTAGTTGTTTGGGCCCTTTTCATTCTGATGGGCCAGATGTTGAGGGAAAGGGTTTTCATACCCGCTATTTTCCTTTCAACATCTCACAATTCTTCCCTTGACTAAGTTTCCAGACTAGTTGCACTAAACCTGATTAAGTTCTTGTGATGAGCCAGATTGGGATTTCTCTGTGACACTGTATAAATCATTGAGTTTTTGTGCAGCATTGTAGAATGTTATTGGGAGTTCCTCATTGAGGCCAAATGGGAGGTCCTTTTGTGCCCAATTATAAGTTCTCTGCTGCATCTAAGCTTATTGAGTACTAGAGTTACACTGTAGATTACAAATGAGCGTTCATATACACTGTTGGACTCAATTAAGTTTTCTTCAGCTCTTTGGAGTCTTGTCAGTCCCTGTCCTTAGTTGTTTATGCCCTTTTCATTCTGATGGGCCAGATGTTGAGGGAAAGGGTTTTCATACCCAATATTTTCCTTTCAACATCTCACATTTCTTCACTTGACCAAGTTTCCTGAGTACTTGCACTAAACCTGATTAAGTTCTTGTGATGAGCCCGATAGGGATTTCTCTGTGACACTGTAGTAACTCATTGAGTTCTGGTGCAACATTGTAGAACGTTATTGGGAGTTCCTCGTTGAGGCCAAATGGGAGGTCCTTTTGTGCCCAGTTCAGAGTTCTCTGGTGCACCTTAGCTTATAGATTACTATAGAGTTACATTGTAGATTGCAATTGAGCGTTCATATACACTGTTGAACTCAATCAAGTCTTCTGCAGGAGTCTACTTTGGAGGCTTGTCAGTTCCTAATTCTTTGGGTCCTTATCATTCTGATGGGCCAGAAATATGGATTTTCATATCCAATATCTTCATTTCAAAATCTCGCAATTTCTTTGAGTATACATGAGTTTAATAGGGCTCTAGGCGATATCTCTCATGTATAAAATAAAAAGATAACGGCATCAGTAAAATGAATTCCTGATTTGCATCATTACTCAACGTAATTTTGTAATTAATTTGTAATAAATAGTAAATAATACTATTTAGTAACTAAAAATCACCGTCACTGAATAATATACAAGGTTATAAATATAAACCATTTGATATTTGTTCTATGATGCATGGTATTTCACATTTGTTTTAAATATTTCCATATGAAAAATAAATATTTTTTTATAAGGCAAAACCATGTCTTTGAAGAACTCTACAGTAAATAATGTTTTAGTTGAAGGTGCAAATCAAGCATTTATTTTGCAGACTGTACCTTGTAGGTGATGTTGGAAATCAGTCAAAACATTGTCCATAAATCCAAAGAATAATAGAACATAGCGTAAACTTACTATCGTGCGTTCAAAAAAATTGCCAATTGGCGTTGGCAATCTCAAGTGCAGACATGACTTGAGATTGCCAACGCCAACTTCGTCGTCGATTTTTGTTGAACGCTCGATAGTTTCGCATGATACATTAGCAACGTGATTATCATTCACGAAAATCAAATGCAATTGGTTCATAAATTTACAAGAATACGCTATGATTGGTCCATGCATAGTGGACGCATTAATGATGACGCATTAATAAAACTTAATTATTAGCCACCATATTAATAACACATCGCGAAGTTTGTCAATTATTTCGGAATGAGATTCGCTTTATATTGGTCATACTGGTTTCGTGTATCAACCAGCCAAATGTTGAATTCTTTTTACTATCTTTACTGATTGCTTTTTACTGATGATTTTTCACGCGCAATTATCACGGCAATTATCTACTGGAGTTGTCGCCAAAGATTAGAAATGGAGCTGCACAAGAAGAAGAAGAAGAAGAAGAATCATCGGAAGAAGGAGAAAATTGAGAAGGAGAAAAAGGAGACGGAGAAGAAGTAGAAGAAGAAGAATATTTGTAAGTATTTTTTTAAATTTATATATGTACAGGGTGGCCCACCTATCCTCGCTCGGAGCATTGCTGCTAGACTAATGCAAATTGAAGAAAAAATCTGATGGCAAGTTATTGGACACTTGATGTGCTACTTTCTTAAAGTATTTTTGAGTGTACAGAGTCTACCATAAATCTGTGGCACAAAATTTGGTCTCTTGTAAAAATGGATTCTTTCATTTTTAGAATCTGCTTAATGTGCAGAACGTCGACAGAAAGTCGATGTTTCCACAGTGCCTTTTTTTAAATTATTGCAGCGACTTTTTCCGATACTTTTAAAATATTTAAACCAAAGCCATGCAACATTAAATTCAATTCATTGAATGTAGCAAATATGTCGCACTAATAAGCCACTTTTATTAACCACTCAAAAACGTATAATCTATCCTTAAATGGAAAAATAGCATCTTCTTTAGTTGGTGGGTGTCCATTCAGAAATAACAAAGCTTCGTCTTTTAGCTCCAACAGACGTTTTAAAACGTTTGCTTTTGAAGCCATCGTGAAGTACAATACAAAATAAGGTGTTTATGATCACTCACCATTTCGTTGCATAACTCGGTAAAAAGTCTGCTATTTAATGGACGAGATTTTATGTAGTTTACAAACTTGACACATTCTTCCAAGGTAATGTTTAAATTTAAAGGCAAGCCAATGCTTGTCTATGGATACAACAGTGCATACATACACAATTCATGGCTAATTCTTGAATTTGTTTAAACAAATCTTTATGATAACCTGCCATTGCACGTGCTCCGTCGCTTTTTAGACCAACACACTTCATCCAATCAATACCGTGACCAGTGACAAAATCATTAGTAGTTTAAAAATCTGATCTGAGGTATTTCTTACTCACAACATATTACTTTTACATTGTTTTTCGATATCAGTTTTATTGAAAACTCTTTGCAAATTTGATATTGTCATAAAATTTTCTGCAATTTGCATAAATGTTCTGCCAATCAATGAGAATATTTTTGGATTGCATCCCTTCAGTAGAAATTACAGTCATTTTGGGAATCATTCTGAGAAATTATTAAAAATAATAAAAGAAAATAAAGCAATACATATTGAAGTTCTACCTTGTGTTGTTTTCATAATTGTATAAAGTGTGGAAAATAATTAATTGCACGTTTTTACATAATTAATATTACAAAAATTTCACATTTCACAACACGCTGTAGCGGTTTACCGTTCATCGGAAGCATTCGAGTTTTTCTGTGCAATCTAATTAATCGAACATTGTGTTTTTGGTGGTGCTTACTCGAGCGCTTCTGTTGCGGGCTGAGGCGCTGCTGTACGTGCGGTCCGGATATATATTATACCCATAGGTATTCGGCAGTAGCAGGTGGTATTTGTGCTCAAAGTTACTCCTGCAAATTGATTTTGCCAATTCCGCGAAGATATTTGACAAGTTTCTCTCGGAGGCGGCACTTGATGAATTCCATTAATTTGTCTCCGCGGTGCGTCAGCGCGCCTGGGACACGGCCTCCTCATTAAACCACCCGCACAGTAACGAAATTAAAAGTGACTAATCCACAAGGAAAATACCAACTCCTCCCTGGGTGAGTTCCCGGCGATAATAGAATTCCCTGTCGATACTTGAGTTTTGTGACGAGTAAACCACGTAGGCACACCGAGAGACCCACAATTGATCATGAATTTTATTAAGAGCCGTTTATTTTGAAAGTGACTTAAGTCCATTTATCTTTAATTTGAAATACTTAAGGTTTTGCGTTTTTACAAAATTAAAAATATACGTAAGATATATGGTTGACTTGCAATGTTAAATCGCATTTAAGGGATTTAATTTTATACATCCTATTAAAAAGTCGCTATTATTAAGGGTATAATATGACCTTGCTTACCTTAAAAGGACTTAGGTCACTTTTAAAATAAAAATTTGTTTT
Organism: Othius punctulatus; assembly: GCA_951805005.1. Lineage (NCBI taxonomy): Eukaryota > Metazoa > Arthropoda > Insecta > Coleoptera > Staphylinidae > Othius > Othius punctulatus. The sequence continues at coordinate 102,487,633 of OX638139.1, read as the reverse complement.
GTTACTAAAAGTGAAAGAGCTTAAGTCCATTACATATAGCTTAACAAAATAGAAAAAAAAAACATTTAAATTATATTTTTAGATAATAGAAATAAATTTAGTAACAAGTTATTCGTTAACATTCTCAGTATGCGGGAGTGATTTGAAGTAGTTATGGTGTACCGGAGGTATATACCGCAATAAGTCCATCATGTGTCGGTATTTTAGTGATGTGATGCTTCTTATACTTTTATATAACGATGGCAATACAATATTCCCAAATTTTTTAGGTCTACCCCGACGTGGCAATAAATCAACAATTTTAAATTCTGCGTTCTCATCCATGGTTGTTTTGTATAAAGTTTTATATGGTTCATTTCTTAAAAATCGCATCCAGCATATTTGAAGCCAGTTTATTTTTTCTCCGTTGGTATTTTTGGATCTTTTGTAAACTGCTTCTTCCAAGAGTCTTGTTGATATAAAATCCTCTTTTTTCATTTCATTTAGTATGAAAGTATTACCTTTTCTACATTTTTTAATTATATTATAATACTCTTGTGGCACATACAATAACTGATTTATTTTTAACATTTCTATAACGCCAAAATCTCTGTCATTGGGTAAAAATGAATGCCCTGATATTAAAAATTTGTGGTCTATGATTTCCACATCATTTCATATCGATAGAATTCTTAACCACATTAAAGATATTTTGATGTTTCTGTTTTGTCCTCCACACATGTCACTATATGCAATGATGTGTTTTTCACCTTTCAGGGTTTTTAGGTGTCTCAAGAGGCATGAAGCCACTTCTCGGGAACCTCAAGAAGCTTTTGTTTCATCCCAAACGTAAATGTATACATTATTGTTGTGGATATTGTGTATGCCTAAATTTAAAATATACATGTTACATTTATAATAAGCTACTGAAGTAGTTAACTCTGGGAATGGTAACGCTTTCTGCAAATCGAATGAAAAGCCAAAATAATGAGATGGATTACTTGATACTCGCTCTTGATCTTGTTTTAACGTATTTCTAGCCGATTCTGCTAGCTTCAAATGAATATCATGTTCTTCCATAAGTTTTTTCTGTTCTTCATGGTATTCTGATGCTTTGACTTTAATGTTTAATAGATCACATCTTTGACATGTCTCTTTGCGTGGTTGGTGGAAATGTAGATTAAAATCCTTTTTGAATATTTTTCTATAAGTCCATTCATTAACTGCTTTTAAATTATTTTCTTCACAGTGAAGCTCATAAAAATTAAAAAAAAAATTTATAGGCAGTTCAGGATGAAGATATTTTCTGTCGGGATTATGGTTCCTAGTATAATGGGATTCAAATTTCGGGAAACTGTTAATATGGTTTTGAACAATCATATTTGCTTCATCACATATTTTTCTCGACGATCCAGGCAAACGCCCACGTAAATCGTTGCCAACGTTTTTAGATTTTAATACACGTTTCAATCGTCCTTCACTTATTTGAAAAGTATCTAAAAAGATTTTTTTACAAACAGCAACTTTCCCTGTTTTAGAATTTAACCAATACGTAAAACTCTCATTTCTACATGAACCTTTTCCGTTTCTCTGACGTCTTCTTTTTTCAACACTGCGTCCGGTCGCTTCGTATAGCAATATATTTTGCTTATTAAAGTCTCCTAAGTTCCAAAACATTTCGAAAATACGTTTTCTTTCTGTTTCATTTAAATTTTTCAAGCAGTCTTTTCGGCATTGGCAATCTTCATTTTGATAAACTTTGGCAGGAATAATTTTTCCCGATTGTGTATTGTATCTTTTCCCTGAATTCCGTTTAATTTTACGAATTTTCTGAATATAAGTACCACTTCTGTGTTCTCTGAATCCTTCTTTGAAGGTGCTGTTTTGTAAATTCTCATTCTCAATTACTTCCTCTTCCTCTGTTGAAGAATGAACTTCTAAAATTCTCCTTCTTTTTTTTAAATCTGTTGTATGAGTTTAATTCCTCTTCACTTTCAGAATCAAGAAATCTTGTTATTTTATCCTTTCCCATGGGTTTAATAATTTCTTTAAATTCAATATTATTTTTTAAATTTCAATTTAATATCAAAACGTAATTTAAATTACCTTCATCACTGCTTTCAACATTTTGGGCCGCACTTTTTGACATCGTCAATAAAAAGTGGACTTAGGTCACTTTAAAAATTAGGATTTTCAGTATTTATATTATTTTGAAAATGTACGTGATATAAAATTTTCAAATGTACTAAGTATATTTCAATACCGATTTATTTTTTTGACAGTTCAGCATAAATTATAAATGTCACAAGTGCCAACTTGATAAAAGATGAAAATGGACTTAAGCCACCTTCAAAATAAACGGCTCATAAGGTGTACCTAAATGCTTGTAATTACGTCACCATGTAAAATATGTTTGTTCCGCTCCAGTAAAAGTAGTTCTATTTTTGACATAGGCAACTTCATTTACACTCATTAGACATGAATATGGCAATATAAGTTATTTTCATGCTATTCTAATTTCTATTGTGGAATTTGATATTTCACTGCTCATATACGAAATTATTATTAGCTTCAGCAACAGTTGTGGCTTCCAAACACATGAAAGACAACAATGAAGAATTATTTAAAGACGCACGAGACATTTCACTCATTACCCATGAAGTTGGAAATAAAAGATACCTTCATACAATTCAAATTTCTATTGGGTCATGTACTATTTAACTACACTAATATACTCTGATTTTTCTTAACTGGCGTGCACGTCATCAAAATAATAATCATAATAATGACGACACAATTTTACAAGGTTGCCAGCTGTCTTGGGTATTTAAAAATGGCTGCAATCAGCTGTTGCGCCCGTGCAATCTTGTGCGACAGTGCGCGGTTCGTATCAAATTCGTCGACTTCTCTGCCGTTTTTCGTACAGATATCAATCTTGTGGTTATGGTTTAACATCTACAATGGCAAAATATAAAAGAGTTTGCACCGTATTCGAATCCAACACTGACAGCGACAAAAATCTTGAGGTTAGATTCGATTCCCGGCTGCAGGCAAAAGGAACGTGAAATATGTAACGAAGTCAAATGTAACAAGTTAAACGTCAAAGAAGTTTGGTTATGCACACATGTATGAGCATGTGTTAGTGAAAAAGATCTGGCATCGTCGCCGAAAAAATATCGCGTCGGCCAACATAACATGGTTTATTACATGATTGGCAGGCGAAAATTGTGACCGCGGTTAATACACCGATTACCTATTTATAACCACCGGTGATCAGTGTTATGTAACAAATGATCCTCAGATTAATTTCGATTCTTAAACTATTGTTATGCATATTCTCGAAATCAATCACGTTGGTACGAAAAAACCTCATCGCACAGCTGATTGATGACGTGCACGCCAGTTTAGAAAAATCAGAGTATACCTATTATTATTAGTTTCAGCAATATTTGTTTCTTCCAAGCACATGAAAAGACTGCAATGAAGAATTACTTAAGGGCCCACGAGTTTAAATGTACATTATTTACATAACCTTACTTTTAAAATCGAGCTCATTCTTAAATTGTGTGTACAGGGTGCCCAATTTGGATGTTTCTATAGGGGATCTCGGTAACTAGAAGAGATAGAGAAAATCGGATGGCGTATCCTCGATCTCTTTTTACAACACCAACTCAATGGTGAAAACAGAAATTGGCTATCGTCTTTTGTTTTCAAGTTATGGCCAAAAACTCATTATTTTCCATTTTCGATTTTTATCAATATTTCATTTATTTGTCATTTTATGAAGATACGAGTTGCATGTTCTTCAGGCACTTTTCTACGGTGAATTAAATGAGTTTCACAGAATTTTGATATCTTCGTTAATAACCAAGATACAATACAAAGTTGTGTTTTTTTAAATAGAAGTTGTAGTTGGCTTGGGTCTTAATAAAAAGGTATTTTTTTTCTCTTTTTGATGATGTATCACATGTGGATGTTATAATTGCATTTTTGTTGAAATCTGTTAAAATTCTTTCAAAGCGTCATATGTTCTCTTATTGGACGTAGTAGGCTTGTTTTGTTTAAATTGTTTGATTGTCAAGCTAACACATTCGACGTGATCTTTATATTTCGAAGTGTTTAACAATGTCGTACGAAAATTATGAAATATTTGATATGTTAGATGCTTTATTCAAAGCAATAACAAATCACTATTTGACATAGAAATATATTTTAATCGCTATCCGGAAATAAAACAACCAGATAAATCAATTTTTCAAAGATTAAAAGAAGATATTATCAACCACGGATCTTTCAAGTAGCCAAAATCAAGGTCTTACAATATAGTAGACGCCGAAGAAACTGCTACTAATGTAATTTTAGATTTAATAGTGAATCCTGCAATTTCGAGCGCCGGCATATTGAGGATGAATCCTGAATTTCGAAGAATCGAGCACTTAGAATTTTGAAAAAAAACATAAAATTTAGACCATACATTATTCAAAAAAACACCATTTGAACGACCAAGATATAGAACGATAAATTATATAAAATGTGAAATGATAATATTAATAATTTAGGACAACAGTTTATAGATTGTATAAATTCAATTTTAAATGTTCACATTCATTTTGCTTACGTTTTGCTTATGTTCACATTCATTTTGCTTACAGAAGTATTATTAAAAGTTGCAACTATGCATTTTGAATAATGCATATCAATTGGAATATTTATTGTAATTTAAATATTGTGTCTATGCTTTTCAATGCTTCATTGAAGGTTTTTTTTAATCTTGGTAAAAACAATTTATAGGGTTGTCTGCCTTTTAGATGATAGAGCCTGTAATATTTCCTAGGCAATAAGATAATTGTTATTTATTTAATAAACCTTTCTAACATATATAATATTGTATTCACATGGTATTTTGTAATTTACAGATGGCAAATTTGTGCATTTTCAATAAATAATTTTACTCTAAACAATACAAACCTACTACCAGTCTACTATGCCCAATAAGATAATATATGACGTGTTGACACATTTTTAATAGATTTCAACAAAAATGCAATTATAACATCCACATGTGATATATCATTGAAAAGAGAAAAAATAACCTATTTATTAAGGCCAAAGCCAACTACGACTTGTATTTAAAAAAACATAACTTTGTATTGTATCTTGTTTATTAACGAATATATTAAAATTCTGTAAAATTTATTCAATTCACCGTAAAAAAGTGCCTCAAGAACGTGTAACTCTTATTTTAATAAAATGAGAAATAAATGAAATATTGATAAAAATCGAAAATGGAAAATAAAAGTTTTTGGCCATAACTTCAAAACAAAGGACGGTAGCCAATTTTTGTTTTCGCCATTGAGGTGGTCTTAAAAAAAGAGATCGAGGATACGCCATCCGATTTTCTCTATCTCTTCTAGTTACCGAGATCCCATATAGAAACATCCAAATTGGGCCACCCTGTACAGTGATATGTATAAAGAGGCGGTCTCGTCGCAGTATTCTGTAAATGCAGGTATATTTGTCTCATATTCACAGGTCAATGTGCGTAATATTACATTAAATCGGTCAATTAGAGATTGATCGACTCCTGTTATATTAGCAGCCATAACAGCATTTTTTTTAAATATTCTAGCACTATTACCATCATTCGTATTGCCTCCACCTTATTTCGGAGTATCTCGCTATAGTCCTGTTTTCGACCTAAATTTCTCTATAATGGGTTTCTTTCTATTGGCTATCTTTAATTTGTCTTCAGGTGTAGGGCTTTGCCATTTCTGTATATCTAACCTATACGCAATATGTAAGACACATTCCATAAGTCTTATTTGGGCATGTAATGTGGATAAGCCCCAAGAAAATGTCTGTGGATCGCTTATACGTCGTCGAAATATTTTTAAATTATTCATGTCTTTGGAGATTGCTTGACAATTGTAGCACTTTTGAGTGGCTCTGTTGGACGCTAAAATGTTGCATATTTTCCCATCAACCGTCGTCTCCTCAAATTTATGTTTGACTTCAAGAATAATTCCATTGCATTCTACCAAAGTTGGGAACATTTCTGAAATTTGCCTTCTCACGTTTATAAATTCATCTAGAACTGATTGTTCAGTCTCCTTGGCAAATCTGAATCTTATAGGTCCACAGTAGGAAGTTGACGACGGCCGTGGATATTGCCATAATATGTTTTTTAGGTTTGTTTCTCCAAGAACATATATCTGCAAAGGTACCAATGACGTTGCTAAAATATTTCAATCTTCGAATTCATTTGAGTTTGCCTTTTGTTTGTACCGGCTTTGTCCACCACTACCATCGCATCCCTATTTGAATATCATTGTCAAAGTCATTGGTACTGTCATTTTTCAAAAAAAGTACTTTTCAAAACTTCGGCTTGCACAATACAATGTCGTTTTATAGTCAAATCAACTATTGATTACAACTTAATTTCTGCCAATGAATCATTTATTAAGCAATCATCGTTAGGTGGATAGCACTTTATTTTGGAACTTTTTATTTGTTCATATGATTCGTATAATTTTAGACCTTTTCCAATTGCAGATTTTCGAATAACTTGATATTTCCGGTAAGATAATTTTGTTGCAGTTATTAAAGCTAACGCTTCATCAGATAATACTGGGGTGTTTGTTGCGCTGCTCCGTGAAAGGCTTTTTTGACCTTAGTTGCTCTTTTGGGACTAGAAACCAATTACGTCAGCATATAAGCAGCGTCCCTTTTGCCAGATTGCCTCAGCTTCATATTTGTAGCAAGAGTAACTCGCCTAATGTATGATCTGTAAATAATGGTTTCACCTTTCTCGATTTTGATTTCAAACATCTGGAGCTGAAATCTAATTTTCTCGGCCCACCTTTTTTTCACTATGTATACCGCTTGTACAAGTTGCATCGAGGTCATTTATGGTTACCGTGGTATTCAACCAATCATTTTTTTTTTTTAAAACACATTCTTATTACGATGGCACGTCCTCCATCTTTTATTGAACCCAATCATAAATGAATGGATAGTCCAATTCAATTCTTCAAACATTCGTTGAGAACAGTTGTGCATGTTGAATTTCATTTTCAGATAATTCACAAGTGTATGTACCGGCTTAACAGAAGATGTTCGGCTGTTATTATCCTCATTTCTTAACACTTCGAAAAGTTCATTTCTCGATACGCTTTGTAGCATACCTATAAAAGTACAGAAATTTTGGAAAAACGCAAAGTTTGCATTCAAATTTTATTGTATACAATTGGTATGACTTCTAAAATTATAAAAATGATCAAATCATGATGTACAAATGTGTACAAAAATTTTGGCTGTCTGAAGAATTCACTACTTCTAGTTAATTTTAGACTATTTTTCCAATCCATTTCAACGGAAATTCTTTAAATATTCATGGTTAAGGAAGCTCTTTTATACACTAAATATAAACTACATACCTTCATGTATATTATCCATGGCGAAAACGTTAACTCAAATGAATACGATAGCAGTAAGATCTTTAGAACTTAATACGTAGGAAACCACAGGAGACTGATTATGGAATCCGCAGGAAAAAACCCTATTTTGTCCGTAGATTGACGCCAAGGGTGGGCGCCTGCAGATGTTATATTTTGTAAATGTCTTATTTTGTGTGTCAGCTCTATTTTGAGAGAATAATAAATGCATATATTGCATACTGTTTTTTGTGTATTTTGCCCCTCTAGATTCGCAAAACACTACAATGTGCGGCGTTGAGGATCCACTGGCAACAATTCTTGCACCACTGAGACCCTATAAGGGTGTACATTCAACCTCTTTCTTACAATTCTACGGCAAGTGCTCAAAGGAATTCCAGCTTGCATAGCCAATTTACGAATTTACGTTTGAGGGCTAATTTCGAGTTGTTCACTAACATATGCAACAACCTCTCCTGATACTAAGGGTCTACCTGAAGATTTCCTTTGTGCACACTACCAGTTTCCCTAAACCGGTGCACTCTTCGTGAAATATGTATTGACAAAACCGAGTATTCAAATTGGTGGTCAGGGAACTTATGTTGAAATTCGCGAACGCACTCTGGAATTGAATAAATCCATTCTCTATTTTCAAATCGTCCATTACGAAATTAAGCCTCAACAATAAAAGTGTTCTTCTGATCAGTGTACATTTTAACAAACTGCTGTTATTATGTTGTATCACAGTTGACAGGTATGCTTGACAGTGACAGTTTTCAAATAGTACGGAATACAAATTTGAAGGGCGGCACAATTGAATTGAAGTGATTACATAACAACAATCATTTACGTACACCTTGTATATGCAATGGCCACTAAAACGCGTTGATACGAGATTAAGACTATAACTGCTCGTGCATTTTATTGATGGCATGGATGTAACAGCATCGTGCAGTTTAATGGAAAAATTATGCATTATGCTGGCCAATTCAAATCGCCGCTACCGATAAATCAATTTCCTCGATAGTCCAATTTAGCGAATCGCGAGCAGATCGCGTGACAAATTGTCTGTGAAAATATTTGAATGCGCCGAGATCGCGGCTGGCAATTTTCAACGCTGTTGAGCAGTTTAAAGTGGCCGGACACCGGTCGATCGCCGGCGGCTATTCCGTATGCCGCTCGTGCCGTTTCCCTTCAGTATCATTTCACAAATTGTTTCATTGTCCACTTGAATAAATCAGTCAGGAATTTTAGGAGTATCGCATCTGACGTGAACGTGCTTACCAGAAGATCGTTGCAGACGACTAACTTATCAAACAAGTGCTTCCAAATGAGGTGTTAGAGATTGTAACTTCTGAGAAACATCTTCAGAAATTAAGCAAAAAGTAACCTCTTTTCTACCGTAAATCAGTTCCCGTTCCCTGACCATGAATTTTAATACTCGGTTACATATTTCACAAATAGTGCACCGTTTTAGGGAAACTAGTAGTGTTCAGAAAGGGAAATCCTCCGCCAGACCCTCAGTATCAGGATAGGTTGTTGGAGATGTTCGTGAATGACTCCAATCAAGCATTCAAAATTCAAATCGTAAATTGGCTATGCAAGCTGGAATTTCCTCGAGAACCTGCCATAGAATGTGAGAAAGAGGTTGAATTTACACCCTTATAGGGTCTCAGTGGTGCACGAATTGTTGCCAGTGGATCCTCAACGCCGGTTGAGTTATTGCCGATGCTTTATGGAAAATCACTGACGATCGAATGCTCGATTTAATTTTTAGTGTTGAGGCTTGGTTCCACCTATCAGGATATTTTGTTTCACAAAACTATATGTACTGGCATGCTGAAAGCCCTCATATTTTTATAGAAGCACCACTACACCATCAGAAGGTAGGAATTTGGTGGGCTATGTCTCGCCATAGAATAATTGGGCCTATATTCTTTCATGACTCAATAAACGGTGAGAAATATCGGCAAGAAATTATCCAGCCCTTCATAGACCAATTAGATGATGAAGAATTGCAGAAATGATATTTCCAAAAAGATGGTGCAACAGCTCAGACAGCTACCGTGATTAACTACCGTGATCACTCTCAGCGTACTTTGCTATTGGTAATGTATTGGTTAGGGAATGAAAATCATGGATTAGTATAATAAATCACAGATTTATGGGTTGGTGTGATTTATTCAATTATGTACACGCTTAAATTGTAACAAACAGGTAAATAAGATAGCCGATTGCCAAATAAAGATCGATCTACTACTATTAAGATACAGGCAGTGGTATATTTGTAAAATAAGAAGTAACGAAAAGCACGGTGAGAGCAAAAAAATAGTACGTGACTTTCCACAAGCAGTTTCCTGAAAGTATTTCGAAGATCATCTTATTTTAAGCAAACTATTGTGCCCCTTGTAAGTTTTTTTTAATTTTTTTAATTCTTACTATACAAAATATTAACAAACACAAAACTAAGGAATTCGAAAAAGATAAAAATAAGAATCTTAAAAATAGTATTATTTTTATGTAGTACACTATAAGTGTAAAACAAAAACTCCCAAATAAGATCACACATAATTTCATCATTTGCCCCTGCTCTTTTAGTTTGCTGGTCAGTAGCGGATCGATGAGAATGCAGCCAGGTTTTTACGTATAAATTTGAATTCCAAAATTCCAAGGGTGGTCCATAAGGTTTTATAAACAATATATATGCAACATGATCAATTAAAATGCGTGATCTTCTTTCCGTTGCAATTAAATTCATGCTGCTGAAACCATGCTCGCATTCTGAAGAACTGCAAGCTATAATTTTAGAATATTTTTTTAACGTTTCTAAATCGTCTGAAATATTACAACGACCACAAGCCAAGTAATCTCCAAAGGCATCTAAAATTTTCCCCAAAGATAAATTATAGCGTTGGCAGAGAGATTCTACTTTTATACTTTTTCTCCAAATTCCATATTAATTTCAGACGGCCATTCGGTTGGTTTAAGAATTCGCAATTCTTTAACAATGTCGGAACTGTCGGAAGTCAAAATTCCGTCTGTACCTGAATAATTTGCAGATATAGTGCTTAGCAAATTCCTCATATTATTAATAATACTAATTAAGAATTGATTTCTGTGAATCAATTTTGCCATTTTATTATCCGTCAACGAAATTGAAAATAATTGCATTATTTCACAAGCAGAAACTGCTTCCATCGTCTGCTTTACTTTCTGAGGATCTTTTAAATATTCTAAATAAGTGATTGTGCGGCGAATCAATTTGTCTGCATATACTATTGAAGTTTCTCTGTTTTGCAACGCTTTTGATAGAATAGATCGCTCGAATAGAACATCATACATTAAGGCTAAATCTTGAATAAATTGTTTCGATGATATTCAATTATATAATCTATTGTACATGTATTGTTCCGTTTTAGTGCGGTTGTTGTCTACTCGCATTTTCGAAATGATAACACATAAAGACATAAAGATGACCAATTCTGCCAAACTGCTGATACAGGAGCTAGCGACCCATCTGACGTTAAATATACGTCCAATACGTTTAATTTATACACCGAGAGCAGTTGCACATGTTTCAATTTCTCTTTGATTTTTCGGAGATTGACTATATAAGGAGTAACTTGTCCATAAATATTTGAAAATGATTAACTATATTAACCTCAGAAATAGCATCTAATACCGACAATTCGAGCCTATGGTTTAGAGTTTAGACAATGCCATGTAATTAGATTCGGATATTTCTGTGTTAGTCTTGTGCCTACTAAAGATTTTCCTCCTAACATAAAACTGGCCCCATCGCTTGTAAATGAAATTAAATGATGTTATAAAACATTATCATCAAAACCATTTTTTTAAAACATTTTAAGAGAAACTCTGTTATGGTGTTAGCTGTTTGATCCTACAATTCAATTAAATCAAGAAACAAGAAATGATGATCTTTCATATTATCGGTTTCGCATTTTAAATAAATAATAAGACCAGACTTTTTACTTAAGGTAGTAGATTCATCTATGATAATAAATAAGTTTCCTTGAACTTTTACTATTTGTTGACACATTTTGGATTTCATTTGAATTTCTATATGATCAATTATATCTGTAGCACTGAACCTAGATCGGAATCCGTGAGCTATAGTAGATCCATTCATTTCTTGAAGTTTTAATAAATCAAAATGATCAGAATATGGACCATTATGTTTAGCAATATAATAAGCAGTTCTAAAAACCTTACTCGTGCTACAAATTTCGGAATCTTTCACTTATCTACAATAATTTCAAGCTGTTGCTTGTCTGCTTCTATTAAGATTTTCTCAGGTATTGTATGTGATAAACTTTTACAATGTTTGTAATTCTTTTTTTCGCAAGGAAGTTAGTTGTGTGGCTTTATCCTTTCCATAAGCTGATACCTGAGTGCCTCTCCATTATTTTGAGATGCTTACTCCCTGGGTCTTTAAAGGTTCCACATTTTGGATTTCATTTGAATTTCTATATGATCAATTATTTCTGTAGCACTGAACCTAGATCGTAATCCGTGAGCTATAGTAGATCCATTCATTTCTTGAAGTATTATTAAATCAAAATGATCAGAATATGGGCGATCATGTTTAGCAATATAATAAGCAGTTCTAAAAACCTTACTTGTCCTACAAATTTCGGAATCTTTCAACTTATCTACAATAATTTCAAGCTATTGCTTGTCTGCTTCTTTTAATATTTTCTCAGCTGTTGTATGTAAAACTTTTACAATGTTTGTGAATTTTTTTTCGCAAAGAAGTTAGTTGTGTGGTTTTCTTCTTTCCATAAGCCGATACTTGAGTGCCTCTGCATTCTTTTGAGATGCTTACTCCCTGCGTCTTTAAAGGTTCTAAATTTTGTATACCCGAACAACTCAGACATCCTAATTTTCCGGAATCGCACTTTAGTCAAGCATATATTTTTTCTTTTCGAACCATATATCCAAATACTCGTCCAATTTGTTAATGGGGATTCTGCTTCTTTTTAACATTTTCTGTTGATGTTGATGGAATATCCATTTGATTTTCCTTAGTTTCCAGCACTTGCACATTTTCTTCTTGTTGCGTTTTGAGTGTTTTTCCAAAGAAACTGTCCAAAGTGAGTTGTTTACGTTTTTGGCTTATTTAAAAACTTTAATATAAAAAAATAATTTTTATTGTAGATTTTGCAAAATATTACTGCAATAATTAAAATTAATATGCATTATATTTAATCCATTAAAAAATAATTAAGCTACCTTATAATTTACAATGGAAATAGAAACCACAAACTACCAAAACAACGTTGGCGTAATACACAATAACACAATCTAAACAACAACGTTACTGGCACAGTCTAACTAGTTACTGGTTACTGGCGCAATTCGCAATAAAATAGTCATTGACGGGATTCGAACTTCCGCAGACTTGCGCATTCGCACTATTGTTGAAGTTTATAGTTTAGTAGAATGGTATGTAGAATAGCCAACTATGTAGAACTTCAACTAGAATAGTTGAAGTTTATTGTTTAGTAGAATGGTATGTAGAATAGCCAACACAGAACACATGATGTTTATTTGATTTAAAACGGAAAAAGGTTCAAGACACAAAAAGAGAGATAAATTCTTTATTAATTAACATAATTTTTTGATGTTTTTGCAAATTCGCCAATTTAAGATATAATTTTCACTTGAAATTAAAAAAATTACTACTAAAAAAGTACCGGAACGCGTTCCGTTTTTGAAAAAAGGTGCCGGAACGTCGTTCCGCAACATTCCCGAAAATATGAATAATAATTATCTTGTAGAAATGCATATTGCATGTGGTATACGACAGTTAACACCAACGCTAATCAAAATCGCCAGTTTATTCGCCATTTAAATGACCCAATTAATTTGAAAATCTGTTGATATGTTTAATTAACACCATTTGATATTAAGATTCTGCAATAAAGGTATTAAGAGAACATTAAATTTAATAAGTTTTTGATGTGGCAGTTGAAATTAATTGTTTAGGAGTCGGTGTTTATTAACTCTCATATTTCTGTACTCCGATGATATCCCGGTTTATAATCGTAAACTTGTAGTAACATTTCCTAAAAATTTCTGTACCGAACGGGTTTGGTGCGAACTTAATTCAAAGCGTTTTCATTGTTCTCATTTTGCGAAGTTCGTGATTCGACGGATCTATTTTCCCAGTCAAGGTATTTAATGCCGTTATCGCCAGTTTAATCGCGTCTAACCAATTTCCGTTGGAATCCGGTAATCTCTGCAGCCGGCGCCGATCACGGAGACTTCGAATTCACCTCGCAGCCAAGCTGCATTTCCTGCAGATTTCCCCGCAATTCCGGCGGAGACGCGGTAAATATGTCGTTCATGTTTTATGCAGTACAAATTGAATCGAACCTTTTCCATTAATAAATCCGCAGCGGGATTTTTTCGACGCGCGTCGGCGTCGCGGCCGGAAACGTCGCCTGAATATTAATATTTAAAAAGGTTTAATGGGGAAACGGTGACGGAACACGCCCGGCAAAAAAATATCCTATGCATATCAATGAGCGTTTCGGGGAGGATGTATTACAAATATTTTAAAACCGCGGATGCAAACCGACGCAGGGGGCAGTGCGATGCGGGGGAGGCGGTTGACGGGGGTGCGATTGGGGGACGGCGGGGCTGCGGATTTAGAGAATGCGGGGGCGTGGGGGGTAAATAATTCAATGTACAGAATGGGAATTCAATTCCGTATTGAAGCAAATGCATTGAGGATATCTAGAATACGACGAGAATATATCGCTGGTACTTTTTCAAGCAGATTATATGCCAAATAAATAATTATGCATACATTATCCGACTCATTAGCCAACGTCCAGGTTATAAACTTGTATGGTATACAACTGAATGCATGACTGAAAGATAAATATTTTGTAATTTATTTACGGAGCTGACCTATATTTAGCTATATGTTTACAGAGTGCGCATAAAGTATTAAGACCTGGCTTTATTTTTTCCCCTGTATAAATATTTGAAAAATGCTTCAACAGGTCAAAATGATTTTTTTTAAAAGAAATATTTTGAGACCATTTTCATTTTTCCATCTTTCTCCGTTTTGATGTTATGACGCCATAACCATTTTTTTAAACGACAACCTATATTTTTCATTATTGATTTTGATAGTACTTTTTATTATGTTTTCAATAACATGACAATTTTTATATGTAACATTTGAAAAAAAAAATGAGAAAAAGTGCGATAAAGTAAAACTATTAATTTATTATTTCAGTGTGCAGAATGCATCTAGTTACCATTCAAAACAACGTACAATTGCTATTTTAATTATTTTTGTGACTTCATATTATTTTGATACTCATCTTAAAATACGTCATTAGTATTTCTTTCTCAATAAAATTTTCTTTTGGTTTTTCTGTTCTTATTTTTGTAATTGATGATATTGTAATAAGAATGTATTTCAGGTTGAATTTTGTTTTATTCCATTATTAAAAATCCTAGCCTATTTTCCTACTTTTCTTTTAACTGACGTTGTTTTGAATGGATACTAGATGCATTCTGCACATTTAAATAATAATTTAATAGTTTTACTTTAACGCATTTTTTCTCAATTTTTTTCAAATGTTACATATTGAAAATGTCATGTGTTGAAAACATAATTAAAAGTACTATCAAAGTCAATAATAAAAAATATAGGTTGTCATTTAAAAAAAAATGCTCTGACGTTATAACTTCAAAACGGAGTGAGATGAAAGATTGAAAATGGTCTAAAAATATTTGTTTAACTAAAATAATTTTGAACTGTTGAAGCGTTTTTCGAAAATTTACACAGGGGAAACAATAAAGCCAGGTCTTAATACTTTATGCGCTCTCTGTATATGTATAAACCTACAATAATGATAAATAATATAAATGTAAATAAAATGTAGATTTAAAATGTACCCATGACATTTTTATGATTAAATTATGGCTATTTAATCAAACGTAAAGGAAGAAACCTAATTTTCATTTATTTATCTACAATATTCTTATTTTTATTATATTATCATTATTAGAATTTTTCTCAATAGCTCAATTCTCAATATTTGCTATTAATTAAACAATTTAATAAACATATCTGATTAATTAAAAGTTATTCCTATTACAGAATAGCGAGAAAGAAACCATTTTTATTGGGCTATCGACCCCTCAAGGTGTCTTTCTGAATAGTCAGAATATTTATGCAAATTGCAGAAAATTTAATGTCAATATCAATTTTGCTAATGGAACATCTGCGAAAATTATACGAGAAAGTTAAGAAAAGTTTCGCAGTTTTCTGAAAATTTCGTTTATTTTTAATAATGTTCCTTAGTTTTCTGAAAAATTCATTAATTTCTGACAAATCGAAGATAATTATTAATAGTATCATATCATATACAAAGTGTTTCAGACCACCCAGCCTACAAAAATTACATGGTACATACATGGTAGATACATGGTCCCTACAACATGGTGCGAACTTAAAAAAGTAAAAACCATTAAAACCATCAATGAAAAGGTAATGTTGGTATATTTTGAGACATGAAATTAACATTAGGCAAGTCATGTAGGGAAATATTTCTGCAGAATCGGGAATAAACTAAACAAATTGCGTGTGTAATAATAGTATCATATCATATACAGGATGTTTCAGACCACCCAGACTACAAAAAATGCATGGTACATACATGGTCCCTACAACATGGTGCGAACTTAAAAAAGTAAAAACCATAAAAACAATGAATGAAAAGGTAATGGTGGCATATTTTGAGACATGAAATTAACATTAGGCAAGACATGAAGGAAAACATTTTTGCAGAATCGGGAATCAACTTAACAAATTGCGTGTGTAATGATTTTGTGTTTAATGTTTATAAACTTGAAATTCAATTGTCATATCTTATTTCTTTATGGGGCTTTAAACATGCCCACTTAGGTAAAGTTTTTACGTGACTACTTTACATAACTGAGTGCATGACAGATATGAAAAATTTGACGTTTCATAACATCAGAAATAGATGTAAGGTTTGTGTTTTCGAAACGGAATTAAATAAAACATAAAACATATATAGTAAAAACAGATAAAATAAAACATTATGAACAGTTTTTTATGAACAGGTATTATCAAAATTGACAGTTTCCAATTATTTTACTCATAGAGGCTCCTCTAGGTACGATTAGAGATGTAATTCATAATTTTATCTTATTCCTAAGAGAAGTTATAAACAGATTTCAGGCTACCTTTTAAAGGACAAAATTTTAGAAAAAAGCGTTGTTTCTTGAAAACTTTTCCTTGAAGAGATAAGTGTACATACGTTCTTACAAAATTAGTTACAATTTAAGCAGGGAATTTAAAAATATAATAATATATGGGCCGTTCCATTTAAAATAAGAAAGTTAGTGCTACTTCCGGTGGAACCGGAAGTGATAGAAAGTTAAAAATATTTCACATGAGGATAACTGATTGAATCGTGTGACGAGGATTTTTTTTTAAATTTTTAGTACAACGGCAACTCCGTAAACTTTTAACGGTTTAGCGTAGACACCGTGTATAGATAAGTGTTGTTAAATCGTTTTCTTTTGATCCCAGTAATCTGTGGTTAAGCCATGTCCACATAATTTAGAGGCACCCTGTATTTAAGGTGTACAAAGGTGTAAGTTTGCACAATACTATAATTTTTATATCTGAGAATGCATAAATCTTCAAATAAAAATAAAAACGATATATTAATTTCTGTATTGCAGATCAAATACTATAGAAATAAACTGGAATATATAGAACAATATGCATGGATTTATAGAGTTTCAAAAAATTAAATCTGACTTTTCAATATAATTTAATCAATTCTATATAAAACGTATGGATCAACGAATTGAGCAGAATTTCTATAAAATTTCTATTGACATTTGTAAAATTTCCTTAGAAATTTAAAAAGTTAAATTATATTGCACGATAATGGTAGATAAATTACTATATACTTTAAGTGGAATGCATATAAGTGGATACAAGTTTAATTCTGTGATGTAGATACAATTCCATCGAAAACATATGCAATCTATAGAATTCCCATGGAAATATTTATAAATTCAATGCTTGAATACATGAAATTTGTATTTAAATTAGTAAAATTTCAAATATTTTCTGTGGTATAGATGAAATACTGTCGAAATTAAATGGAATATATAAAAAATATCTGTGAAATCTGTATAAGTATAACAAAAATGAGGCGGAAAGACCCCATGGGGTCGATAGCCCAATAAAGATTGTTTATATATATATAAATTAAAAATCGAATAAAAAAATATTGTTCGATATAACAAAAATCTTACATTTAAATAAAATAATTGTAAAATTTAGATATAACCCTTGCAAAATCATAAAATGTTTATGGAATCTGTATAATTATGCGATCTAGATAGAATTCTGTAGTATTTACAGGATTTGCAGTTAATATCTATGAATTTCTTGTAGAATTTTTATGGAAGCTTGTGATACAGATAAGTCCAAAAGAATGCTAAAGAATTTCAGCATGTAAATCAGTTAATTCAATAAAATGTAATGTAATGTAATGATTTTTTTTACTTTCGGCAAAAGTTTCAGAAAATTTATAAAATACTAGTATATTAAAGTATAAGTGGATATCAAGGCCTTTCAAGCACGAACGTTTTTCAAAAAACGCCGCGCAGCGGGGAGCGGGGAGGTTTTTTGAATAGAGTGAGTGCTTGAAAGGCCAGATATCCACGCATACTTTACGCTATTTTTTATCATTGATGCCGTAAATTGGCCTAAACATTTGTAATTATAATTTCTATCTGATGTGCCGTCGATTTTGCGTACAGTTTTAGTATCGTTGCTAAGATACTGAATAAATAACTAGCTAACATGGCGGCTGATACCGCCATATTATGGCGGTATCCATGGATACTTGTTTTGTATCCATGGAAACCTTTACAGGAAACGCGCGTTTTTGAAAGCCTGTTTTATGCACGCTACACGATGTTTTAAACAAGCAATATGATGCATCAATGATAAAAAATATATTAAAGGTGTATAAAGGTGTACAGTTTGCACAATACTATAATTGTTATACTTGAAAATGCATAAATCTTTATATAAAAAGAAAAATTATTTATATCATTCATATATTAAAATTTAAAATTACAATTAAAGTGAACTCAAGATATATAAACATTGAAACATTGAACGGGCGAAATAAAATAAATAAATAATAAAATTAAATTAAAATATTTTTTTACCAGTAAGTACTTAATAATAATATAACAACCTTAATAAAATTAAAATATTATATTAGTTTGTACAGTTGCAAATCAAATACTACAGTTGTTTATCCGTTAATCTTGCTGATGCAGGAATAACAACTAAATTTGTACCGTTATGATTGCCTAAATTCACACAAATGTGTAATAATGTGACACATTTTTCACTTTTCCGAGTACCTTTTCATGTAATATATCATTGAAAAAATACGTAAATAACACGCTTCGATTCGTTCTAATCAATGACATACGCAGAAGTAATGCAGAAGATACAGAGAATATTTACAGAAATAATATAAGAAATTCAGTATTGCTGAATCTGAGGTAAATATCGCGCAAACAAAAATAGAAAATTATATTGAAGCATACTTGCGTGAGGTACGTAAGCTTAAAAGAGAGCATATAATCCGTTTAAACGTTTATATCATTAGTTGTCAAATCTAATAACCTAGAAGGTCAATAAATGGTTTTCAAGCAACTGATTCAATTACTGGGCAAAGCTGTATTAAGATATTTCTTTAGAAATGTTGATATATTCAATTGCTTTGTTGACTATTTTGCCTTCAGGTAATACAAGTGTAGTATTCGTATTTACTCAATACCAGAATAGGCGGCCCGAAAGAAGAGTTATTCACATTAATTTTGTGTTCAATTTGGTTATCGTTTGGTGTTTAATTTTGTTTCGTTCTAATACTCGATACAATTGCAATAATTTCAATGTTTTTAAGATATGTGTATAGACTTAACTTCTTATTTTTATTATAAATAGTTGTCTCTATAATTTAAATGTTCTTATTCATATAAGTTTTTTTATGAAGGTGAAAGTATGATTCGTATATTTAGACAAAAAAATATTTTTTGGAAAATTTTACTAAACAAATATGCGATTTGGATTTTTGTTTTCGTTTTTAGAAGGAAGCCATAATTTTCATTAAAATTTTGGGCAAAACTTATCAGTGTTAATCTTCTTAAATTTTCCATTAAGCTCTTAAGTTGTATAAATACTTTGAACTGAACGTATTCGAAATATATATATATATATATATATATATATGCTGAAAAAAACAAACGCAAAAAAATACGTTACGAACATTCTACAATCATTAAAAAAAATCTGAATTTCTGAAAACTTCTGAACTTCTGAAAATAGAAATGTGTCAAAAATTCTTTCCACTTTTTCTATGCAACTACAAAATGTATATTTTTCACAACCTTTTCTTCTACTAAACATAACTCTGAATTCATTATTCACATCGATTAACCTAATTTTTTTACATAAATTAATGTGTAGCAGTTGAAATATATTTTAAAACGTTTAAATTGTAAAAAATATGTTTCAATAATGCATATTTTCTTCATTCAGTACCTTGTACAATATTTTGAAATTTATTATTTGCTGTTAAAACAATCTTTTGATTAACTTCACAAATTTGACAAAAATCGCGACAGGTCTACCTAAGTTAGTCTCATACCATGATTGTGTGGTGAAGAGTACTTTTTTTTAATATGTGGCGTAGCAAGCCGATTCAGAGAGCTTGTAGTAACGCGTGACTGGCAAGTTTGTACAATAACTTTGCAGTATATTGTATGATACTATCGTTACTCTTATTACACAATTTTATTTTTTACATTTCATTAGTTTACTGTTGCGCTCACTTCAGGTAATAATAAATTATTCGTGCATGTTATTAATTTGCCTGTATTCTATTAAACAAATTAATTTCTTTGCAATATTTTGGATGACCTGAAAAAATGAAATAGCTACTTATCTGAACCATATTAATGATAAAATTCCAATATGCATTATCAAGAAGTAATTATCTGTGACTTACAGTTTCCTTGGTTCTCTCCAGCCGCTGTCCATTCCTCCACCATGTAATACTCGCCGGCGGTCTTGATCCGGAGCTCTGGCATAGTAGGTCATACCGCCTCCCTGCAGATAAGGGCTGGTTCGCTCCTAGGATCTTAACATCTAGCGGGCCGACTGCAAACAAAAGATCGGCAGTTGTAGTACAAACCACAATGGGCGAAGCGCCGCAGCGGCTTTATCCTGCGAGCAACTGCAACTGCCGGCTCCCACGCAGGGGGCGGGTGGTAGCCGCCCCCTGCACAATCGAGTTGCAGGCGGGGATTTGTTGTTCCGCCTGCAATTATTGGGAATGCACTTACGGCGAAACGATAAATTCATTTCGCAGCCCGTAGACCAGAATGCGGCTTGCCATATGAGGCGGAATTTTTGTTGTTCTGCAGGGATATTGCGGCATCCGGAAATTACTTCCGGGTTCCCAAACGATTGCAGTAATGAACATCGAGCATTGCGCCATGTGGAGCCAGACATAACACAATTGAGTAATTAAAGACACTACTCACACAGCAAATAATCATTTATTACGTAGTACTCATGTAATTAATAATAGTGATAATAATGAGTAATTAATGAGTCATAATTTACTCAGCATTAATTTTTAAAATCTGTATATTTATGAATGAAGGCAAGCTGAAGTAGGAAGTGACCACCATCTACTAAAAATGGACATGAGTTAGAAGAAAATACAAAAACAGACAATAGGAGGATAATAGTTGAAGAAAAGATAAAAGCCTCCAGATGAAGAGAAAAATGCACACAAGAGAAATATAGAGAGATACTACAAAATAAATTAGGACAGAGCGAAATAAAGCTAAACATAGAATGAAAATGGGAAACATTCAAAAGAAATATATTAGAACTGGCAAAGGAGAACTGCGGAACAACAAACATTGGAAACAGACAAATGAAAAAGACAATCAGGTAGACAGAGGAAGTCAATAAGAAAATAAAAGACAATAAAGAGAAATGGAAAAGATACCTACAAACAAACAACTCAGCAGATTAAGAAAAAAATACAAAAATAGAGAAACACACAGTAACATCGATTCCATTGTATAGATTGAAGGAAAAGAGTGTGAAAAATGTGGAAAAATGAAAAATTCCAAATATATTCCCAATGACGTAAATACTATCAAAGAAACTTCTAAATATATACAAAATACTACAGAATTTCCATAAATTTTGAGCAAATAATCAATTGCATTGTGTAGATTTTCATGATATTTGCAATTTTCATTAATATTGCTGATAGTTTGGCAAATATGCTTGAAATTTTTAAGAAAATTCCCAAAAATTTCGAAAATACGCCTGATATTAAGAAAAATTCTAGAATAGAAGAGGCAGTGAATTCTACAGAATTTCCCCAGAACCTGTATCAAGTTTAATAAAAATTTATTTGCTTAGTGTAGATTTTCATGATTTTGAAGTTTTCATAAATATTCCTAAGAGTTTTACGCATTAGCGAGAAACTTTTATAAAATTTACGTATCCCCGAATAGTTTGAAAATCTTCGAAAAAGAGTCCACATAACTTTGATGTTATATGGACTATTTTTTGAAGATTTTCATAATGTTTCGGGGACACGTACCACATTTTCTAAAAAAATTCTGGTTATCCACATTTCAAAATATTTGTTACACAGTTTGACCTGTTTAACAAATATTCTGAAATTTTGTGAAAATCACCTAAATATTGTTGCATAATCAGTACAAATACCAGACTAATACTGCAGAATATCCCCAGAATTTCTATAAAGTTTAAGTAAAACTCAATTTCAAATGTGTAGATTTTCATGATTTTGAAATTTTCATAAAAATAGCTGAGAGTTTCGCGCATTAGCAAGAAAATTTTATGAAAATTCCCAAATAATTCGAAAATATGCCTGATATTAAGAAAAATTCTAGAAGATAAGAGGCAGTAAATTCTACAGAATTTCCCCAGAACTTGTATAAAGTTAAAAAAAATATATTTGCATAGTGTTGATTTTCATGATTTGAAAATTTTCATAAATATTCCTAAGAGTTTCACGCATTAGTTACAAAATTTTATAAAATTTCCCAAATATTTCGAAAAAATGCTTGCTATTAGAGTATTTTTTTAGAAAAGAAGAGAGACAGTGAATTTTTATAAATATAAATGTACGTTCAAAATATACAGTATAATCAGGAAAAGATCTGTAGAAATTACTCAAACATGAATTACCATGGGTGCCCAGATTTTTTTTGGAAAATGTGGTACGTATCCCCGAATAGTTTGGAAATCTTCGACAAAAAGTCCATATAACGTCAAACTGTTTAACAAATATTCTGACATTTTGTGAAAATCACCTAAATATTGTTGCATAATCAGTAAGAATTCCAGAATATCCCCAGAATTTCTATAAAGTTTAAGTAAAACTCAATTGCAAATGTGTAGATTTTCATGATTTTGAAATTTCATAATCAGTACAAATACAAGATTAATATATATGCAGAATATCCCTAGAATTTCTATAAAGTTGAAGTAAAACTCAATTGCAAATGTGTAGATTTTCATGATTTTTGAGATTATTATAAAAGTTGCTGAGAGTTTCGCGCATTAGCAAGAAAATTTTATGAAAATTCCCAAATATTTCGAAAATATGCCTGATATTAAGAAATATTCTAGCAGCAAGAGGCAGTGAATTCTACAGAATTTTCCCAGAACTTGTATAAAGTATCAGAAAAAATTATTTGCATAGTGTAGATATTCATGATTTTGAAATTTTCATAAATATTCCTAAGAGTTTCAGGCATTAGCTAGAAAATTTTATAAAATTTCCCTAATATTTCGAAAATATGCCTGATATTAGAGTAAATTTTTAGAATAGAAGAGAGACAGTGAATTTTCATAAATATAAATGTACGTTCAAAATATACAGTATACTCAGTAGAAGTTCTGTAGAAATTACTCAAACATTATCATGGATTATCATGAATTATCATGGATGTCCAGATTTTTGTTGGAAAATGTGGTACGTATCCCAGAATAGTTTGAAAATCTTCGAAAAAACGTCCTTATACCGTCAAATTGTTTAACAAATATTCTGAAATTTTGTGAAAATCACTTAAATATTGTTGCATAATCAGTATAAATTCCAGTTTAATACTCCAGAATATCCCCAGAATTTCTATAAAGTTTAAGTAAAACTCAATTGCATGTGTAGAATTTCATGCTTTTTGAAATTTTCATAAAAGTGGCTGTGAGAGTTTCGCGCATTAGCTAGGAAATTTTATGAAAACGTATTTCTTCTTTTTTATATGTACTCTTGGGACTGTCCCGTTTATTTCAATAATTATAAAAAAATTTAAAAACCCAAAAATTTCGAAAATACTACAAAATTTCCTTAAAATTTCTATAAAGTATAAGCAAAAAATCAATTAAATTGTGTACTTTGATGGAAAGTAGTGTAGAAAATGTGTAAAAATAAAGAATTCCTAATATATCGAAAATCTGCTCAAATTTCAAAGTATGTGCAAAATTTTACAGCATTTTCATAAATTTCACCAAACAATTAATTGCATTGTGTAGATTTTCGTAAGTTTTGCAATTTTCATCAATATTACTGAGAGTTTTGCAATTTTTGACCGTTTACTCATTTCTATGCGGCTTCTTTGTTTTTATAAAATATTTAGATTTTTTGTTTAGCAATTACCATGTTAGTTCAATTTTTTTTTTTAATTTTTACAAATTTGATTCTTGAATAAACAAATTGTAGAGTTACCTACTTTTAGAACTATTGGTCATTTTTATAAAGAATGAATTTCTATTGATTTTTGAGTTTCTAGGGAATTTTTTGACCTTTTACCCATTTTGATGAGGCTTCTTCGTATATATAAGATATTTAGATTTTTTGTTTGAGCAATTACCATGATATTTCCAAGTTCCACTATGTCCATGTTGTTACCAGGTCAATATTTTCCACATCATCGTTTTCTATATTTGTTACTTCACAGTCCAAATCAATCCAGCAGTATAAATTTCCTTACTTTCTTGATCGATTTTCTGAACTCCGGTTCACCATATTCATTTTCGAATTGAATCTTAGAAAGTGCTTCAAAGGCGCGTTCAAAATACTTGAAGCTCTAACACAATGAAATAACTTCACACAATTAGACTTGCTCTTTGGCCTTCAACATACCTTGAACTAAGTATTTTTAAGATATCTTTGTGTATATTCTATTAAATTTTGAAGCACTGACACCATAAAAAAACTTCACACAAATTGACTTGCTCTATGGCCTACAACATTATGACCTTCAATGAAGCATTTTTAAGATCTTTGTGTATATTCTATTAATCTTTGCCAGATTGCAGATGAGATCGAATTAAATCTTGTGAAATGCTTTTATATGCGTGAAATATGCTTTCAAGATTTTGAAGCACTGACACTATAAAACAACTTCACACAAATTGACTTGCTCTATGGCCTTTACCATTACAACCTTTAACGTAGCATTTTTAAGATCTTTGTGCACATTCTATTACTATTTGCTAGATTGGAGAAGATATCGAAGCATCGATAATAAACCTTTAAGTTTTATAAATGTACAGTCATGCTCACATAAATCATCTAGTATAAGAAATTAAGTTACAATTGCAATTTTATATAGCAATGTCAATATGTTTTTATACTACTTTTATACTTATACTAATACTTTTATACTAGATTTATGTGAGCATGACTGTACATACATTGTATTAAATTATATCGAACATTCGTAGATTATAACCTTCAATGAAGCATTTTTAAGAACTTTGTGCACATTCTATTACTATTTGCTAAATCAAGTCAACCTTTAAGTTTTATAAATATACAGTTATGTTCACATTAATCTAGTACAAGAAATTAGGTAACAATAGCAATTTTATATAGCAATGTCAATGTGTTTGTACTAGATTTATATGAGCATGACTATATGTATATTGTATTAAATTATATTGAACATTCGTGGGATTGCATGATTGACTTGCCTGATGCCTTCTTCAAATACCACCTCAAATAACATGTACACTACTTACATTCTGCGCATTTTTTTAGTTTGATTGTTTTATCAACATGTTTTTAACTTTTTTCCCGAATTTGTTTATTAAAATAAATACATTTTTGTATACTTATACCCAGTTTTTTTAGAGTAAAAAATATACATCTCTGATCTTCACCTCGATTATAATTTTTTTTCCATGATTTTCAGTACTTCATCTTCCGCAACTTTCGTTTGCCATCATGTTAAATTTATTTTATTAAAGGCGTGTCCAAATTGCTGTGCGAAATGTTTGTAAACAGATTTTCTTTGATCATCTCGACGATTATATTCGATAATTTGAGTTTAAGATACAGTGGGAAAAGGTATTATTATTATAACAATTAATTATTATAATTATTATTATTATAATTAATTTTAAATGATTACAAATGTATAATTGCACATATTATATTTACAGGTGACATCCCCTAGTGCCAGGTTAGAATAAAAATGCTAGGTTAGATTGAAAATAAAAACTAACTGTTAACGTACTTTTTGTCGTCATTTTTATAAGGCATGAATTTTTATTGGTTTTTGAATTTCCAGGGAAATTTTTGATCTTTTAACCATTTTGATGCGGCTTCTTCGTATTTATAAAATATTTAGATTTTATGTTTAGCAAATTCCATGTTATTACAAAAATTCTATTACATTTGTACAAATTTGATTCTTGAATGAACAAATTTTTGAGGTACCTACTTTTAGAACTATAGGTCATTTATATAAAAAATGAATTCCTATTGATTTTTGAATTTTTATGGAAATGTTTGACCTTTTACCAATTTTGATGAGGTTTCTTCGTATTTATAAGATATTTAGATATTTTGTTTAAGCAATTGCCATGTTATTTCAATTTTTTTATTACATTTGCATAAATTTGATCATTGAATTAAAAAAATGTTGCTTAATATAATAAAGTGATGTAATATATACAACTTGTAAATAATACGACAGGTCTTCTTGCCATGACTTTGTTCACTGACTGTCTCATATAAAAGTGTATTACGGAAAGTATAAAATAAATATAATTGTGAAATAAACAACTTGATGGCGCATTTAATTTGAAATGGATATTTAAATAATATGGTCAAAATCAGGACATTTGCGGCCGAACTGAGTACAATAGGACCATCATTTTTGAATCATAAAGCAAATCCCTGAGAACCAATAACGTATTAATTCCACATTTAACATGATCGCGTTGGACGTAAAAATCGCATTAAAATCGGAAGCGGTACGCTTTGTAATTTTATTGTTACGGCCGTAATAAAGTTTTCCCCGGCATTGATGCAGGGAATGCGTCCGACAAACGCGGAAGGTTGTGCGCAATCGGCATTGTCCTGCCATGAATAAATTGCTGGAGTAACGCGAGCAGTTCCGCGATTTTCCGCATTATTTGATTACAATTTAATTACGCGGTCGGGAAAAAAAACTACGTAGACATAAATATTCAGAGCCATTCAGTGCATAGCTTTTTGCTGGTGGTCTCCTCGCTGCGCACATTTTAATTAATTCAATTAAAGTTGAACGGACGCAAGGAAGTTTGACTTCCTTGTTGTTATATTATAAGTCCTGTATTTTTCATAATAAATTAATTTCTATATTCACGCACATCGTCGAGATGATCAAAGAAATTCTGTTTATAAACATTTCATACAGCAATTTGGACACGCCTTTAATATAATAAACTTAACATGAAGGCAAACGAAAATTCCGGAAGATGAAGTACGTAACAGTCATACAGCAAATAATGGAAAATATATAATCGAGGTGAAGATTAGAGATGCATCTTTTTTTACTAGAAAAAAAAACTGTGAATAAATATACAAAAATGTATTTATTTTAATAAACAAATTCGGGAAAAAGTTAAAAACTCGTTGATAAAACAATAAAACTCAACAAATGCGCAGAATGTAAGTAGCGTACATGTTATGAGATATGGTATTTTAAGAAGGCATCAGGCAAGTCAATCATGCAATCCCATGAATGTTCAATATAATTTAATACAATGTACGTATAGTCATGCTCACATAAATCTAGCACAAACATATTGACATTGCTATATAGAATTGCTATTGTAACCTAATTTGTTGTACTAGATTTATGTGAGCATAACTGTACATTTATAAAACCTAAAGGTTGACTTGATTTAGTAAATAGTCAGAGAATGTGCACAAAGATCTTAAAAATGCTTCATTGAAGGTCATATTGTTGTAAGCAATAGAGGAAGTCAATTTGTGTGAAGTATTTTTATAGTGTGCTTCAAAGTGCTTCAAAAGCTCGAAAGCATATTTGACGCACATGAAAGCTTTTCACAAGATTCTATTCGATCTCATCTGCGATCTGGCAAAGATTAAAAATACTTTTCTGAAGGTCTTAGGGCCGTATCTATAGTCTGTACTTAAGCTTGAATACGACTCAAGTCGTATATTTGGTTGTGTTCAGTCCATTAACGTTTATAGAAAATACGCAACCAAATATACGACTTAAGTAAAACTCAAGCTTAAGTACGGACTATAGATACGAGCCTTAATGTTGAAGGCCAAAGAACAAGTCAAATTGTGTGAAGTTGTTTCATTATGTTAGAGCTTCAAGTATTTTAAACGCACCTTTGAAACACTTTCTAAGATTCAATTCGAAGATGAATGTGGTGAACCGGAGTTGAGAAAACCAATCAAGAAAGTAAGGAAATTCATAGGACTTGATTGATTTGGACTGTGAAGTAACATATGTAGAAAACAAAGATGTGGAAAATATTGACCTGGTGTAGAATATAATAAGTTTTCAGTGTAACATGGAAATAAACTCAAATGGGGATGTCCAAAAGATGAATATACTTGTGGTAATTGTTATGAAGTTGGAGGAGTTTGAGAATGAGATAACCATATATCTTCAGGTAGATTTATTGACAAATCAAACTTCATGAATAAGGTTTCAGAACCATATCAATCTAAAAAAAGTTATAGAATGTTAAAAGAAGTAAGGAATGAAAATGCAATGAATTTAGAGGAAGTTGGTAAAAAAACTAATAGAATTAGTGTTGTGAGGATGAAATAGTAGTCTAGAAAAATACATGCATTAAATCATTTTGTAGCGCCACAAACCTCTGTGGGTTTCTTACCTATATCTTCAAGATCTAGAAAAATATAACAAAACTGAAAAATCACAAAGAGAATTGGGTTTTCTATGACTTTTTCTCTCATAAGAGATGTAGAAGATTTTGTGAAATAATTTTCGAAAAATGAAGGCAGAATTATGGACAAAAGAATTAGAATAATATTGCAGATTGATGAATAGGAACAAAGTTAAGAAAATGTTCATAGCATGAGGCTTTTTAATATAACAAGCAAAGAAAATAGTATTTTACATAACAAGAGTTGTAAGAAACATATTACTCACGAAGAGAAATTTTACGTTCCAAGTCGGGCAGTGGCAAGGTGCGTAATTGCCTTACAACTCAAGTAATGTACGCTATTTTTTCTACTCTCAGCCGTAATTACGAAAAATTTTCCACGAAATGATACATTTCAGATGTATGTGTCAGATGCTCATGGCGTTATTTTATATTGACCATCATATGACTATTTTGACAATTTTAAACTAAATCTCACAATGTTGCTAATTCTCATACAAATAATTCCCCCCTAACTGTTACGTAATGTATATAGTATATATTACGTAACACTAGTGACATCCATTACATAACACTGTTACGTTATAACTGATTTACAAGCCATGAAGTCCGTGTGTAATTAAAAACTTACTAATGAGGGTGTAGAAAAGCTATTTATTAAGACTAAAAGAGGAATAACATCATGATTGAAAACGTAAAAGTCTTTAAGAAATGCATTCAGATGTGTAACGTAGCATTATATACACAACTAACTACATTGTAGAAAAAGAAATAAATGATGAAACAAAAAGTATTCCACTAGTAACAGTTCGAAAGTGTTAGCTGAAAAAAAGATGAATAGAAGATTAAGATTATGTAGTTGATGGAATAAGGGACGATGTTAATAACATAACTTTATTATATATTACAAAAATTCAAGAGAATTAAAAAAGTTAAATTTTTATAATAAAAATGGAGGAAATAAGATTACAGGATAAATGGGCAAGATATTTATTAAAAATAATGCACAAAGTTAATACACCCTATAAAATTTCGATAAATTTCAAGGAGTTTTAATATGAGCAACACAATTTTCTCAAAATCTGCTATTTAACTCTGAAAATGACTAAAATCTGCCGAAAATACCATCAAATTTATTTAAAAAAATTTAAACTATTTTGATAGCAATACAATTACATAAAATTTATAAAATTTATGAAAGTGAGAAACTATCTTTATTGGACTACTGATCCCTCGTGAGTAGTTTTTTGTTTGAGTATTTTCATATATTTTATGGAATATTGTGTGTAGGGCAGTAATTTAATATAAAATCCAAAAATTTAAAGAATAATAATAAGCCTAAATGCTAAATAAAGAAAATTTTCAGCAATTTTTAGACAATTTTAAAAATGCAACAAATGATTGTATGAAGATTTCTGAGACGTGTAGTGTAGAATATTGAATACAAATCCTAAATATGGTAAAACTTTATTACATTTTTATCTAAATTAGATGGAGTTTGCAGCAATTTTCAAACATTTTCAAAATTCAATAGCACATTTTAGGAAACTTGTGTTCTGTCGAAATGTGATGGTATTTAATGGAACTTTAATTTATTTTCTGTAAATTTCTGGTTATTATTAGTTATACATTTTCAAATTTTCAAAAGAAAATTACAATAAAATTTATGTTCTACATATAAAAATCTTGCATTTTATGAAAATGTGTCTAATAATAAGAAATATATAAATTATACGAATTTTTGCATTCTATACTTAACTTTCTGTACATTTTCAGAAAAGTTGTTTAAAATTCAAAGAGTTTTATAATATTTTCACATGTTTTATAGAATATTCACTGAAGGTTACTAATTATATTGAAATTTCATAGATTTTATGAAATTTTATGGCTTACAGACCAATGAATTTGAAAAAATAAAGAATGATGACAATTGCAAATGCTGCTAACACTTTATTTATTTTATGGAATTTTTTATTAATTTTTTATGAGTATTTAGCAATGCTTAACATTTTTTAAAAGTCTGAAGAATGTATGAAGATTTATAAAACGTATAGAATATTTTGGATAAAAATTCTAAATATTGCAAAAATTTTCACACATTCTTTCAAAAATTGATAGTATTTTATCAATAGTTAATATAATTTCTGTAAATCTTCAGTAATTGTTATACATCTTTGAATGTTCAATAGATGATGTAAGAAAATTAATGTTCTACATAAAAACTTTTTAACCTTTATTGAAATATGTCTATGAATTTTATACAAATTTTACTTATATTTCTGTAAATTTTCAGAAAATTGACGTAAAATCTATAGAATTACATATTATCATATAATTTATAGAATACTTAAAGGTTACAGAGGAAAGGTTACGAATTAAACATAGGTTCCATAAAGTTGATGACATTGTATAGATTACATGAAAATTTTCGAAAGATTTAAAGAATGGTAAGTCCAAATGTTGATACCATTTTATATATTGTATGGAAATTTTATTCAATTTTCTATGAGTTTTCGGTGTTATAAAAATGTGCCTAATAATAAGAAAATATATAAATTCTACGAATTTTGTACAATTTATACAGAACTTTCTGTAAATCAAATTGATAAATTGATGTTTCAGATACTAGTTTTGAATATTATTGAATAAATGTGTCAATAAATTTTATGCGTTTTCTATAGCTTTATAAAATTGCTAAAAATTTTCAGAGAATTTGCCAATAATCCATTTATTTCCTGGAAGATATGATTTAGGAAACGGACAAATTAATATTCATCAACTTATCGTTTCTTCTACCTTCTGTACCTTCTGTATATTACCGAAATCATTCACAAACGTCATTTAAGATTGAACAAAAATGTTATTTTCAACTAATAGCGGATAAACGGATTATTTAAATGAAATAATAGAAGAGAAGATTACAATAACTATGCTCCTTATAATATATCATATTATGAAGATAATATAAAGATAACATTAACGAATAAAGAAACAAGAATTTTCTGCAAGCCAGAAGATTGGCCCATCCAGAAAAAATATTTGTAAAGAATAGTTGAAAATGGGATAACACAATATGAAGGTAAAATTAACGAATAAAGAAACAAGAATTTTCTCCAAATCCAGAAGATTGACCCATCCAGAAAAATTATTTGTTAATTATTTGTAAATTATTTGCAAAGCCAGAAGATTGACCCATCCAGAATAAATATTTGTAAAGAATTGTTGAAAATGGGATAACACAATATGAAGATAACATTAACGGATAAAGAAACAATAATTGACTTGTAAAGAATAGTTGAAAAACCTTCTGTACCTTCTGTATATTACCGAAATCATTCACAAACGTCATTTAAGATTGAACAAAAATGTTATTTTCAACTAATAGCGGATAAACGGATAAATTAAATTAAATAATAGAAGAGAAGATTACAATAACTATGCTCCTTATAATATATCATATTATGAAGATAATATGAAGATAACATTAACGAATAAAGAAACAAGAATTTTCTGCAAGCCAGAAAAAATATTTGTAAAGAATTGTTGAAAATGGGATAACATAATATGAAGATAACATTAACGAATAAAGAAACAATAATTTTCTCCAAATCCAGAAGATTGACCCATCCAGAAAAATTATTTGTTAATTATTTGTAAATTATTTGCAAAGCCAGAAGATTGACCCATCCAGAAAAAATATTTGTAAAGAATAGTTGAAAATGGGATAACACAATATGAAGATAACATTAACGGATAAAGAAACAATAATTGACTTGTAAAGAATAGTTGAAAAATGGAATAACATAATATGAAAATGGGATAATAGAATCACACTATTCCGAATATGCAAAATTGTGGTGGTTAAATATAAGGATAGGTCATCAAGACTTTGCGTCGACTATCATAAATAAAATAAGATTACCCTGCAAAATACCTATTATCGAAGATGTATTCTGTTTATTATTATTATAATTATATAACACCTATTATGGAAGATTTATTCTATTTAATATTAGTATATAAGAAATATTTATAAGATTATATAAGAAGATACAAGAAAGGAGAGTATTAAGAACAGTAGAACTAAACAATGAATTCCATCATGCTTCAACCGAAAAGAATATTCTGAAATATACACCATTATTAATTTAGTGTGGTCACTGTCAGTTCACAACAATGCTGTTTGGTTTATGCAATAGCTGTGTTCTAAAGATACAGGTTCAATCCTGCGCATATTCCTGCCAGCATCAGTTAGTTCGTCCAACTAATGTCATTATTTGTTAAATAATTACTTCTTATTAGTCTTATTAATCTTATTAGACTTATTAGTCGAATAATATTTTCTTATCACTTTCAAATATTTGTTTTTTTTTAAATTTCAATGCAATATTTCGCCACACTGTGGTTTCTTCGGGTGAAGAATCTTGATTTACGTAATCAAACAATTTATAATATTACAATTTTCGTTGAAACTATACAGAAGTACTAAAAAAGGAAAACATAAAATCTTTTTAACATTGCATGACATTTGACATTTATTGTCAAAATGCTCCATTTATTAAATAACATTAAGCAAATTGTTGTATTTAAGAGACGCCTCAGCAGAATATTGCATACGGGAAAAAATCGTCTACAAAAACTCGAAATTATATTCAATTTTCATATTTGTCAATACTGTAATAATCAGGCATGATCGATTAGTGGCCATCAATCATAGCGGTTTAATATTCAAATCACAAACAGGCCATTAGTAATTGTGGAATGTTTGATTTGTTTAATTTAAGGCGTTGATTACTGTTGTCCCAGGGTCAATTTATTACAAGACTCATTAGAAGTCGGTGTTAGATTAGCTATAGTACACCCATTTTCCTAATAAAATAGAACATTTTTAACGGTATTTGTGATTAATATTCTAGAACTACAAATTAAATGGCGCCGCATATACTCACTTACGTAAGTTTAATCAAAGTTTTTAATAAATTTTGATGTGACGTACTAGTATATCACAAAACTAAACACACCACAAAATCCACAATATCAATGTTCAGAACATTTCATTTATTAGCAGTGTCCGTTTCAATGCGAATACCCAACTGAAAGCCAAACAACGTGGAATTGTATTGATCGAACGCATGTGACAGCTACAATAAAAATGATCCACTCAACTTATCAGAGTGGTGATTTACTTGGCAGTTTTTATTGCCTCGAGGCGCACTGGAAAATACCCAAGAAACGTACGTATATTGCACGATTTTTTTGCTCGATGCGGAATTTATAGAATGCCGTAGAAATTTTATATATGCCGAACAAGGATGGTGTTTTTTTTGCTGAATAATTTTATCACGGACGTTCTCGTGAGTTTTGTTAGCACCACGTACAAATGCATAAATAATTGTAATAACAATTTAATAGTTTAAAACTCGTAATGTTACGGTAAGGGATTCGTATAGTGGTAGAAAGGTCTCGAGAGCCCTAACGTAGGGCATTGAATTTTGTAGATGCGATTATATAATATAAAATAATAGAGAATATGTTAATGGCGAATGACTAGGAGACTAACTGCACCATAGAAATAATTACTTTACTAGGTTGGAGCATTTTCCATGGAAATTCGCTACGACTGCCAGTATAGGGTCAATATAGATGTTTAATCAGATACATGGAGGCTTGTTGAAGTTTATAATACTAAGATAACTTGTAACGGTCCAGAGATAGCGTTGGCCGAAACGGCATTTTAATAATTAATTGGCGTATAGACCTGCACGATAGGCAACCGTGGTCGCATTTTTTTTTGTTGTGGTGACGCGTTTCCCCGTGAGCGATGTTTAAAATTCGCCGGCGGAGCGCCGCCATGAGGCAGAACTCAATTGACTCGTGTCCAGTACAGATCGTGCCAGAAGGACCGTTGAGCTAAGGTTTCATCCATCCGGTTTACGGGAATAATCAACGGTTCTCAGCTAACCTCCCTTGAGGGGGATTGAGGCACCGAGTACGGGGCAGAGAACACGCTCATAACACCTGAGTAAGTAGTTATTTCTTTTCCTCTTCGTGAAGCCACGTGTCCGGCCATTTTGATTAAGGCCATGTGCTTCCAGGCGTTTGGCTACGGGCTAAACAGCTCGGCCAAAACCATTCTTGGCTGGAGGCCGCGAGTCGAGCACCAGGCGTCCACGACGCGAAACCGCCGACATCCCGGAGCCGAACCCAGCCACCGACGACCACCAGGAACACCAGGCCAGATAATATATTGATACCTAACTTTTTTGTGTGCTCAAATTGAGCCAGACCGGTTTATTTAATTTCTCTGTTTATTCTTTTGTGTAAAATTGCGTTTACGTGTTTCGTGTCGTACGTGTCTTGCGCTGTGTACGAGAAAGGTTGCTCCCTCGGCCCTTTCAATCGCGCGATTAGGAGCTTATTTTATTCGGCCGAATAGAGTAAACCCTGCGCGAAAGGGTGGCGTTCGGAGGTATTTGTTTTCAGGAGCGCGGACACGGTGTCCATCGTTTTGTGAGTGAATAAACGCCGATATTACACTACAAACTCACACCTGTTATTTTTTGTTCCCCCACGTTTTCTCTTATTTCAGTTACAGTTTCCTATTCTCACTGCGAGATTTAAACCTGGTGGTGTTGGCGCCAAGCGGTCAGCGTTGTGACAGTTCGTGATTTCTGAACTTCGCTGACTGTCTGCCGTCCACCCACGCAGGTAGGGTGGACCCCCCCCCCCCCCCTTTGCGACGAAGTAGCCACGAGGTTAAAATTACGTGGAGCCTTTTTTTTAACCCCCCCCCCCCCCCCCCCCCCCACTCTCTGACACCGAGAGCCTGGCCCTCGTCACTACTTCGAAGGGACCCTCCACTCGCTCCACGGCCTAACGCGCCGACTGCCCTTCAGGTACGTCACAAACTGAAAAGTCTTTTCCACAACTTTTTTTCTATTTAATTAATAATATATATTTGTACATTTGGATATCATATTCGCGTAGAATTTTCGATCAGATGTGTCTCATGAGTCCAGTGTGTTCGGAATCAGTTATTAAATTAAACGTACATTTCGATTGCTATGCCGTCATCCTCAGTAATAAATTCAATTATGTCATTAACCTCTCTAACAAAGTCTGTTATAATTTCATAATTTGTGAATTTCGTTAATTGAGGCCTTCGAAGTTTAGAACGTTCCAGTTTTATTTGTTTGCAGAGCGAAGTTACTTTGGTCGTGAGTTCTCTCTTATTGAAGTATATTGGCATGTATATTGATGCCTTTCATAACAAAATTGCATCACATCTCAACTTCGACGAGCGCCAAGTTTCCTCAAATCGCCTCCCTCCGGCTTCATTATTCCGCAGGGGGATATTGATAAAAGCGTAAGTGCCATAATCGAGTTTGGCGGCGATAAATTTTTTCCGCGCCGGGGAAAATTTAAAAACAGATCTGCGAGCGCATCGCGAAAAATTTAATCATAATCCGCGGAATCGCGCGCCCAAATCCAATAAGGGCGGCGGAAAACAAGTCGCGAGTCAACAAATGATCCGTCCCCCTCGTCGCTGTAACCTTGTTAGGGTGTTTGTGCAACCGAAACTTGCCCCGGTCGCGGGCCGATGATGGAATTGGCTGGGGTGTGTTTTTTCTACCCTCTGTGTGTTGTGCTGTGGGAAGTGTGTCGAGTTTTCGCCAGGTCGGCACGTGGATCGTTCCGGGGATTAATAAAATGTTGTTTGGGGAGTTTTAGTACACTAGATTATAAGATTATGGTGTTTACTCGAATTAGAACTTCTCTTGTAATTCCAGATGGAGATCTATCCATTTCGTAGTTATACAGGGTGAATAAAAAGTAAGAAATATTGGTGACGGAGCTCTTGTTATTGCTCTTAGCTTTTGTTCATTATTATAGAGTTTTGATTCAATCAAGACATGGTCGTTCCTCTGAGCTATGGGAGGACGAGAGAGATAATGATCTTTATTAGGCTAGAAGCCAAGAAGGCTAGAAGAATTACTAGAAGGACGATTTTGTAACATATCAACGAAAATGGATAAACACATGTGAAAATAGAAAAACATTCATTGGAATACTATTTCCTGCCGGATAATTTCAGCAAAAGAAAAATTCTGGGATCTCCCAATTTTTCGCAAAAATCTTAAATATGAATTTTGAAATAAATTTGTTGAACCTTCTACGCTATAAGAAGACACAGAGAACCAGACACATACACAGCAAGGTAACAGACACAGATAGGCAGACATACAGACAACACTTTGTCAACAATTTTTCTGAATATTTTTTCAAGTAAACTGATATTTCACAAAAATCGAAAGATCTGAAAATATTATGTCAAATTAAAAAAATTTAAACATTATAATTTGTTGATTTTTTCCCACGTCCATGATTATAAGTTAAATTTGATTAGAATGTGAATAACTTAGCAACGTTGCATCTGATCCCTAAAACTAAATATGATTCGTGAATCCCACATAAAGCAGATTATAAAAATGAAAGAATATATACAGTTATCCGTTTAAAAAAGAGAGCAAATGTTGTATCCTCAATTTATGGTACACTCTGTATACTCGAAAATAATTTTCAAAAATAGCACATCAAGTGTCCAATAACTTCCAATCAGATTTTTTTATAAATTTTTATTAGTATAGCAGCAGTGGTCCGAGCGAGGATTGGTGGGCCACCCTATATATTAAAGATATAATGTTTATCTTTGTTTCCCTAAAATTTGAAAGAGTGCACTTAGCGGATTTATGAAACAAAAGATTCAATTATTCTAAAGCCTGCTACTGAATTTTTAAAATTTCTAAAAATTGCTGACAATTTACGTAAAAAATTCCAATTAATAAATTTTTCCATCAAATTTCGACAGAATGTTATATATTCCTACAATATTAAGAATGTTTATTTATTCTATTCTTTACTGTTTAAGAAATCTTCATACAATATTCTATAGAATTTTAAAAAATGTATAAAAATGTTGAAAACTCAATCAAATTTATATAAAATTTCCTTAAATTAAATAAAATTTTATCAAAATTTTGGATCTTCAATTTATAACTTTTCATGATTTGATATCTATAGAAATGCATAAAATTTATGAAATATCTATTTAATTAGTAACCTTCATTAAATATTCTTCAAAATATATGAAAATGTGAAACAATATGGATTTTAAGCATTGTTTCTGAAAATTTACAAAAAATTGTATAAAACTTATCGAAACTGCATATTCGTAGACACATTTCGATTAAATTCAAGAAATATTTATGTGAAACACATATCTTGTTGCAATATTCTATTAGAAATTTAAAAAAGTACCTATAGCAATTACTGAAAACTTTCTACAATTTTTAAAATTTTCATGCAATATTCTACATTTCAGAAAACTCCATACTCTATTGACTTTTAAAAAAAAATGTCTAAACATTACTGAAAACTTATAGAAAATTGACTAAAACTTCCATACAATATATAAAATGTTATCAACATTTAGACCGAAAATTTGCCTGTTATCACAAAATTTATGAAATCTATATTTAATTAGTTACCTTTCCTCTGTTCAGTATTCAATATTCTATAAATTATATGAAAATATGTAATTCTATAGATTTTAAGCAAATTTTATGAAAATGTATAGAAAATTGTGAAAAATTTGTATATTTCAATAAAGTTTAAGAAGTTTTTATGTAGAACATACATTTTCTTGCAATTGTTTTATGAAAATTCAAAAGTGTATCAAAATATCTGAAAATTTGAGATTCTATAGATTATAGGTATATTTTCTGAAAAATTATTGAACGAAGAATCCAAAGATTGATAAACATTTTTTATACTCTATGGGAATTTTGTAAAATGTTGTTTTTTTAAGTTTGTTTGAAGTAAATTTTAATAGTAGATTGTATAGAGATTTCAAAAACAGTATAAAATATTGAATTAACGAAATTTAATTGAAAATATCAGCTAAAGATCCCTGATATAATAAAGAGAATTAGCCAGGATAAGGTGGCAATGGGTGGAACCTAACATTTCCATTAAATATTCAAATAATGTAACACGTATGTACAATATTTAGAATCTTCACTCTATATTCTGTTGTGTTTAAGTAATATTTAAGCAATAATACTTTCATTGAATGTTTTACTTAAATAGTAAATTTTTATGTTCATTTTTGTCCAAATATAAAATATTCAAAAAATAAATGAAATTTTATGAGAAGTTAGATTGATAATTTAATAATGTTTTAGATAATTTGCGTGATATATACAGAATTACATAAAATATTTGAAATTTCTATTTAATTAGAATATATAAAAATATGAATTTCTATGGATTTTCAACAAATTTTGTAGAATTTTATAGAAAGTCGCCTAAAATGTGTATAAAATCATTGGAAAACGTATAAAATTCGAGATGTGTCGATAAAATTCAACAAGTTTTTACGTGTAATGCAAATTTTCTTGCAATCTTGTAATGGAACACAATTCTACAATAGCTTGAATTTTTATTTAATATTCTACACTGTTTCAGAAAACTTAACACAATTTACATTGAGATAAAAAACTGTCTAATATGTTGTAAATTCAATCGAATTTCGATAAAATAAATAAATTGTTATCAACATTATTTTGGACATAACATTCTTTATTATTTAAGAAAATTTCGTTTAATCTATAGGATTTCATAAAATTTATAGATTTTAAATTATGAAAATATGACATTCTATGGATTTTAGGCAAATTTTCTGAAAACTTATAGAATATTATTTAAACATTGGATAAAACCTATAGAAAATGCATAAAATTTGTACACACATTGCGATAAAATTCAAGAAGTTTATATTTGAAACACAAAGTTTCTTGCAATCTACTAGTAAAGATTACATTATTTAAGAAAATCAAAATATCAAAAAAAAATATTAAAATTTTAAAAATTACTCAATATTTACATAATATTACATAAAAGAATAGTACATAACATATCAAATACCATCAAATTTTGACAGAATGTAACAAATTTCTATAATATTTAGAATTTTCATGAAATGTTTAATAATGTTATGGAACAATATATATACAATCTTCTTTCGAATGTTTAATAATTTGTAAAAATTGCTAAAACCTTATCGAAAATTCGATCAAATTTCCATAAAATACATAAACTGTCCATTATATATTATCTAATTTCGACAGACTGTAACAAAATTACAATATGTAGTATCTTCATTCAATGTTCTATACTGTTATAGATGTACAGTCATGCTCACATAAATCTAGTACAGGAAATTAGGTTACAATAGCAAGTTTATATAGCAATGTCAATTTGTTTGTACTTGATTTATGTGAGCATGACTATACATACAATATTCTATCAGATTTAAAAATCTAAATCCTAATCTAAATGTTTTCGAAATATAATATAGAAAGAACAATCAAATTTTCATGAAATTAATAAAATGTATAAAAATAAATAAAACATTTGAATTTTTCATCATTGTTTTAAATTTTAGAGAATATGCCTGTTATATATAGAATTTCTTAAAATTAATATTTTTTTAAATTTAATTAGTAACCTTTATTCAATTTTCTATAAAATATAACAGAATATGTAATCAATATGAATATATTAAACAGAGAATGAAGAATCTAAATACTGACAAAATGTTCTATACCTTACGGAAATGTGAAGAAAAGTTTATATATTTTATGAAAATTTGATGAAAATTTTATTGTGTCTACGTTAGTTGAAATGTCAGCAACTTCAGATATTTCTTAAAATTTAAAAGAAGACTGTATGATGATTTCTAAAACCGTATAGAATAGCGAATGAAACAAATTAAAAATATCAGGAAAAAGGCAACAATCACTCACTAATAGAGAGAATAGTAATAGGCTAATAAATAGTAATGGGCTGAACATAGTATGGCGCTACAACAAAACGACAACTGGAATGGGCTACAAAAATCTAGCAATGGATACCACCAGAAACAATAAACAAATAAGTGTAGGACAACTAAAAAGAAGGTGGAAAGTTAACACCAAATATTATCAGGTCGGAATTTGATGCAAATAGCAAAAACAAAATCTAATGGAAGAGACAAGGAGACGTATAGTCTACCATTCAGGAGTGGATAGAAAATGGCGAAAAGAAAAAAAAACAAGAAGTTTATAATAATTCATTAAATATTACACATTGGATTGATTAAAACTTTATGAAAATTTCAATGAATTCCCATTAAAGTTTTCACCATTGTTAGATACTTCTTAAAATTAAATAGAAGATTGTATGAGGAATTCTGAAACAGTACCGAATCTTAAACAAAATAAATTGAAAATTTCTGGAAAAAGACAAAAGTCACTGATGGAATAGGGAGAATGGCCAGGCTAAAATGACAATAGGCTGGACACATGGCGAGACGATAAGCCGACAAATTGACTTCAAAAATCGTACAATCTAATATACACGACAAGCAATAAGAACTGTACGATGACCACAAACGACATAAAAACGACAAACGACATCAAAGACATAGCTGGTCCGATTTGGATGCAAAAGCACTGGACAACATCGAATGAAGGAGATAGAAAGGCTTGGTCATGTTTATGGGCGCCTGCAATTTTATTTTCACTCCCCCCTGATTTTATTTTCAGGGGGGGGGGGGGGGCGGTGGAGGGGTCAAAACATAAAGTTAATTTGAGAATATTTAAATTATTCAATAATTAAGTCACAAAATCACAAATTCAGAACAATATCTAAGTTCAGAAGAAATATGTCGGGAATGGATATAAAGGCAAATCGAAATCATACTCTGTTAAAATTTTCACAACATTATTTTCTGCATTAGTTTTTTAGTTTTAGAGAGCGGTGAATCTAGGGGGCGGGGTGGCTAGGGGGGGGGGGGGGGCTTGGCAGTTTGTCAGTTGTTCAGGAGTTGACGGAAAATGGCAAAAAAAAGAAGAAGGACAAGAAAAAAACAAAGAAGAGGAAGAGCAAGAAGACAAATTTTACTGTAGTTAATGAATTAATACAACTGTAAATGTTTCATTCGAAAATTGCTCTAGCAATTGCTCCATTTAATTTAAATGACAGCTATTTCTGGATCAAACGCAGTATTGCCCACCAGAAAAATAAAATCAGCAGGCAGGAAACTTAAACATATGACAACTATTCTAGCACACTCTGAATACATCTTATGATGTAAAACTCGCTCTGCAGAATGTTTAACTTTATCATACTTCAAAAACATATAAAAAAATAATCCACCAGACTAAATAAACATGTATGAAATTTGAGTTGTTTGGTAATTTATCAATAAAAAAAATAGTATGAGCTTAAATTATGATGTATATAAGCATTGAAAAAATGAATATGAACTTGAATTATCCAGTCTTTAACAGCAGCGATATGGATAATTCGTAGAATGAACTGTTGTACCCTGTTTTGATGTTGTAATGTACTCAGTACAAAATAAACTGTACGTTGTACCCAGTACCCAGTTGTACCCAGTACAATGTTGAGTACAGTTAGATAATACTATTATGAATATTTGCATAAATCGACGTCAGTCACGTCAGTTAAGTCAGCCACGTCAGTCATATCAGTCACGTCAGCACGTCACGACAAGTCACGTCACGTCATAAAACGTCACGTCACTTTACGTTACGTCACGTCACGTCACGTCACGTCACGTCACGTCACGTCACGTCACGTCACGTCACGTCACGTCACGTCACGTCACGTCACGTCACGTCACGTCACGTCACGTCACGTCACGTCACGTCACGTCACGTCACGTCACGTCACGTCACTTTACGTCACGTCATGTTACGTCACTTTACGTCACGTCACGTCACGACACATCATATCACGTCATGTCACGTCACGTCACGTCACGTCACGTCTCGTCACGTCACGTCACGTCACGTCACGTCACGTCACGACACATCATATCACGTCATGTCATGTCACGTCACGTCACGTGACGTCACGTCACGTTACATCAGTGAGATTGGTCAGAATTATATAGTTTAATTGTTCGTTGATTCAGCCGAGTTGATTTAAGTCTAGTTAAGTCGTATTAAACGATCGTTAGTCCTGTGAGTTTATGGGTCGTGATTAAATGGTAAGATTGAATTCGACTCTAATCAACTACAAAATATGCTGTTTTGTTTGTAGGGCTATAATGGTCTGTTTGAATATACATTGAGCCTAATATAAAATGAAACGGAACTATTCTCAAGTGATCGATAATATCTAATATGCTATTAAATCTAGTTGACAATTGCATGATTAAACGGCATGAAGATTTTAAATGCGCCGCAAGCAATATGTAATAGCCATATATCTAGATTGTACTGCTGAAAGCTCATCTATTATTCAAAGTGCATTACGGCTGCATTTTAGATGATGTGCACAACTTACAGTTCATGTCGACGTGCAGGGTGGAGGCGAGGGGCGACGTCCTGTTATTGTTGCTGGCCTGGCAGGTGAGCTCCGAGTGGACGTCGCGACGCCCCAGGCTGGAGACGCGCAGCTCGCTCCGTACGTGCGTCGAGCTTCCGGAGGGCAGCGGGATGCTCGTGTTGCTGACCATCAGATCGTGCTTGAACCATTTCACGGTGGGCAGCGGTCGTCCTGGAAAAAAAAAAACGTAAGACAAACACTTGAGCTCCTTTCTACTGCAGGACGTCGGCGGCGGCGAGGGCCCCCGTTGAGTGAAATATGTCCCCCCAGCGCGGTTTTCCCATTCAATTCGGCTGCATTCAGGGATAGATTTTAACTTTTGTGCCTCGCTGAAAGGGACCGTTGCGACCGTGCCGGGTCATATCGTTGAAAACACGGGGAAATAAAGAAAAAAGCACTTTGTAAAATGATTCTGGCTGCGGGGCCGCACAAAAAGTCTACTTTGCGTTCCATTCGGGCGGAGGCGAGCGTCTCGCTGAAGAGTGGCGCAAAAATCGGGAAATGTGGTGTTTTCCGCAGCTTGAACTCGATACGTGTACAGAGATTTTCACTTGATTAATAGACCAGCGCATTGTGATGTAGGTAATACAGGATGAGCCTGGGTGTGGCAGTAATAACACCGCTTTAACGCGTAGGTATTTTCTCGGCAAAACGAACTTTATTTCAGGGAAAATTGATTTTATACGTCGGGAAAAGCGGCAGGGCCTTTTGTCGTATTTTTCCGTGCGCCTTTGAAGTATATTGGATTAACGCTATTATTATTTTCCCTTTTTCTCTCTGTTGTATCGTGTTTCGTGGAATAGTTGCAACCCTCCGATGCTTATTCCCCCATGCGACACACCTCGTTAATACTTAATAACAATCGCCAAATTTCAGGCAGGTGAAAATAGGGCGTGCGAGAATTTAAATTGCCTGCCATTTTTATTGTAACTACATAGCCGGCTTTTTTCAACGGATATCACATTTTTTCATTCTCTTTTAGTTTTTACAAGATCGAACGCCAATTTTCATGCATCCCTTTCTTAGTTAACCCGGCATCACTAAGGGCATCACAATCATATTTAAACAGCTACCATGTAGCAGATTTTTAGGTTATGTGCCGGTGAGTCTCAGTACCTTCTTAGCATATACCAAAGCTCACACGAGATCAGTTAATTCCACTGTGGTTGTTGAAATGTTCAATTAGCACGCGTTTTATGTGTGTAGGGGCTTTTCACACCCCACCTTGGGTATAACGTAACAATTTTACAATAGGTAAGCGCTGTAGATAATTTGTAACTTACTCATTATTTAATAATTATTCTATATAAATTTTGTGTCTAGAAAAATGTCATTTT
Source organism: Othius punctulatus (assembly GCA_951805005.1). Classification (NCBI taxonomy): domain Eukaryota; kingdom Metazoa; phylum Arthropoda; class Insecta; order Coleoptera; family Staphylinidae; genus Othius; species Othius punctulatus. Next base: position 102,443,084 of record OX638139.1, on the reverse strand, counting down.
ATGAGAAAGAAAAAAACGCCTCCTAGCTCTTCGAGAATCTGTAAACTAGAAAGATGAAGCAGATATTGGTACCGAAAGTGAGGATGAGGAAGGTAATGTTAGCTTGAGCGATCATGAAACGGACACAGAGCAGGAGGGAGATGAGGGCGATGGAGACGAACGACATGTACAAATGGACGAAACCACTGATCGAAGTGCTGAACATTTAGAAGTAGACGAAAATGATCCTTGTAATATAAATGAAGCTACTACATCTATGTCTAATGAAAAACGTCCTTCCCGCAAGAATATATATCACTATGGAAAAGACAAAACAAAATGGAACGCACAATCACCTGTCACGTGTATTCGTACAAGGTCAGAAAATGTTTTAACAGTCCCTATGGGATGTGTGAAATCCTATGCGAATGATGCCAAGACTCCAATTGAGTGCTGGCAACTGTTTTTTGATCAACGTGTGTTAGAAAACATTTCAATATATACCAACAAGAAAATTGCAGAAAAAGCATCTTCCTACAAAAATAACTAATCTGTCGGCGAAACAAATGTTTGTGAACTAAAAGCCCTTATAGGTTTGCTTTATTCAGGAGTTTTTCGATCCAATCATCAAAATTTGTCACATTTATAGGCAACTGATGGTATGGGTACAGATATATTTCGCTCCACAATGACTCAATTTAGATCTGAATTCCTTCTAACTTGCTTGAGATTTGATAACATAGAGAACAGGCAAAAGAGGCGGCAGATTGACAAATTAGCCCATATTCGTGGAATTTTTGACATGTTCTGGAATCATTGTCAGCTCTCTCCAAGCGAGTATCTAACGGTGAATGAAAAATTAGAATCATTCAGAGTTGCTCTTTCCGCCAGTATATCCCGAATAAACCTGCGAAATATGGAATCAAGGTTCAAGCATTGGTGAACGCAAAGTCATATTATATGATTAATGCCGAGGTGTATGTGGGTAAGCAACCTGAAGGTCCCTATAATATCAGAAATAGTCCAACAGATATTGTTCGACGAATGATCAATGTAGTATCAGGTACAAACCGAAATATAACGTTCGACAACTGGTATACCAATTATGACCTGATGATAAAGCTTCTAATAGATCATAAACTTATATAATAGTAACAAAGTAATGTGTTTTATTTATAATTAATTAAATGTATCACGAAGTAGACGCCACCACCATTCAAAATATGTTTAGTTTTTAACAATAGTGTTTAGATAACCAGCTACATTGGCTGAAATTACTTTAATATGCTATAAAAATATCATTGCAATACGGCATTGCACAATTTATTACGGAACTAAAATATTCAGCAGCGGAGCTTAGGACTTTTATGCGATAATTGTAGAAAAATGAACGTAGATTCAAGAATTATGTTACATTTTGAGTATATATATATATATATATATATATATATATATATATATATATATTAAAAATGTAACATAATTCTTGAGTGTACGTTCATTTTCCTACAATTATCGTATAAATGTGCATTGCATTGTAGTTTGCGTTGCACCAGTGAGTTTTGATGCAGCGGCCTGAAAAGAATGGGATATAACTGAATATAATCCCTTTGTTGCCTAATGCAGATCCATTAGCCATGAAAACCTGGACAGCTAATTGACGCATGCAGCTAAAATGGCGCTAATTGAACCAGAGTCCGTAATGGAGGCCCAACAACAATTAAGTGCTGGCTATTTAATAATCATTTCGCACGTTACTGCACTAAAGACTAGAGAAACAACCCGTTCAAGAACCAAATGTGCAAAAATTGTTACCACAAGCAATGTTATTCTTGATTGAAGCGTTAAATAAAAATATGTCCTCATGATGCCATTACATCATATGAGTTCCATTTCTATTTATTTCTTCTTCTTTTAGTGCATATATCCATTAATGAATGTTTGCGACCAAATCTTCCATTTCTTTCAGGTTTTTCGTAGTGGGGATCATGCTCCTAATAGTATGTAATCATGTCCATTGTCTAATATTCCACAGGAATTCGAATTTTCCAAATATTTCAAAAACTAATTATTTTGGGAATATGGTAATATAATACTTTTATATAGAAAATTGTCATGCCAATTACTTTATGAGATAAAAATTATTTTTCCACTTAACTAATGACATTTTTGAATGACTAATTGAGTCGTATAAAATCAAAACTCACAATATCCAAAATCATCGAAATCGAGTTATCAGTGGTTTTTTATTTGAAATTTTGCTCTGAAATCAAATATAGTGTCGGTTCAAGTCCAAACTCACTATATCCCGGGTAAAATGCTATCAGAAGTAGAGGTTTGAAGTCAAAACTAACATTAACCATTGGATATTGTTACTTTTGACACCAACTTATTTTCAATCAATCATAAGTTATCTTATGGCTGTTAACCTCACCAGAAAGTTACAGTTTATAACTTATTTTTTGTGCCTAGTTTGTCTGTTTTGCTCTAATATTTTTTTTTTGCATATATATTTAGATATTTTATTAATTATATAACTATTATGGAATCAGAACTAGTTATCAAAAACATAAGAAACATTATCCACATATTGGTTTCAAAACTAACAATATCCAATTTTTAACTGCTTTTATTATTAAAATGCTATATAATAAAGCATTTTTTAATTTTACAATTAATTTTGTAGAGCTTATAGGATGTAAAAAAATAATTTGCAAAATTCGGGGATATTGTCCAGTAGAGCGGTTTTTGGTTAATTCCCTAAATTTCCGTATTTGAATATTGTGAGTATTGATTCGATACGACTCAATTGTCAATTTTTTTAGCAGGAACATATCGTCGGTATTCTGGTAAAAATCACCATGTCCAGTAAGGTCACTTTTCAGTAGACACAGTTTGATATCACTGAAAAGTGACCTTAATAGACTTGGTGACTTGCAAGAACACCGACGAGATATCAGTCATAGAGGTGTACCTTTTAGGTACAATTCGATATAATTTTTTTACTTTTATCTTATTTGTAAGAGAAATTGAAGACATTTTTCATAACGGATTTTTGAGGTCAAAATCTTGGAATTTAATTTATCTCTGAACGTAAAAAAGATTTAAAGGTGTATACATATCTCCAAAAATATGTTTCAAATTAAACGGGAAAGTCAGAAATATAGTAATATTTAGGGAGTTCCGTTAAAAAAAACAAAAGTTGATGGGTACTTTCGGTAGAACCAGAAGTGATAGAAGATTAAAAGTATTTCGCCTGAAAAATCAGCCTTGTTTGGATAAGTTTTTATTTTTTTTTATAATTTTTTTTTATATTGATCTTATGAATATTCAGATTTTAAAAATATTGAATTTGATTCTTATATAATTCCTTTAAATAAAGCAAATTCTTTCAAATTTTCGTTTTTTAGATGTTCATAATCGTATTTTATTAGTAACCCCATAAACTTTCGATGGTCCATTAGCGTGGTACACCCTGTATAGATATCACATAGAATGGTAAATTTGAGTGTAAGCAGGTACTACTATTTTTTTGGCAAAGCCCAACTGCTCTAAGAAACTTAACATACATCTGATAATGAATCAACTTTTATGAAGAAGAATTATGAATATCTCCATATCTCTAGGTATAATTACGCAGTTGTTGCCAACATCTTTATGTATATTTATTTTCTTCTTCGTCAGTTTTGCTTTCACTTCACTCTCATTTCGTGAAAATGCATATTTATTAATCTCGACCATTTTGATTTTAAATGACTCCGTATTCAGTGTCACCACTAATCCAGTCATGGAATTTTTTTTTCACTTACACACAATTACACGAAAACTTTTTTTGTCTAAATAAATTTGACATTTCAATGAGACTTTTATTGCCTGGCAATTTAACGAAAAAAACTGCCTTTGAAAAAATTACGAGTCCGTAGGACGAGCAACATTTTTTCAGGCAGTTTTTTGAGTTAAATTGCCTAAAGGCAACAAAACTCAAATTATAAATGTCAAGTTTACTTCGACTCAAAAAAAAGCTTAAGTATAATTCGGTAAGACAATTTAATGAATAAGTAAATCATATCCAATAGAAACTAACTCTTCAGTGGATGTTTCTTCAACAAGTTTTTTTTTTTCACAAAACAGCGTAAAGTGACACCAAATTTGATGTAGTTAAATTCACAGTACTGCGAGGCACATTATTGTTGATGTTTTTTTTTTTTTATTTCTCCAATCGAAGACTCCAAATTGCCACATTTTCACAAATTAGATACTTTTCTGACAAAGCAAGTTTGAGAAAAATTTGTTTACAATATTTGTTGTCATACCAGGCTTGCTAGAGATCAATGATGCAGACCTACCAGAATTCGATGCTTTCAAACGTTAGGTTCCGTTTTCGCTGGAAAAGTTAGGGCAAACCCTTTTCGCTGTTATAATGGCAAAAACACCGCTGCTTATAGAATTTTTAGTTTTAATAGTAGTAGTTTTAATTTAGTGTATGAATTATTATTATTAAAATTATTAATTTTAAATTATTATTAAATTGTCATGACCAAAATATGAAGAGGCTTCTTTAATGTCTTTAATGTAAGGTTTTTGAGTATAAATTGATCCCCCCTTCACTGCTCCATCGCTGTTAAAGAGGGTGCCTAGACAAAACCAGGTCCAATCACAAGCCATTGCAATTTTTCTGCAAGCTATATTTTCGAAGCGATTGATAGATATATATGAAAAAATCGTACAATTTTGTGAGGAATTTGAAATTATTTGCCTTTTAAAAAAATTTAAATTGTTTGACTGAGATTTTGTGGCAAAAATAAATTTTCCGAATTTATTCACGAAACACTATCTTTTTGTCGCCTCACTGTTTGCCCAAAAGTTATGTCTCCGTCAGAATAGCTACATATAAATTTGAATGCGTAATGGTGGAGTCAATCTGGACAAACGTAGGTAATATTTGGCAAAAGCAACGAGACACAGTGGAACTTGTTTGTTACAGCTAACGTAAGAAAACCGTGAGTTTTTGGAAAAAAATAGTATATACCAACCATTATTGTTTAATAACTTCATTGGTAAATTACGTTCGTGTTGTCGTGCTCAACGGCAACTTTGCATTTTTCACTTTCAGCCGGCTTATCAATTTTCGTTTTGCTAAAATTGCAATTTTAGGCCCAGTTGTACGAACGAAGATCAGTTTGACTATGGTTCAATTACCTAGGATACCATTATTGACACAATTGTATCCTAGATGACTAAACCATGATCAAACTGATCTGCATTCGTACAACTGGACCTTAGTAAAATTCACTGAAAATTTCAAACTGCGTTTCAAGTACTAGGTTGAATAGTACAGTTGAAAGAGGATCTCCTTGCTAGAGTCCTTTTTCTACCTTAAATTCTTCTGACTCCCAATTATTCCTTACTACTTTGCCGGTCGATGCCTAATGTCATCTCGATCAGTCTGATAAGTTTTGTTGGAATTTCCATCTGCTTTAGCGCACTGTACATTTGGTTTCTATCGACTCTATCATAAGCTTCCTTGAAGTCTACAAACAAGACATGGAGTTCTACTTTGTATTCATAGCACGTGGTGTGTAGCTCTCTCATCATGAAAATCTGGTCTGTCGTCGCTCTGTTTTCCCTAAAACCAGCCTAATACTCCTCAAGCTTCGCTTCCGCATATTCATTCAGCTTTTCTCTCAAGATTTTTGCCAATATCTTATAGCGTGTATCCAATAGTGCTATTGCTCTTTCGCTTCCGCATATTCATTCAGCTTTTCTTTCAAGATTTTTGCCAATATCTTATAGCATGTGCCCAATAGTGCTATTGGTCTATAATTTTTACATTGCATGTTATTACCTTTCTTATGCAATGGGATAATTAGCCCTTTTGACCACTCGCTTGGCATCTCCTCCTTTTTCCATACTTGTTCCATCAGTTGACAGATCTTATCCTGTAGTTTTTCGCCTCATGACTTTAGCATCTCTGCACTTATTTCATTCTCACCTGGGCTCTTATTGTTTTTCATTCCGGCGATAGCTCTTTTTACTTCGTCTGCCATTGGCTTGCTGATGGTCATGTCATCTTCTTTGTAAAGTTCCTGTCTCAATGTTCCCACATCTCCACTTCCATTTACCATTGTTTCAAAAAACCTTTTGCATTCCTCCATAATATTACTTGGCTTCATCAGTAGCGTACCATTATTTGACCTTAGGCCCTACTACGATTTTGGTACAATTTCTCCGTTCTTTTTACATCCTGATAGAACAACCTTATCTCTTGACTGGCAAATTTTTCCTCGATAGTCTGTATATTCCTTGTGTTATCTTCTGATTTCTTTCTCCTACACATGATTTCAGTTTGCTTCGTTCTTCTTTGTACTTTCGAATGTTTCTCTCGCTAGGGTTTGTCAGCATGCATTGTCCTATCTCCATCTTCTTCGTTACTTGCCCCTAACAGTCATTATCATACCAGCCTTTGTGTATTCTTGTCCTATTTGTCTTCACTGACAATTCTTAGTTTGCTTCTTCCATTACCATTTTTATTTGACACCACGAGTTATTTTGATGCATTTCCTTTCCCTGGTTGTTTAATGTTAGCTCTGTTGCCCTTTCATAGCTTGTTCTTGTTTCCTGATGTTGCAGTCCTGCTGTTTTGTACCTTTTTATTCTTCTGTTGTTCCTTGTTTTTTTCGCTGTTTCCATCTCTGTTCTTCTGCTAGCTTTTCTTACTAGGATATAGTTCGCATTACACTCTTCTCCTCTCATACTTCTTATATTTGTGATCGAGTTCATGTACCAATTTTCATGTTGGTACATGAAAGTACCAACATGAAAGTTGATACCATGGACCAAGGTACCATGGACCAAGGACCATGTTCTGAGAGGACATGGTCTGTTTGGTTAGTGGTTGTTCCGTTGGGTACTATCCATGTCCCTTTATGTATCTCCTTCCTTTGTAGCTGTGTGCTCCATACAACCATATTTTTCCCAATGGCGAAGTTTAACAGTCTATAATTCCCCACTGTCATTCTGTACATGCTTTTCTTCCCTACTTTTTCATTGCAATCCCCTATTACCATTTTGATATCACGCGGTGGCAAATTTTCGTACTCCTCCTTTAATGTTTTATAAAAGGTATCCTTGCTTGCTTCATCTTTATCTTCGGTCGCGGCATGAATGTTTATTAAGCTTATATTGTTCTTTGGGCCCTGTACCCTTAAATAGCACATCCTTTCGGAAATGGGCCTAAAATTGACAATTTTTGATTTGTACTCATTTTTTTTTTAATGTTATATACGAGCGTTACAGGCCTTGGAGGCCCTTGGCTTTATGGACAATCTGCGCCCATTTTTTCCTATCCTTAGTTATCTCTCCAGTCTTGCACTTTGAGAAGTTCTAAGTCTGCTTTAACTTCGTTTTTCCATTGGGTTTTGGGTCTTGCTCTTCTTCTATTTCCACTTATTTCTAATGTCCATATCCTACTTGAAGTCCTCTGTTTTTTCATTCTTGCTAGTTTTCTTAGCCATCTTAGTCTTTGAACTTTCATTACCCCTACTAGTTCGCCATCTCCTTACAGTTCTCTTATTTTCTGGTTTGTTCTTCTTGTCCACTTGCCCTCTATTTGTTTTCCTCCATTTATTTTCCTTAGAATTTTTCTTTCCCACACACTTAGTAGCACTTGGTGCTGTTTGCGTAGTCAACACCTCACTCACGTACGTTACTACGGGTCTTATGATGGCTTTGTACACTCTTAGTTTTGTTGCCCTATAGAACACCTTTCCCGAAATTATTGACTTCATTGCATGCGCACTTTTTGTTCCTGCTGCTATCCTGGCATTGATTTCGTCAGCACTACTTGGTGTTCTTGTGAACTGCACTCCAAGATATACGAAAGACTCTGCTTCTGAGAACTTGTACTCCTTGGTTTCTACTTTGATTTTTAGTTGCTTGCTTTGCCCGAGATTTTTGCCGCCCCATATCATATATTTGGTTTTTGTTTAATTTATTTCTAAACCTACTTTGTTTGCTGCTACTATGATTCTTTTGACGCTGTCTTGTATTTCCTCTTGCGATTTGGCTAGTATTGTGAGGTCGTCGGCGAATGCTAAACATTGTAGTCGGTTCTGGTATAATGTGCCCTCTCTCCTTATCCCACTATCTCTTTTTTTTTTCTAATATAAGGTTAAATAATGTTAAGGAGAGGGGGTCTCCTTGTCATAGCCCTTCTTTCACTCTGAACTTTTTTGACAGTCTTCCTTTCATTCTTACCGTATTTATAGTATTCTGTTGGGTCATTTCTACTAGTCTGGTCAGTTTGTTCGGTAGTCCTGGTTCGTTCATTGCCAAATATAGTTTGTCCCTTTTGATGCTATCGTAAGCTTGCTTGAAGTCCATAAATAGTAGGTGTGTGGTTAGTTTTTTTTTCTAATATAAGGTTAAATAATGTTGAGGAGAGGGGGTCTCCTTGTCTCGGCCCTTCTTTCACTCTGAACTTTTTTGACAGTCTTCCATTCATTCTTACCATATTTATAGTATTCTGTTGGGTCATTTCTGCTAGTCTGGTCAGTTTGTTCGGTATTCCTGGTTCGTTCATTGCCAAATATAGTTTGTCCCTTTTGATGCTATCGTAAGCTTGCTTGAATTCCATAAATAGTAGGTGTGTGGTTAGTTGCTGTTGGTGACTTGCTGACTGTATTTTCTTGAGTACGAAAATCTGGTCGACTACTGATCTTCCTTTTTGGAAGCCGCACTGGTATTCCCCTAGTATATTCTCGGTGTGATTTTTTGTTTCGCTGTTTATGTAGGTGGCTAAGATTTTGTATATTCCGTCCAATAATCCCCCTATAGTTTTCACAGTTTTCTTTATCACCTTTCATAAAAATTGGGCAGATTATCGCTACGTTCCATGTTGTTGGCATTTCCTCCCTTTTCCAGATTTCCTCTATTAACTCTACTATCGTGTCTTGTTTATCATTTCGGCTTGTATTCCGCTTATTCCTGCACTCGTATTGTTCTTCAATTGTTTTATTATCCGTTTTATTTCTTCTATGCCCGGTGTTTCTTCTTGCAATGGGTTCGGTTCTTTTCCTTGCTTGGTTGGTCCTTGGTAGCTTGTTTCGCTCTGGTGTTTATTCAGCAGCTCCTCGACCTACTGAGCCCTTCTGTCGCTTACTTTGTTTTGATCTCCTATTAAATTTCCATGTTAATCCTTGCAGAGGCTTGTTTTTGCTTGGAATCCCCTTTTGACCCTATCACTCCTTGATAGAAGTTCTTGATGTCTTTGTTTCTGTGAGTTTCTTCTATTTCTTCTAGTTGTTTGGTTTGGTACCTTATTTTCTCTGTTCTGCATAGCGTTTTGCATTTCCGTATTAGAATTTTGTAATTGTGTTTGCTCTTTTCTGTCCTTTCTTGCAGCATTCTGATTCTTGCTTTTATCTTTTACTCCCCTTTCATATTCATCGTCGTACCATTTGGTTGTATTACTTTTTTGTATTATGCAGTGCTCCTTGACTGTACTTATTATGGTTTTTTTCTAGTAGCTTCATTCTCTCGTCTATGTTTTGGGGCATGTCTTCTTATCGCAGCTTTTCCTCAATTACTTCTGCGTACGTTGCTTGTCTTTCTTTTTCTTCTAATTATATTATTTGTTTTTTTTTTGTTCGGTACTTATTTAGCACTATAAAACCTGTGCCCAGCCTTCTATACTTCCCTCCTCTCTTTAGGAACACTGCATCTTCCACTTCGGCTATTTCTTGGCCTAGTTGTTAGGTCTTTTGCAACGATATCACACTTATTCCATATCTTTTCGTTTCACTTACCACTTCTTTCAGTGCTCCTGTCTCGAAAGTCCCCCGTACAGTCCACGTCGCCAACTTAATTCTTACGACTTTAGTTCTTTCTTTTTCTATTGGTATCTCATGTTTTCCACTATTAATTACTTTCTTTGTACAATCGTCTCCGCTGCATTTTGCCATATTCAGAGGAACAGAGTTTATATGTTCAATTCTCTGAAGGTGTCTACATTAAAATCGATGACATAATAAACGATCTATAACAAAATCTTCCATAGTCTTGTTAATTCCTCAAGGTATAAATTAATCATCGAGCAATTAATTCGATCTTTGAATCACATCAATTAGCCAGCTCGCACACAGGCGGGGCCCCTATTTTTTTCCTTGTCCTCTTGAATGGGCCCGGAGTTGCCTTCGGGTCGTCCTTCCTGGCGGTGGCAGCGGTGACGGATTACCTCCGGGAATTGTGTACCTCTGTTACGGAGGAGTTTTTTAATCGTAACTCCCGCGGGGGCCTGTCGCCGCTGCGTAACTGCGGGGGCCCAGAGAAATTACGCTTTCCCTCCGTCTACTTAAACCGAATTAGAAATGCTAATGCTGGAGATTGGGCCCCGTCCGGGCATAAGTTAAAAGTAGTAATTCGAGTTTCAGTATACTTCTCAGAGAAAAAAAAAACTAAATTGCTTAATTTTCCAACCATGTTAATTATTATTTGTGAACGCGTTCTGCTTAATATCTTATTTAATTATTATTTGTGCAGACGTTTAGCTCAGTAGGTTAATTTATTTGCTCATAGACGTACCCCATTTTATTCTATTCACGTAAAGCTTAAAAATAATGTCCTCCTTGTAAATCACATGATGAGCTCTCAAGCTGCATTGGTTTATTTCTATGTTGAAATAACAAGTACTACTTGGAACTGAAGCGCTTGTATGTAAAATGTAAACTTCTTCTGGTTGCGCACGAGTAAGAATATTGTTTTTAATGGTCTAGAAAGTAGGGAAGGTGAACACAAAGCACATTCTCGTGCTTGTTATTTTTTACATACTGCTGTGCGAGGCTGAAGTGGAATATAAATGTGTAGTGGTAGACTATAGAAAGAAAATAAAGAGACCCTAGACTACATTACAGCGCCGAAATTATCGGTACTCAAAGGGTTCCTGAAAGCTTTCGCATTAACTGTAAACATATCGCCCCATCGAAAATTTCATTTCCCAAGAAAGCGAGCGCCCGTCGGCGTCGGACCTCCCCACCGACGCCACCCGCCCCCCGACAAATGCATCCCTCGTTATTTCGCGAGCAACTTTCGACAGACACCCCTCCATAGATCAACCCCGACATCCAATATTCCTCGCCCTGGCCGTCCGGCCGTCGATATCTCTTGCAGAGTGCGTTCCACTCTCGGGTCATTCTTATATCAATTCCTTCCTATGAATTATCGCCCCTATTGCCATCCACTTACTCCTCGCGGCGTTCTATTAGGCGGCGGCCTTTATCTCACGTCCCGCCGGCCACCCACGCCTGCCGCCCCCGACGTCACCCTCCCGACGACGTCGACGTCGTCGAGGTTGGCCGCAGCCGGGGAGCGGTGATTTATGGTGTGCATTATTTGCACTTAGGATTTCAGACCTTGTATATACGGCCACGGACCAGCCGCTGTTTTTGGGTTACTTTAAAAATTGTTGCGGTAATTTGATGGGTTTCTTACTCTGCCCTACTAAAGTGACGCTATACGATTGCGTACAAATGGATATTATCTATAGACCATCAATAATATTGTATATGTAGATTGTAGGTACAACATTAATTGGATATTTTTGAAAGACTACATATATATATTAGAATCACATACATTAAATCTTTAAAAAAAGTCATTAACTTGACGAAATTACAAAAATATATTTCGGCAAAACTTTTATTTTTCAAGAGATAGATACAAAATCATGGAGTTTTAAGTGTTCTAGTGGGTTAAAAATTCTGGAGTTAGTCGCTTGAAATTTTTTACTTCATCTTACGTTTTCTTTGCTAATTTATAAAAAATAAAATGATAGGAAAATGTTGATTTTTATGACAAAAAATTGTAACGTAATGTAATGTAATGTAATTTTATTGGTGCTAATACAGTATTAGTGTTTACACAGGTCAAGAAAAAAAATAAAAATACAATATATGCCACAAATATAAAAGTAAAGTATAAATTTAATTAATTAAAGTATTAAAAATTATGTAGCCTAGGTGGATCATTCTTCATTCTTCATTGTGTGTACATTTGATATCATTATGTGCCCCTCGGAGATAATCTTCCCATGAGAAATAGGCTTTGGTTAGCAGCATAGTCTTCATTCTGAGCTTAAAATGAGCAGAGCTCAGATTGGTGACCGAAGGTGGCAGTATATTGTAGAAACGGGAAGCATGTTATCTGACAGCATTTTGGGATCTTGATAGCCTCTTTCTCTGTGCATGTATGACGGTCTACTGTCTGGTGTCATATTGATGTGAGTTCATGCAGCTCGCAAGGTTGGGTTTGTTGGTGTGTATGTACAGTCATGGACTCTAAGAATGTCACTGTCTGTGGGACCCGGCGGTTCGGCGTCCTTGTTTCGTCGAATGCGGGGGGTGTGGGGTGCATTCGGAGCGGTTCGGCGTTCAGTGTTGTTAATGAGCCGGCTAAGTGACCGGCTCCCTAAAATTTACCTGGAGGGGCTCTGGGTCTACTGTTGTGTATGCATCCCATAAAAGAAACATATTTTTGGTATACATCATTGATTTATATACAGTGTCCGCCAGAAAGTTGAACACATGGAAATATATTTTTATATTAACTTTTCAGAAAATGTTATTCTTCCAAACAATTTCTGCATTATTTCAAACTCAATACGCAATCGTTGAAGTAAATTATCTGTTTGCATGTTTTGAAATGCTTAATATATTTTTCTACAATCACTAAATAAAGTAACCTTTTTTGCTCGACACTGACAACGATAAGTTGACTTTTTTACCTAGTTGATGTTAGTTGACGTAATTAGGATAGTTCAGTTATTATGCGATAAATCGGATCATCTTAACGAAAACATTGAAGAAGATGAAGATGATGAAATTTAAGCTGACGAAAATGAAATTGGTAGTGATGACCTTATGACAACAGTTCATGAAATTGGCAGCAATGATGAAAATTTGTTGAAATTCGACAACAATGGTGACAATATGGTAACTTCCATACATTGCAACTGTCTATTTATGACGGAGTAAATGACAAACGAATTGAAAAATATACATGAGCCGTTGAAAATCAAAGTAGTTACCCCAGTCTATTTTTGTTTTAATTGAGAACAGTCTAGAAATATACAAGGGACAACATTTCTACTACTAAAATAATTCAGATCTTGAAAGATATAATATAATAGAAATTTTGTCAAACATAATTGATAATTTGACACAAAGTATTTAGATGTTAAAATTAATTGAAATTTTTACAGGAATCATTGAAATATAACAAAAATAATAAAAATCCCACCATATCAATTGACATCTGAATATAAATTATTAATTACAATTTTAGTACAATTAATTGATATTTGGACCTACGTAATTGAGGAGCTGGGTGCAAGAACAGCGTAAGTCGATTTATGCGGTTTTTAAGCAAATTTGTTTATTAGAATATTTGTACCCTTATTAATAAGTCTGTTAAAAAATATATAGCTACTGTTCATACAAATTGCAAAAAAAACGATGTCTCTAATTGCTATATTACGACTTTTATTAAGTTTTGAACCTTCGACGCGTTTTTCTCGAAACTCATTTTTTCGACTTACGCTAATCTTGCCACAATTACAATTACAAACTTGACAGAAATAATTAGATATTGACCAAAATAAATGAAAATTTGACAGGAATTAGTTAGTTTGAACTATCTTCAAATGCATTACGTATCGAATAGACCCACTGCCCATCAATTTTTCTACCATTTCTGAAGTACATTACCAAACTGCAGCATTTTAGGTGGTCGCTGAAAACCATAGCGTTTAAATCAACAAGATTTCACATGCACAAATTCAAACTCTGCCAAATCTGTCAAATTTGACACTGTATGCGAAGACATACCTTTTATATCTATCCGTTTTTCAATGCCAACTTTGATGAAAGTTTTTTTGAATCACCTGACAATTGATTGAAATTTTGACTGATATAATTAAATTTTTGCCAGAAATTTAAATCACGACGGATTATTTGAAAAATAATTTAAATCTTGTACAGGGAGAGTTTTTTTATGTTATCTACCTAGATATGTAAGCAAGGAGTTAGAGGATATACAAAATTTTATCATTTCATCTTGAGATAAAGTGGTCAAATTCGCCTCGCAAGTTTGTTCATTTAAACACACGCTTATGTGTGTTGCAAATCACTCATTTTCGTCTCTTTAAACTGATATAAAAATGATAAATCTTACGTGATTGGACCAAACTTGGAGATGGCACCATAAAATGTCATAGAATTGTGACATAAGAAAATTGTGGCGATAGCATATTGGTTTCATGGCTGGGGGGATGAGATAAGGGAACTCCTCTCGTATTATTATGTTTTCTAAAAAGGTAACATTCTAATTTAATATTCTTAATTTTTATTCACTTTTGTGGGTTTCATGTTTTCGTTAAGTTTTTGAATTTTATTACAATATTTATTCTCGCTCTGGGAAGAGTCACCACGGGGTTATTAAACAAAATATTAAAAAAATATGTTTGCCGAAATGAAATGTTTATTTTATACTTTGCTCAATTTATAAAATAAATTTCTTGATTTTAAAAGTTAATATACCGTTGTATTGCAAATTAGATAAGCTTTCAAATGAGTTACCGCTCGACCCCTACCCCAAACAAAGTTGACGTGTTTGAACGATTTCGCGAAGAAAACATTATTTTCGTAAAAATAAAAATACCCTTCTCCCGGGACAACCTGTATAGGGTGTTCCATTTAAAAAATGAACAAATGGCGCTGTTTGTAAATATCGATCACCCTGTATGATATCATGAGTTATGTACCAAATGAATTTTTTTAGTTTACTATTTGACTCAAAAGGCAAATAATAATTTAAAAATATAATATAAAAAACAAAAAAACATAAAAAAACACTATGATGGCTGAATGAATATAAACCGAAACTAGTTGAGTAAAATAAATAAATAAATAATATAAATTAATGGATAATTATTAATACCAGTAAGTACGTAAAAATAAAAATAACAAATTATAATCAAACATAACTGGTTATATGCATGAAATACTTACAAAAATGTAGTTTTTTTCCCTTATAATTTTATTATATGTTTGATAGTTTAATCGACAGATATTTGATATAATATACAAAGCTGTAGAAACACTTAAAAAGTTTAGAGTAAGTAATTGGAACTTTTCTTACAAAGATTATTGTTGTTTTTTTTAAATCTTACCGCTTTCTTCAGTATAGTCATTAAAACCATGAATTCTCCAATTTTTAACTAAAAATTATCTTTATACGCAACAATTTTATAAATGTGCGCCTTAAACGATTTGTCAATCATTAAAATTTTCTGACTTTGAATTTTCTAGTGTAAATATTAGATTTTCAACAATTTTACAAAATGTATTCAATTTTAACATTAAATTCCATAAATTAACTGAAAAAGTCTGTCGGAACGAAAACCGGAACCGAACCGATATGTGTTTTTTTTAATTGAACGGGAACGAAAACCAACACGAATAAAGCATCGGTTCGAAGCCCTGATTATTATTTTATGAAATTTCTTAAGACTTATTAATTGCAAAGTTAGTTCCTGATTTGTATGTAGTATACTTAAAAACTATATTTTGTGTAAATTTGACGAGGATTCTGTAATGAAACGAGGGAGAAAATCGAATTATTCACTTTCTGCACTAACAAATATTCGTTTTCATTCAATGAAACATTCACTATTTTCACTGAAACGTTTGCAATTTACAATTAAATATTACCTCTATACCTGCGAGTGATTTTTTATTTCTGTAAGATAAACTAATTGAATTTTGTAGTTATCATTGAAAATATTGTCATTTCTAGTTAGACTACATTTTAGCGTTATTATTCGAGACGAAAGCGGACCCGAACCGAATGTGAACTGGAAACGGACCGGAAATAAATCGAAATTTTTAGAAGAACCGAAAACGAACCCGGAGTGAAAAGAATTTACCCGGAAAACTTGAGATACCGTAAACCGAAACAAAATAAATTTCAGTTTGACTTAAAACCTACTTGTTTTATATCAACTTTGTTTGAATGCTTTACTTCTTCCTACCTATGTGCCAGTTGGGGGTAATCCCTTCCAAAAATACACACAATCACTACTCATCGCGTAGATGCCATAAAAAATTAAATTAAATTAAACACTTGGCTGAGTTTCACTAACTTTAATAGATTCCTCCACAATTGTTTTAGCCCCGCGACCATTCTCAAGTGTAATATAATACTAAATATAATTTCTTTAAATTACAACTTATTATACATACTACCGTTGCAATGTAATAGACAAAATTGATCGCTTAAATTATTCTGGAGTTTCTGAAATGGCATGTTCCAGTAGTTTCAAAAAGCGATATGCCGAACATTTTGGCGCCTTTAGATTTAATCAAAATTGTAGTGCATTCGCAAACCCTAGTTGAGATTGTAAACATGTATTTCCACAAATCGATTTAAAAAAAAATGAAATTTAAAAAAAAATACATAACTGTATCAAAGGCGCGCAGCTTAATCTTTTAGAAGCCGTAGAAATTCACAAACGCAATAATAATCCGCTCGTTAACCTGTTGAATGACCAAACGAAGGTAATTTGCACACCCCATTTCAAAACCCTACCCTATACTATAGTTAAGCGATTTGGCAAAACCTGAGTAGGACGGCACTGAACGCCGAATTGCTCCGAGTGCGGCTTCGTCTTTCGACGAGACAGAGATAGCGAACCTCTGGCTCTTACCGACGGTGACATTCTTAGAGTCCAAGACTGTACATCTGGCATTCAAGGATGAACAGGCATGGCAGTGTTAGAATTTGCCATGTAAGCCAGCTTGTCCGCTTCAAGTTTCTATTGGTTTTTGTTATTCCACAGGTTTATATAATTGCCTCTTCTATTCCCTGTTTGAAAGCTTTCCAGATATCTTCGGTTAGGTCTTTTAATTTTGTGTTCCATACTTTTTTGATACGTTGGATTACTGGGATTTTTAATTTATGTGTATTTATTTTTGTACTTGTTCTGCACTTTTCTTCTATATTTGTTTCCGTGTATTCTGTTTTGTCTCTCTTTATTGTTGCTCCTACTAGGTAGTCGTCGCCCCCTATTTCACAGGTTCTATATATTCGTACATATTTAGTATCATTTTTTATTCGTTTCTTGTAGTTATATAATATTATTGATTTTACGTTTCTACTGTTTCCTACTCTTGTTTATTTGCGTATGTTTTTATGTTTGTATTTTGTCGAATATCTCCGGAAGTGAGGGGAATTTTTTAGTTTTCTCAAAAAAATATAACTGACCACTAAATTGAGCAACTTTTTTGTAATTTATTTGCCTTTGTAACTTTTACGGTTTCCGAGATCCCCGTACTGTTGATCCTTATGTTGGACATCGTGTACACGAATATACAAAAGATGCATGCACTAATGTTAAAATATATTTTATTCCTAGTAGTAGTGACTGTATTTGTTAGGGATATTATCACTCACTGGCTATCGACGAACGGGGCCGTTTTATTCCTATTATCCTATATATCCTATTTCCTATTTCCTATTTATTCTTATTATTTAATATAGGAATAATTCTTAAACATCTTGAATGTCTACTTTTACGATTTCTTGTTGCTACTGCACAAATTTTCATTAAATTATTTTCAACTTAGATAAATTTTCAGGCATTTTTATTTTATTTTGATGTTACGCTTGCATTACTTGTTTTAGATTTATAAGAGGTTACCTAATACATTTTTTAGAATATTAAGAAACTTTTAGTATACAGGGTGTAACAGAAATACGTGTGTTAATTTTAAACATTGGTAGAACTCGTTATATAAAACATTTTTTCTATATGTTTTTTTTTTCAAAATTTGCAGGTTTTTTAAATATTTTTTTGCCCCCTTATTTTGACCGAACGAGCCGTTCTCAGGTACTGTCACTATAATTGTCAAGTGAAGTTTATTTCAAAATGCCAAATTTTTCTAATCAAGAATTAACAGATATTGTGTTGGTATATGGCCGAGCTTTTGGAAATGCCGCAGAAGCCCGAAGATTGTACAGTGCACAATATCTTAAACATGTTTTGATTAACAAGCAATGATGTACCTTTATGACACCGTTGCCATCACAACAAAATATTTTATCGCTGCACACCTTTAACCATAGGCGGATACGCGTTTTAGTAGATAAACTAGAACATATTTTATATCAGTTTAACGATGCTTTTTGAAAAAAATACATATAGAAAAACTGTTTTATTTAACGAGTTCTACCAATGTTTAAAATTAACACACGTATTTCTGTTACACCCTGTATATCTGGGCCTAAGATAATATGGTAACCGTCATGTTCGTTCACCTCAAAATTTATCAAGGCTGCGAATCTGTATTTATATTAAAATATTTTACCCAGCCTTGACAGGTCATCTCCATGGAGAATTTTGTTGATTTTACATTTTTATAAAGTTTATATCTTTATATTAAACTCAAAAGTAAGAAATTTATGTTGATATTATACTTATATTTGAGTCGTTGTACTTATAAATGTGACTTTTCAATTGCAAAATTTGTTATTCTATAAAAATTTCTGCAATTTCAATTAACATTTTCAGGAAGAAATATCAAGTTCTATTATCCAAAGTGGGGGTATCAACATCATATACAGGGTGTCCAGAAACTCTCATGCCAAACAGAAATTTCTCATGCTGGACGTCATTTTATGTCGATTTAACCTAAATTACCTTAAAAACATGGTTCCCAAGGGCAACATTCATTACAAAAGTTAATCATTTTGAATAAGAATTAGAAGAATTTTACCTATCTAAGACAACACACATAACAATAAATTATTGAAATCAAAATAATTTGACATTTGTAAATGCCTGTAAATGTCAATAGCGGCTTAGGCATTGTACAGGGTGGTCCAATTTGGATGTTTCTATAGAGGATCTCGGTAACTAGAAGAGATAGAGAAAATATGTAAAACTTATTCAATTCACATTAAAAAAGTGCCCAAAGAACGTGTAATTCTTATTTTAATAAAATGCGAAATAAATGAAATATTTATAAAAATCGAAAATGGAAAATAATCAGTTTTTAGCCATAACTTCAAAACGAAAGACGATAGCCAATTTGTGTTTTCACCATTGAGTTCTTGAAAAAAGATATCGAGGATACACCATCCGATTTTCTCTATTACCCCTGTAATAGAGTACTGTACATTTCAAAGAGTTCTTGATCACTTAGGAAGCATCACCCTGTATAAATACAGTAAATGAAAATCAGGCTCGAAAAAAAAACTTAAAACAATACTTATGTGGCCTTTCTGGTAAAAAATAGTGATCCCTGACGTAAATGATCAAATTTTAAACAAAAATTATATAATTTATATAAGTTTAAGGAAGCAAAAAAAAATATACCTAATTTCTGCCAAATTACTTGTTTTTTGTAGTACTTTTAATAACTTACATAAACAATATCAATTTTATTTGTGTCTCGATGAGATATTAAAATTCATCGTACTATACGTACATTGCATTTCTCGTTAGAAATATCTTCTTCTCCATGTCTTCCGTTACGTCTGACAGGTTATTCTTATTTAGTTTTTCTTTCTTCATTTTGATGTTGAGAATTATCATTGCTGCGGTCTATTTCTTCTTTATAGATGCCATATCCTTTTTCTATATTGCACTCGTCCCCTTCTGAAAATTTCTCACATTCTTCCTTACATGACAATAATAGACTTCGTCATCATCTTCATCTGGAAATTTGTATGTTTTTTCAATACATCTGATAGGTTATTCTAATTTAGTTTTCTCTTTATTGTTACGTTCATTGTGTTGTGATGACCATTGCAGTCGTCTGTTTCTTCTTCATAGACGATTTATTTTGCTTTCTCATTGCACTTGTCCTCTTAATAATATTTCTAAGAGTTTTCCTAATATGACGTTAAGTCATTAGTTTTCTCTTCATTGTGGTGTTCATGTATTGTAATGATCATTGCAGTTGTCAGCTTATTCTACTTTGGTTTTTCTTTCTTCATTTTGATGTCGAGAATTATCATTGCTGGGGTCTATTTCTTCTTTATATATGTCATATTCTTTTTCTATATTGTACTCGTCCCTTTCACAAAATATCTCATATTCTTGCTTGCATGAAACTAATAAACTTCGTCATTCTTCATCTTCAAATTTGTATGATTTTGCAATACGTCTGACAGGTTATTCTAATTTAGTTTTCTCTTCATTGTGACGTTCATTGTGTTGTGATGATCACTGCAGCCGTCTGTTTCTTCTTCATAGATGTTATATTTTGCTTTCTCATTGCACTTGTCCGCTTATCAATATTTCTCAGATTCTTCCTAGTATGACGTTTAGTCATTAGTTTTCTCTTCATTGTGATGTTCATGAGTTGTGATAATCATTGCAGTTGACAGATTATTCTACTTTGGTTTTTATTACTTCATTTTGATGTTGAGAATTATCATTTCTGCGGTCTATTTCTTCTTTATAGACGCCATATCTTTTTTCTATATTGCACTCGTCCCCTTCTAAAAAATTCTCATATTTCTCCTAGCATGACACTAATCGACTCCGTCGTCATTTTCGTCTGGAAATCTGTATGTTTTTGCAATACATCTGACAAGTTATTCTAATATAGTTTTCTCTTCATTGTGATGTTCAGTGTGTTGTGATGATCATTGCAATCCTCTGTTTCTTCTTCATAGTCGTTATATTTTGCTTTCTCATTGCACTTGTCCTCTTATTAATATTTCTAAAAGTTTTCCTAGTATGACGATTAGTCATTAGTTTTCTCTTCACTGTGATGTTCATGTGCTGTGATGATCATTGCAGTTGTCAGGTTATTCTACTTTGGTTTTTCTTTCTTCATTTTGATATTGAGAATTATCATTGCTGCGGTCTATTTCTTCTTTATATACGCCATATTCTATTTTTATATTGTACTCGTCCCTTTCTGAAAATTTCTCATATTCTTTCTGGCATGACACTAATCGGCTGCGTCATCATTTTCATCTGGAAATTTGTATGTTTTTGCAATACGTCTGAAAGGTTATTCGAATTTAGTTTTCTCTTCATTGTGACGTTCATTGTATTGTGATGATCATTGCAGTCGTCTGTTTCTTCTTCATAGATATTATATTTTGCTTTCTCATTGCACTCGTTATCAATATCTCTAAGAGTGTTCCTAGTATGACGTTTAGTCATTAGTTTTCTCTTCATTGTGATGTTCATGTGTTGTGATGATCATTGCAGTTGTCAGGTTATTCTACTTTGGTGTTTCTTTCTTCATTTTGATGTTGAGAATTATCATTGCTGCGGTCTATTTTTTCTTTATATACGCCATATTCTTTTTCTATATTGTACTCCTCCCTTTTTCAAAATATCTCATAATTTTTCTTGCATGAAACTAATAAACTTTGTCATCGTCGTGATCTGGAAATTTGTATGTTTTTGCAATACGTCTGACAGGTTATTCTACTTTACATTGCACTCGTCTTCTTATTAATATTTCTCAGATTCTTCCTAGTATGACACTAATGTCGTCATCGTCATCATCAACTTCACCAGAAATTTATTATGTGAACAGACTTAGACATATTTGATGATTTGCACATATCAATTTGAAGCAACTATTGATATTCTTCGCACGACTTCTTATAAATTTGAATCGTCTCTATTTTACGCCGTTTCTATGTTTTGTTTTGTTTTTCAAGGATTTTTGCTCTTCCAGTTTGGGTCCTCGTTTCTGTTCAAATATTATTTGCCATTTCTATGATGTACAGTTGACACCAAAAAGAAGTAGGACACACGCAAATTGTGCATCACATTCAAATGTCACATGCATTTAAGTCATAATTGCGTTAGATATTTCGATGTGAAGTCCTCTTATCAAAATTTCTCAGATTATTCCTGGTATGACGTTTAGTCATTAGTTTTCTCTTTATTGTGATGTTTATTGTGTTGAAATGATTATTGCAATCGTCCGTTTCTTCTTCATAGGCGTTATAGTTTGCTTTCTCATTGCACACGTCTTCTTATCAATATTTCTCAGATTCTTCCTAGTATGACATTAATGTCGCCAACGTCAACATCAACTTCACCAGGAATTTATTATGTGAACAGACTTGGCCATATTGAATGATTTGCACATATCAATTTGAAGCAACTATGACCTTGACATTTTTCGCACGACTTCTGATAAATTTAAATCGTCTCTATTTTACACCGTTTCTATGTTTTGTTTTGTTTTTCAAGGAATTCTTCCAGTTTTGCTGCACTTACATGTTTCCTACTCTTTTTTTGGCGTTAACTGTACAAACAAATAGAAGTCTCGTTTATTATCTATAAAACATTTCAGAGAGTTTTTCATAACATTTTTGTTTATATTTTCAGCTTTTAAGCTTATTATGCCTTGTTAAAAAGAAAAATTGCAGTTTTAAAATTTGGAGAATCTTGTGGTGATCAGAAACACTATTACTGATTGGTGTATCAGGCCTCAGAAATCAGAAATCTCTAATAAGCTAGGCGAGCATGAATGGTTTTGTGTTCGGGCGATTTGAAAATCAGTGTCTGAACACACATTATGATCAGATCATGATTTATCATGTCAATGGTCTGGAAGACACAAATAATATAAAGATAGCTGGTGATGTGAATGTATCAGCAGATCAGCTGGTTGCGAACTCCATAATGCCTTAGTACCTGATAATGTAAGTTATAAGATTAATAACTGATCAGATTGTTGCAAACTCCATCATGCCTTAGGAGTTGATAATGTAAGTTATAAGATTAATAACTGATCAGATTGTTGCAAACTCCATCATGCCTTAGGAGTTGATAATGTAAGTTATAAGATTAACAACCGATGACTGGCGATTCAGGCGATTTGAAAATCAGTGTCTGAACACACATTATGATCAGATCACGATTTATCATGTAAATGGTTCGGAAGACACAAAGAATATAAAGACAGGTAAATACTGGTGATGTGATTGCTGGGTGCAAACTCCATTATGTCTTAGTACCTGTTAATGTAAGTTATAAGATTAACAACTGATGACTGGCGATTCAGGCGATTTGAAAATCAGTGTCTGAACATACAATATGCTCAGATCACGATTTATCATGTAAATGATTCGGAAGACACAAAGACTATAAAGACAGATAAAGACTGGTGATGTGATTGTAGGGTGGAAACTCCATCATGCCTTAGTACGTGATAATGTAAGTTATGAGATTAATATCTAATGATTGTCGCTGCCTTTACATTTATGAAATTTATTGCTGAACTTCTCTCTCCTGATATAAGAATATGTATTATAAGATTAACAACTCATGACTTCCTCGCTGCCTTGGCTGTGAAATCATGGATAAAGTATATTCATTTGGATATTTTAAGTGTTCTTCATCATTTACTCATTCATCTCACTAAAATGCCAATTTTTCGCAAAAATGCCCATAGAAAGCATTTCTCTTTTCCAACAACCTTTCGGAAATCTTCATTATTCATATATCACATACAAAATCTAATGACACCATTGGTCCGGATGGAAATTAAATATTAGAAATAATGCCTTCGAAGAGAAGCATGCAAAAACCGTTATGTATCTATACAGTGTGTTTCCTAAACATGGACAAAAAATGTAAGGAGTTATTCCATAGGTTATTCTAAGAATGTTTTGTCCTTTGAAGATGTGTGAAATATCGCTGTGTTTCAAATATACAGGGTGATAAAATTTGAATTAATTTTTCTGTGAACGCAAAAGACAGCTGATCAAAACTATGACAATTGGTTTTGTTGTTCTATGAACGCAAAAGCCAGCCGATCAAAACTATGACAATTCGTTTTGTTGTTTTGTTGAACATACACCCTGTATATTCGAAACAAAGCGGTTTTTCGCAAATCATCTAGGGACAACATATTCTTAGAATGATCCAGGCAATAACCCCTTGCACTTTTGGCCCATATTTAGGAAACACTCTGTATATTTCATTCTTCTTTTAGGCCAGACCCAATTGCATGATCTAAGATTATCTTTGATCGGGGCTCTGTTTCTATGAATACTATTGTATCAACAATGAATCCTGGATAACAGAATCGTGGTCAAAGGTAATCAACGTTTCTCCAACTGGGTCTTGGTGTAAGTTCAGTTTAGCATAACACTAATTGAACACTCCACGAGATATATTAGGTTTTCAATCTTCATTTGTAGTCCCCTCATTTAATTTTGTATTGCAAAAATGCAAAATTGCGGCGAAAGTCTGCTGATAATGTTGGGGGCGGCTGAAGGGTGGACGAAACGAAGCGCTGCGCTCTCTCCGCCTTTAACTCCGAAACTTAGCATCCAGATTACTCAGGAGACTAATGAGGGAACAAAACAACGAACGATGTTAATCAGTCAGCCGGTGCGCCGTCCGTCCTCCTCTGCAGCGGCGGCGAAACTTCGGTCTTTTCGCCGGCGATTGATTTTACTGCCGCCCCCGTTCCGCTGATAAGCGGGGACATATTCGGTCTTAATCGGCGCGGGGGCGGCAAACTTTGCTATCTTTGGCTGTTAATTGTCTATTCCGTCATTTTAATAGTAACTTCGAAAGGAGGTAATTATGGAAAAGAAACTCATCAGTCATCGCGAGGGGGAGTAAGTACTAGAGGAGATATTTTCATTAAAAATATCTTCGAAAATTTATTTTCAATGCAAAATTAAAAACGATTATTATACTTATTAGATTAACTTAATTACGTTTTAATTACTATTCAAACTGTCCGTAAAATGTTTTTTTTTGTTATATTTGTATTAGGCCTTGGGTAATTTACGAGCGGTGAGCGGCTGAGGCGAGCGGCAGAGCGACAAAACAAAAAAACGCTTAGCGCTTGCCGCTTACCGCTGCTCCTAGACATTAACACTCGCCACTCGCTGCATACCACTCGTATCATACCCGAGGCTTTAGTTAAGTTATCGAAAATAAAAAATAAAATGGAGGTATTTTAGTAACATGGAGATTGTATTGAAAGTTTGTTTTAGGTTTTTTTTGTAATATGATAATTTAAATTTATGGCTATTTATCGATATATTGTCGATATTATTATCGTTTATTTATCGAGGGCATTTTTCTGAAGAAATTAAAACCTCGTCGTGACTGTCTTAAAAGCCAGAAGAATCAAGCAAATGAGAATCAAGCTGCGTCTCAAGCACTCCTTGTTTCTTCATATAATCACAGTGATACAAACACTCACATTTCAGAGTTCTCTAAACGGTTAAGTGGAAATCCTACATGAGTACTAATTTGACGTGAACTGGCAAAATGTACTCGGAATAGTATCTAATATGTGCTCATCAATGTAAATTCGATCCGCTGTCGAAGAGATAATTGCCTAATTTCACGGAATTGCCTGTGAACATCTATAAATGTTCTTGATATAAATTTCGCAAATTTGAAAATTTCAATGTCCATTCACGGTCTTTACAATACCAATAAATAAAATTCATACCTCCATACAATGCGGAATAGAGAGCTATGTTAAATAAAATGTTTACGACTCGGAATCAGACACTTTTACAACTGATATGTAAATGTAAAAGCAGCATGAAATCATATACCTCGGAAAGAAATGAAAATAGATAGACCACTTTTATTCTTGTTAGTCATTGAATTGAAGCTTTACTTTCTCGATATAAGAACAATCTGGGACATTGATTTGTGCTAATATGTTTGAATATCATTTTGAATAAAGAGCTCCGTAACCGTATAACAAAATAGGTCTTGTTTGTTCACGAGTTTTTACTGAATATTTCGTTTACATTGTGCCACCTGATTATAAGGAACCCTCTATAACATACAGTAACGTAATAATATAATGGAAAATAGCATAATATTACATTACGGAAGCCGACCTTGTTTATGTATTACAACTGGAGCTGCAAAATTCATATTAGAAAAGGAAAATATAATGAGGGAAATTATTATGTTAATGGAAATACTGCAATAAAAACAAAATAAAATTATAGCTCATATCAATAATAAGTATATTCAAATGCTTAAAGAAAAATAACAAATTATCCTGTTTCAGGACGACATTTATTTCGATAAATGTACATTTCAACCACTACGTGGTCATATTCAGTAGACATTTGTACTGTGGAGAAAACAAGACAAAACTCATTATATAACCTTCTTTCAACAATACAGTGAAAAAGGATAATTTGTTATTTTTCTTTAAGTGTTAATATTTCACAAGCTCCAACCGATTATTTTATATTCAAATGCTTTAAGATATAATAATCGTATACTAAGGAAAAATATTATGATATAATTGCTGTTACAGCAACAAGGCCTGAGTATGATAATTTTCAATATGTAAGAGCGAATGTTTGCGGCTAGACTTTTATATTTTGGTGTTATATATTTAGTTTCTTAAGCAGGGCTTTAAATATCAAGCAGCGCTTTTGGTTTTCGTTCCGGGTCAATTAAAACTAGACATATTGGCTCTGTTCCGATTTTCGCAAAAATCACGGTTTTTCGGTTTCCGGTTCAGTTCCGGTCCGAAGCTATGAAAAATAGTTTCAGAATATTCCTGCAATTTAAAAAAAAATGCTGTAACTTGCCAAAAATCAGCAAAACTCAACAGATATAATCGAAAATTCTACTATTAAATTCTATTTTGTACTTAGTTTTGTTTTGAACAGTTTTGGAATTAGGAAGAATATTGATTTATTGAAAATTCCTTATTACATACACACATAATAAACTTACTTCGACGCCTAACTTCGTCTAATTATATCGGAAATGGAAAAGAATTGGATTCGCGAAATATTTTTAATTCTAGATTGTACTGGACCACCTCTGAGGTCCATCGAGTATTTCGGAAAATGTCTGGGAATGTGTGTATGATAACTGTTTTGTGAACATGATTAGACAAAAACAATTCAAGAAAATTAGGTAAGATATTGGAATAAAGATACAGATTTTCAGGATATTGGAATAAAGATACAGATTTTCACAACAAAATATTTGTTACAATGATTATGGAAACAGTTATGACTTTGACAAGTCAAAATGCTCGAATTCTAAATTTCAATGCAAGTATCCATTGAAGTCCATCTAAGTTTTTTTGAAAATGCCTGTGTGTACATGTGGATGTGATAACTATTGTGAGCATAATTAGATCAAACAGATTCAAGATAGGTAAACGAAACAGTGAATACACATTTACACACCAAAATTTAGGCTTAAAAACCTAAAAAAAGGTTTCAAAATATGAGCACAATTAGGCAAAAGCGATTTAAAAATATATCTAAAATAAAATATTGGAATATAACACAAAATTTACAAACAAATTACATTTAGGTTTAAAAAGGTTTTGGAAGCAGAAAATGGAACCTTAAGTGAGTGGGTGGGGTTATCATATTTTTGTTTCTCAAATACGATAAAAATATTGCAGAAAATTGAAAAAAATTTAAAGGTAGAAGATATTCTAAAACCACATATCTTTCACAGGAAACACAATTTCGTAGTAGATAAAACGTTCGTTAATTTCTTCTCTTCGCGAATATCTAAAAATATTATGAGGTGGCATGCCTGAATTGTGAAAAATTATAGACTGCATTGGAAAACAAAAGATACAAGTTAAACAAATACGATTTATTAACGTCAGTTTCTGTTTCCAAAATATGGTTGTAAATTAAACTGTATTAGAAAGTGTTTCTCAATTATTGTGGTTGTGGCAAATAATTAACCATCAAACTTTTGTTTAAAACATGTTTTTTCTAAAAATAATAATAATGGTCCGTATGTAGGGATATAATATTGATGTACCACTGTCCATCATTTGTATATCAATGTACAATGTTGATTTATATGTACAACATTCTGCAATGGTTTTTAGAATCATTAGGCTAAATTTGCGAATTTCTGTGGTTATATTAGAATTATTACAAGTCTCAAGTTTTTATAAATGATATTATTTTTTTTTTTGATTTTTTAAATGATTTTAGAGTTATGGCATATTTTGTGATATTCTTGCAATTCTATGATATATATTTTTTAATTTGTATTAAATTATTCTATCATTTGTTTATTCTGAATTTTCAGAATAATTTCAAGCTGTTAACAATTTTTGTTATAGTTTCATCTATTTTGAATACCAGTTATCATTATATGTTCATTATTGTTTTCTTTCTTCTTTATTAGAGTACTTAATTTGGAGCACTTAATTTCTTATAAATGTTTTCAATTACTTATTTATTTGTCAAATTTTGAAGATTGAATTTGACAAATAAGTAAATAATTAAAAATCAAAACATTTATGAAAAATATGACCTAATATGATATACTAATATGATACTTAAAAAAATAACACCTCTGAAGATTACTCACAATAGCCGAAACTAGTCAAGTAAGGAAACGAAGATATAATAAAAATAATGAAAACAACAAAACATGTATATATTTATAAAATACCAGTAAGAACACCAATAAAGAAGAAAGAAAACAATAAATAATATTAACAAATATTATTAACAATAATATTGTTAACCATTCTTTAAACATTAATCAACGGTTTGAACATATTTTTTTTCTTCTATATTATGTAAGAATGAAAATAACTGCTGGAATTTTTTTGGAAATTTTTAAAATTGTATTGACTTTCTGCTATTTCTATAAACTTATGGTAAGATTTATTTGTTACCAATTTAAAAACAAATTAACATATCAGAATGATTTCTAAGGTTTACTCTGAAAATTTGGTGAATGTGTATTAAATTTTTTAATTGTTTATGAGATTGTTCGAATATTTTGTATTATTGCAATACCAAGTTTTTATGAAACTTATTTCGATTTTTTTAAAGAAACGTATTTGTGAGTGATTATTACGTTTTAAAGAATTGGTGTTGAAATTTTTAAGGAATTTATGCATGTTATTTATAACATGCTATTCATGTTATACTAAGGCCCAGTTGTACGAACATGAATTATCTTTAATCGTGGTTCAGTTTCTAAGGATACTAATGTATTAACAATTGTATCGTAAGTAACTGAACCATGGTCAAGGATGATCCACGATCGTACAACTGGACCTAATACACAAATAATATGCGGGGCGTTTCTGACAAAATAAACCAATATTTCCACTAAGCTCACTGGAGTGCTCAAAACATATTCATTACATGGAAAATACTAACTAATTGACAACCCTGTATTTTTAATTGACATTGACATTGATTCCAAGTAATATGCCAGACTTAAGTACTCTGAAAGAAGTAAATATAGATTAATAGTTATTTATGAGACAAGTTCAAAAAGTAGTGCTTTTTTGCATGATTCCAAGTAATATGCTAAACTTGCGTACTCTGAAAGAAGTAAATAAATTAATAGTTATTTAAGTTACAAGTTTAAAAAGTAGTGTTTTTTTGCATGATTCTACGTAATATGCTAAACTTGAGCACTCCGAAAGAAGTAAATAAATTAATAGGTATTTACGATACAAGTTCGAAAAGTAGTGCTTTTTTGCACGAGTGTGAATCTTGGATGCGCCTCATTCAACAAGAAACGCGAGTGCAAAAAAGCACTAGTTTAGGAAAGTACAAAGTTTTTTTCACGACAGCTATTATGAAAAACAGGTATTATTTGATGCAAAATATTATCTTTTTTGAATTGTTGACTATATTAATAATAATAATAATAATCCCTATTACTCCTCCACCTACAGCATATTTTTTTACTTTCATTATTTGACAGAGAATTCTGGAATAATTACATGTCATTTTATCACAGGCCCCAGAACTATTACATGTTATGCAAGCGTTAAGAGGAGAGGAACATTATTATTATTGCTTATCTGCGACTTATAGATGGTAGAGGCACATTTCCAACATTTGTTGAAAGGAAATGGGAAAACTAAATGAATTGTGTGTCAAACTTTTACTCATCGCTGATGTTTTTACGCACAGCTGATTTTTTTACGCACTTGTGAGCAAAAGTATCATGTTAAGCACTATGTACAGTGCGAACAGTGCGTTAAGTACTTAGTTTTTCTACGACAGGGCACTGTCGTAGAAGACAGTGACAGTGACAGTGACAGTGACAGTGACAGTGACAGTGACAGTGACAGTGACAGTGACAGTGGTTTATTTAGTGTATACCAGTTTAAAAACTGATTTATTAAGTGAAAGGCAACCATGATATAGACTTCAGCGTCAATAACACCTACTGTTGCTGCAGTAAAGAAGAGGAAGAGATGCAATTTTATACTGTGTGATGAAATAGATATGTAAGAATGAGAAATTGATAGTTACTTTAATATGACTAATATTGTATTATTATTACATAAAATGTACCAACTGGACGTTTACCAATTACACTGACCAACAAATTTTGACGAATGTGTTGTGCTTTCAATTTAAATGCAGTTTTCGGAAAGTATTTATTATCCATATGCACGAAATGTAAAAAAAAATGTGTTGCAGGTTATTTTTTTTTTAATTTTTTTACACGGTTTTTCCCCTATTTACTTACATAATCACATTCTGAGTTGAAGGTAGATCAGAAAAGCTATACCGGTTACTGTCAAACTGAAATTTGAATCAAGTATTGCCATAATAAATCATCGGAATCGGTCTTCCATCCCGAAAAAAATTACACATTTTGCAAAAATTGTAATATCTCAAAAACCTGACGAGCTAGAATTTTTTTTTGACGTTTCTGAAATTTTCTATTGGAAACGGCAATTTACGTCTATGCGACAAAAATTGACATTAAAACACATAGATACGAACAAATTAGTAGAATTCGAAAGATAGTATTACAGCAAAATTCTAAAGATATCGTGGGTGGATCGAATTTCAAATATCGAGGAGCTACAACGACTTGATAAAGAAGAGGAACTTATAAACACCATTAAAAAGCGTAAACTGCAACATCTCGGTCATATAATGAGGGGGAAACGCTATAGGTTGTTGCGACTGATTATGGAAGGAAAAATAAAGGGGAAAAGAACCATAGGAAGAAGAAGGATTTCCTAGCTCAGAAATTTAGGAGAATGGTTCGGATTAACATCAACCTAACTATTTAGAACAGTTGTTAATAAAGTTAGGACAGCCATGATGATTTCCAACGTCCGATAGAAGAAGGAAAAAATTGAGGAGTTTATTTTAAAAACAACAAAAGTCCTAAAATGCACAAATCTACTTATTAACAGTAAACGGCTCTCAAGACCAAATGATTTTTTTTTCATTTGCCTGTTACTCACCTGTTAGATTCCAACCTATTCCCCCATTTTTTCTCTTGATTTACAGTTCTTATTTAAAATCATTTTCATATTTAAATAAGTTAAAATAAATACAACAGAATAGCCTGATTTATTTTCCCAGTACTTTGAGTATAAATTCCATTGTAACTATGTTAAATTTCCCAAAAACTGATTTTTGGACATGTACCCTTTTTAAAATAAACGCCTCAATTGTGTTGACCAGTGTTATTTAAAAAAAAACTCTGAGTACGGGCCATCTATAGTCTATACATAATAAAAGGAAAACTGGGCAGTGTTTTTGAAACACCTTGTATATACAATGTGATTTTCATTTTTTTTTTAACTTTTAGACTAGATTTGCAAAAAAATATTGATAATGATCAATGTTTTCTGAACATAAATTGATTTAATTACAATGTGAGATTTCCTAATTAGCATTTTTCCGTACGAAAGATCTATTTTAGGCTGCTGTGCGGAGTCTTATATTTGGGTACTAAATCGGTTTCCTGAAATTTCTCTTAGAAAGCCCTCCACAATTGTATATATATATATTTTGAGTTTTTTTGTTTTCAGTTGGTAATATTAGAGAACAATGAAAATAAAAACATTATTGTAAATTTGTAAGTAAAAATAATATAATTGACGGGTCTAGAAGTAAATGGGTTTAAGGGCATTTTTGGTAGTTCTGAGATAAATTGCTTTAAAGTAAACTGAATTTCAAAATTCCAGGAATATGTTCAGAAAAGTGTCTTAATATTTTAGACTTAGGTTTAGACTAAAATATCCTAAAATTTTGAAATTCAAGTTAAGTTTAAAGCCATTTATCTCAGAACTACCAAAAATGCACTTAAACCGTTGTACTTAGAGACCCCTCAGTTACGATTCTACATTGCACTTGCAATCTGCTTGCACTTAGAAGAGGATGATTAGTATGGGATAAGATTGAGATCAATCCATCCAAGATCTACATGTCCAATAAAATTACGCGCGGTTGCACAAAGTGGAATAATTTCTTGTCATTTATATTGATTAACACCCTATTTCAATGACTACTAGGTAATTGCACATTTAATAATTAATTAAGTTGTGCACTAGTGATAATTTCCTCAATTTGCACATTTTAATAGTGATCAAAATTTAGATTTGAAAAATGTGCTTTCAATAAATAAATATTCCTACAGCAAACTACATCCCAGAACTTGGTATGACTTCGTTGAATGTGTAATCACCGTTACGAAAAACTGCTGAAACTTTTTCTGAGTTTTGAGCGTTTTCACACTTCTTCATGAATTGGGGCAGTTTAATCAATAGATTGTGCAAGAATACATTGCTATATTGGCATGTTATGGTCAATTTCTGAAAGTTTTATAGAAATTGTTCAGAAATTCTTATATTCTATCATGAATTAAAACAAGTTTTAGGAAGGGTATAGAACAATTTTATTTCCGCTCTGGAAAATCATATATCGTAAGCGATGAAAGGTACTCAGCGATCACGAATAAGTATTTAGCTTAGTAATTATTCGAATTAAATGTCACCAGTAAATTCCACGTGTGAGCGACTGACGAGAATTCGTCTAGTTAAGCAGAGAAGGCCGCGTCCACGCCGTGGAGCGGAATTGATTGTAATTGAATTTGTTATCCAAATGTTATTTCGCGCGAGAGCGTCCGTGACTGTCTACGTAACTCTCGATGACAAGTTGGCTCAATTTGAGCGCGAGCAGTCTTATCCGTCAAGGGCTGCTTTCGGGGGAGTGTACTGGGGCATGGAGCGGGTGACGACCTTCCCCGGAGTCGAAGCCAAGGGACAAATCGACCGGAATGCGAAGAGTCGGAGGTCACGTGTACTTTGCGTCTCAATACCAGAAAAGTGGATAAATCATACGGCTTAAGTGCAAAGCTATTGTAAATCGACGATAGGGTAAGTAGTACCTTCTAGATTTTCTCTTATATTGTTTGGAATGGGTTATCAGTGTTGTTTCTTTGGTCCGAAAAGCTTGAATAATTATGTAAGCTCCTATATCTTACGGGGATCACATTAACACAACACGTTTATACATCTATGATTGCCTTAGTTAATTGGTTCAAGGCTATTGATTATCTCAATCAGAAGTTCTAAATATTACAGCGCCACGTCGTGTAGTACGTAGTTCGGCAAATTTCACGTGTATTGTCATTATCAGTAATAATTACTGCTGAAGCTGGGTGTAACTGAAACGTATGGCCTAATTTATTAAAATTAAAGCGGAACGGCGCTTGCCGTTTCGACAATAACTAATGTTGATAGTTGTAATAAAATTACGCCGGGGGTAACTTTCGGGCAAAATTCTTGCAAGCATCCGGTGGTTAAATCACTGCGCGTTTAGTTTGCAACAAAATCTGAGCTGTCGGTTTTTGAAATTTCGTGGATAAAAATAGCAAAATATGTTCGTGCATCTATTATAATCTCCGACGTTGCACTTTTTGAAGCAGTTTAACAATTTTATGAGGTACGGAAACGCCGAGTCTTTATCACACATTTGAGCGGCGCTATCTGCTCGTGCCTTCAAAAAAGCTCGCCTCCGCGAAACCGTGAGCTCGAGCTTGGGCACAAAAAGCTCTCGGCTGTACACGTGTACACGTGTACACGTGTAGTGTGCTTGATGCACAAGTAATACATCATATGCATAACGCCGTCCAGGCGTTATTTATACCAGGAAAACTCCGGCTCTGAATACAAATCCACGTGAAATATAGTGATGCCAGTCCGAGACGAGTTTAATAATTATCCCCTTTTCAGTTGTCCCGGGGGGCTCTCCGGCGGAAGCCCCGCAGCCCCTAGGAAGGGGGTGATTTTGCGCGCGTCGGAGCTGCACGACTACGTGAAAAGCCTTTGAATATATAGGCGAAAGTTTGAATATTTCCAGCTGTTGCTGTTCCAGGGGAAGTTAAGCCCCGCCTGAGATCAGCTCTTGTCACGAACGCTTTAACCTGAATGCCGCCTTTTAATATGTGTCATATTAAATATATAACCTTCGGCGCCGTAAATTATCATTCAATTTTCCGGAGCAGCCATGTTCGCCCCGTCAATTTCGCAAAATGGAAGATAATTCCGCAAAGTACTTTAGTCGCATTATTAACCGAAGGAAAATTTACTGTCGTATAAGAGATTTTACTACGTACGATATTTTAGTTATCGCTCGTGAATCTACATTCTTGGGATTATTGTAAATTGCGTTATTACCTCATAATAATCAAATCGGGATTACAGAAAATATTGTCTGCGAGATAAAAGCCAGTACTTTTTTTAGTTTCTGGGGTAGTAAATTCCGCTTTGATATTCCAGGCATTTAAGTTTACTCACCTCCGAAGACATCACAGCGTAGTGTAAAAGAAGCTCCTTCCGAGAAAGGTCCGACAAACGACGTTAGTTGGGATCCACTCTCGTCTAATATCACAATCTTTTGAGGAGGAACTGAAATAAAATGAAATATAGTTAAAAAGTGCATAACACTATGGGCCTAAAACTAATAGATATTTGGTAAAACTACTAGAACAAACTAATAATTGATAATAGGTATTTCATAATTCGTATAATCTGATTAATCGAATAAGTTTAACATAAAATACACAATAATATTATACGCATAATTCATAATATCGCCGTTCCAGTGGAACAATATCGCAGCTGCAAAATTAATTTTTCAGGAGAGACGAAAATTGATTGTTAATTACTGAGTTTTAAGGAAGTGAATACATTTTATTGGTAATAACATGTATTAAGATAAGATATATTTATTCATGCAGTCATATAACAGTAAACACAGTGTGTACATTAGCGGATATGAACGTCGGGTTTTCTGAATAGTAAAATAAAATATTTGCAATCAAATTGAAATCGAAATACATAAAGGATACATAGTAGGTGCACATGTATGTTCACAGAAATCTGTAGGAGTGCATAATAGCAGTTTTAAATGATTCGTCATAACATTTCATATTAAAATCATTAGCAATAAAATGTATACACTTCATTAAAACTCAATAATTAACTATCGTTTTTCATTTCTCCTATAATATTTATTATGCAGTTGCGTAATTGTTCCACCGGAACGGCGATATGATATGAGTCAGTCGCGGAGCGAGGCGCTTGATATCACCGACGCCCAAGGACAACGGACGCCGAGATATCACAATAAGGCCATATTTTTTATTATTACTCTGTAGTACTACCATAAGTGAATTCAAATTGCCGGATATTTTACGATAGCGTGTTACGTAACGAGTGTTAACTTTTTAATTAAAAAATCACGAGAGCGCGCAGGGCTCGAGTGGTTTTCTAACAAATTAACACGAGCTTTTCTATGCAGCACGCTAGAGTTAAATATCCTAAATTTTAATTCATGAATGGTATTGGATAAGATAATTTACTGAATACAATAATACATCGATTTATTATTGATGCTTGCTTTGACATGAATTATTATTCTGTGATGGGTGGGAAAAACCGTATAAGTCAAGAATTAGCATTTTAAGGAAGCGTCGACTTATACCTTTTTTCCCTTCAATAATCGTAGCATTTAAAGTTGTACTAAAACTGCCAACCTATTTAAAAGCCTTAACAGAATAATGTGACATATACTATTTCAAACACAATGTACAGCATCACTTTCTGAAATATAATTTGACATAAACTCATTTTCCCAAATTTTCGACTTATACTGTTTTTCCCACCCATCACAGAATTATGAAGTGCAATTTGTCAATGTATGAACGTAACTAGGCGACCGATCAACAACCGAAATATTCAAAATATTCCTAAATATTTCGTGTTGCTTCGTCCAAACTCACGTTGTGGTTGGCTAATAAGAGTATGAATTAAATAATCATTTGAATTTCACTTATACGTATCACCGTCATTGTTCGAGTTTCGCCCACATTTTTGTATCATCGCGCTCATTTATGAACTGTGAATATTTTCTTTTTATGTACGTTCTTATATTCGTTGTATGGGGAGGTTGCGTCATTCGGAGTTCCTATAAACCTGTATCACAAAACTTGTAAGTGTAAATGGAAGAAAATGGAGCATTACATTATTAGCAATACAAATATCCGGCAAAGGAGCAACACCTCTCTAAAAGCGTGTTTTCGCGAATCAAGTTTAATTGATCGATTGTAGTTGATCAACAGACGTTAAATGAAAACTATAGTTTCGATAAAGTTGATCAACTTTAAACTATAGTTTTTATTCAACTTTTGTTAATCAACTACAATCGATCAATTAAACTAGATTCGTGAGAACGTCAGATGCGCAGAAATTCAAGTAATCTCATCTCTATACAGGGTGTTAAAAAATAGTGTAAAATGTTTAAGGGGGTAGTAGTATGAACCACAATAAAAAAGTCTTCATAAACATGGGTCCTCAAAGTAACGGTTTCGGAGATATGGAAGCTTATTCTTTTTTACCTCCTCTTTTTATTTTGCTAATGTTCCATTTTCTTATCATAATTGGCTGATGGTTTGTGAAATGAACATTCAGTATTTGACAGTTGTTGTTAGTGCACAAATTTTCATTGATATGGCTGTTTACTGTAATGCAGAATTAGCCGACATGCATTACATGTATGGTCGTGCTAACGGAATTCCCACCGAAGCGCGACATCTTTATGTAGAAACTTATCCAAAGCTTATCTAAAACTTATCCAAATCGTCACATTCCTTCACATCGTATGTTTGGAAGAATTCACCAGATATTGTGTTATACTGCTCCACTTCGCAAACAGTGCTATCTCTCCGGCAGACATCTTCTGTAACTCTATTCTTTGTTTCTGCTAGAAGTTCCTTTTGTCAGTTTGCACATAATCAATAAGTAATAAATAATTGCAAATAGGCAAATAAATGTTTCAAACAAGAATAATCTTCCATATCTCCGAAACCGTTTCTTTGAGGACACATGTTTACCAAGACTTTTTTATTTTTTCATACTACTACCCCCTTAAATATTTTACACTCTATTTTAAACACTCTGTATAATCATAATGTTGATAATTTAAATAACTACAGGAATTATTAACATATTATAGTAGGTATACAAATATTGGATTAAGTGGCGATTCCGCTGACCTACTAAAAGGTGTCCCATCATTTATTCAATTACATCCTGGTCAATTGACATTTCCGTATATTTACAAACAATGCCCTAGGTTTAAAATAACCACTGAATTTATTTACAGATTTCAGTATAAATATACACAATTCTGTTCAAACTAGACCAACTACTAATGGCGTAGGACTACCTTATCATTTATGCAATTGCCTTATATGTCTATGTTTAGTAGATCTGAAAGTTTGATACCTATAGTAAAACAAGTGCTGCAACTACATGGAAGCAATAATTCTTAATTGTAATAGTCATTAGTTATTATTGTTTCAAAATGAGTGAAAATTATGTTAATATAACTTCCAAATAATCTTATTATGCATACATTCTGCCAGATGTAATTTAATAAGTAATCCCGAGATTTATAGAAAGACATTATATTTTTACTTTGTTCCCATATTGTTTTATTTCGTTAAATATTGTAATTTATTTATTACGATTATAATTGCATATTTACAATGTACTATAAAAGTATTTTACGGATGTATCGTATTAAGGTTTTGTGTTTAATTGTACATCAAAATCTGGACCTCCTTACTCTGTATTTAATCTTTATTTTGTTACCAGTTTCGACCTGCAATTCATGTCATCATCAGGCAAAAAATCTCAAAGTGTTCATGGCGTATGGTCTGATGTGTGTAAAATTTGTACACATCAGACCATTATTTGCCTGTTGATTGCCATTAACTGCAGGTCGAAACCTGTAGCAAAACAATGATTCAATACAGATTAAAAAGGTACATATTTAGATTTACAATTATTATAAAAGTATTGCACTAGGTTTATTTTCTGGTACTTACTGGTAATATAATTAGGTCTTATAGTTTTTTGTTTTTTTTTTAATTTATAGTTGTGTAGATCATGTATATTATATTCGTTATTATTTTTCCAGATCATTAATATATCATCTATAGTCATGCTCACATAAATCTAGTACAAAAATATGACATTGCTATATAAAATTGCTATTGTAACCTAATTTCTTGTACTAGATTTATGTGGGCATAACTGTACATATCTGTTCCAGAGATTGATGTATTTATTGAAATTATTTTGATTGTCTATGAAAATGTTTTCGAAGTTGTAAAATTAGAATAAGAGAACATTTAAGAGATATTTATATATCAAATCTTCACTTTAGCAATCACAAATTCGAAATCGACAAAACACAAAACTTTTACATAATACCAACAAACACTATTAGAATCATACGAAATTGATAAACTTTTAAATACAAAACCAAACATACAATGCCTTAACGAACAAACAAATCTCAATTTCTAACCACTATATAAATTATTAAATATCCATTTAACATTTTACAAAACAGCATTACATGTTAATAAATTTAAAAAAAACATCAGTCAATGTCACAATCTCCAATATTATAAGTCAGATAAACTTAATTTTTTATATACTTCAAACTTCTTTTATTGGACATGAATTACATGTGAGGTCAAGACAATATAAATTAGGAAAACACTACATTTTATGTAAAAAAAAATCCTGTACTGAATAGACCGCATGCTCTTTTAAGTGTTCGCTAAATTGCTATTTGAAACTGTGCATTTTCTGGTGCTGCCATTGTACTGGAAGATGATTCAAAATTAATACAACAGAATATAGATATATGTAAGTACTTTTTACAACCATTTAATAAAATACACCACTTAAGCGAATATAACAACAACAATTTAAATGAGGGTTGGAATAAATCGTGTTAAAAATTTAAAAAACTAATAAATCATGATTTATTATTTGTTATTTGTTAAAGTGCTTGGTATCTTCTGGTTTTATTTTTATTATTTTTCCTACTATTTCTGCTTAATTATATTTCCCTTATTGTGTCGTGTCAGTTTGAAGTTTTGAATAAAATAAAACTTCAAATTTACACGACACAAAAAGTCAAATATAATCTTGAAAGTTATAATTTAATTTACAAAAACCCCTGGTAATAGCTGAATATTAAGCGGAAACTAGTAGGAAAAGTAAATAAATAAATACTAGAAGATACCAGAAAGAACTTTAACAATTAACAAATAATAATCAAACATATCCAGTAAAATGGATAAAATACCAACAAAAATCATGATTTATTTGATTTTTTATATTTCTGTTCAGTTTTTACCAGTTTTGATGTGATTTATATCAATTGATTTACATCACGATTTAAATCTTATGATTTGTTTTAAATTAATTCTTAAGTATGAACAGGAATAGTTGATTAAAATAAATCGGTGAATCTGTACCAACTGATGGAACATAAAATGAAGGGAAAAACAAAATTTTACTTAGTTACAATAATCTACTCTAAAGCATGCACCTATAGGTGCCATAAATTTTCTTTGTTCGCCTATTGGAATTCACATATAGTGCAAAAACAATGATTAATTTAAAGAAAAAAACTTAATTTTGAATTACATCAATGAAAAAAATTAGTTTAAATCATGATTTAAATCAAGATTTAAATCAATTGATTTAAAACACACCAATCCTGCGTTAAACATGCCAAATCATATTAATTTATTGTAGAAATAGCCTCTGAAGATGGTGATAATCGACCGAAACTTGTCATTAAATTTTCATAGTTCGCCTTTGGAATTCACAAATAGTGCAAAAACAATGATTAATTTAAATAAAAAAACTTAATTTTGATTTACATCAATGATTTATTAAAACAAAACAGTTTAAATCATGATTTAAATCAAGATTTAAATCAATTGATTTAAATCACACCAATCCTGCGTTAAACATGCCTAATCATATTAATTTATTGTAGAAATAGCGTCTGAAGATGGCCATAATCGACCGAAACTAGTCAGGCAAACAAATAAAAACATTAAAAGAAAAAACTATAAGACCTAATTACTTTACAAAGTAAGTACGAGAAAAGAAACATAATATATTAAATATATACCATGATAAAATGGTTGAAACTATAATCAAAATATATTAAAAATATGATAGAAGTATTTTTATTTTTTGTTGCTAGGAGTTTCAAGCTATTTCAAGCCGGAGTGAGGTGTTTCAAGTTTTGCCATTTTACGCTAGAGTGTAGTATTATAAGTTTTTATTACACTGTGCTTGAATGTGATGTTTCAGGTATTGCTTTCTATAAATAAATATTACCTGACTTAATATTAACGCACGTGAACATAATTTTGTGACTATGCTATTATTGACTATCAATGTTTCCTTTAGTTTTGTTATTAATTTATCCATGTTTTAATTGTATAATTTAGGTACTACTTTTTCAATAACACATAAATTACTAAACATTCTGTTTGATTTATTGTCACCCAGCAAATATCTCGGTTATTAGTATAGATAGAAAGTTAAAGAAAAAAGTTTTAGTTCTTTTGGTCGTCTATTTAATCCTAATGTAAGATGAACAATTGAAAATCAAATGAACACGTGAAAGCTATAAGCTTCATTTTCTTTAATAGAGCACCCCGTATATTTTGGTTATTTCTAATAGGAAATAAAATTAGCTTTATAATCATGCCACATAATAGCCTCTTTATTACACAAATAACGCAACAATTGCCAATAAATAAAATTTATCACTTGCAATGAATTACAATATAAAGTGTCTGTTCAAAGTGAGATCAGTTATTTGAAATACATTCTACAGATCTCTTTATTAAATTTCATTATTCATTTTGCAACATGCGTGGTGCTATTTGGCCACATGCCCTACAAATACGATTTAAGATCGTTTAGATTTTCTGGACAAGTAACATAACCTTTTTTTGCTTTAAAAATCTCCAAATAAAAAAATCTAAAATAGACAGATCTGGAGATCTTGCTGGCCAATTTCTGGGGCCGCCAGTTGCAATCAATTTAACAGCAAACTGTTTTTCCAAAATATCTTTGACAATTCTTGCATTGAGGGGAGGAGCTTCATCTTGCTGGAACCACAAATCACGACGTATTTTTAGGAGGATAGCATCCAAATAATCTTCGAATTCTGTCTTAAGAAAGTTGGCATATCGCTCCGCATTGAATGTTCCTTGATCAAAAAAGGAACTATTATAGTATCACGTAACACACCAGGCGATACATTATTTGCAAATCTGTGTTAGAATCTGCATTCCCGAATTTAACGTGGATTCTCAGTATTCCAGTAATGGCCGTTTTTTCGGATGGAGATTCCGTTGTTGCTGAAATGAGATTCATCGCTCCAAATGATTAAATTTAATAAATGTTAACTTTTGTTAAGCCAATTACAAAATATTATCCTCCTGTCAGAATCACCATCTCTTAAACCTTGTACTAATTTAATTTTATTCGGTTTCATTTTATGTTTCCTTTGAATAAAACATATTTTAAACCTGCTTATTCCTAAGGCTTCCACTATTGAACGTATTGAATTTTGTGGATGTGCTCTAAAATTATTTTAAAAAATCTTTAACTTTCATTTCTGTCTATACTAATAAATAACCGAGATATTTGTTGTATCACAATAAATGAAACAGACTGTATATTATCGATATATTTTTTGTGACAAAATTGAGAAGTTACGAGACATTATGATTATTTTTCGATATGCAAAGTGGTTATTCAGTTAGAAGGAATACGAAGTGTAAAAATAATGAAGTAATCCGTTTAGAATTTAATTTGTACGTGGCGCACACCTGTACATCCTCCACCCACTCACCTCGTCTCCATGCGGACTCCAATGAACGCCTCCGCGACTAATTGGCACGCCACCGGAGCCCTTTCAGTATTTGCACCGCGTCCCGACTAATTACCCCATCACAAAGGAGTTAACAATGGTAATTTAATCATCCTCGCCGTCCAGGGGCGCGCCTCTGACGAATGCCGCGGAAAAACATGCCCAGCATCCTCGGCTTGCACCGCCTCAAATCAGGGCTCCGCGGCCGGGATTACGTGCTCATTGCAGATAATTAACCAGAAGCGATCCGCCGGCCACAAAGGATGCACGAAAAAAATCACGTAGGTAATAGATATATGGAGCAGCACGCAATGTTTGAATACTCCTCACCACTAATATCGAGTAATTAGCGTGTATGCTATGTAATCCGAGCCCGGAGCTTTCACGAGACGTGGAGACGACATTGCCAATAATTTGGTGACTATATGGTTTGCATAATTTAGCGGTTGAAATACGGTTTCAATAATCAATCAATAATTCATAATTATATAATAAATAAAGCCTGACAATTATATTGTATAATTAGGCCGCTTATATTCCGAACAACGAAACAGTTCCAATTTCATTGCAGAAAGATTTCAAATCCGCAATATCGAACAAAATAGTTTCTATTACACGATATCAATTTTGCTTCAACTTCCTAGCGCAGAAGAGCTGTGGTTTTAAACAAAACTAATCGCAACAGGGATTTGCTGGATTTAATGGCATTCACTTTAATATCATATCCGCGGTTCGTTCTCCAAGAAACATACAAATTCAATAATCCCATTAAAAAGCTAAAATACTTTCGGGGCAGAAGCGTTCTTAATAATCTTATGCAAATTCTTGAAGAAACGAATTCATGATTGTATTTAATAATGGAAATTGTACAGAATTAAATGTTTCAATACCTTTGGGAGATCACATTATACCTAACTCAACTTTTGGAACTAATCTTCGATGGAAAATCCTCAAAAATGAAATACTTTTTTTTTTAAATAATACTGAAGTAATAAAAAAAAGAAAATCCCTATGGTAATCTGATTGCAACTGCATAAATATGAAGACCTTGGAAAGTTCCTTCAAGGGTGTTATCTCGTCTATGATTATTAGGATAGTTAGGCAAAGTAAAACATTTGAAAAGCAGGAAAAAAGGCAAAAAGGAAAAAAGGAAATACAATTACAAAAAAGGCAAAAATAAAACACGCAAGAAAGGCAAAAATAGTGCTCAACCACATCAAACCAAGGTATGGACCAAAGAGGAACTGAAAAACGAATCTGAAGAAATGTAAGAAATGAAGCAACATATTGGCATACTCAACTTTCTATTGGCACAATGTTAAATATTAATAAATAAAAATGAATATTTTAATCATTTTAAATTTTTAAAAGGTAACAAGTAATTTTTCTTTATATTTATTTTCAGCCGTTAGCTTAGACTAATATAATTTTGGTTTTTGGTGGTGAGGGTGGTCGTGGTGGTGGGGGTAGTCGTGGTGGTAAAATGAAAACTAATGGGCCATTAGTAAAGTAAGGTACCTGGCATTAGTAATAGCATGTTTCTTAATGTTATAGTAATAGAAAAATAATAGGGTCTCGTAAAAATATAATAGGCAATTATTAAGAAAATAATATACTTTTTCCAATGTCCTGTAAAATTTATATTGTATTTTACAAAAAAGTAGCTTGATATGTAATTTTTTTTTCTACAATATCAAAAACGAAAAAAATGTACTAACCACC
Source organism: Othius punctulatus (assembly GCA_951805005.1). Classification (NCBI taxonomy): domain Eukaryota; kingdom Metazoa; phylum Arthropoda; class Insecta; order Coleoptera; family Staphylinidae; genus Othius; species Othius punctulatus. The sequence goes on along the minus strand of OX638139.1, from coordinate 102,399,290 downwards.
TAAAAGGCACAAAAACGGCACAAAAACGTCAAATAATAGGCCATTAGTAAAGTAAGGGACCTGCCATTAGTCATAGCAGGTTTCTTAATGTTAAAGTAATAGAAAAATAATAGGGTCTGATAAAAATATAATAGGCCATTGTTAAGAAAATAATATACTTTTTAGAATGTCCTGTAAAATTTATATTGTATTTTACGAAAAAGTAGCTAGATATGTAATTCATTTATCAAAAACGAAAAAAATGTACTAACCACCTAAAAGGCACAAAAACGGCACAGAAAACTCAAAAAAGTAAAATATACCCGAAAATGGCAAAATCCTTAATTATACGCGAAAAAGGCAAGATAAAAAAAGACAATTTTAGTTTTTTTAAATGTTCACTGTAGTATACGGATAATGCATTGGGTCTGCCTTTAAAATCATGCCTTTATAACAAAAAGGTAATTTGGCTAACTATCCTACCTCCAGATAAATAAGAAGTTCTAATAAAAAAAGCTCTTATTATCATTTTTATGTTGTTTAAGTTTATGAAATGTACTTACCTCAGAATGCAGCAAACATGTTAGATTGTAGTCATGAATATTTGGTGCATTTTGAGGTAAGTAAATTTTAATAAAATATTAAACCTACTAGATACGTTGTTGTATTGTATTGTTGATTTGTTTCATTGTTGTTGTGTTGTATTGTATTGTAACTAGATATATTGTTTCGGGAGAATGTAAACTGTGCCAATGGTAAAGCTAAAGGTGGAAAGAAACAATAACCCCGCGCGCTATTATAAGTCGTCTGCTATTAGCCTGAGCTAATCTCAGAAAACTCTTATTGCAATTTAAGCATAATGACACATTTAACTGTCCCACAAATATATGAAATTTTTTGAAACCTGGAAACATCTAGGTTTTGGAATATCTTTAACATCACCAGTTTCTCGAAATTTAGATTCAATCTTACAAACTATAGATTTGCTGATGGGGTGATCTGGATATTGTGCATTAAACAAATCGCATACTTCTTGCGGAATTCTTATCCCTACATCCGAGGAAAATTATTAAAATTTCATTTTTTGCTCTGCGTCATATCGACATTTTCGGTCAAATTATGCTTTTACTGTTTAATTTCGAATATCAATGCCATAATTGATTAAATTTTGGGGAACCATAAGACTATTTAAATCCCAAATATTCAAAAACTTTTATTGATAGTGTCATATAAAGAAAATGGTAATAGTTAAGGCAAAAGTTAGAAATAAGAACAGAATGTTTTTGTTAGAACAAAAACTTGAGGTTATAGGTAAAACGATTATCATTTTTAAAGTCAGCACCCGAAAATTAGTTGAAAACAAGTATCAGATCTAAGCCAGGAAAACAAAAGTTGAAATTTGTAGTCCTGTGTTATTGTTAAAACTGATTTTTTTAGGAATATTATCATTTTTAAAATCAGCACCCGAAAATTATGTGAAAACAAGTATCACATCTAAGCCAGGAAAGCTGTAATGGGAAATACTGCTACTAAAAAGAACAATAATTTCACAACTGGAGCTAAAACATGTACATATTGAGACGATTTTGATCGAAAATCTCTAAAATTTTCAACTCCAACTCCAACTAATCTCCAACATGTTTTCTAAGACAACTCTTCAAAATGATAAATTATTAATTTTAAATGTTTCATTTTCAAAGTCATTTGTCAAAATCTGTAAATAGCTCCAACTGTTAAGATTTGGAGGATGTTGATTAAACATTTAACAAATTTTAAGAGTTTGGTTCGGAAAACATTGCAGATTTCATCAGTTGGAGTTAAAATTGTTAGAGATTTTCACATCTAGTGCTAAAAGCTGCTTAGCTGCAGTTGAAATATTTTGACAGTTGTTACAGTTAAATAGCATTAAATAACAATTTATTATCATATACTTGCAACGTGATTGTAAATCACAATATTCATTGCCAGTTTATTTTATTATTGGCACAATTGACTGCTAATCATACGATAGATTATTAATTTCATACCTGTAGATAAAGTTTCAAATGCATTTGTTAAAATCTTTTAAAAGCTCCACCTGTTAAGTTATGGGCGATTTTGATTGAAAATTTAACAAATTTGAAGAGTTTGGTTCGGAAAACATTGCAGATTTCATCAGTTGGAGTTACAATTTTTAGAGATTTTCACATCTAGTGCTAGAAGCTGCTTAGCTGCAGTTGAAATATTTTGACAGTTGTTGCAGTTAAATGTAGTAATAAATAATAATTTATTATCATACACTTACAACGTGATTATAAATCACAATATTTATTGGCAGTTTATCTACAGCTGAACATTTGATAGATAATTAATGTCATACCTGTAGATAAAGGTTCAAATATATTTGTCAAAATATGTTGATAGATAAGATTTGGACGAGTTTGATTGAAAATTTAATAAATGTGAAGAGTTCGGTTTGGACAACTTTGCAGATTTCATCAGTTGGAGTTAAAATTTTTAGAGATTTTCACATCTAGTGCTAGAAGCTGCTTAGCTGCATTTCAAATATTTTGACAGTTGTTGCAGTTAAATAGCAATAAATAACAATTATTGTCATATACTTACAACGTGATTGTAAATCACAATATTCATTGGCAGTTTATTTTATTATTGGCACAATATTAATTGACTGCTAAACATATGATAGATTATTCATGTCATACCTGTAGATAAAGTTTCAAATACTTTTGTTAAAATCTGTTAAAAGCTTCACCTGTTAAGTTGTGGGCGGTTTCGATTGAAATTTTAACGAATTTGAAGAGTTCGGTTTGGAAAACTTTTCAGATTTTATCAGTTGGAGTTAATTTTTTTTTAGAGATTTTCACATCTAGTGCTGAAAACTGCTTAGCTGCAGTTGAAATATTTTGATAGATGTTGCAGTTAAACAGCAATAAATAATAATTTATTATCATACACTTACAACGTGATTATAAATCACAATATTCATTGGCAGTGTACCTACAGCCGAACATTTGATAGATTATTAATGTCATACTTGTAAATAAAGTATAAAATATATTTGTCAAAATCTGTTAATAGATAAGATTTGGACGATTTTGATTGAATATTTAACAAATCTGAAGAGTACGGTTTGGAAAACTTTGCAGATTTCATTAGTGGAAGTTACTTTTTTAGAGATTTTCACATCTAGTGCTAGAAACTACTTTGCTGCAGTTGAAATATTTTGACAGTTGGTTAAATAACAATGAATAATAATTTATTATCATACACTTACAACGTGATTGTAAATCACAATTTTCATTGGCAGTGTACCTACTGCTAAACATTTAATAGATTATTAAGAAAAAATTATAAGACACATTTGGAGGATCGTTCAGAATTTATTTTGAGAGTTGCCGTTAGTAACAATTTTTAGAAAGTGTGTACTGAAAACTGATTAGTACAGTTGAATATATGTATTTTGATAATTGCAGTGATATAACAATAACTAATAATTTATCATAATACACTTGCAATGAGTTTATGAATCACATTATTCATTGGCAGTGTATCTTCTGTTAAATATCTGATATATTACTATTGTGATATCTATAAATTTAACAATCTTTCACAATTGGAGGAAATTATTTGACAAATTTAATATTTTCTCTCAAATGTTTTAAAACACATTTGGAGAACAGTTCAGAATTTGATAGATGAAATTGTTAACATTTTTATCAATTTTTCAACTAATTTGTAAAAATCTGTTAATAACTAAACCTGAGATTTTGACAATTTGGATTAAAAATTTAACAAATTTGCCCACTTAAAAATTAGAAAATATAGGTAATTCATAATACCTATGTTCAGCAGGTGGCATATATTGTATCCATTCGATAGAAGTTTGTAAATTTATCGTAGAAATTATATTTAGCATAGAAACTTATACCTATAAATTTGACAATCTTTCACAATTGGAGAAAATTATTTGACAAATTTAATATTTTCTCTCAAATGTTTTAAAACACATTTGGAGAACACTTCAGAATTTAATAGATGAAATTGTTAACACATATCAGTTTTTCAACTACATTTGTCAAAATCTGTTAATAACTAAACCTATTAAGATTTTGACAATTTTGATTAAAAATTTAACAAATTTTCCCTACTATAAATTAAAAAAACATAGGTAATTCATAATACTTATGTTCAGCAGGTTGCATATATTGTATCCATTCGATAGAAGTTTGTAAATGTATCGTAGAAATAATATTTAGCATAGAAACTGATACCTATAAATTTCACAATCTTTCACAATTGGAGGTAATTATTAGGCAAATTTAATATTTTCTCTCATAAGTTTTAATATACATTTAGAGAACACTTCAGAACTTGATAGATTTTGATAGTAGCCGTTAGTTAAAATTTTTAGAAAATTTCACAGCTAGTACTGAAAACTGTTTAGTTACAGTTGAAAATATGTTTGCAGTTGCAGTTAAATAACAATAAATAATAATATATTGCCAAACACTTACAACGTGAGTGTGACTCACAATATTCATTGGGAATGTACCTACTGTTGAATATTTGAGAGATTATTAACGTCATACCTGTATATTTGACAAATTTTCACAAGTGAAGGTAATTATTTGACAAATTTTGATATTTGCACTGAAGTTTTTTTAGACAGCTTTAGATAACACTTAGAAATTTGGCAGATTTTGGCAGTTGCCGTAATAAATTAGCCATGCTAATTCAGCTTTACAGCTAATGCTAATTATTTGAGAGTGGCAAGAGAATTGACGATTTCACTTGTTAGAGTTGTAAATTTGACAATGGAAATAGGCTACTTCATAAGAAGTGTTTTGAAATATAATGTCAATAGAAGAATTAGCTAAACTTACTCCTATTACACCTCTAACAGTGCTTAAGAATACAAATCCTAGAGCTCAAACTATTGAGAGGTAATAATTAAATTGAGCTTCATGAACGGTGGCCGAACTTCTAAAAAATTTAACTAGTGTCGGCAATAAATATAGTTGTTAATGAGAAGTAAGTACGAGTATTAACATCTATACCCACTGTAAATATATGATAGGCCCAAACAATAAATCCTAATATTACTGCATACATTATTTCGAATGCTCCAAAAGCTTTTTTTCCTCCTTATTGGGTAATAATATGGGAGATTATTTCAAATTTTGCTAGGATTAAAATAGAAACTTAAGGGTAACCAAAAGCTCAAAATATTAATCAAAATAAAATACATAAATAGATGTTAATATAAAATAATATTCCTTTATCCAGCAGGATTCGTGCTGACTCTTAACAGTTGCAGTCGTGAATTACTTCCAGCCTCGAATCGAGGCATATGTATGTATCCTTGGCAAAATATGGAAAAATATATTGCCACTCACCCATTAGGAAGTGTGTAAAATTATCGATTAGGCACATGTGGGCATCTTTGACAGAAATTTGGAAAGGTGTATTTTCATTTAGCCAGAAGTGTGTAAATTTATCAAATGTAACTTAAACTATCGCAACCTAGCACAATAGGACCGAAATAACCTTCTGAACCCTGTCTTCGCGTAGTATTCTTGAAATACTACAATTAATAAGAAATACTGCTCCTAGAAAGAACAATAATTTCACAACCGGAGCTAAAACATGTACTGATTGAGAAGATTTTGATTAAACATCTCTAAAATTTACCTATTTTGCAAAGGTAAATATGAAATTTGTGGGAAGGTGGATACATGCATCGATAATGTAGCTTGTAATAATAATGTAAATATTATGTAGGTTATACGACAATGTAATACTCACTGGAGTCGGATACAAAATAAATTATTATTATTATAAATGTAGTCAGTGTGTACTCATCTTTACATAAAACAGCCTGCATAAGTACATGAAGAAGTCAAATAACTCTAAACTAAGCAGGGAGAATATCTAATGAAAGCGACATAAGGTTTCCACGGATCACAAACTGAGTTGGTCTTGTAACTAACATTATTTGTTTAGCTGTGGACAATCTCTGGGGATCTCGTGTACGAGAGTAATCTAAGGCCCCGGGATCTCTGAAATTGGACCAGAATGTTCAAGCCAAGACGTTTAAAGTCAGCTAACTTGAGTTTCCCTTGAGTCGATTGATGCAACAGTGTGAGCTGAACGCGAAACTACGAGAGAACGTCGAGGCAAAAAATGGCAGTCAAAAATTCAAGCTAAGACATGAAACTAAAGATTTTACTTATGATTTGTTCTTTGCACTGTTCATAACGAAGTTTCGGGATAAAAATTTGTAATTTTGAACAAGAAGGTTTGGCGTTGAAAAACATGGAGATTCCAATATAATAGTTATTTATGAAACATGTTAGTAAAGTAGTGCTTCTTGTAAGAGCGTGAATAAACGCGAGTGCAAAAAAGCACTACTTTACGAAAATGTATCATGTAAAGTTTTTTTGTACGGCAACTATTATGAAATTAGGCAAAATTTGATGCAAAATATGATCATATTTCAACTGGCGAGTGAATTAATTGAGTGTAAAAGTTATTTTACGCACAGTTGATGTTTTACAGTACAGGTGATTTTTTTATGCAATTGTGCTTAAATGTATAACTTCACGTAATAAAATAGTTCATGCATTGACGTAGAAAAAAATTATGTATTGATCTAGTTTTGGATACGAAGTACATACTCTAGATTAACGATGTATTTTATGGGAAAATTCAAACTAATTGCAGTTCACTATTTTTATGTGAATAGATGGAGACACTTTAGTGAAAAAATAGTTCAATTACTTTCCATTAAAGTTTATTTCCAGGCGACCAAGCAATGACTCGTCGGCGGGCACTTCCATTCGAAGAGTATAACAAATAGCCGAAATAAATACGCAAGGGCCGCCACCGCAGCGGACGCACATCGAGGGGGCCGCCCAAAAAAATGCGGGGGCGTACGCCATTAAAAACCTTCTCCACCGCCGGGGGGCGTAGGGGGCCCCGGCGTGCAAACGTGCGCCGGATTAGGTCCGGCGTCCGTGATAAACGAGGTGGTATTTCGGCGTTTAGATAAATGGATCCGCCGCTGCGAGGAGAGACTAATTATCATCATTGTACTGACCGGGGCTCCGAACGGCTAATTGGATTCCGTAGTTTGAATTCATTTATGCCGGGGGGGACGGCGCCACCTTCACTTCGGCATTACTTAAATTATTCCGGGGGCGCGCGGCAATAACCCGGAGGCGGCGGGGCCCCGCGGTCTTATGTTTGAACTACAATTGGATTGACCCACGAAACTGGGTTACGGGCCCCAACTTCCAGGAATTATGAATTAGTTTACCTACGCGCAGTTTAACCCTTTGTGGGGGGAAAACTGGGCGAAAATTCGTAGATGTTATGTCGTCGAGCTTGAACGGAAACTATTGTTCCTTTCAAAGGGCTATCGATTGTACAGGAAGCAATGTGTCTACTGTAAACCTTAACTTCTTGGTTTCGAAATAATTGTCTAAATTTAGCTTTTACCGGTGTAACGGTACAATACCGGGGTATCATTATAAATTGTAATTAATTTATAAACGTAGAGTGGCTCGTAATCTAAGTGGCTGTACTTCACCTGTGTTTGATTCATGGAATCGTTATAGTGACAAGATCGATGGTTCGTTGTTCAAGTATTGTGTCTGTTACGGGGAAAATATCAAATTATACGCATACACAAATATCATCATACAGTAATTTATTCATTCAGTAATTCATATGGTTTTACATTTTAATTTAGCAAGTAAGGTTTGGTTCATTTGGTAATGGTAAATAATACGCTTTACATTTATGTGGTGACTAAGGGTTTATTTAATAAGTAATAACACACAAATAATGAAGAATGGCGATTTATTCTCAATTAAAGTTTTGAAATGAGTAATGATTTTTACGTGGTTTCTGATTATTTCATTTGGTTATGGTAAAATAATACGCTTTACATTTATGTGGTGACTAAGGGTTTATTTAATAAGTAATAACACACAAACAATGAAGAATGACGATTTATTTTGAATTAAAGTTTTGAAATGAATTTAATGATTTTTACGTGGTTTCTGATTATTTCATGTTGGTTATGGTAAAATAATACGCTTTACATTTATGTGGTGACTAAGGGTTTATTTAATAAGTAATAATACACCAATAAGGAAGAATGACGATTTATTTTGAATTATAGTTTTGAAATGAATTTATCTATTTTTACGTGGTTTCTGATTATATTTCGTGGTATTCTGACGTGAATTAACGTTATAATTCAAATTCTACTGGTTACTAGTACATGCGATTTGTCCCTGCTAATTACGGTGTTTTGGTTATGTCATTCATTCCCCATGCGTTCGTTCATCCATGTTTTTGTCTTTTATTTACTTGATTTAATTTATCCTCAGATAAAGTTTCGCCGTGCATTTCCCAGCACATAACATGCCAGTACCAAGGGTGACGATTTACCCTTAATAACAGTTTCGCAATGCATTTACCAAGCAATAACACCCAAATAATTATATTGCAAATTTCGATCGGTGATTTGTGCACGATGGTCAGTTGTGTCTGGCTAAAGTACATATATCTGATCTCATAGCGAGTCTCATACCCTAACCCTACTAGTCTGACGTGTATGAGACATAAGCCCTTTTGTTGGTGATTAACTCTTTTTATTGTTTATATTATATTTTCTTTTGCTTTGATTTGGTCTCAGATGCATCTTTTTGACTCTTTTTATTTTTATTTTCTTTTGTTTTTGTTTTGATTTGGTCTGAGATGCATCTAATTGTGAGGTAAATTACGATCGGTGATTTGTGCACGATGGTCAGTTGTGTCTGGCTAAAGTACATATATCTGATCTCATAGCGAGTCTCATACCCTAACCCTACTAGTCTGACGTGTATGAGACATAAGCCCCTCATTTGTTTTTGACTCTTTTTATTTTTATTTAATTAATATATTTTTTTTTATGTCTTCTTTTGTTTTTAATATTTTCATTTATTTTTAGTTTGTTTTTACTTTGTTTTTGTGATAATTGAATTCACTTAGCGGATGTGATTCTGCGTGATTTTGACTTTGATTCATTCACGGATTTATATCCCTTCTTTACGCATGCTCATGCATGAATTCCCTTGATTCGCATTCATTCTTAACTGCCGTTATGTTTCGTATTTATTAACTTTATTTCTCACCCGATCATGACTTATGACTTGGACTCATTCAATGATTTATCTATAATATTCACATGCTCGTGCTGCCGGAAAATACTGACTCGCATTCATCCATTTCTCACTCGCTCAAGAATTCAAATATGCAAATACTGACCACATGCATTATCGATGCTAAGGGCTGTTTTATTTCACCGGCATGCAATTACAACTTATTAGTTTGATCACTCACTCGGCTGATTGATTAGTGATATTAATTACGCAACGCTAATTACAAGGATTTAGTGACTTGGTATGACATGATGATATTTGCTGATTTTTGTGATAATTATTGACCTTCACGGATACCGGTTTTGATTTCCCGTTGCGACCGCTACCTGGGAAATCCCTTGAGTTTATATCTGTTTAAATACCTTCCTGAACTAAGCTCTTTCCCGAATCCCTTGCTAATAAATATAAATAATAATTAAAACGCATGATAATCGAGTTTTGGTGGTGGTTTATGTGGAGTAGCAATACTTATCATACGTGACAATATTACGAAGAGAACCATACACGTTGTGGGGTGAGATTAGTTAATATGTTCGACCCGAACACATCAAGGGGTTAGAGCGATATTTGTAGTCTGCTTCAAGCGCGCAAATCTGTTTCAAAGTGCGTCGCGAAACCCACAGATCGCTCTAATTATGAAGAGAAACATACATATTATCGTATGAGATTGATGAATGTGTTCGATCCGCACATACCAACGGGTAAGAGCGATTTTGTTGTACGGCGTGTGATTGGTTAATATGTTCGACCCGAACACATCAAGGGGTTAGAGCGATATTTGTAGTCTGCTTCAAGCGCGCAAATCTGTTTCAAAGTGCGTCGCGAAACCCACAGATCGCTCTAATTACGAAGAGAAACATACATGTTATCGTATGAGATTGATGAATGTGTTCGATCCGCACATACCAACGGGTAAGAGCGATTTTTGTAGTCTGCTTCAAGCGCGCAAATCTGTTTCAAAGTGCGTCGCGAAACCCACAGATCGCTCTAATTACGAAGAGGATTACACACCGTTGCGCCATTTTGGGGGTTTTGTTCTTTCGTAATTTTGTGACATGATATTTTCTGGCGGATTGCCGAATTAATTTACTTGACCCGCGTACTGACTTGTCTGCTAAATATTTCGCAGTGCCCTTCGAAATTGGCAGTTTGATTCGCGTTACTCGATCATCAATTGCGTCAGTACTCACTCATTAACCGTTTCTCTCTCTTGCCGACTGGATAGTTGTACTGATGTCGTAGTAGCTCGTGCCCTTGGTGTTGATTTGAATTACTCCGCGATCTCCCCGAAAATATCTAACTGGTTCAATACTGCCCTAATTGAATTATCAATTACCCTGACTGTTTATACTAACTGCGCCCCCGTTTACACTCTCGCGATTTGTCTCGTGCCCTCGGCCGTCGAGCACTAAGTGATCTTCCCCCCTGCTTTCGCATATTCTTATATGTTTTACCTCCCCCTTTTCCCCGAGCCATGGGCCCAAATACTGTCGTCGCCGGTCTTCTACGGTGGTCTATCCCTCCTGGGCAAGTGCCTTTTTCGATGCCTGCGCAATAATTTCTCCCATATGTTTAAGCCACTCGATATTTTGCGGGCGGCTTGTGTTCGCTACCGATACAAATCATGTCCCCTCGTGGTGTGAGTTATCCAGCCCAAATGGGCTCTGTTCTAAGAATTTCGGTACGCGTGCATGTAGCTCGCGCTGTTTTTATGGTATTTAAGTTAATGAATGTATGGGCCGTAATACTATACTTTCGGTTTTGGGACCCCCGGCATTGGTCAATGTCGGCCAGTGGCACATCCCCTGTCTGGTTTCGAGTAATTTATATTTCCATGAACTGTTGATACTTCCGCCCGACTAGTAAACTGTTGTTACCCTTAAGTTAATGGCTTTTATTGTCCCCATTGTTGATAGAATTCTCCCGGACTGGTTCCGGGGGCTGCGGTCCCCCACGAGTCTGTTTACGTAGTTTTACGCCGGAATGCGATACTTATTTAATTATTAATACGAACGATTTTTCAGCAAATAACACCTGTCTTATCTACTCGTTGTTTAGCTAAATAAAACATGGTTTGTCGTGGGTCATTTCACCGGTAAATATATTATTCATGTATCTTATACATTCGCAACAGTTACAAAGTAAATGCATTATTATTTAAATAACTATTTGGTTGACTATTTGAAATTGTTCAGTTACCTACTAGCATTTAATCAAAAACTGTGATTGTTGTTCGAAATCCGATTAAGGGTGTGCAATAACCATTTTTCAAAATATTGAACAATTATTACACATATGATGCTGGATAACAATAAAAAAGAAAAATCTATTTATACATATAGAAAATCCCTCAAATGTAAAGCACAGGTTTTAAATATATAGAATTTAATTCCTACATAATCGCTTCTAATGAAGCAAATTCTTATAACTTCAATTCACGAAACTATTTTGCATTGCTTTCACGATTCAGTAAGTTGTGCCCACTAGTGGCTCATCTATAGTCAATTAGATGCAAATGTATCAATAAAACCGTTATAAACAAAATTGATTTCCAGAAACGTTTCTTAATTTATGTACACATGCCAGAAAGTTCTCAAAAAAATAACAAACTTGCAGTGAAGCTAAGGAAACTAAGCTAAGAAAAAAAAAACAGGGAGAAAATATATACAAATGACACAAAATTTCATAAAGATTTTAGAAATTGCGACATTTTTTTTAGAATGTGTAATCAAAACATCATCATTTCAATCAAGATATCAAAAGGATCAGAATATCAGAAGGTTCAGAAATTTTAAACATTGTAGCAAACTTCAACGTATGTAGAAGCAGTACACAAAGTGAAGAAAAAATAAAATTTTATTGAAACTGCAGGAAACTTAACAATAATATAAACATATTGATGGTCCCCTTGATGAACTACACAATTCAAAATTGAATATTTTTGAGTGTTATAGCGGATTACGTAAATGACAGTAACGTAAAAACTCTGAACAACGGAAAATTAATACTTTTGAGTTGAGTTGGTATTGCATAGGCCCATCGATATACAAATAACTGTTTTAAACTTCTTGTACTAAACAGAATTTTTAATCAAATCTGCGGAATTCAATAAAGTTACATGACAGTTCATAAAGATTTTAGATACTATCAAAAAGTTTTATGGAAATTTGATATATATCCAGATTATTAGCACACATATTAAAATAATCAAAATGTTTAGAAATAGCTAACATTATACCGTGCGATCAATAATTATTTAGATAAGGGGCGGCTATGACTGTGTCAGTGTTATGGAGCCTGCCAAACAATTTTGAAGAAGGACTTGGATATGCATCCCTAAAACATTATGAACTGCTTCCACCAGATTTCAACAGACGTCTTGTACCCGAACAGGGATACGTCCAACATATCAGGGGGTACTTTTATCTAAATAATTGTTGATCGTACGGTACAATCAATGTAAATTACAAAATCTCCATAAAAATAGTTCCAGAATATTCCTCAAATGTTTATAAAATTGCACGAAACTTAAAACAACTCTACAATACTTCAAACAATACAATAAAACTTAAAAAAGATTTAGAAAACTTAAACAAAATATAATTATGAAAAAATATGTATTACGTATTATTAGTAACATTTGTATTCCCTATCCACCTGAGGTCTTTCTCGATTTATAATAATGATATAATAATTATGAGCAGTTTGGTAGATAATCGGTATATTTAGATTAAACATATTAAACAAAAACAGATAGAAACCGATAGAAGAAAAAATAACATCAGGTCTGATGGAAGTGTCAAAATATCAAAATAAGTGTCGATTTTTTTTAAATTTTATAATAAAGCATCCTTAAATTACTTTATTACTCAAGCATCAACAACTTTATTATAAGTATGTAAATGTAGGTGAAAATGACACATGTCTGCTATTGTATGATTCGTATAGTGTTTTGTATGGAATATCCATTTGGTACGGTCGTCGTGTAAAAAAATATTCAACGGGTCTTTTTTTTTAAATCTATTATCTAGATAGATCTCAAAATATTTAAAAAACAATATATTTTGAAATGAAATTCACAGTACTCATAGTATTTATTTAAATAAAATTGGTAATAAAGTATGCGCCAGAATAAACAGTACTAAAGATTAGGCAACCAACCACATTTATTGCAGCTTATTCAGTACGCATGCATAGTATAGTATAGTATAGTATTTATTTGTGTCAAAGTGCCCTAAGGCTTACACACGTCACAACAAAGATACAATATATGTATAAAATGAAAATACAATCAGTCTATAAAACATAAATGTAGAATATAGACACAATACAGTTTAATATGTAAAACAATGCACTCTAAAAAGATACAGTTAAGATAGGTCATCCATTAGAAATTCGTCTATGCTGTAGTACGCTTTGTTGATCAACATCCGTTTTAAATCCCGTTTGAATTTTGTAAACTGTGCACAACGTAGCACAGCCGGTAATTTGTTATACAAGGTCAACCCAATATTTGCCAGTTCCCTTATTTTCAGTCTAGGGGTTGCAACTGTCAAATTTTCGCAGTTCCTGGTGTTATAATTATGGATGTCTGACCGTTTGGTGTGTTGTTCCCTCTTCCTTCTTACATCGAGGAGTTTGCTGTAGATGAACGCAGACGGAAGAGTGATGATTTCCTCCTGCTTGAAGATGGGTCTGCAGTGGGATCTTGCGTTGGCACCAGAGATTGCTCGAACAGCTTTTTTTTGGATGAGGAATAAATCTTTGGCATGTGGCGATGCTCCCCAGGAGTCGATGCAGAAAGTCATTCTTGAGGCAAATAACCCGTAATAAGTCAACTTGGATGCTGCTGGCCCCGCTGCCAATGCTACTCTGCGGATCGCGTACAAGGACTTAGATAATTGTATGCTAAGTTGTGCTATATGCGGTTTCCATGTTAGTTTACTATCCAATACGATACCGAGAAACTTAACAGATTGTTTTAAACCCCTCATATCCGACTGGAATACTAAAGAGGTTGTCTTTTCTTCATTGAGGCTCAGTTGATTGCTGGTAAACCACTGTTGAGCCTGGTATCCTGCTGAGGATAGATGCTGTGTGATGTCATTTAGTTTCTCCGGTTCAGTGCATAATAAGGTGGTGTCATCTGCGTAGAGTATGGGCTGGGCCGTTGTCATATTTGAAGGTAAGTCATTAATGTAAATAATAAATAGTAGGGGTCCTCGTAGCGATCCTTGAGCAATTCCTCTATTGACTTTTCGTTTTGAGCTCGTGTCATTATTCACGCATACTGTTTGGGTTCTATTTGCTAGGTAGGATGAAAGTAGGGAAAGAGCCACACCTCGAATTCCGTAATATTCAAGCTTTGCAATTAATAGATCATGTGATATACAATCAAAGGCTTTGGAGAGATCGCAAAACAGAGCACCACATTTGTGTTTGCTATCTAAGGTGGTGGTGACTGCATTTGTCAAAGTTTGTACTGCGTCTTTTGTACTGCGCCCCCTCCTGAAGCCAAATTGATGGGCACATAGGATGTTTTTTGATTCGAAGAAGTTCGATAGTCGTTGGACCAGGATCGACTCAAATACTTTGGATATAGCTGGTAGAATGGTGATCGGTCTGTAATTTTCGCACTGTTGTTTGTCTCCTTTTTTAAATATGGAAATCACTTTTCCTTCTTTGAGCTTGCTTGGGAAGCAACCTTTCTCAAAGCAACTATTTTTAATTTGTGAAAGTGGGGCAGCAATAAGACTACTTACAGATCTGTTAGGTCAGGAGTCAGTTCGTCAATATCTTTTGCTTTCGTAGGTTTTAGCATCATTATATGTGTATTAACTTCAACATCGTTTGTTGGGCATAGGAAGAAAGTCTCGCCCTTTGTGGTTAGGTTTTGGAGAGCCTGCGTTGCCAATATTTCCGCGGTTCCCATTTGGCCAATGATAGTATTAACAGCCTCTGCAAAAAACTCACTAAACGCTTCGCATGAGGGGCTTTCTGAGGGTGGTGATTTAATGTTGTTACCTGTTAATTCTTTGATAATTTTCCATGTTTCTTTCTGGGTGTTGTCGGCTGCCAGGATGCGGTTGGTTATTTTTTGTCTTTCTAGTTGTTCAACACACTTCAGGTAATACTTTTTGTAGCTCTTGTAGATGTCTTCTAAATCTTTCGATTTACGCTGCCTAAACGTGTCGTAAATGAGTCCTAGGGTTTCCTTTATGTTGCGTAGCTCTGGTGGGAATTTCTTTGTGCTTTGTTTAATTGCAGTTTTAGGGAATGCCGAGTGGAAACAGCGAATTATACTTTCAAGGAACCTCTCAAACTTTACATTGGAATCTTGCTGCGAGCTGACGTTCATCCAGTCCTCTTGTGAAAGCAGAGTCTTAAATGTTTCCAGATTTCTGGCAGAGAACTGGTTTTCGGTTTTCCGGTTTTCCGGACATGTTGGAACACACCTATGCGAATTTTTCTTCTTTATGATTAGAGTGATGCCTTCATGGTCCGATAGGTTAGGGTGAATAATTTTTGCTTTATATTCGGATAGATTAACAAAAAAGTTATCGATACATGAAGTACTGGTAGATGTTATCCGTGTCGGTTCGTGAATTGTTTGTGACAGACCGAAGCCAGAGCAGACATTCACAAAGGTTTGTTGATTTTTGGAGTATTCGATCAGATTTTGGTTTATGTCACCAGCGATAATAATTGTTGTGGTACTGTAAAATTTGTGCAGGATGACATTAACTGCATTTTCTATCTGGTCGGTTGCTATCGGCAACATCCTCCGATTTACAATATATAGCTGACATTTCGCAGTGTATTTCGATAGACAACTCCAAAATCTCACAGATTTCATCGGTGTGTATGTGGGAGTTAACGAATATCATTGTTCCTCCATGTATGTGTGCAGTGCGTGTGTAGTTGCTAATTACTGTGAAATTTTCAAGGTGTTATAGGTGTTTGTTATGTTTATTTAGCCAATGTTCTGCAATACATAGGATGTCCAGTTCAGCTTCAGCTGCGAAGTTGTTTAAAGGTTTAATTTTATTTGTAATGCCCTGTATGTTGATAAAGACTATTGTAAGTTTATCGTTTTTTACGCTATACTTTGCTGTAAAGTTTTTCTTTTCTGTCCCTCCGAGGGGGCTTGTTTTATTACTGTTTTGATGCGGGTTAATATTTGTTAAGTTGACCGATTTCGTTCCATAATGTATTGGAAAAAACGGTTAACATTCACATTTTCGGGCCAAGTGTTTGGATCATTCATGCAATCAGCAAACACTGCAGGTACGGACACTTTGAAGGAGCTATATTCCTCTGGCCGTTTCGACTTCAGTTGTTCAAGTTTAAAATTTAGGATTTGTTTAGAGCTAAGGAATGCAGCTAAGTCCTTTTCTATTGTAGTTCGATGGAGATTGTATACGTGGTAGTGCATGAACCGCAGTGCTCCTTTCAGTTGAGTGTCATTCGAGGTACCCGACACCGTATTATTTCTCTGTGGTCGGCGTGCTTTGCTGAGGGCAGTCCACTTTTCATTTCCATCCTCGTTTTTTTGATTTAACGGCATTGGCGGAACACACGCCAGTATTTACATTTGTCTGTCGCGACAGGTTTTTATTAGAGTTAATTTTGTTTATGCTCAGTGGTGAGTTTTTGCGACTTCTCACCTCCACGAATCCGTCGGACAAGATATCTGCCTCGAACATTTCTTTATCTTCGATTTGGTTTTTGTGTGTGACATCGACCTCGTGCGATACTACGGGAGCACGGGGTTCCGGCACTTTACGGATTTTGCTTTGGTTTGAAGCAACGCTAGTTTTGCAGATTCCTATTTCTGGTTTACTAGGTTTCTGTTTCTTATTTTGATCTAGGCATTTTATCTCTAAAGTGCAACCACCTTGGAGGCTGGTTAATTTCTCATTCATTAATATAAACTTATCATTCATTTCACTAACAAGCTTCTGTAGCAGAGAGTTTTCGCGAGTCAGCAGTTCATTTTCATGCACACAATTTAAGTATTCCGTGCGATTTAGGGTTATGTTGTCTTTATCAAAACATGATGGACATACCCAGTAATTATCATCCTTTGTGGACATCAGCTTACTATTTACACCTATTTTACACTTGGTGTGGCATATTGAATCACAACCGGAACACTTGATACCATTTACAGCTTTTTTTCTGCAGATGGGACACTTATTTTTGTCTATTTTTACGGACAGGTTTAGTGCGTGGTCCGCCATATTGTCTATGTTCTGGTTGCCTAAACTTCAGTACTGTTTATTCTGACGCATACTTTATAATAATTGTAGTGTATATATACTGCGTTTCAAAAAAAATGTACCACCTAGAAGGAGTTGACGTAGAACTCTGAAATTATGTGAAAATAGTTAGTATGTGTTGAGAAACAATTGATTAAATTTTCATCGAAAAATAATAATATTTATTAAGAAAATAATTAATAATGTGTTGCATCTCCGCGCACTCTTATGCATTCAGCAACCCTTCTGGGCATGCTGGAAATCAAATGGTCCAATGCATCTTGAGGCGCATCCTCCCAACAATTTAAATGAATTAAGACACCATCTTCAGATTGCCTGGGATGAGCTGCCTCAAGATGCATTGGACCATTTGATTTCCAGCATGCCCAGAAGGGTTGCTGAATGCATAAGAGTGCGCGGAGATGCAACACATTATTAATTATTTTCTTAATAAATATTATTATTTTTCGATGAAAATTTAATCAATTGTTTCTCAACACATACTAACTATTTTCACATAATTTCAGAGTTCTACGTCAACTCCTTCTAGGTGGTACATTTTTTTTGAAACGCAGTGTATATATTTCTGCTCCTTCATTGTAGGCTGCTATTTTATCATCAATAATTATTCTGTATGTTTTGTATCAGATAGGATAGAAACGAAGTGAAATTATTATTTCAGCTTGTGTTTGTTCAATCGATAAATAGGGAAAAAATGGTTTTTGCGAATTTATGGAAATATTACATGTTTGGGCGGAACATTTTACTCATAATTCATTACCTTAAAAACACATTATATTATATTATGCTCGGCCCCCGCATATTTCCCGTTTTAATTTTCGCGTGCCCCGAGTTGCAATTGGCTCCGAGCCGTAAAAGATACCCGGTAATGTTTCTCCATTAAATTTTAATCAGAAACCGACACCCGCACACATGCACGCGCACAAACAGCACCGTTAATAATTCATTAAAAAACATCCCGCCATTTTCCGCGTTTCCGCCTGTAACGGCGCCCATTTCCGAAATTCCCACGCCATCGCGCCTAGTTTACGATTTAATCTCGCCCCGGTAATGAGCCGTAGCTGCCGGCCATAACCCGTCACGCCGCCGATAAACTGCGGACGTCGAGATTTAATTAAAAAAAAGCAAAAACAAAAAAAAAGTAACGGCAGTGCTAATTGAAGCCGTAGGAGGCCGTCTTTTTCGGACGCCCCCTGAGGGGGGGCCTGCGCCTGCGAGACTAGCATCCGGGCGGAGATAATTTCGTTGAATGCGAAGGGATGATTAATGGACGCCTCGCAAATTAATTATGTAAGCCTAAGTACAGGTGGCGCTGGTGCGTCGGCAATTGTTTAATGCCGGAAGCGACGGCGAAAAAGACGTCGTAATTGGAGTTGCGTAACGGTGATGATGAATTATGTAGCTGCGTCCCGATGAGATTTGCCTTTCCAGCTAAATGGCTGCCTGCATAATTATCTGTGCGCTATTTATCAAAAATTAAAGCATACCCGGGACCGATTAATGAGCGAGTTTTGGCAGTAAACCCAAAACGCTGTATTCAGAAATTATTTGCAACATTTATTTGAATGAAATTCATCTCCTCTCCAACTTGCAGCTCGGTTTTGCGAATATAATACTTACAGCTGCACCTGAAGCTCGATATAGGTACACTAAAATTTCAGGAAATTACAAAAAAAAAATTCAAATTGGGAACCATTATTCAAACTGCGAAAAATTGATTTAGAATATATTAAACTTTCAATAAACTGAAACTGAAATAAAGACAAATTTTGGAAAAAAACTACAGGAAATCACAGAACAGTACGAAGATGAAACATTATACCTAATGGGTGACCTAAACGCTACAGTAAGTAATAAGAGGAATAAGAGGATTAGTACACGTAATAGGGAGACAAAGAGAAAAACACAAAAACGGAAATGGAAACATACTACTAGACTTCTGCGCAATAAACAATCTAATAGTACTGAACACACTATACAAACACAAGAAAATACACAAATACACGAGAGAAGTAAGCAGTGGACACGAACGATCAATAATAGATTAAATAATAACGAAAGAGACCCAAAGGAAATAGGGAGCGATCACTTCCTAGTAGGAGCAACGCTCAAAAAAGAAACAGAGACGAAAGAAATTAAAATAAAAGACACAACACAAGAAATAATAAAAGTGAACAAACTGAAAGACCAATAAATAAAGATTCAATATCAGGAATAAATAAAACAAGAAGCAGAGAAAATGGAAAAACACAATACGTGCACGCAGAAGAAATATGGAATGATTTCAAACACATGTTAACAAGAGCAGCGAAAGAGGCTTGCGGCACAATAAGAACCAACAGGTAGAAAAAACAAACAAACAGGTGGACAGAAGAGCTGAAGAAAGAAATAAAACTGAAAAATAACACATGGCAAAGATACCTACAAAGCAAAACAACGACAGATTATTAAAAATACACAACACAAAGAAGACAGGTAAAAATCAAAGTGAAACAAGCTAAAGAAAAATCATGGGAACAATTCGGTGAGAAAATGGACAAAAAATCGCACGGAAAACCAAAAACTATTCTACAACGGGATAAGAAGAAACAGAAAAGAAAAAACTATCAAGATACACCAAATAAAGGACAAAGACGGGAAAATACTTACAAGAGATGAAGAAATAGCGGAATTATGGAAGCAATTCTTCAAGGAGCTGCTGGGCAAAGAAAACAGTATCGAAGAAAGAGTCGAAGAACAACAAACGAATAAGCAGAAGAAAGTAAGAAAACAAAACCAAAAAGAAGAAGAAATAACGAAAGGAAAAATAACACCGGGAGAAGTAAACGAAGCAGTAAGAAAACTGAAGCTGGGGAAAGCATCGGGAATAGACAACATCAAAACCGAACAACTAACATACATGGGAAATGAGGGAACTGAGCAACTTACAAGACTATTAAACGAAGTTTGGAAGACAGAAACAATACCCAAAGACTGGCAAACAGCAGCGATAATACCGATATGGAAGAAAGGAGACAAAAGGGAATGTAGTAACTTCAGAGGAATTTCCTTATTATGTGCAACAGAAAAGATATACAAAGACACACTGAAAAAATGAATAAGACAAAAACTAGAAGGGAAACTGGAACCATCGCAGAGCGGATTCAGAAGAGAACATTGTACAATAGATCGCCTATTCAGAATCAGGAACTTAATAAATAAACTAAGAGAGCACCAGAAACAAATATACATACTATACATAGCTCTAAAAAAAGCCTTTGACAAAATAAATAGAGAATACGTATGGCAGGCACTACAAGAATAACAAGGAGGACAAAAACTGATTTGCGCAATAAAAAGTATATATACCAAAACATAGAACTGTATAAGAACGGGTAACATGAAGTCCAAGAATTTCACAACGATCAACGGTCTAAGACAAGGAGGAGCGTTAAGCCCATACCTATTCATAATGGCTATAGATGCGGTAATGAAAAATATAAAAGAAAAAACAAAACACACATAGGAATACACATAGGATACACATAGGAACCTTAAAGCAATGGAAATCACTGAGTGTATATTTGTAGACGATGTAGCACTAATAGCGAAAAGCATTAAGGACCTAGAAGCAAACATTAAGATATGAAGCGATGAACTTGCAAAAGCGGGACTGAAAATCAACATAGAAAAAACCAAAATAATGAAGATAGGGGGAGGAAAAGAAACAAAAGAAATAACAATAAGCAACACCAAAATAGAACAGACCGAACAAATTAAATACCTAGGGCAAATAATAGACAGCACAGGGGATCTCGAAGTGGAAATAAACAGACTGCAAGCAGCAAGAAGAAGTTTCCAGACGATCCAAAAGATAATACTAAACAACAAGAAGATATCGAGAAAACAAAACTAACAATATACAAACTAATACTAATATATGGATGCGAAACGTGGACGCTAAACAGGAGACAAAAAAGTAAAATACAGACACTAGAAATGAAGTATCTTAGGAAAGTATACGGAGTAACCAGAAAATACAGAATCAGAAACGTAGACATAAGAAGAGAACTAGAAATAGCAGAACTTAACAAAATAATAGAAGACAGACAGCTGCAATGGTTGGGACACCTACACAGAAAAAAAGACAGCAATCAAACAAATATCATATGGCAAACAAAAATTAACGAAAAGAGAAAAGTGGGACAAATATGTCGAAAATATTATGGAAAGAAGAGTTTAAGAAGAAGAGATTAAGGAAAAAGAATATCTAACGCCCAAATGTAGAAAAGCACAGGAAACAAGAAGATTTAGAACCTACCGGTAAAAGAAAATACAAGAAATTGAAAACCTACAATATTCTACACCGGAAAGGGTAGAAGAATTATGACTATAATAATAATAATATTAAACTTTATAAGTTGATAAATTCATGAGAAGTTTCTAAAAAGTTGCCTAGGTTTCTGGGAACGTCTGTAATTAATTTTCTAATATATCTAAAACACTTAATTGAAGATGTTGTAAAGATTTTAATAAACAAACGGAAAAATTGCAGCAAATTTAATAAAAAATATAAGATGTCGCATTTAAAACTCCTATAAATAAAAATATTAGAAATTTTGGATATTTTTTAAAGAATGCCTATACATGTAAGAAAAAATAAAGTAGAGATACTAATGTAACAAAAAACGAGAATATTGCAGAAGATTAAAAATTATAACATTGAGAAAAGTACACAATTTACACCAAATTTTGGTGTAAACGTTATATTATTATTAATAAGATCTTACACTCTATTGTACTAGTCAGGTCATATTTTAGTAGTGATGGTCTTTATTGTAAAAATATTTTTGCCACCCAAACTATGAGCCTTCCACAACCAACGAGTGAAAGTATTTTTTTTTTAATTCTAGTAAGTCCAGAATTGGATCCGCGATTTATCCCTTTTATGCTTCTGGACTATTCTGACTTTAAAAACACGAAAACAAATCGTTGTAGATCACTCTGGTTTACAACGGCTCATATGTTAAAAAAAATTACGTCCAAAATGTATGAATCTCAGAATTTTGTTTCAAAGATGTGTACCAGTGGCGGTGATTTTGCATAATTGGAACATTAGAAATATTCACTGAGTTGTAATTTCAAGGTTTTGTTGAGTTAAGTTGAGTTGAGTTTTTATTATTATGAATCACATTATACTCTAATTTTTCTAAACTGGCGGCATCAAAATAATAATCATAATAATGATGACACAATTTTACAGGGTTCGCAGCTGTCCTGGGTATTTAAAAATGCCTGCAATCAGCTGTTGCGCCCGTGCAATCTTGTGCGACAGTGCGCGGTTCGTATCAAATCCGTCGACTTCTCTGTCGTTTATCGTACAGATATTAATCTTGTAGTTATGGTTTAACATCTACAATGGCAAATATGTGGTGTTGTGTACTCCGCCCTCTTCTGAATCCACTCTGATTTTCTTCAAGCTGGTTATCTATTTTTCCCTCAGTCTCGCTTCTAGGATGATTAATATGTTTTTCTCGGCATCGAAAGTATGTCTCTGTAATTACTGCAATTCGTCTTACCTCCATGTTTGAATAGGGGAACTATAATTCCATACTCCCAATCTAATCGGAATCTTCTTAAATTGATATGTCAGGTTGAATATGTTGTGTAGTTTCTTAAATCCAAAGTCTTCTAAGTGTTTAATCATCTCTCCTGATGTCTGGTCCTCTCCTGTGGCTTTTCCTAGTTTTATTTGCTCCATGGCCGATCGCATTTCTTGTTCTGTTATTGTATCTGCAATTTCGATTTGCTTGCATCTAGTTTTTAGACGTCTAGTGCTTTCTTGTTTACATGATTCCTAAACTCCATTCACTAGTAATTCTTGGAAATGTTCCCTGCATCTGTTGATAACCTCCATCGTTCATTAAAACTTCTCCTCGTTTGCTCAAAAGTTGTTGTAGAGTAGAAGATATTTCGTTTCTAAAGCTTTTAATTATTCTGGAAAACAACTTTTGATTCGCACCTTTTCTCTTTTCAATTATTCTTCCAAAATAATCCCAACTGTTTTTCTTTGCTTCATTTACCGTTTCTTTAGCTTTTTTCTTTTGGACTTTGTATGCTTCTAAATCTACTCCTGTATTTGATTGGAAATTTGTTTTCCACATCTTCTTCTTTGTTTTTACTTCCTCTTTCAATCTTCTCGTCCACCAAACTGTGTGTTTTTTTATGTAAACCAATTACGTAGTTCCGCATGCTTCCTTTGCTGCTTACATCACGACGTTTTTGAACCTTGTCCACTCTTCTTCAATACTGTTTGGCTCCTTTATATTCATATTGAACTCTCTTGCTAAATTTTCTCTGTATTTGTCTCGACAGCCCTCCTCTTGAAATTTGTAGACTTTTATTTTCTCTTGCTCTGGTTTGGTGCTTCGTGCCTTTAGTTTTGGTTCTGGTTCTCTTGTTTGTGTTATGTGTATTACTAGTAAATGGTGATCGTTTGCTAATTCCGAACTTCTTTGGGCTCTTACGTCTGCAATTTTGCTTTTATTTACTCGTTCCCTGATGAGATAGTCGACTATAGACTTTTCGTTTCTGGTAGGCATTACTCCTGTGTCATTTTTGTGGATGCTTTTGTGTTGGTAAAATGTATTTGTTACAACGAAGTTGTTATTCATGCAAAACTCAATTGTTTTCTTGCCATTCCTATTTTATTCCTTTTCACCATACTTTCCGATAACTCAACAAATTTGGTTAACACATTTTTCTACCTTACAAAATGATCATTTCTGGAGAATCACCCAAATACTTATATAATAATCTTCATATAACTCAGGAACACCATTACAATTTATCTTATAATTGCATCTTAATTTAGCTAGGCTAGGTTAGATTAGGTTAGGTTAGAGACCGCCCTGTATTCATATGGTTATATTTGTGACAAGTCTTTTGTTGTACTCTCGTGTTGTCTGTCTACTCTATGGCAGTTGTTTAAATCCCTCAATTCTACACGTCACAACAATTATCGACACGAACGACAACAATCCAGAGCAGCACGTGCCGGTTATAACCTGTTAATATTGCAGGGCGGCGCCGGAAGCCGGCTCCCCTTTAACACCGGCTTTAATATTAAATGCCAATTGTGGTGGAAGCGCCGCGAGAGATGCACTTTGAACTGGACGAGTGCACAGTTTTTGCCGGTGCAATAATTAAACACTCTAAATGTTAATGGCCGAGAACGAACATTTAAACGACTCGTGTTGTCGGCCCGAAGAATACGTCTGCCGGCGTGGCCTGGGGATTAATTAAATTGCAAATTCGCAATGAGGAAAAAGCTTTCGATGTATCGCCTCTGCGCCGAGCGGCACAAACCTAGGCGGTTTCGTGTTCATGCAGTGCCCCCACATGGCATTATCGGGACGTGCAGAGCGCGTATAGTTGCAATTTCGTCGTAATGTGAGAATTTTAATAGCGAATCGTGTTCTCGCCGGGAAATTGCACCATTTTCTTTTTCATGGAACTGTAGATTATTTTCCGGAGATTACCACTTTTTTTTTTTAATTGACTGTCTACTGAGTCTGAATTAAAGTATTTAAGTTAATATTATCTAATTACTCCAAAGGTGAAGAGCAATTAGATTATTATTTATTTTATGTAGTCAGTTGTCCGTTTACGTTTTACGGGTGTTGGACATTTTACTTATTGTACATTTTATTTGTATATTATATTGCTGCTTGCATATCATATTGCTGTGTTTATCTTATTCTTCCACCCCCTTCTCTCTTGGGTCTTTGTTTTTATGTCTCTCCATTCAATCTGCCTTTTCTCGGCTGCCTCATGCACCTGATCTTGCCACCTTTTCCTCGGTCTTCCTTTTCTATTTCTTCCCTGGACTACAACTTCGATTTTTTTTTTCGTGATTTTGTGATCTTCTAATATATGTATGTGATCCAACCAGTTTAGTTGCCTTTCTTCTACTATTGGTACTATTGGCTTTACTTGTTACGTGTTGTGTATTATTTCGTTCCTTATTCTGTATTGTTTGGTTGCTCCTTTAATCTTCCTTAAAAACCTCATC
Source organism: Othius punctulatus (assembly GCA_951805005.1). Lineage (NCBI taxonomy): Eukaryota > Metazoa > Arthropoda > Insecta > Coleoptera > Staphylinidae > Othius > Othius punctulatus. Next base: position 102,373,764 of record OX638139.1, on the reverse strand, counting down.
TCCATGGCAGTGATTTTACTCTTGCTCCTCTGTGACAGCGTCTATGCTTCACATCCATATGTTAGATATGGTCTTCCGACTTTTCTATAAACTTCCGTTTTTATGGCTGTTGTGATATCTTTCTCTATCAGGAAGTTTGTTCGTTGAATATTATAGTTTCTCCCCGTTTTATCCACTTTCTCGTTTATATCGTATTCAATTTTCCCATTTTCTTCTATGAATGTTCCAAGGTATTTATATACTCTTACTTGTTCCAGCGGCTGTCCCTCTACTATTTTGTGGTGTGTTTATTTTGGTCCAACAATGATTGTCTCAGTTTTCTCTGTATTTATTTCCATATTCTTCAGATCTATGAAGCCTACGTGCAGTGCTTTCCCTTTGTAATAGGCTAAAATATACGCCCAGTTATTTTACGCAATAAAGTTACTTATATTTTAAAAATCATGAATAGAACAAAAATATTAAATTAATTCATTTACAAATAATCCCTGGGTGAAATTTGATAAACAGCCATCGCAAGTCGCGCCAGAGCGTCGCCAAATATCTCAAGAACCGAGACCTGCATATGCACGGTTCTGGAAGATTCCATGTCGTGGTGTCACATAAACAATTTGGGTATCAGCGCCCCTTAGAAACGAGCAAGCGCCAGGCACGTAAAAATCACCTCGAATGGCAACTCTTTAAGTTAAGTGTAATACTCTGCGCTAAAAACGCATTAATACCACACGCACACTCAAGATTAATAATCACCATGATAACTAAGGGATGGGGGCGAATATTTAGCAGTAGATATGTGAGGGGAGTGGAGATTTGAAGCTGGAAAAAACCTATTTAAGCACACGCCACACACGAGCGAGATCAGTAAGACAGTTGCGTCGGCCACGGGCAACGCACACGACATTCGCGGTTTTGAGTATATAAATTCACGTCGGTTTATAATTAAATTAACAATAACGTTGTAAAAAACGCAAAGTAGCATAACAATTTGAATAAATCGAAAAACGTACAATTCTAGGTACAGAGTAATTTAATGTTTTTATTATTAACGATAATATAAAGTTGTTAAACCAGTCTCATTATAAATTCACGGGAGTGCTTATTCCTTTCAATCATCCCTAAGTTACCTATAAAAGCCAAACACCGATTACCTATTCCTATCAGTAAACAAAGGCAGCTCGAACGCTATTCGTGTTTACGAATCACTAGAGGAAGCAATAACAGGTGTAATTGACGCCCACCCGCGCACTTCGTTCACACACCTGTTATTGTGAAATAAAATTCCCGCACTAGATTCAAATTGACGGAAAATAGTGTATTTAACCAACCACAAGTTACCTAGACAAGCCAAACACCGATTACCTATTCCTGTCAGTAAACAAAGGCGGCTGGAACGCTATTCGTGTTTACGAATCACTAGAGGAAGCAATAACAGGTGTAATTGATGCCCACCCGCGCACTTCGTTCACACACTTGTTATTGTGGAATCACCTCCTCCACTAGAATCAAATCGTCGTCAGCATCATAACATTTAAACATATAAACTCATCATACATCGCGCCCGCGATCGCAAACTAACGTGGCCATAACCATAACTATCCACAATAACTATAACAACTAATCAAGGCATTCAGTGTTACCCTCCGACATACATCATCATATTCAAATCAAAATAATTCATAAAAATGATGGCTTCTTCATTTTAAATCATAAATGAGCACATAACGTGCATATTATTGGGCAGAGTGATTTATAATTGTATAAATAAATAAGTTGGATTAAATCTTAATAATGTAAAAACATCAATAATATCGGAGCGTTACACTTTTGCTAAGCATTTTTTCCTCAGCTTACTGATGATGAATATCGGGTGCTTCTGCTCTTTCTGAATCCGTGTTGTGATTCCTCTAGCGTAGGTTCTATTTTGTCTTTCAGCCTCCTCTTACGTATCCTCGTTAGTACCTTTCCAAGTTTGCTTGTGATGGTTATACCTTAGCAGTTTTTCGTGTTCCCCTTTTTGAATATTAGAAGTATTGTTTCTATATTCCATTCTTCTAGCAACTCTTTATTTTTTATGACTTCGTTTATTATTTCCAGTAGCTTTTCTGTTCCTTTGTCTCCCATGCATTTTAGCATTTCTGCGGTGATATTGTCATCGTCGGAACTTTCCTAGCTTTATTTTGTTGATTGCTGTGGCCATTTTATCCGCTGTTACTTGGCTAGTTTATTCTGCCTCTACTTCTACTGTTTGGGGGCCTTCCCTGTTCTATCTGCTTTTCTTTCTGGCCCTCTGTTGATTGCTCGAAGTACTCCCTCCAACTCTCCATTATCTCCTTGTCGTCTGTTAATACCTTCTCTTTCAGATCTGTTATGTTTTTATGCACTGGCGTTTCTCGTTTCCTCAGTTGTTTCAGTCTGCTGTAGAAAAGTTTTTTGCTGTTTGTTGTGCACTTCTCGCTCCTCTTTACAAATTTTCACTTTTTATGACTTCGAATATTATTTCCAGTAGCTTTTGTGTTCCTTTGTCTCCTATGTATTTTAGCATTTTTTTTGCTGTGGCCATTTCATCCACTGTTACTTGGCTAGTTTTTCTAACTGCACTTATTTTTGGCCCTCTGTTGATTGCTCCCTCCATCTCTCCATTATCTTCTTGTCTTCTGTTAATACCTCCCCTTTCCGATCTTTCATGTTTTTCTGCACTGACGTTTCTCTTTTCTTCAGTTGTTTTAGTGTGCTGTATAAAAGTTTTAGGTTACCCGCGTAGTTTTCATTCATCTTGCGTCTAAAGTCCTCCAATGCCTGTTTCTTGCTGTTTTTTGTGCACTTATTGGCTTCTTCCCTGGCTTTTTTGTATAGTTTATAGTCCTCGTCTCTATTTGTTTCCATGTGTCTTTTCCATTTCTGTTCCTTGTCTTTTACTTTGTTTTGTACGTCGCTTGTCCACCATTTTGTCTTTTTTCTATATGTATTTGAGTTGCTAGTGGTCCCGCAGCTTTCCTTTGCCGCTCTTGTTATTATTTCTTTGCACTGATGCCATTTGCTACTTACATCTCTTCTTCTTGTGTCCTACAGTTCTTCATGTTTGAAGGACTCTCTGATATTCTATTGATATGTGTTTTCTTGGTTATTATTCTTTTACTCTTTCCGTGTCTGGCGTTCTCTTGCCTGTAGATGTACATTTTGACCAAGTAGTGGACACTTCCTATGTCTGCTTGTCTCTTCACTTTTACATCTTTGACCTTTTACACATCTTCTGCGTTTACTAGTAAATAGTTTATAATTGAGCTTTCGTTTCTCATCTTCATCTCTCTTGTGTATTGTTGGGCATCTTTGTGTTTTCGAATTTCGTGTTCGTTATCGTCAGATCGTTTGTCCTGTACATATCAATAATTCTTTTACCGTTCTTTGTTGGCTCAGCAAACTTTCCTATGATTCTTTCGGTTCCTTTATTGTCGTTCCCCACTCTTCCATTTAGGTCAAACATAATTATTGCATTTCCTTCTCCTGCGTCTATTTCCGCCTGCAGTGTTTCGAAGAATTGGTATTTATCCTCTTTTGTCGCGTTGTCATTCGGTGCGTATCTTTGGGGATCATCATATTTTAGCTGACGAAATTATTCCGTTTATATATTTCTCTTCTATTACGTTTTTGACTTTTTCGAAACATCTACACGCAAGAGAACGCCAGACATGAAATAGTAAAAGAATAGTAACCAAGAAAATAAAATGCTATGAACTAACATATACGGAAAATAAAAACAAATATGAAGAGAATATCAGAGAGTGCTTGGAACAGAAAGAAATAAATGAGAGAAGAAGAGGACATGTAAGAAGCAAATGGCAGCAGTTCAAAGAAATAATAATAAGAGCGGCCAAGGAAAGCTGCGGGACCACTAGCAACTCAAATACATGAGCTTTTACCATTAAGCCTACTCCTTTGGCTCTTCTTAGCTGTTGGTCCTCTCCTCACCAGTACATCAGTACATCATATACCCTTCTTTCAATATCTTTGATCCAGTTTCCTTTTGTTTTTGTTTCCGTTACTCCTAGGTATTCTAGGACCTAGACTATGAAGTAAGACATACGGAAAATAAAAACAAATATCAAGAGAATATCAGAGAGTGTTTGGAACAGGAAGAACTAAAGGGGAGAAGAAGAGGACATGTAAGAAGCAAATGGCAGCACTTCAAACAAATAATAATAAGAGCGGCAATGGAAAGCTGCGGGACCACCAGCAACTCAAATACATAGCTTTTACCATTAAGCCTACTCATTTGGCTCCCCTTAGCTGTTGGTTCTCTCCTCACCTGTCCTCACCAGTACATCAGTACATCATATACCCTTCTTTCAATATCTTTGATCCATTTTCCTTTTTTGTTTCCGTTATTCCTAGGTAGTCTAGGTCCTGTGCTTTCATCTCCTCTAAGACCTCTTGTTCCTTTTCGTTGCTACTTATCACATTCCATGTGCCGAATTTAATAATGTTCCTCTTGTTGCATGCCTTAATCTTTTGCCTATTTGTTGTTGCCTTCATTCCGTTATTCGACTTTTTTGCTAGCTTTCCTCTTTTTTAGTCCCACTCGTATTTCTATCCTTCTACAATTAGCTTTTTGTATCGTTTTATGGCTTTTTTGCCATAAGATTATTAATTATCATTAATATTATAATTAGTGTATAACTAATATTAATAAAAGTAATAATATAACTTTATTTTTAAATGACAGAGAAAAGCATATAAATAATATCTCGGGGTGAAATAAAAATTTTAAAATATAATTTTTTTTTTTTCTGAAACCGGAGCGATAGTAGCACTATTTTCGCCCTGCAAATGCGGCACGAAAAGTGCATTTCCCTGACCAGTCACGAAAACTGCATTTACCAGGCTAGTCACGAAAGCATGTACACATTATTTTCTAAAGTTTTATTAAATACTAATATTTATGGTTGAGTTTTCTACACTGCATATGTTAATCCTGGACAACAAAGCACTTTTATTTCTAATAATAACATTATTTTCCGTGTTAACTATCATCGCATTTGAACAAACAGAAACGTCATTTTCTTTACAGTTATATTCATCACCATCTTCCAAATGAGAAATTTCAGATTTTGAACACCCAGCAATTTTATCATCTTTCGTGAGGTCAGCAATATTTTCCTATTTGCTGTCCTGTATTCGATTAGCAGTTGTTGGTTGATTTGCTAATGATTATTCTATGTAACCCCTTCTGACTCATTGGTATAGACTAATACAACTTGAAATATTTTTAAAACTCTTTAAAATTAAATGATTTATAAACTTTCTACCTTCAGCATCAAAAAATCTTCATCTGGAGCCTCTCTAAGAAATCTATCGATATCAATATAGGACAACACTTTTGATTTCATACCTTGGTATTCCTCACCTTGTCTTTTTAAGTACGCAATTAGCATATTGAACTTGCTGATATAGATATTAATTTTTATCGATAATGTCGACTTAAGCATGGAATAAATACTCGAAAGAGTTGAAGCCTTATAATTATGTTTTGTTTTCTCCACAAAGTAAGCCAAAAGATTGTCTTCTGTAATTCTTCTTACATTCTTAGTCTTACACCAACCTTCTCGATTATGTACAAATAGGATTGGAGTCCATAACCTATTATGTCATTTAATTTGGTAAATATTATTATCAAACATGGCAAACAACACATCTTTGACGGCCACATTATATGATTCAAAATATATGTGTAGTCTTGTATTTATAAATTCAATATTCCCAACCCCTTTCCCAAACTTTCTTACTCCCCACATTTTTAAACCCGCTATAAAGAAGAGGCATTAATCATATAAAATACTCCGCCAACCTTCGAGAGTGGCACTAGAAAATGTATGCAAATTAATGTGGACCGGGCTCGTATCGATTTCCTCCCGGCTCACTTTCCAATTTTTCCGTAATTAATACGCGCCCCGAATTTTGTTAAATGCGATTAAATATTGAAATTTTCATTTAGCGACGCGCGCATCGCCCATAGAACGGGATGTTTGGTTATTGATAATTCCATTAGCCTCTGGGGTTGTCAATTAGGGCGTGATTAAAGCCCCAGGCGATGCGACGTTGGTATTCTTGACCCGTGCTGTATTGAAACGTCGATGTACGGAAATTGATCGTTCGGATTGTATCAGTGGCTCGCCGATGAGCAGGATACTAATGAAGTTTTTAATCATGAATAGCAGATGGTATAGGAGATACGATGTGAAGTTTAAATCTGCAGGGGCGAATTCTCGCCAATCGCAGGGTAGATATTATAGGCATAATTATTAAATAAATAGTCATCTACTGAGGATGAACAAATCAATGATATGCCGAAAGTTTACGAATTTGTGCAGAAACTAATTTCACAGAGCTTTGATACATGACGTAATGATTGCTACATGACTAGAAGTGAACAAATATAGGAAGACTAGGAAGAAATTGAAGTATGACGTATCGAGACCTTCAAAAAATTAAAATGAATGGTTGGAGGAATATCGGTCTTTATAGAAAAGTTTGGAAAATAATATTGAAGGAGGCAAACACCCACAAAGGGCTGTAATGATGATAATATATGATGATAATGATGATAATAAGATGATGACGACAAAATAAATAATATAAATATTTCTTTAATTTATTTATAGAATATAGTTTGATTTACCATATTCTTCAGCTTTCTTCAGCACCAAATCAACTAAAACGAAAGCAAATTCCAGATTCGCTTAAGAAGAAAATAAATCATAATCAAAATGGCAGCTAGACTTTCTTTAGGATAAAATTAATCAAAATGGAAATACATAGTACCAAAACTCTTGCAAATAAATTTGAATCCTAATGTAAATAGTATTAATTTGTAATTTTAAACCAAGCTTGTGAAGAATACAATTATAGCCGAGGTCTATAGAGGTATACAAGATCTGAGGTAGTATTCACAATCGTATTGTATATTCTGTTGTTTTCTCTACTAGATCATATATAATCTTTTAAAATTAATAAGAAACATCTTTCATCACATCAACCAAAATTTTACATTAAAATTTTAAAAAATTGAGTTGTACCCCAATTGATATGCGACAGAGTTATACAAGATCTGAGGTAGTATTCACAATCGTAATGTATATTCTGTTGTTTTCACTACTAGATCATATACATTCTTTTAAAATTAACAAGAAATATATTTCATCACATCAATCAAATTTTGACATTAAAATTTTAAACAAATACGGTGAAAATGAATGCTGTAAAAGATTTGAGCTGTACCCCAACTGAAATGCGACAGAAAGCACTAAATGTAACTTATAACCTCCTACCACAGAAATCTGAAGATTTATAACAGAAGCAAACCAGCATTATATTAATTTTTCAAAATCTTTTTGATATTGACATTATTATTTACCTCAGTAAGAAATTAAAAATTATTAACCACTAATCCTAGAAAATTTCAATTTCACAGAGCTTTGATACATAACGTAATAATGTGCTACGTGACTAGAAGTGAAAAATACTATTTTTCGGGAGTTGGAAAATTTGTAAAAAGTTTATTTTTATTATCATCGAATATTTTGAAAAAATTAAATTATTATAGTTAATTATACAGAGTGTCCAAAATAAATATCCATTAAAAGTTGGGCCATTAAAAGATAATGGGGTTCCCGATATATATTTTTTTAATTTATCCAAATATGGCTGATTTGTTTCTTCTCAGGCGAAATCTTTTCAACCTTCTATCACTTCCGGTTTTTCCGAAAGTATTCAATATCTTTTGTTTGAATTACATAATTTACGTAACTAATATTCTATTGAGAAACCCAAAAATTTCCTCTTATTTCCGGATATATTCGACAAAATCAGAAATGTTGCGATTTTGTTTTAATTTTTTTCTGAAGTTATTTGAAAATATATAAGAATACCAAAGGCACTTTCTCATTGCCATATTTTTAGGTCTATAAGACAGTCTACAGATTTTCAGTACAACGTTTCGTTTCTAAGAAATCATTATCAACTTATTAATTATAAAAAAAATACACCATGTATTAGATACCATTTCCTATTACGAATTCAACTATTTACATATACCACAGTATAAGAAATGGTATAAGAAAATCAAAGGCACTTTCTTATTACAACATTTTTAGCTCTACAGGACAGCGTTTACACATTTTCAGTAGAATGTTTCAATTCGAAGAAACCATCATCAACTTTATTTTTTATATGGTCCGTAAAAAATGTACATCCTGTATGCTGTATACTGATAGCATTTTCTATTATTATTTCAACTATTTATATTACAGAATGGTTTCTCATGCTTTTATTCAGAAAAAAGCTTGAACATATCGAACATTTTCTTGTAGTAGGCGTTGAAATGATGACGAAAAACTAAATTATTATCTAAATTTAACCCAGAATAAGTACCAAAATAGTAACTAAAAATAATTTAAGAAGAATAGTTGTTGAACTTTGAAACATTACAGCTAGTTACAACAAAACCAATTATTTCTTTTTGCTCTGATATGAGAATTGTTCTCCTTATTTAATGGCGAAGAAAACAAAAAATTTTACTTAATTTTATCCCAGAATATGTACGCAGAATATGTACGAAAATAGTAACAAAAAATAATTTATCAAGAATAGTTGCTAACAAACATTGAAATAATATAGTTATTTAGAACCACACTTGTAATTTTTTTACTGTGGTATGAGAATTGTTGTGTTCATTTACTGACGACAAGATAACTATTATTACCTAATTTCAACACAGAATTCGTTCCAAAGTAGTAAGTAAAAACAATTTAGCACGAATAGTTGTTAAACATTGAAACATTATAATTATTCAGAACCACACTTATTGTTTTATTACTGTGGTATTATGATAATGGTTCTGTTCATTTAACTATCTTAAAATCTTAAAATTAGGTGCCTAATTTTGTCTTCGTCGATCATTTCAATGCCTATTAAATCAAAAAGTTTGAAATGTATTAACAAGCCTTTTTTTCTGCATAAAAACATGAGAAACCATACTGCGATATATATCGTTAAATTCATAATAGAAAATGCTATTTAATACAGAGTGTACTTTATTTACTGGCCATATAAAAATATAAAGTTGATGATGGTTTCTTCGACACGAAATGTTGAACTGAAAATTTATTAACTCTGTCTTGTAGAGCTAAAAATGTGGCAATGAGAAAGTGCGCTTTGTTTTTTTATACCATTTAAAATCACTTTAGAAAAACCAAAAAACGATTCGCAAAATTTCTGATTTTGTCGAATATCTCCGGAAGTAAGCGGATTTTTTTGGTTATCTCAACAGAATATAACTGACCACTAAATCGGTTTCCACCCTGTAGTATAAGAATTTTTAAAATTGTGAAAATTTAAATTTTTCGAAGAAAAATTTAAGATTTGTGTGGTTTATTAATAAATTATTTTTTTATATAAACTTATCGGTTCTAAAAGAGTTAATTTACCATTGATTTTATTGTATCATAAATATTTTAAATACTACATTAGAATCATTAAAACTATGTTCCAGAAAAATTGATCAAAATGGAAATGATAACAAAATCATTGCAAAACTACTTGCCATGTTTTTACCACAAAATGTGGTACTTTTTGTGATAAAAACATAGCAAATTGTTTCTCAGTTTTTTTTCTAATTGGACTACCACGTAGTAAAGGTCGAAACTATCCTGATTATTAAAATATCATATAGCTGCTCTAGCAAAAATCAATCAAAATGGAAACAATATCAAAATTTTTGATCGAAATGTAAGAAGTATTAATAATAATTCCATGGGAAGAAAACTGATCAAAAAGAAATTTGGTCATAAGCCTTTACTTCACCAAAAACGTAACTATTTTCAAAATTGTAATACGCCTTCTCGGAGATTACTTGATATTAATAAAATGCATCACAATTATTTTTATGATATTATTTATTAATAATATTTTAAGAAGAGATTCTGGTCAGATTCTCAAGAGAGATCTATCTCTCTTGAGACTGGCAGCAGTGCCAAAACAATTGTAGAGCAATTCTATAAAACTTGTGAAACTTTACCAAGTGTTCTCTTTATAAACCTACTCAAAATGTTACATCAAGACGTAACCACTTCCTCATACAATTTAATTATAATACATAATTATAATGGTTAGCAGAGGAAGAGTAGGGATTATCGCCTGCTTACGAACCAAGATTAACTTTTCTGTATTTTTCTATTCAAAAGAGTGAATTTGCAGGTTATTTAACCGCTGACCTTTGGAATACTATAAGGTAATGCAAATAATAGCAAATAATGTTAAACGTATACGCAGGAAAAGAGAATGAACTAATAATCTCATTGTAAACAATAAAATACAATGTTAAAATAAATAGCTTTGTGAAAAAGGTGTTCCGTATTTTATTTCCTACTATACTTTCACAAGCTCCACATCATCGGTTAGTCTCATTGTAATTTGAAAGAATACTTTGTGTGGTCTTTAAAAATAAACTAATTATGTCGAAGATAAGAATAACTGTAGATACTGAAGAATAACTGAAAAGAAGAATAACTGAGTTGTTATAAACTTCAAAAACGTATTTTAATAATGACGTTAAATTAGTTATCAGCGAAACTTTGATCTTGTTTGAATTAATTATGTCGAAACGTAGAAGAACTAAAAAGTTGCTATTAACATAAATAAACATATTTTAATAACGTTAAAATACTTTGAAACCTTGATCTTATGTTCATTATCTCATCTTTATTCATAAACCTTATCTTGTTCATGTACAATTTTAATAAATTGACTTATAACTTTCAATGTTGAAATATTATTTCAGCACTTGTTAGGAGATATTCCATTTTTCCAAGTTCCAAATTGGTATTCAAATGTTAAAGTTTTCCATACTCTATTAGAAAAAATATTTTTTACCTCAAAAGCTAATAAAAATAGGTGCTCTATATACGCAACAAAATGTGTTCAGAATTAAATGAGCAATCTAAATATGCAAAAATATATGTAGGGTATTCCATTTAAAGTAACAAAGTTCATAGCCACTTCCGGCAGAACCGGAAGTGACAGAAACATGTATATATTTTATGTTTGGAGAGCATGATGAACTTTGTTTGTGTGAATTTTTCATATTTTTATTTCATCAGGAACCCCAAAAACTTTTAACTTACGATTTGCGGGGGACACCCTGTATATTAACCACTTATAGAGCCATGAACATATAATCTTCACTGTGGTATTTTACAATTTAAATATAAATTATTCATAATTAATCTACCAATTTTGATGAATATCGAATCTTTGTGAATTGGTATTTGGTATTGGTATTGTTATAACATATTATGTTATACATATTCAGGTGAATCGACGAAACAAACAAAAAACTTCACCTTAATATCAATACTGACGCAATTAAAATAAATCCTGTTAGTCTTGTGTATGAACAAACAATCAGCTACTTTACATCTTTCAATAAATCATATCACATGTGTCAAACTACGGGGCTAATTTGCCCTGTAATTATTATATTTATTAAGTAATAATTGATTATGTAAATTATTGTACTGTAATTATTTGCATAATTTGCACATCTTCAATTTCTTGGTTGCGGCCAGATCTACGTACTCTAAAAATACCCAAATTCGTTCTCCGATTAATCCTTATCAATACGATCCATTTGTGTACTGCGTATTGTTACAATAGACGGCACACACAAAAAACGGCACCTTTTTAATACTGACCCAATTAAAATATATCCTGTCCATGCCTGTCTGTGACGAACAATACGCCGCATTCCACTATTTGCCCTTGCAAGACAATGGCCAATCACAGCGCGCGCCCTTCTTCAAATCTTGGCTGCAGTCAGATTTACATACTCCAAAAACACCCAAATTGATGCTTCAATTGGTGGCCCTGCTAATACATTTGAACAGATTGATTCGCGTTAACATCTGTGCGTCCTCCGAGCTCACCGAGGTGCAGTAGTGAGTTTGTGTGTGTGCTAAGAAGATGCTGTTTGCGGTGATATGAGATGTTTCTGGAATTACCACGACATCCAGACGTTCCCGGACTTATGCAGGGACTTCTGGGATAAGGTTAGTGGCATGTGTATGATCCCCAATCGTTTGCGTAATGCACGTTGATGGCTTAATGTGTGGAAATTGATAATTCGCCAACCGAATGAACGTAATGATTTGCATATATTTATAACACAAAAGTTTTCACTATAGTGAAGTCTTATTTTTAATTAATGCCAGAGTAAGTCGGTCCAGTGTAGTGATTTAAGGCTTCCACCTACTAATAGTGATGATTTCGTTTAATGCAAATTGTTTAATTGATCACTGCAATTTGTTTTATAAATAATTACATCATTTGTATTAATAACAATCCACATTGTTATATATTATTTAATATCCGTGTGAAACTGTAAATCTAGGCGTAATAACAACCGATGAAACACATTTGATGATTTGGCATTAACTATAAAGTATTTTTAATAATGACTGTATTCTCATACATTCAAAAACATATATGAAATATCAAATATGAACCTCATCAGTTTGTATTGCAACAATTATAAAAATAAATCCATCCAATTGGAAAATACACGCATTTACACTGGACATAAATATTGCTACAAAAATAGCATTATTAATACAGGGTGTCCCACGCTAATCGGCCATTAAAAGTTAATGGGGTTCTCGATAAAATATAAATTTGAAAAAATTCACCCAAAGATGGCAGATTCCGTTCTCCTCAGGTGAAATTCTTTCAACCTTCTATCACTTCCGATTCTACCGGAAGTAGCCATCAACTGTTGTTTTTCAAATGGAACACCCTATATATTATTATGTTTCTGGCTTTCTCGTATAATTTGAAACATATTTTGTGGAGATGTGTGTTTAATTATCCGTTTTACTTTCCGAAATAAAAATTAAATTCCAAGATTTTGAGCTCTCAAAGACCTTATGAAAAATGCTATGTCTTATATTTTTTTAACCTGTATGACGACTCAAACACTTTTTTGAATCAAAGGAGAAATAAATACAATACAATACAATACAATACAGTACAATAATATGTCACTTGAAAATGAGCGTAATATGTCAAAACTAGTAGTGAATTTTAAAGTAGTTAAAGTGGTTAAAACATTAATAATATAATTAATTATTAACACATACAGGGTGAGTTTTTTTTCATTTTAAGCATTGGAATCTCGAAAACCATAAAACATAGAGATTCTGTTAAATTAAGAAAGAGTTGTCATTTTAAGACCTTACGCAATATATGCTTTTGTTTTTTGAAAAAAAATATTAGTAGAATTCTCGTAGTAAGAGGGAAAAGAAGGAAAACAGAAATCTCTCGTTTTGCTACTCTCAGTAATACAAATAGTCCCGTATCGTATTTATTTGTCAAAGAAAGTAATAATTTTCATAAAGTTACTAAGAAAAAGCTCTTAAAACGATAACTATTTCCTCATTTAACGGAATCTCTATGTCTTATGGTTTCAGAGATTCCAATGTTTAAAATGAAAAATAAAACTCACCCTGTATATATTTATAATTAACTATAATATCAATGTTTTAACCACTTTATTTACTTTAAAATTCAGTACTAGTTTTGACGTATTACGCTCATTTTTAAGTGACATATTATTGTACTGTATTGTATGGTATTGTATTTATTTCTCCTTTGATTCAAGTGTTTAAGTCGTCATACAGGTTCAAAAAATATAAGACACAAAAAAAGCAGAGCATTTTTCATAAGGAATTTTGGAGCTGAAAATATTCAGAGAGAAAAAACTCACCCAGTATATCCTCTAATCCTCTGTCTCATCCTCCTATCCTAACTCATCCTCTAATCCTTCTCTAATTCTCCTAAAAGTTGGTCGAGTGATAAACCACTCAAAACAAAATTGACAACTATTATTGAAAATATTTGCTAGTATTTAGAATTTTTTGTATTTTGTACTACTGTATGCCTACGGTACATTACAACATACAGTAAAGTTTATGCCCCCGCAAAATTATCCGCACTTTTACTTTCCGAGATAAAAATTTAAAGGGATAAGTATACACACATCTCTACAAAATATGTATCAAACTAAACAGGCAAGCAAGAAACGTAATAATATATAGGAAAATAGACACGCATTTAAACTGGACATAAATATTGCTACAAAAATAGCATTATAATAGAGGGTGTCACACGCTAATGGTCCATTAGAAGTTAATGAGAATCCCGATGAAACCAAAATTAAAAAAAAATCATCCAAACAAGGCTGATTCCGTTCTTCTCAGGTGAAATACTTTTAACATTCTATCACTTCCGTTTCTACCGAAAGTAGCCATCAACTTTTGTTTTTTAAATGGAACACCCTATATATTATTATGTTTCAAGCTTCCTCATTTAATTTGAAACATATTTTGTGGAGATATGTGTATACTTATGCGTTTTAATTTCAGAGATGAAAATTAAATTCCAAAATCTTGAGCTCAAAACGACCTTATGAAAAATGGATACATTTTCTCTTACGAATAAGTTTAAAACGATTTGATCTCGTAGAGTTTTTTTTAAACAAACTATATGTATATATATATATATATATATATATATATATATATATATATATATATATATACAGGGTGGAAACTTTAACTGGAATAAAATTCATAACTTCGATATAGGGGATTTTTGCAAAAAATCCCGAAACACGCTAAGTATTGTTTTTTCTTGCCCTCATTTCTATGTATATGCTGCTTGTTTATCTGTTCCCGGAAGAGCGCAGCCACCTCTGACTTTTTTTTTCAAATGGAAAGGTATGTCAAGTGACACTTCGTTTGAAAGGTCTCTGCGCAAGTAATACAACACACTATTTATTTCTTGAATATTTACAAATCCCACGTGATAAAAAAAACACTTTTATAACTTGAATACTATTTAATGCAACAAATGTTCAAAATGGGCACACCAGAAATGTTACAAAACATTAGAGATGCATGTTATCATCGATTTGCACTTTGCCATGAAAGAAACGGTGCTCATTTTGAACATTTGTGGCATTAAATAGTATTCAAGTTATAAAAGTGTTTTTTTTTATCACGTGGGATTTGTAAATATTCAAGAAATAAATAGTGTGTTGTATTACTTGCGAAGAGACCTTTCAAACGAGGTGTCACTTGACATACCTTTCCATTTGAAAAAAAAAGTCGGAGGTGGCTGGGCTCTTCCGGGAACAGATAAACAAGCAGCATATACATAGAAATGAGGGCAAGAAAAAACAATACTTCAAAAATCGTCTATATCGAAGTTATGAATTTTATTCCAGTTAAAGTTTCCACCCTGTATATATATATATATATATATATATATATATATATATATATATATATATATATATATATATATATATATATATATATATATATATATATATATATATATATATATATATATATATATATATATATATATATATATATGTTTCTGGCTTCCCTGGTTAATTTGAAACATATTTTGTGGAGATCCGTTTTACTTTCCGACATAAAAATGAAATTCCAAGATTTTGAGTTCAAAAAGACCTTATGAAAACTGCTTTCAATTTCTCTTTCGAATAGGTTTAAAACGAAAATTTCATCTCGAATTGTACCTGAAAGATACCTCTATGACTGATATATATTGCAACTGAAATTTTTGACAATTAGTCATTCAAAAATTTCATTAGTTAAATGCCCACTTAAATTAACGTATTTCGTTTTTTTTTTAAATAGAATGACATACTTTTTATCGTGTAGAGTTTTTTTATTTAAATGGAACAAACTATATATAATAATGTTTCTGGCTTCCCTGGTTAATTTAAAATATATTTTGTGGAGATCCGTTTTACTTTCCGACAAAAATGAAATTCTAAGATTTTGAACGCAAAAAGACCTTATGAAAAATGGCTTCAATTTCTCTTTCGAATAAGTTTAAAACGAAAATATTATCTCGAATTGTACCTGAACGATACCTCTGATATACTGATATATATTGCAACTGAAATTTTTGATAATTAGTCATTCAAAAATGTCATAAGTTAAGTGCCCACTTAAATTAACGTATTTCGATTTTTTTTTAAGGAATGACATACTTTTTATCTCGTAGAGATATTTTTTAATTGGAAAAAACTATATATAATTAAGTTTCTGGCTTCCCTGATTTTTTTAAATATAACAAACTATATATAATTAAGTTTCTGGCTTCCCTGGTTACTTTGAAATATATTTTGTGGAGATCCGTTTTACTTTCCGAGAGAAAAATGAACTTTCAAGAGTTTGAGCTCAAAAAGACCATATGAAAAATGGCTTCAATTTCTCTTTCGAATAAGATAAAAACGAATTTTTTTATCTCGAATTGTACCTGAAAGGTACCTCTATGACTGATATAGACTGGCGAGCAAAAAATAGAGGTCACTTTTAAATTATCACTTATTTTTGGATTTTTTGTTTGTTTTAACCTTATGTTTGCAAATTGTAAACCAAAGTAGGCGTTTAATAATACATTTCCTGACAAATGTTATCTATCTGTCAGTTACTATCACCGTGTTACAGACATTTATGAAACAACGTCCATTTCGCTCTAATTGAAAACATAAGTTTCGTTGTGGTTTTCTTACTTAGTGTTGATTTTTTTCTGTGAAACTTGTCATTCACACGTAATTTTTTTCATTATTTTTTGTTCCATATTAGTCCTAGGAACAAATATTCGAACTTCGTCTGAACTGTAAATTTGTGATATTACCAAAATAGGCAATATAAACAATAAATATGCTTTACGATTCAACATTGCTTTTTTAATTTAGTGTGCAAAATACACTACAATTGTTTACAATTTGCAAACATAAAGTTAAAACAACAAAATTCCAAAAATAAGTCATAATTTTAAAGTGACTTCTATTTTTTGCTCGCCAGTGTATATTGCAACTGAAAATTTTGACAATTAGTCATTCGAAAATGTCATTAGTTAACTGCCCACTTAAAATAACGTATATTTATATTGTTAAATGGAATGACATACTTTTTATCTCAGAACAATTAGCATGATAATCTGCATTTGTAAAGTGTCATTCCATTAAAAAAAACGAAATATGCTTGATTTAAGTGAGCACTTAACTAATGACATAAATTTTCTAATTGATATCCAAGGATCATGCCCAAGATGGACATGGCTCAAAGGGAAGGGTAGTTTTTGACAATTCTAGTTCTTATTTGATTGAAAATGGGAACAACTTTTGAGTTTTTTGAATAACGCGATGGTGATACACTGACATATTAAACATATGAAAACTTATGTCTTACTCTATGTGGACCATTGATAACTGCAACTGCTAAATTATGCAGTTATGAAATGACTAATGATAATTTTTGAATGACTAAGCGTCAAAATATTCAGCTGCATCATATACCAGTTAAAGAGGCACCTTTAAAGTACAATTCGAGATAAATTTTCCGCTTTTCTCTCATTTGCAAGTTAAGTGCTCACTTAAATTAAGCGTATTTCAATTTTTTTAAATAGAATAACATACATTCTATCTCATAGAGTAATTGGCAAATATGGACCAATTATAACTGCAACTACCAAATTCTGCAGTTTTGAAATGACTAATGATAATTTTTAAATGACTAATCGTAAAAATATTCAGCTGCATCATATTTCAGTTAAAGAGGTACCTTTAAAGTACAATTCGATATAAATTTTCCATTTTTCTCTCATTTGTAAGTTAAGTGCTGACTTAAATTAAGCGTATTTCAATTTTTTTAAAGGGAATGACTAACTTTTTATCTCATAGAGCAATTGGCATGACAATTTGTCACGAAAAGTGATTGACAATTGTAATCTCGAAATGCATAGTTTATGAAATATTTCGAAAATTCGAATTTCTGCATTATGTAATTTGTCTATTTGAGGTCAAAGCCACCTATTCTTATTTAATATCCTCGAGCTTATCAATAGATATTTATATATAGGGTTTTTAGTAAAATAGAGCCTTAACATGTGTGAGAAAAACATTGAAAATATTATTAATATAAAACAATATTTCTGCATTATGTAATTTGTCTATTTGTGGTCAAAGCCAGCTATCCTCGATTAAAATCCTCGAGCTTATCTATAGATATAATTATAGAGTTTTTAGGAAAATAGAGCCCTGACATGTATGAGAAAAAACAATGAAAACATTATTAAAGTAACACAATGTATGCTTTATTTTATTATTATTTTTATTGTTTTATTATTTGTTCTATTTTGTTTTCTGATTAGTATCCTAGATTTGTAAGTTTTCGTATATATTTATAATACATCCGTGAAAATTTAATAAATTTCCAAGCATTGTTACAATTTTCCACAAATTATGAAGTTATGAAATTATGAACGGTTATTCAATTTATCATAGCATCTGTGCCTAATTGCAGTAATAAATCTTTTTTTTTTGTAGAAACTTAACTCTAAAATATAAAGTTTAATTATTATTTGTAGAATTTTTAATACGAATTATTTCCAAAATTGCAGAATTCCAAACCATAAGGGGGGACCATTGTGACTTTTTTATCTCTCATACGATTATTCCAAATTCGAATTTTGGGAAGTTCTGTAGCAATAATGTTGTATTCTACCTGAGATCCATGTAGCCACGAATAATTAGCATACAAAGATCTACGAAATATGTAAATTTTGTTTAATTCTGCCCAGAAATAAAAAAGTTCAAAACCATAAGGGGGGACCATTGTGACTTTTTTGTCTCTCATACGATTATTCCAAATTCGAATTTTGGGAAGTTCTGTAGCAATAATGTTGTATTCTACCTGAGATCCATGTAGCCACGAATAATTAGCATACAAAGATCTACGAAATATGTAAATTTTGTTTAATTCTGCCCAGAAATAAAAAAGTTCAAAACCATAAGGGGGGACCATTGTGACTTTTTTGTCTCTCATATGATTATTCCAAATTCGAACTTTGGGAAGTTTTGTAGCTTTAATTGTGTATTCTACATGAGATCCATGTAGCCACGGATAATTAGCATATAAAGATCTACGAAATATGTAAATTTTGTTTAATTCTGCCCAGAAATAAAAAAGTTCAAAACCATAAGGGGAGACCATTGTGACTTTTTTTTTTCTCTTATGCGATTATTCCAAATTCGAAATTTGGGAAGTTCTGTAGCTTAATGGCGTATTGTACATGAGATCCATGTAGCCTCGAATAATTAGCATACAAAGATCTTACAGGTCAGAGGTCAGAGGTCTCATGAGACTTTGGTTTTATGTGAAATGTGACATTTTATCTGGCATGGACTATAGTCTAGCTCCTATAGCTGTCAGCCCGGATATATAGGCATTATATATTTATTGATAATTGGGGTGTTGGCTAGAATAAATAATGTAAAAGTTTGCGTTAAGTTACATAAGCTTTCGAAACCTTATTTGCCTTTTACTTTTATTATATTATGTCTGCATATTTAAATACATGGTTTTAACGTTTTGCGCGCAAAAAGTGGTTTCGATTGTCAAAAATTTACTGGTACGCCGGCTCGGGTAATAATTTAATAATATCATATCACTCGCTATAAAATTTCCGGCGGATATGGAAACTGGACGTTTATTACATTTAATTATCGTAGAGCAATAATATATTTATTTCGGCAACAATAGCAAGCTGCAATATAGCGGTGATTTATTTTTAATTCCATTTACCCGGCCGCTCCGGTGAAAGACCTGAGTGGCCCATTTTTCATCGCCAGCTAAACTGGAAATATTTCCGCCCCAATACAGGGCGGGTGGCCGAAGTTTTTTTGCATGAATGGGGGGTGGAACTTGCGAAAGTTTGGCGCAAATCGAGTTAGCGGATGCGGGGGCGCGGGCCCCATTCACCTATTGATGGCCAACTGCGAGCTTGTTTGCCATGCGACGATTTATCAAAAACTTTCGAATACATTAATACCCCGGAAGGTTTGCCCGCTGCACTTCTTCCGCTCTTACGCGGCCGATATTTCTCCGGGAAACCCTGAAGGGTTTTTTGGGGCGAGCCGATTTACAGATGTTCGGAGGCCATTCGCTTTGAATTGTAAAACAGTGCCGGGGGTCATCACATGTGTATTGCCCAACAGCTGGATATGTGATAAAAGCAGCGAGAAATTATTACGTGCTTCATATTTCATCAATCGATCAATAAAAAAAACTTTGACATTAAGGAATTAATTGAAACTATTAAATACATAAAAATCAAAAAATCAAAAGAAGTACAAATAAAATATAGAAATTCAAATTGGCTTAATGAAAAATTACTTAAACAATTAAGAAAAAGAAATAAACATTACATTACATCTCATTACATAAATATTTTGTTTGCATCACCTGTAAGTAAACATCGCTTCATAACATGAAAGTTAAAATGTATCATCAATACACTAAATTTTCAAATCCATTTACAATATTTTTAGTCACGAGACTTGATGATTTCATATATAATATATATATAATCAATTTACATCACCTATACCCTTTCGGGTGTCGAGATTCATACCACCACTAAATTATGTTGTCTGCGAAGTTTATCCATTCTTTTCTGTTTGTAGCCTTTTTCCTTGCTTCTTGTTGATCGAGGTCGTTTCTTCTTAGGAACTCTTCTATGTTGTTTTCCCATCTTTTCCTTGGCCTTCCTCTTTCGTTGATTTTATTTTCGTCTTTTGATGTCCATACTATTTTTGTCTGTCTTCTGGCATTCTTATCAGGTGCCCGAACCATCCTATTTGTCGTTTCTGTATTAATTTTTGCACACTTTGTATTTGTAGGTTTTCCCTGATCTGTTCGTTTCTTACTCTGTCTAATCTCGTGACTACTTCAACTTTTCTTAAGTATCTCATTTCGGTTGCTTGTATTTTGTTTATTGTCTTTTCATTTGTTGTCCAGATTTCGCTTCCAAATAAGAGTGTTGGTCTATAAATTGTCTTGAAGAGTGTAATTTTCGTGTATTCTTCTATTGTTTAGAATGTATTTGTTCATTGCATAGTAGGTTTTATTTGCGGCCATGATTCTGTTATTTATTTGGTTTTCCATGGTTCCTTTATTATGTATTATTGTGCCTAAATATTTGAAGGTTTCAACTTGTTCTATCCTTTTCAAACTTATTAGTATTTTTGCTTTTGTTTCCTCTTTTGCTACTACTATTACTTTTGTTTTGTTTATATTGATTACCATGTTGTGTTTTTTCAGTTCCTCCTCCCATATGCTTATATTGCGTTACAGGTCTTCTTCGCTTTTGGCTAGCATGACTAAGTCATCAGCAAAAGCATATTCTGCTATCACTATTCTTTTCATTTTATATTATCCTATTTCTACCTTCTTCGTGTTATCTTTAATTTGTTTCATGTTGTCCAGGAATATAATAATGAATAGAGGGCTTAAAGCGCCCCCTTGTCAGAGGCTTTGTGTGGTTGTGAAATACTCAGATGTTGAATTATTTGTACTTACGTAGTTTTCTGTGGTTTCATACATACTCTTGATTGCTTTTATTAAATGAACTTTTATCTTCCTTTCTTCAAGTATTTCCCACACTTTGACTTTTGGGGCTCTATCAAATGCCATTTCTAAGTCCACGAATATCATGTATAGTTTGTTGTTTTGTCTTAATATTTTCTGTCATATTTTTAATTGTGAATATATGGTCTTGTGTTGAATGTCCTTTCATTAATCCACTTTGTTTGTTCTCCAGTTTGTTCTCCAGTATTGATTCATAGAGTTTTGCCGCTGTACACAGCAGGGATATTCCCCTAAAGTTGTTGCAATTTCTACTGTCTCCTTTTTTATGTATTGGGAAGATCACTGCGTTTTGCCAGTCTGCTGGTATTTTTCCTGTTTCCCATATTCTATTTATTAACCTGTTTATAGTAGTAGTAGTAGTTATTTCCCATCTTTTCCTATGTATTTCAGCCGTTTAGATTTGATTTTGTCGTGACCTGGGGCTTTTTAGTTCTTTAACTTCTTTAGAGCGTTTTCTAACTCGTCTTCTGTTATAGATCCCTCTTCTTCTTCTGTTTCGTTACTATTTCCTTGTTCCTCTTCGTTTTCATTTCCTTCATTGGTTGTCTCTTTTCCAGACAGAAACTCTTGGAAGTGCCCTTTCCATCTGTTCATGATTTTTTTATCTCTTTCATTAGTACACCATGTTTATTTTTAAGTAGCTTTAGGTTTGTTTCTTTTTCCTTTCTGCAGCTTTTCAGTGTTCTGTAGAATAGTTTTTGATTTCCTTTTACAATGTTCCTCTACTTTGGTTCCGAAATCCTCCCATTTTCTGTCTTTTTCCTTCTTTATTATTGCTTTTACTCTCTTTCTTTGCTGCTTGTATATTGTGTAGTCTTCTTCGTTTTTTGTGCTCAGATATTTTTTTCCATTTTTGTTTCTTTTTCCTAACTTCTTCCTTCACTTCTTTGTACCACCAGCTTGATTGTTTTTTGTTTGGTGTACTTTTAGTTTTTCCACAGGTGTGTTTTGTTGCTTCTCTTACTATATGTATGAAATTGGCCCATAAAACTTCTACTTTTGTTTTTCCGCTTTTTTGAGTGGGCTCAAATATTGGGCTTATAATAATTTCATATGTTTCCAGAATTGGCAGTCCCTACTTCGTTTGCAGACCTTCACTATTTCCAGTCTAAGAGGATCAGACACATTATCCTTCTAAAGACGCTGAGAACTCATCATTTTGGAGAAAAATAAGGTAAATTTCTGCTTAATACGTTTCAATAGCTCATGAAAATAGAAATGGAAATAGAAAAATAGTCAAACATGACTTGAATAAATGGCTAGTCATTTTTAAATTCCGCAAATTTAGTGTCAAAATTATTTTTTATTTTATTACCATGAAATGTAGAAGTTGAAGTTCAGAATTCATCAAATCATTGCACTATTTACTAACTACATATCACCTTAATGTTATTAACGCCCTCATTAATTAACTGCATCTTGCAATCATTTGATGGCTATTCATTTACACGATGTATATTTAATTACGGATCTACGTAACTTTTTGTCATGTAATTTTTAAAATCAATTCGAGGAAATAATAATACCGAAATCAATGAAATTAAATTTTCTCCCCAATGTTGATATATGGGGACTATTTTTAAAAATAAACGAAATAATTGCACACATTACAAACTGTTGACTGATAATGCTCTCATTAATTAACAGTATCTCGCAATCAATTGAACCAAATTGGTATACATTTACGCAATGATGAAATTACTGACTTTATTTAATGCAATTTTTTAAACCAATTGAAAGGGTCAGAATAAAAAAGGTATAAGTTACATTTCAAATCAAGCGGCTCAAATGCATGTATACTTTGCGCAACGATAGTTTGTTTTTATGGCATTGACTTGCAATAAAAATTATAAGGGTGGGATTGTTAAACCATTTCAAGTTAGGTATCTTAGAAGTCCAGGTATCCAGTCCAGGCTTTGGCTTGAATGTCGATGCACCAAAGAGTTGCCAGTGACAAAGGGCCGACGGATACCTGGACTTTTATTATACCTAACTTGAATTGGTTTAACAATCCCAGCGTTAAAATTTTAATTGCAAGTCAATGTCATAAAAACAAACTATCGTTGCGTGAAGTATATACCTTTTTTCCATAAACCTTCCTTCACATTCACATTTCTACTGATCAATTGTTATGTGGTTTAAAAACTACCGGGATCCTTTTTATTCCCATAAATAAGTATCTCACCTTACGCAAAACTCACTTGAATCATACATTTAGAACATTGTACTTTTTTTTCTAACGCCTTTAATGCACCAAAAATGTTACGTGCAATGAATTTAAATTTTCCCGTCATTATTGCAGAGCAACTAGAATTTCCCAAGGTAAATCAGGCGAGATGATCTTATTATTGCATTTCATCCTAATTTTGCATTTGCCGCCACTTCTGGGCCAAACTTGGTTTGGTTCAAGTCTGGTGGTAGTATTTTGTATTAACTAATTTGTAATTTCTTCCAGCAAGTTTTAAATTCGCGGTTATACTTTGGAATTACCTTCCCAAGTCAAACGTATAGTTTTTAGTGTTTTCTTTGTCTTGTCTTCAATAAATAATTAGTGAAAGTATCTTGAGCAGTTCAGATTACCTTCTGACGATAAATGTCCTTTTAAAGCCAGTGCGTAGTAGTGTCGAAAGTTCGGGTATGGTTGAGCCTGGGGATTGTTGCGTTTGTTTCGTGCTTTCCTCACCCGTGCCACACCGTCAAACTCCAAACTCCGATTTGTTTTCGGAGTTCGGAGTTGCAGGTTTCTGGATCTTCTCCAATACAACTTTAAAAGTCAATTTCAAGGTAGGTCTTTTTTTGAGATGAGCTCCAAGACGTATCAAAGTGAGTACAATTTTTCTGCACTTCCTCCGCTGTTCTATCTTGCGCCCATGCAACGAACTGCGCCTACAGTACTTACTTGTTGCCAGTACCTATGTGTACAGTACTTGTATGTTGCAAGTACATACTATGTATACAGTACTTGCTTGTTGCCAGTACCGACTATGTATACAGTACTTGTTTGTTGCAAGTACATACTATGTATACAGTACTTGCTTGTTGCCAGTACCGACTATGTATACAGTACTTGTTTGTTGCAAGTACATACTATGTATACAGTACTCGCTTCTTTCCAGTACCCACTATGTATACAGTACTTGCTTGTTGCATGTTCCGACTATATATACAGTACTTGTTTGTTGCAAGTACATACTATGTATACAGTACTTGCTTGTTGCACGTACATACTACGTACACAGTACTTGCTTGTTGCCATTACTTGCTACGTATACAGTACTTGTTCGTTGCATGTACACCCACTCTTATACCGCGATCTTCCTTCCCTTCTTTTTAGTATTAGTAAAAGTGCATCGCTTGAGTGCGTAGGGTTTTTCTTTCAGGTGCGCTATTGATGTATTTGTGTACTGTCGACGCTATTTCTTACTCTGGGAGATGCACTATAAACGATTAGAGTTTGATTCCTCGTTAATGCGCCTTATTGTAGTCGTGGTTTTCGCAAATTGTCTCTTAATACATGCGCCAATACCATTAAAGTGCATATGCTGCACACATAACCTTTGAACACTATGTACAGAGTACTTGTTTGTTGCAGGTACACACAATAAAATTTTCTATAGTACTTGTTTATTGCAAGTACAAACAATATGAGTTTCTACAGTACTTGTTTATTGCAAGTACCGCACTTAACCATAGAACACTATGTACAGAGTACTTGTTTGTTGCAAGTACTATGTACACAGTACTTGTTTGTAGCAAGTACACACAATTACATTTTGTATAGTACTTGTTTATTGCAAGTAGAAACAATATAATTTACTACAGTACTTGCTTATTGCAAGTACGACACTTAACCATAGATCACTATGTACAGAGTACTTGTTTGTTGCAAGTACGATGTACACAGTACTGGTTTGTTGCAAGTACACCGAATAAAAATTTCTATAGTACTTGTTTATTGCAAGTACAAACAATATAATTTTCTACGGTACTTGTTTATTGCAAGTACCACACGTAACCATGGAACACTATATACAGAGTACTTGTTTGTTGCAAGTACGATGTACACAGTACTTGTTTGTTGCAAGTACACACAATAAAATTTTCTATAGTACTTGTTTATTGCAAGTACAAACAATATAATTTTCTACAGTACTTGTTTATTGCAAGTACTTTACTTAACCATAGAACACTATGTATAGAGTACTTGTTTGTTGCAAGTACACTGTACACAGTACTTGTTTGTTGCAAGTACACAAAATAACATTTTCTATAGTATTTGTTTATTGCAAGTACAAACAATATAATTTTCTACAGTACTTGTGTATTGCAAGTACCACACTTAACCATAGAACACTATGTGCATAGTACTTGTTTTTTGCAAATATTATGTACACAGTACTTGTTTATTGCAAGTACGAACAATATAATTTTCTACAGTACTTACTTATTGCAAGTAGCACACTTAACCATAGAACACTATGTACAGAGTACTTGTTTGTTGCAAGTATAATGTACACAGTACTTGTTTGTTGCAAGTACACACAATAAAATTTTCTATAGTACTTGTTTGTTACAAGTACAAACAATATAATTTTCTACAGTACTCCAATATTGGAAGTACGAACAATATTATTTTCTCCAGTACTTGTTTATTGCAAGTGCAAACAATAATATTTTCTACAGTACTTGTTCAATGCAAGTACGAACTATAAAATTATCTACAGTACTTGTTTATTGCAAGTAATACCAATATAATTATTTACAGTCCTTGTCTTTTGCATGTACGAACAATAGAATTTTCTCTTTAGGTACAGTAATCGCAAAATCTAATGTCAGTGCGATGAGAAGGATCTGCCTTTTCCGATCAGCTCTGTCATTGTTGACCGCCGCATATTTGGTAAGCATATGTTCTTTCTCCGATCGTACAAATTGGAAGAGGCTAGTACTGCCGCCATGTTATTGTACCATGACAAAAATTTCAGATATCTAACAAAATGTGTATTTTTGAAAACAAAAACCTGACGATTTTTCTAAAATATTTTTAATTTCCAAAACAATGAATGTATTCTAGACTTTTTACACGAAACAAACGCCATTTTTTCAAATGCGCATGCTTTCATCGCATATTAAATTTAAACAATCTGAATAGGTTTAAAGCTGATAGGCTTATCCCGAGCACAGATATTTTCAGGAGAATAAATTTACATTTTATTGCAAAGGTAGGTACAGCGACGGACTCTAAGAATGACGCGTCCTTCCGTTCGATCAGTCTGCCATTCTTGTCTGGTCCCCCACGGCAGGGGAATGGTAAACAAGGATAAAAGACTGATGGGACAAACGGCCGCGTCATTCTTAGAGTCCGTGGCTGTACATACCAAGGATCCTGTATGATCGAAATTCGCTATTTCATAAAACTTCCAATTATGTCCGAAAAAATACGTTTACCAAATGTGCGAAGTCCGATAATAACAGAGCATATTGGTAAATATGCTTTTAAAACTTCAGAGAAAGAAAACGCTTTCTATCTTTAATCCCCAAAATTAAAATTTTAAAATAAACTATTCTCTGCATTACTTTTAAAACTTCAAAGAAAGAAAGCGCTTTCTATCTTTAATCTCCAATATTACAATTTGAAAATAAACTATTCTCTGCATTACTTTTATATTAATAATATCATTAATAATATCAAACTTATTTATTTTTATAAATCACCCTCTCTCTATAGGTTTAATTGTATTAAGACAAAGTATTGTAATTTCATTAATTACAGGTAAAGAAATATCTTTCTCGCCGTACTGACATCAGACTTTGCGATTACAGTACGCAAAAACATGAGTAAAATAGGGCTCCAGGCGAGATCTCTCATGTATAAAATAAAAAGATAACGGCATCAGTGAATTGGGCAGCTTTATTTACATCAACGGCAATTGGAATTGCAAACATTTCATGTTCTTCAATTAAATATATCTATCGTGTTGTAAATCAATCTCTCCATTCACACACAGTACCTACGTGCAACATTTTTCAGAATATTCTGGAAGTGCTGCAATTTTAGGCGATGCTGGTGATCTGTCAGCATATTTTATTGAGTAATATGCAATGTGCACTTCTGTACTCATTCTACTACTCACTAAAACATGAATCATCAAAATATAATTTAATGTTCGCTATTAGTTCACTAATCAAAATTTGTATATTGAGTTGTCAGAACTACTAGTAGTTCACTAATCAAAATTTGTATATTGGGTCGTCAGAATACTGATTTCGAGCAGTCTGTTAAAGTCTATTAAGTCCATTTGTTGCAAGCACAATGTACACAGTACTTGTTTGTTGCAAGTACACACAACAGAATTTTCTACAATACTTGTTAATTACAACTACAAACAATATAATTTTCTACAATACTTGTTTATTGGAAGTACGAACAATATAATTTTCTACAGTACTTCTTTATTCGAAATACGAACAAAATACTTTTCTACAGTACTTGTTTATTGCAAGTACCACACTTAACCATTGAACAGTATGAACAGAGTACTTGTTTGTTGCAAGTACAATGTACACAATACTTGTTTGTTGCAAGTACACACAATAGAATTTTCTACAGTACTTGATAACTACAACTACAAAAAATATAATTTTCTACAGTACTTGTTTATTGGAAGTACGAACAATATAATTTTCTGCAGTACTTGTTTATTGCAAGTACCACACTTAACCATTAAACACTATGTACATATTACTTGTTTGTTGCAAGTACTATATACACAGTACTTGTTTATTGCAAGTACAAATAATATAATTCTCTACAGTGCTTGTATATTGCAAGTACTACAGCACTTGCAAGTGTACACAAGTGTACTGTGTACACTATGTACACAGTACTTGTTTGTTGCAAGTACTATGTACACAATACTTGTTTGTTGCAAGTACACACAATTAAATTTTCTATAGTACATGTTTATTACAAGTACAAACAATACAATTTTCTACAGTACTTCTATATTGCAAGTACGAACAATAATATTCTCTACAGTACTTGTTTAATGCACGTACAAACAATATAATTTTCTAAAGTACTTGTTTAATGCAAGTACGAACGGTAATATTTTCTACAGTACTTGTTCACTGCAAGTACGAACAATAAAATTTTCTACAGTAATCTTTTTACAGTTTCTGTTAAAGTCTATTAGTCTACTCTGTTAAAATTACAAATCCTATAAATCGAAAATTTAGGACGGAGAAAATACTCAATTGATGAAGATTAGAGTAGATTGAGCAATTTAATTCTAGTCGTACACAATTTATTTATTTTTTATTTTGTATTATTATTTTGTCATACAATACACTATAAAAAAATAAAAATACAAAAGAAACCATAAACATAACTCTATTTGTACTAAAACAATGTAGTTTCGATAATAATAACATACCGAGTGTCTGAGATAAGAATTTAAGGAATTTAACATGTAAAATTACACGTATAATTCATATACGTATGAAATCATACGTATAATTATTAGCTCCCCTATTAATTTTAGAGAAAAGACGCAAAGGAATATTTCTTAGAGAATTGAAAACTGTAAATGTATCATCCATTTAATTTATGTTTGTATCAGAATCCACCTTAGAAATAATAATAAAAAGTTGAACAATGTACATAAAAACCCTTGGCATGAATTTGACAAATGTTATGTTGTAGTAAAAATAAATTGCTACTCGTGATTTTGGGTAAAACTCAAATTTCAAAATAATCAAACTTCAATCAAAATAAAACAAGCATAAAAAACATCAAAATAAAATAGCGGATTATTATAGGTAATCGATATTATTAAAATGAGAAGATTCCAAAAGTTCCAAATATTAAATGTAGCCTTTATGAATTTTGTCTAAATTTGCCTAAATCGACAGCTTCATAAATTTCAGCTAAATTATTATATATTATGTATAATTATTGCTTTAACTGCGAATTATAAATCACTACGGCTCAATATAACCATCTTCATTAAAATTTAATCTAAGATTACATGTATACAAAATTATAGACGCCATGTATTCACGTGAAACGCAAAACCGGTGCATTATTATCTTTAATAACTATAATGTATAGCTAAATATTATCAGCAAAGAAAACAACTGTA
Source organism: Othius punctulatus (assembly GCA_951805005.1). Taxonomy (NCBI): domain Eukaryota; kingdom Metazoa; phylum Arthropoda; class Insecta; order Coleoptera; family Staphylinidae; genus Othius; species Othius punctulatus. The sequence goes on along the minus strand of OX638139.1, from coordinate 102,344,045 downwards.
TGCGTCAGAATTTATAAACGTACGGGATTACAATTGCATGAAGTATAAATGTGTCCTCAAACAACAGTTTTTTTTCCTATTAATTACAGCATCCAAAGGGACATTTTTTTTTTGTAATGCCCCGATCCAGGAATAGCTCGCCCGTGGTGCTTTCACTGCTCGCACATGTTTTTGCCGTGACAGCCTTTGATGCAGTCGTATTAATTAACTAATACCGAAATGCAGCAAATCACAATAAATAAAATCCATCCGCAAAATAATTATATATGCAAATGGTAAACGGGTGGTTTTATCGGCGGGCTATCAATTGGAATTATTAGTTTCGAATAATATCTATTTTGTAAATGTATTCCGGTAGATTATAATGCACGAGCGATGAAACGGCGACACATCATTACATGAAATTACAGGGTAATAGGACACACGCATACGCCTGCGTTCGCACGTGTGATTGTGTACGTAGGCACGCATATAGACAGGTATTTATACGCATGCTAACGAACGCCGCGATCAATGTATTACAACGCTCGGGATGATATTCCAAATAATTTAAACCCGACGAGGATTATAAACTTATAGTTCAGTCATTTTACACAAAATAAACACCTATCTTACAAAAAAATCAAAAAAAGTTAAGATTTTCCTTGGGTATAGGTAAATAATAATAATTGGGTATAGGTAAATGAAAATATTTATTTTATTTGTATAGGTATCAGAAACTCTGTGTAAAAAGTTCATTACAAAATCGTGTTCGCAAAAATAAAAATAATTGATGGTCTCGAAAATTGGATTTTGTCAAATATCTCTTGAAATATTAGTTTTATAAAAGTCCCATACATATGTTATCTTTTTCATCCTGTTTGGCTAATTGGTTGAAATAATGTCTCCATGTTTCCATTATCTTCACTTTATTCGTGATAATTGTTCCATTTTTATCTTTTATGTTCATCATGTTGTGTTCTTTTTTTTGTTATAGTTGCTTTAGTGTTCCGTAGAATAGTTTTTGGTTCTGCCCAAAATTGTCATTCATTCTCTAACCAAATTTCGTCCATGATTTTTGTTTTGCTTCTTTTATTATTGAATTTGTTTTGTTTCTTATTTCTTTGTATTTTCATAATCTTCAATTATTTTTTTGTTTGTAAGTATCTTTTCCATTTCTCTTCATTGTCTTTTATCACCTTTTTGACTTCCTCTGTCCACCAATTTGTCCTTTTCATTTATCTGTTTCCAATTCTTGTTGTTATGTAAAATGTAGTAAAACCGGTGTTTCTATTGCCCATAACAAAACATATTATACAATTGTCTTGCATATATTTCGTAGATTTTTTTTTTACATATATTAGGTACTTTAAATATAAAATCAAAGGACTTTAGTTCTAAAATGTGGCAGTTATTAATTACTTTACAAATTGAGAAGCAGTGAAGTTATTAAATTCTATTTAACTTATCTCGTTATATTTATCACAAATTGCAATATTGAATTGGGGTAGCAGCTGTATAGACAGGAAAAGTTCTCACTTAGATGGTATAATACAGAGTGTATTATTTAACGAGCATATAATGTAGGCTGTTATTCACGAGGATAAGTGTTTTTATCATCCAAGTCAATAGTAGCTATTATGTGTGAGAAAATTGTCTTATCTATACTTCATGGTCAATTTAAAGTTTCCATTTATCACGGTAATCCACTTCTCAGAAATAAATTTCGATTTCTGAAGATTTCATTTATTTGAAATTGTTTTTAGACAATTTTCCCAATTTGGCTACGTTTCTTTTCTTTTTGTTATTAGCGTAATTTTTCATTGCAAATAATCTAAGCTGAATTCAAAATGCTTCGAATTCTGGCTCAAAATATGTAAAATGAAGTTTTGTATATTTCATATTGATAATTTGTGGACTCGATCTGGGAAATTTTTAGGCGAGGTTGGGAAATTTTGGTAAAAGCAACGAGACCCGGTGGAACTTATTTGTTATAGCAAAAGTAAGAAAACCTTGTGCTTTTGGAAAAACATATTCGCTGCAACCCCCTTTTTCTGGCCAAAAAGGGGTAAACTGACCCTTTTTGGAAGTTGTTTTTGTTTTTATATTTTTTCGACTACTTAAATCAGTAGCAAAGGTACAAAAATGGTACCCTTTTATAGTCGATGTTCTAAGAATCTCCAGTTAAAATGTTGCGGGGTTATGTACGTTATATATATATATATATATATATATATATATATATATATATATATATATATATATATATATCTATATAAACATTTTTTTTTATAGACAAATTTACAAACTTTAATTTTAATTATTGATAATATGAGAAATTATTCCGAATCCTGGGAGAATTAAAATATAAACTTCTGGGTACCCAAAAAATCAGAATTGGACACAATTTTGGGAGTAGGTATCTCATATTACTCAAAATTAACTGGATAAATTTCAGCTAAAAATATCTTATACTTTTGCAAAAAATTGCATAAATATTTTGAACAAAAAAAAGGGGGGTTGTACGGAATTTTTATTTCCAAAAACTCAGGGTTTTCTTACTTTTGTTATAACAAACAAGTTTCACCAGGTCTCGTTGCTGTTACAAAAAAATACCTACTTTTGTCCAGATTGACTCCTATATTTATTTTGCAAATGTATATGCAAAAACAAATACTACATCTGAATTCCTCATTTTTGCTGCGAGCCTATCATACGCTAAATAGAGTCAAAGCAATTTTTGAAACTTAGTTAAAAACTTATCAAAGATGAACCAAACTATGCACAGGAGCACCTGTTGATGTGATCGATTACCTTAGTGCTAATGCAGAGCATACTCGGGAAACTGATGACAACAAAAAAAGGATTATTCTCAAAATTACTTGTATGTCAGTTTTTTTAATTCAAATACTTCATTTTATATTCGATTAGCGCTTCATAGTTTGCGAATTATTATACAAATTAAAGGGCTATCCTCCGAGGAATATGCATCCCTTGAAATACACAGTTTTGTGCAAAATATGCAACCAATATTGTTCTTGTAATTGTCGCATGTCCATGTAAAGTTTATGGGCAAGTGATATGCGTACTGGAAATGTATCTAGTAGGTCGAAATCAGTCTTCAATTGACAATATATCTCATTAATCGACGGGGTTAACAAACCCACGTTTATGTGATACTTCGTCCTCATAGTGGTAATGGTTGTAAAAGATAAATAGTGAGCGAAATTATAATCGTTTTTGCACTATTAGTCAAAAAATACATCATTGTGTCATGTATCAAAGCACTGTTAAGTGGATTTTTATAATTAGTGGTTAATTAATATTTATTTCACCAAGGTAAAAATGTATGTCTGAGGCTACATTGTTATTTTTTTACCAAGGTAAAAAAGTTTTTTTTAACCGGTAAAAAAATTGATACTAAAGTATCTTTTTTGCCGGTCAAAAGTATCCTTTTTTACCAAGGTGAAAAAAAAATGTGTTCGCCGAGGCTACATTGCTATTTTTTACCAAGGTAGAAAAGTCTCTTTTACCGGTAAAAAAATTGGTAAAAATATGCATTATTAGTCAACAAATACATCATTGTGTCATGTATCAAAGCACTGCTAAGTTGATTTTTATGATAAGTGGGTAATTAATATTTTTTTCACCAATGTAAAAATGAATGTCTGAAGCTACATTGTTATTTTTTTAACAAGGTGAAAAAGTTTTTTTTAACCGGTAAAAAAATTATTAATAAAGTATCTTTTTTGCCAGTAAAAAGTATCCTTTTTTAGCAAGGTGAAAAAAGATGTGTTCACCGAGGCTACGTCGTTATTTTTGTACCAAGGTAAAAAAGTCTCTTTCTACCGGTAAAAAAAATGTTATAAATATTTATCTTTTTTGGCAGTAAAAAAGTATCCTCTTTTACCAAGGTGAACAAAGTTATGTGTTCGTCCGAGGCTACATTGTTATTTTTTACCAAGGTAAAAAAGTCTCTTTTTAACCGGTAAAAAAAATTGTTAAAAATATGTATCTTTTTTGGCGGTAAAAAAGTATTCTCTTTTACCAAGGTGGAAAAAGTTAAGTGTTCGTCCGAGTCTATGCAGCTAAGCTCAACCCATCCGCTCATCTCGTCCGCCTATCCGCAAATCCATAGTTTGCGACAACCAAATCCCAACAGCCGACATTCGATATTTAATTTAAATGATTGTAATTGTTCTGGTAGTGCAAGAAATAGTATCTACACTACGGATGTGCATACTATTATGACATACCTGAGCTATAATAGTATAATTCACACTTGGTGTATAATATACTATTGTTCAATTATTGAACAAAATTGAAGCGAAATTTAGGCGACCTTTATAGGTATAATAATAGATAATTTAGGTACAGCGTACAGTGGAGACAGATTTTATGGCGACCTGCCTGGCTTATAATTACAATTCAAACAACCTGCTTAACACCATGTTATTGCTACTAACTGAAGTTCAAATTGCTTCTTGGAGAGTAATTTTCAATTACCAGGAGCGATAATAGTTATTTACCGAAGGGTCACGAAAATGATCTATTACTTACAAAGAGCTAGTCAAGGCATTCTGTGCCTTTTAGTATTTAGTATTTTAGAGTATTTTACAGGGCTCCGAGTAAAGTAAGACTTTACTGAGTCGTGTATTTTTTTTTCTGAAACGCCCTAATTATCATAAGTATTAATATTCATAATTAAATAAATTTAATGGGCAATTTTCTGCGTACCTATCTAGTAGTATGTTTCTTTATTTCTAAGGTGACAGTAAATTAGAAACCCCCAATTATAATAAAAATTAATCTTTAGTAATTTAACACGGAAATAGATTTGGCGGATACTTGTTTAAACTCCATTATTATAACTGGTAAATAACGCACTTTTTAAGTTTAAAAAAATATTTTATTGTCTGCAAAGTGTCTTTAGTAATTTAATAAATTTAATAGATGTTTTACATACCTATCTAGTAGTACGTTTTTACGTTTCTAAGGTGATAGATAGTTTTCTGTTTGTAAGGTGACAGATAGTTTTCTGTCATCTTAGCGGCAGAGAAAGACTTTCCCTAACTAGTCAGAGAAATGCAACTTTTCGATTTCCGAAGCTAAAGTGGTACTTTCGTTCCGGTTTCAGAAAAAAAAAACATTATTTTTTGTTTTCATTCTGTAGCCACCAACAGTGTTGCCACAATAAAAGTTTTTATCTTACTATCATTAATGATGTGATAATTGAGGCACAGTAATGCTTTAAACATTGTTGATCAAACAAGTTTTAGATTTACAGCATTTTTTGCCTGCATAAACTATTTTACAATGAATATTTTGTTCCTCTAGGAATTTCTATAAACATAAACATATGACAAGTCAAATTTACAATATGTATTTTTTTTATATGAGATTGAAATTACCTTGGGACATTGTTTTTGCAATTGCAATTGTTTTATAACAGTTCGTCAGCTTAATGTAGGTTGTATGTGCAAATTTTGTAATTTTGAGAGTAAGGTTTTTAATTAGTTTTGCTATTACAGAAAATTATGTATGGTGCACTGTACCTAGAGTTTTTTTATCACAGGTTCATTATATTCCAATTTTAACCTTCCAACAAGTTAAAAGATCCCGCTTTGAAAACATAAATCTCTGTAATGCTATAGATCTAAAATTTGAAAACATGTTACCTACAATCAACCTTGAAGCCGACGAGTTGTTAAAATTTACCAACTGGTTAAAACTTTATATATGTTTTCAAAATCTGCAAAGAACTTCTGAATTTGATTAGTGCTGTTAACATAACAGTCACGTGCAAAATTGGAATTGCAATTGATCTGTTATATTTTACAAATACATATGAAAATTTGATAAGAATTTCATAGGTTGATTTAAGTACAATTAAAATTGATATATTTCAATCAGATATATCAGGTTTCTTTAAAATACAGTCAATACAGTACAACTGTACTGTACTGTATACAAATACAGTTTGATTTATTGTAACACAGCAAATATCTCGGTTATTAGTATAGATAGAAAAAAAAGTCGAAGAAAAAAGTTTTATTACTTTTTGTCGTCTATTTAATCGTAATGTCAAAAGAACATTTGAAAATCAAATAAAGACGTGAAAGCTATAAGCTTCATTTTATTCAATTTCATTTATTGGCAATTGCCGCGTTATTTAATAATAACGTTAATAATAAAGGTATACACTTATGTGGTATCATTATAAAACAAATGTTATTGCCTATTAGAAATAACCAAAATATACAGGGTGTTCCATTAAAGAAAATGAAGATTAGATCTTTCACGTGTTTATTTGATTTTCAATCAAATTTTATTTTATAATCATTTTATGTTTTCTTTGAATAAAACATATTTTAAACAGGCTTTTTCCTAAGGCTTCCACTACTTTACGTATTGAATTTAGAGGATGTGCTCTAAAATAATAAACTTTTTTCTTTAACTTTTTTTTCTATCTATACTAATAACCGAGATATTTGCGGTCTCACAATAAATGAAACACTGTTTATGAACTGCTTAAGACTTTGCGTGTTTTCAAAGCCCGCAAACTGCTATTAGAATTTGATTAGTGATTTTAATATTAGTTAAAAATCTGTTCGAAATATTGTAGTTTATGCAGTAAAATTCGACAATAAAATATTTTGTTGCAAATTAAGAATGACGTCTAATGAAAGTAGTTCTCATTAATATTTGGAATATGGAGTCAAAATTTATAGTTGCGATCTATTGAATGCTGATGCAATTTTAAGTAAAATTCTACAAAATTTTCATTAATTATTCATGTCTTATTTACTGTGAAGTTCAGTGAAACTGTTGTAGACCAGACTGTTGTAACTATGAGAATTATATTTGAAATTTGATTATTACTGTTGGAATTTTATGGTATACGTTATATTTACTATGAAGTACAGTGAAACTGTTGTAGACTAGACTGTTGTAACAATGAGAATTTCGTTTGAAATTTAATTGTTACTGTTGTAATTTTCTGATATGTGTTAATAATGTAAGTAAGATATAATCAATCGAGCTCAAAAACGCTTCAGCTAAAATTTCTAAATTTTAATTGAAAATTTACATTTTTCATTGAAATCTCCAACTATTGGAATCTACCTCTAAATTTTCTCACCATCCCTAGAGCGATCCCAACGGTGTAAGATGTTAGTGTTTCAGTCCAAATGTATTACATGTGTTGAGGCTCAAACCTAGCATTTCACGCAAGGGTTCCAATCTGTCAGCCATACATTCAACTTCCATTTCAAGTTCCAATTTTTACAAATATCTTGTTGTTGTTCACCTATACTTTAGCCTTTACTTACAAATAAGAAGTATAAGTATAAGTATAAGAATAAGCATAAGAAATGTAAATTACTCAGTGCTACAACATATACTTTTAACTGCAATATATAGTCAGACAGATTGTAAATTATTTCATGGATGTAAAAAAAAACTGAAACTACAAAGTATGTAGTGATCATTTTCTGCAAAACTCTGATCTGATCTTGGTTCAAGCTTCATATTATGAAATTCAAATAATAAATTGTTTAGGAAAACAAATTGTGACGTGCCTGAAGGGCTGTCGACATATTGACCGTGTAATTCGTGGATATTCTCTTCGAAGCAACAAGGAGGGCCAGGCTCTCGATGCAGGAGAGTGGGGTGGGTGAAAAACAAGGCTCCACGTATTTTTTTCGTCTGTTACTTCGTACTAAAGGTCTCCACGATTGTATTGGTCGACGAGGGGGGATCGGCGCCGCTCAAAACCACAAAAATAAACGTAGCCACCGATCATCGATCGTCTACGCCAAAATACTCGATTTATCGAAGTGATAAATTCGATTGTCGCAAAATATAATGATAAATATTATAATCAATAAAATTATTCAATAACCTTAATCACCGTCCTGAAAACGAATAAAACAGGGGATAACTAACTCAACCCATGTGATTGTATGATTGTAATACAAATATTTATTTGCAATTATTATTTTCATAGAACTTGTACAGAACCACTGTACACCTCTTTCCAATTCTATCGAACTGCGTTATAAATAGAAACACGTATCGAATCATGCCTCACAATTAACGACCACCGGATATCAGATAATGACGCCTCATTGTCGCCCGACGTGTGGGTCTAAATGCGCCGCCCCCGGAAACAATCGCCGGCTCTCCGGTACAGATGCATTTGTCAGGGATGATTTGCTTCGGTGTGGGGGCGCTGACGCCGTGACCGCACCGCATCGAGTGCGGTGAGGGGGCTTTCGCCCCCGCACATCCTCGACGGGGGCATAAATACGGGACTCGAACGGACGCCTCCGGTCCCCCGTCTTATTTTGCAGTGGACGCGCAGACGTTTCCCTGACATCCCGCGGGACCCACGCGGCGACATGGAATTTTAATGAGGGGTCTGTGCCAGGGGACGAAAGCGTTGTGTCATGTACAACTAGGTATGGTGTGAGTTAATAAGCCCGGATGGTATTAGGTGCCTACGTATAAAATCACAAAATTTCAGAGCCACTGGCTAATTCCAATAAGTACGGTTTCGACCCAGACAATCAGTGCTTTCCGGAGATAATGTCCAAATTGTAAAGTACTTGGTAGTACCTGCTATTTTTGTCTTTCTTCTTTAGCAGCCTTTCACACTTCACTCATGAATATATTGCTCCTCTAATTGTTTACAGTAAAAATGGCAAATGGCATATCTTGCGCTATCTTGTGGATTACAGTATCAAAAGCTCGCTATAAATATTAGGATGTTACAATGGAAAAGTGTTTATTTTCAAAACAGTTGACAGTGCTAGTAATAAGTGCAACTACCGCGTCACATGTAGATAAACTTCTTCTGAAACCAAACTGCTTTTTATTAAAAATACCATTTGCCTCACAGTACTGCAATATTTGTAAGTGTAGAACACCTTCCAGTAGCTTGCAAATAGGTCTGTAGTTTTCTGCAAAGCTTTTGACACCACTTTTAAAGATTGGAGTAACCAACTTGCTGGCTGGGGAAAGTGGAGAGGATACCCCCTATGCTTTTTTATGGAGATAAAACGGGCTCAAGTGGCCCATGGTCTACTCAATTCAAAAAATTACTAAGGTAGAGATTGTAGAAGGCTACAAAGACTAAATAAAGATAAGGAACTGGGAAACACCATCAAAAGCCGGAAATTAGAATATTTCGGACACATCATGCGGCATCCGGAAAACTAAGGTCTGCTACATCATATTATACAACGGAAGATAATGGGAAACAGGAGTGTAGGAAGAAGGACAACCTCATGGTTAAAAAACTTAAGAACATGGTATATCAAAACAACGGCCCAACTGTTTCGAGCTGCAGTTGATAAAGTGAAGATTGCCATTTTAAAAGCCTGCATCATTGTCAACGATCGAATCGGTCAAGGTACTTAGAGAAGAAGAGAATGCAATTTTCATCGCATCAGGAACAATAGATGTTAAAATGCAATCATTAATCATATGTGTCAACGGCAGAAGAATGACTTCTTTGCAGGATTTCAGCAAATCTGGTGACCGACCATCAATGTCTTTGCCTATATCTTCTTCTTGTTACGTCATGACTAGAGACCAGATATTTTGCAGAGTTTGTGTGAAGTCGGTAAGTTATTTCGACTTAAAATATTGTATAATAATAATAATATATTTACTACTTTGATTTGCAGTTTCAATGCAATAAAAAATAAGATATAATTCAGCATGTGAAAACAATACTACACAAGCAACGGTTAGAAAAATTTAATAATCAACTAACAAGACAACAAATCCCTAGTATCAACTTTTGGTAATATACAAAAAAAAGGATTTATGTAAAACAATGCTTAAATTGAACAAATTATAAAAATGAAAAAAAGATGAAGAATTATATCTGATGAAAGTACTCTGCGCAAAAATTATGTTAAATCGGTATATAAAATTATAAAATAATTTAGAGTTTATACTAAGTTTACACTAAGTATTTTGATTCATTAAATTACCTCATTAGAGAAGTAATGAATGCCCTTAACGGATGCAATTGCGATTATTAACAATTTTAAAGAAGCTATTTGTTGTGTCAGGGGAATAATTGTAGAGAAGATAATAGTAAATTTAAATAAAGATTTTCAAACGTTAAATAATTTTGGAAAAAATTGTTGTGAAAAATGTCTGTGATTTTGAAAGTAGCATACCTATAGCTAATTTTATATTATATTTATATTTTGGGCGATACAAGACACAATTGAATCATGGAAAATTTGGAGCAATATTTAATTGTAAATTGTTTTCAACGAAACTAGTATTTTAGAATGTGATTTTGTAAATTAGTATGTATCTACCTATATTTAGGATATTTTTGTATTTTTTCATAATCATTTATTTTTAAATTTAAAATTAAATGTACTTTTATATAAAAATAATGCTTTAAATTGAATTCATTGTTCTATCTATAACTCGACGCTCTTTTAATCAATACTTTCTTCAACTGAACTGAGTGTTTTGGACAAAATAATGAAAGGCACATCCATAATCTAGATTACTTTTATAATCTGAGATAAAAAAATAATTTTAAAATAAACTATTTTTTATTTTGTTTGTGTTTTTGCAAATTTGTTGTGCTTTATTATGTGAATTTTTGCTTTTTTGCGTATGTTAATGCTTTTGTTTTCAAAAATATGTGCTATTTTAAGTGCTTTTTTATGTTTTTTTAATGCTTTTTATCCGGTCTTTAGTCATGACCGTAAACGATCGTTGAATCTCATGTTGGCTAGCATTGTGTATAATCATAATCTTGTTAGTAGCTGCTCGGAAAAGTTCGACTGAAGTTTTGCCAAACCATTGGCGCAGGTTTTTCATCTAGGACGTTGTGCGATGACGTTTCTTTTTCCCATAATATTTCCCTGTATGATAAAATGTAATAGAACGTATCGTTCCGGGTGTCTCATTACGTGGCCGAAATTTTCCATTTTTCTTTGTTTTATTATGTTTATTCACTAACGAAATCACTACAGAATCACTAACCAAACAGTGATCCAGCGCACCGGCACAGAACCCGAAATGTGCCGATGCGCTGGATCACTGTTTGGTTAGTGATTCTGTCTATGCAGCTAATATTTGGCATTCGTTGGTACATCTAGAACTCTAAAGCTTCTAACCGTTTAAGAAGACATTGTGCTGGTGTCCAAGCTTCAGCACCGCACAAAAGAACGGGGAGCACATAGCCATTGTGCCATTTGCCATTTTCGCTCGTTGGTCTATTGTCAAATTGTGACTGCATGAGACGTTTCTGAGCTTCATTATTTGTGATTTTGGCTGTGCAATTCTTGCTTTGATCATATACTTGGATCCCATCTTTTATTAATCTTAGTTTCAAGGTATTTGATCGACGAGACTTGTTCTATGTAATCGTTCCCAACCTTCAGGTCATTGTTGTGAAAGTTAGGTTCGAGTTCAAGGATAGGCCCAAGAACCTTGCCGATTGCGCTACTTCCATGTCTGAACTATTAATACTAATTACAGCAGGGTACTGTAAGTTTGACTGTATGGTTTTAAAGGCGACACTGTTGGTTTTCGATTTGTTGAACAGAAGTTTGTTCTGCTCAAACCAGTCCTGGATCTTTAATATAGCATTTACTACTTTGTTTTCTAGTTCACTTTCGGATTCGGTAATAATTAGTAGGTTGGTGTTGTCAGCATAGTTTATTAAGTGCTTGTCTTGATTGTTTATTCTATTGATCACAAGGTCGTTCATGAATACTACAAAGAGCAAAGGCCCAATAACGCTACCTTGAGAAATCCCACCGGGATTCAGATGTATGTACACCTTGTTCCTTTCTTGGTAATCCATACTTTCTGAAGACGTTTTGGTCAGTACGACTTTATCCACGCCAGTGTGTTTCTTATTCCATATCTTTCCAGTTTTCCAGTGAGAATAACATGGTCCAGGTAATCCTACGCTTTCGATAGATCCAGAAATTCTCCCATGATATATTCGGAATATTCCAGGCCCTCCGTTATATGTCCAGGCATAAGGTTAATAAATTAAAAAAACTGCAGTTTCTATGGATTTGCCCTTTAGGTAACCATTTTGGCACCCACTAAAAAGAGTATGACTGAAGTATTGTCTAATCCTATTACTCATTGCTGTTTTAGAAACCTACGAAAAAGCAAACAAGAGGCTGATTGGTCTATAATTAGACAGGTCATCCGGTTCACCCTTCTTATAAATTGGCATTTAGTTTAGTTGCAATTTCATAGACTTGCCCTCTATTTGGATGTTGTAACCTTTTAGTTTGCCTTTGATGTCACTTACTACGTTCCATACTGCTTTTGTTTTATTTTCACTGTGTGCTATGTTCCTGGAATTTCATTTTTTCCTACTGTTTTCAAGTAGGTTATCATAATTTTTTTAAACTTTTATTATACTCAGCTACGTAAGCAATGTCACAGTTTTTCATTACAAATAACGCATCCAGCATGTATATGTATTCCCGAATGTCATCTGCTGTGTACATATGAATGTTGGTGCGCATTTTTCTCTCTAGTTTCTTAGGAAAGCATTCGTCAAATATTGGGATCAAAATCCCCATGAACGCCCTCCATTGATTGTTAATATTGTTGTCTTGACACATAAAAACCTCTGTCCAGTCCTGTTGACCAAGACTCTGCTTAAACAGTTCCATGTTTATATTTGAAAACACCCTTTTTTGGGTTGGCTTATTGGTTGATTTGGCTCCATGAAAGCATTGCGACGTGTTTTGACGCTTGCGATATATGATTTGGTTCAGCAAGAGCAGCTCCTTCAGTCACACTACCAACATATTCCCGGCTGTTTCCTTGCCACGAAAGGATTTTCTAAATTACCCACTTTTTCCAGTAACAGTCCACTATTCAAGTTCTGTTATCAGAGCTGTAAGAACCTAATAATATTAAAATCCATAATTTTACGAGTCGGAACAAAACTGCGTAAATATCATAGCAGGCCGCGGCCGACGACGCGTTGGCCCAGCGAAGTCATTCATTTTGCTGACTTCATGGTTTTGGGCAAATGTAAACAAGCACACGATCAAAATGATGACACAGAGAAACAAGTCGTGGGAATACGACGGGAACTCGAAACGGCGATTGCGTAATTCGGTGACGCGTATGGGAAGGGGTCAATTTGCAGCGGTAAGCAAAATTATCATAGGACGGGGGAAGAAGAGTAAAAAGTGGGGGACCAGTATGCCAGTATAAATAGAAGTGCGGCACTCAAACGGAGCCAGTTAGATGTACCGATCAAGAACGTCACGCTGTCCGACGACGACTCATATATTTTAAACATTAATTCCTCAGGTGAATATATAACACAAGTTTATCAAATGTAATTCACACTAACAATTCCAAAGTCAATTCCATAATAATGTAACCTATCTAGTGATATTACCGCGCCTTGCCGCTGGTAATGAACGAAGTTTAATAAGGGTATGAAATGTAGGGAGCCTCACGCCACTGCGGAGTTGACCCATACTGCATTTTATACCTTGTCCTGACAATATTTTCGTACTGACAGGAGAATATTGTAACATGCCTTGCTTTCCGCCGTCGCAAAACATTTGATCAAACATCTTTTCACACTAACACTTCTAAAGTAATTTATCCATAATAATGTAACCCATCTAGTGATATTACCGCGCCTTGCCGCTGGTAATGAACGAAGTTTAATAAGGGTATGAAATGTAGGGAGCCTCACGCCACTGCGGAGTTGACCCATACTGCATTTTATACCTTGTCCTGACAATATTTTCGCACTGACAGGAGAATATTGTAACATGCCTTCCTTTTCTCGTCGCAAACATTTGATAAACAGTGTGGCCTCATTAATCAATCGGTAGTTAAATAAAAAGTTGCGTCAGGGGAACATAACTTAATAATTTCGATATAAATAATTCAATGATATTTGTAATTAAATCGTATAATTAAACTTGCTCAGCCCTCCGATATTCACAAAATCTCAGAATTATGAATGAATGAAACGAATATTTGTATGTGCTTAAATAGATAGAAAAGTAGAAGTAGAATAGAGTTTTATCATACTAATCTATAATCAATTTTGAATAACAATACCTATTAAAGTTTTTACGATCACATGGCTGATAGTGTTGGTAAACGCGAATACTAGCAATATCTCCGAATGAGGACACATTGGGTGCTTGCAGCACTGGAATCGCTTGAAGTACTTTAATGTGAAGTTATGTGATTCATTCCTATCCACAAGGTGGCGTTGAAATACATTGGTAGGCACCGTGCTAATGAATTTCTATGCAGTGATGACATGTATCAGATATCCTTCTCGGCACAATTTGAAGATTGTGGTGCATGAAGTCGCTAAGTAACACTTTGTAATTCCAACCGTAGTGTTAATAAGTTACTCTGTTTACAAAATAAAATAAATCATTCAAATTCAAAGAATATAATAACTTTTCAATAATTATTAAACAAATCTATTCCAAAATTTAAATAAATATAACTAAATAAATAACGTCCAATTAGAGTAACAAAATTGTCTTTTATTTACCTGTCGCTTGCATAACCTTTTAAAATGAATAAATAATATGAAATCCATGTATCTGTGTTTTACTTGCTAACAAAAATTCCTTACAGACACATCACCCATAAAACGAACCAAACTGAGTTATCACGATTTTGATTTAAAAATCAAACACAACGTGGAGTACTACCACTAAATCACGAGCCAAATCAATATTACAAATTACGAGAATTTGTAAATCACGAGCCAAATCAATTACTTGAATTATAAGAATTCATGTAATATGCAGTTAAAGAAATCAAATGCATCCAATTGCATTTAAGGATGAATTGCAGTTAAATAAATGCAATGAATAATAAATATTACAAATTATGAGAATTTGTACAACACCTGGGTTCGAACCGTTACAGAGCCTTTAATCAAGCGATGTTAACACTAAGGTCGCTCAGTGCTTCCTCCACAAGGATATCAACAATGATTAGTTCCAGCCCGCAGCACTTTTTAATATTATTAACACATCCAAAATGGTACTTAGTATTACACTTTGGACATTCTATACCTGATTTAGCGATAGCATTACATTTACACTTTTTTCCAGGAGGAGCAAGTTCGGTCGCATCCTTATCTTCTACCATCTTGGAAAATCTTCTCTAGTGGCAATTTTGAAAATGTCGATGCTAGCTAGCGAACAAAATGCAAATTTACACTTTAAGTGACCCTATGTCTGTAAAGCTTGCGTACATTGAGACGCAATTGACGCCGACAGCTCAGGGAAGTGCAGTGCAGTTATTTTCGCAGCCAAGAGAAGTTCTTATTGGAAAATATCTGCACTGCGCTGCCCTGCGTTGCCCGCGTCACCTGCGTCTCAATGTTCGCCTGAGTTAAACCTCTGACTACCTTGCTTTATTATTCATTTGCGTAAGTGAGTTGGTATTAGAATACCTACTTTGACAAAGTTTTTATTAATTAAAAATCAGTATGCTCATTCCCGTTCCTATGGTAAAACAACTTTTGTTTGAAACACGATGTTAGGTAATGACGCGTTTCGAAAATATTTGACTTTTCCCTGTGTACATAGCGGTTGCTAAAAATTGGATAGAATGTAGATGTCATAAAATTTCTCCATAGAGCATCAAATCTTATCAAGAAGAAGCGAATGCTGGGCGCTCGATATCAGATTTAAGCTTAGGATCTGCGGCGTGAGATTTTCGCGACGCCAAATTGAAATGTGCAGAAGCTATCAAAACTTTGTTTTTTAAGGGAAAATGCGTCCATTATCGGTCGATCCACGTTGCGGCAGTAAAATTATTAACCCCGAACGGAATCCCTGCATATTTATGAGTAAATAAAAGCGCCCCCGCCGAATATCCAAGAATCCGGGCGCGCCGCGTTTCGCGTAAGCGCTCGACGTGATCGATTAAATGGGGCCCCCGGAGGATTCGCTCCTCGGCGGGGCAACGCCGGGCCGCATTATGCGGACGTCAGCGAAATATAATGAATACACAAATATATGCGACAGATGTTCGATTCAATTTATTCCATTATGTTTATGCAATTTTATCCAGAATAATTTGGCCGTAATTTTCGGGCCGCGTCGCGTACAACGTGCGCCCGGCGCGCGCGCCCCCCGAAAAAAACGCGAATATTGCAATAATATGGTAATTAATTTCCGACATTGTTGTGTGTAGCGCTCGGTGATTTGTCGCGCCTGCATTTATCAGGAGCGCGCGGCGAGGGGCCGTGATTTTGACAAAATATTCCGCGCACCGGCGCCCATTAATATAAATTCAGGCCGGTGCGTCCGCACAATAGATGATAATGCAAAAATCCCATTTAGAAATAATGTTAAATGTGTGAATGATGGCGCTTGTCACTGGCAAAACGTTAATAATTTACACGGCGGGGATTTATCGCGCGCACTAAAACGTACACACTTTTTTCCTCAGCTGGGGGCGGCCGAGAGGGGGTTCGTTAGTGCGCGGCCCTTCGGAGGACGGGGGCGGCGGTTTTGCAGGGCGGCCGCTTGCCACCCCCGCTCATGCGAAATTTACATTTACATCAAGCGCGCCGCGTCACGTCGCGCGAGACGACAAGTGGCCCGTTAATGTACGAAATGAGATTTACGCGTATACAGGAGATAACGAAACGTATTGCGCTATAAATAAAAAAAAACGGGAGGCGCACAGATGGCACTTTCATTAAACTGGAAGGGTGACATGTCATATACGACGCCGCTGAAATACTGAATGACGAAGCCTGCGATGTTAATGAAACGCGCCCTTTATTTCGCTTGAAACTATAAAACTGACTTCCTAATTCAAGTTATCACTCTATTGCACAGTGTTACGATCATATCTAAAGGCTAATGGGACAAAATAAAAAATAAAATAGTTACTAAAACTAAACTCTTTTATATCATTTGTAATTAGTGTATTCTTGTACGCAAACCTATGATTTTGTTTCACTTAAATTGAAAGGCAACTATTTTTTCGGGCATTTAGAAAGGTTGTAGATTATTTGAGCTGCTCGGGGGTAAAGTTCGGTATCTACCAAAATCTGATTTTACAGGAAATGCTAATCAAGTATTATCACACATTTTTAACTTAAAACATATCATAATACGGCAATTTCAGCTACATATAGAATGCATCATTATGTATTCTTACCATTACCTTATCTAAGTCTTTATTCGATTAAAGCAAACAATCATTATAATGAAAAAATAATAATTTTTATTGAACTTTACATGTTTTACATGAAAAAATATTTATTTGTTTATTTCTATAAACTAAACATTTAACGCTCTACATATATGCAGATAACATCGTGATATTCCAACTAAATAATTGAATATCAGGTTATTACCAATAACTTCGCAATAATAAATGTTATTATAGTGTTATTTGTTCTATTGGTTTATTATAATTTGTTTTTGTTTGTTCTAACGGAATAGAAATATGAATGATATATCGGAGGAATCCACTGTAAACAAGACCTAACATGGTACAGAAAATTCATTTTTAATTAGCGGTTCAGGAAGAATCGCATTGTAATCAAAATTTCGTTTTTTAAGTGATACGCAAATGTTATATTTAGCAGAGTAAGCTTCATTTATATGCATGACATACGGCTTATCTGTAGTCAACTTAAAAGATACAATCGAGCTAATTGTAAATGGAGTCCGATCAGTACATTTTTTTGCTTGCTGGAAGCAATCTCTCAGTGTGGAAAACTTCAGAAGATTATTCCGTTTCATTCGTGTTACCTTGAAGGGCTTCTTTTTGCATGAACACATCCATCCAATGATCTGGAGAGTAAACAGCTGGGTATCTATTTCTAACATGATTTTCAACGATTGCGAAGTCTCTGTCACTAGCGTTGTATGCTAGCACTTGAGGAAAACTATGTATAATTTCTTTAAAATAGTTTTTTGAAGAAGGTACATCCAAAATGCAACAATGGTCCATTTTTTCTTTTGCCCTCCACAATTATCTGAGATTTCGTAAACTGTTGTACCACGTATGTCGTTGGCAGTGAAATACTTCCATGGACAACTTGCCATTTCATCGGAACCTCTTTTAGCGGTGTCTTCTTCCCAAAAATAAAAATGGCCATTTTCAGTAACACAATTATGAATACTCAAGTTATAACACCAAAGTTTTCTTTGTAAAAACAAGGACCAATTGTCAATTTTGGTGTTGGCAAGGCTTGTTGTAAGTCAAAGGTTATCACGTGAATCTGACTTCCAATTTGTTTGGCTGATTCAACAGTTTTAGTCAAAATAGTTCTACCAGGTTCTGCCTTTTTATGGTGTAGTTCTTGTTCTGCGCGCAATCTATTTTCTTCATCTCTTTCATTTTGTCGTTTAGCATCCATTATTTTCATTTGTAAAGTATCACAGAAATAAACACACTAAAAATATGTCGAAGGCTCTGAAGTTAAGGTTATATAAATCGGCGATGAGACCGGTTGTAATGTACTTTTGTGAAACTTGGGTCCTGAACACCAAGGAAAAATCGATGCTGGAGAGATGGGAGCAGAAAGTTCTGAGGAAGATTTTCGGGGGGATACAGTATGGTGAAGTGTGGAGGCGGAGAACGAATGAAGAAATTAAACAGCTGTTCGATAGACCTGGAATAATAAACTTGATAAAGGCCCAAAGAATCAGGTGGATAGGGCACTTGGAAAGAATGGGTCGAGAAAGGGTACCAAAGATGGCAATGAGAAACTCACCGATAGGGAAGAAACGAAGAAGAAGACCCAGAATAAGTTGGCTCGACTCAGTGATGGAAGACCTAAAGCTTTTGGAAGTGGAAAATTAGAGTACTATGGCTCAAACACGGACTGTCTGGCGAAGAGTTGTGCAAGCCCAGGGCTTTCAAGGCCTGTAGTGCATTTATATATATATATATATAAATGCACTATATATATATATATATATATATATATAAATGCACTATATATATATATATATATATATATATATATATATATATATATATATATATATATATATATATATAAGTGTCACAGATAGCACAAGTATCACTATGGGGTAACTTGAATCTTATATTGAAATCTTCATTAAATATTCTCGTGAACTTATCAACTGATACAGCTACCTTGTTTTCAGACCCGCATTTTTTGACATATCTCTCGTATATGTTACAAATTGTACATTCCGAGCTCATATATTCCGCATTTGGACTATTTTGATGGCGGTAGTGACTATCATAACATGGCAGCACTTTTAAAAAGTCTTTTACGAAATTTATATCCATTTCAGAATACTTTTTTGGATGATTATTATGCTTACCGCGGTTATCGACAGGAATTTCTTACTTTTTCACATTATTTTTGCCTGGTCTTCTATTATTTTATAAACCATGCACAGATAGAAATGTTTTTTTGCATTTTTTTCTTGTATGTTGTGGCATTATCCAAAACAACACGAACTTTATAAAATACTGTCTGCTTTCTTCGAACAAATAACTATTCTGAATATTATAGTTACCCAATTTCAAAAAATGTGAATAAATCTGTTCACAACTTTCCTTTTTATATGATCAAACCATTTAAGTTTTCAGTTGTAATTTGAACCAATCTTCCTTATTGGCATGGTAATTCATTTCCCTCTCTTAGTGATATACAATTGACCTCTATTTTTCAGAATTGTCATGACTTTTGCTAATGATAGTTTTCTCGCCCTTTTCCTACTTTTTTTCCCGTCTTTACTGAAATTTCCACTCTCTTCATTCTGCAATAAATTCAAAAGCAGCACGTAAACAATGTTAACTCTAATAAGTTAACATGAAGAATGAATCCAAAATCATAAATATTTCATGTTAAAAATGGTAACTGCATGCACTTAACCTTAAAATAACACGATTATCTAAACATCTTAACGATAATAAAACATGAAAAGTGCTACACCTGACACACTGTACCTGAAACATGTATCTCATAATATTATAACCTAAAAATTACCTCTTTATCTGCATCATCAGAAAATTCACTATCTTCATTATCTTCAGCGTCTTTGAATGATTCAACACCATCAGATAACATTACCTACATGTAAAACAACATTTCACGTAAATGTCAGTTAACTTGTTTTACACGTCAGCCCATTTAAGCAAGAAATTAAAAAAAATACAACTTGACAGTTTTCATATCATAATCATTCATATTCATATCACTAAGGTTAGCAGAAACGAAACATACTTTTAAAGCAAATTTCAAGTAATCAGTTTTAAAAATACTGTTTTTTTTAAATATTTTGTTATTTAAACGTTTTTTTAAACAAAAATGATCAAACGTATCCAGTCTAAAATATATCATATATGGTTCTCCAAAGTCTACATTATTATTCTAAATCAAATGCCGATGCCCCTAGCTGCCCCCTGGAAAAATTTATTTTTTAAGGTTAGGTAACCTGTAACGCAGTTTGCCTAAAATACAATCTAAACTTCTAAACCACTCAAACCATGAACATGCCTTCCCAGAAAAGTTAATATAGAAATTTCCAAATTGGGATTTATAGTATTTATAATATCAAAGTAGAATTTTCAACTAATTTGGTTATTTTATACCTTTTCAAGTTCAAATTGAGACCAATCAAGTTCAAATTGAGACCAATCAATTTCAAATTCATGCCAATCAAATTCAAACTGATACCAATCAATTTCAAATTGAGACTAAACAAAATCAAGTTGACACTAAACAATATCAAGTTGTCATAATATATTTTATTTGTTTACTCTCAACTTGATATTGTTTAGTGTCAACTTGGTTTTGTTTAGTCTCAATTTGAAATTGATTGGTCTCAATTTGAACATGATTGGCTTCAATTTGAAATTGATTGGTCTCAATTTAAACTTTATTGGTCTCAATTTGAACTTGATTGGTCTCAATTTGAACTTGAAAAGGTATATACTTCTAGTTTCATCAGACAACCTTATATCATCAATTTGAATAAAATAAATTGCACAACTTTCAAATGTGCCTTGCACAGAAGTAATTAAACTTTTAAAAAATTATTAAGATTATTAAATAAGTATACAGGGTGATTCGTTTACTCGGTGGCAAACGAAACTCAATGCAGTTTCTTTTCGATTCGTCTTCATGGTATAAATACAAATTCTCAAAGTATTTAAACTATGTATTACTTGTACATATTATTAACTAATAAGTATACACGGTGTTTCAGACCACCCCAGGATCGCAGGCTTTTTTTTCTGTAATTTGTCGTTTTAAAGGTTCACTTAAAAAATAGTATAACATAAGCTACCCGAAGAATATAATAGAGGTAGTTTTAGAGGTCGATTTCCTTAAGTTATCGGAAGTACATAATACATAATACATAATATACGAAAGTACATAATATTAAATTGGAACCTAGATCACGTGCGGCATCATTGGATAGGTATTTCAGAAAGAAACAACTTTTGTAAGAAAAGTTTTTATGTAAATCATATTCTTAACGAAATAAAAATTAATGTTTCAGTCACAACCAGTTCCGCCATTTTCTCAAAAGTATGACGTCTAGATATTCAAGAAAAAAAAATGCATGACATAAGTCTACCTAAAGAATTTAATGGTGATAGTTTCGATTCTTGGCAATTACCGGAAGTGTGCGTTTTTATAACTTATATTAAGAAAATTATGGATTTCCCTGTATATTAATATTTGATTACACTGTATATGAAAATTTACCACTTTCTGTACGAGAATGTAGACCAAATAATATTGTTACTAAGTGCTTTTGCAATTATAAACAGCAACTCACGATTCATATTTATTTCTTGGTACTTTAACACCTTAAGAATACGATTCTATTGTATATTTTAATAATTGCTATATATTATAATATAGTTTGGACATTCCTATATAGACATTCGCACATAGGTCACATAACAAGCACATAAAGCACGAGTAAAATAAAAGAGAAAAAACAATTAAAAATATTCTGCACTTTTGTCATAGTTTTAAAGCTAATGGGGCAAGTCCACGAAAGAAAAAAAAACAAAATATTTCATCTCGAGTAGGAAATGCTATTTTTTTAACGTTATTGCAGTTTATAAGATATTAGATATTAGAGGACTATCAAGTTCAAAACTTTCAAGATCGATTTATATAAAGTGAAATATCACTGTCATAATGCAAATTACTGAACATAAAGTTTATAAAGTCGTTTCCATAGAAATGAATACATGCTTCCATTTAATTCTACATGTATGTTTTCATTTCTAAATGTGAAAATATTTTCATATCTAGAGTACAAAATTATCACTTTTTCATATATAGTAAGTTGTGGTAAAATTGCTACTGTCACATATATTAGTAGAAAAGAACTTTTAATTCACTCAAAATCGGGAAAATATGATGTAATACGATACGGAAATATAATTTTTATAGAAAATCGTGATATTCATATATATACATGAGTAAAAAATAACTTTTAATTCACTCAAATCAGGAAAATACGACGAAGTCCGACAAGGAAATATCATTTTTATAGAATATCGAGTGATTCAAAAAACTTTCATCAAAGTTTCCAAAAAAAAAGGATAGATATAAATGTTTGTCTTAGCTTACAGTGGTCAAATCTGACAGATTTGTCAGAGTTCGAATTTGTGAATGTGATATCTTATTGATCTAAACGTTATGAGTTTCTGGAACCACTAAAAATGTAGCATGATAGAAATGTATTTAAGAAACTGTGTAAAAATTGATGGGCAGTGGGTTTATTCGACACGTAATGCATTTGAAGATTTCCAAGAATATTTTCCAGCAGTCGTTCACTTTGATAAATTCAGCAGATTAGTAATTTATACATACGTAAATTTTGTTATGACATGCTTTGATGAAAGATTTTTTTAATCACATGTTACCTTTGACTTTATAAGCACCAACTTTACCACTACTTCCGAGGCTGCATTTAAAACTCCTTCTTCATTTTTTTGTTTTTTAAATTTTGGCTTGACAATAAATGAATCGTTTATTTCAGATGCTTTTCAAAGCATGTACAAGACATACACGACGAGTACATACTGGAAATTATCCACTCCCATCCTAAAAAAAACAACACTAAATGAACCAATCCTAGGAATAATATTGAAATAACTTGGCCAGGCTTTTTATTTTCTAATACATATATAATTTTCTTCCTTTCACTATTTGAAGACTTCTTCTTCTGATCCTGTCTACTATCGCAGGTTAGCAATTAGCAGGTTAGCAGGTTAGCAATCGTGGCGGTTCGAATTTTTGAAGCTACAGCTCTGAAGAGTTGTCTGTCGATGATTTGTGCTCAATATATGTATTTTGCCTTGCATAATAAGTTGCAGAATTGAATTCTGGTTTCCTCTGGAGGTATGTGCCAAATTCGCAAGCTTCTTTTTCTTACCGTGATAATAAGTTCCATATCTTTGTCCGTTCTTACGACAACAACGACAACAACAACAAAGTGGTCTTGCGAACTAATCATCTAGATTAAATAATACGTTTCTGTTCTTCAGTTTAAGTCTTAGTATTACTATATACATATTTATCTGCCACCACCGACATTTTTTACATCACCGTCCATTATTTTCCCTAATATATTGCTGTCATTGGATTTGTTTCATAAAAATAATCCTTCAAAGAAGCGTTTGCATCTGTTGGTTTTCTATCAAGTTGTTTATTTTACATTTTCTACTTCTAAGCATGTTCTGGATATTATTGTAGTGAATGAATTATACTTTTTTTTTCTACGTGTATATCCTTTATGAATGATTCCCAGTGTTTTGTTTGGCATAGTCTCTTATACAGTTGTTTTCGAACAGATAGATGACTTGCTTCTATTACGTAAATGACAGCAAAAAGTAAGACTTTTAATGTAATAAAACAAAAATAAAACGAGGGTAAGATATAAAAGAAGCAGAGCTATTACTTTTAAAGTCATTCAAATAAATTTTGACTCAATCTGTCGATGACATACATAATTACATTGTCATAATAATATATTATAAAGTTAGTTTATAATTCATAGGATTATGGCATGAGTGAATGGGTGGCTAATGCCATAATCTGGAATTGAATCTTTTATTTCCGAAACCCGTCAACAGATGTTTTTATGATTTTTTATTTTTTACGGAATACTGTATATCAGTGATCAAAACACATATGTCTTTGCATTATCGGTTTCACTGATATTCCTTTTTATGGAATATTTAATTACAACATATAAAATATGAAAAGATATTGTGTTTTTCTTCATTTCCCGAAAACATATAACATTTTTAAGTAGTTTCAGATCAATCAGGATGTATAATTCCTATGACATTTTTACTTAAAAGTAAAAATTAAAACAAAAATCCATTTTGAAAACTCAATCCGGGGACACACTGTGTATTGCAAAGAGACTCACTTCTTCTCTTCTCTGTGTTAGGAGGGAATTTGAATGGAAATGATGAAATCTATTGTATATAATACTCCAACCTATATGTTCGAGTTTGCTTGCATATTATTCATATTATTATGGTAGCAAAAAAAGTCGACATGAGTGCATCATATGCAGAAGCATCGGTTGCACGTTTTTCAGCCCGATTTAATTTTTCAAATCGATACGCGCTTTCATGTTTACAAAACGTTACTGATGGTGATTCATTACGGGAGTCTAATTACTGGGCCGGACAACGTGATGTGAGCGAGCCTGTTTCCATTACACGTGCTAAATATCAACACAACAAAATAGTTTAGTTATTGATAATTTAATTAACTGTCTGCGCTGTCAGTGCAGCTGACGAGATTGAATTAAAACGCTGTATCCTGCGCAATATTTTTCAGGCTGCGTGGGCACTTAGTTAATCACAGATGAATTTTCAGTGAAAATATAATAAAATATAAATAAAGCAAAAAATATAAAGTTTAATAATCTGTAATTGCGGTATAAATCAATTTGTGCCAGTAAATGCATCTGTGTGTGTTTGTTTTAATTGCTTTATAAATCGGTGAACAACAAAGCGCGTTTTTTTTGTTTCAAATTTATTATTGCATTAATGCGCAAATGCAATAAAATAATTTTACATCGCATGCTGTGAAATTCCAGCAAGCGCACCCGCAATATTTATGATGCTTGATTACCAAGGGTTGCATTAATTTTTAAGCGATTGTGGCGATATGGACCTGTTCACAGTGGCGAACTTTTTTCGCATGAATAGGGGTTAGAACTCGAACTCCAAAGTTTGCCCGAATCGAGTTAGAGGATCGTGACCCCTGCCCTTTCACCTACAGACGGCCAACTGCGAGTGTGTCTGCTATGCGGCGATTTATCATAAACTTTTCCGAATTAATATTTAAGCCGCCCGATCGGCTTGACTGCTCCCTCTGAGGGCATTATAGAATTCTAGAAGTGAACATATTCTCAATACTGTTTCTGTACGCAATCGAGCGAAACGAGGAACTATAAAACATTCCATAATAGGTTATGTTTTAGTCATGTGCCCGCAGCATTAAAAATTTAAATGTGACACAGACACAACCTCCACATTGAAATAATTTGAAAAAAACTCAGATATGCAGGTGTGGTACATTATGTGGCAATACATTATTCATAAACAGCCTTATTAAGCCTGTAGTAAGCTTTGAGGGCTTAGGTTAGGTTAGATTAGGTTAGTAAGCTAGGCTGAGTTAGTTAAGATTGCGTTAAGTTAGATTGAACAATATATTACATTCCAGTTTTGGACATTTGAGCTTAGATGGCGTGTTCAGCTATTGCCTTACAATATAAATAATTATAGCCTAAAATAAATACTCTAATCGCAAACAAAATATTAACTAAATATTTTAAATTTTGAAGTAAATTACTACATGTATTGATGTACAATTATCATACAATTATTATTGATTTTATTGCAGCATCTGTGATGATCTCTAATGCAGATGTAGCAGTCTTAATAACAGCTATGGCTAATTAATTTCGCATTGCTATTATTATTATTAAATTTGATAAATATGAATTTATCAGGTGTGAAAATTATTAGTTTAAGTAAATTAAATGCCAATTTAACAATGGTTTTTGTATGTATTTAAATCATTATAATTCCATTTAATAATTCAAGCATATGAACGTGTGAAGTTTGTATTACTGAATGATCTCGACTGGAGCTTTACTCCAGTTATAGGATGTAATTGCGGAGTTTACCACTCGACTATTGAATATTGAAAGTTCCAACCAAGTTGATATGAGTAACTACGGATCCAAGCACCTTACGGATACCCAGGGCGCATATAATACAGCAATTAATTCCGTTTGTGAGGAATTATTCGAAAACTACAATATATTATCCGCTAAGTTATTTAATTAGGGGCTCATTGAAGAAACTGCAGTGGATAATTTAAAATCAATGCATATGACATGCTTAGGTTTGCCTAATTATCACGGATAAGACGGCTTAATAATTAGATAAAGAAGCAAATAAATGAAATCAGAATAGCAGAAAAACAAAACTGTTATTATAATAATATAATAATATAATATTTAATAATATATCAGATTGATGAGGCTGATTTTTGATGAAACTCCATGTTAATATATAAATAAACCACAATTGGTGCGAGTTTCACAAAATATTTAATGTTGTACTGCAACAATTGTTTCGGCACACAGTGACTTCATCAGGCTGATGAAAACTGATTAGGCCACTGTGTGGCGAAATAATTGTTGCAGTACAATATTAAATATTTTGTGAAACCCACAGCAGCAATTGTTTTTTATTTATATATATATATATATATATATATATGTATATATAGATATATATATCTCTAATAATATATTATTATATTTAAACTGTCCAAACGATTGAAGTTTTGATTTATAATTTTTTATTGAGATATCAAAATTTTTCATATGTATAACTCAACTGGTCAAATACACGTGTTAAAACTAAAACTGCTGAAATCTGCCATATTTGTTTATCGAACTATCTGAAATTTTCAATTGCAACTTTCCAAATTTATCAAGTTTTCTATTATTAAATCTGTCAAATTTTAACTCCTGCTGTGAAATTATAATACATTTTCAGCTAGAACAGATGAACTTTGACTATATCTGGCAAAAGCTGTTAAATTGTTAACTGAAACTTTCGAAATCAGTTAAATTTCCATTTTTAATTTAAAAATATTCAAGTGCTACCGTCAAAATCTGCAAATTTTCTTTATACAACTGTCGAAATTTGTCATTTTACAACAATAATTTGTCAAGTTTTTTAAAATATTCAATGAATGTAAAATGGCCTAAATTTGTCATTTACAACAAAAACTGTCCAAATTTGTCCAGTTTTTACCTTTAGAAGTAAAAAACTGTTATTTACAACTGTATTTTAAATTTTGACTGTATCTGTCAAATTCTGTTAAGTTGTTAACTGAAACTGTCGAAATCGGTTAAAATTTCATTTTTAACTCAAAATTATTCAAGTGCTACTGTTACAATCTGCCAATTTTCTATATATAACTGCCTAAATTTGTCATTTATAACAACAGCTGTCATAACTTATCATTTTTTTTAAATATTCAAGCGCTAATGGCTAAACAGTCAATTATTTTCAATGTGGAATGGCCTAAATCTGTTATTTACAGCAAAAACTGTCCAAATTTATCCAGTGAACCTTTAGATGTATGTAAAAAACTGTTATTTACAACGGTGTTTTAAATTTTGACTGCATCTGCTAAAATTTGTTAAAGTATTAGCCCAAACTGTCGAAATCAGTTAAATTTGCATTTTTAACTTAAACATATTGAAGTGCTACTGTCAAAATCTGCCAATTTTCTATATAGAACTGCCTAAATTTGTCATTTACAACAACAACTGTCATAACTTGTCATTTTTTAAAATATTCAAGTGCTACTTTCAAAACGGTCAATTTTCTATGTAGAAAGGCCTAATTTTGTCATTTACAACAAAAACTGTCCTAATTTGTCCAGTGAACCTTTAGATGTATGTAAAAAACTGTTATTTACAACTGTGTTTTAAATTTTGACTGCATGTGTCAAAATCTGTTAATGTTTTAACCCTAACTGTCAAAATCAGTTAAATTTCCATTGTTAACTTAAAAATATTGAAGTGCTACTGTCAAAATCTGCCAATTGTCTATATAGAACTGCCTAAATTTATCATTTACAACAACAACTGTCAAAACTAGTCAGATTTTTTAAATCTGTAAGTGCTACTGTCAAAACTGTCAATTTTCTATGTAGAACGGCCTACATTTGTCATTTACAACAAAAACTGTCCAAATTTATCCAGTTTTTACCTATAGAGGTAAAAAAACTGTTAATTACAACTGTAATTTAAAATTTAACTGTATCTGTTAAAATCTGTTAAATTGTTAACTGAAACTGTCGAAATCAGTTTAATTATCATTTTTAACTTAAAAATATTCAAGTGCTACTGTCAAAATCTGCCAGTTTTTTAAGTAGAACGGCCTAACCTTTACAAGTAAAAAACTAATTTACAACTGTGTTTGTAAAATTAAAAAAAAAATTATATAGAACCAGTAGAATTTGTAATACCATTAAAAGCAATATAGAAATATTTTATATTTTCAATAGGACATATGGAAAATTGTAATATGGTACCAAGATAGTCTAAACTTATCAAATTTATATCTGCAATTAGTGAAATATTGCAAATGTTTAACATCAGTGGTGAAAATCAGACTAGGAAATTATCATATTTCCAACTGTACGTACAAAATCTGTGAAGTTTTTAGCACTAGGTCTATAGATATTTTGCATTATCTGTAATGAACTATTAATAACAAATTTTAAAAACTAAAAAATCAGGATTATGCAGTGAGATAACCATTAAATTAAATTAATATAAGATAAAAAAATGAAAGTTGCTCATTTATACCAATGAACAGATTTGTCTCCAATTGGCAAAAAGATTTAGACAAAGGATAAACAGGATATTAGATGGGAAAAAGTAATGATTAATAAGATTTTAACAAAAATTGAAACCAAGGATTATAATAATAATAAGATTTCAAAAGGCCCAAAAATCAATATTTTAATCTAAATGAATAATTAAAACATAATAACATAACAAACCTATTATAGATGGAAAGATTAAACATTAAAATAATGATAACAAGATTGAAATAAAACAATCAATAGATGTATGTGCATACCACAGTGAATATCTAATGATTAAAATAATAAATTTTCAAATTAAACTATTCATGTGTATCAAATTTGTAACTTTTGGCATAAAATAATTATTGAATAACACATTTGCAACTATAACACTTAAAATGTGTTATATTTTGACCGTATCTGTCAAAATCCATCAAAGTGTCAAATGCAACTGTCGAAATGAGTTATTTTTTTATTTGAACCGGCCAAAATGTACAACTGTTAAAACTTATTAACATCAACATAAGTTCATGAAATTTATTATGAAAGTTCAGTTTTTATAAAGTGAAATAACTTCGGTTATTTGAAGCAGCTAATGCGAGATTTATCCAATTTTTTACCTTTGAAAGGTTCTACGTTTAGAAGTAAATAACTGTAAAATTTTCAAATTAAACTATTCATGTGTATCAAATTTGTAACTTTTGGCATAAAATAATTATTGAATAACACATTTGCAACTATAACACTTAAAATGTGTTATATTTTGACCGTATCTGTCAAAATCCATCAAAGTGTCAAATGCAACTGTCGAAATGAGTTATTTTTTTATTTGAACCGGCCAAAATGTACAACTGTTAAAACTTATTAACATCAACATAAGTTCATGAAATTTATTATGAAAGTTCAGTTTTTATAAAGTGAAATAACTTCGGTTATTTGAAGCAGCTAATGCGAGATTTATCCAATTTTTTACCTTTGAAAGGTTCTACGTTTAGAAGTAAATAACTGTAAAATTTACAGATCTATTCGTATAATTCTACTAAATTCTACTAAAATTTTTAATAATAATTTTTTTAAATAAACGATCCATGTGAATAAAATTTGTAACCTGTGCTATGAAATAATAAATGAATAACACATTTGCAACTAGAACACTTACAAGGTGTTACCGGATTTTTAATTATTTTTTATGAAAAAATCGATGAGTAATGATAAGTTGTGTTCCTTGTTTATGTGTTTAATGCAAAGCAAAGTATAGAATTTTATAAAAATTCGTACATCATTGATTAAATTAAAAATTTGTGAATTTGTATCCCTAATTGAGTGATCTATAGAATTGCATATGCATTTGTGCATTACAAATTGCCCAATTTATGGTCAAGTGCAATCCATGATTTCAAAATTTTCATAGCACTTTTGGATTGTTGCTAGAAATGCTGGAAGTTTTATATAGAATGTATCACTAGTAGCTTACCGATTTATAGCAGTAATTTGCTATTTAAGACTAGTATTTGATGGAAGACTGCAGTAAACTTACCTGTAACAAAAATACAAAAATATTAGTCGTATCTTTTATAAAACCATTGCAATACTGAGGCGCAATTGTACGATCGTAGATCATCCTTGATCGTGGTTCAGTTTCTAAGGTCCAGTTGTACGATCGTAGATCAGTTTGACCATGGTACAGTTCCCTAGGGTACCATTATTGACACAATTGTATCCTAGGTGACTGAGCCACGATCAAACTGATCTGCGTTCGTAATCGTGGATTATCTTTGATCGTGGTTCAGTTTCCAAGGATACCATTGTATTAACAATTGTATCCTAGGTAACTGAACCATGGTCAAGGATGATCCACGATCTTACAACTGAGCCTTAGGATACCATTGAATTAACAATTGTATCCTAGGTAACTGAACCATGGTCAAGGATGATCCACGATCTTACAACTGAGCCTTAGGATACCATTGAATTAACATAAAATGTAATTGGGTCAGAATTCTCTGTCAAAAATTACGACAGTAACCAATTACGCCATAGGTGGAGGAGTAGTACGGATTATTATTATATTATTATTATTATTATTATTATTATAACAATTGTATCCTAGGTAACTGAACCATGGTCGCGGATGATCCACGATCGTACAATTGGGCCTAAGCATATTTATGCCACCACCATAACTGTTTACTACGAATTTTGCACATTTGTAACAATTGCATAATGAAATCAAGAATTCATGAATCAAAATTTCGAATACTGATAATTTGATATCCAAAATTTTCAAAACTGTTATTTGCGATCCTTTTTTTATGAATGGGGTTATTAGTCATTAAAACAATATTGATGACGATATTTAGGGGTAAAGTTTTTGAAACTGACATTAGGGTAGTTGCAACACTTGTATTTGAGATATACATATTTGAATACCGATATTTATATTTAAAATGCCTGATGCCATTTCAAGTAGAAAATGTCAATCAATTTATTAGTATAACAATTATATTATTCAATATACAATACAATACAATGCAAATATACAATAATACTAATTTAAGTAACAATAATAATAATAAGAACATGATTTTCCATTGTATGTTTAGTAGTGTAATTTTTATTATTATCTATATTGATATTCAAGTGAAATAATTGCATTCCCATGAAATACATACAACAATAATTTGGGCCAGATAATCCGTCACGATAACCCCTGTGATATTTATTACAAAAAGCTGCATTATTATTGTATCAATATATTTATTTTATTGGAGCATTTAATAATAACGCATTGTTTTAACTATGCAGGATATATTAATAATTACTAACAAAATACTCTCATGCACAGTATTAAAATATACATAAATATTGTACTATACAAACATGTCGATGTAAATTTATGAGGTAAAACAAATATTTAATTACTCGTTTGCAGATATTTAAACACCCAATCAGACTTATAAACTGATCGATATTACAGGATATGAATAAATCTAAATCAATAGAATATTAGGAAGTTATTAATGTAATGCAGATATTGTGTAATAACAAGAGTGTTGATTATTGAAAATGTGTGATTACGTAACAAATTTGCATGTTCCATGAAAGCGCCATATTCCATGTGCTGTACCACTTTAGTTACTTTTAATGTGATGGCTGTAATGAATGGATGGGAATTAAACAATGTCACAAATATGTTATCTATCAGCTCAAATAAATCCCAGTGGTAAACTGCTGCAGTGGGGTATACGCGAATTTAATTGGAATATGATTAATTCATAATGAAAATCAACACAGTTTTATTTGTTGTTATTTGCATTTCCACTTATTGGATCGCTGTTCGGGTATTTGTTTAATATTTTAAACCTGTAGAACATTACTCGTTACTAAATTGAGTGTGCTGCAGCTTTCGGGCCCAGGATTCAATTTACGAAAATGTAATAGGTTTTTTTGATATCGAAAATGTCACAAAACGATAACAGAAAACCGGGATATTAGTTTTGCAGTTATTTACATATCGCGCTATCAAATCGTACATGTTATATTACACAACGATAACACAAAAAATATAGGAAATTAGTTTTTGTAGATTTTTTTAGTATATAGTTCATATCAGCACTTTTTTAAATGTTATGCATCGTACAATCAACATTTTTTTGATATCATGCCATTGTGTTACAATTCACAACTTGTTAATGCCGAGTAATGTATACATTAACACTAATCGGCGGAAAGATTGCAGGACGATAGCCTAATGCAGATTATTTATGAATATGTGAGCATTGCCCTGGATATTTGATTTATGTGGATCTGCAGCGATTCAGCGCTCTAATTCCCGGCTTTGGAAAATTGAAGTAATAAGAGGCTTATTAAAAAAATAGCGCCTGATGAGAGCGGATGGTTTCACTGAATTTCTACTAAAACTTGTTATAATAGCAGTTAAACTTTTGTTTCATAGAAAAAGAATGAAAAAGGATCATATTCTTCTTTTTATTTTTATTTTCTTCTTCTTGTTCTTCTCATTCTTCTGTTTTCTTCTTCTTCATCTTTTTCTTCTTCTACTTCTTTTTCTTCACCTTCTAGAAGCAAAGCCCATGGCGCGTTTTCGCCTCTATGACAAACTTTCTCCATTTCACCGTCTCATCGACTTATCTTCTCGATCCTCTTATACCAATCTTTCGCAAATTTTCTTACACATCGTCAATCCATATTTTCCTAGTGCCAGGAAAAGAATGATCTGAAGCAAGTTCTCACAAATCAAGTTTCACTAATCGATATTAGTTGTCAACAGAAGTTGAATTAAATCTATTGTTTAAAGTTGACCGATTTTATTGCAACAAAGGTTATCCCTATAGTTTTTATTCAACTTTGGTTGATCAACTAATAGAGATCAACTAAACTTGATTCGTGAGAACGCGCCTTAATATGATTGAATGATACCTGATCATCGGCACGATCATATTAAAAAATCTAAAATCAGACATTGATGCCACTGAGACCTAGGCGAGGCCGCCATTATCAAAATCAGATATTGATTTTTGGGACAGACCATCTCTGTAGTCGGCACTCAAAAGGTCATAAATCAATATTTAGCTGAACTGATGTTGTTTTCAAATATATTAACAAAAACAAATAAATCTTTAGTCTGTTAAAAGGGTATCAGTCTACTTACTGCCAAAAGCCTAAATTTCAGGGATGAGAAATCGTTGCATGTAAAAAATAATAATTTTCTGGTTGACCAAACGATTATATGTATATTTGCACCCCAGATAATATAGTATAATAAGTATACATATAGCTTTAGAACGTTTTCAGTTGAGTTTTGCAAAACGTCACATATATACTTATGTGCTTTTAAGAGTGTTGCGTGAAGTCACTAATGTAGAGTAAATCTACATAAATCCATATGAGCGATACCAGTCACAATCAATTTTAGCTAAAGTTTACTTACTGCTCTTTTTGTGTCCATTCTTTTGTTTAAAAAGTAGACAACTTTACTTACTTCATTTTAAGAGGTTATGTTTTTTTCTTATTTTGAGCAACTTGGTGTTCACCGAGATGTCCACGTAGCTTTGAAGTGAATTTTATTATAAATACTTAAGGATACTTTTGCTAGCCCTTTGATTGCTAATACATTATAAACTCAGTAAAGTGTGTTGTTTTGGGGCCATTGGGGCCATCCGAGATGCCTAAAACACGTGGAGGCAGAAAGAATAGTGTTGGCCGTTTGGAGAATAAATAATGTGACTTCAAGAGGTAAGCAAGTTAATAATACTACTTATATTGGAAATAGTAATCAAAATCGACCACGGCGATTAAATTTCTAAAAAAATGAACGATTTCCTGACCAAGAATTCTTGTAATTTTTGCTATTACGAAATTAAATTTGGAAACTTCTGTAAGAACACTTTAATTTATTTTTGTTTGGTATAATATGCTTCTTGATTTCATTCTACGTTGATGCTTCTTTTTATTGAACCACAACTTATTTCAAAAGCATTAAACAAAATAATTTTTCATTATTTTTATTCAATTTTTGCTGGTTTCCATAATTCAAATAAAAAATAACTCAACGATGTGATCCTCAGCATGAGAAATCATATTCTACAATTGTTGGTAAGTTAGAAGTACTATTCTGAGTTATACCTGAAACATAACTTTATATAAAGTTTCTTTATATAAAATTCCTCAGCATGATCAAGCATATTCTACAATTTCTGGTAAGTTCGAAGTACTATTCTGAGTTATACCGGAAACATAACTTTATAGTTTAAGGGGATCTTAAAGATATTGCGAATAATACAGACGTGGATATTTGTAAAACAGAAACTCAAAATATTGAAATACCCATAACTCGACCCATACAAAATTTCGATGATGACAATCATTTCAAGAAAACTGACGTCCGAGAATTGATTCCAATATATGAGGTAGCTATGGAAGATTAGGAAAGATTACCTTTGTTATTAAACTGATAACAGTCATTTCAAGGAAACTGATGTCCCAGAATTGACTTCATCATATGAATTAGCTATGGAAGATTTGGAAGGAACAACTTTGTTGTCAAACTTACTAAGTGAGAATGAGCCGACAAATATCATAAATACCACTGTAAACATCAACTTATATGATGCATCTGATATATTACAGAATGAGGAAACAATTACTGGAAGTGAACGTAATATCGACCAAGATCTCCACTACGTTCCTAATAATGAAGATGATAACGGGAACTTAGACAATGAAGAAGGAAGTTCACAAAAGGCAAAAAATATCATACACTTGATGTTTTAGAGGATAGGGAAACAATAATTACTATAAGAGAAAGTAACGTCGACCAAGATACCGACTACGTCGTTAGTAATGAAGATGATGATGGAGACTTAGATAATGAAAAAGTATACGAACCTGAGAAAAACTCTAATAAACCATTCAACGCAGAAAAAGTGAGGACCAGAAAAAAAAAACTGAAAAACCGAAGAAATTCGGGATAGAAATATGTCACAACAAAAGGTACAGTGAAAAGAGCACGAGTTATAAAGCCATTACGTAAAAACTTTAAAAATAAATGCGCCAGTAAACTTAGTGAAGATATGAGGCAAAAAATATTCGACGAATATTGGGGCCTTGGGACGCATGACAGAAGAGTGGCATTTCTGGCCAGCTTAATAACTGCTACCGAAACTAAAATTACAAGAAATAATATCTAAGGAAAGGCTACTAAAAATTGACTGTACACTTTTACTTATTCTTTTGCATCAATGGAAACAAAATTGTGGTGTGTATACCTTGTTTTTTGAGTTCTTTAGGGGAAACTGAAAAATTTATATCCTGTACCATGACCAACAAGTTGACTTCCCACATTACACACACAGACGTGGAATTTATATACCCGCCGATAAAACTTCAGAAACGAAATTAGATGAGATTTGGAAGCACATAAATTCATTCCCAGCATATCAAAGCCACTATTCCAGAAGATATACTGATAAGAAGTATTTGGCATCAGATTTTACTTTAAATAAAATGTACAACCTTTATTGTGAGCAATACAATGAAAAGCTAGTGTCAATTAAAATATACTCAAAAGTTTTTCGCACTTTGGGATTGATATTTAAAAAAACCTGAAAAGGATACTTGTTCCAAGTGTGACACTTTAGTTACGCAGGAAAAATATTTTAATAATGAAGAAGGAAAACTCAAGTTGAAGCAAGAACTTGAACCTCATGTTGTTTCTGCCAATTTGGCATATATTTCAAAAAGTCGCGATAAAGCTAGAGGGTTAGAAGATCCTTCCTACGTTACATTTGCGTTTGATCTTCAAAAAGTTCTGCAAACACCTTCTTTATCAACGAACAAGATGATTTATCGAAGACGATTTTATCTAAGACGTTAGAAGATCCTTCCTACATTATATTTGCGTTTGATCTACAACAAGTTGTGCAAACACCTTTATCAACGAACAAGATGTTTTATCTAAGACAGTTAGCAACGTACAACCTAACAATACATAATTGCAGCTCAGGAGACTCAAGTTATTTCATGTGGCCTGAATGCACTGCCGGTAGAAGGTCTAATGACTTCGCTTCAACTTCGCCTAAACCGTTTTGTATTGTATAAATACCAAATACTGTAAAACATGCTGTGTTTTACTCAGGCACTTGCAGTGAACAAAAGAACAAAAATTCACATGTGTCTTCCATGTTCCAATACATTGTCAACCAACAACCTTCCATAAAAACTATTGACTACAAGTTGACTATTGACTTCTCGTTCCAGGGCACATTCCAGAGCCATTTAAAATGTGACGTAGATCACGCCCTAATAGAAAAACACAAGAAAAAGTGTTCATTTGACACCCACATTCCAAGGGACTGGTATTAACTGGTAAAAACAGCTACTAAGAAAGTTGTTGTGATGGATCAAGAACATTTTTTTGCATTTTCTGATATTTCTGGAAAAGGTATGCTTGACAATAAAGATAAGGCCTTAAAATGATGCTCAGTTTGCTGGCTACGCTACAGAAAATCTTCAACAACTGTGCAATATAAACTCAGTGTGAATGAAGAAGAGTTAAAAGTAATCATTTTTTTTTCACAAAAGGTCAGAAACTGAATAATTAAAAAAAAACAAGCTGAGATTGATGTACAATGGTCCACGACCAATTTCTAAGAAGAAAAAGGTAAATTTATTAGAAATAGTTTGATGTACAATGGTCCACGACCAATTTCTAAGAAGAAAAAGGAACATTTATTAGAAATAGTCCAGTTGCTGGATAAAGATGTCCAATATTATTACATAAATCTGAAAGTAGACGCTGAACTTAGAAATGATACTGACCCTGATATTAATAGGTACTTTTCAGATGAAGAAGACCCGTAAAATTAGTTATAATGTTATTAATGATATCTGATACCCATGTTTCTCTTATTTTTGATTTTTGTGGAAAAAAATATTGCATCACCTATTATTAAGTTTATACATAAATGTAGGTTTTCATGTACAATTAATTAATTTCATGTAAAATTTATTGGTAATAAGTAAAAGTTGTTTGAATTTTTTTAAATAATTTTTCTCGACTGTTTCTGTTCATTGTCAAACCATTGTTGGTTCAAGTACACTAAGTCCCTATGTTTCAAGATTCTGTACTATGTGATAAGTTGACATGTATCCTTGTATGTATCATTTTCATTGCTGAGCGCAGAACGTTTAGTAATCATTATGTCAAATTAAGTCATTTTAACGGTTATTGGAATCGTCACAACAGTAAATAGACTTACGTCTTTTTGAGCGTGTCAATATGAAAGTTAATTATTACTAAAATGGATCAAACTTATGGTTTTCTGCCAAAATAAGTAGTTTCTTTCAAACAAAAATATATACAGCGTCATTAAACATAAAAATTAATTAAAACCAACTAAAGCAATGTTACGACGCACATTTACAGATTTGAAAGATCAAACCAAAATTTCAATCTTGTTTTCCCGTGAACGTCAAAAATGTACTTATCACCTTTTGAGTGCCGACCACAGAACTGATCAATATTTTTATTTATCCTTCGTCATTTAACCCTTTCGGGTGTCAGACTGCTCAATTACATTTATAATAAATTTTACAATCACATATCTTCCCTAATTAATTCCTTCACTCTTCTTTTCCAGTGGTCCCGTCTTGTGCCTATTGTCTTATGTCATTCCATTATATTCCTCTTATTTCCGCTGCTTGGTGCTATTTTTGCCTTGTATTTTTACTTCATGTATTCTTTTTGTTATTCTATTCTCTTCTAGCTTGTGTACATGTCCTTGCCAACCTGGCTGTCTTTCCTCTATTATTGTTGTTATTGGCTTTATGTTGAGCCGTTTCCTTACTTCTGTATTCCTCACTCTATCTTTTTCGTAAGTCCCTCTATCTTCCTTAGGAATCTCATTTCCATTGCGTTGATCTTGCGTTTGTTTCTTTCCGTAATTGTCCAAGATTCACTTCCATATATTAGAGAGGGCCTTACAATTTTTTTGTATACTTCAGTTTTTATTTCTTTAGTAATTTCTCTTTTCTCTAGAAACGTGTTTTTTATTGTGTTGTAGATCCTTCCTGATTTTCCTATTCTTTCTTCTACTTCTTGGTCAATCTTTCCATTTTCTTCTATTATTGTTCCCAGGTAGTTGTGTTGATTCACATGTTCTAGTTGTTTCCCTTCTAGCTCTATTTTGTGTTTGTTTTCTTTTAACGCTATTGACATTGTTTGAGTTTTGCTGATGTTTATTTCCATATTTATCTTTTTCAGTTCTTCTTCGTATATATTAAGGTTACTATGGAGTTTTTCTTCTGAATCTGCTATTATTATCATGTCGTCTGCGAACATAAGTGTTTGTATTTTTGTCGTCGTCTATTTCTTTTTGTAGGTTCTCATAAAATTGGCCTTTTTCTTCCTTTTTGTCGTTTTCATTTGGTGCGTATACCACAATTATGTTCCATTTATTATTTTGTTCTGTTGTGACTTTTACTCTTAGTGTTCTTCCGTCTCCGTATGTCTCATTTATTATATTGTTTATTTTAACCGGTTCTGCTATTAGAACTGATCAATATTTAATTCATAATTATTCCGTTTCCATCTCTTCTTATGAGAACAGGACCGGCAAAATAAACCATTACCATCTATTCACCCCAGCCGACTCAATCAATATCCGGACAGCAATTCACCGTCCGTCACGGGTAAATAATCGGCCGGTTAAGGGTTGATTACCTGGCGGGAGTACAACAGCCGCCCCCCTGCATCCCACCCCGAGAGGGAGCTAATTCGCCGCCCTTTACGATATCAACTGGAGCGTTTTCTGATAACGGTCGGTCGGCCAGGGTGAGGATCGGATTCCAGTTCATTCGCGGAGGGCCCTGGGTATTCTCTATCCCGGCACTACACTGACAAGTGGCCCATAAATACTTCATAAAGGTCCGGGGGCCGTCAATAATACACCCGCGGCCCCAGTTCATGGGGGCCCTGGCATTATCTCAATCCCGCAATCTCCCGGGCCGCAATCTCCGGCAAACGATAACTGCGCCGTTTTATCGACGAGAATTCATCGTTACAAGTTATCCACGGGTGGACCGATTGACGGGGAATTTTATTAAATTTAGGAGAATATTTTGGGCTTGCCTCAAAGCTCTTTTATAGTTGTCTTTTTGTGCCAAGTTCGATACCGTAATCAAGCCATTTTGTAAGTTCATCCGAATCATGTTTTTTTGTATACTCTTTTATAGTTGTCTCTTTGTGCCTAGTTCGATACCTTAATCAAGCCATTTTGTAAGTTCATCCGAATCATGTTTTTTGTATACACTTTTATAGTTGTCTCTGTGTGCCAAGTTTGATACCTTAATCAAGCCATTTTGTAAGTTCATCCGAATGGTTTTTTTTTTTATTGAACAGAAGAAATAGCATGGTAATATGTAGTTTTCTTTCGATTTGTTTCATATTCTATAACTTTATCGAACAATAACATTGAACCATTACATCAGAAATTAAAAAGAGATAAGAAAATAAATTTAACTATAACACGAGTTTCACGACGAAACACGAGTTTCACGATGAAACACGAGTTTCATCTCGTCAGCAAGAAACAGTAGAGTCTTAAACGCTGCAGTTTTAGCCCAGCAACTAGAAATTGGAAACCATTAACATCCAGAAAAGAGCAAAAGCTACTGTGAACAGAGAGAAGGATGTTGAGAGAATCATACATAGCCTTATAATAACAGCAGATGGGTATAGGATAAGTATGCATTTTGAGCTGGAAGAGCTGATACACAACCAGATAACAATTGGACATACAAAGTCCGTGCAAATGACAGAGCGAAGCGATCACCCAGGACATCAAGGACATCAATGAAGTACATCAAGAATGTTCTGCCTGCTGGGATGGAGGGAACAAAACCTGTAGGTCGCCTAAGATTAAGATGAAGAGACGACGTGTAAGAATATTTAAGGAAGCTAGTAGTAATCAACTGAAGAAGGACAGGAATGGGTGGAAGAGGATTGTGGAGACAAAAAACCCCTTAGACGTGTAAGGCTAGAAGACAGAGAGAGAGAAAGAGAGAAAAGTTTTTATCAGCTCAGCAGCTATAAGAGAACCGAAAAATGAAAACCGTAATTTAGATAAAATAAAATCTAAGCCTCGTAAAACATAATTCAAAATAAGTGTTAAAGATGTAAGTTGCCAGCAATGCAGACAGGGAAGTACTATATCACAAGGATGACGATGGGCTGGGTACCTATGGCCACAATGTTGCAGGACCTATTGAGATAAGGTGGCAGTCGGAATCTTCAATGACATTGCATTGGAAGGGCTGAAATGCGATCACAGTGTTTAGAATTCAGAATCGCCAGTAAAGCTTGGCCGTTTCAGTACTTATAAGCGAACACCCCTGGAAAAATTCGCATCAGCTAGGTTTGCTACAAATAGCTTAAGTACTATTTGCTGGTAAGTATTCGGTACAAAGTGAGTATTGCTTGACATAGATCCAAAACCAAGCAAACGAACTTATTACAAGAGCTGAATTCACAGATACTGAGATGGGTAGGTCATACACATAGATAACCATCACCATCAATATCACCATGTAATAGATGGAATGTAAATCCAACGAGATGGAGACTATAATGTCCAACCAAAATATGGTCGCAGATGTATAATCACTAAAATAACTCAATGCTCCAGGTAATGAAGGATATAACAACATGACAACAAATAGTTCAGCCTGGGTATTAAGTGTTACAAACAGAGATAGTGAGGAAGAGAGCACAAGAGAAAAAGAAAGACAAAAATAAAAAGAAAGAGAGAGAGAGAGAATGAGAAACAGAGGTTTAGTCGCAGATCGGGTTCTAAAATGTATTTTCGTCGAGAATATGGAAGTCCTAAAACCGATAATGACAAGCTGTTAGTAAAAATAAATAAGTTTAAATGCTTTGTCTAAGATATTTGTTAAAACACAAACAGAATCGTAGCCTTGACGGTGAGTTTCTGTGACGAATCAAAAATGAGATCAAAAATGAGATCAAAACCGAGATCAAAACCAAGATCAAAACCAAGATAAATAACGAGATTAAAATGAGATCGAAAAAGAAATAAAAAACGAGATCGAGCACAGGAATCTTAATCAAATAGCGGTATAATCGAATCGAATCAACCTGCTGTTACTAACACTCAGCTAGCGTCATGAACTCACTTGATTGTTGTGTGTTGTTAAAATTATGTAATACGTGATACCGGCAAACGAAAGACCTAGTGAACTACATGACACAAAAGTGGACGGTGTCTCTACCTCTAACAATTTAATCCTGCAAGTACCTGAAACGGGTTGTTTAGTATATCTGTGAAATAACAAGCTTTACTTTCACATTACATTTTGCCTTATACTCACATGATATAGAGATCAAACCTCTAACAATTTAATCCTGCAACTAACTGAAACGGGATGTTTAGTATATCTGTGAAGTAACAAGCTTTACTTTCACATTACATTTTGCCATATACTCATATGATATAGAGATCAAAGCTTATGCAGTTGCAGCAATTAAAATGGGAAAGCCTCAAAGCTTAGTCTTCTTAGGAAGTAAAACTAGATAGGAGCTTCAATGTCTTTATTTCGGTCCAGTAAATGAAAAGATATCCAAGTTTCAAAGCGACGAAATTGGCTCCATTTTTACAAAATATATCGGTGGTATCGCATTCGCATAGTACCATGCGGGTAATGCTACCAAAAGTTAAAGTCTTGAAATACATCGATTGTTTTTCTATATGGACTAAGCTGTGATATGTGAAGAATGATGATCTAATGGGCGGATTGCATAATATAAGACCTCGATTGGGTCTTTATCTCCAACATGCAATGTTCATATCAGATCTACTTGTCTCATCGTAGCAGTTTAAAGAGATAACCTTACGGCCGAACTCTCGGCATTGATATAATGGAGTTGAAACCCTAACGCTGAAGTTTTTATCGTCAGTTCTCAATGGTAAAATCGTGGGTTTTTGAAATATGACTCAAATTAGTCCCAGCAATGATGGCGGGTAATTGGGAAACACCTAATCAATTACGGTAATCACTTCAGGGCAGTTGGGGACACGATATTTGAGCTCAGAGGAAAGAAATATGTAAGTCCTGTTCTAATCTTGAGAATATTAGTAACAAATTTAGTCTTTATATAATTGTCCGCAATATTTTGTCCACGTCTCTTGATACCTTTTGGGTAATGAACACAACCAGGTTAATATTATATACATGGTGTCCCAAAATT
Organism: Othius punctulatus; assembly: GCA_951805005.1. NCBI lineage: Eukaryota > Metazoa > Arthropoda > Insecta > Coleoptera > Staphylinidae > Othius > Othius punctulatus. Next base: position 102,301,353 of record OX638139.1, on the reverse strand, counting down.
TCCACTAAAACTTGAGATAGCAAGCTTAGGCAATGCAGGAAAACTGTAAAACTGTCAACACAAATTTTCTAGTATGTAGTTTCCTTATACGATGCTTTGAAGGAAAATTAAATTTAACAACACTGTCAGGTTTGTTTAATGAATGTACTTTACATGATGGCGGCTTCGAATTTGACATATTAATATGTATTGGTATCATACAAATTTCTTTTCACACCATATTACAAACGAAATACGAATAGTTTAATTTTGTTTTTTAGTTTCGTGTACCTTTTTTATGATAGAAAAAAGGTGAAGTTTTAGTGGCAGTCCATGAGTCCATGATGAAATGTAATCAATATTTCCTAGTGCCTGTTATAAAAATGGCAATTCCTTATTGCCTTATAGACGTTGAAAATTATATAGTACGATCAATAATTATTTAGATAAGGGCGCAGCTATGACGTTCATGAGTTATGGAACCTACAAAAAAAATGGAGAAGGACTTGGATATGCATCCGTACCAAATAAAGGCCTATCATGAATAGCTGCCACCAGATTTTAACTTGTACCCTAGCAGACAAACTTATAACATCTCAAGGGCTTCTTATATCTAAATAATTGTTGATCGCACGGTATAATTACATTTTTCGTGATGGTTTTATATAATATAACCATTCCATTTAACTTTTAAAAGTCACCCCCATCCCTATAAGTGTGAGGAGAGTTACAAAGTTTGTTATAATGTGTACGTTATGTTTAATTTTAATATCCCAAATTTCATTTACATACATACAGAGAGTTTTTTTTATCGTGCAACATAGGGTTAATCATTTTTAGAGTTACACACAATGTCACAATGACAGAAATGTATCAAAGCGTCATTTTTAAAATGGAACATAGAAATAAATTAATTCTCTGTGTGGCAAATATTACAGCTTACGAAGTGAACAATATTAAGCAGAGGTTTGCAGCATTATTCATTTGAATAACTGAGACCTTTCTTCAGATGTACACATTGTTCACTTCGTGAACTGTAATATTTGCCTGACATATAATTACGTATATTGCATTTTTTTTAAAATGCATTGTTACATTACTGTCATTGCGACAGTAGTCTGTAACTATTGAAATGATTAACCATATGTTGCACGATATCTATATGAAATTGAAATTGGCTAGTCTAACTGTTAATGCACCTAATTATTGCCATTCGGCTCGATTTTCAATAAAATAGCACATTATTAAACGAGCATATAATGTAGGCTATAATTCACGAGGACGAATTTTATAATAATAAATAGTACCTATAATCATCTGAGTGAATTATAGCCAATAGTTAAGTACGGCGAGTCAAATACGACGATAGGTCGCATTTGACTTGCACATAGGTACATTAGGTAAGTAAAAAATAAAAATGAAAAAATTGTGAAAAGCGTTACACATAGTTTAATTGAAGAAGCCTAACCATGTTCTATTATCAAATGATAGTACATACAACCCTTACTATATAAGGAAGTAATAATACGACTCCTGTTGTATACTGAAGTCATTATTCAAATTCTGTAGTACCATATGTTACCATAGTTACGTACAGTCATTGGAACTACCGCGGTAGAAGTACTTTTTTGACTACCGATTACCGTACCGCGGTACTTTTTAAAAAAAGTATCGACTACCGTACCGCGGTACTTTTTTTCTCAAAATCTACCGCAAATGTTCGGTACGGTAGCGGTAGTTTTTTCCAAATGTTTTCGTTTTCGAAGATATTTCTCAGGAAAACAATGTGATTATCTTATGCAGATAGATACCTAGAAGCCCAAAGTGCAATAAATGTCTGAATAAGGGTTGGGATTATTTTTCAATAACAGGATTAGAGGGGTCGTAAATTAAATACCACCGTAATTACACAAAAGTACAGTTCCCGTACAGGTTTTTACCTTTATAGTGCGCCCGTCTTTTCCATTTGAACGAACATGCGTCATGATTACTTGTTACTTTATTACTTCGTTGAGGGTACGTAGCATTTACGTCGATTCCGGTCGGCCGGCTAACGAAAGATCGTCGAACAGGTAGTAACTTAACGGTTTTACAATGCACAAAGGGTAATTTTAAATGATTGTGGATTTGTCACGATACGTGTTATTATATATTATTATATTATTATATATTGTAGCTGGGACACCCTGTATAAGTACCTATGTATATTTATTGTGATATTTGTTACAGTAAAAACATGCCTCTTACAAAAAATAAAGTAAATACGAAGATCGAATGTTGCAAAAAACATCCCAATGATATAATAAAGATACAATAGATTAAGAGATAAAATTAATTAAAAGAAATGACAAAAAAAATCGAATGAAAATACCGCCAAACTACCGCTACCGATTTCGCGGTAACCGACTACCGCTACCGCGGTACTTTTTCACAAATGTACCGAATACCGTACCGCGGTACTTTTATAGGGAAGTAACGCTACCGTTACCGCTGTAGTTTTCTGGACTACCGCTCCAATCACTGGTTACGTACTTGAATTTGAAATGAATTTATGAATCATAGATAAATAACTTTCATTAACTGATGCACAATTAAGAGGTCTGAAAGACTTAGCACTTGGCAAATTAAAGGAATTCCAAGTTCGAAAAATTCTATAGTTTATCTATAGTTAGACCAAGTGTTGTATTTGACTCGAAAGTAAAATATTTTTTAAATGAAGTATTGGCGAAACATATTTTTTAAATAAAAGTTTAAGTTTTTAACGGTATCCAAATAAAAAATAATATTTCTATAAAATAAATATTTTTCAAATATAAATAAACTCCCAAAATCCGTGGGTAAGAGAACGATATACCTATACGATATTTGAAGGACTTTTCATAATAATTTCAATGGTACCTTAATTGTTTACAAATAGAAACCTTTATATTTTTGAACACCATCAAAATTTCTTCTGAAGTTAAATTGAAGTTAGATATATTTTTGCAAGATTGAACCCTCTTTGTATCATCATCCTGAGCTTATATTCGTTAAACGTGATAAAGGTGCATTTTGTCGCTACTTAATATTGTTCAAACGTGTAACTTAGGTTGAATCTTGCAATGATGGCGTCGAAACGTGATGAACGTTTATAAGTTACCTAATAATGAACCCATCTACCACTGTTTCTACTACAACTTGATACCTTTCAGATATACCAATTGCTAAAACTGTTACCATTATTTAGTTATCGTATGTCTTCCATTTTTACAATTAGGAACAATTCCCTTATGAGTGGGTGATTGCTAAATCTGTTACGATTATTTAATCATCGTATATCTTCTATTCTTACAATTAAGAACAACTCCCTAAATGGGTGGGTGATACGTGGTCAATGGTCAATTGCAGCACTTAAACCCGGATATTAATGAAAACATCGTCCAAGAAATCAGCAACAATGCGATAATTGTTATACTAATAGTAGATAAATATAATAGATCATCTTAAACGAACAAATCAAAATCTAAAGATCTTAATAAGAAAGTCAAGGAATCTAAATGAAAGTAGCAGCACTTAAGGAAATATCATATATGTCAAGAACTTCAGTCAACAGTACAGGAGGAATACAAAGGACGACAATACAGACCAGAAAAAATGAACAATAAAATGAAAACCATTAAGAGACTAGCAAAATCTTAGCAGTTAGACGGGGACCTACAAGTTCCCTGCCATTATAATAAATCAAAATCTAAAAATCTTAACGAGATAGTCAAGGAAGCTAACTGAAAGTAGCAGCACTTAAGGAAATAACATATATGTCAAGAACTTCAGTCAACAGTACAGGAGGAATATATAGGACGATAATACAGACCAGAAAAAATGAACAATAAAATGAAAACCAATAAGAGACTAATAAGACTTTAGCAGTTAGACAGGGACCTATAAGTTCCCTGCCATTATTGTGGCAGTTCCTCTAAAAGAGTACCTATAGTAATATAAATATTCCTCAAAGATCTCGAATCTCTACAGAATTACTCTATGAACATCGAAGTAATAAAATTGTGACTCGTATAAAATCTATACTGCCAACACTACTAACAAATTTAGATTTATGTTATTTTGTAACATACTAATTCCTTAATCTCTTTGTGGCATGGAAATTCGCGACAGCGAATTTAGAGCAAGGAATTAGGAAATTGTACATAGAACTGACATGACTCATTCACAATGAATACCACCATGTATTTATTATGTATACCTTTCACGTATAAATGTTATCAAGTTTTCAATTGTAGAGTTTAAATATAGGCATCTTAAATTTTACGACAATTACTGATCTGAAAGGGCTAAAATTTGAATGGTCTGATTTTATACTTCTAAAACTTCTTAACTTGAGAAATGGAAACGTTTTCACTTAAACAATAATATGCATAAATTTTTCCCTATTTGGCAATTTCGGATTGGATGGGCATTCAATAAAGAAGAAATTCTCACTCACTTCATACTCATTTAACTTGTTTATGAAAACTTGCAGATTCGAACATTTTTAGTTATAACTACTTTATACTTTGAAAGTATGTGTGGATACCACTTGGTGAAACATGATAATTAAGGTAAATCAAACACTTGGTTGGAGTTTCACTATATTAATAGAATTTACTCTACAATCGTTTCGGTCTCACGACCATTGTCAAGAGTAACCGAGATACAGAGATACTCAAAGTATCTCTGTTACTCTTGACAATGGTCGTGAGACCGAAACGATTGTAGAGTAAATTCAATTAATATAGTGAAACTTCAACCAAGTGTTTGATTTACCTTACTTTATACTTTACTTTAGTAAGTATACTTTATAACTTAAACTAACTTTAACTCCTTAACTTTATAAAAGTAACCTAGTGAAATGGGAAGATGGGAAAGAGAGATATTTTTTTTTGTAATTTAAAGGTATGAATGGAAAGGCAAAATAACAATACCCAAAAGAAATTGTTTTGAAAATTAGGTCCAACAAATGTCCGTCATATAAATTAATGCACATATCTCGAGTCTCTCGAAATTGCCTGTTGAAGAGCTCCAATATAAATAGGAATTTGAACTATTTTTGCACTTCCGCCTATTTTATTAGACGTCGATTCTAAATTCTAGATGTTTCAAAGTCATTAATCCACCTTCGAATACCTTCCGCGGTATATTGAACTGACGACTTCCCATTTCTCCATAAATGCATTCACATGGAGGACACCTGGTGTCCATAGTTTTCGTAATATTTGTAACCATTTTACACCAAATGGTAACTCATTGACTTTCCATTCATACCTAAATTGCCAAAATATGTTATTTATTACCTTTCTATTACCTTGAAATTTTCCCATTTCACTGGCTCACTCTTTAGAATTGGTGGAATTTTTTTATAGCAGTATGCTTTCTAATTTAACTAGTTGATATCATCATGCATAATGCATTTATGTTGAGTAATCAAATTTTGCAAACAGTATTGTAAGTTCTAGAGACCCCTTGTTGCAGTAAAATTGTAATTTCGCGAATAGTAATTGCGTAGTTTGCTGGTGGTAAATGCAATTCCAAAGTAAACTTAACGACGCCAAATTGCTATGTAAAAACAATAATTTCGTAAGTGTCCGAGGCGTAACTTTGCGTACCAAAAACAGTTTCGAGGCGAAAATGCCCCACTTATCCAATAGGTCATTAAGTTTGGAACGTGCGAGTGTGACCGACATAAAGTTTGAAACGTGCGGTATGGCCGCATCGCGCTAAATGTAAAATAGTTTATTGCACACTTACATACTTGCTTACTTACGCCCCACATTAAGTTAATGCGCCCCGGAGTGTAATAAAAGAGCTGGGCCGCCGACTTCGGAATAATAATTTAAGAATAAAGGACGAGAATTTATACAGCATTAAGGCGAACTTTTTTCGGGAGTGCATGTGTCAGAAATGTGTATTTAAAACGGGGGAAACTTTGCCCGGGCGAAATTACCGCGCGGTGGGGGCTAAAAAACGGCGGGGGCTCCGAGGGGCCTGTTAGGGCAACGACAATATGGCGATAATTTTAAGTGCAGTTGAAAAACTGAGCCAACATTTAAATACCAAATCCCCGGGAAAAGTTCGGCAAACGAAACTTTGACAATTTATTTCGCGGCTAAATCCCCGGAGCGCACCAAGACACGAAGCATAATTCCGTGTGTATACATTTTTGTATTATTAAAAAGGGATTACGGGATGAATATACAAAGTTCCCAGTAGCCCGGGCATTAGAGTGATGTAATCGTCTTGCACTCGAACTGTTCGCGAGCGATAAGGGGGGCGGTTTTCCGTGGGGTTTTAGGAGAGCGCCTCTCGCGAGCGATATATACCTGATACGCCCGGACCGGGAAGGATTTGTGGGGCGTTCTGTTCGATAATTACGGCTCCCACCCTATCTGCCCATCTACCCTACATTTCTTCCTTTTAGGGGAAGATTAGGGGAATTTGTTGCGTCGCACATTCCCAGTGTGTGTAGTATCATTGCGATATTTGTTACCCCATTATCAGTGTAAATATGTACTTTCACCACTATACAGGGTACGAGCAAAGTTAATATATTTCAGGGGGTGATTCCTCAGTACAAAATATGTAGAAAAGTTCTTATCAACATGGGTCCGGAAACGCCTTGTGAGGAAGCTACAGTCCCTTGAAGTCGCGCCCAAAAGTGGTATTTGTTCTTTTTACAAGAGTAATACTAGAAGGTAATACTAAAAAAGGTAAAACTAGTGGGGGCGTAAAAGGGGGTGGTGGGGTGGTCCGCCCCGGGTGCCAAGCACCAAGGTGTGACTATTCACTCGCGCGGGCGGAAGGGGCAAGCGATTTCGGCTCCTCCACCCGTGCCGTCACCACTGCGCAGCGGCATATGTCAAACAAACAATCACAGTCAGTCAGTGTTATTGTTTATAACCGTCGCATCTACCATCTTTGCCGATTTAACACAAAACTTCGTTGCGAGAAAATTAAAGTCAAATGAAGAGAAGCATAGTTCACGGTAGGCGAAAGTAGGTAATAAATATTGCAACCGGAAGTCATATTGGGTCAAGATTAACCACCTGCTCGAAAGTTCGCGCTGTGCGTGAGTCATCACTCCGGAAGTTTCTAGCGCTATTAGCTGGAAAAATGTCTTCTAGAAATAGAAAAGCCTAGAAACACTTCGGAGGGATATAAAAGAGAATGAAAGACGTGACCAGGAAGTCTGTACAAGAAATCGGTCAACGAAGAAAGCGAAGTCAGTTAAAGACTAACTGGACGTTATTATGTATAATTATCAGTGTAAATTATTAATAGTAGTGACCATTATTTTTTATTAAGAATCAGGAATTAGTGGTAGTGCGAGTTTCTTAATATCTACGATATTAATACTAATTTTAAAACAATTATAGTGTAGTACAAAGTAGATATTTTTAAAACATAAAACTTTTCTTCAGTTTTTCACTAAAAAATAACAAATATTTAATTGTTATAATATTTTCAGTTTGTTTTCTTGAAATACAAATTATATCTAGAAAATGTTGAGTATAATTTATGTTTACCATACAATTGAGGCGTGTATTATTATAATTAAATTTTTCTCATCAAAGTATTTTATGTAAGTAGTAGTAGTAACAATATATTATTGGCTATGGACTAGAAAAAAAAAATAATAACATTTGCTGATTTGTTAACCTGTAGTTCCGTACAATTTTCTGAAAATTTAATGAATCATTGATTTTTTATACCAAACTTTTTATAACACCTATCAATTTTCATAAACTGTAACCTTAGTTGTTAGAATTATGATAATAATAGTTTATGTTTATTATTATTGTATTGTATTTTATTATTATGTTTATTACTAAATCCAAAACTGTAATGTATTGTGTAATTGTAATTGTAATATGTAATGTAACTGTAATTGTATATACTATAAGTATGTTTTTTCCACCAACGTAGCATTTTTTTTTTCAGACTTGGCAGACTTGTTAAATGTTTCATGCAATATTCTGATCATTTGAGAATATTTAGGAATTGTTTTATATAGACTTTGTACTCATCTAAAACATATTCTAAAAACGTTTGTAATCTTTTAACATCGATTTATATAATATTTTCTGTTTCTGAACGTTTTTCGTTTACATATTTTTGTCCACATATTGGGCGTATTGATCTCTCTTGATATTTTGGAAATTAGGGAAATTTCCATTATCTACAAAACTTTTTGTAATCTTCTAAACTAGTTTTTAAATGTTATGTTACTTACTTGATTATTATATTTAAAATTGCGAAAGTTGAATATGTACATTTATTTATATAAAATATTATTATAAAGTTTTCCGCATTTTCATTCATACTCACTATATAGGTTTCATAATGCAGTGGTTAAATTTTTGAGGTTTACTACGATTGCCAAAAATTCTGAACCTTCTGATACTTCTAATATTTTGATTGAATTTGAGGACTTGAGGACTCTTTTGATATTATGGTTGCATATTCTAGAAATTTCCATGAAAGTTTGTGGAAATTTCTGAAATTTGTATTTGGCAGCTGTATATTAATTTGTATATACTATAAGTATGTTTTTTTCCACCAACGTAGCTTTTTTTTTCGAAAGTATTAGTTGCAGCTCTGTTAGTATCATTAGTATATCTCGAAATCAAGGTTACGGTTTAGTATGTATCGAATTTCGTAATGATTTTAGTTTTGACCAACATAAAAAAAATAGGTAGTGGATCTTTAAAAAAACGGACTATTGGTAATTATATAGCCCTGTTTTTTTAATGTGTGTAACCATTAGATATATTTCGTAACTGTGATTGGTACTGATAACTATATTTTGCTTTTACCTTTCTGAGGGATTGATCAACACAATATGTTTGTCCCTTAGAGGTAAACAGCCGATTCCAATAGAACATTTCTAGCACGTCAGGTTTTTGTGATATTTAATTTTTTGCAAAATGTGTAATTTTTTTGGGTTGCAAGACGGGTTCCGATGATTTTTTATTGCAATACTGGATTCAAATTTTAGTAATTTTTTATACAGTTACTGGTATCAGTTTTCTAGCATATCTTCAATTCAGAACGTATTTTTGTAATTAAATAGTACAAAGCTACGTAAAAATATACGTAAAAAAAATAAAATGACCTACATCATTTTTGAAGGGACTTGATTGATGAGACAACACATTCGTCAAAATTGGTCTACCAGTATAATCTAATACGATTTAATTAGACATTTACAGACAGCTCAATTTCAATTTTATTGTCTCGTTTTTCAGTTAACTCAACTCAACCAATTTTGAAGATTGTCTGTGTTTATGTGAGAACATGAACAAACATAGGTGCAAAGTTATTAGACAATATACAAAACAACATATTTACATTTTCAGCTTTAACCATTATTATTTGTGACTTTGATATTTCAACATAACCTTCTTAATGTCCTTTTTATAACGCAAAAGTTTCTATTATTTAAAAGTTTGTAACAGATAAATGTCAATAAAGTTACAGATTAAAATAAAACCGCGCTATACATTTTGATTATACAGGGTGTATCAGCCAAATGGAATAAATTCAATAATAAATAAATGGGGGCGTGTTCGAAAAAACGCTCGGACACGTCGATTGTTATTTTTAGTTGCGCATTTTTTTCAACAAAAACTTTTTATACAGGGTGTGTCATGTGACCGTGGCCAATACCAACTTTCTTATTTTAAATACAACACCTGGTATATTATTCAATTTTTGGATTCTTCAGAAAATTCTAGACATATTTCATGTACAATACCTATCTTCAACTGTTTCGAAACTGTTACCTCAACCGAATATTTCCAAATCGGTGGATAGGGAGGCGAGGATCGATGGAATGACCAGCACGATCTCCTGATCTGACGTCATTAGACTTCTTCTTATGGGGATATGTCAAAAGTATTGTATACAAAACTAAACCCCTCGACTTAGCTGACTTAAGAAGACGAATAATGCTTGCGATTAGATCGGTCACGCCTGAGATGTTGAGTAACGTTAGAAGAAATTTCTATTTAAGATTAGGATGTTGCCAAGACGTTCACGGCGAGCATTTTGAACATCTCCTCCATTGAAATTTATTGTTTTTTTTTTGTTTTTTTACATTATCAAGAAATAAACAGTATTACTTATTAGTTTGTGAGTGTGTTGTAACGAATTTCTGTAATCAAATAATTTTCTTTTTTTAATGTTAATTTTTGCAATAAATCTGAAAACACTTAATATTTCCGAAACAGTTAAAGATAGGTATAGGACATTGTACATGAAATATGTCTAGAATTTTCTGAAGAATCCAAAAATTGAATAATATACCAGGTGTTGCGTTTAAAATAAGAAAGTTGGTATTGGCCACGGTCACATGACACACCCTGTATAAAATGTTTTTGTTGAAAAAAATGCTCAACTAAAAATAACAATCGAAGTGTCCGAGCGTTCTTTCGAACACGCCCCCATTTATTTATTATCGAATTTATTCCATTTGGCCGATACACAGTGTATATAATATGATATTATTATTAAGTTTTCCGCATTTTCATTCATATTCGCTCTATAGGTTTCATAATGCTGTGGTTAAATTTTTGAGGTTTACTACGATGTCCAAAAATTCTGAACCATATGATACTTCTAATATTTTGATTGAATTTGAGGACTTGAGGACTCTTTTAATATTATGGTTGCATATTCTAGACATTTCCATGAAAGTTTGTGGAAATTTCTGAAATTTGTATTTGGCAGCTGCCTATTAATTTGTATATACTATAAGTATGTTTTTTGCCACCAACGTAGCATTATTTTTCGAAAGTATTAGTTGCAGCTCTGTTAGTATAATTAGTATTTCTCGAAATCAAGGTTACGGTTTAGTATGTATCGATTTATGTAATGATTTTAGTTTTGACCAACATAAAAAAAATACGTAGTAGGATCTTTAAAAAAAACGGACCATTGGTAATTATATAGCCCGTTTTTTTTATGTGTGTAACCATTAGATATATTTCGTAACTGTGATTGGTACTGATAACTATATTTTGTTTTTACCTTTCTGAGGGATTGATCAACACAATATGTTTGTCCCTTAGAGGTAAACAGCCGTTTCCAATAGAACATTTCTAGCACGTCAGGTTTTTGTGATATTTAATTTTTTGCAAAAATTTTTTTTGGGTTGTAAGGCCGGTTCAGAAGATTTTTTATTGCAATACTGGATTAAAATTTTAGTAATTTTTTATACAGTTACTGGTATCAGTTTTCTAGCATATCTTCAATTCAGAACGTATATTTGTAATTAAATAGTGCAAAGCTATGTAAACAATAAAAAAATAAAACGACCTACATCATTTTTGAAGGGACTTGATTGAAGGGACAACCCATTCGTCAAAAATATTTGTCTACCAGTATAATCTAATAAGATTTCATTAGACATTCACTGACAGCTCAATTACAATTTTATTGTCTCGTTTTTCAGTGAACTCAACTCAACCAATTTTGAAGATTGTGTGTGTTTATGTGAGAACATGAACAAACAAAGGTGCAAAGTTATTAGACAATATACAAAACAACATATATACATTCTCAGCTTTAACAATTATTATTTGTGACATTGACATTTTGACATAACCTTTTATAACGCAAAAGTTTCTATTATTTAAAAGTTTGTAACAGATAATTGTCAATAAAGTTACAAATTAAAAAAACCGCGCTATACATTTTGATTATACAGGGTGAGTCGGGAGGAACGGACCAAACTCCAGGAGCGTATTGTACACGTAAAACTGATTTTAAAAAACTCAAATGTTGTTATCCGATTTTCATTTGTTTTCAAGTGATAGTTTCGAACAGTTTGTTGAAAAGTCGGATAAATACATTTTCATCCAGAGTTTTCTAATGTGGAAACCGTTGACGAAATCTTTCAACCGCAGCTGTAGCACTCCCATTGCAAAAACCATAGACAAACACCACATTTGCATGCTCAAGATTTGAAACTATAACTTGAAAACAAATGAAGATCTGATAACAACATATGATTTTTTTTAAATTATTTTCACGTGTACAATACACTCTTGGAGTTTGGTCCGTTCCTCTCGAGTCACCCTGTATAATAAAAATATTTTGCATTTTCTTGTTTTTTGTTTGGGATTCTCTTGTATCACTTTTGTTAAGTTTTTCCAGATTTACTGGCATGATTCAGAATTTTAAGAAACATTTCTGAAGTATTTTCATTTCTTGGGTTTTTAGTTGCAACTTCTTATTAAATTTTCCGCAATGTGCATGCATATTTTACGGTATTTTCACATTTCTGCGATATTTTGACATTTTTTTCAGTATTTTCATTAACTTATCCGCAATATCCTCAACATATTATACAGGTGTGGATAATACAACAGCTCTTAGTAACAGTAACAGCTCAGTAACAGAGTTACTTCTCCCTTTTGTGAAATAAATTTCGACTTGCATTTCACAAATCTGTACGCTCGTTGAACAGTTTTGGCGTTTCAACTCAGCCTAAAAAGGCATAGTAAGTTATAAGAGTGAAGTATATTTTCAACTCTTTTGTCCCCGCATTGATTTATGTCTCAAATAATGACACATTTAACATGAGACCATTCATTCCTTCCGCCTCGGCTGCTTCCGTTCTGTGTGTGTGCCCTTTTTTTATTTTGGACGGTGACACGCGAGACATTGATTTTTCAGTTTCCTCCCGACGCGCACACAAACGCCTCCCCGTTGAAAATTCTTTTATTATTTTATCTGCGCGGATCGTTTTTGCTGCCTTTGTTGATTCCTCGTGCGGGGCGAAGGCAAACATTCCTACCGGGAACACAACTTTCTGTTCATATCTAGCAGGGAATTATTAAACGGACAAACAAGGGTTTGGATTTTTTTCCCGTGCAGCCCGTGTAATTGGCAAGTTAATCCGTACGCTTCGTAAGCACTAGCGTTTTGAGAAATTGCGGGAAAAAAGATAGGGCAGCGCAACAATGTACGTGTTCTATTATGTTGTTATATGGGGTGGTGTGGGGGGGTAATGTTTGCCCTTTTTTATAAACGATTGCAAAATTGTGAAAATTTATGTGCGGCATTTGCTGGGGAATTGTTTTCGCAGCTAATAGATTCCGGCATTGAATAAACACGGAATTGCAAATAGCTAGATGAGGATTCTACGAAAACCACTCGCCACGTCAATTCGTGCTTCATATTTCATGAGTTTGGCGAAATATAATTTCGAAACATAAATTGTAAACACTCAAATATTTGCGTTGCGGCTATGGACCGTAGAATTATTTAATTCACGAGATGCTAATCCCAGGGCCTCGCCGTCAGCCTGGGATAGGAATTTGGCTAGCACCACATCGGAATGTTAAATTGATGTTACACAGGATGTCCGAGAATGAAGTTATTACGCCATGCACACTTTAAAGAGTGTCCGAAGATTGACGACCGATTAATAAATTCAGATCGTAACCACATACAGAAGAATACTGGGTATTCCAATAAGACTATACCTAAACTCCCTTGGAATTCACTACACTGAAGACCTCCTGAAGTGCTCTTCAGGGACTTCAAGGGGTCTTCATGGGGTTGCGGTTTAAAGTAAAGAAATATCTAAATATGAAAAAAGCTGTTATCAAGATGGATCCGAAAATGCGAGAAAATGGTCATACTAGAACGCAGGGTACCAAGTTTTGCCCAGTGGCGGCGCAGCATGGATTTGCATCCGGGCGGTTTTCTATTGAGCACCCCGAAAATAAAACAACAAATACTAAACGTGCTCACGTGACTTTATTTTGCTAAAATATTCGATCACATTATCAAAATTTACTTTCCTCTCCTTTTCAATGGACAATACGGAAAGATTGGTAAGTCTCGTTTTTCTGATCGTTGATCTTAAGTAAGAAGTTATCAACTTTAATTTTGAGTAACTTCTTTCCCAAGAAGCTACCGAAATAAACAGTTAAAATAATCTTAGACACAGCGCTAGAGTCGGAACTGGCTCAGAATAGTCCCATTCTACAATGAATATCAGAAGCTCCAAGGTAGTTCATTGGACCGCTTCTTGGAAAGAAATGCCGGCGGCTTCCAAGTGGCGCCGCAGTCTTAAAATCTCCAAAATAATGTCCGCTGCAGAAAATTCATCATAGATATTTTTCAGATTTAGAACTATACTACGAAGTCCTTCTTTTGTTGACGTAATCAGAGTTTTACGATGAACAACACCAAATGTTATGAGAATGTCATCCATTGCCCTTTAAGAAGGATCAAGTTCTCCGTAAAATCTATCAAGACATTCTAACATAGCTCTCTGCAGTTCTTCTGATAATGTTAGTACAGCGTCTTGGGCCATTTCTCCTCGCATACGTTTTCGGAATCTCCTCCTTCCTCTTCTTTCAATCGAAATATCCAAGTCCTCACATTTTTCAGTTGCGCTTTGTTGAAAAATTTTTAGGGCTTTGATATTTATGACACACTTTTCCAGTGATAGCCCAGATGTTTGTATATACTTTTGTGTATGGTTAACAACTTCTAGGACTTCACCCAAAAAGAAAGGTAGCCAACTAGGCCTAGTGGGATATGAAGAAGAATTTTAGGGCTTTGATTTTTATTACACACTTTTCCAGTGATAGCCCTGATGTTGTATATACTTTTGTGTCTAGTTAACTTCTTCTAAGACTTCAATCATAAAGAAAGGTAGCATAAAAAACTGAAGTCACACAAAGCTGGTAAGAGTGTGGATGCTGCTTCTCTTGTATCGACGTTTTCTCTGCTGGGATCACACATGTCTTCGAGTGTTGATACAAGTTTCTCAAAATTATTCTTCAGTGGTTTAAGAGCGTCGTGATGAGCACTCCATCTTGTCTCAACTAGCTTTTGACCGATACACCTACACTTTTTATTAAAATATCCCATCGATGTGTGGATGACGAAAAGAACGTGTAAACTCTTTCTACTATTCCGAAAAAGTTACACTTGAACTAACACTCCCGAAAGAGTGCACTCCACATATATTTAGCGAATGATAAATAGAAGGAATAATCAACGCTTTAGGATTGTGTTCTTTGATTTTTGCTTGCACGGCATCATGAACTCCTGCCTTGGTTGCAGAGTTATCATATCTTTGAGCCCAACATAGATGTATGTCCATGTTATCACTCTCCAGCTGCACAAGGATATTTTTAGTAAGTTCGACTGCAGTCTTTCCAGTTTTAGGGAAGAAACCTAGAAATGTTCCTTCACTTCAACTTAATCGCGTTCAATATGAACATGTCTGATAACATAACTCTGATCAACATGTGACATGTCTGGAATGCTATCAAAAATAATTCCGAAATATTTAGCTTTTTTAATGTCATCCACAATGTGATTTTTCACCTCTTTCCCCAAAAGGCTGATGAACTCATTTTGAATATCTTTGGACAAATAAGAATCTACCCATTTCCGTTTTTTATAGGCGATAGCATGTTCAATTTTTAGCATATGCTCTTTTAGCACTTGATTATATTTCGACAATAGATTAACTAATTCTAAGAAATTCCCCCTATTGTCTGATGAAACTCCCTCTCTATGCCTCCTAAAAGGAAGAATTTGTCATTCCAGGAAAATAATAACATCTAAAGGCGACTCAAAATGTTACACCACTTCTTTTTTTTTCTTGGTCAAAGAGCATTTGATGTTCATGGTCAATAGTTTGTTCGCAGCCCCAATCTATTTTCTCAAGATTTTCCATATATCAAAACAGGAGAGATGATTGAAAAAAATCTCGTGTAAAGACACTTTAGGATGAAGTTTCCACCATGAATTAAACCCGTCGGTAAAATTCAGATGTTTTGTTTCATGGAGCGTATACAGTTTGCAAAAGTTTTCTGTGCGCTGTTCTGAAATTATATAGCGCACGGGAAAAAATCGTAGATTGGAAAAAGTTTTCCGGGCGCTGTTCTGAAAATGTCACCTTTCCGTCAGTATCAAAATGGATGAACAGATGGTGTTTTCACATAAGTATAACAAAAAATTCTTTTCAGGGGCCAAAGTTTGGGGACCTCTGTTCTATAGCCATGATCAGAGCACGGAAGTTATTGTCATAAAAAGCAAAATAGGCAAGAAAATGTAGTATAAAAATCTGAAACAGACATTAATAAATGCAAAAAGGCAGCAAAAATGCAAAATTAAAAGGTACGTTGCAAACCATCCTGGAAATCATTATTAGTACAGTAAGATATAACCTGTAAATGGCAGATCGCAAGGGCCGACCAATTCTTATGACATTGATTGGAAGGTCACGGAATGTGTCAAAAATCAAGGAAATTTTATTGGATTAATATGATTTTGGACACCTTCCATGACCTTCCAATCAACCTCACAAGAATTGCCATCCCTTCCGTTTTGAAGATGTTAGATGTTTTTTGATACAATTTTACTGACCTATATGGTTACTGAGCCCGGAAAAGCTCGCCGATGGTCATGACAAACTATTTCTTCTTAATGGTTCAATAGTATCTGGTTGCGTTTTATAAACTACAGACTTTAAGTAACCCCAGAAAAAATACCTAGAGGTGTTAGATCTGATGATCTATCTAGAAGGCCATTTAATAGGCCCTTTTCTTCCAATCCACTGATTTGGATAGTGACGCTCTAACTGAAAGTACCTACTGAGGAAGTGCACCATCTCGTTGAAAATGTAATCTATTTTCGGTAAGTCCATAATGTCCATGTTCAATTGTTTGGTTTTCAACCTCCTGAAGCACGAGAAGCTCAATGAATCCATCCAGCAAATTTGCATAAATTTCGCCTTTCAAATTTCGATTAATTTCAACAGCCAATTTTTTTTATGGGGTAACTTGAAATCTGTAGATTAGAAAACATAAATGAAAAATGAACCGGATACTATTGAACAATTACGATAAAGAATAACACAAGAATGTTGAGCTATCACTAGACAAACCTTCAAAAAGTTCGCGAAAAGTTTGAAAGCTTCCAACATTTACTTTTATATGTCATTCGAACAAAATTAATTGAACACTTTTGCACTTTATTGGCACTTAATTCCAAAACTAGTTCATCAAATCATATTGTATTAATAATAACTGGAAAGTATTTTTCAAGAGCTTTCCAACGATGTATTACAAGTAGGGGGGTCCCTTTTAATTTTTTTCTATGGAGGTGGCTGTGGCTTAAAGGATGCTTAGGGGGTCGATACTACCTACGTCATTTTGGTTCACTCTTCGAACCACCCAAACAGTTTTGAGAAATATAAAAAATAATAATGTGTTCTATATAAAAAAGTTGATGGCAACTTTTCAAATTGACACCCTGTATGTATTAGATTGATGCGGCGAAATCATGGCGAAACTGTATAATTAACTAGAAATGTATCGACAAATCTTATTTGTCGCAGAATCCCATTAATTTTGAAGTAAATCTACCATTTTGTCAATTTTTTTTAATGTAAGTTGCTTATATTTTATATCGCCGCTTAAGTAGTGTCCAGATATTTCAAAAGCAGAAGAAAATAATGGAGTTGTCTTTAAAAAAAAGAAGATGATGATGAACTTTTGAAATTAACAACATGTATGTATTAGATTGATGCGGCGAAATCATGGCGAAACTGTATAATTAACTAGAAATGTATCGACAAATCTTATTTGTCGCAGAATCCCATTAATTTTGAAGTAAATCTACCATTTTGTCCATTTTTTTTTATGTAAGTTGCTATTATTTTATATCGCCGCTTAAGTATTATTCAGATATATCAAAAACAAAAGAAAATAGTGGAGTTGTCTTAAAAAAAAACAAAGATGATGAGATTGCGCAAACACCAATTACGTTATAAATCAATAAAAAATGAGAAGACGAGAGAAATGAGAAGAGAAATGAGAAGAGATTCAATCCGAAGATGTCATCGAAAATTGACCTATCTGAGTAATTTTCTTTGAAACATACTGTACTACATACAAACTATACACAAACTGTAATATACAGGGTGTCCAAGATAAGGATCAACAGCATGGGGATCTCAAAAACTGTAAAAGTTACAAAGACGGTTTAAACACACAAAAAAAATGGCGAAACTTTATAATTAACTAGAAACGTATACAAATCTTATTTGTCGCAGAATCCCAGTAATTTTAGTAAATCTGCCATTTTGTCATTTTTTTTTAGTGTAAGTTGCTATTATTTTATATCGCCGCTTAAGTAGTGTCCAGATATATCAAAAACAGAAGAAAATAGTGGAGTTGTCTTAAAAAAAAAGATGTTGATGAGATTGCGCTAACGCCAATTACGTTATAAATCAATAAAAAATGAGAAGATGAGAAATGAGATGAGAAGAGATTCAATCAGAAGATGGCATCGAAAATTGACATATCCGAGTAATTTTTTTTAAAACATACTGTACTACATACAAACTATATACAAACTGTAATATACAGGGTGTCCAAGATAATGATCAACAGCATGGGTATCTCGGAAACTGTAAAAGTTACAAAGGCGGTTAAAATACAAAAAAAAGCGCAATTTAGTGGTCAGTAATATTTTGTTGACAAAACCAGAAAATCCCGTTTACTTTCGGAGATATTCGACAAAATGACCTTTACGAATTTGAATATATCGTAAAACTTTTAGGTTATACGAAATCTTATGATATCGTCTTTATGTTTTTCTGAAGTTATTTGAAAAGGTGTAAAATATCAAAAGCTCATTCTCATTGCCAATTTTTTTTTGAGCTCTATAAGACAGCCTTTATAAATTTCCAGTTCAACGTTTCGTTTCGAAGAAACAATCATCAACTTTATATTTTTATATGACGCGTAAATAAAGTACTACATGCAAACTATACACAAACTGTAATATACAGGGTGTCCAAGATAAGGATCAACAGCATGGGGATCTCGGAAACTGTAAAAGTTGCAAAGGCGGTTAAAATACAAAAAAAATAATGCTCAATTTAGTGATCAGTAATATTTTGTTGACAAAAACCAGAAAATTCCGCTTACTTTCGGAGATATACGACAAAATGACCTTTACGACTTTGAATATATCGTAAAACTTTTAGGTTATACGAAATCTTATGATATCGTCTTTATGTTTTTCTGAAGTTATTTGAAAAGGTGTAAAATAACAAAAGGAACTTTGTCATTGCCACTTTTTTAGCTCTATAAGACAGCCTTTATAAATTTCCAGTACAACGTTTCGTTTCGAAGAAACCATCATCAACTTTATATTTTTATATGGCCCGTAAATAAAGTACACCCTGTATTAAATAGCATTTCCTATTATGAATTCAACAATTTATATCACAGTATGGTTTCTCCTGTTTTTATTCAGAAAAAAAGGTTTGTAAAAACATTTCGTACATTTTGGTGTAATAGGCGTTGAAATGAGCGACGAAGGCAAAATTTGTCACCTAATTTTAAGATTTTAAGATAATTAAATGAACAGAACAATTCTCATAATACCACAGTAGAAACACAATAAGAGGGTTCTCAATAACTACAATGTTTCAATGTTTAGCAACTATTCTTGCTAAATGGTTTTTAGTTACTATTTTGCTACCTATTCTGGGTTAAATTTAGGTAATAATTGAGGAGCTGGGTGCAAGAACGGCGTAAGTCGATTTATGCGGTTTTTGAGCAAATTTGTTTATTAGAATATTTGTACCCTTATTTATAAGTCTGTAAAAAAATACATAGCTACTGTTCATAGAAAAATATTAGAAAATATAGCAATTATTGCGATATTACAATTTGTATTCTCATGTTTTCGACTTACGCTATTCTTGCATCAATGTCCACAATTTGTAACGGTCCGAAAACGGCTTTGGCAGAAACTGCATTTTAATAATTAATTGGCGCATGGACCTGCACTGTAGACCACCGTGCTCGCACTTTTTTGTTGTGGTGACGCGTTTCCCCTGTGAGCGATTTTTAAATTCGCCGGCGAGACGCCGCCATTGAGCAGACTTCAGCTGACTCGTGCCCAGTACGGTGTGCCAGAAGAACCGTTGAGATAAGGTGTACCACCATCCGGTTTACGGGATAACCAACGGGGACTCAGTTAACCACCCTTGAGGGGATTGAGGCACCAAGTACAGGGCAAAGGACTAAAACGCTCATAACACCTGAGTAAGTAGTTAAGCCCGAGATTATTTTTTTTCCTTTTCGTGAAGCCACGTGTCCGGCCATTGTTACTAAGGCCATGTGCTTTGCAGGCGTTTTGTTACGGGCTACGCAGCTCGGCCAAACCATTCTTGGCTGGAGGCCGCGATCATCCTGCGCTGGGGCCAGAATCGGGTGATCAGCGTCCACGACGCAAACCGCCGCCATTCAGGAGCTGTAGCCAGCCGCTAGCGACGACCACCAGGAACACAGGCCAGATAACCAGACATAGATATAGATATTGATACATTTTTTTTTGTGGTCTCAATTGAGCCAGACCTCCGTTTAATTCCTTATTGACATATTGTTTATTCTTTTGTGTAAGAGTTGCGTTTACGTGTTGCGTGCCGTACGTGCTTTGCGCTTGTGTAAGAGAAAGGTCGCTCCGTCGGCCCTTTGAATCGCGCGATCAGGAGCTTGCTATATTCGGCCGAATAGAGTGAACCCTGCGTGAAAGGGTTGCGTGCGGAGGTATTTATTTCAGGAGCGCAGACACGGTGTCCGTCGTTTGTGTGAATAAACGCCGATATTTTACACTACAAAACTCACACCTGTTATTTTTTGTTCCCCCCACGTTTTCTCGATCGGGCATTTATTTCAGTTTCAGTTTTCTATTCTCACTGCGAGATTTAAATCTGGTGGTGTTGGCGCCAAATGGTCAGCGTTGTGACAGTTCGTGATTTCTGAACTTCGCTGACTGTCTGCCGTCCACCCACGCAGGTAGGGTGGAGCCACCCTTTGCGACGAAGTAGCAACGAGGTTAAAATTACGTGGAGCCTTTTTTTAACCCCCCCATTCTCTGACACCGAGAGCCTGGCCCTCGTCACTACTTCGAAGGGACCCTCCACTCGATCCACGGCCTAACGCGCTGATTGCCCTTCAGGTACGTCACAAATTGTTATCTTCGTCATCATTAAAAGAACAGAAAAATTCTCATACCACAGTAAAAAAATAATAAGCGTGGTCCTAAATAACTATAATATTTCAATGTACAATAACTATTCTTGCTAAATTAATTTTTATTACTATTATGGTAGGTAATATGGTAAGAGTTTTTGGACACGACACTCTTCTTCTTCATATAGATCTTCCCCCTGCTACTTTTTCTTACAGTTTTTGATTGCAGTAAGTAAAATCTGCGTTCAATCCGCACACTCCTGATTAAAATATCTCTTGCCTCAATTCTTATGATTTTGGATATTGCTGACGGCTTCCTTTTCTCTAAAATTCCATCTATTTATTTTGGCAAAATTTAAAATTTGAGATAAAATTTCATTATTTCTATATTATGATTACTCTCATGGATTCTAGATAGCTTCTGTGTACTTTTAATTGTTTACTTGATTGTGATACTGCGATAGACAGAATGTATTCTAATTACTATTTCCCAATATCCTTTGGTATTTTCCAAGTGTAACACCTCCTAATATACAACAATAAACGAAACTACATAAACATTATACCGATAAAAAATTAACCACTGTGAATATAACACAAAATTAGGCCTATCCAGTCATCTCTCGGTTGGCGATGATCGGATCTGTTTTAAATCTAATGTTAGTACATGAGGAATATTGATAACGTTGGTGTTATTCATAAATATATAGTGCAAGTCACAATTAGCTGATGACTACAATGTCAAATACCAAAATTAAATATAGAATCAGTTTTTTATTGAACTGCAACAAACCCTATATTTTATTTCTGTAATATTTCTCATATTATTCTTTTTTGTTTCAAGAATATAGTTAAGCTATATTTTATTGTTACATTTAATTTATTGTTCCAATTAATCATTGTAACTGATAAATTATGGTGTTTTATCATAAATCAGCCAGGTATGGTACAAATTAAAAAGTTTGCTAATGTAAGTTAAGAAGAATCCATCAACCAGCAACTAGGTGACGATTATATGCCACGTGCAAATAATCAAGAGAGAAGCGTGGCTCACGGAGGTCTGTGCAACTATTAAGCGGAATGTCGCGAGTTCAAAGCCGTGAAACAACATCTGGCATTTACTGCTCCTCGCAGGGTGGTTTCTCCATTGGAAAGCCAGCGAGGGGTATATTCCTTGATAAGAGCCTAAGATAATGTAATTTGTATTAATGTAAAAAAAAAGTAATGCATGTGCCTTCACTGCTTGCCTTCTCACAACATAAGTGGTGAAGTAGGTAACGTCTCGAACCAGATACAGTAATTGAAGAAGGAGCAAGCGTGGTCTTGCAATTCACTGGCAATCTATTAACATTTTGCCTTGAAAATGCTTCGAATATGGCTAACAAACCTTGAAGTCAATAAAAGCAAAGTAACACGTAAAAGTGCTTAAATAATTTGAAAATTTAATCAAGCAAGTAAATTGTCTATAAAGGCCTGATGCATTTTACTAGAATTTTCAGTGCTGAAGTTAATTGGCAATTCAAGTTTGCAGAATAACTACTGCGCCTTATAGAACGCGATACCGTTGCGAAACTTCGCTTACTAATATTGATTTCCCACTTACGGCGCGCCGTTCTGTGCTGTAAGTTATAAAACCCCGTATAAATATTCCCCGTTGCAGTGCAGGTTTCGCCGCAGCCAGCGACCGAATTCCGCTTGTTCAGGACCTAATGAGGTTGTTGGGGTTCGCGGCAGGTCATACGGGACTGGGCCGCCCCCGTGCCACCCCATTATGGCCGCTACAGTTACAAATAGGTGAAACGGGATCGGGCGCGTTTCCAGGGGAATCGTTAAATCTTCGGTAAATAGCTACTAAAGTTGGCTATAAATCCGTCACTCTCGGCCATAGATTTCCAATAAAGCGAAATGGCTTCCGTACTTACATTTTGTTACATCGCTTTTATTTAGGAATTTTGACCGGGCTAGATTTATCCAGGCGGGGGTGGAATGGTGAAATATTGAGCCCCCGCCGCCGCCTCCATTCGGGGTACAATAACATTGTACAGGTACACGCGGGGCGGCTGTATCCGGCGCTTTATTGCCATCCGTTGACAAACCCCCACGTTTTGGGATGGGGGGCCCATTTCAGCGGTTTCTTAAGAAAGTATTGTCGACGGGCTTCAATGAAACCAACCCGACGATATCTTTTCGAGACAAATATTCATATTCTTAAGGTAAGTAAGTTAATCAGGGGCACCTTTGGGAAATGGAAAATTGTTGGCTGCAAATTTAATGCATCTCGAGGACCGAATATGTGTAATCCTTGTCAGTGCCAGTCCTGACCTTGGGCATGCAAGGCCTCTGATGTCAATTAGGCTTAGCTGAAGACGGATAACCACAAGACCTAAATTTCGCGCTTCTTTCTCAGAGTATAAAATTTGATGGAATTGGCCTCAAGCTATTAGTGCTACAACCTCATAACCATAGCACTGTTATTTCTTGCAATTTTACTAAAAGCATCAATTACAATAGATGACAAAACTACGAAGTTTAGTAGTTTAAATCAGTCAATTTAGGTTGATACCGCAACAGCGACACATAATAATATTATATTAATAGAATATAAACATGGAAAATTACGAAAAATGATAATGCAGATTTTGGCAGTTTACTGCACAAATGTCAGCAGCGATAAATTACACGATAAATGACTATAACGTAGTATATAAATCGTATTAACTCTAATTGATGAAATTATTAGATAGTGCAGTTGCCCATTACAAAAATAAATTAAGTCATTTCGTTTTTTATGCACCATTTTTTATTAAACCAAAATAATTAGTTTCTATCAATATCAGCGTCAATAAATCAGGTACAATTACTTCAGACTATGTGTTTTATTCCGATCCTACAACAAAATATTTTTACCGACATGTTGACTGGAACACAGGAAGCTAAGTAGGTTTAACATTTTGACGAAAATTGCAATACAATAGTGATGCTTTCTTTCTACTCCCTACGGTACATTCTGACACTATATCTGACACTAATAGGTCTTCTTCTTCACGTGCCATCTCCTACTTGGAGGTTAGCTATCATCGTGGCTATTCTGATCTTTGAAACAGCAGCTCGGAAAAGATCTTTAGAGGCGCAGCCAAACCAGTCTCTTAGGTTCCGCATCCAGGATATTCTGCGTCTTCCCACACATCTCGTGCCTGCTATTTTCCCCTGCATATTTAGCTGCATTATATTTATCCCCTCGCATGGTATGTCTCAAATATTTCAGCTTTCCGATCTTTATCATGTGAAGGATTTCTAGGTCTTTCCCCATTCTTGTAAAGACCTTGGCATTGGAGGTTTTGTTCGTCCATGAGATCTTCAGCAGTCTACTATATTGTCTGCTACTATCATCCTGTCATCAGCGTATCTAATATTGTTAATTGGTCTTCCATTACCAACAAGCCCAAATAGTTCTGTAGATAAGGCTTCTTTGAATAATAGGTCTCACACAAGTCAAATTTCATATAAAATACAAAAGGTCATACACAGCTTACATCAAGAAAAATAAAACTATAAACCTATAACCTAGTTTAATTGATCCTAATATTTCACATACTATGATAACTGACCAAATTGATCCTGCATATATCCAAATTCAAAATACTTCGATCGTACATATTTCTTAAACTCAATCCAAGTACAGAATACTTCTCGCAATATAGTAAGTTTCATTTGAGATTTGAAATCTCTTATATCAAGTTGCCGCACACTCTGTAGTAGCGCTTTAAAAATATTAATTGCATAGAACGTAGTAATATTCCAGTCTGTGTGCGAAAAAGTATGTTTTCCCTAGTGTACACAGTATTTTATAACTGTGTCATGTTGGTCAATTTCCAGATGCATATAACATTGAGTTTAAAATGCTTCAGTGCCTAGTGCAGACCCCTGCACTAGGCAGGGGTCTGCAAACTGTGGCTGGCGAGCCACATTACATTTCAAATAAGTTCAAGATATGTAAACATTAAATACATATGCCTCTGAAGATGGTTTTTCATAACGAAATCTAGTTAGGTGAAAGAAATAAATCATAAAATAAACTGAAAATAAATATTACTTACCAGTGAGTACTAAATATAACAACCTTAAACCAGTACCAGTACTAATAAAATTTCAAAAATATATTTAAATTCTAACAAAATTCCAAAGCAGTTCATTCAAATTACAGTTACACTCAAAATTCTAAAAGGACTAATGAAATATTAAAACCATTAAAAACCAAAACTAGGCGAGTAATCCACAAAAAGTGCTTGTGAATTCAAGGATTAATCGTGAAAATACTATAAGGACAATTCAAATATTAAATCCAACAAATTCAACAATCCACAACAAATTCTTGAAAATTCCAGTAAAAACTTATTGAAATTGATCGTTATTTACCTATCAAAAAGCATTATTAGATTACAGTCCATATGCTACCATTGAATAAATCATTAGATGTGCACTTAGAATATGATGCTATAAACAGGGTGTTCTATTTGAAAAAAAATGAGTTTTAGCCATTTGAAAAATAGCAAAATTTTATCGTTATTTCAGAACAGCCTGTGTATTCTACGTGACTCAAAATGTTGTGTATGTTTTGGCACATTGCTTGGGTACTTGCACATACAGATTCTGTTTTGATCTCTCATAATAAGGTTGTGTTGAATTTTTTCCCACGTCCATGATTTTTAATTAAATTTGATTAAAATTTGAACAACTTCGCAACGTTGCATCTGATCTCGAAAACTAAAAATGATTTGTAAAGCCCACATAGGCAGATTCTAAAAATGAAAGAATATATAGGGTGATCCATTTAAAAATGACACCAAGTTTTGTGTCCCGGATTTATGATACACTCTGTATACTCGAAAATAATTTTTAAAAGTAGCACATTAAGTACCCAATAACTTCCAATCAGATGTTTTCCTCAATTTTCATTAGTCTAGCAGATATGGTCCGAGCGAGGATAGGTGGACCACCTTGTATAATATCAAAACATTTCATAAATACAGAAACGCACTTAAAGAAGACCCTTGTACATTCCAGTAACAAAAATTATAACTTAAATATTAGAACATTTCGGAAATAAACAAATATTCTAATAAAATTTAATTTGTAAATTGTAGTTGAACAAATGGACAGTTAATTTATTAGATACAAATCAGAAATAACAAAAATTTTAACTAAAAGCTGCAAAAAATGGTTGCAACTCTTTCTGTAAATTAATGTTATTTGACACTTTACAATTATTAATTATTTTGGTCATTATTTTGTCATTTCAATGATTACTGTGACATTTTTAAATGCTTTTATAATCACTTAAATAATTCCACTCAGTTGAATTGCCCGTTTTGCGTCCGCGAAATGGGCACTTCGCGTCCGGTTACACAAAAATTCTTTTCATGCCAATACCGAGGCATTAATTTTATTTCCGTTTGAAAGCAACTCTGATAACTTTGAAATGCAGTTGCTTGACTTGACAGTCAAATACTATAAAGAAAAAACAATTTGATTTTACTGCACAGGCAGGCTGTTACGAAAGATATGCATAAGGTAGGCATAAGTGTTAGCAATATTAGAGTAGCTTTTCAGAATAATATAGGTTGAAAAACCAAACAAATAATATAAATCTTATTAAAGGCAAAATTAGAAGAAAAAAATGATTTTTACGACCTTTTGGTCCTTTTGACTTAAATTAAAAGTTATTAGTAGTATACTGAACATACAGAAACGTTCCAACGAAATGCTTGAATTGATTAAATCAAATCAGATAAATGCAGATCCCTTTTTGTGATTTACACGTACTAGTAATATTTTCTATTCCTATATATTTATTTCTATGTATATATATATTTTCTTAATGTAGAAAAATGGCGGAGTTCAGAAGAGGCTGCTGTTTTTCTACTTATTCTCAAAATGATGATGATAACTGTTAAGACGGGATACATGTTATTGTAACGTATTTGACCGTACCATAAAAAATCTGAGATCATGGTTTTATAAAAATTGGACAGGGCGCCATATTAGTGCTTGCTATGTGTGCTATTTTCTCTGGGTTCGCCTCTGATCTGATAGGGGCTAATAAGATTTTGAGATAAGCACAAGTAAATGTTAAAAAAAAAGTTTTTTTAAAAGTTAATAATAAAAAAAAACCATTTGATGCTGACTTTGTGGCGCTCACTGTATATACAGATGTAGGTGAAAGTAGGTCACGGCTGCCCAGAATTTGCAAAATTATTACTAATGCGTTATTATGTATGTGCAAAATTATTACGAATGTGGCCTATGGGCTCTTCTACCAAAATGTTTGGGGCCCTCTAAGTTAAAGCGAACAAATATACGTATACGGCTTGTAAAAGGTCATCTTCGTAATATGTTTTTTAAGTATTAATGTATGTACCTCGGCGCTGACTTAAAAATATGGAAAGAATATTTTCAAACAATTTCTCGTCTCCACGTTTCTTAATTGAAATTTTCTCTCGGCGATGCCTTGGGGGGAAAAATAAAAATCGTTATTAAATATCTCCGCTCAAGCAATTCCGGTCCTTTGTTATTTGATCCTGTTTATGTGTACGAGTGTGTTCGTGAAAGTTATGGTATGAAAAATAAGTTGAGGGCGGACAAACGAAATTTTCTGTCCGAATTAATACAACCTTAATTTATCGCTTTATAAATTACTGTAGATGCAACGAACAGGCCCGGATTTATGGGCGCGCACCCAACCTGAATATAAAACGGGGGGCGCTCTCTGATTAATATATCAAATCAACTCTCGCGAAGAATTACACTGCGAACGAGCCGGATGATGACCTGCCCGCTAATTGGGCGATATTAATTCGCGCCGGCTGATTTATCGGGGCAGGTGAATTCACGGCGCACGACGATAAAATCATTATCCCGAGGACGTCGGTGGCCCGGGGCGGCTCTGCGAATCCACCCCCGGCCAGCCGCCCCCCGAAACGAATTCCGGCTTTGTTTTCGCCCGCGGTAAATCACCGGCGGAATGAATCATAAAGGGGCGGTCGGCGGGGCGAGCGGGCGCCATCCGAAGGCGCGTGAAGAATTTATGGAAAGCGGCGGCGATTGAATCGACGGCGGCGGTGCCCTGCCCCCGGCACCGGCGTAAATCAGAGATCATTATCGCGATGGAGTTGTAAAAATCGAGTTTTCGACACAATTGGCGCCCTTAAGGTTAAATCCCCGACGGGGCGGGGGCGTAAAAGGCTGCCGAGAATTGATGACAATCGCTATGTGCAGGCGCGATTTTTTCTCGTCTTTTTCGGGGGCATTGACATTTGAATTGAACGCTCACTTTACGTAGACTACATAGAACTTGTAGATTCAACTATTATTAAATCATTAGGTAGAAATTTAGAAGTGTTTAAGTCTATTAGCCATATGTTTCACAAATCTAAAATAAAAATGGCGTTCCTCAAAAGTTGTATGCTCAGCACTTGGCAAAGAAATAGGTATAGCTTAAATAAAAATAGGAAATAGGTAAATAGGTATCTTTTGTTGCAATGACAATTTTTGAAATATTGTCATAGAAACTGATTTGCTGCATGAAAATGTTGACATATCATTCTGATGGTATTTAAAAATTCTGTACTTGGATATTGTGGATTTATTTTGTTTTGTGCTTGGACTTTTCAAAAATAAAGAAGAGTAATGTTCTTTAAAATTTAGAAACATATTTTTATCTACGTTAATAACTTATTATTTGGATATACTCCTCAGGCAAATAAATGTTGTCGTGTTTCCTCTTCAAACGTTCAATCGCTCCAATACTGCGATCGCATGGTTAGTAGCTATGACCAGGTTCAGGAAAACGATGGTACATGGAACAAATTTTTTGTGTTAACACAAGACTATAAAGAAACTCAACCATAACATAGTTTTTGTTCTGGGATGCGCAGTTATCGGAATACATATAAATATCTGTTGCTTCTGGCTTGATTATTTAGCAAAAAAAATACTAAAGAATGCTTACAACAAAATTTTGACCCTTTGCACCGTGTGTTTCATCAAAAACAAAAGAATAACTTTTGCCTGTACTTCCCACGTGGATGCAAAAGTTATATAGCCATAACTGTATTTTATAAAAAAACTTTATCACTAGTGCCAACTGGTACGGGAAAATTCTGTTGGAAATCAAACGTATTCACTTCAACATGATTTTGAGACTTAGCCAACATAGTTTTCTCATTTAGATCCTCATAAAATGTGTCTGCTTTGGCCATGTGTATTTTTTTCCATAGACAGGCTGTTTTTTCTTCTTCAGTGCTTGTAGTTTCTATGTTCTTCGTCAATTTATCACATTTCTGACACGTATCCGATTTGGGCATACCGAAAGACATATTAAAGTTTTCTACAAAGTATTTTCTAAACATTTCGTATTTAACTTCGGGTTCAATTTTTGTATTTTCTCTCAATAATAAATATTGTTTTGGCTCGTGCTTTTTTAAATATAGTTCTTGAATTTTACTCGTATTTAATTGTGGTGACAAGTAATATCTTGCAATATTATCTTTCCTACTGTAGTGTGATTTATATCGTGGGAAAGATAAAATATGCTCTCTTATGTTAGCTAGAGTCTCCGGAGAAATTTTGTTTGGTATATTAGTATGCGTTTGTCTACATGAGGTGTGACATTTCTTGGTAGGTGGTGCACAATCCTATTTAATCGACCTTTTGATACTCCATGGACTGCCATCATTGCCTATTTGCATACTTTATGGATGTTTTGGCTATCCCAAATCGGAATACACAAACAAAAATAGCAAGTCCTTACTTTGAATAAAATAGAAACTGTCTTACCTGGTAAGTGCATGATACATGTTTAGTTTTACAGTTTTCAGCCAAACGAGGTCTTCTTCGATTTACATTAGATACGCTTAATGCCCCAGATAAATAGGAATCTTGCAAATCTTTTGTCTTTAGGGCATAAAATGACCCTAAAATCTTTTGTCTTGCTTCAGGAGTCGAAACACGGTCGAAACACTTTAATTTGCATTTGCAATCATCTCCCATAACTTGTTCAGGTATAATATTACCATTCACGGCTGTGTACTTATCACCAACTACCCTTTTCGCTTTTGATTGATTTCGTTTCCAAAATTTTTCGTTTGTAAGTCTCTTTTCCCGCGTTGAATTTCTAGGTTAGGAATTTCATTACTTTCCTGATTATTTTCATGCTTTTCACGATTACCTTCATTTTCTGATGGTATAAAACTCATTTCGATACTTATATAACTCACGAGAAAGAAGTGTGCATTCTACTCACAATATAACGCTATACAGAGTGATACTGAGCAATAAGTGAACATGTCCGGACTTGTCCTGTTATTGAAGTAAATTAGACAACTAGACAACCACCAATACACATATGTACGGAATACTGTAGGCGGCAAATGTTCAGTTCTTGCACAGGATTATGTAGATACGTTAGATGGACATGTCTACATAATAACCCGTATTTCGAGAAAAATGGACTTGTCCAGTTATTGTATTTGACCCCTCAGTTACATTAACACTTTACACAATATCATAAAATTCACACTTGAAATAGAACCAAATAATAAGACATTTCTATGGAGAGAGAAGTAAGAATAAAAAACGAAGCAAGAATAAAAGGAATGAAAACCAATAAAACAGAAGACAAAGATGAATACGAGCGAAGGGGAATGACAAGCAACAGAGTGATGAAGTAGAGCGCGAAAGAAAATTCCAAAACACAAAGAGCTGCTACCAGAAAATAAAAGTATATAAAAAACTAACCCTCTGAATATCAAACGAATAAGAGATGAAAATGGAAAAGCAGTGGAAGACGATCAAAAAGGTAAAGAAATATAAAAAAAAACTTCATCTGCTAACAGAGGAGAATGAAGAAAACTTACAGGAAGAAGAACAAAAACAAGAAAACTAAATTGATGACCCACCGTCGATGGAAGAGACTAAAAACTGACCCTGTGAGTATCAAACGAATAAGAGATGAAAATGGAAAAGCAGTGGAAAACGATCATGAAAGTAAAAAAATATCGAAAAAAAATACTTCATGAATCTGCTAACAGAGAATAATGCAGAAAACTTAGAGGAAGAAGAACAAAAACAAGAAAACTAAACTGAGGACCCACCGTCGATGGGCGAGACTAAAAAACTGACCCTCTGAATATCAAACGAATAAGAGATGAAAATGGAAAAGCAGTGGAAGACGAACAAGAAGGCAAATAAATATGGAAAAAATACTTCATGAATCTGCTAACAGAGGAGAATGAAGAAAACTTAGAGAAACAGGAACAAAAACAAGAAAATGAAACTGAGGACCTACTGTTCAAGGACGCGATATTGGAAATACTAAAAAGCCGCAAACAATGAAAAACGCCAGGAAGCGATGAAATAAAAATGGAATTAATAAAGATGGAGGAAAGGAACTGCAAGAAAGAATACATAGACTAATGTAAAGTATATGGATTGAGGATCAATTACCTGAAGAATGGATGCATGGAAAGATAATTACTATACATAACTAAGGTAACCAGGGGAATTGTGTAAATTACAAAGGTATCACCCTACAAAATGCAGCACTCAAGATATTATCATCTATAATAAAAAAAAGACTGACGAAATTCATAGAACATAAAGTTAGGGATCATCAACATGGTTTCAGGAAAGGAAAATCGACAGTGACCATGCCATACATGGAGTAAAACAAATAATACAGAAAGCAAAAGAACACAACATCAAACTAGAAATGCTATTCATCCACTTCAAATAAGCATTCGACATAATTAAAAGAGGGCAATGAATCACTGCAGTAAGCGAATTAGGAGTATCACAAAAAATAAGAAATTTAATAGAACTTACTATGAAAGCAAGTACAGCCAGCGTAGTAGCAGATTATGGAACAGCGATACTTTTACAATAGATAGAGGTGAATATACAGGATAGACAGGATAACGCACTGTCAAGCACGTTATTTAATATAGCACTTGAGCATGTAACAAGAAGAATAGACAAATCTGGTACACTAAGAAATAGAAGCGCACAGATAATAGCCTACGCAGATGCTTTAATCACAACAAAGCAGAGAAAATTAATGACAAACATTTTAAAAGAACTTAAAGAAAAATAACAAATTATACTTTTTCACAACGACATTTATTTCTCTAAATGTACATTTCAACCACTACGTGTCTCAGTAGACTAATGTACAGTAGTATCACGTAGTGGTTGAAATGTACATTTAGAGAAATAAATGTCGTTGGGAAAAAGGATAATTTGTTATTTTTCTATAAATGTTAATATTTCACATGCTCCAACCGATAATTTTAAAAGAAATTGAGGAAGAAGGCAGTAAAATGGGACTGATGATTAATGTAGAAAAAATCAAGATCAAAGTGAAGCATCGCACATAAAACTGGCAAAAGTCGAATTCGAAAAAACTGAGAGAATCAAGTATTTAGGAATACCAATCACAATAACGGGAGAAAGAAATAGTGATGGAGAATACGTAATGGAGAAAATATAATGCGCTAAACAAAGTGTAGTATGCAAACTATAAGCTACTACATGGCAAAGCACTATCCATGTAATCGAAATTGAAAATATTTAAAACAATAATCAGATACGTGATGACTTACGCTGCGGAAACAATAACCACGACGAAGAAGAATATACATGACATGCCAGTAATAAACGAAGAATATTGAGAACAATACTGGGACCTATAAAAATAAATAAGAATGAATATCGAAGAAGGACAAATAAAGAATTGGAAGAGAAGATAGGTGGAGAGACAGTAATTAGATATATAACAGCCAAAAACATAATATGGATAGGGCATGTATGGAATGCAGGAGAAACATCAGCAATCAGAGCCATCTTGGAATGGAAACCAAGCTGTAAATGGAGAAGAGGAAGACCAGGACTACGTTGGTACGATGATGTTGAAAAAGACGTAAAAAAAATTAGGAATTAGAAGAGAAGATAGGTGGAGAGACAGTAATAAGATATATAACAGCCCAAAGAATAAGATGGATAGGGCATGTATGGAGACCAGGAGAAACATCAGCAATCAGAGGTATTATGGATTGGAAGCCAAGCTGTAAACAGAGAAGAGGAAGACTAGGACTGAGTTGGTAAAATAATGTTGAAAAAGACCTCAAGAAATGGGAATAGAGAAATGGAAGGAAAAAGTAGAAGACAAAAAGGAATGGCGAGGAATAGTTAAAAGAGCGTTAGCCACAGAAGAAGAGTAAAATAAGGACTAATCCACCTCGCAAATTAGATTGTGAAGACTCCTTAGGAGTAGCTAAATCCCAAAAGGGAGTGTAAAGTCTTAATAATAATAATAACAATAATTACTTTTGCAAAAATTAGGTTTTTACTGTTTTCTTTCCTTCATATTTGAAGATTTCACTTACCAAAATCAAAGTTTAAATTTCCTTTTGGGATTTGATAAAAACTTGAAAGATGTGTTCATTAAAAAAACCAATACGGAATATTAACTATTTGTTTAAATTTTTTAATGTTTGTGGGTGATGTACAAAAATGTCGTACAAATGTCAAATGACAAGAACAGTTGTAATAAGTTAATTACCTAATTTATACAACAAAGCGTAGTATAGGAGAGCAGCTACGAAATTAACTGTTTCGATTTCAAGTAACTATCCCCATGGCAATACTCACATCCATGCAAAGCTTTAGTACAACTAATTTCCATGACTGCTGTTGCTTATTCCCTGGTGTGAATCCGGCAACGCGTGGACGAGTCGTACGTGCGATAGCATTCACATGCGCCACGATTGTGCATCGGTGTCGTGTACATAATTACCCCACGTGTAAGTTTTCCGCCCCCTCGGGGGTGGCGTGCGCTCCTCGGCGCCTTCCCCTTGCGGTCAATAATTACCGCACAATCTGGCCGGGAAAAAAATGTCTCAGGCACGCCACCCCCGGCCTTAAGCTCGCCGCTTTGCGCCCCGAGCCACCCCACCTAATTTCCATGTAAATAAACAACAAACTTGCCCGGGATACATTATTCAATGCGACGCTGAAATACGACTCGAGGAATGTCACCGGCGGAGTCGCAAGGTGGAATTAAACATTGCTCACTATAAGATAGATTGATGAGCTTCGCACCGTTACGTTTATATTGTACCGCCCCCCGCCCGCCTCCCAGGCCCCGTTCATTGCGCGCTCTCATCTTTTGTGCGTAATTCACAGCCATTAATTACCGAAAATATTTTAATTAAAATGTCATCTTCTCGATTGGAATGCCATCCGGCTGTCCCGAATCCGCGGGGGCCGAGTCCCCCTTAATTAGCTGCGATATCGTCGCGCCGAAATGTAACTAATTACATAAACGCGACTACAAAAGATACTTTAAAAAGGCTCGCTATGATAGAGTCAATGATAGTCAATGATAGAAAAAAATTAATTGCATAATATATAATAGTTATTTATGCATTAAGGGAATAAACGATGGTAGTATTCCCGAAGCCGTCAGTTATTCCTTAGCGACCATTAGGGAGCGAAAGCATATTCGATTGAGAAAATATTGAGGTTTGTTATCGTATTGCATACAAAAAAATTCTCCCCACCGTTTACATATTAATTTTGATTTTTAATTTAATAGTCTAACGCTCGTTGAAACTTCTCGTAGCAACAGCTGCGAGAGCTGTAATCTTGACAACTTTTTAATATCCAATAAATTCATATCTGTAGTATTCAAAAACTGAGTATCAACCTGCAACCATACACATCTCACCCCTCGCACACATTGCCTAAAATAACATCGAACCTCAAAGATATACATACTTGAACATAAGTTAATTTTTTTTTTTGCAGGGTCAACCTGCAGGGTTCCTTACTGGTAAGGGTTAGTTTTAACAGATATTATAGTATACAATATACAAATGGGCATTATGGTTCACAAGTAAATATTGTGAATTCATTTATTGCTACTGTTACTATTACAATATAATTAAATAAACTACACGTGGTACACTTTATTCCCTATTGAAACTGAAAATATATATCTTTCAGGATTTTGAAGTGTAGTAAATGTCGATTGTCAGATATATAATGTGTCGGTTTATTCCCGGTTGGGAAAAAACACCCACATTAACTACAGGAATGTAAAATAGTGTGACATGACATGATATTAAACTTATCATTCAAGGTAATTTAATTCAGTGTAGGTACTATAAACTACACGCAAAAGTATAAAATTCTACATGTCATTAAGGGACATTTTGACATGAATATTAACCATTGCCATCAATACTCGATGTGTTCTATAAATCCAAATCTGCATACTCAGTACACTATAAACCCTTGAATATTAGCCCCAATTTGTGGTGCAAGCATTTGCAGATTCTCGACGCAGGCTATTGATTATAGAAGTCGAAGTTGAAATTATATACTTATATCATTAGAACTATAATATAGTAATATATCTCTAAATATAACTATATAAAACAATGTTATATTCTCAATAACGTAGATAATATGTCCCATAAAAATGCAACAATTTATCTCTAGAAATTCTACAGTACATATCAATAAGAAATTTTACGATTTTGTAAAACAAAAAATATCTTTTGAAATTCTAATAATAAATCCCCAGAATTTTTAGAATGTAGAATGTACAGTTATGTCAATTATGTCACCATAAGAATCTTACAACTTATCTGCAGAATCAAGCTAGAAGGGTCCTGACACATCTATGAATTTCCAGATAGAAAACGAAATGACCTATATTGCTTTGATTTGGACAGTATAATGACCAGGAGTTGGCAATGTTTCAACTATTAAGGGCCCAAAGCAAAATTTAATTGTTCACCTAAAATTATTACCATTTGGTTGTAGAATCTCTTAAATTTATGAACATTGGTCAATTTTTTTGTAAATTTTGATGTTTTGGTCATGTGAATCGTGATTATTCTGAAGAAATTCTGAAGATACAAACTGTCTTCTACAATATTCAGAAATTCCATAATGTCACTCACCAAAGTGATAGATTTTGATGTCCATTTAATTTTATAATGTTTTTGGTGAGTAAATATCAAAAACATCCAATTTAGGTCAATATTTTTGTAAATTTTAATAATAACAGTTGTTTAATAATATTGTCTAAACTGTCTTCTACAATCTTCAGAAATTCCATAATGTCACTCACCAAACTGATAGATTTTGGTGTGCATAAAATTTTATAATGTTTTTGGTGAGTAAATATCAAAAGCATCAAATTTAGGTCAATATTTTTGTTAATTTTAATAATAACAGTTATTTAATAAAATTGTTCCAAAAATTAAAATTTGGGCTACATATAAATTCTAGAATAATAATACAGTTGTGACGCTGCCTTATAGCTGCACTTTGCTCTGAAAAAAGCTCTGATCGATTACCTATATCATTACATTTGTTTGCTTGCATTAATCTTTTTTTTGTTTTAAATGTAGAAAACACACTTATAATCCCTTTAAATCTTTCACACACTTCTCAAATTGAGTCCTGTAATGCTATTGTTAGCATTGCAGGCCTGTAGAACGTCTAAGAGGACAGCTGCACACGTTTTTTTCTTCTTGGGCATTTTATATTATGTTCGTTATTCTGTGCACCTGGTCGATGGTAAGTGTTTTTGGCGAAATCTAAATTAATGGTCTGGAAATTGCTTATTCTTCTTTATTATTGGCTTCATTCATTTAATGAGCAGATTTTCTAATATTTTAGAGATACGTCGTAGTTGAGAGATCGGTCTATATGACTTAACATCTTTAGGCAGCTAGGTTTTGGTAACATTATGACTTCCGCTATTTTCCATACATTTGAGAAATCCTTCATCGTATTTTTACTATTCCTTTCTTTCGAACCTGATTTAGAATCTCACATGTGAGCGTTTCTTGGGTTTAAGTTAGTTTTAATTTCCTGGGCCACTGCTTTTGTCGTGGTCAGGGGAATATTTTCCATGTAAGGATTTTGTATTTCTTCAAGTACTATACCTACATGTGTATCATTTGATGTAAAGGCGTTTCTTTTTGGTGACTTCCACAATGAGGAGTCTTACGCATCCGAGGAAAGGTCCTTCAAGTACCTGCTTATGGTATCTTCTTTTATTTTTTAACTTCTCTTTTAAGTTTTTGGGTTTTATTATTTATCTTAGCTTTATCCATTGAACTTCTTGTTTGATGCCATTTTCTTCTAGCTTTCCGTTTCTCACTGACAATTTTTCTGATTTCCTTCATAGTTGTTTCCTTTCGTTGCTTAGGTTAATTTTCTTGTGTTACAATACGCAGCTTCTTGTAAAATTTAGATTAGGTTTTCTGCTTCTAGGTCCAGTTGTTCCTTGGTTTTAAGGTTAACTCTTGGGTTAACATTTTTTTAAATTTAAGTTCTGAATCCTTCCCAATCTGTGGTTTTGGTTACCAGTCTATGCTGTGTTTCCTTCCTAATGATCATTTCGCTGAGGATTAGTATGACAGGTGAGTGGTCCGAGCTGGGCTCAAAGTTTTCTTGTACTTGAAATTTGAAGATATTTTTCTTGTGATGTAGAAGTCCAGTAGAACTTGAATAAGTGTTCATTACTTATTACTACTTAATAATTCATTACTTCGGTGCTTATTTCAAATCCATAAACAAGTTTATCAGTTGCGTTTTGTATTACTTAAAAAAAATCGACGTACTCTGGGGTTATGCATAAAAACAATGGAGATATGTACTTGTAATTGTATTCCTCGCGTAGTTTACTCACTGTATATAGGTTTTTAGTAAAATTGGATTGAGCAAACATGATACCAACTAATGTTACAAATTACGAAACTTTTCAGAAAATGTAATGCTTCAAACGAAGTCAAAGTCAAAGTACAAAGTGTCTATAAAAATGGTTTCAGTATATTTCAATTATTCTGTCAATTTGCTTTAACAATAGACCACTCCGAAAAACACAAAGAAAGCAAGTTACTTGTAAACTATATTTCTTCTACACTTAGAATCTTTCTAAAGCTTAGTACTTTCAATTAAAGTTTGGTAGGTACTAATTCTAATTGAAATGTACTTTATCTTGTAAAAATTACTTATAGTGATGTACTTTCTAACCGTTTTTATCATCTATAAGGGTTTATAAGTTTCTAAGTTTACTATGCATTTGGCTATTCATATTTTCATGTTTAGATTCTAAGAGCATCTAGAATGTCCCTCGAAAAGTTTATTGACTTGAAATTATGTAAATAACATTTGTTTTAACAATCTTCACAAATCCACAAAA
The DNA here is from genome assembly GCA_951805005.1 of Othius punctulatus. Taxonomy (NCBI): domain Eukaryota; kingdom Metazoa; phylum Arthropoda; class Insecta; order Coleoptera; family Staphylinidae; genus Othius; species Othius punctulatus. The sequence goes on along the minus strand of OX638139.1, from coordinate 102,263,034 downwards.
ATCTCTGCAATATAACTTAAAAATTTGGTAGACTTTTATTCCTTACTTTTGTAAATAATATTTCACATGAGAGTTTTAAAATTTAACACTAGAATAGGTGGAATAAACCGACAAATTTGTTGATTTGGTTATTCTTATTATGTGCCTTATAACTTATCACTGGAATGTCTAACACCTTAAGAATGTCACTAGAAAAAATTGTAGAATAACTGTGTGAATAATATTTCTTTTAAAAATTTATCAATTTAACTCCGCAAATATTGAGAATAGAACTTTCAAATTTTGGAAACTTTAATCTTCAAATTTGCAAATACAGGTAGAATTTCTTATAAAACTTTTATGATGAAATTTATGGATTATGTTTGTAAATGTTTAGTAACTAAGGCTAAACAAATGCATATTTGTGTGTTAATTTCTATTGTGCATTTTTATGAAAATTATTTTTATTCAATAACAATTTTTTTTTAATAAAAAAACTAATTTTATTTTACATATTTTGCATATATAGTCGTTCCGCCAAGAACTGACAATAACTCATGGTTTTTCGAACAAATAATCGCGTTTTATATGCTCGGATGCATGCTTGGTGAATGTAATAGAATGAAATGAAATAAGAAACTTATGTTGAATTCCTGCAATATGGAGCGATGAGCCATATCCAGCTCTCGGTGAGACGAATATGGTTAAGTTTCTTAATAATGCATGTTTTGTTGAATTAGAGCATTCCACTGCATATTTTCAATGTTATTCATATTTATTGAAAAAAACAAAAATAAAAGGTACGGTTCACCTCATATGTCCGTATATTCCAAATCTCTTTTATCTCTTATATCTTAAATCAATTTAAAAAATGCATTATGTACTACATGAAAACAATTTTTCACAATAATTACAGTAGATAAGCTAAGACAGTTCAACAGCAAATCATATGTACGTATATTCCAAATCTCTATTATCTCTTATATCTTATATCAATTTAGAAAATGCATTATGTACTACGTGAAAACAATTTTTCACAATAATTACAGTAGATAAGCTAAGACAGTTCAACCGCAAATCATATGTCCGTATATTCCAAATCTCTATTATCTCTTATATCTTAAATCAATTTAGAAAATGCATTATGTACTACGTGAAAACAATGTTTCACAATAATTACAGTAGGTAAGCTAAGACAGTTCAACCGCAAATCCCCATAAGGTTTAACATGGAGCTCTAAATTTACACTTAGCTTTCAGTTGGTCGGACGTCAAGTTGGGAGAGCGATATTATGATATGATATGAGCGATATATTGATGATATATTTACAGTTTTTGATTCTTTCAATGAATTATTTATGAATTATTTTATAGCGCCCTCAGAATATCAATTATTATGAAATGATTTTCACATTTTCGATATTTTCCATTATTTTTAAATAATCGTATTATCGTTATTCTAAATGGACTTTTTAATAATTATGATTTTATGTTGACAGATTATTATCGATTGTTTTGGTGCAGTGACATATTGTCAATTGTTTTATTTGTATAGGTACATTATTGATTGGTATATTTACAGATTCTTTTAATGAGCAGGTAGATTATCAATTATTTTATTGTGCCCTCAGAACATTAATTATTATGAAATGGGTTTCACTTTTTTGATTCTATTCATGATTTTTTGAATTATTGTTATTATAAAAGGATTTTTTAATAATAAATTGCCATTTTATGTTGACATGTTATAGATTGTTTTATTTATGTAGGTACATTATTGAATTACATATTTACAGATTTCTTTAATAAGTTGGTAGATTATACATCAATTATTTTATAGTGCCCTCGGTATAATGATTATCGCAAATGTTCGATTTTTTGATCTAATGGTTTTTGATTTTGTTATCAGTTATCAGTTTATGCTGACATAATATTGGTTTTCTTCGTTACTATCTGTGATTAAAGGAGTATCTGGTGCAGTGGGATATTATCAATTGTTTTATATGTATTGAAATATTATTGGTTGCAATATTTTATTGACAAATTATTGATTTTTGGAGTCAGTTGGTAATTTATAATTATTTTTATAGTGCCACCAGATTATCAACTGTTTGTATAGTGTGCAAAATTGTTTGTACAGATTTTAGAATGTTTTATGATTGATACATTATAAATTTAGTAAATTGAGGGTGTAATGTTAAATATGTCGTTATTTAGAAACTTATATTGACTGCTGCTTTATTATAGTGACATAATATTTATTATTTGGTGCGTTGTCAGATTCTTCATAATTTCATTTTTTATAAATTATCAATAATTTTAATAATTCAGTACATTATTTGTACATTTTTATATTTAGTATATTATTTACGAACATTATTTAGTGCAATATTTTATTAACAGTTTACAAATAATATTGCACTAAAAAATGCAATGATGCAATCTATGGATTTGCAAAATTCAGAACGTATTTGAAATCATGTTGCTGATTCATATATTTTAAACTGAATACCATTAATATCAGATTTGATAAATAAATACAATAATTCGTCGAAATTTGTAATTTTATAAGTTCATATTTGTTATGTAATATCTTTTTTTTAATTTTATGACTACTATTTGAATATAGCCAGTCATATAATTTTTAATGTGTGCTATATGCAGTAGTCGCTATATATTTTGTAATTCTGCTTTCATTGCAATACAATTTAGTAGGTCATCCAATATTTTAATGCACGCATATTATACCCGGGCATATAATATTAAAATAATCCTTACAAAATTACAGGTATAATTTATTAATATATTTACGTATTGTTTTGCTACAACTGCAATAATATTCGTATTACATTCTCTTGAATAATGTTGTTATTTTCAGTTCTAATTTTTTATTAACGGAATCCAATTTAATTATTTACGTTCGCTATGAATACTTACAAAATATTATTCCGAATAGCAATCAGTGACATAAAATTTTCATTTACATGCATTAATTATCGCGTGTTTTCATGGCTGTACTAAAATTAAATTAACTTCACATATGCACGGAATTATGTCGTGTAATTTATTTATTCATGTAAATTTCAGCGCATTTTATTGTATCCCCAATGAGTTGGATAATTTAATAAAGTGTATGCTAGTACAGCGGTCGAATATTAGTTTTTAATGCAATTGTAAATAATTTGTACATATTTTTTTTAGTCTGATGTATAATGCCTGTCCTTCATTAACTAGAGTCCTAGTATAAACAGCTTTCGATTTAATCTTATTTACTACTTGTTATTCTGAGGAGTGATGATTTTCAGGTACGGTTAATAGGTTTGGGCAACTTTGAATCAGAGGTGATTCCATTAATTTGTGTTTCACATTCACATTCACTTTTACGTTTGACTCACATGTGCAATGTTGACTACACTTATAAGTTATGACGTTGATGACCATTTAATTTCATTGAATATGCTATGTGCATAATACTAATTGGAAGCTCAATTATCTATGCGACCAGGGAAATTCGCAAGGTTTTTCAAAGCCTGTTGACTGAATATATCTATTGTGTTGAATTCGCTTTTTATCCATCAGTTGCCAATAACGATTGATAGCTTAAACGCTCGTTAACTAAGGGTCTTGTATGTATAATAGAAATTCGTCGCTATTCAAGGATAAAAGCGCAATGTATTTCTCAGGTGGTGTGTTGTTGGGGCGCTTAGCGTATATAAATCCTGGAGAAGAGGATACACATGGGTCCCTGGCCAGTGGCCGTGTCTATATCCATTAGGCTAAGAATGCGCTGTGGATAGTTTTCAGGACAATCCTCAAGGACATCGCGTACATCCTGTGGGGCTCCATTATCATTGCCTTCATTACAGCCGGCGATGGTCATGCGTCATACGTAATCCTTATATATAGGAGAAGAAGAAGTGCGGGAGCGTCCAGCGCGATAATTAATGATAATAGGTGGGGACGACAAAAAGGCCGCTTCCTTTCATTAAGGCGCGGACATAAGGAGAGCAATGTCGAGTGCAATAAAAACTAATAAAGGCAATAAAACAGTGTCACGGCTTGTGTAATTACAGTGGCTCCGCGTCGTGCCGTTTGATTTATGGCATTTAATTCGGACGTCATCTGAAGGGCGGATGTATCGGAAGCTGCGGACCCTCCGAGACTCACGCATTTATATATTTCCGTGTCACTCTGCCTTCCTCTCCGCCTAATGAAATCCTCGACTGTTCCGTGCACACGTTTCACGGCAGTCATCAATTGCGTGGGGCCGGGTCGTTTTTCCTGAAAAAGGGGTCCAGAAAACGCAATATCTGCCGTGGAAATGAGGCTGACTGTGTCCCGCACAAAAACGCAGCGCCGACCGACGATGCTATATTGTGGTCGACATGCCAGGAATGCCAGGGCTCGCAGAGGCGAATACTTTACTGGGGGTGAAAGAGGGCTAGATAAACTAAATTCTAGTTTGGCAGAGAGAAAAAAAAGGTTCAGTAGGTAACTTCGCCGAATTCGGAGCTCATATGTGTTACTCTGGTTGCTGTCAGTGAGAAATTGCTAATTTTTGTAACACAAATTTACTGTGTTATAAACCTGGCATTCATGCATTTCATGCCACCCCTCATGGTCTGTGATTTTTTTAAATATTATGATGAATGTCGTAGGGAATTAGAATAACTACAGATTACGAACTGAGAATGATTTCATGTTTTTTTTTTATTGGTATTGTTTCTTGGTGCTTCTGATTAGTTATTTGGTGAGTTCTTTGCGTCCGAAACATGCAGTCAAACATATTGTTAAGTTGGTGACCATGTTATTTTCGGACACGTCGCCAAATCTTCTTCCGGTGTCATGCCCTTAGTAGCAACATTGCAATCAGTAATATTTATATGACTACAATACTCACGAGACAAACTCAAAACGTTATTTAGGATCAGGCATGGATGCATATTAAGGCCCTGCTAAACCATTCAAAGTATTTTTTAAATATCTTTGCATGTGATAATTCAAAAAACTACTCATTATAATTTAACACAATTTTATAAATAGAAGATTTATAGAACAAAATAAATATTTTAAATATTTTCGGAGAACAATATTTATATTGTTAACAATCATTGCAAAAATTTGACTATAAATGTTATAATAGAAGTTATAAATATTTCAAAACTCTAATATTATATTATTTAACGAACACATAATGTAGGCCACAATTCACGAGGAAAAATTTAATGTGTATAATAGGAAGGCGAGTGAACTGTAGCCATTATGTGCGATTATATGCGAGGTGTACAAAGTGTTACATATAGGAAAGAGGCCGCACCATGTTGTACTATGAAGTCGAAATACAACCTCTGTTGTATAATAGAGATATATTGCAACCCCTGTTGTATAATAAAGTCATAATACAACCCCTGTTGTAAAATGAAGTAATTATACAACCCCTGCTGCATAATAAAGTACATAATGTTACCATAGTTTTGTACACAGGATGTCCAAGTAAAAATCAACAGCATGGGAAAAAAAGTTGCGCAATTTAGTGGTCAGTTATATTCTGTTGAGAAAACCAGAAAATTCCGGCAAGCCGAAGAGGCCAGGAAGGCACTTTATGTTGCACATGCTATTTGTTCTCCCATCGCAATATTTGTACAAGTGAAAATATGGAAGATCTAAGATAAAAATATTTGCTGCAGGCCTATAAGAGCAATTCATTGCCAGCCTAGGCCGGGAATGTATTATTCCAGTAGTGTTATTTCTCCGTTACATAGCAACCCTCAGGCCTAAAGGAATCATCCATTTTCTGGCATAAGTGTGGGCTATGAAACGACTGATTGTAGGACGATGGGAGAAAAATATGTATTGGATTTCTCATTTTTCTTAAATATACGTTATATTAGTAAACAAAGCTATATAATATATGTGCTATTACCTCAATATTTTGTAGTGGTACTCAATACAGTATTTTAAATGCTTTCTCCTGCGGTGTCTTTGCATGGTTCGTAGTTGCCTCACAAAATATTTCACACGATTAGTAATTATATCCCAGACATTACTGACGCCAAATAATATAAAAAATCCTATGCTGGCACATAACGTAAAGAAATAGTTTGGATGACTGTAACAATTTGTCTCATTGGTTTGTAATATATGTCATAGGGAAATTCCTTAAATTTTCTGCATTAGTCTTCAGGTGGTGTTAAATGTGCATGTATATTTAAACTTACTATTTATGTTATTAAACCACATTTTGAGAATATGTGCTCAAGACAGTCTTTTAACAAGAAATATTCGTTTTTAACTGAATTAAATTGAATTCGTAATAGGAAATGCTATCTTATATATTTTCTGCAGTTATTTCAAAAGGTATAAAAAAACAAAAGGCACATTCTCATTGCTCTTTACTACATCACTTTTTTTTAGATCTACAAGATAGCGTTTATAATTTTTTAGTACAATGTTTCGTTTCGAAGAAATCATCATCAACTTTATATTTTTATATGCCCCGTAAATAAAGTGCATCCTGTATTAAATAGCATTTTCTACTAAGAATTCAACGATTTATATCACAGTATAATTTCTCATGTTTTTATTCAGAAAAAAATCTTGTTGGTGCATTTCGAACATTTTGATGTAGCAGTCGTTGAAATGAGCGACGAAGACAAAATGTATCATCTAATTTTAAGATTTCATAATATTTAAATGAACAGAACAATTACCATATCATAGAAAAAAAATGTGGTTCATTCCATCAGTATAATTTCTCAAACTTTTAGTCAGAAAAAAAATCTTGTTGAAACATTCGAACATTTTGGTGTAGTAACTATAACTATAATGTTTCTATTTTTAACGACTATTTGTGCTACATTGTTGTAGTTACTATTTTGGTACCTATTCTGGGTTAAGATTAAGTAATAATTGTTGTCTTCGTCGTATATCGTCGTATTCATCAAATAAACAGAACAATTCTCATATCACAGTGAGAAAATAATAAGAGTAGTTCTAAATAACTATAATGTTTCAATGTTATACAACTATTCTTGCTAAATTATTTTTTGGTACTATTTCGGTAGATATTCTGGGTTTTTTTAAATTATGTAATAATTGTTGTCATTAAATGAAAAGAACAATTCTCATATCACAGTAAACAAATAATAAGTGTGGTTCTAAATAGGTTCAATGTTTCAATGTTTAACAGATATTCTAGGTAAATTATTTTTAATTACTATTTTGGTACCTATTTTGGGATAATAGTTACTTAAGCATTAAGGGAGGTAAGTATTGTTTACCAGTCGAGGTCGAGTTTGCGCCCGAGTGATAGCGAGGGCTAGCGATAAAGACCGAGACTGGTCAAAACTTATCTCTCGAATTGCTTATAATTGTTTTTACACTCCTGAAGTTGGTTTAATTGTTTGTTTGATTAATTTATTTTCGCAACATGAACAAAATGTCAGTACGGCTTTGGTTGCTAAGACCATTTTTCAAACAAAGTGTGAATGTCAGAAATTGCATTCGTTCAGTTGTAAAATGAATTCCAATGAAAATAAACAAGAAATGGCAATTGAAGAAGCTGCAGATGATGCCTGTTCCTTCCTACTGCCGGAGAAGTCGAAGGGGTGTTATCAAAATGCGTATAAGTGTTTTAAAGACTGGCGCCAGAGAAAGTACGCTATTAAAATTATTTTACTTACTTCCCTGAGGGAGGTAAGTGATTACTTACTTCCCGATGCTCATAGTAACCAAAGCTTTATCGGTAAGTGGGGCTTACTTCCACCAATTCAATGTTACAACAGGGTACTTACCATACAGGGAGTGTATTAACATATAGTATTAACACGCCTTTTTCTGAATAAAAACACAAAAACATTAGAAACGATGCTGACTACTGAAAATTTGTAAACACTGTCTTGTAGAGCTGAAAATGTGGCAATGAGAAAGTGCCTTTGGTTTTCTTATACCTTTTCAAATAACTTCCGAAAAAAAATTAAAACGAAATCGCAAGATTTCGGATTTTGTCGAATATCTCCGGATGTACGCCGAAATTTCTGGTTATCTCAACCGAATATTAGACCACTAGAATCCGCAACTTTTTTTGTAATTTAACCGCCTTTGCAACTTTTACGGTTTCCGATATCCCTAGGCTGTTGATCCTTATCTTGGACACCTATTATAAAATATTTTGAACAAAGTTGTGCAATTTAGTGGTCAGTAATATTCTGCTGAGAAAACCTGAAAATTCTACTTGCTTCCGAAGATATTCGACAAAATCCGAAATATGGCGATATCCTTTTAATGTTTTTCTGAAGTTATTTGAAAAGGTACGAAAAATCAAAAGGCACTTCCTCATTGCCACTTTTTTAGCTCTATAAGACAGCCTTTATAAATTTTCCCTACAACGTTTCGATTCGAAGAAACCATTATCAACTTTATATTTTTATAAGGCCCGTAAATAAATTACACCCTGTATTAAATAACATTTCCTATTGCGAATTCAACGATTTAAATCTCAAAATGGTTTCTCATCTTTTTATTCAGAAAAAAAGGCTTGTTAATACATTTCGAATATTTTAATGTAGTAGGTGTTGAAATGAGCGAGGAAGACAAAATTCATTACCTAATTTTAAGACTGTAAGATAATTAAATAAACCGAACAATTCTCACAATACCACAGTAAAAAAAATTATAGTATGGTTCTCAATAATTATAATGTTTCAATGTTTAATAACTATTCTTGCTAAATGGTTTTTAGTTATTATTTTGGTACTTATTCAGGGTTAAAATTAGGTAATAATTGTTGTCTTCATCGTCATTAAATGAACAGAACAATTCTCAGTGTTGTAATGTATCTTGATACATGTATCTAGATAGCGTATATTCTCTTTAAAAATTTAACAAAATGCTCCGATTTAACGAAATATTTTTAATTTCTAAAAAATCTGAAACTTATGTCACCGATAAAGTTATTTACAAAAGTTCAATTCAAGTTGAAATAATTGTCTGATAACACTAGGTATGTAACGTGCAATTTATTTATTGTAATGTATCAGGATAATATAGTAGAGTTTGGTCTACCGAATAATAGTAGGCGCGTTTCATTGTTTAGGTGTCGTTGAAATGACAGATAGTACCCCTTTGCTGTTTAACCTAACCTATCAATTTGGTACGATTCAATCTGAAAATGCAGTGCAAGTTATATCCTGATCTGTTTAGTTATGTTTGTGGATATGTAATTACAAAAAAATCTGAAAATGCAGTGCAAGTTATCTCCTGATCTGTTTAGTTATGTTTGTGGATATGTAATTACAAAAAAACACCTAAAACATAGAATTGTAGGTGGAAAAAATTGTGGAAAAAATTTGGTAGCATATTCAGCTCACTTTGGATTTCAAGTAAGTAACCATGATAAACTTTGGGCTTCTAACGTCGGTTGTGGTAGTTGTCGATCAACTTTAAAATGATGGTTTTGTGGTTTTTGAAAATCAATGCCTTTTGCAATTCCTGGAATTTGGAGGGAGGGTACAAATCATTCTACCGCCATTTTTATTAGGTTGATATTTCACAATTTAAAAATGGAAAATATCGCCGCAAAAGTGTTGTTTATTCTGATGATGCTTCAACAAGTGCTCACATTTCCCATTAGTGATGAACTACCTGTTCCAGCACAACCATCAAAAGAGGATATTTTAGAAGAAGATAATACCGTATTAAGTGCTTGGTCAGTCGAAAATGATTGCACTTATTTTATACCTGAAGTGCGGCACCCTATAAGTACTCGCGTGGTATATTAGGTAAATTTATAATACTCGACGTTTAATCAATGGGTTTAACAACTTCATGAGCCCAATGACAGAAACACAACAACTTCCCATGCACAACGTGCCCTGCAAGAGGAGGCATGCTTAACGAGCTCGAACGCGTGATCGATTATGGTGTCATATTTGCCGGGAACTTTTACATGCAAGCTTCGAGCGAAGTGAACCACGCAGATTAATGCAGATGCGGAGAAGAACACATAATTATAACCTCACTAACCATTGTCGCCTACCCCGACGTGGTCGCAGGTAACCGACAAATGTATATTTAATTAATACAGATGGAGGCGAAAAATGCCGCATGCCGGAGATGAGAGCGGCACGGCTTTGTGTGCACAAAAATTAATTATGCGAACACGCGTTCGCGCGTGAACACAATTGAAGAACGTGTGCTGGCGAAGGGGTGGAATTCAAATGGAGTTATTAAAATTGAAGCTGGAAGAGATGCTAAATTTGACAATTGCGTTTGTGCGAATAAAGACGTGGGAAATTACTTCAATTAGGCGGCAGCATTACTTACCATTACAATTGACTTGAGTTTTCGGGTAAATTGAAACGATAATAAATTTGAAAATTCCCGTTAAAATAATTTACGGCATTTCAATACTCAATGTAATTGCTGCAATATAATAAATGCTATTTTTATAGTGCGCTGTTTCAATTAACGCTGGAAAATAAAGTAACACCTCATCACTCTTCATCTTTCCGGTTGACGTTTATGTGCTTTCGCTATTTCCGCAGAAGCAACTTAATCAAAGTTCAATCACTTGAAATGCGTTTTCACCCACAGGGTTGACTTGCACGCTTGTATTTACCCCATTCGCGCCCCAATGCCTGCACGGGCCGAACGAGATCTGAACTTTTGTGCATATTTATGGTTATTGTGTGGCGAAAGCTCGGGCCCTTCGATATGAATAAATTGTCGCAGGGCAGAGACGCAGCAAGATGTTTGCGTAATTAATTGTATAAATTCGCGGCAACTGCTGTGCAAAATGAAACACTGACATGGTCGGGAATTACCAGACGAGTTATCAATTATCGGGTGCAACAAATGTTTCCACGTGATTCAATGTGACACCGTTGCGCGCTAATGGAACGGGACGAAATCCAATAAAACGTGTCGCCGTTATTAATTAGTTGCACCGGTGCGGTGCAACAAATTTTTGGCCGCTGTAATCCAAGTTTATAATCTGTGGACTCAGGCGGATTATCCCTGGCCATTACCGGTGAACCCATAAAATAGGCCACTAAATACACCCCCAAACCGGCCGTGCTAATATTAACGTGTAATGCAACGCTGCCGCTTCAAAGGGCCGTTTTAGGACAATGTCCTCCGCCCTGATCCACCCCCGCGTCGTCCGGCACCTACACAGCAGAGCAGCGGAAGCAGCAGGAGCAGGAGCAGCAGGAGCAACCGCCGCCGATCGATCCCAAGTGTGGGAGGAAAAAACGGGGCGCTACCTAGTAACCGACAATCGGCGAGCTCGAATTAACGACCGCCCGACAAGAACTCCCGCCAAAAAATGCCCTAATGTGAGTTTCATTTTGATAAATTGATTTATCGGACGGGTGCCGCGCTTTTTAGGGGGCGCGGGGGAGCCTGTTTATCGCACAACAACAGGGGGCCATTTATAAACTCGATCCGCCCCTTGGCGCCTCTTCTTTTAAAATATCGCCATGTAATTAAGCGCCCTCATTAATCACGGATAGTCAGGTGGAATAATGAAAATATACATAACTAGACATGATAATATCATCTAAAAATACAAATCATTAAAAGAAATCACAAAAATATGCCCTTTTAATTTCGACTCTTTTTAAAGCATGTACCGGTAGCGCCCCCTAGAATTGGGGCCGTTACAGTTCTCTTATCTCTCCTGTATATTCTTTATCGTGCCTCGTAAGTCTTTCTTGAGTACTGAATTTTTGAGAGAACTATTACAAAACGTCATTGGTACTTAAATGTGGAAAATGAAATTTTAACGTCTTAACTTTGGTGATTGAAGAGGCCACAGTACTGAAAAATCTAGTTAATTACTTAGTAAAGTAAGAAATCAAATAAATTAGTACACTTTTGTGAAAACATGCTGTCGGTTAGCTCGAACGAAAAAAAACTAGGTTTTCATAATACACTAAACTTCCTTGAAGCACCGATACTGTCCCTTGTAAAACTTACTTTTTCGACAAATAATTATTAACGTCATTAGGCCGATATGCAGCGAATAACAGACGCAGGTTGAAGTTATTAAACCGAGGCGAAGTGGAGCATAGCGTAGCACCGCCGAGGTTTATAAACTTCAACCAAGTCTGTTATTTGCATATTGGCCGTGTGTCGTTCAACATTTTTCGTAATACAAATATTTTAGCAATATTAAGTCCACCTAGATGTAGGAGAATAAATTTCTGATTTTCCTTTTACGTAGGCTAGTAGTACATCTTCACTCACCAATTTAATCTGTAAGTTTTATTTATATAATATGACGGACCAGCAACTAACTATGCAACTATTTACTATGGCCGACAGGCATCTGTCAGTTATGGCCTGACCAATTTTAAATTTGAAATGTTTAACCTTGGTGGGCGTGCGTTCCCCTTAACAGCCGGAGTCCGTTAAGAATTCTTAACAGCCGCTGACCGTTTAGCATAACATTATAGTGCTTTTTTAGTTCTGATAAAACGGTATAACAGTATAGTATTACGAAAACTATATATCAATGCTCATTGTGTAACGTAAATAACAAACTCTAAAATATTCGGTATTTTCGTTAGTTTTGGTGGTATACTAATAATAAAGATGTTTAAAAAATAGTACAAACTTGCCGGTTAAAATAAATTTGGGATTTCTGTGGTTTGACAATATTTACAATACTAAGAACTGCTTACGTTATAGAATTTTACATTTATGGCAGCGTAAAACAGTTTTTTTACTGGCGATAGGAGGATTTGACTGACGAGTTTTGGAATTAAGTACAAATAAAGTTCAAAAGTGTTCAATGTTTAAACACATTACATTTTCAACAGGATGGTACACCTCCTCACCATTTACTTCCAGGTAGAGCATGGTTAGAGCGTCGCTATCCACATTAGTGGATAGTAAGAAGAGAGCCTATCAAATGACCTCCTAGATCATCAGATATAACACCTCTAGGTATTTTTTATGGGGTCACTTAAAGTCTGTAGTTTATAAAACGCAACCAGATACTATTGAACATCTACGAGAAAGAATAGCACATTAATGTCGAGCTATTACTAGACAAAACTTTTAGAAAGTTTGCGAGAAGTTTGAAAGCAGGCCATATTTTTTTAGAAAATAAGGAAACCATTTCCAACATTTACTTTAGCATGTTATTTGAATTTAATTAATAACGCTTAATAGCGCTAACACTTTTGCACTTTATTTGCACTTAATTACAAAACTAGTTAATCAAATAATATAGTATTAATAATGAAATTTTTCAATAGCTTTCCAATGATGAATCACAAGTAGGGGGGTGCAATTTATTTTTTTTCAGATGAAGGTGGCTGTGGCTTTAAGGGCGGGTAGGGGGGTCAACATTACCTACGCCTATTTGGTTCCCCCTCCAAACCACTCAAACGGTTTTAAATAATTTTAAAAATAATCATTAGTTCCATGAAAAAAGTCGGTGGCAACTTTTCAAATTGAGACCCTGTATAGTGAAATTGTAATCAATCTTGTCAGTGTCACCGGTGTCAAAGATTATCATAAATATCTCATAAACCTTGAAAGTATGTATTATCTTGAGAACTTCTTTTTCTTCTCTAAGTGCCAAGTGCCTTGACCGATTCGATCGTTGACAATGATGTTGGCTATTAAATTGACAATCTTCACTTTATCAACTGCAGCTCAAAACAGTTGGGCCGTTGTTTTGCTATACCGTGTTCTTAAGTTTTTTAATTATGAGGTTGTCTCTCTTCCTATACTCCCGTATCCCATTATCTTCCTTTGTATAATAAGCTGCAGCAGACCATACTTTTCCGGAGGCCGTATGATGTGTCCAAAATATTTTAATTTCCGGCTTTTGATGATGTGTCCCAGTTTCTTATCAGCGCGAATTATTTATTTATTTATTTCACATTTTTTCTTTAATTAAGAAGCAAAATAAATATACTAAAAGCCATTCTTAGAGCAGCCACGAGTATGGCTGTAAATGTATTACGTTGCCAATAGTATGAATCAGAGATGGAATAGTCAAGGAACAATTGGCTAAGGACAGAGCGCAATGGAAGAAGAGCACCTTCAACTACCAAATAGAATTGAAAAAAAAACGGAATAAGAACATTTTAATGCCACAATAAAAATTACAACTGTTCGTATTTTTGGTGATGGGTGCGCTGGGCAAAACAAGAACTCCATCGTCATTGGTATGCTCGCTTCGTGGCTTTGTCAGGTGGCTCCAAATCACATTTGCAAAATTGAATTTATTTTTCCCGTGGTCGGATATTCTTACAGGCCTCCCGATCGAGTGTTTGGGCTTATTGAACGAAAGGTCAAAAAAACTCCTGCAATTACAAATCCAGAAGAATGTTATAAAATAATTAGAAACTTGTTCAGTATCAAGGTTCTAGGAAAATATTGGGGTGCTTATCAATGGAAGGAAGCTACCACCTTGGTTAGTAAACTTCCAACAAACTGGCATTTTCAGTTTAACTGTGCCAAAAGATTTATTTTGAAAAAGATAGATGGTAATGTTAAAGTACGCAGCGAGGTAAATTATAGGAGCGATGTTGGAGCTCTACAAAGCATTGTTAAACATGGAAAGACGCTAGCAATGTTAAATCCTAATATCCAACGGGTCTTCCCCAATGGGGAAGACCCGTCGATCCACAGAAAGCGGCACCCATCGCCAATTTATTATCAAAACATTATGGAGATGAGTCGAGGGCGTTACCAAATCTACAATTTTATAGGGAGGTTATTGAGCAAGAACCTTTGGAAATACCCATAGAAGATAATGATGACATAACTTGCTGCCGAAACAATGATCTTCGAATAGAAACTGATTTTTTGGTATAAACTAACCTAAAATTTTACGAATTTGTTTTTTTCTTTCGAAGTTTTCTTCCTGTTCTATAAGGGATTTCGCAATGATATTTTGGATATGTTTTTCGTTATCAATAAAAATTAACGTATAATATACAAAAGGTGTTTAACAATTTTCTTTAAGTCCATTAAGTCCACATGCAAAACCCGATAAGTCAAGTCATTTTTTAAATCTTTGATATTAATACACCTAATGCGTCTCGATTTTTAAATTGCCATTTTCTGCGAATGAACCATTATAGAACACAGTAAAAATACGTCTTACGTCATAAATAGTAAATGCTGCCTTCTGAAGGTTTTTCTTGTTTTTCTCGAAAACAGTTAGAAGTGCCTTGGCGGGTTTTTGCATCTATACGACTCAAATGTGTAATTAATAAATTAAAGTATGGGAGTAGAAAAATGTTGTTCTTGAAACTGATAAAATGTTAACTGTTAATGTCTTCTATATATTTTTTGTTCTAGGTATTTCATGGAAAATATCAGTTATATATATTTAATACGGAATTGCTAATGAAAACCTTATTTTTTGCGTGAAATGTTATATGAAGGTGCACGGTAAACGTCTGGGATGTTTACGACTGCCATAAAATCGCCACCTCTTGCCGTTCTATTTAATAATTACCCGCGTTCCCAAACGGCCCCGACGTTATTACAGCTGAAATATTTGACGTTCGGCTTACCGCGGTAATGCGGTTTTTGAAATATTGAAAGGCAGCCCCGCGGCCTTCCGCGCCGCCGCGGCGCGATTTGAAATTTAAATGCCGCTTTAAAAGGCAATATCATCCGAATTTGCATCAGGTAGATCCATTAATTATTGTGTCTCTTTATGTGTCGCCAGGCCGCCCCTTTGAGGCGCCGCGCCGCAAAGGAGACGCGACGGTATTCAATATTTTTCAGCGTCGCGGCGCGGCGCCTGCGGGATCCCGGGAGCGCGGCGGGGCTTATGTTCGGATTTTAAAGTTTAGGTCGGGATTTACATGCATTATGCAAATGACGCCGCACTTATATGTCGCAGAACCGTACAAGGAAATTGGATATTGGATAATCAGTATATCTTGTACATTATTTGACACCTGTTTAAAGGGGCCGCGCTTTAGGAACATATTTATATGGAAATTGCGACCGTAAAGTGTTAATATTACGGCTCCCCCGGCCGCCCTCCAATTTCCCAGCTATTTTTTTTTTAATTATATACACATCGCTTCTGTATCACCACTCCTTGCCGGGGACTTTTTCCTAATCGGATATTAACCGGAATACGTGGGCGGTTTAATTAATTTTTTCAGCCAACGCCCGAAATTACTCACGAAACCCTCGCGGTAAACTAAACACGCCGCAAAAAATCAACCGGAAGAGATGTTTATTTTAGCCGCAAATTGTTTCGGCGCGCGCTCGCCCGCCCGTCCCGGAAGTTCTTCTTTCCGGATTTTTTTTTGCCCGGCCGGCTCCTCGGCTAACAAGTGTATGCACACGTTCCGTTGTTGTGCATTCATTAAGCTGGGTAAACCTTATTAATATTTAACGGGGCGTTAACAGGGGCTCGTGAGCACGACGCCCGTGTGCGTTATGTGCACTCCCATTCAGGTGTACACACGATACTTTCCTACGTGTACTTAGGTCTAACGGCAAGTGTTCTTCCTTTATTTATGAGGGGCCGAGCGGACTTGTAGGAGCTGCCCAGCGACGCCGTGTTTGGACGTGTATGCATAATTTCTCAATTAGTTTGCATTAGTAGCGGAAAATGTTCATGCAAAATATTTGCCTTTATGGGATGTAACGGTAATTAAAATCGTCTACCTGTAGCAAAAACCATTTTCAAAACTAATGTTAATAACACAATACAAGGTATCATATTATACTAAATAATTCTCCTATAATATTAACGCTTTTACACCAACTTATAATGTAGGAACGTCATTTATTTATTTTAACAATTATTATAATGTTGCTATATATCCATCCATTTCTGAGAAATGTTATTGCATCGTGATTTTTTTCGTTAATATTCTTGTGGATTTTTTCATCATGACATCATCCCATCATCCCATCATCCCATCATCACCTTAGGTACACTATAGTGTCCCACGCTCATGGACCATTGCATGTTTATGGAGTTTCCAATAAGATAAAAATTTGAAAAAAAATCACCCAAACATGGCTGATTTCGTTCTCCTCAGGTGAAATACTGTCAACCTTCTAATACTTCCAGTTCTACGGGAAGTAGCCATCAACTTTTGTTTTTTAAATGGAACACCCTATACATTGTTATGTTTCTGGCTTCTCCATTTAATTTGAATCATCTTTTGTAGAGATGTGTGTATATATTTTTTACTTTCTGAGATAAATATTCAATTCCAAGAATTTGACCTCAAGAAGACGTTATGAAAAATGGCTTCAATTTATTTTACAAATAATATAAAAACGGAAAATTTATCTCGATTTATACCTGAACCGTACCTCTATGACGTATATTTGATGTATGTATATTTGATTATATTTATATTTTGATATTTTGCAGCTGAAAATGTTGACAATCAGTCATTCAAAAATGTCTTTAGTTATGTGCCCACTTAAATTAAGCGTATTTCATTTTTTTTTATTGAATAACATACCTTTTATCACATAGAGCAATTGGCATGACAACTTAATACGAAAAAGTATACACAGTTATCGAAATATTTCGAAATGTCGAATTGCTGCATTATGTAACTTTCCTTTGCTGTTCCTAAGCATAATAGTTTGCAAAACATGCTAATATTTTGTAACTGTGAATGTAAACAAAGAAATTTCACTTCCAAAAACTTTCAAAACTATATCGTTTATTCCGCCAAAAAGTATAATTGACTAAATTTACTGGATAATTTTACTTCCGGCATCTATAGCTTACGAACTATAGCTTTTGTGGCAAACCGTGTAATTTAATTTCTGTTAAAAATTTAGTTTTCATCAACCTTACCCGATATAAAAATGTTTAGGTGGTGCACCGTTTACGAGATAATTGCGAAAAATAACACAAGTTCATCGTTTAGGGGATTTTTGTTAAAAACTAAGGGATAAAGCCCCCACTGGGGGAGAGGAAACTCGACGATTTTCGATTCCAGAGTACTCAAAAGTATGTATACCAAATAATGTATGTATTTCCGCCAAAACGGGCATTTTGGGGCTAATATGACTGGACCATCAACGATATTAGTACATTAGTAGTGAACTTTTCATAATTGAAATTTCTTTGTTAACATTGGTTATCAGAGTGACAAAAATTAAGCATATTTCGCAAACTATGGTCCATGTTTAAATAGCACAGGCAAAATTACATAATGCAGAAATTCAAATTTTTGAAATATTTAAAACAAATCTTATTTTGAGATTATCGTTATAGATAAAACATTTTTTTGTAGAAAATTGTCATGCCAATTGTTCTATAAGATAAAAAGTATGTCATTCCATTAAAAAATGATATATGCTTACTTTAAGTGAGCACTTAACTAATGACATTTTCGAATGACTAATCGTCCAAAATTTCAGTTTCAAAATATATCAGTCATATAAAGTACAGTCATAGTACAGAGGTACAGTCATGTTCATATAAATATAGTACACACAACTTCAATTTCTCTTACAAATAAGATATAAACGGAAATTTTATCTCAATACCTGAAAGGAACCTCTATATATTTCGAAAACTGCGTATACCTTTTTGTAGTAAATTGTCATGAAAATTGCGTTATGTGATAAAAGGTACGTTATTCCATTTATAAAAATTGAAATACGCTAAACTTAAGTGAGCATTTAACTAATGACATTTTTGAATGACTAATTATCAAAATTTTTAGTTGCAAAATATATCAGTCATATGCCCAGTTGCATCAACATTGTTTAAACTCAGGTTATGTAACCCTGAGTTAACGTTTTAAAGCAGTAGCATCTAAATTTCATGAAGTTGAGTAACGTATACCAACCAAACCCCTCGGGTTAAGTAAGACGGGTCACATGTGAATGAATCAAGTTCGTATAACTCGCATTTTATGTCTTATTTCAGATACACTAGATGTCAGTTTTGAGGTTAACCTCGAGTTTAATGTATAACCCCGAGTTAATATTTAACTTGCGTTGATGCAACCGGGCAATAGAGGTACATTTTTTCAGGTTACAATTTGAGATAAATTTTCCGTTTTTTATCTTATTTGTAAGAGAAATTGAAGCCATGTTTCTTAAGGTTTTTTTGAGGTTAAAATCTTGGAATTAAATTTTTATCTCAGAAAGTAAAAAAGATATCTGTACACACATCTCTACAAAACATGTTTCAAATCAAACGGATAAGCCAGAAACATATTAATGTATAGGGTGTTCCATTTAAAAAACAAAAGTTGATGGCTACTTCCGGTAGAACCGAAAGTGTTAGAAAGTTGAAAATATTTCACCTGAAGACCACGGAATTATCCATGTTTCGATGATATTTTTCAAATTTTTATCTTGTCGGGAACCCCATAAACTTTTTATGGTCCATGAGCGTTTAACACCCTGTATACGAAACAACAACAAAAACTAATTAGAGTATATATCCACTTCCGGTTGAAAATAACAAAAAAGTATGACAAAAACGTATGACAAAAGTAAACACTATCATCCGGTTGGTCATTTTCAATACAAACTAACTGATAATAACAAAAACTACTTATTTTAGTAAAACTTAATGTCTGTATTATATTCACGTAGAACTTATTTGTTACTTTTTGTAGGCAAAAATTTATTTACATCTTAATTTTCCGGGAACAGCAATTTACGAAATTTTGTTTTCAATATAAAATATGCACTTTTATGTTATTTTGAACCTTGAAAAAATATTTCATATTTTCAAAGACATTAATAAAAACAAAAATATGACCAACACGTTATGAAATCGAGTTTTTTTTAATCCTTCAAAATATTTATAATTCTTATTAAACTTTAATGGAAAATTTTTCAATTTCTGACTCTTTATTTAAAAATTGTAGTACTTAATTTGAATACAATTCTATGACTGCAGCTGCATCTTTTTGTTTTTGTAACACCTATAATGTTTGCCAATATTAAATAAATTTCTGTTTAAAATCAATATCTATGTATTAAGGTATTTTAATACATACATCATTTACAACTTGATTCTGCCGAAATAGACATTTGTAAAATTCCACGTAAAAAGACATAAATCTTGTAAAATGTTTTAGTTTGACGCTCTTGCTCGTTTAATTCAATTTATTTTGAAATGATATTTTGATATAATCAAAGGACTTTTTGTTTAAAGTTAATATATATCAATATAAATAAACACGTTTGGTTTAAATTTCACTATTATTATAGAAAATTCGCTGCAGTGGTTTCGATATCTTTATTAACCGCGGATGCATTTAATTTAATTATGGTCAATTATTAAAATCGTCGTATTATTCATGAATGATAGAATTTTTACACACCATTTCTTAATTTAAATTCCTGATGTTGCCTGATAAAATAAAAATGTTGGATACGTCATTCTAACATAGCTGATTATATTTTTCTCGCTATGATATATTTGGAAAAAACATAACTTTCTGTATTTTCTATGTATCATTCATGTAGAAATTATATATTAATTATTATTAGCAACAAGAAATTTACAACTTGATTCTGCCAAAATAGAAATTTGTAAAATTTTGGTTCCTGCATTAAATATGCAATTCTGATTTTTTTCCAAATTTTATAAAATGTGTCACATATCTGCCATATTTTCAAAGATAATGATAAAAAAATTAATATGACCTTACCAACCTTCAAATCTTATCAAATTGTACTAGAAGACATATTCAATATTTTTCTTAATTATTTGGAATTGTTTTTGATTTTCGTGTCCGCAAAAAGTTGTATCAGAGTCCACACACACATACTCACTCAGACATTTTTCAAAAATAGTGGTCTATAGATTATAGTGAAGTTTTCGTTTCAGTAGTATGAACATTATATCCATATACATATTTACAATATACTTAATATATTATACATAACTACATTGATATACAGGGTGGCCCGCCTATCCCCACTCGGACCATTGCTGCTAGACTAATGAAAATTGAGGAAAACATCTAATTCTATGTTATTGGACACTTGATGTGCAATTTTTTAAAATAATTTTCGAGTATACAGAGTGTACCATAAATCCGGGACACAAAATTAGGTCTCTTTTTTAAATGGATCACCCTGTATATTTTTTCAATTTTAAAATCTGCTTTACGTGGGCTTCACAAATTATCTTTATTTCTTGTGATCATATGCATCGTTGCCAAGTTATTCACATTATAATCAAATTTAACGAAAAATCATGGACGTGGAAAACAAATTAACAAAACCTTATTATAAGAGATCAATGAAAGTATCTGCGTATACAAGTACCCAAGCAATCTGCAAAAATATACACAATATCTTGAGTCATGTAGAATACACAGGGTGTTCTAAAACAACGATACAATTTTGCTATTTTCAAATGGATAAAACTTTTTTTTTCAAATAGAACACCCTGTATATAGCATCATATTCTGAGAGCCCATTTAATGAGCTATTCAATGGTAGCATATGAACTATAATCTAATAATACTGTTGAATAGGTAAATAGGGATCAATCTCGATATGTTTTAGCCATTTCAAAATAGCAAAATGCGATCGTTGTTTCAGAACACCCTCTGTATGCAACGTGACTCCAAATATTGTGAATGTTTTGGCACATTGCTTGGGTATTTGCATACCCAAATTTTCTCATTAATCTCTTATAATAAGGTTTTGTTAATTTTTTTTCCAGGTCCATGATTTTTCGTTAAATGTTATTATAATGTAAATAACTTGGCAACGTTGCATCTGATCCCTAAAAATAAAACTGATTTCTGAAGCCCTCATGAAGCAGACTCCAAAAATATAGGGTGTTCCATTTAAAAATGAGATCAAATGTTGTGTCCCGGATTTATGGCACACTCTGTATACTCGAAAATAATTTTGAAAGGTAGCACATGAAGTGTCCAATAACTTCCACTCAGATATTTTCCTCACTTTTCATTAGTCTAGCAACAATGGCCCGAGCGAGAATAGGTGGGCCACCCTATATGTATAAACCAGATAATAAATCAATCGATGCATTAAATGAGACACTAAAATAATCACAATAATCAGAAATTAAAAAATGTTTATGGCAGGAATACAACAAATAAGTACAAATTAGCAGTCGCAGCCTAAAAATACTTTTCGTTTTATATTCGAAAATAGCTATTATGCTTGTTTATTCATTTCTAATTTACTTCACCCGGCGTATGCACCAATAGTTAGTAATTTAAAATATGATGCTGCAGGGATTCAACTCGCAAATATAGTATCGTATCCACCTACTTTATGTTGTAATAATATATATAATAATATATTGACAGCTATATGATTCAGTTATAGAAACGATCGGTGTCGTGAATAATGCAGCAAAATAGTTATAGAAATTTCTGTCCAGACAGTTAATTTTATGTCCCGGCGCATCCACCATATATGTATAATTATATTTTACTGAAATGTTTACAAAACTACCAAGAACTATTTAATATACGAATCGTTAACAGAATTTTCTATTATATAAATATTATTCGGCACATATACTAAGAATATAAGTGAAAGTTTTTGCATAACAATGCACAACTAAAGCACAAATTATACAGGGTGTCCTAAATAGAGTAGGATTGTAATGGTATCTTTCTTATTTTGAAAGCTAGAGATGTGGTAAGATAGGCAATGTTGTGTAGTTTTGTGCGCTGGTTCAGATTATGTTGATTTATTTTCAAAATTCCGAATAGTTTATAAATTATTTTAAAAAACTAAAAATCGCGATTTTCTAAAAACTCCGATATTTCCATAATTATTAAAAATACGAAAATAAGTTTAAAATAAAAGTTACTTGATTCGATCGCACAAACTTCAAAATCAAGTCAAAACACAAGTCAAAAGGTCATTTAAAATAAGAAAGTTGCTATTAATATCTCGGGAACCGCCACATTGACATTAATTTTGAATTTAACTTTTAAATTTTTCTACATAATCCGAACAAGCATATTATCCGGCAAAATATTGCCTGTTTAATCAGATATATAGCTTTAAGAATAAGAAAGATATTCATGCAATCCTACTCTATTTAGGATACCCTGTATATCAGCCCCATAGAAGTAGACATATTATAATATAATATTCGAATAAGTCTACATCATTGTGCCCAATTACACTTCATACGTTACATTACAGTCTCATTATAGCCTCAATTTGTATATAATAGAATGTTAGACAATGCAATTTATGACGATCCCACATTTATGGCTATGATTCCCTAACGAGATTTATTATTTTACAAGAAGCAATTATCGTTAGCGCGCGAGCCCAACTTCCCCGGACACCAAACAAGGAAACTTTTCCCGATTTTTCCTAATGTGCGTCTCTAAAATTTTACGGCGTGATTAAATGTTTGTCTGCCACTCAGCGGAGCCGAGGGGAATTTCCCAATAAGCGCCGAGAAAAACGACCGGCTCACGTCCGCATTTCCCGGGGTGTCCGTGGCCGGCCGTGAAAAGCGGAATAATTCATAGTCCCCGGCCAGCGAAAACGCAACTAGAGGGCGCGCGATAATGCGTTTCCGGTTAAGACGCGGAAATGAGTGATGTCTGCCTGTTGTTTGAGGCTATAAATCGTGTCCTCGGGCGCTTAAGGCTGACACGCGGGCGTCAGCTTTTTTGTCGAGCCACTCGGCGGCAATTGTTTCGGAATACTTACGTGCTATCGATTTCGGTCCTCTCCTTATCACTCGGAACGAAATGAAAAAGGGGCTTTCATAAAGGCAGAAGTGGAAACTATGCGCAGAATTGAAACTGTCGGACTAATGGAGTCCTGTGAAAGCATTCACATAGAAAATAATATAAATCATACATCAACATATGCACAAAATGCAGATCTTGCTGCTTTTTTTTTTTTTTTTTTTTTATCAATTACAAATTACATTTTGTATATTCTCCCCGTTCAGAGCTGACAGTGACTCATTGCTCCATATTTCAGAATTTTGATATACGTTTATTATTCTATTTAACTCTATTACATTTACTGTAAGCATGAGTACGAGAATAAAAACTGCGATTCTTTGTTCGAAAAAACGAGCGAGTCAATGTCAGCTCTCCTCGGGCTGACAATACACTTCTTCTACTTCTACTACTACTCCTCAGGTTCTTTAATATTTAGAATGAATACTACTCAATATTATTTCACTAAAATAGCATCACATATCTGTTAAAGGAACTATTTTAGACAGACATCATGGCCCTAACTTAATGCCCTATTTATATAGAATCTTAAACAATAAAAAACCATAAATGCAGTCAAATTAACCTATAAAATAATAATATTCTTGAATTGGAACTTGAAGTAGTTTACTTTATTGCGATATGATTAATTTTAAGTCCAAGACGCATATATTTTGGATTCTAAAACATGATTTAATTCAATATTAATTTTAAAATTATTAAATATTACATATTGGCTACGTCCTTTCTCCACCCTCACTGAATTTCTATTTGAATCTCGTGCGTTTAATGCGTGGTTGATAACCGTCAAGCTTATATTTAAGACGAATTGTATTTGTAACACTGCAACGTTTTATTAAAGTGTTTGAAGCAACTGCAGTGGATTTATACGAATTCTTGCTACATTGAATTACAATTTGTGCCGAAACCTGTCGACTCATCCAGAAATCCATTTCCTGAATGTGCGATTTCCGGTATTCCCTTTGCTCTGTAGAACGGAGGCCGGCTTCTGAAAATTTCGCTCACGGGGAATAAGCGTGGAATCGAAACGCTTATGTGCGCGACTATCGCCGCTGAGTGTTTGTGGAAGTGCCCGTAACTGGCCATGAAAAATGGAATAATTCATGGCCGGGGGAAGTGAAAATATGTTTCCGTAAAGATGTTACGATGGGGGGGAAATAGATATGGCAGCCTGCGAATAAAGCGGCTGAAATCTTAGCTTGGGAAACAATTCAATGGAATAATGGGAATTTATAATATACATTATTCTGATAATAATAATAATAATAATTTTAATAGTAACGTTACGGTCATTATACATAAGCCGTACGTACCTAAGCCTAACCTAAGCCGTTTAGAGAACAGCAGCGGTTTATATCGAAGAAAATTAGATGCAAAATATAATAATAATAATAAAAATAACAATAACAATAATTTACCCGTGCAGTAATTACTACTATTACACCAGTAATGAAACAGTTTGGTTTAAATTTTATAAATTAATATAACATGAATGCAGTCTTCTTAGAAAAAAAAAATCTTAATAAACAATGAGATAAATTGTAAACAAATGATTCGTTTTCATTAAGTCATTGAATTATGAGAAGAAGTAATGGAAAAGACCATCTCCAGAATATATCAATGAATGTTGGGAAGAACTGATATATTTGATTGATAATACGTTATGAAACCATTGATGGAAAAAACGCCTGTTAAGGATCTATTGAAGGTGAAAATTTAATTTGTGAACCATGAAATAAATTTATGAGATAAATATATAAAGAAGAAATAATTTATATTGAGTAAGTCACTGAATTATGAAATAAGTTTATGGAAATTACCGTCTCCAGAATGTATCAATGAAAGTTGAAAAGAACTGATATATTTTCTTGACAAGCATCAATTGATGAGTCAATTTACACGAATCCAATGAACTATGGAGAATAATTTACTTTTAGTAACTAACCGAATAAAGAGAACTGTTTGTAGTATCTACCATTTCGAGAAGATATCAATGAATATATGGAAGAAGTGATAAATATACATAAATAATGCAATTTTTACTTTAGTGGTATCACAAAATGTGATACCAACAGAGTAGAAATAGCCTGATTTATTTTATATGTATAATGTATCATGAAGTAAAGGCCGCCTGTGTTAGTAGCAAAAATGATAAATATACAGTTTCTAAAATATGTGACTTGACATGAAAAAATTATGAAGAAAATCGTCAAAATTGACAAAATTGTTGTCAACTTTTAAAAAATATTTATTTAAACATTGGATTAGTCTTAAAAACTATCTTTTTACAGATTTCACAGATAATTTCTTCAATATATCTAGAATATAGAAAAAGTACGAGACACATAGGCAGATAGTGTTGATGCTTTCTAATAAAAGACTTAATTATATTAAAATTTTCAATTAATTAATCAAAAATCTTTAATATTAAGAATTTTCTTGTCAAAAATTAAAAACTACTAGTTTTCAAATACATTTAAGAATCAAACAACTCCAAATTTTAATTCAGTATTAAATAATAATACCCAAAGCAATACTAAAAAGGTATAGGTAGATAATGTTGATGCTTTCTAATAAAAGACTTAAATTGTATTAAAATTTTCAATTAATAATTCGAAAATCTTTAACATTAAGAATTTTCTTGGCGAAAATTAAAAACTACTAGTTTTCACATACATTTAAGAATCAAGCAACTCCAAATTTTAATTCAGTATTAAATAATAATACCCAAAGCAATACTAAAAAAGTTTTGTACAAACTGTAAAACGTATACTATCTTAGTAAATCGGAATTTGTTGGAGCAATATATGCAAAATTTATTTAACAATAATGAATTCAGTCAAAAGACTGATAAACAATTATTTAGGTTTTCCAAGAATTCAGGGTGTCAATATAAAAACTTTACACGCTCTGAGAGATCATATAAGAGATCAAAACAAAAATTTAAATAAAATATAGTCAGCTCCGCTACTAAATTCTTAAGTAAGTTTGTGCTGTATGACTGATCTAAATTTGTATTAAAAGACAAACATGTTTCAGTGATACGTCCAACAGATCTTCTAAATTATTGAATTTTTCATCCGAAATTTTGTTGTGTTTTCATTAATTTGTTATGATGAATTCACTTTTCCAATAATATATACAATTTGTTTTTCGAAAAAAATTTTTTTAGAGATTTCCATAGAAGTCCAAACTTTGTTACCATGTTCTGATGGAAAATACAAAAAAAAACGTGTTGTTGTTCTGTTTAAGGTTTTTTTTTCTTCTTCAGTGATTCTGTGCTGCTGATTGACTCCTAAAATGTTCACAAAAAGGCAAACATGTTTCGATGCATTGTGGTCAACATTTCTTCAACTTTTTTTTAATATTTCTTCCGAAATTTTGTTTTTGTTTTCATTAATTTATGATAATGAATTCACGATTCCAATAATATATACAATTTGTTTTTTCGCATAAGAATATTTTAGAGATTTCCATAGAAGTCCAAACTTTGTTACCATGTTCTGATGGAAAATACAAAAAAAAACGTGTTGTTGTTCTGTTTAAGGTTTTTTTTTCTTCTTCAGTGATTCTGTGCTGCTGATTGACTCCTAAAATGTTCACAAAAAGGCAAACATGTTTCGATGCATTGTGGTCAACATTTCTTCAACTTTTTTTTAATATTTCTTCCGAAATTTTGTTTTTGTTTTCATTAATTTATGATAATGAATTCACGATTCCAATAATATATACAATTTGTTTTTTCGCATAAGAATATTTTAGAGATTTCCATAGAAGTCCAAACTTTGTTACCATTTTCTGATGGAAAATACAAAAAAAAAACGTGTTGTTGTTCTGTTTAAGGTTTTTTTGTCTTCTTCAGTGATTCTGTGCTGCTGATTGACTCCTAAAATGTTCACAAAAAGGCAAACATGTTTCGATGCAATGTGGTCAACATTTCTTCAACTTTTTTTTAATATTTCTTCCGAAATTTTGTTTTTGTTTTCAATAATTTGTGATAATGAATTCACGTTTCCAATAATATATACAATTTGTTTTTTCGTATAAGAATATTTTTGGGTTTTCCACAGAACTCCAAAATTTGTTACTATTTTCTGATGGAAAATATAAAAAAAAACGTGTTGGTGTTCTGTTTAAGGTTTTTTCCTTCGTCAGGGATTCTGTGTTTCTGTTCTGCGTCTGAGTCATAAAATGTTCACAAAAAGACAAATATGTTTCAGTGTAATATGTTCAACATATCTTCTAATTTATTTAATTTTTCTTCCGAAATTTTGTTTTCATTTTAATTATTTTGTGAAAATGAATTCAGTTCTATTACAATATGCATTTTTTTTTTCGTAAAAGTACTTTTAGATTCAGTCCATAATTTGTTACCAATTTCTGGTACGAAATACAAAAACAAGGACATGTGTTGATGTTCTAATTACAAATCCTAAATATATGACAAAAAAAATCCAATATGTGACTGAGATTTGGATTAACATCTAATTATATAGCTAGCATATCTTCTAAATTTATTGATTTTCTTCTGAAATTTGTATTTTAAACTGGAGTTGTGGAATTTAAATGTCATTTAAGGTTTTTCCCTTCTTCAGTGATTCTGTGGTATTGTTCAACTCATCAAATTTTCATAAAAACACAAAAATATGTTTTCTTCTGAAATTTGGTATAATTGATATTTGTAGAATTTTAACTGTTAAGATTTTTTCCCGATTCGTCAAATTCTTTCCGTATCCGCTTTTGGGTTTTATCAACTCTGTAAATATGTTTCCTCTGGTTTGTTTCATCAAATCTGTAAGTTTTCTAAGTAATTTAAGTTTTCGTTGAAAATTCTATTTTAGGACTAAAGTTGTGGAATGTGTTTAAAGGTTTTCCCCCTTTTCAGTGATTCGTCGTTTATAAAAACAAAAATGTTTCAGTGAACCTAAATCTAGTATTCCTTCTAAATTATTCAGTTTTTCTTCTAAAATTTTGTTTTCGCACGAAAGTTATTGAATTTGAGTGTTTTTGATGTTGTGATGATTTTTCCTTTTTTAAAAGAATTAAAATAACAAATCACTTTTGAATTCAAGAAATAGGAAAGATTAAAGACCTGATTATTGCAATTATGACATACATACATGCATCTGAGATTCGACTGTGTTGCTGTGGAGTAATGCACACGTTATCTCTAACGTTTTTTGATACGCAATACACCCGAATATCATTCAGTTTTGTAATAAGCAATTAATACAAAGATTTTTTTCAATATGGATTTTGGGTTTATATGCACTACTAGGTTAGAAATAAAAATGTTTTCTTGGGCAGTTTTGGCTAGTAAATCTTCAAACAAGCTTCATACAGTCAACGTTTATTTATGTTTAAGTAAACGTTAAAGTTTAAGTTAACAAACTGTTCAAGTTTATAAATTAACCATAAACACAAGCAAATGTAGCCTATTTAAAGCTCGAGCTTACAATTGAAACTAATAACTTCAAGTAGGTAGCCTATGTGATAGTAGGTAGCCGGGATTGCATTTAAAACCAAGATCCATATAAATAATTTTCTTAACTAATTAACCAACAATTAACCATAAATCGTGTAATAATGTACTAAACAACGACCTACAACGTACAATTGGTGCAGTCATAACCGCAATTGTACAGTAAAAGGAATGCATATCACGCATACATTCCGCATTCGTCATAAGTTTGATTAATAACGAAGAATAACATTTGTAGGCATTTTAATTCTTAATAAATACGTTTTGATGCCTTTAGTTGCCGGAATATTCACAAAATAAAAAACCACTTTTAGCTGGTTAAAAGGTCTTCCGCGAGAATAGAAGAAAATCTACAAAAACGAAAAAAAAAACAACAATATACTAATGTACTAAATTTAATGTTAACAAATGCTATCATTATTATTACAAAGTAGTCAATTTGAAGGCATTATTGGTGAAATGAGTGCATAAAATGCTGTAAGATGTCTATACCATTTCAAGTTCAAATTGAGACCAATCTGGTTCAAATTGAGACCACTCTTTGTTCAAATTGAGACCAATCAATTTCAAATTGAGGCCATTCAAGTTCAAATTGATACAAATCAATGTCAAATTGAGACCAATCAATTTCAAATTGAGACTAAACAAAATCAAGTTGACACTAAACAATATCAAGTGGTCATAATAAATTTGATTTATTTACTCTCAACTTGATATTGTTTGGTGTCAACTTGATTTTGCTTAGTCTCAATTTGAAATTGATTGGTATCAATTTGAACTTGATTGGCCTCAATTTGAAATTGATTGGCCTCAATTTGAAACTGATTGGTCTCAATTTGAACTTGATTGGTCTCAATTTGAACTTGAAAAGATATAGTGTTTAGATAGATGCTTAGATATCAGAATTGTGTCAAAATGGTTTTAGACTTTTTATTAATTTCCGGGAAATTGCGTACGCTCGTTTCGAGCAAGGAAACACAAGAATAAGAATAATTTCTTCAATCTATAACACTAAAAGTAATTCCAACATTTCCTTCGACATATAACTACAAATTGCAAAATTTATTTGATATTCTTCCAATTAAAATAATTATACTTAATTTTAAGGAATATATCTTGTGACAAAAAAAAAAAAATATATTAGTTGTAGTGTCAAATTAATAGGTCATCTACTATAATACTGTTTGTGTATGACATTATTGCCAGCTTTTCCCTGAAATTAGAGAATTTCTATGAGTATGTAGCTCTTGTAGAAATAATAGTTATTTATGTATTAAGAGCGAAAAATGATACGTTATTGCTTGAAACTGAGAGCTGACATTCACTTGAAAGCAAATAATGTCACTTTTTGCAACATAATACATACACAATTTTTTCTACAAGCAATCAAACAATATTAAATACTGTGCAAACTTATCGATTGGCATTTTTCTAAAACAACGCTTATTTATTGGTTGCTATTGACGACGCGCGTTTTTTAGTTTTCATCAACGCCGTCAAATGAAATTCATCGATAAACGTCGTTTTTTCGTTGTCAGTGACGAGCGAAAAAGGCTACTTTTTTTAGTGATTGTAGAAAAAACTACTGAAGTATTTATTGAATAATTTCCATATTTTTGTAAATTTTTGTAAAAATCAAGTATCTGGTCAGGTAGTTGTCAGGTCATTAGCTAGCTCCGGTAATCTCGATTCAATACAAAATAATGTATGCCAATTACATATATCATTTCTGAGTAAAAGTAATCGTAAGCACTTACTACACGTAGAACTTGTTTGCATTTTTCTTAAGCAGATATACGAGGGTGGTCTGAAAAGTTTCCGACCTAACAAAGATACAAGAAAGTTTTTCAGTTTTTTATTTTATTTTTCTACATAGTCTCCTTATTAAAAGTCTCCAATTAAAAGAACTCCATGACTATCCCAGAAAACAGACGCAATCACTTTCCCAGCCGAAAAAACAGTTTTTGCTTTTTTTGGAGCCGATTCCCCCTTTGCAGTCCACTGTTTGAACTGTATTTTTGATTCGGGCGTATAATGGTGTATCCAAGTTTCATCTACAGTAACTAATCGTCGCCAAAACTCGGATTTATTGCGCCTAAACTGCGCCAACAGAGCGTTGGAAATTCGAACACGTTTTTTGTCTAACGTGAGCAAACGCGGCACCCAACGCGCGTATAGCTTTCTCATATCTAAATTTTGATGTAGTATGTGACAAACACGTTCTTTTGACATGTTCATAACCTCTGCTACCTCTCTCACTTTAATTCGGCGGTCGTCTAGCACTATTTGGTGAACTTTGGCGGTGTTTTCGTCGGTAGTTGCACTTTTTGGACGTCCCGAACGTTCATCGTCTCCCAAGCTCTTACGGCCATGTTTAAATTCAGCTGCCCAAAATTTCACCGTGGTAAATGATGGTGCAGAGTTCCCATATACAGAATCCATCCCAACTTTGATTTGCGTAGGCGTATTGCCTTTCAAAAACAAATATTTGATGACAGCTCGATACTCGATTTTGTCCATTTTCATAAAAACACTCACATCAACACACTCAAACGACTGTTACATAACAACTGCGCATCCAAAATCGCTGAAATTTTGTGTGGGACCTACTGAGGCATGCGTAAACATATTCCCCAACTTATGTAAATAAGTGCTGCCATCTTCTGGTTGAGGTCGGAAACTTTTCAGACAACCCTCGTATAAGCATAGGTTCATTTACTTCATCCAAAGCGGTTTCTGGTTCTAGCCAATGTGTGACCAATTGCAAATACACAATTAACTCCAATCATTTGTAGTTTAATCAGTTTTAGTTTATCATTTGTACTTTACTCTGGACACAGACAACCCCGAAAATATAAGCAATTTAGCGATTTACAGTCAATATAAACTCTAATTAATGATGTAACTATATTTAAATATTACAACCAGTATCAACAACGGGATACTGTTTATTACATTTGCACGCCAGAAAACATATAATATGTAACTAAATGTGTATCACTAAATTTAGTTAATCATGCAATATATTTGCATCGGCCAAAAAATATTTACATTCTTTTTAGAAATTAAAAATAAAACATGTTAGTGCTTTGTTACATAAATAATTATTTTACATTCCTTGCAGAATGTATGTAGAACAAAAATTAGCTCAATTGAGTAAGTACACACTTGCCTGATTATGTAAAGTACTGCTAATGAAATTTTCCCATTAATTTTATTTAATTACAGTGAAAAAATTTAATGCTGTTATTTTCTCATAGTTACGATCTAAACGACCGCAAATCTCTTTACGGGTTTGTAAAAATTTTAAGGCGGCGATCCATCATGTGAACCGGAGCTGCCCCCTTGTCCATCGTCTGCGCGTGCGAAATCTTTTATCGGAGCCCCCGGATCCGGGGGTCACGCGACTGTAGTCACGATGGTTAATGAGATGTGTCGCCAGATAGTGCGGCATGTACGAGAGGGCCCCAGATAAATCGCGGCTTGGCCCCGGGGACCATCCGGGCGATATATTTATATATTAGATCAGGTCGATAGCGTAATGGGCGTGTGCACAATCTATCCAGCAGTTTTGGAACAAACTCCAGACCAGTTTACTACACCAGCAACGGCGATAATGCGGGAGAAGTTCGACTATTTGATGCAGTTAACCGTGCAAGTGTGTTATGTTATGGAAGATTTGCATTGGGATCTATTGCTTTAATTAAGCGGCCCCGTGCAGTTTTGGCATGCATGCATGTTCTCTTTGCTTCGAAAGTATATGGCTGCAGCAGCATGATTGCGTACATTCAAATTTAGAAGATAAAATTAAAACAATTTATGCAGAAACGAGATACACAGCCAATAAAATTATATGTATGCATTTCAACTTGAATAACTCTTCAGAATATATGTAAATCTCATAAAAATTGTTTTTAGTTCAACTTATTAATAATTTACATATAGTCACTAAGTCATAAATACAGGGTGATCAGCCAAATGGAATAAATTCAATAATAAATAAATGGGGGCGTGTTCGAAAAAACGCTCGGACACGTCGATTGTTATTTTTAGTTGCGCATTTTTTTCAACAAAAACTTTTTATACAGGGTGTGTCATATGACCGTGGCCAATACCAACTTTCTTATTTTTAATGCAACGCCTGGTATATTATTCAATTTTTGGATTCTTCAGAAAATTCTAGATATATTTTATGTACAATGTCCTATACCTCGAATGTTACTTAATAAAATAACACATGTGATCTCTAATATCCCAAATAGGATAGGCAGTCAAAGAAGAAGCAGAAGAAAAAGTGCAAATTCAAATATGTAAGTTATGCAAAAATGGTACACCCTGTATATGAATAAATAATTTTAAAGCCGCACTTTAGGCTTTCGTTCACCATTTGGTTCATTTCGATATCATTAATGGTATAGGTACTATCGAGCTTTCCCATATCAATGACTCACCCTGTATATACTACTTCCTTTCCATAATCTAGTCGAAGAATGTGCCTAAATTGAAATACGATATCGAATTTCTGATAAAGAATTTTATATGCTTTGCAAACTGTTGTGCGACTTCATTGACTTCTGGCATACTTTCTACTTACAATTGTAAGATTTTGTATGTGTAGCTATGACTTTGTCATGCATATACAGGGTATTTAAACAATATGTTATTTACGTACATGGTGTCAATTTGAAAAGTTGGCACCGACTTTTTTCATAGTACTAATGATTATTTTTAAAATTACTCAAAACCATTTTGGTGGTTCGGATAGGGAACCAAAATGGTAGTGTTGACCCACTACCCACCCTTTAAGCCACAGCCACCACCATCTAAAAAAATTAAATGCCCCCCCCCTACTTGTGATACATCGTTGGAAAGCTCTTGGAAATTTCTATCCAGTCATTATTAATACAATATGATTTGGTGAGCAGGTTTTGGTATTTAGTGCAAATAGAGTGCAAAAGTGTTCAATGTATTAAATTCAAATAACATGTTAAAGTAAATGTTTGAAATGGCTTGCATTGTTTTCTAAACAAAAATATAGCCTCCTTTCAATCTCTTCGCGAACTTTTTAAAGGTTTGTCTAGTAACCTTTCAGCTCAACCTTTAACCTTAAACCTATAATAGCTCAATATTATTATTTTTTATTATTGTTATTATTGTTCAGTAGTATCCGGTTCATTTTTCATTAATGTTTTATATACTACAGATTTCAAGTGACCCCTTAAAATAATTCGCTTTTGAAATTAATGAAAATTTCGACGCCGAAATTTATGGTAATTTGCTAGGTGAATTCATTGAGCCACTCATACTTCAGGAGATTGAAAACGAAATAGATGAACATGGAAATTATGGACTTACCAACTATGGACTTCTAGTTAGAGGATGGTTAGAGCGTCACTATCCAAATCAGTGGATTGGAAGAACAGGGCCTATCAAATGGCCTCCTAGATCATCAGATCTTACACCTCTAGGTATTTTTTATGGGGTTACTTAAAGTCTGTAGCTTATGGAAATTATGGACTTACCCACTACGTACTTCTAGTTAGAGCATGGTTAGAGCGTCACTATCCTAATCAGTGGATTGGAAGAAGAGGGCCTATCAAATAGACTCCTAGATCATCAGATCTAACACCTCTAGATATTTTTTATGGGGTCACTTAAAGTCTGTAGTTCATAAAACGCAAACAGATACTATTGAACAATTACGAGGAAGAATAGTACAATTATGTCGAGCTATTACTAGACAAACCTTTTAGAAAGTTCGCGAGGAGTTTGAAAGCAGGCCATATTTTTGTTTAGAAAACAAGGAAACTATTTCCAATATTTACTTAAAAATGTTATTTGAATTTAATTAATTCAACACTTTCGCACTTTATTTGCACTTAATTTCAAACCTGGTTGACCAAATCATACTGTATTAATAATTACTTAAAAGCATTTTTCAAGAGCTTTCCAACAATTTATCACAAGTAGGGGTGTGCAATTTTTTTTTTTTTTAGATGAAGGAGGCTGTGACTGGAAGGGTGGGTAGGGGGTCGATACAACCTACGCCAATTTAGTTCTCCCTCTGAACCACCCTAATGTTTTGAGTAATTTTAAAAATAATCATTAGTTCTATGAAAAAAGTCGGTGGCAACTTTTTAAATTGACACCCTGTATGTATATTGTTTGTGAAAACAGCAAAAAAATGTAGGTATACCTTTCAATAATAATAAAACCATTAAATATAGTAATTAAAAATTAACCCATTTTTAACAATAATTCTTATGCCGATTACGGATAATGGAGAGCCAGGCACCGTAAGTACAAAGCTTATGAGACTTCACTATTCTTCATTTCCGCTTTATATGCGGTTAGACGACAAACGCAACGCTTTTGCTTTGCTCCAGGCAGCATAATACCAAAGTTCAATAATGTCATCTGCCTCTCTGCTGAATTTCCATCACGGGATGCAGTATAGTGATAAATCTGCAGAAGCTTAAGCACAAATTCAACAACTTTCTGCTCTTCTCAACTTATGAGCTCCTCCGAAATCGGGTCATGCCAACAGTGTGGAGTACAGGGAGACAGGATTTGCCAACGATAGGCCGCACATGTTGATGCGCTTAAATGAAAATTTACATTAAATAGCAAATAATTAAAACTACATTCTTTTACCTATGCTTTTCTCCTTTTGTCAATTGAGTTTTACAATTTTCCAAATAATTTCCACTCATATTACGTTCCTTTTGTGGTAATTCACTTTCCGATATTTATATCACTTATAAATATAAGAAAAGCATTTATTAAAATAGCTATTTATGCACTAAGGGCGTTATTTACTACGATTATTACTCGCGAAGAATGATAAAATCCAGCTGGAAGGCATTAGCCCGAGAGATGGATATCGTTCGACACCGTGGTGCATACCTACAAAATTTTATATTTCTGGTTTTCTTTATAAACACAAACTTGGCATCTCCAAAACGTAATGAATTCATTACGACCTCTTATTACGTCCCGGTTTTTATGGACTAATTTCATAAAAATGCACTCCAGGGCGTAATGAATTTATTACGCCTTCTTATTACTCCCGGTTGGTTGGACATGTTTCGTATCCTAGGAATTATCATTCAATTATAGTAAAGTGAAAAATTAAGTAATATAAGTGATTTCACATAAAAGTGATATAATCTGACATATAATTTTTGACATTTAATAGAACCCAACATGAATGTTTGCCAAATAAATACGAATTTGTATTTTAATGTAATAGTTGAAATATTTAATGTTTCTTTCCAAAGCAGCATATTGTAGTATGGCTCAAACTGAGGATATTAGGAAAAATACATATCTTTTAGCTCATTAACTGAAAAAGTTACGAATTTTCGAAAATGTTTTGTTCTACGACCCTTTATAAAAATATATTTTTAGTTACTGAATACTCCAGCGAATTTTGTAGTACGGCTCAAACTGAGGATATTAGGAAAAATACATATCTTTTAGCTCATAAACTGAAAAAGTTACGAATTTTCGAAAAAAGGTTTCTTCTACGACCCTTTATAAAAATATAATTTTCTCCAGCGAAAATTTGATTTTCGTCACAAGTGAGAGAACTTAAGTTTTTTACCTAGAGACGAAAATTATGTACTAATTTTCACCTCGGTCTAGTTTCCTTCTGTCGCTGTATCGCGTCATTATTACATCATACCAGTTTGTGTTGTTCGCAGCTTTATCAGAATTTCTGATTCAGGAATTGATCTTCTTAATACTCCACCAGAAATAGTAAATCAAGCTGAGAAAACTTCTGCGGACTTATTGTCAGAAAAATCGAAAAAGCGGTATGACGAAATCTATGCAAAATTCATGTAAATTACTTTTTTTCGTAAAGATTTTTTTTATGTCATATGCGAGGTCGTAGAAAAATTATAGTGCTCAACTTTTCGAAATCATTAAGAAAATGTTACTTTCGTCCCTCATTACACAATAGGTATACTATTTTCCAATGTATTTTAAATGATTTTTTTTTCATTTAATCAATAGTCCGTGTTAACATTAATTAATTAATTGAATACAGAGTTTGTACAATGTATATTATTTTTTTAACCAAACTAGGGAGTTGACATAAACAAATTTCAGGATTTATTTCAACCGACATTCTTTAAAATTCAAAAAATTCTAATATTACTACTTACTTCCATAAATAATAGTAATAGTATACTATATAACGAGCACATGTAAGGAGTAACGAACGAGAAATATAGGTTGTAATTATTGCCATTTTGTCCAAACCAATTACGATGTTTTATCTATGACTTTTTAAATAAAACTATTCTTATTAATAAATTTTAGTCAATAACCAAAATTGTTAACAACCAGATGAACATAATATGTACATGAGCTTACATGGGATGAATGAAAGATAACAATGACAGGGCATAAGGAAGCGAAATGTGAAAAGCGTTACACATAGTTTTATTGACGAGGCCGCTCCATGTTGTATTATGAAGTCATAATACAACCTCCGTTGTATAACGAAATCATAATACAACCCATGTTGTATAATGTAGTACATTATGTTACCATAGTTACAAATATAAACAATATTTTTTCAAGACTTGACAATTTTCAACATCTTTTCACTAAACAAATCTAAATAATTGTTCCAACATAGTAGCAACTTTTCTTGTAATGATATTCAAATCTAGAAAATATTCATTGTCAGGACTATATCTACTCTCCATTCACGATGTTTTTGCGTCAGGGGAGTCTATGAATATTTAGTAATTTTGTTGGTAGTGTTTCTCAAATAACTGAATTCCCCAGTGGAACTTGTCAGTTTGTTGGTAGTGAAAATAACTATAAATCTGATAATGTGGTAGGAAGCAAATGTCTTATAGATATCGACACAAAAAAATAATTTATATCCGTTGCTATCCATCAGTTTGTTCAACATTACAAAAATAAAACCCAGGCAACTCGGTTGCAAAAAGGTTGTGAATGTATGATACAAATATAATTGTTTTTTTTCAATTTTTTTCTAATTAATAAAACCAAATCGAAAACTTTTTGTGGTATGGAGTGTTAGTCCTTTAGTTTGGTTGTATTTTAATGTTAACTTTTGCAGATTTGTGGTAAGTTTCATGCAATTTTCTGAAAATTTGTGGAATGTTCTTAAAATTTTCATATTTTTATGGAAATTTGTTCAAACATATTTAGACATAATAATTTTATAATATGTTAATTAATTGCTCACTAATGTTAATTACTCATTAATTGACGTTTGCAGTTTTTTATTCTAGTGATACTTTGATATTTTCTTTAGATATTTTGAATTTTTTTAACTACATTGATATTTTGATTTCAATTTTCGCAAATTTTCATAAACTCATTAAAACAATTTGGTAATTTTTGAAATATTTGTCAACTGCTTTGAAACTTGTTACAAACTATTATTTACTAAATTTATTTGAATATTGTTTCATGAATGATTTATTCGAATATGATTAAATACATCAATTAATCATATTATTAATGGAAAAGTATTTATTTACTCTCAGGTGTAGGGTAAATAAAACCTATGTTTTTATGCACTAGTTTCGGCTTGGAAGCCGCCTTCAGCATTCAAATCTTTAATTAAAAAATATATGGTTACAGGATAGTTACATGACTTTTTGTTTTGTTTTTATAACTTAAAGTAATTATAATTTGTCCAAATCTGTTGATGGGTTTTGGTACATCGATTTTGTTTGAAGACATGTGAGGATGAATAGTGTGATGAGTAATGATTGTGATTTTTTAGTATTTGCTGAAATTTGGCGACATTTGTCTAGTATTACGTGTTTTATCTTATGACTTTTTTTTTCTGGCAGGTCATTATTAGGTGTTACAATTTAAATTTAAATAATAATAATACTTTGACTGCTGTCTGACGTTTAATAATTAATAAATTGAAGTTAAATTTTGAAAAGGTGATCATGAATATGAATGATGAAATTAATAGTCGTTTTTCCACTCCTTGCATGGTAAGTACACTGTTATAACATTGATTTAGTGGAAGTAAGTCCCACTTACCGATAAAGCTTTGGTTACTATAAGCAACGGGAAGTAAGTAATCACTTACCTCCCTCAGGGAAGTAAGTAAAATAATTTCAATAGCGTTCTTTCTCTGGCACCAGTCTTTAAAACACTTTTGATAACACCCCTTCGACTTATCCGGCAGTAGGAAGGAACAGGTACATCTGCAGCTTCTTCAATTGCCATTTCTTGTTTATTTTAATTGGAATTCATTTTACAACTGAACGAATGCAATTTCTGACATTCACACTTTGTTTGAAAAATAGTCTTAGCAACCAAAGCCGTACTGACATTTTGTTCATGTTGCGAAAATAAATTAATCAAACACAAACAATTATACCAACTTCAGGAGTAGAAAAACAGTTATAAGCAATTTGAGAGGTAAGTTTTGACCAGTCTCGATCTTTATTGCTAGCCCTCGCTGTCGCTAGGGCGCAAACTCGACCTCGACTGGTAAAAGATACTTACCTCTCTTAATGCTTAAATAACTATTTCACCTGTGTGAAAAAAATTCTGAGTTTAGAATGTAAACTAGGGTTTGTAATCAACTTTTTCTACATATCACGTGTTGCCCAGTGTATGAAGTTTATTGCTTTTATGTTATGTGTAATGTAAATATGTGTTGGTTTCTGGGTGCTTTAGTTATACTTTTTTAAGCGGTGTCTGTTCATCGTGGTTCGCCATTTTGTGATGTGAAAGTTAATGTTCTTGGGGTTCAAGTGGTCTGTAGTTACATTTTGTTGATTTAGGTTGGTAGCTTTAGGAACTTGTATAGTGGCGCGAAATTTAAATTGATCTGATCATTAATGTTTGTTATATCTGGTTGTTTTATAGTTTTCTCTATTTACAAAGCCTCGTATAGTGTAAGTTTTCATCTCTTTTCTAATTGTTTAATCAGTTTAGTGTTTGTTTCAATGTTGTAGGTGTGATTGTTGTCATATAAATGTTTTCCGAAATTTGATGTTGTTACGTCTTTTATGTGTTCTCGCTTTGATGCGTAGTTTATGGCCTGTTTCGCCTACATATATGGCATTGCAATCATTGCAGGTAATAGTGTAAAGACTATTTTTTCTAGAGGATCTAATTTATTTTCCACACTTTTAATTTCATTAACCAAAAACTCAGGATGGATCCACACACATTCCAATATTTATTTATTTATTTAATCATTTCCCTTTCTACCTTGTTGTTGTAGGGTATTACAGTTTATTGTTTCTTCATGTAGGATTCTCTCCATTTTCTTCTTTCTTGTGTGAGTTGTTTGATTCTTACCCATGTTAATCCTCTTTTCTCTGCCTGCTCGTTGATTCTGTCGTTCCAGGTTTTTCTTGGTCTTTCATTATATGATTTCCCCGTAGGTCTTGTCCCATACATTCTTTTTGTCTGTCTGTTATCGTTCATTCTGCAAACATGCCCGAATCATCTCATTTGACCTTCTGTGATTGTATCATTTATGTCTGTTATTTGTAAGTTTTGTCTATGTATGTCATTTCGTATTTTGTCTTGTTTTGTTTTATTTTCAATTTTTCTTAGAAAGCGCATGTCTACTGCATTGATTCGAGATTTGTCGGTTTCGTTTAATGTCCAGAGTTCGCTGCTGTAGGTTAACGTTGGTCTCACTACCCTTTTCACAATTTGGTATTTGTTTCTTTAGGTATTTCTTTGTTTCCTAGAAAAGAAGTTTTTAGTGCAGGGAATATTCTTCCGGTTTTGCCTATTCTATCGTTTATTTCTTTCTCTATATTCCCGTTGCTTTCTATTACTGATCCTAAATATTTGAAACTTTCCACTTGTTCTATTTGTTTACCTTGCATCATTATTCTGTGGTTTGTGCTCTTCTCTGCTATGACCACAGTTTTGGTTTTACCTGTGTTTATTTTCATGTTAATCTTTGTCAACTCACTTTCCAGTACTTCCATGTTGAATTGCAGGTTTTCTTCTATCTCCGCTATTATGGCCATATCGTCCGTAAAGAGCATTTCACTTATCTATACATTCCAATATAATCATATTATATTGAAATGGATGAATCTTTAGTTTGGGTATTTGTACATTTTAATACTATGAGTTAGTTTTGCAACATAATTTTTTTCTAGATTTTTATATTCTTCGGTTACTTAACGCATACGTTAAATATTCTTTTTGAAAAAGGCAATAATAGAATTACTTAATGTTCTGACGAGTGAAAAGTATTATTGGCCTGCTGTTTATTTTGAGGTCGAATGTGGGTTTTCATTAAACGCCTCGTTTTTTCGCTTCCTGCGGAAATTCCCGGTGCGCGTCACCTGTCAATTGGTGGAAATATGAGGCTGCCGGGGGCCTCGCATAAATCCAATATCGACCTTAAAACGAACGTCCTGTATATAAAACTTTCATTTAAAGGCTGCGCCGTTTTCGGGGCGAACAAAATTCCTTATAAATCGGAGCGTCCGTGAGACGGCGCCCATATATCAAGATAAAATATTTAAAAGCAATAAATCACGGCCGCTTTTTTTAATAATATTTCAACCTCCGCCCCCGCTGCAACCGAGCCTTCTGGGTAATGGCGATGAGCGGCGGCCCGGAGATCCTCGGCGACGTCATCGCACAATGGGGGATCCCTGCGAGGTCGCTAATCCTGCTTGGGTCGTCGGCGAGGGGGGCCCTAATGACGTGGAGGGGGCGCCTGCCGCCGTATTTTACGGTGGACAGGTGGTCAGCGGGCCTAAGGGGATTTGTAAATTCAATCCCCACGTCGACCCCAGGCCAGGAAATCTAATTTTCGCCAGGAAATGTGTTTGTGCAGGGCGCTGATTTCGGGCGGAATTTGTTTAGATTCCTGCAGGGCACGGTAAGATAATATTCTATGGGGCCTCCGGTCCGGTGTCGCCCCTGTAACGAAGTCATCGCCGAATTTGATTTGCAAAGTGCGGCAAGAAAAGTCTCCGCAGGACGGGCCGAAGGATTATTAATGAGCTGTAATTGTTTCAATATTGCCAAACTTTTATCCTCTATTGGTTACTAAAATTTGCATTTTGATCGTTAAAGTTCAGGCCGTAATTAATGTTTAAAATGGAAATTGGGAACCGGCGTAATCCCTTTTTCAACTGGAAATGATTTTTTTGTGCTGTAATGGGAATAATTTGTACACCCGGCGGTGGGGAATTTTCGCAAAACTTTCGGCAGCGAAATAAGTCGTCGCAGGCGATGCGCGCGATCCGTGAAATCCGCTTTAAAAACTATCAAGGCGGCCGGCGACACCGGAGAGCTACATCCTAGGGAACCCCAAGTCCCCCCTCCCATGGTACACATATACACAAAAGGGGCCGCTCGAACACGAGCTTCTTGTCTGCCGGGGAAAGAGAATATTTCCAAACTTGTTTTATAACTTCGCCCGAGTTCGCCGTATATTTATTCAAGTCTCAACTTCTTGAATGACATTTAAAGTTTCAAATGTCCATAGAGCGAGTAATTTCGGAACGGGAGGGCCCGAATATCAGGATTAGGGCCGGGCCGTTACGCTCCTGCGACGCCGCCGAATTGAAAGACCGAAGAGGAGAAACTGTTAACCTTCACCTTCGCCCCTTGTTGGGAGCGATTAAACTTTTTCCTCACGACCAGCGCCGAGGATAATAGATTCCTCCTCTCCGCCAATTGATTCTACAATCCGGGTCCCCCCGCTGGAAGTGGCGAGGATACATAATTTTCCCCTTCATTTCATCGGCATTCTTCACCTGTTCTAATAACGTTTTTCCCTCTTCCGACAACGAGAAACGTGAGAAATTGATGATTCTCGTAGCAATTCTCTCCATTCTTCCTACACGCAGATTCCACCAGGCTTTTACGAACAAATATAGTGGATCCCAGTCTCGGGAGAGATGCGATGTTATCTATTCTGATGAAGTATAACAATCACCTATTATTATCATCGCAGCATTTTCAAAGGCCAACGATAAAATTATTAGCGTAACTGTATTAGAACACAGTTTATGGAGCGTATTACTAAGGCAATTACAATTACTACGAGTATCAGAATATAAATATCGCTTTAATACATTTTTGTATTATAGCGCTATATACATTTTTTTTAATAAATATACATGCTGCAGGAAGATTTAACTATGATTATAGTTAATATTATAGTATAGTATAATTATAAACCTATAATTGTTTGGCAGTTTGTAGTATACATTTAACATGTTCGACTTATGTGGTATACTCTGGACTGATTGATTTACCATTAGAGAAGTGCTTGAAAGAATTTTCAAGAAATGCACTAACACATAATTAAGAAATATGACCTCATTATACTCATTAACTCATTAATGACGGACGTAAACTGAACTGGCTTAGAAATTTTCGCAAATTGCAGCATCGATGGAATACAAACTCCTTCGGGAGAAGATAAACCAAAGACTACAGGAAGAAGAACAATATACAGGGCAATCGAAGTTAGACAGATTTTCTTCTCGTTCTAAAGTTACAAGGTTTCAAGTCTTACCCAATTAGAGTTTCTTATGTTGGTAACACTGTAAATCAAACACGGGG
Organism: Othius punctulatus; assembly: GCA_951805005.1. Classification (NCBI taxonomy): domain Eukaryota; kingdom Metazoa; phylum Arthropoda; class Insecta; order Coleoptera; family Staphylinidae; genus Othius; species Othius punctulatus. The sequence goes on along the minus strand of OX638139.1, from coordinate 102,219,289 downwards.
GTGAGCCTGATATAAGTAACCACTCTACACAAACCACCCCATCCACACCCACACAACAAAAAAGTGCAGCCACAGATACCACTAGTCCCACACTAAAGATTAACGCCCACAACAGACAACAGAATGCAATGCACAAAGAGAAAATGAAACAAATACACAGTACACTAACAAACACATTCTCCATCACTACAACCAACCCCAATCTCACACGTTACGAACTATCTACATCATGGGAGAAAATACAACAACAAGAGGGAGTGACAGCCACAACCGACATCATTATCAAAACAAAGGATGGGTTCCTACTTAAAACCAACATAGACACAGTCACCGCAAAACAACTGCTAAACCAACTAATTAACACACACGCAATTCAAACATACAGGGAATCTACACACTCGCCCACCCACAACAACACCCAAACGCAAGAAATCAACAAATGTCATACTCTGCAATCATTCGTTTCGTTGAACAGGAGATCCCCGAAACGGAGATAAGCTTACATCTGTCATCACACAACATACCACACAGATATTGCAAAAGGATCATATCCAGAGCTACCAACTTGCCCACACAAATGATCTGCATCATAACTAGTGACAAAACAGCCTACGAAGCCATTTTAAAGGGAATTTATTTCAAACACTGTCACTACCCCGTCATGGAAAGCCTTGCCCCTGCCCCTATCCCACAATTGTGTGGAAAATGCAATATTTACGACCACATAATGGAAAACTGTCCCACTCCGGTGAAATGCGGTAAGTGCGCTGGCGCGCACTTAAGCCACAATTGTACGTCACAGCTGCCCGAGGTCTGCAAGAGATGCCACATACCCGGACATGGCGCTTGGAGCGCGAAATGCAAACTACGCCCGAAGGCACCGATTGCAGGAATCCCGAACATCAAAATTAAATCAGTCAACAAGAAGTCTGCACAAATGGACCAACAAATTACAAAATCACGCATTCACACCTCCATCACTATTCCTGATCATATCATAAACACATACATAAATAAAATAAACTCACCAAAACATACAGACAGACAAGCATTAATCAAAAAACTAAAAGAAAGATTTATTGACGCATACAGAGTAGACACTGCATTATCATTTTCAGGAAACATACTCTACATCATCATGTTCGACCTAGACGACATTGAAGCAATCTCACCTACGGAACCTGCAGATGGACTGGGAGTCGGCACAGCTACTGTCAGTGTAAATCCCTGTCGGTAGAAGTAGTCCCCTCAAGATTGGTCAAACTTATATACAATAACATCAATGGATATTCCTCAAAAAAACCTTACTATACAATTACATGGAATCAAACGACATAGACGGCTGCCTGCTGGTAGAAACAAAGACGAAGAATGATACTAACACGAACTACAGAAACTGGACCACATTGAAAAGACACGGACAACTCATCCAGAACGCCCGAGGAGGTGCTCTGGCTCAATTCCGACCAGATTGCCAAGTAGGTAAAGCCAACCCCCCTAGCCTAACCAACCCACTAAATGACTGCCTCCACTGGACAATCCCATTCCAAAATGACAAGCTCCATATATTCCTGATTTACATACACGCGACATCCCCTCTAGAATAAAATATATTTATTAAAGCATCACTATATAAATATGCCATCGTAATAGGCGACTTCAATTTAAACGGAGAGAAAAGTAGACAATTACAAACATTCCTACAGAATTCCGACTTCACTAGACGACGCACAGACCCAACATTCATCATGCCAAATAACAATGACAGCACTCCCGACATCATACTATACACAGAAAACCTAACAAATAATTTAACTGACGTGACACTAATACCAGATTTATGCTCAGACCATCTAGGAATAAAGTTCACAATAGATACGCATACACCTACGGCAACCATAACCCCTTCACATTCCAGCATAATTAAAAAGGACAATTACAAATACGTTACACAAGACATAAGCAACTACCTGACCAACTTAAACTCGGACGAAATAGACTTAGACCATATCACAGAATTTCAAGATACAATGACAAACATAATAAATAAATACTCTACCACAACCAGTTACAAATTCTATAAAAACAGACTACCAAGATTTATTCTGGCTTTAATAAAACAAAAACGGAAAATATATAGACAGTACTCATCGACAGGAGACAAAGACCTAAAGCCCAAATTAAACAAACTAAACAAGGACATACAAAAACTGACACACCAATACAGGACAGAGAAATGGCTTGAGGTTTGCCAGGAAATTGAAAAAGACCATGGAAAATCATACTGGTCCAAAATAAAAAAAACTATCCAGATACAAATAAAAAGGACACATTCGAAAACTCACAGACGGACTGACCGAAAAATACTCAGACATAGACATTTCAAACACATTTGCCGACTACTTCGAAAAAGTATTTACCCCAATATCCAATCAATCATATGACGAAAATAACTATAACAATATCAATAACTGGTTTGAGGAATTCACAAAAACTGAAGAACGTACCAACCCTCCGGACATCACAGACGAAGAATATTACACAGTAGCATATAATGGCAAAAACTCAGCACCTGGACATGACGCACTCACGAAAGACCTACTAAGATACCTGACAGAAAACATACACGAACATATAATAAAAATTTACAATTATTGCATACGACACTCCACACACCCTACCCCCTGGAAAAAATGTATCATCATCACAATACATAAAACAGGACAAGACAAAACTACACCAGAAAGCTACAGACCCATTACCCTACTCCCTGTCCTTGGCAAAAACCTGGAGAAAATTATACAAACCAGAATCTGGAACCTCATCGGAGAAAAATCCCCAAATTACCAATTTGGGTTTAAACCAGGACGCTCGACAGTACACCCACTTTACATTCTGACCAACAACATACAAGCGACATACTTAAAAGACAGATAGACCGCAGCACTTTTCTTAGACATTAAAAAAGCATTCGACACAGTTTGGCTCCAAGGACTGCTATATAAAATGTACAGACTAGAAATCCCAAGATACGTCATCCTCTTCACCCATAGTTTCCAGACGGAGAGACAACTTCAAATAAAGAGAAAGAACACGCACTCACGACCAATTTTTCCAATACAAGTACTCCCTCAAGGCTCCCCCCTATCCCCTCTACTCTACAATATATACCGCTACGACATATACAGGACAGAAGACAGATACGTTGATTTAGATTTTAGAACAATACATCTTACAGTACGCAGACGACACGGCTCTGATAACGCACAGGAAAGAACTGGACGACACGATAAACACCCTCCAGATACTGACGGACAAAACAATGTGCTGGTTTAATAAATGGAGACTCGTTCCCAACCCCACGAAATGCCAACTCCTTATCCCCAACCACCGAATAAATGACAACTCACCGACCATACAAGTTAACGGGACGAACGTACACCCAACAACGACAATAAAGTATCTAGGAATGACTATAGACAATAAACTAAAATTCGACAAACATCTACGCAACACAAGGACTGAAATACTAAAAAGGGCAAAACATTTTAGATGTTTAACGTACGGAGGAAGAGGAATATCCATTGATACAACCACAAGAATTTACAAATCCATCTGCAGACCCATCATCGACTACGGACAAATGGTACTCAACTACGCTAGAGACAATTGCAAACGAATCACAGACGTGACTGAACGTAAAACATTGAGACTAATCACAAAACTGAGACACAGGGACAATCACCTTCATAACATATCAAATATAAATTTATACAATAGTACCAATATCACACCCATTCATCAGAGACTTGACAAATTACGAAATAAATTCCAACAAAGACAGGAGAACAGGACAATACTGGACGAATTATGCATTAAAAGACTAGACAAACGAACTACAAAAAAGAACCCGACAAAAACGCTCCATGAATCATACTACGCCCCATAACACTCTTCACCAATCAACCCATCATTCATCAGCATATCATACACTATCATATTATATATTATTTTATAATAATGAAATGTATTTACAACGCTAGGCGGAAAGGCCCCATATGGGGTCGATAGCCCAATAAAGATCGATTATATATATATATATATATGTTGGTTTATAACAACACATTTAAGGCGCGTGCTCACGATCAATTTAAGTTAATCGATTGTGTTGATCAACAAAAGTTGGTTAAAAAGTGTAGTGATTGCCTTAGTTTCTATAGAGTTGATCAACTTTAAATTGTAGTTTCCATTCAACTTTTGGTAATCAACTACAATCAATTAATAAAAGTTGATTTGCGAGAATAAGCCTTAACAAAATGGATCACTTAACCAACACTCAACGCGTTAAAATTATTCAATTGTTCTACAGAACAATTCTGTATGAACTGCATATCAAAATTTACTTAAAGATTTTGGTTAATGAAAGCCTCCTACTGAGCGAACAATCCGCAGCATAGTGAAAGATTTGAACGACTGGAAGCATTGGAGATACAGTAAGACATGTGCATAGTAGTCCCAACGAAATCTGAAAATAACTTATCTTATATATTTTATTTTTTATCTTTGTGTGCTTAATGTAAATGTAATAGAATAAAATAAAATATAAAACATATGTTGAAAAATGTAATATGGGGCAATGAGTCAATGTCAGCTCTCGACGGGATGAGTATATCATCGTAGCATCCATTTAGCGCAAACTATTGATGCTGTAAGTGAAATTGTTAGTTAAGACACGGAATTGTCAATTTTTCGGCGTCTGCAGATTTTTGGGCTTTTCTTATGACTCCCTTTGGCGCATTTTGCAAGAGGACTTGCACCTCTACCCGTTTAAAATTCAGTCAAATTCAAATTCAACTCAGGAACTGAAGCTGGAGAACTGAAGTAATAGAATGTTGATGCTGATTTTTCAAAGAAAATCTTCTCCTCTGATGAGGCACATTCCCACCTCTATGGGTATGTTAACAAACAAAATTGCTGCATATGGGAAAATTGTCAATTCACGAGCCACCATCATCGTACATCTATTTAGCCTAAAATATTGCTGCTGTAAGTGAAATTGTTAGCGAAGACACGGAATTGTCAATTCTTCGGCGACTGCAGATCTTTGGGCTTTTCTTATGACTCCCTTTGGCGCATTTTGCAAGAAGACTTGAACCTGTACCTGTTTAAAATTCAGTCAAATTTAAATTCAACTCAGGAACTGAAGCTGGAGAACTGAAGTAGTAGAATGTTGATGCTGATTTTCAAAGATAATCTTCTCCTCTGTTCAGGCACATTTCCACCTCGCTGGGTGTGTTAACAAACAAAATTGCTGTATGTGGGAAAATTGTCATGCAATTCACGAGCCACCATTACATGCCCAAAAAGTACCTGTTTAACCACAATGCACACCATTGTGATTAGGCAGGGTCATTGAACCTTACTTTTTTCAAAACCAAGCATGACATGATTTTTATTCAAAATTCAGGACTTTTTAACCCTTTTGATGTTTTATTGCATAATCCAGAAATTTTCACTAACTACCCAAAAAACTCTTAGGTTATTTCTAAAATATTTATATTAAAAAAAATGTATTTGTGTAAATAATATGTAAATATATGTTTTTATCATACCTATATGTAATCTTTGCTTACCGAACTAACAAGCGTACAAAATTCTAAAGTTACTAAATAACAACACATTTATTATTTATTGACCAACTTTGAGAGACGATAAACGTCAGGCAGTACTAATTTTTATTGTAATAAGTACTAAATGTACACTTACTACTGCTGGTAAAACCGAAAACCAGAAACCAGAACATTCAGAACCGTATTGTTGCTCTTTTAGAAACTAGCATATTCAATAATATTGTCGTAATTAGCCAGTGAATTGTCTAAAATTTGTACAAATTTGCAGAAATTTGTAGAACCTTTAGAATTTCGTTGATGACATTGACGTCTATAGTAGAAGACATTGTAAAACAAATGTCAACCTTCTCCATGTTGGAGAATCTAAATGATTCCTATTTTGTCTTTATTTCCAAATTGTGGTGCACGTATAATAACAAATAACGTATGACACACGCGCATAAGAGTCTTTCAAGCACTACGTTGTTAAAAGTACTCCGCTTCGCGTAATGTTCTTAAACACGAGGAGCACACTACAAAGGATCTCTTATGCACTGTATCATAGGTTATTTTTTAATATGCACCATAGTTTGGAAATAAAGAAAACTAACTACACTATTTTTTTTACAATTTTCTCGTGACCTGTAACTGTCTTCAGTATCAAAACAATTTCATTAGGTATTTTTAGATTCGATGGCTTATGTCAGAAAATTTTAGAGCCATTTTTAAAGTATTAGTATTTTATTAATTGTATGGTTTCTTGTTATATCTTCAGATATTATTGTTTAAATTTTCAGCAATTTACTTACATTGGCTGCATTTTTATTGTTTTTTTTTATGACAGTATCACCAACTGTTTTAGACTTACTAGAATTTACTAAATTATTCAGAAGAACACGAGAATTATATTGTAACTTCTTATATTATATTAACAGATTCGTTATATTTTTATTTATTTTTATATATATATTTATTAATTAATTCGTATTTATTATTTTCTTCGTAATAGTATCTATTACAAATACCACCTTACCATTGAAATAATACAATGTATACAAATTACATGATAAAACACAAAGAATGCACGTTACACACAGATATGACAAATAGTAGACATCTTTTGATAAAAATGTAGACAAATTCCAACATCATCGGATTTCTAACAGCTAATACTCAAATTAAAAGTATTTTAAAGATCCTAATACTACAGCTAAGCAAACAAATATTTTTGCAGCATTGATTTGCTAAGTGTTGTATACGCAACATGGGTGCATTAAAACGGCGATTTTACGCAATTTACATCAATCTACCATCTGCCATCAAATCAATCAATCTGTCATCTAATGAAAATAATGTTCGATCGGATGCAACAATTAGAAAATATGTCAAATTAAAAAAATGAAGAAATAAAAATTAAAGTCATTATTTACTTTTGTTTCAATAATAGTGCATATAATATCATGCATACATTATACATCTACAATTTTGTATTATTATAGTCCTAGAATTCTAGGTGTAGGTATTAGGTATATAAATAACACATATACTTGTCTTATACACATATATAGACCTGTTTTCTTTTAATTTTACGACAAATATGTTTTGTAAACATCAAAGAGTTACACATTATTGAATTTAGAAAAAATCTTTACCTGACACAATAATGTAAAAAAAATATATCTAAAGAGCGATTTGAAAATTTATGTTGACAGTCGTTTGACCTTGAAGATAATTTAAAATGCAATAAAACTGTACTCACTTTATACTATGTTTAGTCTTATTTGATTTTCCTTCTCGTTCGAAAAAAATGGTCCAAAAATAATGAATTTATGAATTTTACAAGTCATGAATTTACTGTTTTTCGTACGGTATTTTTCATAAGATACCCTGTATACCTATATGCAGATTCTGCCAAAAAGTAATCCGTGGAGTAGATAACAACGTACCAGTAATTCGGTATATCAGTAATTGGTTAAGGAATATTTGTCGTGAGAAATTCAACCCAGGAAAATTCTCTACATATAATCGTTATAATTATTCACTCCAGACATTCAAAAATCGTAGTTGCTATAATTTATTACCACTGAAATTATTTTTTTCTTTGACTAACTATCCTCTTTGGAATATTAGGGATGACATGTTTAATTTTGTTATTTGATATTTGAAACGATGTTTAGAGCAATTGGTTCAAACATTTTCACTCAGCAATTTATCACCGGAAGATTAGTCCCAGGATTGTTTCACTCTTTGAATAGTATTTTGTTAAAGTTCGACAATGTGTCGATCAATTTTCGTTCGACAATGTGTCCAGCAAGTGTTGCCCCAAATTCGGAATCGGAAAATTCATGCCAGGAACATTCTTCGATCACTTCTTAGATTACTTCGATTACTTCTTCAATTTCTTTGACTACTACACACTTAATACAATTAGTAACCTATATATTTTTTCACCGCCACTAAGACGTATTCCCATAGAAATTTATAGAGGATTATTAGTAGTTAGAAATTATGGTGGTCATTTAAACTGCATTTGTATGGTAGCGTTGAACTTCTTTAAAACGATTCCTCGAAAACTCTTAGTAGAACTAAGATGAAATAAGATGTCATAAATAAAGTCTATATGTATTACTTGACTTTGTACAAGTTTAAATTAGTTGTTTTTTGTTGTTGTAGCGATCTCTGGAAATAAACATATTTATCTGAATGAGATAAACATGTAAATGCCATGTCAAGGTGAAATCAAATTTCAATTATAGTAATTATAGAGTCAATAATGATTGGAATGGAATGATGAGCTATTATTCCTGAGAAATATTTACAAAAGCGGCGAGGGACTAACATTCCGAGGTAATAACAGCCATTATTGCGAGTAGTATACTCTACTTTATCTATAACTAAAGAAGGCTAGTAGAACATTTTCGGAAAATGAGTTTGCGTTCTTTCGAAGACGCCATTTGTTGAAGGTTGCGTATGTTTTATTGTGAATAGATTTAGATGTTTCCAGTATCTAGGTAGATGTTATTGCTGAAGCTACATAGTTGTACAATTTCTAGAGTTATACAAGTAAAAGATTCTTTATTTTCATCTTTCTCAATGCAAATACACACACAACGCGTTTGACAGTGACACTTTTAAGTTTGTGCATTTTGTTTCCATAGTATTATTTAATTTGAGAAATTTTGCAATTGGAGTGCAAGAAGGAATAAGGACTATTAATCCCTAGTCATTAATCCCTAAGGGAATAATATATGTAGCATTATACTGCAAAAACCTCCAGTATAATACTTGCATTATAAATTAGTCGTAGATAAAGATATTTACATGCTTCTCTCGTTCATTAATACTCGAAGAGTGGTTAATAGGTCAAAGTTGTGTGCATTTTGGTAGCTACATTCGGACGCACTGGACTGATGAGACCCACTAGTTTGAAACCGGTCTCAAGTTGTCCACGAAGTGTCCAAAATGCACACCATATTTTTTTTAAATATTGCTGTCTATATAATTTATAAATTGAAATTTCTGGTCAAACCTAAAAACTGTATTTCATAAGTCCACATAGTTTCGTATTGAAACTGATTCATCAATAATGGAACTTAACAAGTGCTATAATATAATACAAAAAATTAAGTATCCATTCCAAGAATGTAGTCGTGGAAGTATTAATTATGTTTGTTATTCATTGAGATTTTTTTGGTTAAATTCATTTAATTTTCCCATGTTTCAGACAAAATTATTTTTGGTGTCCAAAATGCACACCATATTTTTTTTTTTAAATATTTCTGTCTATATAATTTATAAGTTGGAATTTCTAGTGGAACCCAAAAACTGTATTTCATAAGTCCATATAGTTTCGTATTGAAACTGATTATATAATAATGGAACTTAACAAGTGTTATAGTATAATACAAAAAACTAAGTATCCATTCCAAGAATGTAGTCGTGGAAGTATTAATTATGTTTGTTATCCATTGAGATTTCGTTATTTAAATTAATTTAATTTTGTCATGTTTCCGACGCAATTGTTTCTTGTGGTGAATTTTACTTTTGTTTGACATGCTATATTTTTTTGGTTGTTTAGCCCCACACGACATGGGCGCCTGCAGAATTTTTTTCATAAATGGTAAAAACATAAATTTATATTGTAGAAAATATTTATTTAATTCAATAAATAAGTTTCATAAATTCGGAACAATATTTAAATCTAAGTTCAGAAGAAATATGTTAGGAATCGATATAAAGGCAAATCGATATAATAGTCAGTCATCATTTTTCGCATTATTTTTAGAGAGTGGAAATTCCAGGGGGTGAGGGCAAGTGCCCCCACCCCCTAAATTAAATATTGTGGAAGTGGATTACAGTTCTTTTAAGATAACTGAAATTTTTCTTAGATCGATAAATACTTTTAAATTACGTAAATAAATAAACCAAACAACCTTCGGATCTAATCTAATTACCAATTCGAGGCGCTCTCGAGGCGCAGAATGGTAACGAATTACTATAATTACCGTAGAAAAATATCAATCCGGAGAAAATATGTATACATTATATCGACTTCTTCCGAACATATTATTGATTGCAAGAAGCTTGTGATTCGCTTTAAATAATAATAAGGTATCCCATGAATCTTAAACAGCTTGATAAAAAAAACGTTGGCGCTATTAAAAATAATTGGAAGAAAGTTTTCAATTTATTATTATAAACGAATATATAATAATAATAATATTAGTTACTGCAACTGGTCAGGACCAGATTTACTTAGGTACGACCTATTGCCGTTCTTCAGTGGGACACATACATTAAACCATTCGTTAAAGTCCGCGTTGTATATGTACAAAGAATCATAGACATAATTTGTACATATGAAATGCGAAATTATTATTTATTTAGATTAGAAACTTTTTTTGAAAAATCTAACGGCACGTTTACACCAATGTTAGAAACATGTGTTGCTAACAAATCGTCATTTCGCTGCCAATAAGAAAAGCGAAACTTGTAATCTCGCCGTTCTTATTGGCTGCAATATGCCGATTTGTTAGGAACACATGTTACTAAAATTGGCGCAAACGCGTTAATTAGCGTAAATTGGCGTTACTAAAATTGGCGTATACAGTGAGCGCCTAAAGTATGGAATAACATATTTCGGTTTTAATGAATGTATTCCAAACTTTAGGTGCACAATGTATAAATTGGCGTTACTAAAATTGGTGTATATAATATCTTACAAAAGTAACTTACAATATATCGTGGAAAAGTGATCTTGGGTCAACCAAAGAGAAGTGGAACTTACCTATAACAAAAAGAAATAAATTTATTACACATTTATATAATTTAACTTAAAAAAATACAAATAAAAACACGTCATTTAAGTTCTCTATTTTGATAGAAAATCCGTTACATTTTGTTTCCATTTCCCGGCCATTTTCAAGACGTATTTAGCCGACAAAATGTAACACATTTTTGACAAATTAAAGAATTTATTTTCTGACGTGATACAGTTCAATGATGGATAATTTAAAAAAAATAATTCATTATTAATTATATTACACCGTTTAATAATTTTAATTTGAATAATAATTAATTTCAATATTTCAGACCTCAAACTACCCCATAATTAAATCGTTTCTGTAAAAGCAGAAAGACCTAGCGAATGAATATTGTAACTACTACAATATTACTCCATTAATTTTTGAATTGTATTAATATTTCGAATAACCGGCCACCACACCCACCCTCTGCAAATACCGAAATAATCGGTTCCGAGAACTGCGTTATTAACCCCCCAGGGGGCTACCCGTGCCCCCTGCAGAAATGCACGCGAATCGACTGAGCCCCGTCGTGCTCACGGGGCGCCCCCATTAAACGGGCAATTTATTTACGATAACATTTGCATAATTACACGTGAATGTATAAATTGTAATGTATTCCGACCGTTCTATGCTTAATGACCAGCAGGGGACGGTGAGTGCCCGTACACATACGATTAACGCGCGGAACATTCCCCGGGGGTGAGAAAGTGGAGGTCACTTTGGAGCAGTGCATAGGTGGGTAGGCACGGCTTCAAATTGCACGCATATTAATTCGTGTACAGGTGCAGTTATAATTTATAAGCATATCTTGATTGGTGTAAAAAGTTTCAATTGAATTAAAACGCTTGGTACGATAATATGTGGGTAAAGTGAAAACCATTTGCAGGGATGTCTAAATCTCTAAAATAATTATGGTTAAGTTGACTTCTTGTGGCAATATTCAGCTTTCCGTAAATCCAGCAATGTGGGATCTGAGTAGCATGAAAAAAGGGTGGCCACCAAAATCGGTGCCTCATAAAAATCATCTATCCTAAAAATTTTTTGCAGCTGAAATTTACTGCGTTAATGATTGTAAATGGCAGAGTTTTTTGAACTAAAATTACACGTACAGGTAATTTTCATGGCAGAAGTAGTAAATGATTTCCAAACCATATTATTTTTTTAGGAAATTGTGAACATTCCTTAGTTTCAGGCAGGGTAAGTCCCTGATCTCCTCCACCAGTTTTGCTTCTTTTCCCATGTATCCTCTAATGTTCCATGTGCCTATTATTATTTTGTCTTTAATTTTTTCTATTTTTTGTATTTTTCCCGCCCTCCTTTCTTTTTATTTTTATTTGGTTATTGCAATTTTGTTCTGTTTTTTTTATATTATCTACTTAATCGTTGTTTTCTATATTCATGTCCTGTGTGTTGCCGCTGTTTCTCTGCTGTCTTGGTTTATGGTTTAGTTTTTTGGACCCTTGTTTGTACCTTCTACTACTTCCATTCCTTTTCTCCGTTTGTTCCATCTATATTTTGTTCCAATAATTAGTATTGATTTAACGCCTCTAAAATATTAATTCCGCAAAGTTAAATTTTACACGAAGAACCGGTACACAATTACTTGCGACTGTCTGAGTTTACCAACCATCGCAGTTCGTCCTGCTGCAATTATCCGCTCGCACATCTTTTCATTACGTTTTATGCGAAGTTAGTTTTTAAACTTGACAAGGCGTTTGTCAACAACTCCCGCAAAGTACTGGAAGTCGGTGTAATGAAATCGTCCCTAAGCTGATTCCTCGACGCAAACGTTCACATCTTCCCCGCTGAACTTTTCGGCCGCGTCCAATGGAAGTAAGCCGTCGGGAATCGGATTACGTTTTTTCGTGTGTAATTAAAATTAGATTACGGGGAGTTAATGAGTCGCGCAGCTCTCGGGCCATGGGATTGTCGCTGCCCGAGGTGAAGTGGTGCGACCGTTCGGAAAATTGCAGCCGGCTTTGTGTGCCCTGATAATACGAGAATGTGATTAATTATCAGCGCTCGCGGTTTGTCATTTAATGACGGCAGGTTTCTGGTTGGCGCAGTTTCCGCAGAATTAAACTGCAAATGAACACTTTTGTATTGTTAGAAATTAAGTTTAAGCAGATTTCTTATACAGTTAAAAGCGAAGTGAATATTCATGTAAAATATGCAAAACTGATATACCTAACTCTATGTAAATTGAAGCAGCATGGATGATACGTTTACTAAATTAAAGGGCTGTGCTGAGCAATGAACAGTAACTGTGAACGGTAGCTGAGCACACGGGGATATTTCATTTTCATCGTGATGTGTCTATGTGGTTTCCAAACTTTTTTTACTCGGGGATCTCTTTTTAAACCAGAGTTTTCCCATGTCGCCCTTCCCTTTCCAATATATTTTTGCAAATGTTTATGAAACACTTAATAAGCGCTTAAATAAGCGCTTAAAATAGCAGGCGAATTAAGAAAAATAAGCAACAAAACACTGGCAAGAGCTTCAATTAAGCAAAAAAAAAAAAAAAGCATGTGTAAAAATGAAAAAAATGTAATATACACAAATATGCAAAATAAGTATGTTATATACTGTATAATTTTCATGAAAACAATTATTTAAAATGTGGTTTTCTAAATTTTCTAATACAAAAATTTTCCTCTAATCAGATAAAATATGTTTGTAGACAGAAAAACCTCTCTCGACATCCACCGATGTTATAGGTGCGTACTTAAATGCAGCGGCGGATGGGGCCGGCGGGTAGCCGGGAAATTTCCCGGTGCGCCGGTCGCAAATAGTTGTAAGGCGCCGGCGCAACAAACTCATTTTTTTCTGTTGAATCTTGTCACTACTACCACTATAGGCAATTTACACAAACGCGACAACAAATATATATTTGTTTCAAAATAATGTATAGTTCAAATCGTATTGATAAATTATAGTGGTCTGAACAGTTAAAAGTCAAAGAGAAAAATGTTATATAAATGATAAATGATTGATAGAATAATAAATATTATTAAACTTTTTGGAAGACGAGACGTAACGTGATACAGGCCAAGAGTTTGAATCGTTCTACTAGAAATCTATATAGCGAAAATTTGGGCAAATTTTAATGGGCCTTAGATCAAATATTTAAATTAGATTCGGTGCATTTGTTTCGTTTCTGTCAGATACTACAGTTAATTAAATTATTACGAAATCTAATAATAAGATTTAAATTTAAAAAAATTAAAAAAGATCAAAATAGTAGCAGAAAAAAGAAATACTGCTGAAATTTATTCAATAGCAGTAGATTAGAGTAGTACCACTCAAAATGTGTACAATAGACCAACGCTCGTTAATTTTTAAATATGTTCTTCAAAACCAAACGAAGAAAAGTTTAATCTCCATTTGAGAAACAAGAGAGAATGTAGCTGGTGGGCTGAAGAATGGCACTTTAAAAAATATTCGGCAAATACGGAATGTTGAGTCACCTTTGCATGTAGAAGTAAAATTGGTGTTAGAAACAATAGAGAAACCCAAAAAGAAGAACAGTAACGTGAGGGAAATGGCAAAAAGTTTCACAGACAATATTTAAAATACGAAGTAATTTTAACAGCAACTATATTTTTCGAAAGATTCAGCATTACTGAACCACGATTAAAATATTTGAAGATCTACGGGAAGTAATGATTACAATTTCTTTATTTTTATTCAATTTTTATTCCATTTTTATTGAAATAGAGCTGATGGTGCCATGTTGTAGCATGGGAAAATTAGTTTCGACACGTGAAGTAAAACAGTGAAAAACGACTTCAAAAACAAAGAAATAGAATATGATGTTGACTTAAAACGATCAGAGATCTAGATGAAAAAAAAAATTTATAGACGACCCCCCTAATGGACAATAATCGGTAATCATAATTATAATTCATCAAATATTTGTATTTCATTTGAAAATATATTGTTTGTATGTACATACCTATACTGTACTGTACCCTACATAAAAAGTCTAAAAATACGGTTAAAAACGAGTCCAAGACTTGTTAATAAAAATATATTTTTAAATAGTTTTACTTATGTGTATTTCATGTTTTTGCTCAATATTCTAATTCACATTTTGTCAAAGTAGATCAATTATAATCAGTTAGTTTTTTCATTCACCCTTTCTGTCCTTTATTAGACTTGAAATTTTCAGTTTAGTTTTCTGGAAAACGACCGAATTGGACTCTGATCGTTTTTCCCGTAGCCCTTCTTTGCAAGGTGCAAAGTGCAAAAGTACAATTACAGAAGTTCCAAAGTACTGCGACTTAGTAAAATATCTTTCAGACTAATTCTCAGTATGGGCGGAAGAAAAATTAGTACATAATGAAGTACATAATTCTGAAATGACATTTGAGAGAATATTGAATGAACTGCGAAGAAAAAAGTAATTCGTCTGCCAAAAGAATGGAGAGAAATGCGGAGATGAAACATTAGATGATGAACATGACATATGTAGGTCTGAAATATTTAATGTAATAATAGATACCGTAATCAGATCTATGATAAAACGATTCCAAAATACCTTTGATGTTTGTAAAGATCCATCTATATTAGATCCACAAATTTTGGATGAAATTAAATCAAATATTCCAAAAAAAATCGACTTCTCTATGTATTGAAGACTATAACTAATGAATTACAAACAAAAATTGTAATGTTACATTAGAAAATTTAATAGAAGAACTTTAGGATTTGAAATTTGTGATTTATTGGAACAAAATATTTGTGATATGTTAATAGTAGACCAAAATCTTTAACTGCAGATAGACTTTATAGAAGAACATATAGAAGAATCAAGCAAGCATGTGTGAGCATGTAGCAAAACAAATGAAGAAATACTAACATATAGAAGTTGCAAAACTGTGCTACTAGTTGTAACTACGTTATTTTTAAATACAATATATTTTGAGAAGTATACTCCACCTTATCCCAATACTTATACTCTAGTCTAGCGTATTTAGATCTCTTCCGATATCTCAAGTTTCGTGCAAAAAGTATTTCTTAACGCTTAAATATGTAGAAATAGATTTTGATCGACGATATCGCCTTGAAGCTCTTATGTTCATGAGTTATGAGAAAGAGAATTTAAATGAACTAAATAATAAAGAAATTGTAACCGTGTTACAACCGTGTAAAAAGTTACTGTTTTAAAGTAAAAATATTATATATTTTTTATTTTTTGCCTATTTAGTTCTGTAATACATTTGGTTTGTTAATTGTAGAAAAAATTTGCAGACGCTTTTACTTCTTTTCACTATAACCTCTTAAAACTGACATTTGAGCACTGATTCTTTCTGATTCTTTTAACTATTGTCCACATTATATATATTGCGCCGGTAACTGTATTTCCTGCGCTGGTTTTGCAAGTCCCATCCGCCCCTGCTTAAATGCAAATATTAGGAAAGTATTAACATCTTAATTCAAAATTTCCTTCAAAATTGCATTGTAATAAATTTCCTATCTACTGAAATTTTGTAATACCCTCACTTTTTCTCAGTACATCAACAAATTTGTTGCAAATTATATGCTCAATCATGCCAGATTCTTTATGAAGGGATATTTAAAAATAACAGACAATCACCACAGATTCCACTAAGGAAAATCCTTGCTTTTACATTCACTAATAACTAACCAAAACCATAGTTAGGTTTTAGAAAAGCTTATTATTATTCTATCTCTTGATTTTTTTAATATATTTTAACATTTATATGGGTTCAGCTCTTGAAAATTCCAAAACCTACATTGCCTACATTCAAACTTCAAACTTATTTAATTGGACATGAATTACATGTGAGGTCAAGACAATATAAATTAGGAAAACACTACATTTTATGTAGAAAAAAATCCTGTACTGTATAGAAAGCATGCTCTTTTAAGTGTTCGCTAAGTCGCTTTTTGAAACTATGCATTTTCTGGTGCTGCCATTGTACTGGAAGATGATTCTGAATTTTTATCCCCACCGATCTTGGACCTGTAAGGTGAAGTCTATTTGATGGGAAGACTAGATGATGCTGCGACCTCGTCCTATATTCATGCACAGTACTCCTAGATAGAAGACTTCCTTGATAGAAGATAGAAGATTAGATAGAAGATAGTTTTCTACGTTCGTACGGCATGTTGAAGAATATAGACTGATGCCATCGTCAGTATACCTTCTTGCTTAAATAGTTGTCGACAAGACGTCATCTGTGGTACTCCCATTATCGCACGTATAGTTTTATTTGCAAAATAAATACTTGGGATGCATGAGCTGAAAGCCCCCAAGCTTCAATTCCATAAGACATCCGACTGTAGAAGATAGCATAGTAGATGGTTATAGCTGCCTGGATGTTTACGATGTCCTTCATTCATCTGATTGCGTAGATACTTAATGCCAATTTCATACACAAATTTTCAACGTGTGGTTTCCATGTCAATCGACTGTCTAAATGTATTCCAAGGAATTTTGGCGAATCCTTGGATACTTGAGGTAGCCTACTGGAAGTAAAAAACGAGTACATTTGTTTTGGCTGTATTAAGGCAAAGCTCATTCGCATCGAACCATTCAGATGCATTGCCACTGGCTGTACTTAGCTTTTGTTGTGCTACTTCAGTATTTTTGTCTGATACCAGTAAAGTTGTGTCGTCTGCGAACATGAAAGTATGGCACTTAAGATTGATCGGCAGGTCGTTAATGTATATGATAAATAGTATCGGCCCCAGTATAGGTCCTTGTGGGACTCCTCGCCGTATGTATTTTAGATTGCTCTTTTCTCCATTAAAATCAACAATTGTGCTCTATCTTCTAGGTGACGTCATAAGCCGCAACGAAATACCTTTGAATCTATAGTGGTCTAGTTTTTCCAGAAGAATTTTATGTGACATGCAGTCAAATGCTTTACTTAAGTCACAAAATTGACCAAAACTTAACTTATGGTCTTCCATTGCCTGGTAAATGTTGTCTAGACTCTAGAAGATTCATTATTACACCCGTTGTATTTAAGTTTCTCTGAAATCCGAATCGACTGTCTATTATGTATTTGTTTTCTCCGAAGAACCTTGTTATTTGTTTGAGAATTATCAATTCGAGAATTATTGAGAAGGTTGGTAGTATTGATATGGGTCTGTAGTTGCTTCTTTCGGATCGACCGTCTTGTTTTATTATTGGTACTACTCTAGCTATCTTTAGTCTTTGGGGGAAGATTCCAGTACTCATGGATGAGTTCGTAATATCTGCTAGAGGTTCTGATATTGCATGTGCGACATACTTTATTAATTTAGAATCAATTGAGTAGATGTCCTTCGATGTTTTACTTTTGATGCTACCAATAGCAATTTCAATCTCAGTAGGTGTGGTTGGGTTGAAAAACATGGTGATGCCTTTTGTTTTTACCTTTGGCACTGTCTGTTCCGTTAGTTTGTTTCCATTGAGTAGCTTTTAATTGGGCTCTAATGCTTTCTGCTGCTCTAGTTAATCCATGTCCAAGATATGTAGAGTAAATTAAATGTATGTTATTTTTTTTTTCATTTCCACCACCTTTAATTATAAAATTATTTTTTTTTACGTAAAACTGAATTTCTCAAAAAAAAGGTTTTTAGTCAAGGGTAAAAATCGCTAAATAAGCAAAAAAGGCAGATTTTCTAAGAAAATGTGAAAAAATAGCCGAAAATAAGCAGAAAAGGCAAAACAATATAGGTGTCAAAAAACTCAGTTTTTTGTGATCCGTCCACATTTAAAAATTTATTGATGTACTATTAATACACGTAAAAAGCAAATTTGTCAGAAATCCGGACCTTAGTTATAAGACTCGGCTAAAAATTCGCTGGTTATATTAATCTCTGTAACTTATGAAAAAAAAAAGAATTTATACAGGGTGTCTCTAAATTATGTGGAAATGGCTTAACCACAGATTACTGGGATCAAAAGAAGACGATTTAACAAAACTTATCTATATACAAATGCCTTTGGTTTAGCCAGTATTCAGCTTCAAAGTTAATTTAATAAAAACAAATTTTGCTTATAGAAAGAGAACGTTTACATTGATTTCGATGTTGCTTGGTGTGACACCCGTATAAAGTGTCACACCAAGCAACATCGAAATCGAATGCGTTTGGTTGAGCCAGTATTCAGCATCAAAGTTAATTAAAAAAAAAACAAAATTTGCATATAAAAATAGAACGTTTACATTGATTTGGATGTTGTTTGGTAAGACACTTTATAAGAGTATAACTCATATTTTGAAATAATATTGTTATTATCAGTAGACCGGTTGTGTATAAAACAATTGAGGCCCTACATTAATACTTTCATATTTTTAAATGACAAAAGCAAATAACTTTTAAAAAAAATCAAATCGGCCGCAGGCATTCATTATTAAGTTCTTTTGTATCTTTATAGTTTTTGAAATATGTTACAGTTTCGGCACAAAAAAATAAAATATGAGTGACTTGAAAATGATTGCCTGCGTCCGATTTTTAATTTTTTTTAAATTGATTTGCTTTTGTCATTAAAAAATATGAATGTATTAATGTAGGGCCTCACTTGTTTTATACACAACCGGTCTACTGATATTAACAATATTATATCAAAATATGAGTTATACTCGTATAAAGTGTCATACCAAACAACATCCAAATCAATGTAAACGTTCTATTTTTATATGCAATTTTTTTTTTTAATTAACTTTGATGCTGAATACTGGCTCAACCAAACGCATTTGTATATAGATAAGTTTTGTTAAATCGTTTTTTTATCCCAGTAATCTGTGGTTAAGCCATTTCCACATAATTTAGAGACACCCTGTATTAAAAAATATCTAATGAAAATTTTGTTATTTCCAATAGAAATAAATGCAACATAATTCCTTAATTTGTAAAGAAAATTTATAATTTCTAACGAAAATTATGTAATTATCAACCAAATTTTGTAATTTATCATGACAAATTTGAATTTTGAGTTTTGGAATTTATAATACAAATTTTGTAATATCAATAAGCAATTTGCAAAATTCATTGTAATTTAATAAGTTGTCAAATTTATTTAGAGTTTGTGTATATTATACCGGGTGTTCATTTGAAAACTAGCCAGTCTCAATAACTTTCGAATACAACTTAACTTGATTTAAAAACAACACGTTGATTAATTTTTCAAGGGGGAAGTTTAAAAACATGAATGTAAGTTTTTTCAATGACACAAAAAACAAGGTAAAGCAGTTTTCGAGGCAGATATTAAAAATAATGTCAATTGTATTTGAAATGTTACATCCTCAACCTAGCAACATGTAACATTTTAAATTTCGTTGTGATTATGTCTCCGGTTCTGATACAATTTTCTGTGTTGTTATATATGCTTTCGATTAACCTCCTCAGTTAAGGTTCTATTTGTCTATCATTTAGTTTTCGCCACACAATTTCGCTTTCCATTTTATCAAAAACGCTTTTTCTTAGTCTACAAAGCAGATATACACGTCTTTTTGGTGTTCTGTGGTCTCATTTATTAGGTTTCTTACTGTAAATAGATGGTCTATTGTACAATGTGTTTTCCTGAAGCCACTTTGTGATGTTTCTGTTTTGTTTTTAAGTTTTTGTCTAATTCCTCTTGCTTGTATGTTCTCATATACTTCTTCCGACGCGCACAGTAGAGATAGTCCTTTATAGTTGCTGCATTTTGTTGTTGTTGTCTCCTTTCTTGTGTATGGGCAGTTTCACCGCTGTCTGCCAGTCCCTAGGCCCTAGGCGTTTCTCCTGCATTCCATATTTTATTTAATATGCTTGTAAAAAGTTGTATACCTTCTTTTCCCATGTATTCCAACTGTTAATTTGTAATTTTATCTATTCCTGGTGCTTTATCAAGTGTTATGTTGCTATAGCTGTTGTAACTTCTTCTATACCTATTTCTTGTTCGTCCTCGTTATCTTGTTAGTCTCTCTTAGTGTAATTGTTTTCTATGGTTCTTGCTGTAGTCTTGTTTATCTTTTGTTTTGTCATCTTTTTCCAATAAACTAAAGTATTGTTTACATCTTTCTCCTATTTCTTCTTTCTTTGTAAGTATATTTCCCGTCATCCTTTATTTGGTGTAGTTTTATTGTTTTGTTTTTCTTGTTTCTTCTGATAATGTTGTAGAATAGATTCTGGTTCTCATGTCTATTTTTTCCATTATTATTTCTATTATTATTTATTATTTCTCCAAATTTTTCCGATGATGTTTCTTCTTACATACATTATAATTAATTATGAATTTGAAGGAAGCTAAGTATATTTTTTTGTGCCGAAATGCGCGCGTAATTCCGATTGAAGCTTCTGCTCGTAATTCGCGATGCTCGACCGGCATCCGGGGGAGGCTCGTATCTCTCGCCGCCCCCCAGAATACCCCGTACGTTATCAATTCCCTAATTTCCCCGATTCATTGCGGCACTATTTCCCGCACTAATGTCGAGCCGCGAGGCGCCAATTTGTTGCCTGCGAAGAATTATCGGCGCTGGAGTAATTCACAGCCGCCCATGCACTGCGAACGAATCGACGTGCTCGACGGCGAGGGTGCCTCCGAATTGGAAATTACGTGCCAATTGCGCGGCGATTTATTCATGCCTTTGATCCCCACGGCTAACGGTCAATCGGCGAGAGTAATTGTGGATTTTCCCGAAATAACGATAAATATTTCCTCACGATTTAGCTCTGATAAACTAAATACCAAAGCTTATAGTCTAATTGATTTACAATCTAATATTCTATATTTTGTATTATCAGAAAGAAGAAGTTAAACCTGTGAATAAATTAAACCAAATGAATTTGTGTATAGATAAGTTTTATTAAATCGTCTTTTTTTGATCCCAGTAATCTGTGGCTAAGCCATGTCCACGTAATTTAGAGACACCCTGTTAGGTTAGAGACACCTTGGTGTACCTACAGAAGAAAATGGCCAAGTCCAAAATTTAAAGATTTTAATTTTTTAAGATCAATTTATCTAAAATATACATATTCATGAGACATTTACTAAATATTTATTTTGAAGAAATTCGTACTTTTTTCTGTAAATTCCAAATTTATATTAAATGTGCAGGAGAAGTGTACAGGAGAAAAAAATAACTTGGAATTACGAATAATGGGTTTGGCCACTTTCTCCTGTACACCAACGTCATATCCATAGATCATAGCACTAGTGAAATGGAAGCATTCAGAGATTCAAAAATATTAAAGGTTTTTGTGCATGATTTTATTGTATTATATTTTGTTTTGTCGAAACAAATATAATATATACAAATTTAGTGAAATATCCGTTATTGATTGTCAAAAATTACAAAAGTTATGCAAAAATATTTATCTCTACAAAAAATATGTATCCTCATATGAGGACTAGATGGAACAAATAGTGTTAATTATGGTAATTTTCAAAACATAGTGCCACTAAGCAACGGCTGCAATTATACCTAGTTTTTCGTTTGCAACTAGATTCTCTGCAACAGGAAGCATATTTATTCTTCGTTTTTGCAGACCAGTGTCCTGCATTATTTCGTCGTTTCTCTTTTGGCTCGTAAATTCTAGGTCTCCTTACATGAGTTGAAGTGGGTCTAGTTTTGCTACGCGGTCTACCCATTTCATTTGGCTTTCTCCCTTGCAAATTAGAGAAGTAGAAATTTGGCCTTTGAAATGAAGTAAATCCAGATTTTCGAGTTTATTGAATCTCCAAATTAACCATGCGAAAGTGTTAACAAATACTCATATACCACCTACAATTTTTTGGGTCGTTTCTCTAGAGAGCCACTATAGAGTTCATGGGGTCGACGCCTATCATATGTTTCTTATACAGTCTGTTTGATTTATTGTGATACAGCAAATAGTTCGGTAATTAGTACAGATAGAAAAAAAGTTGAAGAAAAAAAAAATAATAAATTTTAAAAAATAATTCAATACAGGGTGTTCTATTAAAGAAACTTAAGCTTATAGCTTTCACGTATTTATTTGATTTTCAATTGTTCTTCTGAAATTAGGATTAAATAGACAATAAAAAGTAATAAAACTTCTTTCTCCCATTTTTTTTCTAGCTGTAGTAAAAACCGAAATATTTGCTGTGTCACAATAAATCAAACAGACTGAATAGATATGGCATACGGCCTTTTTATTTTTATTGTTTTTATTTTGTTGGCGACTAAGTCGGGTGGCTTCTTCAATGGGTTCTAGTTCTACATAATTAGAGATAATATGTACCAAGGAGTTGTCAAACCAACGTACTATAGACACTTCACCAGACGTAACAATACATGAGCTACTACGGTCCTCAACTTTCAACTCTTTTTCACTCATTGGTACATTATTGGCTCTTTGAAGTCTTTGCACTCTAATGGTCCAAAGGTAACATATATTTTCTTATTTGGCAGCAAGAACTAACGGTAAGCTTGAAAAAAAGTTATCAGCAAAGATTTTATAGTTTTGCTGTTTTACGTCGTGGCAAAATCACATTACAACGTCACCTCCTGAACCTATTTTGGTTACGTCCTCTCTATTACCAGAAGCTCCCTGATAAGGTACAAAACAGTATACAAAGCCTGATGTTCCTGCATGTAACCCAAATTTTGTAACCCCATTTTGTTGGCTTTTTGGGAGCCATAGCTTTACAGAAGAACGGCCCTTGAAAGGAACCATCATTTCATCTATCGACATATACCCGTCTGGTTCCATTGTGTCAAGCAAATTTTTATGTAGGTGGTTCAAAACGGGTCATATTCTTATAAATTCATCTGCATTATTCTCGGGAATATTCTCCGAGTGTGTAAAAAGCAAATAGCGCCTGATTGATTCATAATGGCTTACCGCCAATGCATTTGCAACAGAGTTCATTCTAAGACCACTATTCGGACTTCGATAAGTTCTAATTCTTGGATATCTTATGTAGGTCATCATTATGGTAATACCAAGAAAAACTTTAAATTTCACAACAATCAAGTTGAAATTGGTTTTTCCATTTTGGTGAGCATACGTGCGTTTCATAAACGATGTCATGTAAAAAATCGTCATTATAAAAGAAAGTAATCATTTGGATATTCAAACTGGATATTTACTTTATGTCATTTACCGCACTTTGGAATGTTTAATGTGTATGGATTTTCGCAACCTAAGATGTTAGTATTTTCTTATTATTTTGTTTAATTTCTTCGGTCTGTCATGGCTATAGAGCCCATGAGAAAAGTCAGCGCATGTATTTTTAAGTTGCAGAAACTAACAGATTGCCAATACTGATATTGCAAATCAAAAATTCATTGATATTTAGTGATTTATTGATATCAGTGGCAGTCACGATAATTGTGTAGTAGCAAATCTTTAGTTTTGTATTTGTATTGTTAGTATTTTTTTATTATTTTGTTTAATTCCTTCGGTAAATTTTTTGTTCTTTCTTGCCTTCCTTTTAGTAGTTCCAGAAATTAATTGTTTGTCTAATGATTCTTTTCTCGGTTTTTCTTCTGCATTTGCTTCAATTTCGTGCCCTTCCTGTGACTCAGGTTCTGGTATGTTTTCGGCTGTCTCTTGTTCTGTGATATCCTTATTATCGGAATTTGAAGAATTGCTTCTTTATCCTGCGCTTTCTTCGTCACTAAGGCATGTATCTATAGTCCGTACTAGAGCTTGAGTTCAACTCAAGTCGTATATTTGGCTGCGTTTGATACATAATCTTTTATAGAAAATACGCAACCAAATATACCACTTGAGTCGTACTCAAGCTCAATTATGGACTATAGATACGTGCCTAAATGTTGCAGGCGTATATTCAGGATCATCGACTTCATTATTGCATTTTCATCGGAAAGTTCAAATCCGTATTCAGTAAAATTTGCCAACTGTTGCATTTCTTGTATGGTAAGGCGTACACCTATAATATATTTTTGAATAATGAACGGCAGAAACTTTTTCACAGTTCTTTTCTGCTCTAATTATATTTGAAGTACTTGGTCCAGCGAAAGTCACGTCATTTTCTCTACTATTTTCTTTCATAGAAGTACTTGGATGTACGAATGTCATATTATGTGTTTTTTAATTTTCTTTTCTCACTTTCTCTTTGACACTTTCGAGACTATTTTCGAAAATTATACCACTCTCTATGATATCTTCTAATTGCTTCTCTGTTAGAGGCTATTCCACTCATTCATTTTCACGTTAAAAAAAGGGTATATGATATTTAAAAAAAAAACTTTTACTGTACAGGGTGGCCCAATTTGGATGTTTCTACAGGGGATCTCGGTAACTAGAAAAAGTAGAGAAAATCGGATGGCGTATCCTCGATCTCTTTTTTCAAGACCAACTCAATGGTGAAAACAAAAATTGGCTATCGTCTTTCGTTTTGAAGTTATGGCCAAAAACTTATTATTTTCCATTTTCGTTTTTTATACTATTCATTCATTTCTCATTTTATTAAAATAAGAGTTATACGTTCTTCAGGCACTTTTTTACGGTGAATTGAATAAGTTTCACAGAATTTTAATATATTCGTTATTGAACAAAATATATATTAAATTATAAACAAGAATATAAGTTGTGTTTTTAAAATCCAAATCACAGTTGGCCTTGGTCTTAATAATTAGGTTATTTTTTCTCTTTTCAATGTAATATCACATGTAAATGTAATAATTGTATTTTTGTTGAAATCTATTAAAATTGTGTAAACACGTCATTTGTTTTCTTATTGGGCGTAGTACACTAGTAGTAGGCTTGTATTGTCCAGAGTAAAATTATTTATTAAAAATGCACACATTTGCCATTCATCAAAATGCATATGTTGCATCTTTTAATAACACTTCTGTAAGCATTATGCATATGAACATTTGAAATAAAATGTATACAATTAGATGTTAGATGGTTTACTCAAAGCAATAACAAATCACTAATTGACTTAGAAACATATTTTAATCGCTATCCGGAAAGAAAACTATCGGATAAATCAATATTTCAAAGACTAAAAAAAATCTTATCAACCACGGATCTTTCATGGAGCCAAGATCTAATGTAATTTCAGCTGTAATAGTGAATCCCGCAATTTCCAGCTGGCATATTGAGGATGAGTCCGGAAATTCGAAGAATCGAGCACTTAGAATTTGGAGAAACTTAAATTTAGACCATACATTATTCGAAAAAGACGATTTAGTTTATTCATTTTGGTCGTTATGTCTATAAAAAACGATAAATATAGATAACCAGATAACCAGCTATGATCTTTAAGTTCTTCATAAGTTTCGTTTCCGAAATCTAAAAACTGTTTAATCTATGGGAAAAGATCTAAAAATCGTTGTAGGGCTTTACCCTTACGAAGCCATCTAATGTCAGAATGCAACATTAAAGTTTCGTACTCATGATCAGGTTCATGAGTCAGTACTTAAAACAACAACCTACTCTGAAGTGGTCTGGCACTAATAGAATTTACAATTCTTTGCCCTGAAATTCAAGATTTAGTTTATTCATTTTGGTCGTTATGTCTCTAAGAAACGATAAATCAGATAACCAGCTATGATCATTAAGTTCTTCATAAGTTTCGTTTCCGAAATATAAAAAGGGTTTTATCAATGGGAGAAGATCTAAAATTCGTTGTAGGACTTTTCCCTTACGAAGCCATCTAATTTGATATGATTTGAACGACCAAGATTTTTAACTAAAGTTGGGATTTTGACACTGGTACACCCTCAAAATTGTAGATACTCCAAACTTTCACCGCTGTATGATTTGGACGGATGAAGCACACGTGAGCTCTGCGGGAAATGTTCAATAGGGCAGTCTTCTCACTGCTTGTCACAGAACAAGCCTACTACGCTCAATAAGAGAACATATTTGATAGAATTTTAATAGATTTTAACAAAAATGCAATTATAACATCCACATATGATAATCATCGAAAAGAGAAGAAAATAGCCTATTTATTAAGACCAAAGCCAACTACGACTTCTATTTAAAAAAACAAAACTCCGTATTGTATCTTGGCTATCTACGAAGATATTAAAATTCTGTAAAACTCATTCAATTTACCGTAAAAAGGTGCCTGAAGAACATGCAACTCGTATCTTAATAAAATGATAAATAAATGAAATATTGATAAAAATCGAAAATGGAATATAATGACTTTTTGGCCATAACTTGAAAACAAAAGACGACAGCAAATTTTCATTTTCGCGATTGAGTTTGTCTTGAAAAAGAGATCGAGGATACGCCATCCAATTTTCTCTATCTCTTCTAGTTACCGAGATCCCCTATAGAAACATCTAAATTGGGCCACCCTGTACATTGTCCTTAAATGGGGACAAACAAAATTAAGCTATACCGTATTGTCCCCATACGAGGACATAGTTATTTTACTACAAAATTAAACAAATAACGTTAGTTTCGCAAGTTCAAATAGATGAAGAATGTCTAAGAATATCATAATTACATATTATCATTTTTAACTCACCAAATTTAAACAAAAACACTGTGAAATGGTACAGTAAATAGTAGTCAACAACCGACTCTGCACGAAGCAAATATCGGTTACGATTTGAGCGAGATAATAATTTAGATGGTTTAGTACTACAGGGGCCCTCTGTTGGTACAATTTTTAATTAGTTTAGTTCTCATATGAGGCTCATATGAGGCTAATGGGGCATTAGCTTAGTATTATCATAAAGTTTTGCATTATATAATGCTGTTTAAAGATATGTCCTCACATGTGGACACCATGCATGAAAGGGTTAAAGAAAATAGTATACGTGAAACTTTAAGATGGTAATAGAGAATACCCATAACCATAGAGTATCGATGCAGTGAAGCTCAAGGAATAAAAATCTAAGAGAAGTCCACTCTAAGGTCAGCATCATTATCCATGTTCGAAGAAACTTTCAATGATCCCAAATGATCGCAGTAAATTTATTTCGCAATAAATTTAGCCAAATTAAATAACTTGAAACATCAGATTTAAGTACCTAAGCTGTATTTTTGATAAATAACTAATAGATAAAAAAACTATATTTTTCATTACTCATTATAAATTGCTTTTATTAAAATAGGTCAGAACAAATTTATTCAATAGGTTATGGAGTCTGTGGTTATATTTTGTAATGTAGGCAACTATAATTGCACAAAACCGTACAGTAATAGATGACCCTAGTGATTTAGGATAGCTTTATTGCTGATTTCTCATACTTCACTGACGACTTCAGAAAAAACGATCAATGGAATATAATTGATGTTGCTGGAAATCAACTTTTCTATAACGCGTTTGTAAACTAAATTTCATTTTCCCCCCAATTTATCCGGCGCTTTCACAGCGCAAGCAATTCAAACTAGCATTTCCCCGACGTCGCGCAGTAAGAGGGCGGCCACGGCAGCTTGTTAATTTTAATTCCTGGCCCGGTTTACCACCCCCGACTTCGTTACACCCTCCGCCAAGGAGCCGTTCCGCGTTCCTCGGGGATCAAACAGTGTTCAGTTACAGTGCGCGCACCGAGCTAACGACGCTGTATCAGATTTCCGATGAAAAATTTCGCCCCTAATTACCTCCATTTACAGATTGCGCGTACAACCCAACGCCAAACGTGGCTTCCGGTTCGCGGGGGCGGCTTTGGGGCTGTCGCAAAGCGGGCTTTGACGGCGGGTCAGGCTCCAGCGAGCAACTGCTTCTTTTTTTTATTTCTGCGGCGGCTGCGGATTAAAAATGTGCGGATGAAGGGGGCGGTTTCAATGGGGTGGTTTCGGCGTGATTAAATCGCCAGGGATTTGCAGGGCTCGACGGTGGGGGCCGTGATTTATTAATGCCTCTTTTAGGCTCCATACGCTCGAGTGGTGGCTTGGAGTGAAGGATTTGCTGTGTGATAAAGTAGTACAGCAACAAGCAACGACTATGTTGCTTCATTTCATCGCAATGAGTAAATTTTTATCTCTTATGGCTATGAGCCCATGAGGAAAGTCAGCGCATGTGTTTTTCAGTTGCAGAAACTAGCAGATTGCTAATACCAATACTGCAAATATTTAAAAAAATGTGAAAAACTAGATACAGCCACTGTCGATAACTATGCAGTAGCAAAACTTTAGTTTTGAAGTTAATGGTCGTGAGATCGAAACAATTGTAGAGTTTTTCTATTTGAAATTTGTGAAACTTAACCAAGTGCTTTATTTATACTAATTTAAAAATGTTTCACCAAGTATTAACCAGCGATTCATACAATCTCATCTTTAGTTTTCTTGTTAAATACCACAAGGGAGTATAAAGCACCATTTGAAAGTATATAATTAAACTATTTTAATATACAACAGGTGAAAGTAGATGATAAGTAGGGATTCTGGACCAGTTTTGGCGGAAAGTTCAAATCTACCCCAAAAATCACAACAAACTTTTACTTTTAAAATGGCATTAAAACCAAATAAAGGAACATGAAAAACGTGAAGAACAAATAGGATATAAATAGCAAGTTTCGGTAGTTATCTAGCTAAGCTAGCTAGTCTGGTTGTGTCCTTCTCTGACACGGTTCCAAGCCCCAAATGCCATCTCCAAGTCTGTAACTGCGATATTTGTTGTTTTTTAAATTAATTTTTATTGATGTCTTTATGTTGTGTTGTATTTTTGGGTATTGTGTTTCATTGTCATTGTATTTACTATGATGTTATTTCATTTGCTTATTATACTTTTTAAAGTAGTAGTAGGTATATATATAATTTCGGTTTTAGAACGTCTGTCGACGCTGTCCGATCCCCAGACTCTTCCTCCATCCTAACCTATCCTGCCATTGGTCATCTTGTAGGTTCCTTTCGCTCATAGCTTTCTGGATGCCGTCATTCCAGGATTTCCTGGGCCTGCCTCGTTTCCGTCTTTCCGGAGGGACCCAGTCGAGCGTAATTTTTGGCAAGCGATGATCTGCCATCCTTTTCACGTGTCCGTACCAGATTAGTTGCCGTTTTCCTGCTTCCTGTACGATATTTTCTCTCAAGCCGATTAATTCCTTTATCCTTGTATTGCGTACCCTATCCAACCTCGATATTCTACATGATCTTCTTAGGGCATCCATCTCCAGAGCCTCTAGTCTTCTTTTGTCAGCTTCGGTCCACCTCCATCCTTCTGCTCCGTAGAGTACAATACTTTTTATAACTGTGTTGTATATGTTATATTTTCTCTTTTTCGTTATTTCTTTACTCCACCATATACCATTTAGCCTCTTAATACCTCTTCTACCTTGTCCGATTCTTTGCCTAATTTCCTTTTCATCCTTTCCATCTTTTTGTATGTTTACCCCTAAGTATTGGTAACTATTGCATGCTGATATTATTTCTCCATTCTCCAGTTCCAAATCCTCGGATTCTCCCCCAATACATAGGTATTTAGTTTTGTTCAGGTTCATAGATAGACCTGCTTTTTCATACTCTTCTTTAATTTTCCTGGTCATATATTGAAGGTCATCTTTATCTTGGGCCATGAGCACTTGGTCATCTGCAAATTGGAGAGTGTATATGTTGTTGTCTCCTATGTTAATTCCCATGCCTTTGCATTTCCTTTTCCACGTTCTCAAGGAGTGCTCGATATAAATTTTAAATAGTGTCGGTGATAGGCAGCATCCTTGTTTCAAACCTTTAGATGTACTGATTCCATTCGATATTGATTCTCCAATTTTCATTTTAATTTTGGTATCTCGGTAAATACTTATTAAAGTCATATACTATTGTAAATCCAAGTATCTGCGTTTATGTCAGACTCATCGGCGAAGTGCGTTCGTATTGTGCAAAGTGCCTCAAAGCTGCCATCGCTGAGCAGGAACCAGTCATGTTGCCACCGCAGCAGCCCCACTGCAAATGCAGTGTAGATCTAGGGATTTCTATTCGCCTTCAATGAACTTGGTTGGTTGCGGTGTCTTTACCCACTGAGCAATTATTTACCCGCGAGTTTAGTTCACGGGCCACGAGACTAGATAATTTTGTAGAAGGGTTCCAATGATTAGTAATAAACACTACAAAGTGTCGGAACTAAATTCAAGGATTCTACTGAGTGTGTATACATGGTGTAACAAAAATCATACACGAAACTTTTTATCGAGGTCCATGGAAATAATTAAACAAATTTCAAATTTCTCAGGTTAAACACAATTTGTGTTTACTTTGTGGAAAATTTGAAATTTCAATTTTGGGAAATAATATATTGAAAATTCCCTTTACCTTAATATTAAATGGAGACTAATGCAACCCCACTTGGTTAATGATATCTCTAATAAATGTGTCAACAAATAAATTATCGACGACTAGTTTTAAATCTTAGAGGGACAGTTAATGACTTTAATTACCTGATCATTTTGCATTGAAACAATCTATTAACGTTAAATATATAAAAGTACATATGTCGATCCATCCTGAATTGAAGTTAAGGTTTGGAGTTTGGTGCAATCTCAGGTTAAATATAATTAGTATTTACTTGTACAGGTTTCGGCTCTGTTGTCCATCTTCAGCAAGAACAAATCTGTATATTTATAGTACTAATGAGTTAGTTAGTAAAGGTATTAGTAATTTATAATTATTATCATATATTTATGATTTTATTTACAGTCATGGGTTAGTCTTACAAATTAAACCAGCTATTTTAGTTGACGGATGATCATGGATGATCAGTTTTTTATCCTACTCTTGGTATTTGTATGTTAAATTGTCATTAATTTGTCGGCGTCAGCTCAGTCTTACGTGGTATGCTTATGAATGAACTTAATCAAACTAAAATTTGACTGTGATGAACTGTGATGTTTAGTAAGCTAAAATGTTATTTAAACTGAGAGTACATCAAACTCAAACCTTATTTACATTAGGCTTATAAATCTTCTACATTTGTATATTCCAGTGTCTTTAAATACAATGTGTTTGTAAATGATTGTAGAAAAGGCGGCAAAATTTTAATGAAATTTAGGATTTTAATTGCCGTTAAGTTTTTCCATGTCGGTGCTTAGTGTATTTCACCGCAATTTGTCAATGTTTAATGTCATTTTCGCCAGTAGCGTGCAATCATTGTAAAGTTAATCCAGGTAAGTTATGTCAAGTTAGTTATTTATGAAGAGGAACGGGTCAACAGGGTTTTTTCGTCCAGTGTGGGTCAGTTAAGTTGTTATGTACTGATAATTTTCTCTTTTGTATCTATTTAATTGTCGTTGTTTCGTGGATATTTCATCAGGTATATCATAACAACTTAACTGACCCACACTGGACGAAAAAAACCCCGTTGACCCGTTTACCTTCTTGGATACAAAGTAACGTCCGTTGCTTCTTGATTCAAATAGTTACTTATGTTAAATAACATTATGTTACAGCAATGAATCCTTAGTGATATTTTTGTTGTGTTACCAACGTGTATGTTTGGTTGCCTAAAATACAATCTACACTCATTTACAAACACACTGTACATTCAGAACGTAAATAAATGTTAGTTCTATTTTTTTTGTTCAAACTAAAATTTTAAAATTTCAAACTAGTCGTCGATAGTTTATGTGTTGGCACATATATTACAGATATCATTAACCAAGTGGGCTTGCATTAGTCTCAATTTAATATTAAAGTAAACGGAATTTTCAATATTTCATTTCCAAAAATTGAAATTTCAAATTTGCTAATTTGTTTAATGGAGACTCCTGGGAAACAATTAATTTCTAACTAATAATTGCTAACAATTATTTTCTAACTAATAATTGCTAACAATTATTTAATTACTAACATATTTACTAACTCATTATTACTATAAATATACAGATTAGTTCTTGCTGAAGATGGCCAACAGAGCCGAAACCTATACAAGTAAACACAAATTTTATTTAACCTGAGAATGCACCAAACCAAAACCTTAACTATTAATCCAGGATGGATTGAAATATTACTTTTATATATTTAACGTTAATATATGGTTTCAATGCAAAAGGATCTTAGGCGAAAGTCATTTACTGTCTCTGTAAAATTTCAATCTAGTCGTCGATAATTTATGAGTTGACACATTTACTATATATATCATTAACCAAGTGGGGTTGCACTAGTCTTAATTTAATATCAAGGTAAAGGGAATTTTCAATATTTTATTTCCGAAAATTGAAATTTCAAATTTGCCAATTTGAATGATGAAACTTGATGGACTTGATGAACTTGATGGAAATAATTATTTCCCAGGAGTCGCCAGAGTAAGTTTCGCACGTGACATTTGTTACACCCTGTATATTTTTCCAGAGCAAGTGTGGCATCTAGATACAAAATCTCCAACATAACTTGCTTTAAAAAACTTTTAAAAATAGTTTATCAGAAACTAATGTTAGAATATTTATATTTTTTGCACATAAGTATTTTAGTAAGTTAAAATAAAGTAAAAACCATATTGGTTTTTAAAATTGAACATTGTGAAAAAGTCAAAACAATTAAAACACTATTGTCAAAAAATGGCATCTTATTTTTTTTTTTCATATTTTGGAAATTGTGGATATTTTCAGAGCAACTCTAGGATAATTCCGGTTTTACATTATAACTAAATCTGTGATTGTCGCCAATTTCCTGCATACAGTGGGCGTTTTTATACCTGTTTTGTATTGTACTTTTGAAGACTGCTGTATTATCAAAAAACAAAATACGGTCACACAATGACATCATTCGATTGTTAATATCTTCATTCTATTTGATATTTTTGACAATCCAGTTATACAATTTTCCGTGATAAATTCAAATATGGCCAATTTTGCAACAAATGGACAAATTTACACGAAACAACTCAAATTTGTGACAAATGTACACGAAACAACAGACTTTGGCTGAGAAAGGACTTAGACAAACAATTTAAATGGCATATAACCGGTGCAGGGAGGCTTAGTTTCATCGGTAGATGCTGACAGTAAAGAGCTACAAAATAAAATATCTAACTAAAATTTTGAATTATTTGGAAATAACTGATCATGCAACTACACCTTTTCCAATTGTATTTCAGAAAAGGTCACCCGTTTTTCAGAAAGTATTAATTGTAATTCATGTAGTCAGTTGTATATCAGAAAGCGTTAATTGAAATTTCGATTTATTAATTATATATCAGAAACTATTAATTATAATTTAGATTTGTGTATTGTAATTCAGAAAAAAAAATAGTTGCAGTACATATTGATTCATTCTAATCAAGTTAATTTAACATAGTAAATAGCACAATTGTTTTTCAATTTCATTTGAAGAGGTATGGTACCGATTTTTATACGTAAATGATTTACTTGAGAGAAATGTGGTTTTTAGTGTTTTGTTATTAGTTTGGAGGCTCCATTCTGATTATAATTCACTAATCTGAATTACAATTCTGTGTTACTAAGGCCCAGTGGTACGATCGTTGATCATTCTTGATTGTAGTTCGGTTTGTAAGGATACCATTGAATTAACAATTACATCCTAGGTAACTGAACCATGGTCAAGGATGATCAACGATCGTACAATTGGACCTAAGACGGTGTTACTTTGACCATAGTTCAGTTATCTAGGACTATAGGATACAATTGTTGATACAATGGCCTCTATAGAGACTGAACCGTGATCAAAGATAATGTCAGATTGTACAACTGGACCTAACACAAAACCCTTTAAGTAAAAAGTCTAAAGTCAAAATATTATTGGGTTTTGCCACCGACAAATCGCAAAGGGAACATATCGGAACCTTTATTTTGGTTCTACGTATCTCAGGAGCATGATAACCATAAACGGTTTTGCCATTGAAAGCTTCGCTAAGGTCTTCACGTACCGGCAAAATTACAAATAAAACACAGAATTGTCATTTTTATTACGCCTAGGTTGTTATGGACATGTTTACACATCTCATATCCTAGGAGTCAGTAATAATTATAGTAAAGTGAAATATAAAAAACAAATAAAAACTCCAAAGAATTTAAAGAAAGAAACATGTATTTTACTATAAATGATTATTTAGTGGCATTGTCCATTAATAAATCATATTGAGTTACTTGATTACACTGCCAAATAAAATTCTCCCTTTTTGATTTTTTTCTTGAATTTGTTAAACGTTTTTCTTTTATTTTAATAGGCTAATTGTCAATGTGACATTAGTTTTTGTATAACAGCTCAAGTTTTTGAAATATATTGAAATTACTGCTGTTTAACCAAACTTTATTTTTGGCATACATTTTAATAATTTTGCAGATTTTTTTTAATTTGTCTTCCACATTTGTGCATTCTCTGAATTCCAAATGCCAATCCTTTTAAATGTTTAGTAAATGTTCTTCATTGTAGATGAACATTTTAAAATGTATCACAAATTAAAAATTTGTGCAAATTTTGTTTTGGTGATCCAAAATTTTCTGGAAAACCCTAATTCGGACGGTATTTTTCAGTTAGTTGAGAGTAATAATAATAATAATTTAATTTATGTATGTGGAGTGACAGAGAACATTACAGAGTCAAAATGCACAAGAACAGCGTACAACCGATAGTATGCAGATCAATTTGAAAAATGTAGTATTAACCTTCATTATTTGCATTGACATATATATGAAAGAATGCAACAAGATATACCTACAATGGTAGAGCGTTATCATTGTATTCAATACTTCAGATTATTGCTGGAGTATACAAAGAGATGAACCTCAAGCTACGTATTCGAGATCATCCTACAAAAGAAGGTTTTGTAGAGATTTTGAATGATATTTTTAAAGAATCTGTGTTAAAAGATGGCCTTTACATAAAAAAAGTGTTATTGTATTATTTCGAAAAGTAGAGCTTCTAAAAGAAAACCAATATTTTTTTGTGATTAGCAATTTTTATTTTTCACTTTTACTTAAAAATACAGAATTGGCATTCTTATTTCGCCAAGGTTGTTATGGACATTTTTACACATCGCATATCCTAGGAGTCATTAATCATTATAGTAAAGTGAAAAATAAAATTTAAAAAAAATACTCCAAAGAATTTAAAGAAAGAAACATGTGTTTTACTATAAATGATGATTTAGTGACAATATCCGGTAATGATTTATTACCGGATAATGTCACCATGATAATGTCATGATTAATGTATAATTGTCTTACTTTATTACACTGCCCAACAAAATGTTCCTTTTAGTTTTTTTTCCTTGAATTGTAACGTTTTTCTTTTATTTTAATATGTTAATTGTCAATGTGACATTAGTTTTTGTATAATAGATCTAGTTTTTGAAACATTTAGAAAATACTGCTGCTTAACCAAACATGATATTTGGCATAAATTTTACAAATTTGACAGATTTTTTTTTAAATTTGTCTTCCACATTTGTCCATTCTCTGAATTCCAAATGCCAATCCTTTTAAATGTTGAGTAAATGTCCTTCATTGTAGAGGAACATTTTAAAATGTATTACAATTTAAAAATTTGTGCAAATTTTGTTTTGGTGATTCAAAATTTTCTGGGAAACCGTAATTCGGACAACTTTTTTCAATATGTTGAGAGTAATAATGATATAATTTCATTTATTGTATTTGGATTCACAGAGAACATTACAGAGTCAAAATGCCCAAGAACAGTATGCAACCGATAGTATGCCGACCAATTTAGAAAATGTAGTAATAAACTTCATTATTTGCACTTACATATAGATGAAAGTGAAGTGAACAAAGTCAGAATTGCCGTGTGGATTGCCAACATCTGGCGACGGATAGGCACGCAAAGAAGAAGAAGATAGATGAAAGAATGCAACAAAATATACGTACAATGGAAGAGCGTTATCAGGGTAAGTGGGACATGAAGGCAGATTATTGCTGGAGTATACAAAGAGATCAACCTCAAGAACATCCTACAAAAGAAGGTTTTGTAGTGATTTTGAATAATATTTTTAAAGAAACTGTGTTAAAAGATTGCCTTTATATAAAAAAGTGTTATTGTATTATTTAAAAAAGTAGAGCTTCTAGAAGAAAACCAATATTTTTTTGTGATTAGCACCTTAGATGTACTTAGAAATAGTCATTAAAATTCAGGCAAAAAATATCAGTGTCAGTGATTTTTTTGTTACAGAGTTTTGGGTCTACTCAAATGTTCTTTCATTGTATAATAACTTTTACAAGCTTTATATTTTAGCTGAAAACAATCAACTCGCTGAAAAATCTAAAAGTTACATGTTTTAAAATTATGTCGTCAATACGTGTTTTCGATCAAACTAAATGCTTTGATAAAACTTTACTTATATAATAGATGTTAACAAGCTTCATATTTTAGCGAAAAACAAATGAATTCGCTGAAAATTCAAAAAAAGTTATTGAAATTTATCACGTTAATAGAGAATGGACAAATCTATGATTTTTTTATATACTTCTTAGTACATTCTTGCTCTGATAGCTTCATTTGTGTTTTTTTCTTTTTTTGTTTTAGTACAAAAATGTTATGTAATTCTGAAATGTGTGTCACATCAACCTCATAAAACAAAAGCAAGAGGCGAGACTTTAACGGCGACCCGTGGAATCCGGAAAAGCGTTAATTAATTTACTTTCTCAATTTATTTTGATGATAAATTAAATGGCTAATAAATTTAAATTAGCGCCTAATCCAGGCTCCCATTTATAACTGCGACGCCGATCAATCACCCGCCGCCGAACCGTTATTTATTCCTATCCGATTGACTCGGGGGCGGCGTGATGTTTTTGCCCCATCAATCCTAATCGAGTGGGATCGCGCGCAGGTGTGAGCACGCCCCCGCACGCATTATAATATATAATTAGTAATAACCACAGAGGCGTCATTAATTAGCAGGGATTAACGGCGCCGCTCTGGCTGCTATGGACCGAAATGGACAGCAGCTTGTATGTATACGTGCAACTATGTGTATATACAATAATGTTATGTGTGTATGCGTCTGTGGGGACGACGCCGACGCCGCGCACATCATCGCGTCGTATTGTGTCAGTACGAGGCGACGCTCCCCCGCTGAGCTGCAGGGATAAATGACATTTGGCATTACACAGATCACAACCAGCGTAATAGGAGGTGAAACATGACCTACATTTCCAGACACATCCGCGTTAAGGGAGCGACGCCACTCTGGGAATGCCAGCACATACGTTTTGAACTACGTTTTGTGCTGTTGTATAGACTTACTAGAACAGTGATTACCAACTTGCGGCGGGAGTTCATGATATATTTAGGATTGCATCTGAGAATCCACAAACTTTAATCTCTCAAATATGTAACTTTGCACTTGGGCTCCTTCAGCTCGGATTACAGTTTCAGGGCTGATACTTATTTCCCAAGGCTTCCCAAGGCTACTAACAATTTTAAATCAATTTCCCATCAATATTGTATCAGTATAACTTTAATGCATTTTAGGTTTTTTTTTTTACCGCAAAATATACACAAATAATACTTACGTTTGCGTACGGTTAACAATTGTTAAATGGATACTTTTATGGCTCTCATCGACTTTTCAGTAGTACAAGAATAATAATAATAACAATTCTACTGTCAAGGGACTTACTGATATCACAGACCTTTGTGAATTTGAAGTTTTGTTCTCTAAGACAGAAAAATCTACTCCTCGCCTATAGTATTCCACCTACTGGTGACATAAAGCATGAAATCCACAAACACATCTATGATTATATTAAACTTCCCATATGTATACTGAAATTCCTAATAATATTCTCTCTCTCTCTCTCTCTCTCTCTTTGCGTGCATGATGCAAATCGTATGGATACTTTTATGGCTCTCATCGACTTTTCAGTAGTACAAGAATAATAATAATAACAATTCTACTATCAGCGGACTTATCGACATTACAGACCTTTGAGAATTTGTGGTTTTGTTCTGTAAGACAGAAAAATTTACTCCTCACCTATAATATTCCACCAACTGATGACACAAAGCATAAATTCCACAAATCCATCCATAATTATATTAAACCTCCCATATGTACTGAAATTCCTAATAATATGCTCTCTCTTTGCGTGCATAATGCATATCGTATCACCTGGTGCAATTGTAATGAACATATTCTCTTCAAATTATAGTCGGTATTCCGTGCTTTGCAGTAATTAAAGGCACTGGTGAAATATGGAGCACAAATTTTGCGATATGCGGTGGATGCGTGCATATTACACGTGTAATTCTACTTCAGATTAATAGGGTTGTGGATGCAATAATTGAACTTTCCAATTGTGCTTCCTGGTTTAGGCCATGAAAAGTTTATATCGTGGCCCATGGAGACCAACGTTTCAAAATATCAAATTTTGCAAGTACATAACAGTAACATGGCATAGTTTCTAATAAAATGTCAAATTCTCACAATCAAATGTAAACATTTTCTATAAAACAATTTAAATAAAACTGCTGAACTGATAAAAAAATCGCACTGACTAGAAGTTTTATGAACGTTTCAAAATTTTCTAAAAACATGAATATAGAAAAACTTAACGAAAATCCAATGAATGTGAAAAAATTGAAAAGCGGGAAAACTGCAGAAAATTGACATCCAAATATTGTAAAAAATGTCAAATTTTCTTTAAAACAATTATAATGAAACTGCTGAATTGATAAAACAATCGCACTGACTAGAAGTTTCATAAACATTTCTAAATTTTCTAAAAACACAAATTTGGAAAAACTTAACGCAATTCCAATGAATGTGAAATACTAAAAAGCGGGAAAATTGCGGAAAATTGATATCAAAATATTCTAATTAATATAAAAATATAAAAATTCTAATAAAAAGAAATCGCACTGACTAGAAGTTTCATGAACGTTTCTAAATTTTCTAAAAACATAAACTTGGAAACACTTAACTAAAGTCCCATGAATGTGAAAACTAAATAGTGGGAAAATTGCAGTAAATTGACATCAAAATATTCTAAAATATGTAAAATTTTCTTTAAGACAATTAAAATGAAACTGCTAAACTGATAAAAAAATCGCACAGACTAGAAGTTTCATGAACGTTTCTAAATTTTCTAAAAACACAAATTTGAAAAAACTTTACGCAAGTCCAATAAATGTGAAAAACTAAAAAGCGGGAAAATTGCAGCTCGCAATTGATATCGAAATATTCTAATAAATATAAAAATATAAAAATTCTAACAAAAGAAATCGCACTGACTAGAAGTTTCATGAACGTTTTTTAATTTTCTAAAAACATAAATATGGAAAAACTTAGCAAAAGTCCTTGAATGCGAAAAAAGTAAAAAGCGGGAAAATTGCAGAAAATTGATATCAATTTATAAGAAAATAATGACAATGAAATTTTATTAAAGTTTCTAGAATATGCAAGACTTAAAACGTTTAAAATTTCAAAAACGCAATGCAAGCAGTCTAAAATAGAGGAAAATGAGCAATTAGAAAATTTTAGTGAAGTTGCAAAAAACCTTGTTCATAATTTTCTAAATGTACAAATAAGTATGCCAAACTTCCAGCTTTTTCAAAGCACAAAACTACAACTACACAAAAGTTTATAAACATTTCAGAAATTTTCAAACAAACATGTTAGGATTGAACATATCAAAATATAAAATGAAAATAGTTAATTTCAAAAACCTAATACAGGAACTCTGAAAACGAAGAAAGTAAAAAGCCAGAAAATATTATTGATATAATTGAGATTAAAAATTTTCAAAATCCAAAATATGAATTCAAATTTCACTAAAGTTAAAATTCGCAGAATTGTAAACAAAATATCAAATGTATACAAGATTGAAGGAGATTGAAGAAGATTGAGAAGCTGCAAACAATATATCATAGTATGAAAATTGCCTCAAAATGTAATTGTCTTACAGTTTTCGTAAACTCTATATAAAATTATTTCAGAATATTCCGCAAATTTTTAGAAATTGGGACTATTTTTGGAATTTTATTACAGTTATTTTGATAGAATAGAATATAATAGAATAGAATAGAATATAATAGATCTTTATTAATGTCATTACATTCTAGATGTCATTACATCCAAGATGTTTGCATAGGTCAAATACAATACATTACATACAATTTTACAAATATTGAAATATTGAATTGAATTGAATTACAAAAATAACTCATAAAGCATACGTCATCAGTTATTAATCATCAATTATCAGTTAGTGATAAAGTAAAGCGAAGAAAGTAAAAAGTGAGAAAATATTATTGATATAATTCAGATTAAAAATTTTCAAAATACAAAAT
Organism: Othius punctulatus; assembly: GCA_951805005.1. Taxonomy (NCBI): domain Eukaryota; kingdom Metazoa; phylum Arthropoda; class Insecta; order Coleoptera; family Staphylinidae; genus Othius; species Othius punctulatus. The sequence continues at coordinate 102,178,278 of OX638139.1, read as the reverse complement.
ATTAATTAAAATTTCACTAAAGTTAAAATTTGCAGAATTGTAATCAAAAATAGCAAACAATATATCATAGTTGAAAATTTCCTCAAAATGTAACTGTTTTAAAGTTTTCGAAAACTCTATATAAAATAATTTCAGAATATTCCGCAAATTTTTAGAAATTGAGACTATTTTTGGAATTTTATTACAGTTATTAATGTCATTACATTCTAGATGTCATTACATCCTAGACGTTTGCATAGGTCAAATACAATACATTATATACAATTTTAAAAATATTGAAAAATTGAATTGAATTGAATTAAAAAAAAGTCATAAAACATACGTCATTAGTTATTAATCATCAATTATCAGTTACCTAGTGGAAAGTTTAGATTTAGATATTCGTTAATACTATAGCAGGCCGTCGCCAATAACAACTTTCTCATCTTTGCCTTGAAATGTTTGCGGTTTCTTGCGTGCTCCCTAAATAGTTTAGGGACTTTATTGTTACGATAATGTCACTAGTGGTCCATTCTCATTACATTTTTTCTATAGGATCAGTATTTTCTATTATAGCATTTGGTAGTAGTCAATGGTCAAGAGAAAAATTCAATAAATTTAAATTTCACCGACAAATTTTCACATAAATGAATAGGGTCTTCCTGAAAAAAAATAATATAACCTTTTTGTGTCTTAACGTAAAGTTTATAACCTGTAATTAAACATCCCACAGAGAAAACGTTTGGTTTTCATTGTAACTTATCAACAAACAACATACAATATCGTAAAACTTACACATTTTGTCACGTGACCGACGAAACGCTGTTATTGGCCGAGCGGCACTGTGACGTCTTTGCGCATGTGGCGATCGGGAGTCAGTGCATAAGGGATAGGAATCGTGGATTAATACGACTTAGAATCCAGTCTGACATAAAATAAGTTCTGATGGGTTAGTAAAGGGACAGCCAGATAATCTGATAGAAGTTCACGTGTTAATGGTTCCCGACTTTTTCTCAAAAAGTGAATTTTTCAACATAGCCGAAACGCGTGGAGTCGCATATAATTTTCCAAATCCTCTTCCAGCTGTAAGAACAAATAAAATACTGTTTAAACTTTGCAATATATCCTACATCTCATACGAATTGGTAATGCTGATTTCAAAATCTGTAATTATTAATCATCTAATCAAATTTATAAAATCAACAGTTTGCTGCAAATATTGTTTCAACATGTTTTTTAGTTTTAACTAAACGTTTGTGTAAGAACATATTGTACAAAATCTCACAGTACTTTAAAAAAGTAATAATGATATGGAAGGTATTGTTTTAGAATGGAACCCACAAAACTATTTTGAGGTTATGTTATTACTAATGTATATATATAATCGGAAATCCCCTTGAATACCCATTACTAATGATGATAGTTAATTATATATATTTATCGAATTTCGTCGATAATGTATTGAAAAAATATGTACTTACATTAAAATGGTCTTCACAAAAATAGTGAGACGTCAAAGTGACACTCGCGGAATCACTTCGGACTTGTTGTAACCCCCTTTTCCGTATATCCCCTGTTGGGACGTTTATAAACAACTTATTTGGTTCGCATTTACTGCTGCTATCACATCCAGGCACAATACAATTCTTATTCGTCTTTTTTTTCGTAAAACCGACGTTTTCTTTCTGTCGCTCTATTGTAAGCAATGCTACAGCTGAGCGCACGTGCGTTGTGACGTCACAGCAACATGGCGGGCTTTCGGGACTTTTTCAAACGCCGTTAATTTTAAAATCGTGTTTGCTAATTACAACGATTTGTCTCAGCACAAAAATTAGTGCCAAGGATGTTTTTAATGTGTCTAGAGTTCAGTTTCAAGGTTTTTGAAAAATCGCGGAAGACCCTATTGTCGTATTAATTAATATGGATCCCACAATATTTTTTTTTGCATGAACCTAATGGAAAGTTAGTCATGATTCCATAGAAATGAGTGAAGAAATGTGACTTTACCTGTTAGTTACACATTTCTTCATAGCAACCACATAAACAAGAATCACTTTTCTTACGTGTGGAAAATGCAACTTTTTCGTGTACTTAATTAAAGTACATTTAATGGCGTGCTTCGAATTATTATAATAATATAATATATGGAGCGTAATAAATTATACTTGTAAGACTGGCGTTCTCGAAAAATTATTGGATCATAATATCTTCGTCGATTCATTCCTCGACCTTTTGCTCCGTCGCCACTGGCAAAATGCCTCATACTGTTTCTCGTATTTCTCTATGGATTTCGGGCAATATATTTTTAGTTGCTACTGCAACAGATTTTAAAATGTAAAACTTGTCTATTTGTAAGTTTTTTGAAAATATTGTTTATTTATTTGTCGTTGGCATGGTGCAAAGAACACATCCATTTCAGAAGTTCCTTTAATAATTCTAATAATTCTAAGCACGTTATTTAAATGTACTTTAAGTACACGACAAATTTGCATGGTCCACACGTAACCAACTAACTTTTTTAAGTAAGATTTCTGGACCCATGTTTATAGGAACTTGTTAACAGTTTTGTTCCATACGGCATCTTTGTGAGGTTTGGTCAAACAATTCTGTATCACCCTGTATAATTATTTTTAATAATTATTTAAATTTCATTCGTTTTCTTTAAATTCAGATTTTATTTCATAAAAGTAAACGTAAACTATAAAAATGCAGAAAAAACTTTAAACTAACATAAGCATAAAAATTGAAAACATGGTTAACAACTTAAAAAAGCAAAAAGGTATAAAAAAACAAATAATAAATGTTAATTCATTTCGTGCGATTATACAAAACAAAATTTTATTCGTGTAATACATATTTCAAGAAAATATCTGTTCTGTACTCATAAGTTTATTTCATTCCCGTGCAAAGAACACTTCAATTTCAGAAGCTCCATTAATAATTGTAATAATTCTAAGCACGCCATTTAAATGTATGTACTTTAAGTACACGAAAAAGTTGCATGGTCCACACGTAAGAATAGTGATTCTTCCAGGCTCATGTTCACTCGCTTCACTTCGTACGCTCAAATCAAAAATCAACCAAAAATTTAAACTCGCTGGAAAACTGTCACTTTTCTTCACTTGTAGAACAATCTACTATTTATAGTATCGTTGTGCAGATTATACATTAAAGAATTGATCTTATTGTGAGGTTCGAGATATTGTGTCCCACTATCGTTCACTTATACCGCTGAAGGGTTACATACTCGAATAACTCATTTCTAAGTACAAAACCTGTGATTTGTGTTACTAAAATTAATATGTGAAAGTATTATGCTGCACAAATGACATTTTTGTTATCAATCGCTATTTGCAATATGCAACTAAAAGCAATAACACAGAAAGTTCCATGTTCGGCTGTCTCACAATTAACACGATTATCTCTTACGAACGAACGAAAGATCGCCAGGCACTTGAAAATAAACCTGAAATGTAGCTCTATAAGTTAAGTGTAAAACTCTGCGCTGAAAACGCATCAATGCAAGATGCACACTCAAGATTAGTAATAATCTTGATAACCAAGGGATAGGGGTGATTATGTAGTGGGGGATAGGTGAGGGGAAAGGAATTTGGAAACTCCAAAAGCATATATAAACGAAAGCCACGAACAACCGTGATCAGTAACAAAGTTGCATCGGTTCACGAGTTAAGACGAGCGAGTCATTCACGGTCGGGATGAGTAACATAACATAACAACGTTGCAAAAACGCGAACTATAATCTAAAATTTGGATAACCGAAAAAACGTATAATTCTAAATAAATTGAAAAAGTATGGGGGTTTGCCAAACAGTATTACAATAAACATGTTTACGCCCAACCTTCTTCTCAAAAGCTAATGTTCTTCATTTATGGTAAAAAGCCCTGTCAAAATTTACACCAGAATTATGGCGAAATAGTATCAAACATTGTGAAAAACTGAAGAGCTAATGTTCTTCATTTATGGAAAGAAGCCCTTTCAAAATTTCCACCAGAAATGTGGCGAAATAGTATCAAAAATTGCAAAAAAGTAATCAAAGATGATTGGACGAAGTATATGGGAAATACATCTACCGAGAACATCCCTGCAATAATTATATCGTAGGACAAACTGAGTCAGAATCTGATGACGAATTTCCCAATTTTGAATGAATTTAAAACGTGTTTGTTTCTTTCTCATTTTCGTAATTTATTAACTAAAAATTGCAACGGTACCTACTCCTTGTTATTAAACACACTCAAATTAATAAAAACTAATAGGTCTCATAACCTTAAAACACATGTTGATATGAATGACATATTACTTACCAGTTTTTTACAAGTACACTGTCAAAATTATTACACAATGTGACATTTTGTGTCACTCTTCAGGGATTTTTTTTTCCATTTTTTTCCTTACTTTTTCTATAACAAACAAGTTCCATCGGTTCTCGTTGCATTTACCAAAAATTACTCTTTTAAAAAGTATTGGCAAAACTCATTGATTGGTCTCAATTTAAAATTGACTGGTCTCAATCTGAACTTGATTGGTCTCAATATGAAATTAATTGGTCTTAATTTGAAATTGATTGGTTTCAATTTGAACTTGATTGGTCTCAATTGGAACGTGAAAAGGTATAGATGTTTGCTATAGGAATCGGCGAGGTCGAGGCTTTGAAATGATACGTTAGTACTCAAAGAAATTAATCTTTTAAAAAGTATTGCAAAACTATTGATATGTCTCATTTCCACCCCTATTTATACCATGTATTTCTAATAGGCAGGCACATATCTACGGGATTTTCAACAGATTTGGCCCGCCATTCGCGTTTGGCATCCCTGTCACACCGATCTGTCCCAAATTAGCATGACAAGGATGCCAGATATGATCTACGGGTTTGGCCCGCCAAGAAATCCGTTCATATATGGCTAGCTAATATTGTAATGTTCCCCTACAATTGGAAATGTTGCCTTTATGGCAAAAAACTCGGGCCTACGGGATTTGAATCTGCGACCATTGGCACCATAGCTTCGTACACTTAGTCCTTATCCTTATGGTACAAGGCAAAAGAGCCATGAAATTTATTTTGCTACAAAAGATTTAAGATTGTTTTTAAATTTAATATGCATATTTTCTGTAATATTTTCGTAAACTGCCTCATAGTTTCCCCAATCTTAGTCGTTCGCAACCGACGTTAAACTGTAGGTGCCATATGTCAGTGCAACTATGGCACAGACACACATACACTGACATATGCGGGGAAATCGCCTTATGCATCAGATCCAAGCATGACGACCCTAGAAGAAGTATACTTTCAAAATTATAATGAAAAACAAAAATATAATAACAGTAGATCCCGTCTTCCAGTTTTCGATTTACTTCTAAACGACAAATATTGATATGGACACTGGAAGAAGAATATTTTCGAAATTATAATGAAAAAGATTTAATATGATAACCTTTTGATTATTATATGATCGCCTTTTATCCAGAATGACTCTACTTTTGCGGAGCGGAAGTGCTACAATTGCTCCGGTTTCAGAAAAACTAAATTTTCGAATCAAGAAAAATTGAACCAATTTTTGTAAAGTCTGTTGAACTATAAGATCTCTATATATCTTCTTCAGTCTTTTTCCTCTTACTCCTGGACTTAGGCCTAAATTTACCATGTCTCTGTCATGTCCCATCTGGAACTAGTTTTTACACCCTATGTGTTTGACGTCGTCTGTCCTTTATGTGTAGAATGATGAAGGAAACGCATCCATAGTCTAAAATTTATATACCCATGCATAAATGTTATTTGAAGGGCCAATTTATGTAGGAAATTAGCAAGTGTACACACCACCGATCCAGTGCGTTATGAACCTCTCTCACGCAGTTCCACCAGCTAATTTCTGCAAAACACAGGGTTTCCGTGCTGCTGACTCCGCTCCAAAACCCGATACACACATTTTGCGCAAGCATAATTCACCGGCCGATAAACAAAATTATTTGTGTGCGGCGGGCGTCCGGGGAATCCCCCGCGCGCAGCGATCGGATTATGCGCTTCCGCATTTTTAATCGGCGTCCGGAGAGCGAGGCCCTGCCCGTCCGTGTTTGTTTGGCAAACACAAATGGCCTACGCAAATATGATTTCGGCGTTCCCCGGGAGCCCCGGCAGCCCCGAATTACGGTCCCGCAAGCGCGCACTGCACACTTCCGCACGCGATTTTCTTGATGTATGCAAACATGTATTCGCGATGACGTAGAAAATTGAATGGCAAACTTCGGGGCCCTCCGCAAACAAGACGCAACAGTTTATTCGTGCCGATGTTTGCGTACGCGTACGGCGCCGGTGGTGCGTGCGTGTGCGTTTCTCCGCGGACGCTTAAACGGATTAGCGCTTGGGGGTTGGCCCCAGGGGCTGCTGAGTAAACCCCATAAACGTTTATACGTAACACTAAGCAATAGTTCATTTGGAAATTCGCTAAACAAGAAGATAGACGACCTTTTGCCAGACTTCCATATAGCGCAGTCAAATTGTCATATCTAGTGAAGCGCAATATAGTTTTGCAGTGCCATATGCGCATATCATGCTTAATAATGTAGTCCAGGCGCATTCGGAGGGATATTGAATAATTAAAATATCTGCTTAAAAGAGAATTACGTAAGTAATTACGTAATTGAGAAGACGTAAATATTGGCTCATGCCGTCGGCAGGCGTGAATATGCGACCCGATCGAGGTCACACCCATTCAGTCGCTGAAGCTATAAGCTTAATGAAATCGCATCAGATTTAATACAAACCCTGCTACGTGCCTTGATATGAATAAAGCGATATCCATTGACACGTTACTTTTTATATTTTACTTGTATAAATTAAAAAAACGGATTTTCTACAATCGTCAGAGCTTCTCCGTCCGTATTTTCCATTTAAATTTGTAGAGGCTCAATTCCTCTTCAATATTCCTCACTTTCGTAGCTTGTTCGATATCATCTCCCCAATTCTTTCTCGGTCACCATCATATTCTATGTGCAGGTGTTATCCACTGTAGAACTCTCCGTGACCATCCATATTCTATGCTCTTATTATGATCTTCTTGGAGTGCCATTCTCTATTTCGAGCGTAGGCGATCAGTATTATCAGTCACACTATAGTAATTGTCGTATTTCTATTTCACTTCAACATTTGACCATAATTTTCCTTGCTGTGTATTTCGAATTCTCTATATCATAGATTTTTCAAAGCTTCTTTAAAATCAATCGATAGTGACAATAGCTTCTGTTTATTATGTTCCCATCCCACACTCTATTAATAATTACACTTTCCACTATAGTTTTGTATATTCCCTTTGTTAAGGTTTTATGTTTCTCTTCATACGTCTTTTTGATAGTAGGTACTTCCTAGTACTTAGTTTAGCGCTCCAATGGCTTTCATTCTTTTGATAATCTTTTCGACATTCCGTCGTTGCGGTTCCGATCTTTATTTCAGATTGTTCCTAAATATTTGTACTTTTCCACTCCTGTTATGGATCCCGATTCCGAAGTTTGGTCGTTAATTCGAACTACGAGGTATTTTTTTAATATTTTTTTCATATTGACACTAAGATCTGCGTTCTATATTTCTTCTGTAAGTTTTTTATAATGGCTAGATATATTACGTAAAATAATCCCCTCGTACTAATGATGACACTGCTTAAATTTCATTCATAGTTCAGTCAAATTAGATCAAAAACCACCAAATCTACAAAACGGAAGGGCCAGCCACTTCTTGTGAGATTGATTAGAAAGTCATAAGCAAAGTATAAACTATAGGTATTATTTGTGTTCACTTACTCCAAGGTTCCTGTTTATACACTTATTTGTCTACCCTCGAAGTTCTAAATTTCTAAAATTATTTTACAAATAATGTCAAAATTCCACTATTAAAATAAACAGAGTGCACATTTTTATGAAAATTAGCAAATACGAGGGAATATTTTTATACATATAATCTACATATCGTCAGCTTGGTGTTACAAGGTTGTACGTGCAAATTTCATAAATTTGGGAAAATCGATTCTAAATATTGGGGTGTTACAAAAAGTGTCGTACCATTCCTATTCGTTTGATTTCTTTTTGACATTTTCATAAAATTTCAGTATTAATAATCCCGATATTTCAAGTTTCCAACATTCCAAATTTTTGAATTATGAAAAAACAAAAAATTACATACAACTCTGTTATATCATTTTTGTTATTTCGTTAGTAACATACAACTATGCAACTTTGAAAGAAAATTCGAGTACGTTATGTTTACAAAATTAGATAATATTTTATTTACTAACACATTTAATGGGGTCAATAACTCAATAACTCAATAACAATATTTGAAATTTGTTAAATTTACATGGTTATTCGTCCTTTCTTCCCTTTTTTGTCACCAGTTTTCGATTTCGGAAGAATTGCGTCAAAATAGTCTTTATTAACTGTAGGCATCCACCGGTACATTGACTTGATTGCATCAATCTTATTTTGCGGTATGTTGTTAAGAGTTCCCTTTTCTTGCTTGGGTATAAGGAAGTCTACCTTAGTTTGACCTGTTGACACCCGTTTTTTACTAATAACACGTTTTATGCTTTGTCAGCAAATTCTTCGTCAGCATGGGAAATTTTGTAGTAAATATTAAAGACAAATCCGCAAAACTTTATTTGTTGAACCTTTGTATACGGCACTAGGCACTATAGGCTGCTGCGGTGGAGCGACCGTTAACGCGTTCGCTTCTAGACCGCAAGGTCCCGGGTTCGATTCCCGGGTCTGCATTTCTGGGGTGGTTTTTCTGCAGGTTTCCCATTTCCTTGCAATAAATGTTGGTAATGTGCCTCTACCATCTATAAGTCGCGTGCAGGCGCAGATGGGCAATAATAATAATGCCCCTCTCCTCTTAACGCCCGCATAACTAGCAATAGTTCAGGGGCCTATGGCAAAATAAATGTAATTGGGTCAGAATTCTCTGTCAAATTATGACAGTAACCAATTACGCCATAGGTGGAGGAGTAGTACGGATAATTATTATTACTGAGTGCCGGCGAAGATGCTGTGTCAGGAAAAAAAGGTGTGCAATCACTATAATCGTTTACCGTAAAAAGGGGCGATGAGGAATATGTCCAGATGCTCCTGAACATGGACAATGTCACAATGCACGTGGCTTGTCGAAAAATGTATACTAACGAGAAAATAGCGGTAGGGACTAGTTATACCCAAAGCAGCATCGTATGCAATCTTTGATAAAATTCTGCATCTTCCTTGTCAACAACACAATCTTGACACCATCCGCCGGCATTTGATTTGAAAAACCATTGTATCTTATGCGCCGAAACAGTGGATGAGAAATTCATAGAGCGACAAAAGATTCTCCAAACATATTATTTCGTAAACCCAGAAGAGGAAGAACTGAGGAGACCCTATTCTCGGCAAAGAGTTCAATCATGAACTCTGTAATTGATTACATCTTTCTCCTTCATGCATCCACAGGATCTGACACTACTTCAGCTATTTTCAATATTTGCAAAATGAAACTAATCAATATAATCGAGAAAGATGATGGATTCGGAGAAGTTCTTTTTATGTTAAAAAAATAAACTCGATATGGATGTGCCATTAAAAATTTAAAAAATAATATAAAATTCGACCTCTAGGAGGAAAGATATCGAGAGTAACAGTTTTTCAAAGTGGCCGCCGTTCCAAAAGAAAATTATTCTTCTGGAACGTGATGCATGATAATCCTTATGGATTAACATGCATCTGGATACCTTCCTTGATTTTGACTTTCTAATCAACCTCACTAGAATTGGTTGGCCTTTCGGTTTTGCCATTTTCATGAACAATTTTACTGTACTACTAGAGAAGTTCTGAGATCGGAGACAACAGTTTTCGAAATTTTAAAGATTTTGGGATTAATAAAGTGGCAGCGAGATGGATTCTCAGGTTCTTCACATCAGAATAGAAACTTTTTAGGCGAGTAATTTGACAAAAAAAATTGGGTGTGTTAAATAAAGACTGCGACGTTATTTCAAAAATTATCACTGGCGATGAAACCTAGGTAAACCTTCATAGACTCTTGCTTTGTTGGAGGATCAAAGTGATGCACTCTCCAACAAAGCAAGAGTCTATGCATTAGTTGCTAAAAGGTCTCCGCCTCAAAAAAAGCGAAAACACAGTTTTTGGCGGGGAAATTCATGGCAACGGTATTCTGAGACTGCGAGGGTATATTGTTGGTTGAGTACATGAATAAGGGCACTAAGAGTACATGAAGAATGGCAACTTCTAATAATGATTATTTTCAGGAGATATCAAAAGATTTTTTTTTCTGAAGGGATCTTAGTATTGCAGAAGCGGCGGAATTAGTATATAGATGTTAAAGGGTCATAAGTAGAAATTTAAAGAAAAATCATGGATTTAATGCCAAAATTACATAAAAATCTCCCCTCGTATTAATTCTTAATGATAATTATATTTCAAATTGCATGGGGTGTAAAGTTAGTTCGCCTCCTCGTGGTGCACCCTGGATAAAGCTAAATGAACTAACGCAACTGGCACTCAGATAATCTTAGGAACTTCTGAAAGACTCATTCTGTAAACATACAAACGAGAAATGCAACCATCATGATAGTAACTATGACACATTGCCTATGTTTTATCGCCTATATCACCCATGATCACTCTATTGAATTCACCACTGATGCACCATACTTTGACACTCAGATCATAAAATTATAAATAAAAAACCTGTAATGTAAGTTGGTGTGCCAAACGCTAAATTACTATATATAAATTGTAGAAAATATTGCCTAAACACATATGTGTGATACCTACCTATTGTAGGTACCAATTGGACTTTACATTAATCAAAATTTTCCAAAATCCAATGACAAAATATGTCAAAATTCGACCGGAAAATGATCAAAGTGATCAATTTTTTTTCTCACAATCGTGTACAAATTATTTCGAAGGTGAGGAGATTCATTTCTAAGTAATGTGTTTATAAGATAGAATTTTTTGCACTGTCAGGTATAAATATATTAGAATATTTTTAACCTGAGAGTGCAAAAAATCGCATCTTATGTGTTCAAATTAGTTTAAATATCTGCAATGCAATGTTATTGTATTACTCAAACTATTCCAAAACTCTTCGAGAAATTATTTCAATATTCTGCTTGTTCAATACATATACCGAGTGATTATTTAAATTTCAGCTCATTTAAATTTCAGTTTTTTTATATTTCAGCTTTTGTTATCCACGGAAATTTTCGCGTTCAATAACAAAGGCGAGATAACCTATCTGGCCTTTCTTAAGAGCGAATAGGATCTTGTTAAAACATCCAAAATGTTATCACAAATTGTATAAAAATTCGAGAAACAAATTTTAATAGTAGGAACGTCCTATATCGATTTTCTGCATCGAATTTTTGTACAATTAGAAATTTAATTTCGGAATTTTATACTGAAATTGATCGTTACAGATGCATTTTTGGGTATGAAAATTCGACAACTCGAAAGTCTTTGTAAATTTTATGAAGTTCGGGAGATAAACAACATTATTTCTTAGGCCTTTCGACATACTTATTGTCTCTGATAACGTATTACTTCTATTTATTTTTATTATTGGGGAATAATTTCTATAGAATACTCTGGGGGGTTTTATTAAAATAGGTCTTATGTCTAGTTGGTATTTTGTTAACCAAAGGTGCGTTACTGGGACGCTGTCCTGTACTTTTTTTAGGTGAGTAAGGGCAATGTGCATTTATCTATTTCATAGTTTCTCAATCGGGGGGTCGCGATCAGATATACAGGGTGTTAAAAAAGGAATGTAAAATATTTAAGAGGGTAATATTTTGAATCACAACAAATAAAAAGTCTTAATAAACATAGGTCCTTAAAGTACCGGTTTCGGAAATATGGAAGATTATTCCTTTTTACCTTTTTTTTCATTTTGCTGAAACTTGCATTTTCTTATCATAGTTGGCTGATGTTTTATGAAATAAACATTCAGTATTTGACAGTTTGTTAGTGTAAATGTAAAAAGTGTCCTAATAGAAATAATGTAACTGTATATATTTTGGTTTGGACATTTATTATTCTCTTTATCAAACATATAACTTATACATACCTCAAGGCAAAGTATTCGGAAAGAGAAGGGCAGAAAGGAGGCAGATATCTTGGCTCAAAATCTCAAAACATGGTTCTCAATGACTACAACGCAATTATTCTGTAGAACAGTAAATAAAGTGACAATAAATAATATGATTGCCAACCTCCGCAACTGATAGGAACCTAGAGAAGATGATTATCAAAGTGAATATGGCATTCTTACAGTGAATGTATTGCAAATGTAGCTCGACACATTTGTTTCCATTCTTCCAGTCATTAAATCCTTTATTAGCAAACTATGAATTTTGACGTCATGGTCCACCAAAACTACTTCAAAACATTTCCAAATAAATGATTCAGTTCCTATTTACAGGTAGAAAGAGAGAGAGTGAGAAAGAAAGAAAGAGAGAAACCATTATTTACTATGCTATCGACCCTTCAAGGGGTCTTTCCCCCTGCCCACTTAACATTTCTTCAATTTTTCACCTTTCTATCACAAATTGTAGAGCATAATTGAACCGTTGATTTTGAAAGTGGGGTAAGTCCATTTTTATAAATTTCAGATATGTTTAAAAGTACACAAGGAATATTGTGCCCTGTATATTTCTGGACTCTTCTCAATTTAAAAAAAAAGAACCACTTTCAAAATCAACGGCGCAATTATCAGTTCTAGTCAATGTAAATGCGCTTTTAAATTTTAAGTTACATTCCATATTTTGATAGAAACCTTTTGTAGCTATATGCACTATTAATTCATTGTTAAGGGCCCATTTAAGTGGTATCATTCAAATTGAAAGAGAAATCTAATGTGAATCCACTTAAAGCACTTACACTGTTTTCTTGATATAGTTCATTGCGATAAAAGTAAATATTTGCAGAGTATAAAATTTTGCTTCAATTTTGGTTTAATGTAATTTGGCGATTATTGCAAATACTATCTTTTTGCACAACATTTGAAGCGTTGCTTCATATTGTGGATGAGGTCTGGATTTCTGTGATACTCGGTTCTAATAGTTTAGAAACAGTAAGAGCAGCTTTTGAACTTTTGAGTAAAAGATTTCAATCTTTTTAATTTTCTCAAGAAATTCTTTCTTTATCTATTCATTTGCTACCATTTTATATTGCCAACTTCTTAATCGTTTTGCTTCCATCTTTCATAATGATTTGATAATTCTTCATTTCATAATGATTTATATTCTAAAATAATCAAATATATTATAATAATAGCGGAATATAAATATTATTTGTTTGTAATAACAAACATTACCTAAAATTGAATTTCATAAAATATAACTTAATTTATCACAGTAATTGCGCCCGAGTAAAATACGCGATATGCTGACTCCACTAATTGGATGAATCTCTAACGTGGCGGAATGCAATCGACACGCGTCCGACCCGTTAATTCGTCTGATTCGCAAATGATCCTGGGCGACTGGGCTTAATTGACTTTTTGTGCAAACGATCTTATTCTTGTCAACAGGGGAGATTAAACGGAGGCAGGGACCCTCGCAGCGATCCCGAACCCTCCGAAGGTAAAAAAAAGCAAGGGAGGCAAATATATTTTTAATTGCTCGCCGGTCGTCCGCACAAAAACTACTGTTCGCATTAATGGCCGTAATTATTTAAGTCTGGAGTGAAGTGAGCCTGGCAGCCGGCAATTAAACCGGACAAATGGCGGCTTAATTGCGGCGTTATCGCCTACCGCGGACGCCTCGCGAGACGTCTTATCTGCAGAACGTCGCTCCAGAATCGGGCATGTTTGCTGTACTTTTCACGTGATGATAAAGTAAAACATGTTTTAATTTATACTAACTGAAATATCAAAATAACTAAAATAAATAATTATTATACAAGGTGTCCCACAACTTCGTGCCATACATCTAAGAGCATCATAACAATAGCTAAGTTACATGAAAATGTAATTCTTTTTCTTCTAATCGCTTTTGTTTCCAAAATATAGGACCTTAAAGGATTACGCAGCAAATCAAGTTTCTTATTAACATTTATTCTAGAGTAGACTTGGAAATCTGATATTTTGCTACAAGTCATCGACTATCAGTCTATCAGTCAGCCTCTCAGTCAGGCGACTATCAATTCATATATTCACAAATAATTACAATCATATATCTAAGTAACACAGTGCCGTAGAACAGGGGTTCTTCTATGGATATTGCTCCTTTAAAACTTTGAGGTTAGGATTTTTTTTAAAATCATATACCATATTTCGGTGAATCGGCTTTATTGTCATAAAAAAGGTATGTGGCACTGTGTTTACTCAGATGATTGTAATTACTTGTGAATATGTGTGTGACTCTTCTCAAAATACCATATTCCTAAGTCTACTCTAGTAGAAATTTTAATAAGAAAACTGTTTTCCTAAGTAACACTTTATGCGTGTAACACGACATTATAGTAAGAACACGACAGTAGTAAGATTCACATGTCAGGTACACATGTGAATCTTACTACAGCATACTATTGATATGTGTGTAATGTATGGTTGTTCGTATTATTGTGTGTACCTGTGTTTTAATTCTTTGAAAGTTATTTTCGTCTACGTTCCATTGTTCAAGGCCAATGCTAAACTTTTTAATGTACACAAATTCCTATCATGGTTTAGTGATGGCTAAATCCTCTGTAACGGTCCAAAAATAGCGTTGGCAGAAACGGCTTTTTAATAAATTAACTGGCGTGTAGACCTGCACGGTAGGCAACCATGCTTGCATTTTTTTGTTGTGGTGACGCGTTTCCCCCATGAGCGATTTTTAAAATTCACCGGCGGAGCGCGACCACGAGGCAGAACTAAATTGACTCGTGCCCAATATAGATCGTGCCAGACGAACCGTTGCAGATAAGGTATATCACCATCCGGTTTACGGGAATAATCAACGGTTCTCAGCTAACCACCCTTGAGGGGGATTGAGGCATCGACTACAGGGCAGGGAACACGCTCATAACACCGGAGTAAGTAGTTATTCCTTCTCCTCTTCGTGAAGCCACGTGTCCGGCCATTTTGATTAAGGCCATGTGTTTTGTAGGCGTTTGGCCACAGGCTAAACAGCTCGGCCAAAACCATTCTTGGCTGGAAGCCGCGGACCTAGCCCAGGCGCCGTCGACGGAAACCGCCGACATCCCGGGGCTGAACCCAGCCAACGGCGAGACCATCCGGAACTCAGGCCAGACAATATATATAATTTCTTTTTTGTGTGCTCGATTGGGCCACTTTTCTGTTTATTCTTGTGTGTAAATTGCGTCTATGTGTAAATTGTGTCGTACGTGTTTTGCGCTAGTGTACGAGAAAGGTTGCTCCCTCGGCCCTTTCAATCGCGCGATTAGGAGCTTATGTTATTCGGCCGAATAGGGTAAACCCTGCGCGAAAGGGTGGCGTTCGGAGGTATTTTTTCCAGGAGTGCGGACACGGTGTCTGTCATTTGTGTGTGTGAATAAACGCCGATATTACACTACAAACTCACACCTGTTATTTTTTTGTTCCCCCCGCGTTTTCTCATTTACAGTTTTCTATTTCATTCATTTCAGTTACAGTTTTACAGTTTTCTATTCTCACTACGAGATTTAAACCTGGTGGTGTTGGCGCCATATGGTCAGCCGTTGCGACAGTTCGTGATTTCTGAACTTCGCTGACTGTCTGTCGTCCACCCACGCAGGTAGGGTGGAGCCACCCTTTGCGACGAAGTAGCAACGAGGTAAAATTACGTGGAGCCTTTTTTTAACCCCCCCACTCTCTGACACCGAGAGCCTGGCCCTCGTCACTACTTCGAAGGGACCCTCCACTCGCTCCACGGCCTAACGCGCCGACTGCCCTTCAGGTACGTCACACCTCTTTGTATACAAGTGGACATTTTTCAAGTTTTTTTAACATTTTTTGAGGTTTCATGAATAATTTTAAATAGAAGCCTATAACTTGCCTTTCAAATAAAGATTTCTCACTAAACAATTTAATTTTCAAGAATCACACATTGGATCTAAATTTAATTGTGCATAAATAATACTGATGTATCATATAGTAGCAAAAAATAATTAGATTCATATTGGTAAGGTGGTTTTTAAGATATCGTAATTTAAATATTTGACCAATGGGATAAACGGCTAATATGACCCAAAACAAAGTCACACTTAAAAATGTTATATGGTAGGCTTTGCTCATTGGTTATCTATCAAATCACATACATGAATTACCAGTATATTATTCAGTATCATTAACAAACTGCTGTAATATTAATAAGAAAGTTCTTAAAATAACAATATTTAAGTTTTTTCTTAAAAAACACCAAAATCTTTTAAAATAAAGAGTTCTCACAAAAATAAAAGTTTCTTAAGAATCATTTATTAATACTGGCATAATATGTAATAGCAACAATAAATTAGATTGATATTGATACGGTGTTTTTTTAAGATATCGTGATTTAAATATTATGCCTATAGGAGAAACAGCTTAATTGGCCCTAAATACTACACACTCAATTAATTAAAAATGTTATATTTTATATGTTATAATTTTAATATTACAGCACTCATTACATCTTTGATACAATCATTGAAATTTAAACACAACAAATTGAACATGTCAGTAGTATTTAAATTTTTAATTGTTATTAAAATTTTGGCAGCAAAGCTGAAAGCTTTTGTAAGAATACTGAGATTTATTGAACACATTTGAAATTTTGATTGATAATTGTAATTTTTGACAGATTATTTGCAAATGTTATAGGAATAATTTTAATATCACAGCACTCATTAAATTTTTGAGAAAATCTTTGAAATACTAGTACAACAAGTTGAAAAATGTCAGAAGTAGTTAAAAGTTTGTTAGTAATTATTGAAATTTTGGCTTTGGTAAGAATAGTGAAATGTTTTGAAAACATTTGAAATTTTGACAGATAATTGAAACTATTGACAGATTGATAGTACTAATGGATTGATTCTGTTGTACTAATGGAATGATTATTGAAACTTTTGACAGATTGACAGTATTAATTACAAATAATAGTAATAATATTCATAATTTATTGATGTTTCTGACAGTAGTATGTCTTACAAAGATCAAATTAAATACATGTGATAGTAATAATTTTAATACGACAGCACTCAATAAATATTTGATAAAATCATTGAAATTTTAGCACAACAAATTAAAATTATGTTAAAAGTATGTAGTTACGTTCGACAGTAATATTATTCAAATTTTGGCAGCACAGTTGAAAGTTTTTGTAAGAACAGAGAATAGAGTTGAGGATTTTTAAAAACATTATTGAACTGTTAAAGCAATTGATGTAATTGCAAATGCGATATTAATAATTTTAATATCACAGCACACATTAAATTATTAATAAAATCATTAACATTTTAGTACAACATATTGAAAATATGTCAGGACGATTCAAATTTTGTTAGATTTTTGTAAGATACAAATGAATATGAAAAATGATAAGAATTGACAACATTTTTGTTAGATATAGTAGAAAATTTTATAGCAATTATTGAAATTTTAATTTCATTCTGATCATAGTTGAAAGAGATTACAGTTTTCATATAAATAGTGAGATTTTTTGGAAAAATATTTGAAATTTTGACTGAATAATTGAAACTTTAATCAAAATAATTTGCCTCACAGAGAATTAATTTTACTTGTATATTGCATTTTAAAAAAGACGCTTTGATAAATTGCTGTCATTATGACAGAAGTGTATAACTATATAAATGATTAACCCTATGTTACACGATACAAAAAATTGTCTGTATTAATATAATTATCACTTAAAACTGTCAATTTTTATTGAAAACTCTTCATCGTTTTAAGAGAACAGTTTGACATACACGTAAGTATTAAGCTCACATGATGAAGCACGTCAATGTGACAGTTACAAAATTCAAAACTGCAAAAATGTAAATTTGTGCCTGAACACCTAAGATCGATTTAAGATGGATTTCCTTCCATGATCTCATATTCGAAAGTGTTTTGCTAATTGTTTTTTGTCACTTATGCACTTGATTGGAAATGTTTAAAATGTGAGTAGACGATGTCGACTTGTCTATATTTTCATCTTCAGCATTACTAAGGACATTGAGCTCGCATGACGAAGCACATCAATGTGACACTTGCAAAACTCAAAACTGCAAAAGTGTAAATTTGTGCCTTAAAATTTTAAGATGGCTTTCCTTCCATGAACTCACATTCGAAAGTACTTTGCTAATTCTTTTTTGTTGTTTATGCACTTGATTTAAAATGTTTAAAATATGAGTTGACGATGCTGACTTGTCTATATTTTCATCTTCAGTATTACTAAGGACATTAAGCTCGCACGATGAAGCACATCAATATGGCAGTTGCAAAATTCAAAACTGCAAAAGTGTAAATTTGTGCCTGAAAATTTATGGTTATTTTAAGATGGCTTTCCTTTCATGATCTTATATTCGAAACTGTTTTGCTAATTGTTTTATGTAGCTTATGCACCTGATTGGAAATGTTTAAAATAAGAGTGGACGATGCCGACTTGTCTTAATTTTCATCTTTAGTATCACTAACACAACTATAATTTATAGTTGTAGTACTACAAGTAGCCTGACTGATTGTAGTAGTATTTCATCAAAAAATGCGGGTGTAAAACTTTTTAAGTAGCAATTTAGATTTGATGTATTCCCAGAAGTTTTATTTTTTCTTTAGCAAAGTTAGCATGTTGCTGTACCACTATAGTTTTCAAAATACTTCCTGAGAGTACTTTTTTGAAGCAATTTTATGCTAAAATATTATACACAATAAACTTTGCCCAAAACAAAACAGTGATAAGAAAACAAATCGAAAATTTTTCAATTTCCATTTTTCGTACTCTTATAGATAATCTTATTATATTATGAAAATTCATTTGTACATAGATACACAGATTAGTACATTAGTAAATAGATACATAGATTAGTACATTAGTACATAGATCTACATTAGTAAATAGATACATAGATTAGTACAATAGTACATAGATCTAAGTAGTACTTCGAAATCGAAAGTACATTCGATTCATATGCATAGGGCAACGTTTCGGAAAGGACCGTACTGATTTTTCTTAATTTTAATTGAGTAATTTCAATTGTTTTGTTATATGAAGAAGTTTATGAGTGGTATTACCATTGGTATAATGGTATAATTATTAGATAGGAAGTGCGAGTTTGCGACCCCGATGTTGAATTAAAGTTAGTTTTTGGTGTCGAAGCTAAGAATATTAAGTCTGTTCGACTTAGCACACACGATGATTTTTAAAAGTCGGCTCCTCTGCACCCAATAACCTTCGCACGCGCTTCAATTCTCCTCCGACTAATCTAAAAGGTGAATATTTCAAGTTCAAATCCCATCGCTGGACGTTTCTATTGTAATTGAAAGATAGTGAAAAAAGTTGATTGTTGGGCCCGATATTCCGCGCGCGTATCGATTCAGTCGAGCTCGGTGCATCGTAGTGTACGGTGCGCTTCAGCGCTGCGTCCAGTTTTGGGAGTTTTAGTGTGTCATCAATGTGTTCAGCAAAGTAACGTACGTAAATAACGCCGTAGTAACGCTAAGGCCCAGTTGTATGATCGTGGATCATCCTTGATCGTGGTTCGGTGTCTGAGGATACCATTGTATTAACAATTGTATCCAAGTTAACTGAACCATGGTCAAGGATGATCCATGATCATACAACTGGGACTTAGTGTCAAAATTGTACATTCGCCTAAAATATATTTTTACCTCAAAATGATGTCTAGAATGTGAGTGTAGCTGTAGGTGATTGCGCACGTCACTCTGCAAAATAAGCATGGATGTGATTGTAAATGCAAGCCAAAATCAAACATTTGCGCGAAAATATAAATCTATTTTTCGAAAAGTTTAATTGGTGAATTGTAGTTGATCAACAAAACTTGAATAAAAGCTATGGTGAAAACCATTTTATTTTTTGATTTTGTAAAGGCTTTTATGGGCTGCTCACCCATCCGCCACAGATAACCTTCGTTTCAATAGAGTTAATCAACTTTATACTTGTTTTCATTTAACTTTTAACGAGCAACGTTATGCTATAGTTATAGTCATTCAACTTTTGTCGATTAACTGCAATTGATCAATTAATTTGATTCGGGGGAACGCGCCTTTAATAAGTATATATTATCGTAGAACAATAATGATAATAAATCGAGTCGATTAAAATTGTAACTCTGTACTTGCTTGAAAATATTTTCTATGCTGCAACTGTAATTCAAAACATTTATGACGAATAAGTACTTAGACTTCTTTTAATTTCAGTGCCGGCTCGTACTACGCCTTCGTAAAGTTAGGGTTTTTGCTTTTTTCTTAGATTTTTTACTTTCCAAATGATTTTTACATCATAAAGCAAATTTCGTGCTATCCGCCGAATTATGCTCACCCCTAAAACCACACTTTCTTAATTTGTCGTTAAGACAAAATCCTAAGCATTTACAAACATACACACGCACAAACATAAATAATTGGTCAATTCATAAAATTTTAAATGTGTTTTTTTGGCATGATTACAATATTTTTATTTTTACCGCCCATGCTACAATAAAATGCAATCAAAATTACTTGATTTCTAGTGCCTGGCAACAAAATACAGTAATGAAGTAAATGAATTATGTTCCTGATTTGTATGCTGCTTTATCGGTTGCAGTATTAATTAATCAAATCTATTTTTGGGGATTTTCGGCCCCAATATATGCATATTACATGCAGAAGTCTTAATATACATATGCACGGTAGCCCAGGAGAAAGGAAACGCCTTAAATATCTCCGATTTTTATTTCTCGCAAAATCGTCAAACTGCGTCAATTTTTAATTAAAGGAGACCAATTTTTGTCAAGCAAAATGTCTTCGAATATTTTACTCTCATTCCAAAGGGGAGGTAATCACACTTTTTTGAATTGGAGTAGTGGTTGAGTGATAGTTCATTTGAAAGCTTACATAATTTGCAATGCGACAGTGTATTACTTTCGAAATCTACAAATTTTATAAAGTAATACAGCGTTGTATAGTAAATTATGTAAGCTTTCAAAAGAATAATCACTTAACCCCTACTGCGATTTACAAATATGGGCTTACTTGCGCTGCGGAAAGGGGTTAAAATAATGGAGATCATTTACTTGCCAAACATTTTCCCCCTTTATTTAAAAACCGACGCATTTAAGAGTTTCGTGAAACAAAATTATTTCGTAGATATTTTGGGCATTGTCCTTATCACGAGACACCCTGTACATTTATTTTATTTAATATATTTTTCGTGGTAACCAATTAAATCATAATTTTGTTCGTCTTCAAAGAAACGTAATGTTTCCAATTTTGGCGCGAATATTGGCTTCAATGTGACGATGATATCTAAGTATCGCAACCGAGACGCACTTTGCAGTTTTCCACATCTCTGTAGCACTGCCTTTTTACTCTTTTCGCGCCCTAATTCTGCGACCACACGTTTTTGATAGTTGGCCGGAATTATTGTCTCCGACTGGAAATGGATTTCGCTTTTCGGAACGAAATATTTCCTTTCATCCCCCCAACTTCGTGCTTGACCCCCACAGAATGGGCACATTGCGGTGAATTTGTTATGGCGCATGAGGTATAAGCGGTGGGGATACTTTACGGATGTTTCCTTTTTATGTTTGTTTTGTCTTTTTAAATTTTTAACCTTACAAATATATAGAATTGTGTATTTGAATATATGGAAGTTTTTCTTCGCACTTCTATGGTGTCTCACTAAATCAGGACATTCAGGTGGAAGAGCCTGCTGTCTATGATTCATGAGCGCCACAATTGTCTTCTCACTCTTATGGTATCTCATTACATCAGGACATTCAGGTGGAAAAGCCTGCTGTCTATGATTCATGGGCGCCAGTTTATCTTTTATGGTATCTCACTAGATCAGGACATTCAGGTGGAAAAGCCTGCTGTCTATGACTCATGAGCGCCAGTCTTTCTTCTATGGTATCTCACTAGATCAGCACATGTAGGTGGAAAAGCCTACTGTCTGATTCATGAGCACCAGTTTTTCTTCTATGGTATCTCACTACATCAGTACATTCAGGTGGAAAAGCCTGCTGTCTATGATTCATGAGTGCCAGTTTTTCTTCTTTGGTATCTCACTAGATCAGGACATTCAGGTGGAAAAGCCTGCTGTCTATGATTCATGAGTGCCAGTTTTTCTTCTATGGTATCTCACTAGATCAGGACATTCAGGTGGAAAAGCCTGCTGTCTATGATTCATGAGTGCCAGTTTTTCTTCTATGGTATCTCACTAGATCAGGACATTCAGGTGGAAAAGCCTGCTGTCCATGATTCATGAGTGCCAGTTTTTCTTCTATGGTATCTCACTAGATCAGGACATTCAGGTGGAAAAGCCTGCTGTCTATGATTCATGAGTGCCAGTTTTTCTTCTATGGTATCTCACTAGATCAGGACATTCAGGTGGAAAAGCCTGCTGTCTATGATTCATGAGTGCCAGTTTTTCTTTTATGGTATCTCACTAGATCAGGACATTCAGGTGGAAAAGCCTGCTGTCTATGATTCATGAGTGCCAGTTTTTCTTCTATGGTATCTCACTAGATCAGGACATTCAGGTGGAAAAGCCTGCTGTCTATGATTCATGAGTGCCAGTTTTTCTTCTATGGTATCTCACTAGATCAGGACATTCAGGTGGAAAAGCCTGCTGTCTATGATTCATGAGTGCCAGTTTTTCTTTTATGGTATCTCACTAGATCAGGACATTCAGGTGGAAAAGCCTGCTGTCTATGATTCATGAGTGCCAGTTTTTCTTCTATGGTATCTCACTAGATCAGGACATTCAGGTGGAAAAGCCTGCTGTCTATGATTCATGAGTGCCAGTTTTTCTTCTATGGTATCTCACTAGATCAGGACATTCAGGTGGAAAAGCCTGCTGTCCATGATTCATGAGTGCCAGTTTTTCTTTTATGGTATCTCACTAGATCAGGACATTCAGGTGGAAAAGCCTGCTGTCTATGATTCATGAGTGCCAGTTTTTCTTCTATGGTATCTCACTAGATCAGGACATTCAGGTGGAAAAGCCTGCTGTCTATGATTAATGAGTGCCAGTTTTTCTTCTCATATGGTATCTCACTACATCACGACATTCAGGTGGAAAAACCTGCTGTCTATGATAAATTAGTACCAGCTTTTCCACAGTTTTGAATACACAGCCAAGATAAAACATTGTATGGTTATAATATTAATTATAAAAATTGCTTAAATCAAAAGGAAATTTTATCCCAGGAAATAGGAAACGTCCAAGTTCCCCATGGAACTCGTGTGCCAGCAAAGCAAAATTCACTGCAATATGTCAAAAGCGGGTAGGCATTGAAGCTTGGGGTGGATGAAGGGAAGTTTAGTACTTCCGGAAATCGGAGTCCACATCCGGTGAGACGTAAAAATAATTTCGGCCGACATTCGAAATCGAGGGGGCGTAAAATTGGGGCGCAAAACGAAAAAAAAATGGCCGTGGTGTGAGTTGTCGATAGCTCAGAGATGAGTCGAAGTTATTGTGCTGAGATGTGTACTCTCGCCTTGAGGCAGATCTTCATGCTTAGTTACAGTCTTAGTCATTTTAATTATGAGCAATTATTTGCCACGACAAATATTTACGGGTGCATTTTCCACTTACAAATGCTTTCACTTGGCACTGCTAAAATGTTCTTGTTCTTACTTCTTGTATTTGAAGCTTTCATAAGCTATACTTTAAAATTGTATATGTGCTATGTGTATCAAACTCTCTAGAAAACTATAATAGAATTGTATATTAATTCTATATTATAGATTAATCAACATAATAGGTAAGACACTATCGACACTTGGTGAGCATTTATGACAAACTTGAAGAAATTTCTTGCAAATATTTTAGTGGTATTTTATTTTTAAGTTGCTAAACTTGAGAAAAAAAACGCCACTAAAATATATGCACACCTGAAATTATTTCTGGTTTCTTATAAATGCATACTGCGTGCATACAATGTTTTACCAATGAAGTTGATTAATCTGTAATAGAATTAATATAATTTAAATAAGTTATCCAAAGATATTGATCACATAGTACATACAATAGTTCAAAGTATAGCTTATACAAGCTCCAAATATAAACAAGTCAAGAACATTTACGGCGGCCTAAAAATGTTACGACTAATTTCAGAATTTTACATTATTACTACTGCAACTTAGATATTACTGCAAATAAATTTGAATATTATGCATTTAATTTGCATTCATTTATATAATTGCAAAATGTATCTTGAGGTTTATGATACCTACGAGATCAAGAATTTTTTCAGGATTTTTCTGTATATTATAATCGTGCACAAACAATAATATTTTCACAAATACCCAGATTTTGGGGGCTCTTTTATCATGAAGTGACTATTTATATAAATGTCTGTGCTTGTGTATGGAATATGGATTTTGATATCCATTATTTTTCTTTCAACATCTTGCGATTCTGCTAGGCCAGTTTAGGATAGATTTTCATATCCAATATACTTTCTTTCAAATTCTCGCACCTTTTTCATTTGACTAAAGTTTCCAGAGTAGTTGAACTAAACCTGATTAAGTTCTTGTAATGAGCCTGATTATGATTTCTTTGTAACAGTAATAACTCATTGGGTTATAATGCAGCATTGTAGAACGAAATTGGGAGTTCCTCGTTGAGGCCAAATGGGAGGTCCTTTTGAGCCCAGTTAAGAGTTCTTTGTTGCATCTAAGCTTATTGAGTACTAAAGTTACACAGTAGATTACAATTGAGCGTTCATATACACTATTGAACTCAATTAAGGCTTCTTCAGCTCTTTGGAGTCTTGTCAGTTCCTGTTCTTAGTTCTTTAGCCCCTTTTTATTCTGATGGGCCAGTTGTTGAGGAAAATGGGTTTTCATACCCGGGTTTTCATACGCATTATAGTCCTTTCAACGTCTCGCAATTCTTCATTTGACTAAATTTCCAGAGTAGTTGCACTAAACCTGATTAAGTTCTTGTGATGAGCCATATTGGGATTTCTCTGTGACACTAGTAAATCATTGAGTTCTAGTGCAGCATTGTAGAACATTATTGGGAGTTCCTCGTTGAGGCCAAATGGGAGGTCCTTTTGAGCCCAGTATAGAGTTCTCTGTTGCATTTAAGCTTATTGAGTACTAGAGTTACACTGTAGATTACAATTGAGCGTTCATAAACACTGTTGAACTCAATTGAGTCTTCTTCAGCTCTTTGGAGTTTTGTCAGCTCCTGTTCTTAGTTCTTTAGCCCCTTTTCAGTCTGATGACCCAGTTGTTGAAGAAAATGGGTTTTCATACCCAGGTTTTCATACCCGGGTTTTCATATTCATTATGTTCCTTTCAACGGCTCACAATTCTTCATTTGACAAGTTTCTAGAGTAGTTGCACTAAACCTGATTAAGTTCTTGTGATGAGCCATATTGGGATTTCTCTGTGACTCTAATAAATCATTGAGTTGAAGTGCGGCATTGTAGAACGTTATTGGGAGTTCCTCGTTGAGGCCAAATGGGAGGTCCTTTTGTGCCCAATTATAAGTTCTCTGCTGCATCTAAGCTTATTGAGTACTAGAGTTACACTGTAGATTACAATTGAGCGTTCATATACACTGTTGAACTCAATTAAGTCTTCTTCAGCTCTTTGGAGTCTTGTCAATCCCCATTCTTAACTCTTTGGGTCCTTCATTCTGATAGGCCAGAAATATGGATTTTCATATCCGATATCTTCATTTCAAAATCTCGCAATTTCTTTGAGTACTTGACTACATCAGTATAATAGGGCTCCTGGCGATATCTCTCATGTATAAAATAAAAGATAGCGGTATCAGTGAATTGAACACTTGATTTGCATCATTAATCAATTTAATTTTATAATAAATTTATTTGTTATAAATAGTAAATATTATTTAATGACTACAAATCACCATCACAGAATCGTGGTTATAAATAAAAACCATTTGATATTTATTCTATGTTGCATGGTGTTTTACAGTTATTTTAAGTATTGCCATATGAAAAACAAATCTTTTTTATAAGGAAAAACTATGCATCTGAAGAATTTTGCAGGTAAACAATTTTTTAGTTGAAGGTGTAAATTAAACATTCATTTTGCAGACTGTACCTTGTAGGTGATGTTGGAAATCAGTCAAAACATTGTCCATAAATCTAAAGAATAACGGAACCTAGCGTAGACTTACTACCATGCGTTCAACAAAATCGGCAATTGGCATTCGCAATCTTAAGTCATGTCTGCACTAAGATGACTTAAAATTGCCAATGCCAATTGCCAATTTTGTTGAACGCACGATAGTAACGCTAACTTCGTCGTCGATTTTTGCATGACACATTAGCAACGTGATTTTTATTTACGAAAATCAAATACAAGTGGCTCATAAATTTGCAAAAATACGATTTCATTGATCCATGTATAGTGCATACAAGATATTGCATTAATAAAACTTAATTAATAGCATTATTAAAACTTAATTAATAGCCACCACATTAATAACAGATTACAAACTTCATCGATTATCTCAGAATGAGGTTCACTTTATATTGCTCATACTGGTTCCGTGTATCCTCCAGGGAAATTTTAAAATCTTTTTTTACTGATGATTTTTTACGCGGCCGATAATCGGCATTTGAAGTTGTCGCGAACGATTAGCAATGGAGCTGCACAAGAAGTATAATTAGAAGAAAATGAAGATGGAGAAGAACAAAAGGGAGAAGGAGAAGAAGAAGAAGGAGAAGAAGAAGAAGAAGAAGAAGAAGAAGGAGGAGAATAAGGAGGACAAGGAGAAGAAAAAGAATATTTGTAAGTAATTTTTTTAAATTTATATACCGAGTGCCTGGAATAAGGCGCGAATATAGGAATTTAACATGTAACATTAAATATGTTCAATTATTAGCTCCCCTATTAATTTTAGAGAAAAATCGCTTAGGAATATTTTTTAGAGAATTAAAAGCTGTAAATATATCATCCATTTAATTTATGTTTGTGCCAGAATCTACCTCAGAAGTAATCAAAATAAGTTGCACAATGTACCATAAAAACCCTTGCCATAGTAATCTGACTAGCAAAATTATGTTCACTATAGCCATTTGCTATAGCCACATTTGTCAAACTCATGGCAAGGGTTTTTACGGTACATTGTTCAACTTGTTTATATTATTTCTGAGGTGGACTCTAGTACAAATGTAAATTAAATGGATGATATATTTACAGTTTTTAATACTCTAAAAAATATTCCTTCGCGATTTTTCTCTAATATTAATAGGGCATAATATTTCTCTCCATAATTTCTCATATTTTTCTTATTTTCAATGCTTTTTAGTTAGACCATTGATTATAATATCCTTAAGGGTATTATAATCAATGGTTAGACTAAGCAGGCTTTAGGCCCTAGCTTATGCATTGCTTCTTTTTTTTCTGCAAGATTTGTCATGGCTTCTCTGTTACGTGTTCATTTTCTTCATTTTAGAAAGATTTTGCGCAGGTTTTAGGCTTCAGATTATGTGCTGTTTTAACTTCCGCATTTATATTTTCATAAGATTTCTTCTCTTGATACATTTTATTTATTTCTACATTTTAACTAACTAAAATTAGAGGTAAATTAACTTTCACTTTTCACCAAGTAGTAACCGCACATACTCAGTTTGATATATACAATTTGTATTGCCCCTTATTGTGGTTATTATATAGTTGTATTATCATTTTTCACTTTAAAATTCGAATCTTTGAGCAATTAAAAAAAATATTTCGTGTACAGTATAAACTTTATTATTATTATTATATATTATTAGACCATTAATATATAACCAAATTACAAAGATAGGGCATTTCAGCTCTATTCTCACAAAAAAACTCTTCCGAAATAATCGCTTGTAATATTTAAACTGGTTCTACGAGCTACCAAATTAGCACCACAATAGTTAAAAAAAATGCCGCGTGTTATTTAACAGGATGTGTGCATCAGTCCAGAACGTTATTTTGTAGGCATTATAAAAAAATATCTAATAATCGCACGTGAATACAACAAATCGCTATTTACAGGGGTTATTTACAAGGTGTTTCAAAAGTCCACTTTTCCTACTACACTCACTAGAGGGTGCAAAATATCTTCATTTCAGAGAAAATACAATCCGCAACTCCCTAGAATAGAAACTCTTCACACAAAGCGTCAATTGTAAACGTTACAAATGATTAACTTTGTTTGTTGTACTTAAAAAACGTTATCGTTTTAAAATCTGCCTTTAAATTGTACCGGTAGTCAATAACAACTCTTCTGCAGGATCAATAATGAATCATTCTATACAGTATGTAAGTTGAAATTTCATATTCACGTTTATATTTTACATATAGTGCCCGGAATTTCAATTTCACGTAAAAAAAATTAACTGCATTTTTCTTCTTTGTTAAAGTACTAGTGACTGTATTTGTTAGGGATATTATCCTTAACTGGCTATCGATGAACGTGGGTCCTTCTGCCGTGTGATTTGTGTAAATGTGTGTATTGAGTTAGGGCTTGTTACTCTAGAAATTCGACCCCGATCTCTAGAGCTCGGTTAATGAGCTCCCAACGGCGAATGACACTAGTTTCTCACTGCAAATGTACTACCTGTACTGGGGCTCGAACCCAGGTCTTAGTGTATGCTAAGCAAGCATTCTAACCTCTTTGTTATAATTTTTGGACATTTTGGAATTCTGGTTAATAATAACGACATACATTCCACGTCCGATTGTATGGCCTATATGATTATTGTATAAATAAATACACAAAAAAAAAAATAAGGTCCTATATTTTGGAAACAAAAGCGATTAGAAACAAAAAAATATTATATTTTCATTTAATTTTGCCTTTCTTGGCATCCTTCTAGATTTATGCCATGAAGTTGTGGAACACCTTGTATTGTGAATATCTGAATAAATGCTGAATTTGTTGATAACATTGAATCTTTTGAGTAACGAAATATGTAGTAAATCTCGATATATTTTTGGAACCTAGACACCCCATATAATTTCTATTAGAGGATCTCTATCTGATTCACTTTTTTGGATTTCATCAATTTTTGGCACTTCTTAGTATTATTTTTTATTGCAAGAATACGTTTTCATTCTAAAGTCATCCTTTCATTCTTCTAAATTCATGCTATGAAGTTATGGGACACCTTGTATTGTGAATATCTGAATATATGCTAAATTTGTTGATAACATTGAATCTTTTAAGTAACGAAATATGTTGTAAGTCTCGATATATTTTTGGGAACCTAGACACCCTGTATAATTTCTATCAGAGGACCGATATCTGCTTCACTTTTTTGCATTTCCTCAATTTTTGGCACTTCTTAGTTTTATTTTTTATTGCAAGAATACTTTATCAGTAATTTTTTGTTTCTTAAAAAATTACGTTAGATTTTACTAACAATCATTTGAAAATAGTTCCTTTAAACACAAGCAGTTTATCAACAACATATTTACAACTACCTGGGTATTAAACCTTTCAATATTTACGATAGATTTTATAAACATTCATTTGTAAATACTTCCTTTAAACACAAGCAGTGTATCAACAAAATGTTTACAACTACCTGGCTATTAAACCTATTAATAAAATGACCTCTCAAATTGAAAAGTCTGATTTCTAGAGTAGACAAATGTATTTTTTTATGTATGCATCTCAGCCATTTGGTGTTAAATAGAATTTTGAATTATGAATTTTGTTGTATTGTCAGCGAAGTTTATTTGGCACAAATTACATACCAAGATACTAAAATGTACAATACGTGGGGTTGGTTCTTTAGGCTTCTTTATTGCCCAAAGGCAGGGCCGGATTTAGACTTGATAAGGCCCTAGGCTATTTGAGACATGGGTCCCTTTATACGTCCAGATATTATATATCAGTGCCAAATATGATTTTCAGATATTTGAAGGGTTAAACTGAAATACAATTAAGAAGTATATAGAAGATTGTGAAATAATAAATCATTAACTTAAAATCATTTTTATTCATAACATATTTAAAAATGCAAACTCGACAAAAATGGTAAAATGAATAAAGGTTCTTCTAAAAGGCACAATTTACAAAGGCTTATTATCAAATCTCTTGAAATATGTTATAAGGATTAAGAAATAATATTAAACTAAAATATTTTCTTTCTTGAGTTTGCCAGAGCAAAGTTAGTGATGACATCATCAAATGATAAACTGCTTAGTTTGTGACTTTCTATGCACATGAGACTGAGGGAACATAATTTATCTTAAGTCAATGTTGTTCTAAATTCATTTTTTAACCTCTTCAGCTCAGAAAATGATCTTTCTCCAGAGCAATTTGCAACAACTTACTAAAAACAATCTCAAAATTGCTTCTACATTAGGGAATGCTGATTTGACAAGATCGTCAAATATTACTCTATACAGATCTTGATGTGTCAGACTATCATGATCCGCTGAACCATAGGCTTGGCATATCTAACATATTGATGAAAATGTCTGACATCTCCTACAAGATTCATGTCCACATCTTCAGGATATATGTGCCATTAAGCACTCCTTCACGAATTTCTTCTTCTGTAAGTTCTAATTTTGTTAAGAATGAATTTTTTTTTGCTGCATCATTGTATACTGAGTCAATCTGTGCCAGACTTTACTCTAATGTATCCATCACAGGTATAAATGTCTTGATTCCGAACTTGTATCTTGGCTCAAGGTTCTCTAAAGTATCATCTTCAGCATAATTTATATCCTTTCCTCTATATCTGCTTTTATTGTAATTAACATGAGGCAACTTTGCCTTTGCTGTTTCTTCACACTGATCGAACAAATTTCTGGAGCCTTTAACAAAATCCGAAAGTGAAGCATACAATTTCCTATACACATCTAGACTAATCTAGACTAATGACAAGTCACTTGATTGCAAGGTGGTAGTATGATTTAGAAAACTGTAGATTTTACCACCCCTACACTATTATGGCTTGAGCATGGTGGAGACTACTTAATTTTACAATTCCATTCCTACAATTTTACGAGAAAAACATTTTCCAATCTTCATAACGTGACCTAATTGACTTACATACAATTACAATGCCGTGTCCTTCCGCAACAAATCTTATCGTATGTAGGTCGCGTGCCGCCCCCGCCACCCCCGCAAACGGGGGTGGCGCAATAATCCCACATAATGCGGAGTAAGTGTATTGCCTTCGGCTTCCCGGAGGCGGTAATTGCGGGACCTGGCCCCATAGGCATTTACTCCCCAATATAATCGGGCCGTGAGTGGCAGCCCCCCAAACCTAGACCTCCACCCCCGCAAAGGTGGCGATGATGTGAGGTAATTGATCCGGGCGAGCCGGAATATAAGTGATGAAAGTAATAAAGGATAGGGGAGCGACCGCACATTCGTGACCAGTATGTGATTTAGAAATCGTAGACGTGTATGCTTATGGAAGGGTATGTGATGGCAGTAATTGCAGTAAATGTAGGAACGTTTATGCTCTAATACTTAAATATTATCTGATTCTGTATAACCGTACATAGGTGGATTAATTGTAGATGGTATGATTAATACCTCCTATGACAAGCATGGCAAAAACTTAATAATTCTGTATTCTGCAGCCCCAAAGTAATAAAATTAAATGAACTATTACTTAAAATGTTTATGAAATTATGTTCATGAAATTGGTGTCAACTTTTGCAACTCAAACTGGCTTGCACATTGCGGTTTTAGGGAATAGCTGCTTTAGTGCTATGTTCAAGCCAGTTTGAGTTGGAAAAATTGACACCAATTTCATGAACATTATTTCATAAAGATCTTAAGTTATAGTTCATTTAATTTTATTACTTTCGGGCTGCAGAATACAAAATGATTAAGTTTTTGCCATGCTTTACGATTATGGAATGGAATGCGAATGGACTCTTGTAACACCAACAAGAATTGCAAGTATATCACACCATGGTATATCACACCATACATCCTGAAAATACAGCCAGAGGTAGTAGTGCTATCACAATCAAGGAAACCATTGAATATAACCAAGAGACTGGATATAAAACAGATGAATTTCAAGCTGCTTCTGTAAATGTTAAAACAAAAACATACAATATCACTTTTGTTGTATTTGTTGACCTTCCTTAATGTTTGAGGAAATAAACCAAGCTGGGCTTGGGACTAACATATTCGTTGTTTCAGGACTTTTTTCTTCTCGAAAAAGTGTTCAAAATTTCTGAAATCTTTACGAAATTTAATTTATAAAACCAAAATTACCAATTACCAGGAGTAAAATTATTATAATTTTGTTGCATTGGTTGTACTTCCTTAATGTTTGAGGAAAAAAACGTCAAACATTAAGGAAGTAAAACAAATACAATGAAATTATAATAACCGTCACCTTAATATAAGGATATTATTGATTATTATTAGGATCTTCATTTTCCTTTCCAAGTTATATTCGTAGAAAATTGTATGTTTCCCGGATATCATTGAAATATTTTATTACAAAATTTGTAGTGGTATGTAATTACAACCGCAGGCAAAATGTTAGCGTAATTTTTGATTGATAAGAAATTTGCAACCTAGATGTTTTATGAAGTTAATTTGTGGTATAAAAATATTGGAATGTTAAGTCTGTTTCACTTGTGCCACAATTTGTCAAAGGCTTGGGCTACATCAAGAAAGATACTAGAGCAAACCTTTCTTTCTTCCCATGATTTTTCAGTTACGTCTGTTATTCTATGGACTTGATTTAAAATCGAATGAGATTCTCTGAAACCAAACCGATGTTCCGGAATTTTGTTTTTGCCTTCGATAATTGGAATTATTTGTAACGGTCCGGTATCGCCTTCGACGGAAACTGCCTTTTAGTTATTAATCCGTGCACAGACCTCCACCGTAAGCGACCATACTCACACGTTTTTTTGGACGTGACGTCTCGACGACGTTTTAAAAATCGTCGCGAGACGCCGCCATGAGGACAAAAACTAGTTCCCTTTCTTATAGTGCGGAAGTGCCAGAGGTCACCGTTTTCATTGGTATACCACCATCCGGTTTCCGGGATATAAAACGGGAACTCATTTAACCACCCTTAAGGGGATTGAGGCACCAAGTACAAGGCAAGGTACTATACGATTCAACTCCATACGCTCACAACATCCGAGTAAGTAATTAAACCCGACATTTTTTTTTCTTTTCGTAAAGCCACGTGTCCGGCCATTGTTACTACGGCCATGTGCTTTGCAGGCGTTTTCTGGGTAAGGGCTAAGTAACTCAGCCAGCCAGGTCTTGGCTAGGGGCAGCGATCATCCTGCCAGAGTTGCTCTGAGGTCTGGAATCAAGTGATCGGCGTTCCCGACGCTTATCGGCCGCCGCACGCCCAGGAGCCAAGTGCAGCCCGCCAGCAAGGTCGCAGACCAGGAACGCAGGCCAGATCTTTTTATATATTTTTATGTTCTCATTTGATACTTTTTATTTCATTTGATATATCGTTTTTTTCTTTTGTGTAAAATTTGCGTTACGTGTAGTACGTGTTTTGCGCTTGTGTAAGAAAAAGAGTTCGCGATATTCGGCCGAATATAGGGAACCCTGCGTGATAAGGACTTTTTATTTCATTTGATATATCGTTTTTTTCTTTTGTGTAAAATTTGCGTTACGTGTAGTACGTGTTTTGCGCTTGTGTAAGAAAAAGAGTTCGCGATATTCGGCCGAATATAGGGAACTCTGCGTGATAAGGTCGCGGGAGGAGGAATTTATTTCAGGAAGCGTAGGCACGGTGTCCTGTCTTTTGTGTGAATAAACGCAGATATTTTACGTTTTCTCGATCGGGCATTCCTTTCAGTTCAACTTCTTATTCTCACTGCGAGATTTAAATCTGGTGGCGTGGGCGCCAGATGGTCAGCCGTTGCGACAGTTCGTGATTTCTGAACTTCGCTGACTGTCTGCCGTCAACCCACGCAGGTAGGGTGGAGCCTCCCTTTGCGACGAAGTAGGGACGAGGTTAAAATTACGTGGAGCCTTTTTTAACCCCCCCACTCTCTGACACCGAGAGCCTGGCCCTCGTCACTGCTTCGAAAGGACCCTCCACTCGCTCCACGGCCTAACGCGCTGATTGCCGTTAGGCAAATGAAGAAATTTCATTTGGTGGTTTTCCAGGTTTAGGAATCATTATCACTTCTGCTAATTTCCATATCTTAAGTACATATTTTAATCTTCAAGATGCATTAATAAGATATGTAAGTTTTAGGATTACTTTACGAGGTAGTTGTTTGAGAATTTCGCCAGTAATTAAGTCAAATCCTAGAGAAATGCCTTTTCTTCTCGAAAAATTTGTTCAAAATTTCTGAAATCTTTACAAAAATTTATTTATAAAACCAAAATTACGAATTACTAGGAGTAACCTTAGAAAATTATTATAATTTTGTTGTATTTGTTGTACTTCTTTAATGTTTGAGGAAAAAAACGTCAAACATTAAGGAAGTCAAACAAATACAATAAAATTATAATAACCGTCACCTTAATATAAGGATATTATTGATTATTATTAGGATCTTCATTTTCCCTACCTTTTCTTTCTTTTAATCAAATTGTGCAAGTTTGGTCGAAAACTGTGATTGTACCTTGTCGTGAAATTGCTGTGCTTGCGACTAAGATTTTCTTGGGTTCAGGCAGATTTAGAATAAATCATGATTGTCATGATAAATCAAATATCGTTGATTGTAAAAAAAATCCTCATCACTTTTTTTGATTTTTCTGATCAGTTCTTGTTCAGAATGATTTTCTTTTCGGAATAATTATACATTAATTTTTGTACTTGGAACTAAGATATTCTTAGTATTTCTTCTTAGTAGTTCTTATTTTCTTCTCGAAACATTTGTACATAAAGTTTAGTTTGGTTGGGGGGTAAAAGTTTTCGGAAAATTCCTGTTGCTGGGCTTGGGACTAACATATTCGTTGTTTCCAGACTCTTTTAGACTTTTGTACCAAAAATAAATTTGGTAAAATTTTGTTGGTGTGATTTATATGATTTGTTTTTCATTATGTAATGATACACACTTTTTCTCATTTGTTTAGTTTCAGTTCATTGGCGCTCAAAATATGTAGTAAAAAAATTGTTGATAAGACTTTATACAAATTATGATTTAGTATTTCTGTAATTAAGATGTACAGTAAGAAAACTGATATGTAATGATAATAACAAGTCTTATCTACTTAATATTATTTGAATTTTTTTAATATTCTTATTTGCAACCAGTTTCAACATTTATCTAGACCAGAGGCTCTTAAACTTGGGGTCCCTGGAAACGAAATATTTTTGGGGGGTCGTAGAAAAAATCAAAATATATTGTGCAAAATACCAGAATTAACAGAGATTATGTCCTAAATATTGTTATGAAATACGTAACTTATTGATTAACAAAAAAAAAAATTTTAATATAAGTTACATAATACACAATATTTAGGACCCAATCTCTCTTAATTCAAAATACCAGAATATACACAATATATTTTGAATTTTTCTACGACCATATTTCCAACATATTTCGTTTCCTGGGACCCGAAGTTTAAGAGCCACTGGTCTAGATAAATATTGATACCGGTTGCAAATAAGAATATTAAAAATATTCAAATAACATTAAGTAGATAAGACTTGTTATGTTAATTACATATCAGTTTTCTTACTGTAACTCTTAATACAGAAATACTTAATCATAATTTGTATAAAGTTTTATCAACTATTTTTTTACTTCATATTTTGATGAGTACAATTAGTATTTAATTTAAAAAGAACAAATGAAATAGCACTATATTTTTCAATTTCGTAAATTTAAGTAATCTGAGGGGACCCCCTAATTTTAGAGTGCGAAAGGGGGTCGCTACCCAAAAAGTTTAAGAACCACTGATCTACATCTTTAGAGATCTAGAGATTCAGGCAAAAACTACAAACAAGAAATACTACATGGTAAATTACATATAATTCACTAACCATGATAATATTTATAGATTGCAACAAAACTTATACAACGTTTTAAGTACAATTAGTAAAATTTACAGTACATTTAGTAATTTGAATTAATAATAAATACATGTGTTCCATTTGGATCAAGATTTATAATTTTTTATAGAATTGTAACATTTTCGTTGCAAAACTTAGGACTTTCGCTAGCTTCCATTAATTTTTACATTTGAATGTGGATGTTGTTTTATGAAAATCAAAAAGTAGCTAAAGATATTGAATATTTCTTTATGAATTACATTAAAATATGTTTATTTTCACGAATTTAGTTTCGTTTTTAGTTTCGAAAGTTTTTATAAATTTCAACTATAGTTAACAAAAAATCTATTAAAACCATAATAATAGTTTTAATAAATAACTAAGCCAAATTTGCCAACGACTATGATGTATAATATATACGAATAATGGCGCATAAGTGGCAACATTTATTGAGGCTACCGAATTTATTAATATTTTACTATTATTATTAACTTTGCTCACTAAATCATTTAATAATAACGCAATATTTATCAACGGTTTGATTTTCCGGCTGTCCGCTTAAACAATAATAATTCACCGCATCTACAATAAAATCTAACATCTGTTAATCTATCAACATAATTTCAAATTCAGGATTGTAATTTAAGGACTCTTTGCACGGTCGCAGTGGCGTAACGCACTGCGACAGGAGCGAATTTAATAAATCAATTAAACGACTCGTTCTCGCCACACTCTACGGAGGCCATAAAAAAGTTAGTCCCCGCAAAGGATATTTTTATGTCGCGGGAGGGGATTACGATAAAAATAATATTATCCTGCCCCTTAATGCCGCCTTTATGCGTCCGCATCCGTTTTTAATATGAAAAGCTGTTTACGCCTCGTGGCGCGGACGTATTTACATTCTGATTTTTCTCATGGGGAAATATGAGTCAAGCAAAAATGGAGGGGTGTTTATCACTCGAAGTATAATAAACAGAGCCTGAATTATAAATTATAACCTTTGATGGGAATATTAAAGAAAATAGTT
Organism: Othius punctulatus; assembly: GCA_951805005.1. Taxonomy (NCBI): domain Eukaryota; kingdom Metazoa; phylum Arthropoda; class Insecta; order Coleoptera; family Staphylinidae; genus Othius; species Othius punctulatus. Next base: position 102,141,154 of record OX638139.1, on the reverse strand, counting down.
TAGCGTAAACATGTTTTTATATGTATCCTCTGAATTTACAAAAGGTACGCCTTAATTAAAATTAAAATAATAAATATAAGACGCTTTTATTTATGGACTGTAAATATGAGTTGATATTCTTCTCCAAGCTTATTCGGGTGTAATATTTTTAAATACCACTTAAATGTTTATGACGTTCATATTGACGTGATCTTTCACTCCATTATACATAATTTCTTACATTATGAATAGAAATACTAGAAGTAAAATTGCCCAATTCACTGTTTACGATACCTATACAGTAAGGATATAGGATAGTTATTGCACTGTAGCATATTATTTCTTAACGATAGATTTACTAGACGTTCATTGTAGATCGAAGGGTTTCTGTATAATTCGTTAGTGTATACGTTACCGTATACCGTATACCGTATACCGAATACCGTATACTTTAATGTATGTCGTTACTGCAATATTCTATTCACAGAAGTTATATTGCTTTGATGCTAATACACAAAATTATAGGCCTCTAATTTGGGATATTAAAAACTTTGAGATGTTTAGTTAATGCTCACCACCTGCATATGACCTTAAATTCTTTCTGAATCACACGCATGAAATTCATGAATTTCCTTGCTTTTTAATTTCAAGGCATCTATGATTTTTTAAAAGTGAATTTCGTCAATTTTGTAGTTATGGTTGACGGCGTATTATCAAACTGACAATTATTCAACATCTTATTATCAACATGACAGTTACCTTACGTCACGTTGGCGACAATTATTTGACAGCTCGTTATCAAAATTCATCCCAAAATGATCCAACTTTATTGTCTGATATCAAAATGATTTAAATTTTTTTGCTGGAAGTAAAAAGGATAGTAATTGGTAACTCATTATCAATGTGACATATATTTAACAACTTATTATCAACGGCACAGTTATTTGACATCGTAGTGCCAACGTGACAATTATTTGATAGCTTATTATCAACGTGACATATATTTGACATCTTAGTCCCAACATAACAATTATATGACAACTTATTATCAACGTGACAATTATTTGACATCTTAGTGCCAACGTGACAATTATTTGATAGCTTTTTATCAACGTGACATATATTTGACATCTTAGTGCCAACGTAACAATTATTTGACAGCTTATTATCAACGTGATCATTATTTGACAGATCATTATTAACGGTCAAGCCAAAATTATAGTTTGATGTCAATATGATTGCATTTTAATATATAAGATATCAAAATAACAATTATTTGATAGCTTATTATCAACGTTATAACTATTTAACAGCGTATTATCAGTGTGACAGTTATTTGACATTTTAGTGCCACTATGACAATTGACACCTCGTTATCAACGTGAAAGTCAAAATAAGTTATTTGACAGCGTATTATCAACATAATAGTTATTTGACAGCTCATTATCATCGATGATGCCAAAAGTTTTACAATTTTCATAGATGTATTTAAAAATAAGGTAATTGGATCATTTTAAAGCAAAATAGTTTATGTGACAGCTTATTAATTATGAGATAATTATTTGATAGCTTAATATCAACTTGATAATTATTTGACAGTTCATTATCAATGATGAAGCAAAAATTTTACAATTTTTAGTGTTATATGAAAATTGTGGTATTTTGATAAATTGAGAGTAAAAATAATAGTAATTCGACCGCTTATTATCAAAGTGATATTTATTTGATAACTCATAATCAACGATGAAGACAAAATTATAGAATTCTTACAGTTTTCTATTAAGACTATGGTACTTTAATAAGTTGGAAATCAAAATAAGCTATTGGACAGCTCATTGTCATTGTAACAGTCTTTGGCATTTTAGTGCCAACGTGACAATTGACAGCTCGTTATCAAGGTGCAAGTCAAAATAAGTAATTTGACAGCGTATTATCTACATAATAATTATTTGACAGCTCATTATCAACGATGATGCCAATTTTTTTACAATTATCATAGTTTTTTTCAAAAATAAGGTAATGATAATGTTCAAGCATAACAACTTATGTGGCAGCTTATTAACTACGTGATAATTATTTGACAGCTAATTATTAATTTGATAATTATTTGACAGTTCATTATCAATGATGAAGCAAAATGTTTACAATTTTCACAGTTGCATATGAAATTTATGGTATTTTGATAAATTGAGAGTAAAAATAAATGTAATTCGACAGCTTATTATCAAAGTGACAATTATTTGACAACTCATAATCAACGATGAAGACAAAATTATAGAATTTTAAAATTATAGAAAAGTTGGCAGTCAAAACAAGCTATTGGACAGCTTATTATTGTGACGGTTTTTGACATTTTAGTGCCAACGTGACAATTGTCAGCTCGTTATAAGGTGAAAGTCAAAATAAGTTATTTGACAGTTTATTTTCAACATGATAATTATTTGACAGCTCATCATCAACGATGTTGCTAAATATTTTACTATTTCTATAGTTGTATATCAAAATTAAGGTATTTTGATAAGTTGAAACGACGTGACAACTATTTGACAGCTTATTATCAACGTGATAACTATTTGACAGCTCATTATCAATATTGATGCCAAAATTTCACAATTTTCAGAGTTGTATATCAAAATTATGGTGTTTTGATAAGTTGAGAGTCAAAGTAATAGTTATTTGACAGCTTATTATCAAAGTGATAATTATTTGACCACTCAATAACAACTATAAAGACACAATTGTACAATTTTTATAGCTTAATATTAAAACTATGTTATATTCATAAGATGGAAGTCAATATAAGTTATTTCACAGTTTATTATCAACGTGATAATTATTTGACAGCTCATTATTAAAGACGAAGCCAGAATTATACAATTTTCATAGTATTATATCAAATGTAGATAATACAATTCAACTTTCTTAATTTTAGATCAAAATTATGGTATTTTGATAAGTTGAAAGTCAAAATCATAGTTATTTGATAGCTTATTATCAACGTGACATTTATTTGACAGCTTATTACCATTGTGACAGTTATTTGACATGTTAGTGCCTACGTGACATTATTTGACAGCTCATTATCAACCTTACTACCAAAATGATCAAATTTTATAATGTGTTACATGATTTTAGTTTTTCTTTGTACTTCAAATATTACGATCGTATTATGCTTAGTTCTATAAGAAAATGCAAAAATACCGGTTGAAGTTTAGTTAACTTAACAAATCAGTTCAATTATTACAGGAAATTTGAATATTAAGTTAATTATAGGATTTATATACATATAGGTATTATATAGGTATTACCTCCATATTATAAGAAAATGGAAAAATCATAAAGTATGCCATCTCTAATTTTTATTGGGAATTTTGATCTCTATTCAAATGAATATCACATTTTCTAGGTGTTGCTTACGAATGATTTTGAATGATTGCATTTAATTGCTTGGAAGTCAAAATTAAAAGAACAAATGGCAAAATTAAAACAACAAATGATAACAAAATGGAAGACAATAGTCACGAAGATAATAAGTCAAAACTGTCAAAAACAACTATATGACATCTTATAATCAACGTGACAGTCATTTCACATCTCAGTGACAACGTGACATTGTTTTGACAGCTCGTTATGAACGTTAATGCCATATGATCAAATTTTATAGTTTGATATCAAAATCATGTAAATTTTATAGATTAGATTAAAACTACCAGTTATTTGACAGCTTATTATTAACGTGACTGTTGCCATTAACCATTAAGATAAAATTTTCGTGCAATTTTAGACTGCTTCATCAAGAATTTGTAGAAATTATCATGATGTGCAATATGTGATACCAATATGTGTCTGTTTGATGTTTGAAAACAGTTTTTTTTTGTCTGTCATATAACACGTTTTTGGTTCTCATCTATACTTACTATTATTACTTATACTTACTTTTTATTACTATACTTATTATATTATACTTACTTATTATTACTAATTATTAGTAATTTTCACTCGGATGTCTTCAATTATTTTAGAGACAATTATAATTTTAAATTAATACAACATTTCAATTCATACTTGTTTATTAGAAATTTAAATTTTTCAAAATCGGAAAAAAAATATTTTCACTTGCTATAGTTTTTATTAACATAACCATATTGTTAGTACCTACACAATTATAATTAATAATCAGGTTGTTATTATTATTTCATTATATATTAATACTTTTGTTTGTTTGTAAAACTACAATGAACTTGTATAGACAAACTTTGAAATTGGAAATTATATTGACGGCGCGGCGATCGTATAGTTTTATACGAGAATTGCAGTAGCATCAGACCTGCGGCTTCTCCCAATGGAGGAAACTTTATAAAAATCCACAGGTGACTGGGTGATTTATTGCACGCCACTTTAAATCACGTATCGATAAGATTTTTACGTGCAATGTGAAGAACCGATGTACGAAAATAACAGTATTTATAAAAATAATGATGTATGCTTGCGATTCCATCGATGAAACGATGTCCATAAGTAACAGTAATCATACCAATAATAATAATATTACGTCGATTTAGGCCAAATGAAACTTAAAGAGAAAAATATGTATAACAAATGAAAGGTACTTAACCAATCATAGTTCATAATCATATATAATTCTATTCTATTAGAACAACAGAAAATATGAACGTATATATAATCGTATAATGATGACAAAAGAACGAAGACATAAAGGAATAATGGAATAATCCGTTACATAAAAATCACAAATTATATTCGTAGAAAATTGTATGTTTCCCAGATATCATTGAAATATTTTATTACAAAATATGTAGTGGTATGTAATTACAACCGCAGGCAAAATGTTAGCGAAATTTTTAATTGATGAGAAATTTGCAACCTATATGTTTGATGAAGTTAATTTGTGGTATAAAAATATTGGAATATTAATACTATCAACTATCACTAATCTAACTATCATAAACTATCAACTTCTACTAAATTATCTTTAATAACATGGCTTCGTTATTTACTACGGTATTTTTTAAGAGTCCACGATGCAGTTTAATACATATATTTAAGCTCTGCTGAGTAACAAATTTACATAGTTAACATAAAATAAATTATAAGCGAGCACTGTTTAGAAAAAATAAGGCCACTGTTTTATTTTACACCTACATTAACAGATCTACCGAGCAGTGCATAATATATGTGATAATTTCGTGCCGTGAATTCAATACATTACTCAAGCGGTTAATAAATTATAAGCACGTTTTAAAACGAGAATGGACTGTGAATATTTCAACAGTTGCGGGTCACGTTTTACTCAACAGTAGGACTTAATGTTGATCTATATTTTAAATTGCCTATCAATTTCATAAGTACAAATCAATATAACGGAAAATCGTAAAATATTTCGCTGTTTACATCCTGTATAACAATCAGAACTGTTTGATTTGTAAATCGAGTAATTTCCATGCCGGCTGTTATAGAGAGTATGTAGAAAAAAACAAATACTAAGTACGCTGTGTTAGTAATCAAGCCGAATCAACATATAAAAACAAAGTATCTACGTTTATAAAAAAAAAGTCACATTTCAACTGCTGTGGTTAATTGCTATTTTAATTACAAATGTTGTAGGTTATTTATTGATGTACAAGGTGTACCTAAATGAATGTAATTACGTAACCATGTAAAATATTTTTGTTCCGCACCAGTAAAAATAGTTTTATTTTTGACATAGGCAACTTCATTTACACTCATTAGACATGAAATGACAATTAAAGTTATCTTTGTGCTATTCTAATTTTTATTGTGAAATATCTTTTTTCACTGCTCAAATACGAAATTATTATTAGTTTCAGCAATATTTGGGGCTTCCAAACACATGAAAAGACAACAATGAAAAATTATTTAACGACACACGAGACATTTCACTGAATACTCATGAAGATGGCATTAAAAGTTATCTTCATGCAATTGAAATCTCAATTGTGTCGGTCGATATTTCACTACTCAAATACTAAATTATTATTAGTTTCAGCGATATTTGTGGCTTCCAAGCACATGAAAAGACGACAATGAAGAATTACTTAAAGGCCCACGAGTTTAAATGTACATTATTTACATAACCCTAATTACTATTGCAAATTGAGGACTAGCAGACAATTTAACAATCACATATAGTTATTAAAGTAATCAAAGTAAATGATTTAATAAACAGAAACATAGAAAGGGGCCAAGATTTAGAAAACATAATTAATAAATAAAATATATAATCAAAGCAGATGTTAACAATGTGTACCATTTGCTTGTTAACACATTTGCACTCGTCTTCTTTTATCGTTGAAAATGTTGATTAGCATTTGAGGAGTTATGGTTTGGCAAACATTTATGATTTCTGACCATAACTCTTCTAACGTATGCAGTCTTCTTTGGAAGACTGCATCTATTAAATATATTTTACTTACTATCTTACTATCTTTTAAGTATCCACAAATTAAGTAGTCCAGTGAAGTTACATCTGGACAACGTGGTGGCCATAGTCCTTGACTAATTAAACTAATTGACTAATTAAATCCGAGTGAAAAAAATTAAAATCTGATAAATTTACAACCGAAATTTTTGAGTTTTCAATTGCAGCTATCCAAATCTTTAGATTTTCCATATGGTTTTCAAAATTTGTTAATGTTTCATTTGTAACTGTTCAAATTTTCATATGCAGCTACCCCATTCTTGAAAATTGTCAACTTAAGCTGCCGAAATTTTCTAATATGAGTTTATTTGATTTATTTTCTAATAATATCCCCATTATATCACCTTGCGCAGAATAGGGAATCCTTCCAACTATCCTGGTTTGTCAAGTTTTCAAATGAAACTGCTGAAAGGCGTAAAATATTTGACTCCAGCTGCGAAATTAAAACATTAAATTGCATACATTTTTTGTACAGTCAAATTTTCAATTATAACTTTTCAATTCTGTCAAAGTTTTAACTGCAGTTGCCAAAATCTGTAAATAATTTCATTTGCATATCCCAAAACTGCCAATTTTCAACTAAAACTGTCCTTGTCTGTCAACTTTTTAACTGAAACTTGTCAAATACTTGGCTTCAGTTGTAAATATCTTCAGAATTTTGAAAATGGAATCAGATTTGTCAAGGTTTCAACTGTAACTGCCCAAATCTGTTAATATCAAGCAATGTTTTAAATCGAAGTGTAAAAATGTAACAATCTGTTAAATTTACAAATGAAATTTTTGGATTTTCAATTGCACTGTCCAAATCATTATAATTTTTCATATAGTCTTCCAAATTTGTTAATGTTTCTTTTGAAACTGTTCAAATTTTCAAATGCAGCTACCCAATACTTTAAAATTGCCAACTTAAGCTATTGAAATTTTCAAATATGAGTTTCTTTGATTTGTTTTCTAATAATATCCCCACTCTTTTACCTTGCTAAGATAGGGAATCCTTTCAACTATCCAGATTTGTCAAGTTTTCAAATAAAACTGCCGAAATCCATCAAATGTTTGACTCAAGCTACGATATTAAAACATTACATTGCATACATTTTTTATACAGTCAAATTTTCAATTATAACTTTTCAATTCTGGCAAAGTTTTAACTGCAGCTGCCATAATCTGTAAATAATTTCATTTGCATTTCCCAACACTGCCAATTTTCAACTGAAACTACCCTTGTCTGTCAATTTTTTAACTGAAACTTGTCAAATACTTGCCTTCAGTAGTAAATATCTTTACAATTTTGAAAATACAACCAAATTAGTCAAGGTTTCATCTGTAACTGTCCAAATCTGTTAATATGATTTTCGTTAATTTATTTTCTAATGATTTCCCCACAAATTTACCTTGCTGAGAATAGGGAATCCTTCCAACTATCCAGATTTGTCAGGTTTTCAAATAAAACTGCCGGAAGCCGTCAAATTTTGATTGTAGCTGCGAAATTAAAACATTACATTGCATACATTTTTTGTACAGTCAAATTTTCAATTATAACTTTTTAATTCTGGCAAAGTTTTAACTGCAGCTGCCAAAATCTGTAAGTAATATATTATATAATATTTCATTTGCATATCCCAAAACTGCCAATTTTCAACTGAAACTATCCTTGTCTGTCAATTTTTTAACTGAACTTATCAAATACTTGGCTTCAGTAGTAAATATCTTCACAATTTTGAAAATGCAACCAAATTTGTCAAAGTTTCAACTGTAACTGCCCAAATCTGTCAATATCTAGCAATGTTTTAAATAGAAGTGTAAAAAAGTGAAAATCTGTTAAATTCACAAATGAAACTTTAGGGTTTTCAATTGCACTGTCCATATCTTTATACTTTTCCATATAGTTTTCCAAATTTGTTAATGTTTCACTTGAAACTGTTCAAATCTTCAAATGCAGTAATCCAAATCTCGAAAGTTGTCAACATTAGCTGTCGAAATTTTCTAATATGATTTTCTTTGATATATTTTCTAATTATTTCACCACCAATATACGTTTCTGACAACATTCAATCCTTTCAACTATCCAGATTTGTCAAGTTTTCAAATAAAACTGCCGAAAGCCGTCAAATTTTTAACTCCAGCTGCGAAATTGAAACATTACATTTCATACATTATTTGTACAGTCAAATTTTCAATTATAACTTTTTAATTCTGGCAACGTTTTAACTGCAGCTGCCAAAATATGTAAAAAAAATAATTTGCAGATCCCAAAACTGCAAAATTTTAACAGAAAGTGTCAATTTTTTAACTGAAACATGTTAAATACTTGGCTTCAGAAGTGAATAGCTTCACAAATTTGAAAATGCAACCAAATTTATCAAGGTTTCTAGTGTAACTGCCCAAATCTGTCAATATCTTGCAATGTTTTAAATCGAAGGGTAAAAATGTGAAAATCTGTTAAATTTACAAATTTCATTTTTGGGTTTTGAATTGCACTGTCCAAACGTTTATAATTTTCCATATAGTTTTCCAAATTTGTTAATGTTTCATTTTAATCTGTTCAAATTTTCAAATGTTTTAAATCCGAGTGTAAAAATGTGAAAATCTGATAAATTTAAAACTGAAATTTTTGAGTTTTCAATTGCAGCTGTCCAAATCTTTAGAATTTTCCATATGGTTTTCGAAATTTGTTAATGTTTCATTTTATAATGTTCAAATTTTCAAATGCAGCTTTCCAATACTCAAAAATTGTCAATTAAAGCTGTCGAAATTTTCTAATATGATATATATAAACAATCTTTATTGGGCTATCGACCCCATGGGGTCTTTCCGCCTAATATGATTTTATGGATTTATTTTATAATAGTTTAACCGCTATTTCACCTTGCTGAGAATAGGGAATCCTTCCAATTAACCGGGTTTGTCAAATTTTCAAGTGAACTACTGAAAGCCGTAAATTTTTTGACTCCAGCTGCGAAATTAACACATTAAATTGCATACATTTCTTAGAGAGTCAAATTTTCAATTATAATTTTTAAAATCTGTTAAAAACTTCATTTGCATATCCTAAAACTGCCAAATGTCAACTGAAACTGTTATGGCCTGTCAATTTTTTTCCTGAAACCTGTCAAATACTTGGCTTCAGAAGTAAAGATCGTCACAATTTTGTAAATGCAACCAAATTTGTCAAGGTTCTGATTGTAACTGCCCAAATCTGTCAATATCTAGCAATATTTTAAATCTGAGTGTAAAAATATGATAATCTGAGAAATGTACAACAGAAATTCTTGAGTTTTCAATTGCAGCTGTCCAAATATTTATAATTTTCCATATAGTTTTCCAAATTTGTTAATGTTTCATTTGAATCTGTTCAAATTTTCAATTGTTTTAAATCCGAGTGCAAACATGTGAAAATCTGATAAATTTACAACTGAATTTTTTGAGTTTTCAATTGCAGTTATCCAAATCTTTAAAATTTTCCATATCGTTTTCCAAATTTGTTAATGTTTCATTTGATAATGTTCCAATTTTCAAATGCAGCTTTCCAATACTCAAAAATTGTCAATTTAAGCTGTTCAAATTTTCGAATATGATTTTTATGGATTTATTTCATAATAATTTTTTCACTATTTCACCTTGCTGAGAATAAGGAATAAGGAAATCATAATTTCTCTACTAATTTACCTTGCTGAGAATAGGGAATCCTTCCAACTCTCCAAATATTTCAAGTTTTCAAATAAAACTGCTGAAAGCTGTAACATTTTTGACTCAAGCTGCGAAATTAAAACATTAATTTGCATACATATTTTGTATAGTAAAATTTTCAATTATAACTTTTCAATTCTGTCGAAGTTTTACTTGCAGTTGTCAAAATCTGTAAATAATTTCATTTGCATATCCCAAAACTGCCAATTTTCAACTGAAACTGCCCTTGTCTGTCAATTTTTTAACTGAAACATTTGAAATGCTTGGCTTCAGTATTAAATATCTTCACAATTTTGAAAATGCAACCAAATTTGTCAAGGTTTCAACTGTAACTGCCCAAATCTGTTAATATGATTTTCTTTAATTTATTTTCTAATAATTTGCCCACTAATTTACCTTGCCGAGAATAGAGAATCCTTCCAACTATCCAGATTTGTCAAGTTTCTAAATAAAACTGCTAAAAGCCGTCAAATTTTTGACTCCAGCTGCGAAATAAAAAGTTTACAATGCATACATTTTTTGTACAGTTAAATTTTCAATTATAACTTTTTAACTCTGGCAAAGTTTTAACTGCAGTTGCCAAAATCTGTAAATAATTTCTTTTGCATATCCCAAAACTGCCAATTTTCAACTGAAACTGTCCTTGTCTATCAATTTTTTAACTGAAAGTTGTCAAATACGTGGCTTCAGTAGTAAATATCTTCATAATTTTGAAAATGCAACCAAATTTGTCAAGTTTTTGACTGTAACTGCCCAAATCAGTCAATATCTAGCAATATTTAAATCTAGCAATATAAATGTACAATAGATATTCATGAGTTTTCAATTACAGCTGTCCAAATCTTTAGAATTTAGAAGATTGTTTGCTGTCCACTGCAATTGAAAACTCATGAATTTCTGTTGTACATTTATCAGATTTTCACATTTTTTCACTCGGATTTAATACATTGCTAGATATTGACAGACTTGCGTAGTTACAGTCGAAACCTTGACAAATTTGGTTGCATTTTAAAAATTGTGAAGATATTTACTTCTGAAGCCAAGTATTTGACAAGTTTTAGTTAAAAAAAATGACAGGCAATAACAGTTTCAATTGAGATGTGGCAGTTTTGGGATATGCAAATGAAGTTTTTAACAGATTTTGACAGCTGTAGTTCAAACTTTACCAGAATTGAAAAATTATAATTGAAAATTTGACTGTACCAGAAATGTATTCCAAAGTTGTTAATGTTTCATTTGAAACTGTTAAAATTTTCAAATGCAGCTATCCAAATCTCCAAAATTGTCAAGTTGAACTGTAGAAATTTTCTAACATGATTTTCGCAAAATAAGAGTGCTATAATATTTCGTTTCTTCTAAAATATTAAAATATTGCTAAAAGCAACGCGTTTAATAGATATATAGATAGATAGATATATATTTACTTCAAAAGATCATTACATAAAATAATAATAAAATGAAAATTGTCAACATTAAATTGTACATAATAGTACACACACATATACATTTACATAGCATTGTTTACATTACAGTTCCATATAATCGGATATGTTGTATGATTCACAATTGACAAGCAGCTCCAAAGCTGCCCTCTTAAAAGCCCTCATCTCGGTCATCTGTTTGACATAATTGGGAAGTTTATTGAAAAATTTCATGCACATATATGAGGTGCCTTTTTCGGTCATTGCTAAAGAGTGGATCGGATACATGTAAGCCCACAAACGAGTGCTGTAATCGTGTGCTTTCATGTATTTTGCAAACTTGTTTCTATTTTTAAATATGAACATCAGGCATTCTTTGATATAAAGTGCATGATTAGTTAGTATCTTGTTTTTCTTGAAGACCCCTCTACATGACTCTCAAAAATTCATTTTAAATATAGTTCGCATAGCCCGTTTCTACAGTAGAAATATCTTGTGCAAATTTAAGCCACCACCGCCCCAGAATATTATGCCGAACTTCATTAGTGATTGGAAATTAGCATAATAAAGGATCTTTAATGAGGCTGTCTTTAAATGATTGCTAGTAATTCGGAGGCTATATAACACTGAGCTCAGCCTTTTCCCCAAATACATAACATGCCTGGACCAGTTTAGGGTATTGTCTATATAGATGCCAAGGCATTTTGTATTGTTACTAGTCTGAATTGGAGTACCTCCCATAGATATTGTATCTGGTACAGGTATTGTAGAGTGACTTGTAGTAAAAATGACGCAATTTGTTTTATTCTTATTTAAAATTAATCTATTTGCAATCAACCAACACTCAATAAGTGAGTAGTGAAAATTTATTTCTTTATAAACATTGCTCATTGTTTTGCCGATGAACAAAATATTAGTATCATCTGCGTACTGGGTGATTTTATGGTTAGTTTCTTGGATTACGTCCGGCATGTCATTGATATAGATGATAAAAAGAAGTGGACCCAAGATGCTTCCTTGTGGAATGCCCAATTCCACTCCCCTTGCATTTGAAAAAAAAAAGACTGGCCATGGCGTGTTATTTTTACTTTTTGAAGTCTCCCTTCAAGATAGCTTTTGACCCAATTTAGCGCACTACCACGTATACCGTAGCACTCCAGTTTTTGGGCCAAAATATCGTGATCCACGCAATCGAATGCCTTGGAGAGATCGAGGAATATACCGCAAGGAACATCCGGAGCCTCCAAAGCACCGTGGATTGACTGCTCTAAATCAAATAAAGCCGTTTCAATACTACGGGTTTGAATGAAGCCATGTTGACAATTGCTAAATAGATGTTCTTTTGTGAAAAAACGGATTATTTTGTTGCACATAATTTTCTCAAATATTTTCGAGAAAGAAGTTAGCAAGCTGATGGGGCGATAATTTTCAAGCTTCTGCGGATCATCATGTTTAAAAAGGGGAATAACTATGGCTAATTTTAATTCGTTCGGGAAAATACCAAATTTCATTGAGTTATTTAATATAAAAAGAAGTGGTTTTAGAATTAAGTGTGAGGTTCTTTTAATTATAGACAAGGGAATATTATCAAATCCACTGCTATGGTTATTATTTAGTTGATTAATAGAAGTAATAATCGAACACATATCAAAAGTAATAGAACATTACTTTTGATAAAACGCAAAACTTTTATAAAAAGCTAATCAGTTATTTTTAAAAACAGAATAGACACTGCAAAAATAGCTATTAATATAATCCTCGAGGGCCAACCGGCATCAGCAGTCCGATAATTAAATATCTTAGATTTAGTCAATTTTCAGCTGGGTTCGTCGCTTGACCTAGCAATAGAGGTATAGGGTCTCTGGCGCCATATTACATGATGGCATGTCATTTCCTTGAGGTTCGAAATTTTTTTAAACCTTTTGCGCGAATTAAAAGCCCAATAGTTAGTTATTATGCTGTGAAAAATTTGTTTCACTATCTTATAAAACGGTATAGTTATTTGTATGTAAATTCAAAATATTGCCTTATACAATATTACATCACAATTTATTACAAGTCAGAAACCCTACCAGATTTCCGATTAAAAAAAACATAAATGTAATGAAATATCAAATAATAAGAAGTAACAATAAATACGACATTATGTTGTAGATATCTGTTCAAAAAGTTTACAGCTTCACAAGTCGGATATTTGAACTTATTTTTTAAAGTGCTTAAATGTAATAGCCAGTTCATCAAAAAGTCTAGAAATTTATAAGTAAGAAACGTATTTTATTTTCAACAACAATAAATACGGCATAATGTAATAGACATCTGTTCAAAAAGTTTACAGCTTCATAAGTCAAAAACTTAAACCTATTTTCAATAAATGAATAGGTAAATGTAATATACATATTATCAAACACTTTAAAGCTGACTTATAAGAAACTTAAACTTATTTTCTATAAAAAAATAGTTAAATGTAATAGACATATTTTCAACAAGTTTAGTCAGATATTTAAACTTATTTCTTAAAGTGCTTAAATGTAATAGCCAGTTGATCAAATCGTCTAGAAATTTATAAGTAAGAAACCTATTTTATTTTCTATAAAAATATACTTAAATATAATAGACAGCTGTTCAAAAAGTTTACAGCTTCATAAACTAGAAACTCATTTCCCTTAAAAATAAATACAAAAATATAACAGAGAGCTATTCAAAATGTTTCCAGTTTACAAGCCAGAAACTTTAACTCATTTCCCATAAACAATATTTAAATGCAATAGATAGCTTTTCCGAAATGTAAATATAAGAAGCAACAGTTATCAAAAAGGTATTGACTCTATTGTCAAAATTCGACGAATTTGATACGAACCGCGCACTGTCGCACAAGATTGCACGGGCGCAACAGCTGATTGCAGCCATTTTTAAATACCCAGGACAGCTGGCAACCTTGTAAAATTGTGCCATCATTATTATGATTATTATTTTTATGACGTGAACGTCAGTTTATAAAAATCAAAGTATATGTCTATAGAGCAGAAATGTGCAAGTATCAGACGTCACGAGTCCCAGTATTACTGGTGACATCTGAAGTGGGCTAAAAATCCGACTACGACCCTCGAGTCATTCGAGGATTGTTCCGGTGGCGTCTCGTAATCCTAGACTAGATCTGGAATGACGTGGGATATCGGGAAACGTTAAATGGAAAGAAACGCGCCAACTGCCTGCCAGCGTGTGCGGGGGCGGCGGAAGATAGAGATAAGGGGGGTCGCGCCAGGCCACTATCAGCACATCGTTCCGATGAGAATTGCGCGACTTTCGATTTTGTTTATCCGTCAGCCGCCTCTTTTGCATTTAAATGACAGATTATCCAGGCGCCGCCTCCCTGAGATTAACTACAAATTGCAAGTGGAAATTAAAGTTCGCAGTCTTGGCCGGTGTATCGACATGAAGACGCAGGAGATAAACTCGATTTGGAAGGAGCAAACGGCCGGCGTTGAATTCATTTCGGCGGTAAAGTGCGCGCCTGTATAAAATATACATCAGGGGCGGCCGGGCTGATGGCACATAATGCCTTTCTTCGGGGCCGACCTTGCGTCCTGGAGCTCTTTCGTCCCTTTTTTCGCTGGCCATCGCATCAATAAGTGAGTGCATTTTTCGAGACGGACTGCGGGCGTTGGGCTTGGTGCGGGGGGCAGCTCGGCGACGACGATAAAACACCCCAGAACCAGGTGGCCAGAGCCCGTGTTTTATCCTGTAAATATTTATTCGGCCATTTCGGGGATATTTAGTGCGGTCCGAAGGAAATTATTCCAGCTCATTTATCTCCCCGTTTAGTCACTATTTCATTGGCCATACGCGTCGTTTCATATGTGAGAAAGTTGATGTCAGGAACGTGATCAGAACATCCTATACTAAATAAGCGTATACCACAAATAGACACACATACACAGAAATACTCAAGTAGCAGCCAAAAACGAAAACGTGATAAGTAGTTATTTTATTGTAGGTTATTGCAGTGGCGCATTTAGGGAGGGAGGCATTAAAGGCTCTGGCCCAGGGCGGCAAAATCCAGGGGTGGCAAATTTTTGGCAAAATACCAAAGGCACAAGTCAAAATAAAAATTAAATATACAAATAAATAAATAACGAACGAAAATTACAAATACAAGAAGTGAAGCATATAACCACCTCCTTCAACTTCAAAAATTAGAAACGACTTCTTTGTCAATTTTATTGTGACATATTTTATCTTGATTTAACGTATAAAGTAATAAGCTACAATTGTCTCAGACCGATATATCAACCGTAACAGCATACAATGTATAAGAACAAAATTTAACATTTATGAAAATTGAGCACTAATGAAAGCGAAAGTAACTTGGTATGAAGATGAAACGTACAGAAAAAAAGAAAAATCCAGTCAGATGAAACCAGAGCAGGAGATGTAGAATTGATTGGTAGAGAATATTTCAGAATCAATCAATGGTTATAAAATTCTATACTAGTTCAACGTCCAAGAAGCACTTTGACACTGTGTGCAAAGCTTCAGTAGATACCCTTAGAACATTTCACTTTTTCGGAAAATTTGTCTTTACATTCTATGAACATTTTATCTTGTATTCGGTAGTAAATATTACTTCGATTATTTTTTGACGTTTCTCAAAACCAATGATATATTTCGATTTTTGTCATATTGATACTTCTGGAACAATCCCGTCATTATTATACTGGGAATATTCTCTAGAAATTATTATAGTGGGAATAATCTCGGTAGCTAGGTTCACTCTTGTCAATCAAAATATTTGTCAAATTATTAATTTATCAATCATATTAAAGTGTCATACAAAATGAATAAAAGTCGCTTTAGCTGCGTTTCGCATACTGAAATTGATAAAGAAATACTAATAATTTAAAAAAATAATCTAATCAAATATAACTCGAGAGTTCGATAAATTAGAAAATAATTTGACAGATTATGTCTCAAACTTGTTGCCATTTGGCAATAGTCACTCGAGCCCTTCGGGCTCTCGTGACTATTGCCTGGCAACAAGTTTTCGACAATCTGTCAAATTATTTTCAATTTATTCTCACTCTCTTGTTATATTATTACTGAAAATTAACTTGATCAATTGAGCAAGTATCACCATACTACAAGAATGATTGTAATGTTTTTGAACGTTTTCGCTTTCTTGACGCAGTTTCATTTAACTGCAGTTCGTACTTAAATGTATTTCCGTGATATTTCTCATATTAAGGTTCATTAATTCTATAATTTAAGTAATAACATTAAGGACGTTCAAGTATTACTTAAACTATAAAAAATATTTATTTTTATATAATTAATCGAAGTGTTGTTCATTTTCTCCCAGAATTTCAAAGATTACAATTAAAGATTTTAATAATAAGAGAAGCTTTAGATGAATCAAACTTTTCACTTTGTAGCAATTGACGAACTCCTGAAGCGACTTCTAAAATTTCTTCAAATATAAAAACAAACACAAAATGGTAGGTAAGTAGTGAAGCAACAAGAGTTCGGCGGCATTTTCTACCCCTCCGCCTCTCCAACGCTCTGCCCCACAGCCCCTCACGATATTCTCTTTTAAACGGCTCATTTTGCAACATCAACACCACCTTGCCATTTAAAGCTGGTGGGCTGAGGGATATAGGGGCATAAGAGTATATCGCGAGGGGCTGAGGGTCCCACGCATATGTTAGGCAGCCCACCTTACACGCACCGGCTTGCTCGACCGGAAGTAAGTAGCGAAAAATCGGCCCATGTATTTATTATGGGGAAAATGCCACCGAACTCTTGTTGCCCCACTACTTAGGTACATTTTTTAATGAGAAACGCGTCTAGCCATTTTGCTATTGCATCAGATATTCTTTAAGATCGAGATCATTTCATCGTCGATTCATGACCAATGAAAACATAGTATATTATGTAAGTGAGTAAAAATTATTACCTACTATGTTAAATGGCGATAATTTACACAGGGTATTTTTTTAATATGGAACACAAGAGTGCTCTCTTCCACATCTGAAATAGCTTGACAAAATAAAACATCCCCAAACAGGTCGATTTTTGTTATGTATCACTATGATAAGTATTTTTGCAAACAGAAATTATGTGACTGTCAAAAAAAGAATTAAGAGGTGAATTAAAAGTTGTGAAGTAAAAAAGTCCAATTCCATTTAAAAAAAACAATGACATCATTACTCAAAAAAACCTAAATATTTCAGTTTTAAGTTAACAACAATTAGAGGTAGTATGGATATCAATAATCGACCACACAAAGGAAGTATTAATAAATAATAGTATTTAATTATAAAATCATTTATTATTGTTATAATAATAAATAATTGTATTAAGGAAGTACGACTTTTACTGAAGTTAAAAAAAATCTATATTATTTTGTTCGGAGCTGTAGATAGTTTTACGTTATTTTTTTTAATTGACGTGCACTTACAAATTTTTAAAAATACCAAAATTGCGTTAGATTCTTTAGAAGACATTTACTTGGTAATATTATAAAAATACAAAGACATTTTATTCCAGTTGATTTTTTTAATTGTCGAGTCATTTTCTACATGAATATTTTGTCAGTTTCGACACTTTTACTCGAGAATTATGAAAAATTGACATGGTATTTAATAATGTTGAAAAAGACATGATGTTTTAGTTTGATTATATGTTTATTAGCTACTGTAAATTTATTGTTGCAATTTTTTCAAGCATTCTTAAGTTTCGTGCAATTTCCTGAAAATTTGGGGTATATTCTGAAACTGTTTTTTTTACAGATTTTTGTGTCAATTTTCGTTACTTGATATGAGAGTTGATATGATAGACGCAATTAATAATGCTTCGGATACTTTTGATGATTTTCTTTTTACACATTCTGCACATTTTAACTATATGTCTATTAAATCCCCATAAACCATATTTAGATTCTAAAAATTGATATACTAAGATATTGATTTTGATTTTTTTAGAAGACATTTACTTAATAACTAAAAATACCAAAACTTTTATTAGTGCCAATTTTTTAAATTGTCGAGTTATTTTCCTAGGTATTTTTTAAAAATTGTCTACTTTAAATGTTTAATCAGTTTTGGTACCTCGATACCTTTTTTATTAATTATTCAGTTACTTTTGATATTTAATTTTTATAACAATCAGGATATTTTAACTCTATGTCTATTAAATCTGCATAAAACATATATACAGGGTGTAACAGAAATACGTGTGTTAATTTGAAACATTGGTAGAACTCGTTAAATAAAACATTTTTTCTATATGTCTTTTTTTTCAAAAACCAACGTTAAACTGATTTAAAATATGTTCTAGTTTATCTACTAAAACGCGTACCCGCCTATGGTTAAAGGTGTGCAGCGATAAAATCTTTTGTTGTGATGGCAACGGTGTCATAAAGGTACATCATTGCCTGTTAGGCAAAACACGTTCAGGATATTGTGCACTGTACAATCTACTGGCTTCTGCGGGTTTCTGCGGCATTTCCAAAAGCTCGGCCATATACGAACACAATATCTGTTAATTCTTGATTAGAAAAATTTGGCATTTTTAAATAAACTTCACTTGAAAATTATAGTGACAGTACCTGAGAACGGCTCGTTCGGTCAAAATTAGGGGGCAAAAAAAAATTAAAAAACCTGCAAATTTTGAAAAAAAAAAACATATAGAAATAATGTTTTATATAACGAGTTCTACCAATGTTTAAAATTAACACACGTATTTCTGTTACACCCTGTATATATATATATATATATATATATATATATATATATATATATATAAACAATCTTTATTTACTTTACAAGACATTTACTTAATAATACCATAAAAAATACCAAGACTTTTATTAGTGCCATTTTTTTAAATTGTCAAGTTATTTTTTAGGAATTTTTAAAAATTGTCTACTTGCTTTATTTACTTGGGATTTTTTCAAAAATTGACAGTGCACTTAGTAATTATAAAAATGGTATGATGTTTTACTTTGAATACATTTTTATTAACTTCTGCAAATTTGTTGTAAGTTTCGTACATTTTCCTGAAACTTTGAGGAATATTCTAAAACTATTTTATAGATTTTTCTGGCAATTTTAGTTATTTGTAACATTAGTTGGTATATTAGACGAAGATTATAATCCTTCAGTTACTTTTGATATTTAATTTTTGTAACATTCTGGATAATTTAACTCTATGTCTATTCAATCTGCATAAAACATTTTGACGACTTCAGTATATTTATACAACATAACTTCACTAAATCGCATCAATAATAAATGTTATTGAAGTTGCCAAAAGTTAAGTATATGCAGTATATGTATATGTAGTATATAGTACATGTTGTTTATTTTAATATTCTGATTATGATCGGCATGTTTTCTCCATCGATTTTCTCGATTTTGACATTATTCGGATTCATAACGGTTAGGTTTGTGAAATTTGAGGTTTGAATGAAATGTTTGAATGACCTTTGAATGAAAAAAAACAAATCTGAATATTATTACATATTTCGGTAGATCATTAGCATTTATTTAGCTCATAGGATTGCAGGAGCATTACATTTAGACTTAATTAAACTGCATGGTCGAGTAGTTTTCTATATATTTTTTTGGAATTTTTTATATTTTTTATGGAATATTTTTGTTTATATTTTTTATTATGATTAAATGTTTAGAAACTTTCTCATATCTTCTGTTTTCGGGTATATTTCAGAAAATTGATGAGTAGCTGCATGTTTCTAAAACGACTGGACTATTTATAGGATTTCTTGTTGCAATTTTTCTGGATGAAATTTTAATAAATTTAATTTTTATGGTAATATTTTATTTTAATATCTTGTTTCATATTTTGATTAAATTTTCACCAACTTTGTAATATCTACTTTCCTCGGGCATCTTTCACACAATTTTTAAGCGTTTGTGAAAATGGAAACAACTATTTTCATTAAAATTTTCCCAAAATTTGCATACATAATAATAATATTAATAATATTTATTTATTGTGTTTAAAGCTATACAGCATACACAAGTCATAGTAGGTACATAGTTTGTAAAGTTTGTAATATAGTAACATACAAAACTGTTTAATTTTCTGTTATTTTTTGATTTTGTTATAATGCGTTCTTTAACTGTTTTAGACTTATTAGAAAATTATTGAACTTAAGTTACTTTCCCAATATTCAGAAAATTGAGAAACTTTCTAATTGCAACTTTGGTATTTAAATAAAATTTGCTGCAACTTTAATACATTTTTTCCAGCAATAGTAATGACATGTTCTGAATTTTAAGGTGGAGGTATTAACATTATGCATAAATACAGGTAAATGAAGGCCAGATTCACACATAACTTAAAAAGTTCCTATATGGCCCTTCTGTCAAAAAGTTTGGGGACCCCTGATCTATGGCAAACATACTCAGCAGAGTTTGGAAGTTGTTAAAGAAAATTCATTGTATAAGTTTGTTTTAGTTGTTACTGATTGTTTTTCTAAATATTTTTAGATGGAAGCTCTTCAAGAAAATTATGAAAGCAGCTATGGCAGCAGTCATTAGAGCTATAAGAGAAAAGTATTATAAAAAGTTGAGGCTATAGGAAAATTTACAATTTCGGAAAGTAGAAAACATACTCAACAAAATTGCGGATACTAGCAATAACACTAAACACATCACTACTTTGATGAAACCAATACGAACCATTACATCAATTAAGTATATTAAATTCTAACCTAACATAACCTAACATAACCTTACCTAACCTACCTGATACGAAAGAATTCATCAATTAAGTACATATATTTTTTTTGCAATAGGGCAAGGGTTACCTTGATCAGCAACGTGACCATCTGCTTAACGTGCATTTAGAAGCACCAAGATATGCAGATAGTAACAATTTTGAAGTCGTACTACATTCATTGGGAGGATTATTATTAGAACATGTTCAACGTAATAATAATTGATATTAAGTAAATTTAGCACACTCATGCATGTTTTAGCATGTTTGTACATGATTTTTATATCATTTTATTTTCCATTTTTTTTTTAAATTCATTTACAAACCTGAGAGTTATAAATTCCCAAAACATAAATATCAAACAAGTAACTCGGTTATGGATCTGAAAACCTACCAACAGTAATAATAATTGTTTACGATAAATTAACTAGTTGAAATTTAAGGAACTTCTGCATTATGGTATAATAGGATTTGAAATAAGTAATCGTTTATACACAAATACAAAATCTCTTTACAAATACATTTTTTTATGCACAAAAAAACTATTTTTTTTAAGTGCTTCTACTTTTTGTAGATATTTATAGTTGTAGTTGTTCATAGTGTAGATATTGTAGATTGTTCATGTAAATATGTGCAAAACGTGACAATTATCAGATACGAATGTAATTATGATACGTTTAGCCACTGCAATATCTATGTCTTGTCTCTCCTATAAAAGTAACACGTCTAAGATTGCAAGCAGCAACAACAAAAAATAAAAACACGAAACCAACACCTACTGGATGAAACTTCATGTTTTAGCACCGTAGTACAGTTATTTACCTCCCTTTAAGAAGCCAATGGAATTCTCATCATCCTCACCGACACACTTTATTAACCTTTCACATCTTTATTATGGAATACGTACGAATCCAATAGCCTTCGTGATATTTCCAGGGAAGGTTTTCCCGAGGAACTGCCGAACGTAAACGCCGGGCGTGATATTATATTTCTTTTTATTATGTCAATAATGGGGTTTATGGGGTGAGAATCCACTCGCTCGGACACGGACCGAGTCCTGTTTACTATTCCTGCCCTAGCCAAATCCTTTTTCTTCCTGCACGGATTTACCTACATACATATTGAAACGAAAATCACAAATGTACATAGAACACAGTATTATTTGTTTTACCTGTGTCAACAAACTTTAAAAATAACAACGTGTCATAGAAAATCTTTCATTTTGTATTATTTGTTAATATTATTGTTCGAACTAACAACATGCTTAAAATATTTTAACGGTTCTGTTATTGCATATCGTTTTTTTTCCTACCATATATTTACCACAAACAAAGCAGAAATAGCTTGAATTAGCAACACACGATCTACTCGACTTATTTAAGCACTATTATTATGAAGATAGAGAATAAATGTGGGTTTCCGTCAAATAACTTTACAATAGCGTCATGTATGCGATATAAGAAGAACTAGTCCTGCTAGCGCAATTCTGGTGGTAAATTTTAATTCTACGCACCCAAATTACTTGGAAAACATCCTCCTCGTTTCCAATAAAAAATTTAATTATAATTTGTAGGGCAGTGTAATCTTAAGATGAAATTCATAACATGCAATACTGGTTTTCCATAATGTTCCTCAGTTTACAGTTTGATTAGGCGAGTTGAAGAACCATGACAAAACAAGACAGAAATGGTCTGTAAACGGAATGAAAACTATAAAAACTATAAAATGAATAATATAAAGTTAATAACCGATTTATTTAATAACGAAACCGAAAATCTTAACTACATTTTATATTGTTCAAAAACGAAAACGAATTTGATAATATTAAATACCGGTTTTTCATACATGAGCGTACGTTGCATTGTTAATTCATCCCGATTATACTCATTATATTTATACACCTACGCATTTGTGTACTTTTATAAATTCATAATGTGTATTCACGCCAGATTTTGCGTTGTGAAGTAGGCGAAGGATTCAAATTAAGTCGCAGAGTGTCTAGGGAACGTCTCGCTTGTTTACACGAAGTATTATAAATGTGTTTGTCTTTGCGCTGTTCGGGAGCAACCATTATTCAATTTAATAATGCCGTTTCGGATGTGCACACACACATAGCCGCCCCCACCCCAAGCTTTCTCGGTAGACAATTACACTCGGCTCTGAGCCGGGTATAGGGCGGAAGCTTAAAAGAAGGCCGGAAACTGCAACGAGAGTTTAACGAGTTAATAATAAATTAAGGCGGCGACTTTGAATATGGAAGACGTTTGCGAGAGGGAGAAGTGGAGGGGCAAGTTATTGCGTAAAACTCGTGCATGTTCTTTACGTGTATGTGCAACTGTGTGTGTGCATGTGTGTTCTTGTAGCTCAGCACTCACGCGATTGTTCTCTTGCCAAGTTGAGTTTTGTTGTGTCTAATAACTTTTGCACATGAAGCTCGCAGCCATTTAGGAAATTATGTTTGAATTATTTTTGCCTCAACTTCATATTATAGTCATCACATCGAAGAACGGATTTTAGTAGAAGTAGAAAATATTCTTCGTAAAGAACAAAATTATACTAATTATCAAAGGTACATAACAATCCAGCACAGTGCTTATCACATGTTATCACAAGCTTTAGGGTAGATAGTGCACAGTCTCAGATCGTGATGAGGACTTTGATGCCATAGAATGATATCTTCGGAGTAGATTTTTAGAGTTTTATTAATTATTGATGCACTGAAATATATGTTTTCTAAATACATACGGGAAAGAGGCATAGCATACTGGTTAGGTTAGGTTAGGTTAGGTTAGGTTAAGTTAGGTTAGGTTATCCTCAAGTAATACCGACAAGACGGTTTTGGGGTAGCAAGGAAGTGGACCAAGTGAAATTTGGGATTTTAGAAGGCCCAAAGAGCTTTCCTTGTACCACAGAAAAAAAAGTTTGGTTAGGTTAGCTGATCATACAAATCAGTAACATTATGGCAAAACCTGTTATCTGCCATTTTAGTGGCATTTTACAGGAGAAGCGAAAACAGGTTTGTATTTATATTTGTGAATGTAGACTAGCATGTATGATGTACAATAGTCATTTATAATACAAAGGTACAATAAAGATACTTATAATAATATCACATTCCTTTATTTAGATTATTAAAATTTGATAAAACTAAAAATTTGATAACACTATAGGCATCTTGAAAACGGTAATATATACCAGGTCGGTTAAATTAGACAACATATTTGAGAAAAGGTTCTTCAGGCTATTTGTGAGCTTAACTGACAAATTTTCAGACGTCAGCAAAAGTAGAAACGTGTCATGAAACTCAGAAGGAAACATTATAGTGGTGATTGATCATTTTTAAATTTCTGATAGGCGCCATGTGAAATATTTATATTATCTGATAGAGAAATTAATAACAAGTTTTACATGGACATATCATAGCTATAATTTATTTTGAGAACTAATACGAAAAAATTTTTTTTTTTTAAATAAAACACATAAGATATGTCACAATTATAACTGAACAAAATAAAAAATATTTTAGAGACATGAATTAATACTACTTGCACACTAAATCCTTAAAAAAGTATACTTATAAATTTAGTAGTACAATAGAATATTTTTTTTTTTTTTTTTAGAAATGTTCAAAGTAATTCTTAATTGGGATACATCCTAAAGTTTTTTGTCTATCAGACGTAAAATAAATGTCTACAATCCAAATATAATATTTGTGCTTAGTGCTTAGTATTTAGTACTGACTCCAAATTGCTCTGCTGGTGGTGAAGTAAGTGGTATTTCCACAGTCTATCAACTAGAATAGTTAAATATGTATAAGAATTGAATATGATTTTTTTTTATTTTTAAAATCGAGGCGACTACTGAAATTCTGAAAATATCCAAAGACTGCTCAAAATTTGGACAAATATTTTCAACTGTTCAATATTTCGTAATAAAAGCATAGAAAATTCCAAGCATTTTATTAAAATTGTCCACTAACTTTTATAACAATAATTCAATAAGATAATTAAAATTTAGACAATTACATAAATTGCTAAAATTTATAAAAACATCGTAACTTGCAAAATACACTTCTTACAATTTGATAAAACATGATAAATGTTTAACACATTTATTATCGTCAGTGTTTTTAAGATCTCCATCGAAAATTTCAAAATTCTATGTAAATTTGTGGTAAAATTGTAAATTTTATGAATTCAATTTAAAAAAAATTAAAACTAATTATTATTGCAAACAATTTTGTAAAAACTGGAGTTAATTACAAAAAAAAACAACAATATTGTAAATATAAAAATTGTGAAAACAAAACATCATTTTATGTACCTACAAAACAAATTTAACATTTACATATCATTCTCATTTTTCTCGTAGTTTCAGTAGTTTTGATTATTCTCAACACAATCCAAAAATTGTATTTCTGGTTGGTGTTTAGTGCTTAGTACTGATTCCAAATTGCGAGAAAACATCATATTGTAAATACTAAAATTGTGAAAACAAAAGATCATCTTAAGTACCTACAATACATATTTAACATTATCATGTCATTCTCATTTTTATCGTAGTTTCAGTAGTTTCGATTATTTACAACACAATCCAAAAGTTGTATTTGTGCTTAGTACTTAGTACTTAGTACTGATTCCAAATTGCGAGA
The DNA here is from genome assembly GCA_951805005.1 of Othius punctulatus. Lineage (NCBI taxonomy): Eukaryota > Metazoa > Arthropoda > Insecta > Coleoptera > Staphylinidae > Othius > Othius punctulatus. The sequence goes on along the minus strand of OX638139.1, from coordinate 102,115,218 downwards.
TAACAATATATAGTAAATACAAAAATTGTGAAAACAAAATATCATTTTTAGTACCTACAATACAAATTTAAAATCATCATGTCATTTGTCATTTGTGCTTAGTACTTAGTACTTAGTACTGATTCCAAATTGCGAGATAACAATATATAAAAAATACAAAAGTTTTAAAACAAAAGATCATTTTAAGTACCTAGAATACAAATTTAATATTATTATGTAATTCTCATTTTTTTCGTAGTTTCAGTACTTTTGATTATTTACAACACAATCCAAAAGTTGCATTTGTGCTCTGTACTTAGTACTTAGTACTGATTCCAAATGACGAGATAACAATATATTGTTAATACAAAAATTGTGAAAACAAAAGATCATTTTAAGTAGATACCTACAATACAAATTTTACATTATCATGTCATTCTCAATTTTCTCATAGTTTCAATAATTTTGATTATTCACAACACAATCCAAAATTTGTATTTGTGCTTAGTGCTTAGAACTTAGTACTAATTCAAAATTAAGAGATAACAACATATTGTAAATACAAAAATTGTGAAAACAAAAGATCATTTTAAGTAGGTACCTACAATACAAATTTGACATTATCATGTCATTCTCATTTTTCTCGTAGTTTCAGTAGTTTCGATTATTTACAACACAATCCAAAAGTTGTATTTGTGCTTAGTACTTAGTACTTAGTACTGATTCCAAATTGCGAGATAACAATATATTGTAAATTCCAAAATTGTGAAACCAAAAGATTATTTTAAGTAACTAGAATACAAATTTAACATTATTATATTATTCTCATTTTTCTCACAGTTTCAGTACTTTTGATTATTCACAAAATGCACATATTTGTTAGCAATTAATTATTCAAAATATCACCTCAATCTTCATTGAATATCAAAATATCTGTTACATATTATGATTAAAATTTCAGCGACTTTCAAATTTCTACTTTCCTCGAACAAGTTTATTGTGGAAAAAAATATCATTTTATGTACCTACAATATAAATTTAATATTATCATATCATTCTCATTTTTCTCGTAGTTCCAGTAGTTTTGATTATTCACAAAATGCACATATTTCGCAGCTATTAATTATTGAAAATATCACCTCATTCTTCATTGAATACCAATATATCTTGTTACATATTATGATTAAATTTTCAGCATCTTTCAAATATCTAATTCCTCGAGCACGTTTATTGTAAAAACAAAAGATCATTGTAAGTACCTACAATATAAATTTAACCGTATCATACCATTCTCATTTTTCTAGTAGTTTCAATAGTTTTGATTATTCATAAAATGCACATAGTTCATACCAATTAATTATTGAAAATATCACCTCAATCTTCATTGAATATCAAAATATCTTGTTAGATATAATGTTTAAATTTTCTGCAACTTTCAAATTTGTACTTTCCTCGAGTATGTTTCATACTACTTTTAGGCGTTTGTGAAACTTTTGGCATTTTCACTAAACTTTTCTGCAATTTGCATACTTTTTCCGATTTTTTTAAATTTGTTATAACGCTTTCTTTAACTGTTTTAGGCTCGTTAGAAAATTACTTAATGCATTTTTCAGAAAATTGATAAACTTCCGCTAATATTCAGACTTTTCTAATTGCAAACTTTAATATTTTAATAAAATTTTCTGAAATTTTATTACATTTGTTACCAGATAATATGAGTAACAAGTTCTAGGATTTATGGTGGAGGTATTACCATTATGCATAAATACAGAAAAATGAAGGCCAGGTTTACACAGAACTTCCTATATGCCCTGCTGCCAAAAAGTTTGGGGAACCCTGATCTATGGCAAGCATGAAAATATCACCTCAATCTTCATTGGTAACCAAAATACATATTTAAAATTCAATATTCAAAATAATCTAAAAGTACTCATGTTTTGTGTCCTGTAGGAAATTTTCAGAGAAGTCTATAAATACTATTTAAAAAATAGTTACTAATTGAGGATATCGAAACAACGATCAAGTCAAGTTGATCAAATACGGTTTTCATATTTTTTTAATACAAAATGTGCTATGATCCATAATATTAACATTCAAAGTATTTCATATATTTTGAGATCCCTGCTTAGCGGTTTGTATTTCTGTATGTGTGAAATTTTTTGTTAATATGATCAAACAAAACTATTGCCGTAATTTTATTATTACCAAATGTATATTTATAATAATAATAATAATCATTTATTGTGTTACTACATATCTAGAACACCAAAAAAGGTTTCAGAAACAAAAGCAATATTTTGAAGCAAAATTTTATTCTGATTCAAGTTGTGTTTGATAATTGCGAATAATTTGGAAAAAATTAGCACGTGTAGAATATTTCTAAATAAAGTAAACCTGCTTTTTTTATAGGAAATTTTCAGAGAACATCCCGTTTACAGTTAAAAATTATTTTCAATCATTTTTAGGTCCATAAATATTACAATCAATACGCACAGAGGATATCGAAATGATCAACTTTAATCTAACATAACTAGAAAATAAAAATTGTAGTCTTTCATTAAAAAAAAAAGTGTCTATTAAGCTTTTATTCATGATACCATTTATTATTTATTTTAAATTTGTTTGTATTTTGAAATACTTACTGGCAGGGTTTGTGTGATTGAAATCAACTGTTTTTTAAATCATTGATTTAAATCAAAATGGAGTTTTATTTATTAATCATTGTTTTTGCACTGTTTATGCTTTCTAATAAGTAAACAAGTAAACATTTAAGGTAACTATAGAGATAGCATACTTAAAAGTAGATAATTAAGTAAATAAGTAATATATTTTTATTTTCTTAAATTTTTTGGTCATAATCAGTTCGTGACTCTAGTTGTTTACGTAACCACTTATGAAGTGCGATATAATTTGACGAGTGTAATATTTGCTAAAACGAGCGAAGCGAGTTTTGCAAATTACACGAGTCAAACAATATTGCACTTTTCGTAACTGGTTACGTAAATAAGTTATTTTTAATTTTACATCAAGTTACTCATACTAATTGTATTTTCTTATCTTAAATAGTATACAGATTTGGAATGCTAAAGAAGGTTCACAGACCGAAACTAGTCCATGTAAATAACTAAATACATATTATTATTATCCTGACAGTGTACCACTTCCTTCGCAAATAACATACCTAGCTGTCTGCTTAGTGCATGATTTCAATGCATGATATTAAATTTACTGTACAGGCTTCGCGCTGAATATGGTTTCGTGACTCTAATCTGTTGATATTCTCAGAACTCAATCTAACATGTGAACACACTTATTAAATTGAACGTATGAAGAGCAGTAATTACAGCCTAGTATTTACTATACATTTATGTAGCTATTTTACTTGTAGTAAGCTAACCTAATGTACTATAAGTAATGAAATCCCATGTTAAATTCATTCGGATAAACAATTTATTAAGTTGAACATGCTAATAGACGAAATTGCAGAGTTTAAATTATTCATTTTTCATTGATTAAAAGGCTGAGCGTATACTTCATATATGAGCCATTGAAAAAGGAGTAGTGTAAGTCAATTTTTGTTGTTGCTTGTCGACAAAAATTCCTCGACTCAGCGTCGTAGGGGGCAGGCTAGGGTGTAGTTACGGTTCGTACGCCCGTAACGACTTGGCTTCAACTATAGGATGGTGTAAGTACGGTTCGTACGCCCGTAACGACTTTGTCTCAGATAGGGGATGGTGTAAGCACCACTAATGAAAATGAAAACGGCGAAATCTTACCTAATGAACGCTGACGGCCGCTAAGTTAATCCAGCATGCAGCTGACGTTGATGGAGACTAACACTAAACCACATACTCTTCAACAATATAACGTCTTAATGACTGTCGTTTTATCCCTATTTCTAAATATTCGTATCTTTAACCTTGGCAATATTTACGACCGGCCAGCATTTGACCTCGCACACGAATGCCCTAAGTGATGAAAAAAATCGCGATGAGAGAAGGGGGAAAATCACAGTAACTCGCCGCTAGGGTGTCAACTTAGGTCGCCGCGCGATGTTGTGTGTACGCGAAAAATAGAACGTTACAGCGTATTTAGTTCGATACACGTGTATCTATACTTATGTATCACATTACTACGGAAATATAATGTATTTCTACCATCCTATTAACCTAATGTAACCAAACTTAATATAGCGATTTTATTTTTGCAGAAGTATACCATATACAAAACTTTACAATATAACATTATATTTGAAAACCAATCTATACTCGGGTCGCTGAACAGATAGAGTAATCAAAGAAAGAAGGCTGGTTGTGGTTGCGAAGACTGATCTACGCCGAAGCCTGATTTACACTTTTACGCGAAATTCTGGCAAGCTCAGTAAGCTTGACGGTGCCGCTTACCATAACATATTTTTTGCTTTGTGTATCCGACTTTCCCAAACCAATTGCAAGCTGCTATTCAAACAACGCGGGTAAGAGTAGGCGGTTTTATTACTGTATCTGTTGGACTGCCTAACTACAGATATTACATATTTATGGTTACCCTCTACACTACTACATTACGTTATTATTATAACTACATTTACGTTTAGGTAAAACACATTACATCATTAGTACTATCGATACCATTAATGGTCTATGTAATAACGACTTCATGTTAAAAATTGAAAATCGTTACTGTTCGCAATCAGCTTAAATAATGTTGGAGTCCATCCACAACCCTCATTAAATGTAAATAAGCATCGTTTTGTTAGTACGACTAAAGTATTAATACATTCTTTTTATAAATGCGACATTACAAACCTTTTGATATGACTAATATTAAAAGTTATACGATTTGTTACTGAATGTGTATACTTTGGAGCTATTTATGGGTATTTAGCTAAGTCAAGAGCTTTCATTATCGACGCGTGAAATTAATTCAAATGTCGATAAAGTTATATTTTGTCGCCTTGTATAACAAATAACTATTACTTAGATATTATTTCATTTAACCGCTAGTTTGGCTGACAGGTGAGAAAGCTTGCTTAGCATGCATGAGCTGGGTTCGAACCCCAGTACAGGTAGTACATTTGTACTGAGTAACTAGTGCCATTCGCTGTTGGGAGCTCATAAACGGCGCTCCAGAGATCGGGGGCGAACTCCTAGAGTAACAAACCCTAACTCAATACACACACTTACACAAATCACACGGTAGAAGAACCCACGTTGATCGATAGCCAGTTAGGGATAATGTCTCTAACAAATACAGTCACTACTACTATTTAATTTAAATGCATAATGTTTCCACTCCGACTTATTTTGTATCAAATATTTTATTACAGCCATTGGAAGATTGTCGTATACTAAAAATTGAATCTGAATTTAAGCAACGCACCATTTAAATTTCCAATCTAAAAGCTATAAAAAATGCATAGAACAATTTTGAACGGAATTTATACCCATATCGCCATGAAACAGGATTATCGTGCACTGCGTTATTTTTTTAGCATTTTCGCTGTTGCACAACAAAATAGGATGATGCGGGAACGGGCAGAAAAAAAAGCGCGTAGCAAATTGAATTATTTAAACGTCCATAAAAATCTTTCATTGGGCCATGAATTTGTATATGAACGGAGCCAGACGGTTCAATTCAATCTGCGAGGCGCACTGCAGCGAAACCCGGTGTAATAACGCCCCCAAGTTTTCCGGACACGTGTTTGACGATGATTGTTAAAAATTTTAATTTCTGCTTGTCGAGCTCCACGAGGATTACTCTGCCCCGCTAATAAACGCGCCCGATGTACACGTGAGGACAGGATGTAAATTGGCTGCGACACGAAAATCGATGTTCCGGATTTAATCATTTTTCACTGCAAAGTTAAATCTAATTTTAAATTTTCGTACTGCGAAACGCATCAGCCGAATGATGTACGAGAGTTTATACTCAATTTAATGCCATTTGGATTTGCATCGTGAACATGCGATAATTGCAATTAGTAAAACTTGTTGAATTCGGAAGAGGAATGTGTCAGTTAAAACAACATGTTATACCTCGTTTTTACAACTTACCTTATTAATGGTTATAATAGTAATAAAAATTAAATATGCTCAGTGGCGGAGTAAAGGGGGGCGGTGGGGGCGATCCGCCCAGGGTGCCAAGCACCAAGGGGGACAACTCACTCCCGCTGGGACAAAGTAGGCGCGGGCGGAAGGGGCAGGTAATTTCCGCCCCTCCACCCGCGCCGTCGCCGCCGCGCCGCGGCTTATGTCATACAAACAATCACAGTCAGTCAGTGTTATTGTTTATAACCGTCGCGTCGAGCATCTTTGTAAATTTAACACAGAACTTCCTTGCGAGAAAATTAAAGTCAAATGAAGAGAAGAATAGTTCACGGTAGACGAAGGTAGGTACTAAATATTGCAACAACCGTCGCCCTGGAAGTCATATTGGGTCAAGGTCAACGACCTGCATGAAAGTTCGCGCTGTGGGTGAGTCATCACTCCGGAAATTTCTAGTGCGATTAGCTGGAAAAACCGACGCCCTGTCTTCTGGAAATAGAAAAGCCTAGAAATACTTCGGAGGAAATGATAACACTGCAACCATAGCAGGAGTTCATGGTGGTGTACATGCAAAAATCAAAGAACACAATCATAAAGCGTTGTTTATGCCTTATGCTAATCACTCGTTAAATCTATGTGAAGTACACTCTTTCGGGAGTGTTAGTTCCATTTAAATTTTTTCCAGAACAATAGAAAGAGGTTCTTGGAACCTCGCCTGGTTCTTGGCGAAGGTCACTAGAACTCTGTAGTGACCCTGCTGATCCTGAATTTAGTAGGGACCATTCCAAAGCTGTAAACGAATATCTACACACAGCAGGATGATGTGAAGCGAATATACAGCCTCTCCAATATCAAATGACCGTACTCACGCCTTCACGTGGCGGCGCTGATGATGCATAGATGAGCGGATCGACAGCTAGCTCAGAACATCAGAGCTAGTTGGAATAGGAAATATCCATCCAAAAGACGAATGGATAAACAGGTGGGATAGAGAGAAACTCCACAGCTGCAAGAGAAAGCAACCTCTCTAAAAGAACGAAAAGTTCGAATAAAAAGCCCTGGCCCTCCAGGTTGGGGGTTGAGGCATTGGGCTAACTCCTCGAAAAACATAAAATGTTAAAAAAAAAATCATAAGCCTCGGAACTCGGCAGATTAATGACGACGAATTAAGCTACGAAAACGGAAAACGATTATGGGAACATGGAACGTACAAGGCATCCCAACCAAACTAAGTGAGGTCATAAATGAGCTGACAAAGTTAAAGTGGATGTAGCTGTTCTTACCGAAACAAAAAGGAAGAGGCAGGGGTCGGAAAATCTAGGAAAATACGACCACTTCTACAGCGGTGTCCCGAAGGAGAAAGGTGCACAACAAGGCGTTTTCACATGAATCCACAGAAAATTCAGGATATATATATATATATATATATATATATATATATATATATATATATACAGGGTGTATCAGCCAAATGGAATAAATTCAATAATAAATAAATGGGGGCGTGTTCGAAAAAACGCTCGGACACGTCGATTGTTATTTTTAGTTGCGCATTTTTTTCAACAAAAACTTTTTATACAGGGTGTGTCATGTGACCGTGGCCAATACCAACTTTCTTATTTTAAATGCAACACCTGGTATATTATTCAATTTTTGGATTCTTCAGAAAATTCTAGACATATTTCATGTACAATGTCCTATACCTATCTTCAACTGTTTCGGAAATCAAGATGGAGCACCGTCCCATTACCAAATCAATGTCCGGAACTACCTCAACCGAATATTTCCAAATCGGTGGATAGGGAGGCGAGGATCGATGGAATGGCCAGCACGATCCCCTGATCTGACGTCATTAGACTTCTTCTTATGGGGATATGTCAAAAGTATTGTATACAAAACTAAACCCCTCGACTTAGCTGACTTAAGAAGACGAATAATGCTTGCGATTAGATCGGTCACGCCTAAGATGTTGAGTAACGTTAGAAGAAATTTCTATTTAAGATTAGGATGTTGCCAAGACGTTCACGGCGAGCATTTTGAACACCTCCTCCATTGAAATTTATTGTTTTTTTTTTGTTTTTTTACATTATCAAGAAATAAACAGTATTACTTATTAGTTTTTGAGTGTGTTGTAACGAATTTCTGTAATCAAATAATTTTCTTTTTTAATGTTAATTTTTGCAATAAATCTGAGAACACTTAATATTTCCGAAACAGTTGAAGATAGGTATAGGACATTGTACATGAAATATGTCTAGAATTTTCTGAAGAATCCAAAAATAGAATAATATACCAGGTGTTGCATTTAAAATAAGAAAGTTGGTATTGGCCACGGTCACATGACACACCCAGTATAAAAAGTTTTTATTGAAAAAAATGCGCAACTAAAAATAACAATCGACGTGTCCGAGCGTTTTTTCGAACACGTCCTCATTTATTTATTATCGAATTTATTCCATTTGGCTGATACACAGTGTATATACATCACAACATAAGAAGCAATAAGCGAGAGAATAATCAAAGTTAATTTGAATATACGATGGTATAGACTCACAGTTATGGGAATATATGCAATCAATGATGATGCATTAGTAAGCACTAACGTCAATTTCTTTGAACATCAAAATGAATAAATTACGAAAATTGGGAGATCACGTGAAATAATAATTCTTGGAGATTTTAATAGCCGAGTGGGAAAAAGGGATAGAGACGAGGTAGAAGTAAGATATGGTGAAGAAACAGTTAATAATAACGGAGAAAGACTGATAGACATTTGCGACCAAAACAAGCTCACAATCTTAAACGGTTTCTACCAACATAAATCAATACACAAATATACTTGCACTCAACAAACAAGAAACCTCAAATCAATAATCGATTACATAATTATAAAACAAGAAACACAAATAAAAGCACAAGAGTACGAGTATATAGAAGCGCAACATGTGGTAGCAACCACTATCTACTGCTGGGACACATAATATTCCCAGGAAGGAATGCAGAAAAACAAGATCAGAATGAAACCGATAGCACAGAGAAACTTGAAGAGATGAAATACAATGTAACGCTCCTGGAATAAGAAAGTATAAGGAAATTATATCGGGATAGACTGGATAATAAACTAAAGGAAAAAGAACTCAATAACATAGAGATGGAAAAATAATACAAATATATTAAAAAGGCAATACACGGAGTAGCGCTAGCTGCTGGGAACGTAGGTACGAAGCGCTAGGACTATTACAGCGAATAGGGAAAGAAAAGCTTTGGTGGTATGAAGAAATAGAAGAAGATATTGAACAGAAACGAAGGAAATATCAGATATAATAATCGGTTGAAGCTTGTGAAATATTAATACTTAATGAAAAATAACAAATTATCTTTTTTTACAACAACATTTAGTTCTCTAAATGAACATTTCAACCACTACGTGGTCATCTTCAGTACAAATGTCTACTGAAGAAGACCACGTAGTGGTTGAAATGTGTATTTAGAGAAATAAATGTCGTTGTGAAAAAGGATAGTTTGTTATTTTTCGTTAAATATCAGATTTACTTAAATTCCCAACAATCCGAAGATAAACAAGAATACAAAAGAGCCCAAGCGAAGGTGAGGCAAAAAATATGTAAAAAGAAAAAACGAAACCTGGGAAAGAAAATGTCAAAGAGTGAACACGTACTTAGGAGGAAACAAACGCTACGAGACTTGGAAAATAATAAAAAATCTTAGAAGCACTAAAACTAAAGGTATCATAGCAACCATAAAGCCACAAGAATGGGAAGACTATTTTAAAGAATTATTAGTAGAACAACGACAAGAATTCATAAACCAGGAAAATATAAATGATGAAAATATCAACGTAACAGCATCACCAATCAGATTACGAGCAGAAGAAATAGCTAAGGCATGCAACACTAAAAACGGGCAATCTGCTGGACCTGGATATATCCCTGGTGAACTGTTGAAATACGGCACAAACAACCTCTACAATCATCTAAGAAGATTATTTCAAAATTGTATTAAGACATTGGCATTAGAAGCTCCAAAGGAATGGTTGATATCATATATGACCACCATACACAAAAAAGGAGATGAAACGAAATGTGAGATCTATCGTGGAATAGCAGTTACAAGCACCCTGAGCAGAATTTACGGAAAAATTTTAAAGAACAGAATAGAACAGGAATACGAAACAATGAAAGCAGAAGAATAAGCATGTTTTAGAGCAGGTAGATCTACGATAGGCCATGTTTTCTCCCTAACACACCTAATAGAGAAAAAGATGGCACGAAATCAGGAAGTCCATCTACTTTTCATAGACCTACAAAAGGCATATGATAGTGTTCCGTTAGTGAAACTTTATCAAGTCTTAGAAAGAACCAACTTAAACATTGGTATAATTAGAGCTGTCCAGACATTGTACAATAAACCGATAACAAAAATCAAAATAGGGAAAAAAGTCACGCCAGGATTCATAGTAACCGAGGGATTAAAGCAGGCATGCTGCCTATCGCCGACGTTGTTTAAGATATATGTAGAAGCTACCCTAAGACCCTGAAAAAAACAAATGCAGAAACATGGAGATACCCATTACAGACGATATACTACTATACACAGTATGCTTCGCTGACGATCAGGTAGTAGTCGGACAGGCCTATGAGGACCTAAACTACATGACACGAAAACTGATATATGATTTTCTTTAAGTGTTTGTGTTTCGGCGGCTTCTTGTGAAAAAAGTTTCTCAAAATTAAAGTTGATAAAATCTTACTTAAGATCAACAATGAGCCAAGCGCGACTTACTAATCTTTGCATATTGTTCATTGAAAAGGAGAGGAAATCACATTTTGATAATGTGATCGATTGTTTTAGCGAAATAAAGTCACGTAAGTACGTTAAGTAGTTTTTGTTTTATTTTTGGGGTGCTCAATAGAAAACCGCCTGGGTGCCACTGAATATACAGAATTAAAATGACTAAAATAATATTATAAGGTTTCATCCCGAGGTAGCCCACGGAAAAGTATTAAAGAACAGAAAAGAACAGGAATTCGAAACAATTGAAGCAGAAGAACAGGCAGGTCTTAGAGCGGGTAGATCTACGATAGACCATGATAGATCTACGATAGAATTAAACTAGCAGAAATGGACCCTCGATAGATACATGAGCAATGCAGTTGCATAAAATATGAGGGGTCCAATGCAATAACTGGACAAGTCAATTTTTCTCAAAATACGGGTTATTATATAGACATGTCCATCTAACCTATCTACATAATCCTGTACAAGAACTGAACATTTGCCGCCTATAGTATTCCGTACAAATGTGTATAGGTGGTTGTCTAGTTGTCTAATTTACTGCAATAACTGGACAAGTCCGGCATGTCCACTTATTGCTCAGTATTGCGCTGTATAGCGTTACATTGTGAGTAGAATACACACTTCTTTCTCGTGAGTTATATAAGTATCGAAATGAGTTTGTACCATCAGAAAATGAAGGTAATCGTGAAGAGCATGAAAATAATCAGGAAAGTGATGCAATTCCTAACCTAGAAATTCAACGCGGGAAAAAGAAACTTGGAAACGAAAAATTATGGTAACGAAATCAATCAAAAGCGAAAATAGTAGCTGGTGATAAGTACACAGACGTTAATGGTAATATTATACCTGAAGAAGCTATGGGAAATGATTGAAAATGCAAATTAAAGTGTTTCGACCGTGTAACTCCTGAAGCAAGAAAATATATTTTGGAGTCGTTTTATGCCCTAAAGACAAAAGATTTGCAAGATTCCTATATATCTGGAGTATTAAGCGTATCTAATGTAAATCGAAAAATACCTCGTTTGGCTGAAAACTGTAAAACTAAACATGTATCATGCACTTATCAGCTAAGACAGTTTCTATTTTATTCAATGTAGGGACTTACTATTTTTGTTTGTGTATTCAGATTTCGGATAGCCAAAACATCCATAACGTATGCAAAAATGCAATGATGGCAGTCCATGGAGTATCGAAGGGTCGATTAGACAGGATTGTGCACCACCTACAAAGAAATGTCACACCTCCTGTAGACAAACGCGGCAAGCATACTAATAGACCAAACAAAATCTCTCCGGAGACTCTATCTAAAATAAGAGAGCACATTTTATCTTTCCCACGATGTAAATCACACTACAGAAGGAAAGATAATATTGCAAGATAACGAGTAAAATTTAAAATTTATGAACTGTATTTAAAAAAGCACGAGCCAGTACAATATCTATTATTGAGAGAAAATAAAAAAATTGAACCCGAAGTTAAATACGAAATGTTTAGAAAATACTTTGTAGAAAACATTAATATGTCTTTTGGTAAGCCCAAATCTGATACGTGTCAGAAATGTGATAAATTGACGAAGAAGATAGAAAGTACAAGCACTGAAGAAGAAAAAAACGGACTGTTTTTGAAAAAAAAAATACACATGGCCACAGCGGAGACATTTTATGAGGATCTAAAAGAGAAAACTCTATTGGCTAAGTCTCAAAATCATTTTAAAGTGATTACGTTTGATTTCCAACAGAATTCTCCCTTACCAGTTTGCACTAGTGGTGAAGTTTTTTATAAAATACAGTTATGGCTATATAACTATTGCATCCACGTGGGAAGTACAGGCAAATGTATTTTTTCGTTTTTGAAGAAATACAAGGTGCAAAGGGTCAAAACGTTGTTGTAAGCATTCTTTGGTATTTTTTTTGTAAAATAATCAAGCCAGAAGCAACAGATATTTATATGTATTCCGATAACTGCGCATCCCAGAACAAAAACTATGTTATGGTTGAGTTTCTTTACAGTCTTGTGTTAACACAAAAATTTTGTTCCATCTACTATCGTTTTCCTGAACCTGGTCATAGCTGCTTACCATGCGATCGCAGTTTTGGAGCTATTAAACATTTGAAGAGAAAACACGACAACATTTATTTGCCTGAGGAGTATATCCAAATAATTCGCAATTCCGGAAAAAAATTGAAGCTATTAAAGTAGAACAAAATATGTTTCTAAATTTTAAAAAACATTACTCTTCTTTATTTTTGAAAAGTTCAAGCACCAAACAACATAAATTTACTATATCCAAGTACAGAATTTTTAAATACCATCAGAATGATATGCCTACATTTTCATGCAGCAAATCAGTTTCTATGACAATATTTCAAAAAAATTCATTGCAAAAAAAGAGAGCTGTACCTATTTATTTGCCAAGTGCTGACCAGGTTCTGTACAATGGTCCTCGTCTACTTAAAGAAAAAAATATGAACACGTAAGGAGCCTTGCAAAAAATTATGTACCAGCTGTTGATATGTGGTATTACAACAAGATCGCTGATTACCACAAAAATCTTGAAGACGAAAATAAGAACACGTCATGTTCTGAATATGAATCTGATTAGTCGCTTTCGTATTCATATGTTAAATTTAGTTTAGTTGAAGAAACAATACTTATGAGTGTGCTAGAAATTGTATTAGTCTATTAGAAATAAACATATTCATGCATTGAGGCCCTCATATGTATAATTTTCACACCTTACTAGAACATCTTAATTTCCAGCACTTCGTTGTGTGTTCCTATACAAATGCAACTACTACTGTATGCAAGTATAATTACACGGTTAATTCGTAATGGCAACAAAACAGTTGGAATCCCCAGAGGTTTGCATATATCCTTCTCGGTGTTCGCATCAATTGTCTATTTTCACCTAAAAAAGTAAACACTCGATTTACTTGCGCTAACATTCCCTTCCGGTGCCGCGCAATCATTTTCAATGATTCCCCCGGAATTCCGCAGACGCCGGAGCGAGCGCGGGTATGAAAAAAAATGTAGAAAACGAACGGGAATCGTTTCCACTTGAAAACGGCCACCGAGAAATACGTTCGCGGCGAAGAATTCCCCGAACGCAGCGAAATAAAAAACTACATAATAAAGTTATGAGATTTCTTAGCGGCCGAGTACTCCGTTGTTAAGGGGGCCCGGGCGCGGTGGAAAATAATTTCCCACGACCGGCCTGAAATATTGAACCCGATGCGGTGGAAATTCGGATTGCGGGGCGCGCCCCTGAGCCAATTTAATACGTGGTTTACGGCGTTTTTGCTGTGCAAACGTCGCGCGCCCGGAATACAGCGCCACGCCGGCTTGGGGCTTAATTTTGTAGGCCTTGGGGTCTCGGCAGAGGAGCTTGATATTTTCCGAGGGGGAATATGTCAGACCGCGCAACTGGGAGGCGGGTAATGGTGTGTGAAAATCCATCGGAGAGGTGTATCATTGTGAAGCAATAGCTGTAAAAACCCATGTTTTGACGTTTATAAATCCATATGCATTTCTGGACCTCAGAGCCAAACAGTATTAAGTCCACTTTTTTTCATATTTTTGGTTATGATTGTTCCTATAATATTTTTTTCCGCTCTTTCCAATGGTGACGCATATTAAGTCCAGTTTCTATCTGTTTACGAGATAGGTGGGGATTATTGATATTAGGTCCTCTATTAAATAGAACCAAACAGTATTAAAGGTTTTCGATACTGCTTGGCTCTGGAACATATCCAATATTTAGGTATTAAGTCTAAATATGAGGTTAGGTGACTGGACTTAATACTGTTATGTTTTAGTGTACATCTGTTATCATAATACTAAGTCACATTATTTTGTTTCTGAAGTTAACAGAAAATACTTGATAATTTAATTGTTTTAATATTTAAAAAGTTATTAGGGTCAACATGAAGGACATGATCAACATGATCAAGCCAAGTGCAACGAAATATCAGAAAAACCTGTTATAACGTCACTTTTTACCGAGAAGAAAGGTAATTAAAAAAATACATTAGTTTATCAAAACAAGTTTTGTTATTGTTAGTTTATCAAAACAAGTTTTGTTATTGTTCTACTATTAGCTTCTATTGCTGATAACTCGCAAGATAATACCTAAGATATGCTAATAGCATGCATGATATCCGGCATGAAAATTTGAATATTCTTGTGAAAATGTTAGGAAGAATATCAGAGAGCATATACAGAAGCTCCCGTGTGTAGTCACATTATTCCAGGAATAAATCCTGGACAAGGTATCTAGGCAGCTATCTCAATATTTCAGTAATGTGTAGGTGCTTTTATGAAGATTGTGTATAAAACCAAATTCCTAAAGAAGATATTCCCAAGCAATGGTTCTATAGTAAAATTTTCAATTCGGAATTTAATTTATCCTTAAAAAAAAACAGGGAATGATACATGTGACACATGTGATTGATATGTTATCAAACTCAAAGAGTCTGTATCTCTGGAAGAACGCTTTGAATTACAAACTAACCATGACGCACATCTACTTGATGCAGATAATCGGTATAAACTAAATCGACGGGATAAAGAGACTTATAAAACCGAGGCGAACACCAAAATACTTCCGATGGATTTAAAAAAATGCTTACCCACCCCTCTACTAACGAATACTCAGAGTTTCTATTCTCTAAAGCTGTGGTCTGTCAATTATACAGTTTATGATGCAACAGACAAAATAGGAAATTGCTTCATCTGAGATGAATCCATAGCCAGACGCCAGACATGGCGTCATGTATTCTGAAATACATTTTAAATGTAAAAGAATCTGTAGAGAATATTGTTATCTGGAGCCATAACTGTCCATCACAAAATAGAAGTCATCAGATAATTATGTGCTATATTTCGATTCTTGTGCTGAAACCTTTCATAAATTGCATTAAAAATATGCGCCTTTCAAGATGACATACCCACATGGAGGTGGATACAATTCATGTACAAACAGAAAGACAAAAGAAAGCTTCCTCACAATTTTCTCTAATAACTCCATGGGATTGGCAACAGCTTTTTAAACTTTGTGGCAATACATTTGAAGTAGCGGAAATGGAAACCATGGACTAAGAATTTTACCCTTTTATCTGAAGAATAACAAAACAACTTTCACAATAACAAAAAAACCATAATTAATAAAAACTCTTTGATATCTAAAGTCTTCATATGAAGTTTTTAACAGAAACACCTGGAGTGTTGTATTTTAAAACAGATTTTAATCAAGAAAATGTTGAACAAGTAGATTTCAGTAGAGCCAGTAAAAGACTGACATACAAAGAGTAATGTATTGTTAGTTCTAAGGAAGTGGTTGTCAATACTAACTTATTGCTGCTGAAACCTATAAGAGATAGATAGGTTTCAAAGTTTAAAACCTATTTCAACAAAAAAGTATAATAATTTGCAGAACTTGGGTGCCTAAAATATTCCATGAATACTTTAAAAATATTCCACTTGGTCACCTCAAGGAAGACGACCGAAATATGCAAAAATGAAAAAAAAATCTTTAATTAGATATTATTAATTTTTAATTATTTGTTTGTTACTTGAACTTTAAGATTGCTAGTTTTCGTTTGAAACATTTTGGTGTAATCTCTCATTTACTTAAATTTTACTTAAAATTCTTGCCTTTTATTACCCTTTGTTAATAAATTATAATTGATATTATTTAATTTTGGTTATACTTTGCATTGTTCTACTTTGTTTTTTTTAATAATAATTCAGTATCAAGTCCCACGTATATATAAATTCGTAGGAGCTAAATAGTATTAAGTCACAAAATAGAGTATTAAGTCACAATATATTAAGTCCATTGCTTGAACCAAATAGTATTAAGTCCCACAATTAATTTAAAATTATTTAAATAAATTATTGTAGGAGATTATTTATTATCAGCTATAGTTAGCTTTGAAAATCATAACTGTGAAAATAATAACCCATACTGTCCTATTTACAATAGTACAAAAAAAATTGAAAAATACCATTGTTCTAAATCTTCAAATTGCTCTACTGTAAAATACAAAAAATGTAACTTAATACTGTTTGGCTCTGAGGTCCAGATTTAGATATACAGCGTAAGTGTTACATACAGAATTTATTCATTAAAATAGAAAATGATGAATATTTTAAGATAACCTGGAAACCTGGATTTTTAGTTTAAAGCCGCATCTTTTCAAATAATTTTCTAATATAAATATAACTTTGTTTTCGCACAATGACATCAGCAACTGTTTTTTTTAAATGGCACCTCCTATTTTTGCTTAATTTCTTTCAGTAGATGTTATAGGATATAGCATATAGTATACATATGTTATAGTATAGTATTAGGCCAATATGGGTTGTATAGCAAACGAGGTTGAGATATTGTAATGTCGAGGCGTGGCCGATATTTTATAATCAACAGAGTCTAATCGATATCCATAACCGATATCCACATCGCCGAATGATGTTTTATAGTTTTCGTGATACTAAAATAAAAAGGATTAAATATTGCGAAATTATTTTCATAAATCATAACGTCGGCATCATATGAAAATTGCGTAAGTCCACTTTTTATCGAAATTAGGTTTTTAGGTGCCATCTTGTTAAGCATTACGAGCAGTGGCGACGCAACGAATTTCATTTGGGGCTATAGACTAGAATTAATTTGAAAATAAATTAATATTTTGTCAATTGAGGTCATAACCCTGGATCGATTGTCAAAAATACTTGCGAAACTAGGTGCTTTATTAAAATGAAACGAAAGGAAACATTATTGGATACAATTATTTATAATCTGTTATTATAACGGGTTTTCCAATAAGAGGTGTTATTTTGAATAGCCCGCTATTTCGGTAGATGTCACTTTTGAAGCTGTCATTTCTTGGCATTTGACAAGTAGAAACTACGCCATTAATAAAAATGGTACGATACACGCTTCAACAACGCATTGAAATTATTAAAATTCACTATAAAAATGGTGAAAATTTGGCAGAGACGGTTCGTAAAACTCGAACATTTTTGGGTCGTCGTGAAGCACCTTGTCGGACCGCAATACAGAAATTGGTGGAAAAATTCGAGCTGTTGGGAGAAGTTAGTGATGAGAAGAATAAAACCCGTGCACGTCGCTCAAGAACAGCCGAGAATATTGCTGCTGTAGCCGAAAGTGTTGAAGAAAACCCAGGTTTGTCCATTCCTCGTCGTTCTTTGGAATTAGGTATTCCACAAACGTCATTACACCGTATTTTGCATAAAGATTTGGGTCTTAAGGCTTATAAAGTCCAGTTAACACAAGAACTCAAGCCGGCCGATCATCAACAACGTCGTGACTTTGCTGATTGGGTCGTTGAAATGCATGAAAATGATCCGGAATTCCATCGAAAAATCATCTTCAGTGATGAGGCCCATTTCCACCTCGGTGGCTTCGTCAACAAGCAAAATTGTCGCATCTGGGGCTCAGAAAACCCAAGAGTTATTGTTGAAAAGCCTCTCTATCCTCAACGTGTGACTGTTTGGTGCGGTTTATGGTCCGGCGGAGTCATTGGACCTTACTTTTTCGAAAATGAGGCTGGCGCAACAGTTACGGTGAATGGATTGCGCTATCAAGAGATGATTAACGATTTTTTATGGCCGGAATTGGATGGTATTGATCTGGACAACGTTCACTTTCAACAAGACGGCGCTACGTGCCACACAAGCAACGAAACCATTGATCTTTTAAGGGAAAAGTTTCCGGACCGTGTTATCTCTCGAAGAGGTGATCACAATTGGCCACCGAGATCTTGTGATTTAACACCTTGCGACTTCTTTCTTTGGGGCCACGTGAAGGAGAAGGTCTACGCCAACAGCCCAGTATCGATTCAAGACCTCAAAGATGGAATTCGTGAGGCTATCGAGGACATACAGCAGCCACTTTGCGATTTAGTTATGGAAAATTTCATGAAAAGGATTTTGTCCTGTAAGCGTGGCCGTGGTGGTCATTTGCTTGATGTTATTTTCCACTATTAACGGCATACCTTCCTCTTTGTAATGAAATAAACATCTGATGATTTATAATAAAAAATGGCATTTTTCTTTGAATATCAAAATAACACCTCTTATTGGAAAACCCTTTACAATGTATGCACTATATATAATACAAAAATATACATTTGGCAAAATCTTATTAATTATACGAGTTGAATTTTCCTCATTTTCTTTGCAAAAAGATTCAAAATTTCTTTTTCATCATTTTTTTTGTTAGGTTCTTTTCAATATGCAAAACAGTAAAGTTTTGAAATTCTTCTGGCTCATGCTTGTTCTCTCTTTATTCTCCTCATGGCTGAAAAACTGCGTTCGCAACCTACAGAACTTATAGGAAGGGATATAGCAACTTGTAACAATTTAAACAAATTGGGCTGAATGCTATTTTTAACATTTTTTTTTAAATTGTAAGCCTGCTATTTGGCTTATTTTTAATCATTTGTTTGGTTATTTTCATTTTGGCTTGGAGAAGTTCTAAATCTATTTTAAACAATTCTGAATAATGTTCTATGAAGGCTTTATCGCCTTCATATAATAGATTCATAAAACTGTCTACACGTTTGGCAAACTTGAGATCGCCAAATCTTACATTAAAATGCCTTATGATAGAATCCATAACGGGCAGATAAACAGCCACCCTCCAATGATCTTCTAATGTCGCACCCCGAACTAGATTCTCTTGACCTATAGAAGTTTCAATAACATAGTCAGATAACCTTTGTGGCAATCGTCGTTTCTTGCACATTCCCACTGGTTCGAGAGATATGTCAAATTGTTCAGCGAATTTTATAATCTTTGACCACAAAACTGTGAAATTCTCTCGATCTTCTTCTAATGCTGAAATGGTGGATTTAATTTCTTCACTTGCCCTGCCCAATGTAAAATTTGGATGCTGAAATTCTAAGCTGAGAAGGTTCACCATGCTCAGAATAAGATGATATACAAACAGGGAAACCTCAAATTCGGCCTTACTTATACATGTAAGTATTCCCATGGCTTCCACTGAATCACTGTCCGTTGCGTCTGATATTTCCTGCTCTACAGATTGCTTTACAGTATTATAGTTTTTAATTAAATTGTCACAATTTTTGAAGCGGCAACTACATCTGGTTGTGCTGAGGTTTTGAATTTCTATTAGTTTTATTCCTAGCTTATTATGTACCTCTTCGAATTGTACATGACTCCTGGGTTTCGAAAAATGGGTATATAAAGCCTCAATATCATAAAAAAAACATGATGATTCTGATACTGATTTGCACGTATCAACTACAATTAAATTCACTATGTGCGCCAAACAATGTGTGTAAATTGCTTGCGGATTGATAGCTCTTATTATCGCTTGAAGTCCTTCATTTTTTCCAGCCATAACACTAGCACCATCGTACGATTGAGCTATAATTGGAACACTTAGTTGCAGGGCCGTGCCTGACGGGCGTTCATTACGTGCGCCGCACGCAGGCGGCCAAATTAAAAGGCGGCCTGACGACATGAAAAACAAACAAAAAATAAAAAGCAAAATAACAATGTTAATATATAGTCATAGTCATATATAATCGAAGTAAATTGTAAAATAGTTGTGTGTTGTTGTCAATTCGTCGATAATGGGTCTAATATGTCCGGAAAACATAAAGGATTGCAAAAACGAATTTTGGACAATTAACCACGAGCTCTGTTTATGCCATGCAACGCGCATACATTAAATTTGGCCATTAATGATGCAGCTAAAGTTTCGTTTTCAACGGTGGATTTTTTCAGTAATGTATCTGCAATATACAACTTTTTCAGTGGATCACCATTTAGATGGCAAGTTTTAAAGAAAAATGTAAAATCTTTAACATTGAAACAAGTTAGTGAAACTTGATGGGAAGCAAGAATTAAAGCGATTAGACCACTGCGAAATGAATTAGGTGAAATTTATGACAGCCTTATAGAAATAGCTGAGGAATCTTCAATGCCAACAGTTCGACATGAAGCTGAATGTTTGGCAATGAAACTTAAATCTTATAAATTTATTTCTTCAATAATAATATGGTACGAAATCTTGGAAAAGGTAGATTTTATTAGCAAAGTGATGCAGAAAGTTTCTTGGAATATCAGTTCGTGTGCTGAATCAATTAAGGAAGTTTTGAAATTTTTCAAAAGCATTAGAAATGACGAAAGTTTCAAAAATTATTTGCAGATTTCTAATGAACTTTGTAAAGCACTTGAAACAGAACCGGATTTTCCTGCTGAAATTAGTGTACGTCGCCGACATCACCGAAAACAATTTAGCTATGAAAGAGATGAAAATATTCAATTTACTCCAAAAGAAGATTTTCAAATTATTTTTTTCTATGTAATACTAGATACAGCTATTTCATCTCTTACCACCCGTTGTGAAACTTTGTCAAATTTCGAACAATGTTTTGGATTTCTATACAAATTTATTGATATGGAACATGAGGAAATAAAGAAAGTTGTTTCGATCTCCATAATAAATTTAAAGATGGTGAATCTTGTGATATCAGTGGCGTAGAATTATATCAAGAGTTAATTTCTCTAAAAATTATCATAAAAGACATAAAGCAGCCCGAAGAACTCATAAAGTTTTTATACAAATACAACTTGGAGACTTCTTTTCCAAATGTCGCCACAAGTTTAAAACTTTTACTGACAGTTCCAGTATCTGTTGCATCTGGAGAGCGAAGTTTTTCAAAATTAAAAATAATCAAAAACCACCTGAGAACTTCAATGACTCAAGAACGTCTCAGTAATATATCAATTATTGCAATTGAAAGTGAAATTGCTGATTCCTTAAATATTGAAGGGGCGATTGAAGAATTTGCCTAAAAAAAATCGCGTAGAGTAAATTTTTGATTGTAATATCATAGATTTATAGATGTGCCAAAACATATTAATGTTTTATATTCAATGGTAATATGTACATTAGATATATAAGTATAATAATAAACATTAAGAATGAAAATTTGATTTTTTTCTTTGATTTTGATGTTATCTCAAAGGGCGGCCATGCATACTAGCACGCAGGCGGCCATATACCCAGGCACGGCCCTGCTTAGTTGTAAAGTATTCAGACATTTATTTATTAAAGAATAAAGAGCAGATGCATTTCTGAGAGCAGAGCAGTTCACAAAACCTAAACAATGTTCTTCTATTTCTAATCCTTTGGCATATCGAACTACAATGGGCATTTGTTCGCTTTTTTAACATTGAGCTTCGCCAATCATGAGGGAAAAGAAACCACATTCTTCAATTTCATGAACTACTTTGCGGGTTACAATATCGGCTGCCACATAGATTAGTTCGTTGTGGACATCATAACTTAAGTGAGACTTTTTCTTTAAATTACTCGCGAATTTCTCAACATATTTTGCGAGCAAGTTGCATAACTCTAGAAAATTTCCCTAGTTATCCGAATGTTAGGCCTCACTATGACCTCTGAATGCAATAGCCTTTTTCTTAGAAATAATATAATATCAATCATTTTCATAATGTATTCCTTGTTGGCTTGCATTTTAACATGATGTGCTGTTCGACAGCATTACGATGATTATGAGATTATTCATGCTTCAATAAGTGTTCTGCACTCTTTTTCCATTTACACAATATCCCGATTTAGAAAATTTCTCATTGTGGCTATGTAATGTATGACCAAAGTGACGACAATAATAGTAGCAAATGTATTAATAAATGTAAAAAAAATTGTAAATGTAGTAATACTAGTAATAGTAGTAAATGTAGTAAATAATAGTAGTAAATGTAGTAGTAAATGTTGTAAATGTAAATGTAAATGTAGTAAATGTAATACTGTGTTCCAAACAGAACTTTTGAAATCCTATAAGGAATTAATAAAAGCCGCCGCGGAAGAAACAATAGGCATAAAAAAAACAACAGGAAAACATGGATGACTAAACATACATGGAATCTCATCAAAGAAAGAAATATAATCAAACACAAAATACTCGGCGAACAATGCCCAGAGAGAAGAGTTAATCTGCAGAGTCAGAATGTTAACAAGGATAAACAAATAAAGAAGATTGCAAGATGTGATAAAAGAAAAGAACGAGAAAAACTGTTACTAGGAGCTCAAAAGGCATCAGAAGTGAATGACACAAAGACACTATACAATATAACGCGAAAGATGGCAGGGAGTAAATGTATCACAACCTCACAAATAAAAGATAAGCAAGGTAACATACTGAAAACTTAAAAACAGATTATAAATAGATGGCTAGAGTATTTCACGGAAATCTATTCAAAGAAGAGAGGGAGGTGTTAGATTAAAAAGAGCTAGTGGGGTCAACAAAGAACTTGGTAGCTGAACTAACGATAAAACCAGATCAAATCTCGAGATAAGAAATTGAAGTGACCATTAGACAGCTCAAAAACGATAAGGCGACAGGATTAGACAACATCTCAAGAGAATTGGTAAAGGCAGTAGCAGAAGCTATCGTTGAAGTACTGCACCTATTGTTTAACAAAATATGGACGGAAGAAAAAAATCCAGTAGATTTGTGGTAGGCCTTATAATAAAAATTTAAAAAAAGGGCGACAGGAAAATATGTAATAATTGGAGAGCCATTACGATACTGAACATGAGCAAAATGTTTACCAAAATAATACTGCTTAGAATAAAATATGAGGTAGATAGACTGCTCAGAACTAACCAAGCAGGGTTCAGAGCTTGCACAGACCACATAGCTACCTGAAGAATAATACTAGATGAAGTAAATGAATGGAATAAAGAAATACATATAAGCTTCATAGATTTTAAAAGGGCCTTTGATACGGTAGATAGAGAAAATATGTGGACCATCTTAGGAAAATATGGACTGCCCGCGAAATATATTTAGCTAATTAAGCTATTATGCAAAAACTATTACACTAGAATAGAACACACCGGGACTCTCTCAGAAAAAAATAAAGTTGAGCCAGGTGTCAGACAGGGCTGCATCCTGTCACCCTTGTTGTTCCTCCTAATGATCGATTGGACTTTAAAGCAAATTACTGACATTAAAAAAGGGTTGCAGTGAAGATTCGGTCAAAAACTCGAAAATCTTTAGTATGCCGACGACATAGCCCTAATTACAGAAAATAGAACTAATCTACATGAAAAACGGAATCTATTGAATCGCAGGGCCAAAAAAATCGGTTTGAAAATAAATACTGCAAAGACAAAAACAATGAGGGCAAATCCCACAGATGAATTAATCATTAATATAGAAAGAGCCAGCATAGAAAACGTTAGCAACTTCAAATACCTAGGCAGCGTAATAGAGGCAAAGGGAAATTTCCAGGTAGATGTAAATACTAGAATAGGAAAAGTTCAAAACGCATTCAACTTGCTACAGAAAAGATGGCGCTCAAATAAAATATCAAAAACTATTAAAAATGTAATTTTCAACACGAATGTAGTGAGCGTGCTATTGTACGGGTCGGAGACTTGGGGCATAAATAAATCACAACAAAGAAAATTAGAAACATTTGTAAATACAGCCCTGAGAAGAATTCTACGAATATACTGGCCAAAAAAAATATTAAACATGGACTTGTGGGAACAGACAAACTAAATTCCAATAAAGACCGCAATTAAAAAGAAAAAATGGAGACGGATTGGCCATACACTAAGGAAACCAGTGGGAGATCTAAGCAGACAGTCACTATATTTTAATGTGAGGGGAAAAAGAAAACGAGGTCGAACACAGACGACATGGAGAAGAACCGTAAGGAAAGAGCTTGAACGCAGAAATATGACATGGAACCAGGCAAAGTACATTGTACAAAAAGAAGGCAGGTGGAAATAAATGGTGGGTCAACTCTGCGAAGAAGAAGAATAGTAGTTACAGGAGGAAGACAGTAAAATAGTGACTACATTTTATTGGTACATCAGTCACAGAAACATCGAAAGATGTCCTACACTCCCTGGTGGAGTAATAGAACCAAATAAGAAAAAGATTCCAACCATTTGTAGTATTGATAGAATTTGGCTTGAAATGATCGACGTTGTGTTTTAAAGTCTGTTTTGGGGAACTTGATTACTGGCTGTGTCGGTCGAGTGTCGAGTGTCGAGATTGTGGAAGTATTTTGTCGGTTTTGGTATTCTGTCTCTACAATTTTCCAATACGCCGACGTCCTCGGCAACGGTTCCAAAGTTGGAGTAATTCGTGATGAAGAGCTTTCTTTTGCCTCTATGTTAACTTCTGAATCCTTTACTATCGACAAATCGTCAGTGTTCTGTGGCTCGGTCCTTCCAAACTTGAAAAATGTTCTGACGTCTGAAATTGGGGTGGGCTTGACACGATTTTAGAGGGCTTGTAATCTTTGGAAAATCTTTGGAAACATTTTCGTCGTTGGGGTTGAAATTCGTTGTATTTATAAAATCATTATCGATAATGAGAACACCACTTGTATATTACCCCTGGTAATAGCTTTAATACTGTTCATAACCATAAACAAATGACCCCATATAGGTAACGATTGCAGTTCCATTGGTGTTTGATTTTTTGATGTAAACCACTATCACCAGTCGACGTTGCAGATTATAAATCCGCTTATTTTTGCTAGCGTCAAACATGAAGTTTTTCATGGTAAATACTCGATAGACGACGCCGGCCCGTCGCTAATAAAGGCAAAAAAGGGCCCGCCCGGCCCCGCATAATTATAATCTGAATGACAAGGGGCAGTGGACCGTAATGCACTGACCAAAATGCGGAATTAATCCGTCCCGGGCGAGCACAGAACCTTTGAGAGCTTTTTATGGACGGACGTGTGTGTGAGTGTGCGGGGGTTGATGGTGGTGATGCCACATGTTACGGATAGCGTGAAACCTAAACACCCTATGATCATGCACGATGGCCGGGGGCCGGGGGCGGCTGAAAAATAGCCACAGAAATGACCGAACCGGCCGACAATATACGGAATTTATCAGACGATAAACTGAACCGGAGAGAAGCGCGTCTGGCGCAAATTAAATAGAAGATGTTTTCGTCGAAGTAGTTTCGAACGGGATTTGTAATTACTAATTTTAATTAAAATGTTTTGGCTGTTTACCTTTTACGTAGCTCTGTGCAGGATTTAATTAATAGAAATTTGAACGAAGAAGACGCGCAATTATTCGCTGATTAATTGCAATTAATTCCCGTCGGGCTCCGTTGACCTGAGTATGTGCTCGCATGGGCGTAAAGTGGTGCTGAATAATTATAATTGCAATAGAATGTAATGGTACAATGGTCCTTGCAGCAGCAGCGCCGGGTACAGCGGCGGGGGCGGCGAGAGCCGCAGGATCAATACTCGGAGGACATACCGCACAGAGCCCAGGCCTTATAAACACACTTAGCCATCTTATTGTTACTCTGTGTCGTGTCCCCGGGGACGGCGTCGCCCCCGAAAAAGGGCCCATTGATTAAAATATTAAATATACATGCCCCCATTTTCCGGGCACTAATAAAAACAACCGCGGAAAACCGGCAGGATGAAAATTTCCCGGAAAACAAGAAACCGTGCGTGTATAAGGGCTCCGATAATCCCCAAGCCCTGTGCCGAATTATTGCGCCCTGGTTCTCCGGGGACGCACGTGCGTGGATGAAACGGGAACAAAAAATTCAGTAGGGCGGTGCGTTAATATTTCGGTTAATTTAGGGTTCGCTGGAGGGAGGTTTTTGTTATAAGCAAGCCGCACGTCAATTTTGTTCATGGAGGGATAATGAACGCCGCAAAAAGTTAAACGTATAGAAATATGCAGTAGTTTGATTTTATTATTAGTCAAACTCGCAATAACGCGCATACCGATAAAAAAATCACTATTCGGCGAAATCATCGCCCCGAACGGAATTTAATTATCGCAACACGTATCAAATCTAAAGCCGTTAAAATTCCAGATGGGTCATAAATTCTGCTTTATAGCGAACTTATACACTGAAATCATCAAAATGTAAAACTAATTGTAGATAACTATGAACCGATGAAATCATGATTTCAATAAAGAACTCTTTCAATTTTGTTAATATCCCATTTATTTAGAAATAGTGACTATAATTTTGACCAAGACTTGGTAATTTTCGAACTACCAGTTATAAATTTGTAGATTTCGAAATGGCCCAGTCTTTATCAAACCGTAGTAAGTATTTCAAAAATTTTAATATCACATTATTTAGAAATACTCACTACAGTTTCGACAAAGACTGGGTCATTTTCGAAATCTACAAAACTATAACTTGTAGTTCGAAAATTACCAAGTCTTGGTCAAAAAAAAGTCACTATTTCTAAATAAATGGGATATTAACAAAGATAAAAGTGTTCTTTATTTAAATATTAACCATGTATCATGAATAGAAAGCCTCTAACATTAATCAAATCATGATTACTCCGAAGTTGAAGTTACGACCCAGAAGCTTGACAAAAATTACGAACTAGATCACTAGAATAATACTAATAATTCAGAAAATCATATCTTTTAAAATCCTATTGTATAAAATAATTGATATTAGCTTAACATCTAAACTATTAATCTCTTCATACAAAAAATATTCACATAAATTCCAGAATAACAAGAATATGTAGATATTTTCCGCTGAATTCTGCTTGGAATTTCTGTCTGTAAATTCCAAGCAGAATTCAGCGGAAAATATCTGGGAAACTGTATCTTTAGAATAAAAAAATCTTCTACTTGTTTCTTCAAAACTACTGCTTAATCATGTTTGCCTTGATGTCGTGCGGCCGTGATAGCTGCTTGTACTATTAAAGCAGATTCATCTTCAGCAGAGACATTTTTGTGTTAAATTTTGCATATTTATTAAAGTTTGGTTCAATTTTCTAAATATTAGAGGCTTGTTCTCAAACTTTTCATGTTTTCTTTCTGAAAACATTCTGAAAAATTTCTGATAACATTTTTATTTTTTTTATTTGTTACAATATTAATCTTTCCAGATTTTGAATCTTTTAATAAATATGATATTCTGATTAGACATTTTGAAATTTTGAACAATTTTGATATTTTGAATGATAAATTTTCATTACTTATACCCGATTGCATCAACGCGAGTTGAATATTAATTCGGGGTAATAAATTTAACTCGCGGTTAACCTCAAAAATGACTTACACCCGATTAAAAATAAAAATAAAATCGTTATATGAACTTAATTCATTTACAAGTGATCCGTTTTATTCCACCTGAGGAGTTTAGTTGCTACACGTTAGTTCATATTATCAAATTTTGATGCTACTGATTCGAAACGTCACTCAGTTGGCTCAGTTGTTTGATCGTGGATAAACCTCGACCATGGTTCAGTTACCTAGGATACAATTATTAATACAATGATATCATTAGAAACTAAACCACGCACGATCAAGGAATATATTTGATATATTCCACGATCGTGGATCATCCTTGACCACGGTTTAGTTACTCAGGATACAATTCTTAATACAATAGTATCTTAGAAACTAAACCACGATCAAAGGTGATCCACGATCATACAACTGGGCCTAACATGTTGATGCAACCGGGCATTAAAGATCAATAAAACTTTTTGACAATTTCCTAAATAATTATAAAATAAAGCGTCTTCTATATTTTATTTGCATATTTATTAATCAGTATTAAGATTATAATAATTTATTAATCATATCTAGATATATGAAATTACTGAAACTTTAGTTTACTTATTTGTATATTTTGGTACTATGACAAAGTTTTCTGCTACTTCAAATTTTTTATCGTTTTCGGTATTCTTCGGTTTCATATCGCTTTCATTAAACTTTTGAGTTTTATTGTAGATTCAAAACCCACTGAAACTTTCGATGTTTTGATTGAATATTTTAGACTTAATTAACTATTTTGATTACACATTATAGAATATTACACTAAATTACCATCAAACTTTTTGACACTTTCTTATATCTTTATGAAATGTATTCAACTGGTATATTTATTTGTAAATTTTGATATTATTAGTTTTCCTTTTTCATGTTTCTCGTTCTTTTGACTTTACAATTATTGCCAGCGAATAACTCAATATATTATACACATTTGAATCTTTTTTGTCATAGTTTTATTTTGTGAAAATAAAGTAAAACTGTTATTCAATATTAACAACACCTTGAATTTTTCAGATTTTTAACTGGCATAATTCAGAAACTTTTGGATCATTTTTTAAACTTCTATTATCTGTATGTGAAGAGTTTCTATATGCAACGTCTGATATTTTTATAAAATTTTCATCTGTTTTCATATATTTTCTGCAATTTTTAATATGATTACCTATTATTAACTATTTTAGATTTATTATAAATAAATCAAATTTTAAAGAAACTCAAGAACTTTTTTTAAACTTTTGTATAATTTTCACAGACTTTCATGTAACAAATTTATCAACAGATTTATCATAACAGATACAAATGATTAAATACTATTAAAGAAGGTAATGAACCAAAAGTTAGGTTCTTCCTTTAGTTTTATTAGTTGCTCCAAAAATTAAACTAAAGCCAAACTTAGCGAAGGTGTTATGAAGTCGAAGAAAGTGATCAGAAAACTATCATAATATCAAAATTTACATAAAAATATACTAAACTATCAGTAGTTTTAAAAAAATATGTTGATATTTAATGTTAAAAGTCACATAACATTTCATGAACATTTAAAGAATTCCCAAAAGTTTAATAAATATTACAAAATATTTTGATATGATTATTTTTCTTTCAAGTTTTTCATTTTTTAAATTTAGTATTCCGCGTTCGTCAGATTTCAAATATACCTACTGGTATGTTTCAGAAAATTTAGGAACATTTTTGAAACTTCTATATCTTTATGTGAAGAGTTTCTGGTTGCAATTTCTGATATTTCTATAAAAATTTCAGCAATTTCCATTCATTTTCGGCTATTTTAAATATTATTACCTTTTATTGATTATTTTAGATTTATTATAAATAAATAAATTTTTGAAGAAACTCAAGAACTTTTCTTGGACTTCTCATATAATCTTCGTAGACGTTCAAATAACAAAATTATCAACATCAACAAATTACTAAAAATTATAAATGAAGATGAAGAACCGAAAGTTTAGGATCTCCTTTACATTTGTTGGTTAGGTTTCGTTAGGTTTTTTTTTCTAAAAATTAAACGACATCCTACATACTTAACGAAAGTGTTATGAAGTCGAAGAAAGTGGAAAACGATCAAATGTTATTGAAGTTGCTGTAAACTTTATCATAATTTCAAAATTAACATATAAACATACTAAACTATAATCAGTTTTAAAAAACATGGTGATATTTAATGTTAAAGTGACATAACATTTTATAAAGATTTAAATAATTAATAAAAGTTTTATGGACATTTTGAAATATGTATTTTTATATGACCGTTTTTTAATGTGTCTCGCTTTTTGAGTTAACTATGTATTTCGTTGAATTCTGCAGTCGAGTCAAGATATACTGATAGATTTCAGAAAATTTTGAAAAGAAATTTAATTTAAAATGTATTTATTTTATATTTAACATTTTTTAAACCATATTTATCTTTATTTGAAAGGTTTTTAGTTGCAACTTCGGATGATTTTGTTAAATTATCAGCAATTTTCATAAATTTTCTGCAATTTTTAATATTATTACACTATTATTAACCATTTTCAGTCTATCAAAAATTTATTAGAACACTCAAGAACAGTTCTTAATCTTTTCGTATAATTTTTGAAGGTTTTCCTAGGACTCGCAGGATTTCGTATATGCATTCTGCACATTGAAATAATAATTTAATAGTTTTACTTTAACGCACTTTAAAAAAAAAAAATCAAATGTTACATATTGGAAATGTCATGTTGTTGAAAACATAATAAAAAGTACTACGAAATCAATAATAAAAAATATTGGTTATCATTTTAAAAAAATGGCTCTCACGCCATAACTTCCAAATGGAAAGAGATGGAAAGGTTTATATTTGGTTTTCATAGTGGTTCAAGAGTAATCTAAAAACAAATAATACTGCTTATATAAGTGGAATGGTTCAGAAGACACAAAAAACTGAATTTCACTTTCGAGTTTATTGTGTCTTCTGAAAAAGACATAATTTTCGGAGTTGAGTCGTTTTCAAAAATGCAATTCAATTAAGTTTGCAAGTATGTAAATATTTAATAAATCGATCCTTTATTAGCGAGAAAGATTCATATTTGGTTTTCATAGTGGTTCAACAGTAATCTAAAAAAAAAACTGTTTACATAAGTCGAATGGTTCAGAAGACACAAAAAAACTGAATTTCACTTTCGAGTTTTTTGTGTCTTCTGAAAAAATCATAATTTTCGGAGTTGAGTCATTTTCAAAATTGCATTTCAAATATGGTGAAAGTATGTAAATATTTAATAAATTGATCCTTTATTAGCGAGAAAAGTTCATATTAGGTTTTGTTAGTGGTTCAAGAGTAATCTAAAAGCAAATAATACTGCTTATATAAGTCGAATGGTTCAGAAGACACAAAAAACTGAATTTCACTTTCGAGTTTTTTTGTGTCTTCTGAAAAAAATCATAATTTTCGGAGTTGAGTCGTTCTCAAAATTGCAATTCAATTAAGTTTGCAAGTATGTAAATATTTAATAAATCGATCCTTTATTAGCGAGAAAGGTTCATATTTGGTTTTCATAGTGGTTCAAGAGTAATCTAAAAAAAATAAAACTGCTTACATAAGTCGAATGGTTCAGAAGACACAAAAAACTGAATTTCACTTTCGACTTTTTTTGTGCGTTCTGAAAAAAACATAATTTTCGGAGTTGAGTCGTTTTCAAAATTGCTATTCAATTAAGTTTGCAAGTATGTAAATATTTAATAAATCGATCCTTTATTAGCGAGAAAGGTTCATATTTGGTTTTCATAGTAATCTAAAAACAAATAAAACTGCTTACATAAGTCGAATGGTTCAGAAGACACAAAAAACTGAATTTCACTTTCGAGTTTTTTTGTGTCTTCTGAAAAAAACATAATTTTCGAAGTTGAGTCGTTTTCAAAATTGCAATTCAATTAAGTTTGCAAGTATGTAAATATTTAATAAATCGATCCTTTATTAGCGAGAAAGGTTCATATTTGGTTTTCATAGTGGTTCAAGAGTAATCTAAAAAAAAAAAACTGCTTACATAAGTCGAATGGTTCAGAAGACATTAAAAACTGAATTTCACTTTCGAGTTTTTTCGTGTCTTCTGAAAAAAATCATAATTTTCGGAGTTGAGTCATTTTCAAAATTGCAATTCAATTAAGTTTGCAAGTATGTAAATATTTAATAAATCGATCCTTTATTAGCGAGAAAGGTTCATATTTGGTTTTCATAGTGGTTCAAGAGTAATCTAAAAATAAATAAAACTACTAACATAAGTCGAATGGTTCAGAAGACACAAATAACTGAATTTCACGTTCGAGTTTTTTGTGTCTTCCGAAAAATTTTAATTTTCAGCAATTATCCGTTTTCAAAATTTGCAATTCAATTATGGTTAAAGTATGTAAATATTCAATAAAATCGGTGAATCATCACTTTCCGAAAGCAATCATTTGAATGCATAAATATTGTTTGTACCTTTTGATTGTGTGGTTAGCCACACAAAAAAAACCCATATAAGTCATTCAAGTTAGCATGCTGTAGAGAAGTTTAGATTACTGTAAAAGCTCCCTCCAGCACCTATGTTATCAGTTGCCCATCAAACTTTTTTGTATATTTTTGGGTTGCATTATTTGGTTTTTTGGTATTATTATATTGTGGTTAGTCAGACAAAAAAACTATATAAGTCATTCAAGTCAGCACGCAATAGAGATGTCCAGAATACTGTAAAAGCACCCTCCAGCAGCTATGTTTTCAGTTGCCCATTAAACTTTTTCGTATATTTTTGGGTTATATTATTTGGTCCACTGGAACCTGTGGATCGTAGTAAGCGTTTGTCATATATTATGGAGATCTTTATACCTTAAGAGTTTTTTTTTTCTCTAACTTGCCGTGGTACTACTTACTTATTACTCAAAAAAGTGTGTATTTTTTTTTGCTGGTCCTCTCTAATTTTATTTTATGCGATTGTGATGGTACAATAGAATTGCGTAGTAATGCATATGGTGCAATTATCCCAATTTTCGCATTCGAAGATATAATTCGCAATACAACTAAATGGACGCTGTTTGCGTACATTTCCACACTGGCATTTTCCGATTACACGCCGTAACGAAACATAATTATTTGAGCCCGACTAGCAGTATATACATGCCCGAAGTGGTAAACAGTAATTGCATTCAGTTAATTATTGCAAAATGCGTAAATTAGTGTCCGTGACGAGCACGCCAATATCGCTAATTAATTTCAATATTTGATACAAATAGTGGCACGATTCGATTATAAAGGAGGCAACTAATTGCAAATTGCTGATGTGGGTGCACTTTGTGTTTTCTGTGGCGACTTGTGCAAACCGCAGGACTATGCAAACAGAAGCAAACTTTCATGTTGACTACATCCATTTGTAATACATTAGAAGCTACACGAAGCATACGCAACAAAATTGTTACATGTTTTATTGCTGAAAATTTTAAATAAAAGTTTGTCCAAAGTCGTTCGAATTCGATTAATGATTTTTAATAAAGAGTTTCATATCGACTTAATTTTATACGCAAAATATGTTATTGGTTAGTATAATTAGATTATACGTTTTTCAGTGTTACAAATTAAGTATTGCAAAGTTCTATTTTTCTATATACATCGCATTTACTATCATCATAAGTTTAAAATTGCTTTGGTCGAGATAGCTCAGTTAAAAAAATTGAAGTTCCTACAGTTCCATTGAAAACGTTATTAATATGAATTATTAGTCAAAGTTAGTAATCTATGGTATATGAGGCAAAAAGTTCCAGTTTCCCTCTACTTTTTTCTTTCGCTCCTCAATTTATCACGTCCGAGATTCCGGGAGCCGTTTTAATTAAATCAGCCGGAATCGGTTGAGTATCGACGGATCGATCGTCTGCTTGCCGCTCGCTATATGAATAATTATCGTCACTCGTGGGGCTCCTAATGATTCTTACTAATAGGCAGGGCGTCCGGTATATGAAACTTTAATTTTCCACATGTCGTACGGCCATCAATAATAAACGCGATTTATGGTTTTTCGTTTTATTTACGGCTGAGAGGGAGGCGGTTGGCCCCCGGATACCGGTATTTATGACCATAAATTTCCATTTGCGCGAAGGAGCGCGGGGGGTCGGAGGAGGGGGGCGGCGGAAGGCGCCGGATGCGGTAATTTAATAAATCGACGGGCTAAATATTAATAAATCGATTGATTTTTGCCATTCTACAGTGGCTATGGGCGCCATGGGATTATGGAATTGTGCCACTGACAGCGGTCGCGTGGTGGATGGGGGACTTATGAATTTTCCTAAATATGGTCGTTAATCATTGAGAATATAAATAAAACCGGAAGCAATAAATTTCAAGCTTGGCGTCACTTCATTAACTATAGTATCGTTCCGTGGAATCGAATAACTTCAAGGAATTGATTTATCTACAACCACGACACTACAAATGTATTCCCTCGCGTCTCAAATATCGTGTCCTCGAGAAATTATAAATTTGTATTGCACATAATTGTAATGCACCTAATTTACACATTAATAATCAATGTTAAATCTTATATTATATTTTCAACGCAGTTACCTAATAGCGAAGTTATAGCTATTAGCATACCTAGGAATGTTATTAATGCAGATGTCAGTTTGAAATCCGAGCGATAGTAAAGATTTGAAGACATCTAGCCTATCTAGCCATTCATTGTATGCGAGGTAAGTTCACGATTTTATCGGTTCCAGAAAATAAAAACATATTTAAATATTATTCTAATTGCATAATTATTATCATAAAAATTTCACAAGATTTCACTTTATAATTTACGGATTGATGTGCAACCATAGTTACAACTGCTTTTTGTTGACGTCAAAATAAACATTGGTAATGCAGTCTTTCAAACCAGAAATCGCAATTCGTGGCAAATTCAAATTAGAAACTGATGAAAACTCCATGTGTGAAGATGTATTTTGTTGCACATCTTCTTTATTAAGTTCAATGTAATTAATGTCAGCTGAAAATTGGTTTCAGTGTAGACAATGATATGTGGGTACGGTAATATTATTACCTCACCGATTTTACATAAGGATACAGTTATGGCTTACCTACCAGCCAACTTTTAAAAATGTAAACAGATGTTTCATAGCCTGAAACAGGTAAAAATAATTACAGAAAAGCACCGTTAGAGTACGATGTGCACAATTTGAGCCAATAAGTAAGAATAACCCCATCTTCAGCTCCAGCATTATCATTACAAATTTAAGCACTCATATTAGGATATATCATGACGAAACCAGACAAGACGAATTATGCATAATTATGCATACAAACACTTCACATATTAAGCAGAGCATTAAGCAGAGCAGATCATCGGATTCCAGCCAGTTATTTTGAACAAGTACTTGCGTTGAAGACCGATGAGTCGATATAAGTGCATGCCCTAACCACGTCTTACTAATAACATGAGCAGCTCTGGACACTACGAACTATGATAAGATTCTTGGAATACCAGGCTGAAACTTGAAAGTCCTTCGCAAACCCATATAAGGCCCACATCCAAACATATTAATTGGTTGTACTAATCACGTTTGCGATTTGTGTATCTAATCTAATATTAATAAGAGTCTATTTAGCAGTCGCTGCCTCGCCAAGCGTGAGGCGTAAAACTTATACACTTATAAATTGTGCTATTTGATACTTCAGCCAAGAGAGGCCTTTTTTCGGCATTTTAATACTTAACAAGAAAGTATTAAATATTTAATATATCAGTACATCCATAACACAGATTAACAGATAATTAAAGCTCGAGAAATTGAGTCGTAGGCAATTGTACAAATTGCCTACAATTTAACAGGCCTTGTTCATCCGCCTCGCCAAGCGAGAG
The DNA here is from genome assembly GCA_951805005.1 of Othius punctulatus. Lineage (NCBI taxonomy): Eukaryota > Metazoa > Arthropoda > Insecta > Coleoptera > Staphylinidae > Othius > Othius punctulatus. The sequence continues at coordinate 102,079,405 of OX638139.1, read as the reverse complement.
GCTTAAACTTATACACTTATACATTGTGCTATTTGATGCTTTAGGCAAGAGACTTTTAGTGACATTTTAATAATTAACAAGAAAGTGTTAAATATTTAATATATCAGTTCATCCATATCACAAACTAACAGAAAATAAAATCTGGAAAAAATGACTCATTTGTTCATTAGTCCATAATTTTACAGGCCTTATTCATCAGCAAATTTTGATAGATTCAGTCAGAATTCATGGAATTGTTCATCAGTGTCCAATTAATATCATATCTAACAAATATAAGAACCAAAATTAGAAAATAAAAATCTTTGAACAACTCGATATTTTATAAATGTTCTCTTCCTAATTGGAGTACTTACTGGTAGATATATACAGGGTGGCCCACCTATGCTCGCTCGGACCATTGCTGCTAGACTAATGAAAATTGAAAAAAAAACTGATTGGACGTTATTGCACACTTGATGTTATACTTTTTAAAATTATTTTCGAGTGTACAGAGTGTACCATAAATCTGGAACACAAAATTTGGTCTCTTTTTTAAATAGATAGAATAGACAAATATTATATAATTTTTAGAATCTGCCTTACGTGGGCTTCACATATCATTTTTATATATAACGATCTTTATTAGGGCTATCGACCCCAGAAGGGGTCTTTCTGCTGCGTATTTTTTTTATTTTTTGGGATTATATTTTTTATTATTTTGAATTTTTTTCCAGGTTCTTGATTTTTCGTAAAATGTTATTATATTGTAAATAACTTGGCAACGTTTACATTAGATCCCTAATAATAAAACTGGTTTGTGAAGCCCACATGAAGCAGGTTCAAAAAATGAAAAAATATATGTTCTATTTAAAAATGAGATCGAATATTGTGTCCCGGATTTATGGTACACTCTGTATATTCTTCAATTTTTGCTTCATGTGGGCTTCACAAATTATGTTTATTTATAGGAATCAGATGCAATATTGCTTAGTTATTCACATTTTCATCAAAATTAACGAAAAATAATTGACTTAGAAAAAAATTTAACAAAACAGTATAATTAGAGACCAATAAAAGAATCTGGGTATGCAAGTACCCAAGAAATGTGCCAAAACGCACACAGCATTTAGAGTGGCGTTGAATACACAGGGCGTTCTGAAACAACGGTCGAATTTTGCTATTTTCAAATGGCTAGTTATATCCTGTCATAATTTAACTATCTCGAAAAAGTCTAGCTATCCGTATTTAATTCAATAGTATGACATTACAAATCGGTTTATTTCAGGTATATGTATTTATTTCTTAAAACTGATTTTTCAATTCTTGAGATTGAAAGTTTGTGTAAATGGATAGATAGACTGTTAGACGTGGGAAATGAAACTTTATTGCTTAAGCAAACAGCATTTATTGAGAGTTTGTCCAGCGAACCCAAAATGGTATTCTACTGACTGATACAAAAACAAGACTAATTACAATATTCTTCGTGAAGATCCACCCCGCTCCAACTCCCCGTCGGGGCGCTTAAGAGGGGGTGCAGGCCAGTGGTGGTCGACAGGCATTGGTTACCGTAACATAGACTAAAAGAGAAAGAATAGATATCCTTATGATACTGTTTACGGAGATAAGAAGCGCACACAACAAGTTGTATCTAATTTATTTTATGATCTGGTCTGCAATAATCTGGTAGCAGCAATTCAAAATAGGCCTGTATTTTGTAGGGATGCATAACCAAGTGTTTCTTTAATAAAGTTTTGAACATTTCTATAATATTACAAAGAATACTTATGAGTTTCCCTAAAATATATTTTTAGATAGTCAAAATATGATGACTAGTCAAGAGTTTTACTGCTAAGGGCTTAGATTATTAGCAAGTCGACATAAATTTAGCTAGAATTAATGCAATTATTTAAAATTTTCAAAAAAATTCTACTTTTAACAAAAAATCGAAGAAAAGTTTAGTAAGAAATTATCTTCTGAAGATTTTTCAATCAACTTATTTGAAAATGTTGCTTTGTCGGAAAATATTATATCTACTTATGTAAAAATCTCTTCTATTATATTCCATCCATACGCATTATTTCAATAGCTATGCACCCAAGCAATGTGACAAAACATATGCAATATTTGGAGTCACGCTGAATACATAGGGTGTTCTGAAACAACGATCGAATTTTGCTATTTTCAAATAGCAAACCCCTTGATTGGGGTTTTATAATACGGTTATAGGTTACGGTTAAGTTTTTGTAATAAGGTTTAGTTGTGGCAATTTGACGTTTGTTCAGAAATTTTAATGAGATATTTACAAAATTTGAATGTACACCACTATGTTTGAGTAAATAATGTACATATACATTACATATAATACATATACAGTACATATTATATGTACAACTGAACATATTATGCAGTCTTAGTTATATAACATTAAATTATTATTTGTAATATCACAAAACATTATTTTAACTATTGACGTTAAAACTAAAATAGTAATTCAAAACATATTAAAGAGTAAGCCCGGCCCATGTACCATTTGTTACATTTTTAAATTTAATTGCTTCGAAATTCGGGTTAAACTTTTCATTAAAACTTATAGCTGATGGCTGATGTAGTCGTTTGACAGCATATTTATGTATAAATATATTCTGGTTATATCTGAGGGATCCTACATTTACAAATTTGTCCATACCCGGCGCATGCACCATGTATGCATATTGTCTCTTTATACAGGGTGGTCCACCTATCCTCGCTCGGACTTTTGCTGCTATACTAATAGATCACCCTGAATATTCTTTCATTTTTATAATCTGCTTTATGTGGGCTTCACAAATTATTTTTATTTTTTGTTATCAGATGCAACGTTGCCAAGTTATTTACATTTTAATCAAATTTAACGAAAAATCAACGACGTGGGAAAAATTCAACAAAACCTTATTATAAGAGATATATGAAAGTATCTGGGTATACAAGTATCCAAGCAATGTGCAAAAATATATACAATATTTGGAGTCACATTGAATACACAGGGTGTTCTGAAACAACGATCGAATTTTGCTACTTTCAAATGAAAGTTTTATGAAAGCCAAAGTGTTTCAACCATTTGAAAATAGCAAAATTGTATCATTGTTTCAGAATACCTTGTATATCGACTCAAACGTGACGAATACACAGGGTGTTCTAAAACAACGATCAAATTTTGCTATATTCAAAAGGCTAAAACTTTTTGATATTGATCGTTATTTACCAATTAAAAAGTATTAATAGATTACAGTCCATATACTACCATTAAATAGCTCATTAGATGAGCACTCAGAATATGATGCTATATATAGGGTGGTCCATTTGAAGAAATATGAGTTTTAGCCATTTGAAATTGCAAAATTATATCGTTGTTTCGGAACACTCTGTGTATTCTAAGTGACTCAAAATATTGTGTATGTTTTGGCACATTAACGATCGAATTTTGCTATTTTCAAATGGATTTTATGAAAGCCAAAGAGATTTATCTATTTGAAAATAGAAAAATTGTATTATTGTTTCAGAACACCCTGCATATTCTACGTGACTCAAACATGACGAATACACAGGGTGTTCTGAAACAACGACAGAATTTTGCTATTTTCAAATGGCTAAAACTTATTGATATTGATCGTTATTTACCTATTAAAAAGTATTAATCGATTACAGTCCATATACTACCTTTGAATAGCTCTGTAGATGAGCACTCAGAATATACTGCTATATATAGGGTGGTCCATTTGAAAAAACATGAGTTTTAGCTATTTGAAAATAGCAAACTTGTATCGTTGTTTCAGAACACCCTGTGAATTCTACGTGACTTAAAATATTGTGTATATTTTGGCACATTGCTTGAGAACTGTTTAAGCAGATCCTTTTATTAATCTCTTGTAATAAGGTTATATTTATATAACCTTATATAATAAGGTTATATACTACCCTTGAATAGCTTATTCGATGAGCACTTAGAATATGATGCTATATATAGGGTGGTCCATTTGAAAAACATGATTTTTAGCCATTTGAAAATATAAAAATTGTATCGTTATTTCAGAACACCCTGTGTACTCTACGTGACTCAAAATATTGTATATAATTTGGCACATTGCTTAGGAACTTGTATAAGCAGATTCTTTCTTTAATCTCTTATAATAAGGTTCTGTTTAAGCGGATTTTTCTGGTTTTCTCAACAAAATATTACTGACCACTAATTTGCGCAACTTTTTTTGTAATTTACCCGCCTTTTTAACTTCTACGGTTTCCGAGATCAAAATGCTGTTGATCCGTACCTTAGACGTCTTGTATAGGGTGTTCCATAAAAAAAAAACAAATGGTACAGTTTGCGAATATTGATCACCCTGTATGATATACTAAGTTATGTGTCAAATACAAATTTATTATTGAAGGCCAATTATCAATAAAACTACACACCGAATTAAAGCTTACTAGCACCATCAGTAAGAGTAGAAAAAAATCATAAAATTGTATACATTTTTGTTTAGACATCTGAGTAATATGCAAACAGTTAGGTTTAAATCCCTATAATTAATATCATTTTAATTCTGTAGTATCACATGATCTAAAAATGTAAAAATATTCAGGGTGTCTCTATATTATGTGGAAATGGCTTAACCACAGATTACTGGGATCAAAAGAAGACGATTTAACAAAACTTATCTATATACAAATGTGTTTATGGTTTAGCCAGTATTCAGCTTCAAAGTTTATTTTAAAAAAACAAAATTTGCTTATAAAAAGAGAACGTTTACATTGATTTGGATGTTGGTTAGTGTAACACTTTATACGGGTGTAACTCATATTTTGACATAATATTGTTATTATCAGTAGACCGGTTGTGTATAAAACATGTGAGGCCCAACATTAATACATTCATATTTTTTAATGACAAGAGCAAATAAATCTAAAAAAAAAAAAAAAATCGGACGCTGGCATTTGTTATAAGGTTTTTTTGTATCTTTATACTTTTTGATATCTGTTACAGTTTCGGCATAAAAAAAATAAAATATGAGTGACTGCCCTATACTCGTATAATGATTTATATCAAACAACATCGAAATCAATGTGAACGTTCTCTGTTTATAAGCAAATTTTGTTTTTTTTTAAATAAACCTGGAAGCTGAATACTGACCAAACCAAACGCATTTGTATATAGATAACTTTTGTTAAATCGTCTTCTTTTGATCCCATTAATCTGTGGTTAAGCCATTTCCACATAATTTAGGGACACCCTGTATATGGTGTTCCATTTAAAAAAACATAAGTTTAGTCTGTAACTTTTATATGAAGTACCCTGTATAAATTTTCAATATGTTTACGAAATGCAACACATTATTGTACACAACTTTTGTACAAAACAATTTTTGATATTTTGATTAATTATCCCGTAGTTGACCGTTCACAGAGGGTTGGGACACCCTATATATTGATAAATATAAAATATAATATTAATACATATTATATAAAATATTATTATAATAGTGTGACATTAATATGATAATATACGGCCAAAAACAAACAAATACTGAATGAAAGTATATGTACAAAATTAACGTAAAATACATTTTCATTTTTAGGTATACCTTTCCAGCCCGGCGCATCCAGAATTTATTTCTCCTGTAACTTTATTAAAATTTGCTCATTTAGATACTTAACTTATATAAAGAGACTGGACTTATGGGTGTCCTAAATAGAGTATGATTGCATAGGTATCTTTCTTGTTTTAAAAATTAGAATATCATTTTAATTCTGTAGTATCACATGATCCAAAAATGTAAAGATATATTTGGTGTTCCATTTAAAACTACATAAGTTTAGTCTGTAACTTTTATATGAACTACCCTGTATAAGTTTTAAATATTATTATGAAATGCAACTCATTATTGTACACAACACAAAACAATTTTTGATATTTTGATTAATTATTACGTAGTTGACCGTTCACAGAGGGTTGGGACACCCTGTATATTGTTAATTTTAAAATACGATATTAATACATATTATATAAAATATTAATATAATAATGTGACATAAATGTAATAAAATAAGGCAAGAAACAAACAAATACTGAATGGAAATATATGTACAAAATAACATAAAATACATTTTTATTTTTAGGTATAACCTTTATAGCCCGGCGCATGCACCATTTATTTCTCCTGTAACTATAATAAAATTTGCTCATTTAGATACTTAACATATTTAAAGATACTGGACTTATGGGTGACTATACAGGGTGTCTTAAATAGAGTAGGATTGCATGGGTATCTTTCTTGTTTTGAAAACTAGAGATCTGATTAAATAGGTAGTTTTGTATGTTGGTTCAAATTATATAGTTTAGAAATTATTCTAAAAAAACTAAAAATCGCAATTTTCTAAAAACTCCGATATTTTCATGATTATTAAAGATGCGGAAATAAGTTTAATATAACAGTTACTTAATTTGATCGCAAAAACTTAAGAATCAAGTTAAAACAAAAGTCAAGATGGCGGTTTCCGAGATATTAACAGCAACTTTCTTATTTTAAATGGCTGTCATATTTGATTTTTTACACGTCTAAATCAATTTTTTTAACAACCTACGTTAACATATAAAATTTCAAAAGTCCGAGCAGTTTAGAAATTATTCTGAAAAAACTAAAAATCGTGATTTTCTCAAAACTCCGATATTTTCATGATTATTAAAGGTGCGAAAATAAGTTTAAAATAAAAGTTACTTGATTTGATCGCGAAAACTTAAGAATCAGGTTAAAACCAAAGTCAAGATGGCGGTTTCCGAGATATTAACAGCAACTTTCTTATTTTAAATGGCCGTCATATTTGATTTTTTACACGTCTAAATAGACTTTTTTAACAACCTACGTCAAAATATAAAATACGGGCAATATCAATTGTTCCAATTTTTATTTTTATTCTATGAACTATTTTTAAAACAAATGTAAAAAAGTAAAAAAAAAAAGTGCCCAATAGTGTTCGTTATGATGATTAAATAATCCACAATTAGAAAAGTAGGATGCAATAATCTATAAAACTGTATTTATAAAATCAAACCCGTCTTATATGAGTCGCTCCGTTTGAACTGTTTTTCGAGCTGTTTTTCAAGCCGTTTGAGCTGTTTGAGCTGTTTTTCGGAATGGTATCAGGAGGGTCGTCACCACCACTATAGGAAACCCAACTAAAAATCCGCCAATAACGCGTTGAGAACTTGACTATGAAATAACTAATAGTAGCAGTAATCGATGATATCAATGGAAATATAAAATGTGGCCGATTTGGCGCAAACTGTATTTAGTCCACAGTTCTACTTTTCACCCCCAATTAATCACGGTGCGTACTTAATTAGTATTCATCAGGTTTTCGGATCCATCTGCTGATGGATAACCAGAGTTTGGCAACTTTGAAAAAAATGAGCTGGCGTCACCATCCATCATTTCCGGTATTGAATTAGGCGGGGGCCGTGACGTTTGGCCCTGTCGTTTATCCTGCCGGTCCAATACTGCAAATTGTACATAAATAAAGTATCGGAGATTTATGTGGGAGCGGGCGGTGATCCTTTCCGGTATTTATTCGCTCCGGTAATAAACGGGGACGGACGTAAAAATAAAAAGGTGTCCGTTTATCAGTCGGAACGGCTTTTATAGTTCTGTTCGCAGGTTTTACGACGGTTTAATAATTTGCAGTGTCGGTCCTGCATCGATTCCGGGGGGTGGGGGGGCGGTCGGCGACAACCGCCGCTGATGCGTGTGAGTGCGCCGCCCCCGCTCACTCGGATGCGGCTGCGGACGCAGACTTTATGTATGTGTGTATGTGTGTATATATGTATATGTGTATACGTGGGTGTGTGCGTATGTGTGTGTATGTGTGTGTATGTGGCACCGGGTGGCTTACGACAGTATTGTAATAGGATTGCGGGCGGCATTATTGCAGCGACGCTGGAGACAATTGCCGAAGGATCACATGCCACCGCCGTTTCCACCCCCGCGCCCCCCGCCATCCGGCGAATATGTATTGTAAATTACGCACCACTCACGCACTATTACACCGTTAATAGGGTTACGCAGCGAGTACACACTCAAATTAATTAAAGTCTTAAGTCGCGGCTAGTTATCATATAAATATGCTCCCCGGCGCTGCGAAGTCGTTATTAATCTCCCCCTGATGGTATTTAATGGGAAGCCAGGCGAAGACAAACAGGACGCCCACACGCATGGCCTCTCGGCTTACTTCCGCAAATATTCCGATTGTATCAACTTATTCGAGGGTAATCCCCCGCCTGTGGCGCTCAAACTTGATTTGATCCCCATCGCTTATTTACCCCCAGCGTGCTGATAATTCCAGCTCGTCCGTCACACATCCGCTTATATTGATATTGCAAATAGGCCGCGGGGAAGGGTTGAGCTAACGACTACAGCAATTCATTTTCGCTTCCCAAACTGCGCATCATTCTCACAACAATAATACCCTATGGACCAAGAGTAGGGCACACATTGCATATAAACTAACAACCTCATTATTCAAACTCCATACGTGATAATATGCATTAAGGTAAATACCTCTAAAAACTTGAATTTTTATATAGTAAAGAGAAATTCGTTTACAGCTTTCATATTCATTGCTACATTTGGCTCGCAAAACTAGCTCGAAATTAAAAAAAAAAACGAAAAATAAGCTCCAACATTTTAGAGGAGACCACTCTGGTGGTTTTTCCTTTACACTAGGTGTTATTCCTCTTTTCCTTATCCTTATCCTTTTCGTAATATGATATTGTACTATATGAGCACATAAAACAATATCAAAACTCTAACAAATATTCAAATTATAATGTTTTACCTTGGCCTTGTACCTTGTACCAAATCTTAAATCTTCATTGACTTTGTTTATAATATTTTGGGGAACACTATTTTTTTAGACCTTGTTACCTAATCTCTTACATATTAAGAGAGCTGCAAGAATAATGGCACAAAACAGCTGTTGAACAGTTGATTTTACAAAGTTTGATTCAAACAAATACTCTTAATTTTATATTACTTGGTTCTATTCGATAGAAAAATTTGAACATTTTTTGATTTTCTCATTTTATTTTGAAATATTTGAAGTTTTTTCAATTGGTCAATAATATTTTCGGCAAACAGCGTTTTGGAATTTTGAGCAATAATATTTTGGATTTAAACATTATTTTTTATGTCAAAACTTGTTTTCAAAACTTGTTTATAGACAAAAGCGAATATTTTTTTACTTCAAATTAAATCTGATTATAAAAAAATTAATTGATTTATCAAATTATTTGTAAAATTTAGTTGCTAGTAGTAATAGGTATATTTGGCATTCTGATTATGGCCAAATTTACTCTAACTATCTGAAGTTAACTCGATATATTTCACATCAACTATATCTTTCAATTATTTCATGAAATTCTGCTCGAATTTGTACATCAACAAGTTGTCTTCATCTGCAATAACATATGGTTACTTCAGTATGTTCTTAAATTATAAGAAAATATTTTGTCGAACTCAACAATTTGATACTTTGTAAATCTATGACCTTCACTTAATCCTCTTCGCTCACAGTGGAGCATAGGGCATCTATGACCTTTACTCAACTTTATTTATAAATTATTGTGAAACGTAAATTTACTCTTGAATTATGTGCAAATTTTGAATTATGTTGATTTTTTGTAGACGAACATTATAATTTAGTAGTATTATTTTTTTACTATTCAGTAAAGAAACATTTACTTCCTTAATTAAAATTTTTAACTAACTAAAAACAATAACAGATTACAAATTGTACATTAACAATAAAAAAAAAAACTATGATGGAATGAGATATGTGCTATTAATATGTTACGTGATTGCAAGAGAATTATCTTCAAAACACATTGTGACAAACGCTGTTAGGAACGTAACAACGTTGTAACAAATTGTAATCTGTTCTTCTTTTTAGTTTTGCCTGCTGATGACCAAGTAATTGTTCGAAACCGGTTGCAGAAGCAATTAAAAAATTTAATTAAGGAAGTACACGTTTTCTAACTGAATAGTCTGAATTACTTAATATGAGTCAAATACAAGATATATTTTTCTTGATTTACTGAAATGTGGCTCAAACTAATATCAGCGTTTTTTTTTTTATTTTTTATTTTAAATATATAGCGTTTATTTAAATGTTTATAATCTTTTCTGTGGAACTAATTATGTTTTTAGATATAAGCAAATTTTGAATTATAAATCCTACTTTTGTGAAATAATTTTCATCGAATGTGTCTAATAAATTTGTGCACTAAGAATTTGTAGATGTAAGTAAGTATATAAAATTTATTCAATCCTCACTGTAAAAATTGCAATGAGTCTACTCTTGACCTCATGTTAAAATGCAATTTAATCGTTTAGATGATAAAAACATACTTGTTTGTTATTTTCATGATATGTCATTGTAATTTTCACACCTGAAACTATTTCCACAAAATCAAATTACACGATTAAAGAATATGACTTTCTATAATGTGAATTATAGGTATCTATTTTCGTAACTCGTGATGATCAACTGCGAATATTTAGCTGATGATTTATGTAAGGCAAGATTATGTGAGTATATCAAATTTTGTAAAAGTATATTTAAAATAATCAAATGTATTGGCAATTATTGGAATTATTAGAATTAGAATATTATTCTTACAATATTTTCGAATTTTGTAGATATACAAATTAGACTATAGATTTACTACAATAAATCTATATTATATGGTATACAGTATATAGTAACTACAAATTATTATATATAGTATGTCCCCGGATTGAGTATACAAAAGGGATTGTTTCAAAAAAATTACTTTTAATTAAAAATGTTATAGAAATTATAATTATTGTTTAGTCTGAAACTATCAGTTCAGTTATTGAAACTTTGATTTATTTATACAGGATGTGGGCAAAATCAATTTTTTAAATCTTATTTTGACACTTATTTATTTATTATTTGCAAAACAAATTTAAAATTACTTCTAACTACATGATAGAAGAATATAATCATTCAAACAGTCCCCAAAATGCAGAAAATAATACTGAAAATTTAAAAACTCGCCTACGAGAGGCATCTGCATCGATAATTATTGAAGAAATACAAAACAGTTTTCAGGAGTTCCACACCAGGTTTGAACTGAAAGAAAATGGTAGAGGATTATTTAAATGATGTTATTTTTCGTGTCTAAATTAGATGCTTTATAAAGCCAACACCCTGTATAAATAAATCCATGTTTTAATAACCGAAATGGTAGTTTCAGACCAAGCAGGAATTTTAATTAATATAACATTTTTACTTAAAAGTAAAAATAAAATAAATTTAAAAATCCCTTTTTAAATTCTTCTCTGTAAACACACTCCGGAGACATACTGTATATTAAGAATTAACCAAAAACAATTATTTATTTTTATTTTTGGTTGCTTATTAATTCCTCAAGTAGGTATTTGATAGGTCTTTTAATATAAGTATAAGATAATCTTAAACTGCATATTTTATTTAGAAAACAAAAAAAAACTTAACAGCATCTAAATATTGTAAGAAAACTTTGTTGAAAATGAATTTGTATCAATTATTAATAATTTATTTGTATCCAAAAATTAAAATTATGAACTATTTATTAATTAATTAATGGAAAAATTGATTCAAAATAATTTCCAACATAGATTTCGTAAAGATTTAGAAGCTGTTAGCTATGTTAGAAGCTCTCTTGAGATCATTCCAAAAATTTAAAATGAATTTGTATCAATTTGTAACAATTATTAATAATAAATAGTGCATACTAAAAATGGAAAATTATTTTTTATCAGTTTTGCAAATTGTTCTGTTGGTATTTTAAAAGTCGTTTACTTTTCATATTTATTGTATATTTTACATATTTCCCCATATCCTACTAGGTCAAATTGTGACTAAACTGTAGGTGATGGAAACGAACAGAGTTGTTGTTTGTTGGCCTGTGTAATTATAATATATATATATATAATAATAATAATAATAATAATAATAATAAATAGTGCATACTAAATATTATACATCCGTCAAATTAATTGAAAAACTACTACATTTGTATGTACAGAGAATAAGGCTTAATACATAATGTTAAGAATTTGTATTTTTTATTGTTTTATGTCTTCTTTATCAGGAGTACTTACTTATAGTATTTAAATATATAGATCTTTCATGGTTTACTTTGTTTTTATTATATTTATTATTTCTTCTTCACCTGACTAGTATCGCCTATTTTGAGCAATCTTCAGAGGTGTTATTTTTTTAAGTACAATATGCATATATGATATTAGATGAAATTTTTCATAAATGTTTTGACTTTAAATTATTTATTTATCTATTATAAAAAGTCAAAACATTTCTGAAAATTTCCATCTAATATCATATACAGGGTGTTTTTTTTTCATTTAAAGCATTGGGATCTCGGAAACTATAAGACATAGAGATTCGGTTAAATGAGGAAAGAGCTTTAAGAGCTTATGCAAGATATGCTTGGTTTTTTGAAAACAGATCACAGTTTTTGAGTTATAATACAAACTTTATTTTTTTTCAAATGGCAGTCATAGTTGGTTTTGACATTTTTAAAGAGAACAATTTTACTCTTTCCAGCGATAAAAGGTTTGCTGTAAAGTAAAGTCAAGTAAAGTAAAGTATTTTATTGATGTTAAGTAACAATAAAGTTTTACACAAATTACACATTTGATCGCAATCAAATTACACATTTGATATACTTACTTTGATAAATAAAGGCCATCTTCAAAAATTATCTTTATAATAATTATTACTTCCTTTGACAAATAAACACGATAGAGGACTTTTTTTATTATAGATAGTAGCAAAACCAGAGTTTGTCATGGAAAAACTTTTTATTTCTTCCTATTACAAGAATTCTATTATTTTTTCTATTCCAATTACACTAAATTCCATTCAAATTATAGAACGAAAATGCCTGCATCTCATTTATTTATGAAAGTAAGTATAGCAAACCTAATACCGTTATAAAGACAAAAAATGTCCTTTTTGAAAATATCAAAGTCAACTATAACTGCCATTTAAAAAAAGTTTGTATTATAACTCAAAAACTATGTTGTTGTTTTCAAAAAAACAAAAGCATATCTTGCACGAGCCCTTAAATTGATCTCTTTTCTCATTTAACCGAATCTGTATGTTTTATAGTTTCCGAGATCCCAATGCTTAAGATGAAAAAAAAAACTCACCCTGTATATTGTACTTAAAAAAAACAGCTCTGAAGATGGCTCACAATGAGGAAACTAGTCAGGTGAAGAAGAAATAATAAAAATAATAAAAACAACATAAACCAAGAAAGTTCTTAACATTTAAATACTATCATTAAGTACTTCTGATAAAGCAGAAATAAAATAATAAGAAATATAATAATAACTGGTATTCAAAAAGGATAAAACTATAACAAAAATAAATAATTTGTTGCTTGTCGGAAAAAAATACGTGATAGCGCAATTATACATAAATTAATTATAACATAAAATGATGTATAACTCTTGGGCTTTATAAGGGAAAAGTGTTATCACGATTTATTATTTATAATAAATTTAATGCATATACTCGAAATCTTGTCAGGTTTTAATTCACTAATGGTAGAGTCGTGGACATCGTTTGTCATGTCGCATCCATAAATAATAAAGCAATCAATAATCCGAGTAATGCAGTATTGTTTAGTAACTGCTGAGTGGAACTAAAAAGGAACATTTTATGCAACGTCGAGCATTATTTTACGTTCGACGTAAAAAAAAAAATCTCGGAAATAAATTCAGCGGAATTGAAACGGTCTGGCATCGCGAAAACTGTCTACACTTTGCAGGCAACATCAAACCTCTTGCACTTGGCTGTAATTAAATGCACTATGTAAATATGCCCTGCGTTTAGCAGGGGGTATAAAAATGCGCGCCTTGCGAGCGGCGTAAGGTGTTTACGCGAGCGTTGAATATTCAAATCCCCTTAACATCTCCCGTTCAGACTCCATTACGGCATTTGTATAAATGAATTCGGAATAAAAATCCACCGGCAATCTCGGCGCTTCAATGGAGAACTTAATTAAAGAAGAAAGGAAACACAAAGTTAACTCGCGCATTAATTTCAGCTACACGACGGCCACTGAAAGCATCCAAATCCCGTAATTATATCGTATTTGTTTTGTAAATACTGGGAATAAGGTAATATTTTGTGTAAGCGGCTTAAAATCTATATTAAATTCCGCTGAGCGCGGGACGAATTTCCGAGCCCATGATATTTTCGGGGCGTGAGGCAGGATAATTTCTGGACTAAGAAAATCCTCGAGGCGGCAACTAACGAAATTTGTGCCCTCGAGGAATGGTGTGCGATAGGGGGTGCTTCCACGGGGAAGGATAAGGCAAGGTATGGATCATCGAGCCGTACGGAATTTATTATCTAAGCATGTTGCGGAACATGGATATTGTGTATGGAGTGATGAGACTGAGATTCATGTGTTATATATTTCACCGATAGTCTTCATACAAAAAATCGTTAAATTATGTTCGATTATCGGTTTGTGAAATCATTGTTAATTTTTGCGAACGCTGCCAGATTTTCTCGTTGGACATTGCTGAACGCAGGCGTGCACAGATGAATCTTAATTACTATGCGAAATTTAGTTAGCGCTTTGAGGCTTCCCGGGATTGCGGGGATGAGCAAAAAAAATAAGAGACGTGCACTAATTCGGGTAGGATTCACGACCAGATAAGGCGCAGTTTGGCGCTAGTTTCGAGGGCCCAGTTGGCGGCGGAATATTAATCAAAGTTTCCGAAGCCCCGGCAGTTCATTGAGGGATGTGCATGCGCTAGTTCTCAAGTGGCCCGGGGACGTATTGTCGATAATCCTAATGAAATCCGCCAGAAGTCGCCCCGGCGGACTGAAACTTCCGCAGTCTAATTGTGGGTGACCGTGCAGCCGTTCATATCAAGATGACTAACGCGAAGAATCGAATTGCACTCGGATTATCAGATTTACTCGAGGAGCATTACATTTCAGCTAATTGGTGGTGTGTCTATGAAATTGCTTTACTACAATCAATAAATCAAAGTCCTAGAAGTAATAATATAGAGATTAGTTAAACGACCTTTAAGAAACTTAAAATAGAGTAGGAGTAATAAAGATGACCAAAGTACGAGAAAATATCTTCCAAGGAACTCAAAATAATTCATAGTACCACAAATCACACAATATTAAAACAAATTTGTGGGAAACTGAAAAAATTGACACTAAAGGATACTTTGACAGAATTTTCGGAATCTACAGAATACATTACAAACATATGTCTACGGTCCTGCCATAATAACAGTGTTACGGTCTTGTGCTACCTGGAGTATACATATTTTATTTGTACTCCCGGCAGAACTACCAGATCTAAAGAAATAAACCTAATAATAAGTGAATATAGCAGTATAATGTAAAGTATAGTGTATTATTGTGCAATGGTGAAAAAATCTATAACCACAACAAGTGAGTAGGAACCAAATTGTAGCTAAATGCATCAAAAGTAAGAGATAAGACTCAGCTGATTGACACGAGTGAAGTGAAGTGAAGTAGTCATGAGTGTAATAGATACAGAAGTTTGAATTGAACAATATGTTGAAAAAAATGATTACAGAAGAAGCAGAAAAAATATGCAAAATCCTGGTGCAAAAAGAATTGGCAAAATTAAAAGAGGAACATGGATGGGTTACCCGATTCCATCCCGCAAACAAGAAGAAAATTCCCCGTCAAACAACGTACGTAAAACAAGACCAAAACTACTAACAGACTACAAAGTAAATTTAGCTAACAAATTTCAAATACTGACCGATGATGAAAGCCGAGAAAATTAACAAACACAAGCATCGCAAGAAGCGCAAGGACCTAAACTAAAAATTCCACCAATAATGATTACAGCCATACATGAATTCATGTGATGATCCAAGCTGTTGGTCAAGTTGAAAATAACAAATACAAGAAAAAAGTAAACGGAAGTCACATCAAAGTTAGGCCCGCGGATGTTGATAGCTACAGATACATAATTCAAATTCTAAAAGGTCAAAAGGTCAAATATCATACTTTCCAATTAAAAGTTTCGTGTCGTAAAAGACACGCACTACAATATATACAAAAATGACTTAAAAGTTGACATCAAAAATGCCCCTTTCATGAAATTTGTAGAATTAGAAAATACAGAAAATGTAAAGGTTATCTACAAAATAGAATACCTGCTTAACTCGAAATTGTGTATCAAGACACCAAGGCAACAAGAGATATCCTTCAATGTAGTCAATAGGCAGGCACACACGTAGGGTATTTTCAAACGATCTGTCCCGCCGTCCGCATCTGACATCCTTGTCACGCAGATTTGAGACAGATCGGCGTGACAGAGTTGACAGATGCGAACGGTGGGACATATCGCTTGAAAATCCCCTACGTGTGTGCCTGCCTTTTGTATGACCTATGGACATACAAAAAAAATTGCAGCAGACGCCCGAGGTGTGTGAGATGTGGACAAAAGCGACACAACGCCAAGAATTGTAATCATACTAGAGAAGCCCCACCGAAATACGCTCCATGTGAAGAACAGCATCCTGCAAAGTATAAGAGTTGCAAAGTATATAACAAACTACAAGGTAGGAAATATCCAACCTTACGCCACAGAACATTTATAATTGACAATCAAGAAGACTAGTGAACTGATAAAAAGAAATATGTAATAACTGGCATGTCATATGTACAAACAGCGCAATACGCTGGATATAAAAAAAGGAAGTAGAAAAAAAAAACCACAACAAGCAACCAATACAATTGATAGACTCAAGAAGATTGTATTTGATTTATTTGATGAGATGCGCGATATGAGAAACCTCACAATAACACTGCTAGAGAAAAAAAACATAATGGCATCCAACTTTACGATCGCTATCTGAAATGCCAACAAACTAGCACTGCATAATCGAGCTTATAAGATTCATCACAACTCATAATCTCGATGTAGTCCTTATATCAGAGATACAATTTACTGTAAGGAGCCTACACAATTCCCTGTGGAAAGCCATGAGGAATCTTAAAAATTGAGCCTACATACCTTAAAATACCCAATTTTATACAATATATTCTACTACGCATCCTGACGGCCCATTCATGGTGGTACTGCTGTAATTATGTAATTATCAAAAGGTCTATAAAACACTATGCTGGCAATACATACCAAACAAACCACATCCCATCTGCAAGTATAATTGAAGAAGACTGGCAAGGAGGCATGACTATCACAGCAATATATTGTCCTCCTCGCCACACAATCAAAGAGGAGATGTATATAGCATTTTTCACTACTCTTGGGAACAGGTTTTTAGTAGATGACGACTTTAATGCACAACACCAGCGATGGGGCTCAAGATTAGCAACTCCAAAAGGTCCAAAAGGGAGAACTTTTCAAGTACAAGAGCAAAAACAGTTGTAACCTATCAACTGGGAAGGAAACATATTGCCTATGTGATATCAATTAAATCCCAGATGTAATTGATTTTTGTGTAACTAAATGAATACCAACCGGGAATCTGATTGCAGAGCAAAGCCTTGAATTGTCATCGGACCACACTCCTATCATCAAAGTAATGCCCGCGGATGTTGATAGCTATAGACACAAAATTCAAATTCTAAAAGGTCAAAAAGTCAAACATCACACTTTCCAATTAAAAGAGGGAAAAAATCGTGTCGTTGTAAAAAACATGCACTACAATACAATTGTAACATTTATTGCTTACATTTATGTAAACATAAATGACTTAAAAGTTGACATCACAAACCATGGATTTCAAGTCTGCAGTATATACATGGAGTGTATATTCTGCAGACTTGAAGCAGTATATACACCCCGATTAGCAAAGTTACAAAGAACCTCTTTCCAATTTGTGGAATTAGAAAATACAGCAATCATAGATCACTTAATTTCAGAATAATGAAGAAGCAAAAACCAGCGTACCTAACTAACAAGAACACAGACTAATGCTTGTTTAGACAACTGGGCCAAGAGAAATTAATAACAAGCTTACCATTAAAAACAGCTGATGATATTGATACCACTGTCAAAAAGTTAACATGCACTGTACAAGCTACGGCGTGGGATTCAACGCCGGAAGAACTGCAACAAATCAAGATTCCAAGGATTCTCTAACATTATTAAAGATGCAATATCTAAAACGAGAAAACTCAGAAGTACATGGATGACTAACAGAAGTCCTGAAGACAAATCTAGACTCAACGAGGCTTGGTTCATTTTTAAGATTTATCATGGCCTTCTACAGAGAATTGTTGGTACTTTCAGTTGGTATCAGGTTTTCCAAGTATACTTGGATAGACTGGTTTTTCTCCAGTAAAGGAGTTACTCAGTTAAGTACAAGTTAGTTAGTAGTTAAGTTGAAGTAGTTGTTAATCAACAGTTGTTAAGTAGAACTTTTAGACTTCTGATAGCCTCTATCAGAAGTCTATAGGTTCTACTTAACAACGAGAAAAACCAGTCTATCCAAGTATACTTGGAAAACCTGATACCAACTGAAAGTACTAACAATTCTCTGTGGAAAGCCATGAGGAATCATAAAAATTAATCAACATAAACCATATCTCATATCAGGAAAGAAGATTGAAGCTTGGTCAGGTGTGACAAAAAGCCCCTCTCACCTGACACGCAGGGGGATGATGCAGATATGATTAACAACTTGGAAACCCAGTATCAAAAGTCACTAACTATAAGACCCATAAAAATGTGTGAGTTAAAATATATCTTTCTAAAAAAGCCGAACCCTAAAATAGCACCGGGCTACGACTAGTATATTGCCAACAATATCCAAGTTATTCGAGAAAATATTCTTGAATAGACAAAAAATTCTCTTGTGGAAGAACTCTCAATAATCCCAGAACACCAGTGAGAATTCCGGGAACAGCATTCCACCATCGAGAAAGTGCACCGCCTAGTGGAAGTTATCAACAAAACAATTGATAATTCTTTGACACATACACATTCTTGATAAGAAGTACTGTTCGGCTGCATTTTTAGATATTTCACAAAACTTTGACAAAGTCAGGCATCAAAGGCTCTGTTTAAATTTAAGGGGAAACTCCCACATAATTTCTACCAAGTGCTGAAGTCGTAGCAGGTTTTTCTATTTATAGGCCAGCTTCAAGTCACCGGTTAAATTTTAGACATTATAACTAATTCAGACAATTTTATATCTGTACATGCTTTAAATAATCGATATTTTCTAGAATCGTTAAACGAGGTGAACTCGGAATACAGTAGTTTAGTTTCGTACAACAACGTCCTATGTTTGAGGAGGCAAATTTCTCCAAATATTTTTAGGGTGTATAGGTGACGACCTCTGTTACAGTTTTTACAACGAGAAAATTAATTAATAGATAATAGATAATAGATCGAATGGCTTTGAAAATGAATATGTTTAAAAAAAATTATGTTTTTAAACATGTGAAGCTTAATTACAAATTAGTAAATACCTACATTTGTTTTTGTAAACATACAAAATTCTTATGGTACCTGGAACCTCATGAAAACCAGATCAAGTTAAATTGACACATTATAGTTCTTAACTAGTATTCATCGATAATTATTGACTAATTTTCTTCAAGTTTTGCGCAGTTCGTGTAATTTTCAGAAACATCAAAATTTATTATAGACGTAGACACAAATTAAATTTGGAGATTTTTGGAGATTTGAAGAGAACTCCACCACTACTATTTTTTTAATTTCTGAATTTGCAGGGTATGCAAATTAATCCTGTTAACAATCCACTTAATTATCAATCCACTTCTGTTGCGAAAGAAAAGTTTGTCTATTTTCGAAATAAGTTGGAATGATCAACTATAAATAATTAAAAATGATCTATATTGAGCATACTAAAATATAATACTGAAGAGGAACTATTGATAACTTGGAATTCCATTTCTGAAAGTTTGAGTTGTTTAAAAAAATTAGTGACCGCTATACTATCAGTTTTCTGCTCTACTTATTCTTGTTTCATTATTTTCCAAGTTCGGCGTGTATATTATGAAAAGTTACTAACTATGAACCAGGTATAAAGCATTTGGCATTAAATGTACAACCGCAAAAGTTAATTAAATCCAATAAATTTTTGTATAAGTTATGTGGTCATTGTTAATGAAATTGAATCGGTGACAATTAAAATCCAGAAAAACAAAATGTTGGCAAAAAACGAACTACATGCGTACGGTGTATAACTTACAAAGAACTTTTTAATTGCTATCATAATAACTTTGGTAATTAAGAAAAAACAAGGCTTAGTTAGTTCCTTTTAATGCCAAACTAACATATCACAACAAAATAATATTTGATGAACGCTTATTTAACACTGAAAGTGAATTTTATAATATAATGTAGTATTTCTATTACTACTATAATAGTAAAATCAAAACACGAGTAACAAAATATTGAGTTTTCTTCAGCATTAGTGGTGAACCATGTTAAATAATTTCCATAAAATTCAGGGCTTGCATTGTTTTCGTCAGGAATATACTTCAGTAAGTCTCTTACAGCATTTACTTTATGCTGGATGATTGGTACTTGTCCTTCAGGATATGCAGGATTTTACTGATTATAAATATCTGATGCCTGTAGTCTTGCTGCTGGTTGTTTTAGATCCAAAATATGATTTTTAAGAGCTCCAATATACACTGATGTCTTTAGGTTGCCTGAAGCAAGTTATTCGTACTCTATAAATGATGCTGGTGCAAAACTCTGTTTATCTGTTTTGGAAATAGATCCGCCAAAAGATTCTACTGCAAAGTAGTCTTTTTAAATAAATGAGGCCACTATGTGTTTAAGTTTTTTGTCTTTGTCTACACGACTTTAACGGTAATATTTGATTTGGCATTGTCTATCAGCTCAACGTAATCAATTAGATGATACATATATATATATATATATATATATATATATATATATATATATATATATATATATATATACGATATTCACTCTTTTATGCGTCCCGAGACCAAATGTCCTATCACAGTCCAAAAACCAATGTCCGCCTATCGGAAATTTTTGGATGATATTGTCAAATCTCTTCGATTCTACCAATCCCATGCATAAACGTATAAATCTATGGTTCCTACTTTATCCAGGACATGCATCGGAGAAAAGGTATAAGGTTTTTGCAGTCGGTAACACTGTCATTAATATAGTCTTGAAGAAAGCTGCATACTTTATTAACACATTTTTGGCCGTTCCTTTAGAAGACAAGAATACTCTGGAGAAATAGTCACACAAAATACTTATACCCAAATTTATCTCATGTAGAATATTTTCTGCACTGGGATATATGGTAGAAGAAGCTTTTGCATATAGTCAAACACAAGGCCACAGACGATGTCATCAAACTTACAGAGTTCTCTAGTTTCTTTAATCTTATTATAAATTTGTTTGCTTCATCTTTTGTGAGCTTGAAGTTCACCTTGTAAGGCTAACTTTAAATTCTGTGCTAAGTGCGGATTCTTTAGCTTAGTCTCTAATTCTTCGCATGCAGAGCAGACATCCATTTCAGGCCTACCTAATCTCAACTTAAAGATTTCGTTGAAATATTTGATATAAAACTCATATTTAACTTTGGTTTCCATATATTTTATTTTAAACAAATTATACATTGTTTTGAGATTCAGTCTGGCATCCAAATAATGTATTTTTGTACTACCGTAATGAATGGATTTAGAAGAAAAAGACGTGATGTGCTCATAAATCTTTTTAAAGTTCTCGTCTCGATATGCACCAAAACTATTTGGACCTGAATCTGTTTAATTAAGAGTCCAGTTTCTAATCTCTAATTATAAGTACACTAGTTTATCTCTACGTGTAAGTTATCTAATTTTAGAACCTTATTGTAGGTTTCTAACTCCTCCTGTTTTATTTGTATATTATAACATTCATTTATTGCCTTTCTGGTTAGATCATGAGTGAAATACTCATAGTCCCAATAATTCCCATTAATAGGAGATAATAAGAAAATTTATAATATGTCATTTATCTATTACTATATTTTTAGTATTTACGTGTTAGAAAATCATTTATTTTTATTTAATTACTGTAAGTAAAGAAGTGAACATAAGTTCTTATTAAAAACTGAGTTTTTTTTATTATTGCAAGCACAGGAGTTCTTTTGGTTCTTATTAATATCTTAGTTTTTTTTTTTTAGTTTATTGCAGTTAAGTTAGCAAAATTAGATATTATAGTAAATATGAAATTGTTAGACATAAATTTGATTTTATTTTTGGTATTTGCGTAGTTATTGATTCAGACGATAATGTGAAGATGGCTTTCAGCAAGTGAGTTATTTTTATTGCAAGCTGAAATAATAAAAGGAGCGGATGTGGCGCGGATTCCCCCCGCATCCCGAGGCCTTCTCACGGGAGGAATAAGGAAACGTCGTATAATATTAGGTAGACAGGTGCGATTCCTTTGAATAATGCCTGCCGGAATGTTTTGATAATATAGTAGTGGCATTACTTACAGTGCCCCCTATTTCACACAACCCATCAGTCGTGCAATATTGAGGCGCGCGCGTTCCCCTTTTATTTGTCTTCCCGCTCCCGTGCTATTTCATCCCGGGGAACATTTATTAATATTGAAAACGGAGCGTCCCTGAAACGGAGCCCGGCGCCTCCACCAGAGTGACGTTGAGGACGCCTGCACTTACGAGCGCCGCGCCGTCGGCGCCGCTCCCATTGTTTCGCGCCATAAATATTCATTGTTTCACGTGGGATATCCTTCAGGAACAAGTCGTAATTCCAACCCCGCAGGCCGCCTCCTGCGGAATCACAGGGAATTATTGAAACGCATATTTTGCATTCGACGCCTCTTGCGCGCTCGCGGAATGGCGAACGTGCGGGGAGCTTTCACTGGGAACGTGTCTCCTGGAATAAATATGGAGCGACGCTTTCATGCGGAAATATAACTCGAATCGATAATGGGGCGATATTTATGGTATGGTGGCTCCCGATAAGAAATATAAAATAATATACCGTTCAGTTTATTGCGGTGACATTACATAAATTGATACGTTTATAACTTGTGGTTGCTGAGAGAGACACAGCTGAGACAAACTTGGCGCAAGTTACTAATCAATCAAATACACAGTCTCATTGGGGTGACAAACTGTATATTTTAAGTCAAATCTACAAATTATATTATTATGGAAAACGGAGAGTGCATGCAATCAAACGCGGCGCTTCTATTAAATCTTGTGGCTTTCTCGAAAAGCACTCATAGATTACCTACAATGACAGAATATTATAACTATTTACATTTTATCGACTAAATGTTATTATTTTATGCGACAACAATCAATAACCGTGATACAAGAAGCAACTAAAATAACAATTGAATCAGATACTCCTGCACAAACAATAAATCAAACATTCGCAGAAGCAATTCGTGGTTACATCGATATTGCAATAATGCGGCCATACTTTTATTCCTTCGAATAACCTCTCCGCCAATTAATTTCCACATAAATCAATCAACAGTGCCCGAGGAGATTAATGGCGAACAAACAATTATTCATTACAGTTTCGTTGGTAAGGTATTATGTACCGAGCGAGTTTTCAACTTCAGCCGAGAGTCAATAGACGTCTTCATCAATTTCAATTTCATCTCAAGCCTCCCGCCGATCGGTTTCTGCACCAACAAATAAATTGATTATGACTAATTAGTATCACGTGGCGCTCCTTGTTCGCTCCCGAATAGGTTCCGAGACGCGAATGCGATCAAAAAATGTTTTAATAATTACAGGCAAACTAATTGGGACAATTTACAAATAGACGCGCTCAAATGGAAATAATCGATATATTTACTCATGATTAAACATAATTTTTTAATGAAATCAAGAGTACATTCAGTGAGAAGTAGTATTAATATAGCCTACTACTCTTTCAATTATGACATAATTAGATAATAATAATTAAAAATAGATAATAAAGTTATTCTATTATAGAGTTAGAGTTAGAGTAATAGAAGTATAGAGTTAAACAGAATTACCACCAAACAATAAGAATCAATAATTGAGTTCATGTAATAACGAGTAGTAAGAATCTTAAAAGATGGCGTGGCGTCATAAAACAAATGAGTCTAAGAAAGAAAAAAAAACTATTTGACCTATTGATGTTACATGTGAAGTAATATACTAAAGAGTTTAAGGAATAATAAGGCAATAAAATATTTTGCCAAAAGATGCCAAAGTTCAACAATAGAACAAATTGTTATATATCTTTAACCCATTCATAAGTTACATACGAAGAGTGACATAAATCATGTGTTAACGTTTTAGAACTGTGAGTAATACACAAATGACTAAGCGGAAGAATGACAAAACGCGTAGAATATCAAAAGGTTGCACGAAAAATAAAACAAACTGTTTTTAAGATGGCTAGAACTTAGAAAACTGAAACCTTAACTGAATACTTGGAATTATGTAGAACCTAAAAATTGTTTGTATTCGATTTTTTCATAAAATTTTGACTTTTACACTTCTTGCACTTTTACCACAGTAAAAATAAATTGATAATACAGAGCGTTCAAGAAAGTGGTGTCCACTTTTCCGTTTAGTGCCAACAGATGGACAAACAGTATGTTTTAGAGATGGCTAGAACTTAGAAAACTGAAACCTTAACTGAATACCAAATAACTGAAAACTTAGAATTATGTAGATCCTATAAATTGTTTGAATGCGATTTTTTCATAAAAATTTTACGACAAGTTTGAGCACTGTAACAATAACTTGCCGATACAGAGCGTTCAAGAAAGTGGTGTCCACTTTTCCGTTTAGTGCCAACAGCTGGACAAACAGTTTGTTTTAAAAATGGCTAGAACTTAGAAAACTGGAACCTTAACTGAATACTAGATAACTGCAAACTTAGAATTATTTAGAACCTAAAAATTGTTTGAATGCGAGTGTTTGTATTTCACAAAATTTTGCAAGTACAAGTAACTTGCTGATACAGAGCGTTTAAGAAAGTGGTGTCCACTTTTCTATTTAGTGCCAACAGATGGACAAACAGTTTATTTTAGAGATGGCTAGAACCTAAAAAACTGAAACCTCAACTGAATACTAGATAATTGAAAACTTAGAGTTATGTAGATTATGTAGAATTAATGTGAATTTCACAAAATTTTGAAAGTACAACTAACTTGCTGATACAGAGCGTTCACGAAAGTGGTGTCCACTTTTCCATTTAGTGCCAACAGATGGAACTCTTAACATAAATATTTGTGATATATTGCAACATCACAAAACAGTGTCCATGTAAATTACAAATTAGGTTAAATCTGGGTTTATGATTTTCTTGTATCCTAGGAAACATTTCAGCAATGTTGCAAGATGTATTTTTTTTGCATCTTGAACAATGCCATCTATTAGTATCCATCGTAAATGTGGACACCACTTTCATGAATGCTCTGTAGATATCGAGTTTAAACTTCCTGAAAATATGGCGGCAACATTAAAAAATATATATCAAAAAGTTAAGTTCGGAATATTCAATAAAATCGTTACAAGTTTCACAGGTTCGGAAATTGCAAAAAGGCTCAAAAGTTTAACGAATGAAAAGTTATGAAACTGACTTTCTTCGGCATGAAACCGTAAATGTCAAAAACGAGGGAATTTTTAATTTTCAAAGGACGTAATCGTAGAATTAAAATATACAAATGGGTAAACCAAAGTTTCATCAATTTCAATAAAACATGATTTATTAGGCAGAAATACCGCCGCCACCGATATGAAAAAAAAATGTTTCTACTACTATGATTTATTACTGAAATTAATGACAATACGTTTTATAAATTACCAATATGTTTTATAGAGCTTTAATAAAAATTTTCAATAAATGCAATGGCAATATAAACAAACTTTGTTAAAAACATCAAAATTATTAGAAGAGTTGAAAAGTGGAAACATCAATCAATGTAACAAATTGCGAAATCTTTATGGATTCAATATTTTCCAACGGTCAACTTAATCTATAAAAATATAAAATGTTTTAGAATATTCCTTAAATTTACAGAACATTACAATAAACTACAACAAATATGCAAAAGTTAACGCACAAATGTAACTAAGCTAAAAAAACTAAAATTAACAACTCCATAGTTTTGGATTTGATAATATTAACTAAAACAATTGTTTTACAAAACAAAACTATTATAAATTGATTAATTGTATTAAAATTATTCTTAAAATAATAAAAATAGCAGTTACAAAAATGTTCCTAAATTTTCTGAAGAAATCTGAAATCTTCGAAGTAACAAAAACGAAAAACTTGCTTAAAAAACGCTATCAGAAATTTCTAATCAATACGTGCATATATGGTATTCCACGCATTAAAAGTTTACGGGGTTCGCTATACAGGGTGGTCACTTTTACGACGCCCACCATTAGGATCTATTAAACGGAAATATATACAGAGTTGGTCAAATGGGTTAAAAGTTTTTCATTTTTGTGCCTTTTAATATACTGAAACGAAATCCGGGATATTTTGCACGGTTCCTGAAATATCTCTGAAAAACTGAAAAAGTGCACTTTCCTTTTCCTGTACATATCACCATAAATTCTAGATGTGACTGTCGCATTTCTGTAACTCCTTACATAGGTATTGTACATGTCAATTTTTTCATGTTGAGGATAATATCTTGCCATTTGTACTAACCAAAGATATTATCTTCATATTTGCGCTGTTTACAGAATAAATTTACTAAGAAGTTATTTTCTTTGTATGAAGAAATGTCAAAATGGTAATTTGTTATTATATGGCTTACAAATTACAAATCTTTGATTTTTACTTGATTTTTAGAGCAGTCCACAGCAGTTTGATCTTGCAAACAAGTTTTTAAATTATCGATTTTTGGTGGTAATGTCAGATTACCCTTGTATTATACATGGTTGAAATTTTTTTTGCTCTTTTGAATGCTATTAAAATCCAATATTGGAGCCATAATAAAATCAAAAGTTGACCATGAAAATTAGGGCATCTAGTTGGCGCAGAAGTGTTTGGCACTGTCATCAGAAAGCTCACATCGAAAAATGTAAGAGTGCAAAATTTCGTAAAATTGCCTTCAAAAATTAAAAAAGTTATAAAAGGAAAAGGAAAGTGCACTTTATTCAGTTTTTTAGCGATATTTCAGGAACTGTGCAAGATATCCTGGATTTCGTTTCAGTACTGAAACGAAATCCGGGAAAAAGTTATAAAAGGAAAAGGAAAGTGCACTTTTTCTTTCCAGAAACACAGTTCCGGAAATATCGCTGAAAAACTGAAAAAGTGCACTTTCCTTTTCCTTTTATAACGTTTTTACTTTTGAAGAAAATTTTACGAAACTTGGCACTCTTACATTTTTCGACGTGAGCTTTCTGATGACAGTACCAAACATTTTCTGCGCCGACTAGATGCCTAAATTTTCATGATCAACTTTTGATTTTCTAGTGGCTGCAATATTGGATTTTAATAGCATTAAAAAGAGAGAAAAAATCCGATTTCAATTATGTATAACACAAGGGTAATCTGACATTATTTACCACCAAAAATCGATAATTTGAAAACTTGTTGCAAATATCCAACTGCTATGGATTGCTCTAAAAATGAAATAAAAATCAAAAATGCCATGTAATAACAAATTACCATTTTGACATTTCTTCATGCAAAAAAAATAACTTCTGAGTAATTTTATTGTGTAAAAGTGTAAAATTGTAGATAATATCTGTGGTTAGTAAAAATGGCAAGATATCATCCTCAATATGAAAAAAATAACATGTACAATACTTATATAAGGAATTACAGTAATGCGACAGTCAAATCTAGAATTTATGGCGATTTGTACAGGAAAGGGAAAGTGCACTTTTTCGGTTTTTCAGAGATATTTCAGGAACTGAGGACAATATCCCGGATTTCGTTTCAGTATATTGAAAAGCACAAAAACTGAGAAACTTTTATCCCATTTGACCAACTCTGTATATATTTCCGTTTAATACATCCTAATGTTAGGCGTCGTAAGAGTGACCACCCTGTATAGGAATTTAAAAAAATCTACGTTACATAGTTCAACCTCTTCTCCTGGGAAATATTTTCAACTCTGCATCGCTTTCGGTTCTACCGGAAGTAGCCATCAACTTTTTTATTTTCAGTAGAACACCCTGTATATTATTGTATTTTTTATCCCTGTTATATTTTCCACATGTCCATATAGATGTACGTCTGCTTGTATTGTCTAGTTTTTGAGATAAAAAATATTTTGTAAAATATTTACCTCTAAATGACGTTTTGAAAAATTACTATAACTTCTTTAAGGAACAAGATATACACAAGATCTTCATCTCAAATTATGCCCATAGATGCCTCTGTCAATCGAATATTTGACAGCTGTTAAATTTGATAGTTGGTAATTAAAAAATGTCAATATTTAAGTCGCTTTAAGTAACATATATATATATATATATATATATATATATATACTTTTTTCAAATGGAATGACCTTTTTTTAAGTTATTGGGCGATTGGCATCATAATGCAACCCTATACTTAGAGTAGGTAGTTTTTGAATTATTTCGAAATTTGTTTCCTCGCAAAATTTGACAATGGTTACAAGTTACAACAGTCTAGTATGGTGCCTGGTTGAGAGTGCCTCAGGCGGAATTCAACCGTGAAGAAATATTGCGATGAAACACTTCTCGAAATAATTAAAAAACTACTTGCTAGACAACAGTTGCATAATACTTTCATGTAGAAAATTGTCTTGTCAATCGCGTTATAAGATAAAAATGGGTCATTCTATTTGAAAAACTTATTTACATTATCATTTAATTTGGCTATTCTTACTATGCTTCTAAATATACAGAGAGCGCATAAAATAGTATACGTTATAAGTATAATTATAATATAATATATTATAATATCGTATTATATTAATACGAAGTTGTGGGACACCTTCTATATACATCAGTATTAGTAGAAGTAATCTGTAATGCAACTTTTCATGTCGTCGAATAATACTCGCAGTTAAACTATTATATGTAATTAATTGTCTGTCAGAATTAATTATTTCAAAAGTTTGGAATTGCCCAGATACGTTGCGTTAGTAGATTATATTTTAGTTGGAGTTTAATCGTTTCCAATATTTCAATAACAAAATAATCAACAAAGTTGAATTAGTTTCAAAGTTTTTACATAATGAGACCTGACTTTCCCTGGTATTTTAAAATCATTGTAATATGAATATCACAATTACAACCTTTGCAATCAAGGAAAAACAAGCACTAGGTTTTATGATAAAATCTCGATACCCGATATAATCACAGCGAAGTTTAAAATGGATCAATTTCGATCCAAATAAAAATAAATGATTGTAGTGCTCATTCTGACAAATTGTTCATAATGGGACTAGTCATTCCTGAAATTTATGTCATACGAAAAATTTATTATTCAGACCTGTAGTATCGTATTTCATGATTATAAAGTTAATTTTATCAAGTTTATAGATCACTCATTAACCTAACATACCAATTTAGTGGGGTTTTTAAACGAGATCGATTTTGAACTAAACTACAAAGGACCCCATATAATGCAAATAGTGTCGTGATACTTTTATAGACTAGCAGTAATTGAAAATTATTGACCTCGCGTCCATTTAACTATAATTTTAGTGCCTGCATATAACTTATGGCACCGACGTAAACCTCATGCGTTTCGCCTTGACGCCACATCGAATCGATAATCCTCAGTAAACGTTCGCATTATTAGCCCATTCCGAAAGTCTGGGGTGGTGTCGCCGCACCGCCTAAATGTGAGGACCGTCGCTTTTATCCACGCGAAATCTAAATACGCAAACACATATAATATTCCCGGCCCGCTATGTTATCGAATTTGTCCGTGGATATATCAATTTTATAGCTGTAACTGTAGCTCTGGGAATATTTCACCACTTCGCGTCGGAAATTTCCATAGCATACGTTCCCAGACGGTTCTTATAGCGGATCCGTCAAATTCCTAGCGATTTTTCTCCCTGGCCACCCAGGCCATTTCTCTTTTTTCCCATTTTTTTTCTTCCTCGTCATCTTACTGGAGAGATGAGAGCAGGATCATCGCTGCGAGAAATGCGCAGGCGGACGTGCTTGCATGGGACACCGATCAATCAATTCCCACAAAGAGAGAGCTTCGCAATTGTGCAGATTATAATGATACATGCGAGGCTCGAGGGTACACGCCAGTGCATTTCAATGTGACAATGCATGTAAAAAAGTAGGTCTTGTGTCTATGATGTATCGAATCGATAATGTGGTACAGTGAAATTGCTAATTTCTAGAGCTTCGCGCTTCTAGAAACACTAGTATATGCCATAATATTTTGAGTTATGGTGGATTGACTGGTTTAAAATTGTATGTGTTTATGTAAAGATGGTCTATTTCTGTTGCTTTGGACAATTATGCAAGTGTTACACTAGACCAGGTAGACGGGCCCCATACAAATATTACTAGCATTTAGCGTGACAGGCAGGGCCGTATTTAGAGTTGATAAGGCCCTAAGCCATTTGAGATATGGGACCCTTTATAGGTCCAGATATTATATGGAGTGCCAAATATGATTTTCGGATACCTAGAGGGTTAGACTGAAATACAATTAAGAAGTATATAGATAGTGAAATAATAAATCTTTAACTTAAAATCATTTTTATTAATAACAAACTTTAAAATGCAAACTCTGGTAAAAAGAAAGAAGTCCTTTTAAAGGGCACAATTTACAAGGCTTATTATCTAATCTCTTGAAACATGTAATACGGATTGAGGAATTATATTAAACTAAAATATTTTCTTTCTTGCCTTGCCTGAGCAATGTCAATGATGACATCATCAAATGATAAACTGTTCAGTTTGTGAATTTCTATGCACATGAGAATGAGGGAGCATAATTTCTGAATTCATTTTTATCCTCTCAGCTGAGAAAAGCTGAGAGCTCTTTCTCCGGTGCAACCTTCAACCATCATACTAAGAAACAATCTTAAAATTGCTTCTACATTAGGGAATGATGATTGGACAAGATCTTTGAATATTATCATATACAAATCCTGATGTGTCAGACAATCATGATCCGCTGAACCATAGGCTTGGCATATCTAACATATTGATGAAAATGTCTGACTTCTCCTACAAGATTCATGTCCACATCTTCAGAACATGGTAGCCATTAGGCACTAACTTCTTCACGAATCCCTTCTTCTGTAGGTTCTAAGTTTGTTAAGAGTGAAAAAAAATTGTAGCATCATTGTATACTGAGGCCTTCTTTGCCGGACTTTACTCTAATGCATCCATCACAGGCATAAATGTTTTGATTCTGAACTTGTCTCTTGACTCAAGGTTCTCTAAAGCATCATTTTTATCATCATTTATATGCATTCTTCTATATCTGCTTTTATTGTAACCAACTTCAGACAATTTTGCCTTTGCTTTTTCCTAGAACATATTCCTAGAACCTTTAA
This sequence comes from Othius punctulatus, assembly GCA_951805005.1. Lineage (NCBI taxonomy): Eukaryota > Metazoa > Arthropoda > Insecta > Coleoptera > Staphylinidae > Othius > Othius punctulatus. Next base: position 102,047,823 of record OX638139.1, on the reverse strand, counting down.
CAAAATCGGAAAGTGAAGCATAGAATTTCCTACATACATCTAGACTAATTTGGGGGTCTTGTAGTGATTGACTAGGCTTGTGAAATTCATCCAGCAAGTAACTCCACAAATATAACATTACCATAAATTCAAACTCCTCCATTTTCTATAAAATGTTTATGGCTTGATTTCTTCTTACGCCTTTCTCTGCAGATAGTATCAATATGCAGCTGATGCAATGCATAAACTATTCCATCAGAACTATCAAGTATTGCGCTTGTGATATTGAATGTGTTTCCCATCTAGTCCTTGACAAAGACTTTGGAACTTTTGAACCATATTTAAAGATTTACAATAGTAGCCCATCTATGTGTAGATAAAGAAAATAAATTATATATTTCTTGAATAATTCCAAAAAAGTTTACTGCATCTAAACAGCAGTCAACTGCTGCTCTACTAACAAGATTCAGGGAATGACCAGCATATGGAATATACCTAGCATACTTGTTAATCTTCAATTGTATTTCTTCCTTACCCTTGAATTTGCCAGACATATTGGCAGCATTATCATATGACTGGCCTCGACACTTATTGAAATCTATGTTGCATTCATTTGTAGGTCTGGACGTGAGGCATTGGGACAATTGCTAATTCGAACATTTTTTTACAGCCCCCTTTCAGAGCCTCCAAGCAAATGGGGGTTCTAAGCTATAGCTTGTGTAGATTGTACGTAAATTCTGCTCTGATGACATGCCACGAAATGAAAATATTTGTGGATAAGAGTTGCAAAATAAGTTTTTTTAAAGTTGTCTTCCTGACACATAATTATAATTAAAAAATATGTGTGTGTTCAACCTAATAAATTTGACATGTTTATCAATTGTAAAAAAAGTGCGATAAACACGTAAAGATTATTTTTTAGATTTAACAGTTATTTCATAAAAGATTCCTTCCTAAAAAGGTTTCATTTCTTACTTGTACAATAACGTAACTTTTTCTTCCAAAGTATCTCAAATATGATATTAGCAGTAATCAGTTGAAATTAAACAATTTGACAGTTCAATTTGAAACTTTCACAAAGTTGAACAATTTGCAATATATGCAGTTATGTGTGGTATTTCAATTGCTTCGTTGCAATAAATTGTATATTTGCATATGTATATGCTGTATACATATGTATATGATGTATATTTGTATTGACAGTTGCAGATGAAAATTTTACAGATTAGGATAGTTGCAATAGAAATTATGATGATGATGAATTATCATACGATAAATTTTAAATAATTTCACAACTGCAGCTAAAAATGTACAGACTTTGACCATTTTGTTTAAAAATCTATTCAAATTTTAAAACTCCTACTATTAAAATCCAACATGATTTCCAGGGAACTCTTCAAATATATTATTTTTTTTATTGAAATTGTTAAGATTTATCATATTTTCAACTGCATCTATCTAAATCTGATAGAATTTGGACGATTTTAATTGAAAACATATTGAAATACAAAATTTACTACCATTACCATTTTTAAAATGGAATTATCGAAATGTCATTGCATCTGCATCTTTCAAAATGTATTGAGTTTTTACTTACACCTGTAATTTGCAATAGCATAGCTCAACAGTTCATTCAGTTTTATTCACTCTGGCAGTCTACTGTATAAACATTCTGAAATTTAAATTACTCCTGAAGTCGATGTTACTCTTTTTCTGAATTTGATATTCCTTTTTCTGAAATTGAGTTTACTCTCTCTGAAATTGATTCTACTTTTATTGAATTTGACATTACTTTTCTTCGGAAATTGACTTTACTTTTTTGAAATAGAAGATAAACACGTATAGTATTTTACAGAGATGGCCAGTAGCTCAAAGGTCATAAGATTATAACAATTTTAGACGAAAATATGACAGTTTTTGAAAATAGCACTTAACACTTTTGAAATCGGCAGTAAAAGTTAAAACGAATTCTATCGTTTCAGCATAGTATTTAAATAGTTGTGTAGATAAATTGACAGAATTGGACAATTACAATTGACAGAATTGGACAATTTCAATTGAAAATTTAACAGAATTAATAACTTCCGGGTGAAAATTAGCCACGATTCGACTATGTTATTACAAATTACAGATGTAAGTAAAAACTCAATAGATTTTCAAAGGGGCAGATGCAATTAGCAGATTTCGATTATTCCACTTTAAAAATGGTAGTTTTTGACACTCGTAAATGAAAATTTATGAAATTGGGATAGTTGCAATAGAAAATATGTCAAATTTAATCTGTTGCACTTGTAGATTTAATATAATTTTTCAATAGGCGATCAGACATGAACCCATTCAGAAATTTGTATTTGGAAATTTTACATATTTTCTATTGCAACTACTCAAATTTCTCAAATTTTCATTTACGAGTTTTTAAAACTACCATTTTTAAAGTGGAATTATCGAAATGTCATTTGCATCTGCATCTATCAAAATCTATTGAGTTTTTAATTACAGCTGTAATTTGCAATAGCATAGCTCAACAGTCAGTTATTCAGTTTTATTCACTCTAGCAGACTACTGTATAAACATTAGGAAATTTAAATTACTTCTGAAGTCGATGTTACTTTTTTCTGCATTTGATGTTCCTTTTTCTGAAATTTAGTTTACTTTCTCTGAAATTGATTCTACTTTTTTTGAATTCGATATTACTTTTTTCTGAAATTGACTTTACTTTTTCTGACATGAACGTTAAAAAGGTATTGTATTTGACCGAGGTGGCCAGTTGCGTTGCTAAAAGGTCATAAGGTTACAACAGTTTTATACGAAAATATGACAGTTTTTGAAAATAGCAGTAGAAACTTTTGACAACAGCAATAAAAATTTCAACGAATTGTACCTCTTCAGCATTGTATTTAAATAGTTGTGTAGATAAAATGACATAATTCGACAATTACTATTGAAAATTGAACAGATTTAATAACTTCGGGGTGAATATTAGCCACGATTCGACCTTATTATTGCAAATTACAGATGTATATAAAAACTCAATAGATTTTCAAAGAAGCAGATGCAATTCGCAGATTTCGACAATTCCACTTTAAAAATGGTACTTTTTGACACTCGTAAATGAAAATTTGCCAAATTTGGGTAGTTGCAATAGAAAATATGTCAAATTTAAACTGTTGCGCTTGTAGATTTAATATAATTTTTCAATAGACGATCAGACATGAACCCATTCAGAAATTTGTATTTGGAAATTTTACATATTTTCTATTGCAACTACTCAAATTTCTCAAATTTTCATTTACGAGTTTTTAAAACTACCATTTTTAGAGTGGAATTATCGAAATGTCATTTGCATCTGCATCTATCAAAATCTATTGAGTTTTTAATTACAGCTGTAATTTGCAATAGCATAGCTCAACAGTCAGTTATTCAGTTTTATTCACTCTAGCAGACTACTGTATAAACATTAGGAAATTTAAATTACTTCTGAAGTCGATGTTACTTTTTTCTGCATTTGATGTTCCTTTTTCTGAAATTTAGTTTACTTTCTCTGAAATTGATTCTACTTTTTTTGAATTCGATATTACTTTTTTCGGAAATTAACTTTCCTTATTTTGAAATGGAAGGTAAACACGTATTGTATTTTACAGAGGTGGCCAGTTACTAAAAGGTCATAAGATTATAACAGTTTTAGACGAAAATATGACAGATTTTGAAAACAGCACTTGAAACTTTTGACATCGGCAATAAAAGTTTCAACGAATTCTATCGCTTGAGCATAGTATTTAAATAGTTGTGTAGAAAAATTGTCAGAATTGGACAAGTACAATTGAAAATTGAACAGATTTAATAACTTCTGGGTGAAAATTGGCCACAAGTCGACTATGTTATTGCAAATTATAGCTCTAAGTAAAAACTCAATAGATTTTCATTGAGGCAAATGCAATTCGCAGATTTCAATTATTCCACTTTAAAAATGGTAGTTTTTGACACTCGTAAATGAAAATTTATGAAATTGGGATAGTTGCAATAGAAAATATGTCAAATTTAATCTGTTGCACTTGTAGATTTAATATAATTTTTCAATAGGCGATCAGAAATGAACCGCTTCGGAAATTTGTATTTGGAAATTTTACATATTTTCTATTGCAACTACTCAAATTTCTCAAATTTTCATTTACGAGTGTCTAAAACTACAATTTTTAAAGTGGAATTATCGAAATGTCATGTGCATCTGCATACGTCAAAATCTATTGAGTTTTTACTTACAGCTGTAATTTGCAATAGCATAGCTCAACGAACTCTCAACTCAATGAACTCAATGAACTCATTCAGTTTTATTCACTCTAGCAATCTACCGTATAAACGTTATGAAATTTAAATTACTTCGGAAGTCGGTGTAACTTTTTTCTGAATTTGATGTACCTTTTTCTGAAATTGAGTTTACTTTCTCTGAAATTGATTCTACTTTTTTTTAATTCGATATTACTTTTTTTCGGAAATTGACTTAACTTTTTTGAAATGGAAGGTAAATAAGTATAGTATTTTACAGAGGTGGCCAGTTGCTAAAAGTTCATAAGATTATAACAGTTGTAGGCAAAAATATGACAGAATTTGAAAATAGCACTTGAAATACTTTTCTCATCAGCAATAAAACTTCTAACAAATTCTATCGCTTCAGCATAGTATTTAAATAGTTGTGTAGATAAATTGACAGAATTAAACAATTACAGATTTAATAACTTCAGGGTGAATATTAGCCACGATTCGACTATGTTATTGCAATTTACAAATGTAAGTAAAAACTCAATAGATTCTGATAGAAACTGATGCAAATCATAGATTTCAATTTTTCCTCTTTAAAACTGTTAGCTTTTGACACTCGTAAATAAAAATATGAGAAATTTGGGTAGTTGCAATAGAAAATACGTCGAATTTAATCTGTTGCACTTGTAGATTTAATATAATATTTCAAGAGGCGATTAGAAATGAACAGCTTCGGAAACTTGTATTTGAAAATTTGACTTTGGATAGAGTAAATTTGTTTAATTTTGTTAACACGACCAATATAATTCGCTGCAAACGAATGTAATTTAATATCACAGTCACATATGAAATAAATTGAAAATTTCAATTAATTCATTTGATCTTTAATAATAATTCCCACTATTACCTGCAAATATGAATCATTGAATTATAATTTGAGTATGAAAATAATTGGTGTAATTGTAATGACAAAAGCCAAATAAATTTGTGGTACCATAATTTTTATTTATATTTATATTTCTTGATTGTCAATGAAAACTGAACCATCCTTAAGTTTCAGTCGCATTTTTCAATATCGGTTAAAGTTTGTCTACATCCAGCTACCACCCTTCAGCTCCATACTGTGAATTTTATGCAGTTTCCATTATGTCATTAAAATCTGTGTGTTCTGCTCCAAGCACAATAGTATAATGTTTTATTAGGAGAAAAAGTTACACTTTGTGTGGTGAGTCTGTAAGTTTGACGGCCGAACTTGCGGCCGGCAAATACAGACGAAGCATACAAAGTTGTTTTTTCTCCGAATAAAACATGTTACTTTTTCTTCAAACGCAAGAATATTTTTCTTCAAAAATATATTAAAGAAAAAAGGTGAAAAATACAAAACGAGCATCATGCCAGCTGTGGTTTCTTTGGATGAATTTATAATAAACAGTACAATTAGAAATTGTCATTTACAGTTTTTAGTTGTTCAAAACTGTGTTATTGTGGAGTGCACAACACCCCACGAACTAGCTGAAATTACTCAAATAGCGCAAGCTGCTATAAAAGGTTTGCTGCCTACAAAATCGGCGAGTATGTATGAGGTTGCTTACCGAAGATTCATTAAATGGTGCATGGAGAAGAACGTGGACAATTATTCGCAAAATGTGTTGATAGCTTATATTACCGAACTGAAGCAGAAGAACAACATGAAATGTTCGTCTATGTGGTCACAATACTCTATGTTACGGACATTATTGAGTATTAAACATGAAGTGGATATCAGTAAATATTTACATCTTCGTGCATTCTTGAAGAAACAAAATAAAGGCTACATACCAAAAAAGGCAAAAGTCCTAACTAAAGAAGAAATTGATCATTTCCTGTCTAATGCTCCAGATGGAAAATATTTGGGGATAAAGGTAAATTTACTTTATGCCTAAAAGTTTGAAATCATGCCTTTTTTTTAGGTTATTTTGATATTTGGGATATCTGGTGCCTGTCGGTGTGATGAGCTGGTAAAAATGAAAGTTCACGATATTGAAGACTTAGGATCGACTCTGATAATAAAAATCCCTGTTAGTGAAACTCCCAAGAAACGATCATTTACTGTCATTGACGATGTATACATAAATACATACAGAAAATAAGCTTCACTTAGACCAGCTGGTAAGGAAGAGCAGAGATATTTCCTAAGATACCATAATGGAGTCTGCCATCGAATTGTAATGGGAATTTATAAAATTAGAGAAGCAGCCAAAAAGGTAGCATCTTATTTAAAGTTCCCAAATTGGAAGGAAATACACTGGTCATTGCCTACGACGAACTTCGGCGATATTGCTGGTAGATGGAGGCTCTCACATTACCTGTTTGAAACGCCATGGTGGATGGAAATCTAGTAATGTGGCTTAAGGGTACATCGAGGAATCTTTAACAAACAGGAAAGATATTGCAATGAAAATTACGGAACCTAGCAACTTCATTGAAACTGTGAATGAACTTGAGACTCATCGTGCAACAAGAAATGGATCCAATATTAATAACATTAAATTTGTAGTGGATGTTGCTGGCAGTAGTGGGGTCAATTTTCAGGGCGCCACTATAATTAACTTTACATTTGGTGTAAATTTTTGTAATAAAGTAAATCACAAATAAAAGCATAGTAATGAGTATTTTTTACTTTAACTAGCTGTACATTTAGTGTTATGTTTTGAAATAAAGAAAATCACAAATAAAACTATTGTTTTGAGTATTTTTTTACTTTTTCTCCCCTAGCAAAGATGTTTTGCAAACATAATTGTAAAATTGACCATAGAATCACTATTAACAGGACATTCAATGAATTATGCCATGTTCATTTCTATATTTGATGACAAAAATCACCTTAATTATTAAATTTCAGAAATATCAATTAATCGTTTGTTGTAATTTCTGCAATCATCTCTAATACAAAAACTGTCAAAACGCGAGCTAACACGGTTATCAGAAACACATCAATTCATCACGTATTTTCGTCCCTGGACCTGTGGAGGGGCACAATCGACAATTCGCCGCCCCCGGGAGGCATGAAAGCGCACCGGGCCAATTTTATTTGCATGAGAATGATGATTCGACATTAATTCCATTCACGGTAATGACGCGTCCACGTAACGAACTCTGCGGCTATTCGGAATTCATAACCGGGGGCGGCACACCTGGGCCCGGGGGTGGTCATTTTATCGACCCGAAACGGTGGCGAGTTACGGCACACTAAATTCGCACGGTGAAAATTGCAATCCTGGAGGTGTGTAATCATGTGCGCGGTTTATGTTGTGCAGTTTAGACCTGCCACGAGCGGTGTTTGTATTGCCCGCTTACTAAAACATTAATTTTGCCTCAAATGTAATGGGATTATGATTATGTTATTGTTTCCACTAGTTTTTAAGTTGAAGTTTTTAATGTAGATCTTAGATAAATTTAGTTAAAGATAAACCACTTCTATGTATATTAGCTAGGAATATATTTTGTTGCACATTATTGTAAAGAGAATTCAGCATTAATATTACTCCGTTACGTCTAGAGGGCTTGGTTATCACAAAATCATCAACAAACCGAGCGTGCTTACGTGATATTTAGTAAACAAAGCTTGATTATGTCGAGGATTACCCTATTTTTACGTGCACAGAACGCATCTGGGGCCAGTGTGCTATCAATTCAGTCCAATTTATCTCAATCTTCAGTGCGCTGTGCTTGTGCCTTGTGTGTATTACGTGTTTATAAATTTTCTTGTATAAAATGCCGAAAGTAAAACCTCCCGTCGATGAATGGATACGTGGACAGTCTGAATTAAAATATGAGAGCGGCAAATTAATTTGCAGGGCTTGTATCAAACCGGTAAGTATTAATTTGTGTTGCTATTGGCGTAGGTACAAGCATGTATTATGTTGTAGATTAACTGCGACGAAAAATTAACACAACACAACATATCAAAACAACAGTTCACCTGGAAAATTTAAAAAAACAAAAATCTGCAAGCAGTACCGTGAGTACCCAGCAAACTATTTCCGAGTCTTGTGCGAGTTCTTCTACACAGAATGAAAAGGAATTTTAATTTGATTTATGCAATACGATGGTATCTTCTAACATTCCGTTAAAAAAAACTAGTTAATAGTATGTTTAAATCTTTTTTACAAAAATACACCGGTAGATATATTCCTGCCGAATCAACCAATCGCAAAAACTATGTCGAGTATGTATATAAACACACTATTGGGGAAATAAAAAAGATAATTGGCAACAATTACATATGGTTCTGTGTAGATAAAACTACTAATTCATGTGGTCGGTACATCGCCCATTTAATGATTAAAATATTAAACGAAGACTCCACCAATGCATTTTAAATTAGTTCCAAGCAGCTAGAAAAAACAAATGGTAATACCTTTGCCAAATTCGTTCACGATGGATTAACACTTTTTTTTTGCCAAACCCCGTACCAAATGATAAATTATTATTGATGCTTTCTGATGCCGCTGCATATATGTTGAAGGCATATTCTAATTTAAAAGTATTTTATGAGCAATTGATGCATTGCACCTGTTTGGCACATGGTTTTAATCGAGTTGCTGAAACGATTAGATTGCAATTTCCCCTTGTTAATAATTTGATAAAAACCGGGAAGAAAATTTTCCTAAAAGCTCCACTAAGGGTTGAAATGTGTAGGGAAAGAATGCCAAATGTACCTCTTCCTCCGGCACCGGTTATAACTAGATGGGGTACGTGGCTAGATGCTTCCTGCTATTATGCCGACCATTTCGATTCATTTAAGGAGCTTGTGTTAGAGTTTTCCGAAAATGTGTCAGAGCCAATTAAAGAATGCCACAAAGTTCTTAAGGACAAGAGGGTTGTACAAAATTAAGCACTCCTAAAAACCAACTGCAGTTTCGTAAGCAAAGCGATTGATAAACTCCAAGCAAGGACACAACTTTGGTAGATGCGGTTCAAATAGTTGAAGATTTTAGGAACGACGTCTCAAACGTACGGTAAACTATAGGAGAGATTATTAAAAAAAAATGTGATGCAGTTTTGTCAAAAAATTAAGGATTTGGCGAGTTACAAAATATATCAACAGCATTAAAAGGAGATTTCGTGGAAGATTTGCTGATAAATATTACAATTGTTCCCAAATTTAAATATGCACCGATTACAAGTGTGGATGTGGAGAGAAGCTTTTCACACTTAAAAAATGTGTCAGTGATAGGAGAATGGGATTTTCCGTTAGAAATTTAGAAAAACATTTAATTATTAGTTCATTTAAAAATGAGCAGTAATCATTATTTGTTATTAATTATTATTGTTATTAATATTAATCACCAAAACCTATGTTATTAAAATATTACTTTTATCTACCTATAGTGCGTTTTTGTTAATAAAATTATGTTTTGTTTTATTTTTTTGTATTTTTATAAAAAATAAAATATGCCTTTTCATGCCTTTTCTGCGTTTTTTGTGCTTATTCTAATCTTTATGCTATTTTTTATGCTTATTTTCTAGATTTTTGTGCATTTTTAAGCGCTTATTTTGTAATTTTTGCTTATAAATCCGCGCTTTGATTATAAGTACATTCTTCAAATTTCAAATTTGCTTGCTAAATATTGTGTAAATTAGGAATGAAACGAATGATATAGTTATTTCGTAATTGTGTTGTGCGTATTTCACTGACATTTTTCAAATTTTCACAAAATTTAATAGGATTTGTATAGAAGGACCTGTAATATTTAATAAAAATAATGATTATAAATTGTTATGTTAAATGTGTTTAAACAAAGAGGTAGGTTATTTTACTCACATGCAGAATTCATCACAATGAAAAATATTAATCAAGATACATTAAATATCAGATTTTATTCAATTATCTACTTCGGGCATGCCTAAACTACGGACCGCAAATATTTTAGTATTTTTATTGAATTAAAAACATTCTGAAATAGCTTTATTAAACAATATTTTTATAACTTTTCTGCAACTTTCTACATGTTTTCACTTAATGACTTAAATTAATTGTTCCAAAATTTTTAGCACGTTTTCTTGAAATCAAAATCAAATCTATTTCATTTTCAGGATCATTTATAAGTATACAGGGTGTCCGAGATAAAAATTAACATCAAGGGAACTCGGAAACCGTAAAAGTAACAAAGGCGGATAAATTATTAAAAAAACAATTTAGTGGTAGTGAATAATACTCCGAGAGAAAACTGGATAATTCCGTTTGCTTCCGGAGATATTCAACAAAATCTGAAATTTTGCAATTTCAGTAGGATATATTATTAGTAATAGGAAATGTTATCTAAAAAATTAAGTTGATGATGGTTTCCTCAAAACGAAACGTTGTACTAAAAATCTGTAAACGATTGTATCGCAAAATTTTTTCAAAATAGTTTTCCCAACAAAATAATAGCGATCACAGAATTGCGCAACTTTTTCTTAATTTAACCGCGCTTCTAACTTTTACGATTTCCGAGATCCTCATGCTGTTCATCCTTATCTTGGATATCATAAATACTTTTAAATGATCCTAGAATTATTATTTGATTTTGATTTCAAGAAAATATGGTAAACATATTGGAACAATTATATTAAATCATTTATTGAAAACATGTAGTAACTTATAGAAAAGTTGAAACAAAATTATTTAATAAAACTACCTCGGAATGTTGTAATCTAATAAAAATAATCAAATATTTTCGGTCCGTAGTTTGCCCATATTGAAATTCAGGCAATGACGACAAAGTTATTTATACTTTTAACCTTATTGTGTCGCAGTTTTTGGGAATTTGTAGAGACGTTTTTCTATGTGCAGAAATGTGCATTATTAGTGGATCTGTCTGTCACCCAGAAATTGTACAGGGTGGCCCAATTTGGATGTTTCTACAGGGGATCTCAGTAACTAGAAGAGATAGGGAAAATCGGATGACGTATGCTCGATCTCTTTTGTCAAGACAAACTCAATGGTGAAAATAAAAAATGGCTATCGTCTTTTGTTTTCGAGTTATGGCCAAAAACTCGTTATTATCCATTTTCGATTTTTATCAATATTTTATTTATTTATTATTTTATTAAGATACGAGTTGTATGTTCTTGAGGCACTTTTTTACGGTGAGTTGAATGAGTTTTATAGAATTTCAATATCATCGTTAATAAACAAGATACAACACAAAGTTTTGTTTTTTAAATAGAAGTTATAGTTGGCTTTGGCCCTAATAAATAGGTTCTTGATTTCCTTTTTCAATGATGTATTACATGTGGATGTTATCGTTGCATCTTTGTTGAAATCTATTAAAATTCTATCATTACGTCAAATGATCTTTTATTGGACGTATTAGACAGATAGTAGGCTTGTATTGTTTAGAGTAAAATTATTTATTGACAAACACATACATTTGCCACCAGTAAATTGTAAATTCCAATGAATACAATATTATATATGCTAGAATGGTTTATTAAATAAATATCAATTATCATATTGCCTTGCCAACATATTACAATCTCTATCTAAAAAGAAGACAACCCAGTAAATAAATTTTTCAAAGATTGAAAAAAAACCGTCAATGGCTCATTGAGAAGCATAGACACAATATTTAAATTACAATAAATGTTCAATATGATGTCAATTATTAAAAATACATGTGTTGCATCTATTAATAACACTTCTGCAAATATTATAAATGTGAAAATTTGAATTTGAATTTATACAATCAAAGAAAATTTGTTCTCATTTTATATAATTTGTCCTTTATATGTCCTCAAAAACAGAAATCTAACGGCCGCAAGTCGAGTGATTGTGGTGGTCATATCACGGGTCCATTTGTTTTTTATCAATTTGCCCCAAAATTTAATAATCGAAATTCATGTGGAGGTACACCATCGTGTTGGAAATCTAGAATTGTTATTGCTTCGAATAAAGAATTTTAACATATACATTTTTCATAGTTTTCGTAAACTTTTGTTAACACTTCGAAGTAAAAATATCACGTTAAATGTGTTAGTTTGACAATCAAACAATTTAAACTAAACAAGCCTATTACGCGCCCAATAAGAGAACGTATGACGTTTTGATAGACTTTTAATAGATTTCAACTAAAATACAATTGTAACATCAACATGTGATATATCATTGAAAAGACAAAAAAATAACCTATTTATTAAAGTAAAAGACAACCATGACTTTTATTTAAAAATACACAACTTTGTATTGTATTTTGTTTAATAATGAATATGTCAAAATTCTGCAAGACTCATTCAATTCCCTGTAAAAAAGTGCCTCAAGAACATACAACTGTTATCTTAATAAAATTATAAATAAATGAAATATTGATAAAAATCGAAAATGGAAAATAATGAGTTTTTGGCCATAACTTAAAAACAAAAGAAAATAGCCTACATTTATTTTCACCATTGACTTTGCCTTGAAAAAAGAGATCGAGGATACGCCATTCGATTTTTTCTACCTCTTCCAGTTACCGATATCCCCTATAGAAACATCCAAATTGGACCACCCTGTACAATGCGTATTGACGTAAATAAAATACCTCTTGGACATTGTTTTTAGGTAGTGCATGTAACTGTTGCAGATCCAAGCAGAACGTAAGACTATCTTCAGGTTCTTCTTTCATGAAGGTGTAACATTGCTTTGCCCTAAGTTTATGAACTCTTTTGTTTATCATTGCATTTTTTTTTCAAAGCACCTGTAATTTTAGTTGTATTGTCAAGTTTAAGGCAAGTACTGCACATATCGATGGCTGGACTGCCAAATCCAATATTGAAATTTTTCACAAATATGTTATAAAACAATCTGTATTCTACTTTCAAATTATCTGGGACCGACTTGTTATACATCCTATGTAATTTAGCCACAGATAAGTCAGATGAGAGATACAATTGTGTGGACTTGCTAGGATTATAATGGCTTTCTTTGCCTCGTATGTTTCCAATAAAAGAAATAACTTTTAATCGTTTGTCCTCAAATGCCTTTGATCTGTGATTGCCTCCGCGTATTTCTTTTATTTCTCCTAATAGCAATTTGGGTTTAGCAATGGTTACAGCATTTCGTTGTGAGATTTGCGAAGCTGCCAAAAAAAAATTCCTGCAAACGTTTACTAAAAGCCACCAACTTGTTTTAGTTTATATATAATTCTTACTTGTTGCTTTCCTCTCTTGTTGGATTTTGGAGAATCGACAAATAGCATATGAGCATTTTTTTGTGAATTGCTGTTCTCAATGGTCGGCTATGTGATTTTTGTCGCTTTAATATAATATCTTCTTTAAGGATATTTACACTTTTAAAAGATACTGTGTTGTGGGTGCAGGGTTGGACATCTTCCGCATCGGGCAAATGATTCGAGTATCTAATTTAAAATAAAACAATGTTGAAATGACACAACCGAAATTTATTACAAAAAAAAAATTATCAATACCTAATTCTTTTAGTTTCATTCTCTTATTTTCACCTTGATGTCGAGCTATGGAGCCCTTCGACCCTTCACCAATCAGTACTCCCTCCTCATTCATATTAAAATGGGTTGAAACAGTGCAAAAACTGAACAGTAAACACTACTATAACTCCAGACACTATAACAACATAATCTCATTATTTCGTATAAACTGCATTTTGGAATTCATGCAAAAAAACTGCGTTTTGAAATGCCAAACATGTTAGAAATATTGCGTTTCGCCTTTCAACCTACTTTTGTAATGCAAGTTTTAGTGCGAAATATTGCGTTTTGCAATATAGAATCAGACCACTGGATAGAGTAGGTTCTAACGCAAGTTACGTCATCTTACACTTATTTTCCTCAGGAATCTCGAAAATTGCGTTTTGAAAATCAACTCCTCATATGTAAGACAGTAGTGAGACATATCTCGCACGACCGGCAAAAAGGGGTGTGAGACACATGTGCGGCATCTGTGGGACACATGTGAAACATCTGTGAGACAGTAGTGAGACATCTGACGCAAGACCGAAATAAAAGTAAATTTAGACCCCGCTTGGAAATCTTCATGGAAGATTGGACCAGAACTATCCTAGCCTGGCTACTACCGTGTTTATGGTTTGTTTTTAACCAACCTATGACCACGGCTATTTTAGTCACTTGTAAGGTAAAAGCATGTTTTATTCATGTAGAAAAACGATGATACGATCAGTGAGGTCGTTCGCACGACCGGAAAAAAGTATATTTAGACCGCTTTGGAAATCTTTATGGGAGATTGGTCCAGAACTATCCTACACTAGCTACTGCCGTGTTTAAGGTGTGTTTGTAGATAACCTATAACCACGGCTATTTTAGTCACTTGTAAGTTAAAAGCATATTTTAGTCATGTAGAAAAACGATGATACGATCAATGAGACATCTGTCGCACGACCGGAAAAAAAGTAAATTTATACTCCTTTGGAAATCCTCATGTGATATTGGTCCAGAACTATCCTAGCCTAGCTACTACCGTGTTTAAGGTTTGTTTGTAAACAACCTATGACCACGGCTATTTTAGACACTTGTTAGTTAAAAGCATATCTTAGTTATGCAAAAAACGATGATACATTGTTCATTTCTGTTGCTTTTGTGAGATATAAGTCAATGATTGCATTTTCAAAGGTAAGATTTTGGCAATAGATTTTGATGACAAGTAACTGTTAAGCTACCAACGACGCTCTTTACCTATAAATGTTTGGACTGCATGCTATAATATTTTTTTTTCAGAGTTCAGAAAATTAGATTACATTTTTTTTAATTAAAAAAAAAACGTATTGCTATCATCTAATAGCGGTACTATTCGGCATTTTTGTTGTCCCTAAAACCCAGAATCTATCCAGCAGAGTTAAGGAAAAATTATGATTGGTGCACATGTTAAGAATTTCCGGGCGCATACCAAGCATTAATCAGCTCGCCCCGAGCACCGACGTTTAGTTTTCGAAGCAATTATTCACGTTTCAGCAGAACATGTAGGGATCGCCAGGCAGAAAATTTTACAGCGGTGTCAACTTTGTGCGCTCCGATTTAGATGCATTGAATTAATTGTGCTCAGTCGCGGTCGCGACCCACTCCACTATTCCTAGATGTGGAAGTGCAGCCACAGCATAATCTCGCCGAATAGTTTGAGATTGAGTTGGACGTTCACGAGCTACCATAAGTACATCGTATAAAACGGATAATACGCAGTTTTATAGTTGTATTAAGGCGTGTATATAGACTTTTAATAAAGAGCGAATCCGTCTAATTGCAAAGCAAGAACTGCATTCCTTAGCAGGCGTATCGTTTGCAGCGCATAATCTCATTTATTACGTGCTAAAGCGTTTGTGTAAATGGGATATTGTATCTTCAGGATTAACGATTAAGCATAATTGCATTGTTTCAGATGGCGTTTGTGCTCGCTGGAAAAAAAAGCGCCCGCGATTACGTTTTAATTAAAAGCGACCGTGGCGAACAAAAAAGCTGAATCTTATCGCGAAGCCACGAGGAGCTGTTTATAAGTGTATAAAACAGCGGCACGCTAATGAATGTCGCCCCCATTAATGTCCCCGGGACAAAAACAGCGCAAATCCATTAAATAAAATTCCGAACGCACCGCGAATCCGGAAGCTGCGCCTCATCCCACCGCCGAAGCGGCGAGATAAGCGCCCCCGTTGTTGCTGCAATGGTAGTAAACTGGATGCTGTACTCACCGATGACAGTGAGATTAACTTTGCTGTTGCGGGTTTGGGCCACTTTGAAGTCCACCCTGCATCGGTAGACTGCCTGGTCGGACTCCCGGATGTGGTCGACCCCCAGTTCTGCAGGCTGCTTGTCCGGCATAAAGTAGGCCCTGTTTGCGAACACGTTCTCGTCGGACCAGCGCTCTGCCAGGCCGAAGTCTCTGTCCCTGCCGTCCACACTGCAAACAGAACCAAAAAGCACAGATGAGCCTCGATTGGCATAACTTTAGATGCGCCGGAAATCTCTACGACGCCGACGGGCTGTCCGCCCCTAACTGGGTCGCAATGGAATTTAACTTTCCGCAACGAGAAAATGGGATTATATTATAAAAGTTTACGGCAACAAGCAAACATCATGCATCAAAAGGCATTGTTTGCTAAAGTACGGAGCTGTTGCAGAATAGTTTGCAAAATTGATGCACAAGGTAATATTTGTTTCATTTACAATAACAAAGTTGCTGCCACGCAATTGCGAGACATCCTGTACAATAAAATATATCCATAGTTCATGCAGCAGATCGTTCGGAGCTACTTTTGTATTTAACCCTTTCAATGCAGCACTCGCGTTCAGGCAACAGGCTACCAGCCTCCCTTTGTGCCCAAATACCCATTTGCGTGTCCCGCAGTGAATGGCTGTCATTTCCAGTTCTAATAATAAAATCGCCAGAGAAGAACTACAGTGCAGAATGCTCTACATATTCGTTTCGTATTACATATAATCAATAACGTTCATAATATTAATCACACATGTAATACTTTAATAAAATGGAGTGAAAACTAAATATGCTCATTAGCAAAATGTAAGTTCATGGGAAAGAAAACGATATGGGTAATGTAAAATCTACAAGGCAAAATCTTGGCGACCGTAATCTGTTAAAGCAGCAGAAATAGGTCATCTTAATCTAAATAAATATTAATAAAAATAATAATAATAAGGGGTGATTAATTAGTGAAAAATGAGCAACGAGAAATATGTTGTTGTTTGCTTGCTTTTCATACAAGGTGTACCTAAATGATTGTTGTTATGTAATCATTTCAATTCAATTGTTCCGCGTTTCAAGTTGTATACCGTACTATTTCAGAACTGTCACTCTCAACCATACTTGTCAACTGTCAGACAACATAATAACAGTAGATTGTTATAATATACACTAATCAGAAGAACACTTTTATTGTTGAGGCTTACTTTCGTAATGGACGATTTGAAAATGGAGAATGGATTGATTCAACTCCACAGCGCTTTCGGGAAATTCAACAAAAGTTCCCTGACCACCAATTTGAATACTAGATTTTGTCAATACACATTTCACGAATAGTGCACCGTTTTAAAGAAACTGGTATGGTTCAGAACGGGAAATCCTCAGGCAGACCCTCAGTATTAGGAGAGGTTGTTGCAGATGTTCGTGAACGACTCGAAGTAAGCCCTTAAAAGTCAATTCGTAAATTGGCTATACAAGCTGGAATTCCCTCGAGCAGCTGCTATAGAATTGTGAGTAAGAGGTTGAATTTACACCCGTATAGGGTCTCAGTGGTGCAAGAATTGTTGCCAGTGGATCCTCAAGCCGATTCAGTTATTGCCGATGGTTTATGGAAAATTTAAATGACGATCAAATGCTCGATTTAACATTTTTCTGTGATGAGGCTTGTTTCCACCTATCAGGATATGCCAATTAACAAAACTATAGGTGCTGGCATGCTGAAAACCCTTTTTTTGTGGAAGCACCACTACATCCTCAGAAGGTTGAAATTTGGTTGGCTGTGCCTCGCCGTAGAATAATTGAGCCTATATTCTTTCATATCACAATAAACGGTGAGAGATATCGGCAACCAATTGTCCTGCCTTTCATAGACCAATTATATGATGAAGAAGTGCAGAACGGATATTTCCAACAAAATGGTGCAACAGTTCATACAGTCAGAGCAATATTAACCTATATGCCAGAAATTTTTGATAATAGACTAATTAACTACACTTGACTACTCATTTTTTGGATATTTAAAAGATTGAGCTTTACAAAGAAGACTGCATACGTTGGAGGAGTTATTGGCAGAAATGGCAAATGTTTGCCGAACCATAACTCATCACGAATACTGCGCCGTTTTAGGGAAACTGGTAGTGTTCAGAAAGGGAAATCCTCAGGTAGACCCTCAGTATTAGGAGAGGTTGTTGCAGATGTTCGTGAACGACTCGAAGTAAGCCCTTAAAAATCAATTCTTAAATTGGCTTTACAAGCTGGAATTCCCTCGAGCACCTGCTATAGAATTGTGAGTAAGAGGTTGAATTTACACTCTTATAGAGTCTCAGTGGTGCAAGAATTGTTGCCAGTGGACCGTCAATGCCGATTGAGTTATTGCCGATGGTTTGTGGAAAATTTAAATGACGATAGATTGCTCGATTTAACATTTTACAGTGACGAGGCCTGGTTCCACCTATCAGGAAATGCTAATTTACAAAACTATAGGTGCTGGCATGCTGAAAACCGTCATATTTTTGTGGAAGCACCACTACATCTTCAGAAGGTTGGAATATGGTTGGCTGTGTCTCGCCGTAGAATAATTATGCTTATATTCTTTCATGACACAATAAACGGTGAGAGATATCGGCACCCAATTGTCCAGCGTTTCATAGACGAATTAGATGATGAAGAATTGTAGAACGGATGTTTCCAACAAGATGGTGCAACAGCTCATACAGCCAGAGCAACGCTAGCCTATATGCAAGAATTTTTTGATACTAAAGTAATTAACTCCACATGACTACTTATTTTTTGGATATTTAAAAGATTGTTATTGTTTTTTTAAATTTTTAATTTAATTTTTAAAAGGTGTTATTTTTTTAACTACAATGTATAGAATAGTAGATGACATTTTTTCATTAGAAATTATATGAATTTTTTTTATCTAATACTAGATATATTTTGTACTTAAAAACCTCTAAAGATGGCTTACAAATACCAGAAACTATTCAAGTGAAGAACAAATAATAAAAATAATAAAAACAACATAAACTTAGAAACATCTTTATATTTAAATATACTACCAGTAAGTAGGTACTCCTAGTGAAGAAGAAAGAAAACAGTAAAAACTATAATAATAACTGGTATAACTAAAGGATTAAACTATAACAAAAATTGAATTTAATTGTTTAAAAAAAAAAAATGTATCCTATGGAAAGAAGTGGAGTTGAAAAAAAAAATGTGTATGGATTAAAAGCATTACATTTTATTTCGAACAGACAAGAAGAAAGTTTTATACAAGATTTAAGAACATAGAAGGGTTATTATTTTAAATAAAGAAAATATTGGATTAGCAAAATATTGCACCAAGAAACATAATTTACACGCATTAAACGAAGGAAAACATTTTTATTTTTGGAAATATTAAGAAAATCTTCAATGGGGGCAATATAGGTAACGATCAATTAATGGTTGAAAATACACCATTAATAAATTGTATCACGTCGGGAAAACAAATGTTTAGTTTTTGATTATTTTGTCATTTAATTTGTTAAAACATGTCACATTTTGCAAACTCTTGAATATGGTCGATACAATTGTAGAGATTTTTCTATATTAGAAATTATTAAGGAAATCTGCAATGGCGGTAATATAGGTAACGATCAATTAATGGTTGAAAATACACCATTAATAAATTGAATCACGTCAAGAAAACAAATGTTTAGTTTCTGATAATTTTGTCATTCAATTTGTTAAAACATGTCACATTTTGTAAACTCTTGAATATGGTCGATACAAGTGTAGAGATTTTCCTATATTTGAAATTATTAAGGAAATCTTGAATGGCGGTAATATAGGTAACGATCAATTAATGGTTGAAAATACACCATTAATAAATTGAATCACGTCGGGAAAATAAATGATTAGTTTTTTATTATATTGTCACTTAATTTGTTTAAAAATGTCACATTTTATGAACTCTTGAATATAATCGAATCAATTGTAGAGATTTTTCTATAAAAGAGTGAAATAACAAAGTGATTTTATTTATATTTAATAATAACATACATTATCATTAATAATGACGACCAAATTTGACAATGATGCCAGCTGTTCCTATTTAAAACTGTACAGCAATGTGGAAGTGCCATTTTGGCATAAACTTAATGCTGGATTTCCTCAATTCCTGTGAGTTAGTTACGGAGCAATATTTTGTTAAGTTGAATGGGTGAGTTGAAAATGGACAGATTCGTGGTGGATTCCAGATAGGGTAAGATTTTAGGAAACTAAAGAAAAAAGTTTTTTTTTTGGGGAAACAGATCATACTACAAGAAAAGGTACAATTGATAATTTGTAGCTATACGTGATACACATTCACTCATAATATATATTTTTTTATCTAACTGACAGTTATAAGATATAAATAAAAAGTGATGTGTATTTTTAATATATTTTCTCAATTTAAGTATATATATATATATATATATATATATATATATATATATATATATATATATATATATATATATATATATATATATTGTAGAATTAACACATCTGAAGATGGTTGAATGATAGTTGAAACAAGTCCAGCAAGGTTAAGAAGAAATAATAAAAATAATAAAAACAACAAAACATATTTATATCTAAACATATAATCTGCCAGTTAGTACTCCAATAAAGAAAGAAGAAAACAATAAAAAATAATAACTGGTATCCAAAATGGATGAAACTATAACTAAAATAATATAGTTGAATACTGAAGAATATTAAAATAAAGAGCTCTAAATTCGTGCATCGAATGAAAATGTTAACTAGTTTCCATAATCAATTCCCAACTTTTTATTTTTAGCCGCTTCCTGGGTAACAATGTACTTTTTTGCGGATCCGGAAAACTTAGGGCCGAAAATTAATTTCCATGCCGGCGCGGCGTGCGCAGCGATAACTTTCGGCAACTCAAACAGCCGACGAGTGCATTTCCATTGTGCGCCCGCGGAATTTTCTATTAAGGGAGGCTGCGAGCCCCATCCCTGGACCCCGATCGATGCAGCATCGGATAGTTGGCAATTTATGTGTGATTTATGCCGTTCCCATCTCTCGCCGCCGAATAAACCCCCGGCGCATAGAAATATGCCAGGGCGATATTTACGAGAGGCGAAGGAGGAAGCTCGGGGAACGCCGGCGGTGCATTTGTAGATTCTGTCGCCTCCACAGAACCCGCAGGAAAAATACCCGGATATTCTGATTAGATGGTTGTTTACGTGAATAAATTTGCGTTCAACGGTGTTTGAGGATATCTTTGAATTATCGATAGAGGCTTATTGTTGACAAGGAATGTTTTGTATTCATACAGATATCAATGTTTACCAAACAGAAGCAGATTTTCAAATCACATTTACATCATCAATTAGGATGACATTCTTAGTTTATGTTTAAAATATTTGTAAAACGTGTATGTGTTCAAGAAATGGTAAACATGTTAAAATTCGTCTGACCTCTTATTTATTTTCTGGCGAAATCACGTTCACAGCTGATGAATTTACACTTGTAAGTGGTTTCGGCCTCTCTCTGCAAAAACCAACAGTAGTCACCCATCATCGCTGGATCCCATCTGCCTTGATATCGTTTCTCCATCGCCAAAATATCCCGGTGAAATCGCTCACCTTGCTCATCGCTTACAGCACCCAGATTTTCAGGAAATAAGTCAAGGTGGGATTGCAAAAAATGAATCTTCAACGACATCCTGCATCCTAACGATTTGTATTTCTTAAGGAGATTAGATATGAGTGATTGAAAGTTTTCTGCCTTGAGGTTTCCTAGAAAGCCGTGAACCACAACCTTGAAGGACTTCCATGCAACTAATTCTGCGCTTTTTAAAACCACTTCGAAATCAGTATCGTCCAAGATTTTCCTGATTTGCGGTCCGACAAAATTCCCTTCTTTCAATTTTGCATCCGATAGTTTCGGAAACTTTGCTCGTAAGTATGCAAAACCTTCGCCTTTCTTGTCGAACGCTTTCACAAAATTTTTATAAGCCCCAGTTTGATGTGCAGAGGTGGTAACAACACTTTCTGAGGATCTACTAAAGGGCGATGTTTGATGTTTTGCTGGCTAGGGACGAATTCTTCTCTAATGGGCCACTATTTCTTCAGATAATGTTGCTGCGTTGTTCGGCTATCCCAAAGGCACAGGAAGCAGTAGTACTTGGTGAATTCACTCTGCATTCCAAGAACAAGTGGTATTACTTTCAAGTCACCACATATTTGCCACTTGTGCTCATCGTATTCAACAGAATTCCGAATTAAAGACATTCTCTCATACGTCTCCTTCATATTAACTGCGAGGGCTAATGAGACAAAAGGTTTTCTACCACCGTTGTGCAACAACGTTGCCTTTAAGCTTTCCTTCGAAGAATCTATAAACAGTCGCCACTCTTCCGGATCATACTGAAATACAAGCTCATGCATAAGTCCAGCTACATCAAAGCATGCACAAAGACCATCTTCAAATTTAAAGAAAGGTGCTAACGTTTCGTGGCGTTTTCTAAACACTGATATTTTCGTTTCTGACGCTAACAGGTTCCACTGTTGTAGTCGTGATCCTAGCAGCTGGGCATGCTACTTAGACAGATTTAAGTCACGAACCAAGTCGTTCAGTTCAGCCTGTTCAATGAGATGAGGTGATGCACAATCTTGTGGAACATATTCATCTTCATCAATACTTTCAGGTTGTACAATTTCCCCATGTTGGCCAAAATTTTCTGAATCAGTCTCAGAACTGTCCTCGTTCCATTTAGCAGGTGGTAGGGGGACTGGAAGCCCCTCTCCGTGAGGTACTGGTCGTATTGCAGAAGGAATGTTTGGCTATTCAATACAGTGCTTGTTTTTTGCCGAAAACCCAGCAGTTTTAGTTAAGCAGAAATAACAGTCTTCATGGTGACTTGTCGGCTAACGCCATTTCATTGGAACAGCAAAAGGCATGGATGCCCTCTTACCTTTCAACCACCGTCCCAAATTCACTACACAGGAAACACAACACATATGTGGGGCCCAGTTTTTGTCTTGATCTCCAATTGGGCAGCCGAAATACAAAAGATAAGGTATTTTCGTACATTTCGTAATGGGTTTTCGCTGTGATTTGGTTGTGAACTGACCACAAACGTAACAAAAGTTATGCACTGGGTTGATGCAACCACGATATCTTTACGAACTCTGCATGATTTGTTCTCAAATAAATAAACACGTGTTAATCGCACTACAGAAAAATGACAATGTACTTCGTATATACCTGGTACTCACATGCGAGCCAAACTGGTGCAAACAAGTCGCTACTGGTATAAACTCATACACCCATTCATATGATCATTTCGTGTTGCCTCAGTGACGTATTTGTAGTAATATTATTATATCTACACCAGTAAATACAATGCAATACATTATGGCAAAATTAATAAAAAATTTACAATGTAGCATGGCATAACTAAAAATCCATACGTGATGAGAAAAATGTGAATTCAGATTCGTGTTCAGCACCACAAAATTAGTTGAAACCACTATTTTTTATAACGGTTATAAAACCTTTGTTCACTAGTGTAATTAGTAATGTAACGAGTTAATTAAAGTTCGTAATTACAATGAAAACCTCATATATGACGTACACGGACGTACAATATTTCATTGGTAGCAAAAAATTATCAAGATTAATGAATATCGCATTAAATTTTGGATTGGACATTTGGATTTGCGTGAATTTGAAAAGGTAAATTAGAAATTATACATTATTGAATGATCACCATGGCAACGATTATGAATTATCGGATGACGCTGTAAAATTTTTCAAGTTCTGAAGAAGGACAAACGAAAAATAAATAATAGAAAAGTGACTGTCTGATTGGAGTTTATAATAAACCGATGACATCAGACGCCCAGAGTTTACATTCGTTCCCGGTGAAGCTCACGTCTCAATGCGCAAGAAACGGAATATAGTTTAGAAATAAGTACTGTTACGCCGATAATTGTTTCCGTTGTGGAACGTCCCAAACAATCGTGCTCAAATATGACGTACAAGGACGTACGACATTTCATTGGAAGCGGAAAATTATCAGGACAATGAATATAGCATTAAATTTAGGATTGGGCATTTGGATTTGCGTGAATTTGACAAAGTAAGTTAGAAATTATACATTATAGAATGATCACCATGGCAACGATTATGAATTGTTGGATGATGCCGTAAATTTTCAAGTTCTGAGGAACGACAACCGAAAAATTAATAAAAGAAAAGTGACTGTCTGATCGGTATTTATAAATATGACCGATGACACTAGACGCCCCAGTTTACATTCGTTGCCGATAAAGCTCACGTCTCAATGCGGAAGAAACGAAAGATAGTCATGAAACAAACAGTATCGTTACCCCGATATTTGTTTCCGTTGTGGAAAGTTACAAACAAAATGCTACAAGAGTGTGTAGGAACACATAAACAAACAATTTAAAAACAGTAATCATTTCGCATCCGATCATACATCCGCATCTGAGCGATAATTAATTAATAAAAAATAATAAAAATAATAAACACAACAAAACATCTTTATATCTAAACATATAAACTACCAGTAAGTACTCCAATAGGGAAGGAACAATAAAAAAATTATTATATTAGGTATGTAAATTTTAAACTGATTGTAAAGCCATCTTTTTCGACATTTAAAATGGCTATAATAAGTTCTATTAAGAGCGATTACACACATTTCTTAAACGATTCGAAAAATAGTTTTAATCAATAATGCAGACGGAAGTCTTGGCAAGACTAATCACAAAAAAAGACTGTTTTATTGGATAAAGCGAGTGATCATTGGATTTGTAAAACAGATAACTCGAGGAGAAAGAATAGCGCCTTAAATTCAAAATCAGTAGAGGATCACAAATTGGTCCCCGGCTCATCCATCAACCCGACACCGACGTCAATTTATTGAAATCGGCGTCTCGCGCGAAGTATCAAAAACTTTCTGCCAGTGAACTTCTCGGGATGCGCTTGAAAAATTGAAGAAAACCACCCCACCTCCAGACACCCAATTAATCTCGAGAAACGGCAAAAGGCAGCGCCGATCGCGAGGCACGGTTCACATTAATTAACAATTAAAATGATTACCTGCTCCCAATTAACTCCCGGATCGCAGTTCCTTAATTACGCGACATGTGCCCTCGCAGAAAAACAAATGACTGGCGGGCTGAAGGAGCGGCGCGATCAAATTAAACTAATTACTAGATTAAATCATTTTAAAGCCTCTCGCATTAATTCGCCGGTAATAAACCGGGAAGGCGTCCCCTTTGAGCCCCGATCTCGAATCAAAATTATATCACATTTCGCCTCATTACGTTAAGTTCGCCCGGAATGTGCGGCGCGAAAAACTGTTTCCAATTATTAAATCCGGCGTTAAGGGGGCGCCGGGAATTCGCGCTCGTTAAGGTAATTAGGTTATAATTTGTCTCATTGTTCGATCACAATAATGCACAAAGAACGGTGCCGCTTTTCATCGTGCCGCCGCCTCAGCGCCGCTCTGTTTACGTAATTATTCGGCATGGGGGCGGGGAAGCTTGCGTTTTTCGGGGGGCGGCGCGCGAATTATTCCAATACTGGTGTCGGGCGGTAAACAATAACCTGCAACTTTGGAAACTCTTCGGTCTACATTGTGAGCCAACTTTGCAAGTGTGCATTTAATGCGTTTCCTTTATTGCGCGGATTAATATCGCGGTATAAAGTTTTTGATGTGTAGATGGAGGGGCTTTGATTACTGCCTGAAATTGTGAATTCGATAAGTTTAGGGGCCATAACCCTATTATCTGCACCATTTCCCTAAACAATCGTTTTATAGATTTCCTCATTGTAACTGACATTTCAAACTAATATTTAAGACCAAATTTCATCTATCCATTACTTAGTTAACTATTGGATTTATAAGATAATGCATAATATATAGGCGTTCCATTTACCGGTAAACCATTAACCGGTTAACTGGTTTTACTAGCCAATATGATTACCGAATTTACTGGTAAATTTTGGCAAAAAATGCAGCTAATTTCGGTAAAATCATAGAATTATTTACTGATATTTCTAGATATTGAAGAGCTACAGATGTTTTTAGATTTAGGTAGTATTCTCTACAATTCAGGAATATGCATTAAGAAGATGATTATTTATTATAATGTTTTTCACTTGAATGAATCTGCCATTACCAAAACTATTGTGTCTCTCAGTGAGCGATTGAACATGGGACTTAATGGGCGCAAAACTGAAAAGCTAAGTGTCTGAAATGAATCGTCTGAAGATGGTATAGCTGTAGTTAATACAACGCAACTGATAATATGACATAAAGACATATTGTCAATTGATTATTAAGTAGAAAAAAATATAAAAACCACATGAATTTCCAGCACACATATAATCACCAACACCACAATTTAACAAAACTTTATCTCTTCCAGAACACTTAAACCAACTTAAAGCTATAGCTGATTATTATCTCTTTGAAAGAATTTTGTCTTGTTTATTAAAAAATACTAGATGCTTATTATTCTTTTTTTTTGTCAATGCATTAAGCTTTTATTAAAACTAATAGGTTATTGATGATTACGTCTTTTCAGATACTATAAAAACATTGCATGCTAATAAGTAGTGTACTATCATACGAAATTACGTATATAAATAAAAAATATGTAATTAAATGCCTATACTAACAAAGTAGATTGTTG
Source organism: Othius punctulatus (assembly GCA_951805005.1). NCBI lineage: Eukaryota > Metazoa > Arthropoda > Insecta > Coleoptera > Staphylinidae > Othius > Othius punctulatus. Next base: position 102,021,175 of record OX638139.1, on the reverse strand, counting down.
TACATTTGTTTATGTATAAGCAATATACATAACCCTTATGTTATGTAGGGGTTATGTACCCTTATAAGTACAATGGCAGGAATCTACCTAACCTTACCTGACCTTACCTAACCTAACGCAACCTAACCTCACCTAAACTAAAGTAACCTAACCTAACCTAAAATAGTATATGATTATTGTTCTTTTTGTCAATGCATTAAGCTTTTATTAAAACTAATAGGTTATTGATGATTACGTCTTTTCAAATATCAAAACATTGCATGGTAATAAGTGGTGTACCATCATACAAAATTACATATATAAAGACAAAATATGTAATTAAATGCCTATACTGGCAAAGTAGTTTGTTGTATATTTGTTTATGTGTAACCAACATACGTAACCCTTATGGTGTAAGGGTTATGTACCCTTACAAGTACAATGGTAGGAATCTACCTAACATAACCTGACCTAACCTAACCTAATTTGGCCTAACCTAACCTAACCTAACCTAACCTAAACTAACCTCACTTAACCTAACCTAACATGCTTCACAGAATATTATTCTAGTACATGCATTTAAATAGATATTTTGTATTTATATAGATTTAACAAATTTTCTTTTACAAAATTACTTCATTATTTCTAACAATTTTCCATTCGAGGAATTTTTATTCGAGCAACTGGTCTTTCGGGCAATTTTCTATTCGATGAACTATTTTTCGAGCAATTGTTTTACGGCAATTTCTTTCGAGCAACTGTGTTCGAGTTTCGTAACCCTAATAATATATCACTTTGTTTTAATGCTGGGCCACCTAATCATCCAGTGAAGAAGTGATATGAGCTCGGATATGAATTATTATAAAATAATATGGAATATTTTCCTGATAATATAAAGACTATTAAAACATTTTGAAAAAAAAATTGCATCAAAAATGTTATTGCCAATATCGAAAATAGGCGGAAAGACCCCAAGGGGTGGATAGCTCCATAAAGATTCTGTATATATGTTGGTTTCTAGAATCTTTACAAATTATAGAAATGTTACATTTTATAAAATTTAAAAGCATGTCGAACATCGAGAAAAAATCTTGTTTTCCAAAATTTTATAGACATCTAAAAGTCTAAAATTTGAGGCACATTAAAGTTCTAAATGGCATTTTCTTCCACAAGAAGTGAACCCAAGTGGAAAATGATGATTTGGCTGAGATATCTATAAAATTATATCCAAAAAAATTACCTTTCATAAAATCAAATATCCAGCAAAATGTATGGAGTAGAAACTATGTACTTCCTTAATTAGTTTTTATATTCCGTACAAAGTGTACATAACTCTTTGTCTAATTGATTTTGTATTCAAAATAATACGAACCTCCGAACACCAAAAAAAAACTACATAGGAAATTAAGTCTACTAAACAATTCGATATAAATCCTCGAACAACCATTAAATAAGCAGCTTTTATCAATAAACAATATTTTTATATGGCTTCTGACAATTTTTGCCTAATGATGGCTCCACATGAAGTTGTAACCGCTTTTGTTTGTTACCGTGATAAATGTGATATATATATACAGTAGTGATATATAGTGATAAATAAAGAACACAAAAAAAATTTAAGTAAGTAATTAAGTACATAGTTTCTACTCCAAACATTAAAGAATAACCTTAATATGTTAAACCTAAATGATCTAGCAAAATGCTGCATACTAAAATTTTACAAATAAAATACAGCTATATAGGTACTTAAATGGTGAAGTTTCGAATGGAAATTTCGTTCACAAACAATGAACAAAAATGGAAAATTATAAAATGGCTGAGATATTTATAAAATAATCTTTAATTTTGATAAAATTATTGTGTAAAATTCCCTGGACTTTCGCAAATTTATTTAAAACACAAAATAACTCATGATATAATTAATTCTTAAATATGTTTTCTTTATATAACTATCATTTCAAAAACCTTCATCACTATTATAAAGCCAATTAGCATTCTACAGGAACGGTTATTGCAGAAACATACTATAAGTAAAAACAAATTCGTTTTTTGATGTTATATCGATACCATTTTGGTAGAAAAATTTAAGTAACAAATTGCACATATGGCATTTATATTAGTTGTAAACGGTATAACAATAAACTTATACAGATCATCCATTATAGAAATGAATTGTCAAATTCAAGGTCGGCCAAAATATCACATAATAATTTTGACAGTGTACTTGTAAAAAAACTAGTAACAAATATGTCATTGATGTCAACATGTGTTTTGAGGTTATGAGACCTATTAGTTTTTAATAATTTGAGTTGGTTTAATAACAAGAAGTAGATACCGTTGCAACTTTTAGTTAATAAATTGTGAAAATGAGAAAGAAACAAAAATGTTTTAAATTCATTCAAAATTGGACAATTAGACTTTGAAATAAACTTGACAACGGACTTGGACAAAATTTGAAATAATCATTTTGATATTGCCGCCTAAATTAAATAATTTAAATACTAATTGGCGTTCCTAGTAACTTTATCAATAATGTCAACCCAATGGCACTTTGACAATTCATATCTATAATGGATTTAGCTTACACTTAAGTTTTAGAAATATTGCCAGTTTAGAGGTAAAACTTTATTGTATATGAGCTGCCACATTAAGAGCTACTTACAGTAACGATGGGAAATTAGCTGTCAAAAAAAAAAGTTACTTACGAAGTTTTGCCAAAACGAAATTAGTTTGTCTCAATGTAATGACAGTTATAGTAACTCAATAAATATTTATTACCATCCAAAATTTTGTATTCCGTCCGAATATTCAATCCTTATTACCGTCCAAATGTTTTCCTTTCTGAAATGATTAATCATTTATACTGACGCAATATATACCAATTATGTTTCTTTGTAAAATCAACGTTAAAATTTGAGTACAGTACTCAAAAGAGAAAAAAATAGAATTAATATGTAGAAACTAAAATAGTATTGTGTTTTTAAACTCACTAGAGTTATAAAGATAATATTTTACATAGGATGTCAAAAAAAATGATGAGATTGTAGGAGATACATGTAATTACGAAAAAATACTTCTCTGCAAATTAATAAGGAATATTGGGTATTAAAGAACGTTAGCAGTAAACGTTTTTTTTAAAGCAATACATCTGAATGCCACAAGTAAGGAAATGTTCGATTATAGAATGTACAAATTTCGTTATCTAAACATTTCTAATAAAAATGCATACGATATATGTGCAGTATTGTTTTGTTGTTTATAGGTTAATAAACAACATAATAGGGTAACTATTGGAACTTGACACACACAATTATAATAATCATATATAAATCAAGCGCAAGTGTATACAAAATTATCAAAAATAAGGTGCCATTTTCAACCAATAAGACTGCATTACTTACCAACGCATTCAAAACCTTAAAAATTCAAGACTATTTTCCATAACTATTAATATTCAAATAATTATTACACACTACACACAAGTCAGCAATTTTGTGTCCTGTATTTTCTGAAACTTACAGAGTTTTGTCGATCTTCATGATGTACCACGTTTTGGAAAATTTTCATGTTCTGTAAATTACCCGAAAATTACAATTTACAAAACGTGGTAATTTCTGAAGAGATTTTGATAATCAATAAAACCTAAGGTACACCATTTTCTTCGATGTCGTTATTTATAAATAATAATGCCTGTGTAGTTTTAAGACACGTGTTTGATAATGACCAGGTGAGTGGTCGAATCTATAGTCACCAATTAATTAAATTTATACGTGATATAAATAAATCAGTTGCTTATTAGTTATTATTAAAAATATATCACAAAGTAACCGCCACCACAATTCAACTATTTTTTTTTAATTATCCATAAACGTAAATCTGTAATTGAAATTTTATTGGTGGCATTGAAGTGACTATTGGATTAGTACTCAATTGTTGTTTAGTTTAACACAAACAAAATATGATAATGCATTTAGAACTAGTCTATCAATCCACAATTTGCGAATAATAATATCAGAGTTTAATATAATCACGAAGGCATTAGAAAAGCCTTGGGCAGGTTATGTACAATCTTCTTATTCCTACTAAAATTATTATCCAGTAGTTAACTTATCTCCAAATGTTGCCAAGACTTTACTAATATTATATAGAACAAGTAGAAGATTCGTATTAGTTGTACTTACATAATTTGTTGTGATACTTCAATGATACTATTTTAGCTATCTTGAGGGAGACTGAATGTGCAAGTAACAAGGCTTGGTCCGTGATAATAGACTATTTACGATAGATTATCGATATTAATTTTGTATTTAAGCATTCATTTAGTAAACTTTACCTGTATATCGGTGTTCCTAAGTCCTCCCTGTACCACAAAACCAATAGCACCTGGTCATTCGGGTCCGAAGTTGAGATATCACATGGCAAATACACAGGATCACCAGCCACCACTTCGATGTCAACTACCGGAACTGCAATAAAAAAAAAAACAGAAATTAGCACATGTAATAATAAGGCATGGACGAAGTTTATAATATCTGGCTGTAGGTTGTTACATTATTTTATGAATATTGATACAGATTGAAAATCCATTTGTTAAAATTCAAACCCACCCGGCAGTAATGCGTAATAATAGTAATAATAATAATACTATGTAGTGCTATAGTATATAGTAATAATCCTCGTATTACTATTATCTCAGTAGTAACACTTAATAAGTAATAAATTCTATGAACACCAGAAGACAATATTCATAAAAATAATAGGCAGATCAAATAACAATTTTCAAATGCCATTGTTTCATATATTTTTTGGGAATACTCAAGTATGCCTCTTTTTAGTTGTCTATGCTATGCTAGTTATCTATGCTATGCTAGTTGGCTATATATGTGCGATCTGGAAATACATCGAAATGACAAAAGCTGGAAAAACACTCAAATTTTCTCGGATTTCTGATACATTTAGTTGCATGTCAAATGTAGTAAACACTAAAATTTTCACGGATTTCAGATACATACAGGTACATTTGAATTCAAAAGTTTTACATAGACCAGACAGACTGGATAGCATAGAATCATTTCTTGAAACTCGAATATCTGAGATAAGTTACCAAACATGCAAATTAGCTCAGACTACGTATTACTGAAGATATGAACTTAACACAAAAACGTGGTTTTAACATATAATTGCAAGAAATACTAAAAGTACCTTGGGCACGTATCAAAAAAAGAAAAAGAAGGTCGTAAAATGTAAGGGTAGATCAGACTGAAGCCCTTATCGGGCTAAAGAGACTATACAAGAGAGTCCAGCTGAAAAGCAGTATAGGCCATGAGTCTCTATTTCATGAAATCTGGACTGTTTCATGTAGAAGATAATCAAGAGTTTAAAAAGTGATGCTATAACACCTTGTAAAAGGGTTAGGGACCGAAGAGAAATCATTTCCACGACTATAGTATTCCAGACTCTGCAATTTCTATACAATTAACGGCAAGTCTTTGTAGATTTATAATAAAACATTTTTATGTAAAATCAAATTTATTGTATGTATATTCATTTATTTTAACCATTTACATGAACAAAACCAATTAGCTTGAGTGATGTGGATATGTCGGTTCAAATTATAAACGGAACTGACAGATTTAGCTTGGAGCATTATAATTATATTGTAACATAAATAACACAAATTCATGAAAATCTAATGTTTCCTTTCTGGGGAACAGAATAAACTATTATATTTTCATTTAATTAACACTTGCAAAGCGAATACTTCCCTTTGAAGCGACAGCCTTATAATTTCACTTCATTACAAGAGTTGTATGCATTCTACTTTGAGTTAATTAATACCTCCCTGGATTATATTTATAATTACAGTACAAATTAATAAATATGAATGTTGAAATTATTTGGTTTGGACATATTATATGATTGTCTACAATAATGTACCGAATGAATTGACATAACATGTAGCCAATTAAATCATTTCAATTCAATTAAAGATGCTAAATGTATTGGGGAAGTTCTTTTTCCTATATATAAAAATTATTCGCAAATAATACTAAAAATAAGATTGTACCTATCGAAAATAAATATATTTACACAGAATTTTGAAAACTATATTTTGTTTAAAAACCGTTAATTAGTAGATGTGTCTTCCATAATTATTTAGATAAGGAGCGGATATAAACCAGTATTATGAAACCAGCAAAAAAAAGTTAAAAAGGACTCAGATATGTATCCCTACAAAGTACAGGCCTATCATGAATTGCTGCTACCAGATTTAACCAGACGTCTTGTGCCCTAGCAGACACTTCCAGCATCTCAAGGGCTTGTTTTATCTAAATATTTGTTGATCGCACTGTACTAATTAGCTGTTTTTAAACAAAATATATTTTTAAATATACACAGTTTACTTCTCTGCAAAAATTTCTTGCAGCAGATTGAAGTTATCTGGTTTTCTCGAAATGTTTTTGTTTTTGTTAATAATTTATTTGATGCCTTAGATGTCTTAAAATCCTCGTTATCGTTATCTCTCGGATTTCAGACATATGCAGCTGTTATGACATTAATTTCTATATTACAATCATAGCTATTACATAGTTACTGATACATAGTTAATTTTTCACAATATTTCTAGATCTCTTAGGAAGATTTATTCAATTTCATAATATTGCAAACCAATATAACAAATTTACATAAAAATTAAAAAAAATGTTAAATATCGTTAAACTTGTAAAACATTTTTTGATATTTTATTAATCTTCCAAGAATGTAAAGTAAAATAATTTAACAAATTTCCCAAATTTTCTGACTTTTTTGTTCATGTTGAAATTTTCAGAATTTTTGAGTATTTTGTACAATTTCAGAAAGTTTCAATAACATATCTGTATGATTCATCAAACAATTGTCAGTGATTCAGGTGCCAGTTATCACTTATCGCTTATCAATTGTCAATTATAATACTTTTTATTTACATATGTCTTATAATTTCTTATATTCAATCCCCAACATTTTTTTTTTCTCTAGAAATATTTCTATTATTCGTTCAAAATATTAAAGTATTCATGATTACTATCAAAATTATTATTATTATAATCAATAGTTCCATAGTTATGGCAATTTTTTTTATATTACAGTGAAAACTAGAATGATTTCTGTCTGAGTTTCAGTATTGACGTGATAAATTTAATAATTATTGTAAAATTTTGTAGTTTCTGTTAAATTAAAATTATTTATTGATTCATTCATTTATTCCGTCAAAATGCCAATATATTTTACACATGTCAAGTAATTACTGAAAAATACATACATATATAACAATAAAATGTGACCCAAATCGAACTTTTAAAACGAATCAAAATAAAATATATAAGTGATTGTTTACAAATAGTCTAAAACTGTTTTGTTAAAGCTATTTTTGGTAACATATCGAATATTACTGTAAAAATTGCTATTGTTGCTGTATTTTTTTTATATTCCAACCGAATTACTAATCGTTCTATTAAAATATTTATGAATAATACGAGAGTTTCAACTATTGTGTCGACATTTTCATTATTACTGTAGAAAGTTCTAACATTTCGGCTTTTTTTATTAATATTACTGTATAAACTGGAATCATTCCTGTCTAAGTTTCACTATTGAAGTAATCAAATTTAATTTTTGATGTCATAAATTCAATTAATATTACAAAATTTTGTAGGTTGTATTCATTTTCAATTATTTAATTGATTGGTTCATTTATTCTGTCAGAATTCCAATACATTTTACACGTGTCAAGTAATTACTGAAAAATACATAAATATATAACAATAAAATATAACGAAAATTGAACTTTAAAACGAATCCAAATAAAATACACAAGTGATTACATACCAATTGTTGTGTTAAAACTATTTCTGGTAACATATCAAATATTTCAGTTAACATTGCTGTTGTTGCTGTATTTTTTTATATTCCAGTCAAATTAAAAATATTCATAATTAATATCAGAGTTTCAATTATTGTGTACACATTTCCATTATTACTGTAGAATGTTCTATCATTTTGACTTCTTTTTATAATATTACTGCATAAACTGATGTTAAAAATTCAATTATTATTACAAAATTTTGTACTTTCAATTAAATTTCAATTATTTAATTGATTGGTTCATTTATTCTGTCACAATGCCAGTTCATATTACATATATCAGGTAATTACTGAAAAATACATAAATATATAACAATAAAATATGACCCAAGGCGAATACTTTAAAAACGAATCCAAATAAAATATACAAGTAATTGTTTACAAATTGTCTAAAACTGTTGTGTTAAAACTGTTTTTTATAACATATCAAATCTTACTGTAAAAAATGCTGTTGTTACTGTATTTATTTTTTAATTTCTGTCAAAATACTAATCGGTCTGATAAAATATATTCATAATTAATACCAGAGTTTCAAGTATTGTGTCTACATTTCCATTATTACTGTAGAATGTTCTATCATTTCGGCATTTTTTTATATTATAACAGTATAAACTGGAATCATTTCTGTCTAAGTTTCAGTATTGACGTAATAAAATTTAATTTTTAATGTCAAAAATTCAATTATTATTAAAAAAAATTGTAGTTTCTATTAAATTTTAATTATTTAATTAATTGGTTCATTTATTCTCTCAGAATTCCAATACATTTTACACATGTCACGTAATTACTGAAAAATACATAAATACATATATAACAATAAAATATGACCTAAATCGAACTTGAAAAACCAATTCAAATAAAATATACAAATAATTGTTTATAAATTGTCTAATACTATTGGGTTAAAACCATTTTTGGTAACATATCAAATATTACAGCAAAAATTGCTGTTGTTGCTATATTTTTTTATATTCTAGTTAAATTACTAATCGTTTAATTAAAAATATTTATGAATAATACGAGAGTTTAAACTTTAGTGTCCACATTTTCATTATTACTGTAGAATGTTCTATCATTTCGTTTTTTTTTTTAAATAATATTACTGTATAAACTGGAATCATTCCTGTCTAAGTTTCACTATTCACGTAATCAAATTAATTTTTTGATGTCAAAAATGCAATTATTATTACAAAATTTTGTAGTTTCTATAAATTTTCAATTATTTAATTAATTGGTTCATTTACGCTATTATTATATTATATTATTATTCCTGTAGAATGTTCTACCATTTGGGCTTTTTTTAAATAATATTACTGTATAAACTGCAATCATTCCTGTCTAAGTTTCAATAATGACGTAATAAAATTTAATTTTTGAAGTCAAAAATTCAATTATCATTTAAAAAATATGTAATTTGTATTAATTTTCAATTATTTAATGGATTGGTTCATTTATTCTGTCACAATGCCAATACACTTTAGACATGTCAAGTAATTACTGAAAAATACATGAAAAATATAGCAATGAAATATGACCCAACAGAAAAAATCCAAAGCCTGTAAGAGTTCTACATTGTGAAGCATTTACTCAATGCCGAGGACAATATTATTCATGAAGAAAAATATCGATATAAAGAAGTTTGTAAGTTTAATGCTTTTATTAAACAAAAGTCAGTGGGACATTATTCCATGAAATCCAGTGTTTTTACAAAATTAGAATTAGAAAAATTCCCAAGAGAAGCAGATGATAGAACCTACTAAATGATGAAGGTAAAACTTGAAATTTGAATTTAATCAAAATATTACAATTTTAAGTAAGTTTAGGCTTTTATCCATAAGGTAGCAGTTATTTATTTAAGGTATTATTAATGGGTACTTACCTGTAGAATTATATTTATTTTATTTTATTATTTATTTTGTTTTGCCTAATTAGTTTCAGTTCTAACAAATCATCATCAGAGGACATGTTATTTTGCTATGTATATATCTTTATCTTATTTTTACCATAAATATTTATAGTTGATTTGAATATTAGAAGATGTCTATTTAAAGTTTAAGGTAATTGTTTTATATGAAACTGAAACTAGTTAAGCAAAATAAAATAAATAAATTATAAAATAAAATAAAAATAATTCTACCAGTATGTACCCATTAATATTACCTTAATTACAATTTTTGTTTAAATTTCCCCAGTAAGTACCCATTAATATTACCTTAATTACAATTTTTGTTTAAATTTTAGGCAGTGTTGGCTGTTCGTGTTAGTGGTGCGTGTCGACGAAAAGAACTAACTTTTCTTCAAGTTCAAAACATCAAAGACATGGGGTCATTTATTTTGATTGTTATTCCCAACATAAAGACCAACGTGCGAAGAAAATTTACAGGAAACCTAGAAAATATGGATCTGCTTGAAATATTTCGCAAATATACTCGTCTTCATCCCTTATCAATTGAATTTTTTAAGATTTTTCTTGAAATATCGTAGCGGAATATGTACGAGGCTACCTCGTACCTCGCAAAATTTCCATAAAATAACATAAAATTTCCACAAATATACTTATTAATTCTGCAAAATTTTAAATCTTTACTGAAACTTCTATGGAAAGTTTCTGGTGTTTTATAAAAATTTAAAGATTATTAATATACTGATTAATATACTTTCAGCAAATGTTTAACGACAGAAGATCTTTTAACTGTTACTTCTACAAGATATTGCTCAGAATTGCTCAGAATTGTTTACAGTTGCTTGTAATTGTTGTCAATAAAATGACAATGATAAAATGAAATGGAAACTCAAAAAGTTTCCAATTGCTCAAAAAGTTGCTGATTGCTCAAAATTATTGATAATTGCTCACAATTGTTGACAGTTTCTCAAAATTTCTCACAATTGTTGTCATCTGCTCAAATTGCTCACAATTGTTTACAGTTACTCAAAATTGATAATAATTACTCACAATTATTGACAATTCAACAATATTGACAAAGTTGGTATATCTCCCGCAAGATATTGCTCAGAATTGCTCTCAATTGTTACCTATAGTTTAAAATGGTTGACAGTTGCTTACAATGGTTGACAGTTCCTCAAAATTGTTGACAATTCAACAATATTGTCAAATTGTTTACTTGCATGACCTTTTTGATTTATTTTCCATGTGTAATTAAACTTTTGTGCAAGACATACTAGTATCAGAGACATCAATAAATTATTATACATGGACGTTTATGAAATCATTGAAATTAAAATAAATAAGTCAATAGTTTCTTTTTTATATTTATTTAAATACTTATGTATATGAGTATTTGTAATCACATTTAAACATAATGTAATTATACAAAACAATTGTTTACCATGAGAACCTATCAAAAATGCACGAGAAATTTTTATGATTTAATAGAAAATCACCAAACATGTTCAAAGCTATTACATACATACATACATACATACATACATACATACATACATACATACATACATACATACATACATACATACATACATACATACATACATACATACATACATACATACATACATACATACATACATACATACATACATACATACATACATACATACATACATAATCCATCCCTCTTTTACCCATTGGGTGTCGAGGTATTAATTGCTATTATCAAAGCTATTAATGTAGGTAAATATCATGTTGCCATTTTGTATAAAAAAATTGCAGAGTTTTTGTAGTTACCAAATTTTTTCAATTATACGAGGCATTGCTTAAGACTATAGAGTATACCGTTTTTCGCACAATCGCATAAACCAAATAAGATAACAAAAATTTGAGTTGTTTCCGATTTAATTATCTTGACACTTATGACAGAATAGTGTACATACGTAAATCCTGAGTATTTTGAATGTATTTCGTTAGAAATGTTCTGTAGCGAAAAACCGACTAAACAATTTGAAGTTTAAGTATTGATTTTTCACAATGGCAAATGAAGAAGATTTTCAAATAAATACAGACATTGAAGAATCGTATCAAAAGGCGTATTGCAGTATGATTATCAACATCTAAAAGACGAAAATTTATAGAATTTGCTTCATTTAAGGGAATTATGTAAGAATCTAATTCAATGTTTTTGAAATGTGAATATTTGGTCCTAAAATATCAAAAGGAAGGTACGAAAGTTCATTTTTCCAAATAAAATAGACATCTGTTGGTGAAAAATATTACCATTACTTACCACATTAGAGCTGTTATTAACTTGAACAGAACGGTGTTTCCATGGAGACTGGCCACAGTAGTGTTATGTTCAACTTATAAGGTGTATCAACAGAGAATGTAAATCGCTATAACCACACGATTGTGCAAAAATGGTTTTAAAATACCGAAACACGTGTCAGGGAACTGAAAATATTTGAATGAAGAGTTTGTATCCAATTACATATAACATGAGCATTTATTTTATTTTATTCAGTTTTTGTTAAATTATGTTATATTCAGATTAAATAAATAAGTTAAAATTTGGAGTTTATTTTTGAGTTTATTTGAGTTTTTGAATTTATTCGCAATATACGCCTATGCGTATTTTACAGCTAAGAAAAGTAAAATCCTGGCAGGCATAATAGAAAATGTATGCAGATATCATGTTTTCTTACCATGAATTCCATTTTTTTAACTAATTGGAAACATCAATCAAATGTGAAGTTTCCATTATGCAAATACTGAACTTATTCACCGAGACTCTGCGCCTTTAATACCATTTCTCATATCGGTGCCAGATGTATCATTTAAAGCTAAACAATTTCAACTGTTTTTTATTAATTGTTCCAAACAATAAAAATTAGGTCATTGGAATAACAAACCGTAATTAGCAGTAATCAGCAGGAGGAAGTGGAGAGAATATTATAAAAATTATGAATGTATGCCTTACACTGAAAGGTAGTTAGGCAAATGAATAAATAAAATAAATAAATTAGCTGTAATTAACAGTAATAAAAGTCGTTATAATTAACGAGAAATTCCATTGATGTTGAGATCTAGCGATACATAGTTTCTATTGCGTACTGTGTTCCGTTAAAGTAAGTTCATAGTTTGTATCCTGTGTAGTGAGCTTGGATCACGAATTTGTATTAGTTAAACTTGGAAGCCTGTAAATTAAGCGAGAGTCATGTTTGCGGATGGCGTTTATCGCAATCTTATCGAGCATCCACGCTTCCCTGACGATTATGAAAACGCAGTGCATCTCCGGCGTTGACATCTTAACTTATTCATGGGAAACTTGCGGTCCGGCTGATTTTCTTCCATTTAGCCGCCCCATATCTCCCAGATGTCATCCATTATTCAACCCAAAAGCGGCCGACGCAAAATCGATGCTAAACAACGGCGGAAAGTTTATTTAATTTAACCGGATGATTAATATTCGGTTTCGGAACAGGGCGGCTCCCCAGGGTTCCTCGGCCGATGTAATTGCAGTAAGTACCTCTGTACAGTTTCCAAGTGCAATTACAATTTTGCTAATGCACGGGGTGAGAATGACCAGGCCAGGGGAGCGCATCGTCGGAGGAGGAAGCGCCCCAGAAGCATCCCCATTGTCTGCGCCGAGTTTGCGGAGCCAACTTGCAAATTGCAATATAATGCGGAGGTCGCCGATACTTTTTCCGGACCCCGGATTACCTCGACTCTAATTATAAAGTAAAATACGGGGCCATAAATCGTGCGCCGATGATTCAAAAGGCTGAAGGTAGAACACCCCGTTCCACCTGTACTCCCGGTGATTTACTGCTTGTATTTTTTCGCATTTGAATTTAAGATTAATTCAACGTAAATTTAACTTCCTGAATTAGGCGAATATGTTATTCAAGTATTCCGGTAAGTTTAAGTAGTGACAACACGTGAAATTCGTTCGTGTACTTGTATACAGTGGCGGATTTATACTTCTGACGCCTAGGGGCTACCGGCAACTTGAAATTTGTACCAAATACCCAAAATGAGCAAGCACTATATAATACCTTACAACATGAAAGTTCTTCGATCTTCCACCCAAGCGACTGTACACCTGGACATCACCTGCGCACACTCCTGAAACGATGGTTACAAATCAAATAAATTACATTCTTGTAGGACAAAGATACAGAAAGAGCTTTACTTCTGTAAAACCATACCCAGGAGCAGACATAAATTCCGACCACAACCCAGTCGTGGAACAATTGAGACTCCTAATGAAAAAAGTAGACAAGAAAATAACTACCAACACAAGATTCGACATTACTGAGCTAAAGGAGATAACTACAAAAGCTCAAGTAGAGAAAGAACTAACAGACATATTTGTAGCAACAAACTATACCACATGTACAGAAGATGACATAAAAAGAGTAAATGCAGAAGTAGAAAAGATAAGAGAAAGCTCCTAAAACCAGAAAAAGGCATCAAACGAAAATCCTGGATGACAGATGAGATTTTGCAATTAATGGAAAGGAGAAGAGGCTTCAAGAACACAGATAACATACAGTATAATAGAACACACAAAATAATTAGACAAAAGATAAAAGAAGCAAAAGAAGAGGAAACAAAACAGAAGCGTGCAGAGATAGAAGCGATGCAGATCAAACATGATATTTTTAATGTACATAGAAAGGTAAAGGAAGTTAATAGAACATACAAAAGAAAAGAAGTGAGCAAACTCGTTGACAACGTTGGCAACATACTAATAACCAAAAATGCAATAAAGAACACATGGAAGACATATATCGAACAACTATTCCAAGACGAAAGACCTGAAATTCATCATATACAGCCAGAAACAGGCCCAAGAATTCTGAAAGACGAAGTACGAAATGCCATAAAACAAGTTAAAGACGGTAAAAGTCCAGGACCAGACGGATTCCACGCTGAATTTTTGAAACTACTAGACGACGAAGGAATTAAATGGCTAACCGACATCCTTAATAATATCTACAACACAGGTATAATACCACAACAATGGTTGGAATCAGAATTCGTAACACTTCCAAAAAAGCATCGGCAAAAATATGCCATCAATATAGAACAATAAGCCTAATGAGTTACCTATTGAAAGTGTTTCTAAAAATTATACATAAAAGAATATACAATAAAGTGTAACGACAACTAGGACCCACACAATTTGGATTTAGAGACGCAGTCGGGACAAGAAAAGCTCTCTTTAGTGTGCAAGTATTGGTACAGAGATGCAGAGATATGAATTGTGATGTATACGCGTGTTTCGATGATTACAAAAAGGCCTTTGACAAAGTCCAACACCAAAAACTGATACAAATTCTGGAAAACACAGGAATAGACGACAAAGACCTGAGAATAATTACAAACCTATACTGGAACCAAACGGCGAGCGTAAGAATCGGAGACGATAGCACAAAAAGAATAAAAATTCTACGCGGTGTGAGGCAGATGTGTACTGTCTCCTCTGCTATTTAACATCTATTCTGAAGTCATATTTCGGGAAGCCATAGTAAATATACAAAGAAGGAATTTCTTTAAACGGGAAACGTATAAACAACATCAGATACGCAGATGATACCATGATCATGGCCGACAACATAGAAGACTTACAACTAATAATGAATAGCTTAATAAGCACTAGTCACAGATATGGACTCGATATCAACATGGACAGGACCAAATTCATGATTATAAGTAAGAACAACCACAACACCACCAACAGCAACTGGAGCTGGAGCAGGGGAACATCGAAAGAGTTAAAAAAATATGTATATCTAGGCACCGTTATTAATGAGCAATGGGACCAGACTCAGGAAATAAAAAGCAGGATTGAAAACTGCAGAAATATATTCATTAAAATGACCACAGCCTTTAAAAGTCGTGATCTAACTATAGATACCAAAATGAGACTCTTACGCTGATACGTATTCTATGTGTTATTTTATGGAATGGAAGCTTGGACGCTGACGGTTGCTAATACAAAAAAACTAGAAGCATATGAAATGTGGCTCTACAGAAGGATATTAAGGACATCATGGAAAGACCGTATTACCAATGCCGAAATACTAAGAAGAATAGACAAAACGACAGAAATCCTGACCACGATTAAAACGAAGAAACTACAATACCTGGGACACATCATGCGCAACTCGAGTAGATATGGACTCCTTCAGTGCATACTACAAGGCAAAGTTGAAGGAAAATTAAATATTGGGAGAAGAAAAATCATGTGGCTTAAAAACTTGAGGCGTTGGTTCTCCACGACAACCACAGGCCTCTTCCGGGCAGCTGTGAACAAAGTAAAGATAGCCTATATGAAAGCCAACATCCGGAACGGATAGGCACTTGCAGAAGAAGAACGAAGTAAAGATAGCCAATATGATAGCCAACATCCGGAACGGAAAGGCACTTGCAGAAGAAGTACATAAAAGAGAAGAAAACTCAAAAATAATTGAGCACTTAAGGCAACAAATTATTGCTATTCAAGAAAAATACTAACAATTATTAAACTCATAGAACCAACAACGACAGCAAGAGCAGCACCAGCAGACAACCGATAGAAGAATACCACACCGATGAAGAAGAATTAGCTCGAGAGACAGGGTGGATTCGTGCGAAATATACTAAAAAAAAGTCAAATGGATACCTCACTGACACCACCAAAACAAAGCACTAACAGGGCTAATGTCTGAAATCCTACAAAAACACCTCCACCTATTATAGTGGACATCGATAATAATTTAATGAACTGCATGAAATGGTAAGTCAAATTCCTAACGCTCAGATTTAAGTCATTAATGCTAAACACATCAAAATTAATATCCAAGATGAGGTAGAGTTTAAAAAGTCTCAGCAACACTGAACGAAAAGGCATATCTTTGGCATTCTTTGGCATTACCACAAGAAAAGTCCTAAATTGAACATATTCATTCAACCACGATGACAGTATTGATAAAATCTATGGAATCAAAGATATATTAGGAGTAAGAGTTGAAATCCTGCTCTTGAGAATATCCAGACTTGTGCAGCAATACAAGAAATGTCAAGCCTATAGACATGCGCAAAAATACTGCGCTGTTTCAGATGTACTGGAAAGCACCTGACAATGAATTGTGATAAACAAAAAAATGCTCAACCAAAATGTGTTTACTACGGTGAAGAACATCCAGCAAACTACAAAGGATGCATGATTGCAAAAGAAATGCAAAATTTAAAAGACAAACGCAATAAAAAAAACAATTCTTCCTAAACAGCCACAGAGACATAGCCAACAAATTCCTGTAGCCAACACAAGTACAGAGAAAAAGTCACACAGACAAGCAGTCATAAACAAGTTCAAAACTAACAATAAAAATAAAACCTAATGATTTCCTTCAAAACTCTCTTCAGCAAATGATGGAGAAACTAACAAAAATGGATGAACGTATAAGCGGTCTCGAACATATAACAAGGAGCTATTCCCAAAAACCTCAATGTCACGTAACATTACGATTATGGAATGTAATGCCAATAGACCTTTGCAACACCAACAAGAATTGCAAGCAATCCTAGATATAGAAAATATTGACATATCGTCGGCGTGGTGTTACAAGGTTACATGTTACATTTTTTAAAATTTTTAGTTCTATAGCTTTACAGGGCTATATGTTTTCAAAACGGGACCTTTCAACTTGTTGGAAGATTTAAAATGAATCATTAGGAACCTGTGATAAAAACATATCTATTGACAGTGCAAAATTTATCATTTTTTGATATAGCAAACATATTTAAAATCCTTATTCCCAAATTTACAAATTTGCACATACAACCTTGTAACATTAAGCCGACGATATGTCTTATTTCCGAGACTCATTTTACAAAAGAGTCATTCATCAAATTCAAAGCATTTAAGGTATATCATACCATACATCCTGGAAATACAGCCATAGGTGATACTGCTATCATAAGGAAGGAAACAATTGAACATAACCTAGAGACGGGATGAAAACAGATGAATTTCAATCTGCTTCTGAAAAACATAGAATATCACTGTCTCTGCAGTTTACTGTCCGCCTAGACATGCTCTCAAAAAAGAACTATATTTAGACTTCCTAAATAAACAGGGATATAGATTTATCATTGGAGGCGACTATAATGCTAAACACATTCAATGGGGATCTAGACTAACAAATACAAAAAGAAAGAAACTACTACAAGCAGTCAACCAATTAAAATGCGAAACAATTTCAACTGGCAAACCAACATATTGGCCTACAGATCTTCAGAAAATTCCAGATTTAATTGATTTTTATTTATAACACAAAATGTGTCTGTAAACTATATGTACGTGGAAAAGGCTTGGGATATGAACTCTGACCATTCTCCGATTGTCCTCACCATAAGCGATAGTAGTATACAAAAGGAAATACTCGCTAGATTGACTAACAGATAAACTGACTGGCAGAGCTTTAAACTTCAACTTGACGACAATATCAACTTGTCATCCTCAATAAGAAACAAAGACGAGCTAAACAATGACGCGGAAAAATTTATTGAAAATATCCAACAAGCTATATGGGACAACACCCCTTATATTACCTCACGAAGAAAACGTAATAATTACCCCAAAGAAATTCGAACCTTTATGTCCGAAAAGAGTACTCAGAAGAATCTGGCATCAATCTAGATTATCAGCAGAAAAAACTAAAATAAATAACGTAACATAACAACTAAATAGAGAAATTCAAAAAATTAAAAAGTACTCTATTAGTGAATATCTAATTGGACTATCAAATGACAGTAAAACTGATTATTCACTTTGGAAAGCTACCAAGAGACTTAAGAAACCAATCTTGCAGAATTCTCCAATTAGAAGTACAGATGGGACATATGCAAAAAGCAATACTCAAAAGGCTAATAGATTTGCCCAATATCTTAAAAGGACTTTCCAACCGAATGAGGGTGAAGCCATTCTAGACTGGGAAAATATTACTCAGAAAGAAGGTGAAATCAGACCCTCTACCCCTGAAAAAATTGCAATGGAAATTCAGAAAAACATTAACACTAAGAAAGCTCCAGGATTTCACTTAATTACTGGCGAAATTATCAAACATCTACCTCGTAAGGCAATCGCAAAACTTACATATCTTATTAATGCATCTTTAAGATTAAAATATGTACCTAAGATATGGAAAATAGCAGTAGTGATAATGATTCCTAAACATGGTTAAAACCACCAAATGAAGTTCTTTCTTGTTCGAAGATTCTTGTAAGATTAAAATATGTACCTAAGATATGGAAAATAGCAGTAGTGATAATGATTCCTAAACATGGTTAAAACCACCAAATGAAGTTCTTTCTTGTTCGAAAAAATACTCCTTAAAAGAATAAAACCAATTATCGAAGGCAAAAACATAATACCAGAACATGAGTTTGGTTTTACGGTATCTCATTCAACTATAGATCAAGTCCACAAATTAACAGACGTAATTGAAAACAATTGGAAGATAGAAAGGTTTGTCCTGCTACATTTCTTGATGTACCACCAGCTTTGGACAAAGTGTGGTACGAGGGACTTAAATATAAGTTAAGAATATTTCTGCCCAGACCATATACACAATTACTAGAATCATACAGGTCAGATAGAGTTTTTAGAATTAAGCAGGAAGATGCTTACTCTGAACTAATAGAAATAAAGACAGGTGTGCCACTGGGCAGTGTGTTAGAGCCAGTCCTCTACCTATTATACACCAGCGATATACCTGCATTAGACCATAATACGATAGCCACTTTTGCCGACGACACTGTCATATTGGCTGTAGGCAAATATCACGAAGAAGCAGCACTAAATCTGCAAACCTCAATTAATAAAATTAGCAACTGGACTAAGCAATGGCGAATCAAATTGAATGAGACTAAATCGGCCCGTGTCAATTTCGCAAATAAAAGAAATTAACAAATCCCTGTTAGTTTGAACGATATTCAGGTAATCTACGCTGATACAGCACAATATTTGGGTGTCAAAAATGTCAAAAAGAAAAAAAAAGAATTGGACGTCAAATTTCGAAAAATGTATTGGCTGCTTGGTCAGAATTCCTTCCTGTGAATCTATAATAAAATATTTCTGTATAAACAAATTCTTAAGCCCTTATGGACATATGGCATCCACCTGTGGGGTTGTGCCAAAAATAGCAATATAGAAATAATCCGGCGATACTAAAACAAAGTACTAAGCAGTATATTCAATGTACCTTGGTATTTCCGAAACCGTGACTTCTACAGGGATTTGGAAATGGACACTGTTAATGAAACAATAAACAAATTTGCCAAGAGTTACGAACAGCAACTTCTTCAACACGTCAACGTCGAAGCCATCCAACTCCTCGATAACACGAATTTGACCAGAAGACTACAGCGGACCAAACCGTTCGAGTTAGTTTCATATTGTATTAGTGCAAAAGCAGAGCATAGTGCTAGTGTACACGCTAATATTAGTGTAATTAAGTGATTAGAATCTAAGGGATACTAATGAGCAGGCCCTTAGCATTAAACCTTCATGTAGTTAAGTTGTCATAACGTTATTCATTGATCCATCTTTGATCAGATTGTAATAATTATAATAAAATACGAGTAAGTGTTTTGCATAATAAAAAAAGGACATAGCCCTATCAGCAATCAGGAAGACTCTTACCAATCTAGAAGTTTACTATATTAAAGACTACATTATTGACTACATTATAATTGTATAATAAGAAAAAGTTCTCAAATAAAGTTTAATTATTTTAATCCTGATAGTAATACACACTAATGTGAAATGTTTAAAACGACTTCTTTCACGAACTAGAGATTGAAAATGAATCTATAATATCATCAAAGTTTAATATTTTGGTAAGCTCCGATTCGTTGGTCAGAATTATATATTATTTAGCTATTTCGGTGAATTTAGGGTTCAATGTAAACATATCCAAATAGTCACTATAATTTCTTAACTCGTCAGGAAACAAAGGGACGTCATTTGCTGAAAGAATTATTTTTCACAATTTGAGCATCCTACATAATCGCCGGGATAAATGCGCGGAATAATTTAATCCCAGTTTCCCTAAGGAGGCGACCCAAAGAAACCGGAGCACCCCAAGGTGGGGGACCGGACTATCTAATGGCAAGAAAAAAGGAACTCGCTGGTGCACATTAATAAATTAAACGGGATGAAAGAGCAATTCGCAATTAATTCGGAGCATAAAACGGGTTCTACATTATTAACTTCCTTTGTCGGCGGGGATAAATATATTTATGCAAAAGGCCCTTAAATTTCTTTGATAACAAACCGCATTATTGTTTGGCCGATGTAATCAAGGGACCGGGTCAGCTCTGGGGGCGGCGCAGGGCGAGCCAGGGGGGGGGCGCAGTGAATGGGGGTGGCAGTGAAGGGGGCAAGTTTTTCGCCGCCACGCCGAGGCACGCCAGCTATTTTAATTAAAAGGGCAATCTATGCGAATCAAAGTTCGAGTCGTCGCAAGGATCCTTCCGTCCCCGAGGCAGTGTGTATAATGAGTTTGATATCACTTTGTCGGCGGAGATTATCTTAATCCCAGCGTAATTAAACTCGCAATATTTCTTTTAATTACTCCACCGGATTTGACGGCCACAGCGGAATCAATTTTCGCAAATTTAATTGGACTGTTGAAAAATTTGTAGTTTTACACATATCGTCTCTAACGAATACGGATCAGAGTTGTATTGCAAAAAACTACCAGTACAACATTACTACAACAAAATCATAAAACCACTACTTTTTAAATTCATTTTCAGTCCATATTTTAAGGTTTTTTCCAAAATATTGTAGCGGTTAGAACCCAGGTCTTATACAAATTCTGATAATTTGTAATATTTGTATGGGTCGTGATTTACATATTCCCATAATTTGTAATATTTGTTTGGCCCGTGATTTAGTGGTAGTAATTTACAATATGTTTGATTTTGAAATCATTATCCTGACAATTTAATTTTGTTCGTTTTATGGGTAATGTGTCTGTTTGTAATTTTTGTTAATAAGTAAAACACAGATATATAAATTTAATACGATTCATGCATTTTTATAGGTTGAGCAAACGACAGGTAAATAAAAGACAGTTTTGGATAAAAAACACACACCGGTTACTTTGTTAGTATCACTTCGGTTTATTTATAGTGACTATAGTTTCGACACCATAACGGGTCATTATCAAACTTACAAGGTAGAGCTGTCAAGCGTTACTCATCTAAAGACAATTTTATTACTCAAATGGGACGTTAGTTATTTAATTATATTTCTTTAATGTTCCTCATATTAACCGTTGGTTTCACAGCTGCGGCACATTATGCTTCCCCAACTTCCCCAACTTTTAAAAGTTAAGATAGCACACAACATACCACAACCATTCAACCAATTTATTAAATTTATTCAAAATTTACCATTGATTTAATTTAATACTTATTTAATATTCTTTTATATTCTAACCTTAAATAATAAATGTGTTAATAGTTAAGTATTAATACTACTGTTGGAATTATAAAGTAATATTAGCGACTTAATGTACCAAAATCTTCGAATTGTGCAGAGAAGGTCCTTTAGTACATGTGATCACGTGATCACTGCATAGACATTCATTAGCATTTGTGTCTACCAATATATTTCAACGCCACCATATGGATAAGAACGAAGCACATAAATGGATTCACACAGTAAAATACTTTAAATTGTGCAAAGAACGTACTTTAATATGTGTCATCATCGCGTGATATTATTATCATTTATGTTTACCAATAATTTCAGCCTTGTGATCGTAAAACTTTAAGAGGTAATGTTATTAAAAAATAATTATGATTTAGTATGATGAAGTTCTATTCTACTGCTAATTTTCTATCTACTTGAGTACATGCATACATTCAGATGATTCATTCTTAATGCTGAGATTACTTGAATATCGAAGTGCTGAACAATTTTATTTATGAAATTAATATGACTAAAAATATCATTATACAATATGAATAGTCAATTGCATGCCCCTACTGTATGTATAAATCCATATATTTTTTTGCGTCTCGTAATTTTATTTCTATAGAATTTTGAGAAATGCGATAATTCACATATAGCCGAATGGAAATTCCCCGTAAACGTGTGTCTCAGATCTCTCCTCTCGAAGATATCTTGGCGACTGTTACAGCTTATAAAGCGGTCTTATAAGTAAAGCAGGCTTTACTTACATACAACATACAGTGCACTATGGAAGTTACGAGTTGTGGATAACAATTGATAGGGACGATATGAAAATATACGCATGCAGAGTTGCAACGCATTGTTAAATCTTGTCCGGATAGGAAGACTGCGCGGACAATGACGCATTCATTTCCGTACCTCATTCAATTACAATGCATTTTAATTAGAATTTCGCGCAACAATAGGAAACTGGTTGTATGAACTAATTTTAACTATTAAATAGGTATGTACCTTCAATTTTAATTAATATTTCATGCCGCTTTGCTGGTCATATATATTATTTTACAGCAACACTCAACAGCCCGTGCAATACAGTAATTTAAAGTTGCGATTAATTAATAGTCATGGGTTCAAGTATATTAAAGGACAATGTTGAAAACGTCAAGGTTGCCACTGAACATGTGCCTATCTGTAATGATATTCGATAAGCCCGGAAGAAAGATTATAAATTTTATTGACGGCATAACGTAGGAACCATTACTTAGTAGGAGCAATACATACTCAAACAAGTAATTACAGAATTAAGAAATAGGAGAATGAAGGGAAAGAATAACACCAAGGCAGTGAGGCTAAGGAGCTAAAGTGAAGCCCTGTACTGCTCAAAACAAGAGAAGTACAGGGAAACTTTTACTTCTTCCCTGTACTTCTCTTGTTTTGATAGGTACAGGGAAACAATAGAAGGAAAGCTAAGTGGTATCGGACGAAAAAATAAAAGACATAGACAAGAGGTGGGAAGAACTAAAAGCAAAACTTGAACAGGTCGCTAAAGAATGCAATAAAGAAGAAAAAAAGAAAATATAGTATGGTTTGATGAAGAATGATAAAAGGCAATAACAAGTCGGATCACAACACGAGAAAAAAAACCAACGAAGAAGGACCTAAAAGGTAAAGAAGAGGATGAAGCACAAAGAAAATAGGTTTAGATATTATTAAGAATTAAAAATAGGAAACACTACGAAATAATGATTGAGGATATAGATGATTACAGAAACAATAAAATCAGAAATTTATACCAACTAGCAAAAAAGGAAAACAAGAGCATAGACCAAAAATCAGTAGGGTACAGAAATAAGGAAGGGCAAACATTATACGGCGAAGTATTAGATCGGTGAAAGGAATACTTTGATGAAATGCTTAACGGAGATGACATAACAAGTACGCAAACATCCACCGAGGAAGAAGAAGCAAGGTACATGCAAGAGGATAAGCGCCAGCACCAACAGAAGAAGAAATATATTATTTATTTAATCAGCCATCTCTTAACCTTTCGGTGTAAAACTTTCTTTTACATCATAGTATTTACATTTACATTTATTCTGTTCGATAGTATTCCCTCCACTTCATCCTATCTTTTGTCCGGTCCTTTAGCTCTTCCGAGGAACTCCTTTTTCTCCTCGCCTCTTCTCTTATTGAGTTATTCTACTCTTTTCTTGGTCTTCCTCTATGATTTCTCCCTGTTGCTCTTGCCTCAATACTATCTAGGTAGTTCTTTCCTCGTTCATTCTGCAGATATGTCCAAACCTTCTCATCTTTTATTCTATCATTGATTGGTCTTATCTTTAGGTTATTTCTGAATGTCTCGTTTCTTATTCTGTCCCTTTTGGTCTTATTTTCAATTTTTCTAAGAAATCTCATTTCCATCGCGTTAGTGCTTTTTTTGCTTTCCTGTCATAGTCCACGATTCGCTGCTATACTTTAGTGTTGGTCTTATAACTTTTTTGACGACTTCTATTTTTTGTGTTGCTTGCTATTTCTTTCCTGTTGAAAAATATATTTTTCAGCATATTAAAAATCGCTCCTGTTTTGCTTACTTTGTCGTTTTTTTTTCTTTTTCTATTTTACCGTTACTCTCTATTATAGTCTCTAGATGTCTGTAGTGTTCAACTTGTTCTAACTTCTTTCCTTGTAACTTTATTTCGTGTTTTTCCTTGTCCTTAGTTATTATCATGGTCTTTATTTTTCTAAGGTTTATCCTCATGTTAATTTCCGTTAGTTCTTTGTACAATATTTCCATGTTGTGTGGAAGGTCTTCCTCTATTTCTGCAATTATAGCCATGTCGTCAGCGAATAATAACTCTGCCAGCCGTATTCTTTCATTTTTCCTGAATCCGATCTGTAGCGGCCTCATATTTTTTTTTGCTTTTTTCATTGCCTTGTCCAGTACTATTGTAAATAGCGATGGGCTCAGCACGCATCCCTGTTTTAGTCCATTTTTTGTGGCGAATGTTCTTGATTCTTCATTGTTTGTTCTTACTTTGTTTTTGTTTCTACTATACATGTTTTTTTTAATTACATTTATCATTACCTCTTCCGCTCCTCTCTCTTTTAGTTCTTCCCAAATGTCTTCTCTGTTAATCCTGTCGAATGCCTTTTCCAGGTCCACAAAGCAAATGTGCATTTTTCTGTTCTTTTTTATTTGTTTCACGCTTATTTGTCTTAATATGAAGATCTCGTCTTGAGTGCGTCTCCCTATTCTGACCCCCCCCCCTAATTACCTTCTATTGTTTCTTCTAGTTTGTTTCGTAGCTTTATTTCTATGATTATTGTCAGGATCTTGCTCGGTATGCTTGTTAATGAAATTCCTCTGTAATTTGTGCAGTTTCTTTTGTCTCCTTGTTTTATAAAAAGCGAGTATTATTCTTGTGTTCCATTCTCTTGGTGTTTTTCGTTCTCTATTATTTCATTCAGTAATCTTGTTAATTGTGTTATTCCTTCCTCTCCCATGTACTTCAACATTTCTGCTGTTACATCGTCTACTCCTGGCGCCTTTCCGTTTTTTAGTTTTCTTATTGCTTCTTTTACTTCCTTTTCTTTTATCATCTCCATCTTCTGAAGAAGAAATAAACGACATAATAAAAAAATTAAAGAACAACAAAAGCCCTGGGAATGATGGCATAACAGCCGAAATACTAAAACATGGAAGCCTAAAAGTCAGAAGTAAAATATATGAATTAATCACTAAGATATGGATGAAAGAGATAATCCCAAAAAAATGGACGAAAGCAATAATAACACCGCTACACAAAAAAAGAGATAAAAGTGACTGCAATAAGTACAGAGCTATTTCACGGCTGAATGTTACGAACCAAATACAGGCTACACATGTAAACAACGATTTAAATAAAAACGTGGAAAAAAAATTGGCGAATATCAATCAGGCTTTCGAACAGGGAGAAGTACAGCAGATCAAATATATACCCTAAGGGAAATACAAGCTGAAAGTCATGAGCATAATATACCAACAGTCGTCTTCTTCGTTGACTTCCAACAAGCCTACGATAAAGAAAAACAGACAGAAGTATACAAGGCACTGGAAGAATAGAAAGTGAAAAAGAAATTAGCAAGAATGATTAGAGCAGCACTGACAGGAACATAACGCGAAGTTAAATTTAATAATGAAACAACATAAGCATGCACAATCAAAGAAGTAGTGAGACAAGGAGACCCACTATCGGAGATACTATTTAGACTAGTCCTCGAAAAAGCCATCAGGGACGCAAATATAAGCAGAGCAGGAACAATCTTCAACAAGAGCCATCAATGCCTCGCATTTGCAGATGACATAGCGGTAGTTACAAGAAAAAAACAAGTGCTTGTTGGGATTGTCCAGAGACTTGCAAAAAAAGCAAGGGAAGTAGGGCTAACTGTCAATGAAAGCAAAGCTAAATACATGTAGTGGACAAACCAGGAATACAGTAGAGGTTGTAATCTGAAGGTGAAAATGACGAATGGCAGGAATATAAATTCGAAGAAGTAGAAACATTCAAATATTTGGGGTCCACGTTCACAAGAAAACAGGGTACAGAAGTAGAAATTCAAGCATGGATAATGGCAGCAAGTACATGTTTATTGGCTTTAAACAGACTTCTAACAAACAAGAATATCTCCCAGAACGCTAAAAAAAGAATTTTTAAAACAATTGTTATGTCACCCAATTTATTAAAATGGTAAATCATAATATTTTCGTTCGGGCGTATAAGTACGGGCCGATGTCGTGTTTTGTTTATAAATTCAAGGCCAAGTTGCCTCTCTTAGACCCTTTCGAAGGGAACAGACGCGTTTGGAACGCATTAAGTGAGTGTCACCTAGCGAAGCTGGCCGTGACGAATTAATAGAATAGTTTCAGTAAAGTTTTATTGTTAAGTGTCCGTATGGATAAATTGAAGGTGAGTGATTGTGTGGTTGAGTTGAGTTGAGGTTGACCCATCGTTGTTCCATTGTCTCAGAAGATAAGAAGGATGTTGGGTTGACCAATTATTACTCGGGTCAAC
Source organism: Othius punctulatus (assembly GCA_951805005.1). Lineage (NCBI taxonomy): Eukaryota > Metazoa > Arthropoda > Insecta > Coleoptera > Staphylinidae > Othius > Othius punctulatus. The sequence continues at coordinate 101,993,853 of OX638139.1, read as the reverse complement.
AAATATGCTGAGTCATTGTATGGTTGTGTAGAGTTGAACTTGGGTCAACAAGTATAGTGAATCATTGTATAGTTGTGGAGAGTTGAGCTCGGGTCAACAAGTATAGTGAGCCATTGTATGGTTGTGGAGAGTTGGACTCGGGTCAACAAGTATGGTGAATCATTGTCAAGTTGTGGAGAGTTGAACTCGGGTCAACAAGTATGGTGAGTCATTGTATTGTTGTGGAGAGTTGAGGTTGACCTATCGATAAACAATTGACCAAAGATAATTGTTTCACCGTAATTAATCAAGGATATCGGGTTGACCAATTAATACTCGGGTCAACCAATACAATTGTCTCACTGAGTTGTAAACTCACGATCACTCTTCTAATTGTTACAGAATGACGGTCGTTGGAAGGAGCAAAAGAAGAGAGCGATTGCCATATTTTATTATACGATTATACAACCTTTTATATTTTTGTATTATTAGTTTGTATTAAATAAATAAGTTTCATTGATGCAGATCCCATTGTTTATTAATCGACATCTTGACAATACAAATAATTACCTATTATAAGAATAATACAGCAGAATTAGTATTGAAACTGTTTTTATGGATTAAAAATAATCAGTATTAAGCTAAAGGTAATTCGCCGGCCTAACAATATCTGAATTGGGTTAACAATATCAGAAGTGGCAAAAGTTCAGCTAACACAATCATGAGACCCATAGGCACATACTCAGCAGAGACATGGACAATTAACAAGTGAGCATAAAATGGCATAGGAAAGTTCTAAGGAAAGTTCTGACGATTTCGGGGGAAAGAGAATAGAACCAATATGAGCACGAAGGACAAACAATGATGTTAAAAATTGTATAAGGGAAACGACATAATGGGAATCATAAAAGCACAAAGAATAAGATGGCAAGGCCACGTAACGAGAATGAAGGAAGCAAGAACGCCAAAGCAGATTCTTACCAGAACGGCTGGAGGAAAAATACAGAAAGGTAGACCAAGAAGCCGCTGGAAAAGCGATGTAGAAAAGGATCTGAAAGAGATGAACATTACGGATTGGAAGACGAAAGCTAAAAATAGGAAGCTATAGAAAGACATAGTGAACCAATCCATGGACCAATTTGGCTCGTAGTTTACTAATAATAAAAACGTAGGAGAGACTAAGGCTCAAGTATATTTTATACGATTATTCCAAATTCGAACTTTTGTAGCCTTAATGGTGTATTCTACCTGAGATCCATGTAGAAACGATTAATTAGCATAATAAGGTCTAATTATGTAACTTTAAAAAAAAATCAGTAATTAAAAAGTTCACGGTGGGGGGGTATTGTGACTTTTTCCAAATTTTATACAATTATTCCAAATTCCAAAATAAAATAAATGAAGATTAAGACCACGTGCTTTTGGTTTGCGTGAATTATGTAATCTCTTTTATTCATTTTATTCATAATATTAATATAAAATATTAATTTACATGTACCGATTGGATAAAAAATGTTGCCCAAAAATATGTAAAACGACTTTACATTCATATAAAATACGAGACCTGCAAAACGATGGCATACAAATAGTGGTACCTAAGCAATACGAAACAAAAAGGGAAACAGTATCTGAATACAAAAAAATTAAAAATCATACTGAAAAGATATACAAAGTAGAATAAAATTATTACCGACGTAGTAAAGAAGGCGAAAGTAAAATCTTGTAAAAAATTTGTTACACATCAGAATTAATGATGTTTTACATTACATCACAAGAGATCGATCAAATTTTTCAAGAAAACTTACGCCCATCTATTGGTCATCAGTTTTTCTCACGTTTTAACTCGCTCGTTAGCCAAGTTTCAGTACCAGTAGAAATTTATTATTGTTACATACCCATTGCCAGGTCTCTTTGTAATGTTTTGAAGTAACAAAATATACAACACAGTGTACAGATGTACAGATCATAGGCCCCTGAACTATTACTAGTTATGCGGGCCATAAGAGGAGAGGGGCATTATTACTATTACCCATCTACGACTTATAGATGATAGAGGCACATTTGCAGCATTTGTTGCAGATATAAGTTATATGAAGTTAATGACTCAGGTAGAAAATTAGATGTAAAGCAACGTTTTAAATCGGATTTTAGGTTTAACAGTAGCGTAATTTTACACGTTCGCGGACAGATTCGGTTTCGGTCAGGAAATTCCGACTGCGGGCAAATGGGACGTATAATATCGCGGAATGGCGTAGCAGCAACAAGTCGTGGCCATTAGCGTGCACGTCCGGGATTAAAATATTTCCTCCGTCGTGAAATACGCTTCTCAAGGCGTTTGATCGGCAATGCATAAACCATCGCGGAAAAATTCCGCAGTAAAAGCTTTATGTCGGAGGGGCTCTTCCCTGGCGTTCTCGCAGGTGAAACTGCATGAGCCCCCGAACCCACTAACTGCCCATATAATGCAGACGTATAAGTTGAACTATTTTAATCAATTTGCGCTGCTGAGTCGCGCCAAGGCTGCCGCCTGAGGCAATATCTTTTAACTGTGCAACTTTCCGAGGCGGCAGATATTTCACCGGGGCCCATGATTACACGGCTTTATTAGTATCCCGACATTATTTCACCGACGACAGGCCTGGGATAATTTGGTGCGCTGGGGGCCCCTTATTTATGGCGACCTTTGATATTAAAACCCAATTCATATTCACATACATGCATGCGGTCGACACGCAAATAATACGGAGCTTTGACATCAGGCCAATTCAGTTAACTGTTTGATTGCTATTCAATTACATACATAATGTAATTGCACAAATCATAATTTTTTTTTTTTCAGAAATCACAAAATCAAATAACAATTAACAATTACCATAGAAAATAATAAGTAGATAGGTACGAATTGCAAAACATCATGTTTTAAAAATATTCTACAACCATCTTAGAATATAAATAATATGAATTGATATGTGTATACGTTATATTTTGAGCTCACGACAACTATTACAAGGTTACCTATAAAAGCAGCCTAACGCGATAATTAATTCAATTTCCCCTTTCATGATATCGTGCTTCACCACACACGAATAATTTATCGTATTTGAATTGTTGAGAGATTGCATGCTTGGTCGGTCGAAGTTTTTGTCTGCGACGAAGCCGGGAAGTGATTTGAGAAATGAGCGTCACTTTGGTTTTTTAGGCCCCATGTAACTCACACCATGTCAAGAGACTGGATTATTCACGATCTCAAATTAATAACTAACGGCCGTTATAGACCTCAAGGTAAGAATAAGCCTTTTTTATTTCACACGTGGTGCTCATACCACTTCCTAACTTTATGCTGGTCTTTGCGGGCTTGACCTGCATTACTCGCGAATACGACGATTTCTCGAATATTCACACCGATGCAGGGTCAAAACGATTCACGCAGACTCCAAACGGAACCACGAGATCCTGAGACACACCCCCCTTCATCCTTGATGAACTATTTTACTTCTAACTATTCACTTTTGACCTATTCTTCGGTTTGCCGTTTTTGCTGACTTAGTTTATATGTAATTTACACTGTTATCTGGTATTGTAAGAGCACGTTGCCGATCCAGCCGACATAACCATTTCCAGGTTCGGGGCGCGCATGTGTACACATTCGCAGTATCGAACGACAATTGCGGAATCCGCGTCGCCAGTTATCATCACTTAACGCGCCCCTTCTTTCTGTCCCAAAATTAGGACAGAGTATGTTAAATTGCAAAAAATAACTCTGATTAAATGAATGCACATGCCATGTTCAACTAATGTTTTATTTTTATTTCTGTTTCGCCACACGTGATTCGATAAAAAAATCATTATCATTGGAGTAGAAACATTACAAGTAATTTATCGGAGTTCCATCAAGAGTAACTTATAATAAAACGAATGTTATAATATTGGAATTACTGAAAGAATTGTAATATTAGACGTACATACACTCATATATAAAATTTCTCGATTGAATTATTGGAGTTTCGTTTATGCAAGCGAACGCTTAAAAGTGCATACGTTTTGTCTCACCAGAATGATTGACGCTGTAGCCCTATAAATGCATATTATAAACTGCTGTTGAGCTTACTCGCCTTATTTGTAAATTTAAAATGTGCAGCAAAGCACAAAAAATTAATCCACTGCTCTATTATATTAGTTGCACGTTGCAGGTGTAAAGCAGCTGCAACTGCAGGCTGCAGTTGTAATAAGAATTAATGTAACCTTTTATTCTGCCGAAACAATTCTGGAATAAAATTCTAGAAGGTAATAATTTTATTTTCTAATACTATTGCTACAAAATATGCGTAGCAATAGTTGTGCAGGAGGTCACATTTTGATTTACGTAAAATACTAAATTGGCTATAATATTTTATTCTGAACTGCAACTTTCTACAGCGTCCTTATGCCTCTGCTTACATATACTCATTTTTTTTTCTAAACTGGCGTTCACGTCATCAGAATAATAATCATAATAATGATGACATAATTTTACAAGGTTGCCAGCTGTCCTAGGTACTTAAAATTGGCTGAAATCAGCTGTTGCACCCGTGCAATCTTGTGCGACAGTACGCTATTCGTATCAAATTCGTCGACTACTCTGCCATTTATTGTACAAATATCAATCATGTGGTTATTGTTTAACATCTACAATCTACAATGGCAAAATATGCATTGTAATAATCGATCAAATATAACAAGTTAAACGTCAAAGAAGTTTGGTTAAAAACACATGTATGAGCATGTGTTAGTGAAAAATATTTGGCATCGTCGAAAAAAAAAATCATGGCCGCCAACATAACATGATTTATTACATGATTGGCAGGCGAAAATTGTGACCGCGGTTAATACACCCATTACCTATTTATAACCACCAATGATCACTGTTATGTAACAAATGATCCTCAGATTAATTTCGATTCTTGAACAATTGTTATGCATATTCTGGAAAACAATCACGTTGGTACGAAAAAACCTCATCACACAGCTGTTTGATGACGTGAACGCCAGATCATAGGTAACTGAACCTTGGTCATGGATGATCACGATTCTACAATTGGGCCTTACTCTTCTCTGTTGTTTAAGTTTATACTCAATGCCATCTCTGATGTATAGGTAATACTATAATTCCTTTTGTATTTTTGGTTCTAAAATGAAATTCTGCGTTGTATTTGTTTTTTTGTTTTTTGTTTTTTAAGAGTCATCTACTTGTGTAGTTTCACGTCATTTGTTGGTTCTTACATAACATTGTAGTATAAATCTTGCAAATCTTGCTTCTCCAATTCGATGTATACAATAGTTCTAGTTATATGAGGTGTTTATTTAGGTGAGGTTAGGTTAAGTTAGGTTAGGTAAGGTTAGGTTAGGTTAGGTTACGTTAGTTAGGTTATCAGGTCTTCTATATCGACCCAGGCGAAACCCTCATGGTCTCTTCCTTCACTGATTACGTGTATTCTTCTGTCAAAGAATTTAATTGCCACGTCTCCATTACTGTCTGTTATCCAGTTCTTTCCGACAGTTTTATTGATGTTTGGATCTGCTCTGATGGCTACGACTATCCTTTCTTGCAGGAAATTTTTATAAAAGAGGTCCAGAGCTCCTCTACAGCGGTTCAGATTGCTTTGTATTATGTGCATTTTCGTGCATCTTGAGCTTCCGTCCCATCTTTTTGTTTCTCTGTATTATGGGTTTCGGTTTACTTCTTGCTTCTGTATGTTTCCTTTTGTTGTTCTGCCTTGTCGTGCTCGGCTCTTTTAATTAGTGCTTTGCACTTAGGGTATCTAAATATGCCACTGCCATGCTCTTTTGATTTGCAAACAGTATTGCAGTCAAGGCAATACTGTTTTTTCGGGCATCTGCTGAGAGCGTGTCTCTCTTCTCCACACCTCCAGCATGTCTTGGATCTGTGCGGTTCACTGCATTCCTTTCCAGAGTGTCCGTACTTCAAACATCTTATGCATTTTGGGATAATGGTCATTTCACTGATTCTGCAGTTGTTCAGTCCTAATCTTATTTTACTTATTTTATCTTTTTTATATGTCTCCTGGCGGCTTCTTCCTCTACCACTATAATTGCACTTTGGTACTCTCTTAGGTTGTGTGTGTGATTCTTGATCACTATTCCTTCCCGCTCTAGTTCCTAGCTCTAGTTCCTTCCCGTTATAAGTTGCTGTGTTCTTTACTTTTGGCACGCAGACTTGTATGTACTTTCCGGGGCTTTCTTCCATGGTATCTCTTATTTCCTTTATCTGGTGGAAAGTTTCTTCCCCTGTTTCACGTGTCATAACTCTGGTAATACTTCTGGTGTGTTCCTTACTGTCTTGTCCTTTGATTACCTTTGTAGTAACCACTAACGTACCAATTTCCTCATTGATATCCAGTATTTCAGGGTACCTACTTACTATCATACTTTGGGCAAGGTTTTTCGTATCTACTTCTTTCCTGTCGACCCGTATTCTTAGGCCGGAGTCCTTTTCCTTACTAAAGGTCTGTATAGTTTCTGTTTTGGTTATTTTGTATTCATCATTAAGCCATTTCATTTCCTTTACTTCCCGGAAACTCTCATATGTATCTGCTTTCCGTATGTGTTCCGTGATGTCTTCGGTTATCCTGGTCTATACTATGTCCTCAGTGTTGGTCGCTGTTTCTTTGGTTTGGTGGCTTTGTCTGTATTTCATGTCTTTTATTCTATCCTCTAGTCTGTTTATTTGCCTTTCGAGGCTTCCATTTTTGTCTATAAGATCATCTACTTCCTCTATATATAGGGGTAAAAAAAAGGAGGGTATTTAGTGAGGTCCTAATTCTGGATAAGCCCAGTGTCTCACTAAGCCTTTGGAGGAGTATAAAAGTTCCCCGCTGAAGGTTTTTCCCGAAGAGAAAAAAAAAGTTAGTTAGGTTAGGTTAGGTTAGACAGATTCGATCTGAATTCATATTGTAATGTTTTTGTATCCATATATTTATATATATGTAGGCATATATTAAGATCGGCCAAAAAAAAAAATATATATATATAAATAACTAATTCAATTTTGATTTTTTTAGTAGTTACATACATACATAATCCGTTCCTCTTGTACCCTGAGTGTGTCGAGTTTTTAGTAGATATCACACTTTATTAGTTATAGTGACATAGCTGATGTATTCTAAAGTATAGTCAATAAAGTATGATGAAAGCAAAATTAAAATGCATTATTTATTTAGATATTCTTACCTAACAATAATACTTTTTTTAAAATCTATGTAAACATTTTCATTCTATATATAATAAACAAAACATTAAAACCAGTCAAAATTGTAGTTCACGTAGGAAACCCTGACCGCACTAAATTTGAATATCTCACGTGGGGCTCCCTTAGCCGTCCTAGGGGTGCGTATCTCGCGCACCCCGCGGGCCAGGCCAAAGTGGGGCGCACGTTTACGACCTAAACTTGACAAATTTCGTTATTTATGTGGCCCCTTTTTGGATAGTAATTTCTATAAATGTACGTCGCTTGTTTATCTCGCCCGGCCGCAGTACCATATTTCACGCGTTATTGCCAACTTTTTCCCGCAACAGGAATCACACGCATCTTTAAACGAGGCGGAAGCATTTAAGTGATTATATGTAAGCAGAGGCATAAGGACGCTGTAGAAAGTTACAGTTCAGAATAAAATATTATAGGCAATTTAGTATTTTACGTAAATCAAAATGTGACCTCCGACACAACCATTGCTACGCATATTTTGTAGCTATATTATTTGATAAGAAAATTATTGCCTTCAAGAATTTTATTCTAGAATTCCTCCAGCAGAATAACCCCCACATAATAACACTAATAGATCCATGGCTTACAAGAAACATGGAATGAAATAACAAGCTGAATACAAAGCATAATTTTATTTTAGAACCAAAAATACAAAAGGAAGTAAAGTATTACCTATACATCAAATATGGCATTGAGTATGAACTTAAACAACAGAGAAGAGCACAAGGCCCAATTGTCCCCTATAGAAACGTGCAAATTGGGCCACCCTGTACAATCCTGATCATCCTTGAGCATGGTTCAATTACTAAGGATACAATTTTTAGTACAATGATATCCTAAGAAACTGAACTACGATAAAACATATTCCACGCTCATACAACTGTGCCTTACTCTTCTTTCTTGTTTAAGATTTTACTCAATGCCATCTCTGGTGTACATGTAATACTATAATTCATTTTATGTTGTTGGCCTAAACGATATAGATGTGATTACAAGGAAACTTTTAGAGCAGCTCATCAGCACAACGCTCTTTCTTAACATAAAAACGTTATTGTGAAAAAATTACATTTACAACATAGTGCAGTGGCCTTAAAATTTTTAGCAGATGAAATTTGGTAAATTCTGTGCGATCCACTTTTACATGTATTTATTAGGCCCAATTGTACGATGGTGGATCATCCTTGACCATGGTTCACTTCTTTAGAAACTGAACCTCGATTAAGGGTGATCCACGATTGTACAATTGAACCTAATAAATACATGTAAAAGTGGGTCGCACAAAATTTACAAAATTTCTTCTGGTAAAAAGTTTAAGGCGACTGCACTATTTGTAATTGTAACTTTTTCATAATAACGTTTCTATGTTAAGAAATAGCGTTGTGCTGATGAGCTGCTCTATAAGTTTCCTTGTAATCATTTCTATATCGTTTAGGCAAACAACATAAATCGAATTGTAGTATTACAACTGGGCCCTAATGATATTATGTAATTCTAGAATTCTAGAAATGTACTGTATAATAAAATTTAATCAAACTGTAAGAAAAGTATTGAATATATCATGATGTGCAGGTTGAAAGTCTATGAAAATTTCTACCAGAAATTTCTAAAAAGTTGTCAAATCTTTATTTATAAGTTTTCTAATACATCTAAAATATTAATAAAACTTAAATAAACAGCAAAAAATAACACAAAATATCTGAAAACTGGAGAAAATTTAATCAAAAGATGCATAAAAAATATTCGAGAAAAAAAATACTAATTTATTTTTTTCTAAATCTGAAAAACCTCTCGAAAGTATATTGAACAATGGGAAAATTGGAGAAAATTGAAATATAATATACAAATTTACAAATAAATAATACAAGTTCGGTAAGTTTTATAAAGTTTCATAAATTGTCAAAATATTATGCGAAAATATAAGGTAAATTAAAAGGTATAAAAATAACTTAAGGCTATTATTTATATAATTTGGAGTAAAAATAATAATATGCCTGGCTCCAATTCTCAGTGGCTAATAAGATAATGGTAAAAGACTAATATAATTAGGATACAAATTAATTGTACAAATTAACAATAGAAACAATATGAAAACAAACAGAATGTACAAAACATGTTCAAAATGGTTTCCATCACGTTGAATACAAGCTTCAAGAAGAAATGTAATCAGAAGTTGCAAATAAAAAATTCTAGAAAAAAAAATACAGATTTCATTTTTATTTAATCTGGAAAACCTCTCGAAAGTATATTGAACAATGAGAAAATTGGAGAAAATTGAATTTTAACATAAAACATTACAAATAAATAATACAAGCTTGACAAGTTTTATAAAGTTTCAGAAATTGTCAAAATATTATGCGCAAATATAAGTTAAATTAAAAGGTATGAAGATAACTTAAGGCTATTATTTATGTAATTTGGAGTAAAAATAATAATATGCCTGGTTCCATTTCTCAGTGGCTAATGAGATAATGGTAAAAGACTAATATAATTAGGATACAAATTCATTACACATTTTAACAATAGAAACAATAAGAAAACAAACACTATTTACAAAACTTGTTCAAAATGGTTTCCATCACGTTGAATACAAGCTTCACGAATCATTATTTACAAATTTTGTTACATATTGTTACAATATTGTTCGACGAACAATTGAATTATTGGCACCGACATGGCTAGTGGTAGTGAAACTCAGACTAGTAAAAAAAATGACATTTCCAATTTGTACATGTCAACATCTGTAAAGTTGTTAGCACTAGCTCTAGAAATCTGTCATATTTGATTGCTAATTTCTGTAACGTTGCTGAATGTTTAATCGAAGCTGTGAAAATTTGTCAACATAGTCATAAGTCATATAGATAACTGCATCTATCAACATGTATCAAAATTTGCACTGGAACTTTCTAAATCAGTAAAATTTTATTTATTTTTTCATTTGAACGTGTCAAAGTATTCAACTGTTACTATAAAAACCATTCAAAGCGGAACTGTCTAAATCTGTAATTTTCAACTGTAAATATCAGGTAGATGACCGCATCTATGAAAATGTGTACTAAAACTGCTAGTATAAAAATCGTTTTAAGTGGAACTGCACAAATCTGACAATTTCAACGGAAACGGTCAAAATCTGTAAAGTTTTCACCTTTGTACGATGATGAAGCATGGTGTAGAATCATTAGCAACAAATTCAAAAGCAACACTATTGCCAGATTATTAAAAAAAACATGTTTGATGATGAGTTTTCCATTATAACTAGTACAATAAGTACTAGTACAATAAAGTACCAGTTCATGGATTCTAAAGTATGTCATAAACTGTTTGTAAACTGTAATTATAGTGCAGTCTAACATACAAAATATGTGAGAGCTGACAGGATAAAAAAAACAAAAATCCACCTCAGAGGTTGTATTAGTGAGCTTGTTTTGTGTTCAAGGTCATAATTAATTGTATTCTGCTGCATTTTTTTACGCAAACTGCCAATTCAGTTAAAAAATAAAAAATAAGTTGTACAACATTAATTTTATAGTCCATATTTGAGCATTTGCAATTTTGAAGTTTTTAAAATTATTATTTTTGCTAATGCAGCACCTTGTTCTGCTTCTAAACCTGAAAATATTTGGATATTTGAAGTAATTCGGGCTACAATTCTTTGTTGACACGATAAGTCAAAGTTATGTTTGATATTGATAATTGATTTTCGTAAATTATTACTAAAACAATACTGATATAATATGTTATTTAAAGCAGAATAAAATCTGCAATAGATAGGATATAAAATATCTTATCGATTTCTACAATAATTAGTACCACTAGCCGTTACAGAACACGAATAAAACTACCATTATATGGCAAATTTCTCAAAAATGATTTCATTGATGTGTAACTGATAACTTTTATTATTTATTACTTTTTTGTTGTCATTCTCATTCGGCTATAAAGTTTATAATTTCAATATTCTGTTACGTTTATTACATTAATTACTATCCAATTACGAGCGTTTTATCAAATATATAATATTTAACAATATTTGAATTGCGAATTCAATAAGATTATTGTGAGTTCTTATAAATTCGCGATGAGCAGGATGTCTACGATTTTAATATAGCTTCAGCTGCTGCATTTGCATTGCACAATTCGTAACTTAAGATGTGATGAGCATATTTTCCATGAAAAACTGTTAAAACAGCATTTACTATTGATATTAAAATTAGTATTAATTATCATTTTTCCCCCTGATATAGTGTGTAACTATAATACAGATATAATGTTGAGTTCTTCTCAATTCGATAATTAATAATTATAATTAAGTATTATTGTTATTAATTTATAGATAATTTAGCAAAATATTCTCAGAAACTTGTGCTAACATGGCTTGTAATTATATATTTTTTTATCGCCGCCTGCAGCATAGTCCCAGCCACCCTCCTGATTTATTCACCGGCCGAGATTTAAGCACTCTCGTCGCTGTTATATATCACGAAGGCAATCTGTTTATCTCTCGTTAAGCTCTCGTTACCCAACGAACGCCTACATAGGCGGCGAATATTTTCGGATGCCGAATAAAAAATATTTGAAATATTGCGTTGCAATTTTAAGTAAGGGCAAACGTATTGCTACGATCAGATACGATACGGAAATAAATTTTAATGCCGCTGTAAATTTATTTGACATACCCCCAAATAAGCCATTATGGAACCATCTAATTTCAAGCCAAAAATTAATTAGAGCCGGTGATGCAATTAATAAAATAAAATATGTAAAGCAAAGCATGAGATATGACGAAATTTACGATGTTAATAGCTGTCATGATTTGCAAAGGCATTAACTGCCACAAAAACACAAGATATTTAACAGCTTTTGAATTCGCTGTTTTCAACTAATTGGATTCGACGCAAGAAAGAATGAATGGCTCCCAGGCATTGAGCCTGTATTTGTGTTTGTTGAAATTAATTTACCGTCGAGTAATTTGGTTAAGCATAATAATTAATTATTATTAATAGCAGATAAAAGTGAAACTCGAACAAAGATATTGCCAGGGGCGCTTTTCGCTGTCGGCATTTGATCTTCATATGAAGGATCCCCGGAATTATGAAACCATTAACGTGCAATTTCTCGCATTTATTTTCAGGAGCTAATATTTATACAATATCAAATAAACGGCAGGGCGGGCATTTTTAGCCGCTGGCAGGCCCTTTTGGAGGCGGCTGTTTAATTGTTTAATTAAAAAAGGGCCGCGCTGCGAATTAATTTGGCCGAAAATAGGGGGCGCAGGTGCGGCGCCTCGAGGGGCGGCGGGGGGCACCGCCACTCAGCTGCCCCCGCTGTTTATCACCCGAGAGGTGCACTTTATGCCCGGCCCGCAGATACGCGGGTAATTTCAAGGGGACGGGGCTGTCATCGCCGCCCCACGACGTCGCCGGTGGGGCCGAGTGTTTGCCCTGTAATATTTAATTTATATTCATGCCGCCCCCGCGCGACTCTGTCCTGAGAAGCGCGCAGGGGCCTCATGGTGCGGAGCGGAATAATAAAATCCAACCTCACGACTCCCGGACTGCTGGCAGCTTTTGATTCTATGCTCAGCGATGACAGCAACTTGATTGTAGTTTGCACAGGAAACCCCCAAGAAAACCCACATACATGCACACACACCAATGCAGGCGCAGACTGAGCGTGTGTATTTTAAAGATTTGTTTATTGGATCGACGAGAAGCCAGATTCGAAGTCTGTTTGTGGTTACTGGGCGCATTGAGGTCACATGTTAAAGTTTGATAGAAATGCTCGAAAACGTAGGAATGATCAATATTTTCGTAAAAACGAGGAGGCAGATTGGCCGTCTAGTTGCAGTAATACTGGAGTAATATCTAATAGCACTAAGAAAACCTTTAATACAAAACAAAACCTTTCATATTATTAGAGCCATTCATTTCATCCAATCCATTTGCTCTGTAACAAGTGGGATTTAGATATTGAGCAAACATGGACACAATATACAAATACAGTGCTATCAATATTGATTGCCGTTGATTCAAATTTCCCGCCGAAATATTTGGAGACTTCGTTAGCAGATGTTCCAAACGTTAGGGCACTTCGATTTACTCAATGGAGTTTTGTGCTAATAAGAAAATAATCGCAAGACTACTCTATTGAGTAGATCGCAATGTTACAACACGAAATGTGTAATTTTGTGGCTCTAACATGAAACATTTTTCACTTTTCCGAGCACCTGTTTATACCGGATATCAATATTATCATTTACACGTCTCATTTATCCGATGCGCTCCGACGAGCTTTAACTGATGCAAGTCGCAGAATTGAAACCGATTGTGATTTCACAAAAATATAAGGAATTTACTGAAAATATGCTTATCTCGGCGGCTTAGAGCAAATACAATTGGTAGATAAAGCCCAATAAGCTATGAACCAAGTCTCAAAACTTTCAGAAAAGACACCAACAGGGTTGAACTTAAATAGTATATAATGTTACAAGGATGAAAAACGAAATATGTTTGTCGTCCGTATATCATACATATTTTTTTATTCGATTGCAAGAACTTTACAAACTACAAAATGTTAAAAAAACATATTAAATTAATCAAATTGCCATGAAATTTTTATTACGTTGTCAATATGACGTTCGATCAACAACGAAATAATCATTTTAAAATGTCGAGTGAAGACGAGTTAATGTGTACTCCTCTTGCATTATTGGTAGATGCTGGGGGCGATTTAACTACCTTGAAACGTCATGGATGATGGCGGTCATCGAATGTCGCTGAGGGATTCTCTGAATAATAAACTCGATACTGCACGTAAAATTCTGGATCCTGGAAAACAACACAAGAGACACTACTCTACTCAACAGAAGCATCGAATATCACTAATACAGCACAGTGCAGTTCATTCATATTCTTAGAAAATATTAGCAATTCAGCGATAGGGGTGAATAATCTAAGTCACCCCGTTATATTTAATAATTGTACTAATTATTTCTTTTTCTATTCTAGCTATACCTTTTTTTATTTGTGCTGCCGAAAAATATTTTTTCTATTTTGCGTTTAGAAGTCGATTCTAGCACCCAAATAATGTCTAGAACAAGCGGTTGGTGTGCTAGAATAGACTTGTAAAATTTACTGCATTGACGTTGGTAGTGGTAGCGTTGACGGTTGACGTTGAACTGTCAACTGACATACGTCAGTTATACTTTATACTTTTGGCATTGAAGATCAAAATAGGCAAGTTAAATATTTTCGGAAATTCCTTGTATGTTACTTTGTTGGCGCTACTCTTCAAATTTTTGAAATTCTCTTACATACTGGGATTTGGATTTGTCAGGCAGTAAATTTTCTAAGGTTTTTTGTGCAATATGCCTAATTTTCGGCGGCGTTAGTGATAAATTTTCTTCAATATTCATTTTCAAACAACGCAAAATTGCGAAAATAAAATGTGACGTTTCAAATTTTTTTTTCCACATCCGCCTAAATTTATGCCACATAAATGTCACCAACCACCGCAAAATCCCCTAGATTAAAAATTTCCATTTTTTTAATTTATAAAATAGTATGATGCGGCAAAATACAAAAAATAGTATAAAATACTCGTTGCAGAAGGTCCTTCAAGCACTCATTTGTTCCTCAACTCGCTGCTACGAAGTTCGTTTCTGAATTTCAAATTCGTGCTTGAATAGATGCCTTCTGCAACTGGTATTTTAATATACACTCAGATGCAAAAAAAAACGGGTCATTGGGTATATTTTTGCAAAAGAACCATTTTTTTAAATGTTGATGTTGGTATAGTCCTTAGAATAAAATGTTTATAAAATATGGTACTTATTATTTATTTAATGAACATTAATAAGCGAAACCTAGTTACCTAGCAACCATTGACTTTAACAAAATGATGGGGGTTTCTTCCAGATTTTCATACCGAAAAATACTATCTTATGATGCACTGGAATAAAAAGACTATTAATATCTTCTGACCCACTACTATCCAGTAATATGACGTCTCTTACAAGAAAATGACACGTTCTTCCTCACGAAACTCTACTGTAGTCTTACTGTTGAAGGTACCAGAAATAAACATGTCCGATGAGGAAGACGACGGAAAGAGTGATTTCAGTGATAAGTGAGTGATGGTAAAAGTGATTAATACAATGTTTGTGAACATAAGCATGATTTCATTAAAACATTTTTTCAAATCAAGTGTTAAAAATACAAAAGTTGAAGTTGCCAAATCAAAATTATAGCCTTTTTGTACAAGCTATTTACTTAATTTTTAGTTTTGTTCAAATCGGCCAAAAAACTATTAAGGCGGAAATTTTTTGGAGACGCCCTGTATAGCTACATACAATTCTATAATTTTTCAATTAATAGAAAACACTTATGTAAATCAGACAAAAAAACTTCAATTAATACATGCGGGGAAATAAGTTTCGCTATATTCGATAAATATCACACCGTGCACCGGTATCAAGCCTATATTCAGTAGGAGATTATGATGAGATAATCATAATTGAGAGATTGGGGGTGGACAAGATCCTGGTACAAGTACAACAAGTAGTTGGTGATCCACGTGAGCGGCACTCATATTAGCAAATCATAATCACATTTAGTGTTCCGTAAATGTCTTAAGGTTCATTTATCTCATTAACAGCATTATTTCTGTATTCAATTTGTGTAAGAACTTTACAAGATTCTGATTTTTTTTTCGTTCCAAATCAAATATTTACTTAAATTTTGTGTATTAGAATTGTTTATTTCAGAAACTGGTCAACAGCCATTTTTATGGATTTTTCTGTTTTTGTGGAATCAGTATCTCGTATTGTTATGCCAACATGGGCTATTTTTGTTTATTTTGCTGCAACACTTGCATTGTTTTTAGTTGTTTAAATACTTATTGATGTGTAGAACGTCTGCATTGTTGTGGTTATAATAATTATAGCATTTATTGTAAGGTCGTACGTAGTGTCTTCTGATAGTTTGTTAAAATGGATAGTACTAGTTCTGAAGATGAACGCCAAGCAAAAAGAAACGAGGTATTATCAATATGGAGAAATATACACGAAGTGTCATACAAATAGCAAGAGTGAAAGGTGAAGGCTACAAAAACTATAAAGCTAAAATTATGCCATTAAAGTCTGTTCCTGATGAGATTACGTGCAAATGTCCTCGTAAATGCAGTATATCTATTGATGATGAGACAAAAAATCTGATCTGGAATGCTTTTTATTCGTTTGATACTAAAAACAATCAAGATATACAGGGTGTATCAGCCAAATGGAATAAATTCAATAATAAATAAATGGGAGCGTGTTCGAAAAAACGCTCGGACACGTCGATTGTTATTTTTAGTTGCGCATTTTTTTCTACAAAAACTTTTTATACAGGGTGTGTCATGTGACCGTGGCCAATACCAACTTTCTTATTTTAAATGCAACACCTGGTATATTATTCAATTTTTGGATTCTTCAGAAAATTCTAGACATATTTCATGTACAATGTCCTATACCTATCTTCAACTGTTTTGGTCAAAATTTATGTCAAAAGTATTGTATACAAAACTAAACCCCTCGACTTAGCTGACTTAAGAAGACGAATAATGCTTGCGATTAGATCGGTCACGCCTGAGATGTTGAGTAACGTTAGTAGAAATTTCTATTTAAGATTAGGATGTTGCCAAGACGTTCCGGCGAGCATTTTGAACATCTCCTCCATTGAAATTTATTGTTTTATTTTTATCAAGAAATAAACAGTATTACTTATTAGTTTTTGAGTGTGTTGTAACGAATTTCTGTAATCAAATAATTTTCTTTTTTTAATGTTAATTTTTGCAATAAATCTGAAAACACTTAATCTTTCCGAAACAGTTGAAGATAGGTATAGGACATTGTACATGAAATATGTCTAGAATTTTCTGAAGAATCCAAAAATTGAATAATATACCAGGTGTTGCATTTAAAATAAGAAAGTTGGTATTGGCCAAGGTCACATGACACACCCTGTATAAAACATTTTTGTTGAAAAAAATGCGCAACTAAAAATAACAATCGACGTGTCCGAGAGTTTTTTCGAACACGCCCCCATTTATTTATTATCGAATTTATTCCATTTGGCTGATACACAGTGTACATTTGCAAACCCTGATAGAGATAAGGCAAATTAAGTGAAGGGTGAAAACATACCATAATCAAGATCAATATGATGCAAATGAAACTCCATCATTAAAACAAAAACAAAAATTCTTTGATGTACAACATTAAGATCAATGGTGTTCTTACTCCAGTTTGCAAAGGTGTTTGTTTTCCAAATCCATGGAGTTTCTCGCGGTCGAGAAACTGATTGGCTGATATGCCTATTAATACAGAATAAAACACATGTTGATATTAGAGGCAAAAATTGCAGTTGAAATGCCATTGAAGGTCGTATTTTTGTGTTCTTTTTTTTTTTTTTTTTTTTTTTTATGATTGGCTTTTTCGGGCTACTCAACCCATCCGCCACTTTACTTATTACAATTGGGAAAGACAAGGGACACTGACTTCACCTTACGAGGCCTATCGTAAGGACTTGTTTAACACAAACAACAATACGGCCGCTGGAAAAAGGGTTAACCCACATAGGACTGCTCACATAGGATTCTTAATAGCTAATACTTAATTAAATTATAATGCGGCATTCTTCTAAGAACACGCATATTGCCATATTGATCTCTGAATAATTGCCAGAGAGGAGATGAACCAGATTGCATGGACGTTTGATACCTAGATTTGCCAATTTCTCGAAAAATGCACAGCGCTCTTCCTCGTACCTCGGACATCCAAACAAAAGGTGATTGAGGTTCCCCTCATCAGTGCCACATTCACACTCAGGTGAGTCGATAATACCTAATCTGAACAGGTGCGATGGACATCTGCAATGCCCAATTCGCAGTCTAACTACCATCGTGTGATGCGCTCGAGATATTTTGACGTTCTTGGAGCAAGGCTTGTGCTTAATATGAGGTTGTATCCTAGCATACTGCGTTTGTTTTAGGGCACACCGCTTCCTCCAGCGGACATCCCATTCATCCCTCAAAATTCTATGTTTTAACAAGTTAATTGCATCTTTCGACGGCATCTCGTTTATTGGGGCTCCCCCTGCGTAAGCAGCTTCTTTTGCTGCCTTGTCCACTAATTCGTTGCCATTTATGCCCGTGTGAGCTTTGATCCACGCAAAAACGATCGTTTTTCCTTGTTTCCGTGACTCCGCTGACAGGTTCCATATCCTCTGAATGCTTTCATGCGCTCGAGACGGGTGTTTCCTGTTGCTGATGGATTTTAATACGCTTTGTGAATCACTCATGATAACAAATTTAGTTCCCTCAATTCCTAATATATACCTCATAGCTTCCTCTATTCCCCTAGCCTCCGCTGAGAATATGCTAAGGTGCTTGTTCAGGGAGAACTGTCTTGTCTTATTGTTCGTATTATCCAAGAACGCACAGCCGCATCCATCTTTGTATTTGGAGGCATCCGTGTATATTGCTCTATGTTCACTTAAAGCCTCCAGCAGATTGTTATGAATCTTTATATTAACTGCGACCGATACACTGTATACGGGGGTAATTACTGCAGGACGACGTAATAGATCCGCGAAGTTGTCCGGTTCAACTTGGACCGCCTTGTACAATTCCTCTCGAATCGATGCGGTGGTGATAAAGGCTTCCGCCAAGGGAGGAGAATTTCTTTTTCGCCAGTACTGGTTTTGGAGGTTTTCGAGAGTTATTTCATGCGTTTTCTTTAGCATCTCCTCGTTGTTTCTTGTAGACCATTGTATACAGGTTTTGCAAGCCAGAAACCTTCTTCTGAGGTCCAGCGGTGGCTCCTCAGCTTCAACGTGCAGGGCATCAGTAGGCGTGGAGCCCATTGCTCCCAGACATATTCTAAGTGCCTTATTTTGGATTCTTTCCAGTGCTTTCAGCTGATTTAAACTTGCCGAGCCATACACAGAGGAACCGTAGTCTAGATGGGCTCGTATACAGGCCCTATAAAACATTTTTGCTACAAATAGGTCTGCGCCCCACCCCTTTTTTGAGATAACCCGCAACAGGTTTATATACTTCTCGCATTTGCTTGCTAAGTGTTGAATGTGATTGGTCCATTTTAATTTGTTATCAATGACAAACCCCAGATATTTGATGTTTTGTCGCACGGATATTTTCATGCCTCCCAGTGATATACTATCTACTGGACTATCCCGACGTCGCGAAAAGAATAATGCAGAGCATTTATCTAACGATAGTTCGAGACCGTTCATTCTCACCCAGACATTTACCTGCTCCATGATCATGGATAGTCTCCTCACAGTTGTCTCTAGCGATGTGCTGGACACGTATACTGCGAAATCGTCTGCAAATTGAATTGAGCTTGTGTAACCACTGAAGAGCTTATGGAAGTCTGCGGTATATATATTGAATAGCAGTGGACTTAGCACCGAACCCTGCGGAATTCCTACCGACACTGTCCGCGGACCCACCATCTCCCGATTGGTGGCTCGTGCGTAAATGGATCTCTCTCGGAAAATGCTGGTAATAGCCCTTGCAGTTTTGGCAGGTAATTTCAATTTGATCAGTTTAGCCTCCAGAATCTCAAGGTTTACGTTATTATACGCGCTTCTAATATCAAGGAAGATGCAACCTAAGTATGCATTTTTAGAGAAGGAAATTTGAACATCCATCGCTAAATGAGATACTGCCTCAACTGTACCCCTGGCTCGGCGATATCCGTACTGGTTGTTGGGGAGGATAGAGTTTTTTTCCACCCAGTATTCAAGCCTGGCCTTTATCATGCGCTCATACACTTTCGTGAAGCAGGAAAGCAGCGAAATCGGTCTAAAGGAAGGTTTTTGATCCATGTTAAGATTAGGTTTCGGAATAGGAACTATTAAAATTTGTTTTAATGAACCGATAACTACTCCATTTACCCATAATTCATTATAGATTGTTAGCAGGACTTCTTTAACATTGTCTGGGAGGTGCTTTATGAAAGCAAAATCTACATCATCCAGTCCTGGAGTACTGGACTTTTTGTCTGCTAATGTGTTCTCTAATTCTTCCCTTATAAACGGGTCCGCCATAAATTTATCAGTACAATGCTTTTGATTAGCCGGAAGGGGAGTTACCTCGTTGGACACAAAAGCCGGTGCTAGCGAGTCTATTATTTCCTCCAGATCCGTCGCTGAGGTTACTGAGCCCGGCTGATTGGCCCTTCTAATTTTTTTTATTTTGGACCATATTTCGCTTAGGGGGGTATCCTTATTCAAGTTGTTTATAAACCCTCTCCAGCTCTCTCTTTTCTTGGATTTGAGAATTTTTTTCGAATACGCGGAGGCTTCTTGCCATTTGATATAATTATCTAGTATCGGGTCTCGTTTATACTGCTTAACCATGGCTTTTCGTTCCATTATTATTTTAGTACACTCCTCATCCCACCAAACTGGTGGCGGTTTCGCTGAGGTAATCACCGGCTTCTTGATTTTGAATGTTTCGTCGGCTGCCTGGTGAATACACGTTATAATATGTTCCAGCTTAGCCTCCGCGCTCCACATGGTAAGGTTATTCGCATCTCCAAATATCCTGCCAACTGCTCTGTTAAAGTCGAGCATATTTTCTGGGAGTATTTTCCATCTTCTAGACGGAAAGATAATTTGATTCGCGATACTATATTCTCCGGATCTAATCACAATAGGGAAGTGATCAGAGCTGTACGAATCTTCCAAGATGTTCCACTCTAATTTTATAGCTAGCTCTGGGTCAACAAGCGTCAGATCAAGTGCCGAAGCTCTCTCGGTTGGTCTATTTATTCGCGTGGATCTGCCATCGTTTAAACAGATCAAGCCTAATTCATCTATTACCTTTAAAATAATATTCCCCGCATTTTCGGTCTTCTCTGAGCCAAATACTCTATTGTGAGCATTAAAATCTCCGCATATAATACTGGGTGCTGACATTTGGGAAAAAAGATTAGTGTAATCTTCACAACTAACTCTTGACTGAGGAGGCCGGTAGAAGCTAGCTATTGAAAAACCCAATTGTGGCAGGAATACTCCACAGATATTAATGCGTTCCGGCAAATTAGTGAAGGTTACTTGCGAAAATTTTATTGTTTTGTGGATTAGCACAGCTGTCCCGCCATACCCATCCTCTCTGTCATTTCTAACTATTTTGTAATTTTTAATTTTGAATTGGGCTGATATATTCAGCCAAGTTTCGCAAATGAGTGCAATGTCTATCTTGTATTCGTGTAATAGCATCTCCAGATTCTCCCTTTTTGACATGATGGATTGTACATTCCACTGCAATATGTGTAAGTTGTGATTTATTGTCTCCATTATTCGAAGGATTCGAAGCCCATAATGTCTGACATTTGATCTGACATTTGTGATGAGGTGGAGCTGATGTCATCCAGAGACATAGTCTCCCCTAATTCCTTCTTAATTTTCGCAATTATTCGCTTAATGCGGCTCTTAAGATTGTTGGTTTTAACAATTCGAACAGCCATAATCAGCACTTCCACCAAAGAACTTAAATCTGCAGAGTATTCCCTCGCAATGTCTGCAACGTTTTGTTTGCCTTTGCATCTCGCTATCAGTTCACAGAGATCTTCATATGTAATAACCTCTATCTTTTCTTCAAAGACTGGAGCGACTTCTGCTAAGTATGGATCACTCAAGTTTTCGGTTTTTTTTTTCTTCTGCTTCTGTTTTAGTGTTTTTAATATATCCTCTTCTGCCTCAGATCCCTTGTGTACTGAATCTGAGGTCGATGAGGGGGCCGCTCTTTTCTTAGTTTCTGAGACTCCTGGATTTGTGATATTTATCATGTCTCCTTTATTCTCGGCTGCTGCATGAACATAACAGTTAGTTACCGTCTGTAGGGGGGTGTGAGCTCTGAAACCAGTACCCCCTCCCCTACTAGTTTCTCCTTGTTCACTAATTTGAATGATACTTCCTGGGGTGTCCTCTACTGCCTGGACATACGCAAGATCTTCTGAATTATCCGAAGGTTTTTCTCTGATGTCTCCGTGTTCTTTTGGGCCATTGCTGCACTTGCTCGCAATATGTCCAGTCCTCTTGCATACAAAACACCGAATCTCATCAGTGGTGAGAAAAATTCTGAACATATTGCTCTTATGACTAATGAGGATTGACTCAGACAGTTTATCCATTTCTTCTAAAACAACATATACTTGTCTTCTAAAACTAAGAACATGCCGGTATTCCTGGGTGTTCAGCCCTGCGCTAATGAAGCTAATACGCGAAACCGTTTTAAGTCCAGCCCTTCTTAATGCGCCTTCCACCACATCATGTGGAAGACAAGGGGAAACATTTGATAGAATAATTCTTTTCGCCGGTGAAACTAATCTACGAGCTGGAATGAATGAATCATCCAGCTTAATGCCACCAGCCTTGCTCATAAACTCTTCTACCACATATTTGGTAGACAAGTAGATGCATATACGGTTATTAGAAATGCGCGAAGCGAAGATGATGTTTTTAGGCCCAATGATTGTGCCTACAGCCGTGATATAATCGTTTTTTTGACAGTTTGCAATAGCGTCAAGCACTATTGCCTGTTCCCTCTCCGGGAATGTAAAACTCGGTGTGTAGCTTTTATCTTTAACTACGGACGCAAAGGACTGAGGGACTTCAGTCCCCGATGGTTCGTTTGTTTGAACATTTGAATCGACGTTGATATACGATCCTCCAGCTACAGAGGACGCGGGATTCCTTTGGCTCTGTCCGCCATCAACGGCAGACTCACCGTCTCGCAAGCGGGAATCCATTATAATACGCAGCTTGATATATCGCTCACCGCTGCTCTGGCTCCAATGATCCCCACCTGCACAGCCCGTGCGACCGCGCGCGGGGGGAGAGCTGCTGTCCCCTCACCTGCGTGAACGCAGGACGAGGGGAAATTGATTTAATTAGCGATTACAACCTTATAGAGCCTAGCACTTATCTTTGCTGGATACAGATGATAACGATGATGTAACTCTGCCCTTGCTTCCACTTTGATTCTCCTTATTTTCTTCGTATTGACTGAACAAAATAAATTCACCATTAACACGTGTATTTGCCACGAGTGCCACGAGAGAACTGTTTTGTGTTCTTATACATGATCATATATCTCGATTTGAAGTCAAGGAAACTCATTATGGGAACAAACCAAAAAAAATAGTTGGATGCAAGGTTTACCATTTCTAAAATGGGGATACTGACATGTTTTATAACAATCTAGTCAGTATCTCTGTTACTCCTCACAATGGTCGTGAGACCGAAACGATTGTAGAGTAAATTCTATTATTATAGTGAAACTTCAACCAAGTGTTTGATTTACCTAAATTATTATGTTTCAACAAGTGGTATCCACACATACTTTCAACTTAATTTCTAAAATATATGATATGTTTCAAATCGAACATCCGGAAATGAAAGATACATTGAAATATAATATTTGCTACACATTTTTTAAAGAAAACTACAACTTTTCATTTGGACGGCCAGAAGTTGACGTTTGCAGCCAGTGTAAAAACTTCAGTGCAACACCTTGCAAGATGAGAGATCCTTGTTTATGCGACAACGTAAAGGGTAGCATAACAGCTGAATAAATGATTCACAGGCAGACGGCCCAGAAGTTTTATTCAAAACTAAAAGAACTCGGTGAAAACAAGGACGAAGATACTGTAACACTGTGTTTTGACTATATGCAAAATCTTCACATACCGAACATACCTGTTCAAGAGGTTTTCTATATGCGTCAGCTTTCGCTTAATGTATTTTGTATTCATGATATGAAGACAAACAAAGTAAATGTTCACCACGAAGGTGAAGCGAATAAATCGCCAGATGAGGTTTGCTCACTCTTAAAGTATTATTTAAAAACAAAAGTTTGAAGTGGAGTAAATCACCTAGTTCTCTTCAGCGACGACCCGTCTAGTCAAAATAAAAACCACACTGTTGTAAGGTTTCAGTTCTAAGTCTAAGATCTTCAGTTTTAAGTCTTGGTGGCCTCAGTTTTACAAAAAGGCTATTGAATTGGATTAAACATCCGGAAGAGGTATTCCCAAGAACCAAAGAATACCATGCAAAGTGTCATCTTATAAACAATTTTAATTCAACAAAGGGGGCCAAGCAAAAGTGGATGTTAGGCACTGTATTGATGATTTTACGTCCACAACGTTTACTTTAAAAAAGTACATGGATGTTCCTGAACTACCAACGCACAGTGGTCCAGATTCAAGTTTTAGGTGGACAAAAATCTATAAATCACTAAATCAACCCTTAATATTAGTAAGATAACGAGAAAAATAGTGAACAAAATCTAAACACTATTGTCGATTTTTAGGGGGGAGGGGGGTGAAAATATATCTTTTCCTATATCTTTTCAATATTTATCTTTATCTTTTCATATATTGCACTTGTGAAGTCACATTTTATGAAGGGATGAAAAAAATGTTTTTTTTTCAAAAACTCTTGATCTCGTACTGGCATAAATGTTACGTGTGTACGCCCACACAGCTGAGCTAATATTCTCAAAATCAACGAAAATCAGTAGATTACATCACACCAAAATTTTACTTTTTAGCATGTACTATATTATTGGTATAGATTATAACTATTTAATATAGTCTGGAAGCACAACACGTGAAATAAAGAAATATTTGAAAATATGTGAATTTACGTTAATTTTATTTCAACAAAGTTACAACCTCTTTTTTTTAGGTGGTCTTATACAATATTGCATATATTTTGATTCTTGAATTGTTTCCTCTAACCACTTGCGTTGTTTTACATTAAAAACATCGTATGTGATATTGTATTTTTTTCCAGCGTTTCAGAAGATTGCATACAATGATTTTAATATTTTTCGATGTAACGGCATCGCTAAACTCGACATTTAAGTGCTTAGTAGTGCATTATATACATCTTTAAGCCATAAATAACTTTGTTTGAAATCTGTTTTAAAAACAACGCAAGCGGTTAAAGGAAACAATTCAAGTATCAAAATATATGCAATCTTGTACAAGACTACCTATAAAACAGACGTGTAAGTTCTTAATAGTGTCCATTATATACATCTTTAAGCGATAAATAACCTTGTTTGAAGCTCCATGTCTTAATAAATTTTCAGATCGCATTAATTGGAACAAATTCATACGACTAGGATCGGGCGGTAGATCTTAAAAATATAATAATATTCAAAAGAGACTCAAGGAGACGAAAAAACATAGGTGTATATTTAGACAATATACTTATCTAAATATCTAACAAAATAAAGGTGTGGTACAAATTGAAACTTTTTTTTAATCACTACAAAAGTGATAAAATCGTTCATTTAATTTAATTTTATTTTATTAATAAGATAACAAACGTTAAAATTTACTTTGACTATTACAATCCATGGAGGACATGTTCATGTTTCGACTATTGGAAACGCTCCCCCGAAAATATAAATAACAACTCTTCTTCCAATGGTGTAGTACAGCGATATAAATTGGAAAAATAACTTAATAACTTAATAACTTAATAACGTTATTTTATAGCTCCATAGCGTTTCGTCAACGAAGAGTGTGAATGCTATTGTCACTTTTGTCCATACTTATCAGAAATTAACAGAATATAAAAAAATGTTTCTAAATTTGGACTTATGGCGCGCTAGTGTTTTATAATTTGCCACTGTGCAACGGTGAGAGCGTTTACTTCCGAAAAAGTACCAATTTTTATTTTTACAATTAAGACGTAAATATTATAATTAATTACATTTAATTACATCAACTTCAAGAAGTTGACTAATAACAAAAATTTTATCAGGCGAAAATCTGTTTAAATATCAAGGATATAATGATTTTCTGTGTTTTTCAACAATTTGAAAAGGTGCACTTGACCAGTTTCTGAAATAAACGATTAATTTTTTAGTGAAGGTATGAATAAAAATTGTACATGTTCTTTTTTTTGCAATTGTACACTGACAAACACTACAAAAAACACTATCAAAATAAGCAGCACTAGGTCAGCTGTTAATAACACATTTAAGTGTTACAAGTTATGTTTTATTAGGCTGGAGTGACCGACCGTAGAATATGAGCTGTGAGTAACGGGACATAGGGCACAGCCTCAAGCTGTAAGTAACCGGCCGCAGTACACAAGCTAAGAGTAAACTTTCTTTGTTCCATAAGAAAATTTCGATTTCTGGCTCTGCGTCTGGCTCTTTTTCAAGCGCCAATTTGTCGTTATCAAATTAAATATATTTCCTCGGATTAAACGTATAAATCGGGTCCGGCGCACGGGCCATTACGTAAAATAAATTAAATCGTATCATGCGAGATAATTTATTTGGCGTTCGCGCGGCCGATTAATCGGATGGCTTGGGGTCGGGAGGCGGCGCGCGTAGACGGCATTAGGGCCGTGGGGGGCGGATTCGTGGGGGGCGAACTCGCAACGACGAGTTAAACCAAGCGGACGACTCGTACCTGTCGAGGGAAGATTGTCGTTTAATCGGCCATACGAATCCGGGAGCCTCTTTATTCCGGCTCATTGCGCCCAGCCAGTAATTTCCTGCGTTCCCGGCGAGCTCTAATTGTAAAAAATGGCGAAGGCGCCCACACAGGTCTGCCCTTTCGCCCCCGCGGGGGCGGCCTTCCAGGCGATTTATCCGCTCGCCGCCCCCACAGGGGAACTTATAGATTTATTATTTTACCCCCATCCCCCCCCAGTTTCTAGGTCGGCCGGTTCGGAGATTAATTAAAATTAATAAGGGCCATGTAGCGTGCGCAATTGCGAAAAGATAATCTGCGATCGTTACGCCGCCGACGGGAATAAATGGCGTCATTCGGAAACGAATGAAAACTGCGGCCCGCGGGCCACAACCGCGGCAACGAATTACGGCGCATCGAGGGGAAAATTATGCCATGAATCAATCATGGAACGGCCCATTGAATGCTACAAATAACTCTCTCCCGCTACGCAACGCCGGATGAAAAAAAATGTAGAAAAAATATATAAAAGGCACGCATTTCCACGCGGCCGCCTTTTTGTGCTACATTTAATCGCTGCACTCGTTCATTTTCCATCATTTTCCATGCCAGATTGGAGCCAATTATAATGGTTTCATCAGTACAGAAATGAAAATAATTTAAAACTCAATTAAAGTTATAAATTCATAAATGCGCTTCAGTTATCTATAAATAGAGACAGTTACATTGGACATATTACGAATATTGAATTTATATATGCATAGCAACAATTCGATTCATACATGTATTTTGGGATAACTGATAATACATTGGAAACGACTGGAACGGTCGTTAAAGTGCCTCTTTTACTTTGTTCATTTAACGACAGCCTATTTCTGTTGCTATGGCTAAGTATTGTAAAAGCGATACATACACCACACATATTTTGCCGTTATGGATTTCGCTTCATCGTTTCGTTATTTCCAACGACTGAAATAACGTTTTGAGAAAGGACGAGAAAAACCTTGTCCCTTTGAAGTAGTTGACTGCGAGAAGGAATTCAGTTTCAAAAATTTATCATCCATTTATCCTGAAAATTTTCGTTTCCTACTATACAAATCAGTTTTTTTTTAAATTCCTAGCCTGAGAGCTTGGTTTATTACAAAACATCTTACTTTAGGGCTTATCTCTCGGCCCCATTGGAAATACCTCCACCGACTAGGAGACTGAAGAAGAAGGTTCCGCAAAACGAGTTACAGAATTGCTCGAACAAAATTTTCGAAAAATAGTTCCCCGAATGGAAAATTGCTCGAAAGCCAAGTTGCTCGAATGGAAAATTGCTCGAAATAATGAAATAAGTTAGTAAAAGTATTTATTGCAAATATGCAATTATATTCATGTACTAGAATCATGTTTTGTGAAGCATGTTACGTTATGTTAGATTAGGTTATGTTCGTGTAGTTTAGGTTACGATAAGTTAGGTTAGATAAAATTCTATCATTGTACTCGTGAGGGATAATTGTAAACAAATACTTTTCCAGTAATTGCATTTAAATACAAATTGTGTATTTATATAAATTTAGTCGATAGCCCAATAAAGATTGTTTATATATAAAAATTTAATAACATTTACTAACTTATTTCATTGTTTCGATCAATTTTCCATTCGAACAATTTTCCATTCAAGGAACTATTTTTGAGCAATTTATTTCGAGCAACTTTCTTTCCAGCATTTGTTTTTGAGGAATTCTCACCAAACTACCCTACAACTCATCAGTGGCAGTGCAACTACATAATTCTAATGACAAGAAGGTATCTATAGAAGCTGCCAAATACAGGGATCTCTTTTATCTTATCAATGGCGAAGATGTTATGCAAAGCTTGAATTCTGATGACCTTCATCATGAAGACTAAGATAACAACTATATCGATGTCCCGCCTATTAGCGCTGAAAATCCTGGGAAAAAGGTACTTTTTCTCTTTAACATTTTTTTTATTTCATCCGATATTACATCCAAAACACTCTATTGTATAAAAGTATAATTGCCTGGTTTATTGTTTTTGGAATAGTATTTTACAATTTTTGTTTTATTTTTTCATGCTTTCTTTCTTTCCTTTCATTGATAAACTTTGCATTGAATTTTTCTTAAAATTGATTTTCATGCCTTGACGTCGTTTTTATTTTGTACTCTTCCAATACTTACATTTCTAAATACAACTTTGCAAATCTATGCCTAAACCAAACCTTTGCCAAACTTTGCCTAAGACTCAGTCTTAGGAAAAAACTGAGCCTAGAAAAAAAACGGATAATTACCGGCCAGGATCAAGTATCAGTAGAGATGATTGTTGGATTAAAGCCCAGTTTTACAATCGTGGATATTTAATCATGTCTTCTAGTTTGCTTCAGTTTGATCACTTTCTACTAGTAATTCTTTGAATTTTATCCTCTATATGATGACAATTTCATCTATGTTTGCTTCTTTTGTTTATTTTATTGTTACTTTTGATTCGTTTTGTTGTTTGTTTTATTGCTTTGTTGCTTTTTCATTTTACTTAGACATTGCTTTCAAACTTCATCTGGTTCTGCTATAAACAGTAATAGGATGAATGCTCTTTTTGTTGGACAGATACCTTTATTTTAACTGTTTGTGATTTCATATTTTTTCTTATTACACAATCCATATTATTGCTTATGTACTCTGCATTGCCACTAGGAGTTCCTTACCTATTTTGTTTTTTTCTAAGGTTGTTCATATGTTCCTTCTACTTATTGTATTGAATGCTCTTTCTAAATCAAAATATTACTTATATGCTTCCTTGTTATTTTAAGATATTTAATCATCTCTGCTGATACTTGATCGTGACCAATGATTTCTCCCAGATTTTATCGTTTGATAGTTACTCTCCAACTTTCTCCTCTGATAGTACATCTGATTGTGGTTTTATAGTTTCTAGTTTTATATGGCGTCTCGTGTCTTCTTGTTTGCTTCATTTTTATCACTTTCTACTAGTAATTCTTGGAAATGAATCCTCTATTTGATGACAATGTTTTCTCTATGTTTCTTTCTTTTGTTTTTTTCTTTGTTACTTCTGTATCGTTTTGTTTTTTGTTTTGTTGCTTTGTTGCTTTTTCATTTTACTTAGACAGTGCTTTATAACTACATCTGGTTCTGCTATAAACAGTAGTAGGATGAATGCTCCTCTTGTTGGGAAGATTTATTTATTTTAAATGTTTGTGATTTCATATTTTTTCTTCTTACATAATTCATATTGTTGGCTTGTGTACTTTGCAATGCCATTAGGAGTTATTTACATATTTTGTTCTTTTCTAAGGCTTTTCATATGTTCGGTCTACTTGTTGTGTCAAATGGTTTTTCTAATTCAAAATATTACATAGAGTGTGGAAATTAAGTAGCGGATAAATTCGGTAACTTCGTTAATGTGTATAAGAGAGAAAAAATCTAAAAGGGAGATAGTGATATAAATTACTGTGCATATGAAAATATTTTTTTTAGGTTTAAAAATCATTCATCATTTATGTTTTTTTAAATGACAACCTATATTTTTTTATTATTTATTTTGGTAGCGTTTTTAATCTGTTTTTCAACCATACAACAATTTGAATAGGTTACATAAGAATAAATTAAGGAAAAACGGCTTTTTTGTTTTTTAAATCTGAGAAAAACATTATCGAATGCGCAGTTATTTCTATCGCTATCTCCCTTTTAGATTTTTTTTTATCTCATACATATTAACGGAGTTACCGAATTTATCCTCTACTTAATTTCCAAACTGTATATACTTCCTTGTTAAAACCTTTATATTTCTCCTATATTTGTCTGATAGTGAATATACAGGGTATTTCCTAAACATGGGCCAAGAATGTAAGGGATTATTCCATTGGTTATTCTAAGATACTCTTTCATTCGATAATTTCTGAAAACCCGCTGTCTTTAAAATATACAGGGTGATCAAATTTTTTGACAATTATAATATTAATCTAAATTTATTACACATAAAGATACTTAACCTATAATAAATGTCTTAAATGACCACCACCAACTAGGATGCATATGTAATATTTATGATTTACTCTTAGAATATATATTTAGGTGATTGTACAGATCATGTGAGAAGAATATTTAATTGATACAGTTTTCTATCACAAATCTATGTCTCATTATATTTTCCCATTTCCATGGATACCCGTTTTCAAGGCTATTCTTAATTCTCTTCGGCATACTAATCTCGTGGTCTTGCTAATCAATTCCGTACTAGTTGACCTTCACCGCACAACACATGCATCCAATCTTCGCCTCATTGACAGTCGAAGCCATTCATAAACACCAGCAGTATTTATATCGAATTTCACCCTACAATTATTCAATTTCTCAATTCTTCCACATTTTCCACTATAGTACTTTGAACTACGTATCCCCCTGTATGTTCGAAACAACGCGATTTTTCATAAATCATCGAAAAACAAACTATTCTTATAATGACCTAGGGAATAGCTCCTTGCATTTTTGACGTCGATGTAATCTTGAGTACTCTTTCCCCTTCCGAATCCTCCCTGATTTTATTTCAGTAGATTCACTTCTTTTTTTCTCTCAGTCTCACTTTTGAAATTGAGATAGATAGATTTTTCCAGATATCAAGAGTAGGAATGTAACAAGTAATTACTGCAATTCGTCATATTTCTGATTCTGAATAAGGGTGGTATTATGACTAACTTAAATTTATATGCTGGATTAAAAATATTGTACACTTTCTTAAATCCATAGTCATCTAGATATTTGATCATCTCTGCTGATACTTGATCCTGCCGGTGATGTGTCCCTGCTATAATCGTTTCATAGCTTCTCCAACTTTCTCCTCTGATAGTGCATCTGATACTACGGTTTTCCTGTTTCTAGTTTAATCTGGCATATCATATATTCTTGTTTCCTTCGATTAAACTAGAAACAGGAAAACCTGAAGTACAGAACAAGAGGAAAACAGTAGTATCTGCTTATGCACCATCAGAGGAGAAAGTTGGAGAAGCTATCAAACGAATATAGCTTGGACACATCGCCGGTCAGGATCAAGTATCAGCAGAGATGATCAAATATCAAGATGAGTATGGATTAAAGAAGGTGTACAATATTTTTAATCCAGCATATGAATGTAAGTTAGTCATAATACCACCCTTATTCAGAATCAGAAATATGAGGAATTGCAGTAATTACTTGTTACATTCCTCCTTTTGGTATCTGGAAAAATATATGGCTTAATTCTAGAAGTGAGACTGAGAGAAAAAAATTGCGAATCAACTGAAATAAAATCAGGGAAGATTCGGAAGGGGAAAGAGTACTCAAGATTGTATAGGGTGTTTCCTAAACATAGGTCAAAAATGCTCATGCTATGTCAAATCTGAGTTTTTCTAAGAATATTTTGTCTTTCGATGATTTATGAAAAATCGCTTTGTTTTATCGCTTTCTGCTGGTAATTCTTTGAAATGTATCCTCAATTTGATAACAATGTTTTCTCTACGTTTGTTTCTTTTGTGTTTTTTGTTGCTACTTCTGTTTCATTTTATTTTTTGTTTTATTGATGTTTTTATTTTTTATATTACTTAGACATTGCTTTATAACTTCATCTAGTTCTGCTATAAAACAGTAGTAGGATGAATACTCCTCTTGTTGGGCATATTCATTTATTTTAAATGTTTGTGATTTCATACTTTTTCTTTCTACAAAATTCATATGGTTTGATGTTCTCTGCAATGACACTAGTTCTTTGCCTATTGTTGCTGTACCTATAATTGTTGTTGTTTGTTTGTACCTGTTTTATCAAATGTTCGTTTTATTTATTGTATCGAATGCTTTTTCTAAATCAAAAAATTACATTTGAATTTCCGTGTTAAAACCTTTACATGTTTCTGATATTTGTCTGATAGTAATTATATAATCTTAAGTACTCTTTCCCCTTCCGAATCCTCCCTGATGTTATTTCAGTTGGTATTCTATTTTTTGTCTCAGTTTCACTTCTTGAATTGATTCACAATTTTTCTCCAGATATCGAGAGTAGAAATGGAACTCGTAACTACTGCAATTCCTCTTATCCCTGGGTCTGAATACGGGTTATAACAAACTTCCAGTTCTTTGGATTTTTTTTAAATTTATATGCTACATTAAAAATATTGTATACCTGCTTAAATCCAGAGTCATCTAGATATATAATCATCTCTCCTGATACTTGATCCTGATCGGTAATTTCTCCCAAATTTTATCGTTTGATAGCTGATCCAACGTTCTGCTCTGATAACACATCTGCATCTGCTTTTCTTCTTTGTCTAGTTTTCTTGTTTCTAGTTTTATATGGCGTATCGTGTCTTCTTGTTTACATCACTTTTATCGCTTTCTACTAGTAATTCTTTGTATTCTGTTTATTTTTGTTTTTGTTTTGTTTCGCTTATATCTTTATCTACAGGGTGTTTGTACGACGTGTCCGAGAATTTTTCCAAAATATTTTCAATTTCCAAAATAATGAATTTAGTCTATACTTTACGAACACCCTGTATATCTATAAGTGAGTCTTGGAAATATTTCTTCCATTTGTTATTAATATTTAAAACTTATTTTTCTGTACATGAAAGTTGTTGTATCGTTGGTGTAGTTTCTTGACTAAAGCTATTTTTTCCATTCGTTGTAACTTATTTGTCATTACTTGAAAATTATTGTATCGTTGGTGGAGTTTCTTTTGTATAGCTTTTAATTATTTTATAAGACAACTTTTGGTACTCACCTTTAGTTCCTCTATTTTTCTTCCATCAGCCTCCCAACTGTTTATATTTGCTTCTATTCATATATCTTAGGCCTTTTTCGTGTGAATTTTGTATGCTTCGTAAACTTCTACTTCTAATTTTATTCGTATATAGGTACTTATTCCACATCTTTTTTATATTTTAGTTCTTGTTTTTCTAATTCACCAAACTGTATGCTTTCCTTATATCCCAGTTGTGTTGTGCCGCATGCATTCTTTGCTGCTTTCAGAAGGACGCGCCGACGATTGCAAACATTCGTAAACATTTATTGTCGCCTCTAAAGTGCTCCCCTTAGGATATTACATATTTATGTCAACTTTTTTGCAGATAACAAAATATCTCTTGTAGTCCGGTTTCGTGATAGCATAGGGTATTATAATCAATGGTGATAGTAAATAAAATCCTCTGGCTATTATTATTTTATCTCATCAGCCTTTCAATGATGTCTTGAGTCTTGCAAACAAAATGGTTTGCTGGTGCGATTTGCAAGTTGAGTGTTTCTGCAGTACCCCAGGACAATACGTTTATAATAAATCACGACATATACTTATAATAATTCTACCCTACTTATCCGATTGTGCACATATTAGCCAGGGAATATGAGAAGCAGCCCCGAGAAAGGGGTGGCTTCCGGGGTTGCAATAGATAGAGTGACACGATTTATACGTCCCCTGGGGTTATGAAATTAGCAATTAGGTACCCGCTTCATCCGGCGGAGGGCTGCGACTGCATATCCCGTCTTTATTCTCGGCGGCGCCCTCATTTCACACCCTCTATATTATTTAAAGGAACCCCGTCTCATTTACCACATACCTGAATGCAAGCCGGGTGAGCCATCGCATGGCGAGTACGTGTGGATGAATTGGATCTTGCATTAAAAGCGGGGCGAGACGAGGGATGAATGGGCCGATATTAAATTTGTAATAAAATCCAGGGATTTTCAGTTATTTAGCTTCATTCAATTTTATAGGTGTGTAATCAAAGGAACGAACAGGATTGAAATTTATAAATATGCGCAATAAATAACCAGGTTTATAAATGACTGGTATGCAGTTTATAAATTGGTGATATCCATTGTACAAAGGACTCAAAAATAGTTTTGTTGACCAGAATTGAAAAAAAAGAGTTAGTTTTGTATAACAGTATATGGTGGGGCCTTTATGAAACCTTTCTGATCAGCAAGTACGTATACAACTAGGGAAGATATTTAATTGGTCAATGTTGGAGATATCTACTTCGTGATACATGATGAAATTAAATAAAACAAACATTTTTCTTTGTTTACATCACACTGTTTATTAAAATTAGTGACTATAGTTTCGATCACGTTCTGATCATTATCAAACTTAAAATATAAATAAAACACATTACTTTGTTAGTATCACATAAAATTATTTATTAATTTGTTACTTGTTACAACTACATAAGTAATAATTATCAAACAGAGTATCTTAAACTAAAGCAGTCTTTTAATTCTAATTGCATTTATAATGGTGATGCAGGTACTTGTACCGATAGTTATACACTGTGTATCAGCCAAATGGAATAAATTCGATAATAAATAAATGGAGACGTGTTCGAAAAAACGCTCGGACACGTCGATTGTTATTTTTAGTTGCGCATTTTTTTCAACAAAAACTTTTTATACAGGGTGTGTCATGTGACCGTGGCCAATACCAACTTTCTTATTTTAAATGCAACACCTAGTATATTATTCAATTTCTGGATTCTTCAGAAAATTCTAGACATATTTCATGTACAATGTCCTATACCTATCTTCAACTGTTTCGGAAACATTAAGTGTTTTCAGATTTATTGCAAAAATTAACATTAAAAAAAGAAAATTATTTGATTACAGAAATTCGATACAACACACTCAAAAACTAATAAGTAATACTGTTTATTTCTTGATAATGTAAAAAAAACAAAAAAAAAACAATAAATTTCAATGGAGGAGATGTTCAAAATGCTCGCCGTGAACGTCTTGGCAACATCCTAATCTTAAATAGAAATTTCTTCTAACGTTACTCAACATCTCAGGCGTGACCGATCTAATCGCAAGCATTATTCGTCTTCTTAAGTCAGCTAAGTCGAGGGGTTTAGTTTTGTATACAATACTTTTGACATATCCCCATAAGAAGAAGTCTAATGACGTCAGATCAGGGGATCGTGCTGGCCATTCCATCGATCCTCGCCTCCCTATCCACCGATTTGGAAATATTCGGTTGAGGTAGTTCCGGACATTGATTTGGTAATGGGGCGGTGCTCCATCTTGCTGAAACCATATCATATTCGCTGGAACTTGTAGGTTTGCTGGATCAGGATATAAGTTTGTCAAAGTTGGCACAACATTATTTTGGAGTAGTGCTAAATAATTATCACCATTTAAATTGCCATCAATGAAAAAGGGACCTATGATATGTTCACTTAATTCACACTTAATATTTCCGAAACAGTTGAAGAGTATAGGACATTGTACATGAAATATGTCTAGAATTTTCTGAAGAATCCAAAAATTGAATAATACACTACTCAAAACAATTAACGCATATTGATGGAAATTGATTTAAGTAAGCTTAGATTAAAAGAAAAACAAAACAAAGTTTGTGCATTTATCTGTCTAAGAATATTGTTGCACTAATAATCAAAATCTTTAATTTGATAGTGTTTAGAAAAATAATTTCTTTTAAATGTCCAAATAACAAACTGTGCGGTTCTACTTTAAATTCGAAAATTCGTCGGTTCTGTGTTCTAAAACTACGTTTAAATAATGGAAAACAATAATAGACGCAATACAAGACATTTAACAGATGGTGAAGCTCAATCTGCAGTTCTTCCTCTCCGGGAAGGGCTGACACAAGTGAGAGTGGCTCAAATTTTAAATGTGGCCCAATCCTCCATTAGTAGGGTGTACCAACGTTTCCGAGAAACTCATGGATATTCCAGACGGCGAGGACAAGGACGACTAAGGGCCACAAATCCAATAGAAGACCGTTTCATAACACTTTCCTCTCGCAGAAATAGAACAGTTACCGCTAGATTCTTACAAGACTCATTACACCGAGTGCACAATACAAGAATTTCAGATCAAACAGTTAGAAACCGACCACATGAAATCCATTTAAATGCTAGATGTCCAGCAACGGGCCCTCGTTTAACCAGGGAACATCGAGTACGGCGACTTGCTTTTGCAAGAGAACACGTGGTTTGGACTCACCAGCAATGGGCGAATATTTTGTTCTCGGATGAGTCGAGATTCACTCTTTCATCCAACGACCGACGTCACAGAGTGTGGAGAACTCCAGGGACTCGATTTTCCCAATGCAATATCCGCCAATTGGATGCCTTTGGTGGGGGCGGAATCATGGTTTGGGGAGCAATCAACTCACAAGCACGTACAGAGTTACATGTGTTTCATAACGGAACTTAAAATGCAGACAGGTATATCCGAGATGTTTTAGAACAATATGTCATGCCTTTTGCTCCATTCATTGGCCGAGATTTTCTGTTAATGCATGACAATGCCCGCCCACACACCGCACAAATAGTGCAACAGTATCTCCAGAGGGTTAATAACGAAGCAATAGACTGGCCAGCAAGATCACCCGACTTAAATTATATAGAGCACATGAAGGACAATCTTGTCAGACGACTAAGAAGTAGGCTAAATGTACCACAAACTCTAAACGAGTTATCTGAAGCACTTGTGGAAGAATGGAATAACATTCCTCAGCAGCTAGTGGAAAAATTAATTCTCAGCATGGAAAGGCGTTGTAGGGCAGTAATAAGAGCCAGAGGAGGGAACACCGAGTATTAAAACTATAATTATAAACAGATACCAGTAATTTTGAAAAATTTGTTTTATGATATTTTGAGTATATTTTGTTAACTTCAAATATCTGTTCCTAATTTTCTTTAAATTTTGTCAACATTATCTTAAATTTTGTTATTCTTTGAACCACTAACATAATAAATTGAAAAATATAAAAAATAAATTAAAAAGTCAAGTTTTTTTGG
Source organism: Othius punctulatus (assembly GCA_951805005.1). Classification (NCBI taxonomy): domain Eukaryota; kingdom Metazoa; phylum Arthropoda; class Insecta; order Coleoptera; family Staphylinidae; genus Othius; species Othius punctulatus. The sequence continues at coordinate 101,956,305 of OX638139.1, read as the reverse complement.
ATTATGCGATAATTGTTTTGAGTAGTGTATTACAGGTGTTGCATTTAAAATAAGAAAGTTGGTATTGGCCACGGTCACATGACACACCCTGTATAAAAAGTTTTTGTTGAAAAAAATGCGCAACTAAAAATAACAATCGACGTGTCCGAGCGTTTTTTTGAACACGCCCCCATTTATATATTATTGAATTTATTCCATTTGGCTGATACACCCTGTATAAAAGAATATATTTAAGAATTATTAATTATATCATGTTATTTTGTGTTTTAAATAAATTTGCGACGTCGACTTTTAGACAATAATTTTCAAAAGTAAAGATTATTTTATAAATATCTCAGCCATTTCATCAATTTCCACTTTTGTTCATTGTTTGTGAAAGAAATTTTCATTCGTGTGAAATAAATTTCGAGTCAAAACTTTTAAGTACCTATATATGTAGCTGTATTTTGTTTAGGTCATTTAGGTTTCTCATATTAAGGTTATTCTTTAAAGTGTGGAGTAGAAACTTGTACCTGAATTTTTTTTAATCCTTTATTTATCACTAATTCATCAGCAAATTTAATACCGGTTTTAACACCACGTGGAGTAGTGATCAGGTAAAAATTGTCAGAAGCCATATAAAAGTATTGTTTATTGATAAAATCTGCATATTTAATGCATGTTCGAGGATATATATATAGTAGTGTTCAGTATACTTAAGGCCTATACTAAAGTTCCTATGCAGTTATTATGTGTTAAGAGGTTCGTATTATTTTGAATACAAAATCAATTAGACAAAGAGTTATGTATACTTTGTACAGAATACAAAAAAATAATTAAGGAAGTAAAACCGCGGCCATCCAAAAGTGAACGATACTTTGTGAAAATTTCCGTACTTTTCGTTAGAATAAATCAGGCTTTATCCATTGACGTTCGTGCCGCATGAATTATTATTCAAAATGTGTCATTTTAGACCATAATGACTTAAAGTAAAAGTGAATCTATTAAAAAAAAAAAAAGTTCACTTTTGGATGGCCGCGATTGTACATAGTTTGTACTCCAAACATTTTGCTGGATATTTGATTTGATTTTATGAAGGGTTCAATTTTTAGAAATAATTTCATAAATATCTCAGACAAATCATAATTTTTCACTTTGGTTTACTACTTGTGGAAGAAAATGCCATTTGAAACTTAAATGTAAGGCTCTAATTTGAGACTTTTATATGTCTATAATATATTGGAAACCAATAATTTTGCTAAATTTTTGTTATAGTTTCATCCAAAGAATGAAGAAAACAATATAATAAAAATTGCTCGATATGCTTTCAAATTTTATGAAAGGTAAAATTTCTATAATCTGTAAAGATTCTAAAAACCAATAGTTTACAACATATTTGCAATACAAATTTTGATATAAATTTCTATTCCAAATGTTTCAATAGTCTTTATATTATAGGAAAACATTTCATATTATTTCATAATAATTCATATCCCACCATTATCATTGTTTTACTGAATGATTAGGTGGCCCAGCATTAAAAGAAAGTGATATATTATTAGGGTTGCAGAGAATTGCTCGAAAACAATGATTCGAAAGAAAATTGTAAACAGGGTAAAAGTGCGTTTTGAAATATGAAAGTTTTGGCAATACATATTTGGCATTTATGTAACGTAAACGGATGTATATCATATATTACACACATTTAACTGAAAGTTGAAACACTCAGCTATGAGTTAGATTATTAAAATATATGATAAACGTTCGTTTATGTTAATTCGTATTAAGGAATTTAGAAAATAATAACAACAACAAGCAGCGAAAAATCTATAAATGAGAAAATTAACTGAATTTGATGAGGTGAGGGCTCACATGAAATGTAGAACATACCGTAAGAGATCCCAGAATTAAAGAAGAAATAATCTCACGAATGAGGAATGGCGTGATGATGAATGCTGATTGTTTTCAAGAGAAATAAGAGAAAAGGTGGATTCTGATGGGAATAATAGCAAGTAAGATAATATACGATGACCTAAGAAATTAATCAAAGAGATATTTAGGAAAAATAAAATAATGGGCGGAGAATATAAACCTTTAAATAATGAGAAAATTTACTGAAATTGAAGAGGAACCGACTCACATGAAATTCTGGAAATACCATAAGAAATGCCAGAATTAAAGAAGAAATAATCTTTCGAATGAGAAATGGTGTGATGATGAATGCTGATTGTCTTCAAGGGAAATAAGAGGAAAGATGGATTCTGATGGGAATAATGGCAAGTAAGATAATATACGATGACCTAAGAAATCAATCAAAGAGATATTTAGGAAAAGAAAATAATGGGCGGAGAAGATGAACCTTCAACAAGATTTTTCTTTTTCTTAATTGGAAAATAAAATGAAAATGGGAGGACTTAGTTGCTCAAATCATAACAAGAGTTATAGTGCCAACACAAGTAGAAGAAGAAGAGCGCGAAAAGAAGATGACGAAGAAGAAAAATAATAAGAAAAGAAGAGGAATACAATATCTTGTCAAGACATTCAAAGTCTTGAATTTGCTCTTTCAGCATCCTCCTTTTTTTCTGCCATAGTTGTAAAGATTTGTGATTTCTAATTATGTATTTTAATAATAAATAATGATCATCTTGATGGCATACTAGTAAATTTGCTATTGTGTGCATGCACTTATTATTTTTCATATTTCTTGTAATGTAGGTATATTCATTTTACCTTGTTTATTATCATCTCATATCTACATGATAACATGGAAATTTACATGTCACACATTTTGAATTTTTTATTGGATTTTTACCAAAATTATTAAGAATCCAAAATGTAGTTGAAAGAAATTTTCTATTTCTATCTTTCATAATAATTTTTATAACTTTTATATACTTATATTATTATAGCCAGGAATAAGCCGCAAACAATTTGGTGTCCTACACATAAGATTAATAAAGATGCAAAATATCAATGCACATCATTTTGATGATTAAAAAATTATTATATTATATTATTATATAATATTATAAAATATTATAAAATTCTCAATTTCAATGTTATACTCTAAAATATTAAAGAGCTACTTAAGTAATATTATCTTAACTTTTTTTTTCTTCGTGATTGTTCACTATTAAAAAAAATACATTTTATTAAATCTAAAATAGGAGTAATAGTTTAAGAGTAAGTAAGATGTCTGTTTGTCTGGGATATGTCGTTTAGATGTCTACTTGTTTGGTTGATCTGTTTAGATGTGTACTTGTTTGGTTGATCTGTTTTGATGTCTATTTATCTAGAACATATCTATTGGATGTTTGTTTGTCTGGGAGATATCATTTAAATGTCTGCTTGTTTGGGATATTTTCTTTAGATGTCTGCTTGTTTGGAATATTTTCTTTAGATGTCTACTTGTTTGATATATCTATCTATACCTTTTGAACTTCAACTTGGCACTAATCACAGTCAAGTTGGCATTAATATTTATTAATTTGACACCTTAATGCTTAATATGTATTGCAAAACTTTTAAATTTCAAAAAGCACTTACACCCCTTTTCCCGCCTGAACGTCAATTGCTCGAAAAATGATTCATCGAATAGAAACAATTCGTCAATAGGAAAATTGTTTGAAATAATGAAATAAATGATAAAAATTTATTAAATTTATATATAATTTTATATCATTTATTCGATCAAAATTTATATTTTGTATTATAAATACAAAATATCTATTTAAATGCATGTAGTCAAATCATGTTATGCGAAGCATGTTCGGTTAGAATGTTCGGTTCAATCCGATAGATAGATAGTTTATTTAACATTTCATCGTTTACATGATATTTGTATTGTAACACAGTAACATAGTAACGTAGTAACACACATATATATATATATATATATATATATATATATATATATATATATATATATATATATATATATATATATATATATAATTCATCACATTATAAAAAATATACTTAGCACAAATTAAAATACACCAAATGCCTAAATGGTTACGTTAGGTTAGGTTAGGTTAGATGGAATCCTACCATTGTGCTTGTAAGGGTTAAGTGTAAACAAATGTACAACAAATTACTAGGTACATGCATTTAATTAAATATTTTGTATTTATATAATTTCGTGTGATAATATACCACTTATTAGCATGCAATATTTTTATAGTATGTGAAAAGGGGTAATTAATAGTAACCTATTACTATAAAATTCTATAAAATATACTATAACTGATACTATACTATAACTATAAAATGAAATGAATAGTGATAGCAGAATGTGCTTTTGCTGATAACTTAGTTATGCTAGCCAAAAACGAAGAAAACCTGTAACACAATATAAGCACATGGGAGGAGGAACTGAAAAAACACAACATAGTAATTAATGTAAATAAAACAAAAGTAATGGTAATAGCAAACGAGAAAACAAAAGCAAAAATACTAATAAATTTGAAAAGTATAGAACAAGTTGAAACCTTCAAATATTTAGGTACAATAGTACATAATAAAGGAACCATGGAAAACAAAATAAATAACAGAATCATGGCTGCAAATAAAACCTACTATGCAATGGACGAGTACATTCTAAACACTAGAAGAATCTTCAAAAAACACAAAAATTATAGACTTCAAGACAATTTATATGGAACACTTTTATATGGAAGCGAAACCTGGACAACAAATGAAAGGACAATGAACAAAATACAAGCAACCGAAATGAGATACTTAAGAAAAGATGAAGTAGTCACGAGATTAGACAAAGTAAGAAACGAACAGATAAGGGAAAACCTACAAATACAGAGTGTGCAAAAATAAATACAGAAACGACAACTAGGATGGTTCCGGCACCTGATAAGAATGCCGGAAGACAGACAAACAAAAATAGCATGGACATCGAAAAAAGAAAAGAAAAAGAAGGAAAGAGGAAGACCAAGAAAAAGATGGGAAAACAACATATAAGAGATCCTAAGAAGAAAGAACCTCGATTAACTAGAAGCAAGAAAAAATGCTACAAATAGAAAGGAATGGAAAAACTTCGTGGGCAACATAAATTAGTAGTGGCATGAATTTAGATACATGAAAGGCTATAGGAGATGTAAATTGATTAATTACATATATATGTATATATATATATATATATATATATATATATATATTTATATTACTTATATTTATATATATATATATATATATATATATATATATATATATATATATATATATATATATATATATATATTTATATTACTTTACACTTATGTTCTACAAAATTATAACAACTAAAAATCATCACCATCTAAAAACTTCTCGACGCTTTGTGATTTAGCAGTAGTTTCCTGTCATTTGAAGTGAAAGTGATTATTTGTAGTCATTAGTAGTCATTAGGCACGTCCAGAGTGGATGCACTAAACGTAAATAATGCAGACGTAAGCGGGGACAATGAAATTACTTTCACTCGGCAGCTTAACTGTAAGTGCAGCGTTTGCTAGCAAAGCGCGGCCCTGTGCTTAAATAAATAAACTTTATGCATGCAATCAAGCTGATTTACTCAGAAACAGCATGCGTTTTTCTCTTTGTAATTTAAACACGCAGTTGTTGGAGTGCGTTAGTTACGAGTAGGTAACAGTGTATTTATGAGTGCTAAGGCCGGGATACCTTTTCGCCTGGAACTGCGAGGTCTCGCTAGCTTTATTTTTATCCCTTGCATACATCTCGGATAATTCCCGCTGTACTCGCCGTTCCCGGTTACGAGCCGCCCCCGGCGCGGACCAACAACCCCTGCTCATTTGATAAAAGCGTCTGGAGGTGGAGGATTACGCGGCCTGCGTCGGTGCAAGATAACAGACCTAACGAACATACGAATTAAATTTTAATTTGCATTATGGTGGTGCACTAGATTTTATACACAAACAGCTTAAGCTTCGTTCTTCTATTATTTTTAGTTAGTACATTAACTAATGCATTACAAAATTTGTGTGCAGATGCCACTGCAGCGTTTGCTGGTTTTGGTCTGCACTTCCAGTTTATATATACATATGTCTTTCAGTCGGTGTTAACTGTTACATTGCAACAGTACTCATTTTACATACGTGTGCATATTATCATTTATATACTTGTGAAAAGGTAGAGTTTATTATGATGGAAACGTCGTTAAGTGAAACTGCAACAATTATTTTGTCAATTTATAATGACAATCAGTTCGACTAACTATTTTATTATGTGAGGAAATAAGCCATTCAGAAAGTTTTGTTGAAGAATTGCTTCGACAGTCTACAGAGGGAAGCTATTCTCAAACTGATTTTGATAAATTTCAAAACAACCATCCTCAAATGGACACATCAACTATCGAAAATGAAAATCAGGGATTAATAAAGCATACTTTTCTTTCAACTGATACTAAAAGGATAGTCGTAAATATTTATAACACCCTTATAAGCGAGAATCATGCATCTCCACTGGAAAGAATTTCCATTCTGACAGGAAAATCATATATAACGGTTTGGAGAATAATTACGAAAGGACCGCTAGAAAGAAAAAGAAGAATAAGTACCAAATTTACCGAAATAGACGATGCCCTCGCCAAGACGATCAAAAATATAATTTACAATTCTTATAAATCTGGTAGCGTTCCCACGGTCCAATTTATTTTGGAAACTCTTGGAATTGATTTTCCATATAAGGAAACTACTTTGTATAAATACCTACTTAGTCAGGGTTTTAAGTATAAAACTTTAGACAAACGAATTGACATCATGGAATCGCCGAGATTGCAAAAAGAATGATAAGAATATTTATCTAAAATAAGCGAATATAGAAATGGAGGGAGATCGATAATTTATTTGGATGAAACATGGTTCGATACTCACGACGTCGTTTCCAAGGGATGGCTCGATAATACAAATAAGTGTCACCTTAGAGCACCGTGCAATAGAGGAAAAAGAATTGTTATTCTTCATGCAGGAGGAGACGCAGGTTTTGTGTCAAATAGTTTGCTCTTATCAGCCAAGAATATTGCATCGAGCTCGTTAGACTATCATCAGGATATGAACGCCGAATTATTTGAAAATTGGTTTCGCAATTAATTATTGCCCAACATACCCAATAACTCAAAAATCGTAGTGGATAATGCAACTTACCACTCAAAGCAAATTAATAAAATCCCAACCGCCGCTTCCAAGACAGGCGATATTGCGGATATTTGCATTCAAAATGGTATTGTTGTTCCCCTAAGTGCAAAGAAAAAAACATTAAAACTTAAACAAAAAAATTCAAAAATTTCAACTTATGTGGTTGATAAGATGGCAGAAGAATTTGGTCACCAACTGTTGCGCCTTCCACCTTATTACTGTATCTTCAATCCAATTGAGCTGATATGGTCAACTCTAAAAAGAAATTTGCGGAAAAATAATGCACATCCCAAAATGAGCGAAGAAACAATTCAACTTGTTCAGCGAGTATGCAACAACATTTCAAGTACCATTTGGAAAAACTGCATCGATCATGTGATAAAATTTGAAAACGATTATAGGACGCTTAGTGTACCAAATCTAATTATTAATGTTCAAAGTGAAAGTGGTAGCGATGAATCAAGTTGTGCGGAATAATATTTGCTTGTTACATTACGATTCATGAAAAAATTAACTGGTGTTAACGTCGTAAATTTTTTGACGCAATGAGCAAGTCAATAATGTTATGGGTAACTTAAGTTATTTGTTTCGCGAATCATACTGTATATAAATTTTCTATGAAATTATAACTACATTTGAAAAACACAATTAATTATATGTACACTTAAAAATACAAAGAAAAGTACAATTTAATGATAATGAATCACTAATGTTAATTTTCTGCGGGGCACTGAATCTGTATTTTCTGATGCCGGCTTTGGGCTCTGTTCTCTTCCCATTACCCGTCATAAAATCCCATTCGCACAATGGAGCGCAATAAACACCCTTCGTAGGTAGATTTTCAATTTCAAGTAAAAACACTATACTTAGTGACACTTTTATACGTAGTTACATGTAGTTATACTAAGCTATACGGAGTGGGTCGAAGTAAAATGTAGAAAACTAATTCTGTTCTGTATTACTCCCATAAAAATTTAAAGAACACTGAAAGTTTTCACTTTCAGACCTCAATTTTTTTTAATATAGGTATTGCCATCACTCAGAAACAATCTATCTAAGTTAATATTATTATGACTAGTGCTAAACTTTCTAAGTAATATAATTACTTGTAATACGTTTAAACATTTAACAAACACAAATTTAATGTACTTCTCCAGTTATAAAATAATCAAAGCATACAGGAATTGTCTCAGGCATATTTTTTTGAAGGGCGTCAGGAAAGGTACCTAATTGAATTCCGTAATAATGCCCGGAATTAAGCCCGTTTTTTTCTCTGTTGTGATTAAATGCCCGTGCAGGTTGAAGACAAAGGGCGAATCCGGGGCCCTCGAGTGGCCGCAAGGGGCTTTGTCGGATGACAAATTCGGAAGGGTTGAAAAGCCCCGAGATTCATCTGATAATCCGCCGTTTCATAACGGACAAAGCGAAGGAAGCGTCGGACGTCGCTGGGAAAAAAGTACCTATAATCCGCGTCCGAACGGAGGGCTGAAATATTAAGGGCGAAATCCCGCCGGACGGAAGCTGTGGATGCGACGGGCATATATATACATTTTTCTCAAATTGATTTCTCTCACTTACCGAGCACGCCCTGAGGATCATGGAGTTTTTTCTGTAAGAGCCTTTTAATAAGAAATTGGATTCGTGTTGTGCTTTTCTATGTTCGGCTTATAGTTTCACTCAATTTGGCTTATAAATAGTCGTAATTACAGATTTGTTTTGTATCAGGGAAATGATAATTGACAAATTTTGTTCAAATAAGTACTAAGCTCAAAATATTACTCTGTCTGATTCCAGCACAGGCTGAATTATTATTATTATTATTAATATTACTATTAATGGAAAATAAGTACCAAGTTATATTTAAATTCGGATAAGGAATTACTAAAACCGAACAACAAGAACTGAGAAAGTTCTCAATGCGAATTCCAGACAATTACGTGAAACATTCAGGCATAACCAATGAAAATAGAGAAAATTCAACATTTCTTAGAAATGGAGCTGTAAAAAAATATATCGCTCGAAAGCTTTATACATGTTCCTAATACTTCTTGAAAATCAAGGAGAAAAGGTTTTGTATGGCTATTTCTATAAAGCTGTTTAAATATTGCATATAAACAATTTAAATAGTGCCTCAAATGGATATATTACATAGTTTGTAAAAATTCTATAATGGTATATAAGTTGTAACGTAAAATAAGTCATTTGGTAAATAACAAATTGGTATGCCGAGATATTAAAATTATTTTTAAAACAACTTTTACCAGCACTGTTTGAAATTGATAATTATCCTTTAATATTTATATGCGTTTAAAAAATTCTTCAATATTAATTTTCTCCTTGATCAGAAAAACTATAAAATTTAATAACCATATGGAGTGCAATTTGGTCACTAAATCCGTGAACAATTGTCGATCGGTTTCGACTTGTTGGGTATAATCAGTACAGTGAAAACCAAGTGTCTTGGATCATTATCAGTCTTGGAGTATTAATGAATGATAAGCATGTAAATGCCATCTCGTGGTAAAATCTATAAAATGCAATGGCATACAATATTAGTTTATTAGTTAATATGAAGTTATATCACCTTTAACATGTATTCATATATTTTTTTTAAATCATCTATATTTTCGAAATTATTAATTAGAAACAATAACATTCACAACCTGATGATTAATCTTCGGATTTAAAAATGTATATTTCCGGTGAAATTTTCATGAAAACAATATGTACATTTCTCGTATACTTATACAGCCACGTGTAGAGAAATTAAAACTTTGTTGAAAGTTAAAAAATTAAAATACTTAGCAAAAAGTGTAGCAAAATATGTATTGTAAAAAATGTGCTCCTAATGCTTTCCGCCTTGCGGAAATTAGGATCACATTTTTGTACCCCTACCCCTAACCTATCTAGCTTACCGTATCTACCCTGGCTAGATACCTAACTGCCTAACCTAACCTAACCTAACCTAACCTAACCTAACCTGACCTAACATAAGATACCAACACAATACCTATTCCAGACATTAAATGGCAGATTTCGATTCGTTCCTTCCATTTTGTTAAAAAAAAAAATTATCGAAAATCAACCGAGTACTTTCATATGAAAAATGGCAGTTTCCCGAAAATCTCCCTGAACAATTTCAGAGAATATTTGTGAATATTTTGAATTATTCAGCAAATTTTTAGAAAATTGTTATAACATTTTTTATTAAAAAAAAGTGCCATTTATTATTGATAAATCCTAAACTGTTTGAGTTTTTTGTTTTTTCTTTACTGTGATAAGAAGGTTTTACTATGCTTTGCAGATTTATTGTGAGTTTCATAATTTGGGAAAGATTCGGGAACTATTTTTGTAGACTTTAGGAAGCATTAAGACAATTACATTTTCAGGTAATTTTCATAATTGATATATTATACACAATTTTTGATATTTGTCATACGTTAATTAAAATATTAGATATTTTAACTTTCTTGATATTTGATTTTCAATTTCCATATAACTGGAATCAAATTTTTCTTAATATTTGATTGAATATTTGGATTTGAAAACGTTCAATCTCCATATAACTTCAATCAAACTTTTCTGGTTTTTCACTTTTTTTTTTAAGTTTTGAAGGATTTTGAAGTTTATTTTCTAATACTCACATTACTTTTCAGTATTCAGCTTTGTAACATTCAACTTTGTTAATATTTTGATTCCATATTTTGGAAATTTACTGTCTCCATGAAACTTTTTGTCAGAATCTGAAAGCTTTATAAAAATTGTGTAACTTAATTAAAATTTATCATATTTTATTGAAAGTATGATAAATTTGATAGCCTATAAGTTTAGCATATTTATTTTTATATTTCGACAATTATTTTGACAATAAGAACAAGATCTATTATCACTAAAATTTTCTGGCCACTATGACACCTCCATTAAGTAATTTTAAATTTTCCTTCTAATTCCGTTGATATTCTGATTGAAATTTTGGACTTGGACAGAATAACTTTTTGTCAATTTGCGCAATTGTTATAAAATTAAGTGTAAATTGTATATTTAATTGTATATTTTGATTTTGTATGATTCAATTTGTTGCATTTTCTCGCATTTTGGTTTCTTCAATCTCACTTGATTTTCGATTTTGAAAAACTTAGTAACATTACTGAAACATCTAGTATTTGGCAATTATTTTGCTGTTTTTTATTACATTTTTATTAGTTGATTCATCTGTACTATTAGAAAGTTAATTAATTAATATTTCAGAAAATCTGAATTTTATTGTACATTTTTATTTTGTATAGTTCCTTCAATCTTACCAGACTTTGGCTTAAAAAAAAAGGAACATTTATGAAACTATTCGTATTTTGTGCGATTATCTTACTTTTTTTATACCCTTTTATTAATTGTTTTAGATGTATTAGGAACTAAATTAATTAAGTTTTCAGAATATTGGAAGACTTTTCAGAGACTCATAGTACAGTCGTGTTAAAAAATGTATAGTGCATAAATAATTGGCTGTTGGAAGTTATGTTTAAAAATGTGTTGTACAGAGATAGGTAGTTCGCTGTTTTTGACAATGGTGGATACATTTGGATACATGGATACATGGATACATGGTGGAATTGACAAAGTGACTACTAACAATGATTTGACTGGTCGACACATTTTGACGAATATGTTGTCCCTTCAATTGAAATGCATTTTTCGGAAAGTATTTACTATGCATATGTATAAAATGCAAAAAAAAATGTTGGAGGTCATTTAAAAAAAAATTATATAGGTTTTCCACTATTTTCTTAAGAAACACGTTCCCAGTTAAAGTTAGGTTAGAAAAGTGATACCGATAACTGCAAAACTGAAATTTGAATCATGTTTGCCAAAAAAATCATCAGAATCGGTCTTGAAATATATTAAGTTACACATTTTGTAAAAATTGAAATATCACAAAAACCTGACGTCCTAGAAATTGTTTCTTGACTATTCTGAAATCAGCAACAATTTTTTTATAGGAATCGGCTATTTACGTCCAAGGGACGTAAAAAATTGTGTTGACCAGTGTTATTATTGTATTCTTTATATGAAAATTAATTACTCTAGATCTTTAATGTATTATTTATTCTACCACTATCGTGTAACGTTTATCGGTGGTTGTGTTTTTACTCAAAGGCTAGCACTGTATCATTAATTAAATAGACCTACATCAAACCTTTCAAAATGTTTGTCTGTACAACACTTTTTTGAACTTCGTGAGATCAAGTCACATTCACACAGCCGAAATGATGTTCAAAACTTAAATGAATACGACTGTGCACTTGACATAGGGTTTCTCCCTGCAAATTTTTTCATTTTTAATACATTTTCCGCAATTTGCATACTTTTTTTGCAATTTGAATAAGCTTATATAAGTATGAAATTTAGATTGAGTATTGTGGACTTTGTAACAATCCGTTAAAACTTTTATTTATCTTTGTATTTTTTATCGTGAAATTATTATATAATTTCTTGATTATTTTTGGCTCGTGATTTGTGATCGTATTTAGTACTTACACGTCGTGACGTTTAATTAACTACCGTGATTACCTTCGAGGTACGCTGCAATTGGTAATGTGTTAGAAAATGTAAATTATGGGTTAGTATAAAAAAGCACAGATTTATGGATTTGTTTTATTTATTCAATTATGGACACGCTGAAATTGTGATAGACAGGGAAATGAAACACAGGTTTGCGATAATGATGTGAATTGATTTATTTTCTGTGATTCATTAACCTTATGAGGGCGTGTAGAATATCTTTTTCTTTATTATTTATTCAATTACTATTTCGAAAATGATTGTGACTGCAAAGTTTATAGAAGGTGAAATTGTTATACATGCACATACATCTCTCCGTTTCTCAGATCGTTTACCACCATGCTCTTTCATTCTCTTTAACTACGGGAAATCGATATGCTCAAAAATAGAACTATTTTAAAGATGTTGAAATATCCTCAGTAATGCATGCATGATTACTAAAGGTATCTCGCGATCTTCCCGAATCACATGATCGTGCCGGTGTTCGCACCATAATGTGATTATTGGAGGCCCATTGTCTATGTTAATTGAGGTAAATTAGTGATTCTACTCACGACCCCAGCAAGCGCCCATGTCACAAGTAGTCACCACCGTCAGACGTGTTACAAGTTGTGTCAAATAACAGTTCCCGCTACCTCAATCGGAAAGGTTTATGTATTGTTATAGTTTATCATTAGGAACATTTGGAGCAATTTAATATCTATATTGACCACTAATTCATGCCTCATTTTCTCTACAGTCATTCATGAAGTACCATTTAAGAAGTTAATAATTCCACATATGATTTATCTTCTACTCTTGAGATTATATTATATCATCTGTGTTTTAAGTGAGTACGATCTGTGTTTTGTTTCCCCATTAGTTTTAATGATTTTTAATAATCTAACTTGTTATTAGCTTTCTACCCTTGATATTATATTATATTATCTGTGTTTTAAGTGAGTACGATCTGTGTCTTGTTTCCCTTTTTGGGTTTTAATGACTTATAATAATCTAACTTGATATTATGCGATGTGATTTGCCTTTTTACGACCCAAAATGACGATGCCAATTATTACGTAAAATACGTGTTTGTTTGAATTATGATTACTCGTGCCAGTTATTCATACTGGCAGCCTTGGACCTTTTACGATTGTTATTGATATTACGACAGCGTGGACTCGCGATTTCCGGCCCGCCGCACAGTGTAGTATTTTGCGAATCTAGCGGGTCAAAATACATAAAAACAGTATGCAATATATGCAATTATTATTCACTCAAAATAGAGGTGACACACTAAATAAGACATTTACAAAATATAATATCTGTAGGCGCCCACTCTTAGCGTCAATCTGCGGACAAAATAGGGTTTTGTTCTGCTCATTTCATAATCAGTTTCCTGTGGTTTCCTACGCATTAAGTTCTTAAGATCTTACTGCTATCGTATTTATTTGAGTTAACATTTTCATCATGGATAATATACGTGAAGGTATTTAGTTTATATTTAGTGTATAAAAAAGCTTCTTTAACCATGAATATTTAAAGAATTAACGTTGAAATGGATTGGAAAAATAGTCTAAAATTAACTAGAAGTAGTGAATTCTTTAGACAGCCAAACTTTTTGTACACATTTGTACATCATGATTTGTTCTTTTTTATAATTTTAGAAGTCATACCAATTGTATACAATAAAATTTGAATGCAACAACTTGCGTTTTTCCAAAATATCTGTATTTTTATAGGTATGCTAGAAAGCGTATCAAAAAATGAATTTTTCGAAGTGTTAAGAAATGAGGATGATAACAGCCGAACATCTTCTGTTAAGCCGGAACATACACTTGTGAATTATCTGAAAACGAAATTCAACATACACCACTGTTCTCAACGACTGTTTGAAGAATTGAACCGGATTACCCATTCATTTATGATTGGGTTCAATAAAAGATGGAGGACGTGCCATTGTAATAAGAATGTGTTCTTAAAAAAATATAATGATTGGTTGAATACCACGGTAACCATAAATGACCTCGATGCAACCAGTACATACAAGTGGTATACATAGTGTAAGAAAAGGTGGGCGGAGAAAATTAGATTTCAGCTCCAGTGGTTTGAAATCAAAAGCGAGAAAGGTGAAACGATTATTTACAGATCATACATTAAGCGAGTTAACTCTTGCTACAAATATGAAGCTGAGGCAATCTGGCAAAAGGGACGTTGCTTATATGCTGACGTAATTGGTTTCTAGTTCCAAAAGAGCAACTAAGGTCAAAAAAGCGTTTCACGGAGCAGCGTAACAAACACCTAAGTACTGTATACTGGTAGCCGTTACTTTGTGGAACATGGTAAATGAATTATTTATTTAATTATTTTATATTTCATATTTCATATTTTCATTTATATCTTTCATATTTATTATTTCATTCAAACACCTAAGTATTCATCTGATGACGAGTTAGCTTTAATAACTGCAACAAAATTATCTTACCGGGAATATCCAGTTATAAGATAATCTGCAATTGGAAAAGGTCTGAAATTATACCCATCATATGAACAATTAAAAAGTGCCAAAATAAAGTGCTATCCACCTAACGATGATTGCTTAAATGATTCATTGGCAGAAATTAAGTTGCAATCAATAGTTGATTTGACTTTAATACGACTTTGTATTGTGCAAGCCGAAGTTTTGAATAGTATTCTTGTTGAAAAAATGACAGTACCAATGAATTTGACAATGATATTCAAATGGGGATGCAAACTCAAACTCAAATTAATTCGAAGATTCAAATATTTTAGCAACGTCATTGGTACCTTTGCAGTTATATGTTCTTGGAGAAACAAACAAAAAAAACATATTATGGCAAAATCCACGGCCATCGTCAACTTCCTACTGTAGACCTGCAAGATTTAGATTTGCCAAATAGGCTGAACAATTAATTCTAGAGGAATGTATAAACGTGAGGAGGCAAATTTTAGAAATTTTGACAACTTTGGTAGAATGCAATGGAATTATTCTTGAAGTCAAACATAAATTTGAAGAGACGATGGTTGATGGGAAAATATGCAACATTTTAGCGTCCAACAGAGCCACTCAAAAGTGCTATATTTGTCAAGCAACATCCAAAGACATGAATAATTTAATAATAATTCGACGATGTATAAGCGATCCACAGACATTTTCTTGGGACTTATCCACATTACATGCTCAAATAAGACTTATGGAATGTGTGTTACATATTGCGTATAGGTTAGATATACAAAAATGGCAATGCCGTACACCTGAAGACAAATTAAAGATAGCCAATAGAAAGAAACTCATTACAGAAAAATTTAGGTCGGAAACAGGACTATTGCTAGACACTACGAAACAATGTGGAGGCAATACGAATGAAGGTAATAGTGCTAGAAGATTTTTTTAAAATGCTGCTTTGGCTGCTAATATAACAGGAGTCGATCAGTCTCTAATTGACCGATTTAATGTAATATTACGCACATTGACCTGTGGATATAAGATATATATACCTGCATTTACAGAATACTGCGACGAGACCGCCACTTTATACATATCACTGTATAATTGGTATCCAATGCCCGTTACATTACACAAGATTTTGTTGCATGGGCCAGAAGTAATTCAGCACTTCATACTTCCTATCGAATAAATGTCCGAGGAGGCTCAGGAGTCTCGCCATATAGAAATTCGGAAATATAGACTTGAATATTCAAGAAAAGTGTCAAGGACGACCACCAATACGGACATACTGCACAATCTTTTGATTTCTTCATCATAATGTAGCAGATATACATCCTTCTGTTCAAAAACTCCTTAGTCACCAAATATCCATGAGCAAGCTAAAGAGGAGGCACAAGGAAATTGCAGTAATGCTTCTACTAGTGAAGCCAGTGATTCTGAAGATTCTGGTAGTGGTAGTGGTAGTGGTGGAGATAATGTGTGAATTTATGATATTATGTATTTTTTTCTATATATAGGTTAGTTATTTCACAGTTGTAAATAAATCCATATAATAGATTGCTATTTTAGTGTCATATTTAATTTTGTCCCGCTAGATATGCAAAATACTACACTGTGCGCCGGTTGTTGAGAGGGTGCGGCGTGACTCTAACGTTGCAATTAATTTTATTCATGAAGTTATTGGCTCATATACGTATGAGGCAGACGCGCAGGAGGCGATTCCACAATTACAAATGAGAGGGGGTGCGCTGTTCCAATGCGTCAACGACATTTGTAATTGCTTCGTCTAATTGGTCAAGCAAAAAGCGACACATCCGTCAGCTTAGGCTCCCTTACAGGATATAGGTAAATGGTTAAGATTTTGGTGGTTTGTTGGATAGAATAACACTCCCGTGAATTGATACTGAAACTGACTTGTGTGTTTTTAGGTACAACCGTGTAAACTCGTATTCTCTGGCGAAGAATTACCGTAACTGAGAATTACCGAACGTGACTTATGAATTTGCTTGAAAACTCTCGTGAATATGTTATCTCGCGGACCGACGTAACACATCTCATCCTCTTTAATTCTCGTACGCGTGTCTCTACGACCGAACACCGACTGATCCCCCTCTGTCTTCGTTTTGAGTTTAAATAAACTCACGAACGTTATTTCAAATTCTCCCCGCGCATCCCTACAGCGAAAACTCTCGCGTCTCTGTCACGGTGGTCGTGAATGGAAATTTCCACTGGAGATCTGGTATTTTTGTACAGTGAACTGCCTGGGCACATATCTAACGGGTGGTAATCATACGTGATGCCCATGTGGAATATTTGAACGACGCGTATCTGCAGCCTTTTGCTTTGCCACGCCTTTTTCGTGTTAATTTTAATCTCCGTCGTTTAATATGGGTTTCGTAGGCGCCGCGATGTCGCAAATGATTCTGGCACTAATTTACTTAATATAACTGTAATTTTGTCGAACTCATCTTTTATTTTAAATATTGGTCTTTTTATTACTCATTTAATTAAATATCAAGCCGTATATGTTGGCACCTTACAACTTCATGTTCGAGAAATTGTCCATATAATTTTGGACACTTTCTATAATTCTTATGGATTTTTTTTGTATATTTTGTTATTATGATTTAATTTTCCACAACCTTTTCATTTCTACTTTGTTCAGGTATGTTTCAGAAAATTTAGGAGTACTTCTTCATGTCTAAATTTTTATTTGTAGGGTTTCTGGTTGAAATTTTATTAAATATAATTCTTTTAATATATAAATATATATTGTTTGTTAATTTTTAAATTCTGATTAAATTTTTAGCAACTTTCTAACTTCTACTTTCTTCGGGCATGTTTCACAAAATTTATGAGCATGTGTGAAACTTCAAGTATTTTCATCTAAATTTTCTACATACATTTTCTGCCATTTTTCAAATTTTGTTATTACGCTTTGTTTAACTGTGTTAGATGTATTAGAAAATTACTTAATGATTTTTTCAGGAAATTGAGAAAGTTTTGGTGTAGGTACGTAAATTTTCTTATACTTTCCGAGTGCAAACTTTGATATTTTCATTAAATTTATTTCTATTTAAATACATTTGCAGACATTCAATATGTGGATACCTTGAATATATTCACGGAATGACACGTTCAAGGATGTAAGGTGGAGGTATTAACATCTTGTGTAAATACAAGTAAATGAAGGTCAGGCCCTCACAGAACTTGAAATATTCCTATGTGACCCTTCTGCCCAAAAGTTTGCGGGCCCCTGGTTTAAAGTATAAAACTTTTTTTCCTACCTTAATAAAAACTAAACACGTTTCTCCTTCATATGAGGGAGGGAAGTGCTACTTTTTCTCCCTAGGGAGGCAAACAATCAGAATCTTTAAATAGCTATAACAGTAGTGTAAGGTTTTCTTTTATTGATAAGCAAATTAAAATATATATATATATATATAAATAATATGATATTTTGATATTTTATGTTTTAATTGTCATGCATAAGAAAATATAATATTTATGCACAACACTGTGGAGGATCGTAGAAATTATCTTATGTATAATTCGAGAGCAAAGTGATTTTGATGCCCTCCGTTTCGCGTCGGATATCAAACTATTCGGGGGAGGAAATGATGCACTTTCCCCCCTTGTACTGTTTGTACTGTAATGCCCTCAATAAGTATCCATTTTCAACCATAACTGCTGTACCTGCTTAGAACGCTTTTTAATTCAACGTCCACTGAACAACAATTAATCCACTTTACCGATTCGCAGAGGTCGTTCACGACCACGATCGAATCCATCAATAACGGGTGCCGGGGCGCGCCGCCCCCGCTTGGTCCGCCCCCACGCCGCACATTAAAATAATAGATCCGTTCCGTTTCCGCGCGTGATTAGTGCGTGATTGATGGCCGAATCAGAAAGTCGCGTTCTTTTTCATTGCTAATCTTTTAAAAATGAGCCAGCCAGCCGACGGAATTGTAAAATAATGATTGTAAAACAGGAGTCGGGGGGCGGCTGCAGTCGGGGGCGCACGCAGGGCGGCGGTGGCGGCGGCGGCAGCGACTTTAACAACGGCAGTTTTCACTTAATTGCGCGCACGGGGCCGATCGCTCCCCATTGATTGTGGAATTGTTTCCGGGCACGGTTTAATCGGGCGACCCGAATGTGTATTTTTAAAATCGCAGTTTCGATGCTTATAGAAATTGTTTACAGGTTTAATCATAAACGAAACAATACCTGAAAATGTATTCTACATGAGTTTTGTATTACGGTTACTACACATTTTAGTTCGAAATTACTTTATTATTGCAGGGATTTACTTGGCTCTAGTTTATTAGCCATTATCCATGTTGATTATTAAGACAATATCCATGCCCTCATACAATGGCAAAAAGTCAATAGCCTAGGGCCTAGCCCTTAGACTCCAAGTACCCACAATTGTGCGGTCTGTATTCACAGACACTTTAAAGGTCATAATGGATATGGGAACGCGTGACTCCTGATTCATATGTTTATGCCTTGCGTATAAACATCAAATTCATGAGCCTGCATTGTTTTTTCATCGAGAACATATTGAACACACACGTGCTAAGTGCTAGTTAATTCAGTGCTATGGCGACAAAAAATAAGTATTTTTATTTTCAATTATTGGTTTAGCTTATTTACTTCAGATTGTAGATTACGTTTGTTGATTAGTTTTACTTTCATTGTAAACTTTAAAACATGTAGATTGAGGTTACGTTACCATGTAATTAAGTACACAATTTCATTTTCACAATTGTGAACTCCAGAAGCCTACTGGTATCGTTTTTCCGGCATAGTCAACAAAAAATATTTTTAATTCTGCAGAAACCAGTAGTAAGATTGATTTGGAGCATCTCGCAAACGACCCCGAAGAGCTCTACTTGTTGTTGGACGAGATTGGATCAGATTTTGATGTCGATGAGGAACAAGACGATTGCCTTTGGTAAGCAGATGGCCAAGAAAATTACGTAGGCGAAAGTGATACTGCAATAATTGATGACAAAAATGGAGAATTGCCAGAAAATTAAGACGAAAGTGAAGAAGAAACTTGGAGTAGCGATGATGAAATACCTCTGTCAACAATGTTTTGTTGGGTAAGAGGTTCCTTCCAGGGTCTGACCGCATCATCAGATGCCGATTCTGTTCAAGGTGAAATACTCACTCCTTGGAAATATTTTTCTAAATATTTGAGTGATGACTTTTTTGAACTTGGTGCTGAATGCACAGCCCACTACTATCTACAGCAAAATGGAAAGTCAATTGTTGTAACTGCCCAAGAGATAAAAAAGTTTTTTGGTTTACACGCTCTCACGGGCTGCATAAAATTACCGAAAATTCATATGTACTGGGATTCAAAATATCAATGACCGATGGTTGCAAATATTATGCCTCGCAACAGATTTTATTCGTTAAGGGTCAATTTTCACGCGGTTGACAATCTTAGCTTTTCTGATGAAGAGCAAAAAAATAACAGATTGTGGAAGGTTCAGCCTATAATTGATGTAGTGAGAAATCGATGTCATGCTATTGTCAGAAAGCAGAATTCAGCATTTTCTGTTGATGAGCAAATGATACCATTCTTGGGTAGATGCCCAGTGCGTCAATATGTAAAGAATAAACCAAGGCCAATAGGACTTAAGAATTTTGTCGTAACTACATCTGATGGCACAGTTTTGGATTTTGAAATATATCAAGGTCTAACCACCCCACTAATAAAAGGAGAGTAAGAATTAGGAGCATCGGTGATCATTAGACTCTCTCAGACTTTGCCTGAAAATAGTTTTTTTTTTACATTTTGACCGATATTTCTCAACTTTAGGTCTAATGAATGAATTGAGCAATTTAAAAAAATATGGAACTATCACTATTATGGGCATCAGAATAAAAGGATTAAATTTCAAGAAAGATACGGAAATGAAAAGAGATGTATCTGAAGAAATTATGAGCAATGATAAAAAAACTTGCCTAACAAAATGGAACGATAACAAAACTGTGCTGATGATTTCAACAGCTTTTGGTAAGGAGCCTGAGTGTCTTGTAAAAAGATGGGTTAAGACACAAAAACAACGGGGTACAGCAGAAGTAACTTGCCCTAGAGTAGTGAACATGTACAATCGATGGATGGGTGGAGTGGACATCTGCGATCAGATGATAGAATATTATCGAACATTCTTTAGAACGAGAAAATGGACATTCAAAGTAATATTGCATCTCTTTGATCTATCCATTGTAAACAGTTGGATGGAATACAAGCGAGATTGTAAAAATACTAAAACCAAACCTATGAAACTTCTCGATTTCCGACATGAGCTTGCAGAATACTTGACTGCTGCGTCCAAGAAAAGATTAACTGAAGGCGAGGCAGATACCGGAGATGAAGAATAACGGATTGCAGCGGAAAACGAAAGAAAGAAAAGAAAAACGCCTGCAGCTTTGCCATGCAAAGATAAGCGTTAGGACGGGTTTGAGCATTGGCCTATTGCCGATGACCTCAAAATCCTGTTAGCTGCTGAATGGAAATTTGTACAAGTCGATCAAGAGTTCGCTGTAAGAAGTGTAATGTATACTTATGTTTTGACAAGCATCATAATTGTTTTCTGAACTTCCATTGTAATAAATAATTTAATGTCACATTTGTGACTATGACTATTTGACTACCAAGACACATAATTGTGACTATCCTTAAAAACCCAGTAAAAACCCTTAAAAAATTAATCCAAAAATTCAGTGACGCTTTCAAATTATTTAATCGCGAAAAAGTTGACGAGTAACTTTTAAATCAACTCTTAAAAATTCGGGAGTCTAAGGACTAGGACCTAGAGCAAGAACATGCAATGCGCATTTGAGTTCCGTGTATCTGATAAATCATTTATATCAGTATCATTCGTATGTATTTGCATTTAGGTAGGATGTAGTATGTAAAGTCATAATTATGATATGTAATGAAGATATTTTTCCAATATTGAATCACTTTTATGGTTGTAGCTAAACGCCCCTGCACATTCGACCGCTATATGGTCGTTATCAAGCGACTCTTTTATGATTTTATGATAATGACCAGATTGTGGTCGTAACTGCAGGAGCGCTCAGCTATCATAATAAAAGTGATAAAAAAACATACACATAATATTGCTGCTCCACCTGTGGCGCTATTGTTTAGATTCATATTTTTGACCTAACTTCGTTATATTTATGCTGAACTTTTATACTATACCCTCAAGATAAATTATTATTATTTTAATTTCCTGAATAATAATATAGTAAAACAGCTGCATTACTTTGCACATACATCAGTTTTAATGAATTACCAATTAATCATTATAACTAGACTTTACCATCAAACTCATGCGAATGCATAGCTGAGGTTGCTGCCTCATCGTACAACTCTCACGCTTGAATAATTATAAAGCCCAACTTGTATCCTTAATATCTGTAATGAGTCGAAATTATCTGGGATGTTTGAAACAGTGGAACTATCACGCTGGATAGTTGTAAGCCGAGTGGAGCAGCAAATCTCCAAAATGTTGTGTGATTCAATTGCTGGATGCGCATACTTTAAAATTTAATTACAAGTTATTCTTAGTTAATTAAATGTGGTATCTTTATTTAAGTTATTGTTTTTAGTGTTTTAAATATTGTAAGAATATAACCTTGGGATCTATGTTATTATAGGAACAACATTTTCACGGTAACTGAAAGTAGTAACTTTTAGTTAGAAAGTACCAACAACCAGCAATAAGTAAACTTTGAATTTTCGTTTGAAGTACATTTTTGGGAAGACAATTAATATAAAACTCCTCAATCTTATGTCTTTGCCTTAAAGGCACTGATATTTTCGCAGCAATTCACAGCTTTACTACTGTAAAGTACTAACTTTTAGTTAGAAAATACCAACAAGCAGTAATAAGTAAACTTTAAATTTTCGTTCGATGTACATATTTGGGAAGGCAATCAATATAGAACTCTTCAGCCTTATGTTTTTGCAGTAAAGGCACTGATATTTTCCCAGCAATTCAGAGCTGTGTTATAAACCATGGAGAATTCGATTTATATTCCTGCATTATCAGCGACAAGGTGAAAGATTTACCGGAGACCGAGGTTGGGCTTTGTGAACTATTGAATCACTGCACAGCATAAATTATATCACTCCTCAAGAAGCAGTTTGTGGAAAATCTATACGTCCAGTTAATCCATTAAATAATCTTACAAATGATTACTTTTAATTAGATTGTATGAATGGGAAAGTAATTAATACTTGGTGAAAAATCGTTAAATAAGTATAAATAAAGCACTTGGTTAAGTTTCACACTTTTTCAACAAAAAACTCTACAATTGTTTCGATCTCACGATCATTATCAAGAGACAAATAAAACTGAACGAATAAAACTGATTACTTTTAATTTTATACAGCACCTTGACTGACTTGTGGTCACTTTTCTAGTTGCATTAAAAGGCCGCTGTATTGGAATGAAAGTTGCATGATTCTTATTGGAAAGCTCTCATAAGCAAATATTCTCGCTGGTTGCCTGATAAGGGAAGATACGCGGAAAATAGAAGATATGGTTTCAGGGATTGGAACCCGGAACTTATCGCTCGGCAGTCGCGTACGAGCGAAAGGTCTCATGCCTCATACCTTGACAGAGCCTCTCTCCTAATTTTACTTGAGGAGGTAACCGATCATTTGACCCAAAGTATCTAAATCTAATATCTAAATCGAGGGTGCCAGATTGGGAGACATCGAAGAGAATGGAAGAGGCGTAGGTATATCCAGGAGTAGATGGCGACAGGCCAAGAAAGAAAATGCAAACCTTGAGAATTCTTGAGCAAAATTGATATGCTCAAGCTGATTGGAAATTTGCTTCTTAACTGTAACATTCGCTGGTTAAGTAGACTGATAATTCTTAAGCGCATATTTGCATTTCGAATCGATATCTTTTAAATTCAAAGTAAAGCCTGACATCAAGAGGCGTAGGTATGTCCAGGAGTAGATGGGGACAAGCTAAGGAAGAAGATGCCAACCTTGAGAATTCTTGAGCAAAATTGATATGCTCAAGCTGATTGTAAATTTCCTTCTTAACTCTAACATTCGCTGGTTAAGTAGAGTGATAATTCTAAAGCGCATTTTTGCATTTCTAATGTGTTGCCTAGGCAGTAAAAGTAATACAAGTCATCTACTCACGACGGTTCGGACTTACGACCGTGTGTTTGTTTTTCATACATGCGTGTGCACATGTATAAGGGTGGGCCATTTTAATCAATCTACGCAAATTACTCCAAAACTATGTTCGATAGCGAAAATTGACTCAAGAGTTGTATGACTACAAGGCAGACATTTGATGATGACCTTGAATTTGACCTTGACTTTAAATTTCAAAGGCATTTCAAGGACTTACAACCTTGTGTTTGTTCTTTCATACGTGCATATGTATCCAGGGTACACCATATTAATTAATCCACGCAAATCACTCCACAGGTATGTCCGATAGCGAAAATCGACTCAAAGGTTGTATGGTTATAAGGCAGATATATGATGATGACCTTGAATTTATTTGACCCTGACTTTGAATTTCAAGGGCATTTCAAGGACTTACGACCTTGTGTTTGTTCTCTCATACGTGTATATGCATTAAGGGTATACCATTTTGATTAATTCACGCAAATCACTCCACAGGTATGTCCGAAAGCGAATATTGCCTCAAAGGTTTACGTTGAATTTCAAGGGCATTTTAAAGCCAACTTAAAATTTTAAATGGTAAAGCTACTTTTTGAATTTTTATTTTGAAAGAAAATATTCATATTAGTACGGCTGCGTAAAAATTTTAATTACTTACAAAAGAAAATTTTCGAGAAAAAATTAAGGAAAAGTTTACTGAAAGACCAATTAAGAACTTCAAAAATTCACTATCCAAGTTCAAGTTGGATTTTGCGCTTTTGATTTTTTTTTTCAAAAATGTCTGTCAATATTAAAAAGTAGCAAAAATAGAACGAGTGTTATAGACTTTGAATTGAAACATAAATTAATAAAACAATATGAAAGTGGTAGAAAAGTGAAATACAAAACCCATGATCTAAAATTATCTCATTGATCAATCTGAACCATTTTAATAGTAAAGATCAATTTTAGAAGCAGTTTTAAAATCGGCATGCATGTAATCTACAGTTATAACTCTAGGGGTGTAAAGTTAGTTCGCCTCCTCGTGGTGCACTCTGGGTAACGCTAAATGAACTAACACAAATTGGCAGTCAGATAATCCTAGGATCTACTGACTAAGATCTATAAGATATGCATAAATCCAATGGAATTCTACAAATAGGAAATGCAACCAGCTTGATAGTGACTATGGAAATGCTTCTCATATGATGCAACACCTCTCTAGCTGACCATCGATGACTATAAAATTTACAAGTGGAAAATTTTGAAAGTGAAAGTGAAAAATACAATTTGATGTAATTATACCATACGCCAAACATACAGATATTACAAAAACTCAAAGGCGATGCATGAAATGGAAAAGTTATTGCTGATTTGGATGTAGGATTTGATCCAAAAACCAATTTCTATTGGCCTCGTAATCATCAAAACAAAAGGTTGCAGTCTTTTAGAAATGTTGAAATTAAGGATCGAGAAGTCTATAAAATATAGTTATTACAAAAACTCAAAGGCGGTGCATGAAATGGAAAAGTTATTGGTGATTTGGATGGAGGATTTGATCCAAAAACCAATTACTCTTGGCCTCGCAATAATCAAAACAAAAGGTCGCAGTCTTTTAGAAATGTTGAAATTAAGGACGGAGAAGTCTATAAAATATAGTTATTACAAAAACTCAAAGGCGATGATGCATAAAATGGAAAAGTTATTGGTGATTTCTATGGAGGATTTGATCCAAAAAGTAGTCTATATCAAGTCTATATCTAACTTTTACTGAAGCAACGGCTGGTTTCAAATTTTTTTCATATACAGGGTGTATTACGCAAGTCGTTGGATAAGATTTTGTTGGGTTTCTGGTGAAATAAAAAATTGAAAAAAATCACACAAACATTGTTCTTTGTGATCTCCTAAACTAAAATACGTACTACATGTTTCTATCGCTTCCGCTTTTACCGGAAGTGGCCATTAACTTTCTTATTTTAAATGGAACACCCTGTATATTTTTACATACTCAGATTGCTCATTAATTTTTAAACACATTTCGTTAAGCCTATAGACCACTTATCTTTAGTAGTTTTTAAGGAAAACATATATTTTCGATTCTTTTTTAGATTTTGTTCTTCCAATCCAAAATTTTTTGAATAACAGAAACAATTACTTGAAAACATGTCTGAGCTACTAAGCTAAGCAGAAAGATCTAAGCATTGAGTGATTTGGATTGTGATTAAACTGCATCAGTGATTTGGACAGATAAAAGATTTCAACTGAAATTAATTAAAAATATATATTTGTGAAGTATTAAAAAAAAGTTGCTTTTAAAAAGGGAATACATTTTGACTGCATCAGTCGAAAATATGGACAATTGTAATTAAATATTCAAAGAATTTGATCAGTTCGAATGGAAAATGAAAGTGATCCAAACATACATTAATGGCTATGCAGGAAAGACGAAGAATTGGAAATTTGGATAGTTACATGTGAAAATTTGGTAGATTTTACATTTTCATATTTATTAAAAAATATATACAGATTATCAATGCATTGGAAAATTTGGCAAATTTTCGCAATGGAATTTTATATATTTTCGGCTTTACTAAAAGCTAGATTTTTAAAGTTACAGTTGTAACTACAACGATTTTGACAGTTTCATTTAAAATAATAACAGATTGTGACAATTTCAATCTAATATATAATTATTTTGACCGTGTCAAGAAAGTTGACAGATGTCGATCTATGCAGTTGACACTTGAAATGATTTGGAAAATTGCAAATGACAATGGGATATTTTCACATTTATTCGAAAAAACAATACAGATTTTCGGGTAATTGCGATGGAAAATTTGGCAAATTTTCGCAATAGAATTTAATTGATTTTAGGCTTTAATAATAGCTAGATTTTCACAGTTATAGTTGTAACTACAACGATTTTGACAGTTTCATTAACATTGTGATAGATTGTGACAGTTTCAATCTATAATGTAATTGTTTTTTACCGTGTCAGGAAAATTGACAGATTTGGACCTATGCAGTTGGCACTTGAAATGATTTGGAAAATTACAAATGACAATGTGATATTTTCACATGTATTCCAAAAAAACAATACAGATTTTCAGGTAATTGCGTTGGAAATTTTGGAAAATTTTCGCAATGGAATTTTATAGATTTTCGGGTTAACTAAAAGCTAGATTTTTACAGTTACAGTTGTAACTACGACAATTTTGGTAGTTTCATTTAAAATAATGATAGATTGTGACAGTTTTAATTGAATATGTATTTATTTTTGACTGTGTCAGTTTAAAAATTGATAGACTTGGACCTGTATAGTTGATACTTGAAATGATTTGGAAAATTGCAAATGACAATGTGATATTTTCACATTTATTCCAAAACAACAATACAGCTTTTCGGGTAATTCCGTTAGAAAATTTGGCAAATTTTCGCAATGGAATTTTATAGATTTTCGGGTTTACTAAAAGCTACATTTTTACAGTTACAGTTGTAACTACGACAATTTTGACAGTTTCGTTTAAAATAATGATAGATTGTGATAGTTTCGATTGAATACGTAATTCTTTTTGACTGATTTATATAATAAATAAAAAAGTTTGGAAAAGATCCATAAGATAATTTCCAGCTATGCTCTATATTCAAAAACCTTATAAAATTTTAAAGAAATTCCAAAACTGTAAATTTGTTTTTCTACTCTCACATTAGTAGTTGCCAATTACACACTGACTACATGGCTAGTAAATCAGTTAGAACGTAACAGTGTAATGTAATGAAAGTTACTAGTGTTACATAATATATTACCTAACAGTTTAAGGAGAATTATTTGTATGAGCATTGGCAACATTGTGAGATATAGTTTTGAAAATGTCAAAATAGTGATATGATAGTCAACATCGAATACTGCCTTGAGCATCTGACAGAATAAAAATATATCTACCGATTTGTGCATTTTTTTTTTCATAATTACGACTTCAAATGTAACTTCCTCGTCGTGTGTAATATGCTTGTTACAACTCTGGTTATGTAATATACTAAAACTGTAACTAACTGTAAAAAATGAATCAAGATTATTTAGCTTTTACTAAAGACCGATTTTATAAATGTTGATTGCGTTTTTTGCCGATTTTTCGTACTTTTTTTGTCAATTTGTACTTTTTTTGCCGCATGTTAGTGCCTTTTTGTCAAAAATGTGCTCTGTTTTAAGAGATTTTTTTGGTATAATTAATCCGGTCCTTAATTATAAGCATTTAATACGAACAAAAATAAGAACTTGTCAGGAATTGAAACCAATGTGCATTAATTTACCTTTTAGTAAAATGTACAGCAGAAAATTCATGAATTAAAAAAAAATGTTCGAGCTGAAACTTCTAAAAATATATGATGTTATCGATGATGTTCTATAAGATATACAAACTATATATTATCTAAATATCTAAATCCCTATTTTTTGTAAATACAAAATACATTGTAGGTAAATCGACTATAGTACGACATTTTTAAATTAGTGGATATCTAAGTCATTCAGTCTAGTCGTTTTATATAATCTGCAGCAATATGAATTTATCACTGTGCCGTGGTTTTCTTTATTTTCTTCCTGAACAAATCTGAAATTACAACTAGAATGTGCATTATCTCGGCCTTAAGTGCATGATATTAAGCTGCAATATTCCAGCTTTCATAGCTCTCGCCTTCTTGTGATGTTTGACGTGCATTCAGGGCGACACTGAGAAATCTGAGAATTGTCGAGAGAATTAAACCGCGAGCGCGCACTGGTGATATACTGCGGTGTGCATTATACACGAATTAAAAGCTAGAAGTGTCGGTCGGGTAGTGTACTTTCGCGACAAACAAAAGTACGTTCAGGATGAATGTGCGTCCCGGGACAATTTTAGGTAAAATAAACAAGTAAGTTAGTGCGCGTAAATCTTGCGGGGGGACGCATAAATCCGTGGGGTCCCCCCACCTGCAGAACACACGTAGGCGGAGGGTTAGGAAAAGTGCCGTACGCCACTGCCGACGTTTCCACGGCCCCATCCCACACCAGTGCACTTCTCCCAGCGTTTCTCAGACAAATTACTATCGCCCATTTCCTTCCGCGTACAATACTACAATACAGCTGTGCGACTCGCTTCCCGAAAACTCCCTACTTAATTTTCCGCCCGGACTTAATGCCGTTCGGTTTCTTCGGATTCCCGCCTCCCAAAAACCCGGATTACCCTGAGAACATGATCAGCTTTCAGCCCCTTCCCGCTATGGACCGGCTGACTAGTCCTCGTCAGTGACAACCCTTGCGTATAGCTTCTCATCCTGCCACAGAAACTTCTATCGTTTGAGATACGGATAAGTGTCGTGCAGAAATCTGGGCTTAGAAGGCGCTCATAAATAGTCACACTACATAAAAGTAGACAGCAATATACATTACTCAAAAGAATTGTCGCATATTTTTAGTTTTTGTGTTTCTACCTACAAACACGAATCACATCGGCAACTAAAAAAATAATAATAACGGTTTTTTTTGGAATATGCGATAATTCTTTTGAGTAGTGTAGTAATTTGAACCATATGTCAGGCCGATAATTTGAGTGGTGAAAAGGGACGTGATTAAGAGCAAGTTTAATACGCCTTTAACACAAGACGAACTCTTAGAACATATTTATTATTAAAATACATTAATTATTATTATATGAATATAATTGGGGCACATAGATGGGCTTCGACGTGTCAAGGCTTGGCGGGAGCGGCACGATTCTGTAACGAAGAGAAGATATTCCTGAGCCAAAGCTCAGTAAGCACCCTTCCAAAGAAGTGATGGATATACACATGCACATATACATATACCTATACATATACACATATATATACTGCATATTACGAATGCTCCCCAGGGACTACTCAAACTCACCGCTGGGGACGGAACCTATGCCCGGCCAGGGGTAAGAGTTGAGGATCGTCCCCAACCTCCCCCTGGACACATTTCTGCAATCATATATATATCTATTGAGACTGCATATTACGAATGCTCCCCAGGGACTACTCAAACTCACCGCTGGGGACGGAATCTATGCCCGGCCAGGGGTAAGAGATGAGGATCGTCCCCAACCTCCCCCTGAACACATTCTGCAATCATATATATCTCTATTGAGACTTCCATATTACGAATGCTCCCCAGGGACTACTCAAACTCACCGCTGGGGACGGAATCTATGCCCGGCCAGGGGTAAGAGATGAGGATCGTCCCCAACCTCCCCCTGAACACATTCTATCGTATATATATCTATTGAGACTGCCATATAACGAATGCTCCTCAGGGACTACTCAAACTCACCCCATGAGGACGGAACCTATGCCCGGCCAGGGGTAAGAGATGAGGATCGGCCCCAACCTCCCCCTAGACACATCCCGCAACCATGTGCGATTCATAAATGTAAAGTTGGGGATCCCATATGCAAGGTGGGCAATATTGCCATAAACGAATGCTCCTCAGGGACTACTCAAACTCACCCCATGAGGACGGAACCTATGCCCGGCTAGGGGTAAGAGATGAGGATCGGCCCCAACCTCCCTAAAAACACATCCCGCAACCATGTGCGATTCATAATTGTAGAGTGCAGGATCCCATATACGACGATGGCAAATAAGTCTCTCTACTTGTTAGTTTTTCTACCTTATTCTACAGTGCAATCTACGAAGGTGTACTTACATTATCTAATTCTATGGGCTGCAGGCACTATATACTTTTATATACAACTACTTAACTTGCTGGATCAATGCGTACTAATGAATGACATAAGCGCCCGGTCTCCTACAGAGGCCCCTTCGACTGTAGCGAGGACGCACAGGAATGTGCTGACTTGTGTAAATAAACGTTACTGGAGCAAAGCGGGAAGATACAGGAAAATCGAAATTATTGACGCGTAACACATACGATTAATTTGTCCTAATATGTTTATGGTTGGAGGTATTTTGGAACTTTGGAAACCTTGTTCAGAAATTTACAGGGAAATTTACAAGAAAAAGCACAATTAATGATAGACATAGATAAACCTACCGAGCGAACAAAAAGAAACTAATAAATGACTGAGTAGATGACCAAACACTGACAAGAATTGAAGACTGCTGTAACAAGGGGATACGTCCTAAATGCGAATTTTAGGTAATTTAGGAAAATTAATTAATTAATTATTTTTTTATTTAGGAAAAACGTGTCCGTTCTGTACTATTAAAGATTTTTTATTCCGTTTAAAGATGTATTAGACTTTACACAATACAAAAGCCATGTCCCGTTGTTTCACCAAACAGTTGAACACAATTTATCACCTTAAAAACCTGTCGTATCCAAATTTGTTGAAACTACATGTAATCCTCTAATTGCAGCAGTCTTCAATTGTGGCGTTTATTTTAAAAAGTGCACATGTCCAAAAATCAGTTATGTGGGAAATTTAAAAAAACTGCCACTGTAGTTATACTCAAAGTACTGGCAAAATAAATCAGGCTATTCTGTTGTATTTATTTCAACTTATTTAAAAATAAAAATTATATTAAATAAGAACTGTCAAATAACAGAAAAAACAGAGAAGAAAGTTGGACTTGTGTTTTTAGGTGGAAATTTCTTAATGCGAGCAAATAAAAATACAAAATAAAGTTTAAATACAAATTAAACTTTACTTTTTCAAAAAAAATAAATGAAAATTAAAACTCTTTACAACCACTACTTCTATCATCCTTGTCCAGTTCGGGTTCCTCATCAACAACACTTAAATATTTCTCAGTAAATCATTTGATTTAATCGTGATTTAAAGCAATTGATTCAAATGACATCAGTTCTGCTTGTAAGTAGACTTGTTGTAGATCAATTGAGAAGAATATTTCCCCATATTAAAATTAATAAAAAAATTATTGATTAAATTATTAATTATTCTCGCTCTTCACTCTTCACAACCACTACTTTTGTCATCCTCGTCCAGTTCGGGTTCCTCATCAACAACACTTAAATATTTCTCAGTAAAAAACGGTTCATAAAATAATATATTTCGGGGTTCCTCTAAGAAACCTATTTAGTCCTTAAGATTTTTCAGTTTTGCTTATGATTTTTCGGGTTTTTTGTTTAGATATTGACACTGAAGAAAGAAACCCAGTGGACATGTGTCGTATTTATAGAATTGCTTTATTTTTATTGGCCTGTTACATGCGACTTGTCTTGTTTTTAGAGAAAACATGTTTGTTAGTGCATAGATATTGGTCTTGAAAACCGTTTACTGTTAATAACTCGATTTGTGAATTTTTGTATTTGTGTTGTTTTTAAAATAAACGCCTCAATTGTAATCATAGCGAATAACCTTGTTTTCAATATGCAAATACATTTAATTGAGGTGGATGGACGAGAAATCATCATTCTAAGAAAGAATATTATCAAATGTTTATGACATATCTATTTAAACAAATGTATTTAGCTACAGAATAAACTAATGAGTCATTAGTGAATTCTGCATGTCATTAGTAATGACATAGGTGTGCGCTATTGAAAGAAGAAGTTTAAAGGGCCTAAAAGGTTAGTACAATTGTTCCTCGAGCAAAGGGTAATTCGTTCTAAGAATGTAGACCTCATAATTTTTGGGGCATTAAGACGCAACAAATCACGAATGTGTGCGTTATACCTTATCCTTTCGATCTTTAATCATCTCTCACGTAGTACGAAGTTCGATTTAGATTCGTTCGAATCCTAGATAATCATTTGATTTAATCATGATTTAAATCAATTGATTCAAATCACATCAGTCCTGCTTGTAAGTAGACTTGTAGATCAATTGAGAAGAATATTTCCACATATTAAAATTAATATAAAAATTATTGATTAAATTATTATATATTATTAAAATTTAAGAATTCGTTCCAACCATAAATTATTTTCAATATATGTCTCATTTCCCTAATAAATAACCCGATCTCATTACATTAGATTAGATGATTGTTTATTAAAAACAAGTTTATATACCGGGTGATTCAAGTTTTATTATCATGGTTTTTTTTTAGGCATTTGGAGTTGCCCAAAAAAATATAAAAATCTGGATTTATATAGGTCTGATACCAATCTACGGAAAGGTGGTTTGACTTTTTTGATATAATTATATAGACGGTTATAATATTAAACAAAACTCTTTTCGGGCAAAATTCTCTATCGTTATTTTTGCCCTAAACTGTTTTATTTTATTCATAGAACCCATTTATAAAATCAAAAATTAACAAAAATGATTAGATTTCAAAATACAGCATTTATTACATTACTGACCAACTTTCCTCGGTATGATTTATGATTTTGTAAGTCAAGAGCCCTACAAAGCATTGACCGCCGGTGCGGTTGGAACGTTTTATGACTTTTTATGATTCCGCCAGTCGCCCGTGGGTTGAACGGGCCTTGCAGGACGGATTGGGTACGGCCCTATCATAAAACCCATAAAATCCATTATAGGGACTATTACTGGTAGCAGCCCTCATAATTTACTGTATAGTAATAAATCTTACTGTTGCAATATCAAAATTCATTTAATTCAATAATTGGTGCAATTTTTTTGACTTGGATTACACTGGAATGTTTGGAATAGCAATAAAGTATGTTCTGACAAAAACTATATAATTAAAATTACGAATTCTTTGCGAAATAACGTATAAACTACCGGATACTTATTTTTTTTATCGTCAGATTGGACTTCATCAATATTTAAACATGTGTACTTATTTTAATTTTTTTATTTTAATTAGAAGTCGCTATTTTTTGGCCTGGTAATAAAACTTGAATCACCCGGTAGAATGCATATCTATAGAATCTACATTACAGAGAATATATATGATCAAAATTTTCAAAGATTTTTAATGATACAAAATATACAATTGCCGAGCCATCCAGGTGAATGAAACTGACCTGATCGTCCATTAGCTGTATTTTTTATTAATTCAAACGGTTTTTCTTGACATATTTTATATATTCTAACAACTCTTTATTAGTTGTGTAAGTAGTAATACTATGCGAGTTCTGCGTCAATTTCCTATACGAATTAACTAGGAGCTCCAAATTTACTTTACTTCCGGACGGCCGGCCGTCGAGTTGGGAGGACCTACATTAGCGACGCAGAACTCGCATAGTATCACTACTTGTGTGACAGCGGCAATTTTCGTATTATTGTATACACAAGTATAAAATATGGCATAAATAAATTATAGTGATTACAAACATAACGACAACGATTTCAAGTACAGCTTTAATTACACATAAATAATACATAATGATAAAATCATGTCTCATTGTCATACATTTAATACTTTTCCAATATTTTTATACATTTGTCTCTGTTCAAATAAATTATATTATTGTACAGGGTGATTTTTTTTGTTCATTTTA
The DNA here is from genome assembly GCA_951805005.1 of Othius punctulatus. NCBI lineage: Eukaryota > Metazoa > Arthropoda > Insecta > Coleoptera > Staphylinidae > Othius > Othius punctulatus. Next base: position 101,921,614 of record OX638139.1, on the reverse strand, counting down.
AGAAATGGGATCTTGGAAACCGTAATATATAGAGATTCGGTTAAATGAGGAAAGAGTTGTCGTTTTAATAGGTCATGCGAGATATGCTTTTTTTTTTTAAAAAAGACCACAGTTCTTAACTTATATTAAAAACTTGATTTCTTTTAAATGGCAGTCATAGCTGGCGTAGACATTTTTAAAAAGGACATATATTTCTCTTTATAGCGATACCAGGTTTGCTACACTTACTTTGATAAATAAAGTTTATATTCGAAAATTAACACTACGAAAATTATTACTTACTTTGACAAATAAACACGATACATGACTATGTGTATGATTGAGAGTAGCAAAAACAGAGTGTGACACGGAAAACTTGTTTTTCCTCTTACTACGAGAATTGTATTATTTTTTCTATTCTAATTATACTTAATTCTATTCTATTAAATTATATGAGTATTACATTCAAATTATAAAACGAAAATTCCTGCATATCATGTATTTATGAAAGTAAGTATAGCAAACCGTATAAAGAGAAAAAATTGTCCTTTTTAAAAATATCAAAGCCAACTATGGCTGCCATTTAAAAAAAGTGGTTTGTATTATAACTCAAAAACTATGTTATTTTTTTCAAAAAACAAGAGCATATTTTGCATAAGCTATTAAAATGACAACTCTTTCCTCATTTAACAGAATCTCTATGTTTTATGGTTTCCGAGATTCAAATGCATAAAATGAAAGCAAAACTCACCCTGTATATTACCATCTTATATAACAAAATATATAATTTAGTATTCTGTTTGAAGCAAATTATATCATCAAATGTGCGAGATAGGCTTATAATATTATAAATGGTCCTGATGGTATTTGAACAATTTTCATTTGAAAGTAAGTATAGCAAACCTTATAAAGAGAAAAAAGTGTCCTATTTAAAAATATCAAAGCCAACTATGACTTCCATTTAAAAAAATGAAGTTTTTATTATAACCCAAAAACTATGATATTTTTATCGAAAAACAAGAGCATATTTCGCATAAGCTCTTTAAATGACAAGTCTTTCCTCATTTAACCGATTGTCTATGTTTTATGGTTTCCGAGATTTAAATGCATAAAATGAAAGCAAAACTCACCCTGTATATTACCTTTTTTATATAAAAATATAGATAATTTAGTATTCTGTTTGTAGTAAAATATATCAACAAATGTACGAGATAGGCTCATAATATTATAAATGGTCCTGATGGTATCTGAACAATTTTAATACGCGAAAATTTTGCAAATACATTAAAACAAATGACGCAGCAGTTATTACAACATATTCAGATAATATTTTGATGCTAGTTTTTCATGATATACTTTATTATGTAGCAAAAATAAAATACACCTGCATTTTATAAATGATGCCTTCCAGTTTCGAGTACAATACGATGTAAAATTATTTGTTTGAGTGATACCTGCCCGGCTTGGCGTTGATCCCATTTTATCCTCAAGTTTACCGAATTGTAGGCCTACGAAGCTAACCGACCAACTCTGCATGAACGTAAATTTATAAATATCCAAGTAATTCTAGAATATTTGACGGAATAGTCTAAGTAATTTCAGTATTTTCTTTTAAAATACTTTCAATTTGTTGTTAGAATTGACGTATTTATCGTAAAATTGCACGGAAACATACCGATAATTATTGTATATTATAACTTGTATAAGTTGTGATGATATTTGTTAGTTAATTTTATAGATATTTAGGAATTTTATTCATAGTTTTATTTAATAGAGTAGAAATAGGTTTAGTTAGATAGTTAGGTAATTAATTAGATAGTGTTTTTTAGTAACATTGTGAATCATCAGGGAACAATTAAAATTAATAATGTAATGAGTTATTAAATTCAGTTAATTCGTAATTACAATGAAAACCTCAAATATGACGTACAAGGACGTACGACGTTCATTGGAAGCAGAATATTACCAGTATAATGAATATCGCATTAAATTTTGGATTGGACATGGATTTGCGAAAATTTGAAAAAGCAAATTAGCACTCTACTCGAGACCCTGAGATAAGAGCGAACCCAATATAACAGAGCATTTTGACAACCGAAAATGGGGATAAATAGTAAAACATTACATTTTGGAACCCATAACGTGGGCAAATTGTAATAATTATTGATAATATATAACATAGCATTTTTGGAGCCTGAAGGTTAGGCTAAACCCATAGAATAAGAGAGCAAAGTATACTTTTTTGCATGAGCTTTTTAGAAATACACGTCAATTTTCGTGCAATTCACGCTATTTTACACATTGTACTAATGTATTTTACACATGATACACTATTTCACATTACATTTTAATTTCGATTCCAATCTCAATATTATTATTGAGTTTATGTTTTATTATGTATGTTATATTTATATAATATTTGTGGAATATGTGCACAAAATATATGGGCAACCTATTTCAAAGTTTTCATGAGTTTCGTATTTATAACTATTATTAAACTATTTTATAGAAACTAATGACTATAAGATAGATAAGTTTTTTGTTTGTTGGTATATCAAGGCACAATATACATTCGTGAAACAATGCTCCTCGCGATAATGTAATCAACGATAAAACAGTATATGATTTTTTAATTCGTTGAGATATAATCGCGCATTAAAAAAATAAAAGCTTCGTGTAAAGTAGACGTGATTTCTGTGAATTCGTAGAACTCATAAGTCATCGTCCGCTTAACTTGCAACACGTGTCCACGCTGCAAAGTCGCACGAATGTGATACAAAATAAAGCCTTTTACGGTTTCCATTTATCCTGATGATTAATTGTGTCAACGTAATGACGCCCATAATAACACCATCAATACAAGCCATAATGTTGTGTGTAGGTACGCACTATTGGTATAGCATTAGACTTTTATGGTTACAATAAACGTTGGAGTAAGTACTGAAAGCATGATTCACGTTTCAGTTGAATTAATGGACGTTTATTACACGAACAAATTTTAAGCTTTAACGATTTCCGACATTGTGCTAAAGATTGGGTCTACAATTTGCCATATTTTCTAATCACATCGCATAATCCCGAAAACAAGCTCGCCGATTATTATTATTTGCAGGCGGAATTCCACGGTAATAAAAGACTTTTCAACTTCATAAACTCCGCCGATTTAATGCGAAATTGCCTACATGTGGAACGAAAATTACAGCTTAAGGCTTCTTTATGTAACACTCAAAGTTTCGCGTGCTCAACAACTCCCGAATTATGGCGAAAATCGTTATAAAAGAGATAATAATCTCCCAAGGGTTCGGATGTGTGTTCTTTATGTCTGCTCGTATAATTTACACACGGGTTTCAGAATTTTCAAGGGTGAAGGGAGTATATGTTAATTCGACTTTATCGTGTCAAGGTAGAATCCCACCTGGAATCGTACAGGATTCGTTGATGATTTATGTATTTGCAAGTTAACTAATTATAAGTTGTATTTACTATTAATAATTATTACAGTAATTATCCACATCGTTTAATTCACTTCAAAAGTCCCATCCATCATTCAGGCTTTGCAAATTTAGGTCAATCGTTATAATTTTCACTCGTGAATTTATATTGCTTCTGCGGTGGAATTAAAAAGAGCACCCCATTTACATCCTCGCTGTAGTTTTGCAACAAACAACGGCAGCCTGTGCCGTCCTTCCGCTGCGAATTAAGCACAGAACGGAAGTGCGGTGAAAGGGATATTGCTTTAATTTCATTGTTAAATTTTCATGCCGGAATAAAAACGCAATTAGCGTGTAACGTACTGGGTGAGCTAAATTTAAAAATTATAAATATGGAATTACACTGCAGCAAAGTTCGAGGCAGTGCCGGTTGCGAGACATGTGCATTTACTTGGTATGAATTATTCAGGGTGCCGGGCGAAGTGCTGAATAATTTCTAGTTTGTAATCAACATTGGAGTTGGATGGTACTTAATTCATTCGATTCAGGAGTTATATTTTGAATTTTTAATGATTACATTATTAACTGACCGGACGAAGCATGAAATGGAATAGTTAATTAGTATGATTCTTATTTATATGATTTATTGGAAATTATTAGGACGAAATTTATAGGGGCCAGATCTTTATTTATAGCAGATCAATAAATAACAACGGTGTAATACATAAAAATTATAAGTACAATAATAATATTACAGGTTAGTCAAGCCAATAAAACATTTCTCATGAAATTAGGAACCACGCTGTATCAGATGTACCGGAAAGCACTTCACAATAAACTGTGAAAAACAAAAAAAAGCTCACCCTAAATGTGTTCACTGTGTTGGGGAAACCAATTGAATATAGTTTTATAAATTTTGTTTATCTTATTAGATAATATAAATTATCGAAGTGAAATGCATCGGTAGCACTACACATACGAAACTTCCCACTGGAGCTGTGATAGTGGACATAAATTAAAAACGGAAGCCGACGTGGGCGTCCCGGAAGAACATTTGTGTTTCTAATCCAGGAGCGTAATGTTCCCCGGGAGCTGCTGAAGGCGTCGCATTCGGGAGTTGGCGGTTTCGAATGTTGCTCCCATGGCAGACACCACGAGAACTGCGGATGACGCTAATGCGACCCGAAACTCTGTAAATTCGAGCGTGAAGGGACTGCGCCATCCACCCCATCGCCATCACCTCATGTCTAGACAGTACTTATGTTGACAGCGAAGTTTAAGTAATAATATTACAGCATAACGTATGGAATTGGAAAGTACACTTTTACGTTGTAATAAATAGTTATTGAAATTGTTGTGCTGGACATTTTTTCATTATTTAACTTACCCCATCGATTTATATTAAAAATACATAATGGTATGTGAACCCAGGACTTTTGCGTTATTAAGAGCACATTTTTAAATGCGCATGCATTTCAATGCACATTCAAATATGAAACCTGATAGTGTACAAAACTTTACTTTGAATCACTACTTTGAATGTTCAATTATTTTTACCTCGGTGTAAATTATACAGTGAAGTTCAATAGCCCGATACTTGGTTATTATTTTGAATTGTTAATATGTTATTGGACGAAAGCACCAGACAATAAGAAACAATAACAACAGAAAAGTCAGTAATATTATATCATAATAATTATTAAATGCTATTTTACTTATACACCAGACAAGAATCAGTTTAATGAGGGCTATTATGCATTTAAGAGATTGGATACTATAAATATGAAGGCTTTATTATTTTATTATTTGATCTTATAAAAACACGGAAATAACAAAAATATAACACCATTTTTACACCTTTATTTAATCTAAATGTAAATTTCAATCGCTAGGCGATCATATTCAGTAGAGACATTACTGTAATTACAGTAATGTTTATACTGAAGAAATAAGTTTATACTGGAGATGATAAGAAATAATAATTATACTAAATAAATAATATAAGAATGTAATTACAGTATTACTGTAATTACATTGCTTTGTTTTTCTAATTTCTACGAAAGTGTCATAAGCTCCTAGAGACTACTTATTAAAACATGTCAATTTCAAATAAAATATTATGCCAATTCCCGATGATAAGCAACTTAGATTGAAGTTAATAGGCTTAATGGGAAAATTGGCGTGATTACGTTAAAATACGTTGATTACGAGAAATTAATACGTTGACGTGATTAATCGGAATTATTAACCTTTTTATATGCTTACAAAGCTAAATTCATAACATAGTACTGATTAAAAATCTTTATTTATTATAACTATTGACCTTTTCGGCATCAAAATATATGAATTTTATTATATGAAATTATATGAAATTTTGGATTGATGAGGCAGATAATTGATGTAACTCCATAGTAAAATAGGTAAATAAAACACTAGGTTGTTTAAGTTTTGCAGATTTATTGCTACTATCTGCAACAATTATTATTCATCTACCTGATGAAGCCACCGTGGGGCGAAACCATTGTTGCAGTTAGTACCAATACATCTGTGAAACTTAAACAACCAAGTATTTTATTTACCTATTTTATATGAAATTAATTTAAATTTGTGAGGGAATCAATAGTTATAAAATCTATGACATATATTTTTGACAGATATTATCATAATTTCAGATCGAGTGAAAAGCTGCATGTTTAAACTGTTAAGGCCAAATAACCCTGGTCAAGAAATGATAACAACTTAGAAACTCGGAACTTGGAAATGACCACACTTTTGAACACATGCACTGTGCTTCATTCATAAAAAGTTCTTCAACAAAACGGTACACGATTTTAACATAAGATAGCCAGTTACAGTTTTCGCCCAAAAATATTGTACCTACTTAGATGTAAAACAATCATAATCTCAAAAAGATTCTCAAAAATTCTACACCCACATTGGCGAAAATGAAGGTTTTGTAAAATTAGTTTGCATATCTTGATTTCATCTGATTAATTTCCGATTGTCAGCATTGCAAACAATCAAAGAATAATCATAAAAAGAAAGTTAAAACCTGCAACCCTCTATTCTACTGTTTTCATGTTAAAACAATTTTCGTATGTTACTATATTAGTGTTTCCAGATGTCAAAACTGTAATATTATTCTTCAGTAACATACTTTATAAACTATGTATCTACTTTGACTTGTGTATGCTGATAGTTCTAAACACAATAAATATTATTATTATTATTGTTATATTTCTCTCTTAACTCTATAAATACTACACCTTGTTGTTATCGTTATTCGTAAACTTTGGTACAGCCCAAGTACATAAAGATTTCGAAGTAATTACATTCAAAAGCTTGAGAATCTTGAAAACAGAAATTTAGATAAACAGTGAAGTATAAGAGAAGCTTGTGAGCGCCACCTTGCGGTGAAATTAACTACTAAAGAGATGCCATTGTCCCCGGTGCATTTTACAAAGTAACTATATAGGTAGATGCTGTTTATCATTATTTAATTTGGATGTAAATTTGAAATGTACAAATATTTAAAAAATCACATAATATAAACAATCATTTATGTAAAAACTTCGGGTTATCCCAATACGTGTTCATCACGTGACCCAGGAAATTCATGTTGCAGAAGCTCCAGCATAGCAAGACATTGCATGTACCATCCTTTCATTTATGTATCTGTCAGGTAGGGTAGCCCCAGGTGGATGAGGAAGTGTGTGTCGTTTAACCTGTGAGATGCCAACATATACGGTTTGAAATTTAATTTAATTAATATAAAAAGACCAATATTTAAAACAAAGATCAGTACGACAATATTACAGTTACATTAGTTAAATTATTGCCAGAAGCACATGCGACATCGCGACGCCAACGATACCGTTAGCATACAGCAGAGATCCGAACAAACATGGAAAAGGCGTGTCAAGCAAAAGTATGCAGTAACGCATCTTTAAAATATTCTATAGAGACGTGGAACATATAAGCACAATCGGTAGATATGTACCCAGCCAGTTAGCTGTAAACAAAAGAGCAGGTCCCAAGTGGAATTTTCCAATCTACCACCGTGCAAGGGAGGCAGTAGGTTACTTGTAGATAGGCACGGGGAAAGGAATTAAGTATCATCGGGGAACTTATATAAACTCAAAACGAAGACAGAGGAGAATTAGTCGGGGCGCGATCGTAGACGTTAGTTCAAATCGATCAGATAAGTTACGTTGGTCCGCGAGTTTACGCCGGTTCTCAATTTAACTAAAAATAAAAAACTAAAAACTAAAAAAAACAGTCATGTTAACGCTCCGCCAGAAAACATGAATCCACGCTGTTATACTGAAAACATACAGAATTATAGGTACGAGGCATAATAAAATTGAAAAACACCCTAGTCAATGTTCATAAGTCAGTTTCATTATCAATTCTCGGGAGTGTTATTCTATCCTATAAACTACAAATTACCACCAATTAACAAACAACAATTCACCTATGTCCGTTACTGAACAAATGCTCGCAGAGATTCGCCTTCTTATACAATTAATAATGAGAGGAAGCAATTACAAATGTAGTTGGCGCATTCTAAACACTCCCCAAAACCGACGGGTCGGGAATCGCCTAGTCACAAAAATACAAAAAATAAGTTATTCCCGGCAGTTGGTAGTTTAATGCATCTTCCACGTATTGGAATTACCATTTCCTTTAAAAACCCGAAAAATGCTTTGTTTTTTGCTTTAAAAATCACGTTTATATTCAAAACCCGCCAACTGCCGCAGTCATTAAGATACAAAGTCCGCTAAGTCATTTTTAACCAATGGAGGCATGAGAAAGTATCACGTGGCATCTCACATGCTGCGCGGTCATCACATGGCCATCACCAGCTGTTATTGTCAATGCAGAATGGATTCCTTTGAAACAAAATTGACAAAAACACCACCAAATAAAAGCAGGAAAAAACAAAAACAGACAGAAACCCATAAAAGACAAGTACGAAAACGATTATTGTAAGTTTATTTTCTTTATGCAATTGTAGCAGACATCATTGTGCGTTGCATTTTTCTGCAGATATGCTGCACATACCTTGCCAGAAATTCTTGAATGCAAACATAATAATTATTTGGAATGTAAGACTTTGAAAATATGCGATGTAAGGGCGTTTCATAATCTATTTTACAATTTAAAAGAAAAGTAAACCAAGATTCAATAATATATAAGTATTGCACTCCTGACAAACCAAAGAGATTTGGGATTAGACGTAACACTAGACAGAAAAGATCACTTACAATTAAACACAGCATTCGAAAAGATAATGGACCAGTGGCAAAAGTTTGTCGTAAAATATTTTTTTGAGTATTCTGTAAATTAAAAAATACAGAGTCCTGGGAGTTATGAGCCAATTTTCAAAGTAATAAGAAAAATGCAATATCAACATTCATGGAGAGTCTGACTTGTTCTGAAACCTAATACTGTCACAGAGAAACCATAGTTAAAACATATTTGTGAGCTGAATATCCGAAAATTGCACAAAATGTATAATGAGTCAGTGGACGAAAAACTAAAAGTTAAAAAACGTTCTTTTTGGACACTATGTTAACAATCTCTATAATATAGGCTTTGGAACACCTTTGACAGATATGTGCTCAGATTATCTTAAAATACAAGAAAAGCTCAAAACTGAAGCAAATCAAGACGTAAAAAAAGAACTTATGTTGGCTAACAGAGTACATACGCTAGTCACAGTCACAGGCTTTTTACTAGTACCTTAAAACTGATTGTAATAATATTTAGAGTTTTTCATTCGATTGTCAGAAATATCTAGCCCTACATAAACTAGCCGTCCAATCAGCTAATATTTTACAACAATTCAGTTTTTATAACTTTACAGTTGTAAAGGGGCCATCATCTATAAATTTAAGCATTGAAAGCGTAGCTTCATACTTGTGGACAAATCAACATTACAAAAAAAACTCCAGTGTCATATCCTCCGCCCTCTTTCATATACTCTCCAAATTTGACTTTTCTGAAGAAATTACAACTGTGCGTCTTTTTGCTGATGGGTGCGCCGGGCAAAACAAGAACTTCATCGTATTGGTATGCTCGCTTCGTGGCTTGGTAGAGTGACCAAATCACATTTCCAAAATTGAATTAATTTTTCCCGTAGTCGGGCATTCCTACATGCTTCCTGATCTTTGGGCACATTGAACGAAAAGTTAAAAAAAATCCGGCAATTGCAAATTCAGAAGAATATTATAAAATAATTAGAGACTTCTCCTGTAGATTCTAGGAAAAGATTACGATGCTTATCAATAAAATGAAGCTACCACTTCGGCTATTAAACCTCCGACAAACTGGCATTTTCAGTTTAACTGTGCCAAAAGATTTATTTTGGAAAATATAGATGGTAATGTTAAAGTACGCGGCGAGGTAAATTAGAGGAACGGTATTGGGTCTCTACAATGCATTGTTTAACGTGGGAAGACACTAGCTATGTTAAATCCAAACACCATGCAATTTGGAAGACCTGTTGATTCACAGAAAGCGGCATCCATCGCCAAATTATTATCAAAACATTATGGAGATGAGTGGAGGGCGTTACGAAATCTGCAATTTTATAAGGGAGGTTATTGACCAAGAACCTTTGGAAATACCCATAGAAGATAATGATGAGACAGCTTGCTGCCGAAACAATGATCTTGGAATAAACACTGATTTTAGGATATGATATGAGGATAGGATAGGACTAACACAAAGTTTTACGAATATGTTTTTTTCTTTTAAAGTTATTTTCTTGTGCTATAATTCATTTCGCAATGATATTTTGGATATGTTTTTCGTTATAAATAAAAATAAACGTGTGATATACAAAAAGTGTTTAACAATTTTCTTTAAGTTCACGTGCAAAACCCGACAAGTCCATTAAGTTCACATGCAAAACCCGCCAAGTCAAGTCATTTTTTTAATCTTTAATATTAATATACCTAATGCATCTAGATGTTTAAAAATAGCCATTTTCTGCCAATAGACCATTATAGAACAGAGTAAAAATATATCTTACGTCATAAATTGTATACGCTGCCTAAAGGTTATTCATGTTTTTCTCGAAAACAGTTACTAGTGACTTGGTGGGTTTTGCATCTATACGACTCATTTGTCGGACTGTTACATTATTGCCTTGACCTGAACAGTAATATTAGTAGAAATGGTTCAAACCTTATCAATCGCATGAGCCATTGAAAACCAGGGTAGTGGTTTTCAATTTAGAGAAGTCCAGAAATATACAAGGGGCATTTCGGGACTTATCTAAATTTAAAAAAATAGACTTATACCAGTCTGGTTTCCAACGGCTCATATTACGCAGAATTTGTAGGAAATAATTTTATTCTTGGACCGAATCTGTAATACGCAATGTAGGTTCGTTTTCTATACATTTTCTAATACACAATCCAGATCGAGGTACATAGAAACTGTTTTAATTTCACAATTAAAGTAAAAAAGCTGCAGTTTGTAGGGTTTGGGTCGTGTGTCCTGTATAAGTAGGTACATAATTAGCATCTCATTTAGATAATTTATTCCATTCTTACTACTTGAATGTTGCTTCTATAAATATGGCAAGACTAAAATTTAACGGACTATGTAAGCACAAGCATACGTCACTGAGCAAAACTTCGCCCGTCTATTTAGTAATTTCTTTGTTCCACCCTTGTGCATCCGGCGCGACACGAAGAATTAAAGCGTCCTTATCACTTATTCAGTTTAGTTGCGAGTGCCGCCCCTTGCCGCCCCATCTGCCATGAAGAATGCATCCTTGTTATGAACAATTGATGGGGGTTGCTGCAGGGGCGCTGCGTCGTCGTCGCCGCCCAGCTAAATATTGCAGCGGAAATATTTGTTGTTTGCCCGGCGGACGCGCTCTTTCATCTCCAGCTTTCAAGTGGAGTACATCCATTACCATTGTCGCAGCTACAACAGACCTGAATAAATCATTGCAGACGGCTCGTCGCCACCCCCGCGCACTTGCATCCCCGGCTTAATAATATATCAAATTATACCCCGCTGGTGAAATATGAGCGCCCCACGAGGAAGGGGTTTCTTGCGCCGGGATTAGGATCGGCGTTCGCAAGATGTCCGGAGCCGGTGTTTATTGCCGGTAATTATGTCGCCGCCGGTTTCGGGCCGTATTTCGTTTATCGAGTGGAAACATCGCCAGATCAGAGGACGAACTAATTAGGACACGGAAACTGTAAGGCCGGCTGAGAAACGGGGACGACGCCGGCGGCGGTTTATCGGACCAATTTGGGGGTACGCATGAGTATTTACGAATTGCATCCGCAATTTCCTCGGAATCGAAATTCTGCAGGGTCGGGAAGATCCTCTCCAGAGACCGGCATATTAGGCTCTCCTTGCAATTAGTTTGCGCAATTAGTTAGCATTGATGCAGAGCACAGCAATTTCCCTATTTGCCGACAAGGCATTACATAATATTTGACACGATTAGTCATCTCAAACGACAAGGTATTCAAAATAAAATAATCTTTAAATGTAAATGAATGAATATTAATAATAAGAATAATAACATGAACGAATTTAATCACTGGGATAAAGACATAACTTACATACGAATGCGGTAATTTACTCTATGAGGGCTTTACCCCAAGTCAGGTAACAGCCTGAACATATTTATAGCCTTTATCCTACGTTCGAAAATTGAAATTTTGAAATTTGAAAAGGTTAAAAACCTTTTCATCTACAACTGTCCATAATTAAATACAATATTTGTTTAATAAGGCAACAAAGCAGATGCTTTAATGTCATGGTTTACAGTTTCAAAGCCGAGACTGAACCGAGGCTTTGAATCTGACAAGGAATTAAATCAACAGTAATTTTTTTTTTTTTAATTTAAGATGTAATCAAAGAGATGAAATAATGATGAGAGAAAGAATGCCACAACAAGAATCGATTCAGATATGCGGCAGTGGAATATTTTATTGAGAATCCCTATTACTATATTAAAGAATTTTTAGAGCGATTATATTATGTTGTAATTATGTGTGGAATTATATATTTGTGCGGATTGATGTATCAATTAGGAATGACTGTGATATTAATTAGCCATCAAATTGGTATTGTATCATAAATGAGTGTATATGTATGTATGTATGTATGTATGTATGAATGTATGTATTTATGTATGTATGTATGTATGTATGTATGTATGTATGTATGTATGTATGTATGTATGTATGTATGTATGTATGTATGTATGTATGTATGTATGTATGTATGTTTGTGTATGTAGTTGTTTGACAGTATAACATTTTTGTATACTATTCCTGTGTATTTGACTTTGTAATATTCTCTTGAATCCAAATACAATAAATTATTATTATTATTATTATTATTATTATTATTATTATTATTTTTATTGGATTTTGTAAAAATTCCAACAAAATAAGGAAATATCATAGAGGTCAGAATGTGATCCTGACCAATAATGCACAAAACTAACATTATTTTCAACTTCTCAAAAAATAAGAAAAAATCATCGTTTCTCTATTTTCCGTTATGTGATCGAATGTTATTTTATTGGATTTTATTAAAATTCCTACAAAATAAAGAAAGATATTTATTTTTAGAGTTCAGGTTGTGATCCTGAGGAATAATATACAAAACTAACAGTTTCCACCAGTTTTTTGGTAGAAATTGTTCGTTTTGTTCAATTTTTTAAATATTTTTACATAATAAAAATTGAAAAACTGGTAGCAACTATAAGTCTGTTGCATTTTTTAACATTTTGATATACTAATATAAAAGAAAATCAATGAATGGTAGATTGTTGGATGTTTTTTTTTATTATCTTTCGACATTATAAAAATAAAAAAACTGTTACTTTTATGCATTTTTTTTTTACATTTTGACATAGTAATGGTTAAAAAATTAGTAGAAACTCTTGGTTTGTAGCATTTTTGTTAACATTATGACATAATGAAAATGGAAAATTGGTAGACATTGCTAAGTTGTTGTATATTCCTTTTCATTTTTACATAATAAAGATGCAAAATTTATACAAACTGTACAATGTGTTGCACTTTTTAACATTTCGGTTTAATAATGATGGAAAATCAGTAGAAATCGTTGGTTTGTTGATTTTTTTGCACTTTGATATAATAACGATTAATATATTGCTAGAAATTGTTAGCATTATGGTAGCATATGGAAAATTGGTACAAATCTTGATCCTGAGATAATGTACAAAACTAACAGTGTCCACCGGTTTTTTTGGTGGAATCTGTTAGTGTTGTTCATTATTTTTTATATTTTAACATAATGATGATTGAAAAACTGGTAGAAACTGTTTGTTGCATTTTCTTAACATTTTGATATACTATTAAAGGAAAATAAAACAATTGTTGATTTGTTGCATTTTTTTTTTAATTTTGACATATAAACATAAAAAAACTAGTAGAAACTGTTACTTTGATGTATTTTTTTTACATTTTGACATAGTATAGATTCAAAACATAGTAGCAACTGTTCGTTTATAGCATTTTTGTTGACATTGTGACATAATGAAAATTGGTAGAAATTGTTCTTGTATATTCGTTTTAATTTTTACATAATAAAGATGGAAAATTTGTACATTTTGGCATAATAATGATGGAAAATCAGTAGAAATCGTTGGTTTGTTGATTTTTTGCACTTTGATATAATGAAGATTAATATATTGGTAGAAATTGTTAGAATTATGGTAACATATGGAAAATTGGTACAAATCTTCATCCTGAGATAATGTACAAAACTAACAGTTTCCACCGGTTTTCAGTGGAAATTGTTAGTGTTGTTCATTATTTTTCATATTTTAACATAATGATGATTGCAAAACAGGTAGCAACTGTTAATTTGTTACATTTTTTTAACATTTTGATATACTATTAAAAGAAAATCAACAGTTGTTGATTTGTTGCATGTTTTTTTTTATATTTTGACAATATAAACATAAAAAAACTGGCAGAAACTATTTCTTTGATGCATTTTTTTTACATTTTGACATAGTATAGATTCAAAACCTAGTAGCAACTGTTCGTGTATAGCATTTTTGTTGACATTGTGACATGAAAATTGGTAGAAATTATTCTTGTATATTCTTTTTCATTTTTACATACTAAAGATGGCAAATGTGTACAAAATGTACAATGTGTTGCATTTTTTAACATTTCGGCATAATAATGATGGAAAATTGGTGCAAATCGTGTTTTTTTTTTCTTATTTATTTTTACATTTTAACATAATAAAGATTAAAAAAACCGAATGAGAGAAGCATGTATATGCCATCTCCTGGTAAAATCCAATTACTACAAAAACAGCCGAAATTACATTCGGACGCACTGTACTGATGAGACCCTTCAGGTCGAAACCGGTCTATCGTTGTTCACTGAGGTATTGATCAAAATGCGCACCATATTTATATTAAAAACTGTAACTAGTACAGAACTACTAGTTTCTTTCTACTAGTACTTAACTACTAGAAACTGTGCTTTTGTCGATTTTTGTAACATTTTGGCATTGTAACGATAAAAAAAACTAGTCGGAACTGAAAATTTGTTGCTTTTAATAACATTTCGTAATAATAACGATGGAAAATTGATAGAAATTGTTAGTTTGTTGCATTATTTTTACATTTTGACGTAACATAACCGTACTTTTGTTTATATTTGTAACATTTTGGCATTATAACGATAAAAAATCTTGTACAAGCTGAAATTTTTTTGCATTTTTTTTTAAGATTTTGTCATAATAACGATGAAAAATTGATAGAAATAGTTAGTTTGTTGCCTTTTTTTTACATTTTGACTTAATATACAGAGAAAATTGGTAGAAATTGTCAGTTTGTTGCATTGTTTTTACATTTTAACGAAATATAACTGTACATTTCATAAAACAACTTTATTATATCCACTCACACTTTTATTTTTGAAAAATATTTAGTGACTGCAGTTTTGACTAAGGTCTAGTCATTGTCAAACTAAGTAAATTAACATTACATTTTGCAACAATTAAAGAGAGGGGAGAATATAAGTACAGTCTAGTCGTTTAGCAAATTGACCTCTTTTGATTTCCCGACCAACCGAATTTCGTCACTACCTCCATGGATAACTGTAAACCGATTTCGACCTCATGGGTCTCATCCCCAGTAGAAATGTTATATAGAATACTAACACTATTACTATATAGTCACAATATAGTGATGTGAACATCTGGTATATAGTTTCTATGTAGTAGTATATCTATATATATACTATATAGTCATAATATATTTCTACAATATAGTAGTACTATATACATACTATACGGGGTCTCCTAAACAGAGTGGGATTGCATGGGTATCTTTCTCATTTTGAAAGCTAGAGATCTTGTAAAATGGGCAATGTTGTGTAGTGTTGTATGCTGTTTCAGATTATGTTGAAAAATTTTCAAAAGTCCGAGCAGTTTAGAAATTATTCTAAAAAAAACTGTTATTTTCTAAAACCTCTGACATTTCCATAATTATTAAAGATGCGGAAATAGGTTTAAAATACAAGTAACTTGATTCGATCGCACCGCACCAACTTCAGAATCAAGTAAAAACAAAGGTCAAGATGGCGGTTTCCAAGATATTAATAGCAACTTTCTTATTTTAAATAGCTGCCATATTTGATTTTTACACGTTTTTTATTTTAATTTTAAATTTTTAAACCTTTTTCAGCATCTTTAGTAATTATGAATATATCGAAGTTTTTAGAAAAACGCGATATTTAGTTTTTTTAGAATAACTTCTAAACTACTCGGACTTTTGAAAAATTTTCAGCACAATCTGAACCAGCATAATATTGTGCACAACTATTGTGCACAATCCTACTCTACTTAGGATACCCTGTATTCGTTTATATTTAGGTTATTTCCTTTCTCCCGGAACACCCTGTATGGGTTTATGACAACCGAAGTAATGTATTATTTATTGTAAATTCCTCTAAATAAATTAAAATGTCAATAATACGAAAGTACAAAGGAAAAAGTTGGTATACCTCTTTTGTTTGGGAATTTTTTTTTTCTTATGTACGTGTATCTGTAGTAATCTGCAGTAGCTACTGCAGGATATCTTGTCTAGCCCTAGAAATAAAACATGTAGCCAGCGAAATCCGTCATTTGCAATATCTTAATGTTTATGATGAAAATAAAACTTCGACGCTAGTTTGCAGACGTAGACGCTTGGCAATTTAAGCTTACATCGTGAAATGTTTCAATTTCTCTGAAGTGCGCTCGAGCAATTTTTCACGGAGCGAGGAAAATGCCTTAATCTCCTCCATCTTAATTAATCCCGTCATACTCTCGTCCCGTCCAGCTATATTCTTCCGTTGATATTAATTACCACCCGAGGAAGATACGCCCCGGAAGAATTGTAAGTATCTATTGAATCCCGTTCTGACCCCGTTTCCCAGACATCCCCCGCGATTGGCAGTAATAACTGTTGGATCACCTGTTCCATGCAGACAGTTCCGGTGGAATATTGACGTGTGGGTGGAATCGCTATTATTTAATTATTTGAAACACGGCCTTTAATTGTCGTGTAATTACGATCACGGCATGCACGTCGGGCCGGCGGATCGAGTAATTTGGCCTTAATTCTGGCTCTGGACTTCGTAATTTGCCCACGAAACGCTCCGTGCGCCCGCCGTTGTTATTACTCGCCTTTTTCTGGAGTTGCTTTACTGCCGATAAGGTGTACACTTAACTTCTCACATGCAACACTTGAGAATTACGTTTCCATTGGCCCCATTCCGTGTTATTATTGTAATTATCAGATTTTCTTTGCATTAAATCGTCCCGCGGTTTGCAAGTTACGAGGGGGCATAAAAAAAGTTGCAGCTGTCAAAAAGTTGGCCCCCTCCGAACGGGAACAATAACAATAAAAGCGGCTTTCATTATAATAGCGCCTTGGAGTTAATCTTTTATAGTTGTGAGAGCGGTCGAATTTTCCGCCCCATTCAAATTTCATGGGCGACTTTTTTTTTTCGTTAATTAACCCGCGGGGAGATCGGGCATGATTCGCGATAAGCAAGAAATGAACGTTATTTATTGTTCAGATTAGCCGATTCCGGAGGTGCACGGGCACAATGAAGTCCATTGTCGGCGCTCGGTGCAAAACCTCGAGCCCATTTTCACACGTAATATAACTTCACTATCAATTAATCTCTTTGTCGTTATTATAATGAAGAATGGCCCTCGATGTCAACAGAAGGGCCTTTGTTGCAAATACAATGTCGACCATTTTTTCGCCCTGCGAGCAGCCCGAACGGACGGAGAGTGCGGGTCTCAAATAAATGGCCACACAGGAATCCAATAGTGGCACGAAAAAATAATAGCGGAATTTCAATGGTTCGTAACTGTTAGGATGAGAGTGTGTAGATGTGGATTACAGGGCAGACGGCGAGAACAACGAACAGATGGGAATAATGGAATAAACGATTTTTCGTCGTTTCAAGTTTTCAGGTATCAATTTGTAAAACAGATCAAATGACAGACGCCACGGTTTTTGCATTAGGGGATAATTTGAGCTGTACTCGGTTTACAAGGACTAAATGAGTGCGCCACTGTTCATATAATAATGCGCCTGATGCGTGCGAAGTGCAATTAAATATCGGTTTGTTTTTATTTGCGGAGAAAAATTGTTCGTGCCTGACTTGCATGTTTTGCGCTGTTTATGTTTACAATTACATTTTTTTACATAGCAATGAAAATGCACCCACCGAGTGGTCAGCGAAATTAACTATTTCCAATTAAAAATAAATTATGCACACACTTTTATCACCACATGCAGTTGACAAACTTATTCTGAGATATTAATGTTGATTTCTCTTCAACAAAGTACATAAAAACCCAGCAAGGGTCACAAGTAATATAGTTTATGCCAGATAAGATCTCACTTTTCACAAAACACAGAAATGCCCCCCCCCCCCCCAATGATCTTATTGCACCAATGAGAATGCATCGGAAAACCGCGAGAGATGATTGAGCCATATATCCGGGCCATATAGCCGTTTAGCCATATATCCATATAGCCATAAACCATAAATTTTATCCTTTGATCCCTTAGAAAGGGAATATGCAACTGAATTACTCAGGGATGTTAAGCTCACTAGAAATGCATTTGCATTTCTATTGACTTGTTCGACAAGACATAGCAGGAACTTCGGGTTAATTTGAAAAGTGGCATCTTATTTGGCATGTACTGTAGTAGTAAATGCTGATGTACTCTGCAAACAAAATCTTTTTCATTGACAATTAACAAGTTTCCTAAATTTACAGACTAAATTTACAAATGTACAGACTCAATCGTAAAACACTCGCAATTGTGACTACCGATACTAATCTTACATTAAATGAATGTGACCATATGACTTTCATTTACAATAATCTAAATTGGTAAATAAAACACTAGGGCCTCTATCTATAGTCCGCACCTGACCTAGAGTTCGACTCAAGTCGTATATTTGGTTGCGTATACCTAAAATACCCAACCGAATGAGGCCAAATATACGACTTGAGTAAAACTCATGCTCAAGTATAGACTATAGATACGTTAGATACTATAGATATTGTTTCGCCACACGTTGGCTTCATCAGGCAGATGATTAATGATCTGAATGATCTGAGTGACCTGAAACTGATGAAGCCACAGTGTAGCGAAACAATTATTGCAGTAAGCAATAAATCTGTGAAACTCAAACAACCTAATGTTTTATTAAAAAAATCTACTATGGGATTTCATCATGTATCTGCCTCATCAAACCGATCATCTAAATATTTGTCATGAAAGAAACATGACCTCCATCAATCATCAGTTGATTAGATCGAAGTATATTTCTGCAACCAATTATATCATACTTGCACCGGTTCTTAAAACGTTCAATTTTGAAAATTTGATAACAGAATTTCATGCAAATATATTGTTTTGTGTGGTCTTAAGTTATTTCCATAAATCTGAGTTTCAAATTATTTGAAAAAAATGTATTAAAAACTATCCAATAAACTTCCACTTCGGGTTGGTGATTTTCAGCCAAAAATAACTAAGATATAACAATTTTTCTTAAAAGTTTAAATATGAATTGAGTTCAGTTATCAATCTTATTCAGACATTTGAATGTGAAGTTGTCAACTGACACACACGTTACTGTTAATGTTTTTTTATACATATTCAGGCGTATTGAGTATCAATAAACCTTAACAGTAACGTTTTAACTGTTAATGTTTTTGATACATATTCAGGCGTATTGAGTATAAATAAACCTTAACAGTAACGTGCACGTTGCTTGACAAAGTTCCATTCCAATGGCAGATGCATTTATCTTAAATTTGATGCATTTATGTCATAAATGTAACGTACACATTACTGTTTTTTGATGAACGTTTTTTTTTATGCGCAATACACCAGATTATTGCATTATTGCATTATTAATGAATAATTATTACGGGTTCTTAAAAAGTTCAATATTGAAAATTTGAGCAGAATTTTATGCAAATATACCTATTATTTTATGTGATCTTAAGTTAATTCCATAAATCTGAGTTTCGAATTATTTGAAAAAATGCGGTAAAGGTATCCAATAAACTTCCACCTTAGGGTGGTGATTTTCACTTATAATTACACAAGAGCTTTTGTCGAAGTAAACTTTATATTTACAATTAAAAACTCAAAAAACTACCTGAAAAAATACTGCTCCTACGGACTCGTAATTTTGTCAAAAGGAGTTTTTTTCATTAAATTGCCAGGCAACAAAACAAAACTCAAATTATAAATGTCAAGTTAACTTCGACCCAAAAAAAGCTTGAGTGTAATTCGGTAAAACAATTTAATGAATACGTAAATCACTAAATTAACAAATAAGGTGTAAATTAGTTTATTTAATTTAACGGAAATTGACGTGGTTGAATTCACAGTATGCGAGGCACATTATTGTTGATGGCATTTTCAATTTCTCCAATCGAACAATCGAAGACTCTCCAAATCGCGACAGATTCACAGATGATACTTTTCTGACAACGCAAGTTTGAAAAAAAATTGTTTACAATATCGATTGTCATTCCAGAGTTGCTAAAGATTGATGATGCAGATCTACTAAAATCAGACGTTTTCAAACTTTAGGTTCAGTTTTTTCGCTGTCGTAATGACAAAAACACCACCGCTTATGGGATTTTTAGTGTATGAATTAAATTGTCTGCTAAAAATAACTGACATCTTACAATTTCTCTTAAAAGCTTAAATATGAATTGAGTTCTGTTATCAATCTTGTTTGCTAATGACCTCATTGGTAATATTCTCGGCTGGTCAATATCAAACAAGTTTGATAATGACCGAAACTATAGCCAAAACTATAGTTACCCATTAATCATTTTTTTACGTGATATGAACCAAGTAGATGTTTTATTGATTATCCCTAATAATTTTAGAGAAAAACTGTAATGAACTTTTTTGTAGAGCAATAAATACTGCATTAATTTATACTATTTTTTTTTTCATTATACGTAACCTAAAAAATTGACGAAACAAAAGTAACATTTAAAATAAAACATAGGTGCCTTGAAATTAAATAGCAAATAAATTACTTTTCATCATATTGCTGTTATCGTATATCTCATGTAATAAAAATATTTAAAAATAGAAAAAGACATATAACCAAGAAATAACTGAATACAGTGTCAATAAATCCTGTTCCAAATAAATATATATATATATTTTTAATATACACCTATCACATAACCAATAAATTACATTCTACTTAAGTATCCTATATTCAGAAAACAGCTTCATAAAGCACGCAGTATGGTACAGTGAAAAATCTTGAACCCCAAACGTTTGGCTCCGCTAAGAGCTTTTTTTCAGAGGTTGGAGAACCTAATTAATGAAAACGTATGAAAAAATAATGTTGTCATTAATTGTGCGATTTTTGTTGCAGGTATCCAAAAATTTATTCCTGCTGGTTAAACATGGAAAACATGCACTTTTAGTTTAGTAGTTTATTCCTTAGTTTGTTTTTATCTTTGTTCTATAATGTTAATATTTAATATTACATGAATGAATAAATTATATTATAATAATATTTCATTACTATACATATTGGTAATATTTTCAAATTGAAATTGTTTATTGTCAACTTGATTGTGATTAATCTAAATTTGAAATTAAAAATCTCACTTAGAAATTGTCAGATCTCAAATTGAATTTCTTCAATTCAATTTTAATTTGATTGTTTCCAATTTTAAATTGATTGGTCTCAATTTGAATTTGTTTTATCTCAAACTGAAATTTATTGGTCTCATTTTGAACTTGAAAAAATATATCTATATTTTTAACGACGACTAAATAAAAACCAGTAGCCTATTTTGTGTGCATTAATAAATTTATTTTTAAGGATCGATTTTGAAGCAAGAAATCGCTATTTAATTCAGAATTATGTAGATTGGTCAGTAAGTATTCTTATTTTCTGCTGTAAGTGTTATCACAAGCTCGAAACAATTGATGGGCTAGGGCGAAGAACGATCAGAATCCATTTTTTATCGAAATCAAGATCATGGTGACATGTTGTAGAAAGGGAGAAGTAGTTTCGACACGTAAAAAAACAGTGAAAATATATAGAAATAGATTAGGATTTTGACTAAAAACGATCAAAGATCAAGAAGAAGAATTTATGGACGGCCCCCACAATGAACAGTAATCGATAATCATAATATTTTATTTCAAGTTAGTTCATTAAAAATATATTTTTTGGATGTATTTTATTTCGAATTATTTCATTTAAAAAAATATTTTTTGTATGAACCTTGAAAATTTAAAAGCAACTGTTAAAAATATCAGAGTTCACAACCTATTATTATTATTTTTTTTATTGGTTTTATTGGGCACGGCTCTACAAGTGTATATACAAGTTAAATATTCAATATTTAGTCGTATGTGTTGTCATGGGGGTGTAAAAGTTGCACGTGATTAAGTTGTATTCCATTGAAACCGTAGGCGCCAGTCTTCGTAAAATATACATTTATTTTTATCGTCCTACTTATGTGTATTTCATGTTTTGCTCAATATTTCAATTCACCTATTGTCAAAGTAGATAAATTATAATCAGTTAGTTTTTATATTCATCCTTTATGTTCGTTTTTAGACTTGTAACTTTCAATTTAGTTTTCTGAAAAACGACTAAAATATACTCTGATCGTTTTTTCCCGTAGCCCTTCAATTAGTGGAAAAAATTATTAGGATCAAATTTTGCATTTACTCATAAAATTGCGAAAAGTTATCTCATGATTTAAGATTTGACAAGAAGTCTATACTTGCAATCTGTAAAGGATAATATTAAAAAGTCACCTGAAGCCTGATTTCTGATTATTTCAACAGTCGATTTGATGGTGGTTTCTGCCTTCTCGCATATCAATTGAATGAGGTATTATGTAGGCAATAGCTATTTAATAAAAATTTTGCGATAGTTGGTTTCCTTCGAAATATTAAATTTGACTCGCATTATCTTATTACAAATTATATTCTCTCCCCCTCATTACAGTGCTAACAAAATAAATAAAACAGATTACATCTAATAATGTTCTTTTAACTACATGTTATTCATAGCGAGGCTGCTGCTTTTCCTTGTCATACACGTTCCATTCTCTCGGTGGAATCCTGCAAATCTAAACAACCACCATAATTATTCCTGGCAGCCTCTCCCCTCATGTCCCACTGGGCGCCGAATAGCGGAAAACCTGTCACTGGATGACTTCTTTCGCACGCACCCCGACGCTTTCGGTAAATCTTAATTCCGCCCCCATTACCATTTCGACTAACGAGACAAGAAAATTGCTGGCAATTTCGTATGTAAAGCGTATGGGGGAATCGGGACGGCATTAATCCAAGCCACTAATCCCGACGGCTGAACTTACGGCGTCCGATTCCGCGCAAGCACTTCCCATTTTTCTCGTCGTGGAACATGGCTGATCACTAAAATAAATTTTCTAAATAACTTGGGCGGAAAATGAGGCCAGGATAATCATTTCTTGCTACTTTAAAAATAGGTGCTTTAAAAATTATGATTACTTGATGGAGTAGAAAATACTTAGCTGCTTCAAAAATTATACCGAGTATCTGGGATAAGGGGGCGAATATAGGAATTAACCATGTAAAATTAAATATGTGCAATTACACTGGTGTAAAAATTACATGATGATTCAAAAGGTATTTTAATATTTCACATTCAACCAATATAATTTCAAAAATATTAACATTAGTGGCAAACGGCACAGAAGAAGCAACGGTGAATTGGAAGGAAGAGTTTTGGGTTTGACAAATGCACTTCAACTTAAATTGCAGTTGAAATATTTTGCTAGACTGAATAAAGTCGCATAAGCAGTTTTCATGTAAAGGTGAGAAAATCGAACGTACGTATTACAAAATGTAATCAAGGAACCAGTATATAGAAAAACGTGCAATCAGGAGCAATGTATGACAGTGGCATTGAGTGACATTTTTCAGCAGGTAACCAATCTTTGAGCACAAAATAACCATTTTGACATAATACGTGCAATCTACTTCACTCCATTGATCGCGCTCAATTTAACAAACATTTATTTTACGTGAACCGTGCAGAGTTTTAACCTACGATGCCTCTAGCAAACCTCCCACTGCCACATACCTCATGAAGTATATTATTCAACGAGTTAGAAAGTTGGCCATTTCCATGACAATAAAATTTGCGACACGAGCCGAAGGCGAGTGGAGTAATTTATTCGAGTGGAAATGGCCATTTCCCACTAATTATTAGGTAATATAATTATAATTTTTTTTTTATACAGGGTGTCTATTTGAAAACTTGCCACCTACTCTATTCATAGAACAAATGATTACTTTAAAATAACTCAAAAGCGTTTGGGTGGTTTGGAGGGGGAACCAAAATGGCGTAGGTAGTGTCGACCCCCTACTCACCCATTGAACCACAGCGACCTTCATCTAAAAAATTTAAATAGCACCCCCCAACTTATGATACATCGTTGGAAAGCTCTTAAAGAAATATTTTCAGTCATTATTAATGCAATATGATTTGGTAAACTAGTTTTGGAATTAAGTGTAAATAAACTGCAAACATTTTCAATGTATTATATTCAAATAACATGTTAGAGTAAATGTTGGAAATGGCTTCCATTGTTTATTCATTATCACAAACAGATTCGACGATAATTGTCAATGTAAATTAATTTTAATATTAACCATAAATACTACCCGTGGAGAAAGGTAAAATCTCGTCTTGACATTGGTCAGTAGCCCGTGGGAGGCCAATTTTCTCCACAGTTGAAGACTGAACAACTTTCTCAATTAAAAATGTATAAGAAATGTACAGATTATTTAATATGATTACAAACAAATATTTAGAAGTAAGCCATACTCATATAAATAAAAATATAAAAAATAAATGATATTTAATTCGCATAAAATAACACGTACATAATAGTATACTTCATTAAAGTTAATAATTAAAGTTAATAATTAATAATTAAGGTTAATGATTAAATATATGGGTTCCCACAAAAACTGTGCTTGTGCGTACATATAACGAGAACATTCCATACTGAATTAAATCATAACAGAAGCAATTAAGTTCTGTTAAAAGAGTCTGTGCACAAAGGATCTGTTGTTTTGGAGTACAAATTGTTTAGTCTTATTCTTGAGTTGTGACCGTGACCAGTTGGTAGATTTCATTTCGGTGGGTAGTACGTTGTAGAATTTTACAACATGGTGAGTAAAACAACGTTGTCGATTTTTCAGAGACAGGTGTTTTTAATGAATGGTTAGTTGTATTCCTGGTTGAATAGGGGTGGTCAACATAAGGTAGAATACTTTTGTTTTTATGGTAATATAATAAGACTTTAAAAAAATATAATTGTCTCATGTCTAATACTTTAACATCTTCGTATAGTGCATCGCTCGAAAATAGTATATCCTTTTTATAGATCGTTTTCAGGAACGATTTTTTCCCCACCCAAGAATTCCATAGCTTAAGCATGACTCTATTAGAGAATGGTAAAATGTTCTACATTGTTCTTCATTAAAATATTTAGTTATATATTTAAACTTATACAGCAGTGACCTAAGAGTTTTGACGACACTCTCCATATGTTTGTCCCACCTTAAGTGGCGGTCAATTACCAGACCTAAATATTTTATTTCAGATTTTGATTTAATATCAGCGTTTTTCCCATTCAAGATTATCTTTAGTTTCTCAAAAATGGGTAGACTGTTTCTATGACTGGCAAAGGGTAAGAAGTAAGTTTTGTTAAAATTGATTGTTAGTTTCCGATGACTAATCCAATAAAAAAAAATCGAAGTTTCGCATTCTGCTATTTGTTTTAAGTCATTCCAAGAATTGCCTTCATAAGATAACCGTATCGTCCGATTTTATATTACCTATGCCTAGTGCCTTATTATATTTTAAAGATTTAATAATATTAATGATTTCTGTATTATTTGTAGGTCCTACTCCCATTTTAATGCCAGGTTTAAGTTGACTGAATAAGTGGGCAGGTTAATTTCCTCACATAGTAATTTGACGAACATCGATGAAATTTCGTCCACGTCCTCTTTGTCATAGAGTTGTTGGAAGTTGTGAATTTTAAGTTCACTTCTCAATTTGGCATAGTTTGTGACCCTAATATTTTTTTAGTAGTTTTTTAATGTGTTGTTTTCTAGTTTTTCATGTTTAAAGAGAATATTCATTAGTTCCGCATAATGATAAGTTACGTGTAAAAACCTAACCTAATCTTACCTAACCTAACTTGACCTGACCTAACCTAACCTAACCTGACCTGGCTCGTATATATGTATATGGGGGTCGACTCTGTCCACTCAACAATTGAAGCATGACTGAGGAATTGTAGAGAAGTTTTTGTCCCCGCTGATTACATTGGAATTATTCTAAGTACACTAATCGACAATACATATAAAACTTACTACCTAAGCCATGAGAACTTTTTTTCAATTTGACAATAACCATTACACCAGCATCAGACCAGTATCGAAAACTGGAGATTCGTATGTAACTGATGTTGTTGCTTATCAATATACGCCAGAAGGTGTAATAAATCTCAAACTTAACATGACCCATGAATGGACACCACTTCCTAAACTACCTAAACGTTCAATGATGACTGAGTGCTTAAAATTATATTATAGGCCTTGCCCAATTGAAAAATGCAACTACCAAGATCTGCAAGAATGAAAACAAATAATGCCTGTTGACTACAAAAACCTTTATACTAACCTTTTATTCAAATAATGTAATATTTTAACTGTTTAGCTTTATATGTGCAAATCCTTTTTCTGTTGAACTTCACATTAAAATAAACATTTTAATTAGGTATTAGCTGTTTCTTATGCAAATCTTTACAAGGATAATATAACGTTTTTTTTATTGAATAATATATTATTGTGTATGCCTTATTTCAGCGTTTTTAGCTGTACCCCTTAGACTAAAAGTACCCACAATTGTGCGGTCGTATTCAAAGTCAATTTAAAGGTCATAATGGATATGGGAACGCCTGACTCTTGATTCATATGTTTGTGCGATGCGTATAATACGTCAAATTCATGAGCCTGCATTGTTTGTCGTCGAGAACACATTGAACATACACGTGTAAGTGCTAGTTAATTCAGTGCAATGGCGACAAAAAGTAAGTTTTTTTATTTTCAATTATTGGTTTAGCTAATTTACTCCAGATTGTAGATTACGTTTGTTGATTAGTGTTACTTTCATTGTAAACTTTAAAACGCGTAGATTGAGGTTACGTTACCATGTAATTTAGTACACAATTAATTTTCACAATTGTGAGGTCCAAGAGCCTACTTGTTTCGTTTTTCCGACATAGTCAACCAAAAATATTTTTAATTCTTCAGAAACCAGTGGTAATATTGATTTGGAGCATCTTGTAAACAACCCCGAAGAGCTCTACATGTTGTTGGACGAGATTGGATCAGATTTTGATGTCGATGAGGAACAAGACGACTGCCTTTGGGAAGCAGATGGCCAAGAAAATTACATAGGCGAAAGTGATACTGCAATAATTGATGACAAAAATGGAGAATTGCCAGAAAATGAAGACGAAAGTGAAGAATTAACTTGGAGTAGCGATAATGAAATACCTCTGTCAACAATGTTTCGTTGGGTAAGAGGTTCTTTCCAGAGTCTGACCGCACTATCAGATGCCGATTCTGTTCAAGGCGAAGTACTCACTCCATGGAAATATTTTTCTAAATATTTGAATGATGACGTTTTTAAACTTGGTGCTCAATACACAGCCCAGTACTATCTACAGCAAAATGAAAAGTCGTTTGTTGTAACTGCCCAAGAGATAAAAAAAGTTTTTTGGTTTACACGCTCTCATGGGCTGCTTAAAATTTCCGAAAATTCATATGTACTGGGATTCAATATATCAATGTCCGAGGTTGCAAATATTATACCTCGCGACAGATTTTATTCGTTAAGGGTCAATATTCACGTAGTTGACAATATTAGCTTTTCTGATGTAGAGCAAAAATATAACAGATTGTGGAAGGTTCAGCCTATGATTGATGTAGTGAGAAATCGATGTCATGCTATTGTCAGAAAGCAGAATTCAGCATTTTCTGTTGATGAGCAAATGATACCATTCTTGGGTAGATGCCCAGTGCGTCAATATGTAAAGAATAAACCAAGGCTGGTAGGACTTAAGAATTTTGTCGTAACTACATCTGATGCCACAGTTTTGGATTTTGAAATATATCAAGGTCTAACTACCCCACTAATAAAAATAAAGTTAGGTTTAGGACCATCGGTGATCATTAGACTCTCACAGACTTTGCCTGAAAATAGTTTTGACTGATATTTCTCTACTTTAGGTCTAATGAATGAATTGAGCAATTTAAAAATTTATGGAATTGGCCCTATTATGGGCAACAGAATAAAAGGATTAAATTTCAAGAAAGATACGGAAATGAAAAGAAGGAAATCTGAAGAAATTGTGGGCAGTGATAAAAAAATGATAAAAAAACAAAATGGAAGGACAACAAAACTGTGCTGATGATTTCAACAGCTTTTGGTAAAGAGCCTGAGTGTCTTGTAAAAAGATGGGATAAGACACAAAAACAGCGGGTAGAAGTAACCTGCCCTAGAGTAGTGAACATGTACAATCGACGGATGGGTGTAGTGGACATCTGCGATCAGATGATAGAATATTATCGAACATTCTTTAGAACGAGAAAATGGACATTCAAAGACAGGGTTTTTTTGTGTGCTTCCTGAAAACTTCCTATTCCAGTCGACCTATTGCAATTACCACGACGATATATTGATTGACTTGTCTGTGAACGTCTAATATTTGAATATCGATACGCAAGACACCTAGTAAGTTATGCCGCCGATATCCTTCCGTGCGGTTGATGAAGTATAGAGACTGGAATGTATCGTCCTGTATTAGCACATAATGTAGGGTTGGCGCGGCTAAGCCGGCAGTGAACCAAGCGATACATCACAGGTAAGTTGCGAGGGAGAGGAAATTGGCATGCGATATATGACAGTGCGGGGGTTGGCTGCTAATTTAATTTGCGTGCGTTGGGGGTGGCGTGATGGATTCGGCGGCGCTCTTTAGTATTCGAGTCCGGGACCTGGAGCAAAATTCCGGGGCGCTCCGGGTCCGGGCTAATCCCGTTTTAAAGTCAGTGTCAATATCGGCACCGCGCCTCGGCGTCTCACTCCGAATCGTATACATTGAATAAACACCTCGCACGATATGTTTGCCGAGCAAATATTGGGATCGACTGCCAGACGAGCAAAAAAATCACATTTAATTGTCCGAAAAGTGGATTTCACGTGAAAAAAATTGTT
Organism: Othius punctulatus; assembly: GCA_951805005.1. NCBI lineage: Eukaryota > Metazoa > Arthropoda > Insecta > Coleoptera > Staphylinidae > Othius > Othius punctulatus. Next base: position 101,892,294 of record OX638139.1, on the reverse strand, counting down.
TGCCGAAGAAACCATTAGCGCAGGGGCAGGCGGGGGGCGCCAGCGGAGTTCACGCCGTTCCATCAAAATGGAAATTACAAAGTACGCATTTTAAGCAAGCTGAAAAATGCCAGACAGCCTTGCGAACCACGGGGTCTGCGCAATTTACAAGAATTATGAGCACAATATGTAGAAAAAATCTCGCTGCAACAAGCACGGGATTACATGATTTATTTATGAATCTTTTTTTCTAATATAATTAGTTTTCATATAAACGGAAAAATAATACCTCGCCAAGCCATGAGAAATAATATATATATATATATATATATATATATATATATATATATATATATATATATATATATATATATATATATATATATATGTATATATATATATATAACGAATATATTAGACAAACTATCTAAATATATAAAAGAAAGTGGTGTTAGTTAGACTATTTATAACTCAAGAACGGATGAACCGATTTGGCTGAAAATTAGTGGAGAGGTAGCTTATAATCAGGAGATTGACATAGGATACTTTTTATCCCGTTCGACCGCGTTTCCGTCAAGTCACTATAAATCGTGGTATAACATAAACGCATCTCACATGAAATAACAAAACGCTAACGACAGTGGAATATCTCTCTCTCTCTCACGTTTCTTTTCGGTGCATGATGCCTGATCGACTTTTGTTTATTAGGTCTGTTCGTGTTAAGGAAAATGTTACACATTTCTTACACTTTTTAAAAAACTCGAATTCTGATTGGTTGAAAATTCCAATTCAACCAATCAGAATTCGTGTTTTAAAATTTTCGTACACAAACCTAATTTTCAAACAAACATTTACACGCCACCACGCAAATATTATCGAGCAAATCATGCTTGTTATGGAAATCTGTATCCGCGCGTTACATTGCCCGGACTCTAATCGTAAACAATGCCGCGACCAAGACGATCAAATCTTTCCCGACAAAGCCGTAATGCAAGAAGGATACGAAACATTGCAAATGAAATGACTGAAGAAGCACAAGGAATTGCCCGTGAAGAGCTCCGCGTTAGTATGGCTCGACTTCGTGCTTCTCAATCACAAGATCAAAGAGAGGCAGCACGTGAAACGGCTCGGTTGGCAATGCGAAATCGTCGAGCGAATAACAGAAATGAAGAAGTAAATAATTTTCGACGCAAAAGAAGAAATGTATCAAGACTTCAATTTCCGATCCGTCTTGCATTCGCCATGACCATTAACAAATCACAAGGACAATCCTTGAAAGTTTGTGGTCTGAATCTGGAAAATCAATGTTTTTCACATGGTCAATTATATGTGGCATGTTCACGGGTCGGAAGACCATCTGCGTTGTTTGTACTTGCACCTGATAATAAGACAAAAAATGTCGTGTATCACAAGGTGCTTAACTGAAAAGTGCAACCTATGCACCAAAATACATGAACAATAAAGAATCATTAAAATACTTGATTTTTTTATATATTTATATATATCTTTCCAAATAAAAAATAGAATTAAATAAAATCTAAAGTTTGTTTATTTACTGCCTCTAAGGCGGAACAGAGTTCGCCGGGTCCGCTAGTATTTAATAAAAAATCATTTATATTCAAATTTTCAGGGCATATATTGAGGAAGCAATAATATCACGATTATTGGTAGCTCAGGAAATCTTTATAAAAGTGCAAATTGAAAAATAATTCCAAACAAACCAAGTTCATCGGATACAAATTATATGCTTTCGGAATTGAAGACCAAAGTGGATAATGTTATTACGTTGCAAAATTAAAATTCGCAGTAAATCTGAATGAAGCGTTGGGACTTTTCAGCTTTAAAATTGTTTCCATCAAGTGACTCCTACTACGCAGCCGTATTTTTATTTCGTACACTTTAATACCTAAATATACGTTTTTTTCGCTGAAAAATAAAAGTTTAATTATCCTTCGTCAACTTAAAATGAAATACAGTTCGAATTAAAATCTCTTAATATATACAGTGGTTCTTCGTTTAGTTCTATTACATCTTACAGTTGATTCAAGAATTTGTCTTTTTTCTCATTTCTTTCCGTTTCGTCTGGTCCATAAATTATTAGATAGTTAAATTGTATGAGGAAGTGGTTACTTCTTGGTGAAAAGTATTTGCATTCAACGAAATTATTTTTTAATCCAAAACAAAATTTATATTCAAACGAATGGTCTGCCAATGGGTTCCCCTCTATCCCCACTGTTGTCAGAACTTTATATGGCAGATTTCGAAAAATTAGTCTACGAAAATAAAAATAAATCCAATCAAGTAAAATTGTGGACCTGATATCTAGACGACATTATGGTTATTTGACAACTTAAACATTTTTTCTCATTTCTAAATTCTATTAATAATAACATTAAATTTACTATGGAAATGGAGACCAATAATTCACTCAACATTTTGAACCTAACAATATCCAAAATAGACAATAAACTAGACCGTAAACTCTTTAGGAATAAAACTTATACGGATTCAATAATTCCAGCCAGCTCTCATCAATCATTTTTATGTAAAATGTCAGCTTTCCACAGTTTCATACATAGACTGTTAAATGTTATCATGTCCACCATAAATTTTAATGAGGAGGTGAAAATAATCAAACAAATTGCGACAAATAACGGATAAGATGGTAGAATAATAGATCAATTGGTCAAAAAACACACAACAAACATGCCTCAGAAAATATTGTATAATGTTACAAATATTAATAAACTAGAAAATTGGTCGAATATAAATTATGTAAATAGAGCAAGTGTGAATAATAAAAATAAGTTGCATAAGTTAGGTTTTAAGTGTGTAGTTGTAAATAAATCTAATCTAAGCAATATTCTTAGTAACACCCAGGACAAAAAAACTGTAGGCGAGCAAAGTGGCTTTTACATGTTATAGTCGACCCAAAAATCTAAGAATATTACGACTTTGAGTTTTAAGTATTTTATGGGGGTTTTATTTGGTGTTGCCATAAAAAAATTTATGGCAACACCAAATAAAACCCCCATAAAATACTTAAAAGTCAAAGTCGTAATATTCTTAGATTTTTGGGTCGACTATACAGTGTTCAAAATGTGACGCTTTCTATATAGGTCAAACGGGGAGGAATTTGAACATCAGACTTAAAGAACACCAAAAAACAGTTTTAGACAATAAAGCGTCCGGGATTGCTGACCATTGTATCAAATATAACCATATAACCATTATGTACATTAGGAAGGATTATCGCTGCTCCATAACGGCAACAAAGGAAGAAGATTAGATCTATTCGAAATCCTCGAAATGAAGAAAGCTACGGGGAACATCATTAACGACCAGGTGAGCTTTGAAAATACGCAAATATTTAACGGCATCCTGGAAAGCCGTGTAATGAATGAACGAGCAATCCCACTACCATTATCAATTAAGCGCGTTTAGTATTTAAGTTACACAATATGATTTTGTATTCAGTTTATCTCTCTTGAGAATGGCAGTAGTGGCAACATAATTGTAGAGCAATTCTATAAAACTTGTGAAACTTTACCAAGTGTTTTGTTTATTAACCTATTTTATAGTTTATTTGCTTCCTTTTATCCATTTTTCAACCGGTTACTTGCTTGCTCTCTTCTTTTTAGATTATGCATGCTACTTCTGTTTTTGCTCTTTGATTTATCTCTACTCCACTGTATATTAGTAGATTCCCTTTCAGACAGGTAGCACCTTTTCCTTTCTCTTTTAGTTTCAGCTATTCCTATGAATTCAATTTTTGTTTTTTCGAATTCTTGGATTAGTTCTTCTTCCTTTCCATTTATTGCTCTTATATTTCATGTTCCTCTTTCCTTTGCCCTTGTATTTTGCTTGTTTGTTCTGTTTGTATTATATAATTCTGCCATCTAAGTACGTGCATATTTACCATAACACAATTTCGGAGTTGACGCTATAATTAACAAATAAATAATTAATTTAAACCAATTATTTTTTTACATAATAATAACAGATCATCTGTATTTCAGATTCCAGAAACAAATAGCAAAAATATGCAACGATCTTGCAATGGCGGGCAATTCTGTAACGTTGTTCTGGAGACCCTATGCCAGGATTGCTAGGTCAAGCGACGAACCCAACCGAATTATTTTTATAAATTGATGTTTCATATAATTTCATGCAATATATCAGTTGTTGCTTGATGAATTTTGTTTGCTTGTTATTTCTAATTATCTTTAAAGTCGTCATATTTACGTGTTATGCCTTGGACAATTAACGAAGTATCCAGAACTTATCATAAAATTTGGGCCCTTCCTCTAGAAGATGGGTTGCATATGTGGATATGTGCATATGTTTTTTCCATTAGGTACACCATCTTATGCTCCTTGATTCTTTCTTCGAATTTTCTTCCTGTTTGGTTGACGTAGACTTTGTTGCAATCACCACACACTAACAAATAGACGCCTGAGTTCGAGTTTTTTTTCTGTTTTACCTTTGGCATTATTGATAAACTTGTTTAGGGAATTGACAGTTTTAAATGACACTATTTCACCCAATTTCTCTAATACACTAGCTATTTTAATTGAAGGTTTTCCATTATAACCAAATCTGTAAATTTTACAGATTTTACTTCTTCAGTTGAAAGTTTGACAGATTTTAACAGTTGCAGTGAAAATTTTGACAGATTTTAATAGTTTCTGTTAAAAATTAGACAGGATATGCCTGTTTTAGTTATAAATTTCGGAGATTTTGCAATTTTCACATTTGGAGTTTGACTTGGACATTTGTAACTGAAAATTTAATACATTTAGACAGATTTAACAGAAAATTAAACACAATTGGGTCCTTGTTATTGAGAATTTAACAGATATGACTTCTTCAGTTGTAAGTTTGACTGATTCGTTTAATATTTTTATACTTGGAGTTTGACTTGGACTTTTGCAACTGCAAATTTAATACATATAGACAGTTTAAGTAGAAAAGTAAACAAAAACGGACCGTTGTAATTGAAAAATTGAAAGATTTGACTTCTTCAGTTGAATGTTTTACAGATTTTGATTTCAGCTAAAAGTTTACCAGGTTTTCGTAATTTCACATTTTGAGGTTTGATACAGACACTGACTTGGACCTTTGCAACTGAAAATGTAATACATTTAGATAGTTTTAACAGAATATAAAACAAAAACGGATCGCTGTAATTGTAAATTTGACAGATTTGACTTCTTCAGTTGAAAGTTTGACATAGTTTAACAGTTGCAGCGAAAAGTTTGACAGATTTTAACAGTTTCATTTAAAAAATTATAAATTTCTACTATTTTCTCTTTAATCTCTTCATTTCCTTTGGTGTTGCGTTCTTCTACGCCTGTAATTATTAACTTTTTCGTTCTTATTTGTCTTTCAAGGGAGAGTATTTGATCGTGTTGTTTTTTTTATTTTCTCTTTCATTTCCTGGTTTTCAAATTCCATTTCTTTTAGTTCCTTTACTACTTCTGTTAATATTTCATAAAGTGTTACGTATAAAGCTTTATTTAATTCCGTCAGAAATATTTAATCTACTATTTGAATAAAAACGTTCCTTACTACATCACAAAATCAGATCACCTTATACCTATTGTTTCTAGGGAAACATGATTGCACTGGCATAAACAAATTTGTCAACAAGCTAAAACAAAGAACATATTCTCAAATAGTTGTTTGAGGTTTCATAATTTGAGGTTTTATAACGTCAGAAATTGATGTAAGGTTTGTATATTCATAACAGAATAAAATAAAATATTTCAATATATGAACCTGATTGTGCAAATCTACATTCTTCAACACTTATATCAAAGTTTCAGTAATAGTTTAAAACTACAGCAGAGAAACAGTTTGAACGTAGGGCAAAGGTCGATGCTATTGAAGATGACACTGCATAATTGACGAATTTATTTGATTAACAGTTTAAAATATCAGTTTCATCTAAATAAAAAAGCAAACGTGACGCTACTTTGATGGTGTACTGGATATTATAAGGTTCTTTGTGCTATTAAATTATCCCCGAGGAACCTTTTTCAATCCTTTTAGAAATACACTTAAACTTCAAAGAAAAAGTTATTATGAAACACAAAGCCCAATCAATACAACTGTCAGTAACACACTGTGCATAACTCTTGTGTTTACTGTCTAACTTGGTTCTTGTAATTGTTTACAGAATCTTATAAATATAAACGTTTTTCCTTGAATAAATTTCGTACATTTTGACTTTTTTAAATGTAATCTCAAAAGTTGGTTAAATTAAGAAGAGGACGTTTTTTGTTCAATACAAATTCCTCTCATTTTTGCTTGTATTTTAATAAATACATTTTAATAACTATATTTGAAATATTAACATATGATTTTGACTTCGTAAAAAGTAATCTGAAAAGTTTAGGAGAGAGCGTTTTATGTCAAATACGAATTTCTCTCATTTTCTTTGTATTTTTTTTTATCTTTAAGTTTTATTCCTATGTCCCTTTTAATACCGACTATAAATATGTTAGTGTTTGTAACGCATCAATTATTTCTACATCTATTTACGATCTATTTACGTCAAATACGAATTTCTCTCATTTTCTTTGTATTTTAATTTCAATTTTGTTTTGTTTTTTATTTATAAGTTTTATTCCTATGTCCCTTTTAATACCGACTATAAATATGTTAGTGTTTGTAACGCATCAATTATTTCTACATCTATTTACGATCTATTTACGTCAAATACGAATTTCTCTCATTTTCTTTGTATTTTAATTTCAATTTTGTTTTGTTTTTTATTTATAAGTTTTATTCCTAAATCCCTTTTAATGACGACTATAAACATGTTAATGTATGTAACGCATGAATTATTTCTATATCTATTTCTATAATTGATATTTCTCTAGAATTATTATGTTTGTAATGCCAGCCATAGAAATTTGCTTCTACAGTCTATCGCTTCAGTTCGTTTAGCGGACAGTTTCCTAAAGTACATTGCAAACTATCTAATTCTCTCGGTTGCGACTATTGGGTGGCTGAATGTAAGCCCCGATAGTCCGAACGTCGGAGGTGTAATTGATTTAAATCGCCCCAGTGGGTCAGGGCCGCCTTATTCGATCTACATATCAAGAATTATTGCTTTAAAGTTTCGACAAAGGTCGGCACGAAGGTCGAGGGTTATCCCTCAGGGCGGCTACGATTTGGCAGGCGGGGAGAATTTGCAGCGCTCGGCGATTTACAAAAATTTCGCGAATAACCCCGACGGGTCGCTTAATTCATCACCCATGGCAAGTGGACGTGGTGCGTGAATTTCAGCCTCTAAAAATCCCTAGGGCATTATGTAAAATTGAGTGCAGCATTTGCAGCAGTGAAATATTACTAAATAATAAACTAAAGGCCCGATAAGATTTTTATTTTATAACACTAATAAAAATAATAAGGATATTATAATTACTGCTAGAAGCTTTTACCTACTAAGTGGCAAATTATCAAATATAAATAAAAAATAGTAGTTTATTTCGCAAGTAAAAATAATATAGAAGATAAGAAATAATAATTTGACAAACACCAACTTCAACTACTTTTCAAAGTATATCAACGTTTCTGTATTGCCCATTCAAAGTATTAGTTGTTATAATACGTATAACACTTACATTAAAAATAGTCAGAGTATCAGAGGCGTACAAATAGGGGGTGCAAGGGGTGCGGCGTACACGGGCCCTATTAAATAATAGCTTAACTCGACAGAGTGAGGATCTGGGCATATAAAATTCAAATTATAATGAGACGTCATCGAAAATTTATTAAACAATATATTTATTAACAACAATACACAAACTTATACAAAATAATGTGTATACTAATATTAATTATATCAATAACAATAATTTGTAAACAAAATGAAATTGTAACTCTAATAACAAAATAAAATATTTTTTTCATTCGGTAATTCAAATAAATTATTATATACTAACATTTTAAAATTTATTAATTTAAATTGATACTTTTTGTGCCTTTAGTGTTGCAAATATCTAAATAACATCTCGCATATTTAATTTAATAAGTTCTTTCACTTTCTATTCCTAGCATTGCCAAGCTTGATAAACGTGTTTGTTCTATTGAATTTCACAAATAAGTATCTACTAAGTATCTACTAATCTAATCAGTAATCAAATAAGTATCTACTCTCTATCTATACGCTGGCAGTTGAAACAGGAATCGTTAAAAATACAAGTAAAGCTGTGTTTATTTCTGAAAATGTACATAGCACTGAATATTCAGTAATTAATTACTGAGCTGCTTAAAGTCAATCACATTATTTATATTTTGTATGTCGTTTTTGATGGTTTGTCTAAATAATATTAATTGTCTACGGTTAGTATAAATTCAGCACTTGGATAAGTTTCACAAATTTTTAATATAAAAACTCTACAATTGTTTCGGTCTCACGACCATTATTAAGAGACAAAGACTGAATAATACTTGATAATAGTCGTGAGACCGAAACAATTGTAGAGTTTTTCTACCAAAAAATTGTGAAACTCAACCATGTGCTATATTTGTACTAATTTAAAGTTGTCACCGATTCATATATTGTAATTGTCTATAGAAATCAGCAGATTAGTCGCCTGCACATGTTGTTATTAATGGTTTACTTAACTGAAATAAGTCATCATCAGATGCAACCCGCAAATTTTCAGGAAAAATCGAACTAAATAAGTTCACAACATTTTGCAAACTTTTAAATCTGTCTTTTAATTGTCTCATTATTATATTAAGAGATGCATTAAATACATTGATTCCAAATTATCGTCGCCATTATTTAATATTTGTTCATCACACTGTTCGTCAAAGTGTTATTTTAACTTTTCGTCCTCTTTTAATTTTGAATTTAATTTCTACCTCCCATAGTTTTGCTAAATTAGTAGCAGCTATTACCACTGATTGAAAATTGTTTCTTGAGTTAACCACATTTTTATAAGCTGATTGTAATAAATGAGAAGCCTTTTGTAAGTCATTTTTTTTAAATTTTATCAGATATTACATCAGGTGCAACCCACAAATTTTCAGGAAAAATCGAACTAAATAAGTTTACAACATTTTGCAAACTTTTAAACCTGTGTTTTAATTGTCTGATTATTATATCTAGAGATGAATTAAATACATTGATTCTAAAATTATCTCCGCCATTATTTAATCTTTGGTCATCACACAGTTCGTCATAGTGTCTTTTAACTTTTCGTCCTCTTTCATTTTCGAATTTAATTGCTATCTTCCATTATTTTGCTAAATTAGTAGCAGCTATTACCACTGATTAAAAATCGTTTCTTAATTTAACCACATTTTTTTAAGCGGTTAGTAATAAATGAGAAGCCTTTTGTAAGTTTGTAAGTGTTGTTTTTATAAGTAATATTAATATTGTAATAAATGAGAAGCCTTTTGTAAATCATATTTTATTTATTGTAACAGATATTGTATCAGATGCAACCCGTAAATATTCAGAAAAAATAGGACAAAAGAAGTTTACAACATTTTGCAAACTTTTAAATCTGTCTTTTAGTTATCTGATTATTATATCTAGAAATGAATTAAATACATTGATTCTAAAATTATCTTCGCCATTATTTAATATTTGGTCATCACACAGTTCGTCATAGTGTCTTTTAACTTTTCGTCCTCTTTTATTTTCGAATTTAGTTTCTACCTTCCATAATTTTGCTAAATTAGTAGCAGCTATTACCACTGATTAAAAATTGTTTCTTAATTTAACCACATTTTTTTAAGCGGTTAGTAATAAATGAGAAGTCTTTTGTAAGTCTTTTTTATTTTATTTGATCAGATAGTACATTACCTACAAATTTTCAGGAAAAATCGAACTTAATAAGTTTACAACATTTTGCAAACTTTTAAATCTATCTTTTAATTGTCTGATTATTATATCTAGAGATGAATTAAATACATTGATTCTAAAATTATCTTTGCCTTTATTTAATCTTTGGTCACCACACAGTTCATCATAGTGTCTTTTAACTTTTCGTCCTCTTTTATTTTTGAATTTAATTTCTAGCTTCCATAATTTTGCTAAATTAGTAGCAGCTATTACCACTGAATAAAAATCGTTACTTAATTTAACCACATTTTTCTAAGCGGTTAGTAATAAATGAAAAGCTTTTTGTAAGTCATATTTTTTATATTTTATCAGATATTACATCAGATGCAACCCACACATTTTCAGGAAAAATGGAACTAAATAAGTTTTCAACATTTTGCAAACTTTTAAATCTGTCTTTTAATTGTCTGATTATTATATCTAGAGATGAATTAAATACATTGATTCTAAAATTATCTTCGCCATTATATAATCTTTGGTTATCATACAGTTCGTCAAATTGTCTTTTAACTTTTCGAATTTAATATCTACCTTCCATTATTTTGCTAAATTAGTAGCAGCTATTACCACTGATTGAAAATTGTTTCTTAATTTAACCACATTTTTATAAGCTGTTCGTAATAAATGAGAAGCCTTTTGTAATTTTTTTTATTGCAATAATTTTGAAACTGCATTTAATGATGTCAAACGTTCTGATTGGATAACTATATGAAGCACTGTTTCAATATACTTTATCTTTTTCTTATATTCCGTTCGTGATCATTCCGTTCGTGACCATTTTCTGAAACTAATATAATTTTTGAAAGTGTTTGAAGCAAGCCTAAGTAATAAAATCGCATTGCAAATAAAGTGTCAAATTTTGAAGACCTGCGAGTTGGATTTAACCGTTTTAATGTATGCTTTTTGCTTTGAGCAACGGACATTACCAAAGACCATCTTTTAATGGTATTAGCAAAATATGTGTGAATGCTTTTAACAAAATCGAAATAAAATGTAACTTCAAGAACGCTAGTTAATGCATCATTGGTTACTAAATTTAAATTATCTGGACAACAATGGATATATAGGGCAGTAGGAGTATACATTTTTTCTTTGCAATGCTCCTTTCATATTTGCGGCCTCGTCGTATACATGGCCTCTCAACTTCTTATATTTAGATCGTTTTCTTTCAAAAAAATTATTAGTATATGTTGTAACGTTTCTGATTTTTTATAACTTCTGTAATTTCCCAAAATTTAGGGTGACGAGCAAATAAAAAGTCATCCATTAAATTTCCCATAGAGGGGGCTTTAGCGCCGCTTGCACACAGGTCCATGCAGACTTTGTACGCCTCTGCAGAGTATGCTCGATCTTGCATTCTGGGCATGAAATCTAAGTCGCTAGCGGTAAAAAAAGAGCTAAAAAAGTTTCATCTTTGTTGTAATCAAGGTAATTTACACTTGCGTTGAATTTACACTTAAATCTAAATTGCTCTCGCATTGGAGACCATTTAAGAACTTTAAATTGCAAACTCGACTCGTGGTCATCTAATTAACTCGGGAAGTAGTGACTAAACAGAAACTGTACTATTCAGCGCTCATCTGGGCTGCATTATCACTTTCGAGTAACTTCGAAAAAGTAATATCCTTAGAATGGCGCATCTTGCTTCGCAGAAGGAACCTATATACGTCCTCGGTTCCCAAGCGGGGCTGCATCCCCTGAGGCCTGAGCTTCCTTTTTAATTACTCGCTTTTAATTAAAAACTATGAATAGAAAATTCACGTGACCCAGTATGGCGATCCCCGGTTCCGGAGTAATCTTCAAGACTCAAGAAGGGTACGGTAGATGTACGCCACGCCGTTGCTGTTAATTAATCCCGTGTAATGACCTCGCAAATGAATCCTCGTTGCTCTTGATAAACGAAAAATATCAGGTCTGCTTCGCTGAAAACAATGTATGTGCCTTTTTAGTCCGACCGACACATCGGTCGGTGCCAAATTGATTGGAAATATATGCTAATGTCTGCATGAATATTAAACGGCGCCGTATTTTTTCCTCCGGCGACAACCAAATTTAATACCGATTAAAAGTTGGCGTGAACAGCGCAAGAAGCGCGTCGCGGCGCCAGTGATTAATTTCCACGTAATATGCGCGCCCATGTCTCGTTTTATCGTGAATCTGTTGGGCATAATTGACGTGCGCAACGAGAAATGCATCAATCGATCATTCAGCGTATGGCAATCCTCATTGATCATTAATAGACTAATGGCCAGCGGAAAGATGATTAGAATGAATGGCAAGCACCACTAAAATATCGACGTGATTACTCGTGTTCAATACACAGAACGTCAATATGATATGCAAAAGTGGGTACATTTCTCATAACTACTACTCAGAACCTACTCAAAATACGTATGGGCGAATAAATATTTCTATTAATAAAAATGGACGAAGAAAGAAATATGTAGGAAAAAGAGAGTGCAATACACTCAATAAAATTTATTACAAAATACCTGAATATGAGTTGAAAATAATGTTCGCAAATGCTAATATAGGCAAAAAAAGTTATACAGTATCTTATTATATTAGTTTAAATAAAACATGAAAATGACAAATTTTTAATTGATTTTGCACAAGAAAAAAATATGGTTATATGGTTTCAAAGTAATGAATAAATTATAAGGAGCTGTCAGACAAGAAACCGCAATAATCACATTTTAAGAACATTTAGAGACACGGATACCGATTCTGACCATTTTATGCCAGGAACCACCATGAAGCAAATGGTGAAAAATATTAGGAATAAAAGCAGAAAGAAGAAAAGATATAAAACTATTAGGCCAAGTATCCCAGAAGAACAAATAATATATAATGAAAATATAACTAGAGAATGTTATGGAGAATAACATAGAATAACAATAATATCAAAGGACAGAATAAGTTAAAGCCGATGATGAAGACAAATCGCTAATCGTTGCAATAAAAATACAAAACGAGAAAGAAAGAAATAAGCATACATACCGTGGAAATGAGAAGCAGGAACATTGATAGGTACTAGAACTTTTTTTATCAGTTTTGGAAAATAAAATGTGAACAAAAATTAAGTTAAGCAGATAATTTCTCATAATTTGATGATGTTTTAGACGTCACACCCTAAGACAATGACGTAATCGAAAACAAAAATTAAAGAACTACATTTATCTTTGCTAAAACAGTCTGAAAAACGAAAATAGTCCTAAGGAGGGCATAGATAAAAGGGCAAAAGAAAACGCCATTTTGTCAAATGTTTATTTTTACAATTTCCCAAATAGCTTTCCACATTATTAACAATGTCAAGAGATTATATGCCAAATTACTTCTTTTGTTTTGTAAAATTTATTTATATTTAAGTTTTTATCAAACGCTTTTCCCATATTTAGATGACATTATCAAAATATGTAAAAATCGTTGAATTTTGAAAGTGATTGGACGAAAAAGGAATGTGTTGACATATAATTCGTGACACTTGTTAAACTGGAAAATATTTGACAACTTGTGAAACATAAATGACATGCTTTTGCCTTGCTGTCAATTGAATCGTGTATTTCAGAAACCCATAAATAGACATTTTTATGAATTTGTCTCATTTTGCGGAATACGGTATATCAGTAATCAAAACGCATAGTTTTCTGCATTATACTTTTATAAGACATTGCTTTTTATGAGTTATTTAAATACAATAAGTATATAAAATGTGAAAAGATATAGTGGTGTTCTTTGTTTTCCGATAGTTTGAAAATAGTTCATCATATCTTTGATATAAAACATTAAAAAAATATTTACCTTGAGAATGCATCACAGTTTCCATTGCATTATTCTGTACTACGTTATTCTGTACCCCCGATTTAGAATCTCAAGAAGCTACAGTAGTATATGGTAGTATACTACTACAAAATTCATCGTTCATCAAAGTTCATCAAGATACAGTAAAGCATAGTAAGTATAGTAAAATGAAGTATAAAGTAATCAAATACAGTAAAGTATAAGTACACAGTAGTAAATCGCATATTAACTAGTGACGAACATGGCAATGGTTAGGTTAGGCTAGGATAGGTTAGTAATGAATCGCATATTGAGTAGTAACGGAGATGGCAACTAACCATGTTGAATTTCTGCGGTCGCAATCTCAAGAATGAGTAATAAAATTGATGTTAGGGTTCGTCACTTGACGTAGCATAGAGTCTCCCCCATCAGGTTACATAATGTCGTGTTATTTTTGGCTGAATCATTTATTTCACAACCGATTTCTGAATCAATTTGGAAGCCTGAATGTTTTTTTTATCGTGCCTAAAAGTTATTATTCCTAATTATGAAATTATGAAATTGTTATTGGATCAATTCCAAATATTGCAATATCAAACTCTGTCTAGTAGTTCTAATGCTTTCCTGCTTTCCTCAAATTAATTTATGAATATTTTAGAAATAATATAAGTACGTCAAAAGTTTTCAAATGAAAGTTAAAGTTCGTTGAAACTTGCTTAATGTTTGTACGAAATAAATGTTCTGAGCTAAATCTAATAACTTATGGTTCATTTTAGTTCACTATTAAGATTACCGTAACTTGGCGATCAGCCTTATCCAGTGGGTGATTATGCTAAATTCAAGTACCTATCGACAGCACCCAGATGATTAAATTTCAGGTAATTTTGGTCAAAACGTGTTTCATTCTCCAGAATTCGCAAAATTAAACAATATTTTTGACTTGTATAGGATCCATAGTCCCAGACTCGAAAAGTCGCCTTTACGAGTGATCGCGGAATATTTATTCCCACAATATTTGGTAACTCAGAGGAATTTACATGAAGACAATCAATTAAAGTGCAATTAAGCCGGATTCGATATGCAATTACAATTACCTAAAAGAAAATGGTGGAAAAACACTTCAAAAAGCATAGGATTATTGGTTTTATCATACTAAATTATATTTCCAGGGTACCAGCGACCTGGAAAACCGTGAAAAGCCAGGGATTTTTCATGAGTCACGGAAAAGGGAAATTTTGGATATTTTTCGAAAAAAAAAGCGTCAGTACTCAAAACTTAATTCCTTCTTTTTTGCAAAACAAAATATATTTTTTTATTGTCATTTTGTAAAATTGAGTGTCCTTTGTTAAGGAATTATTATTCCGTTAGTACATTTCATTATATCGGGTTAGCATCTAGTAACTATTGTGAGATGGCAATACAATGTCAACATGGCGTCCTTGTTGCCGCAATCCATAAATTGAAAACTGAGCCCTGTAAATAAATTATATAAATAATATTATACGTATTGTTATACGAACATAACTTTTAATATCTGCTATCAGAGCAGATGTTCAAAGAACGTACCATTTTTCTCGATTAATTATCTGACGATGTGCAATTCACAACAATTAATAAACATGTTATGGTTAATCCTATTAAGGTAGAAGTTATTATAATTTTGTTGAATTTGTTGACCTTAATGTTTAAAAAAAAAACTTGTATATTCTTATTTGCGACTGGTTTCATCTGTATTGATCATCATCAGATAAAAGTTCTTGATTGTAGCTTTGCCTGAGATGAATTAAAATATAAACCGGTCGCAAATAAGAATATAAAAGTTTTTTTTAAACATTCAGGAAGTAGGTACAAATTCAACAAAATAATAAATTAATAAACAATTGGTTAATCCTCATATTAAGGTAGAAGTTAATATAATTTTGTTGAATTTGTTGACCTTCCTTAATGTTTAAAAAAAAACTTGTATATCCTTATTTGCGACTGGTTTCATCTTTATTGATCATCATCAGATAAAATTTCTCGATTGTAGTTTTGCCTGAGATGAATTAAAATATAAACCGGTCGCAAATAAGAATATAAAAGTTTTTTTTTTACATTAAGGAAGTAGGTACAAATTCAACAAAATAATAAATTAATAAACAATTAATATTTATATTTTATTTTTAAGACAAATATTGTCATATCGATGCACACTGAAACAAAAAATCAGATTAAGTCTAACATAAAGTCTACTTAAAATAGGAAAGTTGCTATTATAGATGGGTAATGGGTATCAAAAATTGATGACAGTAACGTGTATGTTATTTGACATCATCACATTCAAATTATGACACATCACATAATATCACATCAGATCATGTCAGATACCATTTATGTCATATATGAATTTGACATGTAAATCTGATGTCACATAACGGACACGATACTATTAACGATATTTGGTACGCAATGCACATGAATATCTCGATAACAGCCGTTAAAAAAAATATTTTTACATAATTTTAAAGTTTGCTTTTTTAAGTTTGCCCAATTATAAGTTTCATTTTAAACCTTTTTTTCATTTCTTTTAAAATCACGGAGAAATTTTACTTTTTATAACTACACATTAGCCTGTATAAGTGATGTTTGTAGAAGTTCTTCTTAGTATTTAAACTTTATGGCATTTTTACATGCTCGAAATGAGAAACAATACTACCATCCATTATTATTGCCCAAAGTACCGTGCGATCAACAACTATTTAGATAAGGATCAGATTTTAGACACTATGACTGTGTCAGTGTTATGGAACCTAAAATAAAATATGAAGATAAGGCTTGATAACAATGATAACAATGACGGTTGCACTCACACGAAACGTCTGATCCAAAATCTAAAATTCCCATGTTGTAGATGAGAGGAAATGGCAATGCAGATGTATTTATATATTTTTCTTTAATATCTCTTCAAGTAACGACAGGAAAAAATAAATAAAATGTTGCAAAATTTCAATGTTTTTTTTAAATCTCAGCAATCATTGAAATTTTTTTAATTATATTTATTGAATATTGTTCCCCATATGATTACGCAACTTTGCCCCAATGTAACCGACTTCGTATCTCTTACCTTTTCCGATATCCCCATAGTGGTAATCGAATTTGAATAACCCTGTATATGGCCTGCAGGTACCTTCTCCAAATAAATAAATAAATTATAATTTTAGAACACGGAGCCTGTTTTCACTTGAGAGTTTCTGAAGAATAATGATCATTGGGGAATTAAGTGGTATCATGACTGGAACATTTGCTGTCTTTACATAAATCAATAATCACTTCAATTTTGTATGTGACCACATAAGTGCATCCAATATGACCAAAGTAAAATGTGGCCGTGGCAGGATTTAGGGATGCCGCGAAATTACTATACATTGTGCATGTCCAGGCAACTAACATTGTAATTGCGTGAAATATTCATGGTGCACCGTATAATTAATTCGAAATGTTCATTCCATTGGCAGCTTCCTTGCACCCGGGCCTTAACCGTCTTAACATTTACATTGCCGTTATTAAATTATTCCACATCCGGGCCACAAAAGAGTAATTCCTGGGCGGGGGCGGTTTAATGCCGTCCGCAGAGTGCACAGCTCCCAATTGCACTGTGGAATTGAATTAGGAAACAATGGGAGAGCGCACTGAGGACGTCCGAATGCAATTTGCCGCTCGCGAAACGTGCACATCAAACGGCAATCGCCGGATCCGCAAGACCCCGCCGTTATTAATCGCCGCCAATTACACCCACGCCCAGGGGGGTGGGGGCGTGAATAATTAATTAATTAATGGGGGCGCCATGGGCACGTGCCCCGCGCCCGTCACGTCTCGCCCGCAGGCCGGGGATCCGCAAAAAGAGGAGGCGAGAGGAGGCGACGTGCGTGTGCGGCCCCCGACCGACCGCCCCCCGAAAAAATCGCATAATTCCGTAATAATGTTTGCGGACCCTCCGCGGGGCCGATCGATTCCCGCCGCCCCCGCGCTAATCACTTTTTTAATACGCGGCCCTCTCCGTATGATTAATTGGGGTGAAAATTAATGTAATTTTTTACTGACACTTCAGCGCCGCAGAAGTGATAATAATAAATTAACGGATAATATCACTGCATAAAAACAACATTAAATATTTCACCCCCTTGCCCCGTCGGCGAGCTTTGACAGCGAGGTAGCGGGTTTTTATGGATGGAAAAATGTAATTTACTGACAGTCGTGCCCTAATAAATTACTTTTGATTTATTTGTTCTGCTTTTAAATGTGGGGAAGCCTTATTAATTTTGATAATAAAGCGGTTTTTATCATAAACGTAATTACAATGCAACGTATAAATGAATCTCATATCACAACATGACCCCATTAGTAAAAGTAAAATGCAAATTCGAGGCATATATGAATTGTAAAATATATTCAAATTAAATTTATGTAGGTACTGCAAAGAATCACCGCAATGGTTATCTGCGGGGTTATGGTGGAAGCAACTGAAGTTCGCTTACGGGGCGAATAGGGCAGCCATACAGTGGCTGGGGATAATTTTAAGGATACCTCTGAAACGATGGTGTGTCAAGTATATTGCTAGAATGCTAGGTTAGTATGGTCAGTTAGTAACAAACCTGATATGGTAGGTTAGCTACGATTTCAGGCTTCTGCATTAAACGTAGACGAATGAGCTGTGAAAGTTGTACAGAGCGCGGCAGAAAGAACTTACCGATTTGTGAAGCTCATAAATAAAGCTAATAAAGAAAAAATCAAGCAAATTACAAGAAAAAAATCCTGAATTGTACACATACCTAATGCACTTTTTAATTATCTTATTCTGTCTATCATCTTTGAGAGATTCAAAGTTTCTGGACTATGTTGGTACACCTAGGCTTTAAAGAGCTATCACAACTAATTGGAGATCACAATGACTTCATTGTCCTCAAAGTTCCATCTCCTATCGGAGGTTGGATATCATCACGACAATCTTTACTTTATTGTCAGCTCAGTTAAATTGATGAATGGATGTTAGGCCGAACCCATTCCCCGAGCTTAAAACCAGCCAACTTAAAATTTATTCAATTTTAGGTATGGCCTAGGAAAAACTTCGTGAAAAATCTATTTCGTGATACATGAACATGATAAATTAAAATAAACACTTTTCTTTGTTTTTATCACACAGTCTATTAAAATTAGTGACTATAGTTCCCATCACGTTCTGATCATGATCAAACTCAGAGTAATATAAAATACAAATGAAACACCCATTTATATAAATTAATAATAGAACTTTGAAAAGTGGGGAGTAAACGAGGCCTGTCTGCTCGTTAATGACCGGACATTCGGGATTACACGTGGCCTTTTGAATTTTAAGGCACCCAAATAGGTGCATCTTAAGACCTTTCTTGGCGAAATGAATTATCTGCAGTACTTCTTCCCAAAAGAATGCCGATTTTCAATGATGTGGTAAGCAAATATTGAATTACTTTGGTTTAATCTAAATGACGAACGTTTTAATTTGACGTTATACATCTCTTGGCAGTCGTCACAGTTTATATCTTCAAGTGAAATAAAATGTTCTTTATTATTATTATATCTTTAATATTAATAAATTAATGACTTAATCATCCTGTAATTTCACGTTTTTGTGATAATAAAGATATTATTTCTATTGTTGTCGGGTATCAGGGGATGAATATTTGATCACTACTTGATCTGTAATTGTTTTTAATACTTATTGATCCCAAATGTTCTTGATCAAATCTTGATCAAATCTTGATCAATCAATCTTGATCAAATCTTGATAAAATGATCCCAACTGTTCTTATTTTTTTATCAACAGGTGTAGAATAAATAGTTGATATCTTAAACTTTTTTTTTATTGAATAATCAAACACCACCTACAATTGTTATTATTATTCACCTTCTCGTTTTTAAAATAGCTGGAAATATTTTATTCCCACTATTGGCAGCAGTGGATTTAGTATAATTTAGTACATTTCCATGATTTTCACAGTACATTGCAAAATCTATCTGCGGCAGCACTGACATAATTTTTGTATTATGCCCCAATCTACATTTTATGAATTTACACAGACACTTCCTAAAATGTTAGTTGGGGCATAATACAAAAATTATGTCAGTGCTAAGGCAGATAGATTTTGCAATGTACTGTGAATTACTGTTAGAATTTTCTCTTGAATTGGGTGAAAATGTGAAGATTTTCTCCTCGTTTTTACATATATTTAGATTTGTCATATTTGTGAAATGTTTCTATTACATTTTTTGAACGAATAAAACCTAACCTAACCTAACCTACATTTTATGAACTTACACAGACAATTCATAAAATGTAGTTTGGGGCGTAATACAAAAATTATGTCAGCGCTGTCGCAGCTAGATTTTGCAATGTACTGTGAATTACTCTTTGAATTTTTTCTTTAATTAAGTGTAATTGTAAAGACTTTCTCCTCGTTTGTACCAATGTTTAGATTCGTATCTGTGAAATGTTTCTATTACAAGTTTTGGACTTTTCATGGAGTATTTAGATTTGACATATTTGTGAAATGTTTCTATTACAAGTTTTCTAGTTTTAATGGAGTTTTGGTATTTTGTATTGAAACAATCGAAATATATCGGGAAATGAATTTGTTTTTCGCTCTTTATTTATGTTTTATTGTACGAAATAGTTTTCTAATGCAAACAAACTGCTGGAATTATTGTAAAATATTTCACACAGCCTTAAAGATTACACGAAATTGTTGATCCTTTCTGTAAAAGGTTTTTCTTGTTCTTATAAATTTCATATTACTTTCGTCGTTTTTTGTAAATATTCTGGAGGCGGGAAAGCCCCAAATGGATGTGATAGCCAAATAAATATTTACACACTTTACGGAAGTTGGAACAATGTGGATAGTTTTCTAAAGTCTACTAGATTATTACTTTTCACTTAAATTTCAGCTGCTTGCGTATTAATTTCCAATTAATTTTGCCACTTTTTGTAAAAAGTTTTTTGATATTTTTTTCAGATTTTTACAAAGTTTAAAGAAGTTAGACACTTCTATACAGCTTACTATACAAACTTTACAGTTTTTCAGGAACTTTAATCTGGTCATAGAAGCAATGTTACATATGAAAGAGCTATTTGTGAAAAGTGTAAGTGAATGAGCACTTTTTTGATAATTCTTTCAGAATTTTACAAACTTTATAGAAGTTGGATACTTCTATACAGCTTACTACACTTACTTTATAGTTTTTCAGGAACATTTCTGTAAAATGTTTTTCTTGTTCTTATAAATTTCATATTATTTTCGTCGTGTTTTGTAAATATTCTGGAGGCGAGAAAGCCCCACATGGATGTGGGGCCAATAGCCAATAAATATTTACAAACTTTACAGAAGTTGGAACTATGTCGATAGTTTTTTAAAGTCTAGGAGATTATTACTTTTCACTTAAATTTCTGCTTGCGTATTAATTTCCAATAAATTTTGTCACTTTTTGTAGAAAGTTTACCTGCCCTTCAAGGGCACTTTTTTGATATTTATTTTTAGATTTTTACAAACTTTAAAGAAGTTAGACACTTCTATACAGCTTACTATTCAACTATACAAACTTTTCAGTCCTTCAGGAACTTTAATCTGGTCATAAAAGCAATGTTACATATGAAAGAGCTATTTGTGAAAAGTGTAAGTAAATGAGCACTTTTTTGATAATTTTTTCAGAATTTTTCAAACTTTATAGAAGTTAGATACTTCTACACAGCTTGCTACACTTACTTTATAGTTTTTCAGGAACATTGATCTGGTCATAGAAGCAATGATACATATGAAAGAGCTATTTGTGAAAAGTGTAAGTGAAAGGGCACTTTTATGCTAAATGTTTTCGATTTTTACAAACTTTAAAGAAATTAGATACTTCTATACAGCTTACTATACAAACTTTATAGTTTTTGAGGAACATTAATGTGGTCATAGAACCAATGTAAAAAAAAGGGCTAGTTGTGGAAAGTGTATACAAAGGGCACTTTTTTATAAAAGTTTCAGATTTTTACAAGCTTTAAAGAAGTTAGATACTTCTATACAACTTACTAAACAAACTTTATAGTTTTTCAGGAACATTAATCTGGTCATAGAAGCAATGTTACATATGAAAGAGCTATTTGTGAAAAGTGTAAGTGAAAGGGCACTTTTTTGATAAATTTTTCAGATTTTCACAAACTTTAAAGAAGTTATATACTTCTTTACAGCTTACTTTACAAACTTTGTAGTGTTTCAGGAACATGAAAGAGCTATTTGTGAAAAGTGTAAATGAAAGGGCACTTTTTTGATAAATTTTTCAGATTTTCACAAACTTCAAAGAAGTAAGATACTTCTATACAGCTTACTATACAAACTTTATAGTTTTTGGGGAACATTAATCTTTACAAGCTTTAACGAAGTTAGATTCTTCTATACAACTTACTATATAAACTTTATAGTTTTTCAGGAACATTAATCTGGTCATAGAAGCAATGTTACATATGAAAGAACTTTTTGTGAAAAGTGTAAGTGAAAGGGCACTGTTTTGATAAATTTATCAGATTTTCACAAACTTCAAAGATAGTGAAAGTTCATTTGTGAAAAGTGTAAGTAAAGGGGCACTTTTTTAATAAATATTTCAGATTATTACAAGCTTTAAAGAAGTTAGATACTTCCACACAACTTACTATACAAACTTTTCAGTTTTTCAGGAACTTTAATCTGGTCATAGAAGCAATGTTACATATGAAAGAGCTATTTGTGAAAAGTGTAAGTGAATGAGCACTTTTTTGATAATTTTTTCAGAATTTTACAAACGTTATAGAAGTTAGATACTTCTATACAGCTTACTACACTTACTTTATAGTTTTTCAAGAACATTGATCTGGTCATAGAAGCAATGTTACATATGATAGAGCTATTTGTGAAAAGTGTAAGTGAAAGGGCACTTTCTTGCAAAATGTTTCCGATTTTTACAAACTTTAAAGAAATTAGATACTTTCAGGATAGTTTTTCAGGAATATTAATACAGCTTACTATACAAACTTTATAGTTTTTGAGAAACTATAAAGATTAATCTGGTCATAGAACCAATGTTACAAAAAAAGAGCTATTTGTGAAAAGTGCAAGTAAAAGGGCACTTTTTTAATAAATTTTTCAGATTTTTACAAGCTCTAAAGAAGTTAGATACTTCTATACAGCTTACTATACAAACCTTCCTGTGATTTGGGAACATTAATCTGGTCATAGAAGCAATGTTACCTATAAAAGAGCTATTTGTGAAAACTGTAAGTGAAAGGGCACTTTTTTATAAACTTTTCAGATTATATAAGCTTTAAAGAAGTTAAATACTTTTATACAACTTACTATACAAACTTTATAGTTTTTCAGGAACATTAGTCTAATCATAGAAGCAATGTTACATATGAAAGAGCTATTTGTGAAAAGTGTAAGTGAAAGGGCACTTTTTTGATAAATTTTTCAGATTTTTACAAAGTTAAATACTTCTATACAACTTACTATACAAACTTTATAAAACTTTATAGACAATGATAGTTTTGAAAAATTTTCTGGAGCCTGTCAGGTTATATTACAAACTTACTAAGTTGGATATTGTTACAGCTCACTGTAACATATGCCTCGCGGAGGAGAATATCGGCATTAAACCAATAATCCGATAATGAACAATTTTCCTTCCTTTGTTATGTCGCATTGTAAAGAGCTAATTTGAGCTCTGGAAATACCAGAAGATATTAGAAGTGCAATGTGGGGGTACAGTTGGAATTCCCCAGATTTGGCCCAATCCAGACATTTGGTAATCTGTTAATATCCAAATCGTTTTACGACTCGACTGTTATTAGCCCATTGGAAGTTCCCAGATACAGATTTTGAGGGCGACCACACATACTGAAGATATGGTACTTATAGACTCTGCCCAGACTTGGGAAACTTAGGAAAAAGTAACATTTTGTACCCATAGGGAAATGCACTCTTCGCCAACCCGTCAGGCAGCCAACATCGTTAAACGCCCGAACGGTAACATCCACTTTTACGCCAACCACGAAACCACACCATTTTTGTCTGAGTTAACATTTCAAAGACATGTTAATCCCATAACTGCAACTTATTATATAAAATCAACGATCCTTCGAACATTAAATATTTCAACATTCGACAATATGGTACTCATAGGCGCATACACAATAGATATCTTTCCGGAAAATTTGCAGGCTATGAAAAATATATTGCGCCATTTTGTAGACCAGTTACGTATGACAAGTTTCTTATGAAGCATTCCTCTGTATCTTTGACAATTTAGCAAATATAAGCTCGACACTGAAAAATCAATCCTCGTTTACGTTGTAATATTACTAGGAAGAAAAAAAATGAAACCGCGTTTTTTATTATTATCATCATTGTTTTCCACCGAATGCGATTCGGCCAGCGGCGCAATAAATTAGATTTTAGTTTTGAGTTTCGGGAGCGTGTGTGGTCGGCTGCATTTTAGACTAACCGAAAATTAATAAATGGAAGTTTACCGGTGGAGCAGTGATGTATTTTTCATCGTATTTTCCCGGCCGCAGCGCGATAAATAACGGTTGCACGAGGTTTTTTTTCGGTGCGCCGTTTAGACCCGTCCGAATTGAAAAATACCGAATACCGGTTCGCAGCGACCGGACAACTAATTACAAACCTTTCCTCTTCCCGTGTGTTTGTACGTTTGGGCATGTGGGTTTGCGGGTGGCCAGCGGAGGGTCTGCGAGGACCTGTAGGACTGGAGGCGCAAACAATTTATATCTATTATATCCGGGACATTAACTCACTTCAAAATTACATTTGATGTGGGTAGGAGGAGTTTTAAGGACCGGTACTAGTTTTCCAGTCTTGCGGTCTGCAGATAACACTCGCTCGGACTCGGTGAATTCGAGCCTCACCAGCACCCCAAACGTGGCGAATAAAAATCATTTTCCGGGCTATAAGTGAACGGGAATGTTATTTACGACGTGGCCGGTTGCACTTGCGATTCTTGGCGACCACGAGATGTAATAGATCTTGGGTTGCAAAAGGAGAATAGTGAGCGAATTTATCATTATTGCTTAGATGAGTTATTGTAACCGAGAGAACTTGGAGTACAGTTTTCGCAGTTATTCGCTTTACATTGTTTGCGCTGACATTGTATACGTGCAACACATTTGAAAATCATAGTTTCCTAAAACTGCACAAGAGTCTTACTACTTTGTAGGTCATTGGGCATATGCCTGAAAAATGTAGGCAACATAATGAGATTTGTGGGTGAAATAGGTGGCATGGCCAATATACAGGGTGTTAATACTAAGTTGTAATACCCGAAAATAGCAGTTAGAACTCATTGAAACAAACAACTTTTCTTAGTTCAAATTTTTGAAATGGAACCCAAGTTCATAGTCATTACTCCCTTAGTTCAAAGAATATTTAAAAAATACAAAACTTGCAGCATTTGCTTTCGAATCTCTAAAACAATGGTATTTACAATTATTTTCTATTTAATCAAATAACAAAATGGCGACTGATCAAAAATATAAAAACAAGATATTTTGATTTCCACTCGAGCGATTTTTGAAAATAAAACATTAGTTTTATATTTCAATTTTCTGTTCGATTTAAAAGAAAAAAAAAACTACTAATTTCACATCACACTTGCATTATTTTTACTGCAGCTAAAAATCAAGTCTCATCCTATAACAACTAAATATGTAGATAGAATTATAGAATCCAAAAATTTAAAACAATCGTGCAAAAAAGGCCTAAAAGAATACTGACAATAGTATCAGATATTAGATACTCCTATTAGATAATTGAGTTTTAAAACAATTAGCAAAACCTTCTCGAATTATCGAAACATAGAGCGCAGGATACACGTTTGGACCATCTTTTGGCCCAGAAAAAAATAAAAAAATTGAAAATTATAAATGTAACATACTTAACTCATAACAAAACGTGATCGTAATCTAACACATCCAATGTTAGGCATTATCCAATATCAATGAATCTAATTTATACAGATGCTTAGCTAGATTTACAAGTTTTGCACCGAGCGTCCACTCACACCAACAAGATAAAATTGGCCTCGTCACATTTTAACTGAAACATTAAGTCCAATAATTTTGCTTTATATGTATAATATTCTGGTGACATACCTGAAGAAACAAAAACCGAGCTCGCGGTTATTAATTAGTAGCAGCCTTAACTTGCGCACCAGAAATTCTCTTTGTACCGTAAATTATGCCACAATAGCTTAATTAAATCACTTCACAAATGTGAACATTTCCTTGTGCGGTGCATACACAATTACCGTTTACCGAATGCTCATTTCTATACCCATTCCATTCCTATTGTATTTTTTTTATTATCAAACTTACAATGTTTTACATTGTAACATTACATTGTAAGTTTAATAATGACCCATTAACATGTCGAAACTATAGTCACTACTAAATAAATCAAAGTGGGTTAACAAAGTAACCTGTGTGTAGTTTTTACCTATTTCATAATGTATCACAAAGTAGAGCTGTCAAGCGTTACTCATCTAAGTATATATACATTATGATTATTCAACAATTTATATTTCAATTACCTATCCATGTTTGAGTCAAATGTTCAGAAATACTAAGGGTGAGGTATTTTCAAATTTTTCACAATTATTCTATTCTACATACCTACTGCATTAATTCTAAGTATATTACAATCTACTACTTTTGTCAACCAATTTTTAAATGTCGTCGAAATATTTCGACATTGAAGTGAAAATTTCATTCTTTTATTTAGATTTCAGTGAAACTTTCAGAAAACATGAGGAAGGTTTGAGATTTATAATTGTATTCTGGATTGCTTTTTTTTCTATAAAAAGTATTTCGGTGAATATTGCATAATTTTCTTATACATGGTGTCTTACGCAAGCCGTTGGTTAAAAGTTTAAGGGGTTGCTAAAAGATAAAAATTTAAAAAAATTCACATAAACATGGTTTGTCGTGATCTCCTAAGGTAAAAGACGTACATGTTTCTATCACTTCCGCTTCTGGCTTCTACCGGAAGTGTTTATCAACTTTGTTATTTTAAATAGAACACCCTATATATTTTTACATATTCACATTTCTCATTCAATTCCAAACACATTTTATTAAACCTAAAAAGCACTTAACTTTAGTAGTTTTTGGGAAAAAAAAATCAAAAATTTCTGCTTCAAATACGCGATTTAAAATTATTAATAATGTTTCTTATGAATAAGATAAATACCTAATTTTTTTTTGCATGTTCTAGCAGAAGCATGGCTCTATAATTACAATAATTCGTATGAGTTGATATTTTACGAATACTATTTCATAAGTGCAATTATTTACAAGTATAGGTACTTCAAAATGTCATCATTCAGTTTCTTTTATTTTAAATTGCATGACATATTTTTTGTATGATGGGGCAATAGACAGAACAATTTTCTACAAAAAAGTGCAAAAAGAAACCTATCCCTAAAATGAGTGGTTTGTCAGTTATTTTGAAAATTCTTTAATTATAAAAATTTTTGCAGCTTTTAATTCTATCTGTGCTATAAATTTGAAAAAAAAAACAAGAAGGTAAAGTGGCAAAATTTTGGATCACTTATCACCCTTATACCTTTTAATTAAATTGAAACTATGTGTGGATACTACTTGGTGAAACATTATGATTAGGTTAAATCAAACACTTGGTTAAAGTTTCACTGTATTGATAGAATAAACCTCTACAATTGTTTCGGCCTCACGACCATTCTCAAGAGTACAGAGATACTAAAAGGTATCTCTCTCTTTTAGTATCTCTGTACTCTTGAGAATGGTCGTGAGGCCGAAACAATTGTAGAGGTTTATTCTATCAATACAGTGAAACTTTAACCAAGTGTTTGATTTAACCTTATACCTTTAACATATTCATCCAAAACAGTTTTGTATCTTTCCGGAATGGCTTTTGTAATCTGTTTTTTTTTTATAAAATGCAGCAATAGTTAGCAATAAAAAAGTAAACATGTTCAATAAAAAATTATTGAGAATATTCCATCATGTATTGTTCTTCGTGGAAGAGGAATATAATTAAATTGCCCTACATTCTATGAGTTTTCATCAAAGCAGTAGCTCGCTGCAGTAAACATATTTGAAGGGTTACAGGCAGATAACGACGAAAGTACACATATCGTCGAAATTGAGATATCAGTTTTTAAAGTATGTTGAATAGGACTCGCATTATCATTTAATCAAAGATTTATTGTAATTTTGTCTGGACTTTCCATATCCTAGCTAATCGAACTTCGTAATCCCCATAGCCACCTCTATTGAAATCTAAAGCTCATGGAAAGTAGGAACGATATCACTACAGTACCAAATGATGGCAGATTTGTTGTAGTAGCAAACTAAAAAAATCCGGTCAGTAGAATGTAGTGAATCCACTGAAAATGGCCTAGATATTTCAAGAGTCACGTCGCCAGAATATTTCAAACTCTAACTTTCATTTCTTTTGAAATCTGGAGACTCATCGTATCTCCTCTTAATCGATAATGTTCTTTCCACGTGGTTTAATTTATAACTATTCAATAATTAGCAGCCAAAGATTCCTGATAAATGCATGTGTTTATCTTTTAATGCAGTAGTATGTAGAGTAATTCCTAAGCTGTTATGAGCTAAGTGGTAGAAGTACCTCTTCTAGTAGACATGTATATTAAATATTAATAATTAACACAATAATTTTATAACATAACATTATGTTAACCAAGCCATTTACCTGATAAGGCACGGGATAAATCTATCTTTTATGACTGTTGCAAAATAAAAAGCAAGGAAGTAATATAATTAAAACTGATCGGCTAGCTGTGGGTTAACCGATTTTAGAAACAATTTGTACAAAATGCTCATATTGGGGAACATTAATTATCTAAATCCGAAAGGATGAAAGATGCAGTACAAAAAGTGAGCTCGTCATAAAAAAAATACTAAACATCCAAATAGATCTTCTGTCGTATCCCATACAACTATTAATTAAAAAAGAGCTATTAATTAAAATTTCTAGTCTCTATGTTGCAACTATAATTAAAATATATTTTGCTTTGGATGCAGAACAACATTATACAAGAATTGTGAATGAAATGTGAAGATATTGCAGTTCTCATGCAAGTATAGTAGTACCATTGAGAGCTGACAATGATTCATCGCTTCATATTTACAGAATTCAACATAACACCTGTTACATAAGTTTTGGGATTTTTTTTAATGTTTTTCGTGACATAGTAAAACTATTACATCAGGTCAACTATGGAGAAACATGTAGGTAGGGGTCTTGTCAATTTCTTTGAAGTTTCACATTTTCACCAGAGTTTTGCGAAATGGCGTATAAAGTAGATATTCAAAAGTCCGAAGTAAAAAGTAGCTTCTGAAATGAAATATAGTGAACATTTTGCGTGGCCAAAATATTTCGAAACGCACTGTATATCGGAAAATTCGGGAATGTGAAGAGGGAATTGCATGTGTAAACCTACCAAAAAAAGGCCGACCTTGAAAGTTAACAAAACTTCAGGTTAATTAGGACTTCAGGTTAACCAAAATCCAAAAACACCATGTGTCGATGTGTTAAGCCCGGCATCAACCAGGGATTCTGGCCAATTGTACTGCTGTACATTTGGGACATATCTTGTATTTTTTTATATTTTAGGTATGTTCTTGCGATATATCGACAAATTCTAGCATTCGAAAGATGGAACCGACAGGCAAGTTTACGTGTGGGATATTTGGATTGCACGGCTAATGAATTGACCCGAAATTCTGTTAACGGGTAGCTATGGTAAATTTAGGGTTACTATGAGCACCAGTTTCAGTACTTTTTTCTAAAGTAGTGATGTAGAATAGTATATTGTAATAAGAGTGCGGAAAGGGCTTCATTGCAAAACGAGTATGAAAGTTGGAGCACGAGCGCCAGCGAGTGCTCCATTCATACGAGTTTTGCAATGGCCATTTCCGCACGAGTGTTACATACTATTTTTTCTACGAAAGTGTAGAAAACTAAAGATTAATGTAAATTTAATCATTAATTTAAAATAAATGTCATTGTCATTAATTTAAACGTCAGAAAATTTATAAATAGCTTGTCACCAAATCGAGACTCGAAATTTATACATTAATACTGGAAGTAGAAGAATATCAATAATGGATTCCGATAGTGACGAATAACAAACACTCCGCCGGAACTTGCGGCCATTGCATCCACAGTTTCGTCCGATTTATTGCCTCAAAAATCAAAAGAGAGGTATTGGAGTGCGGAAAGTGAGTGCGGAAAGTACTTTCCGCACTCATATAAGTGCGGAAAGTACTTTCTGCACTCCTTGTAACAAATACCAACTTTCAAGGTTAAATTTTATGACAGAAAACGTGTCTTTCAACACTTTCGTAGAAAAAATTAATTACTTTATTTATGTAATAGAGTTATATACAGGGTGTAGAAAAATATGGATACACCAGGAAATCTCAGAAGGAAGACGGTTTCGTGAAAAATTGTTTCAGAATAAAGTTGCATGGCTTGAAAATAATCTTGACCTGAAATTGCTAGGTGAAGGTCAACTTTAAAATTTCAAATGGGAACCGTTAGGTTTTTGACCGGATTGTCAAATCCGGATTGATACACCAATCCGGATTTGACAATAATTTTTTAATACCCTGTATGAACTTCCTTCCACCGTACTATAAAGACGATACCTTAATATGAGAAACATTAAATTACTTTATTAATATTTTTAGTAAATTATTGTAATCAAATCAAACTTAAGAATAAAATTTCCCAAATTTTAAAATTCTTCAATATTTATAATATATTTCATGCATGCTAGTTATACTCTTAATCAAAATTAAATATTTAATTCTTGTAAAGTTGACAGTGCCCACTTTCATCGTGTGTAACTGTCAAAATGGGGTTAAAACAGTAATCAGGCTATAATGGTACTTTAATACACCCTAGGGCTATAAAAAAAACCTTGATGCCTTTAATGCGTATATACCTACAACATTTTGACCGTACATAATCAATCTTTACCTTAAAAAAATACAGACAGTTTCTTATATTTGTGTATGTATGGAATTCAAAATTATTGTTTTATACCAAACCTCTATTTATTTCATGTAGTTGCAATAGATGGAAGATTTAATCCTCGATCTCCAACCATCGATCGATTTTTAATGTGAACATACCTGGAACAAAAAATATGTATTAGTTATTTAATCCACTTAGACTGTACCTTACAACATACAAATACATACACAACAAAGTAAGCTTAATTTGCGCAAGTTTTTAAATTTATGTTTTATTCAAGTATTCACTTTATTAGTAATTTGACTCTTTACAGAGAATTGCATTGTCAATATATAAAAGTTATGACTTCTATTAAAATTAAGAGTACTAATCTTAGGGTTTTACACATTAAATTAAATACAATGAACTACGCGCTAACGTTTAAGAAGATAAGGAATAAGTAGATGTTGACCTAATTTGTATAAAATGAAAGAGATTACAAATAAAATAACGTTCAGTTTGTCAATATCTTGAAAGGACTTTGTCCAAAAACACAATAAAAATTGTACAGTTAATGAACCATCTTAAATTTTTTTTTCAAAATGAAAGGTCCACTAAATAAGCTGAATAAATATTATAAAATATTCAAACATATAACATATTTAAGCCGTACTTATTTCAACTCTTCCTAGTCAGAAATTTAGAATACGCGACCAGTTATAACAGAAATTGGAAATTGGGGATTAAAATATGGAATTGGGCGTAGGCCTATTTTGAAAAACTTAATTACATATTTATGCATATTTTTGACAATAATATTCTGGTTATTATTAATTTAATGTAGTTGTGTGGTTTCGTACTCTCATTTAAAAATCCAAATGTTACATTAAAATTTTATTTTCACACTCTCATGGTAAATTTAATGTGAACGCGGTTTGCAATAATTACAGTATCCCCCTAAATAAATGAAAACCATCATTTTAATTATAATGAAGCAATTACATTTCGAATTAAAAATGCCTGCGCTGTGGCGGTTTCAGTGATCACGATAAAATACACCGACTAATATAATTCATTGCGTTTGTAAATAATTAATTATTATGAAAGCACTCGGCGGTGCAAATAAAAGTGATCCGCCGCAAATAAACCTGCAGCGCGCACCTGTAAATTCAATTTCCGAATCGCGACCACCGTTTGCACTCGCCTCGAACCATCAAACTATTAATTATTCACCCCTGCCTCGAACTTTCCCATTAATTCTTCACGACGCCGCATTTTCACGGGAAAAATCGCAGGCGACGCGCAAAAAACAAGGCAAATTTAAAATGGCGCCGGCTGCCTTTCTAATAACTGGTAATTAAATTAATTAGTGGGTATAATAGATGGACCGATGTGTAAATAATATCCCCCTGAAAGTTTTAATGAAAATTGTCACATAATAAAATTTCAAAGCAGCGCTAAAAACCATTCAAGTTTATTATTACGCGTCACAAAAAAAACAAAAAAAAAACGGATGTATGTTCATAGACACAAACATCAGCATTATTTTGGAGTGCATTTTATTGACTATTAATGCAACACAACTGAAATAAATTTATATATTATCATTCCCCATTTTACAACAGACTGGTGCAGCGCACATTTACATTTTATAACATTTTTTTGTTTAGTTTAAACTATCTCATATACAAATTTAGTCCATTATTTCTTGTTTATTGCTAGTACTCTTGCTTCCGTCCAGGTTTTTCCTCTTTTCTTCAGTATCTCGATCATGTTTAGGTCCCATGTTTTCATCGGTCTCTCTCTCCCTTTTTGTCTTCCACCTTTTGCTTCCCATACTTTCTTGACTGGTCTTTCTTTTCCTAACCTTTGTAGATGACCCCCCCAGCTCATTTGTCATCTCTCTATAAAAGTTTCCAAATATTGTATTTGTAGTTCTTCCCTAATGTTAGTTTTCTTATCTTGTCCATCTTTGTTACACCTCCCACTCTTCTCAAAAACTTCATTTCCATTTCCTGCAGTTTGATTTTCTCTTTTCTTGATATGACCCAGGTTTTACAACCGAACGTTAGGATAGCTCTGTATATAGCTTTAAATACGTCAATTTTAGTTTTTCTTAACACTTCGTTCTAACTTATTAGTATTTTGTTCATTGCATGATATACTTTGTGTGTTTTCTCGATTCTACTGTTTATTTGTTTTTCCTGTTTACCTTCCTTTTCAATTTCTACTCCTAGATATTTGTAAGCTTCCACTTGTTCTATTTTTATGCCATCGATCGATATATCCATCGTTGATTGTTCCCCTATCATTAGTACTTTTGTTTTGTCTCTGTTTATCCTCATTCCGTAGTCCTTCGCTCCATATAAAGTGCCAAATATTTTTTTTCATAAAAGTATCTCGTTGAAGGTGATTTAGGCCTGCAGAAAAGTCGAATCAAAATCTATCTCAATTATAATTTTCTCTTAATAAGATAAATATAATAATACTAACCCTTCTGGTCCTCGACCTAGGAAATGTATCTTCTGTTACTGTAATAGTAAGTAGTTAAGTAGTAAGCAGTAGAAGTTATAACTACTTATTAATTCAAAACAATGCGCGCAATACTCTTAGCACCTACTTTCCATCAGCAGCATTACAGTTTCACTGACGTGCCCCACATTTCCCATCCCTCCGATGACTTCGCGAAGTCCCCGACGAGTCTTCCGCCCGTATGCCCTTTCAATTGTAAATTCACCCTCTTTCAATTGATGCGCCTCGGATGGAATTGGAAGGAGCGGATTTTTTCACCGCACTTTTGACTCGCCCCGGGAACGTCACGATATGATTAATGTGTTCCTCGTCGTGCGCAGCGAGATTTCCTGAGGGCTGAGCGCCCCCGATCCACTGAATTTATTTGTCTAATCTTGCGGATGCCCTCAACAACAGAAGGGGAAGTCAGAGGCGATCAGCATGAGAAGTGGGTATCTTGTAACCGCTGACACAGATTTTATTGTAGGTGAAGATGAGGGTGAAATGTTTCCGCAATTTCTGTATTAAATAACTGCTCTTAGCGTTGGATATAATTTTACAACCGACGATGAATGTTGGATATAAACTAAGAGTGGATAAATGTGATGTGTGCTGGAGCAACGGGAATTCACCTGGAAATGCAAAACTTTAGTAATATAAAGTAGTTCTTACTGAATATCTATTTTGGCTTCTCGCCGCTCTTGTTAAAACACTTGCAGCTTACGCTTATGTGACGTGACGCAAAATAAGTGGCCAAACTCAGCAATGTATCTACGAAAAATCTGCATAATATATTACTTATGTTAAAAAAAAAACACGAAAATGAAATTACCAAATAAGTTTATTAAGAAGTGTTAAGAATATGTATCATACATGCAAGAACCATCAACGTTTTCTCAAGACATAAACTAATGATAACGAAACATCAGTCCATATGCTTTCACAAGAATTTTGCTATTGAGACCTCAAAGTCAGAAGACCAAATTCGAAGAATGATTTATAGTGTCGGTAAGAAAAGTGTCTACATATTACACATATATCGGCCAATATTGCAGGCATAGCTTAATCACTGAACTATTGAACGATTTGTAAGGTTCAGAATGTGATAAAACTAGTAATGGTGGGCAATAAAGCTTCTGCAGCAATAATAGTATATATATATATATATATATATATATATATATATATATATATATTATTTCACGCGGAGGCGAAGTGAGAGTTTTCATGGCGCGCATGAGTTTACGCGCTGAACGAAGTGAGGCGCGTAATGAAAGGCAAGCGAGTTAAATAATGACATAAGGGGAGTGAGTCAAATAATGACATAATTTTTGACGTTTTAAGAAAAATATAATTTTCGTCCCCTTGAGAACGACGGCCAGAGCAGGTATAACTAAAGAATTACTGGAGAAATTACTTGAGAGTCTACTATGCTCTCTACGATAATGACGATTTTAAAGATAGACAGTAGATTAGAATCTCAGATGCCTAATTCCGTTAGAGTGTCACCTTTTCACATGCAAATAAGTTGATACAAGAGTCTACTATATAAATCAATTGAATGCTAAAATTAAAAAATGCCGAAAATCGGATGCTGCATACGAACAATGCTGGCTATTTTTTTCCGATACTGCTACTTCAGAAACATGTCTGTTCCATACATAAATAGTATGTTTTATACAATAAACTACACACACAGAAAAATAAACAACCGAAAAAACAGAAATAACTATATTTAATACTAATTCTATAGCCAATTATACGTGCATGAGCAGTAATTTTAATTAAAATATTTCTATAATTTTTCACTATAAATTAAAATTATAATAATTCAGTTTTAATTTGATTCAATTAATATTGCTACTTCCAAAACTATTTATATTTTTTGTTTTATTAAATTTTTGTATCTAGTTTTGCAGATTTGTTGTAAGATATGTACAATTTTCTCAAAATTTGAGAAAATATTCCTTAAGGTTGCGATATTGTGAACGAAGAATGACCTATAGTAAAGGACAGACGAATATTGTCGAGGAAGTGGCGCTCTCTGGTGATAACTAGTATATACATACATATAACTTTCGTCCGTACAAGCGAATGGAATATGCAAGCGCCAGGCGCGCTTGCATATTCCATTCTATCACCAAGGTCATGCAAAAACAGCTTAGAAAAACAATGACTGGCTCGACTCGTACCCTGAAAACATATAAGTCGGCCGGACTGGACGCACATAAACGAAATGCGAAAATCAGGGACATGCCTTATTTTCTTTAGGAATATATTACTCCTACATAGAAACTACTTTGTTCAGAATGTTTAATTTTATAAGATTCAAGTGTGCATATTCTATTCCTACTTCTGGTTTACGGAATATTTGGAATTTTTATTTATTTTTTATCAGTTTTTATACGAATGACACTTATGTATGCAAATTTAGAAATAAAAATTAATCATCGAATTATTTATAATTTTCGAAATATTCACAAAATTTGCGTGAAAAGTAATTTAACACTTCTAATTTACTTTATCCTACCACTACCAGTATATTATTTGATTATAAATATCCAATTTTAAGGAGTCTTACATACGCAATAACGACCCTACAGAAATGATTTCTTTATAAGAACGCTAGGGTCATTATGAGAAAATAAATACTATTTTTTCCGGACCCCCTGGCCGGGATCCCTGGCGCCCCCCTTTCTTTTAGTGCTAATGGTAGCTTGATACCCATAGAGGTATCAAATATTATCTAAAGTATATTTTCTGGCCTTTTCGACGCAATGGTTCCAATCAGTGTTGTAACAGATACATTTTTTTTTGTATCTAGATGCTTCAGAAAA
The DNA here is from genome assembly GCA_951805005.1 of Othius punctulatus. Classification (NCBI taxonomy): domain Eukaryota; kingdom Metazoa; phylum Arthropoda; class Insecta; order Coleoptera; family Staphylinidae; genus Othius; species Othius punctulatus. The sequence continues at coordinate 101,856,250 of OX638139.1, read as the reverse complement.
ACTGTATCTAGATACATATCTAGATACAAATTTAAAAATGTATCTAGCTACAGATACAGATACATTTGAAGAGTATGTAGATACCTCTAGATACATTTCAGATACATGGGAAACCAAAGCAAAAATTGTTTTCTTTGTGAAAATGAAACTGAAATATATTTATTCATAGACAAAATATAATTAATTTAAGGTTGTTATATTTAGTACTTAGTGGTAAGTAATATTTATTTTTATTGTATTTTATGATTTATTTCTTTGTCCTGACTAGTTTCGGTTATGAAAATCCATCTTCAGAGGCATATGTATTTAATGTTTATATATCTTTAATTTATATGAAATATAAATTTAATATAAATGAAACTAACGTTAAACTTAATTTAAGATTGTTATATTTAGTACTTAGTGGCAAGTAATATTTATTTTTATTGTATTTTATGATTTATTTCTTTATCCTGACTAGTTTCGGTTATGAAAATCCATCTTCAGAGGCATATGTATTTAATGTTTATATATCTTTAATTTATATGAAATGTAATTTTAAATGAGATAGATGTCTAGTTTTGTAATAGTTATTTAAGCAATAAGGGAGGCAAGTATCGTTTACCAGTCGAGGTCGAGTTTGCGCCCGAGCGACAACGAGGGCTAGCAATAAAGTGCGAGACCAGTCAAAACTTACCTCTCGAATTGCTTATAACTATTTTTCCACTCCCTGCATGGTAAGTACACTGTTATAACATTGATTTAGTGGAAGTAAGTCCCACTTACCAATAAAGCTTTGGTTACTATGAGTAACGGGAAGTAAGTAATCACTTACTTCCCTCAGGGAAGTAAGTAAAATAATTTCAATAGCGTTATTTCTCTGGCACCAGTCTATAAAACACTTTTGATAACACCCCTTCGCTTCACTTCACTATCACTAGTATTCATTTCTACTTCGTTTAACTGAATTATCGATTACTTTTTTTGACGTTTATTATTTTGTCAAAATTGACAGTCGCTTGTTCACAACCTAGGAGACTCATTGCAGCGTGCATCAATTGCACGAAAAACGTTGTGTACACCTCGGCCGCGAAATCTTTTAGCGACCTCGAGATTGTATTGCCTCGGCCGCAAGCGGCCTCGGCGACAAACTTTCTCTCGGTCCCTAAAATGAGATTTCTCGGCCTTGATATACAAATAAATATTTTAAGTTGAGCGAAATACAAAACAAGCATGTAATTTCAGCAACAAATATCTATCCAGCAACATACGTACCCAATATGAAACTGTCAGTTTGACAGCACTAAGATGATTTATTCAATTGAATAGAGTTTTGAGCATTTTGATTGAAAACGCGAGATGCAGCTTTGGCTTTGTTTTTAAAATAAATGCTTATAATTTCGCAGTTCGCTCTTGGTACGTATGTTTCTGAATAAATTTTTGTTGCTGACAATACATGTTTATTTTGTACTTTGCTCAACTTAAGAAAATAATTTCTTTAAAACTAATCGACAGATTTTAATCTTATATAAACCTATATAAATGAATTTAGAACAGTGTGGTATTGGATTGAATTATTTTAACTTAACTTTTGAAAGTTTTATATATATATATATTTAATATCTGTTATTGTAGGCATAATAAACGAAGTAGAAATAATAGAAGTGAAGTGCTTCCAAAAAATAGAGCAATCAAAACTTTCACTACAAGAAGCAGTATCAAGGAAAATGATTGCTTGTCTTGAAATTGTAAACAATAATATTAGATTAAAAAGAACACACAACTATTATTATCAAGTAAGGATATTTTCAGAACTTCTTGGGCAAATAATTTTCTCTTTTTATCTTTAAGGTTCAAGGACAACTGTCAATAACAAAGGCAAACGTTTGTTTTTTTGTAGTATATACGGGAGATACTAATAATATATTTATAGAAGAAATATTTAGAGATGGTAACCTATGGAAAGAGTTGGTACCAAAATTATGGAACTTTTATTCCAACTGTATTGCTCCGGAAATAATATTAAATAGGAGAGCAAGAAATTTAAAGTGTCGGGATCCTCCATACATACTTCAGGCCCAACAGAGGTACGAAAACAGCGCAAAAGCAACAAAAAAAAAACAATAAAAATTAATAAGAGTTTAATATAACTTGTTTCGCTTCAAATATACCCAGTTTTACATCCACTTACTGATAGGTCAGGGAAGTATTGTTGATTTAAAAACTGAATGTGATGAGGGTGCGTGCGTTTCGATAAATTGATTTTTACTTTAAAGCATAGGAGTCGTCACAGTTTGAATAGTAATTCATGCTGCACGAACGTCAATGAAAAAAGCCTAATTTAATCTCTTGAAAAATAGGAAAATTTTCACTAAAAATTGTTCACTTTTATCGTTTCACTATTACATTGATGAAGAAGCTGCGAAACACGGACATAAGGTACTCCGATTACCGCCCTATTATTGTAAATTAAATGCAATTAAATTAATTTGGGCCCAATTAAAATCATCCATTAGGAAGAAGAATAGAAATCAAAAATTTACCCAGGGCACCATTGATTTTTAAGCACGAGGTAGCCCATATATCTTCCAATAACTGGGAGCAGTCAGTGCAGCATGCGATTGAAAGTGAAAATTCTTACAGAAATAATAATGTACAAGAATAAATCATTACTTTAGGTGACAATGAATGTGATAACGAGCATATTTCCAAAAATATGCTGTTTTAATTGTGATTATATTACATATAAATAAATGTGTGGGCATTTATAAGTTAAAATAAGACCCTGGGAAAAATGCCGCTAAAGTAAAACTATGGTTATATTTATGATGACTACTACCGCAATGTCGTAAACGACCCTTAAAATTAACGGACCTCTAAATAGGGGATATTCAATTATTTCTGGTCGAACTATACGTTCAAATATTATATTGGTCACGAATCTATTTACACGTAAATAAAGTTGTATAGTTCCGCAAAACATTCATCAGCCGCCTAGTACACAAAAGCTGAACTATTAAACCGAATGGCGTTGGTAAATTCGTCGATTCTTTACAGGTATCTGTACACACACGTGGCCAAAATGGATGTAATAATAGAATTTGCATCATACTGTGCAGGCGAACACCACAAACAAACCAGTTTGTAAAATTAACTGCAGTCACGACGAAACTTTTGGTAACGCTTTATAGAATATGTAGACGTATATTAAATTCGCGCTGAAAATGTATTTATCGTCGAAAGTTTGGTTCGATTGACACAAAACACGCCTGAAAAATTAACGATTTTCAGAAATTTATTACGAAATAACTAAATCCGCAGACAGATTATGACGCATGTCTATAGAATTCTTGTACTTTTAAGAATAATTTGATATATAAAACAAAGGATTTAATTGATTCAAACAGCAGTGGTGTTCGCCTGCGTAAAGGTCTAAAATGCTCGATTTTACTCATCAAATATCGCAACCTTAAATGATTAGAAAATGATTATCAAAATTTCTAAAAAAAATCAAAACTTATCATATAATATTGATATATCTAAAATAGTCTGAAGTCTGATATTTATTTATTTTTTCAATTTAGATTTTGTTTTTGTTTCACATTCTAAAAATGTATGCAATAATGTGTCATTTCATAATGATAAATCCTATTCATTGTTTGTTTTTCAGTTCGATAACAAGATTTTACAAGATTTATTGTAGATTTTGTACAATTTTCTGAAAATTTAAAGCATATTCTAAAACTATGTTTGTAGACTTTCTATAACATTGGCACAATTACATTTTATCGTAATTTTCATAATTGATATATTGTGATAAGCTTCTGATACTTCTAATATTATAGTTCAAATTCTGGACGTTTGAACTTTCTTGATATTTGGATTGCATATTTTGAATTTTGAAAATTTTCAACATCCATAAAACTTCAATAAACTATGTCCGGTTTTTCACCTTTCAAATGGTCCGAAGTCTGATTTTTTTAGTTTTTTTTATATTTAGATTTTGTTTTACATTTTGAAAATTTATGTTATGAAGTGTTATTTCATAATGATAAATCCAATAGACTGTTTTTTTCACTTTGATAACAAGATTTTGTAAAGTCGTGTAGATTTATTGTAGGTTTCGTGCAATTTTCTGAAAATTTGTAGAATATTCTAAAATATGTTTACAGACTTTCTAAAATATTGGAACAATTACATTTTATCGTAATTTTCATAATTGATATATTGTAATAAGCTTCTGATACTTTTTATATTATAGTTAAAATTCTGGACGTTTTAACTGTCCTCATATTTGGATTGCATATTTTGAATTTAGAAAAGTTTCAATATCCATAGAACTTTAATACATTTTTTTTTCTGTTTTTCATCTTTTGTTTTCACACCGGTGTATTCAGGTTTTTAATTTACCTTCTAAATTTTGGGTGTTTTGGTTAAACTTACTTCCTTGATGTTTCAATTTCAAACATTTTTCAAACAATAAGGAAGAATAATGAATACAACAAAATTATAACATTTTATGTAGTTTAAATGTATATTTTGTTCGCCATGAGACCATCTTTAGTAAGAATAATAAAGTAAAATAATACAGTTTTTGATACAATGGAAATGTTGGGTTTTAATTAAAAAACTTCTACAAGATCTTATCGCGAAATTCTAGATATTCTAATTTAGTTGGTATTTTGATTGCATATTTTGAAAATGTTCATAGTTCATTTCAAACGTTTTGAATTTTTTTAAAACTTTATGAAGTAATGGTAACTTTATATTGAAATTCATCATACTTTATTGAAAATACTGAAAGTTTCGCATATTTACTTCTATATTCTCTAAAATTAGCTGTTTTTCACTTTCATCGGATTCAGAAGATTGAGAAACCATCCATTAAGTTTTTGAAATTTGCGTTCTAATATTCAGTTTTTGAAATTTGCGTTCTAATATTTTGTTGACATTCTGGACTTACCTTTTTTCGGAAATACTTTCAATTTCGGAAATCGTTACGAAACTACGTGTAAATTTAAATTTGTTAGATATGCAGGCATGTTTTTAGAAAATTTTAAAACATTTCAGGAACTTGTAGTATTTTGTCCGAGTTTTGGATTACACTATTATGTATATTAGAAAATAAATAAATAAATTTTCAGTAAATTGGATCACTTTCGAGAAATTTAGTGTACATTTCTCATAAACTTTAAGTTTACTGTAATTTTTTTGCAGTTTTCAGACTGAACATTGTTGATATAATCAAAAGTGCCTATCACCAATTTCTAGACATTTTATCTTAGTTGATATTTTGATATATCAAACTATTTGATAATTTATCAAAGTTTTATAAAATGTTGAATAACTTAATGTTGATAATAGAAATTTATCATATTTTAATGAAACTGCTCAAAGTTTAGCATATTGATTTATATATACAGGGTGGCCCACCTATACTCGCTCGTAGCATTGCTGCTAGACTTATGAAAATATGGGAACAAATCTGATTGGAAGTTACTGGACACTTTATGTGCTACTTTTTGAAATTATTTTTGAGTAAGTAGCTGTTTGCGACTCACTTTGTTTCGTGATTTATTATATTTCAATGTGCTTCTCTAAATTTATAATCTCCTAAGTAGCTAAATTGCACTTTTACAACAACCGCCTGTAATAGAATTATTGCCCTGCTGTATGAATCTAAGAAGCCCACTTACAAAGCTTTAAGTGGCATCCCTGTTGCTTTGATGAGATGTACTTCTTAGATTAAGCCATTAGGCTAAGTCGGGGTTTGTCGACCTCATACAGCGGGCACTAATGAACGAGTCTAACTATATTTCCCTCTCTTAGGTTAAGCCATGTTTTGTATTACTTTTGTAATAGCAAGTAAGTTGGTGTCCAATGTACAATAGTGTCCAATAATTACTAATCAGATTTTTCCTGAATTTTGACTAGTCTTGCAGCAATAGTCCGAGCGAGGATAAGTGGGCCACCCTGTATATTAATAATTATTATGATAATATGATCAAGGTATCTGCAAGTTCACTAAAATTTTCAGGTTTTCAATATCTTCGGTTCCAGAATGCATGTATAATTTTTCTGAAATTTACCTCCTAATACATTTGAAATTTTCAATGAATGTGTTAGGAATTTTCAATCTCCATAAAACCATATATTTAAAAGGTGAATTTCTGAAACCTTTATAAAATGTGTGTAACATTATTATAATTCATTATATTTTGTTGAAAATTTAAATGTTTGCTGAATGTTTAGCATTTTTATTTGTATACCCACTAATTTTTTCTGGTTTTTCACTTTCTTCGGATTTCAAAAACCATCCATCAAGTTTTTGAAAGATTGTTTTGACCTATGTAAACGTTTTTTTTTGTGTATTTAATAAATTTTAATTTGAATTTGAATTTAAAGTTTTTGAAATTTGTGTTCTAATACTTATTACTGACTTTCTGGACTTAATTCAAATTAACAAGCATGCTTTTACAATATTTATAAAAAATTCTGGAACTTTAGTATTTTGTTCGATTATGTGCTGTTTTTAATAAATATTTATTAATTGATGAGCTACGGGGATATACAATAAGAGTCCCTTTTGGTCGTTTTCCAGAAAACTAAATTGAAAGTTTCAAGTCTAATACAGGACAGAAAGGATGATTTAAAAAACCAACTGATGATTCAACTTGATGACTTAACAACAGGTGTATAGAAATATCGAGCAAAACATGTAGTACACATAGTAAAACTCTTAAAAAATATATTTTCAATAACAAGATTTGAACTCGTTTTAAACAGTTATTTTTAGATTTTGTACACAAGAAATGTTTTCTTTAATGACACAAATTATTGATATAATATTATTACGATGATTGTTCTTCGTCAATTTCGGGTCGTTTATAAGTAATTTTTGTTTAGCTCTGATTATTATTATTAGAAAACCTTATTTATATTTCTCCGCTTTCTAAGCGAACGGTGATCGTTTTTCATCATTTTACTTCACGTATCAAACCTACTTCTTCCATGCTGCAATATGGCACATTCAGCCCAATTTCGATAAAAATGGAGTCGGATCGTTCTTCCTTGAGGTCCTTCAATTGTTATATTATGTGAATTAGAAAATGAATTAATAAAATTTTCAGAAAATTGGCCAACTTTTCAGGAACTCGTTGTACACTTGTCATAAACTTTGTACTAGCAAAATTTGTAATTTTTAGTAAATTTTTTACACATGGCACATTCTACAAATTTTCGTAATATTTCAATAAAAATTTTAGGCAATTTCTGAAATCTTTCGGTGTAAATTGTATATTTTAATTTTGTACAACTAAACGGTCTGCATTTTGCTCGCTTTTTGGTTTCTTTTCAATCTCAATAAACTTTCGATTTCCAGATTTAATCACATGTTTATAGAATTTATGTTTCTATATTTCATTTCACTTTTATATATGAAGTAATTTATTAAATTTGCAGAAAATAATTTATGAAACTAATTCAAACACGGATGGGATTTTCAAGTGATCTGTCCTGCCGTCCGTATCTGGCATCCTTGTCACGCAGATTTGAGACAGATTCTTTTCAATCTCAATAAACTTTCGATTTCCAGATTTAATCACATGCTTATAGAATTTATGTTTCTATTTTTTATTTCACTTTTATATATGAAGTAATTTATTAAATTTGCAGAAAATAATTTATGAAACTAATTCAAACACGGATGGGATTTTCAAGTGATCTGTCCTGCCGTCCGTATCTGGCATCCTTGTCACGCAGATTTGAGACAGATTCTTTTCAATCTCAATAAACTTTCGATTTCCAGATTTAATCACATGTTTATAGAATTTATGTTTCTATATTTTATTTCACTTTTATATATGAAGTAATTTATTAAATTTGCAGAAAATAATTTATGAAAGTAATTCAAACACGGATGGGATTTTCAAGTGATCTGTCCTGCCGTCCGTATCTGGCATCCTTGTCACGCAGATTTGAGACAGATCGGCGTGACAGGGATGGCAGATGCGGACGGCGGGACAGATCGCTTGAAAATCCCCTTCGTGTGTGCCTGCCTAATAACTTCCTACTTTCAATATTTGTATTTTTTAGTAAATTATCAGCAGTATCCATAACTACTGGTCAAACTAGTGGGTTTTGATCAATGACTATAAGTATTAATTGCAATTGTGTCTATTATATTTGGGCATAATAAGCACCCCTCACTTGCAAATCCCAAATTCGTTTTGATTGCACGAGCAACTTTAAATCCCACAAATCTCGTCCGAACTTCGACACAAACCCAATATCCTCATACAACCCGGGGCCAGGAATCTCATCAGTTACTCCGCCGATCCCGCAGGAGGTCGAAAATTCGATTTAGACCTGCGACCGCCCATCTGGCGCGCCATGAATGCAATTTTCGGCGGATCGTATTCTTAAAAAATAGGTGTCACTCCGCCGGTAATTGCTCAGTGGGGAGCCGGGAAGCGGAAATTAGCCCTCGAAAACTCGCGATGATGCAGTATTCAAATGACACGGTGTTAAATTTAATTGCCAGGCCGCGCAAATGTCGTCGCAAATATCAAAACGAATTTCATAAGTGGCAATTAAATTGTATAGGTGCTCAGTTTAAAGGTCGTCAAAGCGGATTCATTAATGGGGCCGCGCCGGGGGTGCGGGAAGCCACGGGGCTGGAGGGGCGCCCACTACAATTATTGGAATAGTTTTGGTGCAGAGATGTACGGGGGATTTAATTAAACTAATTGGGAATAAATACGACGGAAGAAGACAGATGTCAGCGGTTAGGGATGCGAACTGGTTTGGCACGCGAGCCCCGAAATTTATCCGGCGCCGGTAATTAATGGTATTAGTTTTTCTTGGGATAAAAAGGCGAGGTTTTACAGCGGGGAAATTATTTTCAGCCCGGGCGAATGGGCTCCATTAATTTTAGAGCGGAGCCGGTGGCCCCCATTCGTAAATTTTCTGCAGAAAAACCGCAGCCGGGGCGCTGAATTTTTCAATATTGGGCCTCCTTCTGCTGGCCCCCCGCTAATTGCCCCAATCTGCCATGCACGTGATCAATTACTGCGGCTCCGGGACGAGTTCTCCGCAGCAGCGTGCGCCACCCAGCAGGATTTAATACCTCGCCGTGGACCCGGTGATCCTGCGAATGCAATAAAACTGCAGCACCGTGTGGCCGATCCTGCAGCGTTCCAGCTGATAAATATCACGGGCGTGAGGGCATCGGGCATGAATGTTTCAGCGCAATAAATAAGCGCCCCGCCGGAAGCGCCCTACCGATCCGGCCGGTGAACACCTCGATGGCCCCATCAATATCGCCAGATTAGGAACGGATGACTCCCAGACGGGTCCGTTTGATGATAAAAATATGAGCGGCCGCAATTTTCAACAGCCATTACAATCGCTCACAGCTTTATTTTTGTACGTAAAAACAAATCGCACACCGGCATCTTTCCACTACAAACACAACTGCACTATAGCACGTTCATTGGAAACACAAGTTCCATGATAACCTACATATACAGGGTGGCTACAATATATAGTAACTTAAAAAAAAAATCATTCAAACTCTATTTAATATTTCTCAATCAAGTTATTTTCGGTAACTCTGTAAAGCCTTTATCAGTACCTGATGTTAATTATTTGGACCACTTACCCCTCTTCTGGGCAGAATATGTAACATACAAGGGCGGATGGGCAGCGTACAAGCGGCCCGGGAAATAACTTTCGTCGGGACAGTTTTACATTACCATAAAATTGCAATAATACTATATAATCAGTGGCGGATTTAGGGGCGGGGGGCTATTGGGGCAATATCCCAAGGCGGCAAAATCCAGGGGTGGCAATTATTTGGTAAAATACTAAAGGTACAAGTAAACAATAAAATAATAAATAAATAACTGACGTAAGAGAAATGGCAACTCCAAGAAATGAAGCACCCAAGACTTTTTTGTCAATTTAATTAGGAGATTTGTTATCTAGATTTAACGTATCAAGTAATAAGCTGCAGTCATTTGAAATCAGTATTACTATTGTACGGATCTTTATCAGGATATATACAAAGTATAAGAAGAAAATTTGACAGTTATGAAAATGAAGGACTACTGAAAGTGACAAAGACTTAGTATGAAGATGAAACAAATAGGAAAAAGTGACGAAAATTCCAGTTAGATTAAACCAGAGCAGCAGGAGTAGAATTAAGTGGAAAAGAAAATTTCAGAATCAATACTTACAATGATTGGCAGATTAAGTAACGAAATGGAAAGAAGAAAACCTGTATATGATTGAGTGGCAAAGAATATTTCAGAATCAATACTTACAATGATTGGCAAATTAAGTAATGAAATGGAAAGAAGAAAACTGTATATGATGAGCTCAATTCTTTGGTTGGTTTTTATATTGGTGCTGCCTTAAACCTTGCTAAAAAGACACATAGTGAACCACAGTTGGATGTTTTATATCTAATTGTAGGATGATTTGTACTTTGTATGATAAAGATCTACTAACAATGGAGGTTAATGTGAACAACTATATCAGGGCCAAAAAAACAATATTTACAGATACACCTATTTTATAAAGTTGAACATCAGAACACAATACAAATCATTTGATCATTTTAAAAACCACAAACATTCAAGATAACAATTTGAGCAAATTTGTTAGTAATTTGCTCCACAGACTTATTGCTTTAAAGCTTAACAGTGCCAGATTTGATCATCTTTGTTGACCTAAGGCGTTTTAAAACACTAAACCCTATCTTAAGCATTTTGGTCTAAGATAGCAACATAATTGTATTTAATTCTTGAAGAAGTTTTTTAAAGTGTTTTTGGTTTAGAAATGTCATTCAATTACACGTACTTTTTACAACAATATATTTTGCTGCTTTTAACTCTAAATCATTAAAATATTACTAAATACTTAAAAAGTAAATACTTAAAAAGTAAAACTAAATACTCATAAAAGAGTACAAAAATTATATAAAAGTTCCAAGATCCACGAAGCACTTTCACATTGTGTTTAATCAACTTACTCAATTTGATTTAATCAATCAATTCACTAGTTCATTACCTTTTTTTTTCTGAAGATCTGTAATGAAAATGAATTGCAATGAAAAGTTTAGCCACTTTTAGAAATTTTTAGGAAATTTGGTGTGAATTGTATATTTTTATTTTGTATATTTAAATAAGGATAAATAAATGCATAAAATATTTAAATCTTCTGCATTTTCTCAGCTCTTTGGTTAATTGAATTTCAATGTTTCGTTAAGTTATTCTGATTTACTGGCATGTGTTTAGGACATTTAGAAATATTTACTTCAAGTATTTTGTGCGATTGTTTTGATTTTCTTATTACACATATATTAATTATTTTAGGTGTAGGTATTAGAAAATTCAATAATTACATTTTTTAGAAAATTGAACCGCTTTTCAGAATGTTAATCTACACTTTCTAGTCTTCTAGTTATAGACTTTCTACTTGCAAAATTTGTAATTTTTAGTACATTTTCCGCACATGGCACATTCTGGAAATATTCACAAAATTTCAATACATATTCATACATACATAAATCATTAAAATACTACTTAATACTAAATCATAAAAGAGAATAATTATAAAAAAGTTCCAAGATCTAAGAAGCACTTTGACATTGTGTTTAAAGCTTCAATACCTATTTATTTTCTGAAAATCTGAATTTCATTTCTGTGAGCTAGTATTTACTTATAAATATTATTTCGAAAATTAACTTTGTCAATTGAAGTAGAATCATCATAATACAAGATTGATTTTAATGTTATTTTGAAGGTTTTCTCTTTCGTGGCGCTGTTTCACCTCTTTATCTTATTTGCAGTTTAAAGTAAAATTTATTTATTTTTATATAATCTATCAAAATGTTGTTTTTTTGCCCTCAGGTTTATATTAACGATTTAATACTAAAGGAAACTTGAGATGAGTCTTTTTTTTTACTCTGAAGGAATTGATGAACTCTTACAGCGACTTCAAGAATTTGTTCAAATTATCAAATCAATACCGAATTATTTTTTTCTGAAAATCTGAATTTCATTTATGTGAGATAGTATTTAGTTGTAAATATTATTTTGAAAATTACCTTTGTCAATTGAAGAAGTATCATCATACTACAAGATTGTTTTTTTTTTGTTTTTTTTATACGTTTTCTTTTTCGTGACGCTGTTTCACCTCTATCTTTTAACTGCTGTTCAAAATAAAATTTATTTATTTTCATATCATGTATCAAAATGTTGTTTATTGGCCCTCAGGTTTTCAAAGGTTTATATTAAAGATATAATACTAAGGGAAGCTTGAAATGAGTCAAATTTTTCACTCTGCTGCAATTGATGAATTCCTGAAGGGATCTTGCAATTTTTTGTTGAAACTTATAGAGGTTTTATTCAGAAAGCATATCCCTCGCAAAGTTGTTAAAATATTCATAGCTATTTGCAGAAAATTAAGTGAAAATTATTTTTTTTAGTTATAATTAATAAATAACATAAAAGGGTAAAAGGACGAAGGATAAATAAATACATTAAAATGGAATTTTTAGCATTAATCCGTACAAATTTTTATTTTTAATTGCAAAATGTTAATCACAATATAGAATAGTCACTTGAATTATATAATTTATATTAAAAATATTATTAATAATGATTACACTGGTCGACAAATTTTGACGAATGTGTTGTTTCCTCAATTTAAATGCATATTTCGGAAAGTATTTACTATGTATATACACAAAATGCAAAAAAAATTTGGAGGTTATTTTTATTTTAATTTTTTACATAGTTTTTCCACTATTTACTTACAAAAACACGTTCTCAGTTAAAGATAGGTTAGAAAAGTGATACCAGTAACTGTCAAACTAAAATTTGAATCCAGTATTACCATAAAAAATAATCGGAATCGGTCTTGTATCGCGAAAATATTAAGTTACACATAGTTGAAAAAAATATATATCTCAAAACCGAGACGTCCTAGAATATTTTTTTTTACTTTACTGAAATCAGCAAAAAAAAATCTATCGGAGTCAGCTATTTATATCTAAGGGATAAAATGTGTGCTGGCCCGTGTTATTAGCGGGATCAAATATTAATGATTAGAAAAATTACCAAATAATAATGAATACTGAAATTTTTTGATTGAAAATACCAAATTGGTATTATAAATTTCAAAAATCAAAAGAAGTAATAAAGTTGTCACTGTAAATTGTAGAATTTAATTAAAAATTATGAAATTCTCATTGTAAATGCCAAAATTTTTATTTTAAATTTCGATGTTTAATTGAAACAGGAAGTTTTAGTAGAAATTTTAATGAAGTTAACCACAAATCATATCACTCACTAAGTTATTAATATTTTAATAGAAATTTGCAGAAGTTTTAACGCTAAATATACAATTTTTGTTAAAAATTAGATAGTAGTAGTATGATCATTAATTCTATATTTACTTAAAGCATAAATAGTAGATATAATAATATAATATTGATGATAAATAGATAGATCTATCTAAGTTTAAATTAAATATTTAAACAGAAATTATGACATTTTCGTTGCAAATGACAAGTTTTGTATGAATGGAAATGTTCTGCATTTTCCTAGCAAATTACAAAATTTTATTACAAATTGCAAGTTCGTCAAATTTTGATAAATTACAATGGTTTTTTTAAGGTATTATTATTTTGTACTTACAGGTAGAGTTATTTTTATTTTATTTTATTATTTATTTATTTTATTTTGCCTCATATTATGGATAAAACCTCAAACTTAATAAAAAAATAGTTTTTTGTTAGAAATTATAACATATTTCCCCAGAAATCATATTCTTTACAAAGTTAATACGGATTTCATAGATATTTACAAAAAATATAATGGAAGGTGTCAAATATTGATTTAATATTTTTCTAAATTCAATAGAAACCATTAAATTTGCGCAATAATTAATATAAATTAGATGTCTTCTTGTCTAAATGTTTACTTGTCTGGGTCGGTCTCTGTAGATATCGACTTATCTAAAAGTCTACAAAATTTCTTAAAAAAAAACCATAAATAATAGTAACATTAGATGAATATTTATTATGATGGATTTCAATGATGCGAAATTTTGATGATGAATTTCAATATTTCAATAAAATTGTGGAATATTAATAAATGTAAATTACAAAATTTCTGTAGAATTTATAAAATGTTGAATATAAATTAGAACATTGTAGTGAAACTTTTCATTATTAATAATACATGTCAATGAAAATAGAAAACAGTATTATGTAAGTTTTATTGGAATTATGTAATTTTCATTTGTGCCTCAAAATTTCAATAAATATATAATTGTATTATAAAATACAAAATTTCAATAACTATTACAAATTTTGTATTATAAATTACAAACTTTCAATACCATTATAATTTTTTTATTGTAAATTGATAATAATAATAATAATAATAATAATAATAATTTATGTTACCAATAGGTTTACACAATTCACGAAAGAAGAGGTATACAGTGTAATGTATAAATAATTGACTATCACAACATATGTGTATAAGTAGATTCAGCAATAAATTGTGGTATAAATAAGTTACATAAAATATGAAAATATTTGAAAATGGCAAAATTCTTTCTTCACAAATCATATTCTTCACAAAATTATTATATATTTCAAATAAACTAAGGGAAAACTCTAGTTTAAAAAAGGCGTCGCCAGCTCAAAAAGTTTGGGTAAAACTGTTTTAATACATTAAATTAAAAAAATTACTTTACCAAATTTTTAATAAACTTGCCGCTCAAACCGCACAGAGCTGGGCCTATAAGCCCAAAAGAGGTCTGGTCTACCGCCTAAATTTCTGGGGCATTTCCCATTTTCCCGGAAAACCCATCCTCCCCTGGTAACATAGTCTTGAATGGACTGGATCCCTAACGAATATTTGCCTGTCATATTACTAACTTCCAACGTCTATCACTAACGATAATATAACTACTTCTCTTTTTTGTTCAAACTATTACGCATCAATTAAGTTTACCATGTTTCATAAATTCATGGTGTCATTGTATAAGTTTAATGGAATTTTTTGGAGATTTGTAACAATACACCCCAAAATATAAAGATCTTATGTTTTTTGCCACTTTCTTTGGTACATATGTTACAACTAGCGGCTACAAATCCCCAATTGTCAACTCTAACTCCAACTTTTAGTTCGTGCGGCACGCACATTAATAACCGAGGCCAAGAGTCTGCGCCACCCGGACGCCCCCTGAGCGGGCGCAAATTAATGGAATCCTGGCGGAACGTGGAGGCGCGTTTCATTTGTCAAGGGAGAAGTAGCGCCTTGTCCGCCCGGAGCTGAGAATTTCGCCGGCTTAGGGCCGCCAGCTAATGGTTTTTGCATATCCCCTTCGTGCCCTCGGCTCCTCAACGGCTTGCACAATCAGACGTAAGGCTACAAATAATTATCTCGCCGTTAACGGTTTAATGAACAAAGTTGCGCTATCGGGCCTGCGATACTAAAGTTTTTCGTTCGCATCTGCTTAGCTGGATTATCTCTTCAGATAGTAATTGAGAATGATAAGGCAGTACTGTCTTCGTCAGGTAAAGATTGCTGGTTCTAGTTTCTTACATGAAATAAGGATTAACAGAAAATGGTGTAAAGAGTTTAGGCTGCGGCTTAAAATCAGTAGATGTTAAATTAATTTGCTCTTCTCCTCTGTCCTGATTCTTCGAAGGATGTTGTGATACCTGTCAAATGACTTCTATCCAGGTATCTCTATCCCGAGCCAGTTGTTCTGTTTCAAGTATGTTCATTTTTTGGTTAATTTCCTTCCCAATAAAATTTTTCTATAGATATTCAAAAATTTTCATTTATAGATGTTATCCCGCCTAGTGTCAAATATTTATTAGAGATATCATAAAAAAGATTTATCATATTGCACTGGACTACTGTCAAATTTGATCAATTTACAGCTTATGCATAGAAATGTTACTACTTTTGCCTTGATTGGCTTTTGATGAATGAACTGATTTCTAAATTCCATTTTTTTTTTAATTAAATTACGTTCCTAAAAAAATAGATAGATACGTACATTTAAAACAGAATAACGAAAAAAATACTCAAGCGTAACATTTTGTATCAAACCCCCATTCAAAGTGGTTGTTTTTCTTAATATTGGTACGTGGGATAATGCACGAGTTGAAAGTTAGCGAGGAGCTGATTGGGATGAGTTGTAAGTTCCAACGTCAGTGCCACGATCCCTTGGAACCATGTTTCAAAATTGATTTTCATTGGACCAAATTATCTAGCAATGTCTTGGTCTGGTCATATTAAAAAGTAAAGTTAGACAGAAACCTTTATCAAATCAGGTTAAATTAAAATAAAAAACGTAATTATATATTTTTAACGTTATTAAAACAACATTTGGGAAGCTACGGCAATTACTTGATACGATTTTATAGTAAAACCTACTAGAAAAACTTGTGCTCCAAGAAACTTGTGCTTCGAATATGAGTGTTTCAAGAAGGAAAGAAATCAAGAAGTTTTAAGAAGTTTCTTGAAGATGTTGTAATAAGGTGATTAAATTTTGGCAAAGAGTGAGCTGGCTAAGCTATGCTCAAACATTACATTGATTTCACTGGTAAATTAAACACATTAATGTCATCCAAACAACTAGATTTTGTTATTCTGGTTCTGTAATTTCAAATCCCATTTTAGTCTCAGGAAATTTCATTTACCCAAAAACAAAATTGGGTCGAAAGTGCAAAGATTGAAAGTGCAATGCAAGTCTCTATATGTGGAAAATACTAGAAAATAAAAGACATAATTTGATATCAATATTCAAGGATCGTTTTTCTGCTTATCAAAGAAAAAAACTGTCGACAGATTTTTTCGCAACCCTTGAAATTTTTTTCTGAAAGACTACACCAATCAGTGCAGCTTTAACTTGAAGCCATGCAAAACTATGCCGTATGCATTCCATGTTACTGCATAGCTTAATGGGAGAATACTGTGTATGAGTACGAGTACGAGTATTGGATTAATGAAAAGTGTCGTACAAATATTAGATACCGCCTCCGTGGACAACTGTGTACCAGTTTTGACCTGGTGGGTCTCATCAGTATAGTGGGTCTGATGAGACGCACTGTACCAGTGAATCACTTATACTCTATAAAAACAATTGTAAATCGTTGCCACAAAAATGGAGTAGCCTAATTGAGTGAACATATATCGAGTGATCATTTAAATGTCAGCTCTAGCTATCCATGAAAATTTTCGCAGCCAATAAGAAAGGCGAGATTGGCGCCAATTTTTTAAAGACAATCCTTTGATGGCTTATCTTTAATGGACAATTCAGCAAAATGTTTGGTTGAATAGGGAATCATAATTGTGTCAACGCGTAAATACCTTGATGAACTGTTTAGAAAAATATTTACCATAATAGGAAATCATGCATTCATCGCCTCCTCTCTAAGTCACCATTTTCGAAAAGTTGTCATTGAGCAACTTATTTGTACAACTTATTTGGATTGTCGTTCTGGTCATCATCGTTCAAGTGAATATATCTCAAAATAGTCTTAAACTTAATTAGTCTTACACTGATGTAATTTAAAACGAAATTTTTGGCTATCATTTTTGCGATTGTGACCTTGTTGATGGATGCACACAATTTTATTCCTAGACAAAATCTTAATAATGAGCCAAAGCTTCATCAAGCTATAATATTAGAGGGTGTTGGAAGATCAATTAAACATCTTCTTTTTAGATTTTAATATCAGATAGATAATAATAATTTAAATATTATAATAATATTTTTTAAATTAATTAAATGTGCATCAAATAGATTAATTAATTCAACTAAAATGTAAAACAAATTCGGAAAAATTCCACCGAGGTTTTCCACTACCACAGAATATTGATATACAATATTCGTCTTTGCGAGGTAACTTTACTACAATTTGTTTTGCCATGAACGATCAGTTGCAATATGCTTGAAATATTTCTCTTACAGCATAATCTGACCAAAATGCGCAAAATTTCTTATTATAATGGTTTCAATAACTATTACATCTAACTCGTCAACGTTGACGATGGACACTAAAAGCGCGTTCTTACGAATATAATTTAAATGATCGAGTGTAGTTTATCAACAAAAGTTGAATGAAAACTATAGTTTAAAGTTTATCAACTCTATTGAAGCAGAGGTTCTCACTATAGTTGCCATTCAACTTTTATTGCAGCACTGCAATCGATCAATTAAACTTGATTCGTGAGAACGCGCCTTAATTGATGATAATGCTGAAGAAGAAAATCGAATATTTTTTGCAATGTTGCTGAACTGTGTCCTAAAATACTAGCAAACATTTTAACTAGATTCGTTCAAATGTAATTTATTGTCAAAATTTCGTTAGAACTTGTTGGAAAAGTTGACACCACTTTCTTGAACGCTCTGTATTTAAAGCACGTTAGTTTTTTTAATTTTATGTTGAAAAGTTTTAAAGATTCCATTGTTTCCGATAATTCTGGCTAATGATCTTTATTGCCTACAATTGGTTCACTTATATTATTAATGTTTGTATATCGCTTTAGCGCCCACTTTTATATTTGTGGTCCCTTTCATATCACTACTTTGCTTTGGCTAGCACAACACTAGCTCAAAGTAACCAGAATAGGTCGTAGCACACTGTGTTGTAGACCTCCAGCTTTAATAGCTTTTATATATAATGAAATGAATTAATGAATAGGTTTCTGCTCAAATATTCATTTTCATGCTTAACTGTGAGAAGTAACCATCAGTCAGGTATGATCACTGAGTTATCACATTATGTTACTTCATAGTTCAGTTCAGCTTCAGTTCAGTTCATGGCTAAAATCTGGTGGTAGCGTTTTGTCTAGCTTGTGTCCCAAGAAAAGCGCAAAATTACAATTTTAAAAACAGTTTTTTTCGAGAAAATATCGAAATTCTGATTTAATTATAAAGTACAGATGTGAGAATTTTGTATAGAACAACACATCTGATAAATGACCTCCTCGGCTTTGCTGACACATTTAAGTTCTTCTGACGGAATTTTCAATCATGATTTGGCATAACTGTGGCTAAATTTCAGTAATGAAGGGCCTAATTTCCTCCTTCATTGCCTGGGTGGTGGTAGGATTTTTAACATAAACTTTTGACTTTTAGAAACTCCAGAGGAAAACTTGCAAAGGCAGTAGATCGCACGATCTAGACGTTCCAATTCTGGTCACCCAAATTATTGGAGATTACACGACCAGGAAATGTCTCATACAATAATGCCATTGTTTCACGTGATCTTTGACAAGTGGCACCGTTATGTTGGAACCACATATATTAGAGATAAATCCATCTATTTCAGGCACAAAAAACTGCATTATCATGCCGTTTCATCAAATAGACTTCACCTGACACGTCCAGCATAAGTGAGGATAAAGAATCCTGAACCATCTTCCAGTACATTGGCAGCACCAGAAAATGCACAGTTTCAAAAAGCAACTTAACGAACACTAAAAGAGCATGGTTTCTATTCAGTACATAATTTTTTTCTACGTGAAATTTAGTATTTTTCTAATTTAAATTGTCTTGACCTCACATGTAATTCATGTCCAATAAAATAAGTCTGAAGTTTGAAGTTCATCATTTACCGGTTTTGCATACCCAGCAGAGTCTTCGAAGAAAAGTTATATCCAACCCAAAATGCATAACAAACAGTGACACGTTTAGGATGCAATTCTTTCTCGTGAATATCATTTAGGGTTTTCGTCATTCAAAATACGGCAATTCCTACTATAAATGTCTCCTAGAATAATGCCATTGTTTCACGTGATCTTTGACAAGTGGCACCGTTATGTTGGAACCACATATGTTAGAGATTCATACCATCCATTTCAGGCACAAAAAACTGCATTAGCATGCCGTGATGGAACGGCATTATCATGCCGTTTCATCAAATAGATTTCACCTGGCATATCCAACATCAGTAGCTATAAAAAATCCGGAATCATCTTCCAGTACAATGGCAGCACCAGAAAATGCACAGTTTCAAAAAGCAACTTAGCGAACAGTTAAAGCATACTTTCTATTCAGTACAGGAATTTTTACAACATGAAATGTAGTGTTTTCCAAATTTACATGTAATTCATGTCCAATAAAACAAGTTTAAAGTTTGAAGTTCATCATTTACTAGTTTTGCATACCCAGCAGAGTCTTCAAAGAAAAGTTATCTCCAACCCAAAATCCATTTCAAACAGTGACACGTTTGGGATGCAGTTCCTTCTCGTGAATATCATTTTGTGTTTTCGTCATTCCAAATACGGCAATTTTGCTTATTTATGAATCCATAAAGATGAAAATTGGCCTGGTAGTTGAATATGATTTTATTAGAAAACTAACCGTTCATTTGTTGTTTGTTGTTCGGTAATCCAATTAACGAACTCTCTCCGCTTTGCATGGTCTGCAGGCTTGAGTTGTTGAGCCTGTCGGATTTTGTAGGCATGAAAATGTAAATCTTTTATGAGAATATGCTGCGTAGTACTTCTTGAAACGTTAAATTCTTAAACATGAGGCCAAATGCATGTTTTCGAACTCTTGACTACATTCTTGCGAAGAGCCGTGATGTTTTCTGCTGAACGACCTGGAAGACAAGTATCGATGGTCTGACATAAGTAAGCGGCCCAGTCTCCTCAAATTCTTCGATTATTCTCTTCACAGTTGATTCATTTGGAAATCGCCTCTTTGGTAGACAAAATTTGTCTACCAAAGATTGGACACAATTTGTGAACCATGGCAGTCAAACTTTTACCATTTCTGTAACAATATTAACAATAGGGATACGCTGCTGTGTCGAATAGCCACTTTTTTTTCAATTTGCAATTTTTTTTTTCAATTTGCCCAAAAATATTTTAGAGGGATATTTTTTAAAAAAATTGTTTTAAGTAAAAATGCTATAGGAATTATAATTCCTGCTTGGTCTGAAACTACCAGTTCAGTTATTAAAACTTTGATTTATTTATACAGGGTGTTGGCAAAATCAAAATTCTTAAATCTTAATTTGACACATATTTATTTACTATTCACCAAAGGGAATTAAAAATTACATTTAGCTGCATTACAGAAAAATAAAATCATTCAAACAATCCCCCAAATGCAGAAAATGATAATAAAAATTTAAAAAGTCGCCTACGAGAGGCAATTGCATCAACAACTATTGAAGAAATCTAAAACAGTCTTCAGGAGTTCTATACCAGACTGGAACTGTGTGAAGAAAATGGTGGGGGAGTTTTTAAATGATCTTTTTTTTCATAATTATTTGACATAATGTTTCAAAATTAGATTTTTTTATTATTTAGCCAACACCCTGTATAAATAAATCTTTTGTTTTATTAACTGAAATGGTAGTTTCAGACCAACAAGGAATTTTAATTCCTATAACATTTTTACATAAAAGTTTTTTTTTTTATTCACTCTTGTAAACTCAATCCAGGGACATACTGTACATATTAAGTAATTTATTTGAAACGTATAATCAACAGGTAAAGATGTACTCCAATCAATAACTGTACTTTCGAATATAACTATTAAATAATAGTTGTTAGTCCAGGGCTGGGACCATATTCGACTTAGGTTCTGGATTCAACAGTTTAGAAATCTATGTGGTATGTCCAATGGGTTCAATCTTTTGACTCTTGCAGCAGTTCTTTGGCCAGGGAGTTGGGATGCGCGCTTAGTCTATGATTGTATTTCACAGAATATTTTGTGGCTTCCTCTTTGATGGAGGTCATCTAGAGGTCTTTTAAAATTATCCAGTTTGCTACAAATCTCTGGGCATTTATAATTGATCTTAGTATTATTGATTCTAATCTTTTCATTATTTCAATATTACTGATGCTTGCTGATCTCCTGAGCGGTGAACCATATATCCATATTGGCTTAAGAATGGCTTTGTGTATTAGAAGTTTATTAGCAAAGGAGAGTTTGGAATTCTTACCTTTTAACCAACAGATTTGTCTTTGTTTGCGGCTCAATTGGAGCTTTTTTTTCCAAATATGTGTTTTCCATGTAAGTCTACGATCAAGGTGCATTCCCAAGTATTTCGCATCATAAGCTTCGGGTAGGACTAGGCCATTTAGTGTAACAGGAGGTCAGTTTGTTTTCTCAGCGTATATGTGACGTGGATTGATTTTGTTTCATTGACTTTTATGCGCCTCCGTCCATTTCTAATCCATTATTCATAACGAAGGACTGCCATCTTCCAACTGTCATAGTGATATGCCTGTAAAAGTACAACAGCCAAAATGGCATCAAATTTAAAATTTCCGCTTCTGCTGAGACACTCTTAAGAATAGGTCCTTATGCCATACTTAATTAAAAGCTTGTGTCATGTCTAAAAACACATCGGAGCAGAGTTGTTGTTCTTCCAGTAGTTACTTCTTCAATTGAGGTTGATGCGGAGGGCTCGATCTAGAGTTAAATGCTTATTCCTGAATCCGAATTAATGTGGTGGTATTGATCGTTTTTCATCAAAATTTGGGCGACATTTTTCGAAGAAAGGTTCTAATAAGATTTTACCAACACAAAAATGAACACTCGATGGAAGGAACGTTATGTGCTAATGGGTTATTAAAAATGGCATGTGGTCGATGCACGGCCATAGATTCTTCTCGGTAATACAAAATGGTCGAATTGTACGTGCGTTTTTGGAATATCGTATAGCTTTTCAAAACATAGCTTAAGTATACTCCAGCAACCCAAATGATCAATGAAGCGCTCGGTGCCTTCATCGAAAATTATCTAAGGTAACATATCACAACTTATCGTCGTATTGTATAAAGATTTTATGTAAGAATAGTAAGAACATTCTTAGGGTCAAACATTCAAGGCGATCGCTGCCTCTGCGATCCCGAAGACAAACAAGCCATCGATAACAGAATCCTGCGGGGGTAAATTGCAAAGAGCCCTCCATTTTCCCCGAAAAGCACGGGGCGCGGGGATGCAGAATACTCCCAAGTGTCACAAGAAAACTGCTCAAACATGGCGAACAAATAAGAGTGGCGTAAGTGATTGCGCCGAAGTTGCCGGGACACTCGGAGATATTCCGTTTTAAAGTTTTTCGGGGCGGCGTGGAATGATTTATGGCCTTTTAAACAGTTGAGCCTCGACGGCTTCCTCGGTCCCCCGGCGCGGCCGTGCGTTATAAACTACCCCGAAATTACCATCCCTGCGCCAAAAATCGATCCGACACGGCCGGGGGAGGGTCAATCGCGTGTCAACTGTGCGGGGCAAAATAATCAATTGGTTATTCCGTGGGATTAATTTGTGCGTCGAGTGACGGTCAGGGCCCGGAGGCCTAATTTGTATGGGGTATAGGTGTCGGACGGGACATGGGATCCCAAGCGAGGAGCAACATTTGACCCTCCGGAAACGTTCGCTTAAAATATTTATTCGGGTCTATGCGCAGACAACTCGTCGATTTAACCGCAGTTATATAATATTCATGAATCCAACTTTTCACCATAATAATAGCTATATGTTATACAAGACTCGTGAAAATTACGAACACAAAAGGTTCAAGACAAATTACAAACATTCAATTACAGTGGTAAACAAAATTGTAACTATGTCGTGCCACATACATTTTTAAGATTTTTCCTTTAATAGGAGGTTGGCAGTAAAAAAAATATAAAAAAAATCTGTTAGACAAGAATTTTATTCTCTTAAGTAATTTAAAATATTTCAAAAACTAATGAGCTCTTAAACAAAAATGTAAAAAAGTTTTATTATGAAGTCACGATCTAAGATTTTCTAGCAAATTTGGCTCCTGGTTGGTCCCATTTGATTGTCCGGCAGTAATCTGCTAACATAATTCGGTTATATTTGCCCTGGTAACATTTTTACATCTTAGAAATGTCCTCATAGAACCGTTCTCCGTGCCCATCGCACACAGCCTCCAAATTCTCACGAAAAAAAATCAGGTGTGAGTCTAACAAATGAATCTTGGGGTGACTTGTTGCAACCCAATGCTTGATAAGCCAACAATAGCTCGCTAACCAACTCTGTGTAGCTCTCACTCTTATGGTTACCCAAAAAATTTGCAGCAACATTCTTAAAAAATGTCAATGCTGGCTTTTCTAAATTGTTCAATTTTTCTTCGAATATCGGATCATTCCGTTCCTAACTCCCCTGATTTGAGGTCCTACGAAAATACCCTCTTTTATCTTTGCATCACTTATTTTGATGAATTTTTCTTTTAGATACAAAAATTCACTCCCATTGTGATTCATTGTTTTTACAAAAAAAATTATCAGACCTAATTTGATATGAAATGGTGGAAGAAGTACTTCGGATGGCTCCACAAGAGGTAAATACTTCACATTTTTTTGTCCAAGAATTAAGGATGTACTATTATAATATTTTGTGATAGTAGTTTATTCTGTCTCGACTGTCCCATTCACATAACAAGCAGCAGAATTTAGTGGAATCCAGGTGAAGTCTGAGTAATAGGGCATCAACTTTTAAATCGCCACAGATTTTGAGTATTATAGTACCAAGTATAGTATAGTAAGTTTTACATGTTTACTGGAGTATACAAGACCTTGTTGTGGATTGTTCCAGTTTTTGACTTAAAGTTCTTACAAAAAAAAAATCACAGCACTTTTGGCGAAAACCTTGTTACAATTTTGGTTTATATCTGAACTTCTCTAATATTTTCATTTGTCTGATTAGAATATTCTGGAATGTTACTGAAATTTACTGGAAAGGGCTTATAGTGACATTTCGTTATAATTTTTGAATATTTTTGTATTTTTAATATTAAAATAATCTGTATGTGATCCTGTATTTTACATATTTTTTGTGGAATAAACACCTCTGAAAATGGCCTTCATAGGCCGAAACGAGTTATTTGATACAAAAATTAATAAAATTTATAAAAACTAAAAATCTTCATATAATAAAATAAAAATTACTTATCAGTAAGTACTCCTAAGTAAAAAGAAGACAACGAAGAAAAAATCAGTATAATATAATAATAACTGGTATATATAAAAAATGGACGAAACTGTAACAAAAATTATTTGATGTAAAACGCTTTATGCACCTGTCCCAGTTAAACAATTGACTAATGTGAAGCCATAAATTATAAAGTATTATTATTCTGTACTTACTAGTAGAGTTAAAATAACTCAACCTGTAAGTACAGAATAATAATACCTTAAATAAATAACTGGCAATAAGGATCAAACCTTAAGCTCAATAAATTGTAAGGTTATTTGAAAATTATAATAATCATTTTACGATTTTCTGTAGTATTAATAGAAATTACAAGAACTTCATTGTCAAATTTAGTTAAAATTTAATATATCTTCGAAATTTTTAGTAGTACTTTATCGTTTTCATTGTAGTTTCCTGATTATTCTTTTTTAATTTCTAGAATTTTACTAGAATTTCCTACATTTGCTGTGAATTTGTTTCAGATTTTTTTGTATTTCTAAAAAAATGTCTAATATTTCAATTGTTATTTTGTATATTTCTGTATGTATGACATTTTCTATTATAATAATCATTTTTTACGAGTTTTTTGAGTATTGGTGGAATTTACAAGAACTTAATTGTCAATTTTGGTTAGAAACTTAATCTTCTTAATTTGTAGGACTTTCTGTCATCTGTGTATCTTCAGGATTTATCCTTATTAATTTCTTCAATATTACTGGAATTTAATAAATTTGGTCTGAAGTTTGATTAGAATGTATTCCTAACAATTTTCTAATATTTTAATGGTGATAGGGTTTCTGTTTAGTTTTTACTGGATTTTACAAGAATTTGTTGTGGATTGTTGTGGATAATTGTATACAGGGTGGTCACTTTTACGACGCCTACCATTAGGATCTATTAAACGGAAATATATTCAGAGTTGGTCAAATGGGATCAAAGTTTCTCATTTTTGTGTATTTCAATAAAATACTGAAATCTGGGATATCTTGCACAGTTCCTGAAATGTCGCCGAAGAACTGAAAACGTGCACTTTCCTTTTCCTTTTATAGCTTTTTTACTTTTGATGGAAATTTAACGAAACTTGGCACTCTTACATTTCTCGACTTGAGCTTTCTAATGACAGAAGCATATTTTGCGCCAACTACATGCCCAAACTTTTATAGTCAACTTTTGTATTCTTATGGCCGCAATATTGGATTTTTATAGAATTCAAAAGAGCGAAAAAATACGATTTCAACCATGTATAACACATGTGTAATCTGAAATTATTTACTACCAAAAAGTGTAATTTAAAAATTTGTTGCAAAAATCAAAATGCTGTGGACTGCTCTGAAAATAAAGTTGCCATTAATTGTCAATTTTGGTTAGAAATTTAATCTTCAAAATTTATAGGACATTCTGTCGTCTGTGTATTTTCAGCATTTATCCTTATTAATTTCTGGAATTTTACTGGAATTTAATAAATTTGCTCTAAAGTTTGATTAGAATGTATTCCTAACAATTTTCTAATATTTTAATGGAGATCTTAGGATTTCTGTTTCGTTTTTACTTGGTCTTACATGAATTTGTTGTGGATTGTTGTTAGGATAATTGTATATATCCGAAAATATTTCATATTTGAATTGTCCTTATAGGATTTTCACGATTAATACATGAAATCACAAAAACTTTTTGTGGACCTCTGTTCTAGTTTTAATTTAGTAGATTTCTAGTATATATTCGAAAATATTTAATATTTGAATTGTCCTTATAGGATTTTCACGATTAACACATGAAATCACAAAAACTTTTTGTGGACCACTGTTCTAGTTTTAATTTAGTAGATTTCTAGTATTAATGTAATTAAGTGGAACTTCAATGTCAAATTTAGTTTAAATTTAATTTATCTTCGAAATTTCTGGTAAGTACTTTATTGTTTTCCAAGTAGTTTCCTGATTTTTCCTTTTTATTTCCTAGAATTTTACTAGAATTTCCTACATTTGCTGTAAATTTTGGTTAGATTTTTTTTGCATTTCTAAAACATGTCCAATATTTTAATTGATATTTTGTCTATTTCTGTATGACATTTTCTATTATAATAATCATTTTACGAGTTTTTAATATTGGTGAAATTTACAAGAACTTAATTGTCAATTCTGGTTAGAAATTGAATCTTCCAAATTTGTAAGACTTTCTGTCGTCTGTGTATTTTCAGGATTTATCATTTTTAATTTCTGGAATTTTACTGGAATTTAATAAATTTGCTTGATAGTTAGAGTTTGATTAGAATGTATTCCTAGCAATTTTCTAATATTTTAATCGCAGATCTCGTGATCTTAGGATTTCTGTTTCGTTTTTACTGGATTTTACAAGAATTTATTGAAGATTGTTGTTACGATAATTGTATATATCCCAATATATTTAATGAATTGTACTTGTAATTGATTTATTTCTTTTGCCAGACTACTTTGGGTTATGTAAAACAGCAATTATTAATACCTAAAATTAGACATCTATAAAATTTAAAATTAGATTTCTAATAAGTTCAAGATATATAAACATTAAATACATATGCCTCTGAAGATTGTTTTTGATAACCAAAACTAGTCAGGCGAAAGAAATAAATCATAAAATAAACTAAAAATAAATATTACTTACCAGTAAGTACTAAATATAACCACCTTAAATATATACAGGGCGTCTCTTAATTATATGGACATGGCTTAACCATAGATTACTGGGATCACAAGAAGATGATTTAACAAAACTTATCTATATACAAATGCGTTTGGTTTAGCCAGTATTCAGCTTCAAAGTAAATTAAAAATAAACAAAATTTGCGTATAAAAAGAGAACGTTTACATTGATTTGGATGTTGTTTGGTATGACACTTTATACGAGTATAACTCATATTTTGACATAATATTGTTATTATCAGTAGACCGGTTGTGTATAAAACAAGTGAGGCTCAACATTAATACAATCATACTTTTTAATGACAAAAGCAAATAAATTTAAAAAAAATCAAATCGGACGCAGGCATTCATTATTAAGTTTTTTTGTATCTTTATAGTTTTTGATATCTGTTACAGTTTCGACAGTTTCATATATTAATAATTTCACGATAAAAACGACGATTAATTAAATAATAATTTAGAAATGTATCGGGGCGTTTCAACTTACAACAAATCTTCAAAATAAAAAAAATAAAAATTGTAATTGTATTATAAATATAAATACTTTCCGCTGAAAATTTCCGCTGAAAATATTACTAGTTGTATTGTAAATATAATTAATCCTGAAAATTGGGACTGAAAATATTACCAATTGAAAATTTCACCATTTCACCAAATAGTATATGGTAAACAATAAGAAAATCATTTTGTAAGCACCCATTTAAGGGTTGTTATTTATTATTACAATAATTTCAAATTATTATTATAATTTCGAATTATTTACGTGAAACAGTCATAAGTTACACAAGTTTAAACACGAACCGGTGTTACAAAACTAGTCCTTGCGAAGGGTGTCGTGCTGCGAACACATTATAATTTGTTACCAGAAAATTACTGCGTTCCGTCCTCCCGTAATGTTCTACAAAAATATTGCTCGCAGGCATGCCCAAGTGATGTCTTTATTCGTAAGCGTACGCAATAATTCATAAAGCGTATGATGAATGTGCACATCGTGCGTAATGTTATCGCCATGCCCCAATTAGTTTCCAAGGAAATGTGGAGGCGAGCTTAACGCTGGAAGCGAATTCGTTTTTTTTTTTGTCCATCACGCAAGTTGTACGGTTTACAATTTAAATACTTAATTTCCCGTTACGCCAGATGGCCGAATTGTTGAGGGAAAAAACAGGACGCTCTGATAACGGCGGGATTCATTCTCCCCGGTGGCTCCCACCTGTTCCAGAAACTTAAAAGTCGTCCCGGCGGAACGGAAATTCCCGGCGATATGAGAGTAATGTTTACACGGTCCGGGGAGCAATCAGGGATATTTTATAAAGACGGCGCCGACTCTGCGGAGCATGAATTAGAAAGATTTCCCTTCAGCCGGGTTAAAAATAAATTTCCGAGCGCTTCGAATTCATCCCGATAATTCGCCAAGTGTTGCACAATAACGCTCCCCGCTGGAAATTATTTCGTTCAATATTATTTGAGTGATTTTCGAAGATGCGCTCTTCGCAATCGTCGCGTCGGATTTCTATAGTTCAATGTACTTGTGTTACGTATGAGCACAAAGACGTGTGAGATAAGGTGGCGGCGCTTCCAGAAATTGTCGACAATTCTGGTGAAGCTATTATTCGAATATATATTTGACTTGATTCTAAATCAATGTTTAATATAAGTATTTAAACATGTATATGTGTAAGTGCACGAGTGCATGCATATGTGTATGACGCGTTAGTATGCAGGGTTTGTATTAAATTATGTATTATATACATTTATAATTTTTTCATTAACCTGATAGTTTTATTAAGTATATGCAAGAAACCGAACATACAATTTACCAAATTAATTTTTCTTGCAGGACCATTTCAGAAAAATATACTGAATTTTTTTTAAATACATATTTTATGTTATATTGCGAAATCAAAAACTGTCTACAGTTTTATATTAGTTTATTGACATTTACAAATTTCTTTCGAACATTTTAGTGAAATTTACCTAAAATATGAGGAATATTATGAACATATTTTTATCCAGATTTTGTACTTTTTAAAATATTACAAGAATAATAATAATCATTAAATTGAAGAGAAAACAAAAGCGTTGTGCAATAATGTAGGCACAGTAGAGAAAATATGTAAGTGACATTCTTCAATTTAGGAATTAAGTTATTAATTAAGTATCAATACAATTCCACAAGTTAATAATTACAAAAATTCACAAGTTTACCGAGCAGAACTAGTCGATGGATCAAAACCCGGTTGCTACGAAGTTATTTTTTTAAGAATAACTTAAACTCAGTAATACATTCACGAAATTTTCCTAATTTATAACATTGGTACATATAATTCTCATAGTTTCTGTATATTCTGCTACGTTTAATATTTTTTAATATAATTTCTGAACTCCATTGATATTATGATTGCATATTTTGGATTTTTTTAAGCAACATAAATAGTTTTGAAATTCCTAAAATATTTATGAAATGTTATTTAAAATGTTGTTTCATGTTATGAAATAATTTAAATGATTATTTTATTGAAATTACTGAAAATTTATTTTATTTTAATATTTGTGTGAATATTTTGATATTGACTTAAGTTTTTTTAACACACTTGGTAGTTTCATGACATTCAAATTTTCCATGATTATTAAGCAGACTTAGAACTATTAGAAAATGCAATAATCAGAATATATGAATATGAACTTATTGACTTATGACTTGTGATGTGCTTGCGGTGTCTTCGATGTTATTTTAAGCATTGTATGGTAGTGTTGTAGTTTATAGAAATCTTTTTAATATGTAATTAATGTATTAATTTGACTTGTGTAAGTCGTATGACGATAGGTATGACAAAATATATTCTATA
Source organism: Othius punctulatus (assembly GCA_951805005.1). Lineage (NCBI taxonomy): Eukaryota > Metazoa > Arthropoda > Insecta > Coleoptera > Staphylinidae > Othius > Othius punctulatus. Next base: position 101,825,745 of record OX638139.1, on the reverse strand, counting down.
TTCCACACCCCATCTCTAGATTTTACGGATTTTTTATCTAACCGTTTTACGTGAAGATATTTTTGCAATTTTAGGTATTAAGGACCAATGTATGATAAAGCATTATAAATAAAAATAATAAATTTTTAACGAGTTTCTGATATTGAGGGGAATACTAAATAATTTTATAATATACTGACCAATACTCCACAAGTTTCTAACATGACGAATTTTCGATACATTGAAGATATCACGATCTATTTACAAATTTCTGATAATTTTATGATTTCTCAATACATTTTTGATAGTCTGATCAGGTCTCCACAGATTTCTAATAATGAAATTTCAAAAAAATAATTGTGATTCTTATTAATTTTATTATTTTTTATCAAGTCTGCTCAAATATTTAAAATTTTAGTGAATTCCCAATACATTTATGTTACTCGGATGAAACTCTCCACATTTTAACTATATTGTAATAGAGTCTTCTCTAATTTCTAATATTTTTGTGAATAATCTACAAATATTTTGAAGACATTCCGTAAATTTATGTGATTTTGATCAAATCTTTAGACATGTTTGATATTTTGATGAATTCTCAGTAATTTAATGAGATACAAGTCATTACATTCAGTAAGTTATTAGATTAAGTCTTCCAGCTTTATAATACGTTGGTGAATTTTCTATTTGATGATAAATTTTCTATGCATTTATAATATCATTATGAATTCTGTACAAAATGTGATATTCTGATGAATTCTATCCTACCTAAGGATATTCTAAGTCTTAAATGTCTAATATTTTGGTAACATATCTACAAATTTCTGATATTTTGATAAATTTGACATACATGTATGTTTTCATGATTAATTCTAAATAATTTTTTAATATTTTGATGAACCATCACTAATTTTGTAACATATTGATTAAGTTTTCCTGGTTTTATTATATTTTTGTAAAGTCTCCACAAAATTCTGATATTTTAATGAATCTTCCATGTATTTATGATATTATGATAAGTTCCTTACAAATTTTTGATACATCGATGAATTCTCTGTAATTTTAAGATATTAAAAATCTCAAATATATAATACCTTTATGACATATCTATAGTTTCTTACATTGTTATCTTGATGAATTATTTACTAATTTTTAATAATTTCATTAATTCTCCATAAAATAATATTAATTTAATATGTCATAAAAATAATTTTATGACATTCTGATCAAGTCGCCCCTAACATCAAATATTTTGGTGATTTCCCTACAAATCTGTGATATTTTGATAAAATTTTCATGTATCTATGATATCATTATAATTTCTCTACATATTTTCGATATATTTATGAATTCTTCATAACTTTAACATATTCTAATTTGTAATATTTTGATGACGTATCTACAAATTTCTTATAATTTGATGAATTTGCCATACATTTATGTTAGCTTTATGAATTCTTTATATATTTTTAATATTCTGACAAATTCGCCGTATTTTTAAAACATTCTGATTAATTGTCACCTAATTTGTAATATTTTGATGTTTTCAATGTATTTTTTTATATCAAAATGAATTCTTCACGTATTTTTGATATTTTGCTGAATTCTTCCTAACTTTAGAATATTTTTTAAGTATCAAGACTAATATTTTGGTAACACAACTACAAATTTCTGATATTTTGATGAATTTTCCATAAATTTATGTTATCACGATGAATTCTTAATACATTTTAGATATTTTGATGAACCAGCAGTAATTTCACGACATACTTATTAAGTTTCTGCGGTATTACAATATTTTTCTCTGTCTCCGTAACATTAAGGTATTCTAAGTCTCAAATTTTTAATATTTTGATGGCATATCTACAAATTTCTTATATTTTCATGAATTTTCCACAAATTTGTATTATAGTGATGAATTATTTAATTGATAATATTTTGATGATTTCTCCATAATTTTATGACTTTCTGATTAAGTATTCTCCGTAATTCTCCGTAATTCATAGATATTCTAAGTCTCAAATTTATAATATTTTGATAGCATATCTACAAATTTCTTATATTTTGATGAATTTTCCAACAAATTTGTGTTATCTTGATGAATTCTTTGTAAAATTTTAAAATTTTGGTGATTTTTCCGTAATTTTTTGAATTTTTGATCAAGTCTTCCCTAACTTCTAATATTTTGGTGAATTCTCCGCAAATTTCTGGTACTTTCATGAATTTTCCATGTATTTATGATATGAGGATGAGTTTTTTACAAATTTTGGATATATTGTTTAATTCTCCGTAACATTAAGATATTCTAAGTCTGAAATTTATAATAATTTGATGACATATCTACAAATTTCTGATATTTTGATGAATTTGCCATAAATTTATGTTATCTTTATGAATTCTTTATATATTTTGATTTTCTGAAAAATTCGCCGTATTTTTATGATATTCTGGTTAATTTTCTCCTAACTTCTAATACTTTCAAGAATTCTCCACAACCTTCTGATATTTTGATGTTTTCAATAAATTTTTTGATATCTTGATGAATTCTTCACCTATGTTTGTTATTTTGCTAAATTCGTCGTAACCTTAAGATATTCTATGTATCAAATTTCTAATATTTTAGTAACAAATCTACATATTTCTGATATCTTGATGAAATCTTCACGTATCTTTGATATTTTGCTGAATTCTGCGCAACTTTAGGTTATTCTAAGTATCAAATTTCTTATATTTTAGTAACAAATCTACATATTTCTGATATTTTGATGAAATTTCCATAAATTTATGTTATCATGATTTTCTTTTATTCTATTTTTTTAATTCTTTTTACATTTTTGATATTTTGATGAATTATCAGTAATTTTACGACATACTGATTAAGTTTCCTAAGTATTACAATATTTTGTAAAGCCTCTAGAAATGTCTGATATTTTGATGATTTTTCCATGTATTTATGATATCATGATTAGTTTTTTCACAAATTTTCGATTTATTGAAGAAATCTCCGTAACATTGAGATATTCTACTCTCAAATTTATAATATTTTGATGACATATCTACTAATTTATTATATTTTGATGAATTTTCCATAAATTTGTGTTATATCTTGATACATTTTTATTAATTTTTAATATTTTTATGCATTCTCAGTAATTTTATGAATAACATATATACTGATTAAGTAACAATACTGATTAACTTTTCCCAGATATATAATATTTCGATGTATTTTCAACATATATCTGACATTTTAAGAATTTTCCACGTATACATTACAATATGATGAATTCTTCATAAACCTGTAATATTTTGATGATTTTTGCATAAAATTATGTTTTCATTATGAAGTCTTATTAAATTTTAATATTCAGGATATTCTAGGTTTTAAATTTTAAAAATTTTGGTGACACATCTATAAATTTCTAATATGTTGTTGATTTTTTCAAATTTTTATGTTTTCATGTTTTCGTGATGAATTCTTAATAAATTTCTGATAATTTTATGATTTTTCCATATATATATATATATCTGTCATCAGTTATGAAGTTTTCTGCAATATCAAGACGTTTTCAGGGTTTTTAATTGGTTCAGTTTTTCAGTTTCATAAATGCAGTAGAAAGCAGCCACAAAGTAGAATTATAATAATTTGTTTTTAAAAACTGATTCATTTATAATTGTTACGTGCTAGATCCAAAATTGAAAATATTATGAAATATATATAACAATCTTTATTAGGCTATCGACCCCATGTGGGGTTTTTTCGCCCTGCCTAACTTTACAATTTTATTCTGTTACAATGTACTATTTTTAAATGTGATTTGGTAATAAAGGGATAAATGATTTAATGAGCGAGTGTTGTGAGGTGTAGTATGACAGTTTGAAAGTGTAGTATGAAATGAAATTTTTCTGAAAAAAGTAATGGGTTAAGTAATATTGACTAATCCAAAAATATTTGGAGTTGGTTTTGAGTTTGATAATAAGATTTTATTAAGGTGCAGATTTGTTGTAAGTTTCGTGTAATTTTCTGAAATTTTGTGGAAAATTTTGTAAATGTTTACGTAGATTTTTGAAAACATTAAAACAATTACATTTTGTGGTAATTTTCATACCTGATATATTGTTCGTAGTTTCTGAAGCTTTTGATACTTTCATAATATTTTGATTGAATTTCTGGACACTCTCACTCGTATGATATTTTGATTGCAGATTCTACTAAACTACAAAAAAAAGTCTGTGGCAATTTCTGAAATCTTGTGAAACTTGCATGTTCATTTGCATATTTCGATGCTTCGGACATTTTTTATTTAACAATTTTTAAACAAATTTCCAATCTCTAACTTTCTCTTGAAAGTTCTCTGACTCTAGTACGTCTAATAAATAACAATAATAAAAATAGTTTCCAGCTGTCTCACATTTTCATATGATGCAGCAACGTGTGCAGGTTCAGATCGGGGGAATTTTTTAGTGGATTCTCTTGGCTTGTCGACATTTTTTGCATCATTCAACCACTGGAGTATAAGAATTACTGTACCCACCATATACAGCTTTCAGTTTCGTATAAATTTTCACTGGCTGACGAGGTCAGTTGGCAAAAACAGCACGCACATTAATTTTTGACGGATTTTCGATCGTGAATATCATTTTTTAAATCAGTATCTATGCTCAGAAAAGAGCCAAATGCGAATATTTTTACAAATATGTCACTTGTACTTAACCAATTAAAAAACTTAAAATGAGTCCCATTGCCATAGCGACGAAATCACTGATATCCGGATCAAATGTGATTGAACAAACTTCGTAAATTTATGATGAGCACTGACTGATCAATATTATTGCAACCATTGCAGAGTATTGAACTAATACTTTAGTTAATATTTAAGTTTAGTTGGAGGGTTGGCATGCTGTAACTATCCTCTAATTTGATCCCGCAGCAACATACATCATTATTTTGCAAGAACGAAATTAGAAACTTAGACGATAATAACAGATGATAAAACAAATAGGCAAAAAAAAATTGATTAATTATAATTCGGTCACAGAATTTGGAGATGGTTAATATTGATAATACAAAGATTTGAGGATTGTTTCCGGATTGATAGTGCAATAATCTAGAACTATCATGGATTTGATCATGGATGAGTTTGTATACAGGGTGTAACAGAAATACGTGTGTTAATTTTAAACATTGGTAGAACTCGTTAAATAAAACATGTTTTCTATATGTTTTTTTTTCAAAAACCAACATTAAACTGATATAAAATATGTTCTAGTTTATCTACTAAAACGCGTGCCCGCCTATGGTTAAAGGTGTGCAGCGAAAAAATCATTTGTTGTGATGGCAACGGTGTCATAAAGGTACATCATTGCCTGTTAGGCAAAACACGTTCAGGATATTGTGCACTGTACAATCTACGGGCTTCTGCGGCATTTCCAAAAGCTCGGCCATATACCAACACAATATCTGTTAATTCTTGATTAGAAAAATTTGGCATTTTGAAATAAACTTCACTTGACAATTATAGTGACAGTACCTGAGAACGGCTCGTTCAGTCAAAATTAGGGGGCGAAAAAATGTAAAAAAAACCAGCATATTTTGAAAAAGAACATATAGAAAAAATGTTATATATAACGAGTTCTACCAATGTTTAAAATTAACACACGTATTTCTGTTACACCCTGTATATTACCGGCCAAACCCGATTCAGGACAACTAGTTCTCCTAGGCCCTAACAATACATCAGCAACGCGATAGGATGAATTAGTTTATCGTAGGCCTAACTAGTTGAGTAGTTTAGTAGCTAGTTAGGTTAGGTTAGGTTAGGTTAGCTCAGGTCAGGTTTGGTTTGGTTTGGTTCTAGACGTGTTGATTTTAGGATAAACTAATTTGGCCTAGGATACACTAATCATCTCACTTTATCCTATCCTAGTGTATAGGTTCTCCATTGTTATTTCTATGCGTGGTATAGCACTTTCACTATTACATTGATAAACAAATGTGTAAATTCTATACCATACGTGATTACTTGAGCCATTAGAAGCAAGATTTCTCTATTGTATGTATTAATATGGAACGAACGACAAGGGTCTCTACAAGCAACCGTCTGGCTGACAGGAGATAAAAACAGATCCTCCACATATCGAGGAAACATAGTCTGCGTAATGATGCACGGAGTAAATCCCAGAACGTACATGGAAATTCATGTTCCTTGAATAAACATTCGCCGAACTCCACCTCGGGCAAGGGGAGCGCGCAGGTCAAGGAGGTCATAAATATTTATGTTGAAAAAATATTCTTGCGCATTAAGGACATGCCTTCTCCCCGGACGAGATTACGCTGCAGATATAAATAAGCCCTGCGCGGAAATTTTCCCTTTTTCAGGCGTGTAAGCATTATGTCGAAAAGTCTGTGGGCTTACCGGCGCTCACGATCGATACGATTCAACGCGCGTAAATTCCGATGCTCCAAGAAAAAAAAAAGGGTGAATATTCACAGTTATTTGAAACATTGCAAATTTAATCTACAGTTTATATTACTTGCTTTATAAAAGTGATATTAAATTGTATTGTGAATAATGGATATCTGTAAATATGCAGTTATTAGCTCGGTGTTCTATTCAAGTATTATATTGATAGATTCGGGTCGCGTAAAGGCATGACTTATGGAAAAATTGTCAAGTACTATACAAATCATTGAAATTTCTCTTGCAGACTGTTAATTAAAACGAATCCAGCTGATAAATGCGCGGAATATCGTTGCAATCCATCCTTCCCGGTGTAATTGAAAACTCCGATCGAATAACGAAACTAGTCGCGTAACGGTGGCCAGACTTGCGCCGTCCGTTATTGTAATCCAATTTAATTAAGGGAATTTATCAGGGAGACGTGGCCGCAGTCCCAAACTCCCGAAACGGCGCCTCCACCAACACCCGTTGCATATGTGTACACACACATCCCCCCGGTAATCCAGGAGCTACAGGAAAACCTCCCAATTAAATTAATGGAGTCCATTAGTTCTTGCGTTTATCGGCGCAAACAATGGATCATGCGAGTCGCAGATATAATCCGGGGACGTACCTGCGGCCGCCCGCATCACTCATGGCGCTCTTTTTTTTGGCCAGCGCTCTCCTAATGACCCCGTGGCCGCGGTGGGTCATTTGTTCCTTCGCAGATAAAGCGAGGGGTGCAAAACCTGACGTGCGTGGGTCATACGCGAAAACATAACGGGGACATTCGCTAGTTAATGGTAATTATTTGTTGCGCTGTCTGGCTATTTACTAATTTACGAACGGCCTTTCACGCTAATGCGGTTAATTTGCAGGGCGGGATTTACCTTGCTCCAAAATTTGAGCTAATAGAGTACACGCAGGTAAACAACAATATAATAGAACAGTATATTTGATGTAATATACAGCAGGCAGATATGAAATACCTGAGGAAAGTATACGGAGTAACAAAACTAGACCGAGTGAGAAATGTGGACATCAGAAATTAACTAGAAATGGTACAACTTCATAAACAGATAGAAAATAGACAATTACAATGGCTGGGACACCTAATCAGAAGACAACAACCAAACAAAGAAGATATGGGAAATAAAGAACAGGAAAGAGAAGAGTCGGAAGACCAAAAAATAAATCGGACAAAAATATTGGATACATTAAATATGAGGGGGATAACCAATGCACAACTTAAGGAAATAGAAGAAACAAGAAACAGTGGAACCAAACGATAAAAAAAAATCATGAAGGAAAGATAACACCACTTCGACACCCGAAAGGGAAGAAAGAAACTTTATTTTTAAAACCGTACACAGCAGTTTGCTATTTGCAAAACAAATTTTTAAATTATCGATTTTTGGTGGTAAATAATATCAGATTACCCATGTGTAATACATGGTTGAAATTGGAATTTTTCGCTCTTTTGAATGCTATTAAAATCCAATATTGTAGCCATAAGAAAATCAAAAGTTGACTATGAAAATTTGGGCATTTAGTTGGCCCAAAAAATGTTTAGTTCTGTCATCAGAAAGCCGACTTCGAAAAATGTAAGCGTGCCAAGTTTCGTAAAATTTCTTTAAAAGTATATAAGTTATAAGAGGAAAATGAAAGTGCACTTTTCAGTTTTTCAGCGATATTTCAGGAACTTTGCAAGATATACCGGATTTGTACACTGTAACATAATCCAAAACTAAATAGACAACATTGTAGAGGTTGGAAAATGTCATCAGAAAACAGAATAAATACAGCGTGTTCTATTAAAAAAATGTTTGTTTTTGTTATTCCGCAAAATTGGGGTACCCGTATGTTTAAAAATTATTTTACAGCATAAAGTTTTTTAAACTAATAACTTTTTGTACGATACATTGTTGTCTATCTCTCACGAGAAAGAAGCAATTTCGTAAAATATCCTGTAAAAGTAAAAAAGTTATAAGAGGAAAATGAAAGTGCACTTTTCAGTTTTTCAGCGATATTTCATTAACTTTGCAAGATATACCGGATTTCGTTTCAGTTACAGGGTCCTGCAGCAGTTTTGGTTTGTCTACCTCTTTGCATTGATTTATGATAAATATTGGATGTATCAGATAATTACACGAATAATGAGATCTTTAAAATTCCATATTAATAATAGTTTGTATTGTGCTGCATTTGAGCAGTTCGTAGCTTCTAATTTAATTTACGCTGAACAGGTATTAGTGCACTAGCAATGACATGGATGCAAAATATGATCAAGTAGTGGACTAATCCGTTATGTATCAGCTATTCATTCAGTAAATGTAATAACCGCAAAGGCAATGAAGATGAATCGTCCATCAACTTCCAAAATTTGTAAAATTTCACCGACAATATAAAAGTCTTAAGATGTGAAAAACGACATTATTTAAATATAGTAGATGCATCTGTAATAACAAAAATAAATCCATAAAAATGGAAAAGAATCATCACTTCTGATGCACCGTTGAGTTTGAAAGTTATTTTTTTAAATTCCGATATGTCCAGAAATACACTAGGAATGTAATAACCGCAAAGGCAATGAAGATGGATAGTCCATCAACTTCCCAAACTTTGTAAAATTCCACCAACAATATTAAAGTTTTAAGATGTAAAAAACGACATTAAGTACAGTAGATGCATTTATGCAGTACAGATGCAGTACAGTTTTAAGTACAGTAGATGCATCTGTAATAAAAAAAACCCATAAAAATGGAAAAGATTCATCAGTTCTGATGTACCATTGAGTTTGAAAGTCTTTTTTTTTTAATTCCGATATGTCCAGAAATAACACTAGGAATGTTATAACCGCAAAGGCAATGAAGATGAATAATCCATCAACTTCCAAAATTTTGTAAAATTCCACCAACAATATTTAAGTTTTAAGATGTAAAAAAACGACATTAAGTACAGTAGATGCATCAATGCAGTACAGATGCAGTACAGTCTAAAGTACACTAGATGCATCTGTAATAAACAAAAAAACCATAAAAATGGAAAAGAGTCGTCACTTCTGATGCACCATTGAGTTTAATCGTATTTTTTTTAATGCAGATATGTCCAGAAATACACTAGGAATGTTGTTCTTTGTATATTTCTGGTCTTTATCAATTAAAAAAAGGACTTGCCTCGTTCAAAATCAGCGGTTCATTTATGCTTATAGGATTTCATGAATTTTAACTTCATTTTGCTACTTCTGACATTCTTTGCAAAAGCACAGAATCCAAATCAAGTGTTGAGCTTGAGAAAGATCTTCCTGATGACGATGATATCAATTCAGAAAATTATGAACACGCCGATGATAAATACCTTCAAGAAAAGGCAGAAGAAAACAAATAATTGTCTGCAAATACTGTTACTACTGTAATGGAGATGACAGATGATTTTAAGTAGTATTCGTAAAATTGTAAAGATGTTTAAAAAATCTGTCAAAAATTGCATGATAGGAAACTTGCGACGCTAAATTTTTTGTCTTCTCCTACCGCCTGAAACAACTCTCTTCTCCTACCCTCTGAACAATTGAGTTAAACTTGAAAAATTGAACACTGAAAAAGTTGCGTTCTGGCTTCTGAGCCTTTTTATTAATTATATTATAACGGCACTGTTAAGGTAGGTTAGGTCAGATTAGGTTACATAAGTGCCATAAAAAAAAAACGATTTGAACTAAATGAACGGGATGAGCATATTTCGATGTTTTAATGTTCGGCTTGAAATCCAAGGATTTGCAACTGTCATTCCAATAACATTCACGGCAACTTCCTCAGCATCTTGAATATTATAATTATTTGATCTTGATTTGTTAAATGGCCCATAATTAATAAGATTATTTTAAAATCTTCCAAAAATAGATATATTAGGTTGGCTTCTGTCTGGGTAACTTTCATAAGCCATTTCGAACTTTTAAAGGTGAAATATTATGAGCAGCAATCAAACAATAAACAATTAAATGTGATTAATTATGTCAATCAAACGATTGGTATTGAAACAACAAATTTACAGATACTTTGTTTAATAAGGTTTAATTGGCTTCTGTCTGGGTAACGATTAAAATATGTTTCAGTTACAGCTTCAGAAATATTATTACTCAGAACATAACATTCTAACATAACAAACTTTTCGGAACTTTCATAAGCCATTTCGAACTTTTAAAGGTTAAATATTATGAGCAGCAATCAAACAATAAACAATTAAATGTGATTAATTATGTCAATCAAACGATCGGTATTGTAACAACGCAATGACAGATACTTTGTTTAATAAGGTACCTATATTCAAAACAACATAAACCTACTACGCAAAAAACGTGTAAAAAAACATTCAAAAATAATAATATTTGATAAAATCAGATTGAAAATTAAGAATTTGCTCCACATGTCGTATATTGTTGAAACGAGAAAAATTATCTCTTATTAGCTAAGTCACAGCCAACTATGAGTTACATATATAAAAACCACAACTTTATGTCATAACTCGAATTTCGTACTTTTTTTTTAATTGACTACACCGCTGCATTAATATTAAAAAATGTGCCTCGAGTACGTAGAAATTATTTTTTTCTATTCTCATAAATAGGCGAGCTACAGCCATAAAACAAAAAGTCGAAAATCTAATTTTTGGGAATAGCTCGGCAACAAAAGGCAATTGCAAATTTTTGTTTTCACCATTAAGTCTTTCGAAAAAAGAGATCGGGAGAGGGGTGGGGTATCAATTTTATGATACCTGTTATAGTTATCGAGATTCCCTATGAAAATACCGAAATTTGCCCACCCTGTAAATTTCGACTGCGAGTAGAAGTAGTTCTATCTTCAGTAGGAAAACTATGCTATTTTATTTATTTGTAGAAAACGTGTTCTGACTAATTTAAAGATTATTTCACAAGCTTCAAACATGTGTGTACGTTAGGTTAGGCTACAGAACTTGCGAAATTCTATTTTTCCGATGTTTGGGTGGTTTCATATAAAAGTATTTCTTTATATTTAATATTTTTTTAATTTTAGGACTCTGTGAAATGTGTATTTCTATCCTCAGATGACTTATTCCCAATTTTGGAAATACGTGTACCAATATATTATCTATGTTAAAGAATTTGTACTTACGCATTCATAGTATACAGACTTCAGCCATGTGGAAACTAGTCTTACCTGAAACAAGAGTGAAATGTTAATTTATTACAAAGTAACTTGCATTTGTTTATATAATAAACCGCCCACAATTTTCTCATGCCATAAACATTGAATAAAACGCGAGATTGGCAGTCTTAATAGTCATTCCCGGTAAATGCAATTAACCTCTTGAATATCAACCTACCAAGTTATATTCTGATAGTAAATCTGTGGCCGTTATTAAAACACCATCATAAATCTTATGTTATATCACCAATCTACAATACCATTTGATCGGGGCTCATTTGAAAGTGGTAATGAACGCTGGAGGTGAGCATATTGTCAAGGAACATCTCGGACCTTACTAATTTTTCAATATAAATCGCGAATTGTGCAATTACGATAAACAGCCAGGCATAAGCAATTGTTTATGCCTTCCAGGAACGATAATATTGTACATGAATTCTTACCAGGACACATATATTACGGTTCACATTAGCTGCTGTATGCAATACTATACCTTTTCAAATTCAAATTGAGACCAATCAAGTTCAAATTGAGACCAATCAATTTCAAATTGAGACCAATCAAGTACAAATTGAGACCAATCAATTTCAAATTGAGGCCAATCAAGTACAAATTGATACCAATCAATGTCAAATTGAGACCAATCAATTTAAAATTGAGACTAAACAAAATCAAGTTGACACCAAACAATATAAAATTGAGAGTAAGCAAATCAAATTTATTATGACAACTTGATATTGTTTAGTGTCATCTTGATTTTGTTTAGTCTCAATTTGAAATTGATTGGTCTCAATTTGAAATTGATTGGTCTCAATTTGAAATTGATTGGTCTCAATTTGAAATTAATTGTTATCAATTTGCACTTGATTGGTCTCAATTTGAACTTGATTGGCCTCAATTTGAAATTGATTGGTATCAATTTGAACTGGATTGGTATCAATTTGAACTTGATTGGCCTCATTTTGAAATTGATTAGTCTCAATTTGTACTTGATTGGTCTCAATTTGAACTTGAAAAGGTATAGTGGGGAGAATTTAAAATAACGATGCAACGAGTAATTAGATCAGTGGTTTCTCGCATTTTGGTGAAAATGTTTGCTAATACTTTTGTTTTAAATGTATTGCTTGCGCGCATTTAAATCACATCCGCGAGGGATGAAAATAACCCGAAATGGAAAATGTTCAGATATTAACTTATAGAAGCTACATAATCATTTTCAACCTCCAATCTCCAAATTATGTTCAAATAAACAGAAAAGGTATCATCCGATTCAAATAGTTAAGACTTGCTGGACTGATGAAGAGTATATCTGTACCTGAGAAGCAGAAGGATGTATGTCTAAAAACTAAAATGTCCAGGAAAGGCAAAAAGGTGGCAGAGTTTTGCGGTGCTTATACAATCTACTGAATTGTAGATAGCTTAAACAATAGTTCTTAATTACCTCCCAACTGTTATAAAATAAATGTAATAATTTTTTATTACTTTTAGCATTAAATTTGATGTTACACCTATAAAATGTATAAAAAATAATAGACCTTTAAATCATTTCTGCATATATTGAACATATATCCTTCTGCTTCTCAGGTCCAGATATTATTGATAAATGTGAGAAAGCTTTGTGTAATGTATGCATTTTATTATTAGTTTACACAACATCTAGAAAATGTCAACACGAAACAAACCAATAATCATTTTTGCATATATTGGACATACATCCTTCTGCTTCTCGGGTCCAGATATTATTGATAAAAGTGATAAAGCTTTGTGTAATGTATGCATTTTATTAGTAGTTTTCACAACATCTAGAAAATGTCAGTACAAAACAAACCTATAATCATTTTCAAAATCCAAATAAAAAAAATCCAGAATCCAGATATTCAAACGATTTTTTCCAATTAAACAAATTTTTGAAAAATGCACATCAGATTTTTTTTCTGCATTTATCGACGGTATATTTTTATTTCTGCTACTCTGGCTAAAATGATGAAAAATTACTTAGTCATTTTATTGAGTATTTGAAAAAAGTTCGAGTGACCCGAGGAAAATTTGTTAAAAGTTTTGTTGAGTGTTCGGTAGAAATTCGATTAATGACTAAAACTAGAAAATTACTTAATAGTTTTGTTGATTGTTTAGAAGAAAATCTAAAAAGAAAACTATACGCTGGGCCGTGCCAAATTATATATGTAATCGTTCTGTTAAGTTTTAGAAAATTCGCCTATTGGCTGACACGTGGAAAAGTATACTAGAAAAAGGTAGACTAAACAGTGATGACGTCCATCAGATCTAAACATCTCCCATGTTCCACTAACTGATTATTGATGACTAATAACAGATGACGTATGCTTTTATGAAATTATATTAATATTATACTTAAAATTGCATGTATTGTATTTGACCTATGTAAACATCTGGAATGTAATGACATTGATAAAATCTATTTTTATTCTATTCATGTGAACAAATCAAATTCTACGGAGAATTTTATTGAACAAACCTGAATATGCAAACTTTCCCGTCATATAAAACTAATATAACTCAGATATGGATCTTAAAACTTTACAACAAAAACGCTAAGGTTTACCCAATATACAGAGCTGTTTGATAAGCAACGGATTTGAAAATAAACGGTATTTGGGCATTATTCCTTATACCTATTCTTTTCTTCTTTAGCAGCCTTATACAATCCATTAATTGTTTCTACTGCTGCCTGTTTTGCGCTACATGCTACCATCTCTTCCATGCTTTTTCTTTAATCATCTTGCCAACGCCTTAGTGGTCTTCCTATGCTCCGTTTATGCAGTTTTGCTCTTTATTGTAATACAGTTTTCATTCACCCCCGAGTCACAGTTGTCTTCCATATGTGCATTACATAATTGTAACTGAAAATTCTGTGGTGACCACATATTCATTTACAATTGATATCACATATATACGTGTAGTTCTTGTTATCTAATTATGATATCCAATGGTTGAAATCTAATAAAGATATTTAGTAATTGATATTCACTAAAGATGGACAAATTTCACGTTAAAATATCAATTTAGTACATTTAGTAGTACATAATAAACGAAGCTTTTTAAATCTATACAGGGTGTCCAAGATAAGGATCAACAGCATGGGGATCTCGGAAACCGAAAAAGTTACAAAGACGGTTAAATTACAAAAAAAGTTGCACAATTTAGTTGTCAGAACATTATTCTGTGGAGAAAATCTGAATATTTCGTATATTTCCGGAGTTATTCGACAAAATCCAAAATTTTGCGATTTCGTTATTATTTTTCTTAAATTTATTTGAAAAGGTATGGGGAATTGTCTAGGTTTCTCAACAGAATATTACTGATCACTAAATTGCCCTTTTTTTGTAATTTAATCGCCTTTGTAATTTTTACGGTTTCCGAGCTTCCCATGCTGTTTTATTTTTCTGTTAGATTCTTATCTTGAATATCCTGTATACCTGACAGTGGTACTGCCAATTTCCAATGCAAAAACCTTTAAATGTGCAGTCATATTACACTTATTCCTCGAAATCTCGAGTCTAATGATAGGGCTTGCAAAATTTCCCTGAAATATAATCTCTGTGAAGTAAACTAATTTGGATTGGAAGTTTTCCTGGAACAAGTTTCCTTTTATCTGAAATTTGCAATCGCAGATTTGTGAATATTTTTAAAACTGGAAAGGGAATGCATTTTATTCTTTGTTCGAGTTAATAATGTCAGTGCAACGCCATACACCCAAAGCAGATTTTAAACGACACGCGAAAGGCCACAAAAAATGCTGAAATGAATAGCCCATTCCCTACATCAACTGTAATCCAATCAATAATCCTGTTAGCCATGTATTCCCCTGCGCGGCCCGTTATCCAGGAATATTTTCCCGGGAACCGACGCCAGTACGTTATTTCCAGATTTTCGCATTTAATCCCGAAGAGAATGAGTTCGCGGAAATGCAACTATGATTTACTTGCGATGACGCTACGCCGAGTGGGCGCAAAGGGTCTAAGGGTTGGGGGTGGTGGAATAATCGCGACTGGTGGCTGCCCTCGACCTCCGTATTTCCGGCGGAATGTTTTCGCATCATTAATGGTGCAATGCTATGTAAAACCTTTGCCTACCGTCGTGGAGTGTTTTAACCCAGTTTAGGGGCTCATACATTATGTATGTGCCTCGCACGGTGGCACTAATGATGTATCTTTATTGTAAGTAATGTACTCGACTTAGTCCTTCAGCTCTGCAATTTGCGGTGGTATCAATTCGCTCCGGCATTTGAACCTATATTCACTGAAGAGCACTGTCAGCCACCAGATCAAACATTTTCTGACGGAAGAATAAAAAAAATAATGCTAACCGAGTTCTATCATGGCTGTAAAAGTTGTAGAGAATTCTGTATTCCCAGAATTCCCAGAATTCTGTATTCATGGACTTGTTTTGGCCTATGAGCCGTCCTCGGCAACAAATCTGATTTAATTTTATAACGTTACATGATTCAGAGTCATAATCATTCTACCTAGTCTAGGGGTTCGAAGAGAAAATGATTCTCTGTGCTATTTGGCAAAATAATTATTTTACCGCTACAGAAATTCTATTAAATACGTATTCGCACGTTGCACTCCATTAAACATTCCATTCAACAACGTTTTAACTCTTTAGTCGTCTCAACTGGTGTCAAAATGAAACACTAATTGCCGAGAACTTGACAGCCATGAAAACAAAGACAATAGAGCATCTGACAGCAGTCAAATTTAAACAAGTGACAGTAGAAAGCTTAACTGGTGTCAAAATGATGTAAGTGGTGGCGCAAAGCTTGCCAGATGTCAAAATGAGACAAGTGATGGCAGACAGTTTGCCAGAAGTCAAAATGAGACTTATGTAGAGTTTCAAAGAATACGAAACGTAGCAAAAGAATATTTTGTTTTACTTCATTTTACATAAGGGTAACGGTCACGATCAACTAGTGTATTTCTGAAACAAGAGATGGTGCATGAAAATATCCAAAAAGGAATTCTGGGCTAGCTCGAAAACTACATGACCAAAATATATGATAAAAGCAGTTTTTAATCCAGAAGAAACATTAATTTGATGGACCTGGAAAAACTTTTTTTGGCTTTTCTATTTTGAATCTTCCGGTTTTGACAAAAAAAAATGGAAAACGAAAAACATTCTACGCATTTTCCTAATAAAAATTCACTATCGATTGTAACAATACGATAATGGGAAATGTATAAATTTTGGTGTTTCCGCAATAGATGCATTTTTTTATAATGCACTGGAATGACTCATCCACCGAACGCTGCGTCACGACAAAACAAGTGGTATAATTGCACCAGAATTATTTTCTGGTTTTGCATAAAAACCAATAAAACTCTTCTAACCAATTATGGCAAAATAACTAACCTCTGGCATTCATACACTCAGATGAAAAAACCGGGCCATTGGGTCATTGTTAGCAAAAGAACCATTTTTTTTTAAATTTCGATGGTGGTATAGTCCTAAGAATAAAACTTTTAGTGTTTTACAATCAAAGAGACCGTCAGGATGTAGAAAGAAGCAACATATGGTACTTATTATTTATTTAATAAACATTAATAAGCGAAAACGATAATGCACGTATACATGAAAGAAAATGCATTTCTGCAAAATAAACTTAACAGAGATTAATAATGAATATAAGTATCATATGTTGTTTTTTTCTACATCTTGATGGTCTCTTTGATTGTAAAACACTAAAACTTCCATTCTAAAGACTATACCAACATTAAAATTTAAAATAAATGTTTTTTTTTGCAAATAACGACCCAGTGACCCGGTTTTTTTTTGCATCTGAGTGTACAATTGATAGCTTGTGTGCATATGTTGCGATCAAACGGTTATTTTACGCCAATGGCTTTTGCCGTAAGCTAATCATCGTTCACTGAAACAAGTGAAATAAGTATATCAAAGTGGGTGGTGGAGTTTTCGAAAATTTAACTTGAATTAATGGTGCTTGTTTTTTTTTTGTTTTGTTTGCAAGTTCAGTAATACATTTTCCTTTAATTTTATAAATTGTTCAAAATATCTCTGAAACAAATGAAAATCTCTGAAACAAATATGAGCAAATATGAAGAAATGAAATATGAGCTTATTTTGCTTTTTTTGTATCGTGCATCGTGGGCATGTTTTTAAAAATATTTCGATTTCCTCCCGAATCACCCTGTATATCTATACAATTTAGCCCAAATATGCATAGATTTTCGTAAAATATACGCTAAATATCCAAATATATACATTATATACAAGCCCAAATTGGCTTACACAGTAACTCGCGTGGGGTGACTTTGATACCATTTCCATTTTCTGTTTGAAATTTGATATTTTTTCATTGTAGTACCTGAAATATGTTCTTTGGATCTTTAACAACACCTATGCAAATTATAAGAAGTCAAATAGATTATTTTGGATTTTATTCAAAAATAAAGGAAACTCTACATTTTTAAACAAACGAAAACAAAACGAAAGGAAACTCTACATTTTTAAACAAACGAAAACAAAACGAAAAACATGTTGAAGCTAATTATTTGGAAAAATTTATTATTCTCTTCAATCAACACATAAAAAACTGGAGTATTGATCGCTAATAGGATTTGCACAATTCTCGCAGTTTTTCTGGTTTTTATGTATTTTTTCTAGGACAAAAATACCACCTCTTTTGAATTGCGGTAGGTGTTGGGGGCGTAGGCTCAGGTCTTTCTTCTGCTGATATCCTTTCCAATCTTCGTTTCAGGGGCCTTGGCAGTGATGGTATATTTTTATACCATTTATGGTAAAGATCCATAGCCACTGTTCGTGAGAAAATACGACGTTTCAGTTTATTTACCGAAGGCTTATAATACTTATATGTAACGTAGGAATTGATACAAGCAATATTTATAGACGCAAAAAACGTTGCAAGAGGCAACCTTCTAGTTCTTCTTTGGCAAGTGTACGTAGCAGACATTTCGATCAACCACATCAACACCTGCTTTTGTTGCGTTATAGAAAGTGATCACTTTCAGTTTCTTGTCATCAAAAGGAGCTACATCTATATCTGCAAAAGAATGCATTGCAGACAAAAGCGTTACATATCTGTACTTTTTTGGTTTTTGCAAGAGGCCACCTTCTAGTTCTTCTTTGGCAAGTGAACGTAGTAGACATTTGATCAACCACATCAACACCTGCTTTTGTCGCGTTACAGAAAGTGATCACTTTCGGTTTCTTGTCGTCAACAGTAGCTACATCTACATCTGCAGAAGAATGCATTGCAGACAAAAGCGTTACATATCTGTACTTTTTTGGTTTTTGCAAGAGGCCACCTTCTGGTTCTTCTTTGGCAAGTGAACGTAGTAGACATTTGATCAACCACATCAACACCTGATTTTGTCGCGTTATAGAAAGTGATCACTTTCGGTTTATTGTCGTCAAAAGTTGCTACATATACATATGCAGAAGAATACATTGCAGACAATAGCGTTACATATCTGTACTTTTTTAGTACATAAGACACCAGCAGCATGTAGTCTCAAAATCCAAAAACGCTGCTTTTCGCTTCTAGACGCTTATTGGTCAAAAATTCGTTCGGAATCTTTCTTTTTGATTTCCTCATAGTTCCCACCAGAGTTAGAGAATAGTTTTGGGACAGATTTTGTGCCAAAGGAACACTAGTATACCAATTGTCACAGGTGATGTTCCTATTTGTGCTTCTAATTGGTTCAACAAGTTTTTTCACTACATCGGCTGGACTGTTACTTGTGGCAAATTCTCCTTCTGGCTGTTTGCCCACGTGCAACTCCAAATTGTATGTGTAAAATGTACGGGCATCAACTATGCCGTACATTTTGAGGCCATATTTAGCAGGTTTATTGGGAATGTATTGTTTAAAGGAGCATCTTCTCTTAAGGATATCAACATCTCATAAATGGCAAGGTACTTACCAGGAGAATAGTTTTCTTTACATTGACGCACAAATAACTCAAAAATTTGTCTTATAACAGCCATTCGTTCAGTGGCGGTTCGCTCTTTTCTGGTGGTCAGTGAATCAAATCGAAGACATCTGTGAAGAAATAAAAATCTTTTGGCACTCATGCACATCCGTACAAATTCTATGCCACTGCCATTAGTATTAAACATATCCAACTTCGAAAGATGGGAAGCTCGATACATGCCAGACATTAGCAAAATTGCAACAAAGTTTGTTCTACTACATACTACAGTTCTGGCTTTTAGTTCTACTACATTTGTATCAAGTGCATCTCTTGAATAAGTAAGTATTTAGTATTAAGTATAATACTATATTTAATCTCTACTAAATTTACGTCTTACCATTTGTATGTACTCATTAGTTTTATTAACAATTATTTGGAATATTTCCTGTGTTATGAATAACAGGAATGATTCCTTGGGAGTAGAAGCATTTCTTGCTGGCAATTTTATACCCGGTAGATGAGAAATCATATTTTTCAATCTTGTTGGCAGACGGATTTTTTTGAACCACTTACTGCGTATGTCTTTTCCAACATAATAGTTTTGTTGATTATCTTGCACATCTTCATCACTGGAACTTCCATCACGCTCAAAAAACCTTCAACATCTGATTGTGCCTCAAAGGAGCTCGAATGATATTCATTACCTTCATTTCAGTTTTCACCATATTCACTCTCTTCACCTTCTGGCTCATCTGATTGTTCTTAAAAAGATTTATCTGAACTGTCTTCTAAGATAAGACGAGCTGCCTCCTATAATTCTGCTGGTGTCAATGGCCTGTGTCAGACTTTATACATCGCAAATTACTAACTTTTTTGAGGTTGGGTTATGTTATTTTATCGATTTGATTCATTGAGGACCCAAAATTATCAAAAATGAAAGAAAATATCTCACCTCGTCGAAGTGACACAACTGAACGCGTGGGGTGCAAATGTGAATATTATGTTTTTGGAAAAAAAACAATAATCACTGACCAACATTGAAAGGTGCAATTATAAACTGTCAAGCTTCTATTAAGGTTACCTAATTTCACAGACGTATAATGTGTTACATACACAAGATACAGTAAAATGCAAAATGCTTGGGATCATGGGCACCCCGCGCACCTAACTAAGGGTATGCAGTACATATGATTTAATAAGATAACAATAGTATGTTTTTAATGATATATTGCATTCATTGCCCAAATAAAAAGTAATCTGGACAAATAATAATTCATATTACAAAAAAAATACATGAAAACTATTCCAATGGCAAATAATGTGGTCACTATCCTATGGCTAAACCCTAAAGCTGACTATATTTAATTTGCTGAACAACTGTAAATTCGGATAATAAGAAGGTTTTCTAAATTACAATACCTGCTTATATGATGAAAAACTTATTTCAATTACTGATGTAATTGGTGCAAATTTATATTTGCTAATTGTTGATGGACATATCTCTACTTATTTGTAGTTTCCTTACAACTCATTCTAAAATTTGGTTAGAAGCTTCTATACTGTATTATTTTCAAAACTTCAACAATTTGTTTTTATTCTTATTTTGTTTCTATTCTATTTTTATTAAGCATTAATCAGACTTAATTCTTGGCTTAACAGCGGTTTATGTTTATGTGGTGGTTTTTCCCCTAAATCTCTAAATAATCCCAATTATGGGAAAAAATCATTTTGTCACGTCAAAGATATTCCGTGCACAGGCATATTCATGGGTAAGACCCAAAACGAAGTTCTAAAGGAATTATTAACAATTGCCCGCTTTGTGGGCAGAAATGTATATTTTTTTTTATAAATTCAAGGAATGTATAACAACCATTATTTTACGTAGCCACCGTAGCTATTGCATAATTGATTTCCCATTAGAGCAGCGTTTACAGGCAGTGAAGCTGGCGAAAAACCGGGGCATGCAAATCGCGTTTCCCGGCGTGCAGATAACGAATTAATAAAGCAGCATAAAATGCCATTGCGAAAGCGGACGATAAAAAAACACTTGTTAAAATATCCCCGATAAATGAATACATTAAAAAATTTAAAGCCCCCGGGGAATATCTGGACAGGCGATTAGATTCGCAGCGAGCAGGAATAATAAAAAAAAAAACGCACATACTCACATAATATAAATATGACCGCTGGCCCTGCACGCAGAAATCGATCCCGCGGGAGTCCACGTCCGGCGGTTTTTCCGGCGCATTAGGGGCGAAAAGCGCCGAAACGCGCGCCCCCGGCCGCGCCAGCCCGCCGGATAAAAAAAATATTATGCAAACAATACAGTATTCATGTATTCGTAATGTATTCAGTACATAAGTAAACACGAGGCGGCGTTGTTTTTGCGAAGTGAAAGGAATTAAAATTTATTGAAATGCATGCAAATGTTGCTTCACTTCGTTTTTTCTTCCTGCTTCGGGCGTGCAATGGGCGACCCGGACGAAACCTGTGCTGGGATCACACGTCCGTGATGGAGTAGGACAGGCCTGGCAAGGGCCGCCTGTTTGATGAGAGCCAACAGCACTTAATGCACAATGCACGGAAAATGTGAAAGGAGTGACACGGGACAAACGATTTTAATCCACATGGTTCCACACCGCCTGACATCTCTCAACACCGACGACTTATTAGAGTGTGCTTGAAGCCGAAGCTTTTAGAAACGTCAAGTACCTTCATAGATTCGAAATCACAACTACACATAAACACAGAAAACAATTGAGGAGTTCATTTTAAAAACGCAGTTTTAGGACCTTGACACATTCGGCGAT
Organism: Othius punctulatus; assembly: GCA_951805005.1. NCBI lineage: Eukaryota > Metazoa > Arthropoda > Insecta > Coleoptera > Staphylinidae > Othius > Othius punctulatus. The sequence goes on along the minus strand of OX638139.1, from coordinate 101,803,405 downwards.
AAATGTGAAAAACCTTACTGGAAAAGGGTTGATGTTATTGAACTAGTACAAAATCAAGTTTGTTTGTCATCTAAGGATTAGTTGCTTAGCAACTAATCAAAATTAGTAATTAGTCAAAATCCTTTGATTGAATTGTGACATATACAATGTTTTGAAAATAAAAAATAAACCTGCGTTTTGACAAACAAACCCAAATAACTGCGGTTTGAAGTACCAACATCTCACAGAAACTGCATATTGAAAATCAGGTAATGTTGAAAATGTTATTTAATGGTATACTTTTCTTATCAGCAAACAAAATAAACATTCAATTTTCATAAACTAATGCAAAATAATAGAAAAAACTTTTTCCCAATTCTAATCAGGCAATAAAACATTATTTTGTTGAAACTAAATCCTAAAGTTGAAGACCAATGTCATCTTTACAGCAGTTGCAATCGTTAGGTTCATAATCTTCAGATTCACTATCGTCTCCAGCAGCTTCATTTGGCTGACCCTTGTTTTGAATTATTTGCTTATACTATGAAAGCTTGACGTCTTGTTCCCAATTTTCATTAGAACTACTCAGTAAATTTGCTACATTATCTACTTTAATTTTCTTAATTTTGTTTTCAAGAGAGAGTTCTGTTATATGAAAACCTTGCCAAGTTTTTCCTCTTTTCAATAATGTTTGGAATTGCTTTATGGGATCATCAGAGCGGTAGTTCAACTCCATTTTCATTACGGAGTTTTTGTTTTGGGTGGCAGTTTTATTTTTCTTCTGATCATTCTTTTTCTCAAATAGTGTTATTTTCGAGTCCTTAATTCCAACAGTTTTTTTTTCAGCATATCCAACACACCTTTTATATCATACAATTTTCAAATCTTCACCTAAAATATTAACCGATTTCCTAACTACATTGAAATACTCGTGGTACTCCTCCATAGTTAAAATCACAGACTGTTTCGGCAGTATTTTTTCCAACCTGCCAAACACCATGTCTGCACGCAAGAAAGTATGTGCCCTTACTAATATAATGTTATATTTTTGACATTTTTCGGAGAGTTGTTGTAAAGACAATAAAGCGGCGGCATGTGAACGAAGGCATTCTTATTTTGCCCTGCACAACCATCTGCAAACAACCTTATTGTGTCGCAGTTTTTGGGAATTTGTAGTAAATTTTAAAAGTGATATAAAGCTGAACCAATTTGAACAGAACCGCATCCTATCTGTACCATGTGTAGAAATGGGCATTATTAGTGGATCTGTCTGTCACACATAAATTGTACAATGCCAATTGACGTAAATAAAATGCCTCTTGGACATTAATTTGAATCAGTGCATGTACAGTCATGCTCACATAAATCTAGTACAAACATATTGACATTACTATATAAAATTGCTATTGTAACCTAATTTCTTGTACTAGATTTATGTGAGCATGACTGTACCTCTTGCAGATCGAATCAGAACGCAAGACTATTTTGAAGTTCTTCTTTCATGAAGGCGTGAAATTGCATTGCAGTAAGTTTGTGAACTCTTTTGTTTATCATTGCGTTTTTTTTTATTTTCAAATCATCTGTATTTTGATGATTGGACATTGATTTTACGCAGTATATGTACCTGTTGCAGATCGAAGTAGAACGTAAGACTATTTTCAGGTTGTTCTTTCATGAAGCTGCGAAATTGCTTTGCCCTAAGTTTGTCAACTATGTTTATCATTGCATTTTTAAAAAAAATTCAAATTATTTGTATTTTTAATTGTATTGTCCTATTTAAGGCAAGTATTGCACACATCGGTGGCTGGACTGCAAAATCTAATATTAAAATTTTTCACAAATATGTTTTAAAAAAAATCTGTATTCTCCTTTCAAATTATACAAGACCGATTTGTGATATATTCTATGTAATTTAGCCACAGCTAAAGCAGATGATAGATACAATCGTTTGGACTTGCTACGATTATAATGGCTTTCTTTGCTTCGCAGGTTTCCAATAAAGAAATAACTTTTAATCGTTTGTCCTCAAATGCCTTTGATCTGTGATTGCCTCCGCGTGTTTCTTTTATTCCTCCTAATAGCAATTTTTATTTAGCAATGGTTACAACATTTCACTGTGAGATTTGCGTAGAAGCCAGAAAAAAATGCTGGCAAACGTTTACTTATGTGCCACCAACTTTCAGTTTATATTTAATTTTTACTTGTTGCTTTCCTGTCTTGTTGGATTTTGGAGAATCGACAAAAAGCATATGAGCAATTTCTTCGTGAATTGCTGTTGTTAATGGTCGGCTATGTAATTTTTGTCGCATTAATATAATATCTATTTTAAGGATATTTACACATTTACACGATACTTTGTTGTGTGCGCAGGGTTGGATATCTTCCGCATCGGGCAAATGATTCGAGTATCTAATTTAAAATAAAACAATGTTGAAATGACATAACCGTAATTTATTATTTAAGAAATGTATCGATACCTAATTTTTTCAGCTTCATGTCTCTTATTTTCACATCGCATTCGAGCTCTGGAGCCTTTCGATCCTTCACTAACAAGAACTCCTTCCTCATTCATATTAAAATGGGTTAAAACAGCGCAAAAACTGAACAGAAAACCCTTTTATAACACCAGGCACTATAACAACATAATCTCATTATTTCGTATAAACTGCGTTTTGAAATTCATGCCAATTTTTTTTTAAATACCAGACATTTTAGAAATACTGCGTAAAATTCATACCAAAAAAACTGCGTTTTGAAATACCAGATATGTTAGAAATACTGCGTTTCGCCTTTCAACATACTTTTGTAATGCAAGTTCTGGTGCGAAATATTGCGTTATGCAATTCATGAATCAGACCGCTGGATAGAGTAGGTTCTGAAGCAAGTAACGCTATCTTACACTCATTTTCTAGAGGAATCTTGAAATCTGCGTTTTGAAAATCAACTCCTCAATTGTACTTAAAGGATGGTCAGAAACACCGAAATTTAAATGAGCACTCGGTACAATTTTACATTTTTTTTTAATACTTTTAACACTTTGTCACGCCCATGCCCACAGTCAAAATGTAACTATTTTTATTTTTAAAAGGAAGCTAACAATGCTTGAACTAAAATTTGTGAATAGTCATTTTTCAATAGATGTCATAGATGTCTACTCCCAATTTGTAGATATCGACAAAAAAAGTTCCCACTTGCGATAACCTGAATTGAAAATTATCAAGTTACTGGAGTCGTATACGGTGGCCGGCGTATGCCCACAAAATTGGCGTAATGACATCAATTAGCATCGAGAATCGGGTTTGGAGTTCTAATTAAAAGTGCGCGATAAATTCGTCCAGCACTAATTGAGTTTTGCCGAATTTTGCGGGACCGAAGTGTCGGAACGGGCGGAAACTTTCCATACATAGGGGCTCAACGCGCACTCCGGCCCACGGTTAAATTACTGTAATGAAGTTTTTGGGTACAGGGGGATTAATAACAGAGTGCGGCGGTTTTGTTTGCCCTTCAGAGTTTTGATTACTAGTTTGTAAACGGATATGGAGCAAAATTATGGGAGGTTATTGAACCACCATTATTATATTTTATTCACGACACGAGAGGAGAAGTAAGCATCGGCGGATTTTAGGGGTGGGGGGGGGGGGGGGGCTATGAAGGCTTTAGCCCAGGGCAGCAAAATCCAGGGGCGGCAAACTTTTCAAAAAATACCAAAGGAACAAATCACAATAAAAAATAAATATACAACTAAATAATTAAATGACGAACGAAAATAGCCAAATACAAGAAGTGAAGCATCTAGTTACCTCCTTCAACTTCAAAGATTATAAATTACTTTTTTGTCAATTTTATGCTGAGATATGTTATCTCGATTTGGCGTATAAAGTAATTAACTACAATAGTCTGCGATCGATCTATCAACCGTATCAGTATACAATGTATATGAACAAAATTTAACATTTACGAAAATTGGGCACTAATGAAAGCGAAAGTAACTTAGTATGAAGATGAAACGAACAGAAAAAAAACAACGAAAAATCCAGTCCAGATGAAACCAGAGCAGGAGCAGAGAGTTGATTGGTAGAGAAAACTTCAGGATCAATCAAGAGTACTAAAATTCTTTAAAAGTTCAACGTCCAAGTAGTACTTTGACGTTGTGTGCAAAGCTTCAGTAGGTACCATTAGAATATTTTAGTTTATCAGAAAATTTCGCATTAAATTCTATGAACATTTTATCAAGTATTGAGTCGTAACTATTACTTCGAAAATTAACTCAATTGAACAAGTATAATCATATTACAAGAATGATTGTAATGTTTTTGGACGTTTTCGCTTTCTTGGCGCTGTTTTATCTCTTTCATTTAACTGCAGTTCGAACTAAAATGTATTTCTGTGATATTTCTCATATTAAGGTTCATTAATTCTATAATTTAAGTAATAAGATTAAGGACGTACCATTATTATTTAAACTATAAAATTAATTTATTTTTATATAATTCATCTAAGTACATTTTCTCCCAGAGTTTCAAACTATTATTGATTCTAATATGTAAGTGTCTTTCGTTTAGAAAATGTTTTATCAGTCGTAGTAAGTATGGTGCTACTCCAAGGTTACACATTTTAATTGTGAGGCCTTTGTGCCAGATCCTGACAAAAGCTTTGTTAATATCTAGGAATAGCGCCGCTGTTCGTCTTTTGTTCTCGTCTGTTATTTGTCAGGATGAGGAGAGGGTGAATTGTCAAGTTATGTTGTTTAAAACCGAACTGTAACTTGGGGATTTTTGCATTCACTGTCTCAAGTATTCCCTTCTTTAGGATGTGTTCAAAGTTTTTCCCCATAACCGGTAATAGTCTTATGGGTCTGTAGTTTTTTGTCTCTGTGTGGTTCAGCACGGGTTTTAGAATTATCACAATAGTGCCAGTTTTGAGGCAGAAGTTGTACTGTTGCCTTATGTGGCAGTGAATTTCGTCAGTCAGTTGTCTCAAAAGTAATTTAGTTGTCAGGTCAGGTCCAGGTGCTGAGTTTTTTCCGGTACTTAGTGCGTCATAGTATTTGTCCTCAGTAATTTAGCGATTTCACTTGTTTTTTATTGTGAAGCGTTCATTTTTTTCATATTATATTAGTGTTTGTTTTGTTATCAGTTACTTAAATATTTAATATGTTAGGTATCAAATTGTATTATTGGCTAAAAATGTATTATTAATATTAGAGGCGGGATATGTGCCGTTATTTGTTTATATAAGCCGGAGCGAGGCGCTCAGCTTAAGAACGAGTAACGAAGGGCACATTGAGTTACGTGCTTTTATGGAGTGTGGATGCTAGTTGGGTGCTGATTGTGGGGAAATAATGTATGATCTAATGTTTTGGTGTGCGTTGCAATGTGGACGGTTATGGATTAGGTGTTGGAATGGATTAAAGGTCAGTACCTAAACTACAATATGTATATCAGATTGAGGTGTTCCGACATATGCAATTAGATTGTAATATTCATATTATTAAGAGGTGTGTCCTCATGATTGCACATAAAGGCGGGATGCGTTCCTAGGTCCTTTGTAAATATAGTAATTGCAATAAGAGAGGTTTGTCCTAGTAAATGAAATATGAGAGGTTCGTCCTTGTAATTGCAATAAGAGAGGTTCGTCCTAGTAATCCAATAAGAGACGTTTGTCCCAGTAATTGCAATAAGAGAGGTTTGTCTTAGTAATTGCAATAAGAGAGGTTTGTCCTAGTAACTGAAATAAGAGAGGTTGCTCCTAGAGGTTCGTCCTAGTAATTTAAATAAGGAAGGTTCGTCCTAGTCATTGAAATAAGAGAGGTTCGTCCTAGTAAGAGGTGTATGTCACAGCTATGCACATAAAGGTAAATTACAATAGTCGTAGAGAATAATGATCGAAGCCGTGACTGCTAGGGATCCAGTTGTGAGAGAACATCTGGCATGGGAAGGGGAGATGCTCCCCCGGTAAGTCCTTCCAATTATAGTTAATATACAATACTAAAAGAATACTCTTTATATGTGGGGAAATCGTTTGGAGCCAATGCCATCTTCGGATCGACTTCAATATCTAGCCTGCGGATCCTGACCAATGAAAATACAGTATATTATGTAAGTGATTATTATTATTACTAGGTAAACTGGCGAAAATTTATATATTAAATATGGCGTTAAGGCTACGATTGGTAAAAGAACTAGCTTAACAAATATTACAATAAATATCAATTAAAATTAATCTTTTTTGCCTGCCATCTAATTTATTTTGATCCCACTTATTGACCCTGAGAACTATCACAACAAAACATTGCATTTGGCGCCAAAAGTGGGGCTCTAATTATTATTAATCAATATAAATCAAATATAAAAATTATAAACCACAATCAAAAACACTGCAATATATAAAAATTCCACCATATTGGATCCGCCATTTTGCTTTTAACAATTTTGACTTGAGATCGTAATTAGCGACCTCAAAAACCCCTGAGTTGTGAGTTTCTGCTAAATTGAAACTATTTATTGTCAAATTTTCCGCCATATAGGATCCGGGTTTTAGTTTTTACAATTTTGACTTCGCATTCGTAATCAGCGACCTCAAAAACTCCTGATTTGTGAGCTTCGGCTAAATTGAAAGTATTTATAGACAAATCTTTTGCCATATTTGATCCGCCATTTTGTTTTTTACAATTTTGACTTCTGATTCGTAATCAGCGACCTCAGAAACCTCTGTCTAGAGAGTTTCAGCTCAATTACAAACAGTTTTCCTATTTTAGCCAACTTTGTTGGTTATCTGCCCCATTGTGCATCGGCTGGACTGTTACTTGTGAAAAATTCTCCTTCTGGCTGTTTGACCACGTACAAGTCCAAATTGTATGTACAAAATGTACGGGCATCAACCATGCTGTACATTTTGAGGCCATATTTAGCAGGATTATTGGGACTGTATTGCTTAAAGGAGCATTTTACCCTAAGGATATCAACATGTCATAAATGGTAAGGTATTCACCAGGAGAATAGTTTTCTTTACATTGACGCACAAACGACTCAAAAATTGGTCTCTTATGCGCCATTAGATCAGTGGCTGTTTTACCCGTAGTCGACAATAGGGTTATGGGTCTATAGTTTTTTGTCTGTGTGTGGTCCAGTCCAGGTTTTGGAATTGTCACAATAGTGCCAGTTTTCCAAATTGGTGGATAGTGGCCAGTTTTGAGGCAGAAGTTGTACTGTTGTGGGAGTGTATGTGGGAGTGAATTTCGTCAGTCAGTTGTCTCAAAAGTAATTTAGCTGTCAGGTCATGTCCAGGTGCTGAGTTTTTTTCGGTACTTAGTGCGTCATAGTATTCGTCATCAGTAATTTCTGTTATGTCTTCTTCGCTAATGTCTAGTGTTCGTAGTTCGTTGTTCAAGTCATAAGTAGCGTTATTGTCGGGCTTGAATGAAGTGTTCTGCAAATTTATTGGCATTTTCTATGTCTGATTTATATTCGTTATTATTGTCAGTTATTGTCGAAATATGTGTCGATTTTTTGTATTTGGTCAATCTGTTAATTTTTGTCCAGTACGTTTTCGCATACTTCTAGCCATTTCTCTGTCCTGTACTGTCTCACTAATGTTTGGATATCTCTGTTAAGTCTGTTGATTTCTGTTTTGATGAGTCTGTCATTGTCAGTGTGTATTGTCTGTATGTCTGTCTTTTCCTTCGAATGAGATTTATGATATGTTCGGGCAATCTGTATTTACTGTATGTTTCGTTTATTTTGGGAAAGTTTTTTATAATTGAATTAGTTAGGAGTGTTTGAAATTTTTCAATTGTCTCCTCCTTTATTATAATGTGGCTGGTTACGTTGATATGTTTGATTAGTATCTCGTTAACTGTTATGGCGTTCGCAGTCGGAGGTTAGGTTTACTGTTTACGTGTATTTTGGTCGGTGCAATGTTGTGTCTAGTAGCGAATTGTATTGCTAAGTGGTCAGAGCATAAGTCCGGTATTAAGGATTTGTCTGTTATGTTGTTCGTTATGTTTTCTTTGTGTAATAGTATGTCCGGAGTAGTGTCATTGTTAGCTGGCATGATAAACGTCCGAGGGGTGTGTCGTCTTATAAAGTAGGAGTTCATCAAGAATGTCTGAAGCTTTTTGGTTTTCCTTTGAGTCATGTTGAAATCACCAATTATGAGAGAATACCTGTACAGCGATGCTTTGAGGAAGATTGATGAAGATTTAACTGCAGTTCGAACAAAAATTTATTTCTGTGATATTTCTCATATTAAGCTTCATTCATTCTATAATTTAAGTAATAAGATTGAGGACATATAATTATGGTGTATATAACACCATTGCTTTCCGATTCATTCGATTATTTATCCATTGATGCAGTCCAGAATATGCGTGCGCCACATGCGTCGAATAGATGACATCTGTAATACCTCATCTTTTGTGTCGTTGCTTCAGAGTTGTTGCAGGCAATATCAAAATGTTTCAGGTATAAAATAATTAAAAGTTACAATGGGAGCCGTGAGGTTCATTGTTAAAACGTGCGTTTTAATTACCACCCTGAAATATGGAGCAAGTTCCACACTTTTCCTGCATCCGCGCAAATTTTGTGCCCGAGGGCAGTGGGCCGAATTGCTCCCGCGACTCCGACGCAGCGGTCCTTACCGCCCCCGACGCAGAAACAGAGGCCTCCCAGGTGGAAGCCACTCTTAAATATTTGCCCGCGACTCGAGAATTATTTGAGTTTCCAAGTGGGGAATCGGGAGTCATCAGCGCGAGGGTCGGCAAACACATGCGAAATCACAAATTAAATTCCGGCCCCGCTTCTGCTAGAGGTGGTGCAGCGCAATTAGCGCTGTTTTCATATAATTAAGGCACTTCTTGCCTGCGGATACGTTCGGCCCATTATCGCGCTACGATTACCAGCGGCGCCGGTATCCATGGCAACGCGCCGGTCGGACGCACTTTTGAAAATCCGACCCTTAATCGCGCGACATTTCCTCCCGCGATTCGCCCAATTAACCTAATTGCACGGCGTGGCTGCCCTTTTTGCCGGAGGTAATGGGAGGCGGTGTCCTGCCTTAACGGCTCGGTTATTATTTGGACCTAATTTTTCACAAAAGCATGTGCGTTTGTACAACCAGGGCCACGGGTTATCGGGCGGTCCGAGGCGGGGTTTAATTTTCCAAATTGCTGACTCTGGCAGGTGGGATAATAAAAAAGTACCTTTCAACGCGCCCCGATCAGCCTGATCAATTTTGCGTATATCGGAATTGGCATTTATGTTGGTTTTGTAATCTCCGAGAGTGGCTACCTGGAATTATACACTCCAGGTGAAAACCAATTATTGATCCTGTTTATATTTAAAGGATTGTACAAATTAAAACGAAGTCAGTACTTTAACTCAATTGCAACGAGGATCATGTCATTACATTCAATATTTGAATGTTTTCAATATTTCAATTGTTTCAATATTTGTGGAGTTGATTTTCAAAACACAGTTTTCGAGGTTCCTGCAGAAAATGAGCGTAAGATGTCGTTACATGCTTTAGAACCTACTCTATACAGTTGTCTGATTCATGAATTGCAAAACGCAATATTTCGCACTAAAACTGTGTTTTTTTTCGTACCAACGTGATTGTATTCGAGAATATGCATAACAATAGTTTAAGAATCGAAATTAATCTGAGAATCATTTGTTACATAACACTGATCACCGGTGGTTACAAATAGGTAATCGGTGTATTAACCGCGGACACAATTTTCGCCTGCCAATTATGTAATAAATCATGTTATGTTAGCGGCCGTGATATTTTTTCGGCGACGATGCCAAATCTTTTTCACTAACACATGCTCATACATGTGTGTATAACCAAACTTATTTGACGTTAAATTTGTTACATTTGATCGATTATTACAATGCATATTTTGCGATTGTAGATGTTAAACCATAACTACAAGATTGATATCTGTACGATAAACGGCAGAGAAGTCGACAAATTTGATACGAACCGCGCACTGTCGCACAAAATTGCATGGGCGCAACAGCTGATTGCAGCCATTTTTAACTACCCGTGACAGTTGGTAACCTTGTAAAATTGTGTCATCATTATTATGATTATTATTTTGATGACGTGAACGCCAGTTTAGATAAAATTGAGTATATTTGACATTGTTTGTCAAAACGCAGTTTGTTTTATTCCAAAACATCGTATACGTCATAATTCAATCAAAAGATTTTGACAAACGTTAAGCAACTAATCCTTAGATGACAAAAAAACTTGATTTTGTACCAGTTCAATAAGATTAACACTTTTTCCAGTTACGTTTTTCGCATTCATCGCCGAATGGGTCAAGGTCCTAAAACTGCGTTTTGAAAATAAACTCCTCATTTGTATACGTTATGTCTGGATCAATTTAACTGCTTGCTAGCACATTCTGTGAACTTATACCTAAGTACTACACTTCAATTTTGCTTCTGTAATAATAATCAATTAATCATAAATAGTTTATCTATGGGTCTCGATATGCTCATAGATGGATTTTTGTTAGTCTATACTACTGCTTTTCATTGCTATGCATCTTGGAGAATGCAGAAGATTATTCTCTTTAATTTGGCACCATTGCCATATTGTTCCATAAAAATGGGTCTAAGTATTCACATAACCGTGATAAGCAATATAAATGGGCTATATTCGAATATCCAGCATATGCAAGACACAGTATATTGAATAAATTATACGCCGAAAATAATTATGCGGTGTTAATAAATGAACTACAATTAATTATGCACGTTAATATAACATTTTAAAATATGATGACTAATATGGAAATATAATATTATAATTAAATATTCCTCTATGGTGGCGTGTGTATTTACATAATCATATATTAAAATTCCGTTAATTTAGCATGTGCAAATATTTAACAATTTAAGTATTACTGTGTTTATAATTAATTAAATTATTATTATCAAAATTATTATTATTTACAATACTCACATAAATATTTATTTGTTATTAAATATAACTCACAGAATAGAGTTAATTTACAAAATTAATAAATAAATAATGTAAATAATACAGTGATATTCAGTACCTACGTTTTACATTATAAATACTTTTAAATTTAATAATTTACAAAATGTTCGATATAATCTTAGAGTGTAGAAAACTAATATTCGTACGTTTCTTGTTTCCCACTAAATTTAATGTTTACTTTCTCTATACAGGGTATCCAAGATAAGCATCAACAGCATGGGGATCTCGGAAATCGTAGAAAAGGCGGATAAATTACAAAAAAGTTGCGTTAAATTACAAAAAAAAAAAATAGTGATCAGTAATATTCTATACAGAAAACCAAAAAATTCCGGAGATATTCGACCTTATCCGAAATTTTGTGATTTCGTTTTTATGTTTTTCTGAAGTTATACAAAAGACACTTTCTCATTGTCACTTTTTTACCTCTACATTACAGCGTTTACAATATTTCAGTACAACGTTTCGTTTTGAAGAAACCATCATCAACTTTATATTTTTATATGGCCCGTAAGTAAAGTACACCCTATATTAAATAGCATTTTCCATTACGAATTCAACGATTTATATTACAGTGTGGTTTCTCATGTTTTTATTCTTTGAAACGAAACGTTGCACTGAAAATTTGTAAACTCTGTCTTGTAAAGCTAAAAATGTGGCAATGAGAAAGTGCCGTTTGTTTCTTTATTGCTTTGCAAATAACTTCAGAAAAAAATAAAAACGAAATCGCAAGATTTCTGTTTTTGTCAAATATATCTCCGGAACAAAACCTGAATTTTCTAGTTTTCTCAACAGAATATTACTGACCACTAAATGGCGCAATTTTTTTTTTGTAATTTAACCGCCTTAGTAACTTTTACGGTTTCCGAGTTCCCCATGCTGTTGATCATTATCTTGGACACCCTGTATAAGTAAACGTGAAAATGTTGATGTCTGAAACTTTTTAAATTTCAAATTTCAACCTAATTATTTAGATTAAGATCCATTGAGCCTGTAAAGATGATTTTTCAAAAATATCTTCTCGGAAAATGTGAGATATTTCTGTCAGGTCAAAAAATGATCAATTAATTAAAATATTAGACCCTCATTTCTTATTGTTGAACGGACTGAACAGATACGGAATATCAAAAGAATTGATAATATGAAAAACTGTTTGAAATATATATATTCATAAAAGTTAAAAATACCTACCCAAAACCGCATATCATCGTGGTAACTGCATTGGGTTTTATTGCGGTAAAACATTTGGCTTTATTGCACATTCATGATCAATTCGACCCACTACAAATTTTAATAAAACGTGAAACCCCGTGAAGTTTGTGTAGTTGACCGAATTAATCAGGAATGTGCAATAAATCAAATAACTATTTTTGATTGTAGTTTGCCATTTTTTTTTTCATTCGAGAATGAAGGTTTTCTTGAGAATATCGCGAGCAAAATTACATTCGAGAATCCAAAAGAAGCATTTCGCAATCGAGTATCAAACAACCTTTTTTTTTAAACTAAAGCTACATTAGTAGAAACTTCCGACATATATCCAGATCAATGTCTACAATCATAATCGTCTACAATCATTTTGATGTTACATCTGGCACGAAGCGCATTTTCTCGTCTTATCCTGGAAAAGTCCTCTATAGATTGTAGAGAATATGAATCAGCTCTCAAGGATTTCATAAATTGGATTGGCTTCAAGATATTGAAGAACGTGTCTGAAAGTGTGATACTGGCTAATTTGGAATAAAAAGCAAGAAATTGAATAACGTGTCAAAAAATATGATACTGGCTTATTTGGAATAAAAAGCTAAGGAATTGTGCATTGAACGTCAAACAAAATGTAGATATAGCAGAATTTTCAAAATTAATACCATATTTGAAAAATAAAAATGTAGGCTATAAACCTAAAACAAATCAAAAGTCTTCGCTAAACCAGAAACATTTATACAAGAGGCCTCAACCAAAGGTTTTTATAACTGAAGGAAAAGTTCTACATTAATTTAAATTTTTGTGTTTATATAACAAAATAAAGTTTCAGATTATTTTAATAATGGGAATATATGCTGTATGTATTAGAATTGAGCAGTTTAACAATGATATTGAAGATAAGGATTCAGTGCCAACTTTGTAAGGTCTTACAAATTTGATGGGCATTTGTCATATTTTAACTGCATTTATTTCAGAAACTCAAATTATGACTACAATTGTCAATATTTAACTACATTTGATGCAGAAACTGTTAAATTAAATGACACAAGGAATTGTCAAATGTCGACTGCAATTTACCAACTTTACATAGAATTGACGTTTTGAAGATTTTAATCTTAAATCTAACAAAAACATTATGTTTTTTAAACTAAATATAAGAATTTATTAAAATTAAATTTTAATGTAGGTGTGACTGCATAGCCAGTCATTATGAAACTGTAAGGGTTGCCTAGGAAACAATTGATTATACAATGGTATCCATAGAAACTGAATCAGGTTCAAAGAAAATCCGAAAGTGTACAACCGATCCTAAGTGAATTAGTTTGACTATTGCACTTGTCGCATTTACATATGAAACTTCACACTGACGGACCAATGAAATAACCCAAATTTTAAATTGTTGGCCAATTAGAATCCACTTAAAGTGATAAATGCTGTCGAACACTTATCACTTTCGAACAGGTTAAGATTAGGACCTACAAAATAAAATACCGAATTGGATTTTTATTTCCAAATTTGTGTACATACTTTTACATTATTTTACTAATTAATAGCAATGTTAATATATGTGAAATTTTGAAAATTCTATGATATTCTATGATAACTACGCCCGGAGAACGATGAAATCCAGCTCGAGGGCTTTAGCCCGAGAGATTTATATCGTTCGATGGAAAAACAGAATATCCATCTCCAGGGCATACTGAATTTAGTACGCTCTCTCATAAACATTGAAGATTCGAAAACACAACCTAAGAACATTTATTACTTCAATATTGTATACTGGTAACCGTTATTTTGTGGAATATTGTAAATAAGTAAATTAAATAAAACAACTTTGTTATTTCCACTCACACTTTTATTTTTGTAAAATATTTAATCGAAACTGCAGTCACTAAATATTTTTCAAAAATATCAGTGTCGGTGGAAATAACAAAGTTGTTTTATTTAATTTACTTATTTATTATTTCAAATTTCAAAATCAGAAACGTCCCAAAGGAAATAGCGGCATATCAGAATGCTGCGCAGGCCATTGTTTTAGAAGATCTTCCGGAATCTTGCTGGCAGATCTGGAGCTGATTTTGTGAGTCTGAAGAGATATGGGAGAATCTGGGAAATATGGGTGATATGGGTGAATAGATATAAGAGATACAGTTGCTGAAGGATATATTGAAGAATCGATTGAAAGGAAAATTAAAGTACCAAAAAACATCTTACATGTTCCTAATTCTGAAACATCTTCAACGACAACTGGTGATTTTTACAAAGACCCTTGTAGTAAATCAACCTCCGTCTTATTTTGAAATGGGCCTTCAAGAACAAACTATTTCATTAAGTCAACTATCGCCTTCAAGGGGTATCAATTTCACGAATTGTACTCTTACAAAATGACAGTTAAATATTGATCAAAATAAATATATTGCAGTTGTTTGAAAAATATCACAGTTTTGACATCTGGAAACACTAATATAGTAACATACGAAAACTGTTTTAACATAACAACAGTAGATAAACACACATACAGTACATAACAGAAATATAAAAAAACAGTAAATAATATAATGTATAGATATGACTATAGATCGAGCAGTCTATCGGACAACACTCAGTATAGTTACCACAGTTAGTATAGGTATCACACATGTCACTGAAATCATTATTTACATAGTCTAATAATAAAAGTAGCTACATGTAAACGTCTTTTTTGTTCAAGATTGTAAAGGACTTTTGCATCTAGTGAATAAATTACAGTTTGTTAAATATCAGTGACTGATAACAGCTCAACTCGGAAAATTAAACATTCAGAATATTTAAACATATCATTAAAAGTGTGCATCAAACTGTCGCTCAATGTAACTTATGTATGTTAGTCCCGAAGGGTTTGTGAATATACCCTGTAAGTGACATTTTCCAATTTGTCGTTGGAGGGTAGTAAATCAACCCTGAATATTTATAAAAATACGATCAACTCGGAAAGTTAAATATTCGATTTTCTCACTTATTTAAAACATATTCGTCGTCAAATTTTCAGGAGAATTATCCTTAGGCATGCCGTATATAAATCCGGCATAAAATTTTCAAAAATCGTTTAGATAAGTTCTCTGAAATTTCGGTGACTGATAACCGGTCAACTCGGAACGTTAAACATTCAGAATATTTAAAGTCTTTTAGTCTTTTAGTCTGAAATATCATAAAAAGTGCGCATCAAACTGTCGCTCAATGAAACTTATGTATGTTAGTCCCGAAAGGTTTGTGAATATACTCTATAAGTGACCCTTTCCAATTTGCCGTTGGAGGGTAGTAAATTAACCCTGAAAAATTATAAAAATACGATCAACTCGGAAAGTCACATATTCGATTTTCTCACTTATTTAATGCATCTTTGATGTCAAATTTTCCGGTCAACTGGGAACGTTAAACATTAAGAATATTTAAAAATATTATAAAAAGTGTGCATCAACCTGTCGTTCAATGAAACTTATGTATGTCAGTTCTGAAGGATTTGTGTATATACCCTGTAAGTGACACTATCCAATTTGCCGTTGGAGGGTAGTAAATTAACCCTGAATATTTAGAACAATACGATAAACTCGGAAAGCTAAATTTAAATTTTCTCTCTTATTTAAGACATATTCGTCGTCAAATTTTCAGAGGAATTGTCATTAGGCATTGTGTATACAAACCTGGTAAAATTTTAAAATATCCCATAATGAGCGGTTCTAGAAATATTCTGTAAAGATTGCAAGATTGCTCTACCTCGAAAGTATTAGAAACAGATTGGTTTAAAGCCAGAACGGTTCCCATTATTTAAATCTTATCAAATTTCAAGGATCAGACTTGAAGTGTTCCCGCGCCGCGGCCCAGTTTTCCCCGTTAATTTAATCACGCTCGCCTGCACGCTGCGAAATTTCCATTAAAGAGCTCGCCACTTAGTAAATGAAACGGAAGGCGGCGATCGCAACAGCCAATCAGGCATCCGTGAAAATCAACCAATTTTCCGGCGAGATCTTAAAAGCCGACACGGGCGGTCGCACGTGAGCGTAAATCCGCCGCTCCCCGGGCCTTAAATTAGACAACTTTTAATTAAAATCCTAGATAGGCCCCCGTAACGGATCGCCGCCCTCCTGTGCCCCACACATGGCTCGCGCCTACCTCCGCCGCCGCCTCACGTGCCGTGCGGCAATAACGGAATGGAATATAAATTAAGTGCCTTTTGAGCCGGGGGCGGCGATTGTCTGGAGGAAATTCGTTGTCTACGAATAATTCATTAGGGGCACGCCGGGGCTGGGCCCCGTGGGGAGCGTGGGCGGGGGCGGTCAGGGCACAGGCGGACAAATAATTGGCGATCC
The DNA here is from genome assembly GCA_951805005.1 of Othius punctulatus. Lineage (NCBI taxonomy): Eukaryota > Metazoa > Arthropoda > Insecta > Coleoptera > Staphylinidae > Othius > Othius punctulatus. The sequence continues at coordinate 101,786,867 of OX638139.1, read as the reverse complement.
TCGGAGTTGGATTTTTCACGTAATTCGTTGGAATTGATTGCAAGCCAGTGCGTATATGAATCCTCGTACCCGTTGCCTTTAGGAAATCACATCGTTGATATAGCATTTTTAACATTTAGAAAATTGCCCGAAGCATGGTTGATAGCTTGAAAACTGTGCAAATAAGTGATATACATTCTAGCTTCATTTTCAGGTAATTGCAATTTGCTCGTGAAATAATTTTAATCAGAGCACGAATGCGAGTCTGAAAAATTGGTACATTTCTAATTATCAAATATGGCAAATTTCGACGATTGGACTCAAAAGTTTTATAAACTTTCAGTGTCACTCTTAATAACATTACGACTTTATACAGAAACTAACAAATTGACAGATACTGACAATTGCATTTGAAAATATAATAAATTTAGATAGTTTCATTTGAAAATTTAACAAATTTGTTGAGTTAAGTTGTCATATATGGCAGATTTTGTCGATTGTACTTTAAAACTTTATAAGCTTTCACTGTCAATGCCAAAAAAATGATGAATTTTACCAGAAATACAAATATTTACATATACTACATTGGCATTTGAAAATATAACAAATGTTAACCGTTTTCATTGAAAAAAAAGTAGAGTCTAATTGTCAAATATGGCAAATTTCGACGATTGGAGTTAAAAGTTTTATAAACTTTCACTGTCACTCCAAATAACATCACGACTTTAGACAGGAACCAAAAAATTGACAGATACGACAGTTGCATTTGAAAATATAACAAATTTAGATAGTTTCAATTGAAAATTTAACAAATCTGGAGAGTTTATTTGTCATACATGGCGGGTTTCAACGATTGGACTTGAAACTTTATAAACTTTTGCTGTCAGTGCCAAATAACATCACGAATTTTGACAAAAACACAAAAATTTACAGTTTACTTTACTAACATTGGCATTTGAAAATATTACAAATTTTAACAGTTTCAATTGAAAATGTAACAGATTTGGAGAGTTTAATTGTCAAGTATGGAATATTTTGACAATTGAAATTAAAAGTTTTAACGACTTGACATTTATAATTTTATAAACTTTAACTGTCAGTCCCCATCAGTACAAAAAACATCATAAATTTTGACAGGAACGAAACAATTGACAGATACTGATAGTTGCATTTGTAAATATGACGAATTTTGATGGTTTCAATGGAAAATTTATTAAATTTAGAGAGTTTAGTGGTCAAATATTGCAGATTTCGACGATTGCACTTGAAAACAATATAAACTTTTGCTCTCAGTACCAGAAAACAGCTCGAATTTAGACACGAACCAAAAAATTCTTAGATACTGACAGTTTGTATTTGAAAATACAACAAATTTAGGTAGTTCTAATTGAAAATTTAATTTTCACAGGAATAAAAAACTGACATTTAATCAACAGTTGAATTTGAAAATACAACACATTTTGATAGTTTCAATTGAAAATTTAATTTTGACAGGAACGAAAAAACTGACAGATAATTAACAATTGAATTTGAAAACATGACAAATGTAGACAGCTTCAAAATTGAAAATGTTTGGTTGGTGCCTCTCTCTTTCATTACCATTAGACTCCAGGTTTAGAAGACCTGAGGATGTACGTTTTGGAATTTACACTTAACTTCACTGAACTGACCAGACCCAATAGGGGGAAACCAGTCTTCAGTTTCGTCTTATAGTGTTTGTCAAAACGTACTTCCGAATATCCTTTTAGATTGAAAATGTAACAAATTTGGAGAGTTGTTGTCGTACCTATATAAGATATAATTGTTTTTACTATTAATTAGCATTCTAAACTTTACATTTTTGTGTTGATTGTTGTGTGAGAACAAATATTGTTGTGTGAGTATATGCAAAATTGCACTTGACTTAGGCAGTCCGACCCAATTTTCAGCATTAAAAGTTACGTGAGAAACAATTCAGTAGTTTTAGGAAGGAATGGGTTAAATTTTATTAACATTAAGATTGGAATTTATGATTTAACATTGTTATTGGATACGGCAGCTTCAGTTAGTATTATATTTTCGGGGTATGTAACAAATTGTAATAACGTCGACACATCGAGAATTATAAAAATTACTGACGTTGCAGGTTCATCATACTCTCTGGGTGCAATATACATTGTATAACAAATAGGAGGCTGCATGATAGGTCATGATTTTCACATTGTTACGAAGTTTATGAAGTTTTAAGGTGTATTAGGATAAGATTTCTTTATTAAGTACTCAGCAGTAATAGATTACGCAAAGTTTGTGTATTCATGTTGGTATAATGGAAATAAAATATAAGTACCTCTTCAATCAGAATTTAACTATTTCACTACAATTCCACCGAGATGCGAAATAATTAAACGTTTTTCAACTGACAGTAATGAAGATTGTATCATATTACCAGAAGGAATATATAAAAACGTCTACATGGCAGGATTATAGCCAGGCCAAAGAATAATAAAATTCCAGTGAAAATATTAAATGTCAATGACAGGGAAATAAAAATAAAAACTTTTAAACGACGAGTTGAAAAATTGTCCAAATTTGATACCTACATGTAATTTTGGAAAAATCCCTTGGTCAGTAGAACGTGTTGATAAGTTACTTGATGTAATAAATACCAACGATTAATTAACAACAAAAAACTTACTATAGACAAAAAAAGTGCAAAGAATATAGACGTATTACACTTAGAAAATGACAAACTTACGGTAACTTCTGTCTGTAAGCAAAAAACAAACAAAAATACAAAAAGAATCAACACCAGTTTATGTCAACACTTTAACGATTGCCACATTCACAAATATAAGAAATACATAATCATAAAATATCAGCCACATCTATTATATGTAATCTAAATGTAATCTATAATATATGTCACCATTTGATATCAAGTTATAACTTGCAAAAGTTTCGTTGAATGTTCGAAATTTAGCAAACATATGGAACCGCATTTCACAGTTTCGACAAACGTCAATTTCACAGACGACAGTTTGACAGACGCGAGTATGACAGACGTCAGTTTGACAGACGCGAGTATGACAGACGTCAGTTTGACAGAACATCAGTCTGATACGCGTCAGTTTGACAGACGTCAGTTTCACAGACGTCAGTTTGATCGAAGTCAGTTTGATAGACGTCAGTTTGATATGACAAACCCTGATTTTACAGACGCCAGTTTGACAAACGTCAGTTTGACAGACGCCAGTATGACAGACGTCAGTTTTACAGACGCCAGTATGACAGACGTCAGTATGACAGTTTGACAGAACGTCAGTCGGACACACATCAGTTTGATATGACAAACGACAATTTCACAGACGTCAGTTTAACAGACGCCAGTATGACAGACGTCAGTTTTACAGACACCAGTTTGAAAGACGTCAGTATGATGGACGTCAGTCTGACACGCGTCAATTTGACAGACGTCAGCTTCACAGACGTCAGTTTGATCGACGTCAGTTTGATAGACGTCAGTTTGATATGACAAACGCTAATTTCACAGACGTCAGTTTGACAGACGCCTGTTTTACAGACGCCAGTATGACAGACGTCAGTGTGACAGTTTGACAGAACGTCAGTCAGACACACGTCAGTTTGATATGACAAACGTCAATTTCACAGACGTCAGTTTGATATACATCAGTATAACAGACGTCAGTTTTACAGACACCAGTTTGACAGACGTCAGTATGACAGACGTTAGTTTGACAGAACGTCAGTCTGACACACGTCAGTTTCATATGACAAACGTCAATTTCACCGACGTAAGTTAGATAGACAGTTTTACAGACGCCAGTATGCAACTGCAATTACTAATTATCAAATGTAACATTTCTTATAATAAGATCTGTTTGCATCATTCAATCAATTTTTAATAATAGTTGGACCCCTTTTATTGGAAAAATGAAATATTTAATTCATATGATCAGTGTTATTTTGCTCAAATGAAAATATTTTCTTACCGCTTCAAACATATACGTCGGGAATTCGCCGAGATCCACTGTGAAAGCTGGAGGAGAGCAGACAATGCGAAAGATCTAAGTTATGTCTTAAACGTGGAGGAAGTGAGCAGACAGGAGTGATGTGGGGGACGTGTCGTATTGCGTCTTGTAAAATGTCCCGGTTTGAATTACAGCGCAAGTAAAAACCCAGTCGCCTTACTGACTTGTTATTTCTGTACGTGGAAAGAAACGGACGGAAAGGATTCCCAAATAGAAATATGAAACTAGGAGACACCCAAGGATCCGCTGCAATTAGATACTGAAAGCGTTAAATTGTTGGTGTTCATCAAACGCAAGTACACACAAAAGCATAAAAGGTATTTGAAAATCGTAGCGGGAAGATAATCAAAGATACACAAACGAATTTAGGTAATATTCGCACAAAGTATAAACATTTATAAACACATGAAATTAAAATTAAAACAAAAGAGAAACTTTTCATGCGGACAAAAAGGCACAATATAAGATTCAAACAAATGAGGTAAGACTTTCATCCCCAATAAATAATCGATATCTAATTGTTTTTTACGATATTTTTCTCTGATTGCTATAATTAATTTTAGTAGTTTCATCGACGAAACTTCATATTTTTTGTTTTGTTTTTAATATTGCCCTCAGCGAGATTCTTACCCATGACTACAAATCATTTGTTAATTAAGAGTTTGGTATATAGAAATACACGAAGTTGTTCGCTAAATTTGGCTTAATTCGGCGGCTGTGAACAACTTTGCATATTGTTTTACGTTAATTACCAATTTCTGCGATAATAACTAATTAAGTGATTGTAAATCTAACTTAAGATTTGAGCAATTAATGAATCCATAATCATGGCTCAATCGTAGTTTTAACATACACTGTGTATCAGCCAAATGGAAAAAAATCGATAATAAATAAATGGGGGCGTGTTCGAAAAAACGCTCGGACACGTCGATTGTTATTTTTAGTTGCGCATTTTTTTCAACAAAAACTTTTTATACAGGGTGTGTCATGTGACCGTGGCCAATACCAACTTTCTTATTTTAAATGCAACACCTGGTATATTATTCAATTTTTGGATTCTTCAGAAAATTCTCGACATATTTCATGTACAATGTCCTATACCTATCTTCAACTGTTTCGGAAATATTAAGTGTTTTCAGATTTATTGCAAAAATTAACATTAAAAAAAGAAAATTATTTGATTACAGAAATTTGTTACAACACACTCAAAAACTAATAAGTAATACTGTTTATTTCTTGATAATGTAAAAAAACAAAAAAAAACAATAAATTTCAATGGAGGAGATGTTCAAAATGCTCGCCGTGAACGTCTTGGCAACATCCTAATCTTAAATAGAAATTTCTTCTAACGTTACTCAACATCTCAGGCGTGACCGATCTAATCGCAAGCATTATTCGTCTTCTTAAGTCAGCTAAGTCGAGGGGTTTAGTTTTGTATACAATACTTTTGACATATCCCCATAAGAAGAAGTCTAATGACGTCAGATCAGGGGATCGTGCTGGCCATTCCATCGATCCTCGCCTCCCTATCCACCGATTTGGAAATATTCGGTTGAGGTAGTTCCGGACATTGATTTGGTAATGGGGCGGTGCTCCATCTTGCTGAAACCATATCATATTCGCTGGAACTTGTGGGTTTGCTGGATCAGGATATAACTTTGTCAAAGTTGGCACAACATTATTTTGGAGTAGTGCTAAATAATTATCACCATTTAAACTGCCATCAATGAAAAAGGGACCTATGATATGTTCTCCAACAATTCCTGCCCAAACAAATCTGAAAACACTTAATATTTCCGAAAAAGTTGAAGATAGGTATAGGACATTGTACATGAAATATGTCTAGAATTTTCTGAAGAATCCAAAAATTGAATAATATACCAGGTGTTGCATTTAAAATAAGAAAGTTAGTATTGGCCACGGTCACATGACACACCCTGTATAAAAAGTTTTTGTTGAAAAAAATGCGCAACTAAAAATAACAATCGACGTGTCCGAGCGTTTTTTCGAACACGCCCCCATTTATGTATTATTGAATTTATTCCATTTGGCTGATACACCCTGTATATGCAACTTTACTTTATCGTCATCTAATTCTTTTCACGATATTTTATTACGATTGCGCATATGCACGATACTGTAATACCCTGTATTCATGAAGCGGAGCGTTCAATTATATTAAATTAATTCCGAGGATGCATCAAGAATCCGAGGGATCGTTTGAGTAAAGACTTATCTGAAATGCTAACGTTGCAAAAGTCGTTTATCCCGTTAAACTCTGGGGCACTCGTTAACTCGATGCTTTATTAAACCTAATAATTTAATGCAAATTTTACTGCTCCAGAACTAACAGCCATCAACTTCATGACATACATATATGTAAATGTGCTTAAGGAGTCCGCAAAGTACTCCACCAGTTGAGGAATTCTGTTTAAGAAACTCGACTCCAACAAATCACCATACATCAGCAAGTTAATTGTCATGAGCCGAAAGAGGTTTTATTGAAAATTAAGGTTATAACTGAGTTATATAATGTGGTTAGTATAATAGAGGCAGGGTATAATTAAGATAATTATAAGTAATAATTAAGTGTCTAATATGCGAAAGAGCTAATTCGCTTTTTTATGATTTCCTATAAAATCATTTATAATTGAGGCCATGAGAACAATAGTGGCCTAAAGCAGCTGCGTACTCAATGAAGATAAATGCGATTTTCTTGAACCTCAGACTCATTTTCATAAGTCAAGATACTGCAAGCCATTGGTTAGTTTTTAAATATATTTTGCAAATGCATCAAATTCCAAAAATGTGCATTGTAGATTCCAAAAATAAATATTTTGGAATATTTACGTTTTATGGGTCACTCTTACTCTGATAACCCCAATTATAATTTAAGCAAAATAATATACATAGTAGTAATTAATATTTAAAAAAAAATCAGATTTTTATATGGAAAATTCTTCTCAGCTTTGATTCTACGTAGGCATTCGAAAGATGGGATATGAGGTTAGATTAGGTTAGATTAGGTATTAGTTAAGAGGAGCATTCTACAAGCATCGCTTATGTGAATGGTAGGTCGAGGATGAGAGAAATGTAAGGAAGTACTCTAAATTCAGGCCATATACTTCACTAAATTCAAAATAACTGAAATTCACATTATTATATATTATTTAGTATTTATTAATTTGCAATTGCTCTAACCAATACATAACAAATTTTATACTAAAATACGAACATAATCATCCTTTGCAATCTTATTTGAATCAGCATGTATCCACTTGTACCAATATAATCTGCATATGCAGTTTTTGGAAGTTGCTCCTCTGATTCTGATTATTTTTTATTAGGAGGATTGTGGTTTATTTGAATTATTTTTGACTAGTTTCTCATTTTATTTAAGCAAGATATAAGGTTTTAGACGATGTAAGTAAAGCAATTATCCTGCCTTTGCGATGTAGCGAGCAAAGCTCCGACGTTTAATCTCCAGCCTTCATCTGAGAATGGCCTAGAGCTATATTAAAATTTTGTATTTCAATATACAAGCTTTCTCAAGTACATACATATATTCAAATAAATTGACCAAGTAGAGTCGCAACAGAAGCCTTAAATAAAATCAATTATAGTATGTTAGTCTCTTAATTCTCAGTATTTTTGATAAATAAATTTTGAAAAGTATTTGATAAGTATTTTTTCATATATTATTTCTAAAGCACTGATCAATTTTAATATGAGCTATTATACAGTTCCTCTATTACTTTTATCTGTATGCTCATAACAAGTAAGATAAAGTAATTATAAACCATTCGCAGTATTTGATACGCATTTTTTCACATATTATTTCTAAAGCACTGATCAATTTTAATATGAGCTATTATACAGTTCCTCTATTACTTTTACCTGTATGCTCATAACAAGTAAGATAAAGTAATTATAAACCATTCGCAGTGTATTGAGTTAAGGCTCTGTCTTTTAATTACTTTTACCTTTATACTTAGGACAACTAAGACAAAGTAATTATAAAGCAATTGCGAAGTTAAATGAAATAGTTTCAGTACAACGATAATGTGCATCAATTTAATTCGTAAAACTCAAATAAAATGTATACAAAATTATATTATAGTTATACTTAAACTTGTAAGTTTAGACCTGTAAGACTGTTTTAGACTGTAGATCTGTAAGTTCAATTTATATTCATGGTGTAATGAGTTAAGACTCAGAAATGTATTCCTGGTATATATATATATATATATTAATTTCGTAGTACTCGTTTACACATTATCCACTAACAGTGGAACAATGATAAAAGAATTGATTGCTACTGTTTTTTTTTTTTTTTTTCAAACTCACCTGACCTACCTAATCCCCAAAAATAAAACAAACAAAATATTAAAGAAAAACATAAGTTTTCTAACAACTATAGAAAACAACACCATATATATATATATACGAGGGCTGTTTGACGGAAGAGTGACTTTTTAATGAAAACGTTATTTTACCCAACATAACACCCTTTCAAGTGTACACACTTAGCCCGGCGAGTTTACAATTTTTTTAAACCTTCCAAAAAGTAATCTTTCGGAAAGTCTTCAAAATATGCATTTGTGTCGGTTATCTCCTCTTCATTTGCCTGAAATCTTTTTCCACACAGCCATTTTTTTAAATTTGGAAATAAGAAGAAATCACTGGGAGCCAGATCTGGCGAATATGGCGGATAAAGCAGTAATTCGTAATGCAATTCAGTCAATTTAGTTGTAGCAATTGCAGACGAATGAGAGGGCGCATTATCGTGATGGAACAACACTTTTTTTCTTCATCAAATGCGGTCGTTGTTTTTCAAGTTCGGCATCAATACATGTCTGCATAATCAGCATAATACTGGCCAGTTATGGTTTTTCCTTTTTGTAAACAATTAATAAAGATTACACCTTTAGAATCCCAAAAAACTGTGGCCATGACCTTATTGGTCGAAAAAAGTGTGTTTGCCTTTTTGGGAGCATATTCGCATGGAGAAATCCAGTATTTAGACTGTATTCTTGTTTCTGGAGTATAATGATGTATCCAAGTTTCATCTACTGCGACATATCGACGAAAAAAATCCTTTGAGTTACGTTGAAAACGGCAAAACATTCTTCTGAATTCTTAATGCGAGCGCGCATTTGATCACCATTAAGCAAACGCGGCAACCATCTCGCGGATAGCTTTTTCTTATTGAAATGTTCATGCAAAATATTGTATACCCGTTCGGTTGAGATGTTTACTTCATTAGCTATCTCACAAACTTTTATTCGACGATTGCCAATTACAAGGCCATAGAGTTTATTAACCATTTCTGGAGTAGTCACAGTAAATGATGGTTTCGGACGATCTGCATCAACCGTGCTCATATGGCCACTTTTAAAAGCAGAAACCACTTACAAATCATTCCATGGGACGGAGCAGATTCTGGATAATATTTACGTAACTTTTCCTCGGTTTCTTTAATTGTTTTTTCACGTAGAAAATAATATTTAATCAACACTCGAATTTTTTTTTTTACATATTTACAAAACAACGAAAACAGTTTCCTTCAAATAAGTATAAAACATAATCTATCTGTCAGATTGGTGCCAAATTTTGACAGTAGACCTCCGAAAGACCTCAGGAGCTAGCAACATAATCATTATAACGAAAGTGTTACCAACCTTTGAAAAGTCACTCTTCCGTCAAACAGCCCTCGTATATTGATCAAAATTCCTCCTTGAGAGTTATTGATTGAAAAATATCCTTATAGTGTCGATACACAGCAAACAGCAAACCACCACTTAAATTGTGCGGTAAATAAATTAATTGAATGATCCATTAAGCCTTTGTTTAAGTCCAAGAAGATTAGGTACATTTACTGAGCAGCAGCGTGTTAAGTTAGTGACAAATTTCTTATTAACGAAGTTACTACTACTTTAAATCGTTCACAAATCAGAATGTCACATTTCCAGATGTAATAGATAACCGATTGTAATTTCGTTTTTGAGTTTCCTGGCGGTGGTTTTTGTCGCTTAGCACGAGGTCAACGAGCTTGAGCTATACATCTCTGATGTGGACAGTTCCATAGAATTACGTAGGTTTTCTTCCAAACAGGTATATCGTGACCAAAATCTTGAATGTGTAGATAAGCCTACTTGCTGTGTACTTGATAGACTGTCCTTCTCCTAGTATAGTTCTCCACAGTTCAAAGTATTGAAATGTGTGATTTGGATTGAAATAATATGAAATATGTAATTGAAGTCTGCGATGATTATCATACTTTTTCTTATAAGATTTCTTGAGATGGAAGTTCATCTAGCCAAATCAAAAACTGTTGGTGTATCAGCTATTTTTTTTTAAATCTGTAATTGCTTCACATACGCGTTCAGGTCATGAGCAATTTCATATAAGATATTTGTTGGTAATGCAATTTGTAATGTGAGTAAATTGTTTAAATTTAGTTTAAATCACGGAATTGGGAATTCTTGTCGGTTTTGATTTCAGATTGCCTTGGGCCACTTGGAGAACAGGCACTTATTTTAAAAATAATGTGTTAATATTACGTTTATTTCGATGATACATTAATATGTATACACGAAAATGAGGACTGTCAATGGCACTGAAATTCATATTAAATATTGTATTTAGCCGATATATGCCATCCATTCGGGGCTTAATTTAAGATCACCGGCGGTCATTTGGAGTATATTACTGGCTGATGCAGTTGATATAGCGAATATCATATTATTGTATTTAGCTGCTGAATGCGGGCTTAATTTTAGATCACCCGCGGTTATTTGGAATATATATTTAATGCAATTGATACGTGTCGTAAAAATATGTTATTATTGTTTGACGTCGATAGTAGGTACTATTTTTAGTCTTAGAAGACTACCAAATCCTAATTTTAATATCATGCTAGTAACATGATTTTAACTTGGCAATCAATATCATATTAACACGCGCTAATTTAAGAGTAGACTCGTCCTAGTATCTCAAAACTGTGAATTTGTTATTTCATATTTTTTAAGGCCGACGATAAATTTTAGTCTCACCACTCGAGTCTAACATGTAATTAAAAAAAAAATGGCGGCGGCTTAACGGTGGCTTAATCTTAGTAAAGGTTACTAAGATTAAGCCAAAGGGCTACCAAGGTGGTAGCCCTTTGTAAAACACCGTTAACTCACCGCTAAACCATGGTTTATTTTTTAATGAATAACACTGTTAGTGTGTGGGTATGCATGTATTAACTTTATATAACTGTCCAACAAAAATTCAGCCGAAATAAATTTTGTGCATTATTTAATTTGCATGAAATAATTTATGATGTTTAATTATATTGTGGTAGTATTTTAACAAACATTCCTGATTACAATAGTAATATCTGGGTAAAAAGACAGAAAAGAATAGGGCTAATAAACATTGCTTTATTACTAGTAATAATTAGGGAGTCAACATTACCGAGATTTTCCTTTACCGGTAAATGGTGAATATTTTATGTAACAACGAGTAAACAGGTTGTTACCGGTAATGTTTTTAACTAAAAACGTTTTAATGCTTCATTTAACATTATTACATTTAAACTGTTTTAGTTTTTCTTTTGTCTAATTAAATCTTTTTATCAGATCTATCAAATTTGTTGTAACTTTCCATTTTTAACGAATTTGAAATTTTTTTTCTAAAAAGAATAACGTAAGTAAAACACTATTTTTGATTTTCTGTGAGTTAAAAATGTTTAAAGTTCTGCAGATTTATCAACATATGAGTCTGAATTGGAAACCATTAGAGTTTAAAAATAGATGGTATTTGCCAGATGCAGTTAAAAATTTGATACTTAATTTTGCAGAGTTTAAACTAGAGGATTTTAAAATTAAAAATTTGATAGTTGCAATTGTAAATTTGACAGGTTTTGATAGACGAAGTTGAAAATTTATTTGACTTTTTTTTACAGATAAAGTTGAAAAATTGTCGGATTTTAGGTGCAGTTACAAATTTGGCACTGATAAACGGGAATGGCAGTAATACATACATACTACAGATCTATCCATTTTTGACAGTTGTAGTTGCAAATTTTGCAAGTTTTGATACTTAAAATTGAAAATGAGTAAAAATGAGTTTGGCAGTTCGAGATAAAAATTTACAGGTTTAGTTGAAAATTTGCAGATGCAGTTAAACTTTTGTCATTGTTATTGACATTTGCTGTAGAAAGTTTGGAAATACAGTTAAAAATTAACAATATTTGACAGTAAAAGATGAAAATATGATAAGTTGTGATAGTCAGTTTTTGACTACTATATATGAAAACTTATCAGGTTCTGATAGTTGCAATTGAAAATTGTACACGTTTTTAGAGTTTCAGTATGAAATTTTGCAGAGTTTGGCAGTTGAAGTAGAAAATTTGACCAGTTTTCAAAGTTGAATTTGCCAATTAGACAATTTTTAACAGATAAAGTCGAAAATTTGACGGTTTTTAACAGGTGCAGTTACAAATTTGAGACTGCTAAACGAGAAAGGCAGAAATACATAGATACTACAGGTTTATCCATTTTTGACAATTGTAGTTAAAAATTTGGCACTTTTTGAGAGATGTACAATACAATTTGACAGAGTTTGGCAGTTGGAGTTAAAAAAATTGACAGGCAGAGTTAAAAAATTACAGACGCCGTTAAACAATTGACAGTTATTGGCATTTGCAGTAGATAGTTGGCAGATACAGTTAAAAAATTAACAAAATTTGACAGTTAAAGATGAAAATATGATAAGTTTCGATAAAAGCATTGAACATTTGATACTTTTTGAGGGTTTGAGAATACTAATACACATGACGAGTTTGGTAGTTGGTGTTGAAAATTTAATAGTTTTTAACAAATGCAGATGCAGAAAGTTTGCAGACACAGTTAAAAAAAATTGGCTGCTATACACGAAAATTTGACAGGTTTCGATAGTTGCAATTGAAAATTTTACACGTTTTTGGAGTTTCAGTATAAAACTTGGCAGAGTATGGCAATTGAAGTTGAAAATTTGACAAGTTTTCACAGTAGAGGTTGAAAATTAGACGATTTTTAACAGTTAAAGTCGAAAATTTTAAATTTGACGGTTTTTAACAGGTACAGTTAAAAGTTTGACACCACTAAATGGAAATGGCAGAAACATATACACAACACAAATATATACATTGCTGACAGTTATAGTTATTGGCAGTTACAGTTAAAAGTATGCAGATACAGTTAAAGATGTATAAATTGACTGCCTTAGATGATAATTTGGCAGGATATGATAGTTGCAATTGAAAACTTGACACATTTTGAGAGTTGTAGTACGAAGTTTGACAGTTTGGCCGTTGGAGTTGAAAATTTGATAGTTGCAGTTGAAAATTTGTCAAGTTTTGGCAGCTACACTTGAAAATTTGACAGTTTTTGAAAATTTGCAGATGCGGTTAAGCATTTGACAGTTATTAGCATTTGCAGTTGAAAGTTTGCAGATACAGTTAAAAATGATCAATTTTTTAAAATTGTAAATACCAAAATTGACAGGTTTTGAGAAAACCAATAAAAAGTTTGGCACTTTTGAAGACTTCTAGTATAAAATTTGCCAGAGTTTTCAAATTGTCTGAAATCATAGATAGATGAACAGATAGATAGATCATTTATTGGTGTTATTACACTTTCATGTTTACATAAATCAGAGTATCTTACAGTAATACTTAAATATTTACAAGTCAGAACACTAAATAGTACAATATTAATAGCACAATCATAAGCATAAATTCTTAAAAATCATAATTGGTTAATTGGATATTAAAAACATAAAAATGCATTTCAGCTGTAGACAGTTCCTTAAAATAATTCTTTGTAGAATTCTTTTACCATTGATTAACTTTGTTGAAATGTACAAATCATGTTCACGTTATTTGGTTTAGTATACAATAATAATTAAAGCAAGAAAGCAGCGAAATAAAATAAAAATAAAATCATAATACATCATAAAATCATAATAGTAGTAGTAGTAAAGCACAGTCTTTCTTGAAAACGTCTACATTTTCTCACATTATTAATTTGAATAGAAATATGGACGTTTTAACTTTCTTGATATTTCGAAAAATGTTTTTTGAAATCTCGTACTCCTTTATACAATGTTGTGTAACTTGATAACTTGATCGAAACATCATGTTTTATTGAAAATGGCGAAAGTTTTGGTTTAAGTTTTCTGTATATTTCCACTTCTTTGATTTCAGAACACCGAGATAATATTTTTGATATCTGGCTTTTAATACTTATGATATTTTGATTGGAATTCTGGACGCATTTTCAACTGTTTCGATGACACATTCAAGAAATTTTCATAAAATTTCAATATATATTTCAGGCAATTTCTCAAATATATATACTTCGGTGTAACTTATTTATTTATTTGTAGTATAATTTAATACGACTTTTATGCAAATTTATTGCTTTTTGATTTCTTCTTTTTTATGTACTTTCGTTACGAGTTTATTGGCATGTTTTTAATAGTTTTACAGTAGATACATTTGCAAATTGAATATTTTTATCTGAAGGGTTTTACTTTCAACTTCTGATATATCCTGCAAATTGCATACATTTTGTGCATATTATTTGTTTCTTTATTATTATGTACACTTTCAATGGATGTTTTACATAAAACACAAATATAAAGCTTAGGTGAGGGAATGCGTTGTTCAAATTGATCTATAAATAGAAAATAGTAGATATAGAAAATAGAATAAAAATATATGTTAATATGAAAACTGTATTTACCATTTTTGTCTTTGCTTTTGCATTGTTCTTTTTGTTGTTTTGTTGTGTTGTTTGTTGTTATGTATATATTTACATTTTGTATATTATGTAGCTTTTTTGCTGATAAATATTCTTTATTATAAACCATACTAACGAGCTTTTCAAAATTTGGGCAGCTATTCATAATCTACTGGTAGATTGGTCGTAGACTTTCTACTTGCAAAATTTGGCATTTATAATGAATTATTCGCATTTTTGCATAACATTTCAGCATTTTATAAATTTGATTACTTATTATAGTTCTAGGATTCTTAGTGTAGAAGTACAGAGTAGAAGCGCTCTAAAAGTATAGAACTGGTAATGGAAGCCCTAGTAATAATACCTACGTTTTCTCCAAATATAATTTGTTGGTTTTATTATAATTTTTCAATCTCTATCGTATTAAACATATTTTATCTACGACAAAAATATATATATTACGTACCCATGTAACTTTGGCAACATAATACCTTTTATAATTTACCGGTGTTTTATAAACTATGAAACATAGAACTGTCATTAGAATAATGTATGGGGCTAAGGTTGCTAAAGCCGTAGATAACGTTCGTTGACTGTTTCATTGTTTTTGAGCGCCATTTTTAAAATCATCAATTTTGAATTTTCGTAAAGTAATAATTGTGAACAGAGTATGTGCCCAGATTGCAAAAAAGTCATGGATAAAACGTCGTATCAACGTAGTCATAGATAAAACTCGTCTTCGACTCCTGTATAAACTTTTCCGTTGTGAATTGTACCTTAAATTATGTGATCGTTAAATAATATACCTATAATATTATAGGTATATAATCTATTTATATTTATAACCAATTTATGCACATTTATATTTATATTGACTGTAACTCTATTATCCAATCATAGCATGGCCTGTTGATAAACTGCGTTTGATTTTATGAACAAACTGTGTACTAACCACTTTGTGTTATGAAGTAATCAATTCCGAAACAGTGTATTCTGATACTGAAATTATCAGTGCGCTTGGGCGTTAATATAAATTCGCACAATTCCCGATTACGATACGCGCCCGTATATTTCATCCTGGCGCTGATTTATTCCGCTGCGGTCTCGCCTTGTTGCATGTTTGAATAAAGTCGGCGAATTCGCGAGGAAATTATCCCATTGAAATTGCGGCCGCGCGGTGGAAATTGGAGCGAAATTGCCGGAATAACGGGATTATGACGTACGGAAAGTAATTCAAGAGCGAAATTGATAAAGCCGCGATCAGGAAGCGGGCGGGCTGCGGTGCGGTGGCGGGGGGCGGGAAGGTCTCGTCGCAAGACAGGCGGCCGCGATGCATATTTATCGCGGGGGCGGTGAAATACTCCGGGCAATCACGCGTCCAAGCGCGTGTCCGGGGGCATAAAAAGCGACGGCAAATTACGACGTATTACTCATAATTAAACACGAACCGCCGTGCGCACACACACGCACGCACACGTAACACACTCCCGCGAAACACGACCGAAGGGGGAGACACGCACGGGAAGCCGTAAATCCAAGGTGTCCCGGAACGTATATGTATATTCCTTGAGCGGGGGCGGCGGCCGCCCCCCTCGGGGACGGCGTCCCGGTTTAGGAAATTACTCCGCCAACACTATAAGACGGATGCGGAAGTAAGGAGAGATATAGTAATATCAGTCTCCTCGCTATCAGGGATTACGGTCCGCGCACTGAATAACTACTTCCAGATGAGGGCTAAAAACGGGGAGTCGGATGGCCCCGGAACTGGGGCAAGGGATTAAACATGGCGACGCTCGAGATGGATGAGACGGTCGCCTCTTTTCTCATCTCGTGAGCCCCTCAGGTGGTTGATTGGGCACAGAAGGGTAGAAATTAAATTATTAGGAGAGTCTCGTCGTGCAGGATTATTCACATTGAATTGAAAAATGGGGGGTTGCTAGCGACTAAGAGCGACTTTTGAGCTCACAGTTATGATTGGAAGAGTTGCAAGGATTGCCGACTTTATTACTTAACATGATTGGGATCACTTATCTGCATACGTCGTTGATTCAAACGTGGAAAAAATTAAAGGCATTTTTGTGAATTATTACCTATAAGTATAAATAAAGCACTTGGTTAAGTTTCACAATTTTTTTAATTGAAAAACTTCTATCATCTGCCATGGTTCTTAGTGTGGCACGGTGTCGCATTGTATATAGCAGGCATTCGTAGATGTATAGCGACGGTAGAGTCATAATGCGGAGGTGTTTAAAAATCTGCTTACAGTCAGCTCTGTAGCTTTTAGCACCTATGATTCTAATAGCTCGCCTTTGTAGGCCAAACAGTATGTGTCTACTTGCTAAGTGACCTCAGGCAAAAAGGCAGTAGGTCATGGCTAAGGCAAAAGGGGCATAGTACGACGTTCTGAGCATATCTGCTGGGACAGAGTTGGCTAGGTTTCTGAGCAGGAAAGTGACGCTATTTAGTTTCCCGGCTAGAGCCTCTCCGTGAAGATCCCATGTAAGAGAGCAGTCCAAAGATATTCCGAGAATTGTTGTTGAAAGGAGAGTGATGAGCTTGCGTGGTCTTAGTGAGAATATCATCTGGACTGTTTTATTTTCGTTAAGGTGGAATTATTACAGTCAAACCAGGTCTTAGAGTTTCCTAATATATTTTCATTTGCTACCTTTGTTGTATTGGCACAGTCTCCATGGCTCAACAAGTTGGTATCATCAGCATAGAGGATGGCAGAGTGGTCAACCACAGAGTTTACAAAGTCATTTATGTAGATGATAAAACGCAGTGGACCAAGAATAGAACCCTGTGGCACCCCATGCTCAACTGCCAAGGCACTAGACCTTATAACATCCACTGAGACGGTTTGAAATCTGTTTTATAGATAGGACCTGATCAGCAGGCAGCTCCCTGCATCAAGGCCATATCGTTTTAGTTTTTTTTTTATAAGTATCTTATGATTGACGCAGTCGAAAGCCTTGCTAAGGTCTATGAAAGTGACAACTGAGAATTTCTTTCTTTCGAAACCACATAGTAACTTGTCAACCAGTTCGAGTAGTGCATCAGCTGTCGAGCGGCCTTTGCGGAAACCAAACTGGTTGTCGTTTAGCAATTTACTTTCCTCAAAGTAAGCAGAGACTTGACAATATATGACCTTTTCCAGCACCTTAGAGAAAACTGGAAGAATAGAAATGGGTCTATAATTATTTGTGTCGGTTTTATCACCTTTTTTATGAATAGGTGTTATGGAAGCTAGTTTTAGTCTGTCTGGAAATATATTTGACCTTAGGCAGTCATTTAGAGGCTTTGTGAGCGGTTCCAGGATAGACTCCTTGCAGGATTTTAGGGTGTTCACAGTCTAGCCGTAGACGTCCCTAGCGCTTCCGCACTTCAGCCTCCCAATAACCCCTCTGATGTCATTTCTGGATACCGGAGTAAAACCGACAGTACTGCGAACACTAATGTTCAACAGGCTCCTTTCAAGCTCATCGTCCGATGCAGGTATAGCTTCTATGATTGAATTTACCTGTAATATGAACGACACGTTGAGATCATCAGGTGAATTATCACATTGAGTATTGTAGCTTTTGGTTTTCCTACGGCAGTTTATAATCTGCCATAGGGCCTTAGGCTTATTGTCTGCCAAGGCAATTAGATTTTTATTTGCCATTATTTTTTTCGCCTCTATAGCCCTGTTGTACTTCTTCCTGTAAGAAGCAAATATACTTCTGAGTGCCACATCCCCAGACCAATGATAAGTCTCCCCAATAAGGTGCAAGGTCTCCCTCATACCCCACAGATCACCGTTGAACCATTTTATTAATTTAGCGGATGAGTCCTTTTTGGCTAGCCTCGTGGAAAACGATTTTTGAAATAGTGACTCAAATTTTGCATGGAACAAATCAAACCTATTGTTTACGCTAGATTCGTTATATATATATCATTCCAGCACGTGTGTGTCAGGTGCCGAAATAGTGTGACTGGGCCACTGCTTTTTGTAGGTCTAATTTTCTTAATGGTTTTATTTGTGTTTTCTGCTGTGCAGGTGATTATGTCCAGTTCGATTCCAATGTGGTCTGATATTATTTTATTAAGAGGCATGACTTCATGAGAGTTAATGTTGTTTTGTTTGGCGAATACATTGTCCAAAGTATTCTTGCCTCTCGTGGGGAAGTAGACTAATTTATTAAAACCATAGGATGTGAAAATATCACAGACAGATAATACCTTTCTATCAGGATAATTAAAAAAAACATTAAAATCTCCTCCAACTAATACACTGCACCGTGCAGCATCTAATAAATCCAAAACTGTCACTAAAATGTCAGTGAAAAGCTCAAAATTTCCGTCAGGTGAGCGATAGAGTACTACAAGAATTGTATTATAATCAGACAGACGCATTGCAGATAGTTCGCAATGCAGTTCTTGTGATAGAGCACTGATGTAACCTAAGCTACTATATTTTATAGTATTTTTTAGCAATACCATGACACCTCCATGGATGTGGCCAGTTCTTGCGAAATGACCTGCTACAGTCATATTATTGATACAGTAATTTTTGCATTCAAACGGCTTACGCCAGTGCTCACTGATACAGCAAATATCGATGGAACTAGTTTGTAGCAGGTAATCTAGTTTATTATATTTCTCGTTGATGGATTGTATATTTAGGTATAAGCAGTTAAATTTATTAACTTTACTATTTATCACTTCGTTAGTCTTTTTTGTGGTAGTTGTGGGCCTGTCTAAAAATATAGCGTCTAATGGAACTGCCTGTGGGCCAGTTTGCTGGATGAGTAAGTTTACTGTGCTCATTCAGGTCGGCACTTATGTTAAAGCAGTTGTAGGTTGAAATTTTACACTCCTCCCTGTTACATGTGAAGTTTTCGTGACCTAAAATGTTTTGTATATGTCCCTTTAGGATATTGTCCGTTACACTCCGATTGACACGCGAAATAAACAGCCATGTCTTCCTTGGTTCGGCGATCAGAAAATGCACCTCGACAGCTCGCATTAAATTTTAAACCATGAAACATTCTGACCGACTTCTTCTGCGCTGTAAAAACTTTAATCGCACTATACCTTTTCAAGTTCAGATTGAGACCAATCAATTTCAAATTGAGGCCAATCAAGTTCAAATTGATACCAATCAATTTCAAATTGAGACCAGTCAATGTCAAATTGAGACTAAACAAAATCAAGTTGAAACTATACAATATCAAGTTGTCATAATAAATTTTATTTGTTTACTCTCAACTTGATATTGTTTAGTGTCAACTTGATTTTGTTTAGTCTCAATTTGAAATTGATTGGTATCAATTTGAACTTGATTGGCCTTAATTTGAAATTGATTTTCCTCAATTTAAACTTGATTGGTCTCAATTTGAACTTGAAAAGGTATAGTGCTGTTTCCGAAGAATATCAGACCATACCTCATGTGGGAGGCTATATTGGCCAAGTAGAATAATTTGCCTATTGCTATGTTTGTGTTCATCATTGATCAGCAGTAATCAGCTATCATTGAAACATTGCACCGACCTTGATACCTGCGTTCCATTTCTTTCATATCATGGTGGATCCTCTCACCTTGCCTGTAACTCACCTGTAAATCAAGATGCGAGTGTAAAAAGTAAACTTTTATGCTCATATTACATCCCAACTCCATAAATTTCTGTAGCATGTTTTTTACAAATTTCGTCTAGTTAGGATTCTTGTTGGTTCCAAAAACACTTTCAATAACATTAGCAAATGAAATCCATGCATCTTTCTCAGTTTCGGTCACGGTATTAACAAATTCTTGATCTTTCACTAATCTCTTTATTTGAGGACCGACAAAAATTATTTCCTTTAATTTTGCATCTGAAATTTTCTACAAAAGTATTTGAAACAGTCTCCATTTCTATTTAAAGCTTTAACGTATTGTTTCATATATCCTACTTTAATATGCAGTGAAGGTAACAAGTTTTTTTGTGGATGAACAAGACTTTCGTGCAGAACATTTTTTTATCCGGGAGTTAAATTAACTTCTTATCCAGTTTATTTCTTCTAATGTTAATGTCTACTTCGACTGTCCCACTCACAGAAAAAACATGGGTACTTTGTATACCCTGACTGCTGTCCTAGTAGAAGTCCCACAATTTTCAAATTCCCACAAATTTTCCAACTATCATCATTGTATTTGATTTTTTCAAGCATTACTTTAAGATTTTCGTAGCTTTCCGTCATTTGCACAGAATGGGCAAACGGTACCGATGAAAACAACATTCCCATTGTGCAAGAGAACAGTTTTAAGTCTTCTTTTGGAAGAATCAATAAAAAGCCTCAAATCATCGGGATTGTATGAGCCCCCAAGTTTGTTTATCATACTGAAATTTTGAAATTGATTGGTCTCAATTTGAAGTTGATTGCTCTCAATTTGAAATTGATTGGTCTCAATTTGAACTTGATTGGTCTCAATTTGAAATTGATTGGTCTCAATTTGAACTTGATTGATCTCAATTTGAACTTGAAAAGGTATAGACAACCACTTTTTTTCATAATAGAGTGAATACTCGGACTCGCGTTTCCTAAAATACGAGATTTTAACGTCTTCTGTCAGTTAATTTTTACTTTCAAGTCTGGATGCTAAAATTTCGGAAAAATCCTTTGGAAGACGTAAGTCTCTTACTAAGTCGTTAAGTTCGATCTTGGAAAATGACTGCGGTTGCTTAGAAACGCTCTATATTTCACTGGCATCGGTAAAGTTGTTTTCATAAACTTCACGTTCAGAACTGCTTGTAACATATTCTAAATTTGTTGGTTTTTTAGGTATTGGCAAGTCTGGACCATGTGGCACTTGCCTAATTGCAGACTTGAGGTTCGGATAAGTAATGTTTTTTAATTTTTTTGTGTTAAATCCACGTACATTGCACATACAGAAATAACAGTCATCAGATTTGTTGGCTCTCGCCAAATCATTGGTATTCCAAAGGGTAGGGATTTCCTTGTTCTATTACCCCAATGCCTTAAACCCTCTTCACATATCTTGCATACAACATGTGGTGCCCAATGTTTGTCTTGATCACCAATCTTGACTTTAAAATATGCGCAGTATTGGTTTTTAAAAGTTATGTAATTTTACGTCTAAATTTCTTGACTACAAAACAACCACATATATAGCAAAAAGTATCTGGACTATTTTGACAAAGTCTTGGCATTTTAAACACGAATTTAACTGCAAAAAGCTCACTAACCTCACTAAACAACGACTGACTAGACCGAACGCAAACAGACTTATGAATGCGCTTGTTACACAAAGACGTCTATTTATATCTCATTCGCCGACGGTCTGACTGCAAATCAGGGAATCCCAGCAATTAAATTTTACTTTCGGGAATTCCCCTATCCTATTCTATTGGTTTGTACACAATTTAATGTCACTGGCGTAGCAATTTTTAGAATGTCATTTAATTTTTATTCGCAAATATTTGAAAAAAACATAAATATGACACTTAGTAAATTTATTACAAAATTATGCGTGATGGAAACAAAAAAAATGGATTCTTTATTAGATTAGCCACTTCAAAAAAATTAACTGATCCAAATCACATTTTTTTTGTGGGCCTGTGTTATTATAAGGTTTCCTAGATTTTCGAAATGAGGTGCTTTCAATAATCCCATTGAACACCGGATTATTTTCGAAACAGATCTGGTCATTCACTATATTCCCCGTTGCTATTTTAATTTCTAGAATTTCAAGGAGGTCCATTCTTCGTCCCTTATTGCCTGTTTGGAAAATGGAAAGACCGTATGTGTTAATGAAATGATTTTCATGTATACAGTGATCAGCGATTCCCGTCGATGCTGCGTTATGCAATCCTATTTTTTGGTGTTCTTTCAATTTTGTGTTTAGATTGCGCCCTGTTTGACCTATATAATATGCGCCACATTTGCGAAAAATTTAACTTGTACATACCACTTAATTTGCCTAAGGTACATTTCTCTTTTGCATTACATAATGCACTTCCTAAAGTAAGTTGATTTACCTTTACTCATTTTATTCCTTATTTCTGTAATCTATTCTTAATATTAACACTGACTTTGTTCTTCGTGGATTTCCTTGCTTGAAACTGTTAGAGGCACTTCAATTCTTACACTCTTCAAGGAGAAATAAATATTTAAGCACAGCAATTAAACCTATGGCACTACATTTAATCTTTACTGCCGAGGACACTTAACTCGCCCAATTCACAATCAGCCTCCTTCCAATATCACGGTTCTCGATACTATTCAGGATTACAAAAGCATCTGTATGTTTTAATTTTTATGATGGCAAGCGTTTCAGTCCCGTTAGTTTTATTGTTCGCCGGTCGTAAAGCGGGAGCAACTTCGTATTTTTTTCTGTGCGAGGAGCGTGGGCCAGAAAGGGTCCAGGTTTAATGTCGTAGCAGCATAAAATCCACCCAATTTCGCTGGAAACTGTTGGAAACCAGGAGGAATGTGTAATTTTTAACGGGATACATGAAAAATTCAACAATATCGAGCCGGACTAAACTTTTCTGTCGGTTTCATATAATTATTTAAAAGTGGCCCAGTGGAGGTTTTTAATTTTGGGTTTATTATGTAAAAGAAACGCCAAGTTACGCAATGCACCTAATCATGTATGATCTTTAGAAAATCATTTATAACTGTCACATATATCTCCATATAAACGATATGTAAGACAGAATTATATATTTTTAGTTTATTGTAAGCAGTAGGGTAACGTTACACGTTCGTAACGTGTAACGTTACGAACGGAACAAAGTACTTCAGAGCAATGGTGGATTTAGGGGGGTGGGGGGGGGGGGGCTACAAGGGCTGTAGTCAAGGGTGACAAAATCCAGGGGCGGCAAATTTTTGGAAATATACCAAAGACCAAGTCACAATAGTAAAGAAATAAAAAACTAATAAATAAATAAATGTCGAAAAAGGAGAGGCAACTACAAGAAGTAAATCAACCAGCTACCTACTTCAACTTCAAATATTATAAACGACTTTATATCTCAATATTATGGGGAGATGTGTTATCTAGATTTATGGTATCAAGTAATAAGCTGCAATCATTAGCGATCGATCTATCAATAGAATGAGTTTGTAGTGAGTACGGATCTTTATCAGAATACTTACAAAGTAGAAGAAGAAAATTTAGCATTTATGAAAATGGAGCACTAGTGAAAGCAAAATTAACTTAGTATGAAGGTGAAAAAAAAAACAAGAAAAGGAGACGAAAATACCAGTCAGATGAATCCAGAGCAGGAGAAATACAATTGATTGGCAGATAAAACTTCAGAATCAGTACATACAATAATTGACCTATTAAGTAATGAAATGGGAAGAAATAATACAAACTATACAAACTATATATGATGAGCACAGCTATATATGATGGATGTTATATTAGTGCTGACAAAGAAGATCTTGATGAAAAGACACGCAGTGAATAACAGTAGGATGTTGTTTACTTCCTATGATAAAGATCTACCATCCATTTTTATATTTAACTAAGTTGGCTCTGTTAGGGTGACAGTATTGTTGGTCAATGCATAAAATCACTACACTTGAAAAAATAGATTATATATAAAAAAGAGCTTATATTTTCTGACAGTGGGCAATGTTGCCATCAAATTGAGTACCTATTGAGTACAGAATTTATTTTTATTTTACATAAGCAAATCAGTCAAATTACAATATAATATATAGTTGATGATTGTATTACCGAGGTGCGTGGATCAGTCACGTGACGTAGAACTTCTCTTCCGTAGTCTTAACGTAGGCTACACAAAATGTACCCAAAGTTTTAACCCCTTCAAACCTGAATTTTATTAAATAGTTCATAAAATATGTTTTTACTTTAATACATTTTATTAGGGACCTTTATAAAGTAAAAAAAGAGTATTTGTTTAATTTTTTTGTTTTTATTTATTCAAAAATAATTATGTACATAAATGCTCATGCTCACAAAAATTTAAACCAAAAAAAAAAATTATATTGCCATATAAAATTGCTCTTATAACCTAATTTCTTGTACTAGATTTATATGAGCATGACTATACATGTGCAAATCGTACAAAACATAACTAGACTAATTTAAGAGAGAGGAACTGCTTAACCAAATTTCATAGACAATGAAAATTTGATTAAGCAGTTCCTCTCTCTTATCAAGCATAAATGTATCTTGCAATGATCACATAAAACATGCGTTCACCCTTTACATCCTGGAAACTTGCAACGAGTAGCTTCTATATTGTCGTCAAACTGAGGCATATGATCAGTTCTATCGTTTTGGATTTCTTGTAATGGACGATTTTCTCCACGCTTACGTGTTATAGTTGGTGAAGGGATAGGAGAAGAAGAAGGTTGGCTACGTTTATTTTTTTATAAAGGGTTTCCTTCACTTATCAAACCATCAGCAACTCGCATTTGGAAGGCCAGTAAATCCATAATCTCTTTTTTCGGTATATTACACTTTTCACAGTCTTTCTTGTATTCAATCTAACTGGTTAACAAACCAAAATCCACCATTTGCATTATAATACGTAGTGTCCATTATTTTGAACGAATGAAAGTCCTATATGTGCTAATGAGCTGGTCGAGAAGGTCTACTCCTCCCATACTGAGGTTATAAAGCTATATTATCTCGGGTCTCTTTACCACTATATATTTGTGACGTGCCTGAAGGGCTATCAGCGCGTTAGGCCGCGGAGCGAGTGGAGGGTCCCTTCGAAGCAGCGACGAGGGCCAGGCTCTCGGTGTCGGAGAAGGGGGGGGGGGGCGTTAAAAAAAGGCTCCACGTAATTTTAACCTCGCCACTACTTCGTCACAAAGGGGGGCTCCACCCTATCTGCTTGGGTTGACGGCAGACAGTCAGCGAAGTTCAGAAATTACGAACTGTCGCAACGGCTGACCATCTGGCGCCCACACCACCAGATTTAAATCTCGCAATGAGAATAGGAAGTTAAACTGAAAAGTATGCCCGATTGAGAAAACGTGGGGGGAACAAAAAATAACAGGTGTGAATTTTGTGGTGTAAAATATCTGCGTTTATTCACACAAAAGACAGGACACCGTGCCTACGCTTCCTGAAAGAAATCCCTCCGTCCGCAACCCTATCACGCTGGGTCCACTAGACTCGGCCGAATCCCGGGAACACGTAATCGCGCGATGCGAAGGGCCGTCGGAGCCACCTTTTTCTTACATAAACGCAAAACACGTACGGCACGAAACACGCAACGCAAATTTTACTCAAAAGAAAAAAAACGATATATCAAAATGAGATTAAAACATAAAAACATAAATAAAACAGAGAACAAAAAAAATATATAAAGATCTGGCCTGTTTTCCTCGTGGCGACTCCACTTGCGATTCTGGGCTCGGTTCTTAGGACGGGCGGCGGCCGGCAATCGTCGGGAACGCCGTCGCTTAATTCCAATTCTCGGAACAACTCTGGCAGGATGTTCGTTGCCCTTAGCCAAGAACCTGGCTGGCTGGGTTACTTCAGCCCTTACCCAAAAAACGCTCTGATGTTTTGAGCGCGTAGAGTTGAGTCGTACAGTACCCTCCCTTGCCTTGTGCCTGGTCCCGTCAATCCCTCTTAGGGTGGTTAAAGGAGGACACGTTTTAAATCCCGGAAACCGGTTGTCGATAGACCAAAGAAAAACTGTGACCTCGTGACACGTCTGCAGTCTAGGGAAGGTGACTATCTTCTCCCTCATGGCGGCGCCTCGCCGACGATTTTAAATATCACACGCACATAGGAAACACGTCACGTCTAAAAAGACGTGTGCGTAACGGTTCCCTACGTTGGCGATCCAGGCGCGCAATTAATAATGAAGACAGTTTCCGTCGGAGGCAAAACCGGACCGTTACATATTTTCACTCTTTCTTGTCCTATCTTTATACAAGGTCTTCCTCACCTTTACCGATAAAATTTGATGCAGGACATACTATTTTATTGTCAAGCCACTTTACAGCAACTATGCCATCTTCACTGACAACCTCATCTACAGAACCTCGCTTTTTTTTGTTAATTTTTTTATCTTGCAGTAACGGTGGCTTGAAAAATCTATTTACTCTGAGAGTTCCCCCAGCATATATATATTTTTCTTTCAGTGCTATCAATAGTTGGTAATATGAAAACCAAAATTATCATAGTACAATTTATGACCAACATTTTTTTATTCTATCGGAAAGATGTAATATTGCACTAGCCCCTTGGCCGTATATTTTTAAATGTTGTTCATTTAAATTTGTTGTTTTCCCTTGATAGAAAATAAAATCGTATGTGTGCCCACTCTTACCGCAAAAACCACAGACTTTTACCCCCCATGGGCAGTAACATAAGCATTATATGTATTGCTTTATACCTAATTTTCCAGTGAAAGGAACAATTTGCTCGTCTATACATATATTCTCCGCCAATTCCAATTATAGCCATCTCTCTCTTGTCAATTCTAAAATTGGTTGGACTTTGTAAAGGCTGTCGGTGCAATTTTCTGATTTATCCAGGTTATTTACTAAGTGTAAGCAATTTCTTAACTGGAAAAATCTATCCCTAGACATGTTTTGCACGAAGGAGCCAATCCCACGAACTCGTTCCCAATACATCCTTATCCTTGGGAATTTCTTCAGACATCCAATAACTATATGTAACGCAAACATTTTTTTAATTTTAGATGCAGATGTATTTCTGAATGTTTTTCCTTGTTGAGCAGTATATAGATTGGTAAAATATGCCATATTATCGAACTCATTATTAGGTATGAATTTCAGAAAGTACTCTAGAGGACATACAGGTTTTGTAATATCGTGTTTACTTGGAACCGGTGGTTCGAATTCTATTATGTTAGGTGGTGTAAATGAATTTTTCTTCCAATTTACTTGGCTTATTTTTCGAAGTTCTGAGAGGGGTTGGTCTAAGTTTTCTTCATCCGAACTACCTTCTTCACTATTACTATCATGTTGTACTTCGATACTTTTATTAATTCCTTCCATTTCTGCTCTGTTAATCACATCAGGACCTGGTCTTATATTATTTAGCTCTAAATCAAATTCTTCATCTACTTTATCTTTATCTCCAATGCATACGTCTTGAATTTCCGATAGGTCGCCATTATTTGCCAGATCTATCAGTTCCTGGATATCTGTAGGATTTTCTAGATTGTATGTTTTTTACTTATCCATATTCACGTTAGCTGTAAAGATATAACTAAAATTACACCAAAAACAAACAAAAATTACATTCAATTACTTATAAATGGAATAATATTTCAGACCACATCTACATGAGGATGTACAGTCATGCTCATATAAATCTAGTACTAGAAATTAGGTTACAATACCAATTTTATATAGCAATGTCAAATTTTTTGTACTAAATTTATGTGAGCATGGCTGTACAAAGCTTCGCAGCAAGTGAGACAATTTGTACATACTCATGTACATAGATTTAGCAAGTCATATACAAACAACTAATAATATTTAGGTATGTATTATTTATTCATTACATTTTTCAATGTTTTGCAATTGCTTCAAATTTTTTTTTTTTTTTTAAACTGTTCAATTGATTTACACATTGAAATAAACATGAGACTTAATAGACCGGACAATATGAGGTTAGACACGTCGTACAATATGAACAATAATTTCACATATTTTGACTAGATGGCCACACTAGGCAATTTTTCTTATGAATCTAATGTGTACATAAGCAAGTACTAATGGTACTTAGTATCAATAATAATACTAAATTTTAAATAAAAATATATTTCGCAAATGTACATGTACATGTACGCCAGGTATAAAGGGGTTAATACACCCGCTGGTCTAACGAGTTATTTAGGCGTCGCAATTTAAATTGCCTATTGTTGTTAACGCAAAACAGTCAACACATTTTAGTGCTTTGCTCAAAATTGTAATTTGCCGATATTTTTATTGCACTCAGCAGTTAACACATTTCAGTGCTTTGATCAAAATTGTAATGTGGATTTACCTTGTTTTTAACGATCGCCCCTCATTTGTTATGTAAATATTGGGTATTAAAAAATATTTTTATTGTGATAACAATATGCTTGTGCACTTCTCGTGTTTCGAGGGCAAACGTGTTGCCACGAAATATTTACATTTAATTCTGGTTATTTCATCGCTTCGGAGCGACTCCAATGATGGAAACATAACACTTTTTATGCGCGCAGGGAGGAAAGTGTGCATTTACGAGAAGAATGGCGTTCGTGCGGCAGAAGAGACATAAACAAATTGAAAAGCAATTCCGGCGCGCATAGGGGGCGCATAACAAGAAACCGCCCGTTTCCCCCGATGCCAAAAAACGCGATTTTCATAACGCAGATACCGCAAAAAGTGGCTTCGCCCTTTAAACAGAGGTAAATAACTGAGTAGTCGGCGTTCCTACGCATGGGGCGCGATAAAAGAAACGGCCCTGCGTGCACTGAATGAATATCGCGCCGCCGCCCCCGCCCAGGACCTCCCATTTCGATACACCACCCCCGGAGCTCGCCATATATCTATATATAAAACGCATAAAGTGGTGGATGGCTGCCAGCTTGCTTTCAGATCAATACGGCATATAAAGCATAAAAGTCTCCCCCTGTGTTTTACACCATTCGGGGCGCTTTTATAAAATTTGTCGGAATCGGAGTTTCTTACATCTACTCACCGGCTAGGGGGTGGGGGTGCTTTATTCGGTGCTAATGTCTCTTTGTCGGCACACACACGCATACACCTGAGGGGAGACACACAGTTTTTGTGTTGTTGCCGCGACGTGTCGCATCGTATCGTGCCGCCATCGCGATCCCAATCACGCATCCTGCATGCGAGAATGCGCCCGACTAATTATTTTTTTATCCTTATCAGTCGCGCCGGCGGACTTCGTATTAAACAATAATAAATCCTAATGCGGTTCAGGGCTTATCTCCTCGCGCGGATCGTTATTATATTATAGCGACACATATAACGTGTCATGTTGATAATGTATTACTTTCAGAGATATCGTTAAAACAAGCGCCGCAGTTTTATATAGTAATAAAGTTTCTATGGGGGGCGAAATAATTACCAAGCTCTGCACACAACAATTACTCACCGGTTCAGTAACACACCACAAACCCAGATTCCGAACCGATATTTATAACGGGAGTTGCGACGGGTGCAGATTCAAGGTTGAATCACGACCTGCGGGTGTATATAATCGTCGCAGAATGCTTCCTGATTAAATTTGTTGCAATTGTACTCGAACCTGCGGCAAATACTTGCAGACTTACTTCGAAAACTAACCGCGAATCATCGGCAAGTGTGAAATCTCTTATATTAAACACTCCGCCACAAAATCGAAGAGTAATCGAATTCCTTTGGTTGTGTACTATTCATTTGCACTTCATGTTATAACCGCAATTTTATTGGATTAGTTTCCAAATCCCCTATCTTTCACCGGTGTCGTGTACCCCATATTGTCCATACCACGCGATAATCTGGTAGATTTACGTTACATTAATAAATTTCACTTTTTTACATTTTAAATTGCTACTTTTCATCGCTTAATGACATTAGAAAGTCAAATCACATACTGTGATAAGTGGCGCAAACGAAAGTCGGTTTATTCTAGATCGAGATAATAGACAGTTCGCAATTTAACTTTATTTTAATTATTTTTCTAAAATAGTCGACTATCGTGTGTCTTTTTGGCACCATATAGTATATTTATGATATATGATAGAGAAAAACTAGCCTTACAGTGAATTATTCCGTTCATCATTTATTTTGAAAAATATTTCGCAAAAAAAGAAACAGGCAATGTTTCGTACATACAGCACAAATGACAGTATGTTGATTGAGTTGCGTTATGTTATGTTATTTTAGGTATTGAATTGAATGGTAAAATAGAATTGGTAGAATGATAACTCAATGGAATATTCTGCTAGAACAATCAAAGCAAATCCCCCTCTTCTATATTCTTCATTATGCCCAGAAACTAATTCAGATTTCCCTGCAGCAGATCCCTATATTTCCCTATAGATCAGACCTCACACGCCATTCTGCACAGAAAACATCCGAATCAATTTTCTGTTACAACAAAATTTATTCTTACACCATCTAGAATACAGAATGATGAAAATATAATATATCTTATTGTTATCATGAAACATGGCCTGAGTTTGCAGAATAACAACTTAACCTGCAAAAGTTAAGTTTCTATACAATGGCACGTTAATGCTGTTTATCCACTTAAATTCTGTATCGCCTTATTTTATATAGTTTTGATAAATCAATGAGAACAGGGAATAAAGATAATATAAACCGAAAAACTATAAATAATATTAGAACAAAACAGTATACCATTTAGGAGATATCAAACCCAATAAATTTTCTGAAAAAGGAGATAGATTGAACATATTAGAAGGGATAGAGATCAAAAAAGGTATTGTGCAAGGAAAAAACATAATGAGTAATCATAGCGAGCTCTTCCAAGGCAATGCTATTTTTATAGTAGTGATTCATTTGTTTTATTCAGATGTGTCACCAATCAAATAAATTGTATTGTAAGATAATCCTTTGAAAATGGCCGAATGAGCCAAAACACGTAGCAGGAAACTGATAAAATATACATATGAAACAAAACAACAGTAATTATATCATTTCGACCAAATTCATATTCAATATTGTTCAACCATTGCACAATATAATATCAAACAAAATATAAATTCAATTTTACACATTTCGGACTTAAACATATTTTCTACATCTGCACAACACCCATTATTCTACTAGAAGGTCAACCGAAAACATACCCCTATATTACCAACTTTATATCATCTGATAGTGATGACCTCACCTGTTGAATACATTACATACAGTTTGATCAATGGCAGCATGGTAAATTTCAAACAAAAAAGGTTTTTGGTAAGTAATGTAATGTTCAAAATTGACATTTTTTTGGGTGGCTTAGTAAGTAATATATATTTTTTTAAATCTTTGCCACATAGTCATGACTTGGCCTTCTTCAACTACAATGTGTAAAAATTGCAAGTATTCAATACGAGACTTTTACAATACGAGAGGGAATTTAAGGCACTTGCTGCATACTCACGAAAATTGTATACATATCCACATAATTACAAAAATTCACATAAAAATTTCATGACGTCCCGTATAAGTTTAAGTTTAATATTTCAAGCGAACCATAACAAGCATCATATTATTCTAACCCACCTCTTTATGCATGGTAGGCTACAATTGAATTCTATTGTGCAGTACATAATCTATTGTGGATGCCATTATTTTTATGGATGCTGCTATATTTCTCATGTTTCTTTTGTAATGTTTTGTTATTGGACAAAGTTTTCTTATTTTTGACATGCTGTGGTTTGGTACCATCAAAGACTATAACTAGTCGAACAACTTGTGCACTTCAAACATCTCGGGGCCAACATAAGAAGTAACAGGGACCTAAAATTTAAAGCCCAAATAACGAAGGCAGTCCATATATTGGGATACTTGAGAGATGTAATATGGCAAAACGAATTTATGTCTGTGGAAAGTAAGCAAGAATTTAAAAAGCCTATGAAGACGTATCATGACATATGCTATTGAAATCAGAACAAAAAAACACTAGAACAAAGCGAGTCATTAGAACAACGGAGATGAGAACTTAAAGATACATGGTAGAATGCAGCCATAGGAAGCGTAGACATCAGAACACAGTGTAATATCCAAAACATGGTCAAATGGGCCCGAAACAGAAGACGGGAGTGGAGAGATCGTGTTGACGGAATGAACAACATCAGTACCAGTTCAAATGTTTACAATTTGAATTTTATTAATTTCTTGTGTTGCTGTGAAACTTGAGAATTCACATATAAAATTGTAAAGAATAAAAATGTTTATTAAAACACCAACTTTCCAAGATTCCGATTTATTGAGAAAGTTTTATACACGACTTTATGAAATGTACGAATTACAGATTCTTAAAACGACACAGTAACAAAAATATGTTTAAAAATAAAATAAAAACATTTTTTTTACAAAATTGCCCAGTTGACAAAATGATTATACATGCTAATCATTTGTCAACTTGGCCATTTTGTAAAAAAAAGTTTTTATTTTATTTTTAAGTATATTTTAATTACTTAAACTTTTTTAAATCCGTATATAGTCCATATATTCCGGTTATATTTTCATTAGAACTTAAGTTTCTATGAAATATTTGTAATCTATCTTTTTCTTCTTCTTTGTCTTTTTTTGGTCTTTTGTGCAATTTTATTTAAAAAAAATGGAATATTTAGTTTTAATTTAGTAGTTAAGTTTTAAAGTTCATTTACATTGTAAAAGAAAGAATTGAATAACCTTAGAATCCATATTTTGTAGCAGATTGTCATAACCCTAAACTTTCTACTAAATATAGAAGGTGGATTATCTTTCATTATCCGCCTTACATCTCGTAAAATATCCTAAAATCTTAATTAATTAAAAATGTGAGGTTAGGGGCTTAGATGCAAAGAGGTATAGTGACATTTTCTTTAAAATAAAGTTAAGTGCAGAATTAGAGCTTTAAAGTTCATTTCAGTTCATTTTAGTTCCTTCATTTCAGTCCGTTTTAGTTCATTTGAGGCAAAGGGATATTATTGAATATTTATTCATATTAGAGACGCACAAGTTTTCTTGTGCCCATTTATTTTCAAGAAGTATTGAATAGTGTGCCTTGGGATCCACTGTATTTGTTGTTTTATTTTGTTGAAATAATGTTTGACCTTTTAATCTCTGGGTTACCCCCCACAATAATCCACATTGATGCTTTTAGTGATAATGCCGGAGGTCAAAATGAGAACAAGTACTTCATCAAGATTTGGAATTATGTCATATTAAACACCCATATCGAGACAGTTGACCACAAATTCTTGGCCTCAAGCCATTAATTCATAGGATGTAACCAAGATTTTTAAGTTATTGAAAAAAAAACTTCATTCGTGTTTATTCCTAATCATTGGATGGACCAAAAATCGTCCAAAAAGTTTCTGGTTGTTAAAATGAGACAAGAATATTTTAAAAGTATTGCACCTATGAAGGATATCTTAAAAAACAATGTGAAAGGTTTACGAAACATGCAATAACTTCATTTTAAAAAGCAATCACCATGCCTGTTCTTTAAATAAACATTGACAGAAGAGTTTCCTTATGATATAGTTGAACTAAAAAAGACTGGATGATCTAGAATGCCATTAAGAACTAATAATATTGAACTACACCTCCTTACTTAGGAGTTATTCTTTAGATGCACTTAATCTAAAGATTAACTTGCCCAAATACAAGAACTTGTTAGAGCTTCTATCTTTTGTACTTCCTATGTACCATGATTTCTACCGTGGACTCGGGAATGACGAAGTTCCTACTCGGTGCAATTTCGTGCTTCAAAAATCAATTGTACGGCCATCCCAAGAACCACTTAATGAGTCAGACCCAGAAGATAAGATCAGTTTTTAATATCTGACTATGATGAACTGTCTTAGGCTTAGAATAGTTCTTAACTTTAGTTCTTAACAATAATTTAAGATTTTCCATATCAGTCATTTTTATTTAATCTATTTCAAAAAATAGTTTAGAGGAAAAGAGGTACAAGTAAAAGTATTATGTGCTAAAGAGGTATAAGTGCAATCATTTTTTTTAAATGAAACAAAATTTTAACAAAAATACATATTCAGCATACATATATTCATACTTATAATACATATTCATACATATTCTTCTTAATTTGTTATGAGCAATCAAGTAACATATCAAATTTTATTTTAAAACTACATTCGTATAAATGAATATCTTCTTAAATTTATGATTAAAAATTAACTTTTGTTGTCCTTTTCTTCAAATATTAGATTTTGTTGCGTATTGCCCTTTGCATCTTCCCTTCAAATATAAAATGTACTCATCATATTTTTATGCAACGTTATTAAAACACCAGTACAAAAGAACCATAATTTCGGTTGCCTTTAATTCATTTATTTTATTTAATAATTTTTAATAAAGTCTTGCGATTATTCCCGAAAGGCTGTAATTACTACTGATGAAATAAAAAAAGTTTTCGAAAGTTTTACCAGTTTAAATTATAATATGCCTAAAACTGTTAATACTTGTGTCACAAAAAAAGGCAGAAATTGAATGAGCAGTTTTAAAAACATGCTTAAGTTTTTGAAACTTGTCTGTACATCTGAAAATCTCCAACATAACGAAATTGTTATAAAACTGGAGTGACGAAAAAATATACACTAAAAACGTAGTATAATATACAGTGCAATCAACAATCATTTAGTTAAGCGGCAGCAGTGACTGTGTCACTGTTATGGAACATGCCAAAAAATGAAAAAGGACTTAAATGAGCATCCCTACAAAATACATATCATGAATTACTGCCACCAGATTTTAACAGACGTATTGCCCTAAAAGACATACTTAAAACATCTCAGGGGCTTCTATTATCAAAATAATTGTTGATCGCACGGTATAAGTTAAACACAATTTAACAAATATTTCATAAATGGCCAAAACAAAACAATGCAAATTTCTGGATTATGGAATCGAATCATTAAAAGAGTCAGTAAGAGCATAATATTTAATCAAAACATCAAAAGTATCACAAGGTTCAGAAATTGCGCACATGACTTACATTGCAGTAAATCGCATAAGTTAACGAAAGCATTAGGAAACCAAAGAATGTGAAAAACTGTAAAATTTTATTGTGGTATCAAAATATATTCAAATCAAATGTACAAATATACAAAAATTTCAACAATTTCATTAAAAGGGATTTAATCAAAAATTAATTTAATCATATTAGAATATAAGTGTTTCCAATAGGTTGATGAAAAGTGCACTACCATATTCTATGCCTAAAACTAAAACCAAAACATAAGGATCATTTTGCGTTTTACAAATTATTTTTCAAGATGATATAAAAAATTAAAAATTAGCAACGTCGCAGAGGCAATGCACAAGATTAGCATAAATTTGGTATGTTCTGGCATGAAAGATAAAATAATATAAACAGTTTGATATTTTAGTGTTAGAAGGTAAATAAATTTGTGTTTTTCTTATGTAGAGAATCGTTGAAAGTTTAATGCAATTTTTGGAAAACTTTAGGAATACCTGTACAACTTCTCATTTTTTTATAGAGATATATGAAATTCTTTGTATGTAAGTAGTTAAAGTATGTAAAAGTAAAAAAGTAAAAGTAAAAGAAAAAGGTAAAAGTATGTAATACCGACAGCATTTTAATAAAATATTACAAAATTTTTGAGAAAATTAAATCATTTCCTTTCAAACTTATAAAATTTGAGTGAAAATTATAAAGGCTTTTTTACCAACACAACGACCTAAAGTTTTTCGAACGAAAATCCATCTCTCGGGCTAAAGCCTTTGAGCTGGATATCATCGTTCTACGGAGGTAATCATCCTAGTTACGCCCTTGGTACATAAATAGTTATTCTGAATTATTTTAAATTCACATAGTGAACATCTAGTCTCACCATGGCAATAGTGACAATCTAAGATATACTAAGATATACTTTAAGAAGTATAAGATGCTCTTGTAAGCCCCAGGAAAATAAAATTGGATTATATTTTAGATGAGTAACTCATGTAATTATAAATTTAATTATTTTAATAAGATTATATGGATAGTTTTATATGGTCCCTTTTCCTCCTGAAATTGTAAAGGTGTAAATTATGAAATATTTGGGTTTAGCATTCATTAATTACGATATCATTATAAAACATTTCTGTATGACGCTTAATTGTTTTTCCATTGAAATAAAGTAAGGAAACTCTTTCGCACATCATTTTATTCGATTACTTATAATCGATTATGCTTTCTCAGTACACCTCAAATACCGTGTACGGAATTTACTATGCACGCGAATATTTTATATTCGTATATCAGTATGGAAGGAGTGAAATGCAAATTGGATAACTGGAGAATAAGCATAATAGCACGGCCTTTGACCCGACCGAGGAGCGGAATAATTTACACATTCGGGGAAGGTGATGACTCCAGCACGCCTCTGAACTCTTTGGGTGTTTTTGATGTGAGGAGAGGCTGGTTTAAGGGCCTTTGACGTGGTCATTTATACTGGGGATCATATTCTCAAGGCAGTTGGATTAACATATTTTTCTCGGCCATGTAAAAATGGTACACTGGAGGGATTGTATAATTTCACCTTCTGGATATAAAAGTTGACAACTGAAATACATTTAGTTAAAATATTCAAGTAAATTGACATCGTTTAATACTGCTATGAATTAACTAAATACACAAAAAATACGTAAATTTGTTTTCAGATAGTAATTTTAATTCAAAGAATATTTGCGTATTAGCATTTCTACTGTTTTCACAATAATAAAAATTTAAAAATTTAAAAACTGTGCTTCGTTGTATATAACTCGAATAGTAATAGTAATTTTAATTTAGACAAAATTAGATAAAAACTCAGACCAGCATTGCTACTGCTTCAACGGTCAAAGTATCTTAAAAAGTAAAAACTGTGCTTCAACATTTATATCTTTCAAGAACAAAATAGTAAATCTTTAAAGATAATATCAAAACTGTTAAATCAATAATTATCTGTTTAAACGTATCTTCTATCTACGATGGTCACCATTCATCATCAAATTTAAATGTCATGTAGAACTTTTCTCCTCTTCATACATCAATTATCATCAAATTTAAATGTCATGTAGAACTTTTCTCCTGTTCATGCATATTTTTTCCATGAATAATTGAAAATTAGTCATGATTTATACCACTTATATGAAATCGCGGAAGCTGAAACGCTGATCGGACAAATTCCGTCCCGACACTTTGGCATTTAAAGAGGACGCATAAGTCAGTAAAAAAGAGGGGAAGCGGGCCGTATTCCATTATACAAACTCGAAGTAACATTTCGGATTATAAACTTTAAAAGCCTATCATCATTTTTCATTTGATCTCGCGCCACTTTCCCGATATTATGCCGCCTCCGACGGGGCCGGAACTTCCTCAACTTTCAGTGTGAATACATTTTCGGTAATAAATGAAGTTATGAAAGTAAAACAAGGGGCGCTCGGGGGCCGCGGGGCCGCCCCCTTTCGCGGCTCACCTAAGGGACACCCGCGCCAAAAATAAATTCGCGGCGCGACAATGAAATTACTGGGCGCGCGGGAGGGGGTCAATTTTTGAAAATATATTTGCAAATTGTGTTGAATTTCTAATGGCCACTAAAAGTCGGCGGTCCGCAATAAACGAGAAATACGGCGCGGCAAAAGGAAATTCGTTCGTTTGCCCGTCTCTCTCGCGCGCGCCAGCTTTATAGGTGCAAATTTGTTTCCGGCGGAAATGAAATTTCATATTTACAGCGCGAGTGTGCAAAACAAAATGCGTTTTAATGATGCCGCCTCGGCGGCGTTTATTTTTTACGTCGACTTTCTGGTAATGCAAACTTTTATTTTCATGAATTTTTAATTTTATTCAAATTACCAGCGCGAAACTGCTAAAATGTAAAAAAACTTTAGTCGATATAGTAAAACCGGCAAGAGCAGTAAAAGTCAGATAGAGTCTATTTTCGTTCATCACAAAGCTGAGCAAATATCAATTCAACGGGGTTAGGATATCGCACAAATATATGTAATTGTATTTTTTTTTTCATTCATACAGTCGATTCTCATCTACGTGAATATTAAACCAGATATGCCTACTGTTAAATTAAACGTACAGTATGTAGACCCCTAGCAAAAATATTTTCTCATATTACAAGAGTACGCAGGTATATGTCGCTAGTTTATTTACTTCCAGAAAGGTTTTCTCTACTGTTCGTGACTTAGATAGTTTTAACATAAGTGATTTAACTATTTAAAAACTTTTTGTATCTCGCAGTGAATTCTATAATGGACAAACCAATTGATCTACGACTAGTGGGCAAGTTAAATTTTCATAGTTCACTTCAAGACCAATTGTAATTTGTTTGACATCAGCAATGCATATTGAGGTTATATTTGCAACAGGTGTCAAACAAAGTTATTGTATGGATAATTTTGCAGGGTGCATTAAATTTTACTGTATGTTGTAACATACAGTAGCCACACAGTAGTACAAAACATCGAATATTCTAATACAAGTAAATATTTTCAATAATAGTTTAAAACACTTCGTCTTTAACACTCGACCAACATTTAGCTAAATTAGAGGAGGATATATATCCTACGCCAACAAATTATATTGTCATTTTACCAACGAATGCAAATGATGATTTCACGGACGAGGATTCAGGGGACGAGCAACAAGTTTCAATAAATAATATGCCTGGCTCACAATTATTAGCCGAAGCAGAGATAATCATTAGGGAAGAAGAAGCTCATATTGGAGACTTAGAAGGGAATGAACAAAAGGCAGAAGTATAGGATGAGTGACGAATTACCATAATCACACTATGTCAGTTCAAATTCAAAAGAGAAATCTAAGAGATCATATACATGAGAGAAAGCCGATCTTAGTACTCACTTACGACCTTACGATGCTTACCTTCTCTTACAATTGCAAATGAAAATTCACCATCACAGATATTCTCAAATGTTTTTGATGATGAAATTATAGATATGTTGGTTTGGCTTACAAACTTATATGTTTTGAAACGAAACAGGAAATCTGATATAACATCGGGAGAAATCAATTGCTTTTTAGAGGTGCTATTAGTGTCTATATACTGTACAGCTAGTAGACGAATAATGTATTGGGAAAATTCTGAAAATACCCACAACAATCTAATTTCAAATGCTTTAAGCAGAGATCGATTTGAATATGTTATGACTAATATCCACTGCTGCAATAATGATGATCTAGAATCTAGATCATCAGAGAAAGCAAAGACAGCAAATTGGTCACTTTTATCTAGATTCTAGATGAAAGTGACCGATTTGCTAAACTTAGACCTCTATTTGAGAAGGTGAATGAACTATGTTTTGAATACGCACCACACGTGGAGCATAGTATTGATGAGGCAATGGTACCATATTTTGGAAGGCATCCTGGGAAACAGGGAAAACCTGTATGGTATGGTTACAAACTTTGGGTACGTACAACGTTTTATGGTTACATTGTTTGGTTTGAACTCTACCAGGGAGCAAAATCTGCAATGAAGAAATACAACAATCTAGGATTGGGTTCACAAATTATTATGAATTATGCCGACGTAGTTTGCTCTAAGATAAATGCACCATATCATTTCTTTTTTGATAATATTTTTACAACAATTCCACTGATAGAAGAACTGACTGAAGAGACAAATAAAGGCAACAGGCACACTCCGCGAAAATAGAACATACAATAGTTATTTAAGCATTAAGAGAGGTAAGTATCTTTTACCAGTCGAGGTCGAGTTTGCGCCCGAGCGACAGCGAGGGCTAGCAATAAAGACCGAGACTGGTCAAAACTTACCTCTCAAATTGCTTATAACTGTTTTTCCACTCCTGAAGTTGATTTAATTGTTTGTGTTTGATTAATTTATTTTCGCAACATGAACCAAATGTCAGTACGGCTTTGGTTGCCAAGACTATTTTTCAAACAAAGTGTGAATGTCAGAAATTGCATTCATTCAGTTGTAAAACGAATTCCAATGAAAATAAACAAGAAATGGCAATTGAAGAAGCTGCAGATGCTGCCTGTTCCTTCCGACTGCCGGAGAAGTCGAAGGGGTGTTATCAAAAGTGTTTTAAAGACTGGCGACAGAGAAAGAACGCTATTGGAATTATTTTACTTACTTCCATGAGGGAATTAAGTGATTACTTACTTCCCGTTGCTCATAGTAACCAAAGCTTTATCGGTAAGTGGGACTTACTTCCACTAAATCAATGTTATAACAGTGTACTTACCATGCAGGGAGTGGAAAAATGTAATTTACCTTCTAACAAAATATTCAAAAAAAGTAAAAGAGGAAGTTTTGACTTCAGAACTACAAATAAACGTTCTATATTACTTGTAAACTGGAATGACATTAATATGTCACCGTTGTATCGAATTATGTACACGTTCAACCAACTCAGTGTCTCGATTTTCACATTCTGACAAAAAAAACCATAAATCTGTAACAACCTCAAAACATAAAACTTTATAATAAATACATGGGTGGAGTCGACCGTAGTGATCAGTACATGAGTTTATATAGAACTGGAATCAGGGGAAAAGAGTGATACTTTCCTTTACTTGTACATGTTTTGGATTTAGCTATACAAAATGCATGGGTGGTGCACAAAAAAACCGAAAAAGGAAAACTAGATCATCTATCTTTTCGAAGGATGGTGGCTATATCTTTTCTGAAGACTAACTCCCAAAAAACAGCAACACACGATCAAAACATAGTAATTTAGAAAATGCGGATTCTAGATTCGATAGACTTGATTACATAGTCAGCACGCAAGAAAAGCAAACACATTGTAGGGTATGCCATAGAGCAGTTTCTTGTACACCCATTTTCTTGTACAAAAAGGGATTTTTGTAAATAATTTACAATTAGACTTTAGTGACTTTAGTGCCTTTAGTGCAAACATGCAAGATTTAGCAAACAATTGTGAAAATTAATGCTCAGGCATATCTGATTTAAAACGATTCAACACTGTTCTAAATTTGACTGTTACTATTAGTTATACTAAGAAGTAGATGATAAGGCCAGAGTCAGACATAACAGGAATCAAGGCCTTCACATAATTTTATACTGTTTTGTGATAAAGTTTCGAACAAAATTCAGAACTGCTGATTAAATGTTTTCAACAAAATCAAATAATTTTATACTGTTTGGTGATTAAGTTTTAAACAAAATTCATAACTGATGTTTAAATGTTTTCAACAAAATCACAAAATCACCCTGACAAGGCATTTCTAGATTTCAAAATTCCATTTTCTGACGCAATAAAAACATTAATAACGTCATTGGTAATTGCACAATCACGTCATCATCATATTATTTTTTCAATAACTTCCATTATTTCTTACTGTTTTTGATAAATCTACGTAAGGTAAAGTTTACAGTTAAAACATTTGTTGGCACCTTAAGGGTTGGAAATATTTTAATTACTATAACCACATACGATGCAATACAACTATAATATTTAATTATTAGAAGACATATACAATAACTAACTACTGGTGGGTACTGTTTAGTAATTTATCAGTGTGTAGTCTAGTATTAAGTTTTCTAAATTACTCTTCTATTGTTACAGGCAAAATGGAAATAAATTATCTGTAGTGAAATTCAGTTGCCAATAAACCAGTTGATAAGAAACAAATACAATAATAATAGTGAAATTGTAGTTGAAATAGATAGGTCTGTAGAAAAATAATGTAGTCTGTATGAAAAAAAAATCTGTGTGAAATTCGTCTGTAGTTTCATTCTGACTTATCTACTCATTTTCCAAAATCGGTTCAAATTACCACAATTGTACAAACTTGTACATTTATTGCACGCTCTGTTTCGATTACCTTGTCAATAATATTAAAATCTGCGTCTTTTATACTCTGTTCCATTTTTATTTTTAACTAAGAAGGCTGTGGTTTCATTTTCTAAAGTTTTACACATGAACACATTTACACACAAAAATTATCTGACTGTGAAAAATATATTAAATTTCAGATTTCTAACAACGTTGCCTAATTTCTAATTTCTAATTAATATATTAAAATAATTAAACTATTGCTTCAATCATTCAATCATTTTGATGGCAACATTGCCCACCGTCATAAAATATAACCTTCTTTTAACATAATCTATTTTTTTAAGTGTAGTGACTTTTTACAATGGCCAACAATACTGTCACCCTAACAGAGCCAACTTAGATATAAATAAAAATGGAACAGTTTAAGTCCACAATGTTATGGTAATTTTTATGTTGATGATGATCCTATTTATAGACAATATTGATATATGTACGATCTTTGTAGTTTTCCCTCTTAACAAATTCTTTCCATATCTTATATAATATCAAAAAGTTTTTAGCCCCCTCTGCTATATTCTCTATCTACGTGCTTAAACTTTTATAAATACTCTTGACCAACAAATATTTTATATGGAGAATAGTTCAAAAATTTTGACTCATACCTCAAATTATCTGTTTGTTCCGCAATTACTTGCTGTGCACTTCTACCCTCTACCAGGGACTTGGAGTAATCAATGGAATTAAAATCTCATGGAAATAATCCAGATGGTCTAAAATTATTGATTGATTTATCACATTTTATCAATTTCATACCTGCGTACAAAATTGCGACAAATACATCTTCGATTATTTTTTGTGCAGAATGCTGCCACCGCCAAGGCAAAGCAATTACTTCTGATTTGATTTTACTTTTGTCGAAAAGCAGATACATCTACGGTATGTAAAATTGTTTTAGAGTTTGGATACAAATATATCAATATGATCTCTAATTTGTCTTTTATGCCCAACGGCGAAAATGATTACTGGAATATTTTACATTCATTTTTTTTGCAAATTTGAGTAAAAAACGTTACCAATATACTCATAGAAGAGTTGATACTTTATCCATACGGTGTCACTCAACTCAATGTTCCAGTCTTTAGGCGCAGAAGCTGCTATTTCTGACGGAAGTTTTTTGTACGGATATTCCCCAGATTACTATAAGAGATGTAACTTCTCCTGAGGCTCCAGAGGTGAACATAACCATGATGAGTGTTTTGGCTTGCCCGATGTCTATTTCTTATACATTTCAGCTACCTCTTGCGGCCAATCTTTTCTATTTTGAAGACAGTTTAAATCTCATCTCATCCATGTTAAAAATCGGCGCGGATCTTTCAGAAATTTGTCAAAACCTTCTTCAGCTAAGTACTGATTTATGTTATTGAACAAATTTTGATATTTTGTCGCTGAAGTCGACCTTCTCGAATTCCAACAGATAAGTTCTCGAGCCTTTTCAGGAAAGCTTTGTATCATCCTTTTCTGGGAAAGTTTTAAAACGGGATTTCCCTAGGAAACTTGTCAAGAAACTGTTTCACAGAGCTCAAGTAGTCCTCAATCCTTCTAGGGAAACCTCGTTTAGAACATTCTATTATCCACTGTTTTAAAGAATGTAGGTGGGCCTTGTCTAGGTTTTGGTGGAAGGCTTTTTATCCGCAATTGTACAGTCATTCTCACATATATCAAGTACAAGAAATTAGGTTACAATAGCAATTTATTATGTAGCAATGTCAAATTCTTTGTACTAGATTTATGTGAGCATGACTGTACATTAAACTCTGTGCCCGGCTATTTTTTTTGTATTGCTTTCCATTTTTTACAGCTTAAAGTGCTCATTTTAATTGCTTTTTATCACATTTCTTGTGTGATAAGCCTGGTTTGCTGTTCTGCATTTTTAAACCTGCTGAATTCATATTTTTTTTATTTAGTTTTGAATAACACAAATAATTCTTACTTATTTGATTAATACTAAAATTTTTACAGGTTTTCTCCTACGGGGTACAATCATATTGGCACATGAACATTTCATTTATTTTTTAATATATTAATACCCACATAAGTTTTCCTTATATTTCGCAATACAGCGCCTTGGAATTTATAGAAAAAAAGTATACTCTACATTGCAATTTTTGTATCACCGTTTAAGTAGTGCGTACGTCTTGTAACGTTATAATTTTGACGCACGACAAATGGTTCCGAGGTTGCCTACGGATGCGCCCCAGGCGAGATAATTAATTAAATCCCACCACCTCCCCATAACAGGGTTTCGCGGTTCGCGAAACCACAAAATCATTTCTAATTTTTAAGTCGCAGTTCTGCATAGTATAAAAAATACACATACTCGTACATAAGGAAAAACTCTGATAAAACATAGTGCTCATAGTGAAAATAGTACAGTGAGAGAAGATTTTCATCAGTTTCACTATCAAAGGGAACTAGCCAGAGTGCAGTATCAGCGAAGTAACCATTGAGTTGAAAAAATAAACCCCTGCTATGTTTGGCTCACTTTAAATTCAGCTCAAATTAATTATTGTGGCACCGTGTTTTTAAGTTGGGTGTGTTAGCAACCTATGTTGACTCAGGTTAATATACAAAGGACTTTCGCTGTAGTTCCCATTTTGAAAAAATCAGCAAAGACTAGATGATTTGAATTTAATCTTTCTTTGCATTCCAAATTTTTTTGGAAAGTGTCCA
This sequence comes from Othius punctulatus, assembly GCA_951805005.1. Lineage (NCBI taxonomy): Eukaryota > Metazoa > Arthropoda > Insecta > Coleoptera > Staphylinidae > Othius > Othius punctulatus. The sequence continues at coordinate 101,741,896 of OX638139.1, read as the reverse complement.
TGCTGTGAAAATCTGTTAGAAACGAAACCTAGAATTCAACTGTGAAAACTGAGCAAATGAGCTCCAAAAGTAAAAACAATTTATTGTATGACCCTCAAAAATACTTTCAGCTATACTAGAGAGAGTTTAAGATAATATTTAATGACAAATGATCCTCACAAATACTTCCAGCTACACAAGGGAAAGTTTAAGACAATATTTAATGATAATAACAATTCAATTTGCAAATGTTTTCAAATGCTTGGACTATCAACTCACTGTTATAGCAGTAATAAATATATTAACATGTATGTTAATACATGCCTTTGCTTATTTTCTAACTAAGTATTCGATGTCTTTTAGAATAATGTGTAAATAAATGTCGACTCAGGTTAATATAGAAAGGACTTTCGTTATAGTTCCCATTTTAAAACAATTAGCAAAGACTAGATGATTGGAATTTAATCTTTCTTTGCATTCCAATTTTTTTTAATATGTCCATGCTGTGAAAATCAGTTAGAAACGAAACCTAGAATTCAACTGTGAACACTGAAAAAATGAGCTCCAAAAGTAAAAGCAATTTATTGTATGACCCTCAAAAATACTTTCAGCTACACTAGAGAAAGTTTAAGACAATATTTAATGACAAACACAATTCAATTTGTAAATTTCGGCAAATGTTTGGACTTTCAACTCGCTGTTATAGCAGTTCGTATGCTATAGCAGTAAGTACAGCAGTTCGTTCATCGCATAATTATTCGATGACTTTTAGAATAATATGTAAATAAATGTTTGTTTGATCTTAGATATGACCAAAATTAGTTTGTAGACATGGATGTGTCTATTTATTTGCACAAATACGAATGTATCATACCTCTTCGGATATATGGTTATTCTAGTTGAATGCAAGGAAAAACACAAACTACACAAAGTTCATTAATTCCTTGTAAAGTTTCATGAAAACGCTGAAAAATTGTAGACCTGTCAATACAAAAAAAAACACATTTTGAGATACTTTTATCAGTATTTGTTGTTGGTAGTTATAAAAATCATAAAGAAGTGCTTCCAGAATTGGCATATAAATAAATTGTGCAGAGTATTTGATAACATTGAAAAATTAATTCAGCTGATATTTTCCTGAACTCGTTGATTAGAAGTTGCACATCGCAATCTATTCAAATTGTGGTGAATTGAAGAAGTTTCTGCTAATTGTCAAGATCAATTTTGGGAACCGATTTGAGAGTTCATTGAAAAAGTGTATTCCTTTCTTTTGTAAGACAATGCTGAAACAGTTATGATTTAAATGTAGGTATCAGATATATTATCAATGGAATTTTCAGTTTTGTGCTTTCAGTAAATTCAGAATAATATAATATTATGTCAGCCATATACGCAGACATCTGCAGAACATTTCTAACTTTGTTACAGTTACAAGCTTTTGCTCTATATTTTCCCTCAATAAATAAATAAATCAACAGTCATGCGTTACACATATCACAAGTTATGAAATTCTTTCAGGCCTACAAGCGGGGAGCAAAAATAGGAAAAACATAACAAACACGGCCACGTTCCTCCTCGAGGCGCGTGTTTTTTTCTTTTATCTTCGCTGCCTTATCCTGACAAGGGTGTATTTCCTGGCATTATGATACGGTGCCGGCGCGCACCCACAACCCCTCGCAGTAAGAAAATTCTGGATATGAAAGGCGGGATCGGGGGGCGAACATCACAGGAGCACATCAAGTGAAGACAGTGACAAGGGATCAAAGCGGCCGTGAGGGCCCCGAAAGACTGCACTTGACTCGCAGTCAAATTACACATATACAAGTTTCATTGCAGCCCCTCTGACTCGGGGGCTTACTGCACACGGTGCCGGGGGTGGCTATCGGGATCGGCGTACGTACCTAGGTGAATAAAACAAATCATGTTCCAACTTGTGTTGCTCACGATAAAAAAAATACATGCAGAACGCGCACCTCGCCTGGATCGATCTTATGGCAGGGGTGGGGGAAATTCCGCATCCGCGGGCTGGATGATGTAATCTCGGGAAATTTGCATGAAAAAATAATTACTACAGCGTCTGCAATGATGCGATCTAGGCTTTACTTATATAAACACTGGCGAGTTGTTTTGTTCGGCGTTTTAAATATGAATGGAGAGCGTATTCTAGAGATTACTAGCCTTTGGATTCATAATAATTGGAAGTTTCCGATAAGTTTTAATACTTTGCTTATATTTTACGAAAAGCATTTTAAGAGTAGAGGGAGAAAAATCCATACCCCGTCATCTAAATCGGGCTTCGTTACTTTTGCCAGGCAATTATATTTCGCTAAAGCAAAATTTATAGTCTACTGGTTCGAAACGGCTTCGTACCTACAATATCGCAAAATTTATGTTTGAACCGATTACACACGAAAGATACAAGCAAAAATTATTTCCTGAGCTCAGGCAATACATATCTTGCCAAACAGCTATATTTCCGATAAAATTAAATCAAAACTGTATGTGATAATAACTTATTCCTTTGATTTACATTTTTCATGAAACATGTATTCCATTAATAAATACTCCATAGAACAAATATAACTTGTAAATATTAAAACAACTATTTTTGTTGAAGTAAGAAAATTATTGGAAAACGCAATATATGTGTTATGAATATAATTAATAATATTATTCATAAAATAAGAAATTGAAAAAAAAACCATAATCATGATAAATAACATTTTTCTATGACGGTGCATAAACTAAGTTTTTACGCACTGTGAAAAGTGCGTAAAGTAATACCTTTTAGCACAAGTACGTAAAACAATCACTGGTGCGTAAAAATAAAAATGTGCATAAACAAAGTTTTAGATAATTTATTAACTCACTAATTAAACAAACGATATTATTTTGCATCAAATATTACTTAAAAGTCAACGTTCAAAAATACGAAAAGAGTTCAAAACTTTAAAAATTCAAGTTAATGATCCAATTGGTATAATTTAAGATTATTTTTTTTCATACCTTATAGCTGTCGCACAAAAAACTTTGTATGACACACTTTCGCAAACAGCATTTTTACAGTCGTATGCCTCGTTTGTGCCTCGTTCAACAAAATTAACGCTCGTATAAAAAGCACTACTTTACGAGCTTGTATTGTAAATAATTATTCTTATTTGTAAAACCACTTTCACATTATATGGATGCTTTTTTTAATATTTACACTCATTTATTTTGCTTTTCCCTTAATACCAATAAAATTGTGTTTCATTTATTAGACACAGTAAATTATGTAAACATAGTTAGAATTAGAATCTTATTTCTTATACTTTTATAGTGCTTTGTGTCTTAACTGAATGTATGGATTTTTATATCCCATTTGATTCAACTTCACATACTCTCAGGTTTTATCTCGGAACTCTTATCATTTTCTTGTATTGTAGTGAAATATTTTACATTTAAATATTTTGTATGAATTATGCTTCCATTGTCGAAAAGCTTGTGCAATTTTCTCGTGGTTCTACGAGAATCTTGAGTTTTATTGTAATTGTTAACGTAATGTTATGGATTTTAATATTACATTTGATTCAACTTCACATTAATAAACACTAACTTTAATATTTTTATGTTTTAACTCATATTCTTACATTTTTTTTGAGTTCTAGTGAATATATTTTAATAATGGAATTAACTTCCATTTTCAAAAAACTGCTGCACCTTTCTAAAGATTCTTGAGTTTTAATGAAATTTTCTGTAAGTTTCCTCTGATAAATAATCCGATTATATAAATTTTTGTTGTGTTTTAATGAGCTTTGCTTCAAGCTATAGATTCTTGTTTGCAATTTGCTTGAGTTATAGTGAGCTATTTCTGAGTTTTCTTAATTTTTATACAATTTCCGCTGATTTTATTTAGTTGTCTACCTCATTCCCAAGGCATTTTGAAATTTCTTTTTGAACTTTTCTGAATTTCCATCCCATTTGAAATTTTATTTTGCATCAAATATTACTTAGAAGTCAACGTTCAATAGTACGAAAAAGTTCGAAACTTTAAACATTCAAGTTAACGATACAATTGGTACAATGTGAGATATTATATTTTTCATATTTAATAGCTATCGCAGTAAAAAACTTTGTATGACACACGTTCGTAAAGAGCATTTTTACAGTCGCCCTTTTTAATAAACTCGGCTTTGTCTCGTTGCCACAAAATTAACGGTCGTACAAAAAGCACTACTTTACGAACTTCTATAATAAATAACAATTCTTGTTTGTAAAATCAAATTCACATTATATGGATGCTTTTTTAATATTTAATGTTATTTCTTTTGCTTTTCCCCTAATTCCAATAAAATTGCGTTTCACTATTTGTCACATGATTATCATATGTTATGTGCCCCATATATCTCAGTATTCTATAATTTTCTTGAATTGTAGTGAAATATTGTGCAGTTAAATATTTTATATGGAATATGCTTCAATTGTCGAAAAGCTTCTGCAATTTTCTCGTGATTCTAGGAGATTATTGAGTTTTATTGTAATTGTTAACGTAATATTATAGATTTTTCTATTACATTTTATTCAACTTTACATGTTTTTATGTTTTAACTTATTTTTTACAATTCATTTCAGTTATAGTGGATATATTTTAATATTGGGATATTCTTCCATTTAAAAAAAAACGGTGATTCTTTCTGAAGATTCTTGAGTTTTAATGAAATTTTCTGTAAGTTTCTTGAGTTGCAGTAAAATATTGTACAGATAAATATTATATATGGAATATGCTTCCATTGTCGAAAAGCTTCTGCAATTTTAATTGAAGTATGCCGTGTTAAAAGTTTAACTTTTAATAGTGTTTGTTGAAAAGAGTTTTTAAAAATTCAATAATATAAAAATATCCATATGATGCCGACTTTTTGGCGGTCACTGTATATATGATAGTGTTAAAGATAGGTGTATTATATCGCCCCTTATATTCAATGTTCTAATTGGAGGGAATGCATTTATAATCTGAGATTTGCTGTGTGAGTGAAACGTACGTATTGGTACGCTTAATTGCAAACTATTGTTAAATCTCCTCCGGATAGGAATACTGAGGAACAATGAAACATTCAATTCAGTACCTCGTTTAATTATAATACATGCCGTGTTGCACTGTTTTTAATAAAATGCATTTTAATTAGAATTCTGATCAACAATAGGAAACTATTTGTATAGACTAATAATAGTACAGTATTAAACACATACAATTTTAATTAATATTTGATGCAAAGTTGCTAGTTATATGATCGAGGAACGTGTGTTAGTTTGAAACAAGCCATGCGAGTTTATGTAGCGAGTTGAGTTAAGGCTCCGACTAATAAATAGTTGTGGGTACAGTTGACGCATAGGGCAGTTATAATATAGATTAATAGTAGAAATAGTGTACAATCTTTATTAGGCTATCGACCTAAACGGTTTTCTAACCGAACATTATTCCGCCGAATATTCCGCCGAAATTACAGATAACGAAAGTGATAACAAAATATATTATACAATGCACCCCATATTGACTTACGTAGGAAAATAAGTTAAGGCTCCGTCTACGGATTTCATTGATGTCTTAGACAAATTTAAAATGATTGGATATTTAGTATCTTCTATCCAGAATAATATCTTCTATTATATGAAACATCACATGCCAGGTACTTATTCTAGGCTCCGATTATTCGACAGTCTTGGTTTTAATTGACCCCTTCACAGTAGTCCCAAGCACCTAAAAAGCTGACAAAAATTCACCAGAATTTAGGGTGGATATTCTGGAAAATCAGTATTTATATATTTTAGGGGTCAAGGAATTCGAACTGGGGGTCGAAATTCTCGAAATCAAAATGGCTGACTAAAAATGGCTTACTAACTTTGTAAAAAAATTAAGTTATACACGCAAAAAACTGTAGTCATGGGTTTTCGGGGTTAAGCAATTCGAATTCGAGGTCAAATTCTCGATAACAAAATCGCCGACTAAAACTGGGCGACTGACTTTGTCACAAATGACGTCACTTTCGCGAAAATGAATAGTCATGAGTTTTCGGGATAAAAGAATTCGAATTCAAGATCGATATTCTCAAAAACAAAATCGCCGACTCAAAAAGGGCAACCGACTGTATCAAAAATGACGTCACTCTCGCTAATATCAGCAGCCATGGGTTTTTATAGCCGAGGAATTTACATGTATAGTAAAAACTAGAAAAAAGTTATATTTTTGAAGGGTATTTAACGATAAAGAATAATAGAAAGTTCAGCGTGGCACTAAAATATCGATAGCAACCGAACCATCAGGTTCCAGCATCTGAACTTTGAAATAAACATAGAAGCCTATGTCATGTATGTACTATGGTACATGCCACATTTTACTGAATTATAAACTAATTACTCATTTATATAAGTGGTAAATAGCAACAACATCGTATGAACAATATATCAATAATATTTGTTAATAAGTTGTTAAGACAATTTTTTGTAGACAAAGTAGATAGCATGGATCGTCAAAATCCATGCAAGAAGTCTTGCAGAGCATGTGCTCCGAAAAAGAACAAAACAACAATAATGTCATATATAATGTCATACAACAATAAAATTAGCATTTATAAATAATTGCAGCATTGACGAGGAGTTGGTAAGGACATCATCTTATGGAGCCGACTAAATGAGATTTCACAATCATCGAGAATAATTTAGTTCAAATCTTGATCTTGATAATACATAGTTAGATCACAGTAAGTTGCATCTCATTAACGTAATAAGATGTGTGATATCAGAACTCGGCGAATTAAATCTTACTTGCAACAAACCAAGCTTTGTAAACATCTCCACTCTTGTAAGTGTAGAGGAATTGAATTCGGACCCAATGGTCTATTATCAGGTTGAGTACTTTATTGCTTGTATAAGAACAATTTAAAAATTAAAACGGTGTGGTGACATGAGGAATTTGTAAAGAACTATTCTTCTGAGAATGGCATGTAAGCTGGATTCATTAAACCACCCACAAATAATCGATCCACATCATTTGATTGAAATTAATTCTAATTCATTTTACTACATTGAACTTCCTATAGGTATACAAGATGTTTCAAGAATCAAGTACATACTTGTATATTAAAATAGTCTCGAAAAATGTTAAAAATGTCATATAAATGAAAAATGAAAAACATAAATGTCATAAGTAATGCGCAAAACGAATCTCTCATTTCTGTCTTATTTTAAAGTTGGAAAAGTTCACATGTCGATTCGAGCATTTAGTTCAAATAATTATAATTCATATTGTAAATTTCCATATTGGAATTAGGAGAAATTTCAAGCAATTTTTCGAATAAGCAATAATTAAATAGTATTGATTCTTTATCATACTGTAGATACTGTAGATATTACTCGAGAAATTGCTGAAGTTAAGAATACTCTGACAAAATGCCTATGCATCTCGAGAAAGCTTCAGAAAACTATACAATGTAATCAAAGAGAATTTAATAAAATTATACTTGTTAAAACTATTCCACTCAAGCAAAATGCAGAAAATTAGATTTAGGTACAATTAAAAAGGTTGAACAAAACTCAATGAAAATCGAACTAAATCCATAAAATTAGGTTAAGTCCCAAAATACTGCAAGGCGTTAGTTCATTTGAAAAAAAATTGAATAAAATAAAAAAATATTCCTTAGCACTTTATATGTTTGTGGAAATTTCAAAATTAAGAAAACTGTGATGAAATTTTAATGTATTTCGAGAAAAATATAGAAATTTACAGTGTCTGCTAGAAACTTGGACTACGCTTAAATTAATTTAAAAAAAAAATGAAACAGAAATATAAAATATTCCTTTGACTTTATATGTTAGTGAAACTTTGAAACTCGAAAGTTTAGGAAATCCTCGAAAAAGTTGTATGAATTTTCATAGAAATTAAGAAAACTGTGATTAGATTTTAATGTAAATTTCGAGAAAAATATAGAAATTTCCAGTGTCTGCTATAAACTTAGACAAGGCTTAAATTAATTTGACTAACAAATGAAACAAAAATTAAAAATATTTCGTTGCACTTTATATGTTAGTGAAAACTTTAATGGTTTAGGAAATCCTCGAAAAAAGTTATGAATTTTCATAGAAATTAAGAAAACTGTGATGAAATTTTAATGTATATTTTGAGGAAAATATAGAAATCTACAGTGTCTACTAGAAACTTGGACACACATGGAACAATATTTTATTATCAACTTCTCTGAAAATGTTATTCTTTCAAAAAGTTTCTGCATAATTTCAAACCCAATAAAAAATCGTCGAAGTAAAATTATCTGCTTGCGTACACGAGGTATAGGTGAGACTAGTAAAACGGCTTAGGTGTAAACTACCCGTGTTTTTGAAGATATGTGAACATATTATTTGGAAAAGTTACACACAGAAGATTCTAAAGTACTGTCTATGAGAAAAATATTTCCTTTTGCCTTTTCTGCTATAAATATGGTCATTTGCAAAGTCAATTTAACCTAATATAATCGTGATTTTGGATATATTTTGTCAAAATAATTTGTCTAAATAGTTATAAAAATTTTACAAATAATTATTTTGACTTAAGTTAATTTATCAATTGGAAAAGGTTGCAGTTCTATGTTTACAAAAAAGGCATAAATTATGTTAATACATACTGCAAAACTGTCTACATTTTTATTCAAAGAAATTTTCAATTGATAAATTAACTTTAAGTCCTTAACAACCTACGGGTACATTAAGGATCTGATTATAATAATAATAATAACTTAGAGTCAAAATCATTATTTATAAAAGGTTTATAACGATTTACACGATTTATTTGACAACTGTAAAATATTCAGGTGATTTAATTATCGATTATATTAGGTTAAATCGACATTGCAAATGACAAAGGCAAAACCTGAAAAGGCAAAAGAAAGTATTTTTGCCGTAGGTCATTTTAATTTTGCATTTAGATCCTTTTGCCAGTTTTAAGTAACTTTTCCAAATAACATTTACACATATCTTGAAAAGCAAGGGGAGTTTAGTATATAGCCGTTTTACTATTTTTGGTTGTACGTCGTATACGCATGCAGATAATTTTATTTTAATGATTACTTATTAAGTATGGAACAGTGCAGAAAATTTTTGAAACAATAACATATTGAAGAATAATTAAAATTAAAAAGCGGTTATTTTTCGAAATAATATAAATAACAATTATTTCGTCAATTCTTGATTAAGTATAAATAAAAACACTTGGTCTAAGTTTCACATATTTATCGAAATTCCTCTGCAAATTATTTGTAACGTTCTTTTTTTCGCGATCACACATGAACACATTGAACACATGATCGTAGTAGCGGCCTAAGTTAACACCTTAACGGCGAGCTACTGTTCGAGCTACTGACTCTTGTCACGAATTAGCCAATCGCGGGACCCGAAAAAGGCATTCTTGTACGAGGTTGCACGCCAGCCAGGTCGTAACTTTTGTCAATGATAAAGATCCCAATAGTTTACGGGATAAGGCCATCGCCATTGAGGCGTGTTATTGTTGAAGAGTGTGTAGTTTAGGCCCATATCTATAGTCCGTACTTGAGCTTGAGTATGACTTAAGCTGTATATTTGGTTGCGTTTGATGCATAAACGTTTATAGAAAATACGCAACTAAATATACGACTTGCGTCGTACGCGTGCTCAGGTACGGGCTATAGATGCGCGCCTTAGTGTTAGCCTTCTCAGAGTCAGCTGGAATGCTGGATTAATTAGACCTCAAGTCATTAATACTTAGCGGCCGTTATCGACCTGTAGGTTAGATTTTGCCCCTTTTCATTTCATTAGTGGTACATATACCACCGCCTATCTGTAGGTTAAGTCGTTACGGGCCCACGATCCGTATCTACGTATCTAGAACCCTAGACCGTCCCCCTTCACCGCTGGGTCGATGAATTTGGTCGGCGTAGTCCGAAGGGGCAACGTTGTTGGATGTCAATCATCTCCCCACTCCCCACACCAATCAGGTATCAACGATGGATGCAGACACTGGAATTACAGATAGGATTTTTTTATATTGATTTATTTACTTATTTTAGTTTTCGGTCAATGATTCGCCGTATTAATCGGTGACGATATATATTGTAAGTGCACGTTTGTCAATCCATTCATGACACCGTCATTTCCGATCGACTTACGCCAGTGCACATGCGCTATCGCCATATTACGCAAACCACGTCACGGACTCACATCGTCCAACGCGTCCCATTATTTTTTTGTGTTATCATGTGCAATCTCCCTTTGTGTTTAATTTTTATAAATAATAAATTCACCTTTTTGGTACGGGTCAATTTTTTGTAATTTGATTCAGATTTCCAGGATCCACCCTTCCACCCTGTATTTACTACACGCCACCGATTCGACATCTATAGGGCTGAGAATATTGAACCACCTACTGAATGAATGGATACACCAAAATAACGCTCATTAAAACAAAAATTAATATTTTAATCAAAATCATTTTATTCACATGAAAATTTTCTTTAGGAAATTATACTCTCTAAATACCTCTTGCTACTATTCTATGTACATTTATATCTTGTGACCTGGCGTATTATCCCTGCGTCTAATAAAGGATTATTGTTATTATTATTATTAATAACATTTAGAATTCGTGGAGCCACACCCCCATCTAGATAAGGCTAAAGGACCGCACACGTCGTCTTCACTGAGTATAGGTCCGGACCAAGGTGGTTCTATTTTTTAAGGGAGTACCAAAGAACACCAGAAAATTAGAGTATAGCGTTAGAATTAGTAAAATAACCGAAACAATTTGTCACACCCTCATTTCTCTTTCACATTTTTTTTCTTTATTTATTATTTATTCATTTATCCTTTCATTTTCATTTTAGTCATTCTTTATAGCACAGTAGTTATATGTTATATCGGTTAACTTTGCTACACAAACACTCGACTGCATTTCTCTACACGTAACTTTGAATTTACTAGTACATTTGCTTCGGAGAATCGAAACGAATCGCGAAGGTATATGAGGAATCGAACAATCGGGATCAGCCGACGTGCCTTTGAAGTGCACCGACGCCACTGGATCAAGATCGCGAAATACCACGATAAAATTGTAAACTAAGCGGAAGACGCGACGCCGTCTTTTTGATCAAAGACGCGGCTTTTCTTAGAATCGCGAGATTTCCGCAAAGTAGCCTATGTGGCAGAACCGACTGTGATTTTTATCTCTCATAGCTCTGACAGCTATTTTCTTTTGATAGATATTTATTGGTGTTTTGAAATGTGGTTATCGTTACGACTTGCATACATATATTGCTGTCGCTTTATTGGAATGCAACATTATAATTTTAAACATACATATTTCAACAATGTAAAATAAGCTAATATTCAACATTCTCTAACCCGAAATTCCAAAATTTCTTATACAATAAGGCCAAACTATTTTATGTGCAAAGATTTGTTCTCACAATCTTTGTTAACCTTGCATAAGTACTTATAGCTCTTAGACTCCCGAATTTTTTAAAGTTGAATTAAAAGTTACTGGTCAACTTCTTCGAATAAATGGTTTGAAAACGTCACTGAATTTTTGGATTAATTTTTCAAGGATTTTTACTGGGTTTTTAAGGATAGTCACAATTGTGTGTCTTGGGAGTCAAATAGTCATAGTTACAAATGTGACATTAAATTATTTATTACAAAGGAAGTTCAGAAAACAATTCTGATGTTTGCCAAAACATAAGTATAAATTACACTTCTTACAGCGAATTATTGATCGACTTATACTATTTTCCATTCGGCAGCTAACATAATTTTTGAGGTCATCGGCAATAGGCCAATGCTCAAACCCGTCGTAACGCTTATCTTCGCATGGCAAAGCTGCAGGCGTTTTTCTTTTCTTTCTTTCATTTTCCGCTGCAATCCGTTCTTCTTCATCTCCGGTATCTGCCTTGTCTTCAGTTAATCTTGTCTTGGACCCAGCAGTCAAGTATTCCGCAAGCTTAAGTCGGAAATCGAGAAGTTTCATAGGTTTGGTTTTAGTATTTTTATAATCTCGCTTCTTCCAACTGTTTGGAATGGATAGATCACAGAGATGCAATATTACTTCGAATGTTAATTTTCTCGATCAAAAGAATGCTCGATAATATTCTATAATCTGATTGCAGATGTCCACTCCACCCATCAGTCGAATGTACATATTAACTACTCTAGGGAAAGTTACTTCTACCCGCTGTTTTTGTGTCTTATTCCATCTTTTTACAAGACACTCAGGCTCTTTACCAAAAGCTGTTGAAATCATCTGCACAGTTTTGTTGTCCTTCCATTTTGTTAGGCAATTTTTTTTTTCACTGCTCATAATTTCTTCAGATTCCCCTCTTTTCATTTCCGTATCTTTCTTGAAATTGCATCCTTTTCTTCTGTTGCCGATAATAGTGCCAGTTCCATAATTTTTTAAATTGCTCAATTCATTCATTAGACCTAAAGTTGAGAAATATCGGTCAAAAAATAAAAAAACTATTTTCAAGCAAAGTCTGTGAGAGTCTAATGATCACCGATAGTCCAAATCCTACTCTGTTTTTATTAGTAGGGTGTTTAGACCTCGATATATTTAAAAATCCAAAACTGTGCCATCAGATGTAATTACGACAAAATTCTTAAGTCCTACCGGCCTTGGTTTATTCTTTACATATTGACGCACTGGGCATCTACCCAAGAATGGTATAATTTGCTAATCAACAGAAAATGCTGAATTATGCTTCCTGGCAATAGCATGACATCGATTTCTCACTACATCAATCATAGGCTGAACTCTCCACAATCTCTTATTTTTTTGCTCTTCATCAGAAAAGCTAAGATTGTCAACCACGTGAAAATTGACCCTTAACGAATAAAATCTGTCGCGAGGTATAATATTTGCAACCATCGGACATTGATAGTTTGAATCCCAGTACATATGAATTTTCGGTAATTTTAAGCAGCCCATGAGAGCGTATAAATAAAAAAAAATATTTTATCTCTTGGGCAGTTACAACAATCGACTTTCCATTTTGCTGTAGATAGTACTGAGCTGTGCATTGAGCATCAAGTTCAAAATAGTCATCATTCAAATATTTAGAAAAATATTTCCTTGAAGTGAGTACTTCGCCTTTAACAGAATCGGCATCTGATGGTGCGGTCAGGCTCTGGAAGAAACCTCTTACCCAACGAAACATCGTTGACAGAGGCATTTCATCATCGCTACTACAAGTTTCTTCTTCACTTTCGTCTTCATTTTCTGGCAATTCTCCATTTTTGTCATCAATTATTGCAGTATCACTTTCGCCTACGTAATTTTCTTGGAAATTTGCTTCCCAAAGGCAGTCGTCTTGTTCCTCATCGGCAACAAAATCTGATCCAATCTCGTCCAACAACATGTAGAGCTCTTCGGGGTTGTTTGCGAGATGCTCCAAATCAATCTTACCACTGGTTTCTGCAGAATTAAAAATATTTTTTGTTGGATGTGTCGGAAAAACGAAACAAGTAGGCTCCTGGAGCTCACAATTGTGAAAATCAAATTGTGTACTTAATTACATGGTAACGTAACCTCAATCTACATGTTTTAAGGTTTACAATGAAAGTAAAACTAAACAACAAACGTAATCTACAATCTGGAGTAATTAAGCTAAACCAATAATTGAAAATAAAAATACTTACTTTTTGTCGCCATGGCACTGAATTAATTAGCACATAGCACGTGTGTGTTCAATGTGTTCTCGACGAAAGAACAATGCAGGCTCATGAATTTGACGTATTATTCGCATCGCACAAACATATGAATCAGGAATCAGGCGTTCCCATATCCTTTATGACCTTTAAAGTAACTTTGAATACGGACCGCACAATTGTGGGTACTTGGAGCCTAAGGGCTAAAAATAGCTGTTATCATTAGCATCATGTTGAATGGATGAAATGTTTTTATTTCTGTTTCATTCACTCGTAAAATCTTGACCCAAAATTAGAGCCTTTCAAGTTAAAATCACATTAATTAAGACATTCATAATACAGCTGCTCTGAGCAAACGTACTTTGCGCTACGATATTTAAAATATGAAAACACTGTTAATTAGAGCGGGGTGCCCTGGGGGGTTCCCGATTCCTGAAGGAATTAATTAATTATCATCGCGTCCCCATTGACACAACAAACTTCGCCCCAATTTTCCCGGTGAAAAAACACGCAGCGACAAAGTTCGCCCAACCCCCGTCTGGGGGCGGCGATTTCCCGGCCCCGGCCGCACCTCGCAGTCCGCTCTCGACTTTCAATTTGCGCGAAAAAATGCTTAATTACCGACAGGCGAAACTTTAACGAGTTCCGACTCCCCGCGACCTACATCGAGGCCCACCCCCACCCCCGGAACGTCCTTATAAATCTGAAAGTTTCGCAACTCCCAGGCGCTTTATTGTCGCGCCCTCCGAGGAGGGTAATTCGTTATTTTTGCTGCCAGCAGAAATTTATGAGTGATCACCGACGGGAGATGCGTTCGGAAGACCCTGGGCCACCAATTCTCGCAGATATGCGAACACATCTAATGGGACTTGATGTAACAAACATTTCCAGTTTTTAACTTCAACGAGCTTAAGAAAATTTGGTCAATTTAGTAAAAATGAACGTAATAAAACGTTTATGTAATAAAAACGGGAAAGAAATATACTTAAAAAACCTTGGATCAGTTCAAAAAACAGTTTAAACAACAAACGAAAACTAATATTTGTGACATTAAGTAAGTATATAATGACGTGCTCAGAAGAGTAGTGGATCAAGTTCATTTTTCTAAATTTCGTCGATAACACACTCACAGTACACATTAGTACGTTCTAAGTTTAGTAGAGAAATGATTCAAGTCACAAATTTATTTCGTATGCTGTTTATCGAGTCGTCCTCCTTGTGCACTGACAAAGAGCTCATGTCGTTCAGTGTAGTAATGGTTTATGTCCAATTCAGTGTAATAATGGATTTATGTCCAGTATGTCCTAACCTATAAAATCTGCGTGTATAAAGGTTCAACAATAGATTCGTCAACAACATATCAAAAGCTTATCAATCAAGTGGATTGGAATATGAAAATAGTACTGATAGTACTTCCGATACTTCCGGTAGTAAGTAATATAATTGTAATTTTTATGTTCAGGTGTCGGTTACTAAATTTATATGTTATCCTACAATAGAACGAAAAATGTATGTTGTTACAGATGATGATCAACTTCCGATAAATGAGATAAGAAGCAACACTTTATATGAGCCAACTGCACAAACTGCAACACAGCCTATACAGTCTAAAAACGGAAAAAAACGGTTAGTTAAGAAGTCTACTTGGAAAGTAAATATACGAAAGCATCGCCGAAATACTGGACAAAACTATATTACAAAATCTGGAAACAATGTTCCTTTTAAAGCCTTTTCCTGAAATTGATCACCTGAAACCACCGTGACCACCTGAAATTGCAGACAGGGCTGCGTCCAAAAACTTGCAGGGCATCAACGACGAGCCATTTTTGAATCTTTTTGTAAACTGGCTGACTATTCCCGGCAAAATGTGTTTATCAGAGAACTAGTAAAAGTCAACACAGTAAAAAAAAAACGTGATAGACATGGCTCACATCCGGAAAAGCATGCGTACTTTGAATATGCTTTTTGAGTAGATAACACCACACACCGTGTGTGCAAGAAATATTTTGCAGAAACGTTGCAAATTAGTACCGGTAGACTGTATAGGTGTATCTTTAAAGACGAAATGATTGCGGTGACTGATCAACGTGGCATGAATCCTAGAAAAAAGCTAGACAATTTAAAACTTGTGAAGCATATCAATTCATTTCCCGCGTACCAAAGTCATTATTCCCGAAAAGATAATCCCAAGAAACAATATTTGAATGAAAATTTAACTATAAGTAAAATGTACGAATTGTACACCGAACAATGTGTCGCCGAGGGAATTGATGCATTGAAGAAAACCTTCTATTACCATGTATTTAATACAAAATTCAATTTAAGTTTAAACCTCCAGCAAAAAATACATGCCGAATATGTGGCCAACTGCACATGAAAATAGCTGCAGAGCAGAATGAAACCAAGAAGAAGGCTCTAGTAACAAAAAAAAAATACACCTTGCTAAAGCTGAACAAGCACGAACTTGTCTTCATGAGGATCAAATTACTGCTTGCGATGATAAGTACGTAGCAACATTAGATCTCAAAAAAGCGATTCCATTTCCCAAGCTTTCTACATCAGTAGCATGCTATAAAAAAATCAATATGTTTATAATCTAGGAATCCATTCTTCTAATAATCAATCGGGATTCATGTATATGTACGACGAAACCGAAGGTGGGCGTGGATCTCATCATGTCTTGTAAAGCCTTTACAAGAAAATGCTCCAAGTCATAAACATATTGTTTTGTACTCTGATTCTTGCACCGTCAGAACAGGAACATTATATTATCACTGTCTTTATTAAAATTAGTGCAAGATCCTCGAATGGCTGTCGAAACTATAGATCACAAATTCCTGGTGTCAGGACACTCGTATTTGCCAAATGACGCAGATTTTGGCGTTATTGAAAAGGCAAGTCGCAAGAATACACATATTTACTCCCCTCAACACTGGATGGATATTGCACGGACTGCTAAAAAGCAGGATCCCAAATTTATAGTTTTTGAAATGAAAAGAGAAGATTTATTTTTCTACAAAAAACTTGGAATCAGCAATACAGAATCGAAAAAAAATGTTGATGGATACGCATTCAGTTGGCTGAATATCCGTCGGTTAAGGTTTGAGAAGACATCGCCGACTTCATTCAAATTTAAACAGACTTTGAATGAAGCTGTTAATTTTGATGAAGTAAATCTTAGCAAAACTGTGTGTGGTCGACCTAGAACTTCACTTAATATAGAACAAGAGCAATTGTATCCAACAAGGCGAATTGTGACAGACTCAAAAAAAACAGCACATGATGGATTTACTGCCCTTTACCTGCCCTTTACTGCCCTTTACTACCCCATACCGCCAATATACCATTCATATTTCAAAAACCTACCTATCGCATTCAAAACAAGACAAAATCTCATTGACAATACAGAAGATATCAATGATGAAGATGATGAGCCTTTCTATGACTAGAGGAAATTAACTTCCTTCTGAGTAGCAATGGTTCAAATCCACTTTCTTTACTTTATTTGTGAATAAATATTATTTTTCTTTTAAATTGTTAACTTTTTGCTATACGATATTAAAGTATCATGTTTATAATTAGCGAATTTGTATGTAATTTTTGTCTATATTTTGTTGCAAATTAATAAAATAAAAACCTCTTTAAGGCTTGATGACTTAACAAAGAATTTTATAGACTTGATCCATGTTGGGAGTACTTACTGGTAGTATATTTAAATTTAAAGATGTTACTTAGTTAATGTTGTTTTTATTATTTATTCTTCACCTGACTAGTTTCGGCTATTTGTGAGTTATCTTCAGAGGTGTTATTCTACAATATATGTTTAAGATATAGAGAATATAATATTTAAAAATAAGTTTGTGTTATATGTGGTGTATGTGTATTTTCATTTAATTTTACTTACTTTTTAAGTACAATATATACAGGGTGAGTAAATAGGACGGGCAGGCTCGATTACACCTACACCGTTAATGATTGTACAATTTTCTTACCGCTTTATGAACATGTATCATTCGTTGTTTTTTATTATACCTGCACCACAATGTGAAAATAAAGCGAAAATAAGAAACATTTAGATACATTTTACAAGGTAGGAACGCCTGGATTTATTGCATCAATGTCATCTGGCATAGACGTCAATGTCATCAACGAAATTCTGAAGTTTAAAACTGCCACTTTCCAAATAATCAATATTAAGGTGTACGAAGCTTCTGGTTTCTGGTTTTCAGATTTCCAGTAATAGTAAGTGTACATTTAATATTTATTTCAATAAAACATAGTGCTGCCCTATATGTTTTTCACTAGCTATCATCTCAACCATCTATCATTCAAAGTTGGTCAATAAATGTCGTGTTAATGTTAAAATGTAAGTAATAATCATCCTGACATCGAACTTATTGAGTAATCTCGAAAATCTTAAGAACCATTGAGATATCCCTGGAAATCTCAAAAATTATTGGGAAATTTTGGGAATAATTCAAAAATCTCTGGAATTATTGATATTTATAGGGAAATCTGTAGATATCTCGTAAATTATTGAGAAATCTTGCGAATTATTGAAAAATGTCCATCACTGAGTTTTGTTATCTCAAAATTGTTGAAATCACCAGAAATCATGATGATTATTGGAAAATCTGTAGAAATCTTATTGAGAAATCGTGGAAATTATTGAAAAATCTGTAGGAAATTGAAAAAATGTTATACTGCATAATGCATATGTGTCATTCGTTGTTCTTTATTATACCTGCACTATAATGTGGAAATAACGAGAAAATGTGAAACATTTAGATTCATTTTACAAGGGAGGAATGCGTGGAGTTTTTGCATCAATGTCATCTGTTATAGACGTCACTGCCATCAACGAAATTGTGAAGTTTGAAACTAACAGTTTCCAAATAACCAATAATAAGGTGTACGAAGCTTTTGGTTTCTGGTTTTCAGATTTCCAGTAATAGCAAATGTACATTTAATATTTATTTTAATAAAAAATAGTACTGCCGCCTATTTTTTAAACTATCTATCATCTCAACTCTCTATTATTTAAAGTTGGTCAAAAAATGTCTTGTTACTGTTAAATTGTGAGTAATAATCATCCTGGAAGGGAGGAATTGTTACTGTTAAAATGTGAGTAATAATCATCCTGAGCTCTAAATTATTGAGCAATCTCGAAAATCTTTAGAATCATAGCTATCCCTAGAAATCTCAAAATTATTGGGAAATCTTGGAAATTGTTGAAAAATCTTTGGAATTATTGATATTTATTGGGAAATCCTGGGAATTGTTCAAAAATCTCTATAATTATTGATATTTATTGGGAAATCTTGGGAAGTATTCAAAAATCTCTGGAATTATTGATATTTATTGGGAAATCTATTAGAATCTTGAAAATTATTAGAAATCTTGGAAATTATTGAAAAATGTCCATCACTGAGTTTTTGTATCTCAAAATTATTGAAATCTCCAGAAATCATGATGATAATCATCTCAATTATTGGGAAATCTGTAGAAATCTTACAAAATATTGAAAAATCGGGGAAATTATTGAAAACCATTTTGGAAATTGAATAATTTTCATACTGCTTTATGCACATGTATCATTCGTTTTTTTTTTATTAGACGTGGATTTGTTGCATCGATGTCATCTGCTATAAACGTCAATGTCATCAACGAAATCTTGGGAATTATTGAAAAATGTCCATCATTGAGTTTTTTTATTTCAAAATTGTTGAAATCTCCTGAAATCATGATGATTATCGAGAAATCTGTAGATCTCTTAGAAAATATTGAGATATCATGCAAATTATTGAAATATCTCTCGAAAATTAAACAATTTTCATACCGCTTTATGCACATGTATCATTCGTTGTGTTTTATTATACCTGCACCACAATGTGGAAATAAAGCGAAAATAAGAAACATTTAGATTCATTTAACAAGGTAGGAACGCGTGAAATTATTGCATCGATGTCATCTGGTATAGACGTCAATGTCATCAACGAAATTCTAAAGTTTAAAACTGAAACTTTCCAAATAACCTATAATAAGGTGTACGAAGCTTTTGGTTTCTGGTTTTCAGATTTCCAGCAATTGTAAGTGTACATTTAATATTTATTTCAATAAAACATAGTGCTGGCCTCTATTTTTTAAACTAACTATCATCTCAACTCTCTATCATTCAACGTTGGTCAATAAATGTCTTTTTACTGTTAAAATGTGAGTAATAATAATCCTGAGCTCTAAATTATTGAGCAATATCGAAAATCTTAAGAATGATAGCTATCCCTAGAAATCTCGCAAAGTATTGGGAAATCTTGGGAAATGTTGAAAAATCTCTGGAATTATTGATAATTATAGGGAAATCTTGGAAATTGTTCAAAAATCTCTGGAATTATTAATATTTATAGGGAAATCTGTGAATATCTCGTAAATTATTAAGAAATCTTGGGAATTATTGAAAAATGTCCATCACTGAGTTTTTGTATCTCACAATTATTGAAATCTCCAGAAATTATGATGATTATTGGGAAATCTGTAGAAATCTTATTGAAAAATAGTGGAAATTATTGAAAAATCTGTCGGAATTCGGACAATTTTTATACCGCTTTATGTACTCGTTGATTATTCGTTCATTGGGATCATTCGTTGATTTTTATTATACTTGCACCACAATGTGGAACTAAAGATAAGATAAGTAAAATTTAGATTCATTTTACAAGGAAGGAATGCGTGGATATGTTGCATCAATGTCATCTACCATAGACGTCAATGTGGAAATAAAGAGAAAATAGGAAACATTTAGATTCATTTTACAAGGGCGAAACGCGTGGATTTGTTGCATCAGTGTCATTTGCTACAGACATCAATGTTATCAATGAAATTCTGAAGTTTAAAACTGATAGTTTCCAAATTACCAATCATAACGAATACGATGCTTCTGGTTTCTTGTTTTCGGATTTCCACTAATAGTAAGTGTAGTGTAAGTGTATTGTAGTAAGTGTAAGTGTCAGCAAGTTCCAAAGACAAGCAATGTTTTAATGTCGTGTATGTGTTCATTGATTAAATTTTTTCGTTATGTTTAGTTATGTTTAGTTAAATGTTTCTGTTATAGGTATATTAGTGTATAAGTTATTTATATCAAAATAAGCTAATGTGTATTCTTGCGGTAATTTTATTTTATTGATTTGTTCGATTAATTCTAATCTGCGTTATTGTATGTTTTGGAATGTATTTTATTGTATTGGTCAGGAGGTAGTTTAAAAATTTTTCAATGTTGTTTGTAGGTGAGTTTGTAGATGTTATTATGGATCTAATTGGGATTTCTGGTTTATGTAATTTTGATTGTCCATCTAATTTTGGTGAAGTTAGGTTCATTGGAATTAGATTTTTAAAATGGTTAGTATATTGTTTTAATGTGTTTTTGTAATCTTTTATATTGCTTTTTGTATTATTAATGAAAAAGATTGTTGGATTTTTTGAAAGAAGAATAAATTTGTTATAATTTAAAGTATTCTTATACTCTTATATAAGTATCTTTGTTTAGAATTACCAATCCTGCATTTTTATCTTACTATAATTAGATTGTTTGGGTTTATTTTCTTTTTTATATTTTTAAAAATTGTATTTTTATTATTTAATGTATTTTTTTGATTATTTTTCTCTGTTTGTTTTATTATTTTCATGCATTTATCTTTAAAGTTTTCTTCTTTAGGGTGATTTTTTAAAGCAACATGCAGTTTATTCGTTAATAAAGGTAGATTTATTTTTGTTATACTCGTAGGAGAAGCATATTTGTATCCTTTATTGAGAAGTTCGATATGTTTTTTATTGAATGAAATTATTGAAAGATTTGTAAATTTATCTGTTATTGTTGTTGGGTAGTTTTGTATTTTATTTTTTTGATTGTTGTTTAATGAATTTTTATTTGGGGTTTATAGATTGGTGTACTCTGAAAATTTCAACAACGGAACGAAATAAAATGTTGTATTTAAAAAATGAATCATTTGATGAAATTTCTTGAAAACTTTCTCCGTTCACTTTCGCGAAAATTTTCAGCGCCGCTCGTAATTATGCCTCACACATTCCTCGCGAAAATGACTCCCATCGCTGTTGGGACGACATCAAAGCCGGTCATGCTGGCGGGAGACAAAAAACATCCCGCAGCGACGCTGAAAATTCCATTTCCCGGGAAAACTCCGGACGCACCCCACTTAAAATTCCGGGCGGCCTCGCCGGGGCGACATTTACGGGGACCCGTCGAAAGCGGCGCGCACGATACAAAAAAAGTCCCGTCATTTGCATAATTCGATTACGATTTTGTTGTGTTTGAGTTTGCAGTGTGACCCGGAAACAAAACAATAACGCGACCTCGCCGAGCGCCGACTGTGAATATCTGCGGCTCGGTCGGGGGCTTTTAATCGCACAAACCGGAAACGATGAATTAGTTTTAGTTTTGTAACGCGGAAAAACGTCCAGAAAAGTTACATCCACAAACGAATTTTTACGCATTTTGTAACGATAATTTTATTATGTTTGGTATTACTTACATATAAATTGCAAATTTAACAATAAATACATATGTGACAAAAAAACCTTTACATTTTTTTTTAATAAATTTTACGAAGTGTTGAAAATCTCTATTGTTCATGTATCTACTATATTTACCTTCTGCCTATCTATCTATACCGGGCGATTCAAGTTTTATCACCAGGCCAAAAATGGCGACTTCTAATTGAAATAAAAAATCCAAAATAAGTACACGTGTTGAAATATTGATGAAGCCCAATCTGACGATTAAAACAATAATTTTATCCATCCGGTAGTTTATACGTTATTTCACAAAGAATTCGTAATTTTATTTATATAGTTTTTGTCAGAACATACTTTAATGCTATTCAAAACATTCCATTGTAATCTAAGTGAAAAAAATCGCATCAATTATTGAATTAAATGAATTTTGATATTGCAACAGTAAGATTTATTACTAAATAGTAAAATATGACGCCTGATTCCAGTAATAGTACCTGTAATGGATTTTATGATAAGGCCGTGCCCAATCCCTCAGCCTGCTGGGTGGGTACCTGCAAGGCCCGTTCAACCCACGGGCGACTGGCGGAATCATAAAAAGTCATAAAACGTTCCAACCGCACCGGCGCGGTCAATGCTTTGTAGGGCTCTTGACATACAAAATCATAAATCATACCGAGGAAAGTTGGTCAGTAATGTAAAAAATGCTTTAATTTGAAATCTAATCATTTTCGTTAATTTTTGATTACATAAATGGGTTCTATGAATAAAATAAAACTGTTTAGGGCAAAAATAACGGCAGAGAATTTTGCCCGAAAAGAGTTTTTTAATTTTATAACCGTCTATATAATTATATCGAAAAAGTCAAACTACCTTTCCGTAGATTAGTATCAGACCTATATAAATCCAAATTTTCATATTTTTTGGGCAACTCCAAATGCCTAAAAAACCCATGGTAATAAAACTTGAATCACCCAGTATATCTATATATCTATCTATTTATCTATCTATCTAAATATCTATCTATATATCTATCTATATATCTATCTATCTATCTATCTATGTGTCTATATATCAATATATTCTATACATCTATCAATTTATCTGCTAAATTCATACACTTTTCGTACTCTACTGAAGCAATTTTTGTATTACTCATATAATACTCTATTCTAAGTACTGTCTACACGAATATGCTATAAAGATATAGACATTTTTCTAATATTTTGAAAATAATTCTACTAAATACGTAGCTATTTACCAAATTCACATATAATTATATTCAAGCTACGTATGATTCTATTAAATTTCTAGCAGATTCCACAAAATCCAAATAATTCTACTGATTACCAAATCATTCAAAAAAACTCGAAAAATATCGATTGTTTTTGTTCAAACTTCTGTTATTTTAATTGTTTTTCGAAATATCTGCGATGTTTCTAAAACACTTCCGATTATTATAAAAGAAAATCTATTGTTTCTGTAAAATATTCAATTCATTATGCCTAAAACTTTCGATTTTACAAAACTTGCAAGTAATTCAAATTCGCTGCTATATGTATAAATAGTTCTACTAAACCATTTTTCCTGAACATAACCAGCATATAAATTATTTTACGAAATTTACAGATATTCTATTAAATTCGTACAATTTTATTGTTGCTACACATTATTCTATTGATTTTCCAACTCATTCTACATGAAATAAAAAAAAAAACTAAGTTTGTATGCAATTCTATAAAATTGAATGATGATTCTACTAAATTTATAAATATTCTTATAAATTGACATATAATTCTAAATTTAGGCATAATTATTCTGAGTCAACAGGCAAAATCTATGTGAATTTGATGATATTCGAGTTTTTAGTAGATTGTAAATTGTAAACTTGAACATAATTCTTCATAACATACTTCTACGGAATATTTTGATAAAACTACAAAAATTTACATAATTCTACGGAATATTTTGATAATTCTACATAAATTTAGAAACTCATTTTACCATTCACAACACATTTACAAACAATTTATCGAATTGATGTATTATTCTACTAATTTTACATAGGAGTGAGAGAGCTTCAAGAATTATCGTGGTAATCTTTTCATATGTACCAGCTTAAAAAATTGCAGTCTACTAATTTAATTATTATTGTTATAAATTTGAGTATATTTTCAAATTTGAGGACAATTCTACCGAATCGACAGACCAAATCTAATGATATTCAGTTCAAAGGTTTTAGTAGATTGATAATTTGAACATGATGCTACCGAAAATTTTGATAACTACCAAATGTACAAAAAAAAATCAAATTTATGTATTATTCTACTACTACTATACTACTAGAGCCTCTAGAATTATCGTAGTAATCCTTATGTATTTGATTAAAAAACTAGTAGTCTACTAAATTTATAAATATTCTTATAAATTTACATATAATTCTAAATTTGGGCACAATTCTACTGCATCGACAAACCAAATCCAATGATATTCGATTTAGAGTTTTTTGTAGATTAGAAATTCTAAATTGCAACAAAATTTTTCGGAATATTTTGATAATTCTGCCAAATTTACAAAATAAAATAACAAATTCATGTATTATTCTATTAAATTTACATAGGATTGAGAGAGCTTCAAGAATTATCGTGGTAACCCTTGTGTGCTCATTTAAACAAGTAATAATCAACTTAATTTATAATTTTTCTTATAAATATATATAAGAATAAATAAACAGATATTAAACAGATATTCTATTGAATTCATATAATTTAATTGCATCTACTCATTATTCTATTAAATTCATACAATTTTATTGCAGCTACCCTTAATTCTATTAAATTTCAAACATAAAACAACATAGAATCAACAATTCAAACATAGATTCTACATGAAATTAAAAAAAATTACTAAGATTGTATGCAATTCTATAAAATTAAATTCTACTAAATTTATAAATATTCTTATAAATTTACATATATTTCTAAATTTGGGTAAAATTCTACTGAATTGACTAACTAATGATATTCGATACAAGGTACAATGTTTTTAGTAGAAAAGAAATTCAAAATTTGTGAATAATTTTGTCATAAATCTAGTGAATATTTTAATTATTCTACTAAATTTACAAAAAAAAACACATAAAATTTAAATGTTATTCTACTGAATTGCATAGAATTGAGAAAGCTTCAAGAATTTATGTGGTAACCATTTTGTGCTTGTCAATATTAAAGGATGAAACATTATACTATAAAACCATAAATCCGAAACATGATCCATGGTGTGACAATTTCGGTTGGGAAATAATGATAACAATTCTACCAAACACGTCGCTATCTACTAAATTCGTTCTTCAATTTATACTATTTTTGTATTACCCTTAAATACAAATAATAATGTAGGATGCTATAAATATATACAATTTTATAAAATTTTGGAAATAATTTTACTAAACATGTAGCTATCTACTAATTCATGTACTTCAATTAAAGCTGATTTAACGCTCTTGTAAATGCAAGTAATATTCTAGGAATTTTCTAAATAATTCTGCTATAAATACACAAAATTCTATTTAAGCTACATATGATTCTACTAAACTTATAGCATTTCCATAAAATGCTAGTAATTCTATTACAGTCCTTATGTTACTTTTTTTCTATCGAAAGTTCTACGATGTTTCTGACAAACGTTTTTGTATTACTCTTAAATACAATGAATATTGTAGGAATTTTCTGCTATAAATGTAGACAATTTTATGTAATTTTGGAAATAATTCTACTAAACATGTAGCTATCTACTAATTTATGCACTTTCATTAAAGCTGATTTAAAGCTCTTGTAAATGCAGGTAATATTGTAGGAATTTTCTAAATGGTTCTGCTATAAATACACAAAATTCTATAAAACATTTGAATTATTTGTACTAAATACGAAGCTATTTACTAAATTCATACAATTCTATTGATGCTACATAAGATTCTATTAAACTTATAGTATTTCCATAAAATGCAAGTAATTCTATAACATACAGTCCTTCTGTTACTTTTTTTCTGTCGCAAGTTCTACGATGTTTTTACAAATGTCCAATTACAAAAATTCTTCAATATTCAATTGTTTAGGCCTAAACTTTCGATTTTACAAATCGCACATAATTCATTTTTTTCCAGTAGGGGAGCCTATCGCCATCTATGGGCATTCGGTCTTGCACGTAATTCAAGCAGGCTGCTCTTCTGCTATATGTATAAACAATTTCACAAAATTTACGTATAATATTTATAAATTTACACATTTTTTTCCAAAGACATTTTTTTAATAAAGTTTTTAAGTATCGTTATAAATTACTTTACAAAATTTACAGATATTATATTAAATTCGTACATTTTTATTATAGCTACACATTAATATATTAATTTTTGAACAAGTTCTACAAAATATAAATATTTTACCAGGTTTGCAAGCACTGCTAAAACCCTTAACGATAATTCTGCTAAATTTATAGATTTTCTAATAAAGTTTCAAATAATTGTAAATATGGGCATACTTCTGCTGAATCGACTGACTGTATTCTAATGATATACAAATATATACAAATATATAATATACAATATATAAATATACAATATATAGATACAAAGCTTCTAGTAGATTATTATAAATTCCAAATTTGAACATAATTCCACAATTTTTTTTTCATTCTAGAAATAAAAAAAAACAATTACATACATATACAGAGTGTCCCTAACTGCCTCTCAAGCTTCAGGTAAGATTTGTCTGTCATATAAGATGAATACGACACTACAAAATAAATTGTCCTGGACAGCTCAGTTTTCTTGTACAGTATGGTTGTTATCTCCAACAGCAAATTATAGGGAACTGTAAAGAAAACCTAAAGAAAACGCAGATTTACACAGACAATTAAACACAGACACAGACAATTAAAACAATAAGTTTTGACCTTAATTTACGTTAACTATTCGTATTTAGTTTGTAAACAGGCGTTAAAAATTAATCAATTGGTTAAAATTAAACATAACAACAATGCACTATTATCAAATTTTGACTGTCAGTTATGACATGAACTACTATATTGTGTGGTTCGTATAGGAAGTGATATATTCCCGGCCGATGCGGCAATTGATGTCCGAGTCATCACGCGAGGACAGCAAGTCGAAGAGGCCGGGAAGGAACTTCATGAACGTACTGCACATACAATTTTTTTCCGTCGCAATATTTTTGCAAGATTCGTAAAAATATAGAAGATATAAGAAGAAATCATTTGGTGTAGACCTGCAGGTATAATTCATTGCCGGGCTCCGCTACATAGCAACCGGCAGCACTAAAGGAATCATATTTATTTACAAGTAAAAAAGTTATTTCAAAATTTTAAACACGAATGTCTTCATCTTTCAAGCGACAGGATACAATTTGTCAACGTTACAGGATGAAACATCATTCTGCAAACAACACGATCCGTCGTGTGGCCATTCCTTTCGAAAGTCACGGTCGACGACCGAGCACCTTCTAGCAATTCAATCTCCAGCCGACCCAGTACACGAGCCATAAAGTTTAATTCAAAAATAAACCTGCGACGACGGATAGAACGCCCCCAGTCATCGCCGCCTCCGATCTCAATTCGGCGTACGTGATTCCATTAGCCCACTTTATAGATTCGGCGGGGGCGATCATTTCCCGGTCGGGCGGCGGCAACAAAAAAAAAGAGGTCGGCGGAACCTTTTAGGGGGTGGGCGAAAATGTCGGCTGTGTAAATTGCGCGCGACCGCGCCGCAATTTCGACAGGGGGGCGGCGAAGAAGCGAACGTCGTTAGATCATCGCCCCCATCGCAGTCATCAGCGGCGTTTGAAAGGGGGCAATGGATCCGGTAATGGGGGTGGCCGTTGATTCCATCGGAACCGGGGCATTAAGCGCCGTCTCCGTGGAGGTGGTGATCAAAAGAATTGCAGTCCGGTCCATGTAATGAGACGACAAGAGACGAGTTAAGAGGCTTTATGGGAGCGTCGAGGTAATACTTCTCCGTCGATTTGGCCTTACAACTCCATAGAGAGTTTTCAAATCCACCTTCCGCTTTAGGTACTCGAAAGCGGAGTAATGTTAATTGATTCTTCCGCCAGCTTAACACCAAACACAGAATCTAATCCGTATGTGGGCAATTAGGCTGGTGGTTTTAAACTGTGGGTCATAAAACACCCTTAAGAGACCTAAGAACCCTAACAAAAATAATAAATATATATAAAATATAAATATAATAATTAAAGAGAAAACTAACTTTTGATAAAGTGTAATCGCAGTAATTATGTACCAAGATATTTAGCTGAAAAAAAATACAAAAATCCTTGAAATATTCGTAATGGTTTTTGCCGTATTACCTGTTTTACGTTACGGTCGTGGCTTCGATTCAACGACCGTTATTTAGCGCAGGCACAGAAAATTAAAGTCTGAATGTTGTTAATTTTAAACCTTTATTCCGTACCCACTAGATGGGAGATAAACGCGTTATTTACAAACTTAATTCTAAACTAATTTAGATAAAAGACCAAGTTTTGAACTAATGTGCTGTGCGACACTTTAAGGAGATAGTTTGAATTCTAATGAAATGGTACTTGTGCCTCGTTTTGGCTTCGTGTAGCGACTTGTAGCGACTGATCTCCTTGGTGCTCTTCTGGTCCTCCCTGGATCAGGTCCATGGAGTGGGGCGCAGCATAGGGGAGGGAAACTGAACAGATGGCCCCATCTACGAGTTGTTGTTGCAGGTTTTCCCTTTCCTGGTATGAGTAATACCCCATTATGGTGAAGATTTGGCCAGTGATCCCCCTTGATGTCTTCGGAGCCTCATTAACGTAAACAACCATGTTCCCGGAGATCATTACCTTTGAGGGCTCACCGCGCTATTGTTGTTATCGAGGCCGAAATCCAGAGATGTTAGTAATCTGGCCTGGTAATTCCCAGCGGATGAGCCTGATCCAGATTAGACGCACATTTAAGTATCCCATTAGGGAAAACCCGATATTAATTTAATATTTACAACAAAGAAAATAAAAGCGAAAACTAAGTACTAAACACAGAAAAAGATCTTACAATTATGTACAATATTAAACCTAATACTAAACATTACCTTCTGAAGAATATTTTGAAAACGTGTCGAAATATTAGACATTTTAGGCATTTTTAAAATATCGCTAAATTTACTTTAGTCATTTACTTAGTAATGCTGGATAAAAAGCAAGGCATTTCTGTTTTTTTGATTGTCCAGTGAATAATTTTAATTTAAAAAAGAAGAGTTAGAGTTGACATTTTTTGAAAATATTAACTGAACAATTAGAAAAACAGGAATGTCTTGCCATATTGTTTAGCATTAGCAAGTAAATGACTAAAGTAAATCTAGCGAAATGAGTTCTTAATTTTGGTTTGGGCTTTAATATACCGTTAATTTAGATATATTTTTTTAAATTGACAGTGCAGTTAGTAATGTTAAACAAGATCAACCTTGCTTTAGATATTTCCAAATATTAATAAGACATTTACCTACTAAATAATATAAAACAATACTAATACATTTTATTCATGTAATATTTTATTTTTTTTATTACCGAGTCATTTTCGTAGGAATTTTCCAGAGATTGTCTGAATTTTTGTAAGATTAGACACATTTACTAGAAAATATTTCAGAAATTGACAGGACAGGTGTCCATTTTATTACTAAAACTCTACTGCTAGGTAGTAATGTTAAAAAAGACAGAGTATTAATTATTTATTGAGTACGATGATATTTTCACAAACTTCTATTGTTTCGTACAAAATCCTGATTATGTTTTTATAGAAGTTGTTTCAATCTGTTTTAATCAAATTTCACAGTGTGCGATCCATTATATATATTTAAACATTCTGGATTTCTTAACTGTTGAGATTTTGACTGTGAATTTTCAAAATTTTAATTTAACCCCATAAAACTTGTTGGCTATTTCTGAAATCTTTATAAACTGTTGTTATACTCCAATGAAACTCAACATGTTATTGAACTTTTTGAAAGAAAATAATGCCGATTTTTGAGACGGATGTACAGCAGAAAATTCATTTCGCCGAGAAAGGTCTTAAGATGGACCTATTTGAGTCCCTCAAAATTCAAATGGCTAAGTGTAATCCCGAATGTCCGGTCATTAAGGACAAGGCAGACCTCGTTTACTCCCCACTTTCAAAGCTGCATTATAGATATTTTATTTCTATTTTACTTTAAGTTCGATAATGATAAGAACGTGATCGAAACTATAGTCACTAATTTTAAGAAACAGTGTGATATAAACAAAGAAAAGTGTTTGTTTTATTTAATTTCATCATGTATCACCAAGTAAATGCCTCCAACATTGACCAGGTATAGTTATTATAACAAAAAATGTAATATGAAAAAAAGGTCGATTCGTTCTCTTTTAGTTTGAAAAATCAAAAATCAGGAAAGCCATGATGAAACAAGAAACAGTTTCCTGTTCTAATAATAAAATATATTGAAAGTCATGATGAAACAAGAAACAGTTACCTGTTCTAATAATAAAATATATTGTGTATGTCAAAATCTTAAAAAGAAAACGCGCGTTAATTTGCCTATAATCTTGCAAATTTGAAATAGAAATAAACCAGAAATAATATACCTATGGTGTTTATTTGAGCCAAATCCTTCATTTTGAATTTGTTGAAAATCATTCCGATACCAAAATGTTGTATTGTTGAAAATCGTTCCGAAACAAAAATGTTGAATTTGTTGAAAATTATGCAATGGGTACTCCATTACCTGTTAAATATCTCAAAAAGTATGCGTCATAGAAATAGTTTTTTACACAATAATTGAAAAGCTGTAATTTTTGCTATTAGTACAACTGATTGATCATGGCTCTTCCGATGTTTAATTGTTTCAATCCTTAAATGTTCACATAACATTTTTTTGGTTACACTTACATCACCTTTTATATCCCAATCTTTGTCAAAGAGCTGATAAATCACCCTGTATATTTGTATATTTAAATATTATGATTATGACTAGTTTTATGCTAATTTTGTTTAGATTTTCACTTTCTTCGATTACTTAACGGTTCAGTATTATGTAATTTATGACGATTTCGAAAAGTACACGATAGTTATAAAAATTCTTCAAGTTTGAATATTATTACCTATTTCGGTAGATTGGAGCATTGAATTTAGATTGAAAATTCTAGACTAATTCTATATATACGGGGCGTTTCAGGAGTGCAAATATTTTGAGAAGTAATACAAATTCTAATACACCGAGGTCCAGTACTTAATGGTTTTCAAGTGGATTTCGAGGTTAGATTAAGTTAAGTATTGATTTTTAAAATTTTTAGATACACCTTAAAATGTGAAGTATGATATCGCGTTATTAAGCAGTCTTTTTAACAAATGACAGATAATCCTAATGGACTGTTGTTACCAATGATTAACGATGGGACACGTACTCATATGACATTTTTTACTTAGAATCATCCATACTGCAACCCAAAATATTTGCACTTCCTCCTGAAACACCCTGTATAATTGACTGCAAATTAGAGAAATTTTTCATGTTTTTCTTGATACTTTCTCTAATTTTTATGGAATATCTTTTACATATTTGGTTATTATGATTACATTTTCAGCAACTTTCTCAGTTCTACTTTGTTATTGGTTATTCCTTTCTGGTGTGTTACAGAAAATTTAGGTGTTTTTTTAAAATATCTTGTATTTTTAGTTGTAGGGTTTATGGTTGCAATTTAATTTTTTTTGAATAAATAGAATTTCCATAATTTATCTGATGTTTTGTTATGTATACACTGCGTTCGAGCGAGTAGTGTAAACATTTGACGCTGGAATACAATAGATAACTGCAAGATGCAAATCTAATACGTCTTGCAGAGTTGTTGACATGTTTCCTAGGATAGAAACAAATAATTTAACAAAATTATTTTTAAATGAAATCATTTGTTATTATTTACTCCTCATTAACACCATGTAACTGCACTCAGCGTTCTATTATTTTTGTAAATACTATACTTTTTCTCCGATTACTCTCAAAGTGACTATTTTTAGGCGTGTTTATTGCCTAGGTTGTCAGAAAAATATGTGGTTAAGGCCGCAGAAAGAAAATTCCAGTACAATTAAGATTTACTGCCTTGCAACAATGTATTGTACCAGAATTGTATATTTTACAAGCGAAAGCACGCCTAAAACCCTCACTTTGACAGTAATCGGAGAAAAAATATAGTAATTACAAAAATACTTAAAAGCTGAGAGCAGTTACGCCTACTTCCGGTTATTTCCAAGAATGAAAACTATCACTATTAAATTATTTAGGTAGACTTATGTCACGTTTTTTTTTTCGGAACCTCAATGACGTCATACTTTGGAGAAAATGGTGGGTTTGATTGTCTGAAACATTAATTTGTATTTTGTTAAGCATATTATTTCCATAAAAACTTTTCTTACAAAAGTTGTTCCTTTTTCAAGACCTATCCAACGATGGCATACATGGCGTAGGTTCCTATTTAAAATTCTGAAGTTAACAGCAGTTACGCCTACTTCCGGTAACTTCCGGTAGGTGTATGTAATAAGAAAAAAATCGAACCTCTGCGACGTCAAATTACTAAGAAAAAGGCCTGATACGGCTGGTCTGAAACACCCGGAATATGGCCCTTCTGACAACAAATTTGGAAACCCCTGCTCGAGAAGAAGAGTTCATTGGATAAATCAACATAGATTCCTTGCAAATAGTGACAAAGATGAAGAGTGGCAAAAAATCAAGCAATCAATGGGCAATCAAGCTTCGAGCTTGAATCTCAAAACAGCCACGTGTTCAAACCTTTTACAGATAGTAATCTAAGACACAGAAGATTGTAGAACATTGTCAAAAAAGAAGTAAGGTGGAAACTTCAGAGGTGAAGAACAGAATGCACGAAGTAGTCAGTAGTCGAAGAATAATTGTCAAAGAAGAAGCAAGGTGGAAAGTTGAAGAGATGAAAAACTGAATTCACTTAGACACAGCGTTTCAAACCTATTATAGGTACTTTATAACTATTATTATTCTTTTTGGTATAATTTGTTTTATGAAGTTCGTATTTATTTGCATCCACTGTCATACATGTATTTTGATGCCTCACCTTCATTGGTTTATTATAGAGTATCATATTTTATTACATTTTTCTTATCAAACTTTGAAACTTTGAATTTTACTAGTTTCTAAGAATTGTATCAAACGAACTCGCATCTTTCGTTTCCTGGGAATGTCCTTTATTTTCTTCTAAGGGCCACTTTTACAATCAACGATTAACTCTGTTCGTGGTACATTTGCCTAGCATACCATTGTTGATACAATGATATCCTAGGCAAATGGAAGTACCACGAAAAAAGATAATCCAAAATAATTGTAATGTAGTTAGATAATGTAGATGATGTAGTTTAAATATATTTTCGTTGTTGCAAGTAATTTAACATGCCCAAGTGATAAATGCATCAAGAACGATTAATTGCTTCGACGTGTCACCAACTTTCATTACGTTGCATCAAACTATGTGGTTATTGGTAGCTGCCGCGCGTTCCTTAAACTGGTGCCCTAAAAAATATCAATTATCCACCCCTCGAGAGAGAAAGAGCGGCTTCCGTACGTATCCATGCACCTAAGCGGGCAAAACAAGAGCGCCGGTCCAATTTATCATCCGCTGGACCGGCATAGAGCTGACAACCAATTTCATGTCCGTCGCGACGCCCGCGCAACCCCCACCCCCTCCCGACACCCGGCTGTTTTTCGACGGCGTCGCCCGAGCATCTGCTCCCCGGTCGCGAACATTCAGCGGAAAATTGAATTTCAATCAGTTTTCATCGGCCGAGTTAAAACAAAGCTGAAATCGATTGAAGCCCCGAGAATGGCTTCCCCACTTGGCCGCAGGCGATACAGCCGGATCACAAGTGGATCTGATTTCTTCATGCAAGAAGATTCCGAAATAAGAAGGATACAGTATATATTTCTTATACGTGCTGCCACAAAAATTTAAATAATAAAATCGTCCCGTTCAGCATAAATTCACATATGTAGCATACGTATCTATGCATCGACTATGTTTTTCAGTTGCCTAATAAACTTCTAGTTCAATTTTGTGTATTGTTTGGCAATCAAATTAGGTATATATTTTTTTCATATGAGCAAAAAAAAACCTTCACTTGTGTGCACTAAAGTTTAATATTTGCACTACATACATAATTTATTAGTTTTATTAAGTGGTACAGTTAAATATTCAGCACGAGATGCGAGGCATTACTAATAAAAATAAACAATTTTCCAAACCCAGTGCTGGGTAAGTTTTCACTATATTTATTGATTATCTAAATTAATTTAAAATACAAGTAAATACGTTCATATCATTCATGTCGCAGAAGTTTATTATTTTTCTACTCCAATTCTGCGCATTTGGATTGAGTGATTAATTTAAATTATATACGAAATCGTCCCAATGAAAAAACATTCGTAATTCTAAACATTGTGCAATTAGTTTAGCCCCGTTCGTTACTCCAACAACGTCTCGTTAGTACGCTTACATTATTTCTTGCATAATTCTTAAAACAAAAAACTACTGTAGACGAGTGGATTAAAGAACACAACGAATTCAAATTTGAAAATAACAAAATATTTTGCAGAGTTTGCGTAAAGTCGGTAAGTTATTTCGCCTTAAAATATTGTATAATAATAATAATTAATTCACTACATTGATTTGCAGTTTCAATGCAATAAAAAATATGATATAATTCAACATGTGAAAATAATACTACACAAGCAACGCATAGAAAAATGTAAAAATCAACCAACAACACAACAAACTATAGTAGAATCCATAGCATATACTTCCGGCAACAATCAACAAATACAATTTAATTTTGATTTGAGAAAAGCAATGCTTGAATCAAACATTCGCTTCAACAAATTTCTGGGAAAATATTGTAATAGAAATATAACAGATAAAGTACTCTGCACAAAAATTATTGGTGAATTGGTATATAAACTATGTTAGAAATTCAAAATATAATTGACAGCAATTGCATTTGGTTCAGTGTGGATGAAACAACCGACTCAATGGGCAATTTTATTATAGGAGTCCTCACCTCAGCGACAAATGTCAGACTAAAGGTCATTTAATCTTCTTTTACGAAATAAACAAAACCAATAGTAACACAATTTCAAAATTTATTAATGAATCACTAACCAACTTTCATTTACCGGAAGCAGTCCGAAGTCAGAAAATTTTACTTATGCTCACGGATGCAGCAGCATGCATGATAAAAGCTGCATCTAACATGAAAATGTTCTATAAAAATTTAATACATTGTACCTGCATAGCCCACGGACTAAATAGCAGTGCTAAACTATTAGAATCAACTTTCCATTAATTAATGAATTAATAAAAAATAAAAAATATATATTTATTAAAGCTCCTCTAAGAGTGCAATTATTTAATGAGCGAATGCCCAATACACCACTACCTCCACAACCAGTTCTGATACGATGAGGGCCGTGGCTAGATGCTGCAATATACAGGGTGATTCATTGGTAAATGCGCATACAGTAATGATAGATGCGGCACACCGAGGTGATTCTAAATAAACTATATTTTATGGGTCTATCGTTCTTTAAAACCAATATACAGGGCGATTAACTAATATTGCCCACTTTGTCAATTAATCGTAACTTACGAACCACCCTGTAATTTTTTGTAATACTTTATTTTATATATATTTTTTATCTACTGTAGTGTCGATTAACATAATAAATGAAAATTTTATTCTAGGTCCGACCATAAAAAAATTAAAAAGTAGTTTTCGACTCACAACAGCATCCTGTATAACAATATTTTAACATTTTGTTTGCATATTTGGAAAGAGCAGAAAATATTAAGTAACACTGAAAGTATTTGGTACTTCCGGATACAACCTTGTTACTTATTAACTAGAGTCAAATCTAGATGTTTGGATAATAAGGAGAAACCTTATTAGAGGACAAAACTTAAAAAAAAAATCTTTTCCTAAATGATCATTTTCCAGCTTTAATCAATGAAATGATCAATTATTTTACATATTCTTAATTTCTGGGTCCTAACTTTAATGTAAAACGAGAGGCCAGGTCCGTATTTGGGACAAAATATTATTATCAATGACTAACTTTCAAACACCTTGTATGTGTAAAAAAATTATTATAACATTTGTTCATTGCGCTACATTTAAAAAAAAGAAAAAAGGCTCATTCCGAGAAAAAAATAAGTTTGATTTAAATAACAATAACGTTGCAAAAAATCTACATTTTAAAGGTTAGACATAACAGAAATTTAACAAAAAAAATAGATTTTTCCTTATCCGCGGGTAATTATTTTGTCAGCTAGAGCATGATCATTTCTCGACTCTTCTGATGCATTCGTGATACATAATAATAAAAAATAAAGCAGTCTGTACGTATTGTTTAATTTAGTAAATTTGGGATTATGCATCAAACCTAAAGTGTATTATTTACTGAATTAAACAATACGTACAGGCTTTAAAATGTAGATTTTTTGCAACGTTATATTTAATATATTATTATGCTTTTCTCGGAATGGACATTTTTTCATTTTATATATTTTTTTTTAAATGTAGCGCATCATTATTTTACACATACAGGGTGTTTGAAAGTTATTCATTGATAATAATATTTTGTCCCAAATACGGATCTGTCCTATCGTTTTACATTAAGGTTAGTATCCAGAAATTAAGAGATTGTGAAATTGAAAATGTGAAAATATGAAATCATTTTCATATTTTCACAACTTTTGGTTTTACTTACAACTTTTGATTGTTTTTATCAAAAATATTTAATAAAAGTAGGATATTAAAAATAAAACAAAGATTGCACACAATCAAAAGTTGTAAGTAAAACCCTGCGGACAAAAATACTCAATTTCCAAAATGTATCGAAAACTCCTAAAAGAATACAAGCAAACTCTTAACGAAAGGGGAGTAAAAAAGAAGAAACTAAAAAGCAA
This sequence comes from Othius punctulatus, assembly GCA_951805005.1. Taxonomy (NCBI): domain Eukaryota; kingdom Metazoa; phylum Arthropoda; class Insecta; order Coleoptera; family Staphylinidae; genus Othius; species Othius punctulatus. Next base: position 101,704,649 of record OX638139.1, on the reverse strand, counting down.
GCAAAACGTAGCAAAATTGAATTATAGTGTCTGCAGTGTCAAAATATACTACTTATTAATAGAAGTTATACCGAATTTTATCTATTTGAGAAATAGCGTCTAAAACTACTAAAAGCATACCTCTTAACGAAAGGAGAGCAAAAAAGAAGAAACTAAAAAGCAAGAAAATAGTAGAAAATTAAATTATAGTGTCAAAACATACTACAAATTAATATAACTTACACCGAATTTGATCTATTTGAGAAATTTGAGAAAAAGTTATATCGAAATTTTATGAAAATTTCTAGAATATACCATAAAAACAGTTTAATTCCAGATTTCAACTAAATATATCAGAAGTGTTAGAAGCAGGGTTGGTGTGATTTATATGACTTGATTTAAATCATGATTTAAATCATCATTTAAAACAAATGCTGTTTTTAAATAAATCATTGATTTAAATCAAAATTGATTTTTATTAAATTAATCATCATAGAAATAGTTATTATTGAATTTGAATCAACCACTAGCAGAGTAAGGCAAGATTGCCAAAGAATTTTAAACAAAAAAGAATTAAAAAGTTATTTAGAGTTTATCAAGGCACACAATAGTATTATGAGTAATTCAATTACCTCATTGGTGAAGCAAGAAATGCCCTTAACGGATGCAATTGCGATTATTAGCTATTTAAAAGAAGCTATTTGTGGAGTCCCGGGAAAAATTGAAGATAAAATAATAATAAAATTAAATGAAGTTTTTTTTAACGAAGGTTTTCAAACGTTAAATAATTTTGGAAAAATTTTGAGTGGTGAAAATGTGGGTGATTTTGAAAGCAGCATACCTATAGCTAATTTTAAATATGCGCCTATAACAAGTGTGAATGTTGAAAGAAGTTTCCCTATCTATAAATATAATTTGAGCGATAGAAGACACAATTTAATCATGGAAAATTTTGAGCAATATTTAATTGTAAATTGTTTTCAAAAAACTAGTATTTTAGAATGTGATTTTGTTAATTAGTATGTACCTACGTATATATATATAGAATGTTGTTGTATGTTTCCATAAACATATATTTTTAAATTTAAAATTAAATGTACTTTAACGAAAATGTTTTAAACTGAATTCATTATATCTGTAACTCGACGCTCTTACAGTCAATGCTTTCTGCAACTGTTCTGTGTTTTAGACAAAATAATAAAAGACACAACCATAATCTAGGTAAGTTTACCATACTATTCTGTAGTTACTTTTATAGTCTAAGATAAAAAAAAAAAAATTTACTAATATTACTAACACGATAATACGTACATTGATCTCTGTAAAATTGACTGTAGATGTTTTAGGTGTACCCATAAATTTATGATTAGCGAATTGTCTGCGCAAAATAATACTCTAGGCACAGAACTAAAATCAGAATTATACGTATACGTATACATGAGCGACGGTGAAATATTTCGCATATTCAGGTGTATTGCATATCATAAAAATATTACAGCAACGTGTACCTTAATTGGCAACATCACATTCGAATGTCAGATGCATTCATATCATAAATGCATCTGACATTTGAATGTGATGCTGTCAGGTAACGTACAAGTTACTGTAACGTTTTTTTTATACACAATACATCGGATTGTCTAATTTTTGCACAGTTCTCTAAAACGCGGGTCCCCAAACTTTTTGACAGAAGGGCCACATAGGATTTTTGTAAATTCGGAGCGGACTTGACCCAATTTATCTTGTATCTGTACATGATATAAATATATCTACACCAAGAATCCCTGTATTACAATAAGTAATAAAATTTATGAAATTGCGGAAATCTTCTGCAAAATGAGGAAAATTTATTATAAATGTCAACTTTTGTATGTAAAAAGTCTACGATAAGTTAACCAGTAGTTTCTAAATAGGCGCCCAATTTTTGAAAAATTCGTTTATGGTTTTAATCTAAAACACTTAATAAAAGTAGGATAATAAAAAAAAACAAAGATTGCACAAAATCAAAAGTTGTAAGTAAAACCCTGCAGACAGAAGTACTCAATTTCCAAAATGTGTCGAAAACTCCTAAAAGGATACCAGCAAACTCTTAAGGTGATTCCTACCGCGCGCGTAGTAACGAAAATTGTGCAAAACACGACAATCGCCAAGTCTGGATGACGCCCTTATTTTTCAATAGATTTTCATAATTACTTTTTTATAATGTGCTAAAAAGTTGAAATAACGGATGAGTAAACTCATATTTCCACTAAATTAATTACAATAGTAGCAAAAAAACTTCAAATATGGGTGATAATGTAAATTTCTGTCTTTATTATTTATATTTTATGGTTAGTTCCGATTATATATATATATATATATATATATATATATATATATATATATATATATATATATATATATATAACTATATAAGTTTGCCCAAGTGTTATTTGAACTTTTTAGCACGTTATAAAAAAATAATTATGAAAATCTATTGAGACATGAGGGCCCACAACGAGCGGGGGATTTACGGAAAACAGAAATTTACCAAAACCCATAAATGGACGACTTGGCGATTGTCGTGTTTTGCACAATTTTCGTTACTACTCGTGCGGTAGGAATCACCTTAACGAAAGGGGAGTAAAAAAGAAGAAACTAAAAAGCAAGCAAAATGTAGAAAATTGAATTATAGTGTCTGTAGTGTCAAAATATACTACAAATTAATAGAAGTTATACCGAATTTTATCTATGTGAGAAATTGCATCTAAAACTACTAAAAGCATACCAGTAAACTCATAACGAAAGGAGAGTAAAAAAGAAGAAACCAAAAAGCAAGAAAATAGTAGAAAATTATAGTGTCAAAATATACTTCAAATTAATATAACCTACACCGAGTTTTATCCATTTGAGAAATTGTAAAAGTGATATCGAAATTTTATGAAACTTTCTAGAATATACCATAAAAACAGTTTAATTCCAGATTTCAACTACATATATCAAAAGTGTTAGAAGCAGGGTTGGTGTGATTTATATGACTTGATTTAAATCATGATTTAAACAAATGCTGTTTTTAAATAAATCATTGAATTTTATTAAATTAATCATTGCTTTTGCAAATAATTTGGAACATTTAGAAAAAGTTATTTTTGAATAAGAACCTACCACTAGCAGAGCAAGACAAGATTGCCTAAGAATTTTAAACGAAAAAGAATTTAAAAAAAATATTTAGAGTTTATCAAGGGACACAATAGTATTGTGAGTTATTCAATTACCTCATTGGAGAAGCAAGAAATGCCCTTAACGGATGCAATTGCGATTATTAACAATTTTAAAGAAGCTATTTGTGGTGTCCCGGGAAAAATTGGAGAGAAGATAATATTAAAATTAAATAAAGTTTTGTTTCAAAAAACGAAGATTTTTAAACTTTAAATCATTTAGGAAAAATTTTGAGTGGTGAAAATGTGGGTGATTTTGAAAGCAGCATACCTGTAGCTAATTTTAAATATGCGCCTATAACAAGTGTGGATGTTGAAAGAAGTTTCTCTATCTATAAATATATTTTGAGCGATAGAAGACACAATTTAATCTTTTAAAATTTGGAGCAATATTTAATTGTAAATTGTTTTTAAAGAAACTAGTATTTTAGAATGTGACTTTGAAAATTAGTATGTATCTACCTATATTTAGGATATTTTTGTATTTTTTCATAAACATACATTTTTAAATATAAAATTAAATGTGCTTTAAAAAAATAAATGCTTTAAATTGAATTCATTCTGTCTGTAACTCCACGCTCTTTCAGTCAATGCTTTCTTCAACTGTTCTGTGTTTTGGACAAAACAATAACAGACACGTCCATAATCTAGGTAAGTTTACCATACTATTCCATTTACCATACTAGTTACTTATAATATAAGGTAAAAACATAAATTTTAAAAATATTATTTTTTTTAAATTTTTTTGGGCTTTTGCAATTTTTTGTGTGCTATTTTATGTAAATTTATGCCTTTTTTCTGTATGTTATTGTTTTTTTTAAATATGTGCTTTTTAAGTGCTTTTTTATGTTTTTTTATGCTTTTTATTCGGTCTCCTCTTTGCAGTATGATGAAAATTGCCCATTTGGTATCGAAAGCTCGCGATTAAAAACAATGACATAAAAGTGGCTTCTTTTCTGTCCGTTGCCCGCACATCGCCGCATTACAAACGTTAAGGACACCTATTTTTCTCCATATTTAATATTAAATGTAATCAATCATTTCATCGCCAGATTTAAAATCTCGGTAATAAAATATTGTATATTATCTTGGTAACATATATTGTTTCCTGTGGCAGTGTATGAGGTCTCTTAACTGCCACTGTATTAATGATGCTATACACCACCTCGTTCAATTGATAGTACTGATGTCTCACGCATATCACATATGTTTACGAGTTTACAGTTACGACTCCCGATGGATTCCGGCAGCAAGCAAATATCACTTGAACGGTATCTCCGCCCGGAACAGCGATGTAGCAGCTATTCAAAACCGAGCTCCGGTCTCCGATTGTAGATTTGGGAGATCCATCGGCGAACGTGCGATTCACTTCAGGGCGCGATATGATGATGCATGCACGTGCCGGGAATTCACGGCGAACACGTACCCGGTCGATGTACAGCGCGGGATCAACCCCGGAGCACTTGAATAATCGAGCCGGCCACTTCGGGGATCCGGTGAGTGCGTCTCCGTTGAAGAGTGGCGGTCACCGGAGGCTGGAGTGCGATCGATGGGTGTCGGGATCAAAGGTGCCGCCGAAGGGATAATTTCCAATTTGTAAAACCCACGTAGTGATACAAGAGGCGCGATCAAAACTGTGGGGGAGGATTCCGGTGTGTGTTGCAGCGAGGCCCCGCCGGTTCCATTAGATGGCCGATCCGTCATCTGCTTTTCTGTCTTAAATACAGTATCGCGTGATGCGGGGATGTTTTATGTGGGGGTGTATTTCCGGGTGATCCATAAGAAAATCATCACTGGAATTCCTTTCATAAATCAATGCCTTATTATTAAGTAGATGTGGAAACAGTTATTGCTGCCACAATTTTACATAAAGTAATATTAACCCATAAATAGATCAGCACACAAAATGGTAAACAATTTTCTTTAAAAATATATCAAGATATATTCCTAATATAATCTAATTGGCGACCGAGCAGCCATTAAGCTCACACGTGCGGAATTCTCTCTCACAGTTTTAAGCGAAAAGTGCTAGAAAATCAAATCTAAATTTAATTTGGATACAATCGTTGAAGATGGATGAGGACGAGACCACAGATTCCTCGTTCAAAGAACCCTCAGAACGGAGAAAGCGTGGACGCCCGAAGGGTACTGCTAAGTCCATGCCGAACAGCAAAAAATTGGCAACACAAACACACACACAAACACACGGGGGTGAGACTGATATAAGTAACCACTCTACACAAACCACCCCATCCACACCCACACAACAAAAAAGTGCAGCCACAGATACCACTAGTCCCACACTAAAGATTAACGCCCACAACAGACAACAGAATGCAATGCACAAAGAGAAAATGAAACAAATACACAGTACACTAACAAACACATTCTCCATCACTACAACCAACCCCAATCTCACACGTTACGAACTATCTACATCATGGGAGAAAATACAACAACAAGAGGGAGTGACAGCCACAACCGACATCATTATCAAAACAAAGGATGGGTTCCTACTTAAAACCAACATAGACACAGTCACCGCAAAACAACTGCTAAACCAACTAATTAACACACACGCAATTCATACATACAGGGAATCTACACACTCGCCCACCCACAACAACACCCAAACGCAAGGATATCAACAAATGTCATACTCTGCAATCATTCGTTTCGTCGAACAGGAGATCCCCGAAACGGAGATAAGCTTACATCTGTCAACACACAACATACCACACAGATATTGCAAAAGGATCGTATCCAGAGCTACCAACTTGCCCACACAAATGATCCGCATCATAACTAGTGACAAAACAGCCTACGAAGCCATTTTAAAGGGAATTTATTTCAAACACTGTCACTACCCCGTCATGGAAAGCCTTGCCCCTGCCCCTATTCCACAATTGTGTGGAAAATGCAATCTTTACGACCACACAACGGAAAACTGTCCCACTCCGGTGAAATGCGGTAAGTGCGCTGGCGCGCACTTAAGCCACAATTGTACATCACAGCTGCCCGAGGTCTGCAAGAGATGCCACATACCCGGACATTTCGCTTGGAGCGCGAAATGCGAACTACGCCCGAAGGCACCGATTGCAGGAATCCCGAACATAAAAATTAAAGCAGTCAACAAGAAGTCTGCACAAATGGACCAACAAATTACAAAATCACGCATTCACACCTCCATCACCATTCATGATCATATTATAAACACATACACAAATAAAATAAACTCACCAAAACATACAGACAGACAAGCATTAATTAAAAAACTAAAAGAAAGATTTATTGACGCATACAGAGTAGACACTGCTTTATCATTTTCAGGAAACTCTACATCATCATGTTCGACCTAGACGACATTGAAGCAATCTCACCTACGGAACCTGCAGATGGACTGGGAGTCGGCACAGCTACTGTCAGTGTAAATCCCTGTCGGTAGAAGTAGTCCCCTCAAGATTGGTCAAACTTATATACAATAACATCAATGGATATTCCTCAAAAAAAAAACCTTACTATACAATTACATGGAATCAAACGACATAGACGGCTGCCTGCTGGTAGAAACAAAGGCTAAGAACGATACTAACACGAACTACAGAAACTGGACCACATTGATAAGACACGGACAACCCATCCAGAACGCCCGAGGAGGTGCTCTGGCTCAATTCCGACCAGACTGCCAAGTAGGTAAAGCCAACCCCCCTAGCCTAACCAACCCACTAAATGACTACCTCCATTGGACAATCCCATTCCAAAACGACAAGCTCCACATATTCCTGATTTACATACACGCGACATCCCCTCTAGAACAAAATATATTTATTAAAGCATCACTATATAAATATGCCATCATAATAGGCGACTTCAATTTAAACGGACAGAAAAGTAGACAATTACAAACATTCCTACAGAACTCCGACTTCACTAGACGACGCACAGACCCAACATTCATCATGCCAAATAATAATGACAGCACCCCCGACATCATACTACACACAGAAAACCTAACAAACAATTTAACTGACGTGACACTAATACCAGATTTATGCTCAGACCATCTAGGAATAAAGTTCACAATAGACACGCATACACTGACGGCAACCATAACCCCCTCACATTCCAGCATAATTAAAAAGGACAATTACAAATACGTTACACAAGACATAAGCAACTACCTGACCAACTTAAACTCGGACGAAATAGACTTAGACCATATCACAGAATTTCAAGATACAATGACAAACATAATAAATAAATACTCTACGACAACCAGTTACAAATTCTATAAAAACAGACTACCAAGATTTATTCTGGCTTTAATAAAACAAAAACGGAAAATATATAGAGAGTATTCATCGACAGGAGATAGAGACCTAAAGCCCAAATTAAACAAACTAAACAAGGACATACAAAAACTGACACACCAATACAGGACAGAAAAATGGCTTGAGGTTTGCCAGGAAATTCAAGCAGACACTCCCTCTGTCTGCTTCAATTTCCTACTGGACAAAAATAAAAGAACTAACTAGATATAAGCAGAAACACAACATTCAAAAGCTGACAGACGGACTGACAGAAAAATACACAGACATAGACATAGCCAACACATTTGCGGAACATTTTGAAAATGCTTTCACCCCTTCACAAAACCCAGTTTTCGACGACAGGACCTTTACGAACATTAATGACTGGTTCGAGGCTTATAAACGAACAGAGACAGACGACGTAATCCCTGACATAACAGATGACGAATATTACACAGTACTGCATAGGAGAAAAAATTCGGCCCCCGGACATGACGCACTAACAAAAGACCTACTAAAGCACTTACCGACAACAACACACGATCACATTGTTAAAATGTACAACCACTGCCTAAAAAACAGCACACACCCAATATTCTGGAAAGAGGGTATTATTATCACAATCCCCAAGACTGGACTAGATAAATCAAAACCAGAAAGCTATCGACCTATTACACTACTCCCAGTTTTGGGGAAAAACCTGGAGAAAATAATGCAGAACAGGATATGGAACCTCATAGAAGAAAAGATACCCAAATACCAATTCGGGTTCAAACCCGGACTGTCGACCATACACCCCCTTTACATTCTAACGAACAACATACAGACGACGTACTTACAAAACAGACATACCGCAGCACTATTCCTGGACATAAAAAAGGCTTTTGACACTGTATGGCACACAGGACTACTATACAAAATGCATACCCTACAAATACCTAGATCCCTCATCCTATTCATCCACAGCTTCCTGACAGACAGACAACTACGGATAGGAACAAACAATTCATACTCAAGATCATTTTCGCCAGAACAAGGTTTGCCACAGGGTTCTCCTCTCTCGCCCCTCCTGTACAACATATATTGCCATGACATATTAGGAACAGACAACAGGCAGACAGACTTAGAACAGTATATCATACAATACGCCGACGACACAGCATTAATAACACATAAAAAACGACTGGATGACACAATAGACACACTTCAAATACTGACTGACAAAACAATGGACTGGTTCAACAAATGGAGACTCGAACCCAACCCCGCAAAATGCCAACTCCTTATTCCCAACCACAGAATCAATAACAACTCACCGACAATACATGTTAACGGAACAAACGTATACCCCACAACGACGATAAAATACTTAGGAATGACGATTGACAATAAGCACAAATTCGACAAACACTTACGGAACACAAAGACGGAAATACAAAAACGAGCTAAACATTTTAGATGCCTAACATACGGAGGAAGAGGGATATCCATTAGTACAGCAACAAAAATTTACAAATCCATCTGCAGGCCCATGATTGACTACGGCCAGATCATACTAAAAAATGTAAGAAACACCTGCAAACGAATTACGGACGTAACTGAACGGAAGACATTAAGACTTCTCACTAAATTAAGACATAAGGACAATCATCTTCATAACATATCAAACATAAATTTATACAAAATCACCAAAATCATACCCATCCAACAAAGACTAGACAAACTACGATATAAATTTCAACAAAAACAGGACAATAGGACAATACTCGACGAATTGTGTATTAAAAGACAAAACAAACGCACTACATAATTACATCCGACAAAAACGCTTCATGAATCATATTACACTTCATAACACTCTCTTCACACTATCAAAATAATCACTCATGAATCACATATAGGTAATGTTATATAATATAATATGTAATGTAATGTATAATGTAACGTACGTATAATGTAATGTATTATGTTAGGCAAGGCGGAAAGACCCTATGGGGTCGATAGCCTAATAAAGATTGTCTATATATATATCTAGTATAATTTATGATAATTAATCAAATTACGTTTAACATTTTTCCACAACATTAGTTATATATTTTGCTATATATATTCCAAGCGCTACGCGCTCATTGTTAGTAACAATTAACATTTATTATGACAATTAATTTATATGTACTTCAAACTGTGAAAGGTCAATTTTGAAAGCGTTTTGATACTTTGATAAATTTAAAGAAAGGATTATTTAAAGGGGGCAGATCATTATTAAGTAAACAATGCTGGAGTTTTGCATATAAACTGCTTCGAAATGTTTACATTTTTATCTGTACAATGTTTTAATAATTTAACATTGCAATTGCCGCAACTGCAGATTTGTCAGAACCTTGTGCGTTTCAGTGCAATATCAAACCAAGTCCAATGTTTGATAAATTACCAGAACGCGCTAGTTTCTTGTTGCTCTAATAGGTAAAAGCTACAACAAACATACTCCAATAATTCTTGGTTAGGTTGCAGTTTCTTGTTTTGTTTTGTTTAGTTTTGTCTTGAAGAAACAGTGTATTCTGATAGTTATTGGTCCCCAGAAAGTAACCAAGGTAAGTTTACTAATATATTTTAATCGTCATATTTAAAACAACCACCTTGAAGTGGTCATTTTGTAAGCAAAACTTTTTTCAAACATTACATTTTCTTTCGAAATATGCACTGCCTTTGTGTCACCACAATCACCATAAATGTTTTGGCTCACTTTATTGGTTGATAAATAGTAATTTGTACTCAATATTTTCAAATTAAGCTGAACAATTTTGCCCCAAACCTCAATAAGTCAAAAATTTATATGGCTTACACTTCTGGGTTTTCTGTTTATGGTTGTCCTAGGCTGCGAACCTAAGACATGTGTATATCAAATACCTACCAATTTATAGTTTTTGCCTATATTTAATTTTTCTAAGGCTATTTTTTTTCCAGATTCAGATTTTGGGGAGGAAATTTTGAGAAAGCTGCCTCGCCACTTCGTTCGCAAACGCAATGCGTACCCTGCAACATAATTGGCACCTACTTTCAGGAGCAAAGACGTCTACGTCTGAACCACAGTTATCTAGGCCTATGTCAGAACAACAAGCATACACTTCACGAAGCTAAGGACTACATCTGAGTCTCAGTCATCTAGGCATAAGACAGTACAGTCAACAACTCCAAGAACATAGGCAACTTTAATAATTGACACATCTGAAGGTAGGTCTACATTTTAATATTTATTTTGGCCTGTGTTTATTATTATTAAATTATTTATTATTATATTAAATTATTATTATGAACTTAATAAAAAAATCTGTTTCACAAACTCTGAATAATAGTGTCCGAGGAAGGAAAGGACCATGAATGAGGATACATGGAAGAGGAACATAAGGAAAAGGCTGAAGAACGAAGGGAAATCTTACACTTACCAAGAAAGAAAAATGTTCCTGAGGTATTGTTTCACGCAAACAATTGTTCATGTCCAAGATGTCTAGAAAAGTTTTCCTCCCCCGTTACTTAAAAGACATTCTTTGAATAATTTTGGAATCTTGGTGATTCTAAACAAAACGCTTTGTTGAGAGGTCTGAGGAAGGAAAGGACCAGGAATGAAGATGCATTGAATAGGAACATAACGAAAAGGCTGAAGAACGAAAGGAAATCTTACACTTCTTCTAGAAAGAAAAATGTTCCTGAGGTATTGTTTTACCCAAACAATTGCTCATGTCCAAGAGGATGTCTGGAAAAGTTTTTCTCCCCCGTTACTTTAAAGAAATTGTTTGATTCATTTTGGAATCTTGGTGATTCCAAAACAAAACGCTTTGTTGAGAGGTCCGAGGAAGGAAAGAACCAGGAATGAAGATGCATGGAAGAGGAACATAAAGAAAAAGTTGAAGAACGACGGGAAATCTTATACTTCTTCTAGGAAGAATAATGTTCCTGAGGTATTGTTTTACAAAAACAATTGCTCATGTTCAAGAGGATGTCTATAAAAGTTTTCCTCCCCCGTTACTTTAAAGAAATTCTTTGATTCATTTTGGAATCTTGGTGATTCCAAAACAAAACGCTTTGTTGAGAGGTCCGAGGAAGCAAAGGACCAGGAATGAAGATGCATGGAAGAGGAACATAAGGAAAAAGCTGAAGAACGAAGGGAAATCTTATACTTCTTCTAGGAAGAATAATGTTTCTGAGGTATTGTTTTACAAAAACAATTGCTCATGTCCAAGAGGATGTCTGGAACAGTTTTCCCCCCTGTTACTTTAAAGAAATTCTTTGATTCATTTTGGAATCTTGGTGATTCCAAAACAAAACGCTTTGTTGCGAGGTCCGAGGAAGGAAAGGACCAGGAATGAAGATGCATGGAAGATGATCATAAGGAAAACGCTGAAGAAAAAGGGAAATCTTACACTTCTTCTAGAAAGATGTTCCTGAGGTATTGTTTTACCCAAAAAATTGCTCATGTCCAAGAAGATGTCTGGCTAAGTTTTCCTCCCCCGTTACTTTAAAGAAATTCTTAGATTCATTTTGGAATCTTGGTGGCTTCATACAAAACGCTTTGTTGAGAGGTCGACTACGGAAATCTCTACCAGACTTTCGGGATTATGGATGGGCGAGGAAAAGCCACCGCCTCTAATAAAATTGATGACGTGACGTAGTCAAATATATTGAGTCTTTTCCATGCTACCAAGGTCATTATACTCGTAAGGACAACCAAAACATAAAGTACCTAAGCTCTGATCTAAATGTACGGAAAATGTATGACTTGTACGTTAAAAAGTGTTCTGAAGAAAACAAGCTGCCCATAAAAATGATATATTACTACAGACTTGTTTTTTCAAACAAGTTTAACTTGCATTTTAAACCATCTGCTAAAGACACGTGCAAAATTTGTAATGAACTAGAACTACATATCAAGACAGAGGACGATGAAGGCAAAAAACAAGAATTAAAAACAAAAAAGAATCACACTTAACACTTGCTGATACAGCCAGCGACGTGTTACAAGAACTTGGTAAAAAAGTAAACGAAAAAGTTCTACAAGTAAAGAAAATGATGATACACCACCTCTAGATACATATTTATGCACTTTTGATTTACAAAAAGCGCTTCTATTCCCAAAACTTAGTACCTCGGTGGCGTATTATAAAAGACATTTGTACGTGTACCATTTCGGTGTTCATTGTTTCAATGATTCTACTTGCTCATATGTATGTTTTAAAATAATACTAGTACCATAAAAAAACAAGCCCAGGTTGCTGAGAAAGTTCAGCGCAACAAAAAACTAACTCCATTAAAAAAATTTGGTCAATAAATTTAACAAACTAAATTTTTTTTAAATACAACTTTGCTGATGCCAAAATTTAAGTAAAAATGTGTAAAAGTTATGGTTTTTTTACATTTAACTCATTTTTCTTAGCTTTTACTTTTTTGGAGTTGGTTGGTTGTTGCTTTAGACACCCTCTAATTTATTTAATGCTCGCTAATACGAAAACTTACAGTATTAGGGGAGGGGAGATTAAATTTAGTATCGCGCCAAAGTTTTATTGTAGGCAACCACGCAATGTACACTGTAAGCTCTAAATCTAGCGTCACAAAATATCGTTTTCGGAACATGAAATTAATATTATTAACACGATAATATCTACTTTGCTTACTTTGCTATCTATAATATTAACAGTAGAAGTTTTATTTTACACCAAAACATTTATAATTAGCGAATTGTCTGCGCAAAATAATACTCTAAGCAGAGAACTAAAATCAGAACTCATTTTAGGTATACAAGAGCGACATTTAAACTTTTCGGATGTTGTAGAATTTTGGCCCAATCCTTTAGAACGGGGGTCGCCAAACTCTTTTACAGAAGAGACGCATAGATTTTTTGTATAATTTTGCCCGTATCAGTACATGATATAAATATATCTACACCTAGAATCCTAAAATTACAATAAGTAATAAACTTTATCTCATTGCAGAAATCTTGCAAAATTGGAAAAATTTATAATAGATGACAAATTTTGCGAGTGCAAAGTCTACCACAAGTCTACCAGTAGTTTCTGAAAACTTACTCAATTTTTGACAAAATCGTTAATTGATTTTCATCTAAAATTGATAAGTTAATAAAAGTATAATAAAAAAAAATTCTTAAGTTGCACATAATGTATGCAATTTGTTGAAGAAATCAGAAGTTGAAAGTAAAAATAAACACTGCAGGTAAAAATACTCGATTTCCAAAATGTATCTAAAACTATTAACAGCACACCTAAAATTTCTTATCGAAATGGAAGCTAAAAAGAAGAAACCAAAGAGCGATTGCAGAAAATTAAATTAAAGTATCAAGTAGTAGTAGTTGTAGTTATAGTATAGTATCATTCTTGTAGTATAAGTTAGTATAAGTTATATCGAATTTAAAATCGGCATTATACAGAATTTTATTTATTTGACAAATTGCAAAAATTATATGAAAATTTCTAGAACGTATCATCAAAACAGTTTAAGTTCAGATTTCAACTCAAAATATCATAGGTATTAGAAACCAGATTTCAACTCAAAATATCATAAGCATTCGAAGCCATATTTCAACTAATTTCATTAAAATATAATTTTCGAATGATATTGAGTTTCGATCAATTTATAAGCATTAGAAGCCATATTTCAACTAATTTCATTAAAATATGATTTTCGAATGATATTGAGTTTCGATCAAATTACTCTGTACAGTAGTCTGTACAATCAAGAGTCTGTACAATTAGAGGGTGAGTCGGGAGGAACGGACCAAACTCCAGGAGTGTATTGTACACGTAAAGATGATTTAAAGAAACTAAAATGTTGTCATCCAATTTTCATTTGTTTTCAAGTGATAGTTTCGAACAGTTTGTTGAAAAGTCAGATAAATACATTTTTATCCAGAGTTTTCTAATGTGGAAACCGTTGACGATATCTTTCAACAGCAGCTGTAGCACTCCCATTACAAGAACCGTAAACAAACACCACATTTGCATATTCAAGATTTGAAACTATAACTTGAAAACAAATGAAGATCGGATAACAACATATGATTTTTTTAAAATTATTTTCACATGTACAATACACTCCTGAAGTTTGGTCCGTTCCTCTCGACTCACCCCGAATAAAGGTGTCAGAGATAATTTAGAAGAATAATTTATGCAAATTGAAAATTTCTGAAATATTCAACCGAAATATTAAGAAATTTAGAATTTGCCAACTTTAGAAACGAAAATAGTTTTTTCTATTAATGTTTTTTTTTATTTATTCATAATATTCCTCAAATTGAACGAAAATTTAAAAACTGAACGAACGTTTTATCAGCAAAACTTGATAAGAATTTGATTAAAAAAATAATCAGACCAAAATAACGAATACTCCAAACAAAAGATTAAATAAAGCATTTCAAATTTTCAACTAAAAAAATACTGATCAACCAGTTTTTACTTAAAATATTTGCCGAAAATCTCGGTAATTTTGCATGCCTTATATGCGATGTAGGAATAATTATGAATTATGAAATTCTCCGGTCAGCTCTCATATTATTACATAGTTCTCATAACTATACCAGGAAATCATTTATTCCTCTTATTATGCCACTGAAATCGAAATCAATCAATTTTGACTTGCAGTGGAAATCAAATGCATTACTTTATATCTTTATCAGCACAACACGCTGTAATAACTCAATAAAAGCGACAAGGGACAAGGGACATAATCTTCAACAACATACCACATTCATTCAATATTAAGCAGTCTCATCTGATTGTTTTCATTTGGTCTGATGAAAACCACGTAGAAATCATGAAATAAAATTGAACAGTAAAAATTGGTAATTAATTGGTAAAATTGGTAATTACTGAGGACTAGATCAATTATGTATCAATAATCATTACCATGTAAAGCAGTATAATTCGCGATACTCAACTGCTCCAGACCTTCCATTATACTCAAATTGAGATATATTCAGAGTCAGAGAATGTACCAAATTTCTGATCATTACACAGTTTTACATTCAGAACTCCTACCTTGAGAATTGACCAGTCAAGTCTTAGTCATCTGAATGGTGCAATGTTGTTTTTTGTTAAGTACAAAGTCGTAATACAAAGTTAAGTTGTAAAAATTTTATTCTTATCAATGATCGTTTCCTTCTTATAATCCTCAAAGGTATTTTAAGAGGAACGATAGTTATATATCAAATAGTTCTCTAGTTATTCTGCTCTTCCCGTAGTAGTGGGATGAGTTGCACTTTGGGAATGCAACTTATAAGTTGCGCTTTGGGATAGCAATTCATGAGTTACACTTTTCGATACGTTGATAAGTTTCCTCTGTCACCTGAGAAGAACGGAATCAACCATGGTTGGATGATTTTTTCAATTTTTTATTTTAAACCTAATAAACTTTTAATACAGGGTAATGGACCCTGTATAGAGTGTTGTGCTCTATCGAACAAAAAAATATGTGAAACAATATATAATATAAAATACAGTGCAACATAAATTTAGTTTGCGTCAAATATATTAATATATAAATAAAACAAAATTGGTGTGAGTTTCACAAAATATTTAATATTGTACTGCAATAATTGTTTCGCCACACATTGGCTTCATCAAATATATTAGGTATAATATGCATATTGAATACCTAATTATTATTATAACCTAGATATACGCTAAACGTTGTTAGCATAATACCTACGGCCAATAAATAAAATTATACGGAAACTACGCTTCACCAGACTCTAGAGCTAATTTGCATTTAATCAAATTGAAGCCCTGAAGATGCTAGTCTACGATAAAATAACATGTGTAAGTAAATCTACGTACCCTTCATTACAAAAATAATACTAGCTAATGGGGTTACTTTCAAAAGTAATGGTTATATCGTTTTATGATAATAAAAGTTTATATGAACATAACATGACTTTCGCTGTAAATACACTATTATAACTTCTGGTAGCTGCGCCGGGATTTATGAATAATTTTTTACTTTTGCACTTTTCGCGTATTCATATTTTCATAAAATAATAATACTTAATAATTATAATAATTATAAAAGTATAATTTCAATTATTTGTATAGTGATATTTGACGTTAAAAATAAATGTAAGTTTGTCAAAATATTATTTTATGTATCAGCCATAAATGTTGTAAGTGTTGCAGTATGCCTCAGGCATTTTAATGGAAGATTGTTCATAATTTATTAATTTGGATAGTACTAGAATTTTCGAGGCTGCTAACAATATTCGCCAAAACTACAATATTCAGCAAGTATATGGATCGTTAGTACGACGGTGTCATGCTTGTATTGAGGCTGGAATAGGGCAGTTTGAAGATTTGTTATAGTTTTCAGTTATTGTTATGTTAATGTTGTGTTTATTTTGATGTATTTGGTAAGTAATATGTTTTTAAGTTACTTGACGTTCTCATGTTACTTGACGGAGGGATACTTACAGATTTTTCTCTTGCTTGTCAAGAGCTAGGCCTGTATGGTATAGATAATCAGGTGATGGTAGTCCATCTGAGCACCGCAATTTTGAAGCTGAATATATATATATATATATATATATACATTTTTTAATGCAAATTATTATGTTTTTAAATCGCAGGACGAGTATATTAAAAACGAAAGTGTAACTTAATAATCTAATTAGGTACTAAGAATCAAAATGTGTCGATCAATATTCCAAAATGCCAGCAGCTTTCAGATTATGCGTTACTTTGAAAAGTTAACTGGATTTGTATAATTAATTTTTAGCACCGTACTATTCAGATGTGCATTTAATTAATTACGAACGAAATTAGCGAACGGTGAACTGATAACGCCTTGCACATCGCTTGATGCGTGCCCGTGTAATTCAGAAGTGCGCGAGGCGGCGGAAACTTCCTCTTTTCGTACATAGAGCCTTAATTATGCATGATGTACAGCAGACACTAGACAAGGCATTGTTCCTTCTCCTTAACTACAGCAAGCATTAACATTACCCAGTTGTGTAATGTCTCCACGCAGAACTGATGGAGCAAAACTTGCTAATCAAATTAGCCCGAATTGTTAGTCCTGCATGTGTATCCGAGGATAGTTGCGGAATTCCTCCTCTCAGGGTTAATTAACAAACAAATTACATCGCACCGCAATCCGCAAAGAATCCTTGGCGCAACTCCGAGTCGAGGGAGTCCTCTGTGGATTTCAGGCATTAAAGCCATAAATCAGCACTCACGGGCCATGGCCATTCCCATTTAAGTGGGGACAATAAAAAAAGGCCCGCAATAAAATTCAAAAGTAAACAGGAATTTAATAAGGCATATTTCATCTGATATTTCGGCCGATATCGTCCCGTCGAATTATCGGCACGGCCGGACGTTGGACATTTTTCACGCTTAAGTCACGGCCCCTCTATTCATACAACCCCATCTGTGGGGGTCGCCACGACGTCGCGGGGTCGCAAAAAAAAACGCCGGCCATTACAATTTTAAATTCGCAGTGATTTACCACGCTCATATATGCTACGCACGATTTATCATCGGCAAGTTTTCTTTTTGTGGGCAGCAGATTTATCAGCCCTCCAAATTCCAATAAGGAGGCCTTAAACGCGCTTACAAAAAAACATTGGCACAGCCGTAATAAAAGATCCTTGGAAATATTACCATCCTAAAACGTAGATGAAACGATAACCATAAATTTTAAGATATATTAATATGCACTGCATCCACTTCAAAATATGTTTTCTGTAAGCCATTGTGTTGAAAATTAATAATACAGGGAGTCACAAACTTCTGGGAACGGTCAACTACGGAGTAATTAATCACAATAACAAAAAATGTTTTATACAAAAGTTGTGTACCATAATGTGTAGCATTTCGTAAAAATCTTGAAATTTATACAGGGTAGTTCATTTGAAAGTTACTATATATCTTTATATTTTTGAATCCTGTGTTACTACAGAATTAAAAGAATATTTGGGTTATAGGGGTTGAAACCTAATTGTTCGCATGTTATTCCGATGTACACAGTGGGCAAATTTCGATGTTTTAATAGGAAATATCGATAACTATAACAGGTATGAAGAAATGGACCCCCTCCCCCCGATCTCTTTTTTCGAGAAAATCTTAATGGTAAAACCAGAATTGGCTATTGTCTTTTATTTTCGAGTTATTGGCAAATATTCGATTTTTGACTTTTCATATGGTTGTAGGTCGCTTATTTATGAGAATGGAAAAAAATAATTTCTGCGTTCTTCGGGCTTTTCTTTTATATGAATGCAGCCGCGTAGTCAATTTTTCAAAAAACAGTTCGAAATTCGAAATATGACATAAAGTTGTAGTTTTTTACATGGAACTCATAGTTGGCTGTGACTTAGCTAAAACGAGGGATTTTTTTTTTCCAATTCTGTGATCACATACGATAAGGGTATATGTCAACTTATATCAAAATTCATTTTATTAAAAATTTAGGAACTCAAATGTATAATTCATCACCTGCAAGAAGGATATAAATCTACAATGATCAGAGTCGGAAAAAACTGCGGGGCTCCAAAAGAAATAAGTCTAGTTATTCCTTACAATTTTTAAGATTTTTTAAAGAAAGCCAAAGTTTAACAGACTGTAAAGGAATATGTCGATTGGTTCTATTGTCGGAATATGGTTCTTGCTAAATATGTAATTATATCCTTATACCAGGTATAAAACTTAAAGTAAATGTTAAATTCTGAGATGCTACTAGGAGATATAGGTACTTATATCGTTTTAGCAAAACAACAACCAAAGTAAACTTATATCGTTTTAGCAAATCATATATTATTGTGTGTTGGTATTAGATGTGTCGCTTTAATACTAAGAACGACATATAAATTGTATATTGAAAGTACATGTTACATTTGTATAATATAATAACCGTTGTAATTATAAATTTTTGTTGATCAAATCCATATCATTTTTCTATGGCAACTGCCCAAAGCATGCTGCTATAATAAAATATGGTGTACCCACCACTCTACCCTCCCCCAGAAAATCATAACTAATATGGTGTACACCACCTCAGATGCATTTGCTCTAAGATTATGTTCTGTATTCGTGAAGAGAATATGGGCTTTGATTTTAAAGACCTAGAAATATTTACACAAGAGGGTAGGTATGAACTTATTAGAATTTGGCTCAAACAATGGTATCAATAGTCCTTCTGACAAAGAAGATTTCATTAATATGGACATACTTCAAGAATCATATCCATAAAATCGAATCAATAAAATTTACATTTCTAATAACGTGCTTACCAAAAACGACATTAGCATTACTAATAATTAGGCATACAACTCGGGAGGCATCAAAGTGATTAGTTAGAGTTGGATACCAGGATTTATACTGGAATCTGCCTACCGAAAATATGCCTGATTTAGACCGACTACAATACGACTAAGAATTATACATTTTTTTATATGAATTACCTGCTTACTTATTATACCTATGTTTAATAAATAGTTTTTTTGAATAATGTCTATATGCCTATGGTATTTATTATTATATTATTTTTAAAATAATATTTTATTAGTTTTTGTTAAAAAAATAGATATTATTAGTTTTTGTTCTTTAGTATCGGCAATAATGGCATAAGTATACATAATTTTAATGCTTAACGCAATTTTTATTTTCAGTGCACTAAGGAGATAAGTCATTCTATTAATAGTGTTTTAAGGAAAACAAATGATTTTTATTATTCTAATGATATACTAATAAATATTAACGGGTCACAAGAATGTGATTCACTTTCACTAGTAAGAACAAGATTAAATTGATAAGCAGGTCCACAAAAAGTTGTTTCCTGAAAAACAACATATTTTTACTTAACCTTTTAAAAGATCTGACCACAGAATTGGGTATTAATTTCATGTTATCTTGTTTGGCTTTCCACAACGGACGTTAATATCAGTAGGTATTATTTTTTTGGGTTGCAAATAGGTTTATTTTGCACACATTTGGGGTTGTTTACGAGTCCTGTTGCCTCAAATCTTTCCTGTCATCATTTGGAGGCTTAATTTTTTGGACGGTTTCTCAGGATAGAAATCAGTGCAAAATTTTCTATCGGAATCGATCATTTACCTTTGAGGGACAAAAATTGTGTTGACCAGTGTAATGTTCACATTTTCTGAACATTCACATACAGTAATATTAGCAACTGTATTATTTTTATTAACATTATAATTGTTTTTGTTTATTTTTTTATTGTCGTTTTCCAAAAGTTCTGTATAAAATATATTGTAACTTTATAGTTTAATTTATTAAAATTTCTGACAATTTAGCACCTACATAATTATAATTTTTTAATAAAATTTTCAGATTTTGTAAATTCTTCGGTTTCAAAATGATTTCGTTAAGTTTTTGAGGTTTACTACAATGTAAACCTGCAATTCCGAAATTTCGATATTCTGATTGAAATTTAGATTTTTTCAACTATTTTATTTTTTGATTGCACATTCTAGAAATTTTCATAAATCTTTGTGACGTTTTCTAAAATATTTATGATATTTAGTATACCTGGTAGGTATATTTATACATATGTATAATTTTATATTGTAATTATATTTTCTGCAATTTTAACGTTTTTTTTATCCCAGTTTTCCTGCACTGAGGTTAAGTGAAGGGAGAGACGTTTTTAAAATTTAATAACATTTCTCTTAACAAAGTTTGGTTAGATTTAGTGGCACTTTTCAGAATTTTTTGAAACATTTCTGAAACTTATAGTGTTTCCATTTAAATAGATATTGGTTGCACATTCTAATGTTTTCTGAAAATTATGAAAACATTATATTATAAAAATTGCTGTAAGTTTAGTACATACATTTTCAATAAGATTTTCCGATTTTGTACTTTCTTCGGTTTCATACTGATATCGTTAAGTTTCTCAGGTGTTTACTACGATGTTTGCCATTTTGAATGTTTTATATTTTGGTCAAAATTTAGATTTTTTAACTCTTTTTATTTTTTGATTGCAATGAATTACCATAAATCTTGGTATCAATTTCTGAAATATTTCAGATATTTGGTATGACTTGTAGGTATATTTATATGTATATTTTGATTTGTAATTAAATTTTCACGTTTTTGAGTTTCCATTAGTTTCCCTGCACTTAACTAAATTTTGCCAGATTTACTGGCGTTTCAGAATTTTTGAAAACATTTCTGAAGCTTCCAGTGTTTTCATTTAAATGGGTAGCAACCCATAGCCATTTAAATGAAAACACTGGATGTTTTCAATAAATTTTCGGTAATTTGCATACGTTTTCTGCTATTTTTTGATAATTTCTACATTATTTTAAATACATTTTACATAATTTACGTACGTTAAGTGTCTTAAACTTTAATAAATTTTCTACTATATTTTAATATACTTTTATACTAATATAAATTACTACTAGTTAATAACTAAGTATTTTAGATGTATTATTAAAAGGTAAAAGAAAAGGTCCTGGGTTTGATTCCCGGGTCTGCATTTCTGGAGTGGTTTTTCTGCAGTTTTCCCACTTTCTTACAACAAATGTTGGAAATGTGCCTCTACCATCTATAAGTCGCGTGCAGGCGCAGATGAGCAATGATAATAATGCCCCTATCCTCTTAACGCCTGCATAAATAGTAATAGTTCAGGGGCCTATGGTAAAATAAAAATGTAATTGGGTCAGAGTTGTCTGTCAAATTATGACAGTAACCAATTACGCCATAGGTGGAGGAGTAGAAGGGATTATTATTATTATTATTATGTTAATCAATATTATTTTCACAACCAATTTTATACTGAGAATTTTAGATGTATTATTGTATACTAACGTTAGTTAATCAATATCATTACACAAAAATTGAAATGGCATAATTTGACATTTTCTATCAAATCTCCACACATTACATTTCTTTTCTAAAGATTGAATGGAATATCTTTGTTTTTTTTAAATTATTGTAGCACGTATATTTATTTGTAAACTTTGATATTATAATTAAAATATCTAATTTTTTGCAGTTATTTGGTATCTTTTATTCTGCACTTTTCTTAAATTTTCCAGATTTTATTGGCATGTTTCAGAATTTGTAGAACTAATTCTAAAACTTCCAGTATATTCATTTAAATGGTTTGTAGATGCAGCATTACATTTTCTAGAGATTTTTTAATAAATATTTATACCAAGTATTTTAGACTAGGTACATATTGTTGGTATACAGGAGAAAATGGCCAATTTTTAAAAATTTTAAGATTGTGATTTTTTAACATTAAAGTATCTAAATTCTAATATCATTCGTACTTTTTCTGAAATATTCAAAATTGAATAAGTCCATTTTTAAATTAAATGTATACTGGAAATGTACAGGAGAAAAAATGAACTTTAATTGATGAATAATGGACTTTACCACTTTCTCCTGCATACCAACGATATCATTAAATTAATCAATAAAATTTTCACGACAATTTAACAGTTTAGAGCTTCATTTAATTCACAGTTTGAATAAAATTTCTAAGGTTTTCCGATTTTAGGTTTTGCCAGATTTTTTGGCATGGCAATTTTTGGAAACATGTGTGAAACCTCTCGAGTTCTATATACTCGCGATGGCAAATTACAATTCCCAAGGATATAAGTCATATCGACCTTGTCTTGTTGAGAAATATTCATTCTCCACTAAGTAAGAATTCACTTTCATGAAGAAAATTTTAAAAAATCTTACAGACTGCAATGAGTGCACTAATTACTTAGTCATGTCAAGTCGGTATGTGTCATTTTTGTTATTATTCTGAATTGAGCCGACAATGTGTGCACTAATTTATTATTAATGTCAAGTCGGTATGTGTCACTTTTATTATTATTATGAATGGAACCCACAATGGACAAAAATTGACAACAATATGTAAATTACGAATACATTCCGAAATATTGAAGCAACTGTTAGGTTTGAGCATAGGAAGCCTATATCAAATGAAAGCTTATTGACTAGACTTTTATACTAAGAAATAATATATAGGGTGTTTCATTAAAAAAAAAAAGGAACAAATAGTGCACTTTGCAGATATAGATTACCCTGTGTGATATCGTGAAGAATGTTTTAGATGAAAATTTACTATTGAAGGCCAACTATGAATAAAATTACACAGTAAATTAAGGCTTATTAACTTTATCAATTAGAGCAGGAAAAAATAATAAAATTGCATAATTTTTTGTACAAACATCTGAATCGGAATCGGTTAGGTTTCAACCACAATTATCTTGTAGTATTTTATTTGTGTAGTAACACCGGGTCAAAACATGCAAATATATATAGGGTGTACCATTTAAAAAAAGTAAGTTTCGTCTGTAACTTTTATAAGAACCACCCTGTATAAATTTTAATATTTTTTCTCAAGCGTAACTCCTTATTTTACACAACTTTTCAATGAAATTATTTTTGATATATTGATTAAAAACCCCGTAGTTGACCGTTAACAGAGAGTTGGGACACCGTGTATATAGTATTACTAGATTTATGCATATTGAAATGTAGCTGGATTTCAGAGTCCAGCAAAAATAACCGATTTCCAGAGAAATGTATTGTATATTAAATAATATCGCAGCAAAAATAGCTTATATTATTGATAAGTAGATAACCGTAGCTTGGGTTGTATGACAGAATATTTTATCAACGAAAAATGTTCCGTCAAAGATTTCTGAACATCTATTTTAAAACGTCTATTTAAGGATTTAACGTTGGGTAGAATATCAGAGCTCCCCCATCACCGTCGCCCAAAATTAATTATAACTACTAAACTGAGTCTGTGTCGCGCACACTGCCACAGGCTTATCTCTCCCAGTGGCTCGTAATAAATTAGTCGTTTGACGTTTTTGTATATTAATAAATTAAATGGTAACGAGAAATCGGTGTAGCCGCGGGAAAGAACGTGCGATGGAGTAGCACGATAGCGCGACACGGATCCGCCATTACGCGTACGCACACACGGGAAAAAATCGCGCCGCACCGATTACGGCTTTAATAGGTGGAAATTAAGTCGGGGCTTTTAATTGTCGAATTTCCATCCCTAATAGAGCCGGGAGAAAGTTGGCGGGCCGCTTCCGGGCCGACGCCGTTCATTACTTTCGGAATGTAATGAATGACGTTAAAAAAGGGTGCGCCGAGGGAGACGTGGCCCAGAAAATTTTATACGTGAACAGCTACAGTTTTTAATATATGTATATAATACAAGGACAAAAGTTTTCGGCTTAATAAAGCCGTTCATGTTTTTTTAAAGCATGCCTAATATGTAAAGTGTATCAATAACCTGCAGCATACTACTTTGATCTAATTAATTGTTTTTATTTTATCCCCTAATATTGATAAGCAGGTTGTCCAGAAATAAGCAACGGTTTGAAACTACCAAAAATGCAAGTAATGTATGTATAACTTTGTAGTACTTGGATTACTTTGGAAATGTGTTTGGAGCCACTCGATAAAGCCACGAAGCGAGCAAAGCAATTACGTTGAAGTTCTTGTTTTGCCCAGTGCACCCATCAGCAAAACACGAACAGTTCTTATTTCTTCATAAAAGTCAAATTTAGAAAGAATATGAAATAGGGCTGAAGCTATGACCAAACTGGAGTTTTTGGTAATTGTTGATCTGTCCACAAGTATAAAGTTACGTTTTCAATGCTTAACTTTGTAGATGATGGCCCCTTTACAGCTGTAAATTTATACAAATTGAATTGTTGTGAAAAATAAGCTGATTGGTCGGCTAGTTTGGGTAGGGCTAAGTTTTTCTGATAATCGAATGAGAAACTCTGAATATTATTACAATCAGTTTTAAGGTACCAGTAAAAAGTCGGTGCCTATAGCTTATGTATCCTGTTAGCTAACATAAGTTCTTTTTTTACGTCTTGATTTGCTTTAGTTTTGAGCTTTTCTTGCGTTTTTAGACAATCTGAGCACATATCTGTCAATGGTGTTCCAAAACCTATATTGTAGTGATTGTTAACGTAGTGTCTAAAAAAACATTCTTCAACTTTGAATTGTTCATCCACTGACTCACTGTACATTTTGTGCAACTTTTGGATATTCAGCTCACAAGGTAGGTATGTTGTAACTACTGTTTTACTGCGACAGTAATGGGTTTCAGAACAAGTCAGATTCTCTATGAATGTTGATACTGATTTTTTCTTATTGTCATTCTTATGTTTTATATTATCACCCCCGCGAGTTTCGCTTGGTGGAGAGCCTTTTGCCAAAAATTGCCTCATTACTCCCTGGACTCTGTCTTTTAACAGTCTTTATTTAAAATACTCAAAAAAAAATATACGACAAATTTTTGCCGCTTGTCCATTATCTTTCCGAATGCTGCATTTAATTGTAAGTGATCTTTTCTGTCTATTGTTATCTCTAATCGTAAATCTCTTTGGTTTGTCAGCAGTGCAATACTTATACAGGGTTATTCAATACTATGGGGATATCGGAAATGGTAAGAGATGCAGAGTCGGTTAAATTGGGGAAAAGTTGCGTAATCATATGGGGAACATTATTCAATAAAGATAATTTAAAAAAAATTACTGCTGAGATTTTTTTTTTAAATTAGAAGTTTTGCAAAATCTTATATATTTTTTCCTGTCGTTACTTGGAGAGATATTAAAAAAATATAAATACATCTTTATTGCCAACTACAACCTGGGAAATTTATATTTTGGATCAGACATTTCGTGTGAGTGCAACCATCATCAAGCTATTTTTTTTAAATACGGACCTACAATTTTTATTTTTATTTTGAGTTATAC
This sequence comes from Othius punctulatus, assembly GCA_951805005.1. Taxonomy (NCBI): domain Eukaryota; kingdom Metazoa; phylum Arthropoda; class Insecta; order Coleoptera; family Staphylinidae; genus Othius; species Othius punctulatus. The sequence goes on along the minus strand of OX638139.1, from coordinate 101,678,388 downwards.
TTTTCTTCACTGTTACAATGATGTGCAACACTTGAGGTTTTAATTACGTTTTAATTCGAAAAAAATTGTGCCGGCGTCCATCATTGTAGACAATGGTAGTCAATTTAAATCTAGGGAATTTCGTGAACTAATGAGGAAGTATGACGTCAAAATCAGGTATACGGCTAATTATCACCCCCAGGCCAACCCAACCGAGTGAGTGAATCGAGTTCTCAAGACTTTGCTTTCGTCTTTCGTAGAAGATAATCAACGTGTTTGGGATGCTCTCTTGCCCAAAGTAGCTTGTGCCATTCGCTCTGCTAAACACGAAGCGACATCCAATTCTCCCTATTTTGTGAATTTCGGTAGAGAAATCTGCTTAGATAGTAAAGGAAATTCGTATCAAGCATCCTTGGAAGACTATATTGTTGTAAACCGAAACATCGATTTAGCTAAACGTGAAACTGGTTTCCAGATATTGTACAAGGACATTCAATCTCGTTTGAATCTCGTTTATCAGAAGCATTTACGAATTTATAACTTACGTCGTAGGGACGTCACGTATGTTGTAGGTCAGGAAGTTTAGCGTCGTAATTATGTACTGTCGGATGCTGCGAAATATTTCACAGCGAAATTAGGGCCGAAATTTATTGGACCTTTTGTTATACATAAGCGACTGTGACCTTGGAGCTTTGAGCTCAAGGACGAAAACGGAAAGCTTTGTGGTGTTTGGCACGCTAAAGATTTAAAACCTACCGTTTCTAAAGAAGATATTTGAATTTTGATTTTGTTTTTCCAGTAGTATTTACTTATGTTTTGTGGTTCTGCAGTTCGTAGTGAATTAGAATTTAGTTGAGAATCTACCGTGTACATTAGATTAGGGTTAATCTAATCTGCTGGTTAAAATATTTGCTCTTCCCTTTCTGGATTGAAGATTTCTTTTTCTTTTTCTTTTGGGTATATTACTTCCTTTGCTTTTCAAAGCTTTTCAAACTTAGTTGTGTTGTCTTACTTTTCAATATTTTAGTTTTGCGGATTTTCTTCGCAAAAATTATTTGAATTTTTACTCTTGGAAGTACAGGGGGAATTTGTAACTGTAAAAATCCGCACTCGTTCATTTTTGAATTAAATTTAATTCCCGCTCAATTTTGGTAGAATGACCTCATTTATTCCCATACGCAGGATTTCTATTGAAATAATTTGCCTGCTGATTCTATTTTGAGAATTTCTTATCGTATCAGTCTTTTGTTATGGAACACATGGTGTTCGGAACAGTCGGCATTTAATTTCCGAGGTGAAAACTCGTTGTGTGTAAGATCTCCATCATCACGCATTTTGTGATCTCGTTAAGAAGACCAAAGCAGTCAACTCACACATTTTACTTAATTAGGCATGGTTGCGCCTAATTATATCGGCACGTCCGGATTAATCGAGTCACCTGCGAAAATTTAAATAGCGACTCACTATAGAGGCACCTTTCATCTGTAAGTAGATATTTCCTGGCAAGTTTTGTTCCTAATTGTACTTTGAAATTTTTAGAAGCCTCTTTTCTTATCTTCATCATCTGAGTCTTTCCGGCGACCGAAGCCTGACGGCATTGGAATGGTCCAGGAAAACCGCTGAATCAAAACAGTCACCTCATGGTCCAGACTTAGCACCTGGATCACGAATGCGAGTATTGGCTGCAAGATCCCGAGGACGGAAACACTTTTTTTGATCCGCCGCTATCTTGGGAGCAGGTCGTATAATGAGAACTGTTTTATTCGTATTTGAAAGACACGATATTGGAGACAGACCTTATGACCATAACCGTAACTTGTAGTATTTAATGTGTGCAAATATGTGTGTATAAATATATACACATATACTTTTTTATTGTCTACGTCGCAAGTATATACAGGGCGATCCACAATCACCGTGGTATTTCATTAATCTCTTAATTTCTAATTTCTAATATATGTTATTTATTATAACGGGCGACCCAAACATTACTGTGAAATTTTACAAATCTCATATTTTATTTTATTCATTATACAGCGCGACCCAAACCTTTACTTGAAACTATTGATCACTATCACATTGTTTGTTTCATTATACAGGGCGACCCTGTTACCTGATGTAGAGTTCTGTTGACTATTGAGTCAATCTCATGCAATATACAGGGCGTCCCTGACAACATTTTATTTCAAGATTAATTTATTTTAATTTCTGAATAGATATTTATACCTACGGCCTGGCCTTTGATTTAAGTAGAGTATGGTTTATTAATTTATAATACCCAATTTGTAAACTATCCGAGCACGCATAGGTCCCTTACATTATGTTATTTTATGACCTGGTTTCCTTGACCAGAACTGTTTAATGGTTTGTTCATATTCTTTATTGTGGGGAATTTACATTAAATGTGTTCTCCTTGTCAGCCGATCTATACTTTATTGTCAGGAGTGTAGAATACTTGTAGGTACGCGAACACCAGTAAGTTTTTCTGATTTGAAACTACCTCAAATCAGGGGCGCCCAGACTTACGATACCCAGCCGTACTTTTGTTAAGTGCAGAAGATAGCCCTTAAGTATTCTACGCTTTAAACCACCCTATTGCCCTGACCGATTTTGTTTAAAGGATATTTTAGACAAAGTCACCCTAAGCACGTAGCAATTGTTCCCCATATGATTACGCAACGTTGCCCCAATTTAACCGACTCTGTATCTCTTACCGTTTCTGATATCCCCATAGTGGTAATCGAAATTGAATAACCCTGTATATTTTTGAATCTTGGTATACAGTGTTTTTCTTAATGTAAAATAGATAATGAAACGCCCTTACATCGCACATTTTTAAAGTGCATCCCAAATCATTAATATGTTTGCACTCTGGAATTTCTGGCAAGATATGTGCAGCATATCAGCAGAAAAATACAACGCACAATGATGTCAGCTATAATTGTATATAGAAAATAAACTTACATTAAACGTTGTCGTACTTTTATGGGTTTCTGTCTGTTTTTGTTTTTTCCTGCTTTTGGGTGGGGTTTTTGTCAATTTTGTTTCAAAGGAATCCATTCGGCACGGACAATAACAACTGGTGATGAATATGTGAGCCCTTTTCCATGGGCCCATTGGTTAAAATGGACTTGGCGGACTTTGTATCTAAATGACTTCTGCAGTTGGCAGGTTTTGAATTTAAACGTGATTTTTAAAGCACAAAAACAAAGCATTTGGCGGGTTTTGAAAGGAAATGATCATTCCAATACTTGAAAGATGCATTAAACTACCTACTGCCGGTAATATAACTATTAGTATTAGTAATAGTTTAGTATTTTTGTGACTTAACGGGTTTTGCATCTATTCGACTCATATTTATTAAATATTATTTAATAAATCGTCGTTTTTATCGTGAAATTATTATATGATTTCTTTATTATTTTAGACTCGTGATTTATGATCGTATTTGATTGAAATTAAAATTAACTACCAATATCATTCTCAAGGTACTTTGCTATTGGTAATGTGTTAGTTATTTACTTACTTAACTTGCATTATTGGTATTTTGTTGGATAGTATTAGTTCAAACGAATCATTTTGCTAAGTATTAGAGATCTGCTATTTTAAATATGTTCGAGATGTCGCAACTGGTTACATTTTGCAAACAAAACTACACATTTTTGCGCGCGTTTCGCAATATTTTTTAATGAGAATGTGCAATAATACATCCCGCTCTTTTATCACGTATTCCTTGTGAACTTTTTTTTAATATACGAGTAGTGTTTATAAAAGGGTCCCTTTGCTACAGCTCGAGCTCGTATTCGTTAACTCGGCCGATTTATCCCGGGTCCGGCCAGAAAAACGCGATACAGGCGCAGTTATTAGCACAGCAAAAACCTGATCTACGCGTCCCCGGCTTCCGCTTATTAGAGTTTACACGTCGTTCCAGCGTCGGAACGGTCGCCCGGGGACGGTGGTGCGGGGGCCGCCCGCCGCCCCCTCTGGCCGCCCCCGCACGCCCGCACGGCCACGGGGCGACCCCTCTAATTTTCCGGGCAGGCGAGCATTTGCATAGGTAAATATTTCGGGATCGAAACGGCCCCAGATTTACGTGCAAACACCGGCTGCAGCTGCACAGCGCCGGGGCGGCGACCAAGTTTTTTTTCTTCGCCCCCGCTTTTAATTACGTCGCTTGCAGGCCCGTTCTTTATAATGGCCGTTTAATTTCATCGTATCCCTTGCACTGTTTACAGTGAACAAAAAGGATCCCAGACTGAAAGATTATTCCGTTAGCTGGGGAATCGCGAGCCCGATTGTGTACTAATCCTCTATATAAAAAGGCACTCGACTACAAACAAAATGAAAATGAGCTGCTCTCATACGGGCCCCTGCCCCCCGCCCACGCCGCCTATCAGTCTTCCCTTTGGTCTCGCGTTCCACACGTGCAAAAAATTAAGCCGAATCTTTCCTGGCCGGATGTGTAATTGGCCTCGTACATGTATTCGGTCTGGTGTGCTCTCGTGCATTTTTTATTCTTTAATCACAGCCCATTCAACTAATTCAAAGATGCAATTATATACGACAACATTTGTGCAACTGTATTCATCCTCTCTGCTACATTGCTCAGTTAGCATATTTATGTCACAGACGCACTAATTATTTCAATTCAACAGCAACATGCTAGTGCAAAGTGCAATTTGCAACATGCAGCAACGGTGCATTTCAATTTAAAGATTGTGCTTCTGTGGTTCTATGGATGAAAATATAGTTTTCTCTGATGTAGTGGGTATTATTGAAGATATGACAGGATGGCAGAGCTATGTGGGTCTTATGGGAAAACGATCGATAATATTCGAGATAGAGCGAAGAAAAACGACCCAGTTTCAACTTGCGGGTGCAATATGTTAAAACTTTAATTTTACTTAACACAATCTCAAAGTAATGATTTGTTAATTTAATTCAAATGATCTTAAATTAACTACTCATCAATTTTCATCGAGTTTTGTTCTGTAAGTCTGGATTTTATCACTTTTATCAGTTTAAATTTGAAAACCATTACAACAATAGTTTCTATTGCCTTACATGTAAGACTGAAAAGGGTGTCAAAAGGGTGGTTATGGCAAAGACTAGAGCAACTTTAAAAATATATATATATTTGACACATTATATAAAAGTGAAAATTTTGAGAAGAATTTTATCGATTTTTAACTGTAGACTAGTACATGTAAGAATATTCCACTTATACAAGATATTGTAAAAATGACGATTTAACAAACTAATGAAATTTAAAAAAATGTGAAGAAGCTTGATTATTTTTAAGAATAAATATAAGTGACAAAATTCATACTTACAGAATAAAACATGTTGAAAATTGTTGAGTAGTTAATTGAAGACAATTTGAATAAAAGAAAATTTCTTAATTATTTTAAAGTGCAGACAAATTAACAATCGACAAGTGGATAAATCGTAAATTGCAATAGAGACTGATAAAATCATTATAACTATAATTCGAAACGTCTTTTATGTCAGACTGAAAGAATAGACACAAACATAATCAATCCTAAATTTGATTAGTCCTCAATGTAAATCGTCGCTCAATTATTTCCGAAAGCAATCAGAAAGGTCAGTCTTTATTTATTTTTATTGTTTTATTTTGCTTTATTAACAATACTAATCAACTTATTTAATACAATATTTAATCCACAAGAAAATTTACTATTTCGCATCAAACCAGATTTTTATTGTTGTGGGATCATACAAGATTATGCTTATAGTGTATGAAATTTCCATTTTCTGCCATTATAACAACAGTTTCAACCACCTTACAAATTAGACTAGAATGGTAAACGGGCCGTAATAAAATAGGATGACTGACTATATACTAAAAGCTTGAATAAAAAATAAATGATGATTTAACACGTACACATATGAAGTATGAAATTATTTCGAGATAAATCCTGACAATTTTCAACCAGTACAAGCAAGAATATTCCGACTAATAGAAGTAATTGTCAATAAAATTGATGACTTAGCATGTAAACTAATGAAAGTAAAAATGTTATGAAGGATGTTGATGATTTTCAAATTTTAACTAATAAAAGTGATAAATCGCTGACCAAGGTAAATCGTTATTAAAATTAATGACATTAAGATGTTGAGTAGTTAACGCAGGATAATTTTAATTAAAAAACCAAACCATTAAATATCGTGATGATTTTTAGATGTAAACAAATTACAGTGGGAGAATAACTCATATCTCATATCTGTGTTTCTATATTTTCGCATGGATTAATAACTGATAATGCTGAAAATACAATGCGTTGAATTTTCACGAAAATACCACGAACAAATCGTCGGCTTGGTGTTACAAGGTTGTATGTGCAAATTTAATAAATTTGGGAAAATCGTTTCTAAATATTGGGGTGTTACAAAAAGTGCCGTACCATTCCTATTCGTTTGATTTCTGTTTTGACATTTTCGTAAAATTTCAATATTAATAATCCCGATATTTCAAGCTTCCAACATTCCTAATTTTTGAGTTATGAAAAAGCAAAAAATTACATAATGTTTACAAAATTAGATAATATTTTATTAAATAAAACACATTTAAAGTGGTAAGTAACTCAATAATAACTCAATATAATATTTTAAATATGTTAAATTTACATAGTTTTTCTTCCTTTCTTCCCTTTTTGTCACCAGTTTTCGATTTCGGAAGAATTGCGTCAAAATAGTCTTTATCAACTGTAGCCCGTTGACACCCGTTTTTTTTTACCAATAGCACGTTTTATGCTTTGTTCGACAAATTCTTCGTTAGCATGGGAAGTTTTGTAGTAAATATTAAATGCAGATCCGCAAAACTTAATTTGTGTAACCTTTGTATACGGCACTAGAGTATAGTTAAGTAAAGTCGCGCATTATTGGAAGTTCTTAAAAGCAATTGCCTGCATCTGTATTATTTTTTATTATTTTATTTTTAAGTTTTGATCATCTGGGCAATAATAACGATCTTTTATAGAATCATTACTGTCATAGTTTTCACAAATTTGATCCATATTTCACAAGTCTCTCAAAACAAAGTCGGTTAGAGTTGTACGCGTCTACATACAACTATGTTACACTAAAGTGTTAATGCGAAATTAAACATACAACCGTGTTTGACAGTAATTAAAAATGTTTTGACAAGTGCTGCAATCTATTAGACCTTTGCAAAAGATAGCTTATAACACATTTAGGCCCGTATCTATAGTCCGTACTTGAGCATGAGTTTTACTCAAGTACGTATTTTTGGGTGGCGTGTGTTCTATAAACGAGACTCAAGACAAAATGCGTGCTCATGACGCCGTAAGTATAAGTCAAGTACAAGTCGCCGCCCGACATTACTTGGATCGACTCAAGTACGATTTTTAAGGTTAAGTTAATATAAACGTCATTAGATTTGAGAACGTTATGCAGAATTTAGAAGAACTTGAAGATTATTTTGAAAATTTACATGAAGAAGTGGACGATGTTCATCCTGTGCTCATTCCTAAGCGGTAAGTACTACTGTTACATAAAAATCCATATTAATAGTAAATTCATTATTTTATACAATGAATACAGATAATTTTAATACACATTTAACAGATACATAAGGGACATGGAAAATCCAATGGAATTTTTTAATGATGTGGAGTTTAAGAAACGATATCGTTTCACAAAACGAACCGTTTTAAACATACTGTTGCCGTTGGTTCAAATTGATTTGCAAAAACAAAGTAACAGAGGATTGCCCATTTTGCCAGTGCTGCAATTATTGACCTGTTTAAGGTTCTACGCAACAAGCAATTTTCAAGTAAGGGGGACATTACTTTTGTGAGTTTTGTGATTATTGTTCATTCCATTATATTATTTTAGGTAGTTTGTGGAGACTTACGGGGAGTTGGCCAGTCGACAGTATCCACAATAATAGCTCGGGTGTCCACAATATTTTCTAGAAATATGATGAGATATGTGCATTATCCTAATACTGTCTATGGGCATAGGAACAATACTCGAAAGTTTTATGAAATTTCAAATTTCCCAAATGTATCTGGATGCATTGACTGCACCCACATTAAAGTTAAAAATTATGGTGGAGAAAATGCCGAAGCATTTAGAAACCGAAAAGGATATTTCTCCATTAATGTACAAGTAAATTTTGTCAACTAGTAGTAACACAAAAATGAATTAAGCCTCTGTTTTAGGCTGTGGCCGGTCCAAAGGGCCAAATTTTGGACCTAGTTGCAAGCAGTCCAGGGTCTTGCCATGACAGTGTAATCTTCCAAAGAAGTGCGGTCAATATGCGTTACCGTGATGGCCATATTCCTGGTTTATTACTTGGTGACAACGGCTACGCTTGCAGGCAATATCTGCTAACACCAGTGATACAACCAGGTAACGAGGATTTGAAATTCAATGAAACAAGTAGCTAAAAGCAATAGCATAATCTTTAAATTTAGTCTACGTCATTAAATATTTAACTATCAATATATCATATATATCAGTCAGAGTAAACATATCTTGTTTTAATTTCAGGTACAGATGCAGAACGCCGATATAACTCTGCTCACATTAAGACCAGAAATGTTGTGGAGAGAATGTTCGGAGTCTGGAAACGGAGGTTTCCGTGTCTGCATAGGGGTCTTCTAACAAAGTTAGAGACGGCATTACTTATAATAAATGCAACGGCATTGTTGCATAACCTAGCTATTTTACATAATGATCTAATAGAGGACGAAGAAAATTTGGACCATATACAAGATATGCACCAAATAAATGAACCCCAATTGGCCCAAGGGCTACAATATCGAAGACTTTTTATCGAAGAAAACTTCAACTAATAGTTGAAGTTAATAAATTCGTGAATCTGTATATAATCTTCATTTTGCAGCCGGTTTCGACCTGCAGTTCAGGTCATCATCACGCAACTAATGTCAAGGTGTGCACAATATCTATAATGTTATAACAGTTTTTATACTTTATGGTCTTATGTGTATATAGTTTATGCACAAAATACACACCTAAGACCATACAGCACGAAAACCCGTTATAACATTATCGATATTGTGCACATATTGGCATTTTTTGTGTGACGATGACATGAACTGCAGGTAGAAACCGGTTGCAAAATAAAGATTATATATATATTTATTAGGTATAGATTTTGATTTACAATTAAACAGAAAACTTTAATATCAAAAATCGGAATGAATTAAATATTACGTTATAAATTATTTATTTTAGCTGCTTCAAATTCCATCTTCGCACGATCTCTTTCATATTTGATTTTTTCCATCTCCATTTGCAATATTTCCATTTTTAGTTGATGTACATCTCTCTGTTGTTGAATCGACTCTCTTAATTTTATTATTCTCAGATCTTTTTCACTCTTAGTTTTTGATATTTCATCTGAAAAATATGGTGCCGGTTTAGTTTCCTGAACATTTAAATATAATAATTCTTGACATACCATGCTTTGGAGGTTCAACTGATATATTTGATTCATTCATGCCAGTATCTATTATAATTGTTTCGTCCATTGGTATTAAGTCATCATTGTTATGAGTGTATGTGGGTGTTTCTATTTCAGCGTTCTCTGAAACGAGAACATGAAACTTTAGACATATTGGTCAATAGTTTGAAATATTCTACCAGTAAGACCTCCCCAAAAAGAAGAGAAAACCAATATAAAATATATTAGTATACATTTTAGTCATTAAAAAGTGGCTGTTGAAATGTAATTTATTATTTTCGTTTGAAATAAAATATTGACATATTTACTACCTTATGATTAACATTAACATTATATTACATGGTATATATTATTTGAACTATTTTGAAATACGTACGATTCATCATCAAAAAATGGTTATTGGAATCCCCCAAATTTTGCAAAACTACATCCATGTGAGGAGCTGCAATTTGCACCATTTGCATTATTGGATCTACTGGAGCATTTTCTATTAGACCACCACCTGTCTTAATCATTTGCTGTTTAAATATAGTATTTTCTTGGCGTTTTCTAGAAACGGATAAAATCATTTTTAATTATACAAATTTTCAAAAAGTTTCCACCTACAGTATGAACAAAGGAAATAAAATTATTAGTGTAATCAACGTTTACTTTTGCTTCAAATTGTTCCACAATTTTTTTAATTGTTGCGCCGTCCTTTTTGCGCCGGTTTCAGGCTGGCTGTTATATTGGATAGTAATTACTTTCCATGCTTCATTTTTTTCACCTATTGTGGATCCATCTGTCCTCCTATTCTCAATAATAGGATTTTGCCTGACTAACTCTGCCAAAAATATTTTCTCCTTCTTAGAATAAACAACTCTCTCCATCTACAGAAAAAATATGTACTTAATAATGATACAAATCGTAATTTTTGATAATTAAGAATCTGTATATTACAATTATTGTGCATGGTTGTATTTAATTAACAATATGAAAATTATATGATGTTGCGGCCGTCACTTCGTTGGTACTTTGAACCCTAATCGCGGACCCGGAACCGGAACCCTAATTTTGTGAATTTTGTAGGTGAAACACATGCAGACACACACACAGTAATTTCCTCTTCAGAAAGTTTAAATAATTTGATTATGCGGTAAAATTTTGATGGGTTAACGACGAGTGCCGGGCACTCTCGTTTTACAACGATGAGACGGCCGTATCACCCCCATCCGGCGGTGTTACGCCTGGGATTTTCCGTCATGCCAGGAACCTGCTGTTTTTTTGTTTTTTTCAATTTGATTATGGGCCCAGTCCTAAATTATTTCGTGATTTAGGAGCGCCTGTACCTATCATAACGGCGCACATCAAAATTCCATAATCTTCCGCGAACATAACCATTGTATTTGCGTTTTGAAGTATAAATTTCTAAATAAACGTCAATAGTTGACTTGTTTAATTATTTGTTTCATTTAATTCAAATAAATTATTAACAAAAAATACTTACCTTTTGAATCACGATGTTTATATTACTCTGGTGTGCCTTCTAGCAGCAATCGTATATGATATAATTGAAAATTTCGAAAAACCGACAGTGACGCGTGCGAGTTTCACTTGAAGGTGTCAACAACTTGCAACTGTTGAAACAAAAAGTTACTAGATTCATGACGCATAGGAATCTTGAGTATTTCTTTGCCGAGAACACCCGATTCATGGACTATAGAACATAACCTGAGTATTCTTGACAAGTTATGCTCAAGTAAGTTCCGAGTCAAGTACAAGTCAAGTACGGACTATAGATACGGGCCATAATCTTATAATACCAAATACCCAAAATCTTACAAAATGTTACATACAACCTTGTAACACCAAGCCGAAGAAATGTCGGTCGCTGTCACAATTTTGAGTCCCACACAGAACGCAGCGGTGATCGTTGCGATGGTTATTTATCGGTTGCGCCCACAAACAATCTAGTCGGCCGCTAATAAAAACATGCCCAAAATGTCAGTGTGTCCCAAGTATAAGTACGTACATAAATATGGTTTGCTGTTTGAAAGATGATGTGATCTTAATAAATATAGATATTTAAACTGTATATTTAGCTTCTTGTTTATTCTGCTTAACCAGATGACTTAAGAGAGATGCTTAGATTCTTAACCAATTCATTATGTTCCCTTCCTAAATATAATTCGTGATGTTCTCTAAAATCGAAAATGATTTTAAAAATACAACTCATTTCAACCCCAATCTTTGGAAAATGATATTTTCGTCGATGGGGTTGAAAATCGTGGTATTTATAAAATCATTATCGATAATGAGAACACCACTTGTTATATTACCCCTGGAAATATCCTAATCTGCAAAGTAAACCATGGCCACTTCATTATAGCTATATTTTTAATTGACTCACATGTCAGACACGAAGTGTAAACACAATATAATCATTCCATAAATCCTATTAGGCCTTAATGTAAATAATTATAAGGTTAATTCAAGAAGGAAATGTAAATATTCAGATTTTTTTTTTGTAATAATCATAGTAATTCATACAAATTTTAATCATCCAATAAATTGACGCCTTCATATTGGCAATGATTTTTATTGCTGCGTGGTTAAACTAAATGATACTTATAGTGTGCCTACCCACCCACCTCCAATGCAAATTTCATGCACATTACAGCATACAACGTTTATGTTTTTAAAATCATTACCAAAATAGTTTAAACATCTTAAGAGTAAGATCATAAGTATATATCAGGCTTTTCTTACTTGAGTTTTTTAAATCTTGTGACTTTAATGATTTTGATGTTCTGTCCAAAAAAGCCATAAAAATAATAAGAAAAAAAAAGAAACTTAAAAATAGGTATAATTGGTTAAATATTTCTCTATTAGCAAATCTTTGTTGCAAGCCATTTATATTGAGCAACAGAAAGGATCATACAAACTAATTGCCCAAATCTCAACCAATTTAGACCTTCAGTCGAATGCAAAAGAAATAGACAAAAGATTTTGGGCTGCTTGAACATACTTCATATTAGAAAGGTCAAGTAAGTGTCAATGCCATTAATTAGTAATAAACATAAAATCATTATCGATAATGAGAACACCACTTGTTATATTACCCCTGGAAATATCCTAATCTGCAATATAAATCAAGACCACTTCATCATATATATTTTTCTTCAGTTACATTGAGTTCCATTTGAGAATTGAGAAGAATTGAGTCAATTAACAAGTAATTTTTTTTTTTTTTTAAATTAAAGCATCATTTATTCAATAACATTTTGAGGAAAAACTAATACAGGAAACAGTTCTTCTTGTTTTTTCCTAAACTTTTTATTTGCATTTGACTATAAACTGAAAATTACAAATTTCCAATTTTCAGATTTTTACAAGACGCTACAAAAAATTAACGTTTGATTCGGGAATTTAGAAGACTAAATTATTCGACTGTATGTATTCGACAATATAATATAAAAAAACAAGCATAATTAGGTATATGGATTCGCTACAATAATTTTGTTACCATTGGCACTGACTAATATAGACTGTATGTGATTTGGTTGGTACTCCTGTAGGAGCAGATTATAAATGGTAATTGTTATTTATGCAGTTTATTCTTGAAAGAAATAACCTTCAAAACCCTTCCTCATTCACGACCTTGCCAAATGCCATTCGCAAGAAGATCCCTCCATCTCTGCTGGATCTAAAGCTCGCGTAGATCGACATCACCCCGCGGCCCCGGGCTCCGGGGACCCCGGAGCGAGGCGCCCGCCCGGACTCTCCTAATCGACTTTTTCCCCGGAGCGTGGCGCGTCCGTGTAAATCCGGCGATTTAATTGTAAACTAGGCATTATCCGGCTGTAGCCCGGGACGCGGCACGGCCAGAATGGGATTCCCGTCCCGCGGGAATAATATGTCAAAATGTAATACCCGAAAACATTACACAAACTTCATCCCGTGTCGCCGAGCAAGGGCGAACACAAGCCAATTTCTGTGAGCCCCCGGCGACCTTCGGGCGGAATCCACTTGACCCCGGCCTGCGCGGGGGCTTAGCGCTGATAATTATATGTGAGAATAATTAAATGCGGTGTACATTCGCGTTTCACGGGGGATTAAGCGATTCGTGGGGCGGTCCGCTCGGCACTACGTTAATGGAATTGAATTGGGAAAATATATTAAGAGGGTGAGAGGGAAATTAAAGTGGTGACAATATTTTATCTATATATTCACGAAATACATAGAACATAAGCTTATTTTTGTAATAGGCAAAAATATACGCCCAGTATTATACACATTTACGCAATAAACTAAATAATATTTAAAAAAAATTACGAGTACTACAAAATTATTAAACTAATTCATTTACAATTAATGCCAGAAAAATACGCGAAGTGAACGTTTTGTAAAATCTGTATAACATCTAGTAGGAAGAAGATAGAAACACGACCTGCATGTTGAATTGTAACTAATAGATCCTTCTACACTTAACAAAATTGGCATCTATCAATTTTGACAATAGGTATTTAAAAAAATTCAATATTCGAGTGCCCACTTACAAACATAATATGTTAATTTTTTCAAATGGAACGACCAATATTTTATATCAGCGATTTGCAATACAATTTTCTACAAAAAGGTATTACGCAATTACAATTAACAAAATTGACATCAGTCAATTTTGACAATAGGTATTTAAAAAATGTCAATATTCGAGTGCCCACTTACAAACATCATATGTTAATATTTTCAAATGGAACGACCAATATTTTATATCGTAGGGCGATTGGCAATACAATTTTCTACAAAAAAGTATTAGGCAACCCTATACCTAGAGCAAATGGTTTCTGGGTTACTTCGAAATTTTCCTTCCAGAATTTCTGCACAATAGAATACCTCCTGTACTATTCACACGTGCACCATAGTAGGCTATGTATTCATGCTCAATATTCATTATTTCAAATTTGGCAAAATTCATTTCCAACGTGTTAATATTTTTAAACGCGAGAGAATCGAGATTGTAATAAATAAGGATACAAATCAAGAAATTATGAGTTTATTCGTAATACATGGCCAGTGCGACAGAATTGTTGAGAAAACTTGTAGAACTTTCAACGAAACTTGCCGAAACTTACCGCCAATGGATAGAAAATAAAATAGAAGACTCGAGTAAAATTTTGTACAATTTGGAAAACAAAACGCAGAAGAAAAAAAAACAACCAAAGAAAATAACCCAGCACGATGAAATTCAAGTGAATGTTTTGGCTTATTTTGAAGCAAATCCAGGTGCATCCATCCGCAGTTGCTAGGAAGATTTTAGAGTAAGCAGAACCTCACTGTGAAGAATTTTGAAAATGTATCATATGCATAATTATAAATTTAATTTCGTACAAGAATTATTTCCCCAAGATGCACAAAACGGGATTGGTTTTTGTGAGTTTATGTTGATTTGTTGCTCAAATTCAAGAAGACAATCGCTTTAAAATAAAAATTATTTGGACCGACCGACGAATCAAATTTCTCTCATGAAGGGATTTTCATTATAAAAAATAATCATATGTGGTCAATTGAAAATCCACATGCAACGCGTGTACACAAATACCAACACAAATGTATTTCCAACTCATTTTGCATATTGATGCACACGCGTGTTACTTATTATTTGTACCACGAAACATTAAATAGTGGCAGATATTTACAAATATTAAGAAATGTTATAGAGAATATTTTGGATGAGCTACCTTTGAATGAAAGTATAAGTTCGTGGTATCAGCTCGATGGAACCCCAGCTCATTGCACACATGAAATATCGCAGCACCTATCGAATATGGTCGAGGATATATGGATTCGAAGTATATTCAATTGTATATATATAAAAAAAAATTGTATTGATATTCTCTGCATTATTAATGTACAAGGGTCCAAGTAATGACCAAGATACGAATAATCGAAAGTCATAACGAAGTCAAAAAATACAAGCTCGATTTGGTTGGTTTGATTTGAAATCTATATTTCTTAAAAATGTATGCCGCATTATTACCATATTTGTATGCCAAATTACTTAATTGTAGGTATATAAAAAAAAAGTTTGTTTTGATATTCTCTACATTATGTCAATGAACAAGGTTCTAAACAATAGCTAAGCTATCGAAAGTCATAACGAAGTCAAAAAATACAAGCCCGATTTGGTTGGTTCACTTTGAAACTTGTATTTCTGAAAAATGGATACCGCATTATTACCATATTTGTATGCCAAATTACGCAATTGTATGTAAAAAAAATACGTTTATTTTGATATTCTCTATTTTATGTTAATGTACAATTGGACCCTTGTATATTGACATATTTGAATGCCAAATTACTCAATTTTAGGTAGGTATATAAAAAAAGTTTGTTTTGATTTTCTCTACATTATGTCAATGAACAAGGTTCTAAACAATGGCTAAGCTATCGAAAGTCATGACGAAGTCAAAAAATACAAGCTCGATTTGGTTGGTTCACTTTGAAACTTGTATTTCTGAAAAATGGATACCGCATTATTACCATATTTGTATGCCAAATTACGCAATTGTATGTAAAAAAAAACGTTTATTTTGATATTCTCTATTTTATGTCAATGTACAATTGGACCCTTGTATATTGACATATTTGAATGCCAAATTACTCAATTTCAGGTAGGTATATAAAAAAAAGATTGTTTTGATATTCTCTACATGATGTCAAAGTACAAGAGTCCAAGCAATGGCTAAGATATCGAAAAACATAAGGAATTAAAAAAAAATACAAGCATTATTACCATATTTGTATGCCAAATTACTCAATTGTATGTAAAGAAAACGTTTATTTTGATATTCTCTATATTATTTCAATGTACAATTGGACCCTTGTATATTGACATATTTGTATGCCAAATTACTCAATTTTAGGTAGGTATATAAAATAAGTTTGTATCGATATTCTCTACATTATGTCAATGTACAAGGGTCCAAGCAATGGCTAAGCTATCGAAAAACATAACGAAGTCAAAAAAATACAAGCTCGATTTGGTTAATTCAATTTGAAACCTGTATTTCTGAAAAATGTATGCCGCATTGTTACCATATGTTTTTGAAAAATTACTCAATTGTATATAAAAAAAAAAGTTTTAATTTTTTCTACAATCTGTCAATGTTTGTCGATCTAATTTCTGTATAACGTCTACAGTCTACATTGACAACGTGAATAAAGTTTAAAAAAAATCTTTGTCAGCTGACAATGTGACACTTCATGCAAATTCTTCAATTCTCATAACAAATTGGAAAAAATCTTGTATGATACACGTGAATAAAGCAATTTTATCCATTCGAAAACCTTATCGTACTCAGATTCGCCTCTTGCGCTAACAGTTTTTCCGTGGATAAAATTCGACTTTATTCACTTATACCATAAATAGCTATTGGTTATGATACATCAACAATTTTAATTAAACCATTTCACAACATGAAGAAAACTCATCGAATTTCAGGTTTTTGTTATTCTACCAGATTTTTTGGAATATTTTTTATACAATTTCATAATGTTTAAAGAACATTGTATAACATTTTACGAAATATAGTATTTATAGTTTCTCATAAATTGTAAATTTTATATAAAATTTACAGAAATTTTAGAGATTTTACGGCATTTCGTAATATGTCAGTACTTACGATATAAAATATATAAATATTGTATCAAAAATACTCAAAAAATCTGAAAGAAAAACAAAAACCTGAAATTTGACGAATTTCCTAACTTTTATGAGTGTGCCAAAAATTTGATTTAATTCCGTTTATTCAACTTATATTGTAATTGATACAAGTTTGTAATAAATATTTTATAAAATTTGATGAAACATTTTACAAAATTTGATGTCTTTTAATAATTCTTCTCAATTTTGTTATTTTTCACCTAACTTTCAGAACATTTCTTAAAATATGTCATAGAATTACGAAATTTGATGATTATTCCAACAATTTTATTAAATTGCGTTATATTTAAATTAATTTACAGAACTTATAGAGAATTCTATACAATTTTAAAATATTGTTTGGATCACATTTTAGGAAATTTCAGATTATTTCATACAATTTCATAATATTTCAAAAACATTTTATCTTATATAACAAATATCAAATTCAATTTAAACAATTTAGTTATATTTCATCATTCCTTACATGGTTTTTGTAAAAATCGTTAAGAAAATTCGGCATGTTTCTGAAATTTTAAGGAAATTTGACCCCAATATCGTAACGATTACAAAACCAATATAACCAAATAACAAATTGAAATATTTCAGGACCATTGCATGAAACGTAATATTTTATTCGTATTTCACGAATAAGTTTAATGAAATTTAATGAATTCATTTTCTTTCTATTTCATTAATATTCCATACTTTCCATATTTCCTTTCCATACTCCTTACTCATAATAATATTTTTTTTAATATTCCTTGAAATTTTCAGGATTTTATTTTTAGAGCTTTATACAATTTGCAATGAAATCATCACGAAAAAACCGAAACTCTACAGGATGAGACGGGAGGAACGGACCAAACTCCAGGAGTGTATTGTACACGTAAAAATGATTTAAAAAAACTCATATGTTGTTATCCGATTTTCATTTGTTTTCAAGTGATAGTTTCGAAGAGTTTGTCGAAAAGTCGGATAAATACATTTTTATCCAGCGTTTTCTGATGTGGAAACCGTTGACGATATCTTTCAACAGCAGCTGTATCACTCCCATTACAAAAACCATAGACAAACACCACATTTGCATATTCAAGATTTGAAACTATAACTTGAAAACAACTGAAGATCGGATAACAACATATGATTTTTTTTAAATTATTTTCACGTGTACAATACACTCCTGGAGTTAGGTTCGTTCCTCTCGACTCACCCTGTATATGTAATATTAAATTAGCTTTATTGAATACATTTATACAATTTTCGGACTTCCTCGCAAAAATCTTAAATATATCCATAAACTACAGTCTAAAACTGCAAAAACTGCCAACTTTTATGAATGTACCAACAATTTGGCACATTGCGTTTATATTTCATTTCCGTCATGTTTAACTAATTTTCAATTTTAATCAATTTCGTAATATTTTTGGGTATTTTGTTTTCTCGGGTGGGGGGGGGGGTCAGGGGTCAAGACGTGTAAGCATTAAATGCGATCATAAATCACGATCCAAAAATAATAGAGAAGTCATATAATTATTTCACGATAAAAACGACGATTAATTAAATAATTATTTAATAGTATACTATGAAATTAGTTTCTAATTCATTTATGAAATTATGGCAGGAGAGAATGGTTGGCGCATGAGGGAAGCGAATTTCACGAGTGCCATAATTCGGAATAACAAACAAATTTCATATACTATTTTGCAGTCGACTGCACCATTATTGCGAATTTCTGAATAATAATTGTTCAAAACTCCGGGTATGAAAAACTGACCAGAGGTGCCCTGTGCTGACATAGTTGTGCTATGATGATGTGATTGATGCAGTTACTGAGCTGTTGTTTATGGTAACTATTTTCTCAAATTCTGTAAATGAATAGTTGTGAAGAACATTTAATGAGGGATGAAATTTTGAAAGAGCTGCAGAAGCTGAGCTGAGTCGGATTCAAAAAAATCGGAAGATGTTTATAAGAATGAGAATGAGAAGTTTTGGCAAAGGCCAACGATCGAAAACGCGGAGTGAGTTACAGAAAAGGTTATGCTTGCGTTCTTTTTAGATCAGGTAAATTGTTCGAGTTTCGATAATATAATTTGTAACGGTCCAGAGATAGCGTTGGCCGAAACGGCATTTTAATAATTAATTGGCGTATAGACCTGCACGATAGGCAACCGTGGTCGCATTTTTGTTGTTGTGGTGACGCGTTTCCCCGTGAGCGATTTTTAAAATTCGCCGGCGGAGCGCCGCCATGAGGCAGAACTCAATTGACTCGTGTCCAGTACAGATCGTGCCAGAAGGACCGTTGAGCTAAGGTTTCATCCATCCGGTTTACGGGAATAATCAACGGTTCTCAGCTAACCACCCTTGAGGGGGATTGAGGCACCGAGTACGGGGCAGAGAACACGCTCATAATACCTGAGTAAGTAGTTATTTCTTTTCCTCTTCGTGAAGCCACATGTCCGGCCATTTTGATTAAGGCCATGTGCTTCCAGGCGTTTAGCTACGGGCTGAGCAGCTCGGCCAGAACATTCTTGGCTGGAGGCCGCGAACGAGCACCAGGCGCCTACGACGCAAGCCGTCGCCATTCCGGGAACTGAACCCAGCCACCAGCGAGACCCTCAGGGACACAGGCCAGAGATCCCAATATATATATTTTTTTTGTGTGCTCGATTGAGCCACTTTTCTGGTTATTCTTTTGTGTGTAAATTGCGTTTACGTGTTTCGTGTCGTACGTGTCTTGCGCTGTGTACGAGAAAGGTTCCTCCCTCGGCCCTTTCAATCGCGCGATTAGGAGCTTATTTTATTCGGCCGAATAGGGTAAACCCTGCGCGAAAGGGTGGCGTTCGGAGGTATTTTTTTCAGGAGCGCGGACACGGTGTCCGTCATTTGTGTGTGTGAATAAACGCCGATATTACACTACAAACTCACACCTGTTATTTTTTGTTCCCCCCGCGTTTTCTCATTTACAGTTTTCTATTCTCACTGCGAGATTTAAACCTGGTGGTGTTGGCGCCAAACGGTCAGCGTTGTGACAGTTCGTGATTTCTGAACTTCGCTGACTGTCTGCCGTCCACCCACGCAGGTAGGGTGGAGCCACCCTTGCGACGAAGTAGCAACGAGGTAAAATTACGTGGAGCCTTTTTTTTAACCCCCCCACTCTCTGACACCGAGAGCCTGGCCCTCGTCACTACTTCGAAGGGACCCTCCACTCGCTCCACGGCCTAACGCGCCGACTGCCCTTCAGGTACGTCACATATTTATGTATTAGTTCATCGTACATTCGTTTATTAGTCCAAACTTTACAAGTCTTCTTCGTTATGGTGTATGTTCTCGAAGTTGAACTGCATGCTACGAATGAAAGACAACATAATCTTTGACTGTGACTATTTTGTTGATATGGCTACTTTATGGCACAGCTTTTGGCAGAATGCCATAAAGTAGGAGGTTATGCATGATTTTCTCTATAACAAATATAACATTATGAAGCTAGTCGACTACAAATAAATATCGGACCGTTACACATGTAAATATCTCAAATTTTGCAAAAAATGTGACGTACCACCTTCATCCACTGACACTTTCAATTCAGATTTATGAATTGCAAATCAATCATTTGTAACTATTTAGATTTGTGAATTGTAGAGCATTGATAAATCAAAGAGGAAGCTAAGAAACGATTTATCAGCTTGAGCAGAACTAAAAATATTGCAAATCCCTGTCGGGGCTTTGGATAAATAATGACATAAAATATGTAATCTTCACACAACATGTATTTTCGCAAGGTACGATGGGGGCTCAGTTAAAGCAATCCTGTGCAAAATATGCACATCAATTTTCAAGTACAATTCGAGCCGCTCGAATGCACACTCGGCCGCTGTAAGGCAGATTCACTGCCAGGGCGTCACGGGGCCCAACGTTATCATGCCTTGTAACTCGCACGCGAATCCCGCCGCCCCCGCAATTTTTCGGGCCGTAACGCCGCCGCCAAACTATAAAACGCGGCGTTAATGTGAAATAATAGCCGGGAAAATTACCATAAATAATTCGTTTAGGCGATAAGCGTCGCCGCTAGACGCGCCCCGCAGACGTCCGGACGGCCCTCGTAACTTCCACCTGAACTTCCCCGATATGATAATTTTTATTCCGCGGCGGATTAAGGGGGCGCCACGCCGGAAACGGGCCTGGAAGTAATTTGGTTTGCGTTACTACTGATTTTATAAGTTTTCTTGGTGCCGTAAACTTAATTTTCCCGTAAGATAAACACGCCAAATTAATTCTACATCACATTTTGAATAGGAATCTACAAATAGCAGCAGTTTAACGGCTGAATTATTATATCATTAAATTATAGTAAAATTGTTAATTTTTCTTCATTAAATAAATCTTCTCATTAACCATTCTGTGATTGGAAGGACTGCCATCATTTGATCTATACCATACCTGTTCCGTTATTAATAGGAAACAGAAACATATTTAACATATCCATCAATCCAGTAAGAGGAAAACTGTGAGTAGAAGAAAGTTACTGATATTTTTCGTAAGCTCCTAATGCGTTGCGATTACCTACAATATACCGTTATATCCACAAAAAAAATCTTGAGGTATCAAATAAAATTATGTAATATTCGAGTTTCCATTAAAAAAAAGTCAATGAAGTCATTACTCAAAAGCAAATGACTACGGTTTTTTTAAAAACTTAAATGGACTTCTTGTTCTTCTTCATGTGCATATCCGATTTCGGATGTTTGCGATGAGCATGACTATCTTGACTTTATTTATTGCTATTTTAAAGAGCTCGTTCGACGTCTTCCCGTACCACACCCTGAGATTCTGCAGCCATGAAATGGACTTAATCAAATGAAAATATAATATATGAGGAATTTTCTAAAATATTTTTAATTTCTGAAATCATGAATTTTTACTTCACTTTATATACCATATCATATACCGTGACATATTTTAAACTCTGAACATAGTCGATACAACGTCCCTCATTTTGCCTAAAACGTTCTGTATACCTATAGATAATATATCGATTTGTAATATTTTCCATTACTTTCCAATTCATCTTAATCTTATTATCACATACATACAATATTCAACTTTACAACGGTATCTGTGATCCTATTGAATGCATTAAAAAAGCCACGTCGTGCCATATAATACAAATTACATTGCCCCATCGCCTGAATTATTTATCAAATTACAACATCAATATTAAATAAAATGTGAAATTTTATAGTCTAGGGTTTTTACGAGCAATTTTATTCCTCCCTTGCATATCGACTCTACAGTTGCTAAGCTACAAACTGTCCTCAAGACGAAAATTATATATCAAATATGCAGAGCGTAACTCGAAGGAAGCGATTTTTTTATTTGATATACGTTTAAACACAATTCTCATCCATACACAATCCACATAATATTATATGACGCAAAACAAAAAACTGAAAGGTCGATACCGGTCATAAATATAAATTTACTACGTATTCTAAGGTAAATACAGTACGATCCACATAATAATTGCGATTCAATTATTTCAAAGAATAAATAAATTTCTGGAAGCTCAATATATACAGGGTGGTCCAAATTAAGTGTTCAACATTAGTAACTTTGTTATTATTGTTTTATTAAATATTGAAAAAATTGTTAAAATTAGTAAATTATAAGTAATTTTACCGCCCGTTAAGATAAGAGAAATCGAAAAAATGAGGGTTTTTTCAAGTTTTCAAGCTTTAAAAAATAAAAGATAAAAAAATATAAAACATACGTTTCACTTTAGAGAAAAATCATCATATTCTCCGTTTTGTTTTAAGTTTGATGTCTTAACAGAAAAAATATTTTCGGTTGATATATTATTATTTGGTACTTACTGGTAAAACTTATTTTTTTTAAATTTTATTATTTATTATTTTTATTTCGCCTGAGTTTCGGTTAAAAAAAACGTCATCAGAGGCATGATATTTATTTTAATATGTATATATCCTGATCTTATTTTTATGATAAATATTTCTTATTAATTTGCATTTTGAAATTTAAAGGTTAAAAATTCAAATTAATAACAAATATTTATCATAAAAATAAGATCAAGATATATATTCACATGAAAATACATGATGAAACCGAAACTAGTCAGGTGAAACAAAATAAATAAATAATAAAATAAAAATTATATAATTTTTACCAGTAAGTATCAAATAATAATATAACAACTTTAAATACATAACTGGAAATTTATGGATAAATACTTATAGATACTTATAGAATACTTATAGGAAATTTATAGGATACTTATAGAAACAAATATAAGAAACTGTATTTTCCATGTAATAAAATATTTTGCTATCTATTCCTATCTATTTTTATTTACTTTAACTATTTTGCATCCAAACATGAAAACCTTGTGATTTTGGGCTTAATGGGCATTATAATTACTAATAGTTTGCTAATTTAAACACTTTTGTACCTTTAATAATAACAAAGTTAGCAATGATGAACACTTAATTTGGATCACCATGTATAACTATAGTAGCACTTCAGTGCTACAGTAGTTAAATGGATCAATATGACATCCAACATTCACAGAGGATAGGCACTTAAAGAACAAGAAGTAGCTTTTCAAGGATAGTCCTGGATACTTGACAAATTGAGGTGAATATTTCCTACCGTAAGCTATACACACAATAATAATAATAAGTGACGGATGTACTATAAATAGGTAGTATGATTATTCATATAGTTTAGTTAAGTTGATATGTAAGTCCAAGAACAATTTACTATTTACTGAAATACTCATTTTGTTTCTTTCATAAATATATGTAAAATTTCAATTATATAATATTTATTGACTAAGTTTTGATTCAATTTCTGCAGAATCTTGAATTGGGATGAATTCTAATTTTTACATTTTATATTAGGCCAAATTTTATACATTTTTTAGTAATATATTCATATCATATTTTTATTAATTCTTATTATTTGAAGCAAATGTATTTATTTCGAATTATTTAGAATTGCTTAAATGGCTTAAGTACAAAATTATGCAGAAATTAATAAATTAAATAATATATAAAAGTTTTCGGATCATACATATTCTGATATATCTGACATATTTGACATATTTACCAAATACGTAAAATTTTAATTTTATAAAGCGATGAAAGTTGTTTCGAAACTTTTGTAACAAATGAGCCGTTAAAAACCAGAGGTAAGTCCATTTGGTTTTAATTCAGATAAGTACAGAAATATACAAGAGATATTGTCCCTTGTATATATCTGTACTTATCTGTATTATAAAAAAAAGACTTGCACAACTCTAATTTAAAACGGCTCAAATATTCATGCACAATTCTCATTATTTTATGATACTTAGCTCACGTCAGATTAATATTTTGGAAAACTTGATATGTATCAATAAGGTCCAGATCTATAGTCCGTACTTGAACTTGAGTACGACTCAAGTCGTATATTTGGTTGCGTTTGGTGCATAAACGTGTATAGAAAATGCGCAACCAAATATACGACTTGAGTCGTACTCATGCTCAAGTACGGACTATAGATACGGGCCTATGTATATTCTGATGTTAGTATGAATTTTTTAATAAACTATAAGTTGGGTTGTATTTTTGGATTTTCTAAGGGTCCTACATGAATTTAAAAAAACCTATAAATTTTGTACTCGTGTTATTTGAAATTAGTAATAAAATATTGATTTCATCATTTAACAAAAGTATAGATAACTTTAAAATTTCACAACACAAAAACATGATATTTTTCTAAACATCTAAGAAACTATATGTAACACTGTTGACAGTCTAGTATGTATTCTATTAACCTTGGCAGATGTGTTTAAAAATTCACGCTATTTTCAGAAAATTCATAAATTAGAAAAGAACATTCTGAAAGAATTTTATTAGAAATTTTGTACTATTTCAAAATTTAAAATAAAGGCAATTTTCGTAATTTTTACTGGGAGATATAATGTTGGCAGTTTATAAATATTCTGATTCTTTTTATACTTTTCATTTTTGTTAACCTTCTGAAAATAATAACTTTCTTGATAATTTGATTGCATATTACGGAAATTTTCAATCACCTTAAAACTGTTTCCGTATATCTAAAATATTTATGAACCATTATTTAACTTTAGTAATTATTTTCTTAAAATTGCTGAAATGCTATTTTGTTTGAATATTTTGATGTTGATATTAAATTTTCTGGAATTTCAATAACATGTTCTGGATTTTCTTTGATTTCATTTTGCTTTCTCATATTTTATATGGATATTATGTAACTTTATTGATTATTTTATTAAAATTTCCGATAGTGTTTAGTACTTACCGGGTGTTAAAAAAAAAAATACACCCAGAAATCTCAGAAAGAAAACGGTTTCATGAAAAATGTTTCAGGCAAAAGTTGCGAGACTTGAAAAAATCTATTTGGTGCTGATATTTTCGTGACCTTGTCATTTCAAACCTTGAAATTATTAGCTGAATATCAACTTTAAAATTTAAAATGATAACCCTTAGGTCTTTCACTGAATTCTTGTAGATGAGGTCAAGCCATTAAAAAAAACATAAAAAAGCATAATTAGCATTGCAGTAGAAGATTATTATTTACTTAGACCTTAAACCGTACCCACTGTAAGCATATTTTTATACCTAAAATGAATTTGTTTCTTTTTTAAAAACCTATTTGCTCTACCAAAAACGTATTTTACATTTGTATATGTATTTTATAAATGGACAGATATATTTCATCCTTAGACGAGGTCTGTAGACCATGGATGCATGAATGCATGTATGCATGTATGTATGTGTGTATGCATGTAACTCATTTTTTTTAAATTTAGATTGTTTATTATTGATTTCTTTTTGATTTTTAAAATAATGAAGAAATTTTTTTCAAGAAATTAGTTTACACGAATCCAGTCAAAAACCTAAGGGTTCCTATTTGAAATTTTAAAGTTGATCTTGCTATTTCATGATTATTTCAAGCTTCCAAAAATAGCACCGCTAACTAGATTGTTTGAAGCCCTACAACACTTTTCATGAAACCGTCTTCCTTCCATCCATCTTTTTTTAACACCCAGTTCATATGAATGTTGTGACATTATTATTTTCTGATTTCAGTTTTCTGAAATTTCAATAACATTTTCTGGATTTCCACTTTCTTCGGTTTCATATTGCTTTCTAATACTTTCAATAATTTGATTGCATATTCAGCAAAACTTAATAAACTGGTGGAAATTTTTGAAATCTGTTTGTGTACTTCCATATGTTAATGTAAATTTGGATATTATAATCAAATGTTCTACCCAAAGTTCCTCATTTTTGTTTTATTTTAATTGCACGTATTTTAAGTTTTTCAGAGAGAAAACTACTGGTATTTTTGAATATGTGCTGTAACTTCTGTACTATCCTGTAACTTCGGATATTTTTGTTACATTTTCCGCAATTTGCGCACATTTTCTGATTTTTTTTAAAATATTTTCGACGATATTTCCAATATTTTTTTTATAATTTAACAGGTGCGGCAGATATATTTTAATAGGACTTTATTTGCATCTACTACATAGGTGTATATTTTGAAAGTTTATATTATTTTTTCTCAATTAAATAACTTTAAAAAAAATTAAAAAATTCTTGGTAATTTTATTCATATTTTGTTCCAATTATTAAATTATATTGTAGGTTTTATTTTTTGTAGTCGTTACAGTTAGATATTTATTAGAATTTAGAGCCTTTATGTCTAATAAATATCTACCAGTACATACTCCAAATATCAAACCCAAGAATATCAATAAAACTTTCATATATATATATATATATATATATATATATATATATATATGTATACATACACCTATATGCACAATACACATTAAAATAGGAGCAAGTTACATACATAGTTAACACGGATTAACAATTTCGTCATCGAGATATTCATTGATTAAATAATATCTTTGTGTTTTCAAAATGCGTTATCCTGCTGATTTATACCTCTTCAGCGGCAGTATCTGAACGTCTATTGGAAGTTTTTTATACAATCTAACACTTGCGTAGGATGGAGTCCTGTCATACCTACTCGAGTTATGTCTTGTAACTCGAGGTAGTTCACAGTTTCTGTGCTTGTTAATTATATTTATGAAGAGTTTAAGATGTATTAGAAAATAAACTAATAACATTTTCCGATTTTGCAACTTTCATGATATTTAAAACAAATTTTCAGTAAATTGAATACGTTTTCTGCCACTTTTTGTTATTTTTATTACAGTAGTTTTAGCAGATCGATCTTTATTCGGCTATCGACGGAACTAGTCTTTCCGCTTCGTTGGTCTTTCCGGTATTTTTATTACATTTTTATAATGTTTTCAAAAGATGTTTTAGATGTATTAGAACATTAATTAATAAAGTTTACAGAAGTATTTTTCTCGGATTTTTTTAAATTTCCAATAATTAATACGAACATTGTTGCTTTATTTAAATTAGTTTTCTGCAATTTTAGTTCATAAAGTACATTTAGTACAGGATTATAAGTGTAGATAATTAATATTATGTACAGATTCAAGTAAACGAGGGTTGAATTCACGCCGAGAATATACAAAATTGCTAATTGAAGCTTGTCCTTCTGCCAAGAAGTTTGTGGACCTCTGCTTTAGAGGTTAGTGTACAATTACCATCCCTCTGCCCTCCGTGCTCAAATCTCATATTCCCCCACTACCTTGAGGAGATTATCGTAATTGAATGGGGGTTTTCCCCATTACCTAAGCCGCATAGCTGGGGACTACCTGGATAACCGCAAGTATTTTTTTGCATACAACTGTTGGGATTCCCCAGGTGTCCCCTAAATAAAATGCCTACAATAATATTATTATTACCAATTTCCTGTAATTATTATTGTTTTATAATCAGTAGGGATATATAAGATTTTTTTGAAATAACAGTTTATTTAGTAATGGAACATCGTTGCGAGTCTTGTTTCAAGTATTTCGGGTATTTGGGAAAGTTGCTGTAACCTGACCTCTGTCCTTGCCAAAGGGTGGGGTTCACGGATCGGGTGCGATTAAGGGACTCGCAGGGTGAATAATCAAAAACCGCTCTACACGTGCTCTTAATCGTGCCCAAAATCCGAGGGACGCCGTTGCGAATTAAATAATAAAGCGTTCGAGCCGTTTAAAAGGAAATTAACACATAAAGAGTTGGATACAAATGCGAGGAGGCGCCTGAAATATGGAACGGAGAACGTATCTTATTAAATTTAACTTAAGGGCACTTTCACTGCCGTACAACCCTTTATAATTTAGAGTAAATAGACGCACCCGTTAATGTCGTTAGCCCGGCAGGAGTCCTGGGCGACGCGAATTTCCTTAATTTTCTTCTAAACGCTGCGAACAGACACCCCGAGCCTCAATTCAATTAGGCGTCTCCACCCCCCGGCCCCAAACTTTTTTATTTATCCCGTGAGGGTGGCGGGGGCGGCGTAAACAGCGAGAGTCGCCTTTTTCACCTACCCGACTTGGAATTAATTCTAATACGAAGCCGGATTCGCGGCTCGGCTCGGGCGTGGCAATTTAAAATTCCATACGTACAGTAAATATAATCCCGGGGCACACTCAACAGTACCAATTTATTTTTTACACCCCAATAATCATAAATTATTTACGACTCAGTGGAACCTACGGGCGGTTTCCTTTCTGAATTATGTTTCGAGGAGATCCGAGGTAATAAGCCCACGTTACTTCTAATACAGCGAAAACCGTTTCAGCACAGCGCAGACTCGAACAAGCAATTACCGGTCCGATAATCGAAAGCACATATTTGAATATTATGCAGAAAAAAAATAAGTGATTGCAAACAACGCGCGATCCATTTAAAACGGTATGTACTTCTCGTTATATTTTGAATTCATTAATGAAGCCCAATGGGCTTTTATACTTTAGCTACATAAACTATTCTAAATCTCTCGTAAATTGCCAATTATTTGCTCCCAACAATATCTCAATAGAATGATAATTGTAGATGTTAAAAGTTTTCCCATATACACTGTGATAATTAATAATAGTAGATATAACGCCCTGGCCTGCAAGCTTATCTATTTTTGGCATTGGTTTTAGTAGTAGGGTACGCAATCAACTGACCTGCAAATAAATACAAGTTGGACTCTGATTGCATGAAATTTGTGCACAGTCTTTATAGGTGAAATATGTGTTTAGTATTAGGTTCAATATTGTACATAATTGTAAGATCTTTTTCTGTGTTTAGTATTTAGTTTTCGCTTTTATTTTCTATTATTTTCTAATGGGATATTTAAATGTGCGTCTAATCTGGATCAAGCTCATCCGCTGGGAATTACCAGGCCAGATTACCAGCATCTCGGGATTTCGGCCTCGATAACAACAGTAGCGCGGTGAGCCCTCAAAGGAAATTATCTCTGGGAACTTGGTCGTTTACGTTAATGAGGCTCCGAAGTACTTCACCGAAGAGATCAAGGAATCAGTGGCCAAGTCTTCACCATAAGAGGTATTACTCATACCACGAAAGGGAAAACCTGCAACAATACCTCGTAGATGGGGCCATCTGTTCCGTTCCCTCCCCTCTGCTGCGCCCCACTCCATGGACCTGATCCAGGAGGAACAGAAGGGCAAAAGGTAGATCAGTCGCTACACGAAGCCGAAAGAAGGCACAAGTACTCAAAAACCTCAAAAACTTCATGTTCACCTCAAAAAGGTCTGCAAATTATAACCCTAAAATATATGCCAAAAAAACTGAAGATTCTAATAAGAATGATTAGAGGGAAAGGCAGCTGAAGAGTAACATTTAAAGAAATCAGAACAATTTGTGAATTCGCCAAAAAAAGTGTGTCTTCAGTTTTGTTGTTGTGTGTACAATTTCGCAAAAGCTATGAGGAGTTCGGGAATCATAAATCTCAGGAATAAAATGAGTTCTATGAGGAGAAGAAGAGATTATTGGGATTTGGTTAAAGTACGATAAGAGTAACTCCTAGTTTACTTGTTACTGTTTTAAAAAAATAACAAACTTTTGATGTCAATAAATTTAATGTTTGGATCTGTATGTTAAAGAGAATTTATATCCATACTGAGTTATATTTATGGTAAATTAGTCTAGATTCATAGTTGGTGTGATTTAAATAAATTGATTTAAATCATGATATAAAACAACTGATTTTTTAAATAAATCATTGATTTAAATCAAATTTGATTTTCATTTTTAAATTAATCTTTGTTTTTGCACTGTTTGTGCATTCCAATATACGAACAATTAAAAATTTATAGAGTAAGCGTGCTTTAAGTGGATAATTGTAAGTCAGTAAAATAGTTTCCTTTTCTTCCATATTTTGGTCCATCACATGGTACAGATACAAATAAATTTGTATTAATCATCAATTCTTGTTCAAATGCAAAAATTTATTAAAAATTATAATATGATTTGAATCGTGATGTAAATCAATTGACATAAATTACATCTACCCTGTCAAAAACTGATCAGAAATATTTATTTATTTATATATTTATTTACGGGAAAACCCTGTTATACAAAATATTATACAAAATATTATTACTACAGAATATCATTAAAACATCAATTAAATTAATACATTCTAAATATTAACTTAAAAACTATTGACAAAAATCTTAAATAACTAAACTGTTATCTAAATAATAAATATTTAAATCATTTAATAAATCGGACCATTTTATCGAATGGAAATATGTGTTAAGAGCGCCGAAGTCTGCAAGGTGGTACATGTAAATTTCTTTCATTGTATGCAGCTGCTGACAATATGTTACGGGAAGTGGAATGTCATAAGCCGAGTGATGTTCACTTGAATGTAATAAAGCAGTGCTCCGCAACCGGTGTGCCGCGGCACACTGGTGTGCCGTGAGCGATGCTGGGTGTGCCGCGACAAAATAACAAATATTTCGCACAGTAAAAGTACGCACATACCGCTTTTCTCCTCAGTCGCGTCAGCCAAGCATTCGGTAGCGCTCGTCATTCGGTCAGTAGTTGACACGGTCTTCGGTTGGCTTGCTGGATTTATATTTAGTTTTACTACCCGTTAAAGATGAATAAGTTTTTATTTAGAAAACATGCGAATTCCGAGATGGATGATAACAAACACAGCAACCGCAGTGATGTTAAAAAAAATAAGGTTGTTAATAGGAAGTATAACGAAGACTACATACGATATGGATTTTCATGGTGTGGCGAAGAAACGGCTCCAAAACCACAATGCATCATTTGTAGAGAACAGCTAACAAACGAAGCAATGGTACCTAGTAAACTGAATCGACATCTAACTTCAAACCATCCCAATTGCGCCAAAAAAGATAAACAATATTTTCAAAGGCTTTTACTTGAAAATCGAAAACAAATACAATTTATGAAATCGACCGTTACTGTTTCTGAAAAAGCCTTAGAAGATAGTTACCAGATTGCAAAATCAATTGCACGTCAGCAAAAACCACATACTATTGGTGAAACACTTATTAAACCCGCATGTATGGAAGTTGTTCGGCTTATTTTTGGGCCTAATGAAGTTAAGAAAGTGAGTAAGGTTTCGATGTCAGCTGATACTATTAAAAGACGTATTGACGACATGTCGAGCGATATTTTGCGAACGCTTATTTCAAAATTGATAACGGCTGAAAAATTTGCACTTCAAGTGGATGAATCGACAGATATTAAAAATCAAGCACAACTGATAGCGATTATTCGTTTCGTTGACGAGGACTCCATATAAGAGCATTATTTATTTTGTAAGCAGCTACCAGAGGGAACTACCGGCGAAGAAATTTTCCGAGTAACAGATGATTTCTTCAAAACGCATGGAATTCAATGGAGTAATTGTACTAGTGTTTGCACGGACGGCGCTGCGGCAATGATGGGCATTAAGAAAGGTTTTGTCTCGTGTGTAAAAACCCATAATCCTATAGTACAAATTACACACTGTTGCATACATCGCGAAGCACTAATGGTCAAAAATTTACCAGAGGAACTATTGCAAACGATGAATGAATGCATCAAAATAATAAACATCATTAAATCGAGAGCTTTGAATTCGCGAATTTTTCAAATACTTTGTGCAGAAATGGGTTCGGAACATGAATCCTTACTGTTTTACACAGAAGTACGTTGGCTATCCAGAGGTAAAGTTTTAGCTAGATTGTATGAGCTTCGTTACGAGGTTCGTAAGTTTCTTTTGGAACAAAATATGCCCGAATTGTACCAGCTCCTCGAAGACAATAACTGGATGGCGAGACTTGCATACATGGCTGATATATTCGAGCATCTGAATGAACTCAATAACAAAATGCAAGGTAGGACTGAAAACATATTGACGTGCTCCGACAAATTACAGGGGTTCAAAATAAAACTCTGGCAGATGGAGTTAAGAAAAGGATCTCTAGAAAGGTTCCAAAGGACTAATCAGGCCACGGTTGAAAACAAACAATTAATTGTAGATCTGGCTCAACAACATTTAACTATGATGCAGAATAAATTTGATCATTATTTTTATGCAATTAATACGGAACATTACGATTGGATTCGAAATCCTTTTGCAACGAACGCCATAAACTCTACAGAAGCACTTTCCCTGCAGATTCAGGAGGAATTTGTTGAATTGAGTAACGACGGGACGCTAAAACTTCAGTTCGCCGAAGTTCCATTGGATATTTCTTGATTTCTGTTAAGAGAGAATATCCTCAGATTTCAGACAACGCCATTGCAATTCTACTCCCATTTTCGACGACATATTCATGCGAGCAAAGTTTTTCAACTCTAGTGTTAATTAAAAGTGATAAACGATCGTGCTTAAAAGGTCTTGATCGAGAACTTCGGGTTGCACTTTCAAATATCGAGCCGAATATAAAACTTTTATGTTCAATGAAACAAGCTCAGGTATCACATTAATTAACAAATATTTGTTTTATATGTAGGTATATTTATCAAATTTAAAAAAAAGTACAATTTGTGTTTTTTATATTTATACCTTTGAAGAAATTTTTTCAAAGTTAACAAACATAAAAAAAATCGTTTTACTAAACGCTACATTTATGTTTCTTAATTAATGTTTAAAAAATTCCTCTTAAAAAGTGTATTCTGAAGTCGCGCCAGTTTTTGAAAAAAAAAAGCCCTGCGTCACATTTATCACTCGGCGCTTATGCCTTGTACTCTCATGGTGTGCCACGGAATTCTCGGAAGAACTTTGGTGTGACGCGAGTGATAAAAGGTTGCGGAGCACTGTAATAAAGCATTATCTGAGAGAGAAACCTCAACACCAACAAAGTTAGAGAAAAATAAATCTAGGAATACCACTCTAGAATTGGGAATGGTATTAATTTGAATGGTATTCAAGAAATTGTAGCAATTAACAATGCAATTAGCTTTTGCATGAGAGTGTTTCAGGGTATGTACGTCTAGGTCAATGTTGTTCAATTTAATAGATGGTAAATTATAGTCACCACATATTAATGTTTTATCGATATTATAAGGCTCGTAAACTTGCTCTAGTGCCGTGCTGTGATTCAAATAATTGTCGACAGTTGAATTAGGAGCAATATAGACTCCGCCGACAATAATATTAACATTATTTATTGTGAGCAAAACAAAAATATGCTCAATGTTAGACTGCGCCAAAATTTTTTGATGCTTGAATACTAATGGAAATCAATATGCCCCCGCCTCTAATATTACCGCTCACAGTACGATTAGTTCTAAATATATTATAATTATGAAACTGTAGCTGGGCGTTTGATAAATCGTATATAGCCAAGTTTCTGTTAGAATAATTACATCGAAATCATTACAATTGACTGAGATCATAAGATCATTAAGTTTGGTTCTGATACCACCACAATTCTGATAATACACAATTAGTTTTTTAAACTATCACCAGTGGGCTTAAGTGGCTTTACTGTTGTAATGAAAGGAACGTCATTATTAAATTTTATAGCCAGATTTGTTTCCCCATTTGATGTTCTGTTGATAAGTTCACTTTTGATTTTCCTGAAGTAGTCCATTTGTTTTTTGGTGCGGTCCGCCCGAAACTGGTGATAGAGGTGGGATCTTTGGCATTGCTTTTTAAAACATCTCTAGCAACCAATTCATTACTTAAAATCATTTTCAGGGGTCTGGGACTATCGTTCAGTTGCGTTCTTCCTAATCGTAAAATTTTTTGGGGAATGATATTCAGCCCGCGGGGTTCCACGATCTTCTGAATACCGATGAGGTCATCTTTGGATCTTGTTTCAATAACAGTAGCAGTTGATTCCGGCAAATTGAAAAGCATAACATTGCGTCTCTCGTCTTTCTCTATAACAATATTTTCAAAGTGTTCATCCTTTTTCGATGTAAGGTCGAAATGTTCCCCTTCTAGCTGGTTACGGGAATTTTCTAATTTCTCAATACGAGATTCCAATTTATCTAAGCGCTGGGAAATTATGTTCATGATTTCTGTTTTGAATTCGTCAAATTTCTCAGTGAGAACTCCATTGAGAGTTTCCAATGTAATTTCTCCCTTCCTCGTATCATTGATGGGATTGATACATTTTTGGCAGACCCAGTTCTGTTTTGAATTACCAACAAACGTAATCTCAACTTCATTAAGGCCTGTGCATCGAGTGTGAATTGATTTGTTACACTTCCCGTGGCATTTAATAAATGGTGTATTTGGGGTTACTCCCTGGTTGCATATTCCACATTAGTAGTAATACTGGCGGGCTGACATGACACTTTTCGAAAACCCTCGTATATTTCACTGCGGATGGCATGTCCATCAGGAGAGACCATGATTCCCCTCGTATATTTAGTTCTTCAGCAGAGTCGACAATGACCAGAAGGTTCTTCGTGGAGTCGACAATGACCAGAAGGTGAAGAGGTCAAAGGTCAATGACCTTTAACCTACCGAAAAAAGGCTACAGGTCAAAGGTCAAGGTCAAAGGTAAAGGTCATTGACCTTACCTGAAGACAACTGCGTAGTCTCACCAATGACCAGAAGCTTTGCGCGGCAAAAATTCAAATAAAAAAAAAACCGCCGCTAGATGTCTCTATACATCGGGTTCAGGTTTGGCTTGGCCAGCACTTGGGTACAATCTAATTGTTGAAGCAGGAGTGGTAGATCAAGATTATGTTGGAGAAGTAAAAGTGTTATTGTTTAATTTTTCTAAACGAGATTATTTTGTTGTGAAAGGTGATAGAATTGCACAATTTATTTGTGAAAAATTTTTCTATCCGACCTTGAAAGAAGTTGAAGAAATTGAAATGATCAGCTTTCGAGGTGAAAGAGGATTTGGATCAACAGGTGATCAATAATACACTCTAAAAAATATGTTTCATAAATAATGAAATTCAAAATATATTTTGTTTTATTGCATTAAATTTTGATTTTATGTGTAATGTTTACTAGTTAATAAAAAAAAAAAAAACAACTTCTGTGGTAGTTACTTTTATTAGAGCTAAAAAAATCACCGCTAACACAGATTTTTTTTTTTTTAACCCTTTCCTCAAGCCCATGTCTAGCCCAGCCAAGACTGGTAGTGACGTGTGTGTGTTTGCAATTTTTTTATTTTTTTTCGTTTTACCGCGCTGCTGGCTGCTGTACCCAAGTGCTGGCCAAGCCAAACCTGAACCCGACGTATAGAGACATCTAGCGGCGGTTTTTTTTTTATTTGAATTTTTCCCGCGCAAAGCTTCTGGTCATTGGTGAGACTACGCAGTTGTCTTCAGGTAAGGTCAATGACCTTTACCTTTGACCTTGACCTTTGACCTGTAGCCTTTTTTCGGTAGGTTAAAGGTCATTGACCTTTGACCACTTCACCTTCTGGTCATTGTCGACTCCACGAAGAACCTTCTGGTCATTGTCGACTCTGCTGAAGAACTAAATATACGAGGGGAATCATGGTCTCTCCTGATGGACATGCCATCCGTAGTGAAATATACGAGGGTTTTCGAAAAGTGTCATGTCAGCCCGCCAGTATTACTACTCACATTTGTTTACCATTATAATGATTGGTTAGAGTTATTGAAAATATATCTTTAGAAACAAAAAAAAAGAGAAAAGAAACAAAAATAAAGGAAGAAAGGAATCGAGAGGGATACACGCTTGACACCAACGGGGCCTATCGTGGTGACTAACACAACAGTCAAACAGGTAAGAAGGCCACGGACGGGTTTATATAAGGGCTTAAACAAAGAAATTAGATTTGGAAGATATGAGTACGGTCCTGTCGGAATCAAGGCGCGATATGCGACACGCACGCCACTATTTGTGGCCAACACCGCAAAAATTGTAAACAAGAAAAGAGGTTATATGTATCAAAATTGAAATAATATCGTTACTACTTACGATACGCGGTAAACGCATTCATCAAATTCATGCACACTACAAACTATGCACTAACACTGTTGTGACGTCATCGTGAATGCGATATAACCGTATAATCTGTGAATTCGTGTACACTATTTGCGAGAAAGCACTTGCAGCCATTCGGCCATGTTGTTGAAAAAAAAAATACAAAACAATTAAAAAAATTGATTGATTTTCATTAATTTTTTAAATCATGATTTTATCCAACACTGTCTAGAACTAATAGTTTTCGAGAAAAACTCAAAATAACGCAAAAGATAATTGTACGTATTGTATTTGATGCGCTGTTAAACAATTATTTGGTTAAATCTTGTATTGAATTTGACTAACTATCTTATAAAATATTTCTTATCGATTTCTGTAACGTTACCACAGAAATACATTTCAGAGAAAACTTTTCAATAGTTAGCAATTAGGTGCATTGTGCATAAAAAACGTTAGCAGTAACGTGCGTTACTGCACAGCATCTCATTCGAATATCAGATGCATTTATGACATAATGCATCTGACATTGCTTAGGTTTTTTGATACGCAATACACCTGAATTATTGTTATTCTCATTATTATTGCGATATTTACACAATTACTTAATGAAATAAGTATAAACACTCACAAAAGTTGTCTATAAATGCATTTTCAAAATGAGCTCCTGATTTAACTAATCATCAGTGTTAGTTTTGTTGGAATAGTTATTAACGTCATTAGGCCGATATGCAGCAACTAACGGACGCAGGTGGAAGTTTATAAAGCGAGGCGAAGCGGATCATGCGTAGCGCACCCGAGGTTTATAAACTTCAACCAAGTCTGTTATTTGCATATCGGCCGTGTGTCGTTCAAGATTTTTCGTAATACGAATATTTTAGCAATATTTAGTCCACATAGATGTAGGAGAATAAATTTCTGATTTTTCATCTTGGCGGGAATTTTAAAGTTTTCTTCATCCATTTTGACGGACCGGCAACAAACTATGCAACTATTTACTGTGGCCGACAGGCATCTGCCAGTCATGGCCTGATCAATTTTAAATTTGAATTGTTTAACCATGGTGGGCGTGCGTTCCCCTTAACGGCCAGCGTCCGTTAAGAATTCTTAACGGCTGCTGACCGTCTAGCATAACATTACAGCGCTTTTTAAGTTCAGATAAAACGGTATAACAGTATAGTATTACGAAAAATAATTAACACAATCGTCCTCGTTAAAAATAGACTGTAACTGTTATACGCAAAGAAATTAGGATTTTTATATTTTTCACTTTTCTTGAAAAATATGCGCACATTTTTAATAGTATATTGTAATAAGAGTGCAGAAAGGGCTTCATTGCAAAACGAGTATGAAAGTTGGAGCACGAGCGCCAGCGAGTGCTTCATTCATACGAGTTTTGCAATGGCCATTTCCGCACGAGTGTTACATACTATTTTTTCTACGAAAGTGTAGAAAACTAAAGATTAATGTAAATTTAATCATTAATTTAAAATAAATGTCATTGTCATTAATTTAAACGTCAGAAAATTTATAAATCGCTTGTCACCAAATCGAGACTCGAAATTTATACATTAATACTGGAAGTAGAAGAATATCAATAATGGATTCCGATAGTGACGATATAACAAACACTCCGCCGGAACTTGCGGCCATTGCATCCACAGTTTCGTCCGATTTATTGCCTCAAAAATCAAAAGAGAGGTATTGGAGTGCGGAAAGTGAGTGCGGAAAGTACTTTCTGCACTCCTTGTAACAAATACCAACTTTCAAAGTTAAATTTTATGACAGAAAACGTGTCTTTCAACACTTTCGTAGAAAATAGTATATTGTAATAAGAGTATGAATGGAGCACTCGCTGGCGCTCGTGCTCCAACTTTCATACTCGTTTTGCAATGAAGCCCTTTCCGCAAGAGTGTTACATACTATTTTTTCTACGAAAGTGTAGAAAACTAAAGATTAATGTAAATTTAATCATTAATTTAAAATAAATGTCATTGTCATTAATTTAAACGTCAGAAAATTTATAAATCGCTTGTCACCAAATCGAGACTCGAAATTTATACATTAATACTGGAAGTAGAAGAATATCAATAATGGATTCCGATAGTGACGATATAACAAACACTCCGCCGGAACTTGCGGCCATTGCATCCACAGTTTCGTCCGATTTATTGCCTCAAAAATCAAAAGAGAGGTATTGGAGTGCGGAAAGTGAGTGCATAAAGTATTTTCCATATAAGTGCGGAAAGTACTTTCTGCACTCCTTGTAACAAATACCAACTTTCAAAGTTAAATTTTATGACAGAAAACGTGTCTTTCAACACTTTCGTAGAAAAAGTCTATTACAAACGTATTACATCTGTTTAAAATTGTGCGGAATTGTATTTGCAGTGTTAAATAGTGCTTAAAATAGCGCAAAATCGCAATATCAATATTTCAAAATGTTTATATGTTTACAAATGCATTTTAGTACGCGCAAGGGTTTAAACGTGCAATAATTAATATTTATAAACCAGTGTGAGAAAAGTTTACCTTCAGGGTTAAAATCGGTCATGAAACATGCCGTTTAAAAGTATTGATTTGCAAGACATATACTCGAAGAAATCGTACAATTTTAAATATGTTATAGCATAAAAATGAAACGTGAATTCGTAAGTTTCTGCATAAAACAGTGTAAAACTGTAGTTTCAATACTCAAAAGTGTGCAAATTTCGGTTTTTTCATATTTTTATGGCTGGAATGTTTGAAACATTTTTCAAAGTTCTGAAACCTTTTGAAATGGCATTTTGATGTTTAGAATTTGATTTTTGATCACTTATTCAAAAAAATATTTAATGTGAATTCGGAATAACTTTTTGTTTTCAATCCTACCGAAAAATATATCCCAAAAAAAGTTATAGAGAATTTAATTTTCTATAAGAGCGAGTCAATAAAAAAAATTAGAGAAGTACATTTCATTAAATGTAACTTTTATTTTTAAATAGTAGGCTTTCTTAGCAAGTCCGTACTGATTTATTGTATTTATTTGTTATATACTGTATACTGGTAGCCGTTAGTTTGTGGAACATGGTAAATGAATTACATAAAACAATTTTACTTGGTTACTTCCACTAAGTAACAATGTAAAATTGTTTTATTTTATTTAATTTATTTGTAATAGGCTTTATTTATTTAAAATATCTTCCTATCTAGTTTCGGCTTGCTCAGACCAAGCCACCTTCAGTGGAGCATTTGTTCTGCATTCTGTATCATTACAAAAATGTGTACACTTTGATATATGGTATTGGTTTTCTTGTTCTATTTATGATTCTCGTGTTTACGCTAAACGCCCACAAAAATATTATTTGAAACCTTTTGCACAAAGTAATTTTTAGTTTAGCTCTTTTAACTAAAATAGGATCGGCACGTTTTCATTTCTGATTAGTTAACTTTAAAAAACCAAACCTATTTTTAGTCAGTTTTCGTGTAATAATAATTTAAAAATTTATTAGGTGTCACTATTATCTATGTTAGGTAGATACCGTTTGTAATTTTAGTGCGTAAAATCACATTTAAACGCCTAAAAATCTTTAAAATCGTATTTCACATGCCCAAAGCTGCGTAAAATTATGTTTTCAGTACCAGATGGTGTTTAAAACAGCGTAAAATCGCAGTATCAATGTTCGCATGCAATGTTTTCAATCCTACCAAAAATATATCCGAAAAAATCCGTATTTCAGCACAGAGAAGTTTTAAAAGTTCTTTAATTGTATTTTCAAGGCCTTGATATTGAAATCTTTGAAGAAACATTAACTTTCAGCTACAAAAAAACGGTCATCAAAAATACCGTTTTAAACTTCTATTAAGGTACAGGTACATAAAATCAAAGAAATCTTGCTGTTTTCAAAATGTTATGCCACACAACTGTAAAGTGTATTTATTTAGAAATTATATGTATAAAAATAATTCTGCAGAGTAGAGTTTATAAAACAAATAATTTTGGAGATTAAAGATAAGAATAATTTTCTTTCTCTGGAGTCTCAAAAGATAAAATTTCCACACAAAGAATTTAAAACTGTATTTTAAATACTCGAAAGTTTGCAAACGTTCATGTTTAGGTCACTTATAATAATCATTTGGAAGGCGTTCAAGGTTCTGAAAACTTATGCAGTGAAGTTTTTATGTTCAGAATTCTGTAAAATACCATTTTTCAAATACAAAGTTGTCTAACAACATTTAACAAATATCTAGAAATACCTTAAAATACATACTGTATGAATGAATGTTTGCAAAACTGTATTTTTGGTCTGAAAGATGCGAAAATGCATTTTTAACAAATTTATATTTTAATCTTCATTCATTAGAATGGTCAATTTATTGAAATTGTATCCTTGTTATGAAGTGACCCTGTTATGGAGTTATATTTATAATTGTTCACCTTTCAGTAAACACAAACAATACAAAAGAGAAGATTAATTTAAGAAATCAAATTTGATTCAAATCAATGATTTAAAAATAATCATTGGTATAAATCATGATTTTATCATTATAAAAATCAGTTGATTTAGATTGCGCCAAGCCTATTTATACGTCATTGATTATATCACTGTGCATGTATCAACACCAGAATAAGCCCTTCGTGGTAAAATAAGCCTCTTTTGGAGAACTCAAATAGTACCAAGGTATTGGGGCACAAATATAAGTAGATGATAATTATATCTGAGCCGTAAAACCATGTGCTCAATTTGGTCATGTCATCGGCTTGGTGTTACAAGGTTGCATGTAACATGTTTTCAATTTTTAGGTCTACAACCTTACAGGATCATATATTTTCAAAGCAGGACCTTTAGGCTTGATGGAAGGTTAAAATCGGAATATTAAGAACCTGTGATATAAAAAAAATCTAATTACAGTGCACAATATGTCATTTTCTGTAATAACAAACATATTTATAGACCTTATTCCCAAATTTACAAATTTTCACATACAACCTTATAACATTAAGCCGACGATGTGTTAAAAACATTGACAATTATAGAGTCTTTGAACTGAAAGTATAACTTCATGCATCAAATACCAGTCAATGATGTTGCGCTTATAGAATATCAGTACAAAATATAGCTTTATGTAATAAATGTAATCTTAAATGCCCTACCCTGTTAGGGACATTTACATGTTCACCTCAGGTGGAACAGAAGTGTGCTTTTGCATTAAGTATGTGTGACCATAAATTGCAGTTGCACCATAAACTCACATAAAAGGACAAAGGATGAACTAAATTTTCCATCAGACGCCTACGATCAGTGCGCTGAGGAGGTCAGTTTTACAGTTTCCTTTTTTTTGAGCAAAAATATGGAAAAAATAAATTAACAATATAATTGCACCAGTAGTAAAACCTATGAGAGTTCTAGCTCAATTGACCTAACTAAAATCCTGATTAAATTAATCTCGTCATCGTCTCGATGATAAGATCAACCTCGCGATTTGATTGCGCCGTTTAAAAATCGAATCTCGCGGGAATAATTTAATCAGGATTTTCATTAAGGCAATTGAGCTAGAACTCTCATAGATTTCGTGGCAGAGCGCATAATTATTTGATCATGTGAGTTAGTATGGACGCAATTTTATTGCGTCGATTATAATATGTGATTGTATCAGATATTATATCTGATATAATATGAAGTATTCAATCAGATTATAGTTTAATCTTACAAATGATTATTTTATGTGTACCGGGTGGTCCATTTAAGTGCAGACATCAACAAATTTCGAAGAATAAGTTTCATCTGGAACATTTTTTCGGATGATGCTTATTTTTCGAGAAATTTCATGTCTTCACTTAAATGGACCGCTATTCTTATAAAAATCCATGGCTAATGAAAGCAATTCCTACTGAAAAAATCGTCTATTGTAGTAATAGTTGGTGAAAAATTCGCCATGAAAAATAGGTATCTCAATATAGTCGGTGAAGTTTTGGGAGTAAGGAAAGTGCTTATTTGTACATAATTCTTGAATAATATTTCAGTAAAATATCAATTAGTCTTAGTGTTCCCAGTAGTGTTTATTGAAAACTGAGTGTTACACTTCAAATTACGCCTGACATTCCCAAGCCCTTAGCGTCCATTTTCTTTACTTTCTAGTGCAAAATACAAGTTTAAGCTGTTTTCTATGCATGGTCAATAGCATTTTAGGCAAAACTAAGTAAATCTAGATGAAAAGTGACTTCAGATCCA
The DNA here is from genome assembly GCA_951805005.1 of Othius punctulatus. Classification (NCBI taxonomy): domain Eukaryota; kingdom Metazoa; phylum Arthropoda; class Insecta; order Coleoptera; family Staphylinidae; genus Othius; species Othius punctulatus. The sequence continues at coordinate 101,635,667 of OX638139.1, read as the reverse complement.
TTCACCTCCAACTCAGTTAAATTTTCCGTTTCTTAGCTTTCCTAAAACCTTGCTCAAATGGATACAATGGGTTTCGGAATTACACGCCTCAATTGTGCTAGAGTCTAAAATTATATAGTTCACAAAGTAATCGATAACCGCAAGCGGGCATAATTGTACGAGAAATGAACTCATTAAATTGCATTGAACGATGCTCAACTTGCTCCTCGCAGCTCATCAATAACTTGCACCGATCTCTTACTTTATTGCGGAAATCAGCCGCGCTTGTTGGCGATGGAGCGAGCAGTTAAGAAGATCCGTTAAATGTCTAGTATATAGAGTACAGAGCAATAAAATATCGGCAAGCGCACTCAATTACAGATAAAGGAAATGAGTAGCTTAAAGTAAAACCCGAATCACGCCATTGGCTCTGCGCGTTTGCTGCATAGACGCGTTTACTGCCCGCGATATTATCAATTTCGGTAGTTATAGCACCTATTAAAAGCTCTACTTCTCGCTGTGAAGGAATATAATGAGCTGCAGATATATTTTCTGTCCTATTTAAAGCATACAATGAAAATACAGTTATACAGCCATAGATACGAGGTAATGGTCATTTTTATTGTTAGTGGGATAACAGTATTATTACAGCATTACTGGTATGAAGTTGCAAATGACGAGATCAGAAGGGCGTAAAGTCATCTGTAGTCACACGAGTTACGTAATATGCTCCTGCCCATGTATTTCATACAAAATTTTGTATCCAACCGCAAAAAAATTGGAGAAAGTCAAACACAGATCTAATACAATTTGTATTCAAAATCAATAATCCACTCTAGTTCAGTGTATTGGCATACAGTTAAATTTGTTGCAAACATCCCTGCAATTTTTGAAATTTTGAAGCAGTTTTTGTAGAAGTAGTGGAAAAATAAGTGATTCAAAAATATAACGATTATAACATATAGATAAGTATTATAATGGACATGTTAAAAATATTATAAATTGTGAACAATATTTTAGTTATATTTACCATTCTTCATATTTAGTTTGCAGATATAGTTCTTTCACTGAAGTTGAGTAACTAAGTTCTCCTATAGAACAGAACTGCACTCACCTGTAACAAAAGTAAACAAATTAGTAAACAGTCGTAGTAAACAGTAAACATGTAGTGTTGTTGTTTTTGTGAAATCTGTTTAATCGAGCTAAAATGTAATTACTTAAATGTAAATATTTACATTAATAGCTTCAATTCCCATGATTGACTACGGCCAGATCATACTAAAAAATGTAAGAGACACCTGCAAACGAATTACGGACGTAACTGAACGGAAGACATTAAGACTTCTCACTAAATTAAGACATAAGGACAATCATCTTCATAACATATCAAACATAAATTTATACAAGATCACCAAAATCATACCCATCCAACAAAGACTAGACAAACTACGAAATAAATTTCAACAAAAACAGGACAATAGGACAATACTCGACGAATTGTGTATTAAAAGACAAAACAAACGCACTACAAAATTACATCCGACAAAAACGCTTCATGAATCATATTACACTTCATAACACTCTCTTCACACTATCAAAATAATCACTCATGAATCACATATAGGTAATGTTATATAATATAATATGTAATGTAATGTATAATGTAACGTACGTATAATGTAATAGGCAAGGCGGAAAGACCCTATGGGGTCGATAGCCTAATAAAGATTGTTTATAATTATATATATAGCTTCAATTTTGCCAGTTAGGCGATTGATCCGATTAAAATGGTTTTAAAGATTAATTTAAGTTGCTTAGAGTTGTAAGGTACAGTGGTGGATTTATCGGGAAGGGGGCTATGAGGGCTATTGCCCAGGGCGTCAAAATCCAACCGGCTATTTGTTTTTGAAAAATAGCAAAGGCACAAGTCACAATAAAAAATAAATATACAAATATATAAATAAATGACGAACGAAAAAAGGCAAATACAAGATGTGAAACATCTAGCTACCTAGATACATCCTTAATCAAGTTTCACAAGAAGTGAAACATATAGCTACCTACATCAACTTCAAAGAATAGAAACGACTTTTTTGTAAATTTAAATTTAAAACAGTCCAAGATCAATCTATCAACCGTATCAGTATACAATGTGTAAGAACAAAATTTAACATATATGAAAATTGAGCACTAGTGAAAGCGAAAGTAACTTAGTATAAAGATGAAACGAACAAAAAAAAAGAAAAATCCAGTCAGTTTAAACCAAATCAGGAGATGTAGAATTGATTGATAGAGAAAATTTCAGAATCAATCAAGAGTACTAAAATTCTTTAAAAGTGCAACGTTCAAGAAGCACTTTGACATTGTGTGCAAAGCTTCAGTAGGTACCCTTAGAATATTTTACTTTTTCGGAAAATCTCACTTTAAATTCTATGAAAATTTTATCCAGTATTTAGTCGTAAATATTACTTCAAAGATTAACTTTGTCAATTGAACAAGTATCATCATACTACAGGAATCATTGCAATGTTTTTGGACGTTTTCGCTTTCTTGACTCTGTTTTTATCTTTTTCATTTAACCGCAGTGCGAACTAAAATTTATTTCTGTGATATTTCCCACATTAAGGTTCATTAATTCTATAATTTAAGTAATAAGATTAAGGATGTACAATTATTACTTGAACTATAAAATTTATTTATTTTTATATAATTTATCAAAGTGTTGCTCATTTTCCTCCAGAGTTTCAAAGGTTACAATAAAAGTTTTAATACTAAGATAAGCTTTGGCTGAATCAAACTCTTCACTCGGAAGCAATTGATGAACTCCTGAAGAGACTTCAAGAATAGGTTCAAAGGTAAGAACAAACACAAAATAACGATTTTATAACGAGCAACGCGTCTAGCCATTTTGCTGTTGCATCAGACTAAAACACACGTTAAAGGCATCTGACAGGAGCACTTCTAACATGTGGTATTGGCATGCCATCCGCAGCAAATTTCTCATTGAAGTGCTCTGGAATTGTACAGGCTCCTTTCCATCTTCCTGTATTCGAAGCAGTCTCATTGAACCACTCACTTCGACTATAGAATCTCAGTTCGATGACTCCAACTGTTCACGTACTGCATCAGCTGCTGCCTGACCAGAGCCACATGACAACTTTGGAACACCAAGAAGTTTATAAGTTCCTATAACTAACGAACTGGAACAAGTAGCCGTTCTACTTTGTCAACACTAGTCACATCTGTTAACAGTATATCATCTCAGTGAACAACTGATTTAGTGGCTAAATAAGACGGCACTGGACGTACCAAAATACACGTTAAAGGCATCTAACAGGAGCACTTCTAAGATGTGGTGTTGGCATGCCATACACAGCAAATTTCTTCCAATGAGGTGCTCTCAAATTGTACAGGCTACATTCTATCTTCCTGTATTTGAAGCAGTTGCATTGAACCACATCACTACGACCATAGAATCGTAGTTACATGACTCGAACTGTTCACGTACTGCATCAGCTGCTGCCTGACCAGAGCCAGATGGCAACTTTGGAACACCAAGAAGTTTAGTAGTTCCTTCAAGAAAAGAGCAAACTGGAACAAGTAGCCGTTCTACTTTGTCAATATCAGTCACATCTGCTAACAGTTTACCATCCCAGTAAACAACTAATTTAGTGGCTTAATAAGATGGCACTAGACGGATCAATCTTCTTTAATTATCTGTGCAGCTTCACGACGACGTTTCTAGCATAGTCGGTGGATAGTATTTTTGGAAAGAACTGCAGAAGATGTAGAACATCTTACCTCGTTGATTACAGACGCCAAAATCAATGCTGAATTTCTGATTCTGGTATTAGTTCGGTCAAGCACAGGTGAAACTTTTGAAGATACAATACGTTTCCGTTTGAGTTCACTACTTTTGCATGCCGATGTTGCTGGGGCAAAGAATTTGTCCTCCGATTAATTTTCGCTATTTTTGGCAGCCAAGGCTGGAGAATTTGAAACGCCGGAAATGATATCTTCGCCAATGTCTGTAGATTTTATTTTGTTTTTGGCGTTAAAGCTAATGGATGATGTTGGTGACTTACTACAGCGGCTAGGCGTTGATTAAATCGCTTTTTACGTAGAGCAGAACGTATCTCCTGTTTCTTGTCCACAGGTCCGATAGAACCGACTTTCGGAGATAGTCTTGACTCCTACTGCAACTTCAAAAACTGATGGTACTCTCCGTTTTTAATCACCTATTGGCTGTTGGCATGACTGATTTCGAAAAGTTTTTTTTTCAATTTATCAATAAAGTTTTGCTGTTTTTTTTTTGGTGGGCCGGATTATTTCTTGCCTTGTGCTTCATTAGACGGACGTGTTCTTCATAAAATTCTTAATTTTTTTTAACCATAAGATATTTTTGCCTGGTGGGAAGTCGTGACTTTATCCATAAAGGCACTATCTGATTATACACCTATTCAGCACTATTCCGAATTGTTAGTTTTTGAGATACATGATAAAACAGAAAATTGCGCGTCATATCACGACCTGACGTGAAACGGCCACCAGATTTACTTTTGTTGGCATGTCCTATTAACCAGATATTATCACTGCTTCGTGTTACATTGTATTAGAAATAGAACAGAAAAAAACGACAGTTTACTGTACTGCTATTCGTCACATACGTGAATCACAATCGGCCATTGCACAGGTCACACATGTGTTTTAATTTCCTATCAGTTACAATTTCAGCGTGTCTATAATTGAATTAACAAAACAAATTCATAAGTATGTGCTTTCTTATACTAATCCATGATATTCGTTAACTAAGCAACACATTACCAATAGCAAAGTGCCTTGATAATAATCACGGTAGTTCATTAAACGTCACGACGTGTAAGTGCTTAATATATAGGGTGGGCCACGAATAGTGGCCATTAAAAGTTTATGGGGTTAAAGATGGAGGAAACATTTGAAAAAAAACAGAATTGCATGGTTGAATACGATCTCCTCAATGAAAATAGTTTTAACTTTCTATCACTTTCGGTTCTACCGGAAATTGCTACCACCTTTGTTATTTTAAATGGAACACCGTGTATATTATTACATTTTTAGATTCCCTACATCTCAGTCCACCTTCCACCACAATGATGCAGGTGGGTTGTTTTCTTTTCTCATTTTCTACTTCTGTTTCTGTTTTTCGTTCATGAAGTTCTTCCGTTTAGTGCTGTCCTTCGCCAATTCTTTCGCGTCTTTCCATGTTTTCCTTCTTTTTTCTATTATTGTTTTCATTCCATGTCATTTCATGTCTTTGTCGGTCTTCATTTCCTTTTCTTTTTGTTTGTCTTTGCTTCCCACACATTTTCACTATTCTTTGGTTTTCCATTCTTTGCATATGTCCCCACCATCCGAGCTATCGTTTTTCCATGTATTGGCTCTATGTCTAATTCTTCTCTTATTTTTACGCTTCTTATTTTGTCTATTTTCGTTACAGCTTTGATTCTTCTTAATACTTTGATTTCGCTTGTTTGTATTTTATTTGTTCCCATTCTGTCTAGCTTCCACGTTTCTCATCCCCATGTTAGTATTGGTCGGTATATTGCTTTGTACACTTTTATCTTTGTTTCTTTACTTATTTCTTTTTCGTTTATGATTGTGTTTTTGATTGCCTCGTATAGTTTTTGGGTTTTTCTTATTCTGCTGTTTATTTCCGTCTCTTCATTTCCGTCTGCATTCAGTTCTATCCCTAGATATTTGTATGTCCCTACCCGTTCAAGTTTTTTGTTGTCAATTTCTATTTGTATCTGCTCCTGTTTCCCCACTACCAATACTTTTGTTTTGTTTATGTCCAGCTTAATTCGTTTTGCTTTTAGTACTGTGTTCCATAAGTTTACACTTTCTTGTAGCTGTTTTGGTGTTCTTGTTATTATTATTACATCGTGTGCAAATCCTCCTTCCGATATTCCTATTTTTTCCATGTTTTTGTAGCCTACTATCCATTTCTTGTTTCCCTCTGGTGTGCATTTCTTTATTATGTCATCTATGTTGGTACTGAATAGTGTGGGACTTAGACTCCCCCACTGTCTTAGCCTATTTTTGTTTTAAATGTTTCTGATTGTGTGTTGTTGCATATTACTGTGTTGTTTTCGTATATATTTTTTATTATCATTATAATTTTGTTGACTTTCCTTCGTTTCTCCCTTATCCTTATCGGTATTGGTACCTTATCAAATGCTTTTTCTAGATCTAGAAACGCTATGTATATTTTTGTGTCTCCATCTCGTTTTTCGTGTTTGTTTGAGCGTGAATATGTGATCCTGTACGCTTCTTCCGCTTATAAATCCGCTCTGTTGGTCTTGTAGTGTTTTCTCTATTACTTTTCTCAACTTTTTGTCTGTGATTTTTTCGTATATTTTCATCGCTGTGTTTAATAGGGTTATTCCTCTGTATTTTTTACATTCATTCTTATCCCATTTTTTAAATATCGATAGTATGAGTGGTGTTTGCAAGTCGCTCGGTGTTTTCTCCGTTTTCCATGCTTTCCTTAATATTTCCTGTTGCCTATCATGTCCATTTGTGCCTATGTGTTTGATCATTTCACTGTTGATTCTGTCACTTCCTGCCGCTTTTCCGTTTATTAGTTTCTTTATTGCTGTTTTCACTTCTTCTTCTGTTATATCGTCTCCCTCTTCTTTATCGGATTCTGTTCAATTTGTCTCTTTGGTCTCCTCCTCTTCATCTTCTGGGGTTCCCAATAGTTCTTCAAAGTTTTCGTTCCTTCTTTCTGCTATTTCTTTTTCTTCCCTTAGCACTTCTCTGTTTTTGCTTTTTGTGACCCTCTCTATTGCTGCTTTGTCCTGCCTGTTCATTTTGATTACGCTGTAGAAAAGAATAGTTTTTGGTTTTCCGTCCTATTTCTTTCAAGTTTGTCTGCAAATTCTTCTCATTGCTTCTGTTTGTTCTTGAGTATTATCTGCTTTACCTTGTTTCTTGCGTTTTTACATTCTTCGTATTTGTCCCTTGTTTTCTTGTTGAGGTATTTTTTCCATGCCTGTTTCGTTTTTACCTGATCTCTTACTTCAGTTGACCACCAGGCTGTTCGTATTTTGTTTGTTTCTTTCTTGCATGTTCCGCATATTCTACTTACCACTTTTATTATGGTTTCTTTGAGGTTTTTTCACATTTGTTCTACATTCTCTGTTTTCGTTGCTTTTTGTGTTGTATTTTTGTGTAGTTTTTTCTTTATTTCTTCTTTGTATTCTTTATGCCCCCTTCTTACTACTGCGTCCATGATTTGTTTTTTATTTATCTCTTTCGGTATTATAGAATCTATTATCCATTTTCTATCTCTCGCTTTTTCTGTTCTGCTCTGTCTCTATTTATTTCTATCTCTCGCTTGTTCTGTTCTGTTCTGAATGTGTGTATGTTTTCGTGTCTGAAGAATGTGTTCGATATTATGAGGTTGTGTACTATGCCGAAGTTTAGCAATCTTCTTCCGTTGTCGTTTCTGGTGTTTTCTCCCTACTCCCTTATTGTGGCCTTGTATGTTGGGTCTTATTTTACAACTCTGCTGTTTAGGTCGCCTCCTACAGATATGTTTCCTTCTGCTGCCTCTACTGCTTCTTCAAGTTGCGTCCAGAATTATTTTTTCTTGGCGGTGGTGTCATCATCGTTTGGCCATTCGCTGTATATTAGTGTGTGTCAATTTCCAATTTTTATTATTCCGTTTCCTTTCTTCTTTGTTTCCGATATTGTCAGTATGTCTAGTATATTAAGTACTTAATACGATTATAAATTACGAGCCAAAAATAACAAATAAATTATATAATAATTTCACGATAAAAACACAACGATAAATTCAGTATTTGTCGGACTCTTACAGAGTGCATCTCAACTTTATGTTGCTGCAAATTTTAGTCGCGCAGTGATTATAATATAAAATTGAGCATGTACTCCAATTAAAACCAAACAGCCCGAAATTAATCCATCACTCCCCCAGATGAAGTTGCAGAGATAACAGCGAAAGACAAACACGACTGACCCATATCACTCGCCAGACCCGCCTCGATATCGGCTAAGCCCTGAATTAATACCACGACGACGTCGTTTCGAGTTTATTTACTCTCCGCTCAGAGTCGCGACGCCAGGGGCGCGGCCGCACCGGAAATCGTGAGGCGGCCGTAATTTATTCGCCGGAATCCGCTGGAGCGTAATTAACGAATTTAATAAAGACCCCGGCGCGGCACTTAATTAAAATCACTGCTGACGGCGGTGCCGCGGCCGAAACACCCGGGGCGGCCGCGGCGATCGCGAAAGAATCGCGTGCGATGCGATTTAATTAAATTTTTCTCGGCAATTTCGCGAAAGGAGCATTCTTAAATTTTCTAATTACGCAGAGATCAATAGCGGCGCGAAATATCGAGATGGATGCGAAATTTTCCGAGCCAAGTTTTCAAGAAAATTTATAACTAAGTTATAAGTGTCGAGGAAAAAACATGTTTATCACGAATTTTTTATTACAGCAGTATATATCTTGAGAAATTTATACCCGTATATACACTCGATGTTAAATGAGTACCATACGCTCGTGATACTAATTTATGTACAAAAGAAATTTGAAATCTGCAGCATATTCAAATTCTTTACATGATGTACAAAACGAACGGTGCTTAGCATATTTACGACCGAAATGTCATTAGTTATACTTTATAGCTCAATATTAAGGTGTTTCCACAGCAAGCAGATACTTGCAGTTTTTTTAAACAAACACATGTAATTAGATGCGACCATCCATGCGTCGAGGTGGATCTCGAGGTCGACCTCGTGCTAGGCTACGAGCTCGGGTGTATTCATAGCAAGCAGGTGAGGTCGCATTCGGAGTATATTTTTATTCCCCAAGTGTTTCTTGAAATACGCATTCAGAGTACACATTGATTAATAGTGGTGAAAAGAGACTCCTTTGAGAAGTGGGACCACTGTTGTTGCAAAATCGTTTAATCGGACATTAGCAGTTTGCCTCAGTACACATTTCTAATGGCACGTTTTTCTTTAACAGATCAATTTTCTCATCTCACAAACACAAAGTTTAAAATGCACTGATACACTAGTCGGGCCATAATGGTACTTAACAATTGCATTAGGGCATACAGTGATACTTTACATCTTCAAACGAAGCACGTGGTGGTAACATTTGTTATACCGTACACACAGTCATGCTCACATAAATCTAGTACAATCAATTTGACATTGCTATATCAAACTGCTATTATAACCTAATTTCTTGTACTAGATTTATGTGAGCATGACTGTACATTGAGTATTAGATTTATTTTGTAAACTTTTTTTTTTGTAAAATTTGTATTTTAACTTTTAAACTCGTTTGTTTAGATGCAAGTTATAAGCTACGTCTATAATAGGAAACTATCGAATATGACCATAGACTATCCAAAAGCATAATGCCCCTTTCCCGACCTTCCGTCGGTCAAGCGTTTAATGACGCCCGTTATGTTTTACGGCCGCGCCGCGTATAAATATACGGGGAACAATTTATTACTGGCCCAGGGCTTTCGTTATTTTGAATGGGACGTTACGCCGACCGTCCATTACCACCGCTCATCCCGTTTAGGGTCCGTTCGACTCCAACGCCGGCATTAGGATGATGAGGAGTTATGGCGGTCGCTAATGCGGCGATTAAATAAATGAAATTATTTGCCCTTCGAAGGAATAAAGGGATTCCCCAGGAGAAATCGCTGAGGAAAACGAATATCGCAATATAAAAACCGATGCGGAAAATATGGCTGGTGTTGGTTTAGTTTAGCTGCGTTTATTGATGAGCTCTGACACTGGTAAAAAAAACTAGTCATAGAAAGGCATATAAGTAAGGGTACTATGCGGGGTCGAAGTCATTTTCCCCTAAGAATTAACATGGACCTCGATATTCACTTTTCTTCCGGTCGTCGAAATGGGGGAGCGATATTTGTACAATGGGCCTAAGCATGAGGGGTAAGTATGTCGTATGTTGAATCATCACCCACCACAACCAACAACACCAAGCATCATCACCGCCATACATATAAGTAAAGGTACTATGATGGGATGATGGGTCAAACATTGATTACCTCTGATGCTGGTAAAAAAAAAACAATCATTGAAAGACATGTACGTAAGGGTACTATGAGGGGTCTAAGTCATTTTCCCGTAAGAATTAACATTGACCTCGAATTTCACTTTTCTTCCAGTCGTCGAAATGGGGGAGCGATATTTGTATGATGGGCCTAAGCAGCTGAGGGGTAAGTATGTCGTATGTAGCATCATCATCCACCACTACCAACAACACCACCCACCATCACCACCATACATATAAGTAAAGGTACTATGAGGGGTCCAACATTGATTAGCTCTGACGCTGGTAAAAAAAACAATCATTGAAAGGCATGTAAGTAAGGGTACTATGAGGGGTCTAAGTCATTTTCCCCTAAGAATTAACATGGACCTCGAAATTCACTTTTCTTCCGATCGTCGAAATGTGGGAGCGATATTTGTACAATGGGCCTAAGCATAAGGGGTAAGTAAGTCGTATGTTGTATCATCACCCACCACCACCAACAACAACCCATAATCACCACCATACATATAACTAAAGGTACTATGAGGGGCAAAACTAATCATTGAAAGGCATATAAGTAAGGGTATTATGCGGGTTCGAAGTCATTTTCCCCTAAGAATTATAATGGACCTCGAAATTCACTTTTCTTCCGGTCATGAGGGGTAAGTATGTCGTATGTTGCATTATCACCCACAACCACCACCAACAACACCACCCATCATCACCATCATACATATAAGTAAGGGTACTATGCGGGGTCCAAGATTGATGAGCTCTGAGGCTGGTAAAAAAAATACTAATCATTGAAAAGCATATAAGTAAGTGTACTATGCGAAGTCATGCCGAAATGGAGGAGCGATATTTGTACAACGGGTTGCTTAATCATGAGGGTAAGTATATCGTATGTTGCACCAACACCCACCACCCACTAACATCAACAATCAACACCAGCACCAGCACGAAATGAGCTGTGATTCCAACTGCTTCAGCTGATTTAGGAGCCGTTTGATCAGTGGTGGTGATGGAGGTTGGTGGTGTTAATGGATGTTGGTGGGTGGTGGTGGTTGTTGATGGTACAACACACGACATACTTACCCCTCCTGCTTAGGGAACCCTTACAAATATAACCCGCTCCCCCATTTCGACGATTGGAAGAGAAGTGAATTTGAAGCTCCGTGTTAATTCTTACGGGAAAATGACTCAGACCCCGCATAGTCTCACTACTTACATATGAACGTTTGATGATTGCAGAATGAATTTCCTGCAATGGTTTAACTATTTATTTATAAAAACTATTGGATGTTAACCACTTGTGTCTCGGTAGAAACTTACAGGAATGGCCCCTCATGAATATTAATTACTTTATGGGGATCTAGAGAAAGCTATAAGCATTCATAGATTTATACATTATTCTCAAGTGTATTTACAATTACAAATAATATTAATTACTCTCAAGGTGTCTGGCCTTCTAACATAATATCGGTTCGTATGTAAGGAAAGCAGATAGTGATCAAAATTATAGATATTATGTTTTAATTTTGAGGCTGACGTTAATTAGGCCCGTATCTATAGTCCGTACTTGAGCATGACTTCTACTTAAGTCGTATTTTTAGTTGCGTATTTTCAGTAAACGTTTATGCACCAAACGCAATCAAATATAAGCAAATATACGACTTTAGTCGCACTCATTCTCAAGTTTGAACTTTAGATACGGGTCTTAATGTAAATTAAAAAATTTAATGAGCATTCGTTCTAGTAAGAATTATGATTTTATATGGATTTTAAAATTAAGTAAATTATGCGTTGGGTTAAATTAGGGGATAGTTGTAGTGTGCCCACCAACCCACCCTCCAATATAACTAATAATTATGTAACCCATTGAACCTCCATTATCTTGCAATTATTACAATTATAACCAAATTCCCATAATATTCTCACAAATGCATTGTAATCATTTGTTAGGCTAGTTCTTTTTCCAATCGTAGCCTTAACTTGACGTCATATTTAATACATAAATTTTCGCCATTTTACCTATTAATAATAATAATCACTTACACAATATACTGTATTTTCATTGGTCAGGATGCGCAGGCTTTATATTGAACTCGATCCGAAGATGGCATTGGCTCCAAATGATTTCCCCACATATAAAGAGTATTCTTTTAGTATTGTATATTAACTATAATTGGAAGGACTTACCGGGGGAGCAACTCCCCTTCCCCCGCCAGTTCTCTCGCCAACTGGATCGCTAGCACTCACGGCTTCAACCATTATTCTCTACGACTATTGTATTTCACCTTCATGTGCAAAGCAGTGACATACACCTCTTACTAGGACGAACCTCTAGGACGAATCTCTCTATTGCAATTACTAGGACGAATCTCTCTATTGCAATTACTAGGACGAATCTCTCTATTGCAATTACTAGGACGAATCTCTCTATTGCAATTACTAGGACGAATCTCTCTATTGCAATTACTAGGACGAATCTCTCTTGTTGCAATTACTAGGATTAACCTCTTTTGTTGCAATTACTAGGATTAACCTCTTTTGTTGCAATTAGGATTAACCTCTTTTGTTGCAATTAGGATTAACCTCTTTTGTTGCAATTAGGACTAACCTCTTTTGTTGCAATTAGGATTAACCTCTTTTGTTGCAATTACCAGAACGCACCTCCAGGACGCACCTCTATCTAATATACATATTGTAGTTTATGTACTGACCTTTAATCCATTCCAACACCTAATCCATAACCGTCCACATCGCAACACACACCAAAACACCAGATCACACATGCTTTCCCCACAATCGGCACCGAACTTGCATCCACACTCCATAAAAGCACGTAACTTAATGTCCCCTTGGTTACTCGTTCTTCAGCTGAGCGCGTCGCGCCCCGGCTTATATAAACAAACAAAGCCACAGATGCCGCCTCTAATATTAATAATCAATTATTATCCAATGATACAATTTGATACCTAACACATTTTTAATGAAAAATTATGACACTAGGTTTTAATCATCTTCTAAATTTGATTGGAATTGTGGGTGGGTGGGCACACTATAACTGGATGGTGTTATGCAACAATGTGGTTAAATCACATTCATGTTTTGATCGGTATTAGAAATTAATTTGTAGATATAATGTCCTACAGAGAAGTTTTACTTAGTAATAATAGCTCTGTAAAAAAACTTAGAATAGATAGAAAAATGCAATTCGTTATTTCTTTAACAAGATATAACTGATGTAAGATGTTTCTTGAACCTCCAATATCTTATTATTACAACAGTAATATCTAAATTTTCAAAATATCTACATAAATGCATTGTAATGTCCTACAGAGACGTTTTACTTAGTAATATTAGCTCTGTAAAAAAACTGCGTATGGACAGAAAGATGCAATTCGTTATTTTTTTAACAAAATATAAAATATAACTGATATAAGATGTTACTTGAACCTCCAATATCTTATTATTGCAACAGTAATATCTAAACTTTCAAAATATCTACATAAATGCATTGTAATCATTCTCATTTAAAAAATTATGACACTTTATACACACCTTCTCTAGATAAGCTATCAGTAAACCTCCAGCATTCAGAAAGTTGGCATTCAAATATATAATCATTTATGATCAGATAAATGCTTGCAAGTATTTAGTAAGGTGTACCTTTAAACTGCTCTAAAATAGGAATACTACATTACACAAAAGAAAAGTTAAATTTGAGCAAATCATAAACCAAAATTTTCAAAATTCATCCGTAGATTTGAGCATTGAAATTTTAGGACTAAAAATGAGAAATAATTGAAAATAGGGTTTATTTGTGCAGCTTAAATCTGCTAAATATAAAATACTTAAAAAGTTTTCTGAGAAACTACACTAATACTTCGATAAATACAACTCCTTAAACTCGGCATTTTTTATTAGCAACTCTCTGTAAGAGCAACTATTTTTGATCAATTTTTTCCATAAGTATTACATTTGACAGATCTCAAGTTAAGTGGTTTTAATTTTCTAATCCAACTCTATTATAATGACGAAAAAATAATGAAGACAAAAGTTGCTGTTGCATTTATCGAACTTTAATTATATCATTTTTTTTTTAATTTATGGGATATCCTGAATATTTTTACAGAATCAGATTCGAAATCAAATTCACTTTACAATACCACTTTTCTTTTAGTCAATATTCCAAAACATAGAATTATTATTGTAGTAGGCTATGATATGGTTTTGTTTATTGCAGATATGTACCTGTCACAGTTGTTTAGATCAGCAAGTACATGTCAAATCAGATAAAAATAAGTATTTATTAGAGTAAAGCAGAAGAGTCCATCAACTTTTTAACTATTTGTGTATTCATTATTCGTTTCCAAATTCACTTTACAATACCACTTTTATTTTAAATTGAGTTCAATATTCCTAAACACAGAATTATTATTGTAGTCGTCTCTGATATTGTTTTGTTTATTGCAAACATGTACCTATCAAAGTTGTTTTCATTAGCAAATTCATGTCAAAGCATATAAAAATAAGTGTTTATTACAGTAAAACAGCTCAGCACATCAACTTTTTAACAATTTTTGTTTTCATTATACGTTTTCCTTAATTAAGTAGCAATAATTACACTTATATATAACTCAAACTTTGCTTAATAATGATTAAATGAGTAGTCGAAACGAAATGAGAGAAAACGCATGAGTAGTAAATAAGTAGTCGAAACTATAGTCACAAATAAATAAATATAAGTGATACTCACAAAGTGACTTGTTTTATTTATAATTAATCAAATCTATCACGAAGTAAACCACCTCAATTCAAAATAATTACACTAATAAACGCTTGTATAAATTTTGTTTTTGACAAGTATATATATATACTATTTATACTTGTTATACTATTATAGTACTACTATACTGGTACAATTATTACTGGAAGTATATACCTGTATTGGTATACTATACAGGTAGCTTAATTTGAGTAAATTATCACAGAATAACGTTACGTAGTCCAAATATACAACTTGATTGTCATATTTTCTTTTAATTTAACAGTTTAAAATCACAATTTTCAATTTTCATGTAATTTCTTGATTTAATGATTTTAATCGGTTCTAATATTATAACATAGATTTATACACGACGCCCCTATATCAACTTTCTTCATTGCCTGTATATTTTCAATTTAGGATCCCCACAAAACAACTTTGGAAGTGCCTCTGGTTTGAATTCTAACGCTCACCAGGCACAAAAATGATGAAGTTATCCTAGGCAACCAAAACAGCCCTATGAAAGTATATTCTTAAATTCATTAAGATTTTTGAAAATAAAATATTTATTAGTTCTAAATGAACTAGTGATTGTGGAATGGTGATGAAGATTACGATTAAAATTAATAAAATCATAAACATTGGTTTATGCTTTTGGCAAGGTTACTATTCAATAAAATAGGACAGTTACTAACAATATAATTGTATCGTTTATTTCAGAAACTGGCCAACAGACATTTTTTATGAATTTTTCTTTTTTGCGGAATGACTGCCTTTCCATTTTATGGGATTTAATTTATAATGAATATCGCGTTTAGTGCAGAAACCTGTCAAGCGACATCACATAGCGTGTTTCTGCAGTAAATTTAAATTGCTGCATTTATTTAATTAATACCTGCATGATATTCAGTTTCCATCTTGTTTATGCAGTGGAGTAATCTGCCTCACTTGGGGAGCCCTGTGAGGACTTCATTTTCTTGCATATCTGGTTATTTTTATGTACACACAATTTAAGAATGCCCTCGATTTTAAGAGTAAGGTTATGTAAATAATGTACATTTAAACTCGTGGGCCCTTAAGTAATTCTTCATTGTAGTCTTTTCATGTTCTTGGAAGCCACAAATATTGCTGAAACTAAAAATAATTTAGTATTTTAGTAGTGAAATATCGACTGACACAATTGAGATTTGAATTGCAAGAAGATAGCTTTTAATGCCATCTTCATGAGTAATGAGTGAAATGTCTCGTGCGTCTTAAAATAATTCTTCCTTGATGTCTTTTCATGTGTTTGGAAGCCACAAATATTGCTGAAACAAATAATAATTTCGTATTTGAGCAGTGAAATATGAAATTCCACAATAAAAATTAGAATAGCACGAAGATTCATGCCAATTTCATGTCTAATGAATGTAAATGAAGTTGCATATCAAAAATAGAACTTTTTAGAATTTTTACTGGAGCGGAACAAATATATTTTACATGGTTACGTAACTACAATCATTTAGGTACACCTTGTGTTAGACGGATAACATATATATTTACCATATATGAGCCGTCAATGTGGCAAAAATTGTTTGATGTCGAAAAAGTAGTAATTTCACGTGCGAATCATTTAATAATTTCAATTTCATCGCGTTATTAAAAGTAAAGCACAATGACGCAACAACTTTTGACTTACTTCTGAGTCTTTTAATGGCGTGTCTTTTGTAGTATCGTTTACGTGCAATTTGGCAGGAACTTTTCGCGCAAAAGAGTAGCAAAAGTGCACGGGCCGAAGGCAATTACAAAACTTCCGAACTCCATCGCAGCCTTCGGGGGGCAGTACGCGTGAAAAGTGAGCTAATGACTCACGTCGCCGGCGACAATTAGCGAGTAATGGGGCCCCTTTCGCCGGAGAAACAATTGCGCATCCATCACGGCCCGTCAATTTGCACCCGATAATGAGCCCCTGGAAGTACGTACCTGCAGCGAGATAAGAAAACAAGTTAGTCGCCAATCAAAGGGGCTGCATGGACCGGCAGGCACGATAACGCATGTTCAGTTCAGGGATTAATTATGATTGATTGTATCAGCTTAATTGGGGGGAGGTGGGATTATCTCCAGCAGGAATATATTCTCCCAGGTGTATGTGCTAATGTCTTTGTACGTGCGTTGCGTGTGTTTGCGCCCATCGCACCGGATACACTCTCGGCCGAAAGCGGCCGCCGTGCGTAATCGCATAATGGCGTCGCTTCCGGTTCTTTTGGGGCCCCCGCACGCACGCCCACCCCACGCAGTGTGGATGTCAAAGTGCTGCGCGATTATCCGCCCTTGATTGTGATGCGTGTTATCGCTTCCCGCAATTAACGCGCGCGCGATTGTTTTGGAGTGCGGTCGTGAGCGTTGATGGTAATTGGCGAGGAGTGTATTGGAAGAGGAGCTTCCCTAAGGAGTCAAGTGTTTTCACACGTATGATCACATCTTTTGCCACTATAACGCGCGCTATACCCATGTTTATTAAACTAAAGCGAATTCTAGCCCCTATCAATTTCGATCGAACTTCCAAACTCAATATGAATTGCTAGGGCGCCAAATTCCCAATAAAGTATTTCCTGATTGGATGCGACACCGTGACCGCCTTTGTGCCCTCTTCTTTGTTAGATTTGTTTACTGCAAGGTATACAAAGGGCATTGATATCAACCACCCTTTAATATGCTTAAAGTTTCAAAAGCCATTGTCTGCATTATGAACATAACAGTTAACATCAAAACGATCTACCAAATGCTCTAGTTATTGGCATGAGCTTACAAAGCACCAACATCAATTATATTAAATATTTGCTCCACTTCACCGCATATCTCATCATTTCCATAACATAAGCAAATGACGTTTTGCATTAGTATTCAACCAAATATTTCTAGAACTAGTATCAATTCCATCTTTTGGATAAGGTTTACTTCCAATACAAGGCATTTAAGGATTCTTTTGGACGCCGATTCTTTTGAAGAAATAACAACATTATTTTTACATATTGTTGATCAGCTTCATACAAAAGACATTTTGAAAAATTAAGTAAGAAATTAAGTATAATGAGACTCGTTACGTTAGTTATAGATGAAAATGGTTGATATGTAGACAGAGTGCAAACCATAGTTATCTCTAGTGCAAGTGCAAGTGTGTTATGAATTGATAAATTAATTAAGAAGCTAGATAACTTCAATATGTTCAGTTTAAGGTTTCAGTATATTTTTCGACGAAACCATACGTTATTTGATTCTCATAGTTATTTTTTATATATCTGTATGTTGTAAATACCTTTTTAGATACTTATACGAGGGCTGATCAAAAAGTTCTTTTCACACACCTGACCTCTGCGTTGTTTTTGATCATCGGTCATCAACTTTGGGACAAACGTTGCCGGCAATTGACGCATGTGTAGTTTTTCTGTTAAAATATCCTGGCATGAACCGAACGAAATGTTGCATTCCTCTGCCATTTCCCGAATGGTTAAACGATAACTTGGACGAACGAGGTCATTCACTTGGGCCACATGATTGTCTTCAGTCGAAACTGATGGGCATCCTGAACGAGTATTGTCTTCTGTTGATGTGCGGCTTTTTTTGAACCTCTTGAACCATTCGTGACACTTCGAACGACTCAAACACTCATCCCCAAATGCCATTTGTAACATGTAAAAATTTTCCGTAATAGTTTTCACCAACTTCACACAGAACTTGATGCAAACGCGTTGCTATTGTTTTCCTTCCATCACAAAACAAAATCAGAAAATCGCCGAACACAAAATTGTCGATTTACTAAAATAGCTGTAAATCGGCATTTAAACAACCTATTGACGATCTGCAAGAGCTGATATACTCAGGGAGAACCCCTGTACTACTCTAAAAGTCCTGGAACTTTTTGATCTGACAACGTAGGTTCATGTTTGAAATAAATCAAATAAATTGTATTCGCATGACTCCAAATGCAAAATTTAAAAACTTGCAAGGTATGCCAAAGAGATGACACTACTGTGAAAATACATCCGTTGTATTATCAGCATTGTCAGTTATTAAAACATGCGTAACGATAGAAACCGCATTTTTATGACGTCACTGTTTTACGTATGAGTTATATTCCCAGGTGAAGATGTATCCAGACAATTGATAATAGACTAGGCAAGGGTACAATATTCAGGATAATACCACGAACAAATATCGATCGCTGTCACAAATTCGAGTCCCACAGATCGCAGCGTGGACCGTTGCGATGGTGTTATTTATCGGTTACAAACAATCTAGTCGGCCGCTAATAAAAACATAACCCGAAATGTCAGTGTGTCTCAAGTAGAAGTAAAATAGTAAAATGTGGTAGTAAATGTGGTTTGCTGTTTGAAAGATGATGTGATCTAAATAAATATAGGTATGTAAACTGTATATTTAGCTTCTTGTTTATTCTGCTTTACCAGATGACTCAATCAATTCATTATATTCCCTTCCTAAATATAATTCGTGGTGTTCTGCAAAAAAAGGTTATTAATTTTAAAAATACAACTTATTTCAACCCCAATCTATGGAAAATGGGGTAGAAATTTTCGTCGTTGGGGTTGAAATTCGTTGTATTTATAAAATCATTATCGATAATGAGAACACCACTTGCTATATTACCCCTGGTTATAAACTATAACTATAGTAGTCCTGACGAGAGCTGGCAATGACTCATGCTTTTCGAACAAAGAATTGCATTTGTTATGCTCGTTTGAATGCTTAAGGTAAATGTACTATAGTAATCTCGACGAGAGGTGACAATGACTTATGATTTTCAAACAAAGAATCGCATTTGTTATGCTCGTTTGAAAGCTTAAGGTAAATGTAAGAAAATGAAACGAAATAAGAAACGTATGTCGAGTTCGGACAATATCCTCGACGAGGAAAACTATAGATCTATAGTCTATATTTCTATATAGATATACAGAGAGATTATTTTTATCATGCAGCATAGGGATAATCATTTTAATGGTTATACACTTCCGTCACAATGACAGCAATGTATCAAAGCCCTTTTTTTTAAATGCAATGTACAAAATTTGTAGGTTTAATAGATTGCCTACTCACGATCAACAACAAATTAAATATGTACTCTAACAAATCTTCAAAATTAACAAGAATTGACTAACAAGAAATCAAAAGTTTAAAGTAACATGTTTTCAAAAATACCAGCATTTTCAGCGATGCAATATCCAAGTCCATTATAGAAAGCAAGGATAGCATTTATGATATGTTCTGGTGGCATCGTCTGTGCTGCTGCACTTAATCTGTTTTTCAGCTGCTCCATAGTCATTACATCCCAATTAAATACGTTGTTTTTATATAAGCCCAAAGAAAGTAATCGTATACCAGATACGATTAAGTACAAAGTCTGGCACAAAGATAGTGCCAGATCCAGATACCGTGCAGGCCATGGTATTGTCATGTTACGACCTATTACTCGATGCTGAAACACGCGATTCAAAAAGGTTCTAATGTTTTGGGTACTATGAACAGATGGGCCATCCATATGGTAGATTCTGGATTCTCTCTTGAAGCACTTCCAAATACTTTTGTCCAGTAAGATTTCCATCTATGTAGAACGAGCCGATAATACGATTATTGATCAGTCCTGCCCAAACATTCACTTTCTGAGGCCGCTGCGTTCTAGTACTATGAAAAAGGTGTACATTCTGTCTGCTCCAGTATCGACAGTTCTGGGAATTAACTTTACAATGAATAAACAAAGTTGCTTCATCCGTGAATAATACTTTTCTTAGTAGTAGGTTTCTTAGTTTTCTTAGTAGTTTTCTATCACTGTTTCACAAAAAGTGCTTCTTCGTACATCGTGGCCAACTAATGGTTCTTGGTGGTTTTGGTAGTGGAAACTTTTGAATTTTTCTTACGAAGAAATGTGTGTACTGAGCTTCTACTTACATGCACATCTTCAATTCGATTTTGTAATCTGTTCACGTTTTATGGTTTTAAACCCAGCCTGTGGTATCAAAATTAGGTACAATTCTTGAAATTGTTGTCGGGTTGGGGATAGGACGGTTAGGGTATGTAATATGAAATATATCTGAAATACGTCTTAAGCTGAGGTTTGCAGCAGTCTACCATTTGAATAACTCAGCTCATTTTTCAGTTGTATACATTGTTAACTTTGTAAACTGCAAAATGTTACAGATTATTGATTTTACATCTATGTTGCATTTAAAAAAATATGCTTTGATACATTGTTGTCATCGTGACAGAAGTGTGTAACCATGGAAATAATTAACTCTATGTTGCGCGATAGAAATAACTCTCTGTATATAATTTTCAAAATCTGAAAAAACGACGAAAGTCACTTTCAAAATTTTGTTAATTCCTGTAAACCTTGCGACGCTAGATACTTTTGTCTCCTCCTACCACTTCCGAACAATTGACGACCCTAATGGTTCGGGCCGTTAAGCGTTGATACAGTGGAGGCGGCGAGGTTCGGATTTTAATTTATTTATGGGCGCCACACAATTTTCGACCTCCCAACTGCAAAGGAGGCGGGATAATTAATAACTTGTCCCGCTGACGGGTGGAATAAAATAACGTGTGCCGAATTACAACAGGATGGGTGTAGTTCTAGGTCCTGTGTTTCCCAGTAAAGTTAAGAATTGATAGCCAGTAATTTAAATCAATATCAAATCAGTAATTATTCACGAATAATGAAGTACAGGCAAGTAATGAAGTACAGAATTATATTGGCAGCTAATCGAACTGCTAAAGTTCCTGGTCGGATAATATTTCTAATTGATTCAATACATACTTTACAACGAGAACTGAAACCCTACAATCTAAGAATAAATAAAAAAGTGATGAGAATAACCAAAGACAAGACAAAATATCGAAAAAAATTGAAAGCAGCTTATTTGAACAAGTATCCCAATATAAATGCACCTAGGTGCAATTATAGAAAAAGACGGTGATATTGATTGGGTAATAAATAACGAAGTACATGCAGCCTCCAAAATATATCATTCTCCGAGAAGAAAATCTTGGAATAAAATGGAAATATCTAAGAAAACAAAGATGCGATGTTCAATACGGTGTATACTCCAATACTCACATATGGGAGTGAGACATGGGTCACTAGTGAAACACAAGACAGCCGAATTTAGGGAGCGGAAATGAAATATCTCAGAAGAGTGAAAGGCATCACAAAAAAAGATCAGAAAGAAGATACAAGGAAGAGCCTAAATGTAGCGCCCACAAAACAGAAAATTATTGCAAGCAAACTCAGATGGTTGGGACATCTAAACTGGATGAAGGAAATAAAACAGACGAGACAAATTTGGGAAGCAAGACCATGTGGGAAAAGGGAAAGAGGTAGACCGGCCAACACATGGAATGGTGTCATTAGTGAAACTCTACTTTAGAAGTTTAGATAGGAAACGCGGAAGTGGCTTTGTAAAAATTACCACGCAGGAGCAAGATAACATTTTAGTGAAATATTTGAGAGTGCATCCATTCGAATCTGCGAGAAAAGCTGTTCTGGACACGCAGTTTCCGTGTTCCCGACAAACAGCAAGTCGAAGAATAAAACAGAGCGAATTAAGATGTCGTGTAGCAGCAAAAAAAATAATTTGTGCGAAGAAAGGAAGCAGGCGAGATTACTATATGCCCTAAATCATATTAATTATGGACCAGAATTTTAGCAAAATGTGGTCTATTTTGATGAAAAAACGTTTCAATCCACAAATAATCGAGCGATTTTCGTTTATAGACCACCTAATACAAGATATGAAGAACGATATATAAATAATAGTGATAGGCAAGGGAGATTTCCAGTCAACATATGGGGGCGATTCAGTTATCATAATACTGGAATGTGTTCGAAAATTGACGGCAGATTTAATTCAATAAACTATTAATATTTTAGATAATGTAATGTTGCCATCTATGCAACATATATATCCCGAAAATAATTTCAGGTTTCAGCACGATTATTCTCCTATTCATACAGCACACATATATACCGAATGGTTTCAACAAAATAATGTAGAAGTTTTGCAGTAGGTTTCCAAAAGCGCAGACATTAACCCTATAGAAAACGTGTGCGCTGAGATGATGAAGCGTATGCCACGTATGAGGTTCAGAATCGTAGATAAACTGTGGGGAATGATTGAAGAGACACGGGAAACGTTAATAGAACAGCCTGACTACTTTCGAAATCTTATATTGTCGATGCGGAGGAGATTAAGGGATGTAATTGACGCAAATGGTGGAGCAATACAGTATTAGCTGCCATTATTTCTTTTATTTTATACTTATTCAAAAGTCAGTTTTAGAACAAACAATTTTAGATAATTGCGTAACTAGATCTAAATTGTTAGTACTAGATTTATGTGAGCATGACTATACATGTACAAATACAGATGCGGTTATAAAAAAACCGAGTTGCACTTCGAATGTGGGCGATTGTGTGTACCTACTACATTTCTGGGATTTACTGATTTACAATGACGACGGACAGACAGTTTCCTGGTACGTTTAGTGACGACAAATCTATTGAAGTTAATTTCAAACAGGCACACCCAACGAGCGCCTCCTGGAGTAACACACGCCGAGTTCATCGCATGTCAACGAGCGCACGAGGCCACCCCAGGGTTAAATATCGTTCATCTGGAAGTAAGTAGCGCCTCCTGGAGTAACACACGCCGTGTTCCTCGCATGTCAACGAGCGCACGAGGCCATCCTAGGGTTAAATATCGTTCATCTGGAAGTAACTACCGCCTCCGGGAGTAACACACGCAGAGTTCCTCGCATGTCAACGAGCGCACGAGGCCATCCTAGGGTTAAATATCGTTCATCTGGAAGTAACTACCGCCTCCGGGAGTAACACACGCAGAGTTCCTCGCATGTCAACGAGCGCACGAGGCCACCCCAGGGTTAAATATCGTTCATCTGGAAGTAAGTAGCGCCTCCTGGAGTAACACACGCCGTGTTCCTCGCATGTCAACGAGCGCACGAGGCCATCCTAGGGTTAAATATCGTTCATCTGGAAGTAACTACCGCCTCCGGGAGTAACACACGCAGAGTTCCTCGCATGTCATCGAGCGCACGAGGCCATCCTAGGGTTAAATATCGTTCATCTGGAAGTAACTACCGCCTCCGGGAGTAACACACGCAGAGTTCCTCGCATGTCAACGAGCGCACGAGGCCACCCCAGGGTTAAATATCGTTCATCTATTATTTATTTCTGTTGCCAGATTTTCGTGATCCCCGCCCCCTTTTGTGAAAAAGTGGAAAGTAAAAGACATTTGTGTCACTCTTATTGAAAAAATTAAATGACCATAGTCAAAAAGAGTTATTTTAACGTTAAAAAGACAGATAATAAGTGGTGATTTCAATCGAAAATTGTAAATTACTAAAATTCTGGGTATACTATCCTTAAACTATCCTTAACTCGAATATGACATTCTCTCCCTTGGAGTTCCGCGATATTTTTTTTATATAATATGTTACTATAAAAATGTTCTATTAGTTATATGTCAATAAACAAAGGATTTTATTAAGTAACATTGCACAACATTTCACAATGAATGACTAATTTGTTATTCTTCCTTTTTGTTAACTTAGCATTAATTTATTATAAATAGTAGCACCTTAATATTAATATTTAATTTCCACTTCAGACTCTGCACAGTACGTAAATTCCCACTTTAGACTCTGTACAGCACGTTAATCTCAATGTACTGTTTGTTGTATCGTTAAGTCGCATAATTATTACATAATACTTAATAGTTAAAGTTAAGTGTAATCAAGTTTAATAAAGTTTATTTTTAAAAACCTAAATCGTTAAATCGAGTATTTAACTGGCGCAGTCGGTAGGATAACTCAGAAGTAATTGTCCAATTGATTGTTTCAATTACTTTTGTATTAACAATTAATCTGAGTATCCGTATCTTCATCGAATCACGTCGAGTCTTCAATCGCCTACTTCGTGCAGTCCAAAGCTGAACCTTATCGAGAAGTAGCAGCCTTCAATCGTGAAGTTGCAGCAATCTCCTCTCGAAGAACGACCTAGAGAACGTCGACACTTCATCGAGAAGCGGCGTCAACCCAGGTCAACGCAGCCAGCTGACAGCCATAATTGCTGACAATCGTCTCAGCAGAGCATCGTATCGTCCCACGGAGGACATCACAACAGCAGAGTCAGGGAATTCCTCAATGAATTTCGCAACAATAATATTGTGAGTAAGCATTTTCGTTGAGTATACGTATCGCGACTATAAATTTAATGTCAGAAGACGAATTAATAAATAAACTGAATCAAATCTCATTGTTTGAAGAAGAAATAAGTGATAATAATTTAGAAGACAAAACTATTGTAAAAATGGCCAACGTAAATTTCGACTCATCATTTTTAAAATGTATTCCCACTTTTAACGGCGACTCAAACGAGTTACACCGATATTTAAAAGTATCAGAACAATTAATTACTACATTTTATGATGCGGCAAATCCAAACAATTTTCGAAATACATATTTAATTAATTCAATATTAAACAAATTAGAGGGAAATGCAAAACTCATTGCAAACATTCATGAAGTTACCAATTGGAATGAGTTGAAAATTGTTTTGATTCGTAACTTCAGCGATCATCGCGACGAATCCTGTTTAAATAGGGATTTGACTAATTTAAGGCAGAAATCTTTAGAATCACCGCGTGAATTTTATGACAAATGTTTACATTTGTTAAACATAATATGTTCTTACATAGACATACACGAAGATTTAGCGAACAATCGCATACTAAAAAGAAATTTATATACTGAATTAACTTTAAAAACGTTTTTGGTTGGATTGAAAGATCCATTAGGCACAACAATAAGAACAATGCGTCCAAATAATTTAGCAGAAGCTATTAGGTTTGTGGAAGAAGAAGAAAATATTAAATACTTACAAAATCAAAACTTCCAGAAATCTAATTTTAATCAAAAACCAAATTTTAATCAACGTGCCAATCAAAAACAAAATTTTAATCAAACACAAAATTTTAATCAAAATCAAAGACAAAATTTTTATTATCAAAAACCAACTTTCTATCCAAGATATGATGGTTCTCAAAATCAATCAAATTTCCCAAGCCAACCCATAAATTTACAACGAAATTTTGATTCTTTCACTAAATTCCCAACGAATAAACAAACGTTTGGAAATAATAATTATAACAATAAAAATGTTTGGCGTCCACGAAATTTGCCACAAACAAAACAAACTCCGATGAGTACTAGTACTAGGAATGTGTATAAACATCCTAACCAATTCAATCAGAATCAAAGGCCAAATTATACGGCAGAGGAATTACACCATTTGGGAGTCAATGGTGATAATAATGAAGAAAATTTTTACGAATTGCCTCTTGCCAACGACGAAACGTAAATAATAATAATAATCGTAAACATTATAATAATAAGTATTTTAATGAACATAATAATGAATATGAAAATAATTATGAAAATGAATATATTAATAATACTAATGAAAAATATGAATATGATGATGAATATGTTAATGATGTTAATGTAAATGAAAATAATGAGTATATTTGTTGTAACTCAAACACGAGTTACCTGATAAATTTTAATTACGATAATATTAATGAAAATAACAACTTACCTTATATTCAATTAAATAAAGATGGAAAATATTTGAAATTCCTAATTGATAGCGCAGCGACTAATTCTTTTTTAAATCCCGAAGTTGCAGAAAAATATTATCAAAATAATTCAGTTTTCGAACCATTCGTAGTAAAATCGGTTCATCAAACCACAAAGCATAATAACGCAGTAATAATACCTGCCCCAAAAGAATTTAATTTATCAAAAAAAGTTAATCTTAAATTCAAATTATTCAAATTTAATAATGTTTATGATAGATTAATAGGAATGGATATTTTAAAATTTTTAAACGCAAAAATTGACTTAAAGAACTCTCTTCTAATTACGCCAAGTGCAGAAATTGAACTTAAATTTCAACAAAGAAACAAAGAAACTGAAGATTTTATCAACTTATCATTCTTATTTCAAACTGAAACTTATAAAACCAATCATAAACAAAGAACTAATAAAATAAACCTCAAACGAAAATCTAAAACTAATAAAATCAATCATCACTAAAGAACTGATAAATTAAATCAGAAACATAAATTAAATTTTTCAAAAATGAATCGAATAACCCATTCAAATAATAAGTATAATAAAAATGATAATAAAAATATTTATCCTTGTAAGAGATCTACAGCTGATTGTTTAAAAAGGTATAATTGTCGCAACAAGTCAAATGATTGTTTAAAAAACGATAATCGTCGCATTAATCCTAATAGAAATTATAGTTTTAACAATAAGAAGTGCTATCATTTTGATTTAAATAAATATGTAAAATGTAACCATTATTTAACAGGGTATTATTATTTCAATAAACATATAAGAAATTATTATTTAAAAAATAATAAAAAGAAAAAATATCACAATAGCCCTTCCTATTATAATAAAATAAAAAATAAATATAAATGTAATGATGATGATAATAGAAACATACGATTATTACAACGCCTAAGATTAGAATAATTTGATTATGAAATAAAATATAAGAAAGGTAAGGAAAATAAAATTGCAGATGCTTTGAGTAGAATAAAATTAAATTCTACCAATTTAACTTATAAAGATTATACCAAATACAATGAAGATTCCATAAATAAAATCAATTATATTTTAGAATGTAAAAATGATCTTTTTAATATTTCTAACGAATATTCTTTAGCACACTGTGTTAGTGCTGATTTAAAAATGAACTCTGGAATTGCCTTAGAGTTTAAAAATAAATTTGGAAGAATTAACGAATTAAATAAACAAAAACCCCAAAAACATAGATTTTGTTATTTAAAAGATGAAAATAGATATATAATTTATTTAATAACTAAAGATAAATATAATGATAAACCAGACTATGAAGACATATTTAAAACATTAGTAAATCTAAAACAATTCTGCATAACGAATAATATCAAAAAATTAGCAGTGCCAAAAATTGCTTGTGGATTGGATAAATTAAATTACCCAATCGTAAAAGATATTTTAAACTTTATATTTTGTAATTCTAATATAGAAATATTAATTTGTCTTAATAATGAAAATAATAATACAGAATTAAATGCTTTAACAGAAGAAGAATTAAAAGTTTTAGACGAATATTTTGATGACAATGAATCAATGATTGTAAATATTGACAATGATGATGAAACAAAAAAGATTAATGATATTATTGAAGAATTAAAACAGAAAATTGCAGAAGATGAATTAACGAGACAAAATAATGATAACGATGAAAGTATTACAATTCACTCAGATAGATCAGAAAACTTAATTAATGAAATTCCTATATCAGAAAATCCTATAAATTATGGATTAAATCAAATTATATTTCAAAATGTTCTATATTCCCCAAAGAAACGAAAAATATTTAGAATTGGTGAAAAACAACGAATATACGTTCAATTAAGTAAAAATCAATTTAATGATGATGTGATAAATTTTATAAAAGAATATTTAAGTCCAAATGCAACATATTATATATATTTTGAAGAACCAAGTACATATGAACCATTTTGTGAAATAGTTAGAAAAACATTTAAATATCAGTCATATAAATTTAAAAGATGTTTAATAAAATTAATTGATGTTACTGGAGAAGACAATATAAATGAAATCATTATGATGTATCATGAAGGTAAATCAAATCACCGTGGTATAAATGAAACGGAAGAAAAAATTAAAAAAATATATTACTGGGCTAATATGAGAAAATCCATTCAAAATTACATTAATAATTGTGAAAATTGTAAAGTTAGTAAATATGACAGAAATCCTGTTAAAATTAAATATAGTTTCACACCAACAGTAAGTAGACCATTTGAAATTGTTCATATAGACACATTTCAAATTGAAAAACAAAAATTCCTAACGATAGTCGATTCTTTTTCTAAATATGCACAAGCTTACCCATTAATATCTTTAAATAGTATCGATATTGTAAATAATTTAATATTATACTTTTCACATCATAATGTACCAAAACAAATAATTTCAGATAATGGTACAGAATTTAAAAATGCAATGGTACAAGATTTATTAAATTTACATAAAATAAAAATACATTTTTGTTCACCACACCATCCTGAATCTAACGGAATAGTTGAAAGATTCCATTCAACATTAATTGAACATGTTAGAATAATAAATAACAGTGAATTTTCAAGAGAACCAATAGCTACTAAAATACGCTATGCAATTATAGGATACAATAATAGTATTCATTCAATCACGAAATGTAAACCGAGCGACGTTATTAACGGACATTTTGAAAACGAAAATCCGTTTGATATAAACTTAGAAGAACGCCTTATGAGCGATTATTTACAAAAACATAGGGATCAATTAAAAATCATATACAGTGAATTAAATAAAAAAATTAAATGATAAAAAAGTAAATATTATTTCAAAATTGAATGAAAAGCGAGAAGATGATATTCCTCTCGAACCAGACGAAACAGTTTATGTTAAAAAATATGAAAGAAATAAAATCAAAAATAGATACGAACCACAGAAAGTTCAAATTTTACAAGATCTAGTTATCAAAACTGATAAAACAGAGAAAGTTCATAAAAATGAAATTAAACGTCCCACAAAATTAATTAACAAACAAGATAATTAATTTATAATAATTATTTTCAAGAAAGGTAGTATACTTCTTTTAAAATCGGAGAAGCAAAAGTACATCATTATTCAAGAACATTTATACACTATTTTGAATTATCACAAATTAAGGATGAATTATTAATCATAAACAAACATTATAGAGACATTTGTAAAATCACAAATGCTACGGAAAACGTATATTTAAAAGGTTTGGAAAATTATGAGAAAGTATTAAAATTTCAAATTAAACATATCAACACGAAATATAATAATTTATTGGGAAACATTCAAAGTGACTCAAATAGACACAAACGAGGTCTAATTGATGGTCTGGGAACCATAGTTAAATCAATTACGGGAAATTTAGATGCAAATGATGCAAAAAATTATGAGAGGATAATTAAAGACATTCAAGACAATCAAAAACAAATAATAATAACTTCCAATAAACAGATATCTTTAACAAATGAAATCATAAAAAAATTTAATGATACGATTTTTGTCATTAAACAAAATCAAGATTTGATTAGTGAAAAGATCGTAGAAGTGATGAAACAACTCAATAAAAATATTCACAACCTTGGTCATTTCTTTGAAATAAAAGATGTTTTAGATCAGATCAATGCCACATTAAATATAATAAATCAAATTTTGCAAGATTTGGAAAATGCATTAACATTTGCAAAAATAAACATTGCGCATTATTCCATAATAAAGAAATCAGAATTATTTAAAATATTGAATGAATTATTGAGAAATACACCTAAAAATCAATTGTTATTCCCAGTCAATGAAAAAACTGTTCAGAATTATTATAATATGTTAAACATTAGAGCATATATTGCCAATACTAGAATTGTGTTTATTCTGTCAATACCAATTGTATTTAGCGAATCATACAGTTATTATCATTTATATTCGATACCAACCTTAAATTCAAATAATGAGTACGTAACATTAATTCCAAAACAAAAATATCTTCTATCCGATAAAACTACTTATATGTATACTGATGAAAAATGTGAGGATTCAAACAATGTATTTTATTGTAAAGTGAACAAACTCCAAAGTGATCAAACGAAAGGTGATTGTATATTTGAAATTATGCAATTATCAAAAAACTATACAACATGTTCACCACACAAAGTGTTAATTGACAACAATGTAATTGAAGAAATTGACAATGCCAATTATATTGGAGTGTTCACGAAAGAAACAAAAATAAAAACAAAGTGTTTTAGTGAAAGGTTATATAATTTAAAAGGAACCTTTTTAGTGCAACTACCTAAAGGATGTAACTTTTCCACGACAGATGTAACTCTTAGTAATAAGATAGAATTAGAAAATTCAGAAAATTTACCTGTATTATTACCATATATAAATTTCACGAATCAATATCCTAAACCCAATATTGTAAACTCAACTTTAAAATTAAATGAAATAAAATTAGATGAATTACGAGAGTTACAAAAACACGCCGAAAACATAAACATTATTAATCCACAAAATAGCAGTAGATTTTATAGTATTAATATATGGAACATAATATTATATTGTTTAATTATAAGTTTTTGTATTATATATGTACTTTATTATTTTAAAATAATTAATAATTGTAAAAATCAATTTATTGTGAAAAAGGAAGATGAACAAATACCTTATGAATTACCAGAAATAATTAATATTAAACTTGAAAATTTCAAAAACAAAATTATAAAGTTTATTCTAAGAATGGGGGAGTTATATGTCAATAAACAAAGGATTTTATTAAGTAACATTGCACAACATTTCACAATGAATGACTAATTTGTTATTCTTCCTTTTTGTTAACTTAGCATTAATTTATTATAAATAGTAGCACCTTAATATTAATATTTAATTTCCACTTCAGACTCTGTACAGCACGTTAATCTCAATGTACTGTTTGTTGTATCGTTAAGTCGCTTAATTATTACATAATACTTAATAGTAAAAGTTAAGTGTAATCAAGTTTAATAAAGTTTATTTTTAAAAACCTAAATCTTTAAATCGAGTATTTAACTTATTACATTTTTTTACCTTACTCATGTTGCGTCAGTCTAACCGCTGTGATTAATTCTGAAGGATGCGCCCCTTTTGATCACTTGTGATTACAAATGCATTTCTTTTCGAACGAAGTTCCCCTTTTAAATCGCAAATGCAGTGGAGCTTCCTGAATGTATTATGCTTACTGTATATGTCAGTAAACACAAGCCCTATTACACTCCCCCGCCGCATTTTCACTCAGTTCGCTGATGGATTCCACGCCTGTGGAGCCAGACAAATTGCAAACTAGCCCTGCGGTTCGGAGTCGCGTGCGGACTCCTAAAGAGCGTTTAATGTCCTTTTTTGTGCACATAATCCCCTGTGCAGATGCAGCCCCGGATGCAGCCGCAGAAAACGACCACCGCGACAAGGCCATTTATTATTTTTGCTTCAACCCCAACCAGCGGAGCGGTCTTCAAGTAGGGGTTTACATTCGTAATTGCACGGATGACGTTTTACGGTGCACGTTGACCTCGCCTGCGTATTTATACATAAAGTTATGTGCGACAAACACTATGGTTATTATAATGTCTGCAAATTGTAAATAACGGTAGCGAGTTTCGTGTAGTTTTTGAGCGGGTAAAATTTGTTGCCGTAACTCAGCGTGGTAATAACAAGATAATTTAAATAGCGCGTTATCAGATGGAAAGTTTCAGGAAAAAGTTGGCCGGCGCGCAGGTCAGCCATTAACTTAATCAAACAGTTTTAATCACTTTTTTCGAGTTTGGAAATGCTTGCGGCATGGCTCTTAAATTAAGTGTCTCGTAAAGTAATTCCGCGACGAACTTTGACCCCTAACTTTGCACGCTAGATCTGCGCCCTTCGCCATGTTATTCGGTTTATTTATTCACATGCCCGCACGGAGAAATGCGGATGGTGCGCTCCTGCGGTGGACAGGACCCTGCCGGATGGATGTACAAGGATGTGCGACACATGCTCCAGGACATCCAGGAACACGCGGTCGGAAGCGAGACGGCAATAGGGGCTCGTGTTGTGTGTAGGTATACGGAATATGTTGTGCGGATGGCTCGGCCCTGCAGTTGACAAGGCTGGAGGTAAACAGAAGTGATCGGTTCCGTGGAGGGAGCCGACATAAGAACGATATTGAACTTCAATTTACCGCTCCTTTCTCTTAGTTAGTCGAGCAGAAAATGTAGGAAAAAAAAATAAGTGAACAATTGAGCGAAGAAAAATGTGTAGCTTTCAGTTACACCCTTTGACGATAAAAAATACAACGAAAAAAATCATTTCAGTGGGCAATGTGAAAAGGCCCGCATAACCAAATACATATATCGAAGATTTAGTGACTGCATAAATTTACATTACGCCTAAATAAAAACGAATGTCCCAACTTAGGTTTAAATAAATAGGAAGTAGTGGGCCCACATAACTAAAGATATCGTCACTACAAGTCTCCCCCCATATCTGTGGATGTTTATCTTGCTTAAACAGACATAACATGGCAGAGTTTAGACACTGTATGAATTTACTAAATTGTACATTTGGGGCATCTCGGCGCTCCCCGAAAGCCACATTTCAGAGATAGGGAAACTCGGCAAATAGAACAAAAACTACCCGATTCTCCCCTCGCATGCCCGAACCCCGCGGCAGCCGACGCGTATTATAACAGCCATGTGACAGAGCGTTTCATTTTACGCTCCGTTGTTATTAATTAATAAATAATAATGTAATTTCACCCACGAGTAATTAAAATCCGCAGCGAGGATTACTTTTGTTCGCGCGGGAACATTACAATTATCGATCGGATAGCTCACGCTCCAGGCGAAATATCGGAATCGCATGTAAAACGCTTATTTTCTTGCTAATGTGATTTTATTCAGCATGCCCCATGGCGAAAGCGCCTAACTTTTCCATAAATTTGAATTCCGCAAACATTTCTACACATACCATTTCAATATCTCGTGTTTGTTATTAACAAACGCTTGAAAAACAATTTGCCTGGTGTACTCGAGGAAAATATTGTTTTGAAAAACATACATATTTACCTTGCAGCTAATTCGAATGGCTAGTAATGTACACGAGAATGTAATTTGAAATTAATATTTATTCAGAACGGCCCAAAATATTTTCAAATATCAATAATATCATGAGAGTCTCCGGTACAGCAGTACGCGATACAGCAGTAAAAAGTATGTTATGCACTACTGCGCAAAAACACATCATACATGACACAATGATGTGTTTTTGCACTGTAAAGTTAATTTTTATGATTAGTGGTTTACATTTTTTTTATCGAGGTAATAAAAGTACTTGTCCGAGGCTTCATTGTTATTTTTTACCAAAGAATTTTTTTTTACCGGTAAAACAGTATCCTTTTTTACCAAGGTAAAAAAGTATGTGTTCGTCGAGACTACGCAGCTGAGCACAGCCCGTTCGCTCATCACGTCCATCCATCAGTAGATCTACAGTTTGCGACAACCAAATCCAGACATCCAACAGAGAATATTTAATTTTTTATGATTGTAATTGTTATAGAAAAAAAATCGCAAAATCGCAAAAAAATAGTATATGCACCACAGTTGTGGATACTATTATAGCCTCGGGTACAACACAATTCAACAGACCTGCGCTTTTATCGTATAATTCACAACCTTGGTGTATAATATATCGGATGATACAAAAAAAACTTTCATTAAAGTTGCCATGAAAAGGAAGGATAGATATAAAAAGAATGTCTTAGCTTGCAGTTGTCAAATCTGTACAAAAAATGTGTCAAACAATATGTCACACATCTGTTAACATCTTGTGACAATCTGTCAAATTGACAGATTTGTAAGATGTCTTAATGATTTAAACGTTATGGCTTTAACTAACCACTAAAAACGCTGCATGTTGAAAATGTATTTTAGAAACGGTGCAAAATTGATGGGCAGTGGGTTTATTCGACACTGCATTTGCAGATTTCCAATCAACTTTTCCAGAAGTGATCCTTCACTTTGAATAAATTAAGCAGAAAAGTAACTCAGCTATACGTAATTTTTTTCATGGCAGGTTTTGATGAAAGATTTTTTGAATCACATGTTACTATTGTCAACTCGAGCTTATTATTGAATAAAAAAATATCTCGGTAACCATATTGTTCACCTCTTTTAACTTTGTTCCTATTTAAATGTGTGGTATTATATATTTTTTTCTTATTTTGACAGTGCAGTATTTTTGTGTACTATGCTCATATTTGACTTTGTTATGTTCTTTCTGAATCTGAATCTCTATTACTATTATATATCTTTAATATTTGAGATCCCAAAAATATGTATTTATATTATTTTGAAACGAAATGATTTTATCAGCCCTGCGAATATTTTAATGGTCTAGTTAGTTAGTTTAAGAAATATGAAATAGTCAAAAAAAGTTACCAAAATTTACCATAATTGATACTAATTTTAAAACCAATTGTATATGCAGTAGATATAAACCAAGAACTTAGATTTATAAATCTGAAAGTTTTTCTACTGGTTTTTACTAAAAAAACAAAGTATATGATTGTCCTACATATTTAGCACCTTATATTTTAAATCTTTATTTTTATATTTCTACCATAATATAAACCATAAAACCATAATAGTTTATGTGATACATATTGCTAAATCTGAAATTGTTTGTGAGAGTTTTATAATGTTTTTGATAACTTATGCAGACTTTTAACAATTTCACACAATTTTAATTAAAGAATATACAGAATGTACCATAAATCCGGGACACAACATTTGATATCTTCTTTAAATAGAACACCCTGTATTTTTTTTAAATCTGATTCATGTGGGCTTTACAAATCAGTTTTATTTTTAGGGATCAGTTGGAACGTTGCCAAGTTATTCACATTGTAATAAAATTTAAGGAAAAATCGTGGACCTGGAATAAATTTTAACAAAACCTTATTTTAAGACATCAATCATAGAATCTGGGTATGGAAGTACCCAAGTAATGTGCCGAAATATACACAATATTTGGAGTCACGTTCAATATACATGGTGTTCTGAAACAAAGATCGAATTTTGCTATTTTCAAATGCACAACTTTTGAAATACATATTCTAGAAATGTGAGAAATTCGGTACATTGATTAACAATGTTTGCATATTCTGAACATTCAGACCCTGTAATATTAACAACTGCAATATTTTTATTAACATTATGGTTGTGGAAATAACAAAGCTGTTTTATTTAATTTACTTATTACGGTTGTTTTTGTTATTTTTTATTGCCCTTAAAAGAGTTTGACAATTTCTAAAATTTCTATATAAAATATATTGTAACTTCATAGATTCATTTATTAAAATTTCTGAAAATTTAGCGCATAGTAATAATTTTTATATAAAATTTTCTGCTTTTGTACTTTCGTCGATTTAAAAATGATTTCGTAAAGTTTTTGAGGTTTACTACAATGTTAGCAATTCTGAATTTTTGATATTCTGATTGTTTTTTTTTTAAACTATTTTCATTTTGTGATTGGACATTCTAGAAATTTACATAAATATTTGTAACAATTTCTCAAATATTTTTTAAATTTAGCATATCTTGTAGGTATACATATGTACAATTTGATATTGAAACATGTTTTTTTTTGCAATTTCAATGTTTTTTTGGTTTCTCTTAGTTTCCTTGCACTTTAAGTAAGTTTTACAATATTAACTGGCATGTTTCAGAATTTTTGGAATTATATCTGGAACATCAAGTATTTTCATTTAAATGGGTTACAACCAATAGCCATTTAAATAAACACACAGGAAGTTTTGATGTTTACAATAAATTTTCTGAAATTTGAATACGTTTTCTACTATTTTTTCATAATTTCTGCATTATTTTGAATAAGTTTTCCACAATTCACATACATTAAGTGTTTTAAACTTTAATAAATTTTCTTCTATTTTCTAATATATTTTTGTACTAAGTATTTTAGATGTATTATTATGTTAATCAATATCATTTTCACAATAAATTTTATACTGAGTGTTTGAGATGTACTATTAAGTTAATCAATATCATTACACAAAAATTAAAATTGCATAATTTGACATTTTCTATAAAATCTCCACACAATGCAATGGTTGCAAATATAATTGCATTTTCTAAAGTTTGAATGACATATCTGTGTTTTTTTAATATTGTAGCTTGTATATCTATTTGTATATTTTGATATTATAATTAAAATTTCGGATTTTTTTATGGTTTTTTTGGTTTCTTTTGTTTCTCTGCACTTTTATTAAGTTTTTCCAGATATATTGGCATGTTTTAGAATTGTAGAACTATTTCTAAAACTGACAGTATTTTGATTTAAATGGTTCGCAATATTAAATTTTCTCATTTCTCAATAAAGAAATCAAATTTCTATACATTTTCTGCGAAACTTGAACACATATTCTGCGATTTTTGATAAATATGTATACCAAGTATTTTAGATGTAGGTACATATCGTTGGTATACACGAGACAAACTGAATTAAATTGATGAATAATGGACTTGATGGATTGATGGATAATGGCCACTTTCTCTTGTATACCAACGATATTATTAAATTAATTAATAAAATTTTACAGTTTACAGTTTCATTTTTTTCACAGTTTGCATAAAATTTCTAAGGCTTTCCGAGTTTAGGTATTACTTGTATATTTATTTGTATATTTTGATATTATAATTTAAATTGCTGCAGTTTTCTTAGTTTTTGGGTTCTTTAGTTTCCCTGCATTAAGTTTTGCCTGGTTTACTGCCACGATCCAGAATATTTGGAAATATTTATGAAACTTCTAGGGTTTTATTAAATGGGTTTTGGTTGCAACTTCTGATGTTTTCGATACATATTCTGTAATTTGCATACGTTTTCGGGTATTTTAAATAATTTCATATTTTCAAACGTAAATCACAATTTTAGGGTTTTTACTTGAAAATTTGTTTTCATTGTATTTTCAGCAACATAATCATTTCACATTTTCTGTGATATTTTCAATAAATTTTCCAAAATTTACGTTCATTTTCTTTAATTTTATAAATTTTCTGCAACTATTTCTATATTTTATTACACTTTTATTACGTGTTTTAGTTGTAAGTATTATTAAATTACGCAATAACATTTTCACGAAACTTTAACCAGCAAAATTTGCCATTTTCAATATTTTTTTGCCATTTGCACATATTTTATGTATTTTATTGAATTTTTGGTTACATTTCCATTAAGTGTATAGATAGAGGAATTAACAATTTATTTAATATTACTTTCAGACATTCATAATTTGTTAGAACAGTTACAATTCCATAACTTTTCAGATACTTATGTTCTTCTTATAAAATCTCCTTTCTACATTTTCTGCAAATATTTGATATTTTCTGCGATATATTCAATAAAATTTCCAAAATTTACATTCATTTTCTTAAATTTTATAAATTTTCTGCAACTTTTTGTATACTTTAGTACACTTTTATTACGTGTTTTAGATGTAACTGTTATAAAATTATTCAATAACAATTTCACGAAAATTCAACCAGCAAAATGTGCAATTTTTACTATATTTTTCTTTCAATTTGCATACATTTTGTGTGTTTTTTTAAATTTTTGGTTACATTTTCATTAAGTGGTTAGATGTAGGAATTATCAAGTTATTTAATATCACTTTCCGACATTCTTAATTTGTTAAAGCAGTTTTAAAGCTTTTCAGATACTTACGTCCTTTTTATAAAATTTC
Organism: Othius punctulatus; assembly: GCA_951805005.1. NCBI lineage: Eukaryota > Metazoa > Arthropoda > Insecta > Coleoptera > Staphylinidae > Othius > Othius punctulatus. Next base: position 101,597,330 of record OX638139.1, on the reverse strand, counting down.
CTTTCTACTTTTTCTACAACATAAATACATTTCCTGCGAATTTTAGATATTTTGTGGCATATTATCAATAAATTTTCCAAAATTTACACTGATTTTCTTTAATTTTATAAAATTTCAACAACTTTTTCTATATTTTAGTACACTTTTATTACGTGTTTTATATGTAAGTGTTATTAAATTATTCAATAATATTTTAACGAAAAATTAACTTGCAAAATTAGCCATTTTCAATATATATTTTGCAATTTGCACACATTTTGTGCCTTCTTTAAATTTTTGGTTACATTTTCATTAAGTGTTTAGATGTAGATATTAAAAAAATATTCAATATTATTTTTAGACATTAAGAATTTGTTAGAACAGTTACAATTCCATAAGTTTTCAGATAATTATTTTGTTTCCTTTCTGCTTTGATATTTTGAATAATTTTCTGTGATATTTAGGATTCTTTATTAACATTTTTAAGTGTTTTAAATGCACATTAATTAATACTGTGTATTTTTTTGGTCCAATAAATAATTTTATATATTTATTAATTATTAAAATTTTGCACACTTTATTATGATTTCTTTAAATATTCAGGGTTGTTATATTCCCCTTCTATGGCAAATTGGAATGTATCACTTACAGGGTATATTTACAGACAATTCAGGGCTAACATGGCTAAGATTCATTGAGCAAATATTTAATGCGCATTTTTTATGTTATTTTAAAATATTCCATTTAATGTATACTTTTTATGATACTTTTTTTTTAGATATACAGGGTTAATTTACCAACCCTCCTAAAGCAAATTAGACAGTATTCCGTACATGGTTTATTTACAGATTCTTCAGGACTAACATTCTTAAGATTATCAATTCACTTTTATCAATCAACTTGATGTTTCCTATTTGTCATATATGTGTGTAACATTATTTTTGTCATATAATTTGAATAAATTGTATTTTCATTTTAATGGTATTAAGGTATTTATAATATGTATTTTCTGTCTTAAGTCGTGGGTTTTTACTCGTTAATTCAATAATAAAAAAAAATTCAGTGAGCAACCATTCAATGCACATATTTGCAAAGATTCATATTTACAATAAATGTTCACCAATTTGAATATTTGTTTTGGATTTTTTGATTGCACTATCATTACATAATTTATTAGATGTATCAGAAAATTATTTAATAATATTTTCAGAAAGTTGGGCCACTTTCAGAAACTTCTTGTATACCTACTGATAAAATTATAGTAGACTTTTCATTTGATATTGCAAAATTTGATATTTTCAATAAACTTTCTGCAATTTGAATATTTTTTGCGATTTTTTGATCACACTATAAGTTAGTAGGTATGTATGTATGTAGATGTAAGTATTAGAAAATTATTTATAAAATGTTCATGATAAAATTCAGAAACTTCCTGAAACTCTGACAAAGTTTCTCTTTGCATATTTTGGTATTATGCATATTTTGCGTATTTTCTAAATTTGAATGAACGTTATTACTAATTTAGTTCTAGGTTTCAGGTATGCATGTATCAATATGATGTACAGACACAGGTAATAGTAGATCAGTCTCGCCTAGAATTACAACACACCTGTGTGGCCTTTCTGCCAAAAGGTTTGGGTACCCTTGAGCCCGTAACATCCCTTAAATATTCTCCAGAATTTAGTGAGCAATATCATATCCTTGACATAGATTATTTTTTCAGAATTATTAAGTATCCGATTAAATATTGAAACTACTTGTTTTTATAATAAAAACCAAATTATGTGGCACATTTTAATTTTCCAAGTGTTTTAGGTACAAAAATTTACATTTATTGCAGTGATTATTAATATAAATCCCCATTCTTCTGTAAACCGGAGTGCTGTGGTGCGAAAGGTTTTATGTACAAGTTTAAAATTTTATGCACAGTAAATCGCAGCTCTTATTTGAAGTTATGTCGAATTACACTTCACAAATAGCCGGAGTTCTAGTTAATTATATAATTATTTCACGTCATAAATTCCGCAAAGTTCAACATAAAAATTAACCCCGCACAAGATTTTATCCTCGCAACACTGGCGTTCTGGGCCACAGGGCGGATTCGTTCGAGCTTTACAAGCCTTTCTGCATACTAGTTTCATTTTTCACAGTTAAAAGTTTCTGTTTCAGAAATCATAGCAGCTAATTCCGCTTTAACGGGTTTCAACTTGAGATATTTAACTCTTTGCTGAAGGAAGAAGTGTTGTAAAAATTATGTATTATATGAAATTACTGTAGAAGCTCATGCATGGGTAGTTTGCATTGCCAGGCAAACCTGAATCTACCAAATGTATTGCCCTGAACACCAATTTATAAGATTAATAATAATTCTCCTTCACATTACCATAGTGCTCCGGGAAGTGTGCAGTAGCAAGCATGCTTTATGCTCCGTGGTACTTAATATGCACGTGGTTCGATATGCTGCTTAATTACGTACATTAACTTCACCAATGTGTTCTAAATACTGGGTCACATTTTTGCTCCCTCGTCATTAACGAAGAACATGTAATTTGTAACACAACGTTTCACTGCAGGGTTAATTACTTCGCGGCGCTCTCAGATATCGCACTCATTTACTCCCGGATTGATTTTTCAGGCACGGCGCTATTTATAACGCAACCAAGGAAACGCCGACTTTTTTTTATTAAACCTGCTCGAGGTGCTTATATAGGGCTCGAGTTTATTGTTTGTACTTTCGCTCTCACGTTCGCTAAGCTCGTCCGGCAGATCCCCTTCTGTCCCCGCTGATCCTGATAAAGACGGTTTCACTTAGTGACTAGCAGATACGCCGACAACGTCATATTCGAGGGCACTCTTTAGGCTTACGATGGAGTAAACAGCGGGCGTATACACGCAAAGCTCAGTAGATTGCCGAGAGTGTTCAGGCTTACAACAAAGTAAATAGCAATTTACAGAAGAGATTATTTACCGGAAGATTTGTTATACGAGCACCGTACAGTTTATTAGACTTCATTGTAGGCGTATATTAAAAAAACAGACAGATTTTTAAAAGCTCTTACATTGTTGGATGTTATTAACTAGTTACTGAAGTAGCGCCGCAAGGGAGTGATTAAGATTACTGAAAACTTTATCTATATAGATTTCGCTGTATCCCAAGTGAGGAACATTAATATTGGATTTTAACGTAGTTGTACAGCTAATTGCATGAAGCCATAACTAATTACATGTCTAACATGTGGGCAATTTTGACTTTTGCTGAAATTTTGGAACACCATTGAGGGTAAAGTTTACATATACACTTTGCATCCCGATATAGCCAATATGCAGAAATCAGAAACTAGAAAACCTTAAAAACTCCTGAAATGTATAACTGGCGGAGACCTTTCTAAAGCCCTAAAAGGGCTTTACAAAACAAGAATGGAGAAGATCACCAATGGCAGAATCTGAAAGATCGTGGGAGTAATTTACACCATAGTTGAGAATATGCGAATAAACTAACTTAGACGATATAAACACATTCAAATAATTTCGGATGGAAGACTCCCAAAACAAGTATGAGCATCGACATCACGAGGAAGAAGAAAAAGAAGAGAAAGACCAAGGAAAGGTTGGAGAGAGGGCATCGATGATTATCTTAGAGAAGGAGAAATAGAAGAGGACGTGTGGACAGATAAAGAAGAAATTATATTTTCTACTGGAGACTTAACCCGTTGTCGACTGTTGGGACTTTGAAGTCCGAAAACTTTATTGGCCATTATGAAATTCATATTGAATAGAAATCATCGTACAGCCTGCTGTCTCTTTAAAGTCCTTCAATACAAAACGTAATGAAATGGCTGTGTAGTCTTGGTTGCATATATTAGAGCTGGTATTGTTGTTTTAATTATAGCAGTGTACTAGAGACTGCATGTCAATTCACACACAGAACTTCCCGCGTTTTGGTAATCAAATCAGTGAAAGGTAAGTGTTTATTTTTATTATTTATAAAAGAATATTGCTTTAGAATCATTTATAACAATAATTCATTAAATATTTATTCATATCATCAGAAATAACGTACATATTCTTCAAGGGACTTGTAAGTACCGTCAGGCTTCATAAGCGGCGGGAATTTAGAAGGTCTAACTATTTTCGCAGTTATTTTCTGGCGCGGATTTTTAAATTTATAAACTTAGACTAATCTTGTCTTTCTACATAAACCTACTTTCGTTCTAGATGTCCAAATTCATTCCTCCCTTGACAGAAAAGCAGCTCCTAGAAGAAGTTAAGAATATAACTTTTGAATATATTCCGACGGAAGATGAGTTCGACACTGATATTGAAGTAGATTTTGATATACAATTTGACAAATATTTCGAACAGAATCCACTTGGAACTATCGAAAATGCAGATGATAGAGAAAATGTACATAATAATATCCTTATAGAGACTGAAGATAATTTAATGTTGGAAAAGGATGATGAAAATGACAAGGAAAATATCCCCAGCAAAAATAAGAAAATAAAAGTCCAGATTTAGATAGGCATTGGAAAAAAAAGTTGTAGAGCAATTCGATGGCGAATATACCTTTCCGGAAAGTTGCAATAAAGACCATTTTATTCGCTGTGCCACAGGCACAGATATATATTGCTAAAAATCATTGAGCCTATGCTAGATGGTGTTGTTTATTTCATAAACAAACCTTTATTTCATACAAAAAAATAAAACACTCAATCTAAAGAAAGAAGAACTCTTAGGCTTTTTTGGTATGAATTTTCTAATGAGCTACCATAGATTACCCAGCTAGAGGAATTACTGGTCCTCTATGCCAGATCTAGGTGTAGAAAGTATAAGGGCAGCCATACCTCGTGACCGATTTGACCTGATACTTTCCAACCTCCATATAAACGACAACACCCTAATTCCCAAAGAAAATAAAGACAAACTATTTAAAATTAGACCTCTAATAGACGAAATGAATGGAATATTCTCATCAGTTTATCATAGAACAAGAGAAGTGAGTGTCGATGAGTTCATGATATTATTTAAACGAAAATCCAGCCTTAAACAATATAACCCCATGAAGCCAATAAAACGGGGTTTCAAGCTATGGTGTTTAACGGATCAAAGGGGCTATGTCTTTAAATTTGAAGTTTATCAAGAACAAGATGCCGAAGTTAAAGAAAAATTCTCAAACTTCGGTCTTGGCTAAAGGGTGGTTTAGAGCCTAACTGAAGAACAATGAGGAACATTTAGAATAGTATTTTTTTATAATTACTTTATCAGTCAAACCTCTTAGAGAAATTACGAGCAGCAAATACTTTAGCATGTGAGACCATTCGGGCTAATAAAAAAGGATTACCGGTTTTACAAGAAGGCAAAACTTTAAAACGTGGGGAATGATTATCGATTTTCCAATTCGGATATAGGTGTTTATAGATGGAAAGATAACAAAGCTGTAAACTTTGCTATCAATTTTCATGGTAGCGAAGAATCTACCATCAAAAGGAAACAAAAAGATGGAAATCTAAAAGAAATTCCATGTCATCCACTAGTGATCGACTATAACACCTACATGGGTACCTACATGGGCATCATGCCGATCAACTACGAAACGCTAATGATCGCAATATAAGATCGAAAAAATGATCGCATCGTCTTTTATGGGGAATATTGGATATTGCCTTTAATAATTCCTACATAATATACTGCCAACTAACCGAAAAAACATCACTTTCGAGTTTGTCTAAAAATTCTTCCCATTGCTTCTGTTTGTTCTTGAGTATTTTCTGCGTTACCTTGTTTCTTGCGTTTTTATATTCTTTGTATTTCTCTCTTGTTTCGATGTTGAAGTATTTTTCCATGCCTGTTTCTTTGTTCTTACCTGGTCTCTTACTACAGTTGTCCGCCAGGCTGTTCGTTATTTGTTTGTTTATTTCTTGCTGGTTCCGCATATTCTACTTGACACTGTTAATATGCTTTCTTTGAGATTTTTCAAAATTTCTTCTAAATTTTCTATTATTGTTGGTTTTTGTGTAGTATTTTTTTGTAGTTCTCTCTTTATTTCTTCTTTGTATTCACTTTGCGTGTCTTCGTTGTTCAGTTTATAACCTTTTTTGTGCATACTCTCGTTCTCTTTGTTTGCTGTTCTGTTTTTGTTACGTTGTTGTTGTTTTTTTTTCTTTTTCTTTTTCTTTGTCTTTTCTCTTATTTGTATTATCACTAGGTAGTGCTCGCTCCCTATTTTGAGCCCCCTTTTTACTCTTGTGTGCATTACTTCTTTTAGTTTGTCTTTTCCGTTATTATATAGTTTATTATCGATTTTCTATCTCTTGCTTGTTTTGTTCTTGTAAATGTGTATAAAAATGGAGCTTATATATACATATTATATTTATTTATTACTTATATTTATTTCAGAAAAAGGCCCTGTATATCATTACCAGTCATTATCTTATATATCATTAAAATTATATTGAAACTAATGGTGGAATATAATTATGTTATCATTTAACTCATAAAGTAGAAACTGACCTTGAATATAATAAACTTAAACAAATATATAGGTATGATAAGAATCTATATAACCCCCTTAAATATTTAAGGTGTTTCTTGCCAAAATCTATCCATGGAAATGAGGGTGGAATTGCAAGCTGGAGCCAACTCGGCAACTTTTCAAACAGAAATTCATTATTGGCGGTGTAACATTGCAGAGCGATATTATTGACACACAAATATGTAACATCGAATATTCAGGGTCAATACTTTTATTTGCATTCACACTAGACACATACATGTGAAATGCATTGTTTAACAAATAAACAATAATCATTATTGACGTGCAATTATTCGGTCATACATACGTAATGTGAAATTAATTATCATACATCGTTTAAATGCAAGTGCATTGCAATTCACAACAATACAGTTACAAAACTCTAATTTGCGACATGGTAATCAATTACAGTTATTTTTTATGATATACCCATCTTCAAAAATAATACAGAAGACCTTTGATCATTGTTATTGTCGGTCCGGTTAATACCTTCAATATTTTGCTGACTTTGCTGATAATGTAATTATCATTATATACCCCTTCAAAGGTATAATACAGAAGACCTGTTGGTCATTGACGACACGAATAACTGCTTTATTACCAACGGTAGTTGTCTTCGACACTTATTAATTACTTCGTGAACAGCCTCTGGATATTAATATCACAGATGAGGTTTTCGTCATAAAATCATTTGTTCGTTTATAATGTAATTATCATTATATACCCCTTCAAAGATATAATACAGAAGACCCGTTGGTCATTGACGACACGGATAACTGCTTTATTACCAACGGTAGTTGTCTTCGACACTTATTAATTACTTCGTGAACAGCCTCTGGATATTAATATCACAGATGATGTTTTCGTCATAAAATCATTTGTTCGTTTATAATGCAATACATAGTTTTGTAATATCTAGTTGTTAAAGGTTGTTTTGAGGATTGTTTGTTACTATGTATTGTTACTATGTATTGATAGTCTTTACGGTCCCCAAGCCGTAAAGAGCGGCCGTAAAATCACTACAGCAACGTAAATATATTCCTGAAGATGGGTCATTTGCTTGAAATAAATAAATAAATAACTTGCTCTGCGGCCATTCTAACAACTTCAAGAATATCTTCATTGCAATTGATTCTATTGGTTTTAAATCGTTTCAAACTATTTTCAGGGTCAGTTGAATATTATAGATGGCGAGCAAATTTCATTATTTTTTGTTCCATGTTAGTCCTAGGAACAAAAATTCGAAATTCGTCTGAACTGTAAATTTGTGATATTTCCAAAATAGGCAATAAAAACAATAAATATGCTTTACGATTCAATATTGCTTTTTTAATTTAGTGTGCAAAATACAGTACAATTGTTTACAATTTGCAAACATAAAGTTAAATCAAAAAAATTCCAAAAATAAGTCAAAATTTTAAAGTGACCTCTATTTTTTGCTCGCCAGTATATGAATTGAACAATTAATATTTTGGTTGATGACTTTTGTTTATATAAACAAGGGTTGACAATGAAAACGTCTCGCCTACTCGTAATCGTTTTTCTTTGCAAAATAAAAAAGAAATAAAAAGAATAATAATCAACGAGTCATATAGATATAATAATAAAGAATATTTATTAGCAAAAAACGCTACATAATATACAAAATTTCAACAAAACATCAAAAGAAAACACACAAATAGCAACTACAATTTCCATACTAACATATATTTTATTCTATTTACTACATCTACTATTTTCTATTTCCAGTCAATCAATTTGAACACGTATTCCCTCACCTGAGCTTTATACTTATGAAAATTTATCTAATTTTTATGTGGCATGGCGTGTTGTTATATAGCTTATTAGTTATTATAAAAATATTGTACAATACACGTCCGTTAGGGCGTTTACTGCCTCGCTAGTATTATTCCTTTTGCTCTACGAGCTCACGAGTCTCACAAACTTCTGGGTTGGCCGTAATATCTATCCTAACTGACTTCTACTGTGAAATACTATTACGTCATTGATGATGCAGAAGACAGCTTAGATAATTTACACAGATAATTTGCTCGAAAACGAATTACATGAAGCGTATTTCTCGAAAATAAATAAACATTGCTCGAAGTACAAAAAAAACATAATTACTTGAATTTAAATTGCTCGACTTACATAATCTAACCTAACCTAGCCTGGCCTACTCTAACCTAACCTTTTGGATGAACTTGGATTACAGGCAGATACATTCGAGGCATTGCATCTTCGAGCATTTGATTTGGAGCAACTGATTTCGTCTTCAAATTTGTCGAAAATAGCAAATTTTGCTGGTTGAATTTTTTTGAAAATGTTATTGAATAATTTAATAATACTTACATTTAAAACACGTAATCACGTAATAAAAGTGTAATAAAATAAACAAAAAGTTGCAGAAAATTTATAAAATTCAAGAAAATGAATGTAAATTTAGGAAACTTAATTGAAAATATCGCAGAAAATATCAAAAATTTGCAGAAAATGTATTTATGTTGCAGAACATACAATGAAATAACAGTTGCAACTAAAAACAATAAAATTGTGATTTGTTGACATCGTCATTGACTGCACCCTGCTAACTTCAACTGCGAATAACCTTTGGTATATCTGATAACGTTTTCGATATCAGCAATATATTCATAATATTCATAAAAGGTACAGAATATCTTCTGAAAATTTGCGATAGAATTACATCATCAATACCTCAATGGTCATTGGTTTACGACACTTGCAAGTTTTCCCTCTAATAAGCTTTGATTATTGTTGTCGCTGATGACGGTTTCTTTATGACGAACCACCTGCAAGCATATTCTTTTTATGCGCACGACGGTGGAATTTATTTTTCGACCTTTTCCTTCGGTCAGAGCGGATGTGGGTGCCTGCCTTAAGTCTGTAGTACAAAGTACAATTTCTTTATCTAACACAATTACTCGAATTTAAATTGCTCGACTTACATAATCTAACCTAACCTAACCTAACCTAGTCTAACCTAACATTTTCGAGGAGCTTGGATTTCAGGCAGATACATTCGAGGCATTACATCTTCCAGCATATGATTTCGAGCAACTGATTTTGTCATTGACTGCATCCTGCTAACTTCAACTGCGAACAACTATTTTTTATTAATATCTCTGATAACGTATTCAATATGAGGAATATATTCATAATAGTAATAGAATATCTTCGAATCATTGACGATAGAATCACATCATCAATACCTTATTAATCATTTGTTTACGACACTTGTAAGTGTTTGCCTCTAATAAGCTTTGATTACACTGGTCAGTACAATGTTTGCCCCTTAGACGTAAATAGCCAATTCCGATAGAAAATTGTTTCTAGCACGTCAGGTTTTTGTGATATTTAATTTTTTGCAAAATGTGTAACTTAATTGAGTAACACGACGACATATTCATGCTTAAACATACGAAAAACGAGATGCATACACAAAAATATACATAGCGTTTCAAAATCTAGAGAACCCAGTAGATAAGGTACCAAGAGCGAAACTATGGGAAACACTGAAAAACAGGAAGGTAAACGACAAAATCATAAGGATAATAATAAATATATACGAAAACAAAACCAACATTGATATATGCAACAACACACAATCGAAAACATGGAAAGAAGCGAAAGAACTAGCGAAGGAGAGGACTAAATGAAAGATCTTCATGAAGGAAAAACAGTAAAAGAAGAAGAAAAGGAGAAAAGAAAGCAACATACCTACCTCTTGTGGTAGAAGGTGGACTGATCAAATTAACAGGATGTCAATTTGAAAAGTTGCCATCATATTCATAGAACACATTATTATTTTTCAAATTACTCAAAACCGTTTGGGTGGTGCGAAGGGAGAACCAAAATGGCATAGGTAGTGTCGACCCCCTATCCACCCTATAAGCCACAGCCACCTTCATCTAAAAAAATTAAATAGTACTCCCCTAATTGTTATATATATTGGGAATATATTTGGAAGTTGGGAAGCTCTTGAAAAATGCTTTCCAGTCATTATTAATACAATATGATTTAGTGACATAGTTTCGGAATTAAGTATAAATAAAATTCAAAAATGTTCTATTATTAAATTTAAATAACTTGTTAAACTAAATGTTGGAAATGGTTTCCATTGTTTTTTAAACAAAAATATAGCCTGCTTTCAAACTACTTGCAAACTTTCTGAAAGGTTTGTCTAGTAGTAGCTCGACATTAGTTTGCAATTCTTTCTCTTAATTGTCAATTACGAGAAAGAATTTGTTCAATAGTATCGTTTTTTTAAATAAAATAGTTTTGCACAAAAAATGTGGCAGTAAAGAGGATGCTCTATAAAAGTTGTAAAATAAAAAAAAAATCCGTAAAACATATCAATGCCGCCATTAAACATTACCTACGTCATAATTTTTCTTCTAAGAACATTCTAGAATTGCTTTAGAAAATGTGGAATAAACAAAAATCGATCTGTTTCAAGATTTTTTTATATTTGCGAACTATTTCGTTAGTAGCAGAAGTATTTAATTGATATATCAGCAAAAAATTTACCCCTATTTTAAGTGTATAATGTATATACAGTATTTTTTAAGTACGAGAAGTAATTTAGAAGAAATATTAACACTTATCAATGTCACAGGAACTGAGGAAGAATGTCGAAGTGCGACTCGAAAGACTGCCACGGTTAAGATCATTGACTTGCAGACTTTATTGGTGACTCGACAGTAGAGCTTTAGAGAGTAAGTAAAGCTCTACTTGGTAGAGCATCCGCATGTACTCTCCATTCACGATGTTTTTGCGTCAGGGGAGTCTGTGATTACCTAGTAATTTTGTAGGTAGTGTTTTGGAAATAACTGAATTCCCCAATGGAACTTGTCATTTTTTTTAGGTTAAGTTGTTTTCAGTTTGAGGTTATATTTCTTAAATAACATTGTTGCCAGATGCATAATTTAAATTATTGGAGATGAAAATTGAACGGCAGGAAAGAAAATGAAAAATAATGCATTGAAAAACATTCAATTTATTGCAATTTGGCCAAGGATTCTGTGGAGTTTTATGTATTCCAATTTGTATTAAATGCTGCCCTTGTGGGCAGCCCAAATTACTGGTGTCGTAAAATAAACAAGTCAAATTCTTCTCCTTTTTTCTCTTTTCTTCAACGATTTCTCTCATGTGACGCCAAGGTTTCCACTCACGGTTTTCTTGGGCTTTTTAAGCTTCTTTTCCTTTTCACAGACTTGTCCTTAGTGTACGTAGGTACCATTCTTTTGACAGTTCGTTTCAATAATAATGTACACATAGTATGTCTTTCCTTAAGGCACTATAAATAATTTTACACTGCCTCCATGGAACGACGATGAAATGAGACGATCAACAAATTGCAATATATAATCTCAACCCTCCTTAAATAAATTTCTTACTAAGTTTGGGTATATTGTAAATCTGACAATGTGGAAGGAAGGAAATGACTAATAGACATTGACACATAAAAATAATTAACTTCCGTTGCATCACTGAATCAGTTTGTCCAACATGACAAAAAGATAACACCGCCAACTCGGTTGCAAAAAGGTCGTGAATGTATAGTATATGCTATATTAACATTACGAAACAGTTTTAAAAATTACTGTTCTTTACATTCTTACTCTCAGCGAAAAATACGAATCCTTGCGTGTAAGCTTTTTTACCACACTTCGAAAAGCTGATTGTATCCAAACATGCATAATAGTATATTGTAATAAGAGTGCGGAAAGGGCTTCATTGCAAAACGAGTATGAAAGTTGGAGCACGAGCGCCAGCGAGTGCTCCATTCATACGAGTTTTGCAATGGCCATTTCCGCACGAGTGTTACATACTATTTTTTCTACGAAAGTGTTGAAAGACACGTTTTCTGTCATAAAATTTAACCTTGAAAGTTGGTATTTGTTACAAGGAGTGCAGAAAGTACTTTCCGCACTTATATGAGTGCGGAAAGTACTTTCCGCACTCACTTTCCGCACTCCGATACCTCTCTTTTGATTTTAGAGGCAATAAATCGGACGAAACTGTGGATGCAATGGCCGCAAGTTCCGGCGGAGTGTTTGTTATATCGTCACTATCGGAATCCATTATTGATATTCTTCTACTTCCAGTATTAATGTATAAATTTCGAGTCTCGATTTGGTGACAAGCGATTTATAAATTTTCTGACGTTTAAATTAATGACAATGACATTTATTTTAAATTAATTATTAAATTTACATTAATCTTTAGTTTTCTACACTTTCGTAGAAAAAATAGTATGTAACACTCTTGCGGAAATGGCCATTGCAAAACTCGTATGAATGGAGCACTCGCTGGCGCTCGTGCTCCAACTTTCATACTCGTTTTGCAATGAAGCCCTTTCCGCACTCTTATTACAATATACTATTTTCTACGAAAGTGTAGAAAACTAAAGATTAATGTAAATTTAATAATTAATTTAAAATAAATGTCATTGTCATTAATTTAAACGTCAGAAAATTTATAAATCGCTTGTCACCAAATCGAGACTCGAAATTTATACATTAATACTGTAAGTAGAAGAATATCAATAATGGATTCCGATAGTGACGATATAACAAACACTCCGCCGGAACTTGCGGCCATTGCATCCACAGTTTCGTCCGATTTATTGCCTCAAAAATCAAAAGAGAGGTATTGGAGTGCGGAAAGTGAGTGCGGAAAGTACTTTCCGCACTCATATAAGTGCGGAAAGTACTTTCTGCACTCCTTGTAACAAATACCAACTTTCAAGGTTAAATTTTATGACAGAAAACGTGTCTTTCAACACTTTCGTAGAAAAAATATATTAAACTGTGCATTGTATAAAACCAGGTCAGTACTCTAAAATCTTAGATGTAGGTTTTAATTTGATATGTCCCTTTTATTTGAATGTACACACAAATCAGCTGTGAGAATTTGATTGTACCACTTTTTTGTAAGATCAGACTATTGATGCAGTGAGTTAAAATATATTTTTATTATAAAATTAATTCTTAAATTATAAGTTATGCTGCGATGAGAATATGCTGAGGTATCATTTAATGAACAGGCACCACATCAAAATTCATATATTGTTCAACATGGAATTTGATTAGCTTGCTGAAGAGGCGGTTTTAATTTATTGAATGATGAGTAGATGGGTGGTTCACATATTTAATCAAATCGGTTTAATCAACAAACATGGGGATACCCCCAATGGGAATGTCAAAGCCTCCTCCCCCATTACTTCCAATCCGCATTACTAATGTTAATTAACAGATCCTTGCCGCCGCTCCCCCTATTTGCCATTGAATAACCAAACATCCCCCAGTAGCAGGTGGGAGCCGTGCTCTGGATGCGTTTAAACTTTCACAATGGCCCGTATAAATAATGGGCATGGTCACGTTCTGTGTTTCCGCACGGACCCAGGGCTCTCCTGGTTTAAATATGTTTGCTTCTCTATTCGATATTCATTGCCCCATCAATAGCTAACGAAGAGATCGATATAACCTGGATGAATCGGGATAGCAGCCCCTTCCTCCGCGGATCGATCCGAGGCGTGCGGGATTTTAAAAGTTTCGACGGGAACTGAAAAGCGTTATTAATTTCCATTTTCCAGGAGAGGGGCCAAATGTGTGTGTGTGATGCGTCTGTTCCATAAATCACGGGGGGCACCCAGCCCCCCCTCGGATACAGCGCGTTCCCCCCAGAAATTGTGAATTTGAGACGCAATCCATCACACCGTCAGCGCAATACATCAGCGCTTTGTCGCATCCCCCCGTGCCCCCAATTATCAATTGAAAAAAGCCACGCGGGGGGAAACGTGGGCAGACTTGAGCGGATAACGAAGTCATTTCGATTCGCACGCGTGAACGTAACCGTCAGCAATATTTTTACGGCCGCCCGAATTAGTTGTAAAGTGATAAGTTCCCTTGCAGCCTCGTAAACCACCGCCCGACGACAGTCGTTAATCGTTAATAGTGATAGTTCCTTTCTCGAAATAAATAATGCCCAGTTGCCGAGGAAGTCCATAAAAGTAAATTATCCTGTCTATGAGGAAGAAATGTAAAGGGACCGCGGCTGGCATAGCCGGCCGTCGCAGGGCGTAAATAAAATGACGGCGTTCCCCCCGCTTAACCATATTATCACTGGAAAAGGGAGTTATCGCCAGAATACACGGCCAAAGGGTCGTCGCGAAGATACGACCGATGCACGAAGTTATGTCAATTAGGTCTCCGGTTGGGCAAAGTTTGGCTATCTTTTCTACTGCTGCATCAATTTTTGGCGGCCATTCATTAGCCTCCCTTTTATCAGTCCCCTTACAATACAGTATGTGCGGGATCGGTAGTTTGTCGCAGCGATTTAGCTTCATTGGCGCATTTAATCATTACTGACAAACATTGCAAATGAATCAAGAGAGAACAACTTAACCACAAGCAAAACTTTTTTTTAATTAGCTGCTAAATGTACTGCAGTATAATAGTTGAAGAGACGAGTTATAAAAGAAACGCTATCTGACCTTATATGTTACTACTGAGATAAAAGTGTTAAAAAAATGGACAGCCTTATTTAACCAGAATTAAAATTCTGGATAAAACAAATCCACATATAGTGTACGCAGCGACCTGTGCACAAGATAAGTAACAATCCAGAAAACTGCACTGAAAGAGTCTTAAGCGATAGCTCACCGAACCCGGCAGCTACCGCGCAAAGAAAAACATCTGCAAAACAAAACATACAAGAACCGATCAACACACGGAATGGAGATGCACAAAAACCAGCCACAAACACAACATCTAGAAAAAGTACTGACCCCGACTGGACAGTTATTAAACACAGGAAGAAGACGTCAACTAATGTGAACCCATCCTTCACTATCACTGGAACAGGTCCTTCTGCAGATACCGGTCTTAAAGGTGTACAGAAGAAGGCGTATTTACATGTATATCGTTTAGATGTGCATGTAACACCTGACCATGTCAGAAATTTTCTGGCCAAACATGTTAGCGATATAGAGGTAGAGGGTCTATCATCACGACATCCTGATAAATATTCGTCTTTTAAGGTTACTATCCCTTTTGACAAATTAGACACAGTATATAACTCAGATCTGTGGCCTAAAGATACAAAAATCAATAGGTTTTTTCATCCACGACCGAGAGCTACGGCAAAAACATAATTCAGAGAAGCGTAAGTACTGAAAAATCTAACGTGACATGCAGAATGTTCCACATCAACATCCAATGTCTACGAAATAAATACAACGAACTGGAGGCCTTTCTGTTATCGGGAAGTGTGCCTTACGATATAGTGTGCCTTTCAGAGCATTGGCTTTCACCAACAGAAACGGAAACCCTAAATATTGGCCAATGGCAGGTGGCTGCTAGCTTCGCAAGGCAGGAATTTAAACATGGAGGGGTTTTGATACTCTGTAAAAGGGACTTTAAATATAATATAATGAAGAACATAATAGATTTATCTGTTGAGAAACATTGCGAATTTGCGGCAATCTATTGTTATCGTATTAATTGTGTTATTGTTAGTGTATATAGGTCCCCAAGTGGGAATTGTGCTTATTTTTTAGGTATTTTAGAACAAATTCTTAATGTTGTCATTAATTTTGTAAACGTAGTGGTGTGCGGTGATTTTAATGTTCTATTCACTTCAATGGATGAGAATGCAGTGAAACTACGTGAGCTCTTTAGTTTATATGGCTACAAAATGACAATTCATGAACCAACTAGGGGGAATAACTGCCTAGACAATATTTTTCTTAAATTCAACAGCGACTCATTCGACACCAGTTGTCTTGATCCTGACCTTGCTGACCATAAAGGTTAAGAGCTAAAATTATTTTCTCAAGAAAATCAAAGCAAGACAGGTTATGAGACGCGACTTTTGAGGCCCATCACTATGAAGGGAACACATAGTTTCCAAGCTTTGTTAAGTAATCTAAACTGGGATTTTTTGTATGACAGTAGTATTGAAACATGTACAAAATTTGATAAGTTTCATATCAATTTAATTAACAGCTTTCAAACAGCTTTTCAGAAAAAGAAATATACGCTCCGGTGTCAAGACAAGGGTATTTTATGGTTCAACAATTCTTTGAAATCAATGAGATCTCATTTAAAATTATTAAATGATCTATATAAAACATTTAATACAAATGAAAATTATAACATAACACATGGCTCTGAAAAATGCTAAAGTGGAAGCAAATAATAAGTACGTTGAATCCTGCACAAAGTTGGGTGGCAGGCAGGGAGCAATTTGGAAAATTATAAACACTGAAAGGAAAGGTAAAAATATGCAAATTAAACATACTATTAATGCAGCCTATTTAAATTCATATTTTGTGAATGTGGCCCCAAATATAATCAAATCACTACAAAACGTTGAAATTGAGCCACTAATGCAAGTAGAGTCAAAAATAACTTCTGGGCTAACCTTTTCATTCAGACAGATAAGTCCTGATGAAGTGCGTGATTGCATAATGAGTCTGAAAAACAGCAAGAGTAGAGACTATTACGGTTTTACTACTAATTTAATAAAGCTGAATGTTAATAACATCGTGTTTCCGCTGACAAAATTAATTAATGAAACTTTTATATCAGGCACCTTTCCCGACCCTCTAAAGATTGCGGTAGTGATACCATTATTTAAGAAAGGGGACATTAATGACGAAACAAATTATAGGCCTATATCTATATTGCCAATTATTTCTAAACTGTATGAAAAATTGATGCATATTCAAGTTATGAACTACTTTGAACAACATTCTCTTTTCAATGACAATCAATATGGATTTCGTAGAAAACGTAACACTGCTGATGCAGTAAATGCATTTGTTAGCAACTGCCTGAAATGCTTTGAATATGGTAACTACGGCCAAGCAATATTGTGCGACATAAGCAAGGCGATTGACTGCATGTCTCAGCCACTTCTTCTTAGCAAGCTTGAGAAGTGGTATGGTTTTAGCGCTGCGGCCATATCACTAATTAAATCATATTTCACAAACAGGGTGCAGAGTGTAAAGGTTGAAAATGAAATGTCAAGTAGGTTACCAATTAGTGTGGGAGTGCCTCAGGGTTCTATCTTAGGGCCGCTATTATTTTTGATTTACGTAAATGATCTTCCTGATTTTCTTCATGGTGCTGCCACGGTGCTTTTTGCAGATGATTCAACAATATTTGTAAGTAACAAGTCTCTGTCAGATGTAAAGACCGTGAGTGCAGACACTCTGTCGAGGGCTCAATATTGGTGTTCTGCAAATCAGTTGATGCTAAATGAAAGCAAAACCGAACATATGTTATTTTCATTAAAACATCACAATGAAACTAATGGTACAGATATTAAATTCTTAGGATTAAAAATTTATCCGCAACTATCTTGGAAAGCTCATGTAAAGTATACTAACGCAAAAATAGCCAGGAATGTTTTTCTTCTGCGAAAACTCTCTGGTACGGCCTCGAATGATATGGTATGAATTGCCTATTTTTCATTGGTTCATAGCCTGCTTTCATATGGAATGGTTACATGGGGTCATTCGCCCCATGCAAAATCTGCCTTTGCACTACAAAGAAGAGCTGTACGAATTGTTGGTGGGCTTGGCTACCAAGATTCGTGCAAACAAGTTTTCGTGGATCATTGCATTCTCACATTTCCATGTATATACATATTACAATGCGTACTGCATGTAAAACGAAATATTGCCAATTACAATCGTCATGAGTGTCTGCATGATCATAATACAAGACAAAAACAAAATCTGCGTGATAATTGTTGTAGACTAAAAAAATCCCAAAATGGTCCAAATTTTCTGGGAATTAAATTTTTCAATTCTCTCCCACGAGAAATTCGAGATAAACCCTCGACTCATTTTAAGACGAGCATCAAAAAGTTTCTTTTGCGCCAGGCATATTATGATTGCACTGAGTTTCTTCAGGAGAAATTGTGTATGGAGCAATTTATATAATGAACATTATTATTTTATATTTTACTGTGTATTCAGTGTATTTATTTGTAAATTGACGACTGCAAACGGATTTGTATTTTAGCATGAATAAACATATTATTATTATTATTATTATTATTATTAACATAAGTAGTATCTAGCATACAAAATGTTCATAAAGTATGGAATAACAAATGTGACCAAACGTGACGTGACTATCTGGACGTGAGCAAACCATCTCAATTGTTTTCATCTTATATCCTCTGAAATTGTTTTTTTCTGAAACCGGAGCGATCGTACCTACATAGCACTTTCGCTCCGCAAATGCAGCGCGAAAATTGCATTTCCCTGACTAGTCACGAAAACATGAACTCATTATTTTCTATTATTTTTGGATATTGAAATAAATATGAATAAATATCATATAAAGTTTTATTGAATATTAATATTTATTTTTTAAGAAATGAAGAAAAAAGTCTGAGAACAATACCTAATACCAAAAAACAGAAAACAAATACAAAATATACAAATAAAATAGGAAGAGAGTAAAATAACTAGTAATAGAAGCAAAACGAAAGGCATGGACAGAATTTGGTGAAAAAATGGAGACTGACAGTAAAGAAAACCAAAAACTCTTCTACAAAGTACTCAAAGCACGCAGTGAGAAAAGGTATACATCTCAGACTAGATAAAATTAAGAAAGGAGAACAGTTAACAGACAGAAGAAAAGTTATGGAGAGATGGAGGAATTTTTTTGAAGAGCTCTTGGAAAGAACAGAAATTATATAGATGCCCCACAACAAAACCCAACAAGACAGGAGGAAACGGAAGAACAAATAAAGATATAGAAACTAACTGAAGTACTAAGAAACCAAAAAAATGGCAAAGCACCAGGGCCAGACAAAATCACCGCAGAAATGATGAAAAATCTGGGAACAAACGGAACAGAACTACTGCTAGAAATATACAACAAAGCATGGAATGAGGAAACAACTCCAATAGAAGGGCAAGAAGCAAGAAGCACTCAAAGTACCTATTTACAAAAAAGGGATATAGAAACGAATGCACAAACTATTACACATACTATTGAGGGTGATCAAAATATTCTAGTGATTATTTTTTGACGTTCCTCAAAACCAATGATATATTTCGATTTTTGTCATATTGATACTTCTGGACCAATCCCGTCATTATTATACTGGGAATATTCTCTAGAGATTATTATAGTGGGAATAATCTCGGTAGCTAGGTTCACTCTTGTCAATCAAAATATTTGTCAAATTATTAATTTATCAATCATATTAAAGTGTCATACAAAATGAATAAAAGTCGCTTTAGCTGCGTTTAGCATACTGAAATTGATAAAGAAATACTAGAAAGCAAAAAACGTCAAAAAATAATCTAATCAAATATAACTCGAGAGTTCGATAAATTAGAAAATAATTTGACAGATTATGTCTCAAACTTGTTGCCATTTGGCAATAGTCACTCGAGCCCTTCGGGCTCTCGTGACTATTGCCTGGCAACAAGTTTTCGACAATCTGTCAAATTATTTTCAATTTATTCTCACTCTCTTGTTATATTATTACTGAAAATATTATAGACAAAAACATCAGGAAAATCGTAGAACCAAGACTAGAGGTATCGCAAAGCGGATGTACAGAAGGTGTTCAATTTGGTGACCTTGTTCTTGGATGAACATTTCCAATCTTTGTATTATTGATTCACGGCATCTTTGAAAAATGTTCGGATTATTACGAAATGTATCAGCATACTCTACAATTCTCTTCCACAATTGCTCTTCAGTATTTATTTCTACGGCATACACTTCATTTTTCATAAACCCCCAAATTGAAAAATCGAGGGGATTAAGATCGGGACAACTGAGAGGCTGCAGTGGAATGAGCGTTAACGCGTTCGCTTCTAGACCGCAAGGTCCCGGGTTCGATTCCTGGGTCTGCATTTCTATGGTGGTTTTTCTATAGTTTTCCGACTTCCTTGCAACAAATGTTGGAAATGTGCCTCTACCATCTATAAGTCGCATGCAGGCGCAGATGGACACTAATAATAACGCCCCTCTCCTCTCAACGCCCGCGTAACTAGTAATAGTTCAGGGGCCTATGGTAAAATAAAATGTAATTGGGTCAGAATTCTCTGTCAAAAATTATGACAGTAACCAATTGCGCCATAGGTGGAGGAGTAGTACGGATTATTATTATTACAACGAGTTGGCCATGGTGTAGGTCCCCCACGACCAATATTTCCCTTATTTCCAAATCGTCTTTGAAGAACTTCCCATGCTCTTCAAGAATAGTGAACTGGCGGGCCGTCATGCGTGTAGTACATTCTTCTTGAAATATACAATGTGACATCTTCTATTAAAGTGTTCAATTTATTTTCAAAAAAAAAATCGATAGAGTTCGCCTGTTAATTGTCTGGGCATTCGAAATGGACCAATTAGACAATTATCGATTATACCTGCTCACACATCAATAGAAAACCCATACTGGTGATTCCGTATTATTGTATGATGAGGGTTTTCATCGCTCCAATGACGCATATTAGGTATGTTCAAAACACCATCGCGACTAAAACCAGCTTCATCGGTAAACAAAATTAATGACAGAAAATGCTGCCCTTTATTTTCCAACCACATGCAAAATTGTACACGCGGTAAAAATCGTGTGCCAATAGGTCTTTTTTGGAAATGAAATGGGCGAAGAAGTTGTTCTTTGATGACTTGCCTAACTGACTCACTGTTAACATTCGGTACAGTTGCATTTATTCTTCTGGTATTAGTTCTCGGATTATTTTCTACTATTTGCAATATAGCTTCTTCGTTTGCAACAGTACGATGAGATATGTGGGCCCCTGTATCAAGTTATGCTTTTTAAAAGCAGCCATCTTCTCCCTAACGCCTATGCACGTCAATAAATGTTCTAACATTAGGAACTTGTCTAAATGGATATCTCTCTCGATAGATACGTTGAGTTTCGGAAGTATTTGAAGAAGCTTCGCCGTAACAGATAATCATGTCCCTGTATTTTGCAAAAGTATCACGTACCATTTATGAAAGCAACTTTAATATAAGTAAAATAAATAATGAAGAGGAGAAATAAATAAGAAGAAGAGTAGTTAGTGGTAATATTTTGAAGAAATATCATCTTATTGGTGAAGCAAAAGCACTAATTAGCTACAAAATGCATAAAAAGATCCACGGCAGTGTTCAATTAACTCAGTATGAAGGAAAGAAAAGAAACCATACATTAAGTGAATTACTAAAAAAGCACGTTGTTAAATTTTTAGAGAAAGACGAAGATTCAAAAATGTGCCCAGAAAAAAGAGATTACTAAACCAGAAATAAGGTCAAAAAGCAGAAAAGACTGCTGTTAGATTCGCTGAAAAACCTTTACTAAAAATATTCATTTGAAACAAAATTAAAAATGTCTCTAACTGCATTCTATCGATTTCAGCCATTTTGGATTGTTCATCCTAAAAATTTCTATTTCAAACAAAATACAAAATGTCTCTGACTGCATTCTATCGACTTAAACCATTTTGGATTGTTCATCCTAAATATGTCTATTTCAAACAAAATACAAAATGTCTCTGACTGCATTCTATCGACTTAAACCATTTTGGATTGTTCATCCTAAAAATTTCTATTTCAAACAAAATACAAAATGTCTCTGACTGCATTCTATCGACTTAAACCATTTTGGATTATTCATCCTAAAAATTTCTATTTCAAACAATATACAAAATGTCTCTGACTGCATTCTATCGATTTAAACCATTTTGGATTGTTCATTCTAAATGGGAAGATCGAGAAACTTGTGCATGCATTAAACATGCTAATATTCAACTAATATCGACCAAATTATTTATATATGGTGTATATGGTAAAATATCTAAAACAGTTTCTGATGTCCAAAATAGCGAATTACCAAGACAAAAAGGATCCATTTAGTTAAATCGTTAACATTGAGCAATAGAAATCGGTGACTAAAGAACTATTGATCAAACACGTGAAAAATTCTATTCGAAGGACTACAAAAGCTAAAAAATCTATAAAAATTTGTAAATTAATAAATCTTTTAATAATCAACTGGTTGACTTCAAAAAACATATGTTTATCATGAAGCATCAAATGCAACAAATGCAGTAATGCATTTGTGCAATCTGCAAATTGAATTTGCAGAAAATTATGTAGTGAATTTTTCATCTGAGGTCCAATCTGTGCACTTAGGTGCTTCAAAGAAAGCATTATCATTACATACTATATACTATATCATAAATGCAACTTGAAGAAAATTTTAGTTTTGTTCTGTGAGCGAATATTTGGATTATCAAGCTTATGCCATATGGGCTCACTTGCAACGTGTTTAATAGAAATTGTCATACATTATAACAGATACGAGACCAAATAACTTTTTCTCGGATGGTCTGAATGCGCAGTATAGAAATCGTAGCAACATTTACTTCTTAATTTCAAAAGTACTCTCGTTGTTTATAAATTTAAAATCCAACATTAACAACAGTAACATGGCAATATAGCTCAAGTGAGTATGGGAAAGGGGCTATGGACGGAATTGGTGGAGCGCTGAAAAGGAACGCCGGTTGCTTTGTTTTGCAAGGGCAAGATATTTTTTCAGCAAGTTGTTTTGCTGAAAAAATGAAGGATAGTAAAGTCCAAGTTTGGGAAGTACCAGTCGCTGAAATAAACAAAGCAAAAATGCAATCACCACAAGAACTTCCAGCAATTCCTGCAACTATAAGTGTTCACCAAATTACCTGGGCCAAACAACATCGCAGCATTAAATGCAGTTTCGGAGAAAGTTGCACCCATTATGCGATGAAAAAGTCATACGTCAACTTTTTATCTGAAATACATGACAATGATTTATTTAATATCTAGATTTTTCCTTAACTAAATTTTCAGCTAGCAACTTGCACCCACAAAGAAGGTTAATATCATCTCTAATATCAGACTACCAAAATAATAACATTGTGTGCAATAAATGCAAAAACAAAAATTAAAAATAAGTTAATAGTAATTTCTTGTTACTTTTTTCTTAATCTTTAATGAATTATTTCATTGATTATTATTGATTTTATTCACTTAATGTTTGATGTTAGTATAGGCTTTTAAACAAAATCATGTAGACTACCGTAATGACACTATGCATTACCAAAATGATATTGCGCATTACCGAAATAAATTGTACATTACTGAAATGACTTCTTTAATTATAGAAATACTAGAAGGTTTTCCAATTTTGATAGCTGCTATCAATAGAGATGCATGCAATATGCACGTAAGAACACTACGTAACTTATTTTGTTTAAGATAAAACGTATGTCTGTTTTCGAAATACATTTTACCAATTCTTCCAATATCTGACGCTTACCCTTATCTATTTCAGATACCTCTAATAACTTTGTTTGAGTTTTTGTTTTGTTCTTTGTTAGTATTGTGTAATAATTTTGTGTCGAAGGTGTGGTTGTTGAAATGTAAATGTCTTCCAAAATTTGTGTGACGTACCTGAAGGGTAATCAGCGCGTTAGGCCGTGGAGCGAGTGGAGGGTCCCTTCGAAGCAGTGACGAGGGCCAGGCTCTCGGTGTCAGAGAGTGGGGGGGTTAAAAAAAAAGGCTCCACGTAATTTATCCTCGTCCCTACTTCGTCGCAAAGGGAGGCTCCACCCTACCTGCGTGGGTGGACGGCAGACAGTCAGCGAAGTTCAGAAATCACAAACTGTCGCAACGGCTGACCATATGGCGCCAACACCACCAGATTTAAATCTCGCAGTGAGAATAAGAACTGAAAACTGAAAAGAATGCATGATCGAGAAAACGTGGGGGGAACAAAAAATAACAGGTGTGAATTTTGTGGTGTAAAATATCGGCGTTTATTCACACAAACGACAGGACACCGTGCCTACGCTTCCTGAAATAAATACCTCCGTCCGCAACCCTATCACGAAGGGTTCACCATATTCGGCCGAATATCGCAAACTTCTAATCGCGCGATTCAAAGGGCCGTCGGAGCGACATTTCTCTTACACAAGCGCAAACCACGTACGGCACGAAACACGTAACGCAAATTTTACACAAAAGAAATAAACGACATATCAAATGGAATTAAATTCAATTGAGAACAAAAAAATAAACATAAAGGTCTGGCCTGTGTTCCTCGTCTGCGTGACTTCGCTGGCGGGCTCTGGTTTTTAGGACGGGCGGCGGCCGCGATCGTCGAAAACGCCGTCGCTGGATTCCAAACCTCAGAACCACTCTGGCCGGATGCTCGCTACCCCCTTAGCCAAGAACCTGGCTGGCTGGGTTACTTAGCCCTTATCCAGAAAAACGCCTGCAAAGCACATGGCCTTAGTAACAATGGCTGGACACGTGGCTTTACGAAAATGAAAAGAAAAAATGTCGGGTTTAAGTACTTACTCGGATGTTGTGAGCTTATGGATAGTACCTTGCCTTGTGCTCGGTGGCTCAATCCCCTCAAGGGTGGTTAAATGAGTCCCCGTTTATTATCCCGGAAACCGGATGGTGGTATACCAATTAAAACGGTTCCTCTGCACGTCCGCACTATCAGGAAGGCGACTCGTTTCCCTCTATGGTGGCGCCTCGCCAACGATTTTAAAACTCACACAAATATAGGGGACACGTCACCACAACAAAAAAGTGTGAGTACGGTCGCCTACAGTGGAGGTCTGTGCGCCTATTAATTATTAAAAGGCAGTTTCTGTCGAAGGCGTTTCCGGACCGTTACATTTGATATAGTTTTGTCTCTGATATATTCTTTAATTCTTGTATTGATGCCACTTCCTGTTTCTCCAATGTATGTTGCACCGCAATCATAGCAGACTAGTGCATTAACTCCATTTTGTCTAAATTTTTAGTGTGATCTTTTGCATTAAATAATTCTGTTTTTTGGGTTTTTTTTGCTGATAATAATGTTTTCTAAGTTATCCGAGAAAATATTTGATAATACTCCACTTGTTGGTGAACCCAATGGTAGTCCATCGGCCTTTTCAATTACAATTTTATTATTACAAAATGAGGTATAATGGGTATAATATGGGGCTACCATTATATACTCGTATCATGTTACTATTTATGTTAAAAATTATTATGCACATTTCGGTGTGAAATGTGAATATTAGAACGCAGCAAAACGTTACTGACGCATAAAGCAGCGGTATCAACGTTTGCACTCACCCACGGCTGCTGTGATTGCATTCAGTGGCGATTTGCATTAGCCGTAAGTGGGGCTCAAATTAAAAGCTTATCCGGCGACAGTTAAAATAAACGCTAATGACTATACAATATGTGCCGGCGATATTATTTCAGGGTTCCGCAGCCTCGTATATCCATGGGGGCGGTCGAAAATTAGCACCCTAGCGCAACATAATACGGGTATTTATACATCCCTGAGCCGGCGCTAAGTGCGTTTGAGCGGATTAGCGATCCTGATGATGACGACGGCCGAGACGACGGACGCATCCAGCCCCCCGGCCGCCCCCCATGCCGCCCCCGCACTCGATTGAAGTAATCCCGTCCGCTCGGCTTACGCAACTCAATCTGGCCGAGCACAGACGGGTAATCGCTTTGTAACGGAGGCCGTCGGATTAGGTCCGCCGCCCCTGCCGCCTCCGGGCCGCCGCCAGTCCGGCCCTGTCCGCGGGGGGCGGCCGGGGCCCGGAGATGTAAACCCGACGCCTTTGCCCGTCGCGCGTTTGTGTTATTGTCCGGAGACGGCCGCATAAAGGGCCCGGATGCACGGTGGAGCGGATCGATTAGGATCCGATCTCGGATCTAATAGGACGGCCAAGTTTACCCACGTCTAATGGATACATACGTAACGGTACGTATTTGACACTCTGACACTAATTGAGTACAACAGCGTGCACACTGATGCGAGGAGTGAACACTACTGTTGATCGCACTAATGGGCTTAATTAAATAATTTTTGAATGGGCCACTTCGCTATCTATTATTGCTAAATGCCAATTATTCACGAGAAAATATAATACACTTTCGCCATGGACGTCCGCAAAAAAGTCCAGAGGGGCAAAGCTTGGAGCACGTCTGCAGAAAATTATTCAAGGGGAGCAAAGCTTGGAGACAAAATTATACCAATAAATTTTCAGTGATTTAACAAAGTTTATGCTTGATGATCAAGTATGACATTTCAATCATATTTTACTAAATTCCGTGTGGTTATGGGGTTATAATGACCCACAATACAAGAAAAATTTAATGTAGAATTATTGTAATTGATTTTGCGTAAGAAAAATAAATATACTATCAGAATTAACCCAGGCCAATTCCATTTTATCTTTCATCAAAAGTTACACGATAGCATCCTTAAAATAATGTATAAATTTTAAGGCTTAAAGCTTGTTGAAATCAGGCTAGCTGGTGGTGTATTTATTTTGCCCAGTGTATCTTTGAAGGCTGTTCATGCGATAAAATTCAAAATAGAGCACGGAATGTATTATCTGGGCAGTGTAACTGGGGAGCACTAAGTCTATAGGTCTTAGTTTCATTGAAATTTTACAATCCTAGCAAATGATATCAAGAAATGACGAAGACCATAGTTAATGGAAATTTTTGTACCTCATGCTGTTCCCATACTTATATGACATGTGGGAAAACGATTTAGTATAATGTGATGAAACTAATTTGACAACATTTGAAATGACTTTCCAGTTTATCCAGTTTATGACAACAGAGTATTGGCATGTGATAAACTGGAAAGTCATTTGACTTGTGAAACACAATTCACAAAATGGCTTAGGAGTAAAAATAGTTATTTACCCGAAAGTCATGAAAATTATCCAGCATTTACGAGGAGTCACAGTGAAGTACGAGGCACTCTGTGCCGAGTATTTTAGAGGCTCCGAGTAAAGTAAGACATTTTAATGGCGAGTCGTGGCGGAGCTACTGCTAAAAACATCTAAAGGGACATATAATTTTGTTTCTGACGCATTTAAGGGTTGGTGTAATTCTAAGAATGTTAGAAGAATTACAGAAGACGTTCTTTTGGCTTACGTTGTGGAGAAAACTAAACATAATTATAAGGCTTCAACTGTTTGGGGTATTTGCCCCACGATTAAGTCGATATTATCAGGATGATAATCAGGATGATATGATGATAATGTCAATGAAAGGAATATTGATATCAGCAAGTACAATAAACTAATTTCGTACTTAAAATGACAAGGAGAGGGATATCAACTTAAGACATCGAAAGTGTTGTCGCGTATTGAAATCGGCAGATTTCGTAAAGAGGCTCCAGATGAATGATATTTGATTCTGAAGTTAGAAAATTTAACATTTTATTTCATTTTAAACAGTTTCAAAACATTTCAGGTTGTATTAGACTATACCGATGAGTCGCCGAGGGTTATATAGAAATTAGCAAATCACTGTCGACTGCAAATCGAATTCAGAATAGGAAAAAGGAAAATAACGCTGACATCACGAAAGACGGTGAAGTTGCTGGATGTTCAAATTCTGAAACTTCTCATTTGGCAGATGGTGATGAATGTAACTATAAAGAAAATTAGGTTTCTGTTTGTTCAAATGCGATAGTTAACACGAAAAATAATGTTAATATTCGAAATAAAAGTGCCTTCTTGTCCGGGATTAACATATCCAATGTAGAAAACCCAGCCAAAACTATAAATATTCAATAAAACTTTAGAAAATATTGTGTACATGTTTTCGTGAGTAGTCAGGAAAAGTCTAGTTTTCGTGACTAGTCAGGAAAAAGCAATTTTCGCGCTGAGTTTGCGGAGCAAACGTGCTACTTTCGGTCCGGTTTCAGAAAAAATAGACTTTATTTCACGTTACTAACTGCTTTTATTCCCGAGGTGTAAACCCACGTGTCAAAACCAATCAAACGTTTCGAACGAAAATGCCCAAAATCTCATAACTAATTCATGTCACCTTGTGTACTTTAGAGACAGAAATGACAACGGAGTCAAACAGAGAAATTCAGAAACCAATGGTCTTCCTCAGATTTATGTATTGATTGTAGTGCCGAAATTGGCAACTAACACTGGAAGTGTTGTAGTGAAGAACATAAATTTAACATTTATTGAAACATTACATTAAACCTATGAAAAAAAAAATGAAACCAACTTGTGAATCACAATTAAGCGAAAAAATAATGACGCGGCATTGTTCAACTTTTTCAGAATACGAATGATAAAAAGATTTTCTCATTTAGGTGAAACAGGAGTATATTTCGTCGTTAATTGAAGCTTCGGACGTAAAATTCCGTAACTAATGAGAATAAAAATTAAATAAAACGTTATTCTAATGAAAACAATTGAAAACGATAAGTACACAAACATATGTTTTTGTATCCGTTAGATTTGAATGAATTAATGCTATTAGGCTTGGAAAAAACAAATATTATTGAGGCTAAAATGTTTAAAACATTCGAGTTTTCCAAAAGTCCTCGTAATAGAAAACAAAAAAAAGGATAACACTGGGCCAGAACATATTTCAAAACTTCTGTAGGTCTACCTGAACTAAATTTTATACAGTGAATTTTTTAAATGAAAATAGACGTGTACAATTGTACATTCATAAAATAAAGTACATGGAGGAATTGAAAATATTATTTAGTTTATTATTTTATTTTATGATTGCTTAGCTCAAGTAACAATTAATGATGTAACTAATCATGATTGTCAAGAATCACCCACATTTCTTGCCTGAAAATTTTGAATACGTACGTACAATTTTACAGTACATGGAATCGCAGGTCTCAAGTTCACTCGAACCAAATGTTACTTTGAATGTTAAAGAATTTTTATCTATTCAAAATTATCACTAATATTTTATTATTTATTATCAAAGTTAAATAAAACCTCTCTCTCAAAGTTACCATAAAATACAAATCTGATGTTTGCAGTAGTTATTATTATTATTTTTATCATCTGAATTTTATAATAGTGATTGCCAGTATCGGGTATGCTATAGTTATAAGTTAAAAAACCACAGATGAAAATTTAGATTAGAGTATCTAGAAATACAAATTAAAGATTCAAATGAAGACTATAGTAATAATGGAGGTAATTTCTTCGTTCGGTCACGTCCAGAGGTAAGTCAATATATCGACATATCTTTCTTCCAACATAGTAAATCAATAGTAGGGAGAAGGTTAGGCATAAGTAACCATTTAAAGGTTACTTTAAAGGCAAAATTACTTGCAGTATTATTTCTTCAATGAAAGAATCATGCTTATTTATTATACTCATTACACTCATTAATTACTCATTGTACTCATTAATTCAACTAAAAGATCATTGGCGCAATTCCACAAATATTCCGCAATTAGATGCCTTCGAGATATGGATGGGAATATTAATCTAAAATTAACAAATATGGATGATTACTATATGTGCTCAAAACTGTTAAAAAGGTTTAAAAAAATACAATTTTACGTTTATATAAACACAAATTAATGCGAAAAACCAGAATATTTTGCATATATTCAAGTGTTAAAATAATACATATTCTAAAATGATTGGGATTTTCATGACTAAAATAATGTTTCATAAAACAATCTATTCTTGTAGGTATAGAGCATTCAAAAAAGAGGTGTCAACTTTTCCAACTAATTTCAACGAAATTATAACAAGTAATGACTTTTAAAAACTCCGGTTACAATACTTGCTTTGGAATATCCAAACCAAATCCAATCCTAGGATACCTTTCAGCAACGTTTCAAAACATATTTGATTTCAGGTTAATACTAACACATGTTTATTACAGATTTATCCATAGCAACCACAGCTGGCATAAGGCTCGTTTTGTATTTTTCACCTTTTTTCTTTAACATATTTTTGAAACGAGATAAAAAAGTAAACGTTTGGTAAAAGAGATAAAGAGTTAGTTAAATTAATCCGAGGGCCTAATCTAACCTAACCTGACCTAACCTAACCTAACCATACTTAGCAGCACTTTGAATCTTACGTACAGGACCACTAAAGTGGCAAAAGACAAGTCTCTAGAGGTTTGCCACCTTGTACTTTATTTAATTACTTTTATTGATATTTGCATGTTTCGGGTTCGTTAAATGTTGCTAATTTCAATAAGTTTTGTTTATACTGATCGAGATTATTCTTCGTTCAATGAATGTCCTTGGTATCTTCACTATTATAGAGGCAGCAACATTTCCGGATGAGGACGAGAACCGGTGCAGTCGGCGTGGTGTGGCCGCTTTTTCTTTGATTAAAGTATACATAGCCGATATGTATGCTTGCATAAATAGCTACCCCTATATAACTGCATAATAGTGAAAGAACATGTGCTGTGATAGTACCCTGTGTATTAGCAGAGAAAAAAAAAACAAAAATTGAATGGTTTGGCGAAAAACTTAAACATATAAAAAAATCTTTTTAGAGCTATCGCCACCTCACAGAGTAATATACTGCCTAAATTGCCATGTGTATTAGAATGGAAAATAGAAAAATTAGTGGCCCTTTGTACAATAAATTCACTGGTTTGTTTGATAGATTCAGCAAATTTATATTAAAAGGTAAATATAATATATATGTATCATTTGAATAATAGTAATTTGAATTTTTCACCAATTATATCATATAATTTATTTAATATTCTACACCCGAAAGGGTAGAAGAATTATGACTATAATAATAATAATAATAATAATAATAATAATGATAATAATTTATTTAATAAACGTTATAAGCTTATGTGCTAGTGAAGTCTTAGTGCATTTTATTCAAACAATACTCCGAAAATTAATAATATCGCATGACCCAGAAGGCACCTTTTTTGCATTGTACTTAGGTACCTATTACTGCATTAATTTCGCAATCATACAAAGTAACAGTAAATATCATCAAAATGAAAATTGTAAGCCATTTCTCAATTAAGTCTCGCCGAGGGTTCGGGGCAACTTGGTTCGATTGGGAATTGCGAGCCGCCATTTGATCAATGGCTTCCGCAGGGACAGGAGACACAATCAAAGTCAATTTAGATAATATGATATGATATTGACTCATTAATTGTCTCCATGTAGTAACCGCAATGATATTACACACAATATACAGGAGATGGGTTGTTGCAAAGGGTCATGACGTTTGCCACAGGAATATGAAATTAATATTTAATGATTGATACAATTGATTTGCGATAAGTGATGATTAATTGGTGAAATATTACAATAATTCTGCCGTAAATCAGATATTTCCAATTAATTTCAGCGTGCTAGACTTGTGTGTAACACGATTATTGTTTTAAAATAGGATCCACAAACAACAGTATATTTATCAATCCATTTAAAACTTAAAACACTAATCACGTTGATACCAATACATGTACTTATTATTTTTATTATTATTAATAAAAACATCGCATCTCGTGTCTCCTAGGATCCTTAGTCGTGCCAATCCATTGATTAGCATTGGAATACTGCCTAGGGCAATATTAAACCTGGCAATACTTGATATATTTGGAAGTAATTCAAATATATCTAAAATACTATATTCGAAGAAATAGAATTGATAGAGCATGACTTCAGTAATCAACAGCACTATCATAACCAACCGTACAAAATATCGTACTGAAAATTATATATTTGAAATTATTGCTTTACAGTTTTTGCCAAATAATACTACTAATAATTCTACATGGATATATGATACCATGTGCTGTAAAAACTGTATATTTGAAAATATTACATTTTACAAAGCTGATTAATATGTATACAATACGATAATTTCAACATATTTAAATGTATTTTGAATTACATATACTTTCAGGTGATATATAAAATGATAACTAAAATTGATAGAATGAGCAAGTGGGGCCTTGCTGTATGGTAATTAGCTTCTCGTTAGTCAGCGAATCGACAAATGTGGGATTTACGGTCGGCAATATTATGGGAGCATTATCAAAGGCAATTTAGATAATATGTATGTCCCCAATTAGTTAATTGTGTACATATAATTAGCTACGAACACATTCGAACTATTACCGGTGAACGATCAATAGCTGGCCATGGTGCCCAAAATAGTAAGCGACCAGTGAAGCATTGCTATTAATGGTAATTCGGGTCTCCAAATCATTATTGTCCGTGGCATAATTTCCAGATTCAAATGCGAACAGAATTACGCGCTTAGGTCTTAGGTATCGCAGTAAAAATATTTGCAGTGAGATTACTGAAAATCTGACAATGATAATGTATAAAAGACTATTAGTATTTATTCTGTCTTGAATACTTAATTTGTGCAGTATATATATATATATATATATATATATATATATATATATATTATATATATATATATACTTAAATACTTAATATTTGCGGTGAGATTACTGAAGATCTGACAATGATAATGTACAAAAGACTATTAGTACTTATTCTGTCTTTAATACATAATTTGTACAGTGCAATCGACAATGTAAAATGTCGTATTAGCATTTCGTTTTTTTTTTCATGACCATTAGTATTCACAATAACGAACTGCAGGAAAATTAATTAAAACATCTTTTAAGGTGATTTTAAAAATGTCGAGAACACAAAAATTGTAACAATAGAATGTATTTTTTCAGAATTCAGTAAGTTTTAGCAAGATATTTTGAGATAATGACTATCTGCATTTTTTATGACATAATTGATTTTTGTTTTTCATGATCCACCAAGCCAAGAATAGAATTCTATATAAATAAGAATATTATTTTATATAAATATTTATTTTTTCATGACACTTTTTAGTCACGACAATAGGAAAATGAAGTAAGAATTCTATAGTATAATTAATTTAATATTTAATATGCCGAAAACATACAAATTTTGTTATTTAGCAGAAATCCTAAGTTGTAGCAAGATATTTTGACAAAAGTGGCAAACTTTTTTCTTGACATAATTGACATATGTGTTTTCATGACACATGCCAAGCGAGAGTGGAATTCTATATTAATAATAATTATTTATAAGTGAGAGTTAAGAACTCCATAGGGTAGTTTAAGATAATAAAGATATCTTATAATAAGTTATTATAAGATTTAGAGATTATTAAGTTCATACAGTAAAACTGCAATGTATTTATATTTTGGTGCATTTGAAGATTTTGAGAAAATAGCACAAAGTTCATAAAACTTGATAAGAACTGTTGATTTAAGTTGCATTATGATGTTATATATGACATTTATTTACAACAATAGTGGATTTCTGAAATAAAGCGGTAGATAGATAAGAAGCAACATAGTCTAAGTGACAATTTCCGACAAAATTGAGAACAAAATTACTTGATTGCTGTAAATTCTGTAACAACAATTTAAAAACCATTTCTTCGTATTATAGCAATGTTAATTTTTCGACAAAAATGTCACTTAGACCTGTTTGCTTATTACCGCTTCAAATATTAATTGATAAAGCTAAGCAAAATGAATTAACATTTAAGATATTGAGATTTGAGTTTATACAAAAAAAATTAAATGTAGGTATTTTGGCAGAATTGATAATATATTGGTAAATGTGGCAATATTTTTACCAGTGTGATGAAATTTTTTTTAAACTGTTCAAATGTTGATATAATTGATCATTTTTTTGCCAGATATTCAATCACGCTCTAAGTGGATCCCAGAATTTGAAGAATCTTGTGAAATATTTCTAAGAATATTCTGAAAGTCGCTAACCCATTTCATATAGCATATCATATATCATATAGTTTTATAACCTTCTGTACTTTGATTAAATTGCTATACATTATAATCTTCCTAATATTTCGAAAGCACATTTTGGAAATTTTCAATTAATAAAATTATTTGAATAATTTGATAACCATTATTAAACGATTTTTGTGGACGTATTGAAAAAATTATGATTAAATATTTTTATAAGAAACAAGGAAGTACAATTTTTTTAATTGAATTGACCTTAATATGATTTTTATATTCCAACAGTAGTCAGCCTTCATGTGAATGAATATCTATTTTCCTTAATTACAAGTTTTTTTTAAATGAATTGACATAACCTTAATATGATTTTTATATTCCAACAGTAGTCAGCCTTCATGTGAATGAATATCCATTTTCGTTGGTATCGCCCCTTCGAATTTTTTAAATCTTGGTGTAATAGTTCACCAAGCTTATCACTTACATCTAGATTTTCAGGAAATTTATGATGTCGAGTAACCAAAAAATTAACTATTATAGTCATGTTATAACCAGATCGATATAATTTGCTACTTTTTTATTCTCCACAACATTTCAAATATTTTGAACAAAATCTTGACGTAATAGGCAAAAACGGTTATCAGTTTTAAAACGAAAATAACTAAGATCTAAGAAAATAATCAAAAATTTGTAGCCCTCTGAGTAGATAGGCTAGGACAGTTCTGCGACGTTTTCCCTTAAGGTTTACATGGGAGGTCTTAATTCACTTTACTTCCGGTCGAACTGGTCGTCGAATTCATCTAAGGCCCTTATCAGCGATGTGTATGCTGGACTGCCTAACATCTGCGAGGGAGACGGCTGATATAAACGGGTTAATATAAACAGGATTTAGAGAGATAAGTTAGAAAGACGAACTTAGTAATAAAAGGGGTGGATGATAAAAAGAACGAGAATGATTTCGATACTAAACAGAAGATAAAAATAATTTTGGAAGCAATATCAGTGGAGATCAAATCAAAAAGGACCTCTTCGTCCAGGTCCTTTTTGATTTGATCTCCACTGATAAAATAAAGAGATTAGATTAGAGATAAAGAGATTAGGCAGATATAACACAGGAAGAGCAAGATCGATTCTTATCAAACTGGAGAAAGAGAAAACAAGAACAGCAATTCTGAGGAACGCCAAACATCTCAAGGGATCTAACATATGGGTGGACCTGGACTACCCGAAAAAAGTTGAAGAAGAGAGGACTATATTAATTGAGCAAATGAAGGAGGAGAGGAAAAAATGACACAGGGCCACAATAAGGTACAATAAACTTATAATAGATATGGAACAGTTGATTGATGTAGCACAATCCACATTTAAACGAACGTTAGCTGATTGATCGACCCAAGGAAGTCCACTGGATGAGGAGCTCAAAAGGGTGATAAGAACAAGACCAAATAGTCAAAAAAACTAAGTGAAGTATAGGGACAAAAATATGACGATACCGGCAAGGATCAGGGTAAAGAACAAAACGGGCAAATCAGAAAGGAAAGGAAGAAAAATTGAAGAAATTATGATATAGAAATCAAGTTCAGTATTGCTACAAGGAACATTAGAGGAACAAACCACCCTGAAGCACTAAAAATATTGATTAATGAACAAAAAAAAGCTAATGTGAGCATAGTGGCGTTGCAAGAAACAAATCAGAAAGGGGAGAGTATAACAAAAATAGATGAACACATTCTCTGTAATAGTGGAGGACAATCTAGAAGATTGGGCACAGGTTTTCTAATAGACAACAAATATAAGGATGCAATTATTACGTTTAAAGCGGTTTCCAAAAGAATGTGTTACCTAAGAATAAAAGGGAAATGCTCAAACATAAGTATATTAAACATACATGCACCGACGGAGGAAAATAGCGACGACGAAAAATAAATCTATTATGAAGCTTTTGAAGAAGAACTCGAAAAAATCCCTAAGCATGACATTAAGCTAGTAATAGGAGATTGCAATGCGAAATTAGAAAGAGAAAATATGTTTAAGCCATTAATAGGCAAGTTTAGTAAACATGAAGAAACAAATGAGAATGGTATGAGGATAATAGAATTTGCGGCTACGAACAAAATGGTGATAAAAAGTACGTTTTTTCGGAAAAAAGGTACACGTCACCAAACAGCACGTACACAAACCAAATAGATCACGTGCTGATAGAGGAAAAACATGCAGCGCTGTTACAAGACATCAGAACCATGAGAGGCCCAAATATAGACTCGGGTCATTTTATGGTCAGGATAATACTCAAAATGAATGCGCATACTGGAAATAAAACAAACAAACAGCAAATAAAACGGAAACAGATCGAGTGGAATGGAAAAACTATCCAAGAATATGCTAAGAGGATTGAGAAACAATACGAAACTTTAGACAGTACGAGGACTAATACTGAGGAAAGATGGAAGAAAATGCAGAGTGTGATACAGGAGTCAGTCAAATTGATAGAACGTGCAGAAACGAAGAAACGCCCGTCCTCTTGGGACTTGATCAAGTAGACTAAAACAAATTGAAAATTAAGTGTGGAAATTTTTCCGTTTGTCCTTTGTTATAGAGTTATTGATAAAAAGTTCTACGGCCACTGCTCAAAACATGATTTTGATTGATTATTTTATTAAATCCAGAGACATAACTGTCAGATTTGACAATTACTTGTGTAACATAATTCAATTAGGTTCAACTGATAAGTATTTCGCTTTTGTGTCTCGTATTTAGTGTATTATGGAACGATACTATAGTAATCGACATTATGTCGATATATTGAAAGCGTTGTTAGGTGCATGCAATGACAATGCCATAGCTGCGGCTAGGGCATATACAGAGAAGTTTCCAAATCGTCGGCACCCTGATGCAAAAACTATTAGACGGGCAGAACAAAGATTACTGGAAACAGGTAATTTGAATCCGAGACAAAATCAGGCAGGACGTCGATCTAAGCTAAGCATCAATCAAGAACAGCAAATTCTTGAATTTGTTGAGGCGGAACCAAGTACAAGCCTTCGAATTATATCGTCCCAAACTCATTCCCAAAAAGATACAATTCACAGATTGTTAAGGAGAAATGGTTTGCACCCATTTAGGCCCCAAAAAGTTCAAGTTTTCCATGACGGAGATAGGGAGCTTTCAATCATGTTTTGTAGATGGTTGCTTCATAGCGTCAACAATAATCCAATTTTCCTTTAAAAAGATTCTGTGGAGTGATGAATCCACATTTACCGAGATAGATATCATAAATACGCATAATCTGCATGAATGGAGGAATGAAAACCCCTACTTAATACGCCAAAGATCTTCTCAAAGACGATGGTCAATCAACATTTTAGCTGGCTTATTAAATAATAATGTTATTGGTCCATGCATTCTACCTAACCGACATAATTCAGCATTGTATCTACAATTTTTAAATGAACATTTACCACATCCAATGCTTGATGAAGTTCCATTACCAGATAGATTTAATTATTGGTTCCAACATGATGGTGCACTGGCACATTATGGAATAGAAGTGAGAAATAATCTGAATATAAAATTCCCTGGGAGGTGGATTGGAAGAGGTGGTCCCATACCATGGCCTCCTATATCGCCGGATCTGAATCCGCTGGATTACTTTTTCTGGGGCTATTTGAAAGAACTAGTTTACCGCGAAGCTGTTCTGAATCCTGAAGATGTGGTAACTCGGTTTCACGCTGCTGTGGCGTTAATAGATGAAAATATGCTACAGTCAGTTCGTGCTTGCATGATAACTGTGTGAATGTTTTCCTTGAAGTAGGAGGCGGCCTATTTGAACATATATTGTGAAAAAAGATGTGGACAATATATTGCTTTTTAATATTATTAGCATTTAATAAAGTTAAAAGTTGAAAAGTTTTTTTAATTTTTTTATCAATAACTCTATAACAAAGGGCAAACGCAAAATTTTCCACTCTTAATTTTCAATTTCTATAAGCCCCCTGGATCGAATCCCAAGAGGACGGGCGTCAATTTTGAGACACCCTGTATATGGGGAAATAGTTCAGAACTGTCCTAGCATATCTACTTGTGTCTAAGCTCATAATATTGTGACAACGTGATTTTAACTTCAGAAACTTTAATAAAAATTTCTGTTTTTCGACTTTCTTTGGTTTCACAACGTAAAAGTTTGTATTAATATATATATATATATATTTAAATACAGAGTGTCCCACGCTATTAAAGAAAAAAAAGGGTTTCTATTACTTGTTTTTTCAATTTAATTTGTTAATTTCCAGATGTGACCGAATTACTAACCCAGTGGTTCTCAACCGCCGTTCCGCGGAACACTGGTGTTCCGCGAAGCTGTCCCAGGTGTTCCGCGAAAATTTTGAATATAATATAATAAGAAACAGTAAATTTTTTTATTACTATAAAATAAATACTACATAGTTTTGTTAATTATTTGAAATTTAGCAAAAATATTCAATATTATTCTAAATTTTCGCGGAACAGTCAATAATATTAACAGTGTAAGTATCGAACGACGCAGTTACGTCGTTTGGAGTTACTCCGGGGAATACCACTAAATTTCTAGTGTACTCGATAACGCAGGGCGCGCTACGTAGTGTTGATTTCGTGCTGTTTCTCTTTCTTCGTACGTAAATAACAAAAGCGCAATTTCGATCTGCGGTTCAGCCATAATTTTATATAAATATCTAGTTTTCGTGAGTGTGTTTTTTATTGTATATATATATTTTATATTGTTGGAAATTGGTAAGATGAAATGCAAGTTGTGTAGTTGTAACAGTATTCTTATCTTTTTTAGTTGCTTATTTTAGCAGTTAATCAAGACTTTTAAATCTGAAATATGGACAAATTTTTGAAAAGAAAGACTGAAAGTGAAGTTAATGTTGGGGCGAGTACAAGCAGGTCTTCTTCAATTGAAGGAGATATGCAAGGCAACAAAAATGCCGAAAATAAACGTAAAAAGATATCCGAATCAGTTCGGCATTATTCGGAAGAATATCTGAAGTTTGGTCTTACATGGAGCGGTAGTCAAGATGTTCCTATTCCGAGATGTATTGTATGTGGTGAAAAATTGGCTAACAGTGCAATGCTCCCAGCTAAGTTACAGCGACACCTTTCAACAAAACATTCTTGTCTAACTTCGAAAGGTAAAGATTATTTCGAAAGATTGCTGAAAAATCAAGAAGTGCAAGCAACATGCTTTCGAAAGAGCGTTACAATTTCGGATAAAGCGCAAATCGCTTCTTATAAAGTGGCAGAACTAATTGCATTGAAGCAAAAGCCACATGATATCGCAGAATCGCTAATTTTGCCCGCATGTTTAGAAATTGTTAAGATTATGTTTGGCATTGAAGCGCAGCGAGACGTCCTAAAAATTCCCGTTTCGGACGATACGATAAAAAGAAGAATTATAGATATGTCAGGTTTTATAGAGAACGCAGTGACGGCGAAATTAAGTACAAAAAATTTTGCGCTGCAAATTGACGGATCCACTGACATAAGTGGCAAAGCCCAATTAATCGGATTTATTCGCTTTGTTGACGACACTGAAATAATAAATCAGTTTTTATTCTGCAAGGAACTTATTGGTCACGCAACTGGAGAAGACATATTTAATTCAGTATCATCTTATTTGGAAGAATGGAAATTATCCTGGGAAAATTGCGCAGGAATCTGTACTGATGGAGCTCCAGCCATGCGTGGCAGTATTAAGGGATTTTGTAGTCGAGTTAAAGCAATAAATTCAAATATAGTCTCCACTCACTGCTTTCTGCACAGGGAATCTTTGATTTCGAAGAGTCTACCAGCAAACTTAAAGTCTGTTTTGGAACAAGTCGTACGTGTGGTGAATTATATTAAATCGAGACCATTAAAAACCCGTATGTTCAAACAACTTTGTAACACCATGGAATCCAAATATGAATGTTTGCTTTTGCACTCTGAAGTGAGGTGGCTCTCAAGAGGAAAAGTGCTAACCCGAGTTCATGAGTTGAAACAGGAATTGCTAGTTTTTTTTAGACAAGAGGGTAATGATGTATACGTAAAATATTTGGAAAATGATGCATGGTGTACTAAGCTAGCATATTTAGCCGATATCTTCAGCTACTTAAATTCAGTCAATACATCTCTTCAAGGAAAAAATGAAAATATTCTGACATCCACAGACAAATTGCTAGCTTTCCAGAAAAAGCTTTTGCTTTGGAAAAATCGTATTGCTCAAAATCGCAAATTTGATATGTTTCCGTTATTAGCAACGGAAAATATTGTTAACATTAACGAAATGATTTCAAATATGGCAGAGCATTTGTCAATATTGCAAGACAAAATAACTCATTACTTTCCATCTCTTAATATTGAAGACTTTGATTGGGCGCGAAATCCATTTGGTGAATTTGATATAATGAACCAAGATTTTTCTATTCAGGAAGCAGATGAGTTTATTAATATATCAACGGATCGAACGTTACAACTAAAATTCAAAGAAGAAGGAGTGGAAAGGTTTTGGATTTCCATCGAGAATGAACATCCATTTATTGCAAAACGAGCGTTGAATATCTTGTTGCTCTTTTCGACGTCCTATCTGTGCGAACTTGGATTTTCAACTCTAACAAATATTAAAAGCAAAAAAAGAGAAAGACTTACCAATTTAGAAGAAGAAATGAGAGTAGCGCTCTCTTACATAAGACCCAACCTTGAGGAAATTTGTAAAGGTCGTCAAGCGCAAATTTCTCATTAAAATAAGTTACCATGTAATATATATTCTTATTTCAATTAAATATTAATCTTCCAATTATTTTGTGTGATTTACATTAGATTTACAAATTTTATGATAATGGTGTTCCGCCAAAATCGAGACCACTTAAAAGTGTTCCGTGATCCCAAAAAGGTTGAGAGCCACTGTACTAACCGTTCCTAATCTAGGATGTCAGATGAATGTTGACTTCGCATAATGTATGGTCAAGGGCCAGTTCCTCTAGAAACCGTACGGTAGATTTAATTCCGAGGATGCAAAGGGATGAAATCGTCCCTGGAATTACACGGTCCTTGGCTAGACTTTCAAGTTGAGCCGATAAATTAATGTTAATTGTCATAATTAACGTGTGGGTCATTTAGTTTTGCGGCCTCCACACTCTAATGCGCCGGCAGGGCGGCGGCGGTCCGTAGCGAGGCGTGTGAACGGGCGTAATGTTCCGTGCACGAAATTTTTGTTATCGAACGATTTAACCGTCACTAATTGCCGCCGCCCCGGACCTCCGCCGCCCCCGGGGCGCCCCGGGGGCGGTCGCAAAAGCCGCACTCAACGCTCGACGCACCGCGGGGACCCTGCGTCAGCGTCACGGCTACGTGCCTCTCCCAGGTCGTGGGCCCCCTCCTCACGGCACACGTGTCTGGTTCCTGTGTGTGTGGGTGCGTGGGGGTGGATTTGGGGGGTGGATGTGCGCTCGCTGGCTCCCTACGTGCCTGGCAGATTGGTGTCCCCGAGGGAAGTGATTGATTTCCAACGGATCTGCTGGGATCGGGGTTCCCTTGCGTATCGCGATTGTCGACGCGAAAGAATCTAACCGCAGCTGTATTTTTTTTTGTGGGTATTTCTGATTCTCCACGTGAAGACAGTTCGACCAATTTTGCGAAGTGAAAGTTACAAAACTTTGCAATAGAACTTTTTTATTCAAAACAGAATTTACAGCTCTAAACCTCTGATACAGTTGCTTCAAAACAACTGCATACTTACAGATCTGTCATTATATCCCATGATTTAAGTTGCGAATAGTTATCTGATGGTTTAGGCTGTTCGCAAAAACATTTGAAATGCATTGTAGATATAGTTTCTAACTTTGTTGTGGGTATAACGGACTGGCAGAGCTTTAAGCTTCAACTTGAAGACGCTTGTCATCCTCAATAAGAAACGAACACCATCTAGACAATGAAGCGGAAAAATTTGTTGATAATATCCAACAAACTACATGCGATTACACCTTTATTATTACCCCACGAACAAAATGTAAAACTGACCCCAAAGGAATTCAAACGCTTATTTCCGAAAAGAGAACACTCAGAAGAATCTGGATAAGGATTAAGGATACTAAAACTAAACTAAGAAATAACCAATTAATTTTAAGCAAAGCAGACAAAAGGAACACAATCACAATAATGAATGAAAGCGAGTATATTGGAAAAACTATGGAGGTCATTTCAACCAATAATTTTAAAGAAGTCAAAATAGACCAAACCGATAAATTCCAAAGTCAGGTAATTAAAGCTGTTAAAGAATCCACAGAGTTATTAAATCCCCACGATATCTACCACTTGAAAAATATGAACGCTAAAGCCCCAGAGTTGTATGGTCTACCAAAACTACTTAAAGAAAATACCCCAATTAGACCAGTAGTGTCATACATCAATGCACCTTCTTATAAACTTTGCAAACTATTAAATAAGATGTTACCGAAATGGATTGGGTTCGAATCTAAATATGAAGTGAAAAATTCAATTCAATTAGTTAATAGTATTAAGAATTTAACGATCCCGTCAAATAGTAAATTAATCTTCTTTGATGTTTCAAGTCTATTCACCTCAATCCCCCTACTAGAATTAAATCTCATTTTAAAAGACAAATTTAAACTTAGTAACCTAAACGAACAAGAGAGAGTAGAACTACATAATTTACTTTCTATTTGCATTCAACAAAATTATTTTAAATTCCAAAATAAAATTTATATTTAAACGGATGGTCTGGAAATGGGTTGCCCTCTATCCCCACTATTGTCAGAAATTTATATGCAGATTTCGAAAAATTAGTCTTCGACAATAAAAAAAAATCCAACCATGTAAAATTTTGGACCAGATATGTAGACGACATTATGGTTATTTGGGCTCGCACAGTGAGACAACTATAACAATTTTTCTCATTTCTAAATTTTATTAATAATAACATTAAATTCACTATGGAAATGGAGACCAATAAGTCACTCAACTTTTTGGACCCAACAATATCAAAAATAGACAATAAAAACTAGACCTAAAAATCTGTAGGAAAAATACTTATACGGGTACAATAATTCCAGCCAGCTCTTATCAATCAATTTCATGTAAAATATCAGTTTTCATTCTTTGTCATTCTTTTTAAGCTCGCTGTTTAATGAGCTATACCTGAAACATATTTTTATGAATGCCCTCAATACTTTGCAACAGCATTGCATAAATGTAATTACGTGCTAGTGACATATAAACATTTCCAACCTTTATAAAAATAACGTTGAGTTCTCTGAATAACTTTAGCAATTTATTAAACGCTCCAAGGAAACTATTTGTCTTTAAATAATGGGATATTTTATATTCGTGCAAGCAACGATTTCAAAGCTATTCCATCTTATCTTGAAGATCTGTTTTATGAAATATGTCGTCTTAAAATAAACGGTTTTACTGCATAATGGTATTTAATAAACCAAAGCCGAACAAAAAGTGATTCAAAAATCAGGTTTAGATATTGTACGTTATAACTTCAATTATTGCATAATCGAAGCGAATTCATGCCAGAATTATTTAATTTATCTCTGAATATAATACATCTTCAGCAATTTTGCGAAACATATCTAAAGCAT
The DNA here is from genome assembly GCA_951805005.1 of Othius punctulatus. Classification (NCBI taxonomy): domain Eukaryota; kingdom Metazoa; phylum Arthropoda; class Insecta; order Coleoptera; family Staphylinidae; genus Othius; species Othius punctulatus. The sequence goes on along the minus strand of OX638139.1, from coordinate 101,553,558 downwards.
GCTGCACTAAATAAAAAATTACTTTAACTCAGGTTATATATATATTGTAAGCGTATGGCCTATGATCTCAGAAACTGTATTTTTTAATATTTATTATCTAAATTAAGGACGTACAATTTTTTACATAAATAATTGAAATTATTTTATTTGTTTGCAGAAATGTGTTTTTTTCTATTTCTCTGCTAGATTTTGAAAATGCATGGATCATATTCTAATTGCATATCTAATATAGAACTTCACATACTCTATAAATGTATACTTCAGCAAATGCATATTTCAATATGAATTAGTGCATATCTATTGAAATAACTACAATGACTTCAAAGCCATTTAATCAGATATTGATTGCGATTTAGTCGTATGTAATTACTCAAGATCAAAGCCTCTACTTGGATTCCATAAACTGTGGCGCTAAATCTATTAACTAACTAAATTAAAGGGAAACATGATAACCAATTCGTGCAACTAATTGATTCGCTGTGCAAAAAATAGTACTTGGGTAGATAAGATGTATTGTATTTCCTCTAAATCTATTAACACAATTATTGTGTTATTACTTCTTCCATTAATATGTAATAAAATAGTATCATAAAAAAATAGTCATAATAAAATAGTCGCCTATCTCAGCTATTTTAACGTTATTTTCTACTAGTAACAAATATTTATTATTATGATATGGGAAAATATTGTTCTCTTGTACTTCTCTTGTCTACTTAATGTTTTATAAAACATTAAAGAAGTATAAGAAAATAATCGTTTGCCATATCATAATAAAAACCCTTAGTATGACACAAATAATAGAATTTATTATTATAACTATTCTTAAGGTGCTGAGATGATTAGGTTCATACAGTAAAACTACAATGTACTTTGGTAGATTTGATGACACTTTGAGAAAAAGGAACAAATTTCATAAAACTTGTGGTACAATTGTTGGTACAAATGACATCTCGCAAGATAATTTCAACAGTGTACGTCTGAAATAAGTATTAATTAAGAAAGTGATGCAAAATTGAGTTAATATTTAAGATATTGAGATATTGGAATAATTGATAAAATTTTGTTAAAATTGCCGATATTTTGACTAATGTGATGACATTTTCTTTAAACTGGCTAATTATTGACATATTTGTTGACTTAATTGCCAATTTTCCGCAATAAATGTGGTTTCTCCAGTAGCGGCGGAATTAAATATGATATACATTAAGTAAGTTATATTAAGATGCTAAAATTTCAAGTTTGTTCAGAAACACTGCAAAATATTTATGTTTGGTTAAATTAGCGATACTTTGCTAAAAGTGACGGAATTTTCATAAAACAATATTTTTGTTAACCTATAGTTAGACGACAACATTATTAGTCGAGTTCTCGAATATTAATGCATCATTTCAGCACCAAACATGCAAAATATTTACATTTCTTAAGAATTGACCATAATTTAACATATATGATACATATTTAACATAGATGCGGGTTTTCCAGCATTTGCATGTCTGATGTATAAAAAAGTAGTTTTTCAGACGATTATTACATGTGAATTGGAAATTAAGCAGCAGACTAACTTAAACCTATAGTCTGGCTTGAGGGGCATGACCGTTTTCATAAGCCTAGTTTACAGTTATCATAAAAATGTAATTCTTCTAGTGTCTGCTCCTCAACGCAGGTAGGAGATCATCATCAGGATCTCTACTCAATTCTATGCCAAATTTATTGTTACAGCCATAATTTTTAAGAAAAACTATTGGCAACGTGAGAAAAACTTTTTATGTCCAATGAAACGTTTTTCATCCATCTTCGCTTCAACATTCAGTTTCTAAGAATGTGACCTAAATATGCAGCTTTTCTATTTTTTATTGTTGATAGGAGTTCTTGATCTTTCTTAGATCTTTCTTATAGTTTGCTATTTGTCACTTCATCTGCCTATGGAATTTTTAATACACAGAGTGTCTCAACTTAAATTTGCCTCCCTCAAAATATTCGTTGGTGTCGAAAAAAAGAATCCTGAAATACGTCGACTTAAGGTTGGAGGAGAAACGTTTATAACATAGTAGTATTTCCTGATACTAGCTATGACTCTACCCTGTCACAGCTAGATAGGATTGAAAACTAGCTTAAAAACAGGGACTGTTGCGACTCATTTCTCAATTTAAAATCTACGTGTTTAAGAAATTTAATTATTTTATTTTATTTTAACAGAAAGGAATATTTGGGGAGGGGGGAGGCAAGTTTTATTTGGGACACCCTGTATAACTATATAACCACATATCCTATGAAACATAACATACTTAGTTGGTGCCTTTGTTGTCCAGGTCTCGCCTCGATACAGCAATGAAGATATAACGTTGCATTTGGTTGTTCTTCATCTGGTATCCAGACTTAATTCTTGTTACAAAGAAAAGTTTTTGCCCCATCAAGTTTACCCCTAATTTTGTCATCGGATTATCCTGTTTCAATTCGGCATGTTTCAAAAGCTTTCCAACGATGTATCACAAGTAGGGGGTGCCATTTAATTTTTTTAGATGTAGGAGGCTGTAGCTTAAAGGGTGAATAGGGTGTCGACACTACCTACGCTATTTTGGTTCCCCCTTTGAACCACCCAAACGGTTTGGTTTTAAGTAATTTTAAAAATAATCATGTGTTCTATGAAAAAAGTCGATGGCAACTTTTCAAATTGACACCCTGCATACTGGTATATCTCCAATAAATTGCTAAATTAAAAATAATTAAAAAATTCGTAGTAATAAAAATATAAATTAAAAATATTGAATAAGTTGCAACTCTGGCATTCTAAGGAAAGAAAACAAAATGGTCAGATTATGGTCTACAAAGCAACTAAAGGATTGATTGTGCAAGGATTTTATGAATTTTTTACTGTGACTCATGTTTTTCGAACAAATAATCGCGTTTTCTATACGCGTACGAATGGTTAAGGTAAATGTAATAGAGTGAAATGAGATACGAAACATATGTCGAATTCTGGCAATATGAAGCAAGTGTCATAGACATGACTATACTCATTAGTTCCTTCTCATGCAATGAAAAAATGTTGGATTAATTTATTATAGAATTCCGCAAAAATAGTGATGTTTAATACTTATACAGGGTGAGTAAAACGTAGGGAATCACCCCTCTGGAGCCCTTATTATTATTTTGAGAAAAATAAGTTTAGAAATAAGTTTGATGGCAAATTATTTGCTACAATTTGACGATTTCATTTTATTTGTGACGCGTCACTTTTTGAAAATGATAGTTTTATCGATTCTTTTTTTAAATGGTAACCTAAATTTGATAGGATTTTTTTTCTGTTCACAAATATGTAGAAATATCATGAGGTTGCATAACAAGAATTTCTAAAAAAAATGAGTTTAATGCTCGATGAAAAAATTGTGGAAAATTACAGACTGCCTTGGAAAACTTATAAAAAAAGTTAAACAAATACTATTTACTAATGTTAGTTTGTCATTATCAAATAAGGTTGTAAATTAAACTGTATTTAAAAGTGTTTCTCAATAATTATGGTCCGTTTAATAGAAACAAAATGCATCGATTATGTTAAGCTAGTTCTTTTTCCAATCGTAGCCTTAACTTGACGTCATATTTAATACATAAATTTTCGCCATTTTACCTATTAATAATAATAATCACTTACATAATATACTGTATTTTCATTGGTCAGGATCCGCAGGCTGTATATATTGAACTCGATCCGAAGATGGCATTGGCTCCAAATGATTCCCCCACATATAAAGAGTATTCTTTTAGTATTGTATATTAACTATAATTGGAAGGACTTACCGGGGGAGCATCTCCCCTTCCCCCGCCAGCTCTCTCGCCAACTGGATCGCTAGCACTCACGGCTTCAACCATTATTCTCTACGACTATTGTATTTCAGCTTCATGTGCAAAGCAGTGACATACACCTCTTACTAGGACTAACCTCACGTATTGCAATTACTAGTACTAACCTCTCTTATTGCAATTAGGACTAACCTCTCTTATTGCAATTAGGACTAACCTCTCTTATTGCAATTAGGACGAACCTCTCTTGTTGCAATTAGGACTAACCTCTCTCATTGCAATTAGGACTAACCTCTCTTATTGCAATTAGAACTAACCTCTCTTATTGCAATTAGGACGAACCTCTCTTGTTGCAATTAGGACTAACCTCTCTTATTGCAATTAGGACGAACCTCTCTTGTTGCAATTAGGACTAACCTCTCTCATTGCAATTAGGACGAACCTCTCTCATTGCAATTAGGACTAACCTCTCTTATTGCAATTAGAACTAACCTCTCTTATTGCAATTAGGACGAACCTCTCTTGTTGCAATTAGGACTAACCTCTCTTATTGCAATTAGGACGAACCTCTCTTGTTGCAATTAGGACTAACCTCTCTCATTGCAATTAGGACGAACCTCTCTTGTTGCATTTAGGACTAACCTCTCTCATTGCAATTAGGACTAACCTCTCTCATTGCAATTAGGACGAACCTCTCTTGTTGCAATTAGGACTAACCTCTCTTATTGCAATTAGGACGAACCTCTCTTGTTGCAATTAGGACTAACCTCTCTCATTGCAATTAGGACGAACCTCTCTTGTTGCATTTAGGACTAACCTCTCTCCTTGCAATTAGGACTAACCTCTCTCATTGCAATTAGGACGAACCTCTCTTGCTGCATTTAGGACTAACCTCTCTCATTGCAATTAGGACTAACCTCTCTCATTGCAATTAGGACTAACCTCTTTTATTGCAATTAGGACGAACCTCTCTTGTTGCAATTACTAGAACGCACCTCTAGGACGCACCTCTATCTAATATACATATTGTAGTTTATTTACTGACCTTTAATCCATTCCAACACCTAATCCATAACCGTCCACATCGCAACACACACCAAAACACCAGATCACACATGCTTTCCCCACAATCAGCACCCAACTTGCATCCACACTCCATAAAAGCACGTAACTCAATGTCCCCTTCGTTACTCGTTCTTCAGCTGAGCGCGTCGCGCCCCGGCTTATATAAACAAACAAAGCCACAGATGCCGCCTCTAATATTAATAATCAATTATTAGCCAATGATACAATTTAATACCTAACAATTATCATGATGAACAAAGATTGATCGTAATAAGAACAGAAATGTTTATAAAAAGTTCGTATTTGTAACACACAAAATAAAACTAACCACTTATCAAAATCATTACAAACAAATTTAACAATACAAGTTCATCACAAAATATACTTGCAGTGTTGTCCATTAACTATGGAGAATAATATGCATTCCGTTTTTATTAAATAAATTATAAATATTGACAAACACTTTTTAATACAGTTTAATTTACAACTTTATTTTGGAAACAGAAACTTTATTTATTTATTAAGATTTATTTAGAAATTTTTGTTATGCAACCTCATGGTATGTTTACATATTCGTGAAAAGAAAAATAACTGCTGTTAGTTAATAGAAAAAATTGGGTTACCTTTTAAAAAAGTATCAATGACGTCATTTTTAAAAAGTGACTCTTCCCAAAAAACAATTAAAACCATCAAATTGTGGCAAATAATTAGCCATCAAACTTTATTTCAAAACTATTTTTTCTAAAAATAATAATTAAGGCTCTAGACAGGTGGTTTCTTACTTTATACTCACCCTGTATATGCAATATAGGTTGTTTTCAGGCAATTTTTATTTCTTCTTTGGACGGCCATGGAAATCTAATAAAACTATTTTCAATTTAAACTGTTAATTATTATAATAACGGTAATAAAAATGAAAACTTAATGTAATAAGTGGTTGACTATTTAAAAAAATGTGATAATTTGTAATGCAAATTTTCATATGTAACAAAGTTTTATTTATAATTCAGTTTTTATATATAATACCAATTATCGATCTATTAACGTCGACTGTAGACAATGCAGAAAAATACATTTTTCATCCCGCTCCGAATATACATTTGTTTTATATAATAATAATGCTGCGCAGTTTGTGTATATTTGCATTCCATTTTAGTTGGTGATTCATTTGTTTAAAAACCATATTAATAATTCATATTTACCGTATTTGCCGGCACTTGTAATTTCACGGGATAATTTCTATAGACTCACAAAGGCCCGGGCCCCAATTGGCGGGTGATACCGAGCTCTCATAATCACAATTTGTTTGTTTCAATTTCGACTATGCAATCACGCGTTCCGAAATTAAATATTTCCCTCGGAGCGAAATTAATTGCCCGTAGATGCCTGCAGATTTCGGGGCGTATCTCATTGTTTAGCTCGCGAAAAACGTGCCGCACAATGTATAAATTAAACGTGTATAATGTTCCAAAAACCTCTAACCAGCTCTCTCGCATGCCTCCCCACACCCACGCCTCCCCCTCTATTTAACATTGTTCGAGTTAATTAAATTTTCGTTAAGATAATTTTACTTTAACATTAATTACCTTTCGCGCGATATATTAAATTTCATGTTGCCGTGCGATCTAACGCGCGTATGTATTGTCACCGGCTGAAAGTTAAACCGGGGCCGTACATTTTCCGAACAAAGTTACAAGGCAAGCACAGGCATATAGGAGGTGAATATATTATACGGTCGCAGCGATCAAAGTGAAAATCGTCATCGCGGATAATTGTGAATATATTACATTCCGTTAGTTTGACTGCTGCCGTCAAATACTCCCAGAGACGCCTGACTTCGCTGGTGGTAGCGCAAATTAACAGGGTGATGCCTGTGCCAACGCACATATCCAGGTGAGGGTGTATATGCCTAATGAACAAGAGCGTCATCCACACCACCAAGGATGACGTCGCGACGCCTCGCGATTGACTGCACGAGAATCGGCAATTGTCTGCAGGGAACTTTGGTGTGGTATGTTTGGGTGGGTTGTAAAAATGTTTGTTTTGGTGTATTGTGCAACGCCACAATGGATCCGCGGTGGCCCCGCTTAGAGGGCGGGGGCGGCGTTTTTGTTGTGTGGCACTGGAAGGATGACTTGCGAAAGGAATTTCAAAACAGTGAGGGCATTAATATAGATTTGCCGGTGGAAGTATGCGCGCGTTTCGGCTTTGTGGGGATTTCATTGCTTTCATTCGCTTATTTTCCGCAAATATGCCATACTTTATTGGGCTCGAAATAAAGAAGAAATAACAAACGGGCGGAATAATACAATGTAAATGGATTTACCTTGCTGGAGCATCCGACAAGTTCATTACGGAAATGGCCATAAATTTAAATTAACCAATATAACTGTCAAGTAGAATATTATTTATATATGATTATGAATTTTAGATGTATTAAATTACACCGTAACGAAATTATTTATAAATATATGAAATAATTACCTCGTATACTAATAAAATATAAACTACTTCCAATAGATATAGGTACCGGGTGTTCATTTCAAAACTAGCCAGTCTCAATAACTTTTGAATGCAAGTTAACTTGATAAAAACAAAAAACACGTCGATTGATTTTTGGAGGGGGAAGTTTAAAAACAACGTCAAATAAATTTTAGGTGTTACCCCCTCCCCCCTATCCACCCCCACTTTGAAATTTCAAATGGCACCCCCCACCTTGCGATACCTCATTTTAAAGCTTTAAAAAAACCTAATCCAGTGGGGTAATAAAAAAAGATTTTTGTCGATTCGTTTTGGAAAAAATAAATAAATAAGAAAAAATACGAAACAATTTATATTGAACAAATTTAAGTTCCTTTCAATGAAACAAAAATAGAACAAATTGAACCAGTTTTCGGGGCAAATCTTAAAAACCATGGTAATTGAATATAAAATATTACCCCCTCCCCCTTGCGACTTTCACTTTTCTTACAAATTTTAAATTACACCTATTTGTTGTGACACCTTGATTTAAGCTTTAAACAAATACAATCAAGAGGTGTAACAAACATATATTTACGTTAGCAAGTTTTCAAAAGCAAAATATATTTTTCAAAAATAAATTATGCTGATGTTCATTTCAAGAGTTGATTTGGTTTTCACATTTTATGTACACATTAAATATTACAGTCAATAAACAAATATACCTTAATTAATACATTGATAATATCTCAATATAAATAATCTATAAATCATATTGTTTTCTCAATTAAAAAATTATTTTATTAAATGTTCAAAATGCGCTCCATTATTTGCTAGACAATAGTATAGCCTATTTTTAAATTCGTCGCGAACATTTTCGAAAATTTGCGGATTAATTCGCCTACATTCATCTACTATTCTCATTCGAAGATCCTCAATACTTTCGGGAATTGTTTTGAACACTACACTCTTCAAATGACCCCAGAGAAAAAATCTAATGGTGTCAGATCTGGAGATCTTGCTGGCCATTCCACATCACCCCTTCTACCAATCCATTTTCTAGGAAATCTTTGATCCAGCCATTCTCGTACGGGCACCGCATAATGCGCTGGAGCTCCATCTTGTTGAAAATGTAGAAGTTGTTCGTCCAGTAGCATACCTCCTTCTGAATCTACTTGACTTTCCAATGATTCGGTAATTAATGGATTAATTAGATTTACTAATATATCGAGATATAACGCTCCATTCCAGAAGAAAACCTTCTATAAAAATGGGCCCAATAATAGCATTCCCAAGAATACCTGCCCACACATTTATTTTTTGTGGAAACTGAGTATGATCCTGCCGAAATAAATGTGGATTGACATTGTCCCAATACCTGCAATTATGCCTATTCACATGCCCGTTCAAAAAAAAAGTGGACTCGTCACTAAATCAGATATTTTTGAGTAACTTTGGCTCATCTTCGATCCTTTGAGTCATTAACTCACAAAATTCAATTCTCTTGTCGTAATCATCCTCATTAAGTTGTTGATTTATTTCAATTTTGTAAGGAAAAAACTTATTGCGTTTTAAAATTTTGTGTATGGTACCACGAGAGACATGTGTTGAAGTAACTACTTTCGATATGGAACTGGTATGACGCATACTAAAGTGACCTAATACTTCTATCTGCGCAGCTTCATCTGCAATTCTCGGTTTCCTATTGATTTTATTGCAAATGGACCCAGTTTGTTCAAATTTTCGTACAAGATTTAGCACGTACTGGTGGCCGACTTTTTTATCAGGATGTCTTTCATTGAAAACTCGACTTGTCCTACGAGCACAACGATCTTCCGCCCCATATATGAAAATAAGTTCTGTCCTTTCTTGCAGCGTCCATCGTTAAAAATATTTTTTTCCAATTTCTAAACAATATGAAAATAAAATCATATCACGTACCAAAACCAAATAATAATAAAATACTGATAAATATTATAATGCATGTGAACATGTCAGCATTGTTTGTACATTAAATACGAATAACAGCTTTCTGGAAAACTTATCCACAAAATATGCCATATTTAACTGATGTATGAATAAGTATAAATTTGTTGAACAGTATTATTACATATAATATTTTGTACTAACCTTAGAAATGTCAGTGTTGACAATTTGACTCAATAACTACGAAACGGTGTTACCTGAGTACAAAGACACATACCCTTGCATTTAAAGTTCAAATAATGTATTATTGTTAAAATGAATTTGAGTCTTAAATTGGCTTAATATCAATTATTTAAAACAAATTATATTTTGTTTTTGGAAACGTACTCAGTTTGTTTTGTTATACCTCTAGATCATATTTGTAAAATAGGATGTACTATTGTCTAGCAAATAATGGAGCGCATTTTGAACATATGCTAAAATATTTTATTAATTGAGAAAACAATATCTTTTGCCGATTTTTTTATATTGATATATTATCAATGCATTAATTAAGGTATACTTGTGTACTGATTGAAAAATAAATGTGTAACTATAATATGTTAAACTACATCGACGTGTTTTTTTAGTAAAATTGACAACTTATTGAGACTGGTTACTCCTAAAACGAAAGTCAGCATAATTTATTTTTGAAAGATATATTTTGTTTTTGGAAACTTGCTAACGTAAATATATGTTTGATACACCTCTTGATTGTATTTGTTTAAAGCTTAAATCAAGGTGTCACAACAAAGAGGTATAATTTAAAATTTGTAAGAAAAGTGAAAGTCGCAAGGGGGAGGGGGTAATATTTTATATTCAACTACCATGGTTTTTAAGATTTGCCCCGAAAACTGGTTCAATTTGTTCTATTTTTGTTTCATTGAAAGGAACTTAAATTTGTTCAATATAAATTGTTTCGGATTTTTTCTTATTTATTTATTTTTTCCAAAACGAATCGACAAAAATCTTTTTTTATTACGCCACTGGATTAGGTTTTTTTAAAGCTTTAAAATGAGGTATCGCAAGGTGGGGGGTGCCATTTGAAATTTCAAAGTGGGGGTGGCTAGGGGGGAGGGGGTAACACCTAAAATTTATTTGACGTTGTTTTTAAACTTCCCCCTCCAAAAATCAATCGACGTGTTTTTTGTTTTTATCAAGTTAACTTGCATTCAAAAGTTATTGAGACTGGCTAGTTTTGAAATGAACACCCGGTATAGGGTCCGGTAAAATATGGGCATAATCAACTTAATTTAGCTTATTACGTACCTACATTTATTTTATTCTTAATCAAGTACGCACGAATGCCCAACGTAATAGCCTACATCCACAGAGAATATGCACATCAGAAAAATAGACATTTCTCAAATGAAGCAGAGCTACACTTTCCTTACAACAAATAATAAAACAAAACAAATGGACTTTTCCATTATATTAATGAAACTATTTTTCAAATGTTCATCAAAATGTTTTCAAATGCGTTTGAAGTTTATGAGACTAAATCAATCTGTTTAAGATTACTTTTAATCATATTTTGCACATTATTGATTTAAAAGAAATATATTGTGAGAGTAAACACCCACTTCTATATTTCTAAAGAAACTCGCTGCGTGAAAATTTTCATGAGACTAAATCAAACAATTAAGGTGCTTATTTGATTTATGATAGTGTATGTTCTTCCGGGTTATTTTGTTTAACAAATATTTCTTATGAGCGATTATTTAGTCGAAGATTATTTTTAATCATATTTTGAACATTATTGATTTAAAAGAAATATATTCTAAGAGTAAACACCCACTTCCATATTTCTAAAGAAACTCGCTACGTAAAAATTTTCGAAATCCAGATTTAGCACAATAAGAAAAATAACAAGCACTAATACTTTTCTCCTGTTAATACAAATATTTTTCAAATATGTATAGTAGTTTAAAAATTATTGATTTAAAAGACAAATATTATACCCACTCCTAGTTTTCTGAGGAAACTCGCCTTCGTGAACATGTTCGAAATTCAGATTTTTGTTTTGAGGTCCACAGAGTTCGTTAAGAACATGCGTGGATGTGATAACTCTTTTGTTGACAAATCAAAAATTACTCAAACCAGTTGTATAAAACTTTGAAATTACAACTTTGCGATAAAAAAATTGTTGGTGGTTACTTTATCATTATTTTAAATTTGTTACTAAATAGGTATACATTTCTAGAATGGATTATTTTGTGTACACTATATGTAATTTAACATTTCTATGAATGCATTGTCTGAACTTTTGAATTTTTTTAAATGTCAGACATTATATATGTATTTTTGAATTTATTGTCCCGTAGCTATGGGATTGGTTCAGATTTATCAAATCAAATACTCTTTCTTCTAATTCATGGTTGCTTATTCTGCTCTGTTTGCCTGTAATGTTATTTATTTATTTAATTATTCCTTTGCCTTTCTACCACGCCTTTCAGTATAAAACATAGTAATGCCTGTAATGTTAATGGTTTTTAAATAATATTTGTTAAAATTGGACTATTAAAGTAGCCTTTGAATCATGTGTCAGTAGACTTGCTCCATTTTTAACCTTTTTCGCAAACTTGCCAATTGTTGATACAGACGGAATTGGTCGATTGTTAAATTTAATAAATTTGGATTTAATCGAAAATAAGTCACGAACTGTGCGTAAACTGATGCCACTGTAAAATGTTTTGATAATGAATACCCTCTCCGCATTGGAATAACTTAATTTATTGTTCATAGTAATTGATATCTGACTAGCAAAATTATTCTCACTAGAACATGATATTTGTCAAACTCATGGTAAGGGTTTTTTATGGTACATTGTTAAACTTATTTTTATTCTTTCTGAGGTGAATTCTGGTAGAAACGTAAATTATATGGATGATACATTTACAGTTTTTGATACTCTAAAATTTATTTCTATGCGATTTTACTGTAAAATTATTTGGGGAGCTAATAATTACACATATTGAATTTTACATGATAAATTCCTACGTTTGTCCGTTATCCCAAACATTCGGTATAAAAATATACCGATTGCCATTAATGGCAATCAAACACTATAAAGTATATGCTGAAGTTTATCAGTTTATCATTGTTTCATGTTAAGTTTTACATAATTTATTCTAACAAAATAACAATATTTTCAGGTACTTCTTTAATACGTTCAAAAATTTAAAATTACATAAACTGTGAAAATGTATTCACTGGTACCCTCCACTACCTTAGAATTACAAGTTAGTAATGAAATGTATGCTAAGCAATGAATTTACATGATGTTAATGGATAAATGAAATATTACCATCTCACAATTAAACAAAAATGTAAAATTTGGTACTGAAAAAGGCATATTTATGGCATAAACTTCTCTAAAAATATATGTGAACTGTTCTTGTAATATATCAAATTAACCTATTTTCAAAGTGTATAGAAGTATAGTCAACTTTATAGAGAAGGATTTTATCAATTACGGGCGTGTTACTAAATTATCTAACTATAACGGTATACTATAGTTATGTATATACCTAGTTGCATAAAAAAATTCTATATCAATTTTGTTGCAGCATTTTTTGTTTAATATGGATATAATCATTACTATCTTCTATCATCCTCTATTTTATGAAAATAAAAGTTTTTTTTTCTAATTGTGAAATAGAAATAGAAATAGAACGTGTAAAAATTCTTAATTACATGGTAATATGTCGTTATCTTGATATAACCTTATAATCTGGACAGATTTTCAGGGTCAGCGAAACAGTTGGAAACTAAGGAAGAATATTTGACATGTGAATGCAAATTGATTAATAATTAAAGTGGTTAATAACAGAATATACGTAATAATGAACATCAGAATTACAAGTGTTACAATTTTTATTTTATATCTCATAAGATGTATTATGAAGAACTTAAAGTTTCGTTAATTCCATATTGGTTATTACAAAAATACGACGTTTCAGTAAAATGTGAATCAAATTTTTCGAAACAAGCATAAAGAATGTTTTTTTTTTTTTTTTATCAGACATGGAAGCTATTCGTCTGTTAACATCATATCGTGCTAGGAACTGTCAGGCCGATAATTTGAGTGGTGAAAAGGGACGTGATTAAGAGCAAGTTTAATACGTCATTAATACAAGACGAACTCTTAAATCATATTTATTATAATAATACATTAATTATTATACGTTAATGGCTAGGGCACCTAGATTGGATTGGACGTGTCAAGGCTTGGCGGGAGCGGCACGATTCTGTAACGAAGAGAAAATATTCCTGAGCCAAAGCTCAGTAAGCACCCTTCCGAAGAAGTGATGAATATATACATGCACATACACATATATCTACATATACATATACATGTACACAGACTGCATATTACGAATGCTCCCCAGGGACTACTCAAACTCACCCCTGAGGACGGAACATATGCCCGGCCAGGAGTTATGAAAATTAGGGTCTACTATCCATGAATAGTAGGTAAAAATACCGTTGACCCCAAGATGCCCCTGAACACATCCCGCACAATGTGCGATTCATAAATGTAGAGTTGGGGATCCCATATGCACGGTGGGCAATATTGCCATAAACGAATGCTCCTCAGGGACTACTCAAACTCACCCCATGAGGACGGAACCTATGCCCGGCCAGGAGTAAGAGATGGGGTCTTACTATCCGAAAATAGCTGGCAATAACACCGGCGTCCCCAACCTCCTCCTAGACACATCCCGCAACATATGTGCGATTCATAATTGTAGAGTGCAGGATCCCATATACGACGATGGCATTTTAGTCTCTCTACTTGTTAGTTTTTTCTACCTTATTCTACCGTGCAATCTACGAAGGTGTACTTACATTACTTAATTCTACGTAACTACAGGCACTATTTACTGCTATGAGGAACTAATCGGCTTGCTGGATAAATACGTACTAATGAATGACATAAGCGCCCGGTCCCTTACACAGGCCCCTTCGACTGTAGCGAGCACGCACAGGAATGTGCTTACTTGTGTAAATAAACGTTACTGGAGCAAAGCGGGAAGATACAGGAAAATCGAAATTATTGACGCGTAACAGAACAATGAAAATTTTCATCATATGAAGTTCGTAGAGTACAAAATATAAGTTTTTTAATTTATTTTTGTGAATTGTCAGCAGTGGAAGACAGTAAACTATTATCATCATGGTCATCATCACTAACATGCGAGATTTCTCATTTATCATGTGTAGCGTTATATTTTGAGGGCACGAGAACGATTGCAAGGTTGCCTGTGTAAGTACTCTAACGCGCTAATTAATTCAATTTCGTCTTCCATGCTATCGGGTTTCCATTGTATATTCGCTCGCGAATTATTAATTAATCTTTGAAGATCGCAAGCGTGTTTGGTCAAGTGTTTGTCTGCGACGAGGCCGTTAAAATACCGGGATTGTGACCGCCATTAAAGCGTGTTCTGCGAGTTGAGTGGCCCTTTGTGCGTTTTGAGGGCCCCACCACTCCCAGTCAAACGACTAGACGATATGATCTCAGATCACATCACTTATAATAGACCGTTTTAGACCTTTAGGTAAGAATTAGCCGCCTCTTAATTTTCATAAGTTGAAGTTTGTAAATACTGAAATGCGGTTTTTTATTTGTCTTAATGATTTATCAGTAGAAGACATTAACTTGTTATCATTTGTCTGCTGATCATCATCACCATCAGTAAAATATGATTTTTTTCATCAAGTGTGAATCAAAATATTTCGACATTAGGAAATATTAATTTTTTAAATTGTTTAATCATAAATGGAAGGAATTCATTTGTTATCCTCGTATTGTGTAAACAGAAAGAAATCTTCGATAAACTGAACTGTGTAGAGACTGAAACATGGTTGTTATTGTTTTAATGATTTGTCAGGGGTGCAAACCATGATGAATTTATTATTATCATCATAATCAGTAACTTACGACTTTTTTTTGTTAAGGAAAAACCAATGTTTTTAAATTGTTTTATCAAAATTGGAAAGAATTAACTTTCATTCGTCGCATGGTCTGAAAACGAATGAAAACTCTTATAAGTTGAAATTTGCAAATACTAAAATACAATTTTTCCATAAATTGAAGACTGTGGACACTGAAATGCGTTTTTTTTTTATTTCCAATGATTTGATACCAGTGGAAGACATTAATATCTTTACATACGACTTATCTCATCAAACTTGAATCAAATTATTATAGACATGGAGACTCTATTTTTAAATTGTTTTTTTTTTTCAGAAATTGCAGGCATTCATGTGTTATCGCCGTATCGTATGTATTTGAATGTAATCGTTCACAAATTGAAGTTAGTAAAAATAAAATGTGATGTTTTGATTTTTGTAATGATTCGTCAGCACAGTGGAAAATATTATTTTTTATGATTTGTAAGTAATGATGTGTAAGTAATAATACACCGTGAAAATAAATTGATTGAAAGACTGAAAATTTATTTCTTTATTCAAATTTTGAGAAAGTAGCAGGCCCAATTGATGGTGGATTGTAATTAAATTGGTAAATTAAGGTATGGTTAAATATTGTCGAATATTATAATTATGGAGTTGTTGATGCTGTTGTTATTGTTATTGTTGTTGGTCACTCCCGCCTATTTACATTTACATGTGATACAGTATAACAACAATGAGATCGATGTTGTTATTTAATTAGGTTCACTTTACTTTAGTTCACACGTAAATTGTACCAGCTGTCTTTTCCCTTCGTGTGTCGAGTCACCCGCAAATATCTCTCAATGCAATTGCGTGGTGAATTTCCTTGTCAGAAGTATCACATTATTATTATACGGTAAAATACGATATTTAAGCTGTTATTAGTAATATAAGACAATAATTTATTATCGTCATATATCTGGAGAATGAAAATTATCACATCAAAGTCGGTTATATTGAAATATTATATTTAAAAAACATGTGATGCAGTATTCAAATCGGTAAACATTTTTAAAATAAAAACGTTCGTCAGTGACTACTGATGCATGCAAAATGTAATGCGTTGAAATTAAATTGGTAAAATTATGTATCAAGTGAATCTGTTCTGTCCGAATCTACTGAACATACATTCAAGGTGAAAATATTATGTGATTTATTGCAAACGTACGCTGTATAAAATTTTACTATTTTGCAAATAATTTGTATTTTACTGAAATTACAAATATTTGTTAACCAAAATACAGTATAGGAAAGTAAAGTCCTTATAGTTTTTTTATTTTTTTTAAATATACAGAGCTTCCATGAAAGTGGTGGCATCTTCTTCAACTAGTTCCAACGAAATGATAGTAAATAATTACAATTCATGAAGTCTAGTTAAATTATTGGCTTGTATCCTAGGAAACATTTTAGCAACTCTGTAGCATTGATGCTTATCAGTATGTATACTTTTTAATGTTCTATAGAGAATTTAAGAATAAGAATTTTAATGTGCTAATTCTGATTTGATCCCATCACTTGGCCCACTATCAATATCGACGAGAACAGACTCGTATACATATTTCATTATAGAATATACGTAGAATACAGAACACACAGTACAAAATACAAACTATAAAAAGCAGAAAATTTCGTGAGGTACCTGCAGTTTACATGAGAAGCAAAACGTAAATATACATTTGTTCATTTAAAGACGGATACGGATTTTTTTATCGTATAATACTTCAATTCCACCTCAAAAATGATCAAAGATATCTAAGAGAGAATATCCATATTGTACCTACTTTAAAATCAGGAAAATCAGTCTTGTCAACCTATCAAAGCGATACATTTTTTCTACATTTTGAAAAAAATTAAGATTGAAATTCAAGGTAAAACGTTTTATCCATAAATATCTAACACCTAGGATAGATTATCAACACATAACGGGTAAAGTATCAATGAAATTCTAATTGTCTGAGCTAACGTTGTTTCCTAATAAATTAAAAGACGCAAAATATTTTATGGATTTACTTGTGGCATGTTAGTATATTATTTATTTATTTATTAATTTTTCATTTTTCGGACCTGCCTATATGGTGCAATATAAAATAAATGCATCAAGCTATAAATAAATAAAATTTCAAGTGTGGTATCTTATAACAATAACTAAATGCATTAAACCATAAATTCTCTAAAACTGCCGCTCTATTTTATTACTTAGACTTGTGTATGCGATCGATTACAAATATTACATTTTTTACTCCTCTGTTATTCCGCAAAAAACTTCCCTATTCCGGTCGTAAATTACAATCTAATCCGCTAAATGTGAACGATGAATATATAAAATGAAATATAGCAGCATCGCTGCGGGCATTGTTCGGCTTTCGAGTGGGCCCGGCTCGCGTCCTCAATAACAATACAGCGGCTCGATAATGGCATGCATCATGCCGGAATCAGCACTGGTGAAGGAGCCGGGCGTCGCTGCTAAGAACTGCGCTGACAGATGTAACCGTGGCCCGACACTAAATAATGCTCTCCCCATTCGAGCGCCATAATCCAGAATGCGGTTAGTGAGTAATGAGAGGATCCGGGGGATGGGGGCTCGCAGCATCCGAGACGTCGGGCGCATCTGGATTAGGAGCCGCGAGACGGACGGATTAAGGCGTTCGGGTGGGCGTCTATCGCACGTCAAATGTTTACCGTCGCGATTAATCCGCATATAAATACAGAAATTACCAGGTTTCGAGCCGCCTTTCACCCGCTTCCGGTTTCCTTCCCAGACAAGTTGAAACGAGTTTGCAGGATATTAAAGAATAATACAGTTTATTGTTGAAAGTTTCCTTATTTCTTCATTCCTTACTACGTCTATTATTAAAAATGCATTTATCAAAAGAAAGAAAATAGGCACAATGCATTGCAGGCTGATGCCAATGCAGTTCTACTATGATATTTATATTTTAACATTAAGGAGTGTTGGTGTGGTTTGTAGTATGAGTAATGAGAAATGTTAGTAAGGAACTAAGTACGGGCATACATTAAGGTAAATGTGGTTTAAATGAGGTATACTCAGGGCCGGCGCTGGCATATGTGGCGCCCGGCTGCGAACCTTTCGTTGGCGCCCCTACCTATTTAAAGATGTCAGATGATTTTTTGAATATGATGGGTCAGAAGAATCCAATAGCTGCAAAAGCCAAAGAACGGAAATAATACTACATTTTAAAGATTTTTATTTCGCTACTAAGATCAAACAATCGTCGCCCAATAAAATAAAAATAATAATATACATATGTACATTTGTATACAGGGTGGGCCACGAATAACGGCCATTAACAGTTTACAGGGTTCCTGATTGAGGAAAAATTAAATAAAATCTGCATTGCATTGTTCAACACGATCTCCTCAAGTAAAATATTTTCGACTGTATATCAATTCCGGTTCTACCGGAAATGACTACCAACTTTGTTATTTTAAATGGAACACCCTGTATATTATTTCATTTTTCGATTCTCTGTTCAATTGTCTACATCCCCATATATACTTATGTCCACTTAACTTATATAGTTTTTGAGTTAAAAATTTATTTGTCAAATTTTGTCCTCAAAAAGACGTTTGGAAAAATGCACATAACATCGAGTAGGAACAAGATAGAAACCCGAGCTGCATCTTCAATTATACCTAACAGATCCCTCTACAATTACAAAAATTGACAGCTGTCAATTTTGATAATAGGTATTTAAAAAATGTCGATATTTCAGTGCCCACTTAAAAACATCATATTTTAATTATTTCAAATAAAACGACCAATATTTTATATCATAGGGCGATTGGCAAGATAATTTGCTACAAAAATGTATAATGCAACCCTATACCTAGAGCAAATGGTGTTTGAGTTATTTCGAAATTTGTTTCCTCCCAGAATTTCTGAACAATAGAATATCTCCTGTGCTATTCACACGTGCACCATAGTAGGCTAGTGTTAATATGTATTGTTTTAAATCTGGCAAAATTCATTTCCGTGTCAATATTTTTTAACGCGAAAGAATCGAGATTAAAATGAATACGAATACAAATCAAGAAATTATTAATTTATTCGTCATACATGGCCAGTGCGACTGAATTGTTGAGAAAACTTGCAGAACTTTCTTTAGTGATCTTCAGAAATTTCTATTAAAGCGTCATATACTTCTCTTATTTGATACCTTAGTGGCTTAATAGCATCTATTCTGGTTTCCCATCTTGTCGTACTGATGGTTTTCAAGGTAAAAATAAATACATGATGCTTTAATATGTCCCATCTGTGAGTTGAACTGGAGAAAAATACAAAAAGCTTTTGAACAATGGAGAAGAATCCTACAATTTCACCGGTAGCACAAGCGGCATCGTTTAATACTAAATTTAGTGAGTGGCAAGCGCATGGAACAAAAAATGCTCTTGGATTTTTTTTGCAAAATTCTGCTTTGGACACCACGATATTGACCACTCATATTCGCCCCATTATCATAGCCCTGTCCTCTCATGTCACTCATGTGTGACTGTGGTTTCTGAAAGACCTAGATCTGTGGTAGTCGTCACAGGTAAGAAACATATGAAGTGCTCCCGGATTTCAAATTTATTATTAGTACTTAATTCTAAAAACCTTACAATTATAGATAACTGTTCAGTGCGACTTTTATCGGGAGTAAAATCAACAATTATGGAATAATATTTTGATTCTTTAATCAGTTCAATTAATTTGCGATTTACTTTGCTTGGCCACAATTGCTAACAGTTCATTTTGAATGTCATGTAACAAATAATGAGCGCGTGCACTATTATTATCTATGCGCCTCTGACCATGAAGATTGACTAATTTAAGAAAATTGCCATTATGGTCACTATTTAGTCTATCTGTAGATCCGCGAAGCGCTAAAGATTGTGATCCAAGAAATTGGAGTATTGCAAGTATTCTTTCCATAACTTATCGTCAATGATTTATTTCCTTATTCATTTGTTTTTGATGCTCGCCATCAATTGTTTGATTTGCGTTTAGACGTTTATCAAATTCTTTCCAATTTGAGAAAGAAATTATATGTTGTTTGGAAACATCATGTCGTGTTAATGACCTACTTATATTTCTTCATTTATCAAAACCAATTGTAAAAGCCGAAGCTTGATCTCGAGAAAATAGTTCACAACAGAAGCAATACACTTTATCTGAAGATATCGAGTATATTAGCCAAGGGCGCTTGACTATTTCACTGTTAGATAATTTTCTTGAATAATTGTTTGGTGAAAAATGCCTGTGATCAACGTTAGTAGGAAATATAATGCTGAATATTTACATAGGACCTGCTTCCACTAAACATAGTCGAAATTGATCTGTAATTATAGTTGGCCATAATGCAGGGTCCAAATTAACCTGTTGATTATTTGCCATAATAGGACTCGAGATGCATTCTGGTACTGGATATACCACGAGCTCTCTGACATTATGTCGCAATATCTCCAGCTCATTACGAGGCGTTGGCGATGTAGGGTCTTCGCCTACTGTATCACTGACCGTGGTAGTACTTTTATCAATAGAGTTTTCAGATAAGTCCACAAGTAGCTCCTAATTAACATTTAGTTTTGGTGACACTTCATCAGTATTGGTATGAACAGATGTTGATATGAGAAATGTATTAAGAGAACCAGCTAATTTACTGTTTGCCATTTGCTATGCAGCTTTTCGTTTTTTATATTGGTAGCCTGATAGTTTAGGCTTGTGACATGCCTGAAGGGCTATCAGCGCGTTAGGCCGCGGAGCGAGTGGAGGGTCCCTTCGAAGCAGCGACGAGGGCCAGGCTCTCGGTGTCGGAGAGTGGGGGGGGGGGGGGGGGGGGGGGGGTTAAAAAAAGGGTCCACGTAATTTTAACCTCACCACTACTTCGTCACAAAGGGGGGGCTCCACCCTATCTGCTTGGGTTGACGGCAGACAGTCAGCGAAGTTCAGAAATTACGAACTGTCGCAACGGCTGACAATCTGGCGCCCACACCACCTGATTTAAATCTCGCAATGAGAATAGGAAGTTAAACTGAAAAGAATGCCCGATTGAGAAAACGTGGGGGGGGGGACAAAAAATAACAGGTGTGAATTTTGTGGTGTAAAATATCAGCGTTTATTCACAGAAAAGACAGGACACCGTGCCTACGCTTCCTGAAAGAAATGCCTCCGCCCGCAACTCCACCGCGCCGCCTCCACCAGATTCGGCCGAATCCCGCGAACACGTAACGCGCGATGCGAAGGGCTGTCGGAGCCTCCCCTTCCTCACAAACGCGCAAAACACGTACGGCACGAAACACGCAACGCAAATTTTACACAAAAGAAAAAAAACGATATATCAAACGAAATTAAAGCAACAAATGAGAACAAAAAAAAAAGATATATAGATCTGGCCTGTGTTCCTCGTGGCGACTCCACTGGCGATTCTGGACTCGGTTCTTGGGACGGGCGGCGGCCGGCAATCGTCGGGGACGCCGTATTTAAATTCCAGTCCTCAGAACAACTCTGGCCGGATGGTCGTTGCCCTTAGCCAAGAACCTGGCTGGCTGGGTTACTTCAGCCCTCACCCAAAAAAACGCCTGTTAAGCACATGGCCTTATTAACAATGGCCGGACACGTGTCTTTACGAAAAAAATATATCGGGTTTAATCACTTACTCTGATGTTTTGAGCGTGTAGAGTGGAGTAGTACAGTACCCTCCCTTGCCTTGTGCCTGGTGCCGTCAATCCCTCTTAGGGTGGTTAAAGGAGGACACGTTTTAAATCCCGGAAACCGGTTGGTGATAGACCAAAGAAAACTGTGACCTCGTGACACGTCTGCACTCTAGGGAAGGTGACTACCTTCTACCTCATGGCGGCGCCTCACCGACGATTTAGAAATCACACGCATAACGGAAACACGTCACGTTTAAAAAAACGTGTGCGTGACGGTTGCCTACGTTGGGGTGCAATTAATAATCAAGACAGTTTCCGTCCGAGGCAAAACCGGACCGTTACAGGCTTTTATTTTCGGGAGAAGTAATTTTGAAACTGCAATATTTATACTACAATAGTAAGGGCGGTGGTAGAAATTATTTTTCGAACAAATCAATTATTTACATGATGATGTGCGGTACCGTACTTAACACTTGATCCGCCTTATTCAATCACTAATTTTACGTAGTTTGTGCGTCTTAGGTTTTTAGTTCTGGTAACGTTCAAGCAACGTTGTGCGCTTTTGCCAATCCCATAACCACAGACTACAGCACATAGAACATGTTTTTTATGTTTTATGTTGCTGCGTTGGAGTTTTCTCCTGTCGCAGCCCTTTCCCGGACCATCATCGTAGGTTCGCAGGGCGCGTAGAACCAAAACGCCCACGACGACGCGGCGCCCCTGGGACGCGGCGCCCGGCTGCGGTCGCTTCACGGCTTCCGGGTTCCGCCGGCCCTGGCTATAGGGGGACTTGCAAATATTGCATATAATTAGAATGTAAATCGCCAAATACAGAGTTCCTGTTCAATTTGGGTATTTTAACAATGATTTATTACTGGTTTATCGCACTAAATTGGCATAGTTATAAAAGTAGATATTAACATAAAGATATTTATAAAAAGTGGTTATCCATAATTACAGCATAAAATCGTATATATTGATTACACATGAAGTGGTAGGCTTAGAAATGTGTAATCACATCCTTGATAACCTTGATGGCATCAACCATGATGTCCGGCATATCCACCATGATGACCTCCGCCGTGAGGTCCGTTAGCAACAGGTTCGGGATCCGGTACAGGTACTGCTCTGACCAGCAAGACCACGTAAGCCATGAGAACTAGAATAGTCTGCAGACAAGATACAGATTAATCTGTATAGTTAGATAACGTATAATTGTTTGTGTTAATTAGGTATTTTTGTAGTTATCCCGAATTTGGTTTTACTGATTAGATTAGTACAAAATTTCGGAAACGATGAAGACATTTTTTTCGTAATCCTGAAAACTTTCATGAAATTACAGGAGAAGGATAACATGGAATTATTTTTTTATACAGGGTGGCCCACCTATCCTCGCAAGGACCATTGCTGCTAGACTAATGAAAATTGAGGAAAAAATCTAATTGAAATTTATTGGACACTTCATGTGTAATGAGTAATGAATTAACATAAAGATGTTTATAAAAAGTGTTTTTTTCCAATTATTTTCGACTTTTCAATTTCAACTTTTTGAAATTATTTTTGCGTGTACCATAAATCCGGGACACAATATTTGATCTTATTTTTAAATGGAATACCCCGTATATTCTTTCATTTGTTGAATCTGCTTTATGTGGGTTTAACAAAGCAAAAATAAAAATAAAAATTATTGTCACTTATTGTCATATGTTGATACAAGCATACATGTTATATCAATCGTCAATCAAAACGTTCATTCTTTATGTCCGATTAAGAAATTAATTACAAAAATACCGTCATTATTAAATATTTATTACTAGTTTTGTTATTACAATATTTAATCCCTAGGCAGAAAAAGAGAGAGTTTCAACAGAGGGCTGGCACATTTTTTATTGTACTACTATAAAAATAAAAAGTAGTAGAAGTAGTAGAAGAAATAGTGACAATATTTTAGTAGCTACCAACCTGCAATCTATCCACCTTTTTTGTAATATAAAATTAAATTTATAATTTGAAGAGAATGCAATATACAGGGTGGCCCACCTATCCTCGCTCGGACCATTGCTACTAGACTAATAAAAATTGAGGAAAACATCTGATCGGAAGTTATAGAACACTTGCTGAGCTACCTTATAAAATTATTTTCGAGTATACAGAGTGTATACTATTATTAGTTCATTTTTAGAATCTACTTTATGTAGGCTTCACAAATCAATTATATTTTTAGGGACCAGAGGCAACGTTGCCAAGTTATTCATATTTTAATCAAATTTAACGAAAAATCATGGACGTGGAAATAAATTTAACAAAACCTTATTCTAAGAGATAAATGAAAGAATCTGGGTATGCAAGTACCTAAGCATTGTACAAAACATACACATTATTTGGAGTAACGTTGAATACACAGGGTGTTCTGAAACAACGATCGAATTTTGCTATTTTCAAATGGCTAAAACTTTTTGAGATTGATCGTTATTTACCTATTAAAACGTATTATTAGATTACAGTTCATATGCTACCATTGAATAGCTCACTAGATGAGCACTCAGAATATGATGCTATATACAGGGTATTCCATTTAAAAAAATGATATTTAGCCATTTGAAAATATCAAAATTGTATCGTTGTTTCAGAACACCCTGTATATTTACGTGACTGAAAATGACTGAAAATGCTGCTATCTTTGCATACATTAATCTGTAAGCGTCGTTCTGTACATTTTGTAAAATTTGAAAATTTGAAATTATAGGTAAGACGCCAAATTAATTTCATAATCTCTTACAACTTGGCATTTTTATCATCATTTTGTTTCGAAATCTTCAAATTTAATTATACAGAATGTCTCTAGTTTAATATTTTCTATTTATATTAATAATAATTCCCATTGCTCCTCCATCTACAGCGTTTTTGTAAAATTCTCAAATTTAGTTTTGTGTCATGAAATTCGTTAATTGTAATCTTATTAATATTATTATTAACTTAAATTCGAGATAAAATGTTCATATAATTCGTATAATTTTCAAAATTTTGATTTTATAGAACCAAAAAATAATGGGATAAAGAAGTATCAGTGCAAATATCTTATCAGTGTATTTTATAAATTCCTTAATTTAAATATTATTTAACTTAAATTGTTCAACTTAATTAACTTAACATTTAACATTTTTGTGTAATTCTCTACAATTTCATTTCAATGAACAAAAATATTAGATTACTCTCTGGGCTAATGTAGATTCAGTGCAGATATTTCATGGCAAGAAATTATTTAATTGTTCTTCAAGATAAAATGTTCAACTGTACATTTTTGTCTAAATTTCTAAAATTTGTTTTTAACAAAAAAATTTTATTTGGAATCTATTATTTGAGACAAAATAAAATCAGTACAGATTTGTACTTTTATTGGAAATAAAGTCATTTAATTAAGAGAACGTATTAAAATTTGTTTAAAACATTAAATATGTAATGTTATAATAAATATATAATGATAAAAATTAAAAAACTACACTGACGTATGAATATACTTCGAGATATATCATAGCCATGACAAATGATTCTTCAAATATGCACATATCTGCATTCACATCAAATTTTAATGAAACTTTTAAACCATTTTTAAAAATTAGATCAGTAAAAGTTTTAAAAACGGAATATAATTTCAATTGCAAATAATAGCTCTATATTATTTGCAATTGAAATTATATTCCGTATTATAGGATTAATATTACAAATGTTATTGTTTATATTTAACCTAACCTAACCTATCCTAACTTAAGCTAACCTAATCTAACCTAATGCAACCTAACCTAACCTAACTTAACCTAACCTAACCAAACCTAACCTAACCCAACCTAGCCTAAATGAATCAACTCTGACTCTAACTGAAAAAGTTAGTCATTTCATGTAAATCCTACAAATTTCACGATTGTCAAAAATCTATAAGATGGAAAGCAGAAAATATATATTCTACGACTATAGAGCAATGCACCAATTGTAATTTATTCATGTACTCATTAATTATTGAATCTAGTACATGCCTAAATCTGTGAATGCCTTTTTTATATCAGTATAGCTGCAACTTTACCCCGTCCATAATAGATTTATTGTGCACTAGTTGCCATGCCAACTAAAAAAGTAGTACAGAATCTAATAGATTTACTTCACAGGGTGAAGAAGCAAAGCCGCAACAGTAGATAATGAAATTGCCTGACACATGTAATATTAGAAATAATTAATTAAATAATCAATAAAAATTAAATGTTAAAGAGATGTAAACATGGCTTTAACAACTAATTATATGAAAGCTGCACATGATGACTGAAAATTTGATACCAGAATTATCGAAAGAAAAATATACAACATCTTATAAATCATGCATATATTGGCAATTGCTACAAGAAACAAATTCAAATTGTGCAGAAATAAGCACAACTCATGTTGGGTTGACGTATTTTGGTGAACTTTCAACGAAATTCAAATCTTCATCAACTTCGAGGGTATTGAGCACATACGAAATACTGATAAGGTAAATTTTAATCAACAAAATTACGCTAAAAGGTTCGCTAAAAAAAAATCTTTAAAAATGTCACTTAGACCTGTAGTAATTTGACATTTTACATTCACAATCATTAATAAATTATTTGACACATACAAATCCTCATATCTAAAATAATAAACTCTGTAGTCGTAGAAAAAGTATTGGCTACTCGCAGAAAAAGTTTCAAAATACTGTTTCTTCGTCAATTATGAATTTATTTTATTTTCATTTTTTTTTTTTAATGATCTTTAATAAAGCGGTAGGAAACAAAATGGTCTAAGTAACTATTTTGAGATTTGGAGAAAATTGTGTTCAAAGTAAGTTGATGTTGTACTATCAGTAATAAGGATTTATTAACCACTTCTTCCTGTAGGTATTATTTTGTACTTGTATCTTAATAATAATATTTTATATGACAAACTAATACATTATATCTAGTAATTGCATTAATATTTATTTTTCGACAAAAATCTCACTTAAACCTATAGTAATTAGATATTTCACATTCGTAATCATTAATAAATTATTTGACAAATTCAAATCCTCAAATCCAAAATATTAAATTCTGTAGTCGCAAAAAAGTATAGTCCACTCACAGAAAAAGTTTCAAAATACTGTTTCTTCGTCAATTATAAATTTATTTTCTTTTCATAGTTTTTTTTTTCATAGTTTCATGTGGCTTGAAGCATTCTACAAGACAATATTAACTAACTGACTAATATTGTTGACGATTGACACATTCGTTCAAACTTAAAGAAAAACCTTGCATCTATATTTTATTAATATAAAAACCTCAGAAAATTTAAGTGTGTATTATGTTTATTTTTCAATTTGGAGTAGTAGTCTGTCAATAATTTTTTGTATACACATAAAATATATTTTCAAATATGTGACAATATACAGGGTATTACATTTAATAAGATGTTTTTTTTTTCTTTAACTAATTCGAAAACTTGATATTCAATTGTTTCTCTGATTTTGTCATCTTAATTAACGGAAACATAACTACTTGTTTGCTAATTAGTGGACCGATAATTTTGAACACCCACTATTAGTACATAATCATTCAAGCGAATTGTAGCCATTATTTGTGAGTCAATTACGATATTTCATCTATGATTTACGTGAAAAACTTCGCAAACACTTTGTTCACAAGCATTAATATTCGGAAATGTAAAATTGTTAATTTTAGAAATGGTGTTAAAAAACAATGAAATACTCAACAAACGTTAGCAATGGCTAAGGAACCTTAGGAAGGACGATGACTTGATTTACGATTAAAGGATTGTTGTGATGATAGTTCTGTCTTTTATGATTCATAAAACGCTGATGGATTATGAAGGGTATTATTTGACTATAGTTACGTACATAATGAATGTGTTATTAATGAGTCATAGATAAAAAATGTAGAAACACTTATAGATTTGAATATACAAGGTGTTTTTTTTTCATTGTAAGCATTGGGATATCGGAAACCATAAAACATAGAAATTCGGTTAAATAAAGAAAGAGTTGTCATTTTAAGAGCTTGTGCAAACTAGGCTTTTGTTTCTTGAAAAAAGATACACACAGTTTTTTAAGTACAAACTTTATTTTTTTTAAATGGCAGTCCTAATTGGCATTGATATTTTTAAAAAGAATAATGTTTTCTCTTTATAACGATATAAAGTTTGCTATACTTACTTTCATAAATAAATGAGATTCTGAAATTTTCGTTGTATAATTTGAATAGAAGTAAGTTTAGTATGATTAAAACAGAAAAATTAATATTACGTATTCTTCGTATTAAATCGTATGGTATCGTATTAAATTCTTGTAGTAACACGAAACTAAATGTTTCCATGTCAAACTCTGTGTTTGTTAATCTCAATAATTCAAATAGTCCTGTACCGTGTTTATTTGTCAAAGTAAGTAATAATGTTCATAAAGTAAATTTTCGAAGAAGGCCTTTATTTATCAAATTAAGTATAGCAAACCATGTATCGCTATAAAGAGAAAAAAATGTCCTATCTAACAATGCCAAAACCAACTATGACTGCCATTTAAAAAAAATAAAGTTTGTATTTTAACTGATCAACTGTAATCTTTTTTCAAAAAACAAAAGAATATCTTGCATAAGCTCGTAAAACGACCACTATCTCCTCATTTAACCGAATCTCTATACAGGGTGGTCATTTTTACGACGCCCACCATTAGAATCTATTAGACAGAAATATATACATAGTTGGTCAAATGGCATAATAGTTTCTCAATGTTGTGCCTTTCAATATACTAAAACGAAATCCGGGATATCTTGCGCAGCTCCTGAAATATCGCTGAAAAACTGAAAAGGTGCACTTTCACATATATTTCCGTTTAATTGTTAAAAATAATGGGCGTCGAAAAAGTGACCACCCTGTATGTCTTATGGTTTACGAGATCTCAATGCTTAGAATGAAAACTCACGCTGCATGCAAGTACTTAATTAAAATATTCATACTTACCATAAACTTGAACATTGTGCTTCTTCAGATATTACACTGTGCAGATGCATTATGGACAGTGTCTTTTATAGCGCCAAATGAGCTGAAGTAGGTTTTTTTCTCCATAAATAGCAAACTAAGTGTGAAATATTATGTAAACAATCAAATCATGCATGGCTCACGTATTCCTACTGCCTTACAAAACAATAATACGTAATATGAATAATTATTTTCTGCAAATAGAGATGGCAAAGCGCAATGCGATAGTTACTGTCACTTCTTTCTATGAAAAGTAATAAAAAATGACGTATTAGTTATTGTCTTAGTCAAAATGGAATTTATTTGCATTTTTTGCATAATCTTGCCAATAACAATACTGAGAAATTAATTATTCTGTGGCAAAACGTATTGTAAACACATTATACTGACCGCAGACATGGAAAAATAGTAGCTATGACGTTATTCTCTGGATTATGTAGTTGACAATTTCATTGTGCGTGCAATAACACAAACAATTATGTCCAGATGTGCAATCTTGGACCATCTTTGATCCTGTTTCTATTGATACCATTGTTTCAACAATTGCATCCTAGGTAAGTGAACCATGATTAAATATAATCCATTATTGTACATTTGGATTTAGGTCCTCATGTACGATCGTGGACCATTTTCGCCAAGGTTCAGTTACCCGGGTACAATTTTTAATGTAATGGCATCCTTAGAAACTGAAGCACGATTAAGGATAATCCACAATCGCACAACTGGACCTTTATGGTTACGTTCAAAATTTAGTCAGGATTTGATTGAGTTGAGTTAGACATAGGATATAAAAACTTTAGATTCATTCGAAAATTATAAATTTCAAAGCATGATTAGAGTTAATACTCGTATTAAATTAAATGTTCGAGCCAATGTGAACTATCAAGAGTAAAAGTGTAAACTGCAAAAATTGCTGCCGCAAGATTTT
The DNA here is from genome assembly GCA_951805005.1 of Othius punctulatus. Classification (NCBI taxonomy): domain Eukaryota; kingdom Metazoa; phylum Arthropoda; class Insecta; order Coleoptera; family Staphylinidae; genus Othius; species Othius punctulatus. Next base: position 101,523,698 of record OX638139.1, on the reverse strand, counting down.
TCTTGGAATATTGAATACAACAATTCCCTATAAACTACTTTTTATATTGCTCTGCAATTTGTGCTAATCTCTAGAATAACGTTGCAATTTTGCCTAGATTTCTTATCAGCGCTCTTAATTGCACAATCCGCACACCTGACCGCCGTCAACGTCAGGAATTCCCGCTCCATTATGCATGTGGGCCGGCGGGCAAGGGACGGGAGTCTGAATCATTTAAGCCGCCGACTAACGCGAGAGCCCCGGAATCGCGTGCCTTGCCATTTATTGCCGCTAGGCGTGTGCGCGGTCACGACACCTCACGTGTCCGCCAACTTTTCATATCATTATCGTACTCGTAGGGTGAGTACGACGCGGAAAGCGCGTTTCTTGCTGCCACTTTCGAGTCCTTTATTTTTGCCACCTTGAGGCGGCTCGCCCCTCGCGGACCCGTGCAAGGGCCGCTCCGCCCCAGCAGACAATGGGGCTTTGTTGCCTAATTGAATGTAGTCATTACCGTCCCGAGTTACTTCTGAGTGATGACCGTGCACGCCGTGGACTCCCGCTTTCGTGCTGATTAATCGAAATTGGTTGCCTCTTGGGGACGATTAAAGGGAACGAATTCTATTTGTACATTTGCTCTATCGTATTTCAAGAGGTTGAAATTTGCAATATAAATATAATATTATATGTCTCTCCAACGTGATAAATACTAAACAATAATAATAATATTATTAACAATCATACTTCTGATAGTAATAGAAACAAATTGAAAAGACCTATGAAGGTATCATGTTCCTGAAGGGTCAGCGACGAAACTTCCGGTGGAAAGTAATATAATTGTAATTTTCATGTTCATGTGTCGGTTATTAAATCTATATGTTATCCTACAATAGAACGAAAAATGTATGTTGTTACAGATGATGATCAACTTCCGATAAATGAGATAAGAAGCAACACTTTTTATGAGCCAACTGCACAAACTGCGACAGAGCCTACAGAGCCTAAAAAAGGAAAAAAAACGGTTAGTTAAGAAGTCTATTTGGAAAGTAAATATACGAAAGCATCGCCGAAATACTAGACAAGACTATATTACAAAATCAGGAAAAATGTTCCTTCTAAAGCCTTTTCCAATTGCCCCTGTAATTGTTGACAGGGCTGCATCCAAAAAATTGCACAGCATTAACGAAGAGCCATTTTTGAATCTTTTTAGTGTTATATCACCCAATTTATTAAAATGGTAAATCATAATATTTTCGTTCGGGCGTATATGTACGGGCCGATGTCGCAGTTCTGTTTATAAATTCAAGGCCAAGTTTACCACTCAGACCCTTCGAAGGGACCAGATGCGTTTGGAGCGCATTGAGTGAGTGTAAACGACGCTGGCAACGTCAAGTAGTATCAAACTTTTAATAAGATTATATTGTTAGTGTCCGTATGGATGAATTGAAGGTGAGTCATTGTATGGTTGTGGAGAGTTGAGGTTGACTCATCGGGGTACCAAGGATGTTGGTTTGACCAATTATTGCTCGGGTCACAAATATAGTGAGTCATTGTATGGTTGTGGAGAGTTGAGGTTGACTCATCGGAGTACCAAGGATGTTGGGTTGACCAATTATTACTCGGGTCAACAGAAATACAATTGTCTCACTGAGTTGTAAACTCACGATCATTTTCTAATTGTTACAGAATGACGGTCGTTGGAAGGAGCAAAAGAAGAGAGCGATTGCCATATTTTATTATACGATTATATAACCTTTTATATTTTTGTATCATTAGTTTGTATTAAATAAATAAGTTTAATTAATGCAAATCCCATTGTTTATTAATCGACGTCTTGACAATACAAATAATTACCTATCATAAGAATAATACAGCAGAATTAGTATTGAAACTGTTTTTTATGGATTAAAAATAGTCAGTATTAAGCTAAAGGTAATTCGCCGGCCTAACAATATCTAAATTGGGTTAACAATATCAGAAGTGGCAAAAAGTGAGGCTAACATTAGAAACTGGCTGACTATTCTCGGCAAAATACGTTTATCAGAGGACTAGTAAAAGTCAACACATTCAAAAGAAAACGTGTTACAGATGGCTCACATCCGGAAAAGCATGAGTACTTTGAATATGCTTTTAGAGTAGATAACACCACACACCGTGTGTGCAAGAAATATTTTTCCGAAACGTTGCAAATTAGTACCGGTAGACTGTATAGGTGTATTTCTAAAGACGAAATGATTGCGGTGACTGATCAACGTGGCATGTATCCTAGAAAAAAGCTAGGCGATTTAAAAATTGTGAAGCATATCAATTCATTTCCCGCGTACCAAAATCATAATCCCCGAAACATAATCCCAAGAAAAAATATTTGAATGAAAATTTAACTATAAGTAAAATGTACGAATTGTACACCGAACAATGTGTCGCCGAGGGAATTGATGCATCGAAGAAAAAATTCTATTACCATCTATTTAATACAAAATTCAATTTAAGTTTTAAACCTCCAGCAAAAGATACATGCCGAATATGTGACCAACTGTTACGCGTCAATAATTTCGATTTTCCTGTATCTTCCCGCTTTGCTCCAGTAACGTTTATTTACTTAAGTCAGCACATTCCTGTACGTCCTCGCACGAACGAAGGGGCCTCTGTAGGAGACCGGGCGCTTATGTCATTCATTAGTACGCATTGATCTAGCAAGATAAGTAGTAGTTATAAAAGTATATAGTGCCTGCCGCCCACAGAATTAGATAATGTAAGTACACCTTCGTAGATTGCACGGTAGAATAAGGTAGAAAAACTTACAAGTAGAGAGACTTAAATGCCATCGTCGTATATGGGAACCTGCACTCTACAATTATGAATCGCACATATGTTGCGGGATGTGTCTAGGAGGAGGTTGGGGACGCCGGTGTTATTGCCAATTATTTTCGGATAGTAAGACCCCATCTCTTACTCCTGGCCGGGCATAGGTTCCGTCCTCATGGGGTGATTTTGAGTAGTCCCTGAGGAGCATTCGTTTATGGCAATATTGCCCACCGTGCATATGGGATCCCCAACTCTACATTTATGAATCGCACATTGTTGCGGGATGTGTTCAGGGGCATCTTAGGGTCAACGGTATTTTTACCTACTATTTATGGATAGTAGACCCTAATTTTCATAACTCCTGGCCGGGCATATGTTCCGTCCTCAGGGGTGAGTTTGAGTAGTCCCTGAGGAGCATTCGTTATATGGCAGTCTCAATAGGTATATATGATTGCAGAATGTGTTCAGGGGCATCTTAGGGTCAAAGGTATTTTTACCTACTATTTATGGATAGCAGACCCTAATTTACATAACTCCTGGCCGGGCATATGTTCCGTCCTCAGGGGTGAGTTTGAGTAGTCCCTGGGGAGCATTCGTAATATGCAGTCTGTGTACATGTATATGTATATGTAGGTGTATATGTGTATGTGCATGTATATATTCATCACTTCTTCGGAAGGGTGCTTACTGAGCTTTGGCTCAGGAATATTTTCTCTTGGTTGCAGAATCGAGCCGCTCCCGCAAGGCCCTGACACGCCCATCTATGTGCCCCAATTATATTCATATAATAATAATTAATGTATTTTAATAATAAATATGTTCTAAGAGTTCGTCTTGTGTTAAAGGCGTATTAAACTTGCTATTAATCACGTCCCTTTTCACCACTCAAATTATCGGCCTGACACAACTGCAGATGAAAATAGCTGCAGAGTAGGATGAAACCAAGAAGAAGGCTCTAGTAACAGAAAAAAAAAAACATTACACCTTGCTTAAGCCGAACAAGCACGAACATGTCTTCATGAGGATCAAATGACTGCTTGCAATGAAAAGTACGTGGCAACATTCAATCTTCAAAAAGCGCTTCCGTTTCCCAGGCTATTTACATCAGTAGCATACTATAAAAAAAATCTATATGTTTATAATCTAAGAATCCATTCTTCCAATGAACTAACGGGATTCATATATATGTCCGACGAAACCGAAGGTGGGCATGGATCTCAAGATGTAGCATCATGTCTTGTAAAGCATTTACAAGAAAATGCTTCAAGTCATAAACATATTCTTCTGTACTCTGATTCTTGCACCGGTCAGAACAGCAACATTAAATTATCATAATAATTATCTTTACTAAAATTAGTGCAAGATCCTCGAATGGCTGTCGAAACAATAGATAACAAATTCTTGGTGTCAGGACACTTGTATTTGCCAAATGACGCAGATTCTGGCTTTATTGAAAAGACAAGTCGCAAGAATACCCATATTTACTCCCCTCAACACTGGATGGATATTGCACGAAGTGCTAAAAAGCAGGATCCAAATAATATAGTTTTTGAATTAATTACAAATTTATTTTATAACGTTATACGGGCACATATCGGTCGCTCTATCCCATATACAGCCATTTCTGGTTCAACGCGGGAGCGTGTGATCACACTTGTCCGGCGGCGAACGCCTGTGCGGAAAATTGCGTCGCGGTGCAGATCGTCCTACTTCTGGAAGCTTCAGGTGAAATAGATTTTAAAAGTTTTTAGTATAGATCTTTTTTGTACTTTGTAATTTGTAATTTGAATATTATGTTCAAAATTTAGGAGTATTTCGAATGTTTTTCCTGAGGTCTCCAAATTATTTATACATTTGGTTTTTATATTTAAGCCTAGGTATTTCATAAAATGATTTTCTGCCGCACGGGCGCAACCAGAGTTTATAATATGTAGGGGCGCAAATTTTGCAGAGCAAAAAGTAAAAAGAAAAACCAAACACAGGTTGAACTACTGCATAAAGTTCAATAGTTAGAATAATTACAAATCATTTGATCATTATGCAAAACACAAACATCCAAGTAATAAATTGAGCGAATTTATCAATGCTCATCATTTGCTGATCAATGCTGATCAATTTGCTCCACAAAAATGAAATTTTGATTAAACCAGCCTAACTCAACGCTCAACAGTGCAGGATTTGAGAACCTTTATTGACCTACTGCGGCTCTATAATTTGTTATAAGTATAAGTGTTTTTGTTTTAAGGTGTTTTAAAATACTAAATTAATTTTCACAAAAACAATACAAGTATAGTTAACGCTATCTTATGCATGTTTGGTCAAAATAGGAAACTTTATTGGATTTACGTATTTTTGTTATAGAAATGTCATCATTTAGGGCCACGTATTTTTTTTTTCAACAATAGAGAATGCTTCAGGAAGTGGAGGAAGTACAAATATTTTTGAAAATTGTAGTATGGATGATTGTTAGTAAAGAATGTCATATGAGCATCGTTAATATGACCATCGTTAATAGATACTGAGATAGGATCAGTATAAGATTTATTAAAGTACGAAAAATATCATTATTGATTTTTAATAATATCAATTTAAATTAAACAAATTTACTTTGTTGGTTCAAAAATTCCACCGCCAACCTCTATACATTTGCCCAAAAAGAGCAATGCGTAACATCACTAATAAAATTACTAAATATATTGAAGTTGACGGTGGAATTTTTGAACCGACAAAGTAAATTTGTTTAATTTAAATTGATATTATTAAAAATCAACAATGCTATTTCTCGTACTTTAATAAATCTCAGAATGAGTCATCTCAGTGTCTATTAACGATGGGACACATGCTCATATGACATTTTTTACTTAGAATCATCTATACTATCTTGCACTTCCTCCTGAAACACCCTGTATATTCTGCAGATTTTACCTCTAAATCGCCGAGTACGATTTATTAGATTGTATGAATCGGTGGTTAATAATTGGTGAAACATCTTTAAATTAGTATGAATATAGCACTTGGCCAAGTTTCACAAATTAAGTTAATTTAGCCAAGCCCTATTTATCCTATTTATACTAACACTAAAGAGTAATATTTATTTTTAATTTACATTGACATTGGATTTAAAGCTTCAATACCCACTAGATGTTTTTATTTTTTCGAAAATATCGTAAATATTATTTATAAAAAATACTTTATCGCGCGTCTTGTGGTCTTTCAGATAACACGTCTCGTATAATCGAGAGTATAATCGATTTATTTTCATTCGTCTGGTTGTATAACTTGCAATTATAACTTTGCAAGTACGGGTAAAATTTTTCATAATTCTAACCAGTTTTCACAATGTACTTTCGACATTTTCAGTATGATGTCTAAAAGTTAGTGTTTGTTTTGCTTTTTTGAACTTCTTATATAACTTCTGCTATATCTTCTACTGAAGCAATATTTATATGATTAATTACAGTTCTATGTTTGTCAGAGCTATTCAAATAGAGACTATTTTGGCATAGCGATTCTATAATATTAAGAATCTTGATGAACTTGATATTTTTTCAGAGCTTTCTTCCAATTTTTAAAAAACAACTAACAAGATAAAAACTGGTTCTCTTGAATTTTTGCACAGTAACAAATACCTACATACTGGTTCAACTGTCACTTAACAACTGGAGTTTTATGGACACGAAACCAAGAAAAATTAGCAAAAAAAATACTTGTAAAGCTGTCAGCAGACTCGATTCGATCAAGTTCCGAGTAGGTACTTATGGAGGAGCCCCTACGTTTTTATACCTCAGTTTTGGTGTTGTTTCAGGTATTCACTAGTTTTTATAAACTTTGGTATTTCCCGGATTATTTTCATAGAATATTTGAGTTTTTATATTTTCCAAAATAATAGTAGCCTTTATATTTTTTGCAAACTTTTAGCCCATATTTTGGAGTTTTAGCAGTTTAGCACAATCCAATGGCCCGAATTTCGTTAAAAAGACATTTTTCGCCCATTTTCAAGGTCGCTGAATACGAAAATCTAAGTTTTTTTTGCGCGGATAAGCTTCCTTCGCCCTTAAATAGGGGTCTGAAAATTGAGGAAATTTTAATTTCGGCCTCAAATTGCAGTGTTCTGTAATCCTTACGGAATTCAGCCGGTACTCAGCTCATGTGGCGTGACTACGTATCTGATTCAGGGCAGTTGCCGAATAATATTTTACGAATTTCTGTGTGTTGATAGTGAAGGTTCTTAATTCTGATGAACTTCACGAATATTTACTTCGAAATGTTCAAAACTTTGCTAAAAACGGGATTTTTGACTTACGAGGAATACACCCTAATCTATTTTAAAGCAAAAACGTATTGAATCTCACTCTTCCTAAATAATCTTACCAGAAACACAAAGGACCGTTCTTCCCCCTATCGAAACCTAACTCAACCTAACCTAACCGAAAACGTAACCTAACCTAACCAAACGAAAAAACCTAACCTAACCAAAAACCTAACCTAACCTTACCTAACCTAACCTAACCTACCCAAAAACATAACGTTACCTATCCCAATCTAACCTAAATAAAAACCTAACCTATCCTTACGTTTTTTAAATTATTGGTGAGAAAGAATACATTAAGCCTTCCATACAAGAGTGTGTGGGACTCCTCCTACCATTTAACGTAGCCCCTACCCACTAAACCTTATGTCTCTTCTCTAGAAGAAACTGCCTTGTTTGCAGCACGTTATCAGAGTATGTGGGCTGAGATGCCGGTAAGGTAGAAATTACAGAACTTTAAAACTTCAGCGCGATATTCAAATGTCACTTCCATACCCATAATTAAGTGTTAAGAAAGCATATCCGCGCAATAAAACTATTTTATTTTGTTATCAGTGATGATGAAAATTACTAGAAACCATGTCTATACTAGTAACGAATACCTACTTACTGGTTCAACTGCCAGTTGATAACTGGAGTTTTATGGACACGAAATCACGAAAAATGAGCAAATAAAAACTTGTAAAGCTGGCAACAGACTCGACTCGAGCTGGTTCCGAGTAGGTACTTATGAAGGAGCCCCTTCGTTTTTATACCCCAGTTTTGGTGTTGTTTCAGGTATTAACTAGGTTTAATAAAAACTATAATATGACTATAAGCACAATTGTGCCTGCTTTCGGTACGTAGTCACGGCAAATGAGTTGAAAGGCTGGTAACCTAAAAATTACAGAACATTGCAATTTGAGCGCAAAATTCAAATTTCCTCAAATTTCAGACCCCTATTTAAGGGTGAAGGAAGCTTTTCAGCGCAAAAATATTTTCGTAAACAGCGACCGTGAGAAAGGACGAAAAATGTTTGTTTTAGCGAAATTCGGGCCATTGTGCTAAACTGCAAAATTCCCAATATTTTCTACAATTTTTTAATGGAATATTTCTGTATCCTTTGTTTTTATTTTCACAAATTTTTGGAATCGTTCTCGAATTTATTTGTCAATCTATAGTACTTTTGAATTTTTGAAATTATAGTTTAGTATTTTCCATAATAGTTGACTTCCCGGTATTCTCAAATGAAATTATTAACCTTTTGGTGTTTCCAGTATTTTCGTATGAAGTAGATTTGAACCAAGTATTTGGTATATTATAATTTTATTAAATTTCAGGAATGGTAAATTATATCTCCAGCACATTTTTTTGGTTTTGTATTGATGATTGAGTATTTTCCAAAGTGATAGTAGAGGTTTTAATACGACAAGTTTTTTTATGAACTATAAGTGCACTTTTATCTACTTAGACTTTTAATTTTGATAAAATGTTTGGTCTTTTTTGTTGGTTAGGTAGATATGTTACAAAATAATAGTAGACTTTACAGGATTCGCAAATTTTTTTATGAACCATTTGGAATTATCCTGAAGTTTCATTATTTGGACACTTTATTATCTTCTTCTCCTTCTCCACTTATCTTAGAACTTATTCTATTTGTCTTTCTTTTTCAGTTTGTTCCCTTCACCATTCACCTTACACCGACACGTTCGTCAAAGCCCTTTCAGAGCCTTTGCCTTGCTCTTCATCATTACCAATTTAATTTTTAGGACATAAAAAGATGAAAATGTGTTTCTGTATCATCACAACTAAAGTAATGAGTCATTATTTTGCCTATTTTGGCAATTATTTAATACTTTCGTACGCACTAAATAAAATTTACTGGAAATTGAAAACGAATTTACACAAATGGGTTTTTAAGTACCTATTTCATGTATTTTCTTTGAAATATTGAAAGGATTATATTGATTATTTCTGTTATTGATGCATGTGAATCACAACCACGGGAGAAAATGGGTGCTGTGATGTATTAATAGGTATTTATGGAAGTAAGCCCTTAAGAAAAAATGGTGTTATTTTACATCTTGCTTAGACATATCTGTCATAATGACAGTGATTCGTTGATACTATAATCAACATACTTATTCCCGACTTCGGGATTTTCAATAGTTTCAATTTTCATTATATACACCTTGTTTTCATCTGTTTTTTCAATGATTTAAAGGTGGCATTTTCAGCACAGCGCACGGAAAACTTTTCCGGATTTCCGATTTTCCTCCGTGCTCTACATAAAAAAAATAGAGTGGTTTTAAGAATAAGTATTATAAAAGTATCGTTCATTACTCGTCCAGAAATGAATGTTTCCGTGCTTGCTCCCGTGTACGCTTCGCCTCACACGAGAATTTGGTACGCGAACACGGAAAAATCCTTATTTCCAGACTGAAATATACTATTGTACAACTTGCAATGTTAAAGTTGTAGTGTGGTGTAGTGATGGTCGGCCGAGAAGAGCTGGACGACAGGATGAGAGTGCTGAATCAAGAAGGATTTGGAAACCACTGGTATCCAGGGATATAAAATAAATAAAAAGAATATATAAGTTTTTGTGACAAAGTATTATAATAAAATATAATTCTCTCAAGGATTTTATAATTATACTTGATATAATACCGTAACTTCACATTAAGAAGAACGTTACAAAGTAAACCATGAAGAGAATTATTTTGTGACTCAATATTTAGCAACCAACAAGCACACATCTGCAGTGCACACCAAGAAAAATCACGGAAGAACTGCTCCCCTTTTCAAGAAGTTGGCGGATATTTCCCAACGAGAATCACAAACAAATTTGTAGAACTGCCTTTTCATGTTGTCTTCTTTACTGCCTATACTGCATTATGCTGCCTATTTATATGACTTACTTCCGGGTTCTGGTAATTACAAATTATTGGCTTGATATGTTATTATTGGAGTGCCATATTTCAGCAATGCATCGCATCTAGAGTTAGTTCATGCGATTTGTTTCGTTTTAACAGTAAAACTATTATCGTGTTTTTATTTTGTGTGACGCAGTGTGTTATCAATTCATATTTGCCAGCTTTTCTACGTCATATTAGGCTATTTAGAATTCAAATTGTTTGTGTGAAATTTGCGGGATATTAAGATTTATCCACCCCTCGCTATTTGTGTTGCAGCAAGAGAGGTACATTCGCAGCCGGCCATCAAGGGACGACCTAAATGGCATTTCCCAGTGTACCGTGACACGCCATCATTTCTCATTTGTCAAAAAATGTTATCCACCGCCGGCGTGCTCTGGCACGAAGTTCGCGTCCGACGTTTCGGTCGTCGGGAATCGTCAGGTTGGAAGCCGTAAAGCCGACTAATTTCGCCCCCGCTCGCATCCGCGCCGCCGAAGAACTTAAACTCCCTTAATAGCTTGTAGAGCCATTATTTTAAATTACTGCCCCCGTCTGTCATCCGAATATACGGACCTATATCCCGACGTAACAGATAAAAGTCCGGAGCGCCGCGGATGCGGGGAATCCGGAGGCGCGAACCGGAGCGACCTCCTCGCAATTTTTACTGCCGACAATAAGACGCCGTTAATTTTATTACCGGCGAAAGTTTTTGTGCACCGCGGGCGGGGCCCCCACGATATGAAAATTTCAGGACGTGGATCGTGGGGCCAAGGTTATTGCGTCCTCGGAGCGGCTGCAACGATCCATCCGACCCCAAGCCCCGGGGGCCCGGGAGGCACGTGGAGGGCAAAATTTCATATTGCGCGTCTCGTATCAGTGTCTATATGTGATCTATCATGGCATTATCTAATATTCCCTCGCACGTTTGATATGGTAATTCTCCGGTGATTCCGGGGGACTGCTCGGCCTCCGTGTGCCGGATGTTTCTTGCCTAAACGTCATCCGCACAACAGACCGGACGTGCCCCTGGCGCACGGTTGATTTAATCAATAAACCCAGCCAGGTACTATTACTATCGGAAATGGCTGGGGGTCGAGCGCTAATATAGATAATGGCGTGGGGCCAATACGCGACCCTTGGCGCGGCTGGTGATTAAAAGTACCGAATCAAATTTCGGCTTTTAACGGCATTATTAATATTTCAAAGTCATTAGGGGAGTGTAATGACATGGAATTGAGTAACAATTTCGTGCTTTTAAAGTAAGTAGGTTGAAGCTTGTCATATGGTAAATTGGAAGCTCTCGCAGTGGGGAAGCGGTAATTACGGCTTCTTATAATATAGAAAATAAAAGTGGCACAAGAAAGAGAATTTATATGCCCGAAGTTATTCATTAAGTCTCGGAGATAATTTCACTTTCATTACCTGTAATCGCATTGAGGCTACTCTAATATCATACTGACTTATTAACAGTAAAGCTTTTAAAGCAAGTGGATCGCCTGTTACAACGTAAATGGAAAGAAATCTCTATAGGGGAGTGGTAATATTGCTTAATGAGAAAAATAATATTAGCACAAAAAATAATTCTTGTTCAAGTCTCACTGTTAAAAGTGCTTTTTATCTGATCTTTACCTCGTGTTAAAATATAATTTTATCGTTTAGACAAAAAAAAAACTTTAGTTTTAAGGTTTTATGTATTTACCATTTGTTTCGTTAAGTTTCACTTTCCTAGTTGGTACTTACTGGTAGTTATATAGGTATATATACCTACCAGTATTCGTGTATTACAGTGAATTCGATAAAAAGAGCCCAAGAGTGTAGGGATTTCATTTGTTATTTAATTATCAACGAACTATTTATTATTAAATGGGACAGTCTTAGCTACAAGTTGGTGAAAACCAAAAGTTTTTAAACACCTTCATTTATTTGTTGTGACGCCACCGACTATTTTTTAAAATGGCTCCGTATAATTTTGTTGGCGTATTCTTGTAGAGAATTTTAAGTATTTTTCATCGGCCTGAAATAGTAGTATTGTTATACCATGATTTTTTTGCAAAAAGTGTGAAAAACTTTTTTTTTTCTAGGACGAGAAAGCACAGCACCTCGCTCCGAAGAGATCGACCCGATATATCTATACTGACGATTGTAACAATATGTCCTTACAATAAAATAAACCATTGAAAAAAAATAATTATTTGAGCTAGTAGACTATTATATCCTAATTTCTTTGAAGTAAACAATTGGTAATCATAATAATCCGTCAAAAAAAGACCACAAACACATCGGTTCGTGAAATTGGATGAAACACTAACACATATGTTAACACGGTTCGCCACATATTAAGAAAACATAAATTACGCCCGTGTAAGGTGGATTACATCTTTTTTACTTACGATATTAATTTACTTTTATTAATACATTTCGTCAACCTAGTTCATAATTTACAACTGAATGATGCTTCAAAACGAATAAATTTATTTTAGGCTTGCTTAATTATTATCACCAATTGTTTGTTCCAAAGAATTTTGGATTAACAGCCTACTAGCTGAAGATATACTATGAAGGGTTATACTATGAAATATTTGCAAAAAATGTAAAAAAACTGATCATGTAGGTACAGATGATCTGGGAGGCTCTTATCTCAATTTAACCTAATTCAATTTTAAATAGATTGATCTAGGGGTGACACGATCTGGGAGTTGATTCTTAGGGGTATGAGTTGGTTCCGGCATAGTTTTATCTACTTACTGCCCACCAAGTCAATAAGTGGAAAAGTTGTAAATTCTGAACAGGACATACCAGGAATACAAACATTGTAGGAGGCATTTCTCACATTCTCATAAAAGACATAAAGACATAAAATAGACAAAAGACAGAAAAGACATAAAAAAAAAGTCATTTATGTTGAATATATAGTGTGTCATATAAGGTAGGTAGTGTCATACCATAACATAAGTGACATGACATAAGTATAAATAACATAAGTAACACGGCATAAGTATCATAGGGTATAAAGGTATATACATGAAGTATATAGGGTGGTCACTTTTACGACGCCCAACATTAGGATCTATTAAACGGAAATATATACAGGGTTGGTCAAATGTGATCTCATTCCTCATTTCTCATTTTTGTGCTTTTCAATATACTGAAACGAAATCCGGGATATCTTGCACAGTTCCTGAAATATCGCTGAAAAACTGCAAGAGTGCACTTTCCTTTTCCTTTTATAAGTTTTTTACTTTTGAAGGAAATTGTACGAAACTTGGCACTCTTACATTTTTTGACGTCAGTTTTCTGATCACAGTATCAAACATTTTCTGCGCCAGCTAGATGCCCAAATGTTCATAGTCAACTTTTGATTTTCTTATCGCGCAATATTGAAATTTTAATGGCATTCAAAATAGCGAAAAATTCCGATATCAACCATGTATAACACATGGGTAATCTGAGATTATTTACTACCAAAAATCGATAATTTCAAAATGTGTTCCAAAAATAAAACTGCTGTAGACTGCTCTAAAAATCACGATGCCATGGAATAACAAATTTCACATTTCTTCATACAAAGAAAATTACTACTAAGTAATTTTATTGTGTATAAAGGGCAAAATAGGAGGTAATATCTTTGATTAGTAAAAATATCAATAATTAAATATAAATTTTAATTCAAGAATGGTATTTCATCAGATTATTTAATGAATACAATATGAATTATGATTTGCAATCTCGGCCAGGGAAATATAATGTAATTACATTATAGAGATTGTACATGTCAATTTTTTCATGTTGAGGATAATATCTAGCCATTTTTACTAATCAAATATATTATCTCCTTTTTGCACTTAATACACAATAAAATTACTCAGAAGTTATTTTTTTTGTATGAAGAAATGTGAAATTTGTTATTCCATGGCAACATGATATTTAGAGCATTCCACCGCAGTTTGATTTTTGCCACAAATTTTTAAGTAATCGATTTTTGGTAGTAAATAATGTCAGATTACCTATGTGCAATACATGGTTGGAATTGAAACTTTTCGCGCTTTTGATGGCTTTTAAAAATCCAATATTGCGGCCATAAGAAAATCAAAAGTTTACTATGAAAATTTGGGCATCTAGTTGGCGCAGAAAATGTTTGGTACTGTGATCAGAAAACTGAGGTCGACAAATGTAAGAATTCCAAGTTTTGTAAAATTTCCTTCAAAAGTAAAAAAGTTGTAAAAGGAAAAGGAAAGTGCACTTTTTCAGTTTTTCAGCAATATTTCAGGAAGTGTGCAAGATATCCCGGATATCGTCTTAGTATATCGAAGGCACAAAAATGAGAAACTTTTATCCGATTTGACCAACTCTGTATATATTTCCATTTAATAGATCCTAATGGTGGGCGTCGTAAAAGTGACCACCCTGTATATATCTACTCGAAAGTACCAGCTAGGAAAAGAAAACTGAAAAAAACTTGTTTGTTACTTTCTTGATGGAAACTACGACTGCTATGCCTACATCTATTGTTGTATTAGTTTATGACATTTGTAATTATTCAAAAAGATTAATTCATTTAGCAGTAAAAACTTTAATGTCTCGGCTAACGCCTCGATTGTAAACGCACTCTCAAAATTTTCATTCCATTTTATCGTCTTGTATAATAATTAACTATTACATGTTGGAAAATATCATACTGACTTAATAAAAATACAGCATCAGCCATAAAGTAATATAGAACGACGTAAAATGTGTGTTTCTGTGACCGATAACAATATTTCAGGAAAATTATTTATTGTTAGAGTGAAAAAGTAGTGTAGTAAAACAAGTTACTCAAGGCAATTTATTCATAACAGAGTTAGATATTCTTGCACAAGCCGCTTAGCGACAAATTATGTATGAAATGAAGCAAAATGAGTATCTAATATTATTGTCCCTGTTACAGGTTTTATTCGATTTTTTTCATAAAATTTGCGTCACAGGATTTTTTTTACAATTTCCTTGTTCGATAACAGTTAATAACAGATAACAGTGATTTATGCTTTTCAGGTTTCAATTAATAATTGTCATATTGTTCCATGATAAGATGTCGGATGTAGGATGAAAAATTTCATTCAACACCATCAGAATATGCTCATATATTGCTGCTCGTATAGCTGCTTGAGCTGCACTGAGCTATTCGTATATCTGCTTGAAGCTATTCATATATCTGCTTTAAGCTATTTGTTTCGGCGCTATTGCACAGCGTCGAACCCCAAATCGGTTAAAGTGTAATCGCATTAGTCGGCCTTTATTGCAGCCGATACATTTGTACTATTAAGATTGTAAAGACAATTTATTGGGGTGGCTATTATTTAGCCATTATGTTCACTGAGAAGTGCTTAAGTAAAGTACGGTGCGCATGAAGATCAATAGGCACATTAAGCCGTTTATTGAGCAAGGATTGCCACTTCGGCAAATACAATTAGCGACCAGGAAATCCCAAATATATTTATTGGACGGCATTAGGAATCCTCAGAAATGCCAGATAGAGGAATTAACCAAGGCTTGTGATAACCAAGTGTGGCAACATGGCTTACCGAAACGAAATGCCGCACCAATCAGGAAGCATCTTCAAGCCACCCCTCGCGGTGCACAATTCAAATTGCACCCCACCCCAATAACTCAAAGATTTAATTGTAAGAATGCAGAGCAGACGACACTTCAATTTGTTACCTTCACCGGTGTACATCGCTGTGTATTAATTATTGTTACGCATTAAATTATAGTCCACATTATTTCCAAAACGACGAGTTTTATTTACCTTATCATTTAAATTGGCGAACACCCGCCTGGTCCTTCGATTACGTAACACTATTTGTAATTTAATTTTAAATAGATTAATCTGGGGGTGCAACTATCTGGGGGTTAATTCTTAGGGGTATGAGTTGGTTCTGGTACAGTTTTATCTACTTACTGCCCACCAAGTCAAGAAGTGGGAAAGTTGTAAATTCTGAACAGAACCTAACAAAAAAGATCATAAAGAGATGATGGAAATTCTTGATTAAAGTTTGAAGCAGTTCTATATATTTTTCTGCTTTTTTTTATTCTCCAGGTTATATACAAATACAGGTAAAAGTAGGTTAGGCCAGCGCAGAATTAAAGTTCATATGTGGCCTTAAAAAAATTGGGGACCCCAGCTCTAGCGTGATGTACAACATTTTATCAACGACTGCTAAAGATTAAAAAAACTTAAAAAATTTGACCTATAAAAATATATATGTTAACAATTGTTTCAATAATTGGAATTTTTAGAACAAACCATGCCAATCAGCAGAGTTTACCTCATCCCGAACAAGTTTAACAAGATGCAATAATTGTGTAATCAATTTTTATAATAAGAATCATTCTTGTTGCATCTGCATTGTTGTGTGTATTGTGTACTGTGGTCTGTAAAATAATTAGATTATAAGGACTTTCCCAACCAGACGTAGATAAATCATTAAAATGATCCTCTTTCTAACTTGTTATGTCCGACTTAATCTCAGTTATAATTTATCTTATTTATACATTACAATTTTACCAAAAATCATGCAGGATACCTAATGCTTACTTTAGCAACAAATATAATGGTAGAATTCATGAGCTTAAATGCTGAAACGGAAAAAGTGTCATCACATCAATTCCAGAGACAAAAAAACTTAGGTACTGTCTGTACGTCTCTTATGCGATCGCTAAACATTTTATGTGTTATTAAAAGATTAGTGTGATAAACAATATTATACTCTCACTCTGATCTCACTCGTGATCTTATTACATGACTCTTGAATATATCTTATCAAAAACAAATCGACTTTATATTTTCCTTTTAAGCTTACTAAGCTTAGCTTTCTAAGAAATAATGTATCAATAAATAATTACAAGTTAGCAGTAATATTTAAGGTCCAGTTAATGTACTGTAGAATAAATTGATAATTATCCTGAAGTATCCCAAATCAGACAGCAATTCACTTGATAACTTCTTTACATGATAATTTAATAGTAATATCACAACATAACAATCACAGAGAAAATTGCTTTTTAAACTCCAAACAAAATCTGTTGAACAGTGATTTTGCTTTGAGTGGTAAAAAAAAAATATATTTTCTTCAGGCAAGAGATATCTTCATGTAGTCTTTGTTTGTAAAGATACACCGACGTCTCAATTTCTCTCGAAAGTATTAGTGACAACTCTGTTTATGATATTAGTGTATCTTGAAAACGAGGTTAAAGTTCAATATGTATTGGTTTTTGCAGTGATATTTGATTTGACCAACACAAAGCACCAGGTGGTGGAAATTAAAAAAGTGACCATGGAATTAAAATGAATAGTAATCTCTAAAATTCTTTTCAGGGTGTAAAAAATCAAGAATTTGATATTTTATTCACCTTACTTTTCAAACAAGCACATAACTTAATCAACATAGATTCGCAAATCAACGGTTTCATAAATTGAGTTGA
Source organism: Othius punctulatus (assembly GCA_951805005.1). Classification (NCBI taxonomy): domain Eukaryota; kingdom Metazoa; phylum Arthropoda; class Insecta; order Coleoptera; family Staphylinidae; genus Othius; species Othius punctulatus. Next base: position 101,506,250 of record OX638139.1, on the reverse strand, counting down.
CGTATTATATTCAATAAAGTAAAACATCATTATTATTAAATGTTTGTTGTATTCTCCTACCATTTCACTACATGGTTCGCATATTCTAAAATAATCTCTTTTCAAAATGTCAGGTTATGTAAGCAAAATTTGACACGCATGTTCTGGTAAATGAGTCTGGCTTTCACATGCAAAAATAAATTGCCAAATAAATCGGAGCTTTCAACTATTTCCAACCACTTTCAACGTCTGCTTGATAACGAATTAAAGAAACCTTTACCCTTTACCACTGTTCCTTCATTCGTTGTTTTATTTGTTAGTTCTCGTTATCAAGACGACTCGCCCGGACAGAGCTAACAAAACCAATTCGCAAACGCGGGATCATCTTTCGTGTCCACTATAACACATATACCATTCCAATATCAATAATATCCAATATCACCACCAATAATCGCCTGTATATTAATACACAAACAATGCGCACGAATTCGTGATACTCATGCTAAAATCAATTATAACGTTATCAACACACGACGGCAATTACGGCGTAATTCCAGTCGCAGTTCACTTAGACCGAACCTCCCGAATCTCCAATTCTCAATTTCACCACAATCAATGCAATAACCTAATTGATCACGAAAATTAATTCCGCTTGGGAGCGCGAGGAAAATTCGCCTTAATGTCGAGACTACGTTTACGCAGTATGCATGGAAAGTTTTCACTTATGTCTAAGTTAATAACAACTACATTCAAGAGTTTGTAACATGAAACTGTATGCGCTGAGTTTTCTATTTTAATAATTTGTATAATAGTCATAACATAAATTAAATATTACAATATGAGCTTTGCTTTAATCTTTGTTCTAATTTTGAGTATCTATTTAAAATGTTTTAACAAGCATATTATTTATGAGTTTATTTTTCAGTAATAAACTATATTTCCGTAAGGAGGTACGGTGTTATGTATATCTGATTAAAATTGCTGCAATATTTTGCAAATTTCGTCGCTCTTTTGCATATAATATTTAATTAGAGAACCATCAAGAAGAACGTTGATGAATTTTGATTAAGCAAATTATGGCCAATGTTATCAATGATCAATCTATTTATTTGAATACGATTTTTGACGAATAGCGTTAAATGAAGATAGATGAATATGCACAGAATAGAAAATCACATTATTGACATGATATTGACCTATCTTATATCTTTATAAAAAACTTTTTACAAAGCTGATATGGTGGATGGATGGATATGGTGATATGTTTATTTCTACTTCTGATATTGTTCAGATAATTCGCAGCTTTAAGTGTATCTCTGCGAATAGTTGAATTAGCAAAAAGGCAATAAAATTCATAAAATCCAACGCCTCAATCATTCATGTCCAAGTCCCCATTTCAGAATCTCCTCCCACTAATTCGTAATCAGATCCCACATAGACCAAAAAATTAATTCCTGTCCCTTCTACTGTATAACCACCTAACTGGCATAACCTAACACTGGCACAGATATCTACAACCAGACAATGCACAGACAATGGTGGCAGACAATGCCACTAGACGAACGAACATAAAGCACCTTTCAAACACAATATATGAAATATGCAAAAAATGACTTTGGCATACCTGTTCTCATCATTCACATCACCACTGCTCACCATCATCATCATCATCATCCATCATATAGAATCTAATACAATGTATACAATATATAAAATGTAAGATCTTAAGGCGGAAGGACCACATAGGTCGAAGCCTAATAAAGATTGTCTACTACTACTATGAAAATAGTGTACAGTTCTACAGCCATGAATAATTCCCTAAGAGAAATTCACAGATTTAACTTAGTTTTAATTTTTTTTTCGTGCAATCATAAAATCAATTCATTAAAATACGATCATTATTTCAGAGAAAGTAGTAGTAGGTCTGAGGATCTGGATCAAGTCTGAAGATAAAGCCAGATTCAGGTTTAATAACAATTATTTAGAAGAGGTAATCATGACTCTACAGCCATGAATAATTCCCTAAGGGGAATCCACAGATTTAACTTAGTTTCAAGAAACTTTTTATGAAATCATAAAATTTATTCATAAAAAATACGATTATTTTTTCAGAGAAAGTAGTAGTCGGTCTGAAGAACTGAATCAAGTCTGAAGATAAAGCCACATCCAGGATTAATAACAATTATTTAGAAGAGGCAATCATGACTGACTATTTATGCAAGCCTGCCAATGTCACATCATAACTCAGAGTTTTTATTGTCTTAAATTATTACATCACGATTCATGATGCAACTGTATCTAGATGAGGTGGAAATGAAGTAGACTCTTCCATAATACATTAGTTGAAACCTAACCTAACCTAAGATTTAACTTTATCGTCCGATAATTGTCTTTGTCTCTAAATGAGAATCGTAATCTTGTGATGGTGATGTATAATTTTTGGATATCAAACTTTAAACCCCAGATAAACATTGTGAGTCATAAATGTTTTGAATGACAACACTCATCTGGGCACCAATATTAACCATTCCTTAACTGAGTGGGAAAAAAATGGTTATGTGATTAATATTAATGTGATTATTATAGCTGAAGAGGATTTTAAAGACTTTAAAAATACCTGTATGATGGACTGCTCGCATATTGAATTGCAAAGGAAAACCTGAAAATGAAAATGGTTCTGCCATGTCTGTACGTTTACAAGTAAGAAAATAAAACAGTGAAGCTCTTTTTTTTAATAATTTTATCATTTTGATGATGATTTCACATCTCTTGACTCCACTGTAAAATTTTGACGAACTAATTGTATTCCTCCTTTACAGGTGTACACAAATACACCATACACCATCAACCAAAACACCATACAACATATCACAATACACCATATACCATAAACCAATACACCATACACCATACACCATAAACCAATTCACCATACACCGTGAACCAATACACCATAGAACAAATTTCACCACCTGCAAAAGATGCTCCATTGGCTACCGACAAGATTGAATGAATTTTATTAAAGTCTTCCACATGGAGGCGAAGAATCTAATTAATGTTTCTCTCTCAGGTAGATAGAGCATAAAATCATAGTGTATACTCACTTCAGATCACTTAAATAATATAACTTCCGACCCACATCACTGAAAAAAAAAAATTCAAAGATATTTGCATTATTGCCCCCATCTGGACGGCATGGAGTTTTATCATATAAATCTTGTCAGGTTCGGAGATTGTGTCTTTACCAAACGTTCAAAATTAATCTAAAAGTATTAAAAAATATATATTTAAGGCCTGGTGATGATATAAGTTTTCTTCTGGATGTAAATGGGGTGAATAATTACAGAAGAATCAAAAGAGAAAACAATTCAGTCATGTAGATGAAACTGAAAACCGTCAAAATAATAGAAAACTGCCCTAATTATTACAAATATGACTGCGTCAAACTATATCGTAGATCCACCCAAAGATTCATATACACTAAAAGACTCAGTAAGCGGTAAAATCTGAAATAAGATAACTATAAGATTGTATCTCGTAATTTTGCCCAAATAAAAATAATGTCATACAGAATATGGTATTTCATGATAAAAAAAACATTGAAAATCGGATGCTGAAAGATAAATCATCTTGCAGCCAACGCATGTATGCAATTTGTGGTTTCGATTATGAAAATACCTATGTAGTCTTGTATTCTTATCCTGTGCTTTTTCTATTATTAGAGATTCACTGTCAAACCTCTGAATATCTATTGCCAATCAAGAAGTGGCTCTTTATTTGGGAAAATTCTATGTTTTCTCAAATTAAGAATTCTTAAACATTCTAACTCAAGAACAATTAAAATCTTGTCAATATGTGGGTAGATGGTTTTTAACTAGAATTCCTGATTTCTCGATTGAATTCTAGCATCTGAGACTTGTTCGAAATCCATCATTTTTGCCTGTACTTTTAATTTTTGCTATATTATTATTTTTTTATTCATTGATTTTTTCTGTGTGTTTAAGTGGTTTATTTACAAATTTTATAGAAAAATTTATAGCCGAGTCCATCTGGAAAAATTTTAGGCGAGGTTGGGAAATTTTTGTAAAAGCAACGAGAAATTCATTAAAAAACTGTAAGCACGTGATAAAATCTGAAATAAGATAACTATAACGTTGTATCTCGTAAATTTACCCTAATAAAAATAATATCATACAGAATATGGTATTTCATGATAAAAAAACATTGAAAATTGGATGCTGAAAGATAAATCTACTTGCAGCCAACGCATGTATGCAATTTGTGGTTTCGATTATGAAAATACTTATGTAGTCTTGTCTTCTTAACCTGTGCTTTTCTAATATTAGAGATTTGCTGTCAAACCGCTGAATATCTATTACCAATCAAGAAGTTGCTCTTTATTTGAGAAAATTCTATGTTTTCTCAAATAAAGATTTCTTGAAGATTCCAACTCAAAAACAATACAAAATCTTGCTAGACTTTAACTAAAATGTGCATATATCAAATTAAAGACGAGTTATAGTTGCAGTTGAACCTCGTCGATATCTGGGTAAATGGATTTTAACTGGAATCCCTGATTTCTCGATTGAATTATAACATCTGAGACTTGTCCGAAATCCATCATTTTTGCCTGTACTTTTATTGTTTGCAATATTATTATTTTTTTATTCAATGAATTTTTCTGTGTGTTTTAGTGGTTCATCAACAAATTTTATAGAAAAATAAGAATTTAATATCAAAATAGCATTCCCAAGACCGATATAGTAGAGTCCATCTGAAAAAATTTTAGGCGAGGTTGGCAAATTTTGGTAAAAGCAACGAGAAATTCATTAAAAGACTGTAAGCACATGCGATAAAATATGAAATAAGATAACTATAACGTTGTATCTCGTAAATTTACCCTAATAAATATAATATCATACAGGATATGGTATGTCATGATAAAAACACATTAGAAATAGGATGCTGAAAGATAAATCTACTTGCAGCCAACGCATGTATGCAATTTGTGGTTTCGATTATAGAAATACTTATGTAGTCTTGTCTTCTTATCCTGTGCTTTTCTATTATCAGAGATTCTCTATCAAACCCCTGAATATCTATTACCAATGAAGAAGTGGCTCTTTATTTGAAAAAATTCCATGTTTTCTCAAATAAATATTTTTTGAAGATTCCAACTCAAGAACACTTCAAAATCTTGCTAGACTTTAACTAATATGTGCTTATATCAAATTAAAGACGAGTTATAGTTGCAGTTGAACCTCGTCAATATCTGGGTAGATGGTTTTTAACTGGAATCCCTGATTTCTCCATTGAATTCTAGCATTTGACACTAGTTCTAAATCCATCATTTCTGCCTGTACTTTTATTTTTTTGCAATATTATTGATTTTTCGCTATTCAATGAACTTTACTGTGTCTTTTAGTGGTTCATCTACAAACTTTATTGAAAAATAAGAATTTAATAACAAAATAGCATTCCCAGGACCAATATGTAGAGTCCATCTCGGAAAATTTTAGGCGAGGTTGGGAAATTTTGGTAAAAGCAACGAGACTCGACAGAACGTATTTTTTATTGCAAAAGTAAGAACACACTGGGTTTTTGAAAAGAAATCAAATCCCCTGAAAGAAGCCTTCCCTCATGATTAGAAAACAAAAGAAGGACTTGCGCAAGAATGGTGGGTGGCCCCAAAAGTTGATTTTTGCGGCTGAACAGCGAGAAAACTCTCGGACTGTCGGCATGGTGATACTAATTATCCTATCCGCTCACCGACACCTAACAAGATATAAGGGGTTACTCATTGGGTCATCCTCAAATATCCCGATTCCATCTGCTGAATACCAAATAGACGCTTATCGTATGGAGAACCACAATATAATGCATTCTATGCGCCTGGGTGCGCGTGGTCAGATGGTCGCGTATCGCGTTTTAAAAATTGAATTTACCTATATCGCTTGTGCCCGCGTGCACCAATAAAGACTCGTTGGCCATCTGGGACCACGACAAGGTACCACTACAAGGAAGATGATGACTTTTTTTTTTACGATTTGTCACACACATATGCATAATTATGTAGCAAAACTATAAAGATTTTAAAAAAATCGCTAGGTGTTAAGTTAGCGAAAACGTTGGATACGCAGTAATTTTTTTTTTTTTTTTAAGGTATTAAGGCTGTGTTGTAAATCAGAACAAAAATATTTTAGAAAACTCTAAATATAAGAAAAAAAATGAAAAAAAAGTTTGCGGAAAAATATAGTTGTGAGTTAACTATCGGGAAATTATCCGAAGAGAAATTATTTGTCTACAAAAAACTGGATATGCGACAATTGGCGTCTCGTTATTGTGCGTTGGAAATTGATTGTTAGGATTGTCCCAAATCCATTTTTATGCACACAACTATGCAGTGTGACCACCAAGTGATTTATACTGTGAAGAGTAGTAAACTTTCAATGATATAATTTGTCAAGGTCAGGTTGCTAACACTCTCAATTAGGAATTTACATTTACAAAGACTCCCCGTCGACGATTCCGTGGATGTATATTTTATAAGGGCCTCGGGCCCCTCTCGCTCCTCAAAGAAAAAATCCCGCTCCCAAATTCCCCTGCCCACCGTTTTCCATTAGTGTCGCCGAGTGGAAAGGCCCGGGGATCCCCCAAAATAAAGAGGAAATAATATGGAATTTTAAAAGTCGGGCCCCGAGCTGGGGGATCCCGGCCAAGGCAGATGTGCACCTATCAGCCGCCTCCGCCCAGCGGGGAGGGATGCAAATGAGTGAGCCGGCGGAGATCGTAAAGGGCCCCCCGGTAAACGTCGAATTTAATTTTTCGCGGCGCCGGGGAGTAATTGGCAGAGAGCGCCCTCTCCTCGCTACAGTTTTCCGCAGAGGAATCAATTAAGCCTGGTGCCTCCAGCGCGCCCTATTCCTTACGCGTCCCGAAACAGGCTCGTCACCGAAATCCTTGTTATCGGCCGTTAATAAATGCGGGGATGAAAGGACGCGTCGGGGCCAAAGGGAGCCCCAATCGAACGGAACATATTCCCGAAGGCACAAAGAAGCAGCCGGCATATCTCAAATTCCGATCTCCCTTTTTTACATATTTGATTACCGAACGGAAAAGCGGCGCCCCTTTTTCCCCCGGCCGCCTCAGCACGTTTATTTTTCGGGGGCGAACACGTGAATCAGTGTCTATAAACAATTTTCAGGGTACGGAGCTCCTCCGCACGATATGCGGGAGCCTTGATCTCTTTATAATGGATTAATTACAGCCTGCGGGGCGGCGCCTTGATCTTCCTTGGTATTCCACGACGCAACGGTCCCGGGGGCGACGTTATTGCGGAATGAGCGCCTAGGCAGGGGGTGGGGGGATGCGTCGCGACGCCCTGCCGCATCCGTGCGCCGATACAAATTGCGTCAATATTTATGACCTCTGGATTTACATCCGCGCAATCCAATTAGGCGGATCCGCAGATTACAGCGCCGACAGATTAATAGCTCAGGTTCGGTTCTACGCAGAATTGGAATTCTGCGCGAATAAAGAACTCAAGCTTGATACAATTCGGATTTTTTTTATTTATGTACCTATTAGTGGAGTCAATCTGGACAAAAGTAGGTAATTTATGGTAAAAGCAACGAGACCCGACGGAACTTGTTTGTTATAGCAAAAGTAAGAATACACTAAGTTCTTGGAAAAAAAAATTCACTGAACTTGTCATTTGTTTGGCCAAAAAGGGGCAAACTGGCCCTTTTTGGAGTTTTTTTCATGTTTTAATTTTTCTACTACTGAAATCAGTAGCTAAGTTTAAAAAAAAATACCCTTTTATTATCGATGTTCATAGAACCTCCAGTTAAAATTTTGCGGGGTTATGATGTGTTATGTGGTTTCAACCCATTTGAAACCTGATTTTGATGAATCTATTCTATACTTCAGGCGCACACTGTATACGTTTTTCTTGGAAAAAAATCAATTGCTGCTATTTCGGCAAAATCTCAAACAAATTGTTGGGTGTGCCCAACACAATGTTGGGTGTGGGTGTGCCCACATTGCTCAAAAATAACTAAATAAATCTTAGCTAAATATATCTAATACTTTTGCAAAAGATTGCAATTTGAATCAAATTCACTGAAATTTTCAACCTGCGATATCTAGTGTCGAAATAGTCTCATAGACATTTTCTTTGCAGCAAAGTTTAGCTATTTTCATTTTCATTTGTTCATCTAAGCACAGCAATATAGCTTATTTAAAAATTCAATTGATTTTGAGCCACTTACGGTGTATACAGGGTCCTGCAACAGTGCGTCGGGCTTTCCTAGCGCGTTTCCCGTGAAAGAAAGAAAAAAATGTTTCGTACAAAAAGTTATTGGTTTAAAAATCTTCATGCCGTAAAATTATTTTCAAATATACACGGTGTCCCAATTTTGCGGAATAACAAAAACAAACATTTTTTTTTTAAATGGAACACCTTGTATTTATTCAAGTTTTCTGATGACATATTTCAACCTCTACAATGGTATCTATTTAGTAATAGAAAATGAAAAACTATTTAACATGATATAAAATATCATGCATAATCAAGCTCATCAATGCATATAAATGTAATTAAATGGTTACTTTTGTGAAAAATATTGAATATCTTAACAACTATGGGGTTCAGACATAAGATATGCACCATCAAATTGAAGAGAAGAAAAATACCGATCGAATTATGACATAAAATAGGGGGCATTCCGTTAAAAAATAGGGTTATACCGCTTTCATTACATTTTTTTCTGGACACCCTGTATTACTGAATTCAAATTTTTCATTACAAAGAGGTTGCTTATTAACCACACTGCGATTAATGCTAAAACTTATTCTTACCTTCAAAAAATGAAGTTGTTACGAATTTTTAAAGTATTCCGCAAAATTGGGACACCCTGTATATTTGAAAATAATTTTACGGCATAAAGATTTTTAAACCAATAACTTTTTGTACGAAACATTTTTTCTATCTTTCACGGGAAACGCGCTAGGAAAGCCCGACGCACTGTTGCAGGACCCTGTATACATGTCGCGTTTTGTGATGATAAGTTACCAATATCTCAAAAAATATCGACCGGAAAAAACTTACAAAAACTAGTGTTGAATATGAAAATGAAGTGGGTACAATTGGAAACAATTACCATAAACTCGACGATCTCAACTTACAAGTATATAACCTACACCTGATATTGGGTTAAAACCTCTTCTCTTATCTAGAGGACGGGACTCACATTTACAAAAAACTTACAATACTGAGTGGCCCAAAAGTAGGTATACAGTTAAGTGTACAGTTATTTATTTATATATATATATATATATATATATATATATATATATATATATATATATATATATATATTTTATATATTTATGGAGCAATACTTTTATTACAGGTTTAATTACATATTTAATCCCCAAGGTGCTCAAACCTCACCATGTGTACACCTATACCTGTATACAAATGTATACGGTATAGTGAGAAAAAAATCACTAAACAAAAATAGGATTCTTGAGAAAATAATCGTCAAAAAATCCAGAGTAAAACAAGAAAACAATTTAACGACAAACAACTGTGTTATCAACAAATCCAGCATCAAATTTACACCAGAAGAACAACAACTACTTACCAAAGGTCTCAAACACGGGATCGCAAAAGACCGACTGCCTATAGAAATTACGACATAGAAATTGCGTTTAAAGCCGAAGACATCCATTCAATACAAGTGTCATGCTATGATGTTGATGATCCTCAAAAAAGTTATGAAGAACCAGCATAACCCAGAATCAAGAGACTAATGATGAAGGAACTGTAGAGGAAATAATATTGCGTTTTCATGAAAGCAGATAAAGGGAATGCGTTAGTGATATTGGACAAAAAAGAGTATGTTACCTCTGTGTTAGGTATTCTAGAATCAGGCCCATATACGAAATTTACAAAACATCCGTTGAATAGTTATTCTAAACAAGTCAATATAACGTTAAAATAATGCCCTGACTTATTTAACACTAAACTAATTTACAGTTTGCGAAATCCAAACCCCCACATTCTGAAACTTTATTGTTTACCAAAAATACATAAATCAGGAAATAACTACAGACCCATAGTGTCTAATATAACCTCGACCACTTATAAATTAGTCAAATGGCTGGACAATGAATTCAAGCAATTTAATGTTCTGAATGATATGTCAATACAGAATGCACAAGATTTAATATCAAAACTAAAAATAATGAAATTGCAAAAAGATGATGTGACGTGCCTGAAGGGCAATCACCGCGTTAGGCCGTGGAGCGAGTGGAGGGTCCCTTCGAAGCAGTGACGAGGGCCAGGCTCTCGGTGTCAGAGAGTGGGGGGGTTAAAAAAGGCTCCACGTAATTTTAACCTCGTCCCTACTTCGTCGCAAAGGGAGGCTCCACCCTACCTGCGTGGGTTGACGGCAGACAGTCAGCGAAGTTCAGAAATCACGAACTGTCGCAACGGCTGACCATCTGGCGCCCACGCCATCAGATTTAAATCTCGCAGTGAGAATAGGAACTGAAAACTGAAAAGAATGCCCGATCGAGAAAACGTGGGGGAACAAAAAATAACAGGTGTGAATTTTGTGGTGTAAAATATCTGCGTTTATTCACACAAAAGACAGTACACCGTGCCTACGCTTCCTTAAATAAATACTTCCTCCCGCGACCTTATCACGCAGGGTTCCCTATATTCGGCCGAATATCGCGAACTCACAATCGCGCGATGCTAAGGGCCGTTGGAGCCACCATTTTCTTACAAAAGCGCAAAACACGTACGGCACGAAACACGTAACGCAAATTTTACACAAAAGAAAGAAACGATATATCAAAATGAAATTAAAGCGCAAATGAGAACAACAAAATATATATATATAAAGATCTGGCCTGCGTTCCTGGTCCGCGACCTCGCTGGCGGGCTGGTTCTTATGACGGGCGGGCGGCCAGCGATCGTCGATCGTCGCTGGATTCCAATTTTCGGAACCACTCTGGCCGGATGTTCGTTGCCCCTTAGCCAAGAACCTGGCTGGCTGGGTTACTTAGCCCTTACCCAGATAACGGTCGGATGTTGTGAGCGTATGGAGTTGAGTCGTATAGTACCTTGCCTTGTACTTGGAGCCTCAATCCCCTCAAGGGTGGTTAAATGAGTTCCCGTTTTATATCCCGGAAACCGGATGGTGGTATACCAATGAAAACGGTGACCTCTGGCACTTCCGCACTGTAGGAAAGGCAACTAGTTTCTGTCCTCATGGCGGCGTCTCGCGACGATTTTTAAAACGTCGTCGAGACGTCACGTCCAAAAAAAAAATGTGAGTATGGTCGCCTACGGTGGAGGTCTGTGCACGGAATTAATAACTAAAAGGCAGTTTCCGTCGAAGGCGATACCGGACCGTTACAATGATAAATAGTTTCGTTTGATGTAGCTGCACTATTCCCTAACGTAACAATCCAGCAAACACTCACAGTGTTAAAGGCCCATCTAATATCAAATATAACAGATGCAAAGAAAGTAGAACAATATATAAGAACAATACGAAACTAACAAATTTGTGCATGGTACAAAATGTATTTTAATTCAATGGATGTTTGTACAAACAAACATTCGGCACGGTAATGGATAACCCGTTATCGCCTTTCCCAGATAACCTATTTTTAAATCATTTAGAAATTACATGAAACAAAATTGTGCATCTTTCCCAAAAGTCATGTTAACATAAATTTTGATTTACCGAACTTTTTATCCATTTTTAATTTAATATAAAAAAAAAGAAGAAGTAGATATTCGTTTACCTTTGTTAGATTTGAAGATCTCGAGAAAAGAGAATGATGTCGAGTTCGACATATACAGGAAAACAACTCAGACCAATAACTACATACACTCAAGTTCAGCTACGTTTAACAAATATAAACAATCGACATCACTTCATGTTTCCTGTTCAACGTCCCTCTGCCTACAAGTAACTTTAATAAAGAGCTTAAATACATCAAACCAGTAGCACATCAGAATGGTTACAACAAAATTTTCCTTTCAAAAATCTACAAAAGATATGAAAAGATAATCATACGAAACAGAAAAATAACCCTGCTAAGTACAAATGCCAAAAATCAAAAAAACTTATTGTAAGTTAACGTTTCCTGAAAGTTGGTGATAAAAGTTGAAAGATGGTGAGGGTGGATCATTCGCAAATTTATTCAAAAAATTCGACTTCACACCAGCGTTCTCTAACAAAAATACCACAAAGGTATTTACAAAATTTATTGGAATAACTGTAATAAATGCTACATAGGTCAAACCAAGACGAATATAGAAATAAGGTTTAAAGAACATCTACACAATGCAAAAGCGTTAGCAGCTCAACATTTCGACACTGGGCATAGTTTCACTAGGGAAAACGTGAAATTATTAAAACCATGAAAAAACAAGAACCTCAATACTTGGGAATCTATTTATATGAAAAAATTCCAACCATGGCTATTAAATAACGATTTGTCCCCATTATCAAACCCACTGCTTAACGGTATTAAAACTTGTAAATATTTTAATCCCAGTATAAATGCAAATGCAAGCAATTATACAGTCTGTTTGATTTATTGTGACACAGCAAATATTTCTGTTATTAGTGCAGATAGAAAAAAAAGTTGAAGAAAAAAGTTTTAGTACTTTTTGCCGTCTATTTAATCCTAATTTCAGAATAACAATGTGTTACGTGCCTGAAGGGCAATCAGTGCGTTAGGCCGTGGAGCGAGTGGAGGGTCCCTTCGAAGCAGCGACGAGGGCCGGCTCTCGGTGTCGGAGAGTGGGGGGGTTAAAGAAAAAGGCTCCACGTAATTTTAACCTCGCCACTTCTTCGTCGCAAAGGGAGGCTCCACCCTACCTGCGTGGGTTGACGGCACACAGTCAGCAAAGTTCAGAAATTACGAACTGTCGCAACGGCTGACCATCTGGCGCCCACACCACCAGATTTAAATCTCGCAGTGAGAATAGGAAGTTAAACTGAAAGAATGCCTGATTGAGAAAACGTGGGGGGAACAAAAAATAGCAGGTGTGAATTTTGTGGTGTAAAATATCTGCGTTTATTCACACAAAAGACAGGACACCGTGCCTACGCTTCCTGAAATAAATACCTCCGTCCGCAACCCTATCACGCAGGGTTCACTATATTCGGCCGAATACCGCAAACTCGTAATCGCGCGATTCAAAGGGCCGTCGGAGCGACATTTTTCTTACAAAAGCGCAAAACACGTACGGTACGAAACACGTAACGCAAATTTTACATAAAAGAAAAAAACGATATAACAAATGATATTAAAATAGGTGAGAACAAGAAAAAAAATATATAGATCTGGCCTGCGTTCCTCGTCTGCGACTTCGCTGGCGGCTCTGGTTCTTATGACGGGCGGGCGGCCGGCGATCGTCGATCGTCGCTGGATTCCAATCCTCGGAACCACTCTGGCCGGATGTTTGTTGCCCCTAGCCAAGAACCTGGCTGGCTGCGTTACTTAGCCCTTACCCAAAAAGAAACGCCTGCAAAGCACATGGCCTTAGTAACAATGGCCGGACACGTGGCTTTACGAAAAGAAAAAAATGTCGGGTTTAATTACTTACTCGATGTTGTGAGCGTATGGAGTTGAGTCGTATAGTACCCTCCCTTGCCTTGCGCTTGGTGCCGTCAATCCCTTTTAAGGGTGGTTAAATGAGTTCACGTTTTATATCCCGGAAACCGGATGGTGATATACCAAGGAAAACTGTGACCTCGTGGCACGTCCGCACTATAGGGAAGGTAACCAGCTTCTCTCTTCATGGCGGCGCCTCGCCGACGATTTTAAAAATCACACGCATATAGGAAACACGTCACGTCTAAAAAAACGTGTGAGTATGGTTGCCTACGGTGGAGGTCTGTGGGCGCAATTAATAATTAAAAGGCAGTTTCCGCCGGAGGCGATATCGGACCGTTACAAATGAATGAATATTTTGGTTACTTCTAATAGGCAATAACATTAATTATATTACCAGTGGTTTATAAGCGCTGAAAAGTGTTCATTTTGGAATTAACTCTGGACGCACTGCACTGATGAGACCCACCATGTTGAAACCGGTATCCTGTTGTCCGCGGAGATAATTATTTATGTGGCTTAAAATTTCTGAATTTCAAATTTGCTTGAGCAGTTAAAGGTTGTGCAACGCTGGTGTCGATGGTTCGAGACAATGTAATATAAACTATCATTAATGCTATTCTAATCAGAGTTCGAATCTTACGTCAGGATTTTCTTGCTTCTTGTTGTTAATGAAATTCAATGTAACATCACAGACAATGTAATGCACCCCAGTTGCAGCGAATGCAATAAAGTGCCGCTCTCCTCTCTCGCTAATGTTTTCAAAGTGAATTACGGAATGTATACCCCCTTAAGGTCGGACTACTTCACTCTCTACATTCCGATACTTTGTGTGCCGCTAAATTAATTTGGGTCGCGCTTTTAAGTGGGGCGCTTAAATGCGTTAAAATCGCGGCGGCGGAAAGAAAGAAGGTAAGTAGGGGCGACGTGGGTGGGGTAGGAATCCCCCGTCTTGCAACTGCTCTTGGGTATAAACTATGTTTATTACATTATCCCTCATCTCTCCCGACGGCGGCGGGAATGACATAAAACGCGCGCTTTTTGTATTTAATAATGGCTGAATTCACTTAGCCGCGACGGTTGTATTTTCTTGTGCCGGCGGGGGATTTTAAGTGCGCACTTTTGAGTCCGCGCGAGGCCCACCCCCGGCCCTCAGGGGGCAGACCGTGTAGCCCTTAATTCGACCCGGAAAATTAAATTCGAGCACGTGTAAAGGGTTGGGCGAGGATCGTCCCGCTTCACCGCCTTCGCGGGAATCACGACCTGCGGGGATTTTTCCGCCGTCGCGGAGGAAATTGCCATTCCGAAGACGACCCGCACGATATTATTGCATGTGCAGTGTAAGGTAGTTATCGTAATAACGGACGACGAGACGAGGTTTGTAAGTTAATGGCTACGTGTGCGAGTCGGAGCTTTTCAAAGGCCTTTAGTGACGCTAATGCTATTCCACATTTGTATAATGCTGAATAGTTCAGACTTAACACATGTGGATTTACATTACCAAATACGATTTAGGCTTTCTACTACATTGACTACTAATTAATTATTAGTAAATCTATGTCTGCAAAAAAATCAGAATTCAATGTATCTAATAAGTCTATATCTAAATCAGATATAAGTTTCGTTTCAAGACTCTACTAGTACTTTTATAATCTTTGGTATTATTGTTGTAATAACCTCAAAAATCGCTTTATCGATAACTTTTAAACTTTTCTATTATTAAGACCAAATTCATGATCATAAGTAAAAACAACCCACAACACCACCAACAGCAACTGGAGCTGGAACAGGGGAACATCGAAAGAGTTAAAAAATATGTATATTTAGGCACCGTTATTAATGAGCAATGGGACCAGACACAGGAAATAAAAAGCAGGATTGAAAACAGCAGAAATATATTCATTATAATGGCCACAGCCTTTAAAAGTCGTGATCTAACTATAGCCACCAAAATGAAACTCTTACGCTGCTACGTATTCTCTGTGCTATTTTATGGAATGGAAGCTTGGACGCTGACGGTTGCTAACACAAAAAAACTAGAAGCATATGAAATGTGGCTCTACAGAAGGATATTAAGGACATCATGGAAAGACCGTATTACCAATGCCAAAATACTAAGAGGAATAAACAAAACGACAGAAATCCTGACCACGATTAAAACCAGGAAACTACAATATCTGGGACACATCATGCGCAACTCTAGTAGATACGGATTCCTTCATTGCATACTACAAGGCAAAGTTGAAGGAAAAAGAAACATTGGGAGAAGAAAAATCTCGTGGCTTATAAACTTAAGGAGTTGGTTCTCCACGACAACCACAGGCCTCTTTCGGGCAGCCGTGGACAAAGTAAAGATAGCCAATATGATAGCTAACATCCGGAACGATAGGCACTTGTAGATATACGTTTAAAATAAACTTACTTAATTCGATCGCTCAAACTTAAGAATCGAGTCAAAACAAAAGTCAATATGGCGGTTTCTAAGATATTAATAGCAACTTTCTTATTTTAAATGGCCGCCCTATTTGATTTTTACGTCTAAATTGACTTTTTTTTTTCAACAATGTATAATAACCTATGTCAAAATAAAAAAGTATGGGAAATATCAATTGTTCCAATTTTTAGTTTTATTCTATAAACTATTTTTAAAACAAATGAAAACAAAATAAAATAAAACAGTCCTACAACTAAGTAGTAAAATAACAATAAATTATTAAAAATGCTCAAAATGCTGAATGTTTTTGGCTAAATGGCCAAAAAGAAGCTAAACACAATTGACAGTGTTTTAGAATATTGCCAGTAACTTATCCTTTTATTACGCCTTTTATTGCCTCTGTCATTGCTTCACGAAGTTCATCTATATTATTATAATTGAAGTTACTACCATCAATTTTGTTATTTAAAGTACCCTACAAATAAAAGTCAAGAGTCGTCACGTATGCAGATCTGGCTGGCCATTGAACATATGCATTAGTCGCTATTATTTGTTATCTAAACGGCCATTTATATAAATAATTACATCTCTAGCATTCAGCAGAGGGGCGCCATCTTACTGGTTCTATATTTGAATATTTTGTGCCAAAGGTAAATGATCCAATAAATCTTATAAGGTTGTTTGAAGAATTTACAAATGACGTTGTTCAGTTTGAAATATTATAGCACAATGTAAATTATTTCCCATTATGCCACAAAAAACATTAAAGCTGAAAGCACTTTGTTTCGCCGTGGAATCACGATATGTAAATTGTCTTGATCCCAATAGTGTCCCTTATGATGAATAAATAATCCACAATTACAAAAGTAGCATCTATGCTTAAAATTGTATTTATAAAATTACCATTTTCTGTAATTTTGTTGGATAACCCTCTGCAAAATGTTAATCTGCGGAAGTTATCATTTGCTTGTAATGTGTGAGAAATCTGCAATTTATAAGGGTGGAACTTGTGTTTTTTTTCATTGTTGATGCTTTAGATTAGATTGGTTAACTTGATTTTCTATTTGCCAAGTTCAAATGTTCGGATTAACGAACATTTAACGCCGTCAATTATTTTTGGCCAATAACTGTTAGAATTTTGAGCATTAGGTTAACCTGATTTTCTATTTCCCGAGTTGAAATGTTCGGATTAGCGAACATTTAATACTGTCAATTGGTTTTGGCCAATAACTGTGAGAATTATGTTTTTATAATTGATTGTTACTTAAGTACTTAGTTGTATTACGTTTTTTAAATTGTTTTGCATTTGTTTCAAAAATATTTAAAAAATTAAACCAAAAATAGGAATAATTATTATTTCCCATAACTTTTATTTTAACATTGGTTGTTATACAGTGTTGAAAAGAGGAAAAGAAGGTCTATTTAGGTGCATAAAAATCCAATATGACGGCCAATTAAAATAAGAAAATTGCTAATAAAATCTCAGAAACCACCATCTTGACTTTTGTTTTGACTTGATTCTCAAGTTTATGCGATCAAACCAAGTTACTTTCATTTTAATTTTTTTTCCGCATCTTTAATAATTATGAATATATTGGAGTTTATAAAAAATCGAGATTTTTGTTTTTTTTAGAATAACTTCTAAACTGCTCAGACTTTTGATAATTTTTAAACTTAATCTAAACCAGCATATAAAACTGCACAATATTGCCCATTTAACCAGATCTCTAGCTTCAAGAATAATAAAGATACTCATTCTATCCTACTCTATTTAGGATACCCTGTATAACGTATAACTTCAAAACGACGGGCTTTTATACAAAACCCCTTGGGCTATGCGAAAATTAATTAGAATGGAAAAATCTCATTTTTAATTTGTGCATCAGAACGTTAAGGAAGCTTTGATGGCTCGGTGGAGTCAACGGCGCTTGTTTTCTCAGCTGGCTTCTGTGAAGTTCCTTTCATTATTATTATTGAGGTGATAGAATTCTTCCAGCAGAATAATAAATGTGTTAATTATAACGAAGCCATTTCTGAGCACCTAAAAAAAACTCGACGAGATATTATGCCATAAAATATGAATACTAACTAACTTAGAATGCAGCTGAAGAATTATGAACACCATTATAATGTGCAAATGAAATAATAGCTTTATTTTAAAATTAAAACAATTTTGCATCGTTGCAAATGCATTTGTATTGTATTTTCTATACAATAATGTATAGAATTGTGTAAATGTTATTGTATATAATGTTAATGTTAATGTAATGTTAATGTATATAAATTGTATAATATGTTAAAGCCGGTCTTTGGTATATTTTATCAGCGACAATGGCTTTTTTAAATGGAATTTGAAAATAATTACTCGATTGCGCGCTTTTAGATTATGATATATCCCACATGTCATTACTCGGAATCAGCATAAATATTAATTATTGAAGTAAAGGGTTACCCAATAGAAACGACATGTTTTTAAAATTAAATTAAATACAAAGTATTTGAGACAAAATTTAAAATTAATTAATTATTTTAAAACTTATGATATGCAAAAAAAATCTTAGAAAATAAGCATGTAAAATAGCACAAAGATTAGAATAAGCACAAAAACGCAGAAAAAGCATGAAAAGGCATATTTTATTTTTTATGAAAATACAGAAAATCAAAACATGACATAATTTTATTAACAAGAACACACTATAGGTAGATAAAAGTAATATTTTAATAACATAGGTTTTGGTGATTAATATTAATAACAATAATAATGAATAACAAATAACGATTACTGCTCACTTTTAAATGAACTAATAATTAAATGTTTTTCTAAATTTTCAACGGAAAATCCCATTCTCCTATCACTGAGCACATTTTTTAAGTATGAAAAGCTTCTCTCCACATCCACGCTTGTAATCGGTGCATATTCAAATTTGGGAACAATTGCAATATTTATCTACAAATCTTCCACGAAATCTCCTTTTAAAACTGTTGATATTTTTTGTAACAATATTTTACAATAATTTTGGTTAGCTTGTGCCCTAAAGATTATAATTCTATCTAAAACCTATATAATAATAACAATAAATCTATTCTAATTAATCTAAATAAATAATACAACAAAAATTATTGTAAAATATTGTAAATGTGAATATGAACAAGTATGCACAAATATACAAAGCAATCCACGGATGGAGGTTGTTGATCGGTTACCACGGGTGACAGGTGACTTCGTGCATAGACGCTTGGGGAATTGAATAATGGAAGTCGAAAATAATCAACAAGGAGATTGACGAGTGGGAGAGACGCGTGTGGATCGCGGGTGGAGATGTTGCGATACTAATACGAATACATTACAAAATATTAACGGGGTTTCAACGATTGGACATAGGACTGGAAGAAGACAGTCAACCAGGAGAGGAGTTCAACAAGATAGGAGCCGTAACGGAGATAT
The DNA here is from genome assembly GCA_951805005.1 of Othius punctulatus. NCBI lineage: Eukaryota > Metazoa > Arthropoda > Insecta > Coleoptera > Staphylinidae > Othius > Othius punctulatus. The sequence goes on along the minus strand of OX638139.1, from coordinate 101,486,742 downwards.
TCAAAAATCAGGACTTCAAGCCGCTCAACTTCGCACACAAAAGTAGCTGTTTACTTTTGTGGGAGTCAACAAAGGATCAAAAGGAGAACGCAGGGACAAGAGGACGAATTAATCAAGGAACCACAAGAAGAAAACTACAAGTAGAAAGTTTGCGTAAAGTGCAAGAGTCATATTATCACATAAGTTGGCTTGTGTATATAGGATTTAGTTTGTTAATGTTGGCCATAGTTTATTATTTATTTAATAGTTTCGTTTTCTATTGTTTTTGATTTGTTTGTTTAGTTCAGTTTATATTAGACGTTTTAATATTTTTGGTTATTTTCAATTCATTAAAGTATTTGAACAAAACTCTATTTAGTTATGATTGAACCTACTATTGAACCTGAGATAAGAGAAAGAACAAAAAGTTACAAAACAAGTAAATGCTTAAATATTCAATACTAATAAAATAGGCAGAGTAAACAAACGTAACATTTGGCAGCGAAAGTGGAGCAATAAAAACGTAACATTTGTAGTCCCGAACGTGAGGCAATACAAAAACGTAACATTTGGCAGCCAACGTGGGGCAGGCAACGAAAACGTAACAATTTATATTGTTACGTTTTTGTTTACTGCCCCATTTTGGGGACTACAAATGTTACGTTTTGTGTCACCTGTCACCCGTGGTAACCGATCAACAACCTCCATCCGTGGATTGCTTTGTATATTTGTGCATACTTGTTCATATTCACATTTACAATATTTATAATAATTTTTGTTAGCTTGTGCCCTAAAGATTATAATTCTATCTAAAACCTATATAATAATAACAATAAATCTATTCTAATTAATCTAAATAAATACTACAAATACCATCACAATATATATATATATATATATATATATATATATATATATATATATATATATATATATATATGCAGCGGCATCAGAAAGCATCAATAATAATTTATCATTTGGTACGGGGTGTGGCAAAAAAAAAGTGTTAATCCATCGTGAACGAATTTGGCAACGGAATTGCCATTTGTTTTTTCTAACTGCTTGGAACTAATTAAAAATGCATTTGTGGAGTCTTCGTTTAATATTCCAATCATTAAATGGGCGATGTACTGACCACATGAATCAGTAGTTTCATAATTATGTTGCGAAATATAATTGTTGCCAATTATCTTTTTTTATTTCCTCAATAGTGTGTTTATATACTTGCTGGACATAGTTTTTGCGAATGGTTAATTCGGCAGGAATATGTCTATTTTTTGTATGAAATGTATTTTTGTAAAAAAGATTTAAACATACTATTATCTAGTTTTTTTAACGGAATGTTAGAAGATACCATAGTATTGCATAAATCAAAGTAAAATTCCTTTTCATTCTGTGTAGAAGAACTCGCAAAAGACTAAGAAATAGTTTGCTGGGTACTCAGGGTACTGCTTGCAGATTTGTGTTTTCTTTTAAATTTTCCAGGTAAACTGTTGTTTTGATATGTTGTGTTATGTTAAATGTTTTCTCGCAGTTAATCTACAACATACATGCTTGTACCTAGGTCAATAGCAACACACAATAAAACTTACCGGTTTGATAGAAGCCCTGCAAATAAATTTTCCGTTCTCATATTTTAATTCAAAATGTCCACGTATCCATTCATCGACGGAAGGTTTTACTTTCGGCATTTTATAAAGGAAAATTTATAAACACGTAATACACACAAGGCACAAGCACAATGCACTGTAGATTGAGATAAAATGGACTGAATTGATAGCACACTTGCCCCAGATACGTTCTGTGCACGTAAAAATAGGGTAATCCCCGAAATAATCAAGCTTTGTTTACCAAATATCACGTACGCACGCTCACTTTGTTGATGATTTTGTGATAACCAAGCACTCTAGACGTAACGGAGTAATATTAATACTGAATTATCATTACAATAATGTGCAACAAAATATATTCCTAGCTAATATAAATAATATGCTATAAAATTGAGAAATAAGCAAATAAGTATAAAAAATAAGGAAATAGACACAAAAAATGCATTGAAGTAATTATAAGCTTAAAAAGTGAAAATATGCACAAAAGCATAAAAACAAATTAATCACGTTACTTCATTTGCTGAAATTCGTATAGATACGAGGTCATTTTGGTCTGCTATTAAAACTGATGTATAGCATAATACCTAGAAATCCGCGCCTTGCTTATAAGCTTCGCATGATCTTTATTTTCAATAAACAATCCAATACCTCAATTTCATTTTTAATACTAGATTGTCACCTTTGTGGGAAATAATACATCATGTCGCCAGTTGTTATATTGTATTACATTGTAAAAGCGTTCATTTCGAGTAATAAAAATTACAGGCAAACACAATCAACTCGCAGCAATTTACTACGAGGCTACAACTACCGGCGATACAATTTCGTATCGGTGCGGACGCCGGGAAATAGATAGGAAAACTTCCCTTATATTTCATTTAAGTTTACAAATTAATAAATTGTCGGAGCCTGTCATTTTTCAGCGAAGCCTGGTAATTCGCCGGACCGTAAATGCATTCGTAAAATGGGAACGGAGCTCGGCTAGCATGCAACTTTTGTAATTTACAACTATAAGTTTTCGCCGTCGCCTGATTACGCATATCATTTCATCAATAAGAGATTTACGATGTCTATACGCCACGTACATGGTAGTCATTTGCGTCTATAAATAATGGCTTTATAATACCGCCTTATAGATAATGTAGAAATTAATATCAATCACACGAAGCCGCTGTTAATTATTAATTTGATTACGACCTAGCCGCATGGAATGAGGCGATTTAGTAAATCATTAATGAATTATTTTATGGGCCGCGGCACGAATTCGGCGCTGAAAGCATGAGGAAAAACACGCACCAGCGCGGGTCTTCTGGCTTGCATGAAGTAACTTATTTCAATAATTCCGCCCCCGTTCCAATCCCTGATATGCTAATGCTCACCGGGGCGCCTTTCTGACAATTTCCAAATGTTCTTACTTCATTACTAAAATGGGCGCCTATTAAGATTCATATTCCTGGCAATATATTGATTTTTTCATTAGCTTCAGCTATATTTCAAATTAAGCGAGACTTAAATTTGATGTATGATAGATGATGCAACCAATAACTTCTTCCAATAAAAAATTAGAAATTATTGTTATGCCCTGACAGTAAATATGCAAGGATTACTTATGAAAATGTATCACCATAATTTTATTGCTTTTAATTAATCAATTGATTGATGCTTGAGGCGATAACTTCGTGATATATGATATATGTTATATTCAGAATAAGGGCACTTAACATCGTCAGTACAGTTGTTCTCTAAAATAATTAGGGAAGACAAAGATTTAAATTTTCACATGTAAATCCCAATGGTGCTATATCCGATGCACGACCCTGAATGGTCGAATAGCTACATTTATATTGTATTGAGTTAAAATATGACTATCTTCTCCAAAGAGAGTTAATAAGAGTTAACTTTTTGAGTCTGGGGTGAAGGCTGAGTATAAAGTTTTTTTTTAATGTTTTATTGTATTATTTTGTTGTTGTTGTATTTTTATTAAAATATTTGTATTTTTGTTGTGTAGCAATGGCTAGTAGCTAATTTATGAATGATATTGATTTTCTTGGAAAACGCTTGTGCTGATAAAGGTAATTTAACGGGCCTGTAAGTAATTGAGTAAAATGCTGCTGAATATTGCTTTTTCTTATACTTATATGCGCATCTTTAATAGTTAAGGAAATATCGGAGGTTTTAGAAAATCACGATTTTTAGTTTTTTTTAAAAATTTGTAAACTGCTCGAACTTTTGAACATTTTTCAACATAATTTGAACTAGAATAAAAAACGTTTACCCATTTAACCAGATTTCTAGCATTAAAAATAAGAAAGATACCCATGCAATCCTACTCTATTAAGGACACCCTGTATACCTCCGTCGTCTTACGGTGCAAAATGCTGCAGATTTACTTAATGTACTGCTAAACACACGCGTCAGGTGATTTACCCTACATTACGAGATACGCACTAAAGGGGCGCATGCATTGCGCTTATCAGTCAGTGGGGGTGCTGATAAACTGCGAGCGTCGGTGGTGATAATTCGGGCGCCGGTCGAAACTACCCCCCGCACTGGAGGGTGCATCTGCTTACTCGGGCCGCGACTTGATTAATTATACAGATTATTTCCGGAATATTATTACATCCTCAGTTCATTTATATTCCTTCACTTGCTATGCGCCCCTGGACGGTCTCCACGTCTGGCGGAGGAGCTGAGACTCGAGGATCTGCAGGAAAGAGACGGAATCCGCATCTTGATTGGGAGCCGGTCCTGGGGGAGCGATGGCATCGCTTTTAAATGAACCTTCTGCCCCTAAATTTTAATCAAATCCTTAACAGACCATGCCACTATAACTAATGCAGGAGTGCACCGCGACCCCGCGCAAATTACACGATTTTGAGTGAAAACTAGATAGGGTGATCTCAGCGGATATTGTACTTTGGGAACTGCTATTGACTTATAGCGGACTCAATGGCAGGGCCTAAACAGCTCCTCAAGCGTGGCGTGCAATTCAAATAATTGGGGCTGATCTAATCAATATACCGCAAACTAAAGGGCTTTTGATTATTGATTTGTACAACGCGACATTTAGAATCAGACAGTATTCAGCAATAACTGCAGATACACACAATACATTTCATTTACATCTTGATAACAAATACGATATTATTCTAAGCAATTCAAAAAAGTCTACCGCTTTTCCTGTTTAGTGTATGCATATGGTATTTACATCTTGATAACAACTACGATATTATTCTAAGCAATTCAAAAAATCTACCGCTTTTCCTGTTTACTGTATGCATATTGTAAGTTGTTATGTGTCATAATTACAAAATTAAAACTATACAAATTATATAGGGTATTGCAGAACTCGCCTTCCAAATGCATACTTGAAGCCTCTTAACTTTTATTTGTAGGGCCCTTTAAAAAATAAAGTTTATGGAAGTAACTTCAATTATAATAATGTACATAAACTTTGTGAAGCAATGACCGAGGCAATAAAAGGCGTTAATGACAACACATTTTCAAAAGTAACTTACAATTGAATCATATATTTCAGAAACTGGTCAAGTGCACCTTTTGAAATTGTTGGGAAACAAAGAAAACATTATATTCTTAATATTTAAACATATTTTCGACTGAAAACAATCCAGTAATAGTTAACATCTTCCCAAAGTTGATGGTGCCGGTAATTAAATTATAATATCTCTAGTTTAATTGTAATTTTTTTTTGAAAATATTGCAGTTGACTCAATTCTGCAATAATATACGATGTTCATGTACTATTTTGAAAGGTAATTTCCTAAGTTTTTGTGATATTATGATTTTTAACAAACAGAACAATATTATAAACTATACAGTCTGTTTGATTTATTGTGACGCAGCAAATACTTCGGTTATTAGTACAGATAGAAAAAAAAGTTGATGAAAAAAGTATTAGTACTTTTTGTCGTCTATTTAATCCTAATTTCAGAAGAACAATTGAAAATTAATTAAACACGTGAAAGCTATAAGCTTCATTGTCTATAATATAACACCCTGTATATTTTGCTTATTTGTAATAGGCAATAACATTAGCTTTATGATGATACCACATAAGTACCTCTTTATTATACAAATACCGCGACATTTATGTGGACACATAATTGAATTTTGACAAAAAATCAAAGATACTTTAAGTATTTAAAAAAAATCAAATACTTATGTAAACATCCTGAGATTTTTGAAATTTTGATATTGTTGTAAAAAATTTAATTTTATAATTTTTGTATGACTTATCGTATCGCCAAAAATGATATCACACATACAGTATGCAAGGTTTCAAAGACAGTCTTAATAAAACTGACGCATATTAGTAAGTCAAACAGATCCTGCCTTTAAAGTTTTAAATTGTATACAGGGTGTCCAAGATAAGGATCAACAGCATGGGTTGGATCTCGGAAAACGTAAAAGTTACAAAGGCGATTAAATTACAAAAAAAGTTGCGCAATTTAGTGGTCAGTATTATTTTGTTGATAAAACCAAAATCCGGCTTACTTCCGGAGCAATTCGACAAAATCCGAAAATTTGCGATATCGTTTTTTATGTTTTTCTGAAGTTATTTGAAAAGTTATAACACGAAAGTTATATAGAATATTTAATATAACTATAGAATATATAGATAAAGAAAAGTTATATAAAAATACAAAGAGCACTTTCTCATTGCCCCTTTTTTAGCTCTACAGACAGCGTTTATAAATTTTCAGTACAACGTTTCGTTTCGAAGAAACCCTCATCAACTTTATATTTTTATATGGCCCGTAAATACAGTACACCCTGTATTAAATAGCATTTCCTATTACGAATTCAACGATTTATATCATAGTATGGTTTCTCATGTCTTATTCAGATAATAAGATTTGTTAATACATTTCGAATATTTTGGTGTAGTAGGCGTTGAAATGGGTGACGAAGACAAAATTTATGACCTTATTTTAAGATTTTAAAATAATTAAATGAACAAAACCATTCTTATAATACCACAGTGAAAAAATAATAAGTGTGGTTCTGAATAACTATAATGTTTCAATGTTTAACCACTATTTTGGTATCTATTCTGGGTTAAAATTAGATATTATTTTGTTTCTTTGCCGTCGTCATTTCAACGGCTACTACAAGAAAATGTTCGACATGTATTAACAATCTGTTTTCTGAATAAAAACATGAGAAACCATACTGTGATATAAATAGTTGAATTCTCAAAAGGAAATGCAGAGTGTACATTTTTTACGGGCCATATAAAAAATAAAGTTTATGATAGTTTCTTCGAAACGAAACGTTGTACTGTAAATTTGTAAACGCTGTCTTGTAGTGCAAAAAATGTGGCAATGAGAAAGTGCCTTTGGTTTTCTGAAACCATTTCACAATACTTCAGAAAAATTCTGATTTCATCGAATATCTCCGGAAGTAAGCGGATTTTTCTGCTTTTCTCAACAGAATATTACTGACCACTAAATTGCGCAACTTTTTTGTAATTTAACTGCCCATGTAACTTTTACGGTTTCCGAGATCTCCATGCTATTGATCCTTATCTTGTACACCCTGTATTTCCAAAACTCAGTACTTTTGCCATATAATTACACATCATTAACAATGTATTCTACAGTTTAACAGTGTATAACAAGTCAAATATTCATTTATTGCTACTACTGGTAAATAATCTTAGTTTATAATGTAGTACTTTTTTAAAATTGTAAAATATATTAATACATTATAAGACATAATTCTAAACGAACATACAATTTAAAGAATTTTTTAATGAAGCGATACATTTTAGCATAGCAAAATAAATGGCTCCTCTCTGGAGCCATTATTTTTATTGCTAGAAACAAACAAGTTTATAACAAAAGATTGAAAGCCAATTATATGACTCAACTTAAAGGTTTTTTTTTGTGATGCATAACATTTTACATTGATGCCATAGACCCTTTTTTTAAATAGAAACTTAAATTTTTCAATTGATAAATTTCATTGCATTTACTGTTGGTCTTTTAAGATATTCGTTTCTTTACGAATATCTAAAAATATCAAGAGATTGTATAACAAAATTTTTCTGTTTTTCAAAAAAGTTTGATGGCCTATTGTATGATACAATTTAACGGTTTAATTTTTTTTTTGTCATGCATCACTTTTTAACAATGAAGCTCTTGACCCGCTTTTAACATGAAAACCTTAATTTTTCTATCGATAAATTTGATTGCATTTACTGTTGGTATTTTTAGATATTCGTTTTCTTCACGAATATCTAAAAATATCAAGAGATTGCATAACAAAAATTTCATAGAAAATCAATATTCGATTTTTTAATCTAATTTCAACCGCTAGTTTGGCTGACAGGTTAGAACGCTTGCTTAGCATGCACGAAGACCGTGGTTCGAGCCCCAGTACAGGTAGTACATTTGTACTAAGAAACTAGTGCCATTCGCCGTTGGGAGCTCATTGACGGCGCTCTAGAGATCGGGGGCGAATTTCTAGAGAAACAAGCCCTAACTCAATACACACATTTACACAAATCACACGGCAGAAGGACCCACGTTGGTCGATAGCCAGTTAGGGATAATATCCCTAACAAATACAGTCACTACTACTAATCTAATTTCAATCAATATTTGTTCTTCATCATCATTTCTTCTGTTTCTGTTTTGTTCTGTTCTGTTTCTGTCGAACGTACCTTAACTATTAAGAAACACCAAATTACAGTTAAATTTACAACCTTATTTGAGAAACACAAACTGACATTAGTAAATCGTATTTCTTGACTTGTTTCATTTGTTTTCCACGGCATTCTTTACTTTTTGACATTTTTATCATCACGTCAATTTTTCTATTAACAAATTTGATAGCATTTGTTTTTCTCTTCGCGAATATCTGAAAATACCACAAAGTTGCATAACAAAAATGTTATCAAATCGAGTTTAATGATCCACCATTTTATAAATTATAATTTATAAAATAGTGAACAAATAATTATGTGTATACATGATATAATTATGTAGGAATATACATGATTAATTTACCTGACTTCTAAACGCCAAACCGAGTAGTCTTATATTCTCATCAGACAGCGTACCGTGAAATATATATTTCACTCCATGGATTAAATTGGCACTCACCTGAAACAAAATTGAAAACATATAGAAGATATAGAAGAAATATGACAAAAACTATAATTAAAATTATCACACCATTATCTGCTGTACTTCCTTTTTCAGATTAAAACCTATTTGTTTTTTTTAATCGCCCTATGATGAGTGACCTCAAGCCAATACCGGATATATTATGTGAGAAGAATTAACAAGACATTGACGATTAAGATTATTACACCGAACGCCAATGTAATAAAAATCCTTTTTTTTTTCATAGTGATAGGAAAGGAACATACAGCAGTAATATATTCTGGTATAAAGTATCAATAAATCACCAAAATATCAAATGATTTCGTATCTCACTCACAGCCCTGAAGCTAACATTTTTCTCCGTGTGATTCTTTTCCATCAGAAATTTTTAGATTCGCGACATTAAAATTGTCAATTATTTACTCAGACATATTTGTTATATCCTGCACCTTTCCCATTGTAATTCAGAAAATTATTGTAATTTAGCATAGCTATTTGTATATTGGAATTTGTCAACTGTATTCTAGATTAGGAAATTGTAAATCAGATATATTAATTGCAATTCAGATTTGTTAATTGTAAATAAGAAAGTGGGAATTACAATTCAGAAAGAGTCAATTGTAATTCATATTGGAGAATTGTAAGCAGCAGGGGCACCCCAATGAAACTTTAGGCCTGAACTTTAATTAAAGACAAATCAGTTTATCTAAATGGGGTCTCAAGTTGCGCACTGGACTTAAATCTCGCGCCATTTTTTTTGTTTTGCGGATGGTAGCTCTGATGCTTTGCAATTAAAATCTATGAGTCTCCTGATTCAGAAAAAAACAAGCAAATTGTCTTATTTAGCGCTATGAAAATCTTTGCCTGATTCATGAAAAGCTATCCCGAATTAAAACAAAATAAAACCAAACGGAAATAATTCAATACTATTAAATGTAATGAATACATATATAATTGATCTTTATTGGGCTATCGATCCCATATGGGTTCTTTCCGCCTTATAATGAATATATTTCCGCAAAAATCACGATTTGGCAAATTTTCAACATTACAATAGGTTCTTTCTACGAGAACTGAACAAATGGTAGTAAGTTGGTGACGCTTATAGAGAGAGGGTATGTGAGCTAGTTCTTGATTTAGTGGGTGCTGTTAACATCTTTAAAGCATTATGGACTAGGTTTTGAAATGGATTAAAGGTCAGTAAACTGCTATGCAATTATGTACATGTAACACAGATGTTCTGGCGTATGCAATTAGTTTGTAATGCTCATATACAGGAGAGGTATCCTTATATCCTTACGTATGAAAGTTAACTACGATGCTCATAGTAGGACAGGTGTCCTTAGATCCTTATATAGGAAGGAAACTACGCGACTAAATAAGGAGAGGCCAGAGGTGACCTTACATCCTTACCATCCTTATACATGAAAGTGATAACTGCTGTACTCATGTGAAGAAGATGTATCCTTACATATGAAGGTGGACTGGATAACTTACGTATAGGATGGGTGTTAGTGTACATCGAGGTAATCACAGTACGTGTATAAATCAGTTTATGAGAACACCCGGCGGGGGAAGGGGAGAGACTCCCCCGATTAGTTATTAACTCATTGTTAAATTTAGCCCAAACATAATTGCTTATTTTTCAGTGCATCACGCAGATTTTCTCCAGTATTCGACAATACAGTTCATGTTAGAACATCCCTTCTCCCTTCTCTCTTCCCTTAGGTAAGGGAAGGTGTTAATCCCTTCTCTGGGGATTAACACTTTGTCGTAGTGAGAGGGGCTAAGTACTTTTGATGATCCTGAGAGCAATGTAATGCGGCTGCAAAACGAGGCACTCTCTTGCCTCTGGGAGTGAAGCACACCAAAAGGCAGGTGAACCAGAGAATGGTCAACGGCATACGATGTTGAACGCAACGGGAAACGATAACATTAAAGATCCACTTGGATATCCCCAGAAAAGTAAAGTCTAAGGCTGACTTCAGTACGGAATTTTCCGGAGACAATTCCCCCGATCGGAATCTCTGGGGGGGGGGGGGGGGGGGCACTGAAAAAACCGCAACGAAATATAAACTAATGCACAAGGACAAAACCATTGTTAAGATAGGTACGTGGAACGTAAGATCGATGGCCCAAACAGAAAAGGCTCAGAATGCCATAAAGGAGATGGAAAGCATGAACATCAAGATCTTGGGAATCAGTGAGATGAAATGGCCTGGAACAAGCTATGTCAACATCAAGAGCCACAGCATATATTACTCAGGAACACCAGATGGAAAACACAAGAACGGAGTAGGGATCATTGCAGAAGACTCGGAGGCGAGACATGTAACCAACTATATGTCGATATCGGAAAGAGTAATACAACTACAAATATCGAGTAGACCAGTCCCCTAAATATAATCTAAGTTTATGCTCCCACATACGACAGCAATAATGAAGAAATAGAGCTGTTTTACTCAGAACGAGAAGAGGTACTTAGGAAACTTCCTAAACATGACATCACAATAACAATGGGAGATTTTAATGCAAAAGTGAGCAAAGGTAAATTTGGGGAACATATAGGACCACACGGATTAGGCGAACGAAATAAAAGAGGAGAAATATTAAGCATATTTGTATCCGAACACAAGCTAACTGTGCTAAATACCTTCTTCGAACTTCCACCCAGGCGGCTGTACACCTGGACATCATCTGCGCACACTTCTGAAACGATAGTTAGAAATCAAATCGATTACATTCTTGTAGGATAAAGATACAAAAAGAACTTTACCTCTAAAAACATACCCAGGAGCAGTCATAAATTCCGACCACAACCCAGTCGTGGGGCGATTGAGACTCCGAATGAAAAAGTAGAAAAGAAAATAACTACCAACACAAGATTCGACATTCGTAAGCTAAAGGAGACAACCACAAAAGCTCAAGTAGAGAAAGAACTAACAGACATATTTGTAGCAACAAACTATACGACATGCACAGAAGATGAGATAAAAAGAGTAAATGCAGAAGTAGAAAAGATTATGAGAAAGCTCCTAAAACCAGAAAAAGGCATCAAACGAAAATCCTGGATGACAGAGAGATTCTGCAATTAAAGGAAAGGAGAAGAGGCTTCAAGAACACAGATTACATACAGTATAATTGAACACACAAAATAATTAGACTAAAGATAAGAGAAGCAAAAAAAGAGGAAACGAAACAAAAGTGTGCAGAGATAGAAGCGCTGCAGAACAAACATGATATTTTTAACGTGCATAGAAAGGTGAAGGAAGTTACTAGAACATACAAAAGATAAGAAGTGATCAAACTCGTTGACAACGATGGCAACATATTAATAGACAAAAACGCAATAAAGAACACATGTAAGACATATAACATCATGCTCAATAATTACTTCTAACTTATCCGACCACTACGCTCAAGAAATATGTTTTAAAGTAGCAAATGAAACAAGAGTCAGGAGTTCTGAATATAAATCAACGCAAAGTAGACTAATAAATGAAACCAATTTGGGAACATTAAAAAATATGATAAAGATTGACTTAGTTGGTGTTGACTTGACCGATAATGTAGATAAATCATTTGACGAATTCATGCAATGTCTTCTTCACAATTTTAATATGGCCTGTCCAATTAGAAATATAAACAGACAAATTATTAGAAAATCAAATGCTAAATGGGTTGACGCATCCATAAGACAATCTAGCATTTGCCTTAGAGAAAAATTTACAGCTCTAAAAGAAAATTACACCGCTGATAGAAATGAAAGGTATAAACAACAACGAAAAATACATAAGGAATTAATTAGGAAGACCAAAATAGCATATTATGAGAATGAGATAGAAACCTCGGGTAACAAAGCAAAAAAGGTATGGGAGGTGGTTAACGATGTTACAAATAGAAAAAACAGAAAATCTCACATTACCATTACAAGTAATGATAAAATTATACAAGATGCGAGGGATGTTGCAGACGAGTTTAGTAGTTACTTTTCCACAATTGCTGAGAAGAAAGTCCAAAACAATTTTGGATCAAATATATCAAGTTCCTGTACTGCGGGATTGCATCAGGATCATACAATAACTCTATATGAGACTACAGACGAAGAGATAAAGACTATAATATTAAAATTGAAACATAAGAACTCCGTAGGCCCCGACGGTATTTCAACGAGAATCATTAAATATATCAGTGATGTTATTGTTGGACCACTAACCCACCTAATAAACAATACATTAGCCCAAGGGAAATTTCCTACCTCACTAAAGATCGCAAGGGTAGTTCCTGTATATAAAAAGGGAAGTGAACAACAGATTGAGAACTACAGACCTATATCAGTGTTGAATGTGATTTCTAAGATATACGAGAAGACAATATACAATCAAATATATGGTTTTATTACCAAGTATAAATTACTGAGTCCCTGTCAGCACGGTTTTACTGGCAAGCGGTCCACAGAAACTGCAACTTTTGAATTTATCGAGTGCGTTCAAAGACTAATGGATACAAACAGTTATGTCGCCGGAATGTTTTTTGATCTGTCGAGCGCATTCGATGTTGTCAACGCGAAATTTGTGGAAAGCAAGTTATGGAACATTGGAATAAGGGGCCATGCATTGGATTTGGTAAAATCATTCCTTACTGGTCGCAAAATGTATGTCAACATAGAGAGCGCTGAATCTAATATATGTAACTTGTCTCTAGGAGTAGCGCAAGGATCTGTGCTAGGACCACTAATATTCTTACTATATATTAATGACTTGCCAATACATATGACGTGTGGGCATACTGTTATCTTTGCCGATGACATTTCCATAGTGATCGATGCACCAACGAAAGAAGAGCTTGATGCCAGGTTGCAATCAGTAGCAGTTAGTGTCAAACAATGGTGCAATCAAAATAATTTGATTTTAAATGGAGACAAGACAGTCCATCTTCAGTTTTTCAAGAACAGGTGTTCGCAACAACTTATACCTACCAGCGCTGCATCTGCAAAATTCTTGGGATGTTATTTGGACCAGGGACTCAAGTGGTCAATTCATGTGGAACATCTAGTGAAACAACTAAATAGCACCTATTACGCCATATTGAAACTGAAAAATACAATATCAAGAAAATATCTTGTGCAAGTATACCATGCATTAGCTTCCAGTCATATGTCGTATAATGTAATTATGTGGGGGAAATCATTTGATTCATATCGGGTTAAAGTAGCCCAAAAACGGATAATTCGGTTAATTTTCAATTTAGGCAAGAGGGAATCGTGTAGATCTAGTTTCAGGGAGCACAACATATTGCCATTTATTTGTATCTACATCATGAAGTGTGCTATGTATGTGTACAATCATATCGGAACTTTTCAAAAGAATGCTGAGCATCATGTTCATGCCACAAGGCATTGCAATATGCTCCGTGTTCCCTTACATCGTACATCATTTTATAAAAATTCTCCATATTATTCATGTGTAGAGATATACAATCATTTACCTGATTTTATCAAAAAATGTAAAAACCCCATAGTATTTAAGAGTAAGTTAAGAGTATTTTTAATTGAGAATACATTTTATACCCTGGACGAGTTTTTGAATTTTTAATGAATATTAAGATATGTTTAATATATAATTTTGATATGTACGTGCTATGTTGTGGAATGTAATAATATGTAATATTGACTTGACAAATATCATGTAAATGATCTAGTGTTGCAAATAAATCTAATCTAATCTAATCTATATCGAACAACTATTCCAAGACGAAAGACCACAAATTCATTGTATACAGCTAGAAACAGGCCCAAGCATTCTGAAATACGAAGTACGAAATGCCATAAAACAATTTAAAGACGGTAAAAGTCCAGGACCATACGGATTCCACGCTGAATTCTTGAAACTATTAGACGACGAAGGAATTAAATGGCTAACCGACATCCTTAATAATATCTACAACACAGGTGTAATACCACAACAGGATTGGAATCAGAATTCGTAACACTTCCAAAAAAGGCATCGACATGAGCCTAATGAGCCACCTATTGAAAGTGTTTCTAAAAATTATACATAAAAGAATATACAATATAGTGGAAGGACAACTGGGACTCACACAATTTGGATATAGAGACGTATTCGGGACAAAGGAAGCTCTCTTTAGTGTGCAAGTATTAGTACAGAGATGAAGAGACATGAATTATGATGTATACGCGTGTTTCGTTGATTACAATAAGGCATTTGGCAGAGTCCAACACCAAAACCTGATACAAATTCAGGAAACCACAGGAATATACGACAAAGATCTCAGAATAATTACAAACCTATACTGGAACCAAACGGCACGCGTAAGAATCGGAGACGATAGCACAGAAAGAATAAAAATTCTACGCGGTGTAAGGCAGAGATGTGAACTGTGTGCTCTGCTTCTTAACATCTGTTCTGAAGTGATATTTCGGGAAGCTCTAGTAAATACACATGAAGGAATTTCTTTAAACGGTAAACGTATAAACCACTTCAGATACGCAGATGATACCATGATCATGGCCGACAACATAGAAGACTTACAACTATTAATGAATAGGTTACTAAGCACTATTCACAGATATGGACTAGATATCAACATGGACAAGAACAAATTCATGATCATAAGTAAGAACAACCCACAACACCACCAACAGCAACTGGAGCTGGTGCAGGGGAACATCGAAAAAGTTAAAAAGTATTTATATCTAGGCACCGTTATTAATGAGCAATGGGACCAGACACAGGAAATAAAAAGCAGGATTGAAAACACCAGAAATATATTCATTAATATGACCACAGCCTTTAAAAGTCGTGATTTAACTATATACACTAAAATGAGACTCTTACGCTGCTACGTATTCTCTGTGCTATTTTATGGATTGGAAGCTTGGACGTTGACGGTTGCTAACACAAAAAAGCTAGAAGCATATGAAATGTGGCTCTACAGAAGAATATTAAGGACATCATGGAAAGACCGTAAGACCGTATTACCAATGCCAAAATACTAAGAAGAATAAACAAAAGGACAGAAATCCTGACCACGATTGAAACCAGGAAACTACAATACCTGGGACATATCACGCGCAACTCTAGTAGATACGGACTCCTTCAGTGCATACTACAAGGCAAAGTTGAAGGAAAAAGAAACATTGGGAGAAGAAAATTCACGTGGCTTAAAAACTTGAGGAGTTGGTTCTCCACGACAACCACAGGCGTCTTCCGGGCAGCTGCCAACAAAGTAAAGATAGCCAATATGATAGCCAACATCCGGAACGGAAAGACACTTGCAGAAGAAGTGCATGTTGGTTGTTGTTCAATAATTATCTGTAGTTTCTCTACATTCTGCCGTATTTTATGTATACTGTTAGGTTACTTGCCGCTATATTTGTTTAGTAAGCAGAATAAGGAGTGCTAATGTCACGAACTTTAAAATCCAACGCCGTGCTACTGATTTAAACTGCAGGAATCAGTGATTCACCCATAAAATATACGAAATGGCGTAATTTGATGGAACTTTTAACGGCACAATGCGTCCACGTATCCAACTCTTTATGGGACACAACTAACATCCCAGTCCTAACCAAATCCGCAGAGCACTCCGAGGCATGTCTCCAGCCACCATTATGGAGCACGCACGAGGCTCAAATGCGGCAAGAGTTTTCACGCGGCCCCCGCCTCTGGAGGTCGTTAAAGATTCAATATAGTGCGGCATAAACATGTCTGCGGGAGGCACGTGAGCCGGATCCCCGGCGACAAATCGCTCACTGTTTGATGGGGGGCCCCCAACTTTGATCGCGTTACTCACCGCCCCCCTTAACCTGACTTCAGCCCAAAATCGTTGCGTATTTAGTGAACGTGCGCATCAATATTTCAGGAGCAGGAATCAAGAGAAAACGTTCCTTGGGAATCGTCTATCGCTTCAATTAATTCCTGACGTAATGACATAAGGTTTGTATTAATACATTTGGGCCAGAAAAAACAATGCTTAAACGAAAATGTCGCATTTGTTTGGTATTGATAAATATGCTGGTAAAAATATTCACAATGTTAAAAGTGTTTCAAAATATCCTTCCAAAATGAATTTGAAAAAGTAAATTAGAAATTATACATTATTGAATGATCACCATGGCAACGATTATGAATTGTCGGACGACGCTGTAAATTTTCAAGTTCTGAAGAACGACAAACGTAAAATCAATAATAGAAAAGTGACTGTCTAGTTGGTTTGTATAAATATGACCGATGACACCGGACGCCCCAGTTAACATTCGTTCCCGTAAAGCTCACGTCTCAATGCGGAATAATCAGAAGATAGTTTAGAAACAAACAGTATCGTTACGCCAATAACTGTTTCCGTTGTGGAAAGTAACAAAGAAAAGTGCTACAAGTGTGTGTGTACGTACACACATACAAACAATTTAAAAATACTAATCATTTCGCATCCGATCAAATCTCCGCATCTGAGCGATAATTAGGAAAACCAAATTAAAAACAAATTATTTCAATACACCGATATTTGTTTCCATTAATGAAATAGACAAAAAAGTTAGTACAGCGAACAATTTTGTGCGTACGCGAAGGAATTAAATTCCGAAACAGCTGATATATACGAAGAGACAAATTTGTAAGAGCATCCTCGCAGAAGAGGACTTGCTGAGAACGTCGCATAAGAATTACTGAGGACATCTTCGTGGAGAGGAATAGGCAGAGAGCACTGACGCAGGGAAAATGCGCTGAGGACAACATCATCATAGGATTTCGCAGAACGGAGGAGTGAATTTCTCCTAATTGGATAGATTGCAACCAGGAGAACCAACTGTTACTACAAGTTGCCATTACACCTAAAGTTCTGTGAATAGAACTAAACTGCAAAGGTAGAAATATACAATTTTATTTAACTCAGATCCATTAATTGTGCATTTTAGTATGGGGAAGTTTTGTTAATTAAATTAGAACTTATAATTTGGTAGTTGATGATTTCATTTGTTTTCTTTTGTTTACGTGTTTGTTTATGTTTTCTATAAACTTTTCTATTGATTCTATTTCCAGTTCCTCTCTGATGTCTTTATTTCGTATCCTGTCTTTTTTCGATACTTGTTTTACTCATCTCAGATATTTCATTTCTATTGCCTGTAATCTACTTTTATCCCTCTTTGTTAGCTTCCACGTCTCGCTCCCATATGTCAAAATCGTTCTGTATATAGTTTTGTATATATTCATTTTTGTCTTTCTGCTTATCTCTTTCTTGTTAATAAGTATATTATTCAGGGCATGGTACGTTTTTACTGTATTGTTTATTCTGTTGTTTTATTCTCCTTCCATTTTCTCGTCTTCTGTAAGTTCTACTCCATGGTACTTCAAAAGCTCCACTTGTTCAATCTGGTCCTGTCCTATCTGTATATTTATGTGTTCTTTCCGTTTTCCTATTATCAGTACTTTTGTTTTGCTGCAGTTCATCTAATGATGTTGTTCATCTTCATGTTATATTTCTCTAGGTGTTTATTCCATAAGTTCATGTTATGTTGCAGGTTCCTATTACTTTCTGCTATCATTACCACTTCATCGGTGTATGCTCCTTCTGATATTTTAACCATTTGCATGTTTTTGTATCCTACGTTTGCTTTTATTATTTCTGTTTTCATACTCTTCAATATTTCATCCATATATAGGTTGAATAGTGTTCGCTGAGAGCTCCTCCTTCTCTTAGTCCATTATTTGTTTTAAAAGTTCTTGAAATTTGCCCCTTGTATATTATTGCATTACTGTTGTTGTTATATATATATATATATATATATATATATATATATATATATATATATATATATATATATATTGTATTACTTTCACTATCCTGTTTTCTATTCCTCTCTCTTTTAGTATTAACCATAGTTTCTTTCTTGGGGTCATGTCAAACGCTTTTTCGAGGTCTATGAATCCCAGATATGTATTTTTATCATTTGCGATTATTTTTTCTGTGATTTGTTTTATTGTGAAGATGTTGTCTTGGGTGGGTCTCCCTTACCTGAAACCACATTGCGGTTCTTCTAGGGTATGTTCTATTCTTGCTCATTGTGATTATAATATATTTATTTAAATTTAATTTACCTGTCGTTTATCTAATTTATTAGAACCTACTCGAGTCCCTGAGATAAAGAGCGAACCCAATATATCACAGCATTTTGACAACCGAAAATGGGGTTAAATAGTAAAACACCACAATTTGGAACCCATAACGTGGGCAAATAATAATAGTTATTGATAATATATAACATAGCATTTTAGGAGCCTGAACGAGGCTAAACCAATAGAATGACAAAGCAATACATTGTAAATATTAATGACATTCATTATAAACAGGTAAAGTTACCTGTGAATGATATTTTGATTAATCATTGCTCATCTTTCAAATAAGTATTAATCACGATCTTGAGTCAGCTGTTCCTCTTGGAATTATAAACGGGTTAAGTTACTTGTGAAAATTTTGATTTATCAGAGCTCAGCTTTGAAATAAGTATTAAACACAATCTTGAGTCACCTGTTCCTCGTAGAATCAATTTTTAATCATTAAAAATACGAAATCAGGGTATCTAGTGATACACGTTAATTAACAATAAGTAAATAAACAAAAGTCAATTTTGTGATAAATTTCTTTCCTCGAACGATTTACTCCACTGGCCTGCTTCTCGTTCCGTAAACTTCGTTATCGTGATTATTGGCCGTCATTATGTGCTTGTAGAATAATATACTATTATATCATTTATATTCAACGATTACAATATATCAATTACACGATAGTAGCTATTTATATTATTAGTGAATATAGTCAAATTTTATCCACGAAATAACAGTTTAGCGCAAGAGGCGAAGTCGAGTGCGATAATTTTTTCGAGTGGTTAAAATTGCTTTATCCACGTGTATCATACACGATTTTTTCCAATTCGTTGTCAGAATTGATGAATTTGCGTGAAGTGTCACATTGTCAAGTGACAACGAAAATGTCAATGATACTGCGAATTTGCGTATTTATTTACTTTATTCACGTTGTCAATGGTTATAGTGAATCCAGTAAAAACTTTATTTTGATATTTAATAAAATCTAAAATATTTAATCTTGGCGTTAAAAATAAAAATGATAATAAAATTAAAGATATACTTACTTATGTAAGCATTTTATTCACCCATTCGATTAAAGTGTTGTTTTAATGATGAGATTCGATATACGTAATGTGAATTTTAATAATGCGTATTGGAACAAATATATATTATTAAATTTCGTAGCAAAATTGTGTTCTCTAAATTTCGTATTATCTGCGCAGTTTAAAACATCCGATTTTTTTTATCGCATATACATCATACATTAAGCATTTTTCCAGGCATGTCGTGGTCCAAGAACAATTTTATTGCCATTCAATTTTAAATACGTAATGATACTGATTGTGCGATATATCCGAAATGGAATTTGAATTGCAGTGACTGCACATCATTTTTATTTTAGATTGTAGATAAAATACTATTTATTGCATGCCATATGTTGCATGAAAACTAATTAAATCTGCTTGCTATTAAAAGTAAATTTATATTGTATCAGAAAATGCAATGATAAAAATTGCCATTAACCGTGACTTGTATTAATTCCAGGATAAACATAAAATAATGGTTATATAGTTTTGCATCCAAACCAGATAGATTCGTTAAACAAAATGTTACAAATAATCCTTTCTCTCGTGTTCACAGTAACAGTATGCAGTGTATGTATGCCATGTTTTGTAAACTTATATGGTTATACAATAATTATTTTTTACAGTGCGTAAGTTTCCTTCGATTTAACCAGACTGCGTATAAAATTGTAATGGATCGTGCGACATTGGAAAGCTTTGATCGACAATATTTCAAGACGGTGGAACTTAGAAACACCAAATTTAACAGATCTGTAAAAAGTATGGAACTGAGAGCAGAACTTCTTCAAGATATTACTGGAATGGACTGGAAGGTATCAAAATATAGTTATTTTTGTTACAACTACCTAATATGAAGTTTTTTTGGACGAATCGTTGCTGTTTTTGGACGAGGCGTAGCGTAGCGTAGCTGAGTCTGGAATAGCAGATGAGTCCGAAGAAACTTTATTTAGGTACATGTTACAAATATATTTTTTTCCAATTCGCATTATTACAATGCTTATTATGTATCTTGAATCTCATCATTAAAACAACACTTTAATCGAAAGGATGGATAAAATGTTTACATTTTCACTATATTCACTGTAACTAGTGACAACGTGAATAAAGTAAATAACACGCAAATACGCACTATCCTTGAAATTTTCGTTGTCACCTGACGATGTGACACTTTAGCAAATTCTTCCATTTTGATAACGAACTGGAAAAAATCTTGTATGATACACGTGAATAAAGCAATTTTACCCACTCGTATACATTATCGCACTCGCTTCGTCTCTTGCGCTAAACTGTTTTTTCGTGGATAAAATTCGACTTTATTCACTTATACCATAAATAGCTATTTTTCCATTGTATGCTCCAAAAACACATTCAAACCGTTTATTATGGCATATATCAATGTCATTAGAACACATTTCAAATTTTTTGAATTTTGTACCCATAGCAACTTTTTCCGAATACAGTTCCTAAAATACCAATTTTATGGACTTAAATGCGTCCCTGAAATATTTTACGGGGTATGTACAATACAACATGTACTATATTTTTTCGGAAAACCAATATTAGATAAATATGTTGATGTTCCATAGATCCACAGATACAGCTATTAACTAATTGAAATTTTTAAAAATACTTGAATATTTTGAAAGGTCATTTGCATACAGAAATGTTTCTGAGTCTTCAGAGGTTTGACGTCAATACTCATAAACCTGCCATGTGCAGCCTTATTTGATAATAAATTACTTTGATCAACTTTGATGAGTAATCAGGGGCAAAAAAAAATTCAATAGAGCTCAACAATTTTGCTGCAAAAACAAAATATGTAATGATACTTCTATTAATTGAACCCTGGCTCACTTTATGCCAGCTTGAATATTGAAATACATAATTATAACTAAATAAAGTTCAACTTTCAAAATTTGGATACCAGCATATACCGGGTGTTGAATTGGTTTGGTGCACATGAGGAAATGGTATATATCAGGAAATTAACAATGTGAAACAATATTTGTTGATTTTCTGGCATCCCCGAATATTTTAGAGAAAAAGTATTAAAAAAACAAATCCTTAGACACCTAAAAACTACCTAATTACATTTATATCCATTATCGATGTGCTACCGGCGAGGAGAAAATGTGAAAATTAAATAGTGATAAATACACGTCAAAATGGTCATGGCAATGACATAGTGAACCACTGAACTTCTAATTCTACTGTCAGTTTTGAAGTTCATTAATCAATGCGTATTGAAAATGGCTTATCATTCAACAATTACCGACAAAAATCAGTTTTTCAAGCTTTATTATTGCATTGATTATTGACACTTCAAATCTGACAGTAAAATTAAGTAGATAAGCTATGTTGCTTCTGCCGCAAATTCGCGTAAGGATTTTCATTGAGGCTAAATTTACTTTTTTCCGGTCGTACAGCAGGTGAGAGACATCTGTGGGGGGGGGATAAGGCACATGTGAGACATCTGTGAGACAGCTGTGAGACACCTGTGAAACAGTTTTGCATTGAATATACACCGGGGTGTGAGACATCTGTGAAACGCCTGTAAGACACATGTGAGGCTCCTGTGAGACATCTATGTTAGACATCTATGAAACAGTTGTAAGACACCTGTCGCAGGACTGAAAAAAAGTACGTAAATACTAATGGGAATTTGTGGCAAAAGCTATATAGCTTATTTACTTAATTCATAAATCACCCTTAAATTAGGAAAGGCATTATGTTTTCATAAATTCGTACCATGCATCACAAAAAAAAACATGGGACAATTATTATGTTCTATCGTCAATGTACCTGTTATAACCACGGATATTATAATGGATATACTGTGGATATTACTATAGATACCACATTAATAAATTTGAAAGACGTCTTATATATCTGTCAAAATTGTTTAATCGATCAACCTAATAAAATAACATTAAAATGTCTGTTAAGAGTAGTCTCAGTTTTTTTTTTGTCGCGCATAGTACATAATGTATTATTTATAAGTCAAAGATAAAATAACTAATAGATATATTTTCAGGTAGAATTAACAAGTTTCATCTTTCTCAGTAATGAATATAAACCATTTGCACCAATGCGATTCAGCGTAACGTACTGTGAGGCTTTAGCCATGAATGCATTAGGTGTTCAACAATGGATGGTTCTGAATAACTTACCGCCAAAATGCCCAATAGCAAAGGTAAATTTAATAAACATGATCTGATTTTTTAAATTAATTCTCTCATCTGTTGCCATTTTTTGTGCCCTATTAATGTTAATCGTGTAATTTTGTTTTGAAATTTTTGCACAATTTGTATTTGTTAAGTTTAAGGGTTTATCCATAAATGACCGGTTATATATTTATGGATGTTATATTATTATTTAGTACTTACTGGTAAAAAAAATATTTTAATTTTATTTGAATTTACATTGAACACATATTATTATAATTTATATTTAAATATTTTGTAACAAACTTGACTATAAATTTATATATAACCTAATTAATTTATTGTATTCTTCGTAGATGCCTCTGATGATGGTTGCATATTACCGAAACTAGACCGGCGAAATAAAATAAATAAATCATAAAATAAAGTAAGTTTTAATATTTAACCAGTAAGTACTAACTAATAATATAAAAACCTTGTATTTGTTAATTGTTATTTGTAAATAAGGTATATCTACTTGTAAGGACAAATGATAGGTAGGTAGTGCTTTCATATTGAAATAAAATATATTCAAGTGCACACAAGTAACGTTCTATAAAATATATTGGTGTGCAAAAAAGAAATAATCTAGAAATGTGTTTAAATAAAATTGTCTCAAAATTTTAATTTTAATTTAAATTTTAAGATGTCCGTTGCTGTTTCAGGGAATGTTGCATATGAAGAATCTTATAATAGATGGTAGGCATGCCCCTCCTCTTCTACCGGAAGGACAGTATAAATTTATGTTGAACGGGTTTCATCTACAAACACAGATAGTTTCTGCAGCATGGTATGGGTCAGTAGTTAAAATATTTACTGCAAGCAAACCGCGTGCAAAAGTTGTACATTATGTAGCCCAAATATTGAAGAATACATAAATGTTATTAATAAAACTGGTAATTAATGTGTAAATTGTCACAACATTCAATAAATTCTCACTTGATGTGCTGCTCTTTGAAATTATTTTTATTATTATTTTTAAAAGTTTAGTCTCTTTTTTTAAATAGATCACGCAGTATATTCTTTCATTTTTAGAATCTGCTTTATGTGGGTTTCACAAATCTTTTTTTTTTGAGATCAGATGCAAAGTTGCCAAGTTATTCACATTTTAATCAAATTAAACGAAAAATCATGGACGTGGAAAAAAACAACAAAAACTTATTATAAAAGATCAATAAAAGAATCTGTGCATGCAAGTGCCCAAGCAATGTGCCAAAACATACACTTCTGGACTTCGGGACAATACCTCCTATGTGAAATTTTAGGTGATTTTCACGTTTTTGGGAATTTCGTTGCTTTCAAGTTGCTATTCTGGGTCGATTGATAAAAATCCTATGGGATAAAAT
Organism: Othius punctulatus; assembly: GCA_951805005.1. Lineage (NCBI taxonomy): Eukaryota > Metazoa > Arthropoda > Insecta > Coleoptera > Staphylinidae > Othius > Othius punctulatus. Next base: position 101,462,283 of record OX638139.1, on the reverse strand, counting down.
GGCCGGGAAATATAAATAAAATTAATTTGTGCAGTTAATATGTGCACTCTTCTTCTTTTTTTTGTAAAATACCTTCTTCGAGGATGCCAACTGAGTCCTTAAAAATACAATAAAAAATCTTCGTGCTATATTTTTCGAAATTCTGCTGGTCAATTTCAGCAAGTTTAGAAAGGCTTCTGAAAAACATTAAATTTCAATGATGTGTTAAGTTGTTTAATTATAAACTTTTTAAATAATCTTATTGTATATTTCTATTTTTAATAGCGTACATAAATATTTTAAAAGGAAAATTGTTAAAAAATGAATGTGACAATATGCTTTACAATTAAAATACTGATAGTAAAATCGTCTATGATTTATGTTTATTTCAATCTCATGAAAATTTTGGTTTGTCACATAGGAGGTAATGCCCCGAAAGTCACTATATACGACTTCGAAAACCTTTTTTTGTGAATACAAAGACTCAAAAATGGATATTTCTGCATAATTCGATTCGATTTAGAAAGTTTTCTAGATTACAATATTTTCTTTCTCTATGTAAATGAAACCATGATTTCATATTAAAAAAATAATAATAATTTCATATTCTACGTAAATGAGATCCCTATTTAAAATTTCAAGAAAAAAATAATTTCCTTTACTACGTAAAGGAATGTAAAATACACTTTTAAATTTGAAAATATAAGATGATGGCACATGACATAAAATATGCAACTTCTGGTGGGTTCCAGCAAAAACTCACTGGGATTTCCCATGTTGTTATCAAAACCAAGATCTGAATTTTCAGGTCGATCACTAAACCCTTCCTTGACATTCATATACAAACAGACAAGTGTACAGACAGACAGACACCCCTTAGAAAACCTTTATTTCTGAACACGAAGAGTGAAAAACAAACATTTCAGTTAAAATCCTAATTTAGCAAATTAAAAAAATTAAAATAGGTACTTTCTTTTACTAAATAAATGAAATATAATTTTTTAAGGATGCATTACTTTGGTTTGCTACGTAAATGGAAATAAAAATGCAATTTGAATGTGAAAATCACGAAAGGTACACCAATAAAAATATGCATCAATAGAAGAGTGGTGTACAATTTTACCAAACACATTTAGCCATTTAAGTTGCCTGGATTTAGGAAGCTACCCTATCAGAGCAAAATGCTAAAAAGATCCACTTTTCATATATACTCCATTTCAGAATCGTGGATAATTACGTGGATCATGGTCTAGTATTAACATATATTTAGAATACATGCCCATAATAAATGCTTCAAAGAAATTGGTGGAAGAATGATCTTTCAGACAAAGATTAACTTGAGATCTCCAAGGAAGATTTCAGTTCGAATGTTATCTCCAAATATAGGTCTTACAAGGGCAGCAGCTTTATACAAAATGTTGCAAGAGTTCAAGAACGGGACCATTTTTTCAAATTTAATACAAAGGGTCAACATATGCATGCTCTCAAGGTCCATAAATGGTCTTCAATCATTGACCGTGACCCAAAGTACTACGAAGAAGTTGCAAAGATAAATAAAAAGGTTTTTAAGATACAGAGAAACATTCCTTGTGGCACTGGTTCAAATGGTGCACAACAGGACTGCATGCATAAATCTGATGGAGGCCTAAGTCCAACATGGATAAAAAGAGCTTGTGAAATAAAGAAGAATCAGCTTATGGTGTATTACTGTTCTAATTTATACGTCTTGGGGTAAGGTATTTTGGCATCGCAATTTAAATTAGAAAAAATATGATTCATTATACATAACATTATAAAACAATGACTAATTGGAGGGTTCAAAGCAACAACTAACCAACTCCAAATAAGTAAAAGCTGACAAAAATGAGTTGAAAGTAAAAAAAATCCTATTTACGACAGTTTAATAACAAAAATTATGGTATACAGCACATTTTTACTTAAATTTTGGCATATGTAAAGTTGAGTTTAAATAAAATTTTGTTTTTAATTTTTTTAATGGAGTTGGTTGTTTGTTGCGCGAAACTTTCTCAGCACCCAGGGCTTGGTTTTTTTGTGCTACTATTATGATTTTAAAACAACTGTTTAATGTTATTAAAACATGTAGTTATGAAACCAAACACAATGTTTTAATTAAAGTCCAATTTAATATAGGATTATTAAAAAAAAAACACACCTTACCTGGGCTTGTTTTTTTGTGCTACTATTATTATTTTAAAACAACTGTTTAATGTTGTTAAAACATGTAGTTATGAAAACAAACACAATGTTTTAATTAAGGTCTAATTTAATATAGGATTATTTTTAAAAAATCACACTTTACACACGGTAGTACTGAAAACCATGGCTACATTGAAAAACAGGTTCATTGTTACAAGTAAAAAACTTCATCGTTTTCATCATCAACATCATTAGCTTCAAATTTTCATCCCTTCATTCTTGTAGCAATCTCAAGAGGCAGGTTCTTAAAGTACTGGCGCTGGACTGGGGGGATAAAAGGCAAAAGATAATGCATGTCTTGTCTTGAAGAAGTGAAGGTAAATGTATTCCATTTTTTACCTTAGCATTTTTCCATTGCACTATTGCAACCCGATGTTTTATATCTAAATCTCTAAATGGGGTTTCTTTGTCAAAGGAATGTTTAAATAAAACACTAAACGGTTTCCCAATTTCGAATTGAAGCCACCTGATTTTATGCCATTGTACCGTTTCACCATCGACAGCTATTACCTATTATCTATATTTTCTGCCAACTCCTTTGTACTTAAGAACACTTGTCTCCTCATGGGATGAACCTCAAAACATGACTTTTTTGTTTTGCAGTTTTGATGACGTCGAACCAGTGCGTAGGAACAAACAGGCTATGTTTTTCCATCTTGCTATTTCTACCATCCAGAAGTCTGTACCGTTGGATAGGTATGAATGACCAGGAACCATACATGTACAGCCATGCTCACATAAATCTAGTTTAACAAAATTTGACATTGATATATAAACTTGCTATTGTAATCTAATTTCTTGTACTAGATTTATGTGAGCATGACTGTACATTAGCTCGATACTCTTTCCTGCAATTTCGTGGTCATTTACGAGTTTCAATATTGGGAGACAATTTTAATACTACGATTCTGTCCACCGCAGGTATCTGATAAAAGCGTTATGTTTTATACTGTTTGGCGTTTTCATTAATATGTTTCATCAAACAGCTGGAGATGTCTTCTGTACCCATACCCCCTTTAGTTTTGTCATATATATATATATATATATATATATATATATATATATATATATATATATATATATATATATATATATTACGCCACCAAGGTTCTCAGTTTTGGGAATGGAAGGGCTTTTTGTAAATAAAAAGTGCATGGATATGTATCCACAGGTGGTGGATCATCATGTTCATTGCTTGTTTTAATTTACTTTCTGATTACTTTTTCACTAAGTTCTTTGAACCATCTCTGGCTGTATCAGCAAGTATTAAATGTGACCCTTCTTTTGTTTTTAATTCTTGTTTTTTTGTTTTCATCGTTTTCTATCTTGATTTGTAGTTCTAGTAACTGTTACTACAAGTTGTTATTACATCTAAAGTTCTGTGAATAGAACTAAAGTGCAAAGGTAGAAATACACAATATTATTTAACTCAGATCCGTTAATTGTGAAATTTAGAGTCAATAGGGAAGTTTTGTTAATTAAATTAGAAGTTCTAATGTGGTAGTTCATAATTTCGTTTGTTTTATTTTGTTTACGTGTTTCATATTGATTTTAGTTTTTTTTTTTTGTTTACATTTCATTATATTTATAATAAAGTTTTTTTCCTGTTCGTTGTCCGAATTGAAGAATTTGCATGAAGTGTCACATTTTCAAGTAAAATCGAAAATATCAATGATAGTGCGAATTTACGAATTAATTTACTTTATTCACGTTGTCAATGGTAATAGTGAATAAAGTGAAAATGTAAACATTTTATTCACCCATTCGATGAAAGTGTTGTTTTAATGATGAGATTCGATATACATAATAAGAATTTTAATAATGCGAATTGGAAAAAATATATATTATTAAATTTCGTAGCAAAATTGTGTTCTCTGAATTTCATTATATCTGCACAGTTTAAAACATCCGAATTTTTTTATCGCATGTCCATCATACATTAATAATTTTTTCAGGCATGTCGTGGTCCAAGTACAATTTTATTACCACTTAATTTTGAATACGTAATGAGAGTGATTGTGCGATATATCCTAAATGCAATTTTAATTGCAGTGACTACACATATTTTTTTTAGATTGTAGATAAAATACTATTTATTACATGCCATATGTTGCATGAAAACTAATGAAATCTGCTTGCCAATAAAAGTAAATTTATATCGTATCAGAAAGGTCAATGGCAATTTTTATCATTGCTCGAATTAATTCCAGGCGGTACATAAAAAAATTGTTATATAGTTTTGCATCCAAACCAAGAAGTTTCGTTAAACAAAATGTTACAAATAATGATTTCTCTCGTGTTCACAGTAACAGTATGCAGTGTATGTATGCCATGTTTTGTAAAATCATATGGTTACACAATAATCAATTTTTACAGTGCGTAAATTTCCTTCGTTTCAACCAGACTGCGTATAAAATTGTTATGGATCGTGCGACATTGGAAAGCTTTAATCGCCAATATTTCAAGACGATGGAAGTTAAAAATACCAAATTTAATAGATTTGTAAAAGGTATGGAACTGAAAGCAGAACTTCTTCAAGATATTACTGGAATGGACTGGAAGGTATCAAAATATAGTTATTTTTGTTACAAGTACCTAAAATGAAGTTTTTTTGGACGAATCGTTGCTGTGTTTGGACGAGGCGTAGCGTAGCGTAGCCGAGTCTGGAATAGCCGAAGAGTCCGAAGAACTTAGATACGTGTTACAAATATATATTTTCCAATTCGCATTATTACATTACTCATTACGTATATTGAATCTCATCATTAAACAACACTTTAAACGAAAGGGTGGATAAAATGTTTACATTTTCACTTTATTCACTATAACTATTGACAACGTGAATAAAGTATATAACAGGCAAATACGCACTATCCTTGAAATTTTCGTGGTCACCTGATGATGTGGCACTTCAAGCAAATTCTTCAGTTTTGATAACGAACTGGAAAAAATCTTGTATGATACACGTGAATAAAGAAATTTTATCCACTCGAATACATTATCGCAATCGCTTCGCCTCTTGCGCTAAACTGTTTTTTTCGTGGATAAAATTCGACTTTATTCACTTATAACATAAATAGCTATTTTTCCATTGTATACTCAAAAAACACATTCAACCCGTTTATTATGGCATTTATCAATGTCATTAGAACAAATTTTTAATTTTTTGAATTTTGTACCTATAGCAACTTTTCCCGAATACAGTTCCTAAAATACCTATTTTATGGACTTAAATGAGTCCCTGAAATATTTTACGGCGTATGTACAAAACAAGATGTACTCTACCAATATACCAATATTAGATAAATACGTTGATGTTCCATAGATCCACAGATATAGCTATTAACTAATTGAAAATATTAAAAATACTTGAATATTTAGAAAGGCCATTTGCATACAGAAATGTTTCTGAGTTTTCAGAGGTTTGACGTCAATACTCGAAAACCTGCCATGTGCAGCCTTATTTGATAATAAATTACTTTGATCAAGTTTGATGAGTTATCAGGGGCAAGAAATTATTTCAATAGAGCTCAACAATTTTGGTGCAAAAACAATATATGTAATGATACATACTTCTATTAATTGAATCCTGGCTCACTTTATGCCAGCTTGAATATTGAAATACATAATTATAACTAAATAAAGTTCAACTTTCAAAATTTGGACAATAGCATATACCGGGTGTTGAATTGGTTTGGTGCACATTAGGAAATGGTATATATCAGGAAATTAACAGTGTAAAACCATATTTGTTGATTTTCTGGCATCCCGAAATGTTTTAGAGAAATAGTATAAAAAAATACTAATGCTTAAAGAAAAAAAACTACCTAATTACATTTATATCTATTGTCGATGTGCTACCGGAGAGGAGAAAATGAGAAAATTAGATAGCAATAAATACACGTCAAAATAGTCATAGCAATGACAGTGAAACCACTGAAACTAATTCTAATTCTAATTCTACTGTCAGTTTTGAAGTTCATCAATCAATGCGTGTTGAAAATGGCTTATCAAAATGCCGCAACTACCGACAAAAATCAGTTTTTCAAGCTTTATTATTGCATTGATTATTGTCACTTTAAAACTGACAGTAAAATTAAGTAGATAAGCTATGTTGCTTCTGCCGCAAATTCCCGTAAGGATTTACATAGAGCCTAAATTTACTTTTTTTCCGGGCACATGCGAGACATCTGTGAGACAGGTGTGAGACACCGGTGAGACAGTTTTGCATTGAATATACACAGGGGTGTGAGTCAAGTGTGAGATGCCTGTGAGACACATGTGAGGCTCCTGTGAGACACATGTGAGACATCTATGAATCAGTTATGAGACACCTATCGCAGGACTGGAAAAAAACTAAATTTAGACCCCTATGTAAATACATATGGGAATTTGTGGTAAATTAGGAAGGGCATTATGTTTCGTAGATACGTACCATGGACGACCAAAACAAAACCTGGGACAATTAATATGTTCTATCGTTAAAGCATCTGATATAACTACGGATATTATAATGGATATACTGTGTACATTACTATAGATACCACAATAATAAATATTGATGACGTCTTATATATCTGTCAAAATTGTTTAATCGTTAAACCTAATAAAATGACATTTAAATGTCTATTAAGAGTAGTCTCAGTTTTTTTTGTTGCGCATAGTACATAAAGTATTATTTATAAGTCAAAGATAAAATAACTAATAGATATATTTTCAGCTAGAAATAAGTAGTTTCATCTTTCTCAGTAATCAATATAAACCATTTGCACCACTGCGATTCAGCATAGCGTACTGTGAAGCTTTAGCAATCAATGCATTTGGTTTTCAACAATGGATGGTTGAGAATAACTTACCGCCAAAATGCCCAATAGCAAAGGTAAATTTAATAAATATGATTTGAAAATTTCTATTTCTTCTATCATCTGTTGCCATTTTTTGTGCCTTATTAATGTTAATCGTGTTATTTTGATTTTAAACTTTTGCACAATTTGTATTTGTTAAGTTTAAGGTTTTATCCTTAAATAACCAGTTATATATTTAAGGTTGTTATATTATTATTTAGTACTTACTGGTAAAAAAAATATTTTGTTTATTTTTGAATTTACATTGAACACATACTATTATAATTTATATTTACACACTTTGTAACAAACTGCACTCTAATTTTGTATTTAACCTAATTCATGTATCGTATTCTTGGTAGATGCCTCTGATGATGATTGTATATAACCGAAACTAGTTAGGCGAAATAAAATAAATAAATCATAAAATAATATACATTTTAATATTTACCAGTAAGTACTAAATAATAATATAACAACCTTGTATTTGTTAATTGTGAAAAATATATAAAATTTTCAAAATTCTGTAAATAAGGTATATCTACTTGTAAGGACAAAGGATAGGTAGGTAGTGCTTTCATATTGAAATAAAATATATTGGGGTACACACAAGTAGGTAATCTATAAAACATATTGGTGTGCACAAAAGAAATATTCTACAATTGTGTTTATATAAAATTGTTTTAAAATTTTAAGATGTCTATTGCTGTTTCAGGGAATGGTGCATATGAAGAATATTATAGTAGATGCTAGGCATGCCCCTCCTCTTCTACCGGAAGGACAGTATAAAATCATGTTGAACGGTTTTCATCGAGAAACACAGATAGTTTCTGCAGCATGGTATGGATCAGTAGTTAAAATATTTATTGCAAGCAAACCGCGTGCAAATGTTGTACATCATGAAGCCCAAAAATTGAATAATACATAAATATTATTAATAAAACTGGTAGATAATGTGTAAATTGTCATAACAATCAATAAATTATCTATTGACGATGATATAATAATAATGAAAAAAAAAGGTTACGGCGAATAATATGGTTTTTAATGTGTTAATTATCATTATATTGTATATATAGGGTGGGCCACCTATCCTCGCTCGGACCATGGCTGCTAGGCTCATCCTGCTAGTGTCCAATAACTTTCAATCAGATGTTTTTCTCAATTTTTATTAGTCTAGCAGCAATGGTCCTAGCGAAGATAGGTGGGCCACCCTCAATTGAATATGACGATTATACATATAATAATAACAAAGAAAAGAAAATTGTTACAGCGAATAATTACCAGTCCCACAAAGAAAAACCTACACAGTGAACTACAACTTCTGATGGGATTCAGTCAAAACTCACTAGGACTTGTTTTCAGTACCCCAAGTTTTCATAAAATATGATAAAATATGAATGTTCAAGTCGATCAGTTAACTCATTTAAGAAAAGGCGCAGACATGCAAACACACAAGCATACAGCTGCACAGACAAAGGTATCAATGACTTCGGGATAATACCTCCTATGTGAAATTTTAGGTGATTTTCACGCTTTTGTGAATTTCGTGTAAGTTGCTATTCTGCGTCGAATGATAAACCTCCTATGTGATAAAAAGATCCGGATATATATTTAAAAAAAACAATCCTGTTTTTCCTTCCTGTTTTTGAGTCCTTAAAAAATACAATAAAAATTCTTAGTGCTTTATTTTTCGAAATTTTGCTTGTCAATTGCAGCAAGTTTATAAAGGCTTCTAGAAGACATTAAATTTCAACGATGTGTTAAGTTGTTTAAATATATACTTGTTATATAATCTTATTGTATATTTCCATTTCTAATAGCGTACATAAATATTTTAAAAGGAAAATTGTTGAAAAATAAACGTGACAATATGCTTTACAATTAAAATACTGATAGTAAAATAGTCAATGATTTATGTTTTTTTCAATCTCATAAAAATTTAGGTTTGTCACATAAGGGGTAATGCCCCGAAAGTCTTTATATGCGACTTCGAAAACCCTTTTTTGTTAATACAAAGACTCAAAAATGGATATTTCTGCAATGTTCGATTCGATTTAGAAGGTTTTCAAGATTACAATATTTTCTTTCTCTATGTAAATTAACTCATTGTTTCATATTAAAAAAAAAACAATATTTTCATTTACTACGTAAATGAGATCCCCATTAAAAATTTCAAGAAAATAATAATTTCTTTTACTACGTAAGGGAATGTAAAATGCTTTTTGAAATTTGAAAATATAAGATTATGGCACATGACATGAAATATGCAACTTCTGGTGGGTTCCAGCAAAAACTCACTGGGATTTCCCATGTTGTTATCCAAGCCAAGATCTGAATTTTCAGGTCGATCACTAAACCCATCCTTGGCATTGATATACAGACAGACAAGTGTACAGACAGACAGACACCCCTTAGAAAACCTATATTTCTGAACACGAAGAGTCAAAAACAAACATTTCAGTTAAAATCTAAATTTAGCAAATTTAAAATATTAAAATGGTACTTTCTTTTACTAAATAAATGAAATTTAATTTTTAGGAATGCATTACTTTCTTTTGCTACGTAAATGGAAATTAAAATGCAATTTGAATGTGAAAATCACGAAAGGTACACCAAACAAAATATGCATCAATAGAAGAGTGGTGTACAATTTCACCAAACCCATTTAACCATTTAACTAACCTATCAGAGCAAAATGCTAAAGAGATCCACTTTTCATATATACTCCATTTCAGAATCGTGGATAATTACGTGGATCATGGTCTAGTATTAACATATATTTAGAATACATACCCATAATAAATGCTTCAAAGAAATTGGTGGAAGAATGATCTTTTAAACAAAGACTAATTAGAGATCCCTAAGAAAGATTTCAGTTTGAATGTTATCTCCAAATATAGGTCTTACAAGGGCAGCAGCTTTAAACAACATGTTACAAGCGTTGAAAAACAGGACCATTGCTTCAAATTTAATACGAGGGGTCAACATATGTATGCTCTCAATGTCCATAAATGGTCTGGAATCAATGACCGTGACCCGGAGTACTACAACTAGGTAGGAAAGACAAATAAAAAGGTTATTAAGATGTAGAGAAAGATGCCTTGTGGCACTGGTTCATAATGTGCACAACAGGACTGCATGCCAATATCTGATGGAGGCCTAAGTCCAACATGGATAAAAAAGCTTGTGAAATAGAGAAGAATCAGCTCATGGTATTTATTACTGATCTAATTATACTTTTTGGAGCAAGGTATGTTGGCATCGCAATTTAAATTAGAACAAATATGATTAATTATACATAACATAAAGTTCAAAGCAACAACCTACCAACTGCAAATAAGTAAATGTTAAGAAAAACGAGTTAAAAGTTTTAAAAAACCATAACTTTCTTATTTAAGACAGTTTAATAACAAAATATATGGTATACAACACATTCTTACCTAAATTTTGGCATAAGCAAAGTTGTATATAAACAAAATTTTGTTTTTTAATTTTTTCAATGGAGTTGGTTGTTTGTTGCGCGTTTAAAACCTCAGATTTTTTTTATCGCATATCCATCATACATTAAGCATTTTTCCAGGCATGTCGTGGTCCAAGAACAATTTTATTACCATTTAATTTTAAATACGTAATGATACTGATTGTGCGATATATCCAAAATGGAATTTGAATTGCAGTGACTGCACATCATTTTTATTTTAGATTGTAGATAAAATACTATTTATTACATGCCATATGTTGTATGAAAACTAATTAAATCTGCTTGCCATTAAAAGTAAATTTGTATTGTATCAGAAAATGCAATGATAAAAATTGCCGTTGACCGTGACTACAATTAATTCCAGGATTAACATAAAATAATGGTTATATAGTTTTGCATCCAAACCAGATAGTTTCGATAAACAAAATGTTACAAATAATCCTTTCTCTCGTGTTCACAGTAACAGTATGCAGTGTAGGTATGCCATGCTTTGTAAATTTATATAATTATACAATAATTAATTTTTACAGTGCGTAAGTTTCCTTCGTTTTAACCAGACTGCGTATAAAATTGTAATGGATCGTGCGACATTGGAAAGCTTTGATCGACAATATTTCAAGACGGTGGAACTTAGAAACACCAAATTTAACAGATCTGTAAAAAGTATGGAACTGAGAGCAGAACTTCTTCAAGATGTTACTGGAATGGACTGGAAGGTATCAAAATATAGTTATTTTTGTTACAAGTACCTAATATGAAGTTTTTTTGGACGAATCGTTGCTGTTTTTGGACGAGGCGTAGCGTAGCGTAGCTGAGTCTGGAATAGCAGATGAGTCCGAAGAAACTTTATTTAGGTACATGTTACAAATATATTTTTTTCCAATTCGCATTATTACAATGCTCATTATGTATCTTGAATCTCATCATTAAAACAACACTTTAATCGAAAGGGTGGATAAAATGTTTACATTTTCACTATATTCACTATAACTAGTGACAACGTGAATAAAGTAAATAACACGCAAATACGCACTATCCTTGAAAATTTAGTTGTCACCTAATAATGTGACACTTAAGCATATTATTCCATTTTGATAACGAACTGGAAAAAATCTTGTATGATACACGTGAATAAAGCAATTTTATCCACTCGAATACATTATCGCACTCGCTTCGCCTCTTGCGCTAAACCGTTTTTTCGTAGATAAAATTCGACTTTATTCACTTATACTATAAATGGCTATTTTTGCATTGTATGCTCCAAAAAGACATTCAAACCGTTTATTATAGTATTTATCAATGTCATAAGAGCATATATTTTATTTTTTTGAAATATGTACCCATGGCAACTTTTCCCGATTATAGTCCCTAAAGTACACATTTTCTTGACTCAAATGTAGTCCCTGAAATATTTTACGGCGCATGTACAAAAAAATATGTGTTATATTTTTACCGAATAACAATATTAGATAAATACGTTAATGTTCTATTGAACCACAGATACAGCTATTAACAAATTAAAATAATTAAAAATACTTGATTATTTAGAAGGACCATTTGCATACAGAAATGTTTCTTGAGTTTTCAGAGGTTTGACGTAATTACCCAAAAACCTGCCATGTGCAGCCCAAATACATAATTATAACTAAATTAAGTTCAACTTTCAAAATTTGGACACCAGCATATACCGGGTGTTGAATTGGTTTGGTACACATTAGGAAATGGTATTTATCAGGCAATTAACAGTGTAAAACAATATTTGTTGATTTTCTGGCATCCCCGAATATTTTAGAGAAGAAGTATAAAACAACGCAAATGCTTAGAAACCTAAAATCTACCTAATTACATTTACATCCATTATCGATGTGCTACCGGAGAGGAGAAAATGTGAAAATTAAATAGTGATAAATACACGTCAAAATGGTCATAGCAATGATATAGTGAACCACTGAAACTTCTAATTCTACTGTCAGTTTTAAAGTTCATTAATCAATGCGTGTTAAAAATAGCTTATCATTCTACAATTACCGACAAAAATCAGTTTTTCAAGCTTTATTATTGCATTGATTATTGACACTTCAAAACTGACATTAAAATTAAGTAGATACGCTATGTGAGCTCTGCCGCAAATTCTAAATTTACTTTAGTTTTTTCGTTTTTCGAAATTTACTTTTTTGCGGTCGTACGAAAGGGTCAGGGAGAATATTCCAATAGAGCTCAACAATTTTGATGCAAAAACAATAAATGTAATAATACTCCTATTATTTAAATCCTAGCTCACTTTATGCTACTTTCAATGTTGAAATACATAATTATAACTAAATTAAGTTCAACTTTCAAAATTTGGATACCAGCATATACCGGGTGCTGAATTGGTTTGGTGCACATGAGGAAATGGTATATATCAGGTAATTAACAGTGTAAAACAATATTTGTTGATTTTCTGGCATCCCCGAATATTTTTGAGAAAAAGTATAAAAAAACGCAAATGCTTAGAAACCTAAAAACTACCTAATTACATTTATATCCATTATCGATGTGCTTCCAGCGAGGAGAAAATGTGAAAATTAAATAGTGATAAATACACATCAAAATGGTCATAGCAATGACATAGTGAACCACTGGAACTTCTAATTCTACTGTCAGTTTTGTAGTTCATTAATCAATGCGTGTTGAAAATGGCTTATCATTCCACAATTACCGACAAAAATCAGTTTTTCATGCTTTATTATTGCAATGATTATTGACACTGCAAATCTGACAGTAAAATTAAGTAGATAAGCTATGTTGCTTCTGCCGCAAATTCGCGTAAGGATTTACATTGAGGCTAAATTTACTTTTTTTCCGGTCGTACGACAGGTGTGAGACATCTGTGGGCGGGGATAAGGCACATGTGAGACATCTGTGAGACAGATGTGAGACACCTGTGAAACAGTTTTGCATTGAATATACACAGGGGTGTGAGACATCTGTGAAACGCCTGTAAAACACATGTGAGGCTCCTGTGAGACATCTATGTTAGACATCTATGAAACAGTTGTAAGACACCTGTCGCAGGACTGACAAAAAGTAAATTTAGACCCCTACGTAAATACTAATGGGAATTTGTGGCAGAAGCAATATAACTTATCTACTTAATTCATAAATCACCCTTAAATTAGGAAGGGCATTATGTTTTCATAAATTCGTACCATGCGTGACAAAAAAAAAAACCTGGGACAATTAATATGTTCTATCGTCAATGTACCTGTTATAACTACGGATATTATAATGGATATACTGTGGATATTACTATAGATACCACATTAATAAATTTGAAAGACCTCTTATATATCTGTCAAAATTGTTTAATCGTTCAACCTAATAAAATAACATTAAAATGTCTATTAAGAGTAGTCTCAGTTTTTTTTTTGCGCGCATAGTACATAATGTATTATTTATAAATCAAAGATAAAATAACTAATAGATATATTTTCAGGTAGAATTAACTAGTTTCATCTTTCTCAGTAATGATTATAAACCATTTGCACCACTGCGATTCAGCGTAACGTACTGTGATGCTTTAGCAATGAATTTACTTGGTGTTCAACAATGGATGGTTCTGAATAACTTACCGCCAAAATGCCCAATAGCAAAGGTAAATTTAATAAATATAACTTGATTTTTTTTATTTATTATATCATCTGTTGCCATTATTTGTGCCAATTTTTGCACAATTTGTATTTGTTAAGTTTAAGGTTTTATCCATAAATGACCTGTTATATATTTAAGGATGTTATATTATTATTTAGTACTTGCTGGCAAAAAAAATATTTTAGTTTTATTTGAATTTACATTGAACACATATTATTGTAATTTATATTTAAATATTTTGTAACAAACTTGACTATAATTTTATATATAACCTAATTAAATTATTGTATTCTTCGTAGATGCATCTGATGATGGTTGCATATTACCGAAACTAGACAGGCGAAATAAAATAAATAAATCATAAAATAAAATAAGTTTTAAAATTTAACCAGTAAGTACTAAATAATAATATAAAAACCTTGTATTTGTTAATTGTTATTTGTAAATAAGGTATATCTACTTGTAAGGACAAATGATAGGTAGGTAGTGCTTTCATATTGAAATAAAATATATTCAATTGCACACAAGTAACGTTCTATAAAATATATTGGTGTGCAAAAAAGAAATATTCTAGAAATGTGTTTAAATAAAATTGTTTAAAATTTTTAATTTTAATTTAAATTTTAAGATGTCCGTTGCTGTTTCAGGGAATGTTGCATATGAAGAATCTTATAATAGATGGTAGGCATGCCCCTCCTCTTCTACCGGAAGGACAGTATAAATTTATGTTGAACTGGTTTCATCTACAAACACAGATAGTTTCTGCAGCATGGTATGGGTCAGTAGTTAAAATATTTACTGCAAGCAAACCGCGTGCAAAAGTTGTACATGTAGCCCAAATATTGAAGAATACATAAATGTTATTAATAGAACTGGTAGTTAATGTGTAAATTGTCACAACATCAATAAATTCTCACTTGATGTGCTGCTCTTTGAAATTATTGTTAATATTATTTTTTAAAGTTTGGTCTCTTTATTTAAATAGATCACGCAGTATATTCTTTCATTTTTAGAATCTGCTTTATGTGGGTTTCACAAATCATTTTTATTTTTGAAATCAGATGCAAAGTTGCCAAGTTATTCACATTTTAATCAAATTAAACGAAAAATCATGGACGTGGAAAAAAACTACAAAAACTTATTATAAAAGATCATGTAACGGTCCGGAAACGCCTTCGACGGAAACTGCCTTTTAGTTATTAATTCCGTGCACAGACCTCCACCGTAGGCGACCATACTCACACTTTTTTGTTGTGGTGACGTGTTTCCTATATGTGTGTGATTTTTAAAATCGTCGGCGAGACGCCACCATGAGGACAGAAACCAGTTGCCTTCCTTATAGTGCAGAAGTGCCAGAGGTCACCCTTTTAATTGGTTTTCTACCATCCGGTCTCCGGGGTATAAAACGGGAACTCATTTAACCACCCTTGAGGGGATTGAGGCACCGAGTACAAGGCAAGGTACTATACGATTCAAACTCCATACGCTCACAACATCCGAGCGTTTTTTCGGGGTAAGGGCTAAGTAACTCAGCCAGCCAGGTCTTGGCTAGGGGCAGCGACCATCCTGCCAGAGTTGCTCTGAGGTTTGGAATCCAGCGACGGCGTTCTCGACGATCGCGGCCGCCGCCCGTCCTAAGCACCAGAGCCCGCCAGCGAAGTCACGCAGACGAGGAACACAGGCCAGATCTTTATATTTTTTTTTTTTGTTGTTCTCATTTGATATTTTTAATTTTATTTGATATATCGTTTTTTTTCTTTTGTGTAAAATTTGCGTTACATGTTTCGTGCCGTACGTGTTTTGCGCTTGTGTAAGAAAAATGTCGCTCCGACGGCCCTTTGAATCGCGCGATTAGGAGTTCGCGATATTCGATCGAATATGGGGAACCCTGCGTGATAAGGTCGCGGGAGGAGGTATTTATTTCAGGAAGCGTAGGCACGGTGTCCTGTCTTTTGTGTGAATAAACGCAGATATTTTACACCACAAAATTCACACCTGTTATTTTTTGTTCCCCCCACGTTTTCTCGATCGGGCATTCTTTTCAGTTTTCAGTTCCTATTCTCACTGCGAGATTTAAATCTGGTGGCGTAGCGCCAGATGGTCAGCCGTTGCGACAGTTCGTGATTTCTGAACTTCGCTGACTGTCTGCCGTCAACCCAAGCAGATATGGTGGAGCCTCCCTTTGCGACGAAGTAGAGACGAGGTTAAAATTACGTGGAGCCTTTTTTAACCCCCCCCCCCCCCCCCCCCTCTCTGACACCGAGAGCCTGGCCCTCGTCACTGCTTCGAAGGGACCCTCCACTCGCTCCACGGCCTAACGCGCTGATTGCCCTTCAGGCACGTCACAATCAATAATCAATAAAAGAATCTGTGTATGCAAGTGCCCAAGCAATGTGCCAAAACATTCACTTCGGGACTTCGGGACAATACCTCCTATGTGAGATTTTAGATGATTTTCAGGTTTTTGTGAATTTCGTTGCTTTCAAGTTGCTATTCTGCGTGGAATGATAAACCTCCTATGTGATAAAATGGCCCGGATATATAAAAAACTAATTTGTGCAGTTAATATGTGCACTATATTTTTTAGTCCTTAAAAAATACAATAAAAATTCTTCGTGCTATATTTATCGAAATTTTGCTAGTCAATTTCAGCAAGTTTATAAAGGCTTCTAGAAGACATTAAATTTCAATAATGTGTTAAGTTGTTTAAATATATACTTTTTATATAATCTTATTGTATATTTCCTGTTCTAATAGCGTACATAAATATTTTAAAAAGAAAATTGTTGAAAAATGAACGTGACAATATGCTTTACAATTAAAATACTGATAGTAAAATCGTCTATGATTTATGTTTTTTTCAATCTCATGAAAATTTGGGTTTGTCACATAGGATGCAATGCCCCGAAAGCCTCTATATGCGACTTCGAAAACCTTTTTCTGTGAATACAAAGACTCAACAATGGATATTTCTGCAAAATTCGATTCGATTTAGAAGGTTTTCAAGATTACAATATTTTCTTTCTCTATGTAAATGAAATCATTGTTTCATATTAAAAAAAAAAACATTTGCTACGTAAATGAGATCCCTATTAAAATTTCAAGAAAAAATAACTTCATTTACTACGTAAAGGAATGTAAAATGCTTTTTGAAATTTGAAAATATAAAATGATGGCACATGACATAAAATATGCAACTTCTGGTGGGTTCCATCACAAACTCACTGGGATTTCCCATGTTGTTATCAAAGCCAAAATCTGAATTTTCAGGTCGATCACTAAACCCATCCTAGGCATAGATATACAAACAGACAAATGTACAGACAGACAGACACCTCTTAGAAAACCTATATGTCTGAACACGAAGAGTCGAAAACTATCATTTCCGTTAAAATCAAAATTTAGCAAATTTAAAAAATTAAAATAGTTACTTTCTTTTACTAAATAAATGAAATTTAAATTTTTAAGAATGCATTACTTTGTTTTGCTACGTAAATGGTAATAAAAATGCAATTTGAATGTCAAAATCTCGAAAGGTACACCAAACAAAATGGGCATCAATAGAAGAGTAATGTACAATTTCACCAAACCCATTTAACCTTTTAAGTTGCCTGAATTTAAGAAGCTACCCTAGCAGAACGAAATGCTCGAAAGATCGACATTTCATATATACTCCATTTCAGAATCGTAGATAATTAAAGGTCTGGTATTAACATCTCGTTATAATACATACCCATAATAAATGCTTCAAAGAAATTGGTGGAAGCATAATCTTTCAAACAAAGACTAATTAGGGATCTCGAAGGAAGATTTTAGCTCTAATATTATCTCCAATTATAGGTCTTACAAGGGCAGTAGCTTTAAACAAAATTAGGTTAAATCAAACACTTTGTTAAAGTTTCACTGTATTGATAGAATAAACCTCTACAATTGTTTCGGCCTCACGACCATTATCAAGAGTACAGAGATACTTAAATTAAAATTTAACAAATATGCTATATATACTAAGCTAGAAAAAATTTTTACAACATGGCAATAAATGAATTACAGTCTTGGTTTTTCCGAACGGATGCCGCATAACAAAGGCGTATTATCAAAGATTAATTGTTCATTCACAATGTTATCCCCATTAGTGACCGCTTTTCGAATTTCTAGGATTTCGAGTAAATCCAGCCGTCTCCCTTTGTGTTCGGTGTGCATTACCTCTAGGCTGTCATTTCTGAAGAAATGATTATTCTCAATGCAATGCTGCGCTAATCCCGTGTCCTCCTTGTTTTGTAGAATTGCTCTCCGATGTTCTTTCATTCGTGTTATGAAATTCCTTCCTGTTTGGCCGACATAGAATGCGTCACAATCCGCGCACTTAAGTTTGTAAATGCCACTTTTTTGTAGAGGATCCACTTTACTTTTATTATTTGATAAAATTGCACCTAGATTAGACTTATTAACTACTATACATTTTAAGCCTAATTTACGTAACCTATTGCTAATTTTGGTACTAATATCCCCAACATAATTAATAAAGTACCAATTATTATCCTCACCTTCACAAACGCTATACAAAAGATTACAAGATTTGCGATTTGCAATTCTACAAAACAAGGAGGGTTAAATTTTAATTTTAGTATCTCTGTACTCTTGATAATGGTCGTGAGGCCGAAACAATTGTAGAGGTTTATTCTATCAATACAGTGAAACTTGAACCAAGTGTTCGATTTAACCTAATCATAATGTTTCACCAAGTAGTATCCACACATAGTTTCAATTTAATTTAAACAAAGTGTTGGAAGAGTTCAAGAACAGGACCATTGTTTCAAATTTAATACAAAGGGTCAACATATGCATGCTCTCAAGGTCCATAAATGGTCTTCAATCATTGACCGTGACCCAAAGTACTACAAAGAAGTTAGAAAGATAAATAAAAATGTTTTTAAGGTACAGAGAAGCATTTCTTGTGGCACTGATTCAAATGGTGCACAACAGGACTGCATGCAAAAATCTGATGGAGGCCTAGGTCCAACATGGATGAAAAAAGCTTGTGAAATAAAAAAGAATCAGCTCATGGTGTATTACTGATCCAATTTATACGTCTTGGGGTAAGGTATTTTGGCATCGCAATTTAAATTAGAAATAATATGATTCATTATACATAACATTATAAAACAATGACTAATTGGAGGGTTCAAAGCAACAACAAACCAACTCCAAATAAGTAAAAGTTGACAAAAATGAGTTAAAGTTAAAAAAATCATAACTATCTTATTTACGACAGTTTCATAACAAATATTATTGTATAGAGCACATTCTTACTTAAATTTTGGCATAAGTAAAGTTGAATTTAAACAAAATTTTGTTTTTAATTTTTTCAATGGAGTAGGTTTTTTGTTGCACGGAACTTTCTCAGCAACCTGGGCTTGGTTTTTTTTGTGCTACTAATATTATTTTAAAACAACTGTAGTTTTGCAGTTTTGATGACATCGAACCAGTGCTGAGGAACAAACAGGCCATGTTTTTCTGACTTGCCATTTCTACCATCCAGAAGTCTGTATCGTTGGGTAGGTATGAATGACCAAGAACCATGTACAGCCATGCTCACATAAATCTAGTTTAACAAAATTTGACATTGATATATAAAATTGCTATTGTAATCTAATTTCTTGTACTAGATTTATGTGAGCATGACTGTACATTAGCTCGATACTCTTTCCTGCAATTTCGTGGTCACTTACGAGTTTCAATATTGGGACACAATTTTAATACTACGATTCTGTCCATCGCAGGTATCTGATAAAAGCGTTATGTTTTATACTGTTTGGCGTTTTCTTTAATATGTTTCATCAAACAGCTGGAGATGTCTTCTGTACCTATACCCCCTTCAGTTTCATCATATATATATATATACATATAAGCAGTAGAATCATTGAAACAATGGACACCAAAATTGTACACGTACAAATTTCTTTTCTAACACGCCACCGAGGTTCTCAGTTTTGGCAATGGAAGCGCCTTTTGTAAATCAAATCTGCATAGATATGTATCCAGAGGTTGTGGATCTTCATGTTCTTTACTTGTTTCAACTTGTTGGTTTACTATTTCACGAAGTTCTTTTAACCATCTCTGGCTGTATCAGCAAGGGTTAAATGTGACCCTTTTTTTGTTTTTAATTCTTATTTTTTGTTTTTAATTCTTATTTTTTGTTTTAATCGTTTTCTATCTTGATTTGTAGTTCCAGTAACTGTTACTACAAGTTGCGATTACATCTAAAGTTCTGTGAATAGAACTAAACTGCAAATGTAGAAATATACAATATTATTTTACTCAGATCCATTAATTGTGCAATATAGAGTCAATAGAGAAGTTTTGTTAATTAAATTAGAAGTTCTAATGTGGTAGTTGATCATTTCGTTTGTTTTATTTTGTTTACGTGTTTCAAATTGATTTTAGTTTTTTTTTTGTTTGTTTACATTTCATTTTAATTATAATATATTGATTTTAGTTTAATTTACTTATCGTTATCTAATTTATTGGAACCTACCCCAGACCCTGAGATAAAGAGAGAACGAAAGAGGTTGAATAGTGTTGGGCTGAGAGCTCCTCCTTGTCTTAGTCCATTATTTGTTTCAAAAGTTCTTGAAATTTGCCCCTTGTATATTATTGCATTACTGTTGTTGTTATACACTGGCGAGCAAAAAATAGAGGTCACTTTAAAATTATGACTTATTTTTGGATTTTTTTTGTTTTAACTTTATGTTTGCAAATTGTTAACCATAGCAGGCGTTTAATAATACATTTCCTGACAAATGTATTCTACAAAATTGCAGGAATGGAATAATATCTACCAAAATGTGATAGTTAATTTAATTCAAAGAGTTCCTCGTCGACTTCGATCAGTAATGCAAGAGGGGGTAATACTCGTTATTAGAAGTTTTTTTCATTATTTTTTTTGCTATATTAGTCCTAGGAACAAAAATTCGAACTTAGTCTGAACTGTAAATTTGTGATATTTCCAAAATAGGCAATATAAACAATAAATATGCTTTACGATTCAACATTGCTTTTTTTCTAAATTTAATGTGCAAAATACAGTACAATTGTTTACAATTTGCAAACGTAAAGTTAAAACAAAAAAAGTCCAAAAATAAGTCATAATTTTAAAGTGACCTCTATTTTTTGCTCGCCAGTGTATATATATTTTGTATTACTTTCACTATCCTGTTTTCTATTGCTCTCTCTTTTAGTATTAACCATAGTTTCTTTCTTGGGGTCATGTCAAACGCTTTTTCGAGGTCTATGAATCCCAGATATGTATTTTTATTATTTACGATTATTTTTTCTGTGATTTGTTTTATTGTGAAGCTGTTGTCTTGTGTGGATCTCCCTTACCTGAAACCACATTGCGGTTCTTCTAGGGTATGTTCTATTCTTGCTCATTTTGATTATAATATATTTATTTAAATTTAATTTACCTGTCGTCTATCTAATTTATTAGAACCTGCTCGAGTCCCTGAGATAAAGAGCGAACCCAATATAACAGAGCATTTCCACAAGCGAAAGTAGGGTTAAATAGTAAAAATCACATTTTGGAACCCGTAACGTGGGAAAATAATAATAGTTTTTGATAATATATAACATGCATACACACGTGTATGCAATGCATACACATTGTAAATATTAATGACATTCATTATAAACAGGTTAAGTTACCTGTGAATGATATTTTGATTTATCATTGCTCATCTTTCAAATAAGTATTAATCACGATATTGAGTCACCTGTGCCTCTTAGAATTATAAACAGGTTAAGTTACTTGTGAATATTTCGATTTATTACAGCTCATCTTTCAAATAAGTATTAATCACGGTCTTGAGTCACCTGTTCCTCGTAGAATCGATTTTCAATCATTAAAAATACGAAATCGGGGATTCTATTGATACACGTCAATTATTAATTAATAAATAAATGATCTATATGTGCTTGTAGAATAATATACTATTATATCATTGAATGAATTTTCCAATTTATTGTCAGAATTGAAGAATTTGCGTGAAGTGTCACAATGTCAAGTGACATCGAAAATATCAATGATAGTGCGAATTTACGTATTTATTTACTTTATTCACGTTGTCAATGGTTATAGTGAATAAAGTGAAAATGTAAACATTTTATTCACCCATTCGATGAAATTGTTGTTGTAATGATGAGATTCGATGTACATAATAAGAATTTTAATAATGTGAATTGAAAAAAATATATATTATTAAATTTCGTAGCAAAACTTTGTTCTCTGAATTTCATATTATCTGCGCAGTTTAAAACATCCGATTTTTTGTTATCGCATATCCATCATACATTAATAATTTTTCCAGGCATGTCGTGGTCCTAGTACAATTTTATTACCACTTAATTTTGAATACGTAATGAAAGTGATTGTGCGATATATCCTAAATGGAATTTGAATTGCAGGACTACACATATTTTTATTAGATTGTAGATAAAATACTATTTATTACATGGCATATGTTGCATGAAAACTAATGAAATCTGCTTGCCAATAAAAGTAAATTTATATCGTATCAGAAAGGTCAATGGCAATTTTTATCATTGCTAGAATTAATTCCAGGAGTTACATAAAAAAATTGTTATATAGTTTTGCATCCAAACCAAGAAGTTTCGTTAAACAAAATGTTACAAATAATGATTTCTCTCGTGTTCACAGTAACAGTATGCAGTGTATGTATGCCATGTTTTGTAAAATCATATGGTTACACAATAATCAATTTTTACAGTGCGTAAGTTTCCTTCGTTTCAACCAGAGTGCGTATAAAATTGTTATGGATCGTGCGACATTGGAAAGCTTTAATCGCCAATATTTCAAGACGCTGGAAATTAGAAATACTAAATTTAACAGATCTGTAAAAACTATGGATCTGAAAGCAGAACTTCTTCAAGATGTTACTGGAAAAGACTGGAAGGTATCAAAATATAGTTATTTTTGTTACAAGTACCTAAAATATAGTTTTTTTGGACGAATTGTTGCTGATTTAGGACAAGGCGTAGCGTATCGTAGACGAGTCAGGAATAGCAGATTAGTCCGAAGAAACTTAATTTAGGTACGTGTTACAAATATATTTTTTTCCAATTCGCATTATTACAATGCTCATTATGTATATTGAATCTCATCATGAAAACAACACTCTAATCGAAAGGGTAGAATAAAGTTTACATTTTCACTTTATTCACTATAACCATTGACAACGTGTGTAAAGTAAAATATACGTAAATACGCACTATCCTTGAAATTTTCGCTGTCACCTGACGATGTCAACCTGACTTCAAGCAAATTCTTCAATTTTGATAAAGAACTGGAAAAAATCATGTATGATACACGTGAATAAAGCAAATTTATCCACTCGAATACATTATCGCACTCGCTTCGCCTCTTGCGCTAAACTGTTTTTTCGTGGATAAAATTTGACTTTATTCACTTATACCATAAATAGCTATTTTTGCATTGTATGCTCCTAAAACACATTTAAACCTTTTATTGTGGCATTTATCAATGTCATTAGAGCAAATATATATTTTTTTTAAATTTTGTACCCATGGCAAATTTTCCTAATATAGTCCCTAAAATACATATTTTATGGACTTAAATGAGTCCCTGAAATATTTTACGGCGCATGTACAAATAAAGATGTATTATATGTTTTCCGAATAACAATATTAGATAAATGCGTTAATGTTCCATGGATCCACAGATACAGCTATTAACTAATTAAAATAATTGAAAATACTTCAATATTTAGAAGGACCATTTGCATGCAGAAAGGTTTCTTGAGTTTTCAGAGGTTTGACATCATTACCCAAAAACCTGCCATGTGCAGCCTTATTTGATAATAAATTACTTTGATCAACTTTGATGAATAGAGCTCAACAGTTTTGGTTCAAAAACAATATATGTAATAATACTTCTATTATTTGAATCCTGGCTCACTTTATGGCAGTTTGAATGTTGAAATACATAATTATAACTAAATAAAGTTCAACTTTCAAAATTTGCACAAGCATATACCGGGTGTTGAATTGGTTTGGTACACATTAGGAAATGGTATTTATCAGGAAATTAACAGTGTAAAACAATATTTGTTGATTTTTTGGCATCCCCGAATATTTTAGAGAAAAAGTATAAAAAAACGCAAATGCTTTGAAACCAAAAATCTACCTCATTACATTTATATCCATTATCGATGTGCTACCGGAGAGGAGAAATTGTGAAAATTAAATAGTGATAAATACACGTCAAAATGGTCATAGCCATGACATAGTGAACCACTGAAACTTCTAATACTACTGTCA
This sequence comes from Othius punctulatus, assembly GCA_951805005.1. Classification (NCBI taxonomy): domain Eukaryota; kingdom Metazoa; phylum Arthropoda; class Insecta; order Coleoptera; family Staphylinidae; genus Othius; species Othius punctulatus. The sequence goes on along the minus strand of OX638139.1, from coordinate 101,437,770 downwards.
GTCTTAAAGTTCATTAATCAATGCGTGTTGAAAATGGCTTATCATTCTACAATTACCGACAAAAATCAGTTTTTCAAGCTTAATTATTGCATTGATTATTGACACTTCAAAACTGACATTAAAATTAAGTAGATAAGCTATGTGAGCTCTGCCGCAAATTCTAAATTTGCTTTATTTTTTTATTTTTTCGAAATTTACTTTTTTGCGGTCGTACGATAGGTGTGAGACATCTGTGGGGCGGGTATAAGGCACATGTGAGACATCTGTGAGACAGGTGTGAGACACCTGTGAGACAGTTTTGCATTGAATATACACAGGGGTGTGAGACATTTGTGAGACGCCTGTGAGCCACATGTGAGGTACCATGAGACACATCTGAGACAGTTGTGAGACACCTGTCACAGGACTGGAAAAAAGTAACTTTATACCCCTATGTAAATACTGATGGGAATTTGTAGCAGAAGCAATATAGCTTTTCTACTTAATTGATAAATCACCGGTAAATTAGGAAGGGCATTATATTATAGTTGATACGTACCATGCACGACAAAAAAAAACCAGGGACAGTTAATATATTCTATCGTGAATGTATCTGATGTTACAAATGAATATTACTGTGGATAGTACAATAGATACCTCATTATTAAATTTAGAAGACGTTTTATTTATCTTTCAAAATTGTTTAAAGCCTCGTTCAACCTAATAAAATAACAATCAAATGTCTATTAAGAATTGTCCCAGTTTTTTTGTCGCGCATAGTACATAATATATTATTTATAAGTCAGAGATAAAATAAATAATAGATATATTTTCAGATAGAATTACTAAGTTTCATCTTTCTCAGTAATGAATATAAACCATTTGCACCACTGCGATTCAGCATGCCGTACTGTGATGCTTTAGCAATTAATGCATTTGGTTGTCAACAATGGTTGATTCAGAGTAACTTACCGCCAAAATGCCCAATAGCAAAGGTAAATTAAATAAATATAATGTACAAATGTGTATTGATTCTAACATCATTAGTTGAATTTTTTGGGCCTTATTAATTTTAATCGAGTAATTTTGATTTGAAACTTTTGCACAACTTGTATTTGTTAAGTATAAGATTTTATCCATAAATTACCTGTTATATGTTTAAGGTTGTTATATTATGATTTAGTACTTACTGGTAAAAAAATTATTTTAATTTTATTTTAATTTAATTATAATTTATATTTAAATATTTTGTAGCAAATTTGACTCTAATTTTATATTTAACCTAATTAATTTATTGTATTCTTCGTATAGGCCTCTGATGATGGTTGTATATAACCGAGAGTAGTCAGGCAAAATAAAATAAATAAATCGTAATATAAAATAAATTTTAATATTTTACCAGTAAGTACTAAATAATAATATAACAACCTTGTATTTGTTAATTGTGCAAAAAATATGAAATTTCCAAAATTCTGTAAATAAGGTATATCTACTTGTAAGGACAAATGATAGGTAGTGCTTTCATATTGAAATAATATATATTCGGGTGCACACAAGTAACGTTCTACAAAATATATTGGTATGCACAAAATAAGTATTCTATAACAAAATTGTTTTAAAATTTTAAGATGTCCGTTGCTGTTTCAGGGAATGTTGCATGTGAAGAATATTTTATTAGATGGTACGCATGCCCCTCCTCTTCTACCGGAAGGACAGTATAAATTTATGTTGAACGGTTTTCATCGAGAAACACAGATACTTTCTGTAGCATGGTATGGGTCAGTAGTTAAAATATTTACTGCAAGCAAACCGCGTGCAAACGTTGTACATCATGTAGCCCAAAAATTGAAGAATACATAAATGTTATTAATGGTAGTACATGTGTAAATTGTCATAACATTAAATAAATTCTCTATTGACGATGATATAATAATAATGAAAAAAAAAGGTCACGGCGATTAATGTGGTTTTTAATGTGTTAATTATCGTAATATTGTATATACGAGCAAGAAAGATTGCACAAGACTGAGAGACTGCACAAGAATTAAAATACAAGTCGCTGTAAATGGATTTGCATTTGTATATTTTTGTGATTTTCTCTCACAAGTTATAACCACGAAGGATTCGTGAGTCCAACAGCAAGATTTATGCAAATCTAGACAGTTTTCTTCTGCCCGACAAAAAAATAGCCTCAAGTATTTTATTGCGGTAATACCCCCATTTATGAGAGTAAAAATTAATTCCCTGACACTAAACCGCACACACACATACTTACATGCGCGCATTTTATGGGACGTTAGTTTCAACAGGTAATAAAAAACTCCGGCTCCCGCAATTTGTGCGGAACGTACGTGCTCCCGTTTCACCAACCACCACAGCATCATCCCCCGTCGAGCCACCCCCAGACTCCCGTTACTCAAACGCCACTGCACCATCCCGATATTCTTCGCGGAAACTGAATTAACGCAACGCCACGCCAAGGCACTTAATTTTAATTCGACCTCTTTTATCCCGCAGATAGCGGGGCTGTACTCTCTTTTTTTTCTTTTACTTTTGCCTCATTGTGGGCGAGGAACGCTGCCGGATGATTGCGGGCGCAATTTTTGCGCCCCCGGGTTTGGGTTGTGCTTGGATCTGACAGGTTTTAGAAGGGGAAATGAATGGGCGTGTGAGTAGGATTGGATAGTTAGTTTGCCGTAATTTATAGCTCATCACTTTGCGAGATGGGGGGCTAAATTTTATATTCTGTTATATAAACTCTGAGCGCGAAAGTTTCACGAGAAAATTTGCAACTAGGACAGCAGTTTGAAAGCTGCTTTTATTAAAGAAGTTGATGTTTCAGAAACCCACTAACTTACAAATAATTAAACGTTTATATGATTACATGATCCATTAAATTTATTAGCATAAAGCGGTATGGACATGTTTATTAAATTCCTAAATATATGGCAAATATAGCAAAAAAATCTAGAATCTAGAATAATTTCCGCCAGATAGGACCTTATAACCAAGTATGTTGCTCCTTAGACCCAGTTGTACTATCCTCGATCATCCTTGACCATGGTTCAGTTACCTAAGATACAATTGTAAATACAATGTATCCTTAGAAACTGAACCACAATCAAGGATGATCCCCGATCATACAACTGGGCCTTATAGATACATTTAATAGAAATCACACAAACTAACATTCAAGTTATTTGGTAAACATTGATACCTCTCTGGACTGACTCAAAAACCCTGAGATGAAGACAATGATGATTAGCTAGTGAAGAAAGAGGGCACGTGTTCTTATACTTACCCTTAAAACAAGGGCCAAGATACTACGGTACGTAGAGCGAGCACAAAAAGCTCATCAGCGGATTGACTATCCACAAATCAATTAACACTTCCTCTAATCGCTTATCTTCACTCTACCTCACTCTCTACCTCATCTCTACCTCAGTCAGCACGCGAACAATTGACAAGTGTCCGCGGCCCTGCGATTAAGTGACATATAGGTGGCACGACCGAGCAGACTCACCAGTAGCGTGCGCCTCAATAAAATATAACGTTACAACTTTTAGACCCCTACGAATTATGTACCAATTACGTTTAACAAAAACCGTTAATGGCACTGGCCATAAAAGGATTTGGCGAAGATTAGCGAAGTATCGTAATCTGGGGAAAATACATATCCGACACCGAAATTTGATATCCGCCGACGCGAGGGTTTTTTTTTGGTTTATTAAGAGTCGAAACTACACGTACTGATATTTAATTATAAGCGAAGTAACATTAAAATTGGTGGGGTATTTCTATATAATTGATAGCATAGTAATCATAATTTATAGCTGATGCGGTGAATCGATGCATGTGCCGTGGCCATATGAGGATTGCTGACGTGTTCTTCTGGGGATCCATATGTGGAGTATATGATGGAATCACATAACTCCTTCCTTCTAGGATGAGAAGATTGAACTTCTGTAGTCTTCTCAGGGTTGGTCTTAGCGGGGGTTTGTTTAATCCTTTTTTCCCATATGAGATATGATATTACCAGGATTGTGGCAGTACCAATGAGAGACATGGTGGTCCATGAGATGATGTGATGGTTCTGGTGTCTTTCAGGCGAGGGGTTGAACTGGAGGTTGTTGATTTGCTTGCTAAATTGGTGTATTTCGTCTAGGTTGATCTTTTTTCAGGTGTATGCTCGTTTGTCGGTTGGTTGTCTTAATTTGTTATAGTTGCAAGGTCGGTAAGAAATACGGTTCGCTCGTCTGAAGATCTTTTTTATTGAACATTTTCTGGTCGCCTGTGGTGATGCTGCATGACGGTGGGATTGATATGCGGCTGGGTCCTGGGAGATAAAAGTAGAGTTTTTCTTTGCAGTCCTCAAGTATGTACTTGGACTTCTTCCATGTTTAGTATTACCACAACGTAGTCTGATGATAGTTGCTTGATTATTGTTTGTTTCGTGTAGACGCTGGTGAAGGAACATTTGTCTTGGTTGGTTTTCAGGATTTAGTTTGTGATGCAGTCGTTATGGGCTGCAATTTGTGGGTGTGTACAAATAAATATGTCTTCCAGCTTCGGGCATTCTGTTGATTCGTAGAAGCTGTCTTCTGTGTTGTGTGCCAGGCATGGGTGATTACGAATAATTGTGGGGTTCTTGAAGGGGATCGGGTAGAGTTCATAAAGTTGGTATTTGTGTTGTTTGGTAATTGGGAAGTGTATAGCGAACATGATTTGGTCGTTTAGGAATGACATTTGTAGGCTTGCTAACTTTTAGTAATTTCGGATGTCTTTGAAGTTGATAATTTCACTTGGGTTGTAGTAATTTGAAAGTGAGTCGAGAATTTTGGCTAGGTTGGTGTAGCTAATTACGATCCTGTGTAACGTGGTTAGTTTCGCGAACATAATGACCTTTTCTATATTATCTAGAATTGTTACTAGATGTTGGCCATTTAAGATAACTTGATGTAAGGTTGATTGGAGTTGTAAATATTCGTCAAAGGAGAATATTGCTTTTGATAGTGCCTGTGATTTTGTTGACTTTATATGCTATATATTTTTTTGTTTATGTCTAGTTGCGTGGTTCATTTATTGAAAGTATTCATGATTTGTTTGTTAAGAGATATTTATTGTAGTAGGGCGTTTCGTTGAATGATTCTGGAGTTTCCCTCCAGTTTTTGTATGCTTTGTTTGCAGTTTGATCCGTCATCGCTGTCGAGGGTGCCGAAGAGCCATTTGCTAATTTTACCAACAACGTTGACCAGTCCTCTCTTAGAACGAGTAATAGTTTTTATGTTTTCCAGTTTTTGGAAGGTGTCGTTTGTGATCTATTGCGCGTGTTCTATTAATTCTGTTATCGGTAGAAAGTTTACGGAAGTATTTGAACTGAATGTTGAGTTGAGGAATAAGGTTTTAGTGGACGAAAGTTGGCTGATTAGGGTTGTCGCCTGGTTGGTAAGGGGTTCTACTTTATGTAGTGTATGAAAGTGTGTCGAGATGAGGTTACATTGGCATTGCCCAGATTAAATGGTAAAATGCCGGAGGTGATCAGGATTTTTAATTTTAAAATTTTAATTTCTCCGTAGAAAGCTAACTTTTGGAAGTGTTCGTCCAATTAAACAGAAATAGTTAATTAAGCATTAAGGCAGGTAAGTGTTGTTTACCAGTCGAGGTCGAGTTGGAGCCCGAGCGAGGGCTAGCAATAAAGTCCGAGACTGGTCAAAACTTACCTTTCGAATTGCTTATAACTGTTTTTCCACTCCTGAAGTTGGTCTAATTGTTTGTGTTTGATTAATTTATTTTCGCAACTTGAACAAAATATCCGTGCGGCTTTGGTTGCCAGGACTATTTTGCAAACAAAATGTGAGTGGCAGAAATTGCATTCGTCCAGTTGTAAAATAAATTACAATGAAAATAAACAAGAAATGGCAATTGAAGAGGCTGCAGATGCTGCCTGTTCCTTCCTACTGCCGGAGAAGTCGAATGGGCGTTATCAATATGCGTATAAGTGTGCCGGAGAAAGAACGCTACAGAAAACATTATACTTACCTCCCTAAGGGAGGTAAGTGTTTACTTACATCCCGTTGTTCATAGTAACCAAACTATTATCGGTAAGTGGGTTTTACTTCCATCAAATCAATGTCACAACAGTGTACTTACCACGTAGGGAGTGGAAAACTATAATTGTGCCGTCCCTGTATAAGGTATAACATAATGGATGTGAAATTTTTGTTCGTTTCTTATTTACGGATACTTTAATAATAAATATATGGTTGGTCTCGTTACTCTTTATAATAATTTGGTTATTGGACGAATTTATTGCGTTTTCAGTTATTGGTGAGTGAAAAACTGGATTTTCCAAAGATGTATGAACCGGTTCAAAGTCTGTGAGGGACGTAACTTTATATTTTGTAACGTTTTTATTTCTTTGGATGTGTCGGGTAAGCCGTGGATTTCATCGAGTTCTTTGTTCGGGATGTTTGGTGCATTATTTTTTATATACCATTCTAATTCGTCGCTGCGATCAACTGATCGTCCGTTTTCCATGTACTGATCAAGTGGTCCTTCCACGTCGGAATCATTTGCACATCATGCAGTCATACATGCAGTTCTATGCATCAGTAGAAAATGGAGTTACTTCGACAGGTTTGTACAATGAAATTAGCAAATTGGTATCATTGAAGTTGTGGATTTCAACATTTGAATGTGCGTTTTAGGCAGTTGTTAAATATTTAGGGGTATAGATTTGGTCTATTTTAATTTTGGGTGTAATGTTATCACTAAGAAACTGAGGTGGAATTTTCACAACAGAAATTTCGTTAGCATTAATTTCAATAATTTTATTTACGTCATTTGATTGTCTGTAATGGAGAGGGATTTTTATGAAGTCGTTATAAAGTTTTTGGTTTAAACAGTCTGTGGTTAAATTTAAATTGACTATGTCTCAAAGTCGAATGGGTCCATCGAAATATTCATTAAAATCATCTAACAGAATGTTAATGTGTTTGTTTGAATTAAATTCGTCAAAAGCAGAAACATTCGCTTTGAAACTGATTGACGATTCACCAGTGCTTGTTTCTATTATTGAATTTTCGTGATAAATACATTTTGTGTAGAATTTCTCTACGATTGAAGGTTTTAGAATTGATGTGAAGCATCCTGTGTGAATTAGTAATTTTAAAGGTGGGTCCTGAATTTTAATATATGCTTACGGATTTCTGCTTAATTCATTGTTTATTTTAATTACTTCGGGCGATATTCTCGGCCAACGTTCCGAAAATTTTCATATTTAGTTTCCTTATTTTGGCAAGATGAGTTTTTGTATTGGTTGTTCTGCGAATCTGGATCGAAACATGGATATTCATCATCTTGCTCGAATGAAATTTGATCATCGATATGATTTAGTTTGTCGGCAACGAAATTACTGTGATCTGTGCGTGAGAAATTATTTTGGTATGGTCTGAAATTATTACTGTTACTAAAATTTAATTACCGCAAAGTAATAAATTCGAACTCAATAATAATCTTCTGGAAATTCCCAGATTTCCACAATAGGCACTTACCAAAACGATCGAACAATATGTCAATTATTGTACCTGGTAGATTTACAGAAAATTAAAATACCGTCCGTTCTAAGTCGCCTTCCGATACCCTCTCTCCATGCCTCTCCATCTTCTCATGCTCCTGGATCCAGGTCTCTTGCTGTGACTTCCGTATCCACCCCTTCTCTCTAACTTCGTCTCGGCCTTCCTCTTCTCTTTCGTTGAGACAGATTCCAGAGCATTATCATTTTGGTAGACTGCCTTCTTCCATCCTTTGAACGTGATCAAACCATCTCAATTGTTTTGTTCGTATATCCTCTGTAATTGTTCTGTCTACATGCATCATTTCTCTTACTTTGATGTAGTTTATTTTTTCTAATCTACTTCTCCCTGCCAATCTTTTCCAAAATTGGATTTCAGTAACTCTTAGGGGTCTTTCTATTCTACCGCCAATTGTCGTTAAAGACTTAACCCCATTATAATCACATTGTGTTAATTGCATATCTGCAGTGATGCTGTAACATAGTATCCATTCTGGAAAATATTTTGGATATAAAAGCTATTTCGTAATGATTACCGAAATTTTTGTGATGACAAATTTAGATAAGCATACCTTTGTGGAGTACTTAGAGCTGTCGTTTCTATTGTATTACTAATTGTTGAGTTACTGTCGTATAATAATGAGGTATCAACCAACTTTTTATTTTTTGTCTAATTAAGTAGTTAGACCATATAAACTTGTAGGAAGCATCTGAAATTATTATATATATATATATATATATATATATATATATATATATATATATACATAAACAATCTTTATTAGGCTATCGACCCCATGGGGTCTTTCCGCCTCGAAATTATTATAATATCTTTATTTTTGTTGGAATACTATTTTTCATGCTATTATTACTCGCTAATAACCACAAAATATATAACAGTTATATTTTTCTTACTGGATTTGCTCTAAAGTAGACTTACATAGGTGAAGGTTTGTAGTTCTACATTGTGAGTAGGAATTCTATTTTTTGCATTGTTCCAGATTACACCAGCATGCGAATATCGAGGCTATGCAGCTTCTTGATAACGCTAAATTTAATAAATACCAGAACATCTATGGAGTACCAGTTGGCGGCTTCTTAGAAAAAAAAATCTTTAGTATTGTAAGAATAGATTTAAGCTACTTATTAGTTTATTTGACTTGATTATACTATTACTTATTAATAAATACAATAATCCACCATAAGACAGAAATGATAATTAGAAATCGTGGTGGGAATGAATGGCGGTAAAACCAAGTCCATCATTTACTACCAGATTTACTGGAGGTAATGAGAGGTAATAACTTCCTAGACAACCTAGATTTCTTCCTCATCAGCCTTGATTCATCCAAATGGTGGATACCTCTTCTAACTCTACCAGTTCCTCTTTTTTTCTGTCTTGTGCTGTTCTTTTCCAATATTTCACTAATATATAATACTAATATAATAATTTAATAATTTTTAATAATACTAATATAATAATTTCACATTTTATCGACAATAGTCTATCTACCTGATTGGGGTCTTCCTATATTTCCTTCGGTACCTCTTGGCCTCCATCGTGCAACTCTGTGTATTACAGATGTGTTTAGAGTGTTACCAATCTACACTTAAAGCTCGCTATGTGCTCCATAACGTCATCATTTTTAGTTTGTCCCACATCTCAGTATTCCTCAGTGTGTCTCCTTAGAGATATTTCCAGTGTGGAATATGTAAAATAAATTCTTGCATCTTCCATTGTAGACAGCAAGGTTTCGGTGCTAACAAATGTTTTGTGGTAATCTACAAATGCAAATAAAAGGTATTGATAATTTTTAATGCCATTGCCTTTTCTATCATTGTTCCAATAATCTGCAGATGATATTTTGGAGAACCCGGCTTATTCCACTGGTTTATATAAATCTAGTTTCTCTGTTAATATATCTATTATGATTGTTGAGAGGAGGTTATGCAGGACTGGTAGAAGGCTAACGAACTGCTAGCTTTCGATATTCATAGTATCTTCTTTCTTATGTATAATATTTTCAGGATCTTCGGAATTTTTCCTTCCTGAAGGTACGCAAAAATTTTTGCACGCCAAAACACAAATTCCGGACATAGCCTCATCCGTTCAAGGCTCACGGTACAACGCTGCTCGATGGTTGGCTGAATTTTCACTCGACATCGGCACTGATCACATTATCACGTTTGCCGCGATGTAGCCGCTCCAAGGACTCGAAGGTAACTGAGCACGTTTTCCTAGCTTGCGCTACAGTTCCTCCTATAAAGACCGCCCTATACCCCATCTAATTGGCAGGAAAAAATCAGTTCCGATACTTATGGGACAAACCTGGTATGTACCCATCTTTAGCATTTCTATTGTTCTTTCATTCTGCAATTATTTTAATTTCCGTCTACGACATGTTGATACTCGTAACGCAATAATGTGGATAGGGTGGTTTCTTGAAAAGTATCCACCCCGGATTTCTCAGAAAATAAGATCAAAATAAAAAAACTCCCGAAACACGTCAATTTCTGAGTTGAAGTTTTGAAGTACTGTTGATATATGTGTCAGTTCTCCCTCCCCACCAATGAAATACATAAATTTTTAATTTGAGGGGGACATCTTTTGACGTACTGTTGACATGTGTGTCAGTTCTCCCCACCCCTCCAATAAACACCTCTAAAATTTTAAATGGGATGACCCATCTTGTGACACCTCATTTGAAATGTCTTTATGTCAGTAATACAGCTCTGCAATTTTTTTTTTCCAAAAAAAAAACCCTAAATATATATAATTTTTAAGTTAAGAGGGCTATAATTTTCATAAATGGGTGCCCAGAATAAATATGCTCGAGCAACGGCGACAGTTTCAAACGAGATGACCCACCATGTGGCACCTTATTTGAAAGGTCTTTATGGCAGTAGTACAGCAGTGCTCATGTTTTAGTCACAAAGTAGTCTAAAATTATTTTTTCATTAAGAGGAAGATAAGAAATAACACTGAAAAACTGTGAAAACAATGTTTATTAACGAAAATTTATTTAAAAAAAAAATATTTAAATAAAAAAATTGCACAGGTATGTTACTGACATAAAGACCTAGGTATCACAAGGTGGGTCATCTTATTTAAAACTTTTGAGAGGTGCTTATTGGAGGGTTGGGGGGTAACTGATACACATGTCAACGGTACGTCAAAAGTTGTCCACCTCAAATTAAAAATTGACGTATTTCGGGATTTTTTAAATTTTGCCCTTAATTTCTGAGAAATTTGTGGTGGATACTTTTCAAAAAATCACCCTAAAATTCTTTACTTGGTATTCGCTGGACGATTTTTTGTTTTATTATCAGTGGGAGGATACATTGGTTTTCAGGTGTTACTTCAGGCATGTCTTCTGATCCTACATATTATCGTTATTATTTATTAGTATTTATTATTCAATCAACAATATTATATAGCCTTGGATGTGTGGCCGGGACTTGCTATACTTGATTCGCTTCAAGAATTTTCTGATGTCTTATGCAAGTTATGTTCTGCCGGATGCAATATTTCCGTGTTATTTTTAAAATTTAAAAACTTCCTATATTCCTATTGAAAGTTAGAAACGTAAACTTGTATGATCACATTTTTATGGTTTTCGTTAGTTTCGAGATTTTTTTTGGTTTTAAGAACTCTAAAATCAGTTCTCATTTTCATTTTTACTAGATTATTTATGGCATTATATTCTAGTGTATTTTGATTGATTTTCTGGCTCTTGCATTCTTCTTGTTGTCATTTCTTCTTCTACCCGAGGATGGATATCATCAGGCTATCTTTATTTTATTAACTGCCGCTTTGAACAGTTCATTTGATGTGCAGAAAAACCATGTTTTTAAATTCCTCTGCCAATTATTATTTTTGATACAGTTCGGGTTCCATTAATCTTCCCTTGTACCATGCGATCAACAATTACTTAGATAAAAGAAGCCCTTGAGATGTAGGAAATATGCCTAGGGCATAAGATGGCTGGTAAAATTTGGTGGCAGCAATTCATGATAGATCTGCATATTATAGGGATGCTTATCCAAGTCCTTCAACATTTTGCAGGTTCCATAACACTGACACAGCCATAGCCGCCCCTTATCTAAAAAAATGTTGATCGCACAGTATTATAAGTCTCAACAGTAAATACTTCAGGCCTTTCATAATGTACACTTGTACATTACACTTGTGTATGTACACTAACAACTAGCATAGAGATATTCACCAGCATGACACACGTACGTAAAACAATGTGTATCCTAAAAGAAAACAGACTGTTACGTACCCAAACAGGAACAACTTTCTATGCAATTAAATTTTTCAACGCGCTACCACAGAGTGTGCGGCAACTTGACGTAAAAGGTTTTAAATCTCAAGTGAAAGTAACTCTATTGCGCGAAGCATTTTATACATGGAGCGAGTTTGAAATATATGCAGGGAAGGACAAGAACCAGCCAAGCTAGATTATAAGTTTTATTGTATTTTTATTTCTTTAAAGTATGCTATTATTTGTATGACTGTTTTGGTTTGTTTTTGATGTGTAATTTAATTTGACCTGTGTAAGACATACTAGTGTCAGAAGCATTAATAAAATTATTATTATTATTATTATTATTATTATTAATGTAGCCCAACTATTGCAATTTGTGCTTCTTGATGTTCTTCGTGAGTTGAGTTTTTTCCATTAATATAACTATATCTGGTCTTAGCTTCAATTCCATCAGATTTATATATTACTACAGTTCTTTTATCTTGTAGTTTGTATACTTTTTGATATTAGTTGAGGTCGATTAGTTCTACATACTTATTCTGTGAGTTTATTCGTGGCTTTGATATTTCCTTGAGCTCTCTTTAATGCTATTGAGAGATTGGTCAAGTATTGGTTGATGTATGATGATTGCAAATTATTTCTGGTGAGCATCTTTAGTCTTTCAAGTCTTTTAGTTTTATGGATTGTTGCCATGGGAACCCAAGATTACTATGTGTGATTACTTCCAGTATTTGGAAATTTAGACCTAAAAGTAAATTATAATACCGTACTGTCTTTTTTGATTTAAATACTTGGCAGGTGAAATGACTCTTATTATATTTACAGAAAAGTTTAAAAAGTTTTATAAACGAAGTTAATTATAAAACTGATGGTCAAATGGCTAAAGTGAACTTAATTTTAAATTGAAATATAGTAATGAACTAAGCTTCGCTCGTAATTTTTCTATTTTTCATCCTTCGTAATGAACTTATCTGCTAAGCTTTATTACACATCTATTAACTTATATTACTATAACTACAGTTGCGGAAATTTGTCGAAACTCATCAAATCTTGTCTAAAAATTGATGCAAAGTTATTAATTTGCTTGATGAATCAGAAATGTCCTGCAAAATCATAAATTATTCCGAGCTAATACATAGGAAGCCGTTGTCCTTCATCAAGTTAGCTGCTGATTTTTTAACATCAATAGTTCCATTCTGATGGGATGATTTGCAAAATTTCGCTATTAGATTTATTTTTAAATTAAGTCAGAACACTTATTATGTTTATTGTATCATTGTTAATTTAGCAGTTTCCTGGAACGTAAATATAATAGCTCCCCATTATCAAAGGAAAATGAATGGTTGTAGATTACAATGTACCATATTGTTTATTGTTTATTGTTTATTGTTTATTATTTATGGTTTATTGTTTATTGTTTATTATTTATAGATTATTATTTATTGTTCATTGTCTATTGTTTATTTAAAGAGATAGCACAAAACATGACAAAGAGTACAAAGTAAAATGTTTATATTAATTGTGAACAATTATTACAGTTTTAATTTATAAATAATTTAACTGGGAGGCAATAAATTAAAGTATTGACGGAATATATAAAAATCATTTAAATTTTCAAAGCCACTTTGAAGAAAAGAAAAATTTAGTATCAGAAGCGTTAAAATTTTATTTAAAAAAGTAAGCTTTCAACAATGCTATAATTGTTTATACACGAGAGTGCTTCAATCATTTTAAAAATAATGCAGATGCTCTAAATAAAGATTGTAGTGGTGGAATATTTGTTATAGATTTGCGTTAAAATTTAATTAAAGGTTTCTACAAGCTATAATTGTTAATACCTGAGAGTGCTCAAATCATTAAAAAAAATTGTGACGATTTAAATATCAAATGTATTGGTGGAAGTATTAATTATAGATGGTCAGGTCTTCTTGAATATTAAAATTATACTGATTTGATCTTCCTTTTATTTTGGTATTATTGGTATTTGATCACTACCATTTTGGGTAATAAACCAAGTAAGGAGTCAATTTTGAACCGTGCACATGACCTCTTGAGTGGAATTACTTGATAATGTGATAACTTATACAACATTCTTAGTCTAACCATCTAAATTCATTTTCGACATTTTCCAATTTCCCGGAAATTCCCGGCACCTTTCCACACACACACACAGAGACATGCACACATCGACGTGTAATTTCCCCGCCGATCGTTATCCCGCGTATCTGCATCCTGGAAGAGCGCACCGCGGCAATATCAAATTCCAATCTCACTCTAAGCGGAAGTTACGCGGAATTTTCCCGGTGCAAATATTTATGGGGGAATCGCAATTTGTCGTTACATCGGCCTTAATCTTGTAACTTAAGCGTAACCCGGTTAGTGGGAAATTGCCGCCCCCGCCGCCCCCACGTCCGGGATCTCGGGCTTCGGGACGCGCCGATAACGCCTGCTCATCCCGTCTCCTCCTTAATTACGCCTGGAGAAATTGCGGCATCCATAGTTTTATATGCACTATAAGCTCGGGATAAACCGCCATCCTGGCTACAACAAGAGGAGCTTTTGATTAATTGGTGCTGCAGCGAGGGCAAAAATTAGTATTTCAATAGAGATAAATTTCAACATAATAATAAACGCTTCCACTCTATAGCTGAAAATAATAGAACGTAGAATATTCTTATATCTTTATATAGCATGAAATTTATGCACCTACGTGATTTTTTGACCTATTTATGAATTTAGAAATAAGTTGGACATATGTATTACTGTGGGCGTGAATTATGTAGAAGAGATAATAAATCAAAATTCTTAATTTGTAAAATTGTAAAACGAAATGAGTAGTATTTTAAATAAATAATTTATAATAAGTAATTTATTTAAAATAAAAGTATATTTTTTAACCATCAACGGTACAACTGTGTTAAGAATATATTCCATAGGTTTAGGGCGTACAAAAATATCTCAAAAGATGGTATCATTTCAGAAATCAAAATTACAACAAGTTTTTACACAGCGTGTCTTAAAAAGAATTACATCAAGTTACCTGTGAATTTGTTTGCAAGTAATTTTTTATATGCCACTTGATTTTTGATTTCCAGAACTGTCATTCAAACTGTCATTTAAAGTGGCAACAAAGATTTTTGAGGTTATGTCTGAGGTTAATAACTTTGCGTCAGAGCTGCACATTTTATTTTGCATGGTAAATTTAAAGTAGATTTAGTTATTTTTGAAACACGTACTATGCGGCATTGTTTAAACAAAACAGGTATATGATAATACTCATCGTTTATTATATAAGCGATAATGCAATATTATACGCTGTAATATAAGAAGGGTCGTGATTCTCATTAGTGATGTTTGGGAGTTGAGACCGACCTGGAAAATTAACCAATGCGTAACAGGAGCCATATGTAATATAAGGATATGTCTGATGGACGAACTGGTATTTTTTAATAAGAATTATAATGTGTATTAATTACAGATAGTTTTACATTATATGACTTGTTTTGATCATCTCATATTTATGAAATATATCAAATCATATTAATAATAATTGCATCATTCATTTAGTTACACCTGACAATATTTTGATAAATAATCGCAATGAACCTATGCAAACTGAAAAACACGTTCTTGTTTCAGTCTATAAACTCCAGCCAACATGTTATGGTGTACCATAGGTTTTGGGTATTTTGTTATAAACTCTTCAGTTTTCTGAAGATACGCAAAGTGGTTTCAAAATCAGATTTCAAAAATCTCATAATGACTTTCCTTAAAATATACACGAGTTTGTTATACAGTTTCTAATTATTGTCTAATGAAGCAATATCAAGAATCAATCAAGAAGCAATATCTGAAGCAATATTTGAGTGTTTTAACTAAGAGATGAATATGTTTTCAATTCCATGTGCCCTGTAAATACAAGAAATGAATAACAATTTTTGAGATTTTTAAGTGAGAGATTTTCCTCCAGACCACATAAGAAATTCACAAATATAATAATATTCTCCTGAGTTCCCCAGTATTAAAATCATCAAAATAAATCCTGGAAATATAGGACATATTTTTGACTTTTCTTAGCAACAACTGACATTTCTCTAAATTCCATGAGAAATTAGATGTTTTCTTCACGAATGTGTCCGGTAAATTTTATAATAAACTCTTCCTAGAATCCTAGAATAACTTAAATAGTATTTGAGTATTCTAAATAAGGGATGAATATGTTTTCAATACCATTTGTCCTGTAAATACAAGTAATAGACAATTTTTGAGATTTCTTTGTAAGAGATTTTTATCCAAACTACATAAGAAATACACAAACATAAAAATATTCACATGAGTTGCAAAAGTATTAAAATCATGAAAACAAATCCTTAAAATATAGAGCATATTTTTGACTTTTCTTGGCGACAACTGAAATTTCTCTAAATTCCATAAGAAATGAAATGTTTTCTTAAATAAATTTGTAAATTTTTAAATTAACTCTTCAGTTTTCTGAACATACTCAGAAGTTGTTTCAAAATCAGTTTCATAAATCTCATAATGACTTTCCTTAAATTATACTTGAGTTTGTTATTCTTTTTCTTCTTCAGGTGCCTTCTCCGGTCCGAAGGTTGGCAATCATCACCGCTATGCGTACTTTTGAGATAGCCGCTTTAAATAGTTGGTTTGTGTTGCAATTGAACCAGTCTCGCAAATTTTTCAGCCATGAGTGTCGTCTTCTTCCAACGTTTCTTTTTCCCTGTATTTTCCCCTGTATTATTATTTGGAGCAGATGGTACTTCTCCCCTCTAGTCACGTGTCCCAGGTATTGTAATTTCCGCGTCTTAATGATGTTTATAATTTCCTTTTCTTTCTTCATTTTTCTAATTACTTCTATGTTTGTTATTCGGTCCGTCCATGGTATTCTCAATATTCTTCTGTACATCCACAGTTCAAAAGCCTCTAACCTTTTGATGTCCGCATTTTTAAGTGTCCATGCTTCAGCTCCATACATTAGAATTGGTTGTATATAGCATGCCGTTAATCTTGTTTTTAGTTCTAGGCTTAGATCTTTTCCACATAGAGTTTGTTATAGATTTTCTAATTATTGTCTAATGAAACAATAACAAGAACCAATCAAGAAGAAGCAATATCTGAAGCAATCCTAGAATAACTCAAACCGTTTTTGAGTGTTCTAAATAAGGGAATTTGTTTTCAATTCCATATGTCCTGTAAATGCAAGTAATAGGCAATTTTTTAGATTTCTTAGTAAAAGAGTTTGCTCCAAACTATAAGAAATACTCAAATATAATAATATTCACATGAGTTGGAAAAGTATTAAAATCTTCAAAATTAATCCTTGAAATATATGACATAATTTTAACTTTTATTCAATACTTCTGTAACAAACGAGATTTCAGTAAATTCCATAAGAAATTGCACGTTTTCTTAAGGAATGTCTCAGTAAATTTTGTAATAAACTGTTCAGTTTTCAGAAGATACTCAGAAGTATATGAGTTTGTGGTGAGTTTCAGATGATATTCGTACGTATTATGACAGTTCTTTTAAAAACTCATTTTTTTTTAGGAAGTAGATGTTTCTTAGTAACTAAAGTAAAAAGTAGTAGTAAAAATGAAAGAAAATGTTAGTTTCAATAACAAATTTTAGAGATTTTTTATAGAAATGATTCGTAATGAATGTGTCCTGTAAATATCGCAATAACCTCTTGAGTTTTCGGAACATATTTTAGAAGTGTATGAGTTTATGAGTTTCATATGATAATCGTACGTATTATGACAGTTATATTAGAATGTAATGCATATTTGCTTAATGCAATATGCATATATGCATATTTTGTCTCAGAATTCCACGAAAACACGAATATATGATACAGTTTTAAGTTTTAAGACACAGTATAATTATTACATGTATGAGAAATGTATATTTTCCTCTCAATAATAATAGGTCATAAGAAATATACAATTAAAATAAAATTCTCATGAGTTGCCCAAGTATTAAAATCATTAAAGAAATTATTGTAATATAAGATATATTTTTGACTCTTATTCTTATTTACTTGTCAGTTCTCTTTAAATTCTATAAGAAATGTTAGTTTTTATGACAAATTATGGAGTTTGTTTCTCGACGAATATGACCGGCAAATTTTTTATTAAACTACTGGGTTTTCTGTCGATACGCACGAAGTGTATGAGTTATTGACGAACTTTTGATGATATTAGTATATATCAATATCAATATCAATATCAAAATCAATGATTTAACCTAATCATAATGTTTCACCAAGTAGTATCCACACATAGTTTCAATTTAATTAGTATATATGATGACAGTACTTTTAGAATTTCACACTTTTTAGTAAGTATACTTTTCTGAGCAACTAGTGAGTTTCCTTTAATTTCCATATGAAATGTTAGTTTTGATGACAAATTATAAATTATTGCGCTATTTTCCATATCGAATTTATCCTGTATATTTTGTAATAAATTCCTAGATTTTCTGATAATACTCATATACGAGTTCTGGATGGCTTTAGACGATATTCGTATATATTATGACAGTTCTATTAGAAATTCATACTTATTTTTGTAGTCTACTTTTCTTATTAACTAGTGAGTTTTCTTTAATTTCCTTAAGAGACGTTAGTTTTGATGACAAATTATTGAGATTTTGATCGTAACGAATGTGTTTTGTAAATTTTGTAATAAACTCCAGGGTTTTCTGAAGATACACTGGTAGTGTACGAGTTCTCGGCGAGCTTTCATATATACTATGAGAGTTTTTTGAAATTCATATTTCTGACATATACTTTTATACTTATGTAGTATACTAATGTATACTTTTTGTAGTTAGTATACTCCTATAGGTTGCTGAAAATTCCATAGAATCTCCAAGAGTTTCAATTCGTTGAAGTTATCTAAACGTTATTTTCTTAGTAACTGGTGAGTTTTATTTAAATTCCACAAGAAATGTTAGTTTTCATGACAATAAATTGCTATTTTTGTCGTATCGAACATGTCCTGTTATTTTTGTAATAACTTGTGGGTTTTCTAAATATACTCTAGACGCTAGTTTTTGATGAGTTTTACATGATATTCGTTCATATTGTGATAGTTATAGTACAGACATATTTATTCTGAAAATTACATATAAAATTGCACGGGTTTATGGTAAATTTGGTACAATAATATTTCAACTGGAACATAAATCATTGAATAATATAACGGTCTTCAGTTTTTGAATTAATAAGAAAATTTCGGCAAATTCCATAAAATATTCCCCAGATTCTCAAAAGTTCACAAAAGAGTTATGTAAAGTTTTGTAAAAACTTTATATTTATTTCTAAAAATTTAATAATAAATTGAAGAGATAAAACTCGTAGGAATTATCGAAAACTTGAAATGTAAAATGAATCATTAACTATGACTGCTTAAACTGTAAACTAAATCATTGAATGATATGACAGTTTTTAGTTTTCTTTAGTAACAAGTGAGTGAGTTTTTTGTAAAACCTTAAAATGAATCATTGACTCTGATGTGACTACTAAAACTGTGAAAAAATCAATGAACGACATGACAGTTTTGAGTTTTTTATTAACGAGTGAGTGGGTTTTTTGTATAAACTTCATATTTATTTTTGATAATGCCGTAAAAACTCGAAGAGTTAAAACTCGTAGGAATTATCCAAAACTTGAAATTTAAAATGAATCATTGACTGTAATGTGACTGCTAAAACTGTAAAATAAATAATTGAACGATATGACAGTTTCGAGTTTTTTAGTAACAAGTGAACATTTTAAATTTATTAGATAGACAATTTTTGAGATTTCTTAGTAAGAGATTTTCCTCTAAAGTATATAAGAAATACACAAATATAATAATATTCTCATAAGTTGCCCAAGTATTAAAATCATCAAAATAAATTGTTGAAATATATGACATATTTTGAACTTTTCTTAGCAACACCTGATATTTCTCTTTTTTCTTACTAACAACTGATATTTCACTAAACAAGTTACAAGTTTTCTTAACGAATCTCAGTAAATTTTATAATCAACTGTTCAGTTTTCTGAAGATACTCAGAAGTATATGAGTTTTTGTTGAGTGTTAGATGATATTCCTACTTATTATCACAGTTCTATTAGAAATTTAATGTTTGTTAGTAAGAAGACGTATCTTATTTTTTGTAAAAACTTCATATTTACTTTTGAAAATTCCATAAAAACTCGAATAGTTTAAAGTCGTAAAACTTATCCAAAACTTGAAATTAAAAATGAATCATTGACTTTGAAGTAACTACTGAAACTGTAAAAGAATCAATGTGCGATATGACAGTTTTTTTTAGTAATAAGTGAGTTTTTCGAAAATTCCCTTAAGTATTCTGGAGTTTTTGAAGATTATTATAGAAATAAATGCACGAGTCTTGTCGAATTTACAGGAACTTTATGAGTACTTTTACCGTTTTGTAAAAACTAGGCCTGCAGATATCTGTAGATTTCAAGATCCGGATGTCCGGAACAAACAGGATCCGAGAACTCATACATCTAAAGTGTCGGATCCGGATCCGATACGCGAGGACCCGGATACACTCTCCGATATTTAGGACACGGATCCTATATCCGAGGTGTCGGATCTGGATCCGATACCCGTAGATCCAGATCCATTATCCGATACCCGGGTATCCAAATTCACTATCCTACACCCGAGGATCCAGATCCACTATCCGATATCTAGAATCCGGATCCTGAACCACTATCCGATACCTCGAATCCGTATCCACTATCCGATATTTTGGATGCGGATCAGCTATTCGACACCCAAGGATTAGGATATCTGGATGGTTTAGAATCCGGATCCAAAATTATCCGAATCCGGGTTGCAGACCTAGTAAGAACTCCAACTATTTTTTTCTGAGAATTCCAAAAAATAATTATAAATCATATAATTTCGTTATCCAAAAGTTGAAATTAGACTGAAAAGGCACACTGAATCATTGCACGACGTGACAAACTTTTGAGTGGTCACTGTAGTTTAAGTTGGTTTTTTGTAAATTATACAAGAAATTTAATTTTATTAGTACAATTAAAATAGTTTTTAACCACCTGCATAAGCATTAAATGCTATTACAAATTAATATTTTTTTGTAATATATAATAAGAACTACATGGGTGTATTATAAAAAATATTATTTTGTTTATACACATGGGTATATAATAAATACTATTATTCTATATTTTATAGAATTATATTTAAATGAGACAAATTCATGGAAGAATTGTGAAAATTTTGTAATTAGTTGGGAAATCTCTATATATTCTATAATTTCGTAATGATATTACTAAGTTTTTTTTCTTTTAATATAAATGACATATTATGGTATATGAATATATTATGTATATATGTAGTAGTATGGTATATGTAGTATATTCTGGAGACCTATTTTTTTTACCTATTACTTAAAATTGATGAAGTTTCTACAGCTTTATATGTTTTTGGGTTATTTCTCAAATATAAGTTTATCATACCACACCATACCATATGTAATTACTAAAAATGTACTATCTATATGTAATATCAACGACAATAACACGAATATATTAAAGCAGTAAAAATTACAAGTGAATAGGTACGTATAATTAGGACAGCAAATATTTTAGAATTTCAGTATTCAGGTACCCATATTCTGCAACATCTAGGCACGTATCTATAGGTCGTATATGTGCTTGAGGTCAACTCAAGTCGTATATTTGGTTGCGTTTGGTGCATAAATGTTTATAGAACATATGCAACCAAATATACGACTTCAGTCATACTCGTGCTCAAGTGCAGACTATAGATAATGATAAATGCTGCATAATTTGGGTACCTAGACAGTGAAATCTTAAAATATTTACTATACTAATTCCACGTATTCAGTTTCAATTTTTTCGTGTTATTGTCGTAGATATTGCATAGAAATAGTATATTTTTAGTAGAAAATGTGTCACATACCTAAATATCCCATATGTGAAGAATTGCATCAGATTGTCATATCGAATACTATCATCCGGATGCATTATCAAAAGCTTCAGATCATGTGCAATATTGGAAGCCTGAGATCCGGATGTGATATTGTAAGATTCAGAAGCGGATACCATATCCGAAGCTTCATATCCGATTTCGCTATCCGGCGCTTGCATATTATGGATTGGATAGATGGATTTTAATTAATCGATTCCCTTGTCGTTCCCACAATATGTGATAATAGTGCAATAAAATTGAGCACTAAGTTTTTTTGCTTAATATTTACAATGTACAATATTGTTTTAAATACAGATTGTTTGAAATTTTAATTCAAAATTCGTAAATTTATTATTACTTTATTATAAATAGTAAATATTAAGTGTTGTAAAAGTTTAGAAACCATAATAAGAATTATTCGGAAACACATTAAATCGCAGGGACTAAATGCATGTATGTATGAGTTTATTTTGTGTTTTTGCGAATATTTTCGAAAATAGAAATCATGAACGTTAAAAAACCAAAATATAACAGTTAAATCTAGATCTAAAATACTTTCACAATTCTATACATGCGTAGTTTTTGTCGCAAAAAAAAATTCTAAAGCACTGGAATTACACATAATATAATATGTTAACAAGCAAGTTATTCAGTTGCCACATTATATTTGTAGGTATTTTAAGAAACAAATAAGTGTTAAGTTGAGTTTTTTTTAGTCTTTCAAAAGCAATGGAAGTTTCCACCCATCTATCATCATTAAATACAAGCCCTAATATGAATATATGGAAACTGTTTTCAACGCCGATAAGTTGCTGCAACAAGAGTTTACAACAAACTTTATAACTTTCGTTGATCCTTTCAGATTTTTATTGGAAAACTAAATTTATGTTTTAAACTAAATATGTTGACAAGATGCCATTGTTAAAACGAATACTACAAAAACCAAAACTACCGTTTTTTTTAATAAATGTTGTCATCATTTGTTCATATGTTTGTGTTTTCAGCTCCGCAGCTTTAGACATATATCGCACTTGATGACCTTTCAATAAATAACTTTACACCTGATTTCTTGGGATCCTAAATATTACAATCAATAATGGCTCAGTTGTGATGGATTATTATCATTGTGCTGATGATCTCACCCAGAAAATGGTAATACTATTACTATTACTATATAATGATAGTAATAGAAAAACGAATGAAACGAAAATGTCTCCTTTTGTAGTCGTGGTTTAATCTTATACAAAATATAATGTTGATTACTGAAAGTTACTTTAATTATTATTTTAGGGCACAAATCCATAAACTTTAGGGCAGAAAGACTTCGGCCTATAGTAATTTTTAATAATCATATATCTGAGAATGGTTCTTGAGAATGGTCATGAGGCCGAAACAATTGTAGAGGTTTATTCTATCAATACAGTGAAACTTTAACCAAGTGTTTGATTTAACCTAATCATAATGTTTCACCAAGTAGTATCCACACATAGTTTCAATTTAATTAATCATATATCTATTATAATCAAGTATGTACGTAATAATATGTATACCCTTGTAGATTATTAAAATTAACATATTCTATGTATATTATTACTAAATTTATTATTGTAGCCTGACTGCAATTATCTCAGACTGTGAGACCGAAAGCTTGATTTTAAATTGTCCAGACTAAACAAACACCTTAAATCTCATCCGTTTGTAATCTTGGCAACTCCCACTTCAATTCCAAATGAAGAGGACACAACTGCTTAACTTTGGTCGTCAACTTTATTTAATTTTTAGTGTAACTTTATGATGCTGACAAGTTTGGCAGTTTGATTATGAAAAATCTCTAGTTTTCGTTTGATAAAGTGATTTAAATAGGTGCCATATTCGTAGCGTGCGCCCATCAATAATGAGTCTGAGGTCTTTATTATTCATCCAATTCTGCGGAAGTCTCTCCCGAATGTCGCCGTAATTTTTCAAATTTACATAATTTGTTCCGATTTGTCTTCAGAGCGTAAACTCGATAGTCCCCTTAATTTATTATCCTTGTTACTCCCGGCAGCGATATAAATCGTTTTGCACCTCTTACTGGACGGCGACGCGCTCCATCACTTATCCTCGCGAGTTTCCTTTAATGACCCTGCAGAAGAAAAATAAGAGAAAGCCTGCGAACCGCCGCCAAATCCCCGGCTTCCGCAAAGCATCATCTATTTACCAGGCGTCACCCGGTGAAAAAAAATAAACACGCGGAAACAATGCCGCCCCACAACAGATGTTCGCGGCCGCCCCTCGACCGGGACCGCCTAAATAGAGTAATTTATCGCCCTGAGCCACTCCACTTTTGAAACATTTATAATTCGCAGGTCCGCTCCTCAGCCGAAGCATAAATTACGCACCACCAAGTGAGTTACGGATGTATCGTTTAATAGTAATTTTGTCATGCAAACGTCTCGGGGAGGTGATATTTACGTACGAATTTAAATGTTTTTTTTAGAATTGTCGACGCGGCGGTGGCCTGGGGGTGGGGGCGCGTACCAGGCCTCTACAGGCTCTCGGTTACGTTTCATTTCCTGGCCTCCTCACAAAGGCCTGGGGGCGGCGGGCGGAGAACCCGGTTTCCAGTTGTACGACCGTCCCGGGTCAATTAATTCCAAGGAAAAAGGTTAAAGAGCACACTGAGAAAGTAGACAAAATGAGTTACCGAGAGCAGTGACAAAATGAAATGCCCGGCGTTTCTTTGAAGACTGATACTTTTATAATGGAGTTTCCTTTTTTTTTGTGGGATCACAGCTAAATATGTGGATTATGTTCTTAATAAATATTATTGCTAAGGCATCCAAAAATATGCTATAAAACCTATGCGCTTAACAAAATGTCGTTTAGAAATGAAAATAAGCTCTATAAAATTGAGAATATTTCTGAGTGATTATTCAACTCATGCATGAAAATATCTATATATATTTATATTTATATTTATATATAATTATAATTATATCTAATTAAATTTATATTTATATTTATATGAGTATGCTGTTTGCAAACGAAACAAGCAAATATAAGTTTGCAAGTGGATACGCTTTATTTACCTTCACCATGACAACAACCTACATAATTACAATTTTATTAAACTTTTACCCTATTGAATCGTGGCTGTTAATAATTCAGAAAAATCATTAACAATTACTAACAATTCGAAACGTGTGCAGTTAGCTAAATGTAGAGTAAGTGACCAACAACTACTAAAGATTACTGGACATTCAAACGCAAAATCTATTAAGCCATATTTGCAATTGTATCCAAACCATCATGCATTTAATCATTAGTAACAAATTTTAGACATTAAAAAACAGCGTTGAACAAACAGCGCCCAATTCAATTATATCTCTATTAACATTGTTATTTCACGAATTGTATATTTAATTATTATACATTGTTGCTTTCAATGTTTTATTACATTCATTAAATCATCTTAACAAACACCACCCGAGGCAAGAATTTTTGCATCATACATTTTTTATTTCTTTGCTCGAATGAATTGACATTGGGCAAATTCCACTCACGCAAGATTTCGTAGATGTTTCCATCTAATTCATTCTCGAAATGTGTGCCGAATCAATGACTCGTGCAAAATTAAATTTGTCTGGCTAAATTCTAATCTCTTGTGGTATTATCCCCAATTATTTATTTTTTAATTGAGTACAATAATTGTAGTAATTTCTCTACATTTCTCTCAAATTAGAATTTAAGGTCAATAACCATTTAAATATTATTATCCTTGAAATGAGGCATTTATATAATTTTCTCCCAAACTAATATGCAACTATCCATATTTTCAGTAGATAGAGAATTGATTATGTACATTTTTTTATTACTAACAAAGAAGTATGTAAATATTTTTTTTTAAATTTAATTGCATCCTCAATATGTATAAAATAAACAAATTAAACACAATATCATAACATCAATAACACAAAAATCAGAATTTTCAATAAAAAAAATCAATTAGAGGATTTCTGTAATATTTCCATTGAAATTTGTAGAATTTAAGTTACATTTCATTATGTTATACTCCATAAATTTGATTAGATTTGATTTTCAATGATTGCAACCATTATTACAGACCCAAAATGTTCATGTTCTGTACAATATTCAACTGTTAGCATAAATTATGATGTAGCTATAATTCTATATAATTGATTGAATATAGATAAGAGACTACTTCTGTAATATAGATTAAATGCTATAGAAATTGTTGCTATCTTTAGAATATCTCTGAAAAGTTTATAATTTTAAGACTATAGAGAAAAATGAATCCCAGGAACTTCTATGAAAATAAGTGAAATTTCAATGGAAATTTGTAAAATTTTATTTTTTCCTACGATGTAGATGAAATGCTATATAAGTTAATTTAAATTCTAAAAGATTTATAAAAAAATTATAAGGTCTTACATTTTAGTTAAAATATTGTAAAGTTTGGAAGTTTCTTAGGTTTAGGTCAAAATAAAGAGATTAGATGATTTACATAGAATTCTGTAGTATTTAGATGAGAAGCATATAATTTCTATGAACTTTGTACATTTTTTATGGAAGGTTGTAATATAGATTTTAAAAAACTTCAGAACTAGAAACTACAGAACTTCTCTACAATTTAACATATAAATCTGATTTCAACAAAAATATATCAATCCTACATTTGGTGATTTAAAGTGTGTAAAATTTAACAAAAATATCTGCATTTTCATTAAATAAAAATCAATTTCAGGCTTTCGGTAAGTTCTATGAAGTTTTATAAAATTTTAATTAAGTTCTATATTGCAAATAATTAAAATCTATGAATTTTCCATGAGTTGAGCAGAATTTCTGTAAAATTTCTATTGAAATTTGGGGATTTGAAGTTACATTTCATAATGTCATAACAGAACGGGAAAAAATAAAATACAAGCAAGCGAAATGAAAATACCAAGAAGAATCAAAGGAGTAACGAAAATAGACAAAATAAGAAGCACAAATATAAGAGAAGAATTTGACATAGAGCCAATACAATAATACATGGAAAACGACGATAAATAAAAACTTCGTAATTAGAAACTACCGAATGCAAATGAAATTTTATAAAATTTAAATTAAGTTCTGTATTGCAAATAATTAAAATGTGTGATTTTTTGGGGCTGAGCAGAATTTCTGTAAAATTTCTATTGAAATTTGTAGAATTTAAGTTACACTTTATTATGTTATATTCCAAACATTTGATTTGATTTGATATTCAATGTTTGCTGCCATTATTACAAACCCAAAATTTTCATGTTCGTTAATATTCACCTGTTAGCATATTTAATGATGTAGATAAAATTCAATATAATTTATAGAATTATAAATAAGAGACTATTTCTGTAATATAGATTAAAATCTATAGAAATTAGTTGCTACCTTTAGAATTTTTCTGAAATGTTTATAATTTCAAGACTATAGAGAAAGAGAGAATACCAGGAATTTCTATGAAAATAAGTGAAATTTCAATGGAAATTTGTAAAATTTAAATTATTTTCTATGATGTAAATGAAATACTATGCTAGTTAATTGAAATTATGAAAAATTTATAAAATAATTATAAAAAAATTACATTTAGTGAAAAAATTGTAAAGTTTAGATGTTTCTTAGGTTCAGGTAAATATAAAATTGAGTTTAGATGATTTACATAGAATTCTGTAGTATTTAGATGAGAAGCATATCATTTCTATGAATCTTGTAGATTTTTTTATGGAAGGTTGTAATATAGAATAAAAAAACTCCAGAATTAGAAACTACAGAACTTCTGTAGAATTCAACATAATAATCTGAATTTTCAAAAAAAATATATCAAACTTAAATCTGATAATTTGAATTCTGAGGAATTTAACACGAATATCCGCATTTTTAATTAAAAAAAAACAATTAAACGATTTCTGTAAGTTCTATGTAATTTTATAAAATTTAAATCAAGTTCTGTATTGCAAATAATTAAAATGTTTAGTTTTTTGGAGTTGAGCAGAATTTCTGTAAAATTAATATTGAACTTTGTAGAATTGAAGTTACATTTCATTATGTTATACTTCATACATTTGAATTGATTCAAATGTAAAAAAATAGAGTTTAGATGATTTACATAGAATTCTGTAGTATTTAGATGAGAAGCATATCATGTCTATGAATCCTGTAGAATTTTTATGAAAGGTTGTAATATAGATCAATAAAAAAACTTCAGACCTAGAAACTGTAGAATTTCTATATAATTTCACATAAAAACCTGAATTTAAAAAAATCAAATGTAGGATTTCTGTAAGTATTACGAAATGTTATAAAATTTATATAAGTACTGTATTGTAGATAAAATGCTGTAAAGGTTAATTGGAATGCAAAAAATGTCTGTAGAAATAGGTTTTTTTAATCTGTAGTTAAATTAAGTTAAAAAGTCTTAACATCAATGAGTTCTGAACTAATTTTTAAAAAAAAAATTTTAATAACTTAAATAGTCAAAGAAACAAACGACGTTCGCTGTTTAAAAGCAAACATTCTTTTGTGTGTCACATTTACTGTCTATGTGGCATTATTCTGAATGATGATAATGAGACTCAATTGATACAAATCGAAATCACAATGTATTTGTATTCTAAGACTGAAGCGGTTAATTTTGTTATTATGTTTCACGGTCATGGCAATGCGAATGCCTTCTCATTTTTCCCAGGTTTTTCGGGATATTTGGATAAACTGCCTTTCTATGTGATGAAAATCTTAACTACTTGCTAAAGCATACTAATTCCTTGGTAAAACGTACTTACGATTGCTGACGACTGAAGCACTGGTATACGCCTGAGTCAGTGAATAACCTGAGATAGAGGATCCGATTTTTACTGCAGTGGAAAAACCCCGAAAACGAGCGTAAGAAGAATTTCTGCCGAACTGGGATGTCTTGTTCGGGGAACTTGAATTACCTTAGAAGTTAAATTCAACTAAATCTATTTACATCTAAAAAAAAAAAAAATCATTTACTTTTATATCTGTATCATATTGTGACGTGCCTGAAGGGCAATCAGCGCGTTAAGCCGCGGAGCGAGTGGAGGGTCCCTTCGAAGCAGTGAGCAGGGCCAGGCTCTCGGTGTCAGAGAGTATGGGGGTTAAAAAAGGCTCCACGTAATTTTATCCTCGTCCCTACTTCGTCGCAAAGGGAGGCTCCACCCTACCTGCGTGGGTTGACGGCAGACAGTCAGCGAAGTTCAGAAATTACGAATTGTCGCAACGGCTGACCATCTGGCGCCCACACCACCAGATTTAAATCTCGCAATGAGAATAGAAACTGAAAACTGAAAAGAATGCCCGATTGAGAAAACGTGGGGGGAACAAAAAATAACAGGTGTGAATTTTGTGGTGTAAAATATCTGCGTTTATTCACACAAAAGACAGGACACCGTGCCTACGCTTCCTGAAATAAATTCCTCCGCCCGCAACCTTATCGCGCCGCCTTCACTAGATTCGGCCGAATCCCGCGAATTCGTAACGCGCGATTCAAAGGGCCGTCGGACCGACCTTTCTCTTACAAAAGCGCAAAACACGTTCGTGCCGTACGTGCAACGCAAATTTTACACAAAAGAAAAAAAAAACGATATATCAAACGAAATTAAAGCGACAAATGAGAACAAAAAAATATATAAAGATCTGGCCTGCGTTCCTCGTCTGCGACTTCGCTGGCGGGCTGGACTCGGCTCCTGGACGTGCGGCGGCCGATAATCGTCGGGGACGCCATCACTAAATTCCAGACCTCAGAGCAACTCTGGCAGGATGGTCGCTGTCCCTAGCCAAGACCTGGCTGGCTGGGTTACTTAGCCCTTACCCAAAAAAACGCTCTGATGTTGTGACCGTATGGAGTTGAATCGTAGAGTACCCTCCCTTGCCTTGTACTTGGTGCCGTCAATCCCTTTAAGGGTGGTTAAATGAGTTCACGTTTTATATCCCGGAAACCGGATGGTGATATACCAAGGAAAACTGTGACCTCGTGGCACGTCCGCACTATAGGGAAGGTAACCAGCTGCTCCTCATGGTGGCGTCTCGCCGACGATTTTTAAAAATCACGCATAACGGAAACACGTCACGTTTAAAAAAACACGTGCGAGTATAATTGCCTACGGTGGAGGTCCAGGCGCGCAATTAATAATAAGACAGTTTCCGTCGGAGGCAAAACCAGACCATTACAATATGCCATATCTAATGGGTAGCAGTTTATACTTACCACCAAGCAAGAATGATATTCTGTTGTATTGATGGTTTTTCCGGGAAAATCCTGAACACCTTGACTTCGCTGTTAATGTGCTCTTAATTTCCGAGACCGTATTTAACGAAGATAAGTTTTCAATTTCATTACAACCACATTTGGGAGGACGAGAATCAGTGCAGGATTTACGTATAAGCTACAGAAGCTATAGCTTAGGGCGCCTACTTTCTTGGGTATCATACCAATGATGATGTAGATGATGCTTTAGAAAACTTTAAGCCACGAGACAAGTTTATAATCAAAACATGTATACCTGTGATGGATGCATTAGATTAGAGTAAAGTCTGGCACAGAGGGCATCAGTATACAATGATGCTGCAATAAAGTTTTCATTCTTAACAAAATTAGAACCTACAAAGAAGAGATTTGTGAAAGAGTTAGTGCTTTATAGAAAACATATCCTGAAGATGTGGACATGAATCTTGTAGGAGAAGTCAAGCATTTTCATTAATATGTTAGACATAGTCAAGCCTATGATTCAGCGAAACATGATAGTCTGGCACGTCAGCAACTGTAAAGGGTAATATTTAACGATCTTGTCCAATCAGCATTCCCTAATGTAGAAGCAATTTTGAGATTGTTTCTTAGTATGATGGTTGCAAATTGCTTTGGAGAAAGATGTTTTCTCAGCTGAAGAAGATAAACAATTTATTTAGAACAACATTGACTCAAGATAAATTATGTTCCCTCAGTCTCATAAGCATAGAAAGTCACAAACTAAGCAGTTTATCATTTGATGATGTCATCAGTGACTTTGCTCTGGCAAAGGCAAGAAAGAAAATATTTTAGTTTAATATAATTCCTTAATCCTTATGACATGTTTCAAGAGATTAAATTATAAGCCTTTGTAAATTGTGCCTTTTAAAAGAACTATTGTTTCTTTTTTACCAGAGTTTGCATTTTTAAGTTAGTTATGAATAAAAATGATTTTAAGTTAATGATTTATTATTTCACTATCTATATACTTCTATTTCAGTTTAACCCTCTAGGTACCCGAAAGTCAAATTTTGGCACTGACATGTAATACCTGAACTTATCAATCAGTCCAGATATCAAGTCTAAATCGGCCTTGACGAGAATACATATGAACTATTTTAAGTCTCAGTTTTCAGTGCCAGCTCCTGCATTATGTTAGATTACAATCATTCTAATAGCATTGTGAAACGAGAAATTGGTACTCAAAGATTCCCAAGCAAAATCAGTTCGATCCTGATACTTTTAACGTGAGATATATCAAAGCAATTTTACACAGATGAACCTAAGAACATAGATCATATGCCATAAAGCTGGGCTTTACCGTTAAAATCCGATCCGAGATTCTCTTAATCCATGTAAGATAATAGCCTGTTTGAGCCCGAAGGCCGTTAGCAAAATTAAGTTTCCGTTGGTAATACGACCTTATTAAATTCCTTCGAAAGGGCGCCCCTCGCAGTCCATCCGAGGCGATTACCGCCGCAGCTGTATCAGGTGGCCTGGAATTGAAAGCGTCAACTTCGGGGTACCGAAGGCCCCAGCGTATACCGAATATATCGATACATCCTATTGTGCCCATTACTATAATAGGGCGCTCCCTACGTGTGCGTATGCCGGCATCTGATGGAGGCAGAGTCAATTTGTGCCCCCATACGTCCCACGCCATGGAGGACTAAATAAAACATCCGCGAACTCCGACAGCGGCGCATAATGCCGAAAACCGCGCCCCGGAATCGAATTGGCGCTCCGTAATTTGCATGATAGTGTGCGTCAAATGTTGTTGAAATTGCAACCACTCTTCACTGGATAAAGTATTACGTGGGACGAATGCATTGGAATATTCAGTCACTGGTGCTTTATTTTCAATTCTTTGTCGCGAACGTAAAGCGCGGTATTACCGCGGCAGACACGTACTGCAGAGCCGAAATAAAAGAATGCAGTAAAATAATTCTCTCGCTTGAATGAATGATGTAGCACTGACTTTATATTGAAACTGCCTGCGTTATACACAAGAAAAATGTACATGCAAATAATGCTGGCAACACGAAGATGAATTGTCGGGCGCAGATGAATAATGGATTAAATTTCTCGTTGTCACCGCCAATAATTTCAGGTGCGTCTCTGCAAATTTCATAGCTACACTATACAGAACGGTAGTAGTAGTCTCCAGAGGCACCGACTCGCTAGCCGGAAGTAATGGGGTAAGCAACACCTGCCGAACGAAATAGGAACAACATTTGCTGTCCACATGTGTACCCCTGATTACAACCTAAGTGCCAATTCGGACTGTGATCACAAATATTAGTTGATTGTCAATGATTCACAATAAAGGAAAATCAGACAACGTATCTATACCTAAACACCACAATGAAAATGTAGACAAAACACGAACATATGTTTAACATATTGTTACTCTAGTAGTCCTAAGGACAGCTGATAATAACTCATATATTTTAGCAACAAAAAATCGCATTTTCTATGCTTGCAAAAGTATGCTAAGCAATATCGTAAAACAAATAGCATTTCCTACTCGCGATGAAAATTTTTTTTTCGTCTTCCACTTGCAAAAAACTGTGTTTACGGCTCTTGCTGCAAAATATACTGTTAACAGGTTTGCGCCTTCTACAGAAAACATGTGTTCAGTATCAACATAATGAGCTGCCACTGCGAATTTGGTTTAGAATTACGAACAGTAGTTCTAATGTTGGCATATAAAGTGTCACTTTTCAAAACTGACAGTACTTTTTACGCCGTACTTTTTCTAACTAGTTAGGAAATAAAATCTGTACCTGAGAAGCAGAAGGATGTGTGTCCAAAAACTAAAATGTTCAGGAAAGGCTAAAAGGTGGCAGAGGTTTGAGGTGCTTATACAATCTACTGAATTGAGTATAGCTTAAACAATAGTTTTTAATTACCTCCCAACTATTATATAGTAACTTTTATTATTTTTTATTTCATTTAGCATAGCATTTTTGCATATATTGGACATACATCTTTCTGCTTCTCAGGTAAAGAAATATTTTTCGCAACTAGTGATGAAACATTAATTTCAACATATAACGCTCCGACAAATACTGATTTTATCTATGTGTTCTTATCATAAAATAATTATATAATTACTTGAAGATTTTGGCTCGTGATTTGTAATCGTATTCATACTTACACGTGACATTTAAATAACTACTGTGATTACTCTCAAAGTACTTTACTATAGGTAATATGTTGGTTAGAGAACGCGAGTCATGGATTAGTATATGAAGCACAGATTTATGGGTTGATGTGATTAATTCAATTATATACACGCTGAAATTGGAAGCAACAGATGACATACAGATTGATGAGGGCATGCGGAATGTCTTTTATGATTTGTTAGCTTAATGAGTTCATGTGGAATGTGTTTTTATTTATTCAATTACGAGTTTGAAAATGATTGTAACTGCGAAGTTCATTTACGCCAATTTTCTATGCATGCACATACTTCTCTCATCTCTCAGATTATTTACTACCATATTCTTTCGTTCCATTTAACTACAGCAAACTGATATGATCACAAATAGAGTTGTTTAAGAATTTTAAAATACCATCAATAACGCACGATTAAAAATGATACCTCGCGGTCTTCCCATATAACATGATCACATTTGTTCCCACAATAATGCCATTATTGGAGCTATGTTGTCTAAATTGATTGCAATAAATTATTAATTCTATTTATGTTTTTAACAGCGTTATTTCTCGGTAATTATTGCAGTCCATCCTGTCTCCTGTTTTTAGTATTGGCACTATTAGCCATATTAGTGCGTCTCAACAGTCATCTGGGTGATTTTAAGTCTGATTAATGAATTAGTGAAATATTCGCAGTTTCTCGTATTGAGTTTGTGACTCTCTGATTGGTTGGTTAACCTAAAAGCTTGATTTTCTTTCGCATGCTTAGGGTAAATGTAATATAGTGAAACCTGCTTTTTGAATGCGGTGTTGTTCCATGACATTTAAAAGAACATTGGTGAAAACTGACGAAATACAATTCTTAATTAAAAATGTTCTTAAAAAAATATGGGAGAGCTGACAATGACTCGTGTATTTTCGAACATAGAATCGCGTTTTGTAGGCTCGTTCACATGAGGGTAAATGTAATACAGTAAAACCTGCTTTTATAACGTGATTTTGTTCCATGGTTTACAAAAAAACGTTGATTACAACAGACTACAGACTACAATTCGTAATTAAAACTCTTATTATATAATTTGGGCATGTATTGACTTACAATATAAAAAAAAAGTTGTCACACACATTAGCAGATAAAACTATGCGGGGACTAACCCAGATTAACCCAATTAAAATCTCAATCAATTTGATTCGACGAGATCCGATTTGTAATCGATGCAATCAAATCACGAGATCGGGACTATGGCGGGTCAGATTGATGCCACTATATCGGCGAGATTTTAATCGGCGAAAGTGATTTCGCGATTTGATCGCGTCGATTAAAATTCAGATCGGATCAAATCAATTTAGTCGGGAGTTTAATTTTATCAATCTATGTGAGTTAGAAACCCTACAGTGTACCCTACTCACATTCCAGTGAATGCCAAAAATACGACACATATATTTTAAAAAATATGGGAATGCTGACGAGGACTCGTGTATTTTCGAACCTAGAATCGCGTTTTGTATGCTCGTTCACATGCTCAGGGTAAATGTAATATAACGAAACCTTATTTTTGAACGCGATGTTATTCCATGCTAAAAAAAAACGTTGAAAAACAACTGACTGACTACAATTCGTAACGAAATCTTTTATTTTTTCACTTAGGCCTGTATTTGACATATTGCATAAAAAAAAGGTTGTCACACACATTAGTAGGTAAAACTATGCAGGGACTAACCCAGATTGACCCAAGTAAAATTTAAATAAAATTTATTTGACAATTAAATCGATGCAATCAAATCGGGCGGCGAGATCTGGGCTATGACGGGTTAAATTGATGCCACTATATCCGCGAGATGTTAATCGGCGTCAGTGATTTCGCGATTTGATGCCGTCGATTAAAAATCAGATCGGATCAAATCAATTTAATTAGGAGTTTAATTGGATCAATTAATGTAAGTTAGACACCCTATCTTTTATCCCACTCATATTGCAGTAAATGACAAAAGTACATATATTTGATGATGTGATTGTTTCACGATTAAGTTTATTTCGACAAAAGAGATAGAGAACGCGTCATCAAATTTTCTCTATCTCCTCTAATTACCCAGATTCCCTATAGAAAAATATACACTTGGCCACCCTGTATTAGCAACTGTGTTTAGCAAGATTTAACGAAACTTTTACAATGAGCAAATAATGCAAGGTAAGATTGGAAAGCCGATATGAATACTGGAAGGGACATATTATTCGGTGAAGTAGAATGGAAGTAACAAAGCAGAAACTCCCGTAAAGTCCAGACTCGGACTAGTTGTGTAGTAGCGGAAGCAATTAAAGCGATTGTCACAGAAGGAATAAAAATCTGCAATAACATATGCCTGTTTTAGAGGACGATATGGATGTTGCCACAAGATTGGACAAAATCGTACTACGTTTAAAAGTATCCATCCGGAATTGAAATTTATGGGACTTATATGATAAATATAAGTCCTGAAATATAAGTAATATATAATAAATATGATAGTAATATATACGCTAGCAAAATCATGTTTCACATTTTACAATATTGATTATTTCTTAACGATGACTCGAATATGATGTAGTTTTATAGGTTTTACAAAAAAAATCAATTACAAAAAAGTAACAAACATTGGTCGATTTAGAGTTATTTTTATCACAAGGGATGAAAGTGCATTTTTCCTCCCGCGGATAGTTTGATTCTTGACGCGAAGTGAAGGTTATCTAAGGGAGGAAATGGCACTTTGCTCGTGACTAATACAAATGATTTTTTTCTATGACCTTTCACAGTGTTTTGCATGAATGTTTTACTTTCTTGTGCATGACAATTAAAATACCAAATGCCAAAGTATATTTGGCATTACTATTTAATTGAGTGCCTCTTTAAATTTTTAATTCATATTTTCAATTATCAAAGGTGATAGTTTCTTTAATATATGAACGATTTTTATTAAAAATCGACCCCAAGTAGAATCTA
The DNA here is from genome assembly GCA_951805005.1 of Othius punctulatus. Taxonomy (NCBI): domain Eukaryota; kingdom Metazoa; phylum Arthropoda; class Insecta; order Coleoptera; family Staphylinidae; genus Othius; species Othius punctulatus. The sequence continues at coordinate 101,401,549 of OX638139.1, read as the reverse complement.
TCTGCGATTTTTTCCGCCTAATTTCACATAATTCCATCTAATTCTGCAAAATTTGCTGAACTGGTGCTACACCTAGTGGCTGAGAAGAAAATATGTAGCAATATTTCATTTGAACTAGATTGTTTTACTGTTCCAGCAATGCAGAGGCATCTTCCCTAAATTTGAATTGCATAATTACATCAATAGTACCTATAATTTCGATTTAGTTCCATCCAATTTGCATCATTAAAAGTGTTATTTTAGTCTTATGCTTTAAAAGAAGCTTCAGTACGACGTTACGAGTAATCAAAATGGAGTATCTTACAAACGATACAAATTTCAAATCTATATAATGTGTATGTATTTCCATCTATTTGGTACAATGCTATTCCTGTTATTGTGAAGGCAAATCGTCATCGATTCATTCTAAAGAGTTGAAAAAAATCAGCTTGATTAGTGCTTGTCTCGGAATTTACATAAATTTCTAGCAAAATACATTTTCGGCATTTTTAATTGCCTCTCAATACTTTTAATACTTGATTCGGATGTGTATCTATACAAAACTACCATCTGTCAAGAAAACAAATATCGCTACATAAAACTTGTAAACCATGTACCTTTTGTAAATCTCTTGGTAGATACCAAAATTGTGACAAACACTAATGCAAGAAGAAGGAACTTTTCATCTACTGCAGGCACGAAATCTGTTGGTACTTATTTCTAAATGCGTCTCAATAGATTCGATTTCCATCACAAGACGTAATTTAACATTTTTCCTACTTGAAACGTTTTTAAATAGGAAAGGAGGTTAAATTTTAAATGCTGGCTTAAAAAACTGTTTCAAGAAGACGAAGAGCAGACGTATTTGCATCTCAATACTTTTAACACTTGATTTGGATGTGTAGCTATACAAAACTACCGTCTCTCAAAAAAACAAATATCGCTGCACAAAACCTGTAAACCATGTAGATTTTGTGAATCTCTTGGTAGAGGCCAAAATTTTGGCCCAACCTAATAAAAGAAGAAAGAAATTTTCATCTACAGCAGGCACAAAATCTGCTGGTACTTATTTCTAAATGCGTCTCAACAGATTCGATTTTCATCACAAAACGTAATTTAATATTTTTAAATTGGAAAGTAGGTTTATTTTAGCAGAAGTATTTGCATTTCAATACTTTTAACACTTGATTTGGATATGTAGCTATACAAAACTACCATCTCACAAGAAAACAAATATCGGTGAACAAAATCTGTAAACCATGTACTTTTTGTAAATCTTTGGTAGGGGCCAAATTTTTTGCTCAAACTGATGCAAGAAAACGGAACTCTTCATGTGTGGCAGGCACAAAATATGTTGGTACTTATTTCTATATACGTCTCAACAGATTCGATTTCCATCACAAAACGTAATTTAAACTTTTTTTGTCGTTGAAACATCTTTAAACAGGAAATGAGGTTAAATTTTAAATGCTGGCTGAAAGGGCAAAAGTATTTGCATGTCAATACTTTTAACACTTGATTTGGACTGTAGCTATACAAACGTACCATATCTCAACAAAACAAATATCACTACACAAAACCTGTAAACCATGTACCTTTTGTAAATCTCTTAATAGATGCTAAAATTCATGTACAAACTAATGTAAGAAGACGGAACTTTTCATCTACTGCAGGCACAAAATGTATTGGTACTTTTTTCTAAATGCGTCTCAACAGATTCGATTTCCATTACAAGACGTAAATTTACCATTTTTCCTCGTTGAAACATTTTTAAATATGAAAGGAGGTTACATTTTTAATGCTGGCTAAAAGAAACTTTCAATAAGCATGCAATTCTGCCGAAGAGATACAAGGGATTTCTTGCCACACCTTCTTCCCTGTGGGCGATGGTATTATTTGTAGCAAATTTTAATAATTTACGTGTTTTGAGTTGTATGGTTAGGTTAGGTTAAGTTATTATTTGTAGCAAATGTAGATAATTGACTTCTTATAAGTTATGTGGTCTATCTTCTATTGGGCCACATGATTGTTTCCTCTCATTGAAAGTCATAAAAGATAAACGTACATATGTCGCATTGTTACGACTTCAACTTCTTAAATATTAAATGTGTAGGTATATCTTAAAAGTGTCGATTAGATTTTGATACAATGTTTTCATCTTGTTCTTAAATATCCCTCTTATACCCCGATGAGATAATTTTTTCATAATGCAGGTTTTTAAACGTACAATCGGAAAATATTCACTGATTTCTAATGTTCCAGAAGAAGCCTCAACACAAGAAATCGAGGAATACGCTTTTAAAAAAATGCCACAAAATGTTTTGAAGTTACTACGATGAGATTTTATGAAAAAACTGCAATAAGAGAAGTTAGTATGGGGTGGAGTAAATCTGTTTTGTAGAAATGAAATATCTTGATTCGTTTGCAAAATGTGAGCCAAATCAGAAATGAGCCGCTTCTAAAGGTGTCCGTCCACTAGGTTGGAAACGCGCCGCGCCGCGGTTAAGATCAATTTGCAAAGGTAGGCTCGTTCGCCATAAAACGCGGCGCAAGTGTTTTTACAATATACTGTCAGCTTAACAATATGTATATTTACCTATTCAATCTCTGATCTTGACCGCGGCGCGGCGCTTTTCCGAGCTAGTGGACGGACAGCTTTAAAGGTTGGCTATTATTGTCCGCAGTTATAGAGATGAAGCTCACATGGTATTGTAGGGGACTTTTAGGATTTAATTCCACTTGCTATGAAAACCAAATCTTGAATGTTTCAGCTTTTCGAGAATTGTTCATCCCGTTATGTAACTAATGATAGCACATCAAAATAACAATTGAAAGCATACTAGTATAAAACAATCAGAGCAAATTAATTGAAAAATGAATCTAATCTCGCACCATTAAACACAGCAGCGGAGTAATATGCAAATAGTGCACTTGAAAACATGCACCCAATTAATCGCCGAATAATCATTTCAACCGATTATAATTACTGTGCACGGGCGAGCGCTCTCGACCGAGGGCATTATTAAAATAATTATCAGCGACCCGCGACTGATTGTGGCAAGTTAATCTGGCCGGGTCCCATTTCCCGCTAGTTTCCTCTCTCCTTGCAGCACCGGTCGCAATGGTTTTCACATTAATCCGGCATTGAAAATTCTTTGTGCGGCCGCGTGGAAATGTTATTCCGTTCCATCGAGATTTACGACCAATGATACAAAACAACAACTTCCATTTCGACGTGCCCGGATTGTTTTTTCATGAACTATAAATTACGGGTGGGCGACGGATCGCGAAGCCTTCTGCCGGCAAAAATACAAAACTGCTCGGAAAATTGATTCCTCCACATGCAAAGAAGTAAGCCTCACTTTCATCAGCGCAAAAAATATAACCCCACGGACGAGTCTCGTCTTCGGCGATTATTTACGCCCACGGAGATGTTTTATTCGTATTTGCATTTACATATATGTTTCTGCGTACTTTATTATTTACGCCGTTGTGCATAAAACATGGTGTCTGGGCCGCTGCATGTCTAGGAATGATCGTCCCGCGCTTGGAAATTCTATTCCAGATGGGAAGTTACGAGATTCTCACCAGCACAGATGTGCTGCTTTTAACTGTGCCACTACGGTGCAATAATAAGGTATACGTGAGAGATAACAGAAGTTTAGATGTGTCGAGATGTCTGCATAAAGAGAGAGTCAGCAATATTACGAGGATTTCTAAACTTCAAAACACAAGAAATCGTCAGCTAATTCTACCCAAAAAAATAACTTTTGCTAATCATGACTAAATTATTTCCTATTTATGAATCGGTACTGCATATTACAGTACAGTACAGTTCACATATACAGGGTATCGAGAATAGAGTAAATATATTTCAGGGGGTGGTTTCTCAGCTCAAAATATGTAGAACAACTTTTAATACTTTTGAAGGGCAGTTGATTTCAAACTTTTGTAACTCGACGGCCTTGTTTTGGTAATATAAAACTCATGGAAAATATGCTCAGCGTTAGCAGAGAAAGACAATTGATACTGATGCGGCATAAGCTTCAGACTCGCTCATCACTCATTTAATTAATTTACTGGTATCATAGAACAATTATTTGTATAGCGTTACTTTTATAAAGGCTAATATCTTCTTGACAGTTAACATAAAACGAGCAAATATACTACCATCGAAAATCAGATATTAAGGTTTTAAGGGCCCCACATCAAATCAGTCAATGGACTGGATGAAGTGATCCTTATTCACCACTTATCGGCTGATTTAGACCTTTAGGTAAGAATTAACCCTATTTATTGCACACGTGGCACTTATACCACGTTTTCTCTTTAGGCTGGATTTATTTTAAGGGCTACTATCTGTAGACTATACAGTGGGTCTATCTCACTGTATGGTCTACAGACAATAGCCCTTAAAATAAAACCAGCCTAAAGAGAGAACGTGGTATCAGTGCCACGTGTAAAATAAAGAGGGTTAATTCTTACCTTAAGGTCTAAAACAGCCGACTAGTGGTGAATGAGGATCGCTTCATCCAGTCCCTTGACTGATTTGATGTGGGGCCCTTAAAACCAGCTGGCCACTCAATTCAACAATTATCACGCTTAGTGGCAGTTGTTATTCCGACATTTATTCGGTTCCGTCACATCTACACACTTGGCCTGCCAAGCGGGCGAGCTCTCAATCATTAATTATTATAAATAATATTTAATAACGAACATAAAATTAATCATGAATTATTAATTCGCGAATGAATTTACGGTGGAAGACCGATAGCATGAAAGAGGGAATTGAATTAATCACAGCGTTAATGTGCTTTTATAGGCAACTTCGTCACCATCGCTTTGCTTAAAATTATAACATTACACACGAAATCAAAAGAAGTAGACACAATAAAGATTTATGTGTTGATTATGGCTCATTTTTCAATGTAAGTCAAAACGGCGTCAACAATTGTTTTCCATTACCTACTTATTTTATGAAAATATATCTAACTTTGATTTTAATTTTAAATGGAGTACCCCGTGCATTATTACAGAATGAGAGTCTAAATCCAATTATTTTTCCAATGGTTTATAACATGTACCATTTTTCATTAGTTATAGCGGGCTGTGGTATCTTTTTAAATTATAAATACTTGTAAAATTTGTTAACATAAGCTCAGAGCTCGGAGGAGTATTTCATAAAATTTTAAAATCGGAACAAGTAGCGCTTGGAGAATCTTAAAAATATTAATATGTACCAAGTCACATTACGAATCAAAATTAACCCAAACTAATGAAAATATTTAAACATCGATAACCCTTGCAAAATACAATTGAATTCGTATTAAAATGTAAGGTCAAACAATTGACAAAATATGATAATAATAGAAAAATAATACAACTGCAAACAGTCTTGGATTTAGAATATTATATTAGTGCATTTTCTATTGTGAATGTATTGTAAATATAAGTTTGAAAATTGAACAAACTTTTAACAAAAGCAAAAATTAATAAAAAAATATGATCATACTAGAAAATGAATACAACTGCAAACAGTTTTGGATTTAGAATATTACATTAGTACATTTTCTATTGTAAATATATTGTAAATATAAGTTTGAAAATTGAACGAACTTTTGACAAATCTACAAAAGTTGATGGAAAAATATGATCATACTAGAAAAGAATACAACTGCAACAATATTTGATTTAGAATATTATATTAGTGCATTTTATATTGTAAATATATTGTAAATAAAAGAATATGAAACATTGTAGTAAAATATAAAATACAAGGCGGAAAGACCCCATATGGGGTCGATAGCCCAATAAATATCGATTATATATATATAAAATACATATTTGAAAGTGATTCAATATTAAAGTAAAAAACTTTAAATAATAAGAGTACCTATATTTTTAGATTACATTTATATTACAAGAAAAAGTGATAAAGGCATTGGAACAATATTTTTTTGTATTTTTAGTAAAAAACTGTAGAAGTTTTAAGAGTCTGCTCACACAATGCGTTTTAAAATTAGTGTTAGTTGGTTGAATAGAGTTATAATTATGTTTATGTTTACTTTATCAAAAACATGTCGTTTATTTTTAAAACTGTCTCATTATAGATGCAACAATAAAATGTTCTTGGGCTGGATTAAATCCTTTCTGGGCCGGATCTGGGCCATAATCCTTAGTTTGGTGATCCCTGCTCTATGACATCACAAGCTAAAATCTGATCGCCGGAACTTCTTTTAATCGCAAAACTTCTTCATGACGCAAAGCCATTCATTAGAATATTGATCCATTCTATTCAGTACTAAATTCTGCTATGGTAAACTGTATAGACTTCCCGAAATAAATTACGGGAGGATCAGCCAGAGCCATCAATTTTAGCTGCATCTAATTTTTTTGTAAATTCTAGGCGTTCCTGACCTGCGTTTACCTGCGTCTGTACATAATATTAATGTATGTACCAAGAATCCTAGAATGTATATATTTTTTTTATTGGAGAAAATTTATGTAAATTGTAGATAATTCATTGAAAATATTAACGTTTTCGAGTGGAAAATCTACGACAAATTTATATGTTTACCAGATGTTTCTGAAAGGTTGCCCAATTTGGTTAACAGTTTTTAAAATAATTTTCTAATGTACAGGGTGTCCCACAATGTACCATAATATTTGAAACATGTATTTTAGAAGTTACTTAGTCAAGAACTCCATTTAAACAAATGTCGTAAATATGTTCATACTAGGAAAAGAATACAACTGCAAACAGCCTTGGATTTGGAATATTATATTACTATATTTTCTATTGTAAATGTATTGAAAATATAAATAATAAGAGTACCTACTAAAATATGGGTTACATTTGCATTCCAACAAAATATACTAAAAGTATTGGAACCATCATTTTTTGTTTGAATAGTGACAAATTGTAGGAGTTCACTCTGCTCATATAATGGGTTTTAAAATTAGTGTTAGTTGGTTAATTAGAGTTATAATTATGTTTATGTTTACTTTATCAAAAATATATTATAACTGGGTAAATAATACACGTTTTGAGTTAAAACAAAATTGTATTGTCTGCGCCATGTTTCGACCATAGTGTCTTTATCGGGCGGATTATAATGATTCATTATTAGTCGTAATAATGGGGTGTAAACAAGTATCCGCCAAATTTATTTCCAAGTCGAAAATATATTGCTGATTTTTAAAACTTCCTCAGTATATTTTAAGCTAATCTAAACAATACAATAATCGCGGGCCGGATTAAATCCTTTGTAAGCCTAATCTGGGCTAAGACATCATAAGGTAAAATCTGATCGTCAGATATTCAGCAAATCGCAAAACTTCTTCATGACACGAAGCCATTCATTGGAATAGTGACCCATTCCATTCAGTACTCAACACAGCTATGGTGTCGTCTATAGATAGATTGAAATAAATTGCGAAAGGATCAGCCAGAGTCATCAACTTTGGCTGGAAAATGTTGTTGAACGATCAAAAGATTTGAATAAATTAATTATCATTTTCAATTCAATTTATTGTTAATTGATTACGCTAAATAATAAAAAAAATAGAATAAAAACAATAAATAAGATTAATCAATAATTTATTGGAGCTATTTGTGGCAATAAAAATTATTAATAATTTAATAATTTTCTATATTTCCGACCGATAATCTGCATTGAGTTAGTTTTCGATAGCAATTATGTTTATTTTATTTAAATACACTTCAACTTACCTCCGCCATTGACCACAAAGTATTTGTAAGGTATAGAAGTATACAGGGTGGTCACTTTTACGACGCCCGCCATTAGGATCTATTAAACGCAAATATATACAGAGTTGGTCTAATGCGAGAAAAGTTTCTTATTTTCATGCCTTTTCATACTCGGAAAATAAATCTGCGATATCTTGTACAGTTCCCAAACTATCGCTGAAAAACCGAAAAAGTTTCCTTTTCATTTTATAACTTTTCTACTTTTGAAGGAAATTTTACGAAACTTTGCGCTCTTACATTTTTCGACGAGAACTTTCTGATGACAGTGCCAATCATTTTCAGCGCCAACTAGATGCCCAAATTTTCATAGTCAACTTTTGATTTTTTTATGGCCTCAATATTCAATTTTAATAGCATTTAGAAGAGCGAAATATTCTGATTTCAACCATGTATAATACATAGGTAATCTGACATTTTTTAGCACCAAAAATCGATAATTCAAAAATTTGTTGCAAAAATAAAACTGCTGTGGACTGCTCTAAAAATCAAGTTGCCATGGAACATAACAAATGACCAATTTGACAATTATTCATACAAAGAAAATAACTTCTTTAGTGTGTTTAAAGTTAAAAAAAATGAGATATTATGTTTGATTATTAAAAATGTCAAGATATTATCCTCAACATGAAAAAATTGACATGTACAATCTCTATGTAAAGAATTACAGAAAGGCGACAGTCACATCTCGAATTTTTGGTAAATTAGATCCCGAAACAGCCAGCTGCAACAACTTTTCGGCGTTTGTGGCATCGTATAAATTGCACATGTGTTATACATGATTTAAATCGGAATTTTTCGCAATTTTTTATGCTATTAAAATCCAATATGGCAGCCATAAGAAAACAAAAGATGTCTATGAAAATTTGGGCATCTAGTTGGCGCAGAAAATGTTTGGCACTGTCATAAGGAAGCTCACGTCGAAAAATGTAAGAGTGCCAAGTTTCGAAAAATTTCCTTTTAAATATAAATATAAAGTTATAAAAGGAAAAATACAGTGCACTTTTTCGGTTATTCAGCGATATTTCAAGAACTGTGCAAGATTTGCCGTTTTTTTTTTTCAGATTATGAAAATAAGAATTCTGCCATTTGACCAACTCTGTATATATTTCCGTTTAATAGATCCTAAAGGTCATAAAATGCGTCATAAAATTGACCACCGTGTATACAGTAAGGTATTTTCGTCATATAATTTCAATGCATTTTTGGAAATCGTATAAGCGTTTAATAGTAGATATATTATTTAACGAGCAGGCATTGTAAGATATTACCCATGAGGATGAAATTCATACACGAGCCGAAAGCGAGTGTATGATTATCTGAGTAAATTGTAACCATTATGTTCGAGTCAAATACGATGTTTTATCTATGACTTTTTTTGCAAAGTGGACAAACACTCAGTTCACAATTATTAATTTTTCGAAATTCTGAATTGCTGATTTTAAAAATGGCGATCGAAAACATTTAAATAATAATAATAATAATTCTAATAATAATATCTTTATTGGTGCTATCAACAATAAGTTTTACACAGGTCATACATATTTCGGATTGAATAAAAATATAAAATCAGTACATAAAAGTAAAAGTATGAAATCCACTGCACATATATAAAATAATCACCTTAAAAATTGTAAGAAATATAAAATATAAAATATAAAATACAAGCCCTAGAGAGTAAATGATAATACACAACGACAGTGATATAATACATTATAAACAGTTACACCTAGAAACTAAAATTTACAAAGCAGCGCCGTTCATAAAGTATTCATCAAATGAATAAAACGCAGATTTAGTTAGATAGTACACCAGTATTTAAACTGAATAATAGGCAATTGATGTATATCACGTGGCAATACATTAAAAAAATTGATACTGTAGTATCTAGTGCCTGTTTTTGCCTTTGATAGGCGAAATTTTTCAGTACGAATATCATTTTCAAATAGTCAACCAACGTTAGCAACGGCCTTTGTAACCACACATAATGATTTCTTGATTTACTAGTGAAACATTCTTATGTTGACAGTTCTGTGTTTTATAATTAATAAAACACCGTGAATTATGAAAGGGGGTATGTTACCATAGTTACGTACATATTAAGGCGATGAGACGTCCCGATTTTGGCGGGACAGTCCCGATTATTAGAAATTTTTCCCGCGTCCCGCGACGTTTCAAAAAAATCCCGACTTTTGAAACATTTGCTTTTTATTCGGGGTGATCTTTTATTGGCTATTTTGAAGTTATAGGCGCTTAAATATCAAATATTTTTGATCCAAACATTTGTTTTTATTCATGGCAATCCTTCATAAATAAATCTACGGAGCTAGCTTTTAGAAAACATTGAAACCATACAATACCATACCATACCATAATTTGTATTGCAATAATATAATACATATTACTTAAATTTTAAGTCTTAAAACCTTCGAATCTAGAAACACTTAATTACCTATTTCATGAAAATGTTCATTAATAGGTGACTTATTTATTTTTTTAAATTTTTTATTCAGCAATTTTTTCAATCTTTTCATTTTTTATAGAGCCAATTGGAAGAATTTTATCGATATTTTGGCTACTAATTACAGCAGTATTTTCACATGTATTTTGTACGTGAAAAAGCTACTGCTTTTTCAAATACGGTGGGTATTGCATTTAGTTTCAATTAATTCCTCGGTAATTCCTCAGCAAACTTGCCATTGATCATCTATAAAAATTTCATTTTATAGAACTTTTCAGTCTTCCACCTTTTAAATTTTTCCGATTTATATTTTCCAGACAAATCGATCGTAGATGGATATTTTTCGGGATAGATTTATAAAACTAACCATCTTCTGAACGATTTTTACAACCGCTATACTACATACTGTTATGTTGACACCACATTTATTTAGACTTGTCATCAAAATTAGAAGTTTCGTCAACAAGTCAATAAAAATGAAAACATGTCTTGGAAAAAATTATCCAACCAATCAGAATGGATGTCGCTCTTGTCCCTACTCTTATCTTCTTATCTAACCTCATAGAGGTACTTTACAAACTTGCCTCGTATTTATTATATTTGTAAATTTAACTACATTATGTTTAATGTTGTTAATTTTTTTTATATATAATATATATTTTGCGTTTTGCGTTCTTTGTTAAATATTTTAAAAATCAATACATTAGCCCCCCCCCACAACTGTCCCGCTATTGTTAGAATCTGGTCACCTTATATATAATGAATGTATTTTCTTTCATAGAGGATCATAGAAAAATTAAATATCTCAATAAAGACAGAAATCTCGTTTGGAAGTCATAATACATTTCTAAAATTGAAATAAAAAATTGGCATTTATTATTCATACGTGGGTATACATCCCAATATCCTTCTCAATTTATTCTGTATACACATTTTCAACATTTCGCCTCACCGATTCGAAAATGAAGAGCCGTCGCGATCAATTATTTCAACGTCTGACAGCTGACATGGTTTCATCGGCCAAACACACGCACGGCTACGCACACGAGCGCAAAAACCACCCCCGTATTCCGCACTGCCCGCGTGGGGGTTCGGGGGCGGTGTGGCTGCTTGGTACACCCCAATCCGGCCGCACATCCTTATGCTTTTTTATTCATCGTGCGGGGGCGGCTATGCGAACGTAAGCGACCTTAAAACGTCCGTCGCGGTGCTCTGCAAAAAAGCCCGACGCCTGCGAATGGACAGCCGAAAATCCCGCACAACACGAGAGCCGGAAGCGGAAGCGGCGGCTCATGAAAGCGTAACGCTGGGGCAAAAATGTGCACGAGCGAGTGGTTAATAGTCCGGCCGGCGGGGGTGTATGGAAATCGCGGCGTTTCCAAATACCGACGTCCGATTAATAATAAATCACCGCCGGCGAACCCTTTTAGTCCGCGCGGCCGGCCGCCCCCGCACTTCTTTTATTTGAGGCGCGCGTAAATGGGCACAGGGCGAGAGGCGTAATGGAAACATAGCGCCACTTTCGATTCTTTTAAGGGGTTGCCCAGAAAACGCACTCTCCGACCAAAATTACGCTATACCACGAAATAAAATGACCTCAATCGTAGACATCTGTATGGTCAACAATTAACATTTAAAAAACACCAGCTCGTTAAGCGAGCAGTACTTGATGGGAAAAAATAGATGATGAACGCGATATAGAAATCTCCATAAATATGGATCAGAATATGTGTCTTAACATAAAATTAAATGTGCTTTGTCGAAATTTAAATTATTACTATTTTTCCCAATTTTGATTATTAAAATGCTCATTACATATATTGAATTCATTATTAAAACAACATTTTAATCATAAAAGTGAATAAAATTAATCAAAACAGTGAATACAATGGTTCTAACAACACTTTATTCGCACTGCTATTGACAACACGAATAAAGTTTTAAAAAGTTAACGTCGCACTACCTTTGAAATTTTTCTTGCAAGGATCGACTGTTTCATATCTCATGTGACATCTCACGCAAATACTTCAATTTGCCGATTTCAAGTCCAAAATTGTGTTTGAAATGGCAAATAACCAAAAAGAAACCATACCAGAAGATGTTCTGGACGCAGCTACGATTGCTGTATTGAATTTATTGCCTGAAAAATCTAAATTAGTTTACGAAAAAGAGTACTAAACATTTTGAGACTGGAAGAAAAATGTTGACATATGTAAATTCAAATGAAAGGTCTGGAACTTCCATTGCACTTGATCCTGACGAAAGTAGAGTCAACTTAACTTTCACTATACTTGACTTTGACGAAAATAGAGTCAACTTTCTTTGTTTAAGAGTTCACCAAATTAATAATAGTACAATTACCATTTATATAAATAATTTACCTACTCAATAAATATTTTTGAAAGTTCTGAAAACTTGGAAAAAATCTTATATACTACACGTGAATAAACAAAATGTTTTCCACTTAAAAATATTAAAAATAAATATTTAACCATATTAAATATTAAAAATAAATATTAAACAAAAATAAACAAATTTTTCGTGGATAAAATTTGTCCGTATTAATTTATACCATAAATAGCTATTTTTTACTTATGTCTTTGACGCTTTAAAATTTTAATAAACTACTGTCAACATTGTGAATATTGCTGACAAGTTCGCAATCATATCTATCAAAATATCAATTTTTCTGGAAGAATATCAACTATTCTGTCAAATATTCATTTATTACTATAAATGGATTAAATATTATGTCTATTTTCGATTGATTTGTCAACATATCAATAGGTACTGTCAAAATTGTGAGTTTAGATGTTAAAGTTGCAACTTATGTACCAAAATTATCCTATTCCTTCAAATATTCAACTAATTTATTGAAATTTTAATTATTACTACAAAACTTAAAAATAATAAGTATATATTCAATGACCTTGTTAAAATTTTAATAGTAACTGTCAAAACTGTGACTGTTTCCGACTAATTTTCAATAATATCTAAATATCAATTTCCTCTCTCAAAATTTCAACTATTTTAGCTAATCTGAATAAGTGTCTTAATATAAAATTAAATGCATATTGTCGAAATTTGAATTATTACTACAAAAAAATTAAAAATTAAAAATTTCAATAAATTACTGTAGACATTGTAACTATTGCTGACAAATTTATTTTGGTGCTATTGCCGAAATTTCTATTATTACTGCAAATATTACAATTGTTACTATAAATAATTCAAAATTAAGTATAAATTCTATTATGCTGTCAAAATAAAAACATGTTTGCAATTATATCTACCAAATATCACTTTTTTCTGTAAAAAAATTAACTGTTTGGTTAAAATTTCAATAATTGCTGTCAAAATTGTGACTATTACTGTCAAATTTGCAATATCATCTATGAATCTATCAATTTTATTTATTATATAAATTTCGAAAATGAGGTATATCCAAATTATTTTTTCTTTAAAATTTTAAGGAATATTATCAAAATTGCAACGATTTGATATAAATTCTTGCAATTTTGCCAATTCAAATTTAGAAACTGTCAATATTTCAATGATTACTGGACATTTTCTCTCTATCATTTCGATGTATATTATTAAAATTGCAAACTTTGATATCAAATTGGCAATTATTCTGCAATCATTTCAGATATTACTGCAAAATTGTAATTAAAAAGTATAACTATTTCTGCTTAATTTGCAATAATATCTAAATATCAATTTTCTCTTTCAAAATTTCAACTAATTTAACTAATCATAATATGTGTCTTAACATAAAATTAAAAACATTTTGTCGAAAGTTGAATTATTACTATAAAAATTTATAAAATTAAAAATTTCAATAAATTACTGTCAAATTACTATCGTGCTTTTGTCTAAATTTCTATTACTCGTATTACTGCAAATATTACAATTGTTACTATAAATATTTCAAAATTAAGTATAGGTTCAATTATGCTGTCAAAATAAAAACATGTTTGCAATTATATCTACCAAATATCACTTTTTCTGTAAAAAATCAACTGTTTGGTCGAAATTTCAATAATTTCTATCAAAATTGTGACTATTACTGTCAAATTTGCAATCATATCTAGGAAGATGTTAATTTTACTCATTATATCAATTTCAAATATGAGGTATATCCAAAAATGTTATTTTGTCTCTCAAATTTAAATGAATATTGTCAAAATTGCAAGGATTTGACATCAATCCTTGCAATTTTGCCACTTCGAATTGAGCAATTATACTGTTAACATTTAAATGATTATTCGACAATTTTTCTCTAAAATTTCAATGAATATTATTAAAATTGCAAGGTTTGATATTAAATTGGCAGTTATTCTGCAGTCATTTGAGATATTACTGCAAAATTGTAATCAAAAAGTGTGACAATTTCTGCCGAATTTGGAATAATATCTAAATATCAATTTTCTCTCTCAAAATTTCAACTATTTTAACAAATCAGAATAAGGGCCTTAACACAAAACTAAATGCATTTTGTCGAAATTTGAAGTATTACTACGGAAATATAAAAATTTAATAATTTCAATAAATTACTGTCAACATTGTGACTATTGCTGATAAATCTATTGTTGTGCTTTTGTCGAAATTTCTATTATAACTGCAAAAGTTACAATTGTTACTATAAATAATTCAAAATTTAGTATAGATTTAATTATGTTGTCAAAATAAAAACATGTTTGCAATTATATCTACCAAATATCACTTTTTCTGTAAAAACAATTAACTGTTTGGTCAAAATTTCAATAATTGCTGTCAAAATTATGACAATTTCTGTCAAATTTGCAATAATATCTGTGAATATATCAATTTTACTTATTATATAAATTTCGAAAATGACGTACAGTCATGCTCACATAAATCTAGTACAAACAATTTGACATTCCTATATAAAATTGCTATTGTAACATAATTTATTGTACAAGATTTATGTGAGCATGACTGTATATCCAAATATATTATTTTTTCCTTAAATTTCAACGAATATTGTCAAAATTGCAAGGATTTGATATCAATCCTTGAAATTTTGCAAATTTGAATTTAGCAATTATACTGTCAACATTTCAATGATTACAGGACATTTTATCTCTAAAATTTCAATGAATATTATTAAAATTTCAAGGTTTGATATCAAATTGGCAATTATTCTGCAATCATTTGAAATATTACTGCAAATTTGTAATTATAACTGCTAATTTTTTTAATTATAAATGTTGTCTCAAAATTGTCAGATTAAAATAATTTTGAACTATATATTTGTACTTTATTATATTGAAAAAGGTATATATTTGAAATATTATTTTTTCTAATGAAATTTTAAAGTACCAATCACAATATTTATGTGCCCACCATATAAAATTAAATGCATTTTATCGAAATTTTAATGTTAACTTTAAAAATTGAAAAAAACAGTATGTTTTCAGTTGCTTTTTCAATATAATACATATTTCATAAACTTATTCGCTAATCTGTCCTCTTTACATGCGTTTTAGTATTAGTATTTATCCTATACATATAATGATTTCAATTTAGAACTGATTTGGGGCAAAGTAATATCAAAATTTTAATTTTAAATTTCTTAAATTTCTGTCAACATTGTGACTATTGCTGACAAAATTGCAATCATATCTGTCAAATTATGACTTTTTCTGTCGTAATTTCTAAAATAACTATTTTGTCGAAATTTAAATAATTACATTAAAAATTTCAAAAATTAAGTATGTTTTAATTAACATACAATTTAAGTTTTAATAATTACTGTCAACAGTGTGTCAAAATTGCGGTATTTTCGGAATTTTTCGGTCATTTGAATGCCATTAAAATCCAATATTGCGGCCATAAGAAAATCAAAAGTTAACTATGAAAATTTGGGCATCTAGTTGGCGCAGAATATGTTTGGCACTGTGATCAGAAAACTGACGTCGAAAAATGTAAGAGTGCCAAGTTTCGTAAAATTTCCTTCAAAAGTAAAAAAGTTATAAAAGGAAAAGGAAAGTGCACTTTTTCAGTTTTTCAGCGATAACTCTGTATATATTTCCGTTTAATAGATCTTAATGGTGGGCGTCGTAAAAGTGACCGCCCTGTATAAAAATCTTTGCAAAAGATCTCTAATTTTGAACATATTACTTCCCCATAGTTAAATAGGAATAAAAGAGCGTGGTACCGTATGATTTTAAAGTGTGAGATGTATAAAAGATATTCCATATACCATCATAAGGTTCAAGAATCATCATCAACCTGTGTCTTATTTATCTGTTTGATGCAACGTGTATATAATTGTATAAATTACACCAACCCTTAAAACTGAGCTTTCTTATACTAATCCATGATGCGTTATCTAACCAACACATTACCAATAGCAAAGTACCTTGAGAGTGATAATGGTAGTTAATAAACGTCACGACGTGTAAGTACTAAATACGATCATAAATCACGAGCCAAAAATAATTAAAAAATCATATAATAAATTCGCGATAAAAACTGCGATTAATTTAATAATTATTTAAAAATATATTGCAGCGTTACACATTATGCGTAGTACTGTCTCAAAAAAATATTAGACCAACAAATCTTGACTGAAATTTTCTAGGATATATGAAAATAATTTAACTGGGATTTTTCAAATGTAATTATTTGTCATTATTTCATTAGAATTACTTGAAAAAGTGAACACCATTTTCTAAAGCACTCTGTATAGTTCTTTACCATTAATGAATACAGAAAATTTACACTGTTAATAGCTTTGCTTATTTTTATTATCAATGATTTTTTTTATTAAAAGCATGGAATAGATTGTTGCGTAATATATTGTGAACACAATTCTTACTGCATACAATCAGCAAGTTCGCAGCAGTTCAACGATCTGAGTGCTTTACAAAATCCCATTCCCTTTGATTTAACTCCTGTGCAGTACACTCGCGAACTCCGTATGTGTGCTCAGCTCTTCACAGGTCTAACCGAACAAACCGTCCAGCAGTCTGATATTAGCTCCTTGAAAATCCAATTTTTGCCAATAAATGGAAACTTTATGTTGCGACCGGCCGCACAATTGTGCCGTTTTCCTGGGGAAAGCGAACGATTCAATCCTGTGTTTAATTGTCGCACAAGCAATTCTCGGCGCTCACAATGGCAGTGCTAACGATGTATCGTTTATTTAATATACTGGAGTGGCATTTGGAGTGTCACAGAACGAAACGGGATTTTAATTGCGAATTCATCTATTTGTTGTTGCCTGCGACATTCGAGTGGCGTCTAATAACGCCCGGGCGACGCAATTGTCTCGCCCTGGGACAATTAAGGCGATAGCTATTCATATCTCAGCGCCTGAGGGCGGAAAGCTGCAAAACAGTAGTTTTTTGCAACTCTTTAAACAACCAGTTAATGGAACATTAAGGAGCATCGGTCGTCCCCGGAGACTGAGCAGCCATCCATCAATTAGCCGTCCACCGCGACGCTCATAGTTTAACCGACTTCCGTTCACATAATCAAATAGAAATTTAATTAGGCACAAAAACCTAATGGCACTTGTAAGCTTTTCATGCCGGTACATGAAGCGAATTTCCAATATTAAAATCTCCACTTCTGGCGAACTTGGGTAACGAGGCGATCGATGGCCGTGCATAAGCTCTTCGTGGATACTTTGCGAATACCCCGCATACTTATTAACTATATCATTAGCGGAATTCAAAGAACTTCCATAATAATTAATTACGCAAGGTGAACGACTCGCCGAAATCGAAAATATAAAATTTCAATTCGCCCATAAATTATTTAACGGCTGCCGAGCCGATCGGCGCATAAATTTATTAGAAAGTTTCGTCTTGAATGTTAAATAATGATCGATAAATTATTAAAGAAATATACTTTCTCTCCCGCGAGAAGTTAGCACTAACTTTAAATGGAAGACGAATATAACGTGATTATGGCGTGCTGTAAGATATTACCGATTTCGTTGGAAGATATTTTTCCTCTGTGGCAAAATAGCAAGATTATTGTGTTTAGTTGATTGCTTTATCAAATATATTAATGTATACCACTTGTTTTATCCCAATTCTACAAATTACTAAGAATTATGTTGATACCCATGTCGATGGAAGTCAGCGGCAATACCCTGAATCGGACACCAGAGAAATTACCGTGAGGAGCCTCGCGAAGCTACCTTTTCGAAACGTTTTCTATAGTCCATGCCAGATAAGATGTCACTTTTCACATAAAACCTAAGCTCCTCCTCTGTCATGTTGGACAGGTCAACAGAAATGCGAATGCATCTCTTGGAGCATCCTAGTTTATTTAGGTACGATAGTGAGCTTAAAGTCTTCGAGTGTGCAAGCACTTCATGTCTAAAGGATCAACCGAACTGATTTATGGTTTATGGATTCATGGCTCAAAACAGTTCCCGCAGTTTTGGGTTGCATTCTCATCCAATTCCACCAGTGGAGGGATTTTCGGTTTTATGTGAAAAGTGACATATTATCGGGCATGGACAATAGTAATGATTGTGGTAGGTTCAAAGCGACGAACCCTGTACATCTACTAGTCTTACCGTGAGGAGTACGAAGGACCAATTGCCATGTTTCTGATAGAATTATGCTAGTTATGCTTAATTTGAATGCCAGACCGATAGTGGATCTACTGGTCTTTATTGTGGCTGGCTGCAGTAACTAAAGATCTACAAGTTTTTAGAGTAAATGGTAGGAATAATCAATCGCCATATTTCTACCAGTTTGTATTACCTAACGAATACTAGTCATCATTATGGCTTGTTTCAAGAACCAATAGTTGCATGTCTACAAGTCGTTAAAGTAACTGGTTCGAAGAACCAAACACCATGTCGCTATCATACGTGGCACGATCGAAAACTAGATCACGAAACGTTTACTAGTCTGGATTGGCTCTATTGCAAAGAGTAGGCATGTCAATACTACAGATAAACAGTCTATATCATAATTCGAAGGACCATTTTTTACCCGACTTTTACTTTGTTGTAATTGGTACTAAGAAGCAATCATTAAACTTCCATAAAACATGATGTTGGTGAAAAAATGCCACTATAAGTATAATGGATCAAAATTATAACTCGATGACCCAGCATCACATACATACTCTTCGCAATAATTTATTTGAAAACCAATTACTACACCTGTACATGGTGTTATTGTGACTGGCACAAAGGACAAATCATCACATTTGTACCAGAAGCTATTTTGGTTAGTGCAAAATTTTTTTACTTGAGTTGTGTTTTTAGCATATAAATGACAAATATTAGACGTGTGTTGCTAAGGAAAAACCCAATACTTCAAATAAAATCGATTGTATCGAATTATGCTGATATGTGGAGACCTTAGCGAAGAGATCTATAGATAAAACACTGTGTGATTCTCATGTGTCTTGAATGCGTAGGACCGAAATAAAGGTTCTTATAAGTACCTTCCTTTACGATTTATCGGTAGCAAAATCCAATAACATTTTGACTTTACACTTGTGTCTTGTCGGGTTTTGCCTTAATACTACGTATATAAGACACTTAATAATTAAACTTTCCTTATTTTACATACATAGGCTTTATCATAATTGGCTCAATGGACCAATTTTTACCAATCTGTAAGTCTATATTGTAATTTCTACTAATTGGAAGAAGCAATCGTTACACTTCCATAAGACATTTAATAATTGCCCTAACGACCAATTATTGGAGGTCTGCTAATTTTCTTGTAACCGAAAAAAAACGACCAATTGCCTCTCTCTGACAAGTGATTTTGGTTAGATCTAAAACCTACGAGTAGATCTACCACCTCCTCAAGCGGTTGAGGAGGTGTTAGTTGTGGTGGTGATGCTTTAATGAGGGGTTAAGGAGGGTCTGATGAGGGTCTTCGGGAGGGTACATGACATAAATGATGTGGTTGATCGTTTATATATTTTACACCACGAACTTAAATGCGTCTCCCCATTATTTCTAATATCCCACCGACCCTCGCAGCCTCTCCTGTCCCTCCCGGCCAATCACGATACCCTCCCGATGGTATTTGAAATGCGTCTCTCAACGCGTTTCTCACACTTTAAATGCGTCTCTCAACGCGTCTCTCACACTTTAAATGCGTCTCTCAACGAGTCTCTCACACATTGATGGTATACAACTCAATATACACTTGAACTATAGGCACTTGAAAAAAAAATGTAAATTTAGACCCCTATGTAAATCCTTATGGGAAAATGACCCCGAACTCTTGTTGCCTATCTACTACTACGCTCTACTACGCTTATGGTGGCTGTCTCAAAGTGATTTTGGTTAGTTCCAAAAATATTATCATTGTATCAAAGCTTATTACTCATCTATTTGAATTAGTAGTAAGGCTGCTATAAGGACTTTTAGTCAAATACATATATACAAGATGCGGTAGTGCTTGTTTTAAACAGCTTGTCACAATATGCCTATCAGTCTTAATTGTGTCTCTTTAAATATCCATAAAATGGTAGATACCTCTACCTTACTTGACGATGGTTGATTGATGATACATTCAGTAAGTTAATTCTGAAATAGAGATTGGTCTTTTCACTCTACGTCTTGTAAAGCATAATTGCTCTACGCTTCCTCATATTTAAGGTAACTTGCTCGAAGGACTACTCGTCAAATCCTCACCAACAGTAATGATGGTTACTTTGAAGCACAGATCGCTATATCGTCTTATAAAGCATAATTGCTCTACGCTTCCTCGTATTTAAGGTAACTTGTTCGAAGGACTACTTGTCAAATCCTCACCAAAAGTAGTGATGGTTACTTTGGAGCACATATCGCTATGGATAGTAGCTATAGTAGTGAATGGTCCTCAATACGTAGTCTTACATACTGCCACTATTTACCTCATTCGAAGGACCAATTAAAATATATCTATCATACGTAATGGTAGGTACTTGATGAATAACACAATACAGCAACCAGTATTATAGTGCCTCTTCGTACTACATTCTAAGAAGCAGCTTGCTGTACACAAGTATACAGCATTTGATCCTTCTGTGAAGGATCAGTGTTTTAAAAGTGTGGACCCTACTTTAGACTTTGATTAGTTATGTAATTTGGTCAAAAAGTCAAAAATAATAATATACCTATATCGTATTCGTATACGATATAGGTATATTATTATTATATAGATTTATTATTATATAGATTTATACCTATATCGTATAAAAATTCCCGTATTTATAAAATTGTCTATTACTCCAAAACAATCAATTTTTCAAAAATATATCAATTTGACATATTTGTGATAGCAATAAGATGATAGCAATTTATCAAAATAATGACAGATCTTACTGCGTTTTAATCCTAATATAAACAAGATGACAGATTTTTTTCTGAATAATGCCATATCTTATTACGTTCTAATCCAAATCCATCAGCTTTTTGAAAACATGTAATTTTGACATATTTTTGACGAAATATGATAGTGATTTATTAAAATAATGACAGATCTTATAAAATTATAAAACAAATCTATCATTTTTCATTAGATCTTAACCTAAGTCTGTTAGTTTTTCAAAAATATGTCAAAATGATAAATGTGACGATAATATTTGAGGTAATATGTCAAAATCGTTACGTTTTTCATTACTATTTAATGTAAATTTGTCAGTTTTTTTAAAATATGTTAATTTTACATATTTTTGAGAACAATATGACAGTAATTTATCAAAATAAAAATATAGATTCCTACGTTATGATACAAATCTTTCAGTATTTCGAAAATCTATCAATTTCGCATATTTTTGACAATAGTATGACAATAATTTATCAAAATAATGACAGATCTTACTGCGTTTTAATCCAAATCCATCAGTTTTTCGAAAACATGTCAATTTGACATATTTGTGACAATACAATGATAGCAATTTATCAAAAGAATGACAAATCTTATTGAATTCTAACCCAAATCCATCACTTCTCATTAGGTTTTAACCTAAATCTGTTAGTTTTCCGAAAATATGTCAAAATTGTACATATATGTATATTTGATGGTAACATTTGAGGTATTGTATCAAAATCATTACGTTTCTCATTATTTTTTAACCTAAATCGGCCAGTTTTTCCAAAATATGTAAATTTGACAACACTATGGCAGTTTTTTTATCTGAATATATACATATCTTATTATATTCTATTCTAAATCCATCAGTTCTTAAAACAAAAGAGGGTCAACTTCGCACATTTTTAACATTAATTGAGATGTAAGTTATCAAGGTAAATGATGGTATCTCTTCATGCGATGGATTGCGATTATTGCAATAAGGGATGCTATCTCTTATGCGTTCTAATCGTAAACCATTAGTATTTCGACAATTTGGCATATTTTTCACGACAATTTGACAATAATTTATCATAATAATGACAGATCTTACTGCGTTTTAATCCAAATCCAAACAGTATGATAGTTTTTTTTTTAATAATGTCATATCTTATTATGTTCTTATCTAAGTCCCTCCATAATTTCAATTTAAAAATTTAATTTTGAAAAACGAACCAACAATCTAAATATTTTTAACAGGCACGTCACTGTGATGGAATTGGGCAAAGATTGTCCAGTTGGGGATTGGAAAGCACATATTGGAGTTTCTTTTTAAGCATGTAGCACCATGACATTTTAAGTTCTCACTAGCAAAAAGGTTTCTAATAACCAAAAACCAGAAAGAAAATTGCATAATTCGAGGAGATATTTACTATAACTCGGATATTGGTGTATCTAAATTTATATTAAAAAAGGGAAAGAAACTGAATGACTTTTTTTCCAACATTATTCCAATGGGAGTTCCTGTAAACCCTTTGAAGTTGGCCGATGTAAAGCATTAATTAATTAAATATTTTCGAAATTAATGTCAATTAAGAGTTTTTTTTTTAAGTTCTGTTGCAAGTACCGCTGGTGATGGATTTTACTCAGAATCAATTTTTTGAGGATAAAGTTTATTGTGAGCCAAGATCAGTAGAAGAATAAATACCATCAAGGGTTTTAAATAAATTACATGTGTTATTATTTGAATAAATCAATTTTATGAACCTATGGAATCATGGCATTTTAAGTTCTCACTAGCAAAAGGGTTAATAATAACCAAAAATCAGATCGAAAATTGCATAATTCGAGAAGAAATTTACTATAACTCGGATATTGGCGCATCTAAATCTATATTAAAAAAGAAAAAGAAACTGTAACAGTAGACATTTGTACTGTATTGTATACTTGTATACATATTGTGTACTAACTTATTTACCTTATATTAACGTTTAAATGTATTATCGTCATTTTTTTATCACCCTGTATCTTTGAAACAAAGCGTTTTTTTTTACACATTGGTAAAGTGCAAAATATTCTTAGAATAACCCATGGAATAAATTTATTAGTTTTTTTTTTAAAGTTAAAAAAATTATTTTGATACTTAAAAGAATAGTAATTTAATATGTTAAATATAATAAAAATTAAAATAAATAGAATAAATAATGTTAATCAATTTATAGGGGCTATTTGTGGCAATAAAAATTATTAATAATTAATGATTTTAGTATGACAAACTAATGTTATTTTTTTAACTAAATTTTTCATTAGAAGTATATGTTAATTTACTATAAAATGGTTTAAGAGACCAGTACTTACTTTCAGTCATCTAATGTAAATTTCTCTTATACGAGAAATTCATTTAATAAAATAATTAGGGGAAATTCTTTCTATAACAATAGGTATAAATCTATGGTTAGCCCCGCAAATTTCGGAACATTGCCTTGCAGAACATTGCCTTGCATTTTTGCCCATGTTTAGGAAACACCCTGTATATTACAGAATAAATGAGAGTTTGCTAGGTCATAGTATACATTTAACAGTAGTATACTTACATATTTTACTTTTACTTTAGAGCGTAGTTAAGTCGTTGTTAAGTTTCCCTGGTTCAATTTGGTACATGCCTGACATACAGCCTGTATATACAGGGTGTTAATACTAAGTTGTAACACCCAAAAATGGCAGTTAGAACTCATTGAAACAAACAACTTTTCTTCGTTCAAATTTTTGAATTGGAGCGCAAGTTCATAGTTATTGGCGTTCTTTTGTTTTTCAAAAAATCATCATTAGTCCCTTATTTTTAGGAATATTTAAAAAATACAAATACTTTTAGCATTTGATTTCGGTTCTGTAAAACATTTGTATTCCCAATTACTTTCTATTTTATCAAATAACAAAATGGCGACCGATCGAAAACATTTTGAAAACCACTGAAAACATTTATGAAATCTTTAAACTATATTATAACATTTGTTTGAAACATTTTTTTCGATCTGTCCAAAAAAAGTTTTTATTCAAATTGAATTACAAGATAAATTTTAACAAACTACAACAATCATTTAAAACAAAGTAGGGCAACCTTAAGTTATGCCATTAAACAAGTAAAGGCACGTGTTTTTTAGTTTGTACGTTTAAATTTAAATACTTTTTGATCTTGTTCTTCTGAAATTTCTGCTTCATCTTAAAAATTTTCTGTCACGTTTATCATTTTTGTGCACATTTTGCATAATTTGTATATAAAAATTTGTAATTAACAAAACGCTGAACTTCTAGACATGCTTTTAGTTTTTGGAAATGCAAGGCGTAATGGAGGTAGCTCGTAGAATTTATCGGAGAAGATATCCAAATCTTCAGCAACCAAGTTTCCGCATTTTTAGAAAAATATGTAGACGTTTGTGAGAGACTGTAAGTTTTCACCAAATAATAGGTGAGAATTCCAATAGATTACGTCGAACCCCTGCATTAGAAGAAGCTGTTTTTTAATATTATTGAAGATGAGCCATCGGCGAGCACAATACTAATAGCAAATAGATTAGGTGTAAATCACATGACAGTTTAACAAGTTCTGAAGGAACAAGGTCTTCGTTCATTTTCTAGACAAAAAGTGCAAGCTTTGGGACCTGAAGATTTCCAGATATTCTTGTTTAATGGCAGTAAGCCTACTTCCCTTTAAATGATTGTTACAGTTTGTTAAAATTTATCTTGTAATTCAATTTGAATAAACACTTTTTTTGGACGAATAAAATGTTATAGACAAATGTTATTAGATAGTTCAAGGATTTTATAAATGTTTCATTTTCAAAACTCGAATGATTGGTTTTTAAAATATCTTGTTTTAAAATTTTTGAGCGGTCGCCATTTTGTTATTCGATAAAATAGAAAATAATTTTAAATACAAATGTTTTAGAGAACCGAAAGCGCATGCTGAAAGTTTTTTTTTTATATTTCTTAAAATAAGGGAGTAATTACGGTTTTTTGAAAAACAAAAGAATGCCAATAACTATGAACTTGGACTCCAATTCAAAAATTTGAATTAAGAAAAGTTGTTTTTTTCAATGAGTTCTAACTGCCATTTTTGGGTGTTACAACTTAGTATTAACACCTTGTATATATATATATATACATACATCCAGTACATACCTGTACTGCCATACATCTCAATTTTTCTCATCTACAAATGGACCGAGAAATTTTCTATTTCCTGGAGTATTGGGTCTTGAGACGATAAATTTTATTCAGGTCAAGTGCCCACGGTGTCGAATTTTTGCACCATGATATTAGTATCTAGGTGTATCTAGGTCAAAGGTTATTGAAAAATCATAAAACACATCTGCAACTCAATTTATAATTTCAATGCGTTCTACAGAAGTCGTCACACACTTCTCATTAGCTTTATTTAGTTCCTTGCCTGCTGGCATGTTAGGAATGACACCATGGCCAAGGGGGCAGAGAGTTTCCAGTGCATATTAAATTCCAAAACTCCACATTTGGTCAGGCTATGCCACCTTTCGGATGGGGTCCAGGCGTATGATTCCAGTCAACATGGGATCAATTAAAGTTTGATTAATCGATAGTGTAGTACGTGCACCTGGGGGTTTAAGTGGATTGTCGTGTCTCGTAACGGACCCTGATGGACACGGGTCAAGAGACCGCTCGACTCGAGCACATTACATGACGCTAACCATCACGAATGCGCTCCCGAACTGCCTCTTCTAAATGGTAATGCCCACGCTCCAGCACAACACACATCATTTCAGAACGCGGGGGAGGGAGCGATTTTATTATTCATCAATCGATGCCAGTAAAAACAGCGGCCATTACGCAAATAGGGCACCACTTTATTGTGCAGTAATATTTAACCATTACCCTTAGTACGCTTTTAGTAAAACACTATAATGCTAATAATTTAGTATAATGTATGGCTTAAATGAAAACAAAAAGTTCTATTATATTGAAACCCTGATTCGTAGTGGTATAAATAATCTTTTATGATTCTCAACGCAACACCAGTATCAATATAATACCAAGGAATGTGGTGAAATCTTGATGCATACTTTAAGTAATCCTTCGCGTCGTCCAGACTTTCAGTGGTGATATATTTTTCGTGCTGGTTTACCCTGCGCATCCGCCATTCTTGTAATTATATTTACAAACACGATTCTTTAATGAATTCAGCTGTCCGTGGACTCATTAATGGGATTACTTGAGATTCCGGGGGGGTAACTGCGGCCCCAAACAGCCTCTTAATTAGTTTCTGGTGCTCGAGAAGTTGGGTCGGCCCTGACGGGATCTAACAAGGACATGAAGGATTGGGTTTCGAGCCCGGCCCCGGATACCCACGTCGCCCCGGATGTGCCCTCGCTCGCATGGACGTTGAGATATCGAGAGGGCGGCGAAGGCCACTTGGGGCAGCACCAGGAGGCGGCGCCTGCCTCCCTGGCGTCGGCGAGGACGTCAGGTGCGGCGGCTACCGCACCGAACAATAACACCGTCGCTGACCGCTCATTGCCAACGATAACAGACAGGCGGGCAAGTTTGAACAAATAATTTGCATAGCGTCTTCAGAGGCTTGTTGAGATGATAATTACAACGTTTCCCTCGATGGTCTGTTGTAATGGCCTAATTAATTAATAAACTTGCTAATACTTCGCCAGCAGCGGCAACTATCCTGTAATTATGGCGAACGTTAAAAGGGAAACACTAGCGTGTGCCTGCCGTAAATTGGTGTTTGGATACAATTAGAATCACGCGTTAAGCACGTCCTCAATCTCATCACTTTATTACTTTAAATTGTGTAGAGATGGAAACAAGAATTTAGTTTTGAATTCTAATGAAATTTCTAAACTACAAGTATCCGTATGACTTCATTTTTAATAAACAAGTTTCAAAATATATTCGGTATAATCTGCTTTTTAATAGACTATATCCCGTCAAAAACAGCGAATCAAAATATGTATGAATTAGAACCAATCAGTTTCAAGATAACTTTGTTATTGCCTTTACTACTTGCTCATTTTATGTCTCGTACGTAATAGGTTTCCAATCAATTTTTCAATTAACTAAATAAGCTGTGCATAAAAAAAATCAGTTTGCAGCAAGAAATAATAAATGTCTTCCTATGTTATTATAATATTTTGTTTATTGGAATATAGTCTGCTAATTTGCAAGTCGAATTGCATACTTCGCCTTACTCGTGCAAGGTATTTGTTCAATGAGTTTCAGGCGTCTATGTGTTCCAAATGTTCAAATTCGTAATAGTCACTAGATCGATTACAAGGCAGCCCCGTTGCCTGAAATGTGGATAAAACTACTTGACTGCCCAATGTACAAAAAATAGGGACACAGATGCCACATGTGCTCTCTGCTAGAGACCTGACCCATCTAGCTATACGGGCTTCATCGTTTACAAAGAAATACAAAGAGACGTAAATTTCCTCCACTGCGAACTAAACAACTAGCCCAAGACACTCATGTTCAATTCCAACCAGAAAACCGAGGACCAAATATAGCCCTAAACTCTGGACTCACCCATGCCCAAGTTGTGGGCCAATCAAACCACCAGATTTCATCTGCAAATAACATGCACCAAATCACTGCTGATACTCGCACCACCAAAGTAGAAGAAATGATGGCCAAACTTATGGAGCGGATGGACACAATGTTAAATCTCCTAACAACTCTCGTCGATAAGATGAATTAATGGCTCATAATCTTAAAATCGCAGCCTGGAGTGCCAACGGAATATCTCAGCATAGTCTAGAAATAAAAACCTTCATTCAAATACACGAATTAGATATTCTACTAATTTCTGAGACTCACTTCACAAGCCGTAGTTACATAAAAATACCAAAATTTGCAATCTATTACACCAACCACCCCGATGGCACAGCACACGCTGGATCAGCTCTAATTATGAAAAGCTCCATAAACCACCATGAACTAGTAAAACACAGCAATAACGACTTTCAAGCAACTAGTATTGTAGTTGAGGACTGGAGAGGCCCGATCACTATCTCAGCGATATACTGTTCCCCAAATAAGAGAAACCAAAAAAATATCAAGCAACAACACTTTTCACAATACTTTGGCACGCTAGGCACCCGCTTACAGCAGCAAGAGATTACAACGCCATACACTTATCATGGGGATTCAGATTGACCAACACTAGAGGCAGAGAGCTTTATAAGGCAATGGAAGTAGATAACCTATGCCAACTCTCAACGGGTGAGCCAACCTATTGGCCAACAGATAGGAGCAAACTACCTGACACCATTGATTTCTGTGTAGTTAGGGGTATCTCTAACAACTATCTAACAATTGAATCATGCTTAGACCAATCCTCTGACCACTCACCTATCATCATTAACCTAAGCTCACAAATTCAATAAAAGCACCTGGTACCAACTCTAACAAATACATGAACTATCTGGGAGTACTTTCGAGGACTCGTCGATA
Organism: Othius punctulatus; assembly: GCA_951805005.1. Classification (NCBI taxonomy): domain Eukaryota; kingdom Metazoa; phylum Arthropoda; class Insecta; order Coleoptera; family Staphylinidae; genus Othius; species Othius punctulatus. Next base: position 101,372,550 of record OX638139.1, on the reverse strand, counting down.
AGAAACTATCACTACAGTTAAGACTAAGAAATGAAGATGATGTAGATGAAGCAGTTGAGCACCTCATCTGCTCGATACAGACGGCTGCCTGGAACGCCACTTCTACACTCCCACCTACCGAAAAGACTGCAATCTGCCCAGGAATTGTTAAGAGGATGATTGCTTCAAAGCGAAGCCTCAGAAATAAATGGCAAGAAACTCGTGACCCAATGGACAAAAATCGATTCAATAGAGCGACAAGAGAGCTAAAAGAGCTTCTATAAAACCTGAAAAATTAGTCACTTCAAGATTACATTGGGTACGTTTCGGCTACAGAAACTACCGACCTCTCTCTCTGGAAGGCCACTAAAGATATTAAGCAGCCTCAACAATCGATACCACCGATTCGCAAAGCAAATGACACCTGGGAAAGAACCTGTAAAGAAAAAGCACAAGTATTTGCCAAGCACTTAGAAGAGGTATTCCAACCTTTCCTTACAGAAATCGGTGAGGAGGAGGAAAACGAAATAAACCAATTTCTAAACTCACCATATTAAATGTCACTCCCAATAAAACCGATCACAGTCAATAAAACCACAAACTACATCCTCCACAATGTTGACCCCAAGAAATGTCTAGGCTACGACCTCATCACAGGCAAAGTACTGAGGCAACTACCTTTGAAAGCTGTAAAACTCATCACCTACATATTTAACGCCATGTTGCGTTTGGGCTACTTCCTGTCCCAATGGAAAGTAACTCAAATAATACTCATTGCAAAGCCTGGGAAACCTCCAGACAAAGCTGCCTCATACAGACCTATTAGTCTCCTTCCTTTGCTCTCAAAAGTATTTGAGAAACTATTGCTTGTAAGATTGCGACCTATTTTATTGGAAAATTGTTTAATCCCGGACCACCAATTTGGTTTCCGACAACAACACACCACTGTAGAACAAGTAAATCGTGTAGTCAACAAAATAAATCCAGCCCTCGAAGAAAAGACGTTCTGCTGCGCTGTCTTCCTAGACATCATCCAAGCCTCCGATAAAGTATGGCACGTTGGTCTTTGCTACAAATTTAAAAAGAATCTCCCCCATAACTACTACCAGATACTTAAATTGTACCTAACCGATAGATTTTTCCAAGTAAAACATCAACAGGAACAAACTTATTTATTTCCCATAATGTCTGTTGTCCCTCAGGGAAGCGTACTTGGACCGATATTTTATCTACTGTTTACTGCAGATCTCCCAACAACAAGCCAAGTTACAGTTGCTACGTTTGCAGACGACACTGCAGCCTTAGCAACTCACTCCAACCCACAGACTGCCTAGCAGATGCTGAAATCAAACCTAGATCAGATCCAGAACTGGCTCAAGAGATGGCGAATCAAGGCCAACGAAACCAAATCCACGCATGGTACTTTTACCATGCGCAGGGACACATGTGCACCGGTATCATTAAATAATCATGTGCTACCCCAAGCTGAAAATGCCAAGTACCTCAGACTACACCTTGATCGTCGCCTAACGTGGACCAAGCATATCTGGACAAAACGGAAACAAATAGGTCTTAAATTTTACAAACTCTACAGGTTAATAGGTAAAAGCTCTCGACTAACCATTGAAAGTAAGCTGCTGATGTATAAAGCCATCCTCAAGCCCATATGGACTTATGGGATTCAACTATGGGGCTTTGCCAACAATTCAAATGTAGAAATAATGCAGCGCTTTTAATAAAAAAACCCTAAGAATAATCGCTAACGCTCTCTGGTACATCACCAATGAAACCATCCATCGAGACCTCAACATGAACTACGTGAAGGAAGAAATTCGAAACTGCAGCACTAAATACTGGGATAGACTAGTGAATCACCCGAACGTTTTGGCAAGTAAGCTCCTCGACAGAACCAGTCAAGTTAAGAGACTCAAAAGGTTTAAGCCTATAGACCTTCCTCATCGCTTCTAAGTGCAGTTTTTATATCTCATACCAGTGTATTAGTTTAAACTATAAATATGTAAGCAAATAAGTAATTCTTCAGGGTGTCTGTTACTGTGCAGCTTACCCTTCATATTAGTAGCCGCTATAAATTTTACTTATTGTACAAGGTACAGATTGTAAAAGTATCAAAGGTTGTAAATTAAAAAAAAAATAAAAAAATAGATCGATTCATGATATTTCAAATATCAATCTTTAAATCCTTGATATTTGTAATTGAAAATTAATCCTACACATAAAAATCGTCATAGTTAACATGGATTCTTGTATTACTATTTTAGCGATTTACAATGTCACTTTAATGTATTACTACCACACTATAATTCTTGCTTATTTTAGACTATTCATATAACATACTTACATTTGCCAGTTTATATTATTCCAACAAAATATTCCAACGACCAACTTTTTACAGTATTTCGACTACGTTGCTGAATCAGTGGTCGGCCAAAAATTTGCCAATTTGTGTTTGCCAAAACACAGATTGTAGATAAATCAATGCGCCCAAGTATAAATTCAGTCTGATAGGTTACCTCTGATAGTCATTCAAAGCAGCTCACGGCTGAACAATAAGACTATATAGAGGGTGAGTTCTGTTTTTTTAATCATAAGCATTTTGTTCTCGTAAACCATAAAACATAGCGATTCGGTTAAATGAGGAAAGAGTTGTCATTTTAAGAGCTTATGCAAGATATGCTTTGGTTTTTTGAAAAAAAAACATAGTTTTTGATCCCTAAACCCAACTCATCCTGTTGATGAGTTGGGGGTCATCTCAACTATGACCCTAACATAGTGAGGGTCATTGGCTTTGACATTTTCAAAACGAGAGTTTTTTTCTCTTTATAACTATATAAGGTTTGCTATAGGAATTTTCGTTGTATAATTTTAATAGAATGTAGTGTAATTAAAATAGAAAAATTAATGGAATTCTCATAGTAGGAGTAAAACAATTTTTTTGTCAAACTCTGTTTTTGCTCCTCACTATAATACAAATAGTTCTGTATCGTTTTTATTTGTCAAAGTTAAGTACTAATTGTCATAAAGTTAGTTTTCGAAGATGGTCTTTATTTATCAAAGTAATTATAGCAAACCTTGTATCGCTATAAAGAGAAAAATTTGTTCGTTTTACAAATGTCAAAGCTAACTATGACTGCCATTTAAAAAAATTAAGTTTGTATTATAACTGAAAAACTGTGGTTTTAAAAAAAAGCATATCTTGCATAAGCTCTTAAAACGACAACTCTTTCCTTATTTAACCGAATCTCTATGTCTATGTCTAAACAAGTTCAACAGAATGCTACTCAGGGATGGCCAATGAGTCCTTAAAAAGCACTAAACAAAAATTTTTATTGAAAAAAATAAAACAAACACATAAATCATAGACAACTTCATTTTCAACATTTAAATTGTACAACACATTGTTGTGATGTTGATATTTCAACAATTTTATTTTTGAAATATTTATATTCGATATGAGAAATGAAAATATCCAATAACATAATTTAACTAAATTATAACTGAACAACTTAAAACACAATTGGCGTGTATTATTTCTAGCAGTCCTTCTAAACTTGCTGTAATGTGACACCTTTGATTGGAAATATTTCTAAAAGTATAGCCCGGCAAATTTTTATAGTATTTTTTAATGACTCAGTTGCCATTCCTGAGTGGCGTGCTGTTGAGCTTGCCCACTTTATTTGGGACACCCTGTATATCAACGATTGTTTTGGAAACACTAATATTGCTTAATGTAAAAATATCAAGTTGTTCACTCTACATTCAACAATCCATTATTGTTCTTCGGCGGCTCAAGAACAACAATAGATTGTATTTTCGAAGTAGCGTTGCAAAATTTTAGATTGGAGATCAGAGTTCAAAAATTATCCCACGGTAAATTAATTCGGGTAAAATGTAGGACATCGATTGTTTCTAAATTGTATCTTATAGAAAAAGAAAAGTTTAGACATGAAATTCAAAGATTTTCGAAAAATCGTCATGTACCTATCAGTTGGTTAATTTTGCTTCTACCATTTGTGAGAAAAAATGTTTGTAAATTATTTGAGACCCTTATTCAGATTTTTTGTTCATGTACTTACAAATGATGAAGGTCGGTAAAAATTGCTCGAGACCTTTCCAAGTGTTACTCCCAGAACTTAAAAGTAAGAGCTCTATAGCTATTCATACATATTTCACATTATCGTTGATATCATCAGAAAGTTGATGCTACAGATCAAAATTTTAGTTGGTCGCTGCGTCTGCATTTTAAATACATTGAAATGAATATGTCTCTGAAAGAAATATTTAATAACTATCTAACAATCAATCCATGAGCAGTGCACCTGTCTCCAGCACATCCAACGAAATATGTTCCGGCAAAGGACATCTCAAGATTTTAGGATATAATTGATTTCAGATAAATGAAAGAAAAAACAGTCGAAACTCTGCAAGAAAGCGAATAATAAGTATAATTGAAATTAATTTAAAAAATAAGCTCGTTGCGCAGCAAATAAAATTTATAAGATATTTTTAATAGGTAGAACTATATTGAATAGAGTATTTCGAGTTGAGCACTGTATTTGGACCAATTATAAAAAAGCTAAAAATTCCAAAATCTGCAGGACAGTAACGTAAAATCAGGCATTTCATAATATAAATATATATTAAATGTAGGTTTATAAACAAATTTGTTGTTCATCAATATGTATGAAAGAAACGAAAAAAAAAACATACTTTAGTCCACCCTATACAAAAGTTATTTTGTACAGACTATTTATTAATTTTACTGAAATTTCAGTAAATTTCGGAAAATGTGTACAAAAATATCGCAAAAATGTGTGCAAATTGCTAACTCATTAGTAAAAACACCAGGATTTGCAAATAAGTACCTAAAATGTAAAACTTAATTAAGCAAATTTAATTATAATATCACTATATGCAAGTTACGCAAACAGGTTTCACAAATTGCCGCAAAGTATTATGGAATTTCCTAGACTATGAAATTGAAATATCAAAAGAGTTACAATCTTCAGAATTTCAATAAAATGAAATGAAGAAAATAAAAAATCATGATATCTCATTGAAATTGCAGAAAACTTATGGGTACCTAAGCTACATGCAACATAAATATAGTCATAACTTTCGGAAATTTTAATAAATGATTGCTAAAAAGTTTAATGGTGATTGAAAAATTTCAAAATATCAATCCCATTATTTTTATTTTGACACCGGTTGTTATACATCGTTGAAAAGAGAAGAGGAAAGTCGATGTAGCCGAGTCAAAATCAAATATGGCAGCTATTTAAAATAAGAAAGTTGCCATTTGTATCTCGGAAACTACCATCTTGACTTTTGTTTTGACTTCATTCTTAAGTTTGAGCGATTTAATCAAGTAACTTTTATTTTAACTTATTTCCGCATCTTATGGAAATATAGCAGTTTTAAAAAAACCGCAACTTTTAGTTTTTTTAAGAATAATTTCTAAACTGCTCGAACTTTTGAATCACTATACAAAACTGCATGTCATTTCCCCTTTAACCCGATCTCTAGCTTTCAAAATAACAAAGGTACCTATGCAATGCTACTCTATTTAAGACACCCTGTATATGTTAGCTCTCCAGACCTAGCAGACCCTTGACTTGATTTACAATTTCTCTCCACTATCTTTTATCCTTCCTTTTTTTCCTTCCAGTTGGTAGTGTAGCATTGTTCCAAGTCTTTTTTAACTTCCTCCTTCCTTCTTACTTCACAATTCCTGTGAATACCATATTAATTAATTTGAAAATCTTATTTATCTGTCAAAATGGCTTAAGCCTCGTTCAATCCAATAAAATAATGCTAAATTGCTCTCTATTAACAGTTGTCCCAATATTTATGTCATCCATAGTAAATGTAATGAAATATAATTTCGTCGCTTGCTGTGTTATATTTTGTTATGCTTCTTCTTTGGCGATTTCCATTATCTTTTCTATTATTTCATGGTCATTGTAGTGATTTTAAATTATTGAAATACAAAACTGTTCAACACACTTAAATGCCATTTATGTCCAACTGAATGATAAAATTCGCTTTATGTTGTAGTTTCGCGGCCATAAAGTACCTCTTTATAGTACTAGTAGTAGTAAAGTAACTTTATTTTCAATGCTGTCAATGTCAGAAATAGCAGCTTTTAATTTTAACCAGGAAAACATCAAATAAATACAATACCAATTGATTTAGTTGACAGTAGTGATTCTCTTGCATCTAATGCTTAACTTGCAGTTTCCACTGCAACTGTAATTTCATCTAATTTATATTAAATTTACAATGACTAATATTAGTGTGATAAAATATGTGAGTATATATTGTTTCTGTTTTTATTTCAAAAGTATTCCAAAAATGCTAAAGGCAGTCGAACATAAAGTTTTGTATGTAATGCTAGCATAGTAGGACTTATGGATTCGACCTATTTATAGTCCTCGCTGACAAGCTCGCTCGAACCTAAAACTGTAGAGCTCATCCGTAAAGTTGTGAATTATATACTTATTACATAAATAGCTATTATGAAATTGATTTTACTTTTTCTAAATTTGGTGACACATCAAACACAAAAAAATAGAATCAATCTCAGTTAATCAAAAGTCAAATCAATTTCAAAGACAGTAATTGATTTGACGTTTGACTCGCTCAAATTTATTCTATTTATTTCTGTATTTAATATTACTTTTTCTGAAATTGACTTTACTTTATCTGAAATTGAAGTTGAAAAGATATTTATAGTAGTTACGAAAAATTATATTCCGGTGTTTTTTTATTGATTACTGTTTTTTTTTGTTTTTAACGAAATGAACAAATGCGAAAAATGTTTCTTAGTTAGGTACAAAACTGAAGTAATGATTGCAGGGGATGCTTTTGTTAAGAATATCAAGAGAATATCAAAATAACATTAAAATCAAAAAAGGATTTTTAAAAAATGCATAAGAAAGGAAATTAATGTGATTTTTATTTTCAATAGCAAGTTTTTCATTTTCTTGTGAAAGGTTTTACGTGCATCAGGTGTGTGGACGTTTTAGGACGTCGCCGACCCTCACTCCACTTCATCCCCTTCGGGAGCGTTCATTGCACGGAGGAAAATAGATAGGCATTATCTGAGGATGAGTTAGCGTCGACGGCTGAAAAATGGGTTTGCGATCCGAGGTGTAATTCATGCAGGCCGCGCGAGGGATAAAAGCCCCGGGGCCAGCGAGGGGGCGCGCGCCCCGGACACGAAAATATGAGTCCATCAGGCCGCGGGGGCCCTGCAGGGCTGCCATCAATCCTGCGGCGTGGAGGACGCGCAGGGGTGCGCCGGGACACTTGTTATCTCGCCATCATCGGATACTTTTTATTGGCGTGTCAATCACGTCGGCACGGTCAGTTTGGCCTGCGTCTAGGACCTTTATCTCGTCCCACTAGGTCCGGAACGCTCGGCCCTTTCACACCCGGACGTCACGCACCCCGCCGAAGAATGCACCCTTAATGTTTCCAAAGTTGATTCAGCTGCGGCGGCCCTGGGACGGAATCAATGACCCGGGTCATTTCTCATGCGGGGGAAGAACCCGCAAGCTGCTGCTTCTTCGAATGCGCGTCGAACCTGTGAGGGTTAATTAAGTTCGCATACTGCTTCCGAAGTACATGGATAATCCTAGATGTAAATTTCAGATGTCGCTAGGTCGTGATTGGAGAGGCGCATACATCTTGGCGACGTGTAGTCTATCACTCAGACAAAAGAGGTGAAGGAGCGAGCATGCAATGAGAAGAACGTTGCTAGCAAGAAATCTTGCGAAGTATGCAATAAACTTAATAGAGTCAGGAAATTCTATTACTTGGAGCCAATGGTTTTTTTTTTAATGAAATTTATTATATTATGAATTATGACGGGAATATACGAGGGCTGTTTGACGGAAGAGTGACTTTTTAATGAAAACGTTATTTTTCTGTTAAATATATTTTATTTGTCAACATAACACCCTTTCAAGTGTACACACTTAGCCCGGCGAGTTTACAATTTTTTTAAACCTTCCAAAAAGTAATCTTTCGGAAGGTCTTCAAAATATGCATTTGTGTCGGTTATCTCCTCTTCATTTGCCTGAAATCTTTTTCCACACAGCCATTTTTTTAAATTTGGAAATAAGAAGAAATCACTGGGAGCCAGATCTGGCGAATATGGCGGAGAAAGCAGTAATTCGTAATGCAATTCAGTCAATTTAGTTGTAGCAATTGCAGACGAATGAGAGGGCGCATTATCGTGATGGAACAACACTTTTTTTCTTCATCAAATGCGGTCGTTGTTTTTCAAGTTCGGCATCAATACATGTCTGCATAATCAGCATAATACTGGCCAGTTATGGTTTTTCCTTTTTGTAAACAATTAATAAAGATTACACCTTTAGAATCCCAAAAAACTGTGGCCATGACCTTATTGGTCGAAAAAAGTGTGTTTGCCTTTTTGGGAGCATATTCGCATGGAGAAATCCAGTGCCAGACATTCTTCTGAATTCTTAATGCGAGCGCGCATTTGATCTCCATTAAGCAAACGCGGCAACCATCTCGCGGATAGCTTTTTCTTATTGAAATGTTCATGCAAAATATTGTATACCCGTTCGGTTGAGATGTTTACTTCATTAGCTATCTCACAAACTTTTATTCGACGATTGCCAATTACAAGGCCATAGAGTTTATTAACCATTTCTGGAGTAGTCACAGTAAATGATGGTTTCGGACGATCTGCATCAACCGTGCTCATATGGCCACTTTTAAAAGCAGAAACCACTTACAAATCATTCCATGGGACGGAGCAGATTCTGGATAATATTTACGTAACTTTTCCTCGGTTTCTTTAATTGTTTTTTCACGTAGAAAATAATGTTTAATCAACACTCGAATTTTTTTTTTTACATATTTACAAAACAACGAAAACAGTTTCCTTCAAATAAGTATAAAACATAATCTATCTGTCAGATTAGTGCCAAATTTTGACAGTAGACCTCCGAAAGACCTCAGGAGCTAGCAACATAATCATTATAACGAAAGTGTTACCAACCTTTGAAAAGTCACTCTTCCGTCAAACAGCCCTCGTATAACTGAGAGAAACTAACATATTACTACAACTTTTTGTTATTACGTATAGTATAGGTATATACATATATTGTAGGTATACCATACTTCAGTAATAGTATGTTCAGACCAGTGGTCAAAATGGACAGGAACTCACCTCCGGTTCGTCATATAAGATTTCCGGTTTGTCATATTTGTCATATGAGCGTTCCGATGCGTGACAAGAGTTTCGATATCAACATACAGGGTGCGGCTACATAACTTCCTTTTTTTAAATGCGCGCCATTCAGTTGGCTGATGTCGTAGCGGACCGCTAGTGGTCTCGTTCGAGAGGCGGGACTATGAAGTTTTGTTCTGACACAGTTACTTTGCCATCATGCGTTGGAACAATGAGAAGCGTGATTTTGCCCTTGAGGCTTATTTTTCGAGCGGATCTTCTGTGATCGCAACTCAGCGCGCCTTTCGGAATCATTTTAATTTATCCCCGTCGGCCCCTGTCCCAGACCGCAAATCAATTGTTACGTGGGTCTCTACGTTCAGACAAACTGCAAGTGCGACAAGACGAAGAACTGGAGTCCCTCGGCCCATTAGATCACTTGAGAACATTGAGGCAGTGGGAGCTTCAATGTTGCAATCACCACGGCGTTCTGCGCGCAAACATGCGTGTATCCTTGGACTTTCCGATCGTTCTGTGAGGAGAATTCTTCATGAAGATCTTCATTTCCATCCTTACAAGATGGCGATTGTGCAGGAACTTTCTGAACGTGACTTCAATTCTCGGAGAGACGCGTCTGAGGTTCTTCTCGAAGTTGTTCCTGAGGACGCTATTGTTTTTTTTTAGCGATGAAGCTCATTTTCATTTGTGTGGATCCGTCAATAAACAAAACATGCGCTTCTGGGCTGACACCAATCCTCGAAAACTGCATCAAAAGCCTTTACATTCACCTAAAGTCACAGTGTGTTGTGCAATTTCCTCAACTGGAATAATTGGTCCCTGGTTCTTTGAAGAAAATGAAATCACAGTTACAGTGAATTCGGACCGGTATTTAAACTTATTACAGGATTTTTTTTCCCACGGCTAAATGAGTTGGACTTAGGGGACATTTAGTTCCAACAAGACGGTGCAACGGCACACAGTTCAAGAACATCGATGGCTGTTTTGAGTGAACACTTCCCCGAGCGCCTCATCTCAATTAGGGGAGATTTGGAGTGGCCGGCCCGCTCTCCCGATTTGACCCATTGTGATTTTTTTCTATGGGGTTTTTTGAAATCCCGTGTTTATGTGAATCGTCCAAGGACCCTACAAGATTTAAAGGCCAACACTCAGGAAGAAATTGCCAACATAACGCCTGATATGTTGGCAAGAGTCATGACAAACGCCAGAAATCGGTTGGCACAGTGTATGAAGAATGGGGGACGTCACCTACATGTACAAAAAATTATGTATGCGCCTACATTATAAAAAAAATAAAAACATTTTCTGATTAATACAATGGGTTTTATTAAGTTTAAAAAAAAGGAAGTTGTGCTGCCGCACCCTGTATAATCGAATAGTTTCAAAATTCTGCCACCAGGTAGAAATCAGACACATCCTCTCACATCCTCTTCCTCAACCTCTCACGGACACACATCCTCTCACTCAGCCAATCTACTTACTTCTGAATATAATAGCTTCAAGGTCTCCTGGAGAGACTACAGTAACATCAAGGGTCCCGCGAGTTATGTCCCCCCACCCCTCTGATTTAGATGATTCATCGTTTCATATTTTGTTTTGGTTTTCGCTGTTAGAAGAGATATTCAATGTAAAAAATTATGTGTTTAATGTCTAAATAATCTTTCAGTGGAAATGGAATTAGAAGTTTCTGCTGTCTTACTGCAAAATATTAAGGTCTGTGTAATTATTGTCTATAGACCACCTTCGGATGATCTCGGAGTTTCTGTTGACAGCTTGGCTCGTATTTTGAATATTTCCAACCAGTTTGCTGAATTTTTAGTCCTATGTGGCGATTTTAATATAAACAACTTTGTGAGCAGTATCAATAGAAATATATTATCGGATCTATTTGGCTCTTTCCACTTATTGAAGAAAATATCAGAACCAACTTGAGTCCTCTAGAATAAGGATAAGAATAAGTCTCGAATATGGATAGGGAAGCAAGTTCATGCACAATAATTACTTCAAACTTATCTGACCACTACGCTCAACAAATGTGTTTTAAATTAGGAAATAAAACAAAAACAAATAGTTCTGATTAAACAGCAAAACAAACTAGAATAATAAATGATACCAATTTGGAAGTCTTAAAAAATATGATAAAAAAATATGGATGAAATAATGAAGAGACAACAGAAATAAGAAAAGCGAACGTAGGATACAAAAACATGCAAATCGTTAAAATATCTGAACGAGCATACGCCTATGATGTGGTAGTGATAGAAGAAAGTGAGAGGAACCTGCAATGTAACCTGAACGTATGGAAGAAACACTTAGAGAAATATAACATGAAGATGAACTCCAACAAAACAAAAGTACTGATAATAGGAAAACGGAAAGAACACACAAATATATAGATAGGACTGGACCAGATTGAACAAGTGAAGCAATTCAAATACCTTGGAGTAGAACTTACAGAAGACGGGAAAATGGAAGGAGAATTAAGCAACAGAATAAACAACACAATAAAAACGTACTATGCCCTGAATAATATACTTACTAACAAGAAAGAGATAAGCAGAAAGACAAAAATGAATATATACAAAACTATTTACAGAACGACTTTGACATATGGAAGCGAGATGTGGAAGCTAACAAAGAGAGGTAAAAGTAGATTACAGGCAAAATAAATTGAATATCTGAGAAGAGTAAAACGAAAAAAGACAGGATACGAAATAAAGACATCAAAGAGGAATTGGAAATAGAATCAATAGAAAAGTTCATAGAAGAGACACAGCTCAACAGGTGAGGACATCTAATTATGATGAAAAATACGAATCAAACAAAACAAATCTGGGAAGCCAGAACAGGAAATACACGAGGAAGAGGTAGACCAAGACAAGAATGGAACAACAAAATAGATAAAATAATAAACAGCAGAGGGAAGACAGTGAAACAAGCAAGAGAAATGGCAAAGAACAGAAGAGAGTGGAAATAATTTGCAAATACATAACAAAACAATGTAATATAACTGTAATGTAAGAAATGTAACATGTATAGCCCACACCAAAAGGTAAAAGGCCTATTGATAATATTGATAGTATATAAAAAATATGATAAAGCTCGATTTGGATAGTATTAACTTTCAAATAATGTAGATCACTCATTGGACGAGTTGTGGAATGTCTTCTAAATAACTTTAATAAGGCTTGTCCGATGCAAGTTACCCACACTCATATTAATAAGAAATCACAGATTCGATGAATTGATACAAATTTGAGACAATCCAGTATAAAGCTTAGATACATAATTATAGAACTAAAAGAGAATTACACTACTGATGGACATGAGAGATACAAACAAGAACGTAAATTACACAGGAAATTGATTGTAAAGACGAAAATGTCATACTATGAGAATAAAATAGAAACCTCAGCCAATAAAGTAAAAAAGGTATGGGAGGAGGTTAATAAGGTTGCAAATAGAAAAAAAACTAAATACCTCCTTCACTGTTGCAAATGATAACAAAATATTACCAGATGTAAAGGATATTGCAGATGAATTTAGTGCTTATTCCAAAAGTGCTGAAAATATAATATAACATCATTTTGGAATAAATACATCAGCTCCCTGTACTGTGGAATTGCATCATGAAAATGCAGTGGCTCTACACGAGACTATAGAAGAAGATACAAAGACTATAATAGCTAAGCTGAAAAATGAGAACTTCGTGGGTCCTGATGGTATTTCAACTAAAATCATCAAATATATTAGTGATGTTATTATTAGACTACTAACCTACCTGATAAATACCACACTATCTCAAGGTAAATTCCCCACTTCATTAAAGATTGCTAAAGTAGTACGTGTCTACATAAAGGGAAGCGAGCAACTAAGCAACGGTATTAAATGTGCTTTCCAAAATCTACGAGAAAACAATATACAATAAAATATATAGTTTTATAGTAAAATATAAGTTGCTAAATCCCTATCACCATGGCTTCATAAATAGTAGGTCCACAGAAACGACAACTTTTGAACTTATTGAGCACGTTCAAAAAACAATGGATGGTCATAACTAGAGCCCGAATGTTCAGGCACCAATAAATAGTGTAATAGATAGGCAAAAAGGCACTAAAAAAGTCTAAAAATAGGCACTTAAAAATACAAATTAGGTACTAACAAATATAAAATAAAGAATTGAAAGAAAAGGAATAGAAAAACAAAAACAAAATTCACATTATTATTTGCATGGGTTTATTGCGCATTTACCTTTATAAAAATAATAAAGAAATCATAGAAACAAAATTATGATTCGTGGGAATTACAACAAATTATAAGATTTTTTTTTTTTAATTTTCCGTACTTAATGCTTGCCTGCTATCAGGCAATATATGTTTTTGTTGTGAAAAAGAACTTTCCACGTCTACGGATGTAACTGGGGCAAATTTGAAACATGCAACTTCTGTAATCTCGTAATTCACACACGAGTGTGGAGAGATCTCTTGATTTATGTTGTCTGAAATAATGTTGGCTAAGCTTTTTACAATTTCAAAGTCTTTGTTTGCACTAAACACAGATTCCCACTTGTCCCTTTTTAAGAGTCTCTTGAAATGCCTGAAATGTTATAAATATCTTTAATGATATTATTTACAATATTGACATGCCATGAATTGCCTGAAATGTTACAAATATCTTTAATGATATTATTTACAATATTGACATGCCGTGATGCCCACTCAAAGTTAAAATTCTGTTTTCTAAACTTGTTATTTTGTTTGGGAGGAGTGAATAATTAGAAGAAATAAATGCCAAATCGTGTTGTAGACTTTTGTTTTCTAAAAGCTTTTTTCACAGTTTTGATGGAACCCGCCGACTCTTCGTCTAATTTTAAAACAATTTCTTTAATTTCATTAAAATTAGAGCCATAGTAACAAGCAGCTGAAATTCACGTTCCCCAACGAGTTAGTATTGGTTGGGGTGGTAAAGCTAACTGTGATGCCATATATTTAAAATGTCTTATCCATTACTGCGCTTTTAGGAAAATTTTCATTACTGAAGATATTAGCTTCCGTTTGGAAATTGTTCGCGCACTTCCTCTGCCACACGATGAAGTTCATGAGCCAAGCATGTTAAATGTATCATACGTGGAAACAATTCATTTTAAACCATTTAGGCACTTATGAGGAATAAAGGCATGTTTCCGTCAAAACGGCAAAAATATTTACTTGATCAATATAAATATGTATCCGATACCGTTTGAAGTTTAGTTTACTTAATCAATCAATTTAAGTATAATAAAGGAAATAAAAATAAAAAAAATTTCAATTAAATTTTGGATTGTTATTCATTTTGGTAAGAATCCAAAATAGGCATATTTAGGCATTTAAGGCATTTTGCCTGAACATCCGGGCTCTAGTAATAACTGTAGAGCTGGATTGTTTTTCGATTTGACAAGTGCATTCGATGTTGTAAATGTGAAGTTTGTAGAGAGTAAGCTATGGAGTATTGGAATAAGGGGCCGTACATTGGATTTAGTCAGATCGTTTCTAACAAATGGTAAAATGTATGTTAGTATTGAAGGTGCTCACTCGAAGATATGCAATCTATCCCTAGAAGTAGCACAAGGATCTGTACTGGGACCATTACTATTTTTATTGTATATCAATCAATGTTTTTGCACATGACATTTCCATTGTAATTGATGCACCAACAAAAGAAGATTATTTACCCTGTCATAACAAGATAAGAGCTTGATGTCGGGTTACAGTGAGTGGTAGATAGTGTTGAGTATTGGTGTATACAAAAGAACTTGATTTTAAATAGCGACAAGACTCAGTTTCTCAAGAATATAAGTTCTCAACTCGACATCTACAAAATTTTTGGGCTGTCATTTGGATTCAGGCCTCAAGTAGGCAATCCATATAGAACATGTAGTGAAAAAACTAAATAACATGTATTATGCCATACTGAAACTCAAAAATACAGTATCAAGAAATTATCTTATTAAAGTATACCATGCATTTGCTTCAATCCATACGTCATATAATGTAATAATATGAGGGAAATCATCTGACTCATATCGTGTGAAGGTAGCCCAGAAACGTATAATTAGGTAAATTTTCAATTTAGCCAAGAAATAATCATGCAGACCTAGTTTTAGGGAACATAACACATTAGCCTTTATATGTATGTACCTATATCATGAAATGCAAAACGTTGAGGCTATTCAAGGGTAAATTGAGTATATTTTTAATCGACTGTTTATTGTTTTGAAGTTTAATTTGTAACGTGAACTTGTTTTCTATGCAATTTTTTTTCCTTCTTTCATGTGATGTGTGATGAATATGTACTCGACTTACCAAATATCATGTTATATGATCGACAGAAAACGTCAAGCGGAATTTGACAAAACCTACGAGTTTTTATTGAAACTATTCAAAATTCATTTTGTTCTTAATATAGACATATTCTTATTTTTACTTATTTTTGTTCTAAATCTGCACTTCTTGCGAGTTAATTTTATCACAAAACATTTTTGCGATTTTCCATATTTCTAATGTTTTCATTATTTTTGCTTTCAATGTCTTTCTATTAATTATTAGTAATTTTGTCCATTATCTTTTAAAATTGTCAATATGTTGGTTTGAAATGAAAACTGCTGTTGATGGTTTTATTCGTCGTCACTTTTTTTGCCAATAACGATATCCGATTACCTTAACTGGTTCGTACAAGCACTTAAACCAGAAACAACAAATTAGAATTCAAATCCAATCGTCTCATAAATATTTCAATTTGGCTCGCGTTTAGCTCACTGAATACAATCCCGATCGGAAGACAATTACGGCCGGAAAAGGCTTAAGCCTCTGCAGGCCCCCATTGCCGTGGGACTGCGTGGCAGACACGCGATTTCCTTCCCCGCTTAATTCGCCGGCCAGCACGCCAAGCGTTTGGCCCATTAAAATTGGGTCAATCATTGCGAGTCCTGGCTGACAATTGGGAGGCCGCCGGACCCGTTTCCGGTCAACCCCCGGGGGCGGCTGGCCGCGGCCACGCCGCCGATCGGTTTTTAATTTGACGGGCGACTCATGGAACGCGCGCTTGTGATGGATGGCCGCGCGGTGGGCTGCGATTCATTTGTGTGATTCATGTATGCGCCGCAAAAAAAAAAATTGGACCTGTAGAAATTCGCGATGAATGGAGATTCTGATTTGTGTTCGGGATAAGTTATTAGCATAGTGGGCTTAACCTGTGATGGATCCCGAGGGGTAATTCAGGGAGATCACCCCAAGAACTATTACCACAGAAGACTTAAAACGAGAATTACTCGTCAAGTTATATGGAAGTGAAAATTAGTAACTTGTAATTAGTAACTAAATTAGTAAGAAGTGTCAATAACAATAATAATACTAATAATATATAAAATACATATGAATGTGTGGGGCATTTTGATAAACATAAGTAGTAAAACTGCTGGGAAATAAAGAATGAAGGATATCACCAAGCAGGAAGATCGTGGAAGTAATACGCATACCGTAGTTGAGGAGTAGTGAATAAACCAAATTGCAAATAGATACCAGAAGGAAGTAGAAGGAGAGGAAAACCAAGGAAAAGTTCAACAGAGAGGATGGCGAAAGATCTTAGAGAAAATAAATAGAAGAGGACTTAAATAGGAATAGGAGAAATAGGAAGTGGATGGATAACAGAGAATTGAAACACTAAATCTGCAATAATACTGTTAACATCCTGAAATACTACTGAAGAAGCTTAATCTTTTATAGTGATAGCCGAATTACCTTGTAAGTCATGAATTAACGTGGGCACCAATAAATCGCCATTTAAGTGCAATTTTGGGGTAGTAGTCGAGTGATAATAATAATAATAATAATAATAATTGTCGTTTATTGAAAAAAACACTAAGTGTTGTACAATAATGTAGGTACAGCAGAGAGAATATATTAGTGACTTTCTTACATTTTGGAATGAAGTTATTAATTAAGCATTAATATAATTACACGAGTTAATAATTGCAAAAATTCACAAGTTTACGGAACAGAACTCATCGATGGAATAAAGCCCTTTTGCTACGAAGTTATTTTTTAAGAATAACCTAAACTCAGTAAGAGGCAATAACTTTATGTAACATAACAGTCTAGTATACAGTGATCTTTCGTAATAAAGTAAATATATTCCTTTGTTCTTTTAGAGTTTGGTCTTGGCAGATAAATATTTTGATGTGAACGTGTTATGAATATCTGAGGCTATGGTATTTTTTGATAGACTCTTGTGTATCAAAGAAAGAACTTCTAGTAAAAATAGTGCATAAATTGTAAGTATTTTATGTTGAACGAACAGAGGGCGACAATTATCTCTGCATTTTGCCTTTACCTGAATACGCATTGCTCTTTTTTTTTAGTTTGAAAACAGTATTGAGATTTTTGTTACTATGGAAACCCCAAAACACAATAGCATATCTCACTTGGGATTCAAACAAAGAAGGGTACGTAAGTTTTCCAGCCTGAAGACTAAGTCCGCAAAAAACGGTTTTGATCGCATAAGAACTCGATGCTAATTTACTGCATACAGCATTTAAATGGTTATACCATTTTGGTGATGGCTTCAGGTCCTAGAAACACTGAGGAAGTGGAATTGGGTAGGTGAACATTATTAACAAAGACTTCTATAGGCTGACTGGAGAAATTCAGAAGTTTAGTTTTTGAAGTATTCAGGTATGAGTAATTTGATTGACACCAGTTTGATATTTCAATAATATCAGAATTGATTGAAGATTCAAGTTCCTTGGCATGGTTAGCTGACCAAGAAACGGTTGTGTCGTCTGCAAAAATTGTAAATTTACCTTTCACCGGCAGGTAAACAAGGTCGTTAATAAATATAAGGGATAGAAGCGGGCCTAAAACAGAACCCTACGGGATACCTCTCTTACATAACATAACATATAGCGAGAACTGAGAGTCATTGGTAGCGATTCTTGTAAACTGTGATCGGCCAAATAGATATGTTTTGAACCTGCCAGAGGCAATTCCTCTGAAACATAATCATATCCACTATATGTAAGTTCTCATGGATCATGGCTAGAAAGTCAGTTATTACGTAACAGTGAAATGAAATGAAAAGTCACAAGTGTTATGAAATATACGTTTGTATTATGTTACGTTTATATTACGTAACAGTTATGGGGGAATCACTTGTATAAGCATTGGCAACATTGTGATATCTACTTTTGAAATTGTCAAAATAGTCATATGACGGTCAATATCAAATATTGCTATGAACATCGCAAACATGTATTAATTTGTACTTAATTTTCGTAATGATGACAGGGTGTAGAAAAAATAGCGTAATTACTTGAGCAATAATTTGCTTTTTGCAACTCTCGTTATGTAATATACTATTATTCACGATATAAGGTAGTACTTCTCAAACTGAAAACATTGGTATTCCAAGACATTGCCCTAAATGTGCCTCTAATACCCTAATTATTTACCATAAAATTGTATTTTTTATTTAGACGAAGAATGATTTTTATTAACGACTGAACTATTGATTGATTGAGGAAGAGTTTATTTATTTTGGAGGATATTCAGTTAATGTTAACCAAGTGTGTAATTTATTATTTAGGTTAGAGTATTTATAATAATTAGTTTGGTATTTATATTAGTTTTTGTTTAAATTTGAGAGATTTCAATAAAATTTATTTATTGTTATTATTTTATGATTAGTAGTACTTCTTGTATAATTAGAATTTTGTTGTTGTTTCAATTTAAATAAATTAATTTGATTAGTTTAATGTACTACATACTTAAATAAATAAATTTTAATTTATTTAATTACCTACTGGCATGGTTTCCAAATATTATGGAAAGGGTGTCATCAGGGCTTTTATATTCATTGCAACACAAGATCACAAGAGAAGGTTTAAGGTTGTTATATTATTATTTATTATTTGCTGTTAAAAAAAATATTTCTAATTTATTTTTTGAAAAATAATCTCTACGAGAAAAAATAAGAAAATATAAGTTACCATTTGAAAGATAAAAGTTGACGATGTACGAAGATTGATATCATGGGTTAATGTTAATAAATATATATATATATATATATATATATATATATATATATATATATATATATATATATATATATATATAAACTGTCTATTGATATTTTTCTATATTTAGAGAAACCGTGCTATTGCAGGATGTGTGCAGCAATGCGGGTGGCGGTACAAGTTGTTTATGTCGATGTTGACCTATTGAGAAAGTAGATAAAAAGAAGTCGCAAAAATATCAATAGTAAAAGTTGCCATGTGAAGTTGTTTATGTGGATGTTGACCTATCGAGTTCCATTATACCTGGAGCATTTTTGTGTGCATAACTCATATTATAGCAAAACACATTTTACCCGATTTGTCTCGCACTCGGTTGAAATACACCCGGTATAAAACTATAATCCCAAATTATAAATATTCGGCCATAAATTATAGTAACTAAAACGGACTAGACTTTAAATCTCCCACACATTTCCGACCCCCTTGACGCCGCTTTCCTGCGCTAAAATTGCATTCTGATTTATGTTGTTGACGCAACGAGGGCCGTAAATTAATTTCGCTCATTTCGCTGAAATAAATGACGCAATCGGGAAAGTTGCTGGTCGAGTAACTGCGCGGAGCAAAGGGGATGAAAGGGGGAGCGACCGCCGATGCAGCCGATCGCCCCCATAAATCCCCCCCTCGCAACCAAGATCATCTATCTAAATATGGTATAAAACGGGGGCATTATATATTGCAGCCCCCGCACAGATTTACTCCACCGACTGTGCACGACACCGGGCAGAAACAGAAGGGCGAAGTTACTATATAAAGTATATATGGATACGTTTTAAAACGCAAAATGTATTTCTACGGTCGCATGAGATATTGGCCTGCGTTCGGTCGTTTTTCTTCTATTTGGGGTGTAGGGTGGGTAATGGACGAACAAAACTACGAAGGTTTAATGTTGAAATGCGTATACAGGTTGAAGGTGGCTATATTGGTACGAATAATAAAGATGCTAGATAATAAGTATTATTAAATTGGTACACACTGAAAGGCAAACAAAGTGACCACCCTTAATCAAATTTAAAAAAAAGATAGTTGCTGTTGTTTTTAGGGTTAATTTCTTATCTAGGTTTTTGTTATTATCAAAAGTACTATGAAATCGATCAGTTGTTATTGTTTGACATCTATATGATATTATTTTTTGTTTCCGTATTTTTTATATTCGCAACTTACCGGAAGTAAGAATTCAAAAGCCATTTTTTAATGTTTGTCACTTTTTTGTTAATCCGAGTATTAAGATGTATTAGAAGCAAATAATGCCTGTAACTGGTGCTGATGCTGGGCGCAATGTTGCTTTGATAAAATATGGAAGAAGTCAAGCTTACGTATCAAGTAGCCTAGGTATACCCTAAAATAAATAATGTTGCAAATAATGCCTACAACTGGTAGTGATGCTGGGCGCATTGTTGCTTTGATACAAGATGGAAGATGTCAAACTTACGCATCAAGAAGTGTAGGTATACCCAGAAATACAATGCGATGAATATATCGTCGCTTCTTAGAGACTGGTGGATACTTGCATCAACCTGGTTCTGGCCGAAGAAGAGCTACTTCACGCATAGATGATCGTTTTCTTACAGTGCAACTGATTAGAAGCAAATAATGCATATAAGTGGTGCTTATGCTGGGCGTATTGTTGCTTTGATACGAGATAGAAGATTACTTTTGATATGATATGCTTTGATATGGTTTGATACGATATATCAAGCTTACGTAGCAAGAAGTCTAGGTATATCCAGAAATACAATGCGATGAACATATCGTTGCTTCTTAGAGACTGGTGGATACTTGTGTCAGGCTGGTTCTGGCCGAGGAAGAGCTAATTTATGCATAGATGATCGTTTTCTTATAATGCAACTATCTCGAAATCGACATTCAACTTCTGTTGCTCAAGACATCGTTTCCAGCAAATGAATAGCGTTAACATTAGTGAGCGAACTGTTAGAAGACTGTCTCAACGTTCAACCCCGACAACGTAGAAGTCAAACACTTTCCTTGTTTTCCTCTTTATTGACAAATAAAGTTTCTGTTTGAGGTCTGGCGATGGACGGGCAAAAGTTTGGAGAACCGTAACGAAAGTTTTCTATAGCCACGATGTCTCATAGAAGAAGCTTTGGCGGAGAAGGCGGAATTATGGCTTAGGCCGGCATATCCTTTAATGCTCGTACTGAGCTTATTTTCATGAATAATTCATTAAGTGTTAGCAGTTTATATTGAGGAGATTCTAGCCAATGCTGTAGTTCTTTTTGCACTAATTATTGCAGACAATATTATACTAATGCATGACAATGCAAAATCTCACATGACAAAAATTATGTAGGCATATTGTAAAGAAGTAGGCATCACCATGCTAGACTGGCCAGCTTGCATTCCAGATAGGAATATTTATAAACACTTACGGAATATACTTCACCTTAGAGATAGAGATCGTATATTTCAGCCTGATATGTTTCCGGAGTTAAGAGAATCACTGCAGGAGGGATACGAAATCATTCGCCATACATATGTACAAAATGTGTTTAGATCCCTACTGAAGTATTTAGAAGTGTTACCTCTTGTTAGAGGAGAAAATACTACGTATGATTACTTTTGGTTAAATAATACCTCGTCTATAAATATTTTTAAAATCGTTTACATAGTCATTAAACATTTGGTCAACTTTACGCCATTTTTACCCCATAAATATTCTGTTAAGTACAAAAAAATACAAAATTAGCAGTAAGTGTTTATTTTATTCACTTTGGAACCCAATACTATAAACAGTTACTGTTTTGTTTTAAAGTACCATGGGATGGCTACCTTTTTGCTTTTCAGATAAGTAATCCAGCAACAACAACCGCATATAATCGAAGCAACATCAAGTTATCCAACAATAGCAACCGTATATTATATCAGGCTGGTTGGGAAGTTTTTGGAAATTTCATTCGCCAAATCAAATGCACACAGGTAGCGACTACAGGCGTTAGAGCTAAAATTTTAATAACAACTCGAAAAGAAAGAAGTAAACTGATACAAAATCCTGGATTTTATTGTTGTAAGAAGCTAAAAGGTAGACAGGAAGAATATCAAGAAACACTCAGTAAAAGGCTCAAGCCCACAGAGGTTTTAAAAATATTGACATTGACCAGTTTATATAGAACATGCCAACAAGTCACGGCCAAAATACCAAAAATACCAAAATACACGGCCGCAAAGAAAATATGCACAAGATAAAATCTCAAACAAAAGAATTCCATTTTACTCTGTGGTTAGAAAATTGGAGAAAATATACCTACTGATCGAACATCTTCGGACTATAAAATCCTAATAAGACAATAGAAAAACAAATTCTTAAAGATATAAAAGCATATAAGAGAGCTGGTAAAATAAACCAAAACATCAAGCTGATAAAATAAAGCCAGAACTTTCATATTCGTAATCAAAAATTAAGGTCCTGAGATCTGAAATGTCGGCAGGGAACACGAAAATCAACCAATTAAATATCCCCACAGCAGACCTTATAGACCTTATAGAAAATACCTTATAGAAAGCGCTCTATATTTCTAACTGCACGGGATCCTTGAGGAGAGAGGCAAGAACATCGGGAAGAACCAAAGTTTGTAAAGTAAGCTCGGAAGAAATTCAGAAATTTACGAGTATGGAAATAAGAGCAGCTCTCAGATAAATGAAGAATAGGAAATGCCCAGAATAAAATAGAATGATATCAAAAATGCCTTAAATGAGAGAAAAGACAGTAGAAGAAACAATCAAAATACTGCTGACTAAATGCCCTAAACTAATGGAAAACTATACTCGTAAAGTACCATAATGCAGAAAGCATTATACTCTTCAAGAAAGGTTGTACTATAAATGTAGAAAATTATGATCCAATCAGTCTTCTGCCTCAATTGTATAAAGTTGTTGCCAAAATATTTACAAAGTACACAAATAATAAGCTGGACTTGTACCAAGCAACAAAAAATGCTCGTACCAAAATGCTGCAGTACAGCAGACCATCTACAGATTCAAGTTTAGGGATAGACGAAAGCACTGAATATAAAGCCTTCTTCATCTCCCATGTATGGTCTTCTACAAGCATTTGACTCCGTAGAGACATGGTCATTTTTAGTAGTAATGGTCCAAGCTTGAATAAATTCTAGATATGTCAAAATCTTAGAGTACATTTTCATAAATGCATTATTTCTCATGAAAACAACAAAAATTACAATACAGCTGGTGTTTGGTGACCCCAGACGACCCTCGTTTTGGCACGTTTTTTCGGGGCAAAATATAAGACCCGGCAAAAGTGACTTACCCGCATCGACATTACATATATATTTTTTTCTTTTATCGGGTTATATCTTCTGTGAGAATGTTTGCCTCGGTTTTGAAACTTTTACTGAAAAAATTGTTACTGATTTTATCTCCTATCCCAAAAATATGGTCGCTTTGACCGAACCAAAATTAATGACTATTTTGGTATTTTCAGTGAAAATTTCAAATGTTTAGTTCACAAATTCTCACAAGGTATTACCCGATTTAAAAACAAAATATATCTATAATGTCCAGGTTAGTGGGCCACTTTTGCCGCGTATTACATTTCCCACTCCAAAAACAAAATGGCAAACGAGGCACCATAATGACCCAACATCCCCCAATATTTTACATAAGCACTCGAAAATTACTTTGAGCTGGTAAGATTGGCCAATAATGTTATTAAGATAAATGGCTCCTACCTAAATAATTTAGGGCTTGCTGATAACTAAAATAAATGCTGGCAGAACTTAATACCGCATCCAAAAGCGGTAGGACTGTCCATGAATTTACATATGATAAAAGTAATGAGTAACTGTAGCCTAGGTGACTTAAAAGTAGTAATAGACAACCTAGTAATAAATAATATAGATAAATATGGTTTCTCTTCCAACGTCAGAAAATTATGTCATTATTTAACTCAGTTGACTGTGGAAAATGTCACATTTCCGCCAGTGGAAGTTTTACTTTTCCATTCCCAGCTGGTGGAAGGGAATGTGTTGTCATATTATATTAAATAAACAACGTAAAGTAATACTATAAATTTCATCATATAACAATTCAGTGTTTTGCAATTCTTTTCATATTTTCTGGTAGATATACTGCTTTCACTAATAATACATTAAATCTATATGTGAGTTCTTCAACAAAAAATATCATTGTCACTGTCAAATGCTGAAATAGTTCCTGTCAAGAAACAAAAACCATACGATGCATTCTTTGATATTAAATTTATTTATAAAAATTATATGTCAAAATTACGAGTTTTCGGTTTTGCAGTACATTTGAAGAAAAAATAGTATAGTTGACATGGAAGAACTGAAGAGTAGACAGCATTTGGTAATCTCAGGGTAAATCTAAATGGGAATCCTAAAAGACCTAGGCATTCCCATAAACCTGAAAAGAAGGTATATGAGTCATTCTATACGATATGATGGCTGTATAATGGCTGTATAATGGCTGATCAAGATAGTAAAATAACGTAAGATTTGAATGGAGTAAACGTTTAATTCCAGTACCTACTAGTGGCTGTTGTTAATAGTTACTTATCGAAATTAATAAGAGAGATTATTAATGAAAATTAATAAAACTAATTTATCGGATACATAATAACACAACTACATTTTTAAATATACATATTATTTCAGTAAATTTTTATATTGTGATTATACACTTACTTGCACCCAACAATCCATCCAATTGTTGACGGCGATATAAAATAATTGCACAATAGAATTTACGATCTTCGACAAAAAAAATTATTTCCCACCCTTGCCTTTGCCCCAAAGGTTTTTCTCCGGTTTGTCCAGAGAGCGGCCTTAAGTATGTGAATGAGCATATAAAACGCGATGATTTGTCCGAAAAAATATGAATCATTGTCAGCTTTCGTCGGGACGACTATAGCTTACTTAACTTAATGTTAGTTTTGCTTTGCGGGGGGTGGGGGCATAAGCTAGCAAACCCGTTTACCATTAAATTATGTTGCACGTTAAAGAAATTGATAAATAAGAAGCGAAATTCATAGATGCACAATAGCTTCCAAGTGCGACAGTGTTTTTGATGATGGTAATTAGTCGCGCGCCATAAATGAGCCGTTATTAAATGAACAATTTTAATAATATTTTATTGTACGTTTGTAAAGTTTTTCTGTTACAGCGACGAGTATTTTTTAAATGTGTTAAAAAGTGTACATTAAAGCTGTAATTGTACATCTGACGAACAGACTCTCGACATCCATGTGAGCTAAGTACACCGGCGTAATCCCCAGTGCTGTTTTCAAGTTGGCACGAAGTACGGCGATAAAATTAGCTATTTTACGACACTTTATTGTCCTTCCTCCGCACTTCATAACTCCATTTGTGCGGGCCGCCTTTTTATCCGGGCGCGCCTTGGGCGGCTCATAACGCTCCATTACTGGCAGTCACGCCAGAAAGTTGCTTTTTAATTTTCCCCCGCTGGAAATAAAGTTTTGGACCGACGCCACCTACAGATAGCTCCCGATGCTGATGAATGTCTTCCCCAGGAGATCCCCATAAATCCGGGACGCCGGACCGCGTCCGTATAAATAAGGCCTCTTATCGCGGCTGGCGATCCGAGCACCTCCACCCGAAGACCCTCGCGGGACGCAAAAAAGGGAAATCGATTTCAGCTTGGTCATCGCTTTTTTTCGTAAGTTTGTTGTTGCAGACGATGGCTTATAGAAGACCGTTGGTCTGAAAATAGCCCACACATCTTTTATGATTGTAATATTTAATGAGTTGATAAGAACCACAAACAGCCACCATAAAATTTATCTAATTTTGTAAATCTTAATATAAGAATCTTCAGCACGATATTGATGACAAACCCACGTAATACCTACTGTTATGTGTATGGTAAATTTGTATTTCAGTCTAGATTCGGCCAGCAAATTGCCAAATGCGCAGTTTTATATTTTCCTAATATTTGGGAATGTCAGAAATTTTGCTTACTATATTTAAGTAAGTGTATAAGTTATTAACTTTATATAGTTTATTATTATTGTTTGTTATAATTAAAATGCAGTCATTTGTAAACTTATTATCTTCCATACAAAGAAAACTATGGAATAATAGAATTTCCTGAGTTATATGGAAGAATGCACACAGGACATATTGTGAATTAACTGTTCAAAAAGACGAACCCCATTCGAGAAAATACCGTGTCATTTCCGTGCAACGCCCGGCATTCTTACGCACAATATATTATTTGTGTGGTTGTCACGGGAAATTTCAATGAAAGAACAAGAATATAAATTGCCTTTTTGTGGGCCGTCAGCGGTGACACCTATTTTTGCTCACGCATCCAAATTAATCTAAATGAACGTCGCTCCGCACCTTTGGTTGCTGAAATCGTTCTGCGTATGATTTTTTTTAAGCAAATTTTTCACCCCTAGCGATATGTACGACACATTTATCATCGTTTACGTTTATAAATCCGTCCATTTTGTGAGGAGTAAATTATATTGCTTTAAAATACCTGTTAAATTGCAAACGTGTCAAATTTCATGGATTTACTTTAAATTTAAATAATGATGATTCTTATGGTGTGTTTCTCTACCTAAACAAATATATCTACTTTGTATCGTAGGTTACGGACATCTTTTATTTTTGTGCAATATTCTTCACAAGAGTCAGCTAAAGTGCATCTAACTAAACAAATGGCTATTAAAATAAAAAGTTATGTATATATTTTATTTTTGCGTAAAATTCTTCACAAGAGTCAGCCAAATTTCATCTTACTGTACTATGGCCTGAAAATTGTATAAGTAACTCATTGCATATGACTAAGCCGTGACAGAGATGGCAACTGTTCTTCATTCCTAGATTTTAATTTGTCGTCAGTAAGATAAGCTTAAATGTTGGTTACTTTATTTAATGAAAAAGTTTCTTTTGGATAACTAACAGATTTGCCTTAATAAACAAAAAATTGATCTAAAATTATCACTGCTTCTAACCTCTTGCCTCATTACAAGTTGTTTCAACATAATCCAATTGAGATGGTTAACTACAAAAATTTGTTCCGTCCACAGTTACAAATAATATTTAATACATACTGCAAATTATTAGCAAATATGCAAATATAAATAATTTGAACAATGTGCATTAAATGTTTTAATATAAGAAGTAAACAAATTCCTGTGTATTAGACTGTTTTCTTCCAAATATCAGATTACTTCTTATAGCTATTGGTAAATAAACTTATTTTTTATTCCTGTACTTTGTCTTCAGAAAATTTAATTCTACTGCTACATCCATGATTGTACAGAGCGTTCAAGAAAGTAGTGTCAACTTTTACGATGGAAACTAATAGATGCTACAAAAGAATTATGCCAATGACCAAGTAGAAAGTCAAATATGTTTTGCAATGTTGCTGAAATGTTTCATAGGATACAAGTAAATAATTTAACTAAATTTTATTAAATGTCAATATTTGTAATTATTTTATTGGAACTATACTTTTCCAAGTTCAAATTGAGACCAATCAATTTCACTATTAGACTAAACAATATCGATGGCTCGTGGTCTAAATTTTTTTCTTGTGAAAAACAGCCACCTAACTCACTTGTTATACAAATAACTATTACTGGACCGTGAAGCAATATTGAAGACTGTGCGAGACGGAATTTCAGCCATAATTCTGATGAGTCGTCTTTAAATAAATTCTCTAGACTTATCGGGTAGTTTTCTAGGATATAAAATATGAACGGAATAGACTGCATAAGATCAAACTAAGTTCAGTCAGCCATTTGGTTTTGCTGTATTCTAAAATTGTTTTGATATTCTACTTCTGCTTCGTCGCAAAAAATCTGTCAGTTTTTCAGTTCTCACGGTAAATATTATATAACATTGGAATACGTATTAATAATAATAGACTTTGCATCATCTAGTAATAGGTCTGCAGTGGTTTATGCTAGATTCACCGCCATCAATTCACCGCCATTAATTCACCGTCATCAATTCACCACCATCAATTCTCCACCATTAATTCACTGCCATAAATTCACCGCCTTAAATTCACCGCCATCAATTCACAGCTATTAATTCACTGGCCATAAATTCACCGCTATCAATACACCGCCTTCGATTCACTGCTATCATTTTACCACCATCAATTCGCCGCCATCAATTCACCGCCATAATTTAACGCATTCAATCCACCGCGGTAAATTCGTCGCGCCATAAGTTCACTACGCCATCAATTCTACGCGCCATCAGTTCATAGCAGCATCAATTCCACTTCACATTCAAAAATTTAACATACACAACATGTCACAATATAAAAAATAGGTGATACTGAAGGGTAATGTCTGTAATTTTTAGTCTTTCCATCTTAGGTTAGTTTATCTGCTAGATAGTTATTATGGAGCGTCAAATAAGGAGGTTAAAATTTGACTTTGTCTAGCAGATAGCTGCTGACTGTAAGATGGAAATAATAGACGTGTGTCTACCGTCCTCTAGTTATTAAAACTCATGTATTTTTTTAAAGTTACCATTATTGTAACAATGGAATCTCGACGTCGTTGTGATTTTAAGTTAGTTTAGATTAGGCTGGGTTAGGTAAGGTTAGGTTAGGTCAAATAATGTGAAACTACAGATTTTATTGCTTCAAACTGAGAGCGGTAAATTGATGGTCCGATTAATTGACAGAAGTGAATTTTCAGCAGTGAATTGGCGGCGGTATATTGAAGACATGAAATGAAAACAGGGATAAGTGGAAAAAATTCAAAAAGTTTTTTCACTTAAAACCGTTCCATCAACAATAACTAGAAAATCCGACTATGTTCTAGCTTCAATGGATTAGTTTACATTGTAATTTATTGTTTGTTTAGCGTGGGCATGTAAAATATATTAAATTTAAAAAACGGATAATTCAAAACCTATGATTTTAGCATTTATCGCGGATTTCATTTCAAATATTTAATTGACGGCGGTGTATTGACGGGGGTAAATTTTCATAAAAATACTCAACTTCCGTATGATTTACGTTATTCGCGATGTTAGCAGCACACTCCACTTATAATATAGATAATCTGCGGTAGTTGTATTATTTACACCTCTCCTGTGAACCACCAATATAAGTATTAGCATTATCAGCAC
Organism: Othius punctulatus; assembly: GCA_951805005.1. Taxonomy (NCBI): domain Eukaryota; kingdom Metazoa; phylum Arthropoda; class Insecta; order Coleoptera; family Staphylinidae; genus Othius; species Othius punctulatus. Next base: position 101,343,101 of record OX638139.1, on the reverse strand, counting down.
AATAAACCATAAATACTATAGAATGAGTTTGTTCTAAAATTTGTATGATAAAATTGACAATAAGATCAGAAGATTCCCCTGGTAAAGATGTAATATTGAAAGTCATCACTGGATTTCCAAGTCTTTCATTAAAATAGCGAATAAAAGTTGGAAACGATTTACATATAATATTATCATGCTGCCCTGATAAAGGTAGAAATCGTATCGTAAAAGTCGAAGAAGTCGTTCATTCTTTCATATTTTCAGCTTATGACATCTTCAACTTCATAATTGATAAACCTATCACTCTGTTAAGACTTCAATTAATTTAAACATCTAAATAATTCCTGTCACATTTTCAATTCTGTTTGATAAAATTTCTATTATCTTATTTCTGTCAAATTTTGAATTATTTTAGTAAAAATTTTGAACTTTGTGACAAATCTCAATGATTAACATTAAATTTTCGGTTGTTTTTACCAATATTTTAATTATTTTTCAAATAATCCGTCATCATTTTAATTATTTCTGTGAAGTATTTAATAGGGTCTGTCCATATTTCAACTAATTGTACTACACTTTTAAATAACTATTTTTATTATAATATCAGTTAATACTATATAATATTCAATGATTACTGTCAAATTTTCAATACATTTTAACAATATTTAAATAATTCCAGGTAAATTTTTAATTACTTTTTCTCAAAATTTCTTGCTGTAATGTACTTGAGTAATAATTTTCAATTATTATGTTAAAATATCAATTTCTTATGAAGTAGTTTCAATAATTTTTATTGGTTTGAATTATTACTGACAGATTTTTGCCTACTGCTGTAGGCTACATATAAATCACTTATATTATTGATACTGTATCATCTTCTATTATTGTATTGAATTTCAGTAATAATAGTCATTTTTTATGTTAATATTTCAATTTCTTATAATGGAGTTGCAATTATTTTTACTGGTTTGAAATATTACCTACTGCCAAATTTTTTCCTACTTCTGTAGGCAACTTATAAATCACTTCTATTATTGATCTTCTATCATCTTCTATTATTGTAACGTATTTCTGTAATAGTATAAGAATTTTGAGAGGTACGACATTTAGCATTTACATCACACCAGGTTTGCAGAGCAACAAAAATGCATATCTACACATTGCGGGAGACTATAAAAGTAACAGATACGACTCGATGGTTCAATAGTCACTCGTAAGCCCAGTCTCTTGAAATAAGTCAAGTATTTAATTTAGTATATTTGATAAAAGATTAAGGTGAAACAAATGGTGGATGCGCCGGGCAAAAAAGGTTATACCTGAAAATGAAAATGTATATTACGTTTCTTTTGTATAATATTATTTTAATATTATATTATTACATTAATGGAAATATCTTAATGCATCCACACACATTGCAATATTATATTAATATTATATTAATATTTTATATACAAGGTCGGATCCTCGCTCCTTTGCTGCTAGACTTATAAAATTTGATATAATTGATATAATATTAATATAATAACATGACATTAAAATAATATTATTCGCCCAAAAATATACAAATACTGAACGAAAGTATGTATATTTACAAATAAAACGTAATATGAATTTTCATTTTTTATCCATTTAGGTATTACCTTTATAGCCCGGCGCATGCACCATTTATTTCTCTTGAAACTTTAACCAAATTTACTCAATAAAATACTTGAATTATTTAAAGAGTCTGGGATTGTGAGTGACTATTGAGTCATTGAGTCGTATCTGGTACTTTTAAAGCCCGCAATGTGTAGATATGCATTTTTGTTGCTCTGCAAACCTGGTATATGATGAAAATACTAAATGTCGTATCTATCAAAACTCGAATATTTGCGTATGTGATGAAATAATGCTTTGGCTTATTACATTATGCTTTGCAACCTTTTTTTTTTTAATTTCTTAGATTTCTCGTATTAAAGTTGTCAATTTAAATTTAAAAAAAATTGTACTTCCTTAATTTTGTTAAAAAAATGATTTGTGAACGATTTCGGTGTTTAAACCATCATCAGGTAAAACAAAAATTGATTTTAACATAAATATTACATGCTGCTCTTCGTACATTTTCTGAATAAATTCAATTCACACAAACTACATTTTGACTTATTCTAGGTATGAGTTAACATGATATAATTTAGTGTGTTTGTAAATGGTATTTCATTAATGTTAATTTCTTTTTTTGAATGTTAAATTAAATTTTAAATCAAATATTCCAATTTGGTGTGATTGCATCAAATTGTACTTAATGTGAAATATCTCGAAATAATGATTTTGTCAGTTACAACTTCTATACTTAACTGGATAATATGGTTCGATGAATCGGAGAAAATATCTATCGCTTCCAACTATTTTGTATTGCACAAGCACACATTTTTGCATCCATTGCACAAAAGCTGTCGTTTCGGTCACTGTATTAAATCTCTTACTTTGGTACCTAAATCGATCGAAAAAAAATGTCATACCTTCCACCAGACGCTATTAAATACATACCCACTAATGTATTTTTGACAATGTGATTCCTTTCGATACTGATCATTTTCTTTACACATTAAGTAAAATGCGATAGTAATAGAACATAAAACAAATACTAAGATTTTTGGAAAAAATAAAGAGCATTTATTATGCCTACTCTCATCGCCATAAAACGTTTGTTTGGGACTAGATATTTATGGCACGTTTGTGTTTGTAGGACTGGTTTTGTAAATATGGGCATTCTCGCATAATGCATATAAACAATTTCAAGTTTAAGAGTTACAAATTATTTCTTGTTTGAAGAGACAAGACTTAAAAAACGACTTGATTTTATAAGAGAAATCACCATTGGACTTTAAAGATCGAACTGCCGAAAAAAACAAATTATTTGATCATTAATTACTTCACGAACACTTCTGGGTCCTGGAAGTTGCTCAGATGTGGGTTGATGTGGAGGTGATAAGAAACAACAATGGCTCCGGAGCAGGCTTAGAAGTCCCACACGTGCGAGTTTAATCGAGTCAATTCCTGCACCGGCACACTTCAATCTATAACCGTCAACGTTTCGGAGAGGTCCCCCTTTGTTTCCACGTGCGGCGACACGCAAAACAAAATCTCCCCCCGGGGATCGCCGATAAATAATCCCCCGACCGAATATAAAAAAAAGCTGACTTACAATAACAAAACGTCACAGGGAAAATCCATTAAGATCGGCGTTTATTTCCGCGGAAAAAATAGACATCAAAGCTATCCAATAAAAAGTTTCCCCCTCGCCGCGAAGGGGCGCGGGGCGCAATCGGCGAGATGAAAAACAGACAGGGACGCGTCACGGCGGAATCAGGCGGGCGGGCGCGAATGTGTCAGAAAGTTGGAGACAACTTTGAGAATACAAGGAAAATGTTTTTAGTGTAATGAAATGAGGCGGCGTCGGCCGGGGGGCGGCCGGCGGGGTGGAAGGAAAGCCCCGGGTTCGATTTCGCGGCCGTGGAGATTGCCGCCCCACGCCACCTCGGCGATTACGCCCCGTGCGTCCGCACGCGCTCCTGGCTGCGGCGGTGCTCCCCGGGGGCGGCGGGAAGCTGTAAAGCATATGTAATGGTACATTCGGAGCTTATCTAGCCGTGCCGGTTGTGGATCCTGCGGGGGCGCAACACTATCGTTACTTTTCCGGGAAATTTATTACCTTTGAATGGCCGCTGAGGTTATTCGCGGCTTACCACTCGTTATTACTGGAGATAAACTGTGACGAATTGGCAACGAGGTATTTGGAAAAATATTGAATCTGCAGTAGTAGAGTAGCTATACCGCTACAGGACCAAGAAAATATAGTTATAGTATAAGTATTGTAATCGCAGTACGAGATTTAGCTCAATATCGCCCCGAGCTATGTCAACCGCCATCACAAGTACCAAAAGCATTTTAGCAGAAAGGCCACTTAGGAATATTCCACATTGTGGTGGGCCTTACTTGCCTTAGTTACGTCTGCACACGATATTAATATACCCAGTGGCCTAAGGGGCGAACATAAGAATTTAACATGTAAAATTAAATATGGGTTATCTAGCCTGGATCCTTAATTATTAGCTCCCCTATTCATTTTTGAGAAAAATGGTAAAGAAATATTTTTTTAAATGATGACAAATAATTTTAAGTTCATGCTTGTCGTTTGGTACACCAAAAATCATAGAACTATACAGAAAACTAATCTAAATTCAAGAAAATTTATTGAACACATAAAAATCTACAAATAGAATTATCTGACAGTTTTATGAATACATTTTCTAATACATCTAAAGCACTTAAGAGTCTAATAGAAAAACAGATAATCGAAACAAAAATATTCAAATAACAGTAAGTTTATGTGGGTACATTACAGAAAACTTATTAAAAATATCATATTTTGCACGTATAATTCGTTGATGATTTTATTAGGTAATTTACTTAATAAGTGTGTACAAAAATAGCACGAAATCACAGAAACTTTATATATATTGCAATTTACTTTTTGCGTTATTGCAAATTACGTAAAAAAAATCATCACAGAAAACGTAAAATGTAAATTGGTAATGCAAATGGCCGAAAATTTGATAAAAATAAGATCTAAAAACGTTAATAAAAGAAAACACTAGTTTCTGAATATTTGGCCACGTTTCCTAAAGTTGTATTAATTCAATTTCAAATACCTACATCTGAACCACTTAATGAATGTGTAATAAAAGATAATCGAAAAGTTACGGAAAATGTATAGAGGGAGATTTTATAAAAGTATACATTATCGCCTATATATACTTTAAGACAAACATGGGAGTGAAAATAAGTCACACCATTCTCAAGCTAATACCATTAGCCATCGTATTGACATTATTTGACAATTATTAATGAATAATAATAATAATAATAAAAATATTTATTTGTGCTAATACAAGTGTTTTCATAGGTCAATGCAGGTAATTAGGTTACTGTGTGTCATCAGATATTTGTTTCTAGAGTAAGTGTATAGTTGATTGTCTATATTGCAAGCATCGCCATGCGATTGATGCTGTTTTTATAAAAGTATACATAGGCAATATAACCCGTATGTATGCTTTTATAAAAACCTCCCTGTATATAGTAGTAGTTCGATAGTTTAATTGCTTTCAACCTGCTGCCTTTCCGCCTAGTTATATAAATTTGAAAATATCAAAAATTAACAAAATAAATACAGAAAATGTATTCACGGCGGAAATTTGATTTAGAATTTAATTTAGAATTTTAAGAACCGTTTTTAAATGGTTTTTCTAATGTTATTAGAAGTTACATATAAACCCCGTAAAGAGGCAAATACTTGTAATTTGAGAAACGGTTTATGAAATTCCTAGTATTTTCCTCTCTACGGGGTTTAGATGCAACTTCTAATGTTTTTAGAAGTTACATCTAAACCCCGTAAAGAGACAAATTCTAGAAATTTCAGAAACGGTTCTTAAAATGCATAATAAACAACAGCAATGATACTAAAGAAACCCAAACATATGAGAAAACCGCAGAAAATTTAATTTGTGATCTGTAAATTTTAATAAAATTTCACAATCATATCAAAAAATGCTACAAAGTTTTACGAAGCCTTCTAGAATGTTTCGAAATATGAATTAAAAAGTCCAACATTTCAATCAAAATATCAAAAGTATTACAAGGTTTAGAAAATGCGAAGATTTTAGTAAATATCAAAAACAAAACACAAACATTTATAAACCGAAGACACTAAAAAACAAAATCAAAATTGAAAATGTACAAATCTTCATAATAGGTAATATCAATATATATATATATAAGTGTAATCAATTTTCAGCAATTTTGATTAAATAATTAACACCTATAACATTTCATAAAGATTTTTGAAATTACCTAAAAACTTTATGGCGTTGAAAATTAGCAATTTTTTCAACATTTGAATCAAAATATCAATATCAAGTTAAAATTTTAAGAAAGTTATCAAAAACATTGTAAGTATGTTAGAAATTATAAAAATTGTCAGATAATGTTTTTTAAGTTGAAGTTAAAACAAAATGTTTATAAACGATGTACACAGTTTCAGAATATTAGTCAAATTTTCAGGAAACTTTAAACTTTTATTAATCTGTCGAAATTAAGAAAAATATTATGAAACTGAATAGTGACTAAAACTCCAAACAGTTTTTTATACAATAATATCACGTAGTCTATTAGACATTAAATTTTTCCAAAATACGCAATCAAAATATCAAAAGTCCACCATGCTAACAAGAAAATTAAAAATATCAGAATGTTTAGCATTTGTAAACATGGTAACCAATTTTACAAATTACGACAAATTGAAACAATATGTCCTAGGTACTAAATTTCTATAACATATTTCGTAAAGTCTGCGAAAGTTGCACAAACTTATAAAAATTTGCAGAAGTTAATAAAAATTCTAATGAAACTTATAAACTAAAACTTCAAACACGGATTTAGCAATATCATATAAAATATTATGCTGAGAAAAAGTATGTGTTGTGTGTCGTAAGTATTAATAATTATGAATTTCTGAATTTCATTGAAATTTCATGTCATGAAAAGATCCTTAAAATACTGGAACTATTGAAAAGTTTTAAAATTGTTACATATATATATTTTTTTTGTTTTCATTATCTGCACATTTTTAAAAAAATAGTAAATAGATAGATAGATAGATAGATAGCTAGATAGATAGATATTTATTCATCATTTAGACCACATTACAAAAATATAAATAGTACAGTCATCTCGTGGATATGATCGTCAATGTATAATATGTATTGACGATCATAATGTATAAAATACACATAAATGGTTAAAATTATTGAGTCACTACAACAATGATAATAATAAAATTATAAAAAATAGTAGGACTGTTAATTATTGAATAATATATTGTTGAGTGTCCTATTCAATGGTTATCATTGTACATATTGTGAACGAACTCAGCAGGAATTAACGGACAGTCTGTTCTTATGTTATTTAAATTAACTTATTTATTTTATCAAATTTATATAATGATATATAATGATATAATATTTTGATATTATTATTAAGATCTCTGCAATATCAGGTTTTTGAGGTTTACTAAAATCTTTATATATTCTAAACCTTCTGGTACTTTCATTTTGACTAATAACTAATTAACTAATTTAAAAATTTGTAGGAGTATTAATAATTATTGAATATTGAATTGCTGAGTGTAATATTTACTAGTTATCATTGTACATAGTGTGAAGTAACTCAACGGGAATAAACGGACAGTCTATTAGTTTATTTCTGCCAAGTTCTTTACAACATAATAATTAATATAAATATTATTATTTTTCTGTTTACCGCGTAAACATTATATTGTTTGTTTATAAAACTACTTCAAATGTTTGCTTAAACTAATCTGGGAAATCAAATTTTTGCGGACCGGATACATTTTTTTGTGTAATTTGGTGACCTCTTGTGTATCAGAATGAATGGAATCTCATAAAAATCCGAAATTCTAACACATTGTTCGTAATGTTTAAGCATGTTTTGGATATGGAATGATAATAAACAAAACGCTTAAGTACTTTTTCTGTGATTTTACAATTACCAATTTGGCAAAATTCATGGTGTCCATAAAAGTATGTGCATAATTTGAAAAACATATCTCGGAAAGTACGCAAGCTAGAGGATGCTTTTTCATGGTTTGGTAGATTTTTTGTGTTGCCAGTAGATGTCTCTAGAAGCACGGGAAAGCCTTCGTGCAGTCGTTATTATCAGTAATATCAAATTTGATTACACAAAACCATCGCGTTTGAAGGCTGGGAAAACCTTATTTTTATCATTACATAATGTGATATCGTCAGTGCATATCGTGATCAATTCTATATCAAATGGTATTTTTTCCAATTCGCATTATTAAAATGCTCATTATGTATATTGAATCTCATCGTTAAAACTACTCTTTAATCGAATGGGTGAATAAATGGTTTACATTTTCATTTTATTCACTATAACCATTGACAACGTGAATAAAGTAAAAACAGGAAAATTCGGACTATCCTTGAAATTTTCGTAGTCACCTGACAATGTGACACTTCACTTCTATAATTTTGTCATTATTCGATTGAAATTAAACAATTCTTTAGATATTGAAAGAAACAGTAGAGCAAACACACATTAATCAACTTCATTTACAATGTGTACATAACCATTTTACATACATCATTATATTTTAGTATCTAAATGATATTAAAACAGTTATCAGCTAGTGGCATCTATCAAAATTGAACTTTAGTCTAAAATTTCAAGTGTTTTCAATATACTCAAACAGTCTGTTTATTGTGGTTTAAACCAATCAGAATTGGTATCCGTTATATCTCTTATCTCTCCTCTTATCTCTTATCTTATATATAATTATTATATGGGATCTCTACGTCAAACGTGTTTCTAGAGACATATAACAAAAAAATATGTCATAAACCTCCTCTACTCAACGATAGGTAACGCAGTCGTTTACTTTTTGTACTTCCTGCGCAATGATTTTAAAAATAGGCACATTCTTTTGAAGACACCCTGTATACATTGTATTTCATACCTTCTTTGATTAATAAACAATTTTATAAAAATCTCTAAAACTTGTTTGTTTCTGTTTTTTAATGCTATCTGTGATCTAACAAATAACACAAATAGGACATTCTGTTCAAAAACGTCGTTTCAACAAATATATCTCGAAAATACGGTCCTCTTGCTAGAGGCTAGCCGAAACTAATCTGTGTTAATAGTTAGAGGGTTTTATTTGAAAATGAAAACTTATGAATTATGAAAACTCTTGGTTTAATAAATAATTATTATGATTTGTATTTAATCATAGCCATATAAGGGTGGGTCTATTTCGCCAATTCGAAAAATGTTCTCTATTATATTTCTTATACAAAGGATGTCAACAACAGATTAAATTAAAAAGAAAAAGTCCTCCCTCTGAAACAAAACACGCGGCGTTTTCTTAAACCTGAACGGACCATTTTCAATTAGCCCCGGCACGCCGCCCCCGCTACGTGACCCTACGTCCTGAATCTCTTCAGGGCGGCGCGCTGCAGCAAAAACCTCCCCAAATTGGAAAAACCGGGGCCCGGTCACGCGTCCGCCGCTCCCAGCCGCGGACGTCTCGCCGCCCCCGGGATGATATATCGACCAAGATTACTCGCTGCGCGCCTCCTAATTCCGGTTTTTCCGGCGGCCGCACGGGCCTCACCTGGCCGCCCCCCAGCAACCAAGATTAATTAAGCGCCGTCGAAGAAGACGCGAATTCGCTTTATTAAATTCCGAAAACCGGAAACGAGCACTTAGCCGAATCAAATATTAACAACAGGCCCCGCATTGTCTCCACTGATTCACCCCCCGCAGCGGTGTTTAACGTTCAGGGGGAGGCCCTTGTGTTAATCAAGGCGCTTTTTAATATTTAATACGCAGCGAGCACTTTAATATTTCCATTTTGAATATTTCATGCCCGAAAACGTCCCTGGCGCACCCCCCGCCACGTCTATATTAAAAATAAAATGACGCTTAATGGTAGAAATTAATGTCGATTCCGTTTAGCTTAAGCGCGGCCTAATTGGGCCCGCTTTCAAGCCGAAAGAAAATTAATAGCCGGGAAGGAGGGCCCAGATCACTTCCTTTACAGAGTGTGGGGGCAGCAGAAAACTTTCGATACTGCCACCCCCAAGTAGTAATAATAAGCAATCCAATTAATTTTACGCAAGGGCGGCGAATCTTAGGCTTTCTCTTTTCGCACACACATACCTAATTCAATTAAACATTTATCAAATTCGTATTTCGTGTAAGTTAAAGGGAATCTACATCGTATTCCAAATAGGCCGATTAATACGTCGCTTCAATGCATTCTGAATTACCGGAAATAATTAATGCTGTAATGAGATTATGTGTGATCTAACTGGACCGCAACGCGTGGAATTTGCAAATTTCAGAATTGTACATGGGGAGCATAAACGATACATAAGCGCAAATGAGATTTTAGATTTTAGACCAGGAATCCCCCAACTATGGCGCACCAAATGCTTTTTTCCGGCCAGCTAATATTTTATTGTTAAGATTAAGTTTAAAAAAATCTGGAATAGTTTCGTAAATAACCAATATATGTTTAATACACCAGATATATAAAAACTTATTAGCAATTTAAAAAAATATATTTTTGAAACTTAAAATTTTTCTACAGTTTTACAGTAAACAAATATAATTTATAATTATTTCCTTACTTAACCACAGTTCATTAAAATAGAAAGTAAATTTATTTAAAATTTCAGGAATATTTATGTTTATAAAAAATGTGTAGGTAATTAAATTTTTCGAGAAATAAAATGTTATTCAAGATTGATAAAGCTAAACTATTGCGAATTTTGTTTAGTTTGATTATATATTTTCTTAACTTTAACAGATTTGTTAAAGCATTTTTTTGAAAATATAAGGAATATTCCGAATATATTTTTTTCATGCCTGCATCATAATCTTTGGTTGGCGAAAATCCGTTTTTCTGGCATGGCGTATTTTAAAGCTGCCTAGTAACACATTTATTGACTAACTTTGAAAGACAATAAACGTCAGACAGTTCTATTTTCATTGAATAATAAATATTGAATGTACACTTATAAGTCGGGAAAATCCGAAAATCAGAACCAAAAGCTTTATACTTCTAATTATTAGTTCTTTGGAAACTAGCAGTTTCAACCTTCCGAATTTCGTTGATGAACTGACATCTATGGCAGACGAGACATTGATGCAACAAATTCCAACCCTCCACGATAAAAATTAACATCCACGTGCACGTACCCTGCAAACAAATCTAAATGTTTCTTAATTTCTCTTTATTTCCACATTGTGGTGCAGGTATAATAACATCAATGTATAATACACGTGCATAAATGCCTTTCAAGCATTGCACCGTTAAAACCTGGCACCGTCCATTTAAACCTGTTGAGCGTTCTGACAAGGCTATCTTATGCACTTGTATCAACATATACAAAAATAGAGCTGTTTTAAGTAATTAAAACATTTAAATATTCTGCCAGTTTTCGTAATTTGTTAGTTTAAACCCGGAGAGTGTTTTTAAAAGGCTCTCTTATGCACTTGTATCAACATATACAAAAATAGAGCTTTTTTAAGTCATCAAAACCTTTTCATTTTCTGCCAATTTTCGTAATTTGTAAAGTTGGTAAACGTCATGAACCTTCTGATACTTTTAATATTGTGAGAAGAATTTTGAAGACGTTTAACTCTTTATACGTTTATTGCATATTTTGCAAACATTGAGCCTACAATAAACTTTTCGCCAATTTCTTCTACTTCATAAGTTTCAATGATGAAATTTTAGCATATTTTTGTATATTGTGATACTTAGGGATTGGGCAAATTTCTAGAGTAACTAACCCTAACTCAATACACACATTTACACAAATCACACGGCAGAAGGAGCCATGTTGGTCGATAGTCAGTTAAGGGATAATATCCCTAACAAATACAGTCACTACTACTGTGATACTCAATTTGATAATATGATTAATTTTCTGCTACTTTAATAAAAATTTCTGGTTTTCCACTTTTTTCGGTTTTAGAACGCCTAAATTAAGATTTCGAAATTTACGGTAAATAATCGCATTTTCAAAAATCTCTAATACCTTGATATTTTGATTGAAGGTCTGGAGTTTATAACCCTTTTGGTTACACGTTCTTGAAATTTTCATTCCGTTTTTATTACGTTTAGTCCTTTTATTTTAAATACACTTGGGGGAATGTCAATAACTCCGATATTTAGTCCGAAAGACTCCATATGAAGTCAATAGCCAATAAAGATTGTTTATAAATAATTAAATATTTATATAAATATAGCGATATAGCTTTATTTAATAATAATAATAGGTAATAATAATAATAATAATAATAATAATAATACTAATTTGGCTGCATGCTCAAATGTCGACTGCCTTCTCAGTGTTATGTGCATGATTTCTTAAGCCACATTGCCACGGTGCCAAGTTTCCTTACATATACCAATATTCATCAAACATGTTTAAGTTTCCGTAAAACGTTTTGTCAATTTCTGCAATGTGTATGAAATTTGATTTAAGTTATATATTTATTTGAATATTTTAATAATATAATAACATTTTCTGAGATTTTCTCGTTTTTTGCGTTCTTTGCTTCTTTTATTAATAGAACCCTTTCAGTATTACTGGCTGTTTCTGAATATTGAAAATCATTTCTGAAACTGGTATTTAAAAAAAGTTGTTTTAATAGTATTTTTATCAGTAAGGTTTTGAGTTGAAATTTGATATTTGATAAACTGATATTTTTATTACATTTTCTGGTATTTGCATACAATCTCAACGGTTGAAAGAGTCTTAAAATGTAAAATTTTAGTGAAGGTATCGTATATTTCACACACTTTTGTGATTCGTATTCGTATTTAACACACTAAGATTAGAGCTGCTCATTGATGCTTATATTTATCCATCTCCAGACTAGCGTGTAAATATGAATTTACATTTTTACTAATATTAAGTGATATCACAGTATGAGTATTTGGTATGTGCAATTTAATTAAATATCAATTAGAGGTCCTTGAAATATTAAAATTCTAGTAAAATTATTCGATATTTTGGGGTCATTCAAGTGTATTTCTAATTTGACTAACATTTAAATAAAGATATCTCATCTCTCATCTCTCACTATTTGTTGCTTTTAAAATATAAAATTTTCAGTGCAAGCATGTGATTTAACGCACTATTTTTAGTGTTCTTCGTTGATTCTTATTTTTATATTTAAGTATCTCAACAATTTTCTTGTGAATATGAATGTAATGTGGTACTGATATCAAGAGATATTTCAAATATTTGGTACTTACGCACAATTTAATTAAAATTCAATGAACGTTTTTTGAAATATTAAGTTACTTTGTATAAATATTCGATATTTTTGAGTCGTTTAATTTATTGTCTGATAAGTTTCAGATTAAAATAATGATTTCTCAAAAACTAGCGTATTAATCTGAAAGAAATGTATCATTCATATTAAATAAATATATTAGTATTTAATTTGTATGATTAAGTTAATGTCCAGTGAGTGGTTCTTAAAATGGTAAAATTGTTAATGCAAGCATGTGATCTAACTCACTATCATAAGTGTTCCTCATTTATGCTTACATTGATATGTAAGTATCTCAAAGAGTATTGCCATAACACTACTGAAAGGTTTTCAATAAATTTTTCATAACTTCAATAAATTATCTGCAATTTAAAATTATTTTATTATTTATTCTACTTCTAAGATTCTGGGTAAAATTTTCTAGGTGAAAATTGTTAAAAAAATGAGATCACACTAATTCATAATTAACATATTTTTAACTAATAACATGTTATTTATCTAAGGGCTTTGGAACATAAAACGTACTTTCCCAGACTGATCATGCGACTCTGATCGTAATTGAAAGCAGCAGACAATTACCGGCATGAATTTTCCTCTGGCACTGAAAACGCAAATGAATAAAAAAGTAATTATGAAGAGAGTGAATAGGAATACGGAAACAGTACAAATGATACGAACAAAACAGTGAACTGAACAATATAAGAAAAGATTATAATTTGCTCGTTAAGGCATACAATGAAATTTAATTTATTTTAATATCATGAGTTGCCCATTTCATGAGTTGAGTTGCTACCGCATTATTAAAAAAATATTAATAAATAATAAATATTATATTTTATATTAAATAAAATAAATATTTTATATTGAGCAACATTTAAACTGTATTCATGCAATTATTAGAATGACATTCGAATGGTTGCAATGGGAATGGTGGTATCTTTGTTTCAGAAAATATGTTTCATGAAGATCATATATACAAAGGTAGAAAAGAAAAAGGTCGAAAAATTCTGGAAAAGGAAAAGCAACATAACAGAACTTTTTGATGACAACAGATCGGCAAACCAACAGACGGAAAGGGTAACATACAGCTCAGAAATAATGACAGAAGAAGTAGAAGGCGCAATAAAATATATCAAGAACGGCAAGGCATCTGACCCAGACCAAGTTTATGTAGAAACTTTAAGGTTCCTGAGCAAAAATGGCCTAAACACACTCACAAAACTTTTCAATTTAGTCTACGAAACCGGGAAAATACCATCTGACCATCTGATTAAATCGATTTTCATACTGTGGCCCAAAACAAGCAGAGCAACAAAGTGCAGCGACTACAGAACCTTTAGCCTGATGAGCCATGCGATGAAATATTCCTAAGAATAATACATGCAAGAATATACAAGAAGATCGACGAAAATATTGGTAACAATATTGGTAACACACAATTTTGGTTCCGCAACAATTTAGTAACAAGGGAAGCGCTTTTTGCGACACAAGTACTGATACAAAGATGCTGCGACGTAAATCACGATGTTTATATGTGTACCATAGATTTTGCAAAAGTATTCGACAATGTGCCGCACGACAGGATGATAAAAATTCAACAAAACGCTTCTGTAGAGGTGACATCCGTCAAACAAAAAGACATCCGAATAATCACCAATCTTTATTGGAACCAAACAGCAACTGTGATAGTAAATCAAGAACTATCAGGTAACATAGAAATAAACAGAGGAGTTCGGCAAGGATGCGTCCTATCAGCCTTACTATTAAATTTATACTCAGAAAAAAAATTCAATGAGATTCTCAAAGACGGCAATGAAGGAATTCTCATGAACGGCAAAATAATATACATACGATATGCTGACGACACGTTGCATTTTGCCCAGATAAGCGAAGAATTACAGGCTCTTGTGAATCGCACAGTATAATCGTGCAGAGAACACGGTCTCAATCTAAATGTTAAAAAGACGAAGTACCGCATTGTATAAAAAAAAACAACATGCACAACATAGCCTGACGGTTAGAAACGACCACATAGAACAAGTCGCTCAAATACCTTGGAACTACGATTAACGAAAGATGGGATCCAAGTATAGAGATCAAAGCAGGAATTGCACAGGCTAGATCACAATTCATGAAACTCAGAAACGTCTGCTCAGTCACAATTTGACAATAGATCTACGAGCGAAAATGGCAAGATGTTATGATGCAAGATGCCCCCCGTTCTTTTGTACGGTGCTGAAGCCTGGACACCAACAGCATGTCTACTGAAACGGTTAGAATCTTTCCGGTTAGAATCTGTACAGACGAATGCTAAAGATTAGCTGTATAGACAGAATCACCAACCGAACAGTTATCCAGAGCATCGGCACAGAACTCGAAATAATAAACATAATAAAACAAAGAAAATATTTCGGCCACCTAATGAGACACCCGGGACGATACGAGCCATTTCACCTTATTATACAGGCAAAGATTATGGGAAAAAGAAGTGTTGGTAGTCGTTCAACGTCCTGGATGAAAAACCTGCTCCAATGGTTTGACAAAACTTCAGTCGAACTTTTTTGAGCAGCTACTAACAAGATTGTGATCATAAATATGCTAGCCAACATGAGACAACAGGAAGAAGAAGAAAATAAAAGAAAGACGCTACTACGTTGGAAATGCAGATGTATCAGCTTTGCAGGAGAAACAATCAACTGATTAGTGAGTAATTGAAGTTAATAATAACTACACAAATATTGCATTTTAGTTATTTCGTATTTAAAACTTGTTCAAAACATTTTAAAAATGTGTCTTGTATACTTTATAGAAAAGTATATATTTGTTCGATGAAAACAAGTATCATTTTTAATTTTACTTAAGTTGTCAAACAACTATAAAGCAATAAAATAAAACAATTGTAAGTATCAAAATTTAAAAAAAATCTTTTTGAAAATTTAACTGTCTTTTGAAGAGTCTCCTGATGTTTTAAAGGCTGTTGTTAACTTGAAAAAATGTACTCTTCTTCATCAATTTACTTGTATATCTCTTATCTATCTCTTATCTTGTAAGATAATACATTTGCATAAAAAACGTTTTCACATCGCTGGCGATATGATGGTCTCTAATAACCAAAACAATTTACATATATTGCCTTGTAAAACTCATATAGTAAATTTTCAACAATAAAATCCAAGGACCATCTCACTATTCGCATGTCCGAACGTTGAAAACACACTTCGCGTAAACACACCCACTTCTCACGCACCTCTCAGCGTTCCTCTTATTTTCCACCTCGTTAAAAGCGAAGAATGTAAACGGCTGGCATAATTACCGTCACCCAGCCGGAGCCAGGCAGCCCCTCGCCCGACAAATGGAATATTAAATTGTGTCGAAGGGAGCCGTGCATAGAGAGTGCCGTATCAAAAAGGGCATTCCGCGATTCGCGTGGGGCCCCTCGCGATTTTTTCCGCCCGGCAATTTCCCGTATCGCTCGCGTACGCTTCCTTTGCCGGATAAAGGAAAAAAGTTAATTCAATCGGATTCCTTAAGGCTTCAATCATTCAGGTAGTATCTTTTGAGCGTAGACACTGGAGCGAAGACAAATGGGATTTTGCTTATTTAAGAGGCGGCGCCGGCACGGAGAGATGCGTTTTCTAAACTGCCGCGATAACGTACATCGCAGATTTCCTATCGAGTGCTGCGAAAAGGAAGAGTATAAGAATCAATCATTTACGAACAAATTTTCATGTTATTTGATCCAAGTTAATTCAGTTAATTTCATATTTTTGTTATTTCTTATTTAATACCTACAACTCATTGTTAATTACTTGTACAATTATCCTACGTGTAGTGTTAATATAGAATGTGTTGGAATGTGAAGCAAATTTCAGTATGAAGAAAACTAGGCTCGTGATATATCCAATACTGGGTTTCTGAATGCTCCCTTTAATAACATGTCAAAAACATATCCGAGGGGTAGCTGCATGTTAACTGATTATAAATTTATGTGAGGAGAGGAAATGGTGTATAGTTTCCAGTGCAACCCCACAACTTAAAATACACATTTATATATATGCAGACTGTTCTATTAAAACGTTAGTTCCACATGGCCGCACAGGATAACACAAGTATTAAAGCAAAACATGACGCGAGCTCGATATAACCCATTGTTTCCCGCCGCATTCCCCGTTTCGGCATCGCGAAGCATTCACCTGGACGTTTGGGGGCGGTCAATAGCGGCGACCCTGCCGCAATAAATACTACTTTTTTTAGACGATATGATGCCACGTCATGTCTATCCGGGGGCGAATAAATCACGCCCGGCTTTATTTGCGCTCCCCGTTTTTTTTTGTGCTCCCGCGTGTTTACGGATGCTCGCTATCTACATCTGTAGCTGTTCGTCCATCTAATATTTCGAACCCGCCGTTAGGCACGGACGGTGGAATGAAACAAATTGCACATTGTCCGTGCCATTTTCCCCGTCATCGCGGGCCGGAAATAAATTTTCACGTCGGCGCGCACGCACATTTTTTTTTTAATTGCGTCCCGTCCGCAGAGAATGCAAAACAAACACGATAAGTAGACATCGCTTGCTGGCACGGAACTTTCATGTGAAAATTTTGTTTACCATTCACTTTATATGCCTACAGTTTGTCTAGCGATAGCGAACTAAAGTTGTGCATTTTGCGAGGCAAATGAACATATCTTCTACGAGGGGTGTTTGACGGAAGAGTGACTTTTTAATGAAAACGTTATTTTTCTGTTCAAAATATATTTTATTTGTCAACATAACACCCTTTCAAGTGTACACACTTAGCCCGGCGAGTTTACAATTTTTTTAAACCTTCCAAAAAGTAATCTTTCGGAAAGTCTTCAAAATATGCATTTGTGTCGGTTATCTCCTCTTCATTTGCCTGAAATCTTTTTCCACACAGCCATTTTTTTTTAAATTTGGAAATAAGAAGAAATCACTGGGAGCCAGATCTGGCGAATATGGCGGATAAAGCAGTAATTCGTAATGCAATTCAGTCAATTTAGTTGTAGCAATTGCAGACGAATGAGAGGGCGCATTATCGTGATGGAACAACACTTTTTTTCTTCATCAAATGCGGTCGTTGTTTTTCAAGTTCGGCATCAATACATGTCTGCATAATCAGCATAATACTGGCCAGTTATGGTTTTTCCTTTTTGTAAACAATTAATAAAGATTACACCTTTAGAATCCCAAAAAACTGTGGCCATGACCTTATTGGTCGAAAAAAGTGTGTTTGCCTTTTTGGGAGCATATTCGCATGGAGAAATCCAGTATTTAGACTGTATTCTTGTTTCTGGAGTATAATGATGTATCCAAGTTTCATCTACTGCGACATATCGACGAAAAAAATCCTTTGAGTTACGTTGAAAACGGCCAAACATTCTTCTGAATTCTTAATGCGAACGCGCATTTGATCACCATTAAGCAAACGCGGCAACCATCTCGCGGATAGCTTTTTCTTATTGAAATGTTCATGCAAAATATTGTATACCCGTTCGGTTGAGATGTTTACTTCATTAGCTATCTCACAAACTTCTATTCGACGATTGCCAATTACAAGGCCATAGAGTTTATTAACCATTTCTGGAGTAGTCACAGTAAATGATGGTTTCGGACGATCTGCATCAACCGTGCTCATATGGCCACTTTTAAAAGCAGAAACCACTTACAAATCATTCCATGGGACGGAGCAGATTCTGGATAATATTTACGTAACTTTTCCTCGGTTTCTTTAATTGTTTTTTCACGTAGAAAATAATGTTTAATCAACACTCGAATTTTTTTTTTACATATTTACAAAACAACGAAAACAGTTTCCTTCAAATAAGTATAAAACATAATCTATCTGTCAGATTGGTGCCAAATTTTGACAGTAGACCTCCGAAAGACCTCAGGAGCTAGCAACATAATCATTATAACGAAAGTGTTACCAACCTTTGAAAAGTCACTCTTCCGTCAAACAGCCCTCGTATGCTACCTAATATTTTAAGTACAACTTGCGTTACCAACATTTATCAACCAATGGCCGCGTTTAGCGAACTTAGCAGCCGACTGTCAGCAGTCAGCTGTGCTGAGCTTGATGACACTCAACAGTTAGCATTTCTCAAAACCGTGAGCTGTTAGTCGGTTTCAATTTAAAGTAAACCTAAGTTTTTGAAATATGGACTGAAATAATCTAATGCTGTTTGACTATATTCTGGAGAATCAGGATTTAAATAATCTAATTCAAGCTGCTGTGCAAGAGGTTGGCCACCATAATGAGGGTGTCATACCTAAAAATAGAAGAGCACCTACATACAACCGAGGATATATGAAACATAGTACCTAATTACAATTTGTTGGAATTTAAAAGTCATTTCAGGATGTCCAGAATAGGTATAGATCAATTATGTACTTTGGTAGCACCATACTAACAAGAAGAGCACAGATTTATAAGTTTACAAAATAAACTATGCTTTTTTGTTTGGATACTCGCTAAGCAAGAAAGTTTTCTCGCTGTAAGTGGCAGGTTTGGATTTAATAAAAGCACTGGATACTACACTTTTAAGAAAGTGCTCTCATCGATTTTCCAACTGAAGGAGCAATATATCAAATTGCCTAATCCTGTGGAATGTAGTGATGTAGCTACTAGAATAGAAAATAAATCTCGTAGGTTAGGTTAGGTAGGTAGGTAGGTATGTAGGTTTAGGTTAGGTTACGGACTTATGCAGAGTTACAGTAATATGTGTTTTGACTAATGCTTGTTTTAATTTCGTAGTAATTCCTAGTGTAGTTGGAGCAATTGATGGTACACATATAAAAAATTAAGTAACCTACCAATAATTATGTAGATTATTATAATCGCGAAGAACAACACAGCGTTATATTACAAGCAGTTTGTGATGACAACAGGGTTTTTATGGACGTATATCTAGACATGTCCTGTAGAATGCATGACTCTCGAGTTTTCAGAAACAGACCGTTTTATGATAAGTTAGTCAATATTCCACCCCTTCTACCACCTGCACAGCACATATTAGGCAGATTATCCTCTACTGAGATGTTTATTGAAACCATATAGAGACAAAGGACATTTTACTGAAGAACAGCTTACATGTAATGAAGTTATGCGTGGCCAAGGATCTGTTATTGAGAGAACATTTTGTTTATTGAAAGGTTAATCAGTACTTTAAATATTAATATACTTACTGAAACTTGGTTACCAATGATTAAGTTATAGGTAAATGGAGGAGACTAAAATATTTAGACATGTTCTAGTAAATCTCATTCCACATGTAATGGCAGCTTGCATTATACATAATTTCATACTTACCCAAGACCCACAAGAAAGAGCAAATGATGGTTATGATCTAGATCAGGGGTCTTCAAACTTTTTAGCCCGAGGGCCACACTGACTCCTCCACTAAGTCCCCAGGGCCAAGCCTTAGGTAGCTCATCATATCAACGTACTGTAGTTTTGAATTACCAGCAAAGTTTCGTTCAGGAAACCTACGGTTAGCTTTCGTGTGGCTCTTGAAATTGCTAAACGTGGAAAACCATTCACCGATGGAGAAATGATCAAAGAATGCATAATTGCAGCAGCCGAAGAAATGTGCCCTGAAAAGGTAAATTTATTAAAAACTGTCAGTATGTCAGCAAACACTGTGGCTCGAAGGGTAGAAAACATCGCTGAAAATATATCCTCTCAACTGTTCGACAAAAATGGGCATGTTGAGTGGTTTTATTTGGCCTTGGATGAGTCAACGGATGTCTCAGATACTGCTCAGGTGTTGATTTATATTCGAGGAGTAGATAAAAGCTATGAAGTGCATGAAGAACTTCTTGATATGTATAGTATTCATGGCACAACTACTGGTACAGATATTTTTAAAGGAGTTGAAATGGCCATTAATCAAAAGAACCTTCGATGGAAAAACTACAAATGTATTACAACTGATGGAGGCAAAAACATGAGTGGGAAAGATAAAGGAGTGGTCGCTCTTGTGTCAAAGGCTGTAGAAAATGACGGTGGTTCAAAACCATTAGTCCTACATTGTGTCATTCATCAACAGTCTTTGTGCGGTAAATGTTTGGATATGTCTGAAGTTCTGAAACCAGTCATATCAACTGTTAATTTTATCAGATCTTTTGGGCAGAATCACCGACAATTCCGACAATTTATTGAAGAGATTGGAGAAAATGACTTACCTTATCAAACTGCCGTACGTTGGCTTAGTTGTGGGAAAGTCCTTCAGCGTTTTTTTTGAACTTCGAGCAGTGATCGAAATTTTTTTGAATGAAAAGCATCGCCCTCTTACTGAATTACCAAACAACACATGGCTGTGGAAGTTAGCATTCTATGTTGATTTGACAAAACATGTGAACGAACTGAATTTGAGATTGCAAGGAGAAAACCAGCATCTTCCTGATTTATACACTAATATCAAATCATTCTGGAAGAAATTGATACTGTTCAATCACAACTACGAAGTAAATGTTTTTCAACATGTGAAATATTCAGCCACACCACTGAGACTGAGTTTCCTATCGACTTTGCAATCGAAACTTTGAGTGCTTTGAAAATAAATTTTGATACTCGTTTCTCGGACTTTGATGCCATTGCGAATCAAATTAAGATTTTTCAGAATCCTTTTGATACTGACATTGAAACCCTAGCCCCGGAACTTCAAATGGAAATGATTGATCTACAGTGCAGTGATATAATTAAGAACAAATATCAAAACTCATCTTTGTTGGAATTTTATAAGAGTCTTCCACTGACACAATTTGATAATTTGCATAAATTTGC
Organism: Othius punctulatus; assembly: GCA_951805005.1. Classification (NCBI taxonomy): domain Eukaryota; kingdom Metazoa; phylum Arthropoda; class Insecta; order Coleoptera; family Staphylinidae; genus Othius; species Othius punctulatus. Next base: position 101,321,382 of record OX638139.1, on the reverse strand, counting down.
TCGTGGGCTGTTTCTGGTTTTGGTACTACTTATTTGTGTGAGAAGACCTTCTCCAAAATGAAGTACACAAAAAATGTTTACAGATCTAAATTAACTGATGAGCATCTTAAATCTCTTTTAATAATTGGTACAAGTAAAATTAGTCCACAACTACAAACTATTGTCAGTGGAAAATCTCAATTACATAAATCTCATTAGTATTTCATATGTCATTATGCTTGTTATAAGTTATGTTTTTATTTAAAATGTATAAAATGTTAGTTGGATTCATTTACATAATTTGTTAGTTATTATATACTGAAGTTAAATTTTCTGCATATTATACATGTCTTTACTCATTACAATTCTGTGTTTCTTTATCCAACTTATCACAAAAACAATAACAATAAGCCTACAACAATGTTATGAGTAGTTAGCCCATAACCATATCAATGTAGATGTCATATTAATAATTATTCAACATAAAATTAGAATACTTCAGTAAACTAAATTTAATTTGCTATAAAAAATATGTTCTCTAAAAGGACTTTTCAAGTATGCTAGGTCTCCGCGGGCCGGACAAAATCTGTATGCGGGCCGGATGTGGCCCTCGGGCCGTAGTTTGGAGACCCCTGATCTAGATAATGTATCTAAAGCTGAAGATAACAATAATCAAGAAGACTATGAATCTAATTGCTCAGGGGAATTAAAAGGGCAATTACATAGCTACATTACTAAAATTATTTTAAATTGCTGTCTGTATAAAAAATAAAATACAATGCATCACTGATAATTTTTATTTATTCATTATGTTAGCATATCGGTAAACATAAATTCAGACTATCGGACGGTCGGCCTTATGAGCCACACCCTCAAAATATACCTGAAGATTATACATCAGAGGATCTTTAGGAAGATTGAACAAGATCTTAGCGAATCCCAATTTGAATTCAGAAACGCAATGAGGACAAAAAAGACGTTGTTTGTTTCGAAGGTGTTAACTCAAAACTGCGTGGACGTCAACCACCCAGTGTATATTTGCTTCATCGATTATAACAAAGCTTTCGATTGCATTTGCCATAATCACCTCATAAAGCTTCTGAGAGATAATAACATAGGAAGGAATTATATCAAGATAATAACGTGCCTCTATTTTAACCTGACCGCTAGGGTACATCTACATAAAGTAACTCTCTGAGGAAGACAATATAAAATGAGGAGTAAGGCAGGGATGTGTGTTGTCGCCATTAATTTTCAACGTCTACTCAGATGACATAGCGTAAGAAGCACTAGAAGAACATTTAGCAATCGAAGTTAGAATTAATGGAAAAGCTATCAACAACATCAGATATGCGGTCGATTCGGTAATCATTGCAGAATCCTTGGCAGATCTGCAAATACTAATGGTTCAGGTAGTGAAGACGAAAAGACGAGCGAAGAAAGACGACTGACATTGAACATCAAGGGAACGAAATTTATGACAATCACAAAGGTACAGTGGAAAAAATCAGCAAATACAAATAGTTATTCACAATAGTCAACGAGAACAATGAGTACACGGAGGAATTAAGATCAAGGATTGGACAACTAGAACCGCATTCAAAAAAATGAAAAGACCTCAGCCTGCATCTTAATATCAGAATACTTAAATGTTACGTGTCCCCAGTACAATTATATGTTATTGAATCTTGTACGCTCAAAAACAAATGACACCGATCGGTTGGATGTATTCGAAAAGTGGGCTTATAGAAGAATCCTGAGAATGAGCTGGGTAAGCAGAACAACAAACAAAAAAGTACTAAGGAGATTGAGAAACGAGAAGGAAATAGTGAATACATTAAAAATCAGTAAAGTACAGTACGGCACAGTAAAAATACCAATTGCTGAGATTATTCAACCAGGCAATACGCCTTCTTCCTATATATCTCTTTCCATGTATCCCTTGGATATTTCCATATATCCCTTGTATGATGCTTTGTAGCAGTGCATATTTCTCTCCTCTCGTCACGTAGCCAAGGTACATTTAAAAACAGTACAGTTAGTACAAGACCGGTTAGGTCGATAGCCGAATAAATATTGATCTACTACTATTACTCAGAAAACTGCAGTACCTTGGCTACGTGACAAGAGGAGAGCAATATGCACTGCTTCAAAGCATCATACAAGAGATGTATATGGAAATATCCAAGAGATACATGGAAAGAGAAATATAGAAAGAAGACGTACTGAATGGTAGAATAACCTCAGAAATTGGTTCAACAGCAGCTCCATTGAACTGTTCAGAGCCGTAGAATCTAAGGTGAAAATCGCCATGATGATAGCCAACCTTCTCAAGGGAGATGGCACATGAAGGAGAAGAAATTCAAATGCAAATTCTAAACTTTATTTTCAACAAACATTCTAAGCAATTCAAGTTTTTCTCGATTTATTCAATTATTTTCAGAGATTTCCATTCGAATTTTCTTTAGTTCGTATAATCTTTCTTCTTCAAGTTCAAGTTGTCGTTTGCGGAATGTATCTAGTTTATCTGCTTTTCTCTACTATTTGATGAAGTTCTGGACTTTTCAGAGGATAATGCAGTTTTTTTTTTGGGCGAAAGCAAAAGCGATTCAATATTGAATTCGTTAGATTTATGTCCAGGAGTATCTAATTCTGGTATTGTTGAAGCAATGAGGTTACATATATTTACAGTCATGTCGTCTGCAAAAATGTAATTAAACCTGCCATAATACTCGCAATAAATCGTTCCTCGTCCAGTTCTTATTTTCTTATTATTATCTTTAATTTTATTAAATGTTGATTATATTTTTCGCATTTTTTATGAAATATTCCTCTGTCAACTTGTGAAAAATTGAGGTTTCTAAATCTATTAAATGTAAAAATGTATATTTTTGGTTATATTTCTCTTATTAGTGAACCAAATGATTCCAGAATCACACAGCATGTATAAGTAAATTTGTCTTTTAATATCTTATACTCAGAATAATAGCCTTGACTTATCATTATATTTGCCATTTCATCTCTTAACTATTTCTGATTTACTTTAGGAATGCGAAAACGATCTATACGTATTTGATACTCATCCAATAATAGTAAAGTAGCGTTATGAGTCCATGAAAACTTCCCATCGTTCACGTTCATTTCAACATTTTCACACTACCCAGTCTCTTCCTCGTGAAGGCTATGCTCTGTGCTGTTTTCTGCAAGTTCTTCTACATCACTATAATTAATTGATTACTAATTTCCCCAACTGCTTGAATTATGTATTAAATGTAATTAATAAATACCTTACACAACCTAAATAATGAATATTACCTTCGTCATTTTGAAAAATGAGTATAGTTTAACAGCATGTAATCTTTTAATATGTATATCGGCTTATCTGCGCTGTGCGTATTCATATTATTTAACTTAAAAAGTATATGTACGCACAGTCATGCTCACATAAATATAGTACAAACAAATTGACTATAGTAAACTATATAAAACTATATAAAACCTAACTATACTATACTTAACTGTATTAAACTTAACTATATAAAATAGTTAATGTAACCAAATTTCTTGTACTAGATTTATGTAAGCATGACTGTACCTAGAACACACCAAGAAATGTTTATCGTATTTTTAGGTTATGTATTGCGCTGACTGACGTAAAATTTATGCGCTGAGAAGTTTACTCAACTGCTGTCAATCAGCGGTTTCACTGCAACCCGTTCAGCGAAACAGCTGAGCTCAGCATCTCAGCCACAGACGTTCGCTAAACACACCCAATCACTGTCACTCGGAATCTCTGGGTTTGATGGTCATCCTCAGGATTCGGGGTTTATAAAAATATCTCCGGTTATAGTGCAAATTTTGGCGTAACATTTTAATGTCAATAAGAATGCATCAAAAGACTCCAACATATTTATGGCATATTTTAATACGATGTGACAATGCTCACGCTGCTGGTAAGCCAAAATGGGCGGGTCCCAGCGCGTTAGAATATGCATTTCTGTAGGCGAAACCTTAGAGATTATGTCAAAGTACAGTAACCATAACTCCACCAAAGAGATTGATTTTGAAATGTTATCCATGAAAACTGTGATTCAATGAGTTTCAAACGAGTTTCAGAATGAGTATAAACAAATAAATTCATGATAACGAATGCAAACAAATGTGAATGCAAACAAATCGCTCGAGATTATTTACCAGAAATGGATGAAGAATATAAAGTTTAAATTAAAGTAGAATTATAAGTGCTATTATCGTTAGTTGTTATCTTGATGAAGAAAATAATTTATATTTTATAATAATGTTATAATATTATCAGAAAATAGTTGCGACAAATGCGTCCCTTAATAAAGCTGTATTACTAATTCTTATTATTAAAAAAAATAAAAAATTGTAAACAATTTACAGTAAATCAGTAAATATGTATCCAATTTGATGCCGTCAGAAATTAAGTTATTAGGGATTTTAGTTAGTACCTAAGTAGTTTTGCACCTATCTTAACTATTTTCTTAGAAATATTTGTAGAGTTGAGTTCTACCCAAAATATGGCAATAACATTGAAATTGCGCTGTTTGTTTTTAAATCTGTATTACCAATCCCCCAGAAAGGTAAGAGCAAAAGATCAACCATGCGCACTTATGAAATATTTCTTTTATTTTATTAACACGCCAATACAAGTTTATATACATATAATGTTTGACATAGATATTATATATTCATGCATTCATGTATGTAGTTATTCATGCAAAAAAACGTGCTTTAAGCAATCGGTTTATTATAAAAAAAGTAGTAAGGTTTATTGAATATCTGGGCAAGTCTAAAAATCATATGATTTATGAAACTGTTGCTCAATACTCAATAATCATTAGCTTGTTTTTTGCAAGTTTTACGGCTGCGTTTAAATCTTTTTAACATTTTGATCATTTTTTTGACAGTATATTTCTGATATTTACATACCATGCATTTCAATTTAACAAAACGTCCTCACACAAATTGACTTTATATCATTAACGTGTGCAACACATAATCAACATTACTTCAAATGTGCTTCAAGTACCTTGAAGACACTGTTACTGCTGTAGCTTTAATCAAAATTATATTCCTTAGTAAATGTACGCTATTTTCTTCATAATATTTATAATTACGGTAAAATTTAACACGACTTAACACGTTCGCGGACTAAACTGCATATGCCGCTCTATGTATATGGACAAAGCGGCATATGTTGTTTTAGTTCCAGTGCTTCTAATAAATGCAAAGCATGATATGGCGTCAATTTTCAATGGGTATTCATATGTATTGCAATTTACTGTCCCAGCAGTTTTTTTTTTTGTGAAATGTCGCTGTGAAGTCTACAGCGAATTTTTAAATAAACAATCAATTAAATTATGTGTATGACTAACCGAATATTTTTTACTAGTTCTAAATTAGTACAGTTATACATCCGAAAAAAAACATACAATAAATTATTTGTGATGCTTATTAATTTCAATATGCCGTATAAGCAAAAATAAAACATTTTGTGCGGTGGCTAAATGAATTCATTTATACGAAGTGTGTGGACCAGTATAATACATAGGCTAATATATTAGTGTTCGTGGATTTCTTTGTGAATATTATTTTGTAACGGCCCAAAAATAGCGTTGGCAGGAACTGCTTTTTAAGAATTAACTGGCGTATAGACCTGCACGGTAGGCAACCATGCTTGCATTTTTTTTTGTTGTGGTGACGCGTTTCCCCGTGAGCGATTTTTAAAATTCGCCGGCAGGAGCGCCGCCACGAGGCAGAACTGAATTGACTCGTGCCCAATATAGATCGTGCCAGACGAACCGTTGCAGATAAGGTATATCACCATCCGGTTTACGGGAATAATCAACGGTTCTCAGCTAACCACCCTTGAGGGGGATTGAGGCACCGACTACGGGGCAGAGAACACGCTCATAACACCTGAGTAAGTAGTTATTTCTTCTCCTCTTCGTGAAGCCACGTGTCCGGCCATTTTGATTAAGGCCATGTGCTTTGTAGGCGTTTGGCTACGGGCTAAACAGCTCGGCCCAAAACCATTCTTGGCTGGAGGCCGCGGACCTAGCCCAGGCGCCGTCGACGGAAACCGCCGACATCCCGGGGCTGAACCCAGCCAACGGCGAGACCATCCGGAACTCAGGCCAGACAATATATATAATTTCTTTTTTTGTGTGCTCGATTGGGCCACTTTTCGGTTTATTCTTGTGTGTAAATTGCGTCTACGTGTAAATTGTGTCGTACGTGTTTTGCGCTAGTGTACGAAAAAGGTCGCTCCCTCGGCCCTTTCAATCGCGCGATTAGGAGCTTATTTTATTCGGCCGAATAGGGTAAACCCTGCGCGAAAGGGTGGCGTTCGCCACCCTTTCGCCGATATTACACTACAAACTCACACCTGTTATTTTTTGTTCCCCCACGTTTTCTCATTCATTTATTTCAGTACAGTTTTCTTTCTCATTTATCTCATTTACAGTTTTCTATTCTCACTGCGAGATTTAAACCTGGTGGTGTTGGCGCCAAACGGTCAGCGTTGTGACAGTTCGTGATTTCTGAACTTCGCTGACTGTCTGCCGTCCACTCACGCAGGTAGGGTGGAGCCCCCCTTGCGACGAAGTAGCAACGAGGTAAAATTACGTGGAGCCTTTTTTTAACCCCCCCACTCTCTGACACCGAGAGCCTGGCCCTCGTCACTACTTCGAAGGGACCCTCCACTCGCTCCACGGCCTAACGCGCCGACTGCCCTTCAGGTACGTCACAATTTGTTGTTCTAAATTAGTGTTAATCTTATCAAGGTTTATGTTACATTTTTGGTATGTACCTACCCTACATATTTATTTTTTATATAAATCTGTTTTATACTTATTTATTTGCTTCACTGTGCGGGCAAATAGTTCGCGAAGTATGTATGATTAGCCAGATTATATTATATTTATATGTATAAGTGATTTCCCTTTTATGGTATAGAGATGAATCCCAATGAAGAAATTAGACTTCTACGATTGATGGACGAAGTTAGTGCTTCATCAGCATCAGCATCAGACGACAAATCCTGTAGTTCTGAGAACGGGCCATATAGTTCTGATGATAGCTGTAAAGATCCGACTTACCATCAACACAGCGATGAGTGTAATCGGAACATTTCGAAAGTGAAGAGGAGAATATGCAACTAATTGAAAATGTAGATGTAGAAAGTGAAGAAATAGGTGATGACGAATGGTATGAAGATGTTGCATATCATATTGATGATACATCCCAGATTTCAAGTTCGATGAATCCACTACTGGGGAAAAACTCGATATTGATGAAAATCTTCCTACAAGTTCTGTGTGTTTTGACAAATTGTGGGACCGAGAAATTGTGGAAATGATTCTTGCGTCTATGAAGAATATGCAACGATTTTGACAAACACCCAACGACCACATATGAGATACAGTAGATACAAATGTATAAAAAGCTTCATAATGAGTGAACTGCAAAATTTCCTGGCAATTTGCATTTTACAAGGACAGAAAAAACTTCCTTCAATTAGGAAAATCTTTTCTACAGCCTCTCTATACTACTCGCCCATTTTCACTATTCTTTATCAGGTAGAAGGTTTGAAGAAATGCTAAGGTGTTTTAGTTGTTGTTATGGCCAAGAAGTTTATCCCACTGACAAACTAATCAAAGTCAGTTGTTTGTTCAACAAACTATTGTCAAATGTCAGGAACACTTATTATCCTCCAGAACAGTTGTCTTTAGACGAATCTCTACTACTTTTTCGAGGCCGGTTCAGTTTCAGGCAATTCATAAAAGGTAAACGTGCCAGGTATGGAATAAAATTTTATACCTTATGCACGTTTTACGGGTATGTGCTAAACATGCAAATTTATAAAAATCAAAACTTGAATGGCTTGTACTTTCCCTTATGGATCCCTATTTGGACCGCGGGCAACATTTGTTTATGGACAATTTTTACAACAGTGTTCATCTATCCAATGAGTTACTAAAGAGGAAAACACATTCTACAGGTACATTGTGATCCAATCGACCAGGAAATCCAAAATTCATCACAACATTCAAACTAAAGAAAGGAGAGCATACATGGAGAAGAAATGGTAGTGTATATGTATCCAAATGGAAAGATAAGAGGGATGATCTTTGTATTACCACCAAATACCAACCAAAGCTTTTGAAGGTGAAAAATAGATATGGCCAAGAAAAAATAAAGCCCGAAGAAATAGCTCGGTATAATGATTTTATATAGGGTGTTAATCGAAGTTATCAAATCACAAACTATTATTCATCCCTACATAAATCAATCAGATGGTAAAAGAAAGTCATTTTTCACCTTTTGGATGTAGCAATTTTAAATTCTTATTACATCGAAAAAAAGTACAGAGAGGAATTGGTGAAAGCGTTACTTGAAATACCGGCAGACATGAACGATGGTAGGGAACTGGTAAGAATTGCGCCTTTGCATGGAGGAAAATGCACTAGAATTGAAAATATGCCTGGGCCTAGTAACGAAATGGATATTTCAGGTGGAATGCACTTTCCGGACAGCATTCCACATCCTAAGGACCTCAAACAAGTTCTATCACATGCGGTACAAGCTGCGTGCTAGTAATCATTTGAGAAAAGAAACTAAATACTTGTGTAAAACTTGCCCAAATAGACCGCCTCTATGTATTGTACCATGTTTTGAGTTGTATCATACAAAATTATTGAAATAAGGTTTTTTTGACACTTATTATTTTACGATGGCATTTGCCGCTTTGTCCCAAGATCATAGTAAAACTTTTTTATGGGACAAGACGGAAAATGCCGCTCGCCGTTTTTTTGTTTGAAAATCATTCTGGAGAGAAATTGAACCTTACCTCCATAAATTATACATACTTTTACGAATGTGCAAAAGAAAAAGAATGGTCCGGTTTTGCGAACCTATCCAATTACATAGGTGTCCGCGAACGTGTTAAAAACGTTATACGTTTTGTCTTCCTGTGAACTTTGAAACCATCATAATAGTATATTATAGAACGAGCGAATAATGATGGCTATTAATCACGAGAACGAAGTTCCCTGAGCGAGCCGGTAGGCGAGTGGAGTAAGTCGTTCGAGTGAAAAATTTGGGGATTTTGTTATTCAACATCGTATAGCAACTGTTACCTAAACTACCTACCTAAACTGTTGGTTCTGACCGGTGAGCCAAATTAGCGGTTACTATTTTCGATTAGAGTAATTGGTTTATTGCTTGTCAACAAACATGCGCCCAGACCGCACTATATGTACTCATATCAAAGATTGCTGTCAGGGTTGGACACAATAATTAGTCGTCCGGGAAGTGCCGTATCAATTAATTTCGACGCTAGTCATGGTCAGTTCCGCGCCCGGGTTATTTTGTAAACTTGTCACTCACAAGGGTCCCTGGACACGAGGACACTGTGCCCCGAAGTTATAATTACAGACACGATCATCAATCTGTCGTCCTTGCCGTCCACCAGCATCTAAGTTAGCAAATCCGGAATCTATATCCAATCAAACGGCAATTTGTTAAACGTAACGACGCAATCCGACCCGAAATTAATACCCCATTAGTGGCGCGAGTGCGACGGATAATCGTGAGGTTTTGCACGGCAATTAACACGCCCGCGATGTTCCAACCACCCCAGATCCTTCCTTCCTGCCTCTTAATATTGATTCAAAATATTTTTACCACCCCATTGACTTACGCATTGGAATTTGCGCCGCGATTTGTCAATCTGTTTGCTACAGCCGGAGGCTGACGACAGGCTAGGGCGAAAATACGCAAACACTACCGGCCATCAATCAAAATCGATGATTATAATTTTAATTATGTTTGCCGAAGGCAAACACATGGGCGAACCAATAAACATTGCGGCGCAATGCGATCCTACTTTTTAATAAAAGCAGTGACGCTCGTGGAATTGCGGTGGGAATGAATGGATTGGATCTCCACAAACAAAAATGGGATTACACTGTGTTAATATGTAACGCTACAGGATATCAGGTAGTTTGACTAGGCGTGCGTGGCGTCAATTCAAATTATACCGATATATTTTGCTCCCATGCAACCATCAAATACGAACTGCACGCGTAATAATTCACTAAATTAATAATGTTGGTTAAACAGCCATCTACTATTAATGAGTGCTATGAGGTAGAATTTATTTTTATTGGATGGCGAAAGTCTGTAATCTGGTAATAAAAACTTGGGCAAAATATGGCGAATAACACATACATCACCACGGTGAAATTTATCTCACGAAACTAATAAAACCGGGGCTATTTATCAAAATTAATATTTCCGAACGGTAGAAGATGGCGGTCGCAATTTTATTTATCACTGGATAGCGTTGCATATGAGCACCGTAATGCTTCCACCTATAAATAATGGCTGTTGTGTTACGCAGTCAAATACCAACTAACTATATAACCATTCATTGTTTACAATCTGCTCTAACTGCTATAGCTATAATTCCACTGCATGCAGTAAGCGCATTTCACCGTTTGTTCATGCAAATATTATATTACAACAATGTTATTATTTAACCAAAATGAATTTCTGTTTATTAACTTTAATAGATGTATTATTTTTCACAGTAATTTTAGTACATACTTAATTTAGTACATAATAATTAAACCATTTACACAAAAAAACTATTTGTGAAATTTACCAAATACGACTACTACTACTACTACATATTTTATTAAGTAGAGCTAAAATAGATTAACCTAACATATCTAACCTTATACAGGGTATCCAAGATAAGGATCAACAGCATGGGGATCTCGAAAACCGTGAAAGTTACAAAGGCGGGTAAATTACAAAAAAATGCGCAATTTAGTGGTCAGTAATATTCTGTTGAGAAAAACAGAAAATTCCGCTTATTTCCGGTGATATTCTTCAAAATCCGAAATTTTGCGAGATCTTTTCATGTTTTTCTAAAGTTATTTAATAATAAACGCTATAAAAAAATAAAAGGCACTTCCTAATTGCCACTTTTTTAGCTCTGGAAGATAGGGTTTATAAATTTTTAGTACAATGTTTCGCTTCGAAGAAACCATTATCAACTTTATATTTTTATATGGCCCGTAAATAAAGTATATTCTGTATTAAATAGCATTTCCTATTGCGAATTCAACGATTATTCTGCCCTATTCTCTATGCATATTGCTAATAGTAAGCAAGATCATATCTTGCTATACTTAAAATTTTGCAATATTTTCTATAGACGATATATAGAAAATATTGCTAAGTATCACAAAATATTAAGAACAGCAAGATATGATGTTGCTTACTATTAGCAATGTGCATGGAGAATTGGACAGTATATCACAATATGATTGTTCATTATTTTATTCAAAAAAAAGCTTCTTAATACATTTTGAACATTTTAGGCGTTCAAATGAGCGATGAAGACAAAATGTATCACCTAATCTTATGATTTTAGGATAATTAAAGGAACGGAACAATTCTCACAATATCACATTAAAAAATTATCAGCGTGGTTCTCAATAACTATAATGTTTCAATATTTAATGACGGTTCTTGCTAAATTGTTTTTAGTTACTATTTTGGTACCTATTCTGGGTTAAAATTAGGTAATAATTGTTGTCTATGACGTCATTAAATGAACAGAACAATTCTCATACCACAGCAAATATATAAAAACTGTGGTCGTAAATACGTATATCCTAAATATATGTTTCAATGTTTAACAACTATTCTAAGTCAATTATTTTTTGTTATTTTGTTACCTATTTTGGGTTAAAATTAGATTTAAATTGTTTCTTCTTTGTCATCATTTCAACGCCTACTACAAGAAAATGTTCGAAATGTATTAGACTTTTTCTGAATATAAACATTAGAAACCATACTATGATATAAATAGTAGAATGCGTAATAGGAAATGCTATCTGATACAGGGTGTACATTTTTTACGGTCCATATAAAAAAATAAAGTTGATGATAGTTTCTTCGAAACGAAACGTTGCACTGAATATTTGTAAAAGCTGTCTTGTAGAGCTATAAAATTGTGGAAATGATAATTTTCATTTAATTTTCTTAAAATTTTAAAATTAGGTAATGAATTTTGTCTTTGTTGCTTATTTGAACGCCCACAATACCAACATGTTTGAAATGTATTAACAAGCCTTTTTTTCTGAATAAAAACATGAGGAAAAATATTGTGATATAAATCGTTAAATTCGTAATAGTAAATGCTATCTAATGCAGGGTGAACTTTCGCTGTCTTGTAGAGCTAATAAAGTAGTAATGAGAAAGTGCCTTTTTGTTTTTTTAGCTTTTCAAATAACTTTCGAAAAACTTTTGTCGAATATCTTCCGAAGTAAGCGGAATTTTCTGATTTTCTCAACAGAATATTATTGACTTCTAAATCGTGCTGCTTTTTTGAAATCTAATCGCCTTGGTAACTTTTGCGGTTTCCGAGATCCTAATGCTGTTGATCCTTATCTTGGACACCAGTAAAAAAATAATAAGTGTGGTTCTAAATAGCTGTAATGTTTCAATGTTTAACAAAAATTCTTGCTAATTTATTTTTAGTTACTATTTTGGTCCCTATTCTAAGTTTAAATTAGATCTTTTTTTTTCTTCGTCATCACTCGCCTACTACAAGAAAATGTTCAAAATGTATTATCAAGCCTATTTCTGAATTAAAACATGAGAAACCATACTATGATATAAACAGTTGAAATCGTAATAGGAAATGCTATCTAATACAGAGTGTACTTTGTTTATGGGCCATATAAAAAAAATATGTTGATGATGGTTTCTTCGAAACGAAACGTTGTACTAAAAATTTGTAAACGCTGTCTTGTAGAGCTAAAAATGTCGCAATGAGAAAGTGTCTTTGGTTTTCTTATATCTCCTTAAATAACTTCAGAAAAAAATAAAAACAAAATTGCAAGATTTCGGATTTCATCGAATATCTCCCGAAGAAAACGATTTTTTTTTTCTAAACAGAATATTACGGACCACTAAATTGCGCATTTTTGTAATTTAACTGCTTTTGTAACTTTTAGGGATTCCCAGAGATGACTATGCAGTTGATCCTTATCTTGGACAACCTGTATATTAATTAAATAGTACATACATTATTTATCACATGTTTACAAAAGTAAACATACCATGAAAGTCTAGAAAGTGAAAGTGAAACTGGATCTAAGACGTCCAGTTGTCATTTATTCTAACACTTTTTTAATGTTACAAAATTTTAATTTTTTCATGTATTAATTCCAAAATATTTTCTTCGGTACCTTGTTTTCGATTTTAACTATAAATTATATTACAACATTATTATTATTAAAACAAATTGAATTTATGCTTATTAACTTTAATAGAAGTATTATGTTTCACAAGAATTTCAGTACATATATTAATTAAATAGTACATACATTATTTTTCACATGTTTACAAAAGTAAAAATACCATGAAACTTATCTAAGACGTCCAGTTGTCATTTATTCTAACACTTTTTTAATGCTATAAAAATTTATTGTTTTCATGTTTTAATTCCTAAATATTTTCTTCAGTACTTTGTTTGCAATTTTACCTATAAATTATATTACAACATTGTTATTATTAAAACAAATTGAATTTATGCTTATTAACTTTAATAGAAGTATTATGTTTCACAAGAATTTCAGTTCATATATTAATTAAATAGTACATACATTATTTTTCACATGTTTACAAAAGTAAAAATACCACGAAAATGAACTAAGACGTCCAGTTGTCATTTATTCTAACACTTTTTTAATGATATAAGCATTTTAGTTTTTCATGTTTTAATTCCTAAATATTTTCTTCGGTACCTTGTTTTCGATTTTAACTATAAATTATATTACAACATTGTTATTATTAAAACAAATTGAATGTATGCTAATTAACTTGAATAGAAATATTATTTTTCGCAAGAATTTCAGTACATATATTAATTAAATAGTACATACATTATTTTTCACATGTTTACAAGAGTAAAAATACCATAAAAGTGAACTAAGACGTCCAGTTGTAATTAATTCAAACACTTTTTTAATGTTACAAAAATTTAATTTTTTCATGTTTTAATTCCAAAATATTTTCTTCAGTACCTTGTTTTCGATTTTAACTATAAATTATATTACAACATTGTTATTATTAAAACAAATTGAATTTATGCTTATTAACTTTAATAGAAGTATTATGTTTCACAAGAATTTCAGTTCATATATTAATTAAATAGTACATACATTATTTTTCACATGTTTACAAAAGTAAAAATACCATGAAAATGAACTAAGACGTCCAGTTGTCATTTATTCTAACACTTTTTTAATGATATAAGCATTTTAGTTTTTCATGTTTTAATTCCTAAATATTTTCTTCGGTACCTTGTTTTCGATTTTAAATATAAATTATATTACAACATTGTTATTGTTAAAACAAATTGAATGTATGCTAATTAACTTGAATAGAAATATTATTTTTCGCAAGAATTTCAGTACATATATTAATTAAATAGTACATACATTATTTTTCACATGTTTACAAGAGTAAAAATACCATAAAAGTGAACTAAGACGTCCAGTTGTAATTAATTCAAACACTTTTTTAATGTTACAAAAATTTAATTTTTTCATGTTTTAATTCCAAAATATTTTCTTCAGTACCTTGTTTTCGATTTTAACTATAAATTATATTACAATATTGTTATACTTAATACAAATTGAATTTATGCTTATTAACTTTAATAGACGTATTATTTTGCGCGAGAATTTCAGTACATATATTAATTATATAGTACATACATTATTTTTTACATGTTTACAAAAGTAAAAATACCATAAAAGTGATCTAAAACGTCCAGTTGTCATTTATTCTAACACTTTTTTAATGTTACAAAAATTTAATTTTTTCATGTTTTAATTCCAAAATATTTTCTTCAGTACCTTGTTTTCGATTTTAACTATAAATTATATTACAACATTGTTATTATTAAAACCAATTGAATTTATGCTTATTAACTTTAATAGAAGTATTGTTTTTCGCAAGAATTTCAGTAAATATATTAATTAAATAGTACATACATTATTTTTTACATGTTTACAAAAGCAAAAATACCATGAAAGTGAACTAAGATGTCCAGATTTAATTAAATAGTACATATATTATTTTTTATATCTTTACAAAAGCAAAAATACCATGAAAGTGAACTAAGACGTCCAGATACATTTGTTCTAACACTTTTTTAATGTTATAAAAAATTTAATTTCTAAATATTTTCTTTAGTACCTTTTTTTTCTATTTTATCTTATCGTGTTCATAAACAGTCTTTACAAAAATGGCAATAAAAACCCGAAAATTAAAGCGTCAAATGTCAATCCCTACACCTCATGGGTGGATGGGAATTACGATTATATACAGGGTGTCCCACGCTCATGAACCATTAAAAGTTTATTTGGCTTCCGATAACATACAAATTTGACAAAGAATCATCCAAACATCGGTGATTCCGTTCTCTTCAGTTGAAATACTTTTAATCTTCTATCATTTCCGGTTCTACCAGAAGTAGCCATTAACTTTTGTTTATTTAAATCGAATGCCCTATATATTATTATGTTTCTGGCTTCTCCGCTTAATTTGAATCATATTTTGTAAGGATGTTTGTACACCTATCTTTTTTACTTTCTGAGATAAAAATTAAATTCCAAAATTTTGATCTTTAAAACACGTTATGAAAAATGGCTTCAATTTCTCTTACAAATAAGATAAAAACCGAAAATTTGTCTAGAATAGTACCTGATTGATACCCCTACAACTGATACGTGTTGCAGCTGAAAATTTTGACAGTCATTCAAAAATGTCATTAGTTAAGTGCCCACTTAAAGGATGCGTATTTCGTTATCTTGTAATGGACTGATATATTTTTGAGCAATTCGCCCAACGATTTGCTACAAAAAAGGATTATACAGTCATATTCCTAAAATAGATAGGCAAAGGACTAAATAAATAAATAAATAAATAAATAAATAAATAAATAAATAAATAAATAAATAAATAAATAAATAAATTACCAATACAAGTAGTTTTTGAAATATTTCGAAAGATCGAATTTCAGCATCATGTAAATTCACCTTTGCTATTTATACATGCATTATAGTTTACGAAATGTACTTATTTTTCGTCACTGTGATAACCAATGTTAACACAGATATTTCAACTTTGAAAAGTTTACTTAAATGTGTTAATATCGTTGATAGTCCAGTCATATTCCAGCCAATATTCCAGCCAATATTGGCCATTTTGGCGAAACAAAATTATATAGATTCGAAATTTGTTATACATACTCTTAGAATACTCTAGAATCGAATATCATCGAGTTTCACCTCTACCGGTGAGATCTTCGTCCCTTAATATTGAAAAACCATCCCTCAAACGGCGAACTTGTGTCATTTTTCACAATTATCTCGTAAACGCTGCACGGCCGAAAATATTTTATGTCGGGTAAAGTTGATGGAAACAAAATTTTCAACGAACAATATATTACACAGTTTGTCACAAAAGCTATAGTTCGCAAGGTATTGAGGCCGGAAGTTAAATTATCCACTAAATCCAATCAATTAGACATTTTGGCGTTATAAATTATACAGGGTGTTCCTTGACGACGTGCTAATATTTAAAGGTGTAATTCCTTAGGTCATTTTGTGAAAAAAAATTCATATGAACATATATCCGCAACGGCTTAAATTTTTTTGCAACAGGGTGTTGAAATATTTTATAATTCACCATAATTTACAGAAATATTCGAATAGAAACAGCGAAACAATAAAATAAATTCAATGAAATACTGAAAATCAAACGACACCTACAACTTACTTTATATCAAGAATAATTCTTTTGAATGATATTTGTAAAAACTTTATTTGTTTCATAGTAACTAAATTAAGTGTTAAAAATTTATTCATCAATATGAATAGAAATAATGAAAAACAATAACGATTTAAAAAAATATTTCAACACCCTGTAGCAAAAAATTTAAGCCGTTGCATATGAAATTTTCTTCATAAAATGGTCTGAGGAATTAGACCTTTACATATTAGCACGTCATTAAGGAACACCCTGAATAGTTTTAAAACTTTTCAGAAGTGAACATTGTTTGTTAATATTAGTTATTACAGTTTTGAAAGATAAGCATGTTTCGCAAACTATTATGCATGTGTAAACAGCATAGGCGAAATTACATGATGAAAAAATTCAAATTTTTGAAATATTTCAAAAATTACGTATTTCAATAATATGGTTGTAAAATACTTATATGTAGTAAATTGTCATCAAAATCTGCTCTATGAGATAAAAAGTATGTCATTAAAAAGAAAAAGAAATAAGCTAAATTTAAGTAGGCTCTTATTATTATTATTTTAAGTCATTAGTAATTTAACTAATGACATTTTTAAATAACTAATTGTCAAGATTTTCAGTTGCAAAATATATCAGTCATAGAGCTACCTTTCAGGTACAATTGTTGATAAATATTCCGTTTTTATCTTATTGTTAAGAGAAATTTAAACCATTTTTCTTAACGTCTTTATGAGGTCAAAATCTTGAAATTTCAATTTTTTATCTCAGGAAGTAAGAAGGATAGATGTACACACATCGCTTCAAAAGATATTTGAAATTAAACGGAGAGCGAAAAACATAATAATATATAGGGGAATTCTATTTAAAAAACAAAAGTTGATGGCTACTTCCGGTAGAAGCGGAAGTGATAGAAGGTTGAAAGTATTGCGCCTGAGAAGAACGGATACAGCCATGTTTGTATGATTTTTTTAAATGATATTTGGAATCCTATAAACTTTGAATGATTCATGACCGTGGTACACCCTGTATATAATGTCAAATGCAAATTTCATTGACAATACTTTGAGTAATTACAACTAAAAAATGTAGATATCACCGCAAACTGCGATGCTTTTATGTATTTAGCTCCCCTGTGTGGAGTGTAATTACGTTTAATTTATTTCTAGCAAGCTCAAAGGAAATCCCTCTGAGCTATAAGTATATAAAGTTGAGCAAGAATTCTTCATTACCGATATAAAGCTTTGTTCCTTCGTTTCTTTCATTTTACATATAAACAGGTAAACTCCGTTACATATTTCTCCATTATACTTTTGTCTTTTCCCCAGAATCGCAATTTAATTTTTCCCATTATCGTGCATTATATAAAATGTACTGTTTGCCAAGTCTGAAAAAGTCCCAGGACATGAATTTTAAAGAAATTCATCTCACAATAACACAAATGCGAGATATAAAGAGATGTGCCTCGGTAATCTTGTTTGCAATTTAATAATGATTTCTGTTGGATGAACCAATTAAAAACATTTTTTATATTTTAACTGAATATTTACGTCAATATATTTTATTTGGTACTTTACTTAAAATTAGCTTTAATAAAATTTTTTTACTACTTTAAATAAATTATGTTACATGATAATATGTAATAACTATAAGGCGGAAAGGCTCATGGCCAATAGCCTAATAAAGATTGATTCTCTCTCTCTATGTTACATGAATCTGGACGCGTTCAGATTGCTGCCAAAGCCGTATTTGTTAGTTATCCATAGCATATGTTTTTGTTTTTAATTTTGGATATTTATGCTGGATTTAGAACTTAAATTTAGAATACTGAAAATAAAAAACGAGAATGTTTGAAGGAATTTGTCAAAATGTTATGGACATTTTTGACGGATTCCTACGTGAAAGTTATAATTTATGTAATTGCTGTGAAAGTCAGTCTTCAGTTATCCATAAGTTTTTTTTTAAATCTAGGATATTCATGCCGAATTTAGAAAATAAATTTTGAAAACACTGAAAAATACGTGTTGGCCAAACACTATCAAACACTTGAATTTGATTAGAAGTAAAATTTAAATAAACTTTAGGATTACTTTATTAGTAAATAAATTGCGGATAAATTTTTAGTTTGTCTTTGAGTATTAATATTCACTGATGTTGAGATGATTAGAGATTATTTAGGTTTAAAATAAGATAATGTTAAGCTATGTTTTATGTAACGTTTTCGCCTTTTCGTCAAAAAGAGACTTGTGAGATATAAATAGTCAAGCAAAAAAGTGCAAAGCTTTAGAGGTAGTTGTATAAATGTTGTAGTTGCATCGTTGTATAAATATTTATTGTGTTATAGTTTTGTTCAACACTCTAACATGTAACATGTATTAGGTTTCTGTCATATCGAATTATTAAAAGTAATTTACATATGTCCACTATTAAAATGCGTAGGTGTACATGCCAAAACTAATTTTCTTTTTTTCATATAATTATGATGAAAAGCCTAAGCCATGAATTTACTTCAAATATGACTTTATCTCAACAACTGAACACGGGGCTTGAATAAGTTTTACTATTAACCAATAAAAGAGTAACGAATTGTAATACACCAATGTTCAAATTTATGGATGTAGGTGAACAATATTATAGCTTGAAATAAAATAATGTCAGGCACAAATAAAATTGATTGCATTATTTATATATAATTATATATGAGCGAAAGTTGCACCAATATGAAATAATTATATTATTATTATTAATATATTATGATATTAATATTTATGTGTTGCATATGCAAATTAAATTTTATAACCGTTAATTCAGAGTATATGCTTACGAGTGTATAAGCTTATGTGTATAAGCTTGAGTATAAGCTTGTGTGGAAACTTTAAAATAGTTGATAGAAACTAAGATTTAAAAATCTTAAATCAGATCTTAACGGGAAGAAAATGCAAAAATTATCAATTTATTAAGTTTAATAACTATCAAAAGTAGACTTGTGAAATTTAAATAGTCTATCAAAAAAGTTCGCCTTTGCAGAAGTTGATTATTTACAAAATCGTATATTACGCGAAATCGTTATAAATATATTATAAATACTTCAAATTATTTAAATTTTATTAAGAAATTTTAAGAAATATTAATATGCAAAGTAGAGTTGGTACAGACTTACAGTAATAATTTCTGTAGAAGCACTTAAACTACTTAATACTTCAGTATTAATTTGTAGTTTGTTTTTTAGTATTAATATTCACTGATGTTGAGACGATTAGATGTTATTATGGTTTAAAATAACATAATTTTAAGACACTTTCAAAAATAGGCTTGAGAAAATTAAATAGTCAAGCAAAAAGTGAGCTTTAGATACGCTTGAGACGTAGCTGTATAAATGTTGTAGTTGCATAGTTTTATAAATATCTATTTTTTTTAATTAGTATTCAGTCTTACTTCATTTGTAGTAAAGTCTAACGTGTAACATGTATTAGGTTTTTATCATATCAAATTATTAAATGTTATTTACGTATGTCCACTATTAAAATGCATACGGTGTGCATGCTAAAACTATTTTTTTTTTATGATCATGATATATATTTTATCAGTGAGTTTGTACCAACTAGAGCTACAGATTACGAATAGTTACTTTTCTTGTAATACGATCAGATTTCCCCATAAAAATATTTTTTTTAGTTTTCAAAAATCTTTCTCTGGGGGGAATCTGTCCCTTTTTCAACTCTAATCTTACTCTAAAGGGAATCTGTCCCTTGTTGAACTCACACATTCAATCTGAACATAATTTTGTTTTTCTGCAACTGATCATAAAAGTTAGCCTTAGCATTGGTTGATTATTTATAATATCACATATTACTGTAAATGACTTTGAATATCTTATAAAAACTTCAAATTATGTTAATTTTATTAAAATGTTTAAACACATAATAATATAAAAAGTACAGTTCTTACAGACTTATAGTAATAATTTCTGTAGAAGCACTTAAATAACTTAAGGATTAATTTTTAGTTTGTTTTTCAGTTTTAATATTCACTGATGTTGAGATTATTTGAGATTATTGAGGTTTAAGATAACATAATATATATCTATGTTTCATGTAACGTTTTCGCCTAACACTATCAGAAATAGAGTGAAATTTAAATGAACTTTAGGATAACTTTATTAGTAAATAACTTTAGGATACATTTTTAGTTCCTTTTTCAGTATTAATATTCACTGATGATGAGATAAAAAGAGATTATTAAGGTTTAAAATAACATAATTTTAAGCTATGTTTTAGGTAACATTTTCGCCTATCAAAAATAGACTTGCGAAATTTAAATAAACTTTAGGATAAACGTTAATGTAACGTTTTCGCTTAACACTATCAAAAATAGACTTGAGAATTGAAATAAATTTTAAGATAACTTTATTAGTAAATAACTTGAGGAGAATATTTTAGTTTGTTTTTTAGTATTATTATTCACTGATGTTGAGATAATTAGAGATTATTGAGGTTTAAATAAGCTTAATTTTAAGCTATGTTCTATATAACGTTTTCGCCTAACACTTTCAAAAATAGAGTGAATGTTAAATTAATTTTATTAGTAAATAACTTTAGGATTAATTTTTAGTTTGTTGTTTAGAATTAATATTCACTGATGTTGAGATAATTAGAGATTATTGAGATTTAAAATCGCGTAATTTTAAACGTTAATGTAACGTTTTCGCCTCACACTATCAAAAATAGACTTGAGAAATTTAAATATTTTTTAAGATAACTTTATTAGTAAATAACTTGAAGAGATATTTTTAGTTTGTTTTTTTAGTATTAACATTCACTGATGTTGAGATAATCAGAGACTATTGATGTTTAAAATAACGTAATTTTGAGCTATGTTTTATGTAGCGCTTTCGCCTAGCACTATCAAAAATAGTGAAATTTAAATAAACTTTAGGATAACTTTATTAGTAAATAACGTTAAGATAAATATTTAGGAAGTTCTTTTGTATTATTATTCACTGATGTTGAGATAATTAGTGATTATCGAGGTTTAAAACAACATAATTTTTAGTTACATTTTTGTAGCCTAACACTAGCAGAAATGAAGTTGTGAAATTTAAATAAACTTTTGGATACCTTTATTAGAGAATAATATTAGGACAGTTTGTTTTTTAGTATTGATTTTCACTGATATTGAGATAATTAGAGATTATTAAGATTTAAAATAACATAATTTTAAGTTATGTTTCATATAACATTTTCGCCTAAACTAGCAGAAATGTACTGGTGAAATTTAAATGAACTTTAGGATAACTGTATTAGTAAATAACATCAGGATAGTTTGTTGTTTAGTATTAATTTTCACTGATCTTGATATAATTAGAGATTATCGAAGTTTAAAACAACATAGTTTTAAGTTATGTTTTATATAATATTTTCGCCTAAACTAGCAGAAATGTACTTGTGAAATTTAAATAAACTTTAGGATAACTTTATTAAGAAATAACACTAGGATAGTTCGTTTTTAAGTAATAATTAGTAATAATTTAATTAGTATTAATTTTCACTCATAATGAGATAATTAGAGATTATTAAGATTTAAAATAACATAATTTTAAGGCATGTTTTATGTAACGTTTTCACCTAACACTATCAAAAATAGAGTGAAATTTAAATAAACCTTAATATAACTTTATTAGTTAATAACTTTAGGATACATTTTTAGTTTGTTTTTAAGTATCAATATTCACTTATCTTGAGATAATTAGAGATTATTGAGGTTTAAAATAACACAATTTTAATCTATGTTTTATGTAACGTTTTCGCCTAACACTATCAAAAATAGAGTGAAATTTAAAGGAACTTTAGGGTAACTTTATTAGTAAATAACTTTGGGATAAATTTTTCGTTTGTTTTTTAGTATTAATATTCACTGATGTTGAGATTATTGAGATTAAAAATAACATAATTTTAAGCTATGCTTTATGTAACGTTTTCGCCTAACGATCAAAAATAGACTTGTAAAATTTAAATCAACTTTAGGACAAGTTTATTAGTAAATAACATTAGGACAGTTTGATTTTTAATATTAATTTTCACTGATGTTGAGATATTAGAAATTATTGGGTTTAAAATAGCATAATTATAACCCATGTTTTATGTAAAGTTTTCGTTAAACACTATCAAAAATAGAGTGAAATTCAAATGAACTTTAGGATAACTTTATTAGTAAATAACTTTAGGATTAAATTTAAGTTTGGTTTGTTTTTAGGATTAAGATTCACTGATGTTGAGATAGTTAGAGATTATTGAGGTTCAAAATTACTTAATTTTGAGGTATGTTTTAGGTAACGTTTTCGCCTAACACTATCAAAAATAGACTTGTGATATTTAAATAAACTTAAGGATAACTTTATCAGTAAATAGCATTAGGATAGTTAGATTTTTAGTATTAATTTTCACTGATGTTGAGATAATTAGAAATTATAAGGTTTAAAATAGCATAATTTTAAGCCATGTTTTTTATAAAGTTTTCGCCAAAGACTATCAAAAATAGACTTGTGAAATTGAAATAAACTTTAGGATAACTTTATTACAAAATAACACTAGGATAGTTCGTTTTTAAGTAATAATTTTCACGGCTGTTGAGATAATTGGAGATTATTGACATTTAAAATAACATAATTTTAAGCTATGTTTTATATAACGTTTTCGTTTAACACTTTTAAAAATAGACGTGAAATTTAAATAGTCAAGCAAAAATGTGAGCTCTAGATATGCTTAAGAGGTAGTTGTATAAATGTTGTACTTGTATAGTTGTATAAATGTCTATTTTTTTAAATTATAAGTAATAATTTTTGCAGAAGCAGTTAAATAACTTTAGGATTAAATTTTAGTTTGGTTTGTTTCTTGGATTAAGATTCACTGATGTTGAAATGATTAGAGATTATTGAGGTGTAAAAAACATAATTTTAAGTTATGTTTCATGTAACGTTTTCGCCTAATACTATCAAAAATAGACTTGTGTAATTTAAATAGTCAAGCAAAAATGTGAGCTTTAGATACGCTTAAGAGGTAGTACTATAAATGTTGTAGTTGTATAGTTGTGTAAATGTCTTTTTTTAAATTTTAAGTAATAATTTCTGTAGAAGCACTTGAATAACTTTAGGATTAAAGTTAAGTTTGGTTTGTTTTTAGGATCAAGATTCACTGACGTTGAAATGATAAGAGATTATTGAGGTGTAAAATAACGTAATTTTAAGTTATGTTTTATGTAACGTTTTCGCCTAACACTATAAAAGTAGACTTGTGAAATTTAAATAGTCAAGCAAAAAAGTGAGCTTTTGATACGCTTGAGAGGTAGTTATATAAATGTTGTAGTTGCACAGTTGTATAAATATCTAATTTTTTTTATTTTTTTTTTCAAACATGTAACTTGAATTAGGTTTTTGTCATATCGAATTATTAAAAGTTATTTACGTCCGCTATTTAAATGCGTACAGTTTACGTGCTAAAACTATTTACTACTACTACTATTATAAAAAAAGGTAAATGATAAAAAAGGTAAAGTTATGATTTTTTTTAAATAGGTTTATCACTGAACACCAATGAAAAAGTAACGAATTGTAATACACAAATATTCAAATTTATGGATGTAGGTGAACAATTTTATGGCTTGAAATAAAATAATGCCAGGCACAATTTAAATTTATTGCATTATTTATATGTAATTATATATGTGCGAAAGTTGCATCCATATGAAATAATTATATTAAAATTATTATTATATTATGATATTAATATTTGTGTGATGCATATTCAAATTAAAATTTATAATCGTAGAGTTTAAGCTCGAGTATAAGCATGTGTGCAAACTTTAAAATAGTTGAAAGAAACTAAGATTTAAAAATCTTTAATTATCTTAGCGGGAAGAGATTGTAAAAATAATCTATTTATGTTATGATAATGCATGAGATTGTTGTGTTGTATGGTATCTACCCGTCGCTTATGGCATGTATTCATAATGAGTCGTGATGATTCCTTTGGAAAAGTCCTTCGTTTTGGTAAAGGCCTGGGGGTAGTTTTTAATTTTCCAGAAGAAAAAAATGTAATACTGGGGTAAGGAAGAATGAATGCCTATCGTTTGGGATTGAAACTGAGGACAGGCCGTGGAAGTTATTATTACGTACGAATCCCACCAATTACGTTTCCACGGCCGTCGCCCTCCCTTATCCTGCGGTAATTACCACCGGGATTGAATGGGTATTTTTTCCTCCTCGCGCAAAGTGATTTATATATCCGGGCCGCTCCGTAATTTATTCCACATTTTACGCGCGATTTGCCGGGATTAACTCGGATTCCAGCGTACTCACCGTCTTTGGCGGCTGCAGAGGCCCGGTCCGAGAGCAGCAGCACTCCGGAGGACAGGAGAAAAATCCAAGTGACTCGCATCGCTTCCTCCCACATCGCACACACTAAAAACCACTGGGCCGAGAATCCCCCACAATAAACCAACAGCAACAACCACCACGCAGTCAGCCTCCGGGAACGGTCACCTAAGTTTAAACCAGGGCGCACACATTAACCATCACTCGTGTTAAACCGACGCCGCGTGCACCAGCTCCAAGAAGCACCGTCCCCGCCGACATGGTCCTCAACACACACACAAACTGGATGGCTCGAAGAGCGTCAGATCGTCCGAAACCGTCGGCTCCCACGCACCCCCAAAAAAAGGCTATCCACGCGAACCGCGAGACCGACCCCGGCGATCGTAGATATATATTATCGATCTGGATGGCGCCTCATTCGCAGCACCCTTGATACTGGCGCTTCTCCGGGCTCGCCCCACTCGCGTCGCGACGCCACGGCGCAAGTCCGCCCGTATTATGTACCTGTATCTCTGTCCGTGTGCACGCGTGTAAGTGTGCACGTACGTCCGCCAGGAGACCATTTGTGTACGACTAGTGCACGCGCTTTTGTGTGTGCGTGCGGGGGTGGCTGCGTCCCGCCGTATCACACAATATGTATTTTTTTCCATTAATTGTATCAGCGCGCTTCATTACGGGCACGCATTAATCTGAATTGGCCGAATTAATGAAGCCTGCGCCGTCCAGATCAATAGCAAGATTGCGTAATTACTATATTAATTAAACAACGCGTCCGTTTAATGAACTGCTCCGCGCTGGCTGGAGCATCGGCCGATCGTTATGAGACATCTTTTCTGCAGAGGCACGTCATTAAAGTGCCCCCCGCGACATGCAATGCACCTCTTCAGCGAAAGCGTAATTAAACCGGCATTTCCATTGTAATAACAGCAAACAATTAAATATAAACGAAAAGCACATCTTAAGACTCAACAAAAAAATCTATCTTATAATGTCTTATATATATCTTATATATAATGTAGCATTGAATATATTTGTTGCTCATAGCTATAAATATACTGTTATTCATTCGCCTACCATGCAAAAGTTGTACAAATAGTGTTAGCAAATTACTAAATGACCTGATTTAACAAAACCTATTTTCGGACAATAGGCATTGATGGTGCATGCGCCGGGTATACACAAAGTTGTACACAAATGAAGCATGTCCGGATATAATTTCACGACAGTACAGTTGTGTGCATGCTTTCAACAGACTACATTAGCCATCACATATAAGTTTTAATGAAAAATTTTAGTTCACAAAATTAATAAACAAGTAGATTGCAAAAAATATTAAATGGTGCATGCGCCGGGCTATTACTCGTGCAGCTGCACTCTTGCATTGGATCGTGTTATGCAGAAAGCTACCAACCCATATTTGAACTAAAACGAGATATCAGACTTTATTGTTATAATTTTTCATAGTTTCATTATATTTTAAAAGTAATAAATTAAAATTTTGAGCAAAATATTTCCTTGTAAGATTTAAATTGTGCTAAATATGACGGTGTTTTGAGGGTTGATAGCTATCTGCTCTTTGTAAGAACAATAAAGTTAAACATTTTTTGAATTGAATAGAAACTGAGTAATTCCCATTTAAATAGTACCCAAAAACTGGTTATGTTAACATGGTTTTTCTTCTACTAAAAGTTCCATCTCTTGGATATCATCATGACAATTTACTTTATTAACAACTGATCTTAATAGTTGATTGGATGTTAGGCCCAACCATTCCTTTAAATTTCAAAGCCAGGAAATTCTTCTTGCCCAAATGTTAAGTCCAAGTATATATAGGGTGTTAGGGAAGTCAACCGAAAATTCGTTTGCCAATTTTTGTTGAGATGGAAAAAAATTTAGAAAAGTTTTAAACGTTCAAGTTAACACTTTTAACTTCGTTAAAAGGATCGCATGTAAAAACAAGCAAGTAACATGCTAGATTTCAAAAAACAATACATTATCGAGATTTATTTATCAGTTCCAAACATATGCGGCACCAATTTTTAATATTACTTTTAACACGGATTTAAGGAGAAACTATGCATCTGGACCAAACGTGGCAAAGGAATATTCGACTTCATTTTACACCCTGATTTACCCCTAGAAAGTTTTCGGTCGACTTCCCTAACACCCTGTATAAACCTACTTCCAACAGTGCAACATTACAGGGAAGAATGAAGTGCCACCTATTGGTGGAATCAATTTTGGCCACTGGATGATACTAAACTGGTTGAAACCGATTTTCAGTTCAAATATCGCATTATTAAAATTTTAACGTAGTTGTGATTGTATGCCCGCAGTTAAGACAAACATCATCCACGCAGTAGCCGAGGATCCAAATACTTACTAAGAATGCTGTAGCCTAGCTGAGTGGTAATTGATCTCATTATCATCTCATTAGGATATGATCACAATATAATTTGGTAAATAAATCACTAGATTATTTGAGTTCCACAGATTTATTGCTAATAACTGCAACAATTGTTTCGCCAAACGGTGGCTTCATCAGGAAAATGAATAAAAAACTAGAAGAGTTATAATTATTATTCATCTGCCTTATGAAGCTTCTGATCTGTGAAACTCAAACAAGCTAGTGTTTTGTTTGCCAATTCTACTATGGAGTTTAATTAAGTATCTGACTCATCATTCCAATGCAACATAATTTAATAGAAACAAATATGGCAATTAAGTAATCATATGTGTATGCGAAGTAGGAGTGTGTGCAGCTATAATTCTTCCCAAAAAAAAAAACTGAGTATTATTAAAATTCAAGATTAGTCAACACGAATACTGATTTTTGACAAAACTGAGTGAAATCTCTAACAATCTTGTAATAATATTGTTATAAAATAGCCGACCGTATCAGTATTTTATTTTTTATGATTTTTTTTTCTAAACTTTCTAAAAAAATGAAAGACAAAAATGCCAAACTTATTTTTTTTCTTAATTAGTTATACAAATATAACAACAAGCGAAACATTATTTCTTTATGGCTTTTATTCTGCATCAATTTCAAAATCCAATTCTTCAACACTATGGCCATCGACATCTTCAATAATATTGGCACTCTGTAAATTTTCATAAAATAATCTTGCATCTGACGGCATTAGGTACAACATTTCGCGTAAGTTTTGTAATCTTGTTTCTGCGATGGGTTTTCCATTTGGCCACAGGGGTATCAAGTTATTGGGTGAGCCTCTTATTTTGTGTAAATAACATATATTTTTGAATGGTCATTCCACAAGGTAAAAATTGAGCATCAGTCTGCTCTCTTCGATAATGTGAAACGTATTTTCTAATTTTGTTGATATGATCAACAACAGCTTGAAGCTTTGCTTCTGGCAACTTATTTTTTCCTCCTTGTTTTAGACCTCGTTGATCGGAAGTTGGAGCCAGCCCATAATTTTTTTTTAAGAGCAGTTTTTACTCTACATATTGTTAGGTATCAAATTGTATCATTGGATAATAATTGATTATTAATATTAGAGGCGGCATCTGTGGCTTTGTTTGTTTATATAAGCCGGGGCGCGACGCGCTCAGCTTAAGAACGAGAACGAAGGGACATTGAGTTACGTGCTTTTATGGAGTGTGGATGCAAGTTGGGTGCTGATTATGGGGAAAGCATGTGTGTGCTAATGTATTGGTGTGTGTTGCGATGTGGACGGTTATGGATTAGGTGTTGGAATGGATTAAAGGTCAGTACATAAACTACAATATGTATATTAGATAGAGGTGCGTCCTAGAGGTGCGTTCTGGTAATTGCAACAAAAGAGGTTAATCCTAATAGCAACAAAAGAGGTTAATCCTAATTGCAACAAAAGAGGTTTGTCCTAGTAATTGCAATAAGAGAGCTTTATCCTAGTAATTGCAATAAGAGAGCTTTATCCTAGTAATTGC
This sequence comes from Othius punctulatus, assembly GCA_951805005.1. NCBI lineage: Eukaryota > Metazoa > Arthropoda > Insecta > Coleoptera > Staphylinidae > Othius > Othius punctulatus. The sequence continues at coordinate 101,292,227 of OX638139.1, read as the reverse complement.
ATTAAGAGAGGTTTGTCCTAGTAATTGCAATAAGAGAGCTTTATCCTAGTAATTGCAATAAGAGAGCTTTATCCTAGTAATTGCATTAAGAGAGGTTTGTCCTAGTAATTGCAATAAGAGAGCTTTATCCTAGTAATTGCATTAAGAGAGGTTTGTCCTAGTAATTGCAATAAGAGAGCTTTATCCTAGTAATTGCATTAAGAGAGGTTTGTCCTAGTAATTGCAATAAGAGAGCTTTATCCTAGTAATTGCATTAAGAGAGGTTTGTCCTAGTAATTGCAATAAGAGAGCTTTATCCTAGTAATTGCAACAAGAGAGGTTCGTCCTAGTAAGAGGTGTATGTCACTGCTTTGCACATGAAGGTGAAATACAATAGTCGTAGAGAATAATGGTTGAAGCCGTGAGTGCTAGCGATCCAGTTGGCGAGAGAACTGGCGGGGGAAGGGGAGTTGCTCCCCCGGTAAGTCCTTCCAATTATAGTTAATATACAATACTAAAAGAATACTCTTTATATGTGGGGAAATCATTTGGAGCCAATGCCATCTTCGGATCGAGTTCAATATAAAGCCTGCGCATCCTGACCAATGAAAATACAGTATATTATGTAAGTGATTATTATTATTATTAGGTAAAATGGCGAAAATTTATGTATTAAATATGACGTCAAGTTAAGGCTACGATAGGAAAAAGAACTAGCCTAACAATATAGGGACACTAAGGGTTTTAGGAAATATTTCTTTACAAACTTTCACGTTTTTTATTTTGTAAATTCTAGAAAACTTTATTTTTTCTGTGTTTCTACCGTACGTTCTCTTTTTTTCTGTTTCCAGTACGCCTGCTGCTAGGAAATTGGTTTGACTTTCATATGATTTTAAAGACCAATTATATTATAGCGAATCGCGAACCGCGAATTTATTAAATTCATATTCCCGGGTTTCAACAACTAGATACACAGCACAAATTTTGCAATACAGTTGCAATTCTACAACCATTCTAATAAATTTTCAAGGATTTGATTGGATTTCAACTGAAGATATTTAAGATTGAATATCGACTGAAGCCTCGGAGTTGTGTAGTAGAGTTTACTCACGAGAGTAATAATATAATAATAATAATTGATTGTTATATAATTATAACTACATACAGGGTAGCTAAACAGTATGGAATTGAAATATATAAAAACTAAATTTTACAGTTTTTCAAATTGTATTAATTTCAATATTAAGTGACGCAAAACATGGCTGCTTCAAAACAATATGAAAAGGCGCCGACTTTTGTTTAAAATTTCATAAAAAATATCCCATATATTCATAGTCTAGATTATGTAAGGAAAATTTTGCTCTTTTTTTACATAAAAAAACCGTTTATTTTTTCCATACAGGTATCAAATGAGCCGTTGAAAACCAGAGCAGTCCAGATATATAGTGTCCTAAATTGAGTAGGATTGCATGGGTTTGTTGCTTATTTTGAATACCAGAGATCTGGTTAAATGTGCAATGTTATATAATTTTGTATGCTGGTTCAGAGTATGTTGACATATTTCGAAAAGTCGGAACAGTTTAGAAATTATTCAAAAAGACTAAAAATCGTGATTTTCTAAAAAGGATATTTCCATAATTATTGAGAATACGGAAATAAGTTTAAAATAAAAATTACTTGATTCGATCACACAAAGTTAATAATCAAGTCAAAACAAAAGTCAAGATGGCGATAAACCATTTCCCAATATGCCACAAAAACATTAAAGCCGAACCGAATTGTATTTATAAAATCACCATTTTCCGTAATTTTGTTGACTAACCTACTGCAAAATGTTAATCTACAGATGTTATCATTTGCTTGTAAAGTGTGAGAAATCTGCAATTTATAAGGGTGAAACTTGTTCTAATTTAAATGTTTATATGCTCTAGATTTAGATATGTTAACTTTATTTTCTATTTGCCGAGTTGAAATCTTCGGATTAGCAAACATTAAACGCTGTCAATTGTTTTTGGCCAATAACAATAACTATAATAACAATAATTTTTGGTCAGAATAATAAGCATTTTTGATAATTTATTGTTATTTTACTACTTAGTTGTATTAGGTTTTGTTATATTTTTTTACATTTGTTTTAAAAATAATTCAAAAATTTAAAACAAAAATTTGAATAATTAATATTTCTTAATTCTTTCATTTTGACATAGTTTGACTTTTAATATCTCGGAAACCGCCATCTTGACCTTTGATTTGACTTAATTCTCATATTTGTGGGATCGAACCAAGTAACTTTCATTTTAAACATTTTTCCGCATCTTAAATAGTTGTGAATATGTCGGAGTTTTTACAAAATCGCGATATTTATCTTTTTTAGAGTAACTTCTAAACTGCTCGAACTTTTGAAAATTTTTCAACATAGTCTGAACCAGGATATAAAACTGCAGAATATTGCCTATTTAACCAGATCTCTAGCTTTAAGAATAAGAAAGATACCCACGCAATCCTACTCAATTAAGGACACCCTGTATAGTATGCTGCTTTGCCTATAGATGACGCCATAACAGAGATTTTAAAGAAATATTTCACTTGTCAACTGTCGTCTGCTGTGTCGTGTTTGATGATAAAGTAGTTATTTGTTTTGTTATCAATTTTTAATAAATTGTACTGTAAAATTGGTTATATATAAAAATAGATATGTATTATTGATATAATTTATGACAAACATCACACATACGGTATCAATTGTCTAATTACTCAAATGTGCGTTATTACAGATTTAGAACTGTACTTCTCGAGTATACAATAGCAATTGTCATGGATCCAAATAAACAGACTTTTACGAAAAAGGAATTGGCGGAAATTGCGAAAAATTGGTCAGACCTCAGCGAAGATGAATATGAATCAGATGAGGACAGAATTAATGATCCAAGCTTTATACAAAGTGGTGAGGATTGTGAAGATGATGATCATATTGAAAAAGAAAATCAGTTCACGATGAAGATATAGCTGCAGATAAAGGTGATGAAGAAATTGATTCAGAAGATCAAACTCAACATGATAATCCGCAATGGGTAATCGGTCCTACAAAGAAAAACAAAATAGGAAAATGAAACCCAGTATAGAACCATAGAAGCATTCAACTAAATGATTACCAATTAATGATTCATGGAAACATAGATCTTGACCCTATTGTAATAGTTTTAGAAACTCCATTTGGTTTTTTCCATTTTTTTAAATTTGAAATGTATAACAAAATTACCGAGGAGAGCAACTTGTATGCTGTACAAAAGGATCCTAATACTTCAGCAAGATTTTCTTCTTCTGATATCAGGCAGTTTATTGGTATTTGCTTTTATATGTCTCTGGTCCACATGCTAAATGTTAGATCCTATTGAAGCAAAGAATAACGATATGGCCTAATCAGCAATGTCATGCTCCTAAATAAGTTCAAGAAAATTCGTTGATTTCTAAAGTTCAATGGCAATTCGAAACATCTTCCACGAGATAATCCTGGGCAAAAAACAAAAGCATTCGTGATCCTTCGGGTCTGATAGTGAGGTAATGAGGTGACATTGTTGAAGGATAATGTTAATTTTCTGTCTAAGAGGGTGTAAAAAGTGAAAGTTTAGAATTGTATTAGTGTTGGAGGTCTTTTTATATAGACTAACTACTGATAAGTTCAAAAAAGGTAAGCTACCATTAAGTTCACGTTCTAATGTAAACCAAATATCAGCATCAACCGAGTTAAACAACCTCAACACTACGTCTAACCATCAATCAGGCAACATGTTATAATATCGTCCACGTACAAGTTGAAAAATTGTTATTCAAAAGGTAACAGATTCATAGCCTTTCCTATAACTTGGTGGAGTGTGATGTGGGACAGGATTGGGGAGCAAAGGGCACCCTTTTTGTATGTTTATTTTATGTAGCATTATTAACGTTTACTAGTTGATAATTGCCATGCTGTGATATAAGTGTTCTAATGTGTATTGTTGCAAGAAATGTTCGTCGTGTGCTTCACGTCAAGATTTAAACCATTTAACTTTCAGACTTAATTTTCAAGAAATTTAAACTTAAACATTTTGTATACATTTGCTATATTGCGGATACAAAAATTTTAACATGACCTTGACTAATTTTAAACTACTTATGACATTACACGTTAAAAGTTTATAAATATTTACATGAACAGGTATATTCGTAGCATATCCTTTATTTTATTTTAGATATATAAGATTGTGTATAATATGCAAAAGTTTTGGAAGATGGCAGAACTTTAAAGGTCCTTAATGAGCGTACTTTGATCCTCTTCCGAAGTTACTAAATTTCAAATATAATATTATTACAAATTCTGCCATACAAAGAATATGTATACTTTCCATCGATCCATCATTACGATCCATCATTACTGCCTACTTTCACTTATTTACAAAACAACTACATTCGATACAATTTATGTAGTCATTAATTAAGGAGTCGTTGTATTTAAATATAACGGCTGGAAAAAAACTCTTGCTACAGGAGCGTTCCAATTATCCACAATTGCCATTAAATTTGCATGCGTTCCTTCCCTATCCGCCGCCGTGCTCGGATGGAAAATGTTAATTATCTTCGTGCCGGCCACGTTTTTTCAATAGCCGATGGAAATGATTACCGAAATCGGTTAGTATTCTGCGAGGTAATCTGCAGGATTGGAAATCCGGTCGATTTCAATTTGCATCGATAATTGTATTGTCCCTGGTAAATTTAAAAAGCGCCCTCGTTATGATGAGAAGGGGGTGAGTCGATTGAAAATCGACAATATTAACACCCCATGCAACGCAGCTATTTTAATCTCGCACTGCATTTTGTTAGTATCATAAAACATGGGTTGGTGACCAGCGAACTGATAGAGCCAATTATAAATTTGAATATCATTGTCACTTCAATAATGTAGGATACAATAGCTGCGGTCATACATGTTCGCACTTGCAATATATCTGATCATCTGAACATCTGATGATAATAATGCAATAATAGCCTACAGGGAAGCTTTTGTTAGTCAGTAGTCACATGACATATAAATTAATCAGTCAACGTACCTAGATGAAGATCGGATTGCGACTGAAACATATATCAATAATAAATATTGTTTTCTGAAAACAATAATAAGTGTTTAAATATAGTTTTTAGTATAAGAAAACTACTATACAAAACTCATGCCTTAAATTTATGCTTAAAACCAATAATAATGTAAATGGTAGCTATAACTGTGAGGTAACTAATTAAAAAGCAACAGATTTTAAGGCATGCAATCTGTTACTAATTATCCAATTATGCCAATCAGCCGATAATAATTACATTGTGTTTATTGACTCGTAATCGACAGGCTTCAAAACTGATTACGTAACGAGTTTGAGATTATTCTCGATACCCGATTAAAAATGAGGCGCGTGTTTTAATCATGGGGCACTGTTAAAACTGTTATTGTCATTTTGTAAGTGAAACATCCCATTAATTCCGTCGGACAAATTTTAAAAGCATTAAAGAAAAACAAGGATGATACTTCTACGACATTACCCCCGGCTTGTATTGTTCGCCGGAATGACCCACTTTCGGGTATCGGGCGCAAAAACATAATTTTTCCCGCTGAATGTTCGTGTAACGATGCAACGCGGTGTAAGAACACGCGCGAGAAAAATATGCTAATGACATTCGGGGTGATTAAAATTTGCCACGCTAATTTCATAGCGTTTATTATAGCTGCATCTGCTGCAAATTGAAAGTAGATGGGATTACTTAAACATTCATTCGTTGCTCAACAAATAGCACATTTTGTGACTGGCCATGCAGAAATGCTATGTTAATTTGCACATTGGCCCAATGGCTCAAGTCATACAAATTATCTTGTTTTTCAAGTTGTATATAATTATACAAAAAAACACCATATATATTTATATGAATTCATCAAATTTAATTTGTGTGTTGCGAAAGCATTTTCGAGATATCGTTTAAAATGCCTTATACAGGGTGTCCAAGATAAGGTTCAATAGCATGCGGATCTCGGAAACCGTAAACGTTATAAAGGCGGTTAAATTAGAAAAAGAGTTTCCGAATTTTGTGATCAGTAATATTCCGCTTACTTCCGGAGATATTCGACCAAATCCAAAATCGTTTTTTATGTTTTGCTGAAGTTTTGAAAAGGTTTCAAAAAACAAAAGGCAAGATTATTTTAGCTCTACAAGACGGCGTTCATAAGTTTTCAGTATAACGTTTCAATTCGAAGAAATCATCATCAACTTTATATTTCTATGTGGCCCGTATTAAACACCCTGTAGCATTTCCCATTACGTAATCAACGATTTATATCACAGTATGATTTTTCATGTTTATATTGTGAATAAAAAGCTTGTTAATACATTCGAACATTTTGGTGAATTGAATTGAAATGAGTGACGAATTGATGACCTAACCTACCCCTGCCAACAAAATTCATGGCGCACATTCTCACAGAAAGACGTTTTTCAATAGTCACAAAGGAACCACAAAAGGTGTAATTCGGCCAATGTTTTTTTCGCGCTTACAATACTTGTCACAAATTTAACATTGTTTTTTGGGGAACGTTCCATATTCGTTCACAATTATAATATGAATATGAAAACGATCTTTAGTACCCCAAACGCTCTTGTAGTTAGCCAGGAGAAGGTAAATTAAAAGTTTTGAGACAACAGCTGAAAAATTAATTTTATATTGAAATTATTGCATTAGTTGTGAAAATGGTCAATGGAATATTTTAATTTAATATAAAATGAATTATATTTGAAAATATAAAGTTTGAGATAAGTATCTATTTTATGGAATATATTTATCGAACCTATTGAAATTTATATAACATAAAGAATTGCAGGATTTGATAGAAAGACAGACTGAAATAAAAATCAAAATGAAATATTTTAATTCAATATAAAATTAATCATATTTGAAAATAGATACGAATTAAAAAATCAAAGAACTATTAGAATTTTAATGACGACCCTATAATATACATACAATTATGTTGTAGAATGTTGTAGAATATTTTTAGAGATACGTAATATTAAAAAAAAAATAATATATTCTAAAAGCGATGAAAAACTCTAATAAAAGACATTCTCGTTTAAGTATTTAAGAGAACACTCATATAAAAATAAAATAAATTAAAGATGAAATAGAAGAAGTTTGAGATAAGTATCCATTTTATGAAATATATTAATCGAACCAATTGAAATTTGTTTTACAATATAGAACAAATTACAGGATTATAGAGAAAACATGAAGGGGATTCAAAGTGCAAATGACTCAGATTTTGCCTGACCAGTACGTAAAGATCTTGAAAAGATAGTCGAAAAAATATTTTTTCTAAAATTGTACTGTATTTTGTTGATCAAATATACCCTGCAAAATGGGTTAAATTCGAAGTGAGAGCAGCTCTGATGGCGATAAGTGTCAGGACGTCGAAACTTTTCTGAATACATACTCGTGATGTATTATATTACATATCATTTTTATTGTCATTTTTATTTTCTTTTTACTGTCATTTTTACTGTCATTTTTATTGTCATTTTTATTGCCAATTTTAATGCCAGTTTTATTGTCATTCTATTGTCATTTTTATTGTTATTTTGATTGTTATTTTGATTGTCATTTTTATTGTCATTTTTATTGTCATATTTGTTGTCATTTTTTGTTCTTGTTCTTGTTCTTGTTTTTGTTTTTGTTTTTGTTTTTGTTTTTGTTTATGTTTATGTTTATGTTTATGTTTATGTTTATGTTTATGTTTATGTTTATGTTTTTGTTTATGTTTATGTTTATGTTTATGTTCATGTTTGCTGAAATCAGGAAGAAGGAACATAAGGGAATACCAGAAACTTGAGTAGAATGTATAAAAATGTGTTCTGGTATATGAGAGGGCCGGAAAAATCTGGTGAGCAGAGAAATGAGAAAATACCCATATATTTGTTTCTGACTCATGAAATAAAGGTAATAAAATTTCCAACTTTTGTTCTTCAATGACAGTCTACTATTTTAACGATTTCCTAAAATTTTACAATGTTCAGAGTTTACTCTTTTACTCTTCTTGGTTATGTTAGTTAACCACTAGTAATAAAGAAAATTTATAAAATAAGGTTTTAAAAAACATAACAAAGGAATTAATTTTATACATAATCATTAAAATTTAATAAAATTGGGTAAAGGTTGGGAGAAACAATTTAATTTTTGATAAATATGAATGAAATATTGGCAGTAATTTATGAAGTTCCGACAAAATAATTGAAATATTGGCATATGTTACTGAAATTTTGGAAGAAATCATTGAAAATTTTAAAGTTATCGTTGAAATTTTAATAGAATTGTGAATTTTCTATAAATATGACTAGAATTTTGGAAGAAATCATTCAAATGTTGGTAAAAATTTCTGAAAATTTGATACATACAGGGTGTCACGCGCTCATTGACCATTAAAAGTTTATAGCGTTCCCGTAAGATAAAAATTTGGAAAAAAAATCATCCAGGCATGATTCCGTTCTCCTCGTGTGGAATACTTTCAACCTTCTATCACTTCTGGTTCTGCCGTAAGTAACTATCAACCATCAACTTTTGTTGATGGCTAAAAAGTTGATGGCTACTTCCAGTAGAACTGGAAGTGATAGAAGATTGAAAGTATTTCAACTAAGGAGAACGGAATCACCCATGTTTGGATGTTTTTTTTTCTTTTTTTTTTCTTTTCGGGTTAGATAACAAACGTAGTATGCAACTACGTATGCATACTACGTATCTTTAGTATGCACTTTAGAGAAAAATGTTGTTAGATAAAAGAAGTCCTACATAAACTCAAATTAATAATAGAATTATTTGAAAACTGAAAAAAAAAAAATATTGAATAAGTTTGAGTAGTTAGAGTTAGTAGTTGAATAGTTGAGTAGAATAAGGTAAAGTAAGTGTTGAAAAATTGAGTATTTTTTTAATTGATATAATATAGGCGAGCATTGTTTAAACTTACTTAGTACTTGCGCAATAGTTTTGCGATATGATTTTGTCAGGATGATTTACATTATATTCATTAACTGCTTCTCTGCATGTTCTGCAATTATTCCCCACAATAAGAACAATTTCAAAATGTGCTATTATTAATTTGTGATAGTGCAGGAGTTTTAGGCAAGGATAAGGGAAAATTTTGCCTAAAAACGTTTTCCTCTAAAATGCATACCAAAAGAGTTGCCCATTTGTAACCCATTATTCTGATTACGCTGTATATGAATTAACTTTATATAGTTATTAATAACATGTTGACAGAATAATTGATATTTTGTTAAATATAACAGAAATTTAGTCACAACTGATTTTTTTATAGTTATCATTAAAATTGTAACATACTCATTATAGTGTTGGTGGAAATAATGGATAGTTCGATACTTGTAATGATACTTTTGATACTTGATTGATATTTGTACTGTACAGTATAAATTTATAAGGCCAAGGGTCAAGTTATTATCTGGCAGTCTCGGTCGACTGTGAGATTATACTCATTATTGTAATTGATGTAAGTATCGTGATTTATAGTATCAAATCGAACAATACCTATCATTAATTAAAAATAATTAGTGTACTTGCAATTATTGAAATTACCCTATTGTAAATAGCGTACTTGCGAGTCTTAGTTTTCGTATTGTAATTGTCCGCGGTGATTAGACCGCCGATTAAAACCGCCGATTAAAACTGCCGACTAAAACCATAGTTCAATATAATCGAGATCTCTTCTGGGGGTGGAGTGGAACTCTTGGTACTTAACTACTGCAAACATATATTTGGCCTTAATTATGTATTGGGAATACATAATACATATATATTAATACATAATACATATCACATAATACATAATACATGAATACAATTACCCTAATTGAAAAATTTGTACTGCCCGTAACACCAGTTCCGGTGTTCTTGCTCGATTTCGGAGTAGAAACGTTTATGGCGTCCATTTTCAAGTGACAAATATTTAATATAAACCAATAACTCCAACGGCAGTTCGTACAGGAAAAAATATGATGCGATGTTCACATTATTATTGGATTTTTTGATTTATGAAATAAAGTAAAGATACAGAAGAGACTTACGGTATGAAGTGAAATGCATTACGATACACATCCGGCAGAACTTAGATTTGTTCTAAGTTATATCCATTAGTACCGCAACAAAAATTTACAAATCAATCTGCAGGCCTGATTGACTACGGCCTGATCATACTCAAACTGTAAGAAACACCTGCAAACGAATTACGGACGTAACTGAACGGAAGACTGCTCACCAAACTAAGATTCAAGGACAGTCATCTTCATAAGATATCAAACATAATTTTATACAAGGACGCCAAAATCATTAAAAAAATATCATTAAATTATTTAAATTTTAACAAAAACCAGACAATAGGACAATACTTGACGAATATATCATATATTCGCCAAAATCATTACATAAATATCATTAAATTATTTAAATTTTAACAAAAACCGGACAATAGGACAATACTTGACGAATATATCATATATAAATTTCAAAGTGGGGGTGGCTAGGAAGAAGGGGATAATAAAAAATCCAAAAATCAATTGATGATATTTTTTAATCTAGTTAGCTTGCATTCAAAAATTATTGAGACTGGCTAGTTTTGAATTGTACACCCGGTATAACATGCTTAAAAATATAGAGCTTGTGTAGAAAAACACAGAAGATGTGCAACATGTAGCTCGCTTATTACCGACTGTATTACTAACGCGTATTGAAATTATTCATATTATTTACCATTAGAGAACTTTAAATAATTAATTAACGCAATTTGATCAATACAGTACAGTTATGATACATGTGGAATATTCTATATCTATTTCATTATATAATTTAATATAATTTGCCTGCGAAATTTTCATTAAAGTAATATACGGATTTGTGAAAACATGTTCGTTAATTACTTGTCCTTGTTTTAATAGCTTTATGTGACAACACAAAGCACTGACATATGAGACACATACCAGTCATATAATTTCCCTTTTCAATTATCTACCAAGATAATTGTAGGCGGTACTTCATGAACATGGCGTTTGTACTGTATTAAGGGCAGTCGTAAAGTCATTGGGCTGCATAAAATTCAGTTTTATCAACGCTGCAAATGTAAATGTCGGACTGGCGAGTGCATTTTGGGGTGGGACAATGCATTCGAGATTACCGCTTTGCATCGATCAGATCCGAATTTTGCGAGGATCCTTATTATACGCGATGTACATATATCTCAACGTTATCGGAGTGGAGTGCGCTTATCAGTCGTAGGATGCGAACGCTATTTGCGATTGCACCCCTTGAGGTAATTAGAGTAACACGGCGTAGTTGAAGCTGCAAAAATGTATGGGTTTAGATTTTGCGAGGGGAAGCTTTGTTGCCTATTGTTACAACGGAAACTTTTTTCTGGAGTGCGTTTTGCGGAGTTTAATTAGTGGGTGGTTTTATTGTGCCGTATTGTGGGGAGTGTGCCCATCAAAAGTCTTATTCCAGCTTTAATGATTTTATAGTTCGGTTTTATGGGGCGCTCAATTTGAAGTTTATACCCGACTCGTCGCCACATAATCCGTGAAAGCAATATGTGATATATTGTGGCGTGGCTAAGTGAATGAAGATCCCACTTTACGAGGTCGTGAAAGCCAAAAAGCGATATTTTAATCATGAACTAGTTTTGCGCGCGAGGTATTTGTTTGTTTGATTCAAGTTCGGGGGACAAAGAGATTGCACGCGACAGAATTTTAGAGCGTGCCGAAGTTATTGAATTCGTTATGGAAATGAACCTGTTTATTCGTGTGTCTTCGCATCGGCGCTTGCCAGTATCGATTCTTGAAGTGTTAACATGGTGTGATAGATGATACCGTCCGGGACTGGGGGGTAATGAAGAGATGGGTAAATATGAAACATTAGATTTATGGCCTCCTCGATATGCCTCCTCGCGCTTGTTGCTCCGAGGGAAACTCCGACGCATTCGGGGGAAATTTAGCGGAAAATGTCGGAAAATTAACACCGACCGAGGATTACTTTATCGGCGACTTATGAAATCCAATTATGGATCCGGACCGTGGGTTTCCGCAAACATTCGGATCGCAATCGTCCGCGACCCGGACCGCAACCCTCTCACCCTCTCGCTTCCGCCTAGGCGCACACGAGCAGCCGCTAACCCTCCAGCTTGTTACGTCAATGTCAAAGCGGCTAGGTGCACAATAGCTCGAATGGATGGTGTGTGCGGAAGACAAAAGCTCCTTCTTACTCTTAGTTAGGCAATAAACACGGACATTATAATTAATATAAAGTAATAAACTATCTTTACAATATATGAGAGCGGGGCGGGTTTATTGTGTTGCACCCAGCGTCTTTAGTAATTTCCTCGTCGCTTAATTGAAATATTGCCGCGGTAATTAGGTGCCCTCTAAGGGCGGTCTGAATAGATGCTTTCGATTGTTAATGAATTTGATATTTTATTCATGCCGCAGCGAACAATGTCAATAATGAGCCGCTCGCACAAACTGCCCGTCACTTTAATCATTTCTAACACAAAGTAGTTTGCAGGTCAATGGATTTATAATTCATTAAACTATGAAAGGTAGACAATTGCGTTTATGTTAATTAACAAAAGTGCTTGCCCATGTTCACCAACTATTAATTTCACTTCTAAATTATATGAATCGCTCAAATATTCGTATACGGTCAACAGCTTAGCATACCGCACATCGCTAGTGCTCCATCTAGCCCAGGACTTCCCCCTCCCCCTCCAGGGGGGCATTTAGAGATCCTAAGGGAGGCTTACCTAGTTCACATCGGCAAGGCGAGCTGACGCATAGCGCTTACGCGCCTTCGCTCCCGTTCTCACTTCTGAGAGGTATGTCGGTTGGGTCGGTAGTTCGTTCCGTAGGCATCACTAGTAATTCGTGTGTTTGCCTATTTATTCTGCACCATCTAAAAAAAAAAAGTTGGTAATTTTAATGTTGGACTTAGGGTCGGTCCGTCAACGACAATGGAGCGTGACAAACAAAACTGCGCTTCTAACTTTTATTTATTTTTGTTCCAGTAGAAAAATGTCCGCAAAAAAAAAGAAAGTATTCAGAAAACTATCTTAAATATGGATTTACATTCGTTCAAAATGACGGGATAGAACTACCACAGTGCGTGATATGCCTAAAAACTTTGCGTAATAATGCCATGAAGCCCACTAGACTCGATAGACATTTAAACCAGCAACTTCCAACTATGGTAACGAAGCCGAAAGAGTCGTTTTCTTGCAAATCAGAAACACTGAAATGCATGAGATTGGATACGTCGGGAAGTTGTCAACAAAGGTTGTCACAACATGTCAAAGCTCCATACCAAATAGCTTTTTTGCTAGCGAAGAAAAAGAAACCTCAAACTCTTCGCCAATAGTAGAAGAGTTAATGAAGCCACGCAAATAATTTTGGGAAAAGAATCAGAACAAAAACTGAAGCCGATTTCTCCTTCAAATAACACAGTCAAGCGTACAATCAATAAAATTGCCGCAGACATAAAATTAAAAATTATAAACAAAGTAAAGGCGTCACCATTTTTTGCTATAAGTTGAGATGAATCTACAGACATTATGCACTGTGCAGAGTTAATAGATTAAGTTGGTTAAGTCAGCAAATATCAAATTGCAGAAGAGATTTTGTACTCCCAATCTTTGACAGCTGTAACTAAGTCTGACGATATATTTCATTCAATATCTGATTTGATTGAAAAATAAAATATTTCGAATGGAATTAGCTCATTGGACTTTGCACAGATGGCGCCCCTGCTATGATTGGTGTACGATCCGGATTAGCACAAAAGCTGAAGGAAAAGAATCACATTGTGGCCACCCCTCATAGTGTCATTCATCGCCAGGCTTTGGCCTCAAAAACGTTGCCCCAGAAACTGACGTAATTTATAAACCCTTCTAAACTCTAGACATGGCTATAAATTTCGTGAACTACATCAAAAGCAGCTCTTTGAACAGTCGATTATTTACATTACTTTGCGAGGATCTCGATTCTGACTTCAAAGTTCTTCTGTTCCACACACAAGTATGCTGGTTGTCAAAGGGCAACATGTTGGCACACCACAATGAGCTGAAACAAGAGGCCATCCTCTTTAAGTTTAACGAAAAAAACGAACTTTTTGTCATTGTTCAACAATGAACAATTTCAATGAAAGTTGTCCTATTTGAGTGATATATTTGAAGCCATGAATCAACTAAATTTAAAGCTGCAGGTCAAAAACAGCACTTTGATAAGTAGCTATGACCATATTCAGGGATTTATATCATAACTTCAACTTTGGTCTCAAAGAGTAATTGCTGGAAATGTACTAGCTTCATCTCGACTACAAGAAATAATTAAAAAAAAGACTGGACAAAGATATGAAACCTGATATAGCAGCTCATTTGCAGGCGTTACAAACAGATTTTCCCGTCATTACAGAGACATTAATTGAGAATCGCCAATATGGCACATAACCAGAAATCCAGGCAAAAATGGTTGGGAAACCCTGATCTAGCCGTTTCATTAGATCAAAGGAAGAGTCCATTGTGGACTCCATTGTGGAGTCCATTCTTATTATGGTGTGGTGTGCTCCAAATGCTGCAAACGTTAATACACCACCACATAGCATACGAAGCAATTGCCTCATTGTGTTAAAATAAAACGACAACACAAGTCGAAAGATTGGTGAGATTCTTCTCTTTTTTAAGTGTCTTCTCCACTGCGAAGTTTTGCAATCATTAATGCTATTCGCTCTGAACATTTCGTTAGATATGCACTGGAACCACTCTCTCAAATTTCGTAGCCAAGATGTACGTCGACGTCCAATACTTCTCCTTCCTTGGATCTTTCCCTGCATGATCAACTGCAGTAGTTGGTATTTCTGTCCTCTCATTACGTGGTCAAAGTACCTAAGTGTCCGCCTTTTGATGGTTATTAAGACTTCTCGTTGTTTATCCTTTCTTCTGAGGATCTCAGCATTAGTAATCTTGTCGACCCATGACATCCCTAGTATTCTCTGATAAATCCACATCTCGAAGGCTTCTAGTTTAATAGCGTCGCCCTAATTCAATGTCCATGTCTCTATACCACAGAGAAGTATGGAGAAAACATGACAGCTAACTAATCACCTTGTAAGGTTTAGATTTATGTCATAAGTACAGAAAACGCGCTTCATACTCACGAACACAGTACGGGTTTTTTGATCCTTTATCTTATTTCTTGAGGTCATTGTTGTTATTGACATTAGATCCGAAGTAGTTGTATTTGTGCACATGCTCAATGGGACGGCCATGAATGTAGGCATTCTCATAATCCTTATGTGTCTTTGAGATAATCATGAAATGCGTTTTCTTTTCATTCAATGTCAGACCATTCTCTTCGCAATCTGTTACTACTTTGTTAAGAATATGTAGGTCTTCTAAAGTTTCCGCTATTAGTACCGTATCGTCGGTGTATCTAATATTGTTGATAAGCTTTCCATTTATCTTTATCCCTATCTCTTCCTCTTCTAACGCTTTTTTCATGACCTCTTCAGAGTATATGTTAAACAGTAACGGTGACAACACACATCCTTGCCTGACTTGTGTTTTAATTTTGATTTCTTCGGTCTTGTCGCTCTGAACTGGAACTACTGCTTTCTTCCCGTAGCAATGTTATTCTTATATCCCGCGTGTCTGGTTGCTTTGTCGTTAATATCTCAACAAGTTGTTCGTGTCTGACCTTATCAAATGCTTTATTGTAGTCAACAAAGCAGGCAAAAACTTCGTGATTTACATGTATGCATCTTTGGGATAGTATATAAAAAGCAAACAAACAAAGCATCCCGGGTTCCATATTCTTTTTGAAAACAAAATTGAGTTTCACCTTTCTCTTCTTCTACTTTTCTGCAAATTTTATTCTGAATAATTTTAAGGAGCATCTTTAGTTTGTGGCTCATTAAACTGATCATACGATAGTCACCGCACTGTTTAGCGAGTATATATTTTGGAAGGGTGACAAAAGTTGACAGTAACCACTCTTGCAATATTGTGCCGGTCCATAGTTCTTGTTCAACAAATTAACTAGTACATGTACTTAGTCACTTTGTATCAGTAGTTCTGATGGTACTTCATCTGGCCCTAGCGCATTTTTGTTCTTTACTGATTTTATAATAAATATCACTTCTTCTTCTGTTATTCCGGGACCTGTCTCCTCTTGCACGTCTTCGAAGAAGGGTTGATTTCTCAAAAAGTCGTCTTCACAAAGTTCTTCCACGTATTCTTGTCATGTTTTTAGATTGACATTTATATCGACGATAATGTTGCCTTGACGGTCTGTGAGCATATATGCCTGTTGTCTACTTCTTCTGTCACTGAGTTCCTTTACTGTCTTGTGCATATTAAATGCATCGTACTTGGCTCCAAGATTTTAGATTTCCCTACATTTTTCCTCAAGTCATACCTTTTTTTGCTTAGCTTACTTTGTTCCTGATGTCTGTGTTAAGTTATTTGTATTGCTCCATGTTTTTCTTTTGTTCATAAGTGTCATAATTTCGTCAGTCATCCATTCTCTTCCTTCTTTCAATGTTTCTTTCAGTGTTTTTCCACATCAAGTTCTGTCTCGATTTCCTTGATATTTTTGAATTTTAATTGGATAACCACTTCTATTTTTTTTCTATTTACAATTTGAAAGTTTACAAAGTTACAATAAAAATCTAGAAAATTTTGCTATATAAATATTTCTTATGCAATTTTTTATTTGCATAATAAACCAATTATTGTCAAAAACAATTGTCGTCATCTTATTTTGCAAACTTAACTTCCTCTCCACTCAATAACTTTCCCAAAACATTTTCGTTCCAGGACGAAAAATATGTTTTCCCAATAACCACAATTAACGAAAAAATTATGTTTACGTCCCGATTTCGAGATGAAAAGGGGTGTTACAATCGAATAAAAATGTCATTACACTATATTAATACAAGTATTGAGTAAAAGTTGCTGAACTTTCCAACATTTTTCTGAAAATATTAAAAAATTCAGTAAATACAAAAATGTTTTTTGTGAAGAATGTGACATAAGATCGCCTCCACATTATAAATGCTTGATACATTTTGGTGGTCTTTATTACCTTTTATAGATTATTTAATATCCTCATGTCTGTTGCCTGTCATAATTTTGATTAACACTTTTTACTGTATGAAGCATAATGTCACTAAGCATAAATGTCTTTACGTTATTTTCAGAATAACACATTTTGGCATTCACATGTTTGCTGCATGACATAATTTAAACTGCTTAAACTACTGCTTAGACTACTGTTTAAGACTACTTAAGACTGCTTAAGACTACTGCTTAAATCTGCTTAAATTGCATATATTAAATATAAAATAGCCTTGACATTAACATAATGTCAAATTTTAATTTAGCATATTTTCAAATATTCAAGTATAACATTTCAATAAATCTGCTATGTTGTAAGTAGCCTTCATTTAGGTATTCTTGTAGTGTCATAGTTTCAATACTATGAATACTTAGAGTACTTTGAATACGTTAAACAATACGAGAATAGCAAAATGGGGGGGCTACTTACAAGGATAAGATGTCACTTTTCCCATAAAAGCGAAATCCCCTCCACTCCAAATGTGTCATTGGACCAATGAGATTCCATGTCAAAACCACGGGAGCTGTTTTGAGCCATAAAGCAAAAAATCTTTATGTTTGAATGAAAAATATCATATATCAGAAGGCGTCATTACGAAATATGAATTAAAGTGCTATAAGTATCGATATGGCCTGTGAACAGTTCTAATAAGAATGTACTAGCTCCACTGGTCTTTCAGTCATATTTATGCTTCTGTAATAAGTCTGTTTTTAGTCACCGTATATTTTAATATCATCTTACTATGTATTATAATCGCACAATATGAACAATATTTTATATATGCTATTTTTTTGTGTTTCTAATTAAATTTCGTATCAGATTTGAAATTTTCCCTACAGCTTTCGGTAATTTTTCCGGAATAAATAAAAGCAACTCGCCCGACCTAAGCGGCTCGGAAATTGGGAAAAATCGATTAAGGCGCGTGAAGATTTCGTGAATAAATTGATTACCGCAGGCATGCCGGATGTTCCTTTCGCCGATTAAAGGTCCGGAAGTATTTGTTTACGGCTCTTCCGCTTGTTTATTAACCTTTCAAACCGCGTGAACGCGCACTGATTTAGCAACTCTCGATTCCCGATCCTTATCTCAACAGAAGTATATTTATGCACAAGCAAAATCTTGCATAAATTTATGTCAGAAAGTTCATTAAATTCTAAATATGGATTAAATTGGAATAAATTCCGTTCGTATAATTAGCACTTGCGTTGGTATATGAATTGTGCCATTAAGATCCCGATACATGAAATGAGTTCAAATATACGCTGGTGGTATGTTAGTGTTATAATGTACAACCACGGACTCTAAGAATGACGCGTTTGTCCATTAAATCAGTCTTCTATCTTTGCCTACTGTTCCCCTACCGTGCGGGACCAGATAAGGATAGGATAGGACTGCTCGGACGGACGGACGCGTCATTCTTAGAGTCCGTGGGTGTATATTATTATATGAAGATAAACATAATGTGCGACATTTAACGTTAAAGCATATTTCTTAAAAATGTAAGGTGCTGTAAAAATAATGATTTCAAATAAAAATTGTAACAATAATTTTGATTTCGATACTCAAATTATTTATAAGTTACAGTACAATTTATTATATAGGGTGAATTGAATGTTTCACCCCTTAGGACACTATTTTAATTTTCACTTTCTTATTAACATTTCTTTCAATTCTTATAACAATTCTTATTAAGAATCAACATTCTTATTCAATAAAAATCTTATTACAATTTTCTTTTATTATTTTATTATTATTTTATTTTTGTTTTTCTATTTTTTCTAATAATATGTTATTTTCTAATAATGTGTTCTATTTATTTTTCCTCAAGTATTCCGTTGCAGTATATTTTCATATTTGTTATTATTTGCATTTCAAGTGACCTCAACTTTTTAAGAAATTATTTTCGAACGTAGTTTAATAATTAATTTGATAATTTGAATGCGACGAAGTTTGGCCAAGTTTGGTGTCGTTATAGTATTATACCTGAACTGAAATATTGTTTAAAATCATACAGCATAAAATGATAAAATACAAAATATTAGTTACATAGTGCTTTAGCTGTACATTAAAGTTGAAATTTATTATTATTATCTAAATTACAGCGAGAATACATTAAACAGTTTTCCAGATTTATCTTACACATGTTATGTTTTTGGGATTAGCATATACGAATAATTAACATAACATCCTGCGCCACACTGAAATATTAAACAATTCGCACAAAGGAGAAATGGATAATAATAAATGAGTTGCGCAAGGATAAAATATTTTATTCTAATCAAATTAATATTAAATTGGAGGTGATGTAACGCAATGCTCTTCTCGTAATTCAGCGCTACCGTGTAATATAGGAAAACGTGCGAAAACAAGCCATTCCCCCATAAGATAACACAATTCGAATTCATTTGCGTCCGGCGCCTGTAATTCTGTTGGGCGTTTAATCAAATTAACTATATCCGATCATGCTGACCACATGGATTTATAGAACACTCGAGATTAATTAACCGCAACGAGTGGTGAATTATCGTGGACGTCCAGCCGCCCTCTTAAATATTAAAATTGGGTAATTGAAAGGCTCCGGTATTAAATCCTAATCCGATAATGGTCCTAAATAATGATATGTATCTACCGGAAGTTTCGCAGGAGGCATCGGGTCGATTTTTCGAGGCCAATTAACATCGATCGTCGTGGAAATAAATGCCTCTTCGCAAAAGTAGAATTATTTACGCACTTAAGTATTTATCGTTTTTTAACTACTCCTACTCCTTTTTTTCCTTCTTAATCTTTCCCTCTTTTGCCCATTTGGGTGTTGGGGTGTAATTCTATTTTTGATAAAATTATATCCATTCTTTCCTGTTGCATGTTAGTCCTTTGCTTGCTTCCCTTTTTTCTGCAGCGTTTTGCTTATTATACCGTGTTTCCTGTGATCTTTCTCTTGCTCTCTCCCCATTTTCTCTTGCCTTACACACTTGTTTAACTTGCCTATCTTCACTTAGTGTGTTTATCCGCCTGAACTGTCTTTATTCCCCCTCTTCGCCCCTCTTCCCCTCTCTACCCCTCTTCTATTTTTTTCATTATCGATGTGGTTCCCAACATCTCATTTATTTCTACGTTACGCAGTCTGTCCTTCCTTGTCACTCCTTCCACTCTCCATAAGTACTTCATTTCTGTCGCTTGTATTTTAGATTTTTGTCTTGTATCAATCACCCACGTCTCACTCCCGTATGTCAGTATTGGTGCAAAGATTGTTCTGAAAACTTTCATCTATGTTAATTTTAATATTTCTTTCTTGTTTATGAACCCTCTTAGGGTACTGTACAGTAGAGTGGGCCGGTTGTTTTTTTTTGGGGGGGGGGAGGGATTTTAATAGGGGCTAGTTTGGAAAAGTTGGGACTTGTAATTGTTTAATCCCCACTAATACTGGGCAGTATTAAAAAAAATTAGCCGCGCCCCTGGGGGTCTAAAGTTTGAAAATTTTAAATTAACAAATAATAATCGGGGCTTGTGCGCAAATATTAGGAAACTATCCGATTAGTACAAAAAACAAATATTGTTAGGATATCTTGACGTTTAGCTAGGCCCCTGAAGGAAATTGTAATTTTAAATTTCGTACTTAATCGGCAATAATTGTTTGTATAGTTTTGTTTTTATATATAACGTATATGCACGCATGCAACGAGCTCATCTTATTGAGTCAGTTGATTTCTATGAGCAGTGCTGGTCGCTTATTTTCTATTGTGCGATCTAACAAAACTACATAAATCGACGAATTCGCGTATTTTATTTACATAGTTTGAGTAACAATGTCAAAGCAAACTCGTGCCAAAGTTAGTATGTTTACATTCGGAACTGAGAAAGACATTTTACTCAAAAATACGAATATGTTGCCATTGTACGAGGATGTGATAAGACAGTGTCAACGTGTTCGATTAAAATTAAAAGCAGAAGGAAGCAAACAGCCAGAAACTACAGCATTTGCAAATATTGTTTCACAAAAAATAGTGGCAGTTTGGAATAAAGCATCGCTTCCTACTATAGGCCGAAAAATAATTGCTCAAATGATTAGTCATTAAGCCCATGAAAAGAAGAAAATCAGCGTTTTTAGAAAACAAGCTCGAAACCTTTAAAAAATATGCTAAACGTTTGTTTGACATTTTTTCCTGCAAATGTTTAGATATAACATCATGCAACTGCGAGAAGAAAAAAAGATACCTGAAAAAGAATGGAGTTTTATAATAGATCAAAGAGAAGAAAGAAAAATGGCTCTTAGTAAAGTAGACAAAGAGGTCACAGCTACTTTAAAAAAGAAAGTCTATTGAAAATTGCAAGACTCTCAGAAAAGCTCTGGATTAAATTTATGTTTTCAAGAGCCTATAGCAGGTCCCAGTGGTGCCTCTTGTGGTAAAGCTGACATATACAATAGAGATAGTGATACTTCAGTGAGTCCAATTTTAAATCCATATGTTTCGTGGATTGAAAAACGACCAAAAAAAGAAAAAGAAAATTCTGTCAAAAAGCTTCTGCTGACACAACCTGCAAAAGTAGCGGATTTGACAGGTGTTTCTAGTCGAAATGTAGCAAAAATTGCCAATGCGGTTTTAGACGACGCAAATAACGTTTAAAAAGGCGATGCGGCATTGGTTGTCAATAAAAATAAAATTCGGAAGGGGGTAGATAAAAATAGATGTAAACTGCAAGATGCAAATAAAGTTACGCTTAAAGGTTTCTATTTTGATAGAAGAAAGGACCATACTATGATTCAGGAAAACAATCGCCGAATTATAAAAACTGAAAAACATGTAGCTTTAGTCGAAGATCCGGGAAGTATTTTTTGGCATCTATCTCTTACGCGTTAACGAGCGACAGATATTGCTAGAGGAATTATAAGTTACGTAGAATCGCATAGTGATGTGGACTTATTGCAACTATTGGTCATAGGTTGCGATGGAACAAATGTTAACACACGTTGGATAGGTGGGGTAATTCAGTTGCTAGAAACAAGTTTCAATAAACCACTACAGTAAAGCGTGTATTTGTTGCATGCTAACGAATTACCCTTAAGGCATTTATTAAAAAAACTAGATGGTCACCCCAAAAGGTCCCTGTACTTATTCAGGAAAAATTGGTTTTCTACTTCATGATTGCGACAAAATGGAACCCGTTGAATTTAAACCAATCAAAACCTATTTTCCCCTGGTAACTGCAAACGACCTAAGCACAGATCAAAAATATTTGTTGTCAATCAATCGGGGATGGAACTTAGTTTAGCGAGTAAGAGTCCAGGCAAAATAGCACACTCGAGGTGGTTAACGACCGCAAATCGGATCCTAAGGTTATATGTATCAACGAAACATCCCTCCAAGAACTTGCAGCTACTGACTGAATTTGTGATAAAAGTCTATGCTCGGATATGGTTTGAGATTAAACCACAACCACGACTTGAATGTGGTGCTAGATTGGTATGGAAAACAATCCAGGTTTTATGAGATTTCCCGAGCCATGTGAAGATCTTTATTCATTAGGTAATGTAAGACATTGCAGATTTTGCACACCACGAGAACCTCTTAATAGCGATGTTGACAGATGAACGACATGACATTAGAGAGATAGCTGTAAAAATAATCTTGGAAGCCAGAAAAAACTGATATAATAAAACTCATTTTTAAATTACCTAAAATAAATTTTAACCAAGAGAACTATATTGACCCTATAGACTGGTTTAACTGCACGGTCACAGAACCTCCCCTCACAAAACATATGTCTTAAGAAGAGTTGTTAAATATAGTAACCAAAAATGTGAAATTTGACAATTTTCCTTATCACACCCAGGCAGTAGAAATGTGTGTCAAGCTATTTACGCGCTAAGATTAATGCAAGAAAGGAATTGCCAAAATTTGAGCACAAAAAGCAGTACTTCGTCCTTTTCATATTTTCCTTGACTATCTATTATTGTTCCTAGATACTTAAATTATTGAACCTGTTCTATCTGTTCTCCACTTATTCGTATGTTGGTTATTTTGTTATCCTTAGTTATCACCTTCACTTTTGTTTTTCTCTATTTATCTTTAGATTCCTTTTATTTAGAGCCTCTTTCCATATTTCCACATTCACTTTCTTTTTTTTTTCTGTCTCTACAAATATATCATCTGCAAATGCACACTCTTTCATTTCTACTTTCCTTATATTCCTGTAACCTACATATATTCATTTGTTTCTCAGTCTTGTTTCTTTTATAATATCGTCCATTGTTGACATGAATAACAGTGCTCTTAGTATTCCTTCCCGTCTTACACCGTGGTTTGTCCTAAATTCTTCTATCTGCCTGTTTCCGGTTCTTATTTAGTATCTTGTTTCTTTGTATAGTGATTCGATTGCCTTTATTAATTCCCCACTGCCCTTTTTTCTCAAGTTCCTTCTATATGTCCTCCCGTGGTATACTATCAAAAGCCTGTTCTAGATCTATGAAACATTGGCATCCTTCTTTGTTATACTCTTGAAGTTTCTCAGTAATCTGTTTTATCGTATATATTTGGTCCTGCACACTGTGTCCTGGTCTGAACCCGCTCTGGGAGTCGCGTAGTTGGTGTCTATTTTTTTTTTTCATAAGCTTCGTCTCAGGAATTCTCTCATATATTTCCTTAGCTTCGTCTCAAGAATTGTCTCATATATTTTTCCCGGTGCACTGAGTAGTGATATACCTTTGTAGTTACTACATTGTCTGCTGTCTGCCTGCTTATACACTGGTATTATCACTGCTATTTACCAGTCTTTTGGTATTCTTTTGTATTTCCATGGCAGTTTTCAGATCTCTAGTAGCCTCAGTTGTCCTTTCTTTCCCATATATTTTATATCCTCGGGTGTAATATCTTTATGTCCTGCTGCATTTCCCAACTTGATACTGCATATTGCTTTGATTAATTCTGCCTCTGTTATTGTTTCCTCCTTTATTTCTCCTGATTGGCTTTTACTTCCCTGTAGCCTCTGTTGTCTTTTCTTTCTCATATATTTTATTTCCTGGGGTGTAATACCTTCATGTCCTGCTGTCTTTCCCAACTTGATACTGCCTATTGCTTTGATTAATTCTGCCTCTGTTCTTCTTTTTCGTTTCCTTGTTTGGGTTCTTCCGTCTTTCCATTCTTTCCTTCGAGTAGCTCCTTGCAGTGTTCTTTCAACTATGCATGACTTCCTTTTCTTCTATCAGTATTACTTCTTTTTTTACTGTTTAATTGTTTTGGCTGTTTTTTCCTCTGTCCTAAGATTTTTTAATACATTAAAAAACAGTTTCTGGTTCCCTCTGCTATATTCTTCTATCTTCTCTCCAAACTTTGTATTTCTTATTTAGCTCTCTTTCTCTGTTCCATGTATCTCTCGTAGTCCTTCTTTGTTCCTGTCTGCAGGTACTGTTTCCATATTATTTTCTTCCTTGTTACTTTCTCCTTTGCCTTCTTGTTCCACCACTTGGCTTGCTTTCTTCCTGCCGCTACATATGTTGTCCCGCACGCTACTTTCGCTGCTGCTCTTAATGTTTTTTTAACTTTTCCCATATTCATTCAACCTCTATTTCTTGCCGTCACTGTCCTCTTTGCATCCCGTTTCAACTAGTCTTTCGTATTCTTTCCGTACCTCCTGCTATTTTACCTCGTGAGTTTTGACAGTTATTTTCCCTTTGTTTTTCACCTCTTTACTTTGTAATGCCCTATTCTTACGTGTTTCCGTTATTGTCATGGTCAGTAGATAGTGGTCACTTCCTGTGGCCGCTTCTCTTCTCACTCTTGCGTCTATAACTTTTATGCTGCTCTCCTTTTTTACCAGTATATAATCTATTATTGACTTTTCCTTACGGCTTCTCATCTCTCTCGTGTATTTGTGGATTTCTTTGTGTCTAAATCTGATATTTACAATCACCATGTTGTCACCTCCTGCTTTCTTAGCTCGTGAGTTTTGACAGTAATTTTCCCTTTGTTTTTCACCTCTTTACTTTGTAATGCCCTATCCTTCCGTGTTTCCGTTATTGTCATCGTCAGTAGATAGTGGTCCCTTCCTATTTCCGCTCCTTCTCTCACTCTTGCATCTATAACCTATTTGCTGCTCTCCTTTTCTACCGGTATATAATCTATTATTGACTTTTCCATTCTGCTTCTCATCTCTCTCGTGTATTTGTGGATTTCTTTGTCTCTAAATCTGATATTTACAATAACCATTTTGTCACCTCCTGTTTTTTTAGCTCGTGAGTTTTGACAGTAATTTTCCGTTTGTTATTCACCTCTTTACTTTGTATTGCCCAATCCTTCTACCTTCAAATACACACGTTGTATTTGTGCATTTCTTTGTGTCTAAATCTGATATTTTCAATCACCACGTTGTCACCTCCTGCTTTTTTTGGCTCGTGAGTTTTGACAGTAATTTTCCCTTTGTTTTTCACCTCTTTACTTTGTATTGCCCTATCCTTCCGTGTTTGCGTTATTGTCATGGTCAGTAGATAGTTGCCGCTTCCTATTTCCGCTCCTCTTCTCACTCTTACGTCTATAACCTTCTTGCTGCTCACCTTTGCTACCAGTATATAATCTATTATTGAATTTTCCTTTCTCCTTCTCTTCTCTCACATATATTTGTGGATTTATTTGTGTCTAAATCTGATATTTACAATCACTATATTGCTTATTAGGCAGAAGTCTAGCATTATTTTCCCTTTGCTGTTTTTTGATTTTTGTCCGTGCTTTCCTATTATCCCCTCACACCCTTCCGTTTTATTACCCACTCTACTGTTAAAATATCCTGCTACTATTGTCTGTCCTCTAATTTTCTCCACGGTTTACTGCAATTCTTCCCAAAATTTGTTCTTAGATTCTTTGCTGTCATCTTCATTCGGGCCGTACACTCTTATTATCCCCATTCTCCTTTCTTGTATATTTTCCAGTTCTATCATCTTGATTTTTTCTGTTATGTATTTAAATTATTTAACTTATTTTGCTTTTTCTTCCGTCAGTAATATTCGCACTGCTGCACTTGCGTTTTCGGTTTCACTCACTCCGCTATAGTATAGTACATAACCTCCCTCTACTATTATCGTACCTTGTCATTTCTTTTTTATCTCAGTTATCGCGAGTATCTGCAAGTCTTCCTTCTCCATGTCCTTTGTGAGTTCTTCTTCTTTCCCTCATATTCCTCGTATATTCCATGTGCCAAATTTATATCTATGTTTTTCTCTCTTTTTTCTTTTCTTTTTTCTTTTTTTGTTCTTTGTCTGTATCTTGGCTGTAGTCGTTTTCGTATGGACCTTCGTCTTCTTTATTAGTTTTTTGTTCTATTTTGAATCTCGGTGACCTCTAATTCTATGCGTTGGTTCCATTTATATGTTTTATCATTTATACTCAGTGTTTGGTATTCAATCTTTATTATATTTCCTTTCGTCCCCTCGTCTCTTGCAACGTTTCTAATCTCCCTGTATATGTCTCTCTCTGTAGCTGTCAGGTCATGGTTAAAGTATATTTTGGTCTTGCTCAGCTTATTACTCTTTGCTTTCATGATCTTCTCTTCATTTTACTATGTTTCGATCTCCACGGATACCATATCTGTTGTCGTGCCCTTGTTTATTACCTAGGCCTTCTTTATTTTAGGCACTACCTGTAGCATTTTGCTTATAAAATCTTCCACTTTTGCTTTTTCTTCATTTTCTTTTACTTTAAGTCTCTTTATCACTATATTATATTTCTCTTTTTCCATTCTCTCCATTCTTCCCTCTATCTTCCCTATTCTTTCTTTCATTTGTGCACGCTCTATGCCCCACTCTTCATCTTTTTTCTGTATTTCCCATCTTACTTCCTTTATCTCGTATCTTAGTTATGTTGTGTTCTTAATCATTTCTTGCAACATCTCTTTCATCATGTCTTTTAACTCTTCCATTTCCCCCTCGTTTGTTTTTTTACTGCTTGCTTTTCTACTTACACCCCCAGCACCTGTGATTATTTTCCTTTCCTCTTGTACCTTTCCTTGCTCTGGCGATCTTAGAACTGTCTTACATTTTACGAATATTCCTTCCTCTTCCTCTTATTTGTCTTCATTTGTGTGCTCTATGTTCTTTTCTTCTACTTTTTCACTGCTTGCTTCTCTTCTTAGGCGTCCAGCAACTGTGGTTATTTTTCTTTACTCTTGTACCGTTTTTTTCTCTGGTGATCTTCGAACTGACTTGCTTTTTGTGAATATTCCTTCCTCTTCCTCTGGTCTCTCTTCATTTATGTGCTCTCTGTCTCTTTTCCTCTCGTTGTTCATTTATTCTATCTTGCAAGTGCCACTTAACTATTTTCTTCCGCTGCCTGCCTCTCTGTCTCCCTAGCAACTGTTCCTCCCTGCTATTACTGCAATTTCGCAGGTTCCGGCAACATCACAACTAGTTCCCGCGCAGTTTCTTCTTAACCTCGCTTATTCTCTTTCACACTTTACCGCCCATCCTCACTTATTTCTGCTCCTTTTCCGTTTGTTCTTTTTATGTCGATCGGTGTATTTCTCTCTACACTATAGCTTGTGCACCTATGTTTAAATAATACTCTCGATAGGACCACAATTTGGTTATCCTCTTCGGAGCAATTTTATTTACGTTCTACGTACACCGTTGCCAATTTCGTTAATGAAAAATTTGAAATTTGAAAGGGTTATACTTAAAATTAATGTAAAATGCAGTGCTCTGATAGGCCTAATTTTAAATATTAAAATGATGTTTTACAAGTTTATTATGAACCACAACATGTTAACTCGATATCAAACGAGGAGACAGCAATGTCGCTCAATAAAATCTATTTTTGTCACGCATAACTCGTAACAAATACGAATTTGCATGCCCACGAAATTCGGCGGCTGTTATTTTTTAATCGGCGGATTAACTTGAATAATTGCTGTTTTTGCGGGGTCGAAACGTCGAGAGGGCCCGAGGAGGGTCGCCGTTTTTTGCGCGGGCCGCAAATATAATTTCGCTGTTTGGACGGACGCGCCAGTGGGGTGGGCTTAATAAGGAATTTTAATGGAACTAAAATCCTATTAAGATCCATTATCAGACTTACGGCTCCACTTCCGGTCCGGCTCTCGGCTTGAGGCTCCCTTTTTTGCTCGGCGCCGGCAACCGTGACTGCAATACTGTATGGGAAAAATTGCTACGATTTACTGCCGGCCGTGATTAGACTGGTCATGCGCTCACACACAAATATACTTACATATGCAGAGAAATAATGATATAATTATGGAACATGCTTAAGATTTATAATTTAAAAATTGTCAAGATATTCGTTTTATAGGCGGATTAATTAGGTTCTAATAATCATCTGGGAATTAATAGTAATATTGATAATATTCCTATTTATTTTTTTTTTTCTTTCACAGACTTATTTGGATTTAATTTTTTAAATTGATAGTTGTTGTAAAATGTAATTCTCTTTAAGAGATATTATGTAACATACGCAAAAGTCGATAATTACGACTTGCAATTTATGCATTATAGCCAGGGCATCATAAATTAGGATATGACTGATTGCAGTAATTTGTCGATGATGATTTAAAGAAATAATTTATTTTACTTCATATTTCTGAAAAAAAAAAATTATATTCAAACTTTATTACTCAAATTGAGTGAAACTATATATTTTTTTGCAAATATCATTTTATGTAGGTAGGTCATTTCTTTTTGTGATTTTCAAGTATTTTTCTTCTTTCTTATCATCGTCAATTTCTGATAATGTAGCCCTACTAGAAATAAGTATGGACCAGTTTGTATCGGTTAAAATAGACATTACAATAATTTTTAAAATTTAACAACAATCTAACAACAACATTTAGAGTTGCCTATGTTAAAATTGCGGAAGAGAAAGTCTACGTCACGTGACTGGCTCACTTCGCTTTGCTTACCACGCGATTGAGTATATTGTCAACTGCAAACCTGGTAGTATGTACCAGATATTTTCTGCACATTGTCTGTGTGTATTGATAAATATTAAAATTACATATATTTGATCAGTCTTAACGTACGCTGCAGAAACGATGACGATGACAAAAAAAGATGAAAACCAAATCGCAATAACGGAAAGGAAAATTGTAGGAGCAGTTACAGGACCGGGCAAATTACAAGACGGAAACTATAAACCTAAAAACAACAAAAAGATAGAAAAAATACTACACAAGGCGACACAATAATAAAGAGAATTAAGAGACAAATGGTAAAGTGACTGGGACATAGGCTAGGACAAAAACACTACAAAAGTAGTAGTAGTAGTGAAAGTAGTGAACAAAACAATAAAACAATCATACACAAGCTTAAACATAAATGGAAATAATTTGATACTCGACCGTGTAATGGGGAATACAAATAACAGAAGATATAAGATAAGATATAATATATTCGAGTGGAACAATCAACAATATCATATCATATCTCTTCTCTATAATTAATATGAAAAGAACAATAATATCAAAACCAAAGTACGAATTCTTTAAAATAACCAAAATAAACCATACATACATACTATATAAGCAACTTCAAACAACTGCCAAAACATATTCAAAAATAACAGAAACCAACCGTCATAACATATATAGAATTCAAAACTACAACTAACTCTAGAAAAAATACCCGTACCCTCCCAATAACGTCCCAATCGTCTAAGTACCTTATCAGCGATGTGAACGTTGGGCTTATACTCGCATACCCTTCCGTACCCTGCCAATACCCTCCCGTACCCTCCCAATAGCACCCCAGACCCTCCCAATACCCTCCCGATTTGTAACCACTACCAACACCACCACCACCAGGTGACACATCGGGAGGGCATTGGGATGGTATTGGGAGGGCATTGTTAGGGTATTGGGAGGGCATTGTGACGGTATTGGGAGGGTACGGGGGTATGGAAAGGTATAAGCCCAACATACACATCGCTGATAAGGGACTTAGACGAATTTGACGACCATCGGGAGCTAAGTCCACAGGGGGCGATAAATGTGAATTCAGACCCCCATGTAAACTTTATGGGAAAATGGCCCAGAACTGTCCTAGCCTATCTACTCGTGTACTGAGACATCTATTTGCGAATAACAACCAAACCACCACCAGGCGACAAATCGATAGGGCATTGGGAGGGTATTGGGCGCGATTGGAGGGGGGGGTACGGGAGGGTATAGGGTGGGTACGGGAGGGTATGGGAGGGAATAAGCGCGAAGTACACATCGCTGATAAGAGACTTAGACAAATTCGACGACCATGGAGTTCAAAATCGGCTCCCCGAGTCTGGCTAAGTGTCCACAAGGGGTGAGAAATGTGAATTCAGACCACCCATGTAACCTTTATGGGAAATGGCCCAGAACTGTCGTAGCCTATCTACTCGAGTGCTAGAGCCGTCTATTTGCCAATAACAACAAAAATAAAAGGCACATGGAAAACTTTACTGTCCATAAAATAATTACGCAAAATCATAATGAAACAGTAATAGTAATCTACATAGATATGAAGTAAGCTTTTGATACAATGTCGAAATTAAAAATCATGCAAAAGCTCGATAAACTTTGAAACTTAAAATCTTTGATGAAACAACGCACGTAACAAACAGGACACAACAAAAAAGTAAATAAACGACGGAAAAAGCAAACGTTTTCCAAACCGTATATGAAATCCGACAAGGAGGCATTAAAAAATTGAAGAAGACCGCAGACGAACATACTAAATTATCGTTTGTTATTCTTCTTAAAAAATTGAGGAAGACTGAGGAAAAACATACCAAATTACCATGTTTTATTCTTCTTAAAAAATTGGGGAAGACCGAGGAAGAACCTACTAAATTATCGTTTTTTATTCTTCTTAAAAATTGAGAAGGGCTGAGAAAGAACCTACTAAATTATTAGTTATTATTCGTCTTTCTAAAGTTTCATCTTAATTCCATTTTAACCGTTACAAACCAGTCCATACTTATTTCTAGTAGGGCTATATTATCAGAAATTGACGATGATATAGGAGAATAAGTATACTATCAAATCACAAAAAGAAATGACCTACCTACATAAAATGATATTTACAAAAAATATATATAGTTTCACTCAATTTCTATTTGGAATTCCCTATAGAATTTATTCCATACTTTAGGCGCCCAGTGTATAATTTCGTGATAAAATTTCTCTCGAGATTTGCGATTGTATTTAGTACTTACACGTCGTGACGTTTAATTAACTACCGTCATTACTTTCAAGGTACTTTGCTATTGGTAATGTGTTACAAAACGTAAATCATGGATTAGTATACTAAAGCACAGATTTACGGGTTTGTTTTGTTTATTCAATTATAGACACGTTGAATTTGTAACAGATAGGGAAATAAATGCGTTATATTTATAGAAATTAATTTATGTAATTGTAACATACAGGGAAATAAAACACAGGTTGACAATTCAACGTGTTAATATAATTCAAAATTATCATAAATAAATAAATAATAATTGAATAAAATTTTTAAATCAACTTGTTTAGAACCAAATTTAGATTTGCAAGTGACTCTGAAAACTGCAAGTTTAACTGTTATAATATTTTTGTTTTTATTAACAATTTCGAAAATATTACAGATTTTTTAAAATATACTGCGTTTCAAAAAAAATGTACCACCTAGAAGGAGTTGACGTAGAACTCTGAAATTATGTGAAAATAGTTAGTATGTGTTGAGAAACAATTGATTAAATTTTCATCGAAAAATAATAATATTTATTAAGAAAATAATTAATAATGTGTTGCATCTCCGCGCACTCTTATGCATTCAGCAACCCTTCTGGGCATGCTGGAAATCAAATGGTCCAATGCATCTTGAGGCGCATCCTCCCAACAATTTAAATGAATTAAGACACCATCTTCAGATTGCCTGGGATGAGCTGCCTCAAGATGCATTGGACCATTTGATTTCCAGCATGCCCAGAAGGGTTGCTGAATGCATAAGAGTGCGCGGAGATGCAACACATTATTAATTATTTTCTTAATAAATATTATTATTTTTCGATGAAAATTTAATCAATTGTTTCTCAACACATACTAACTATTTTCACATAATTTCAGAGTTCTACGTCAACTCCTTCTAGGTGGTACATTTTTTTTGAAACGCAGTGTATATTTCAAAGATGTTTTTTTATTAGAAAACCAATTGTTATAGCTGCAAACAAAACTACGTTAAAATTTGATTATCATATTTTTGCTTGTTATCAATAATTTCGAAAATATTATATATATGTCGGTAAAATTAACTAAACCTAGATTTGAAAAGGTCTTGGAAATAATCGAACATCGCAAATGGGTGTTTACTCTTAATTTATTTTTGTTTTTATCATTAATTTCAAAAATTTAACACATATATAAATAAATATTTCAATAATAGTGTATTAATGTTCAACAAATAATTTTGATAACATTGAATTGAATTTACCATAAAGTTGGGTCGAAATATCAAAGATTGCTGATACGATAAGTCAAAAACGGGTCTAAATAATTCAATAACATTTTTAAACCAAGATTCTTAGAACTGAATCTGGACTTGAAAATAATTTGGATAAGAACGAAAACCTTATTCCTGTCAGATGTTTGTTTTTATCAATTGTTGAGAAAATATTACACATATTAAAAGAAATATTTCATAAAAGTGAAAGACAATCTTGTAAAAACTGCTTCTTTTTTTAGAAAACGAACTTTTATGTATTATTGCTACAAACAAAACTACGTTAAATAAATAATGCAATTTTTTACTTTGTAGGTATCACCTTTCATTTTAATAAAGTGACTATAGTTTCAACATAGCCATTTCAACAGTCGGTCATTTTCAAACATATATGTTTATATTATATGTTTGAAAATGGCCGACTGTTCGGTCGAAACTATACTCACTTTATTAAAATAAACGGTGATACTTACAAAGTAAAAATTTGCATTATTTATTAATACATAATGTATCACGAAGTAAAAGCCTCCAGTGTTAATAAAAAAAATATATAAAAACTACGTTACAATGTAATAATCATATTTTTGTGTCAATAATTTCGAAAATATTATATAGTACATAAGTGTAAAAGTTTGATATCAAAATTTTTAGAACTAAGTCTGGATTTGAAAAGGTTTTTGGAAATAATCGAAAATCGCAAGTGGGTGTTTACTTTTATAATATTATTGTTTTTATCATTCATTTCGAAAAAATTACAGATATTTTAACAAATATGTCAATAAAAGTTAAAAATCCGTGTAATAATGTTCATTAAATAATTTTAATAGCAATAAATTCAAATTTACCAAAAATAAAGGTAGTTGGGTCCGAAGGTCAAAGATTGTATAGACAAGCCAAAAATGGTTCAAGATAAATGGATAAAATTTGGAAATCCAAATTTTTGAACAGAGTCTGGCTCGAAAGATCAAAGATTGTGGAAACGATAAGTGAAAAACAGCTCAAGATGATTGAATAAAACTTTGAAATAATGATGTTTGGAACTGAATCTGGGTTTGTAAACAATTTGAGAAAAAAAAAACGAAAACCGCAAGTGGGTGTTTACTTTTATTTTCTATGTTTCGTTTGTGACTGTGAAGTTTATTTATATAGGTTTGTTATACATGCACATACATCTCTCGTTTCTCAAATCATTGACTACCCTGCTCATTCATTTCATATAACTACGGGAAATTTATATGATCAAAAATAGAACCACTTAAAGATTTTCATTCATCAATAAAATTATGTCTCACGATCTTCCCAAATCACATGACTGCGTTTGTGTTCGCAATAATGCCACCTAGGAGTTGCATTGTCTCCTTTGATTAAGGTCAATTAGTAATTCTACTTATGACCAAAGCAAGTGCTCGTGTCATAAGCAGCCACTACCGTCAGTTGTGCTATCAGCTATTTATAACAACAGTTCCTGCTACCTCAATCGGGAAGGGTTGTATAGAGTTATTGTTAATTATTTGGAAGATTTTGAGGCTATTATTCATACTATGTTTATTTAAAGTATCTTTTATTTTCGTTTCATTCATTCGTCCTGTATACACGTATGCATTTAATAATTCCAATTACTTGTTATTATGAATTAAATGATATGTCGCGATCTTCCCGAATCACATGACTGCGTTTGTGTCCGCAATAATGCCACCTAGGAGTTCCATTGTCTACTTTGATTGAGGTCAATTAGTACTTCTACTTATGACCATCAAAGCAAGTGCTCGTGTTATAAGCAGCCACTACCGTGAGTTGTGCTATCAGCTGTGTATAACATTTATTTTAAATTAATAAGTTTAATAATTTTGTATTCTTACTCGTAATCTCACAATATTAGTTACTTTATCGCGTGCATGTATTTTATAATGGATGTATATTTTGGCTCACTAAACACATTTCTTCTATACTTTAATTTTCGCAAGTGCAACTACCTGATAACTAAAGATCAACCATTACGTGTCTTTACAAGATTGGTATCGTGATAGAGTGAGTTGCGCATTATTTCACCGTCTTGCCCATAAATCCACCGTAATAGCTCCCTGAAACCGGGTGTAGATTAGCGTCTGAATTATTTTGCGGTACATTAAGTGCAACTATCCGCTGCGCTTCTGCATTTTTATGGCCGGAATTTCGAAATTTTCAGGCCCTGGCCCCCGAATTCCGGCAGCGAGCTCCGGAATTATACGCCAATTTCTTTCACGGTTTAAATTATCCGCCGGATGATTCGGACGTGAATTATAAAGGGTTTAATATGCAGTTCGCAGTTTTATGGCCGGCAATCAAGCCACCATTGATCATAGGGGGAATTCCATGATTATATTGGCCTATTGATTGGCCAGTTTCGCATGCAATCGTGCATTAATGCCAGGAGGTGCAATTAAATAAAGGCGATAAAGAAAATAGCCACTACGTTACCTTTCACTAAGCAAACAGTATAATATTGCACTTACTGTAATTTTCAATAGGTTCGTTTTTAATGCTCCATATCATGCATATTCGTTTACATAGTTTCCGTATCAAGATCTAATTGGATGGAGGCAATCACCTCAATATGTACAACATTACTGATAATAGCATTGTACAGGTATGTAAGTTTATACAAAATTAATCACAAAATGATAAAATTGCTCATTATATAGTTTGAAAGCCGCAGGAAAACTGCATATTTAAGCTTCACTTTTTAATTAATTAAGTAAAAAATATGGTTATAGAACTATTTGTGTAAATGAATTAGTACGAGTATTTGCTTACTTAATTGTTTCTACAGTACTCGCATAATCATGGATTTTTAGCAATTCAAAAATGTAGATGGAGGCAATCACCTCAAAATGTGCTACATTACTGATAATAGCATTGCATAGGTATGTAAGTTTATTCAAAATTAATCACAAAATGATGAAATTGCTCCTTATACAGTTTGAAAGCCGCAAGACAACTAAATATTTCAGCTTTACTTTTTAATTAGTGACGTGAAAAATATGGTTATAGATCAATTTGTGTAAATGAATAAGTACGAGTGTTTGCTTACTTAATTGTTTCTGCAGAACTCGCATAATCATTGATTTTAAGCAATTCAAAAATGTAGATGGAGGCAATCACCTCAAAATGTGCTACTATGAACGTTTATTCAAAATTAATCACAAAATGATGAAAATGCTCCTTATATAGCTAGAAAGCCGCCAGAAAACTGAATATTTAAGCTTTACTTTTTAATTAATTAAGTGAAAAATATGGTTATGGAACAATATGTGTAAATGACTAAGTACGAGTTTTTGCTTACTTAATTGTTTCTGCAGAACTCGCATAATCATTGATTTTAAGCAATTCAAAAATGTAGATGGGGCAATCACCTCAAAATGTGCTGTATTACTGATAATAGCATTGCATAGGTATGTAAGTTTATTCAAAATTAATCACACAATGATGAAATTGCTCCTTTTATAGTTTGTAAGCCGCAAGAAAACTGAATATTTAAGCTTTACCTTTTTAATTAATTAAGAGAAATATATAGTTATAGAACAATTTGTGTAAATGAATAAGTACGAGTGTTTGCTTACGTAATTGTTTCTGCAGAACTCGCATAATCATGGATTTTAAGCAATTCACAAAAAACGTACAACCGTTTAGAGGAAAACTGAAGGTCATATATTACGCGTGTACATTAAAGAAGCCTTACAATTTCCAACGTAGCTATTTTCATTGAAACCATTTTGAACTTGTAAATGTATTGATATTATTTCATTCCATATCTATTATTCTCTAAAGTAATCCTTTTCAAATAAATTGCTATATAATTCGATGTTCCATTTTCTAGGTCTGTTAATTTCAGGTACGTTTTATGAAGCCCTATCACATAAATCATTATAAATAATTGGGAGTAACTAATTTATAATTATTTATTGCATTACAATAAGTATTCGCATGGATGTACCCAAATATGCTGCACACATTCTGAATAATATAATACAATTTCACAAACTATTGTTAAAGGCTTTAATTACTGCGTTTCAGTATTATTTGGATTATAAATTGTAGTTGTTGTGATTATGATATTCCGTTGGTACAGTTAATCAAATGCTGTAACACATATAAATTTATTTTAAACGTTATAAAATTCAATAATTGCGAAAATATTTGCATAATACCCATATATATATTATAAAATAAACCACTGGTTTGGCTGACAGGTTAAAACGCTTGCTTAGCATGCACGAAGACCTGGGTTCGAGCCCCAGTACAGGTAGTACATTTGTACTGAGAAACTTGTGCCATTCGCCGTTGGGTGCTCATTAACGGCGCTCTAGAGATCGGGGGCGAATTTCTAGAGTAACAAGCCCTAACTCAATACACACACTTACACAAAACACACGGCAGAAGGACCCCCGTTGGTCGATAGCCAGTTAGGGATAATATCCCTAACAAATACAGTCACTACTATTAAAACATTGAATTTACATGCCACAATATAAAAAAAAATACTATACTTGACTAACTTAGTCAAAATGACTACTTACTAAAAAAACTATTACTTGTATACGTCTGAATACAAATATGTTATAATGAACACAGTTATGTATATTACTGAATAATTAGCAGTAATTTACTGCTATTCATTATTGCATTGTATAACATACTTATGGATGTGCATAGGTGGTGCACACTCATATTGAATTTCTTGCTACATTATTAGCGCTTTTAAAATTATTCGTATTGCACATTTAAATGCTGAAATTCTGAAGATTATTCGCACAAAAAATAAGATTTTTGATGAAGTTAGCCATTTTTTATATTTTTAAGATTACTATTCTTGAATTTACTTGAATTAACTAATTTGAAACAAAATTCTATAAAATATACAAAATTCCGGTAGCTTCATGTTATAAAATCTATTACATTTATTTGTAATATCATAAGTATAAGTATAATAAGTATAATAAATATTAATGTAATTCATTGATTAATTACTACTAATGAGAAGGCCCTTAGCATTAAAGCTTCATTTAGTAATTTAAGTTGGCATAACAGTACTCATTGATCCATCTTTAATTAGATTGTAATAATTATACTAAAATACGATTAAGGTCCTTATCTATAGTGCACACTTGAGCTTGAGTTCAACTCAAGTCGTATATTTGGTTACGTATTCTCTATAAATGTTTATGGACAAAACGCAACCAAATATACGATTTGAGTCGAACTCGAGCTCAAGTACGGGCTATAGATACGGAGTGTACGTCTAAGTGACCTAAGTGCATAATATAAAAAAAAAAAAAATAGGTATAAGTCACATCACGAAAGTCTTTATACTCGATCGCTTGTAAAAGAAATTACTGACAACATTCCCATCGTTCCTCTAAAATGGGACCATTTAAAAACCACAAATTCTGCCCGATATTCAAAATCAAATCTTCCAGCAATGAAAGTAAGTTATTTTCTAATAAAATATTTAAATATCATAGCCTAATTATTCGATCCAGAAATACGAAGGGCTGAATTAGCAAACTATTGACCATTAAAATTTTGACAAATGGTTATCGAAAATGTTTGCTATAAATTACCTCTTCTAACTGCATGAAGATATTTTTATTTCTCACGGCTTCATACACCATCAAAAGCTTTCTACTCAAATTTAGAACAGTTTCGGTTTGCTCCAGAAGCAATTCGTTTAATTGTAGACTTTGATGATGATGTTCAGGTTCTAAGACTGAAAAGGTAGTAATTTTCTCAGAATGATCATGATATCAGATCAGAGCATATTGAATTTATTGCTACATTATTAGCGCTTTTAATTTTATTCATATTTCACATTTAAATGCCGATATTCTAATGATTATTCGTAAAAATATAAGATTTAATATTATCGTATTAGTCAGGTGTTGATGAAGTTAACCACTTTTTGTATTTTCAAAATTGGTATATTTACTTGTATTAACTAATCTGAAACCAATTCTATCAAATATACAAAATTTCGATAGCTAAATGTTATAAAATCTATTTAATTTATTTGTAATATCACAAGTAGCATTACAAGTAATATAACGCAAGTCTTTAAACTCATCGATTTTGAAAGAAATTGTTGACAAAATTTTCGCCGTCCCTCTAAAATATGATAATTGAAAAACCACATATTCTGCGTGATATTCAAAGTCAAATCTTCCAGCAATACAAGTAAGTAATTTTCTAAAAATAATACTTAAATATCATATCCCAGTTATTCGATCCTGAAGTATGAAGGGTTGAATTATCAAACTATTGACTATTCAAATTTTGACAAATGGTTATTGAAAATGTTTGCTATAAATTACCTCTTCTAACTGCATAAAGATATTTTTATTTCTCACAGCTTCATACACAATCAAAAACTTTCTACTCAAATTTGGAAAGGTTTCGGTTTTCTTCAGAAGCAATTCGTATAATTGTATACTTTGACAATGGTGTTTAGGTACTAAGGCTGAAAAGGAAGTAATTTTCTCATAGTGTTCATGAGATCGGATCAGAGCATATTGCATTTATTGCTACATTATAAGCGCTTTAATATTTATTCATATTTCACATTTACATGCTGATATTCTAATGATAATTCGCAGAAATATATGATTTAATATTATCGTATTAGTCAGGTGTTGATGCAGTTAACCATTTTTTATATTTTCAAAAATAGTAAATTTATAGTAAATTGAAACCAAATTCTGTCAAATATACGAAATTGCGTTAGGTAAATGTTAAAAAATCAATTTAGTTTATTTGCAATATCACAAGTAGTATTACAAGTAATATCACACAAGTCTGTAAACTCATCAATTGTGAAAGAAATTACTGACAAAATTGGCCTCGTCCCTCTAAAATGATGATAAGTGATCATTTAAAAACCACATGTTCTGCCAGATATTAAAAGTCAAAACTTCCAGCAATGCAAGTAAGGTATTTTCTAAACAAAATATTTAAATATCATATCCCAATTATTCGATCCAGAAATATGAAGGATTGAATTAGCACATCATTGACCATTCAAATTTTGACAAATGGTTATCGTAAATGTTTGCTATAAATTACCTCTTCTAACTGCGTGAAGATATTTTTGTTTCTCACAGCTTCATCCACAATCAAAAACTTTCTACTCAAATTTGGAAGGGTTTCGGTTTGCTCCAGAAGCCATTCGTAGAACTGTACGCAATGATAATCATGTTCAGGTACTAACGCTGAAAATGAAGCAAAATGAAGAATTTTCTGAGTGATCGACATTCCTTATACCTCATATAGGCTAGACTTTCGGGGCTGATTCACACATTCTGAATGTGTGGCACGTATTGTTGGCAACATTTCTAACTCGAAGTTCAGCTCTATAAGTGAACTCATGCCAAAAACATTTGTGGATTTGGACCCCTCTGAATGCCTCGTGGTATCCAGTTGACTCTCGTATTCAGTCCCTTACCTTGATGGAGCACTGGAGCTTGTGCGACACGAATGTAACGTGTTTTTTCGCACGCCAACGAGCGCACGAAGGCACCCCCGGCTAAAAATATCGTTTATTTAACTTGTTTCTTTCTAGTTTTAGATTTTTGTGATCCACTTCCCTCAATCCACTGAGCTACCTGGTGTCATACCGACTTACTTTTTAAATGCAAATTTCTGTGTACGTTTAGTTGTATCTTCATCGTCTGCACAAAATCGTTATAATTTTTTTCCTCAGTTTCCAACATTTAATTTATTCCTGTAAACACTCTACAATTTTTTGTGGCCATATCTAATTATAATGACCAAAGAAGCTTAACCTTGTCGGGAACGTCAGAACGTTGTCTAGTTGTATAGTCATAGTCTGCCCAAAATCTTTCTAAATGTCTTCCTTAGATTCCAACAATTAATTTATTCCGGTAAACACTCTACGATTTTTTCTTGTCATATCTAATTATAATTATGACAAAAGGCTATACATTTTCGGGAACGTCACACAGCAGAAAATAAACAACGCGGATAAAAACATAGAAACATATATATTGGTAGATACTAAATTTGTTGATAATACTCTCAAGGTCAGAGCCTTTGAAACTCAAATCTCGCTTCCCCTTCCACTACCATAAAGAGATTATCTTAATTGCATTGGGGTTCTTTTTTTTGGAGACGGATGTTTTTGTTTTGCATTCATCTGTTCGGATTCCTAAGGTATGCCTAAATATAAATTGACTGCAACGTATATTTAGATGCCAAACAGTAACTCAATTTAATAGGCAATAATAAAAAGTTCATCGAAATGTTTCATGAAAAAAATCTCAAACCAAGTGTATATAGTGTACAGAATACAAGGTATACAAAGTGTATGAACATGACAGAACAAAATATAAAAATCAAATATCACAAATACATATTTTTTTAAATAAGTGCTCAAGTTTAATGTTTTTTGACTTTATGCAATAATAACTCTTACTTTTGTAAAAATGTTGTGCTTAATATTTAAAAGTTTTTAAAACCGAAAGATTTTCTGAAATTTCGTCTTTTTTGAATATTTCTATATCTTTAGTATTACACAGTTGTACCTAAATCAAAAGACCAATAATAGTTTAACAAAAATTAGGTGTGCATTTTGGTCGCTACCTCCGTGGATGACTGGAGACCAGTTTCGACCTAGAGGATCTCATCAGTCCAGTGCGTCCGAATGTAGTTACGTGTACTTAGATTTTACCACTAGATGGCATTTGCATCTCTAATTCAATAATAATTTATTTTATTGGTAATAATAATAACAATAAGTAATGCAAAACCTTTACTTAGTTTATGTATTGCTCTGAGGTTTGCATTTCATTTCAACCAAGTCAGGTTTAGGTTTACTTTGAACTTGTGACAAAATAAAATCATCTACTCTAGCTAATACCTACGATAAGTTATACCCAGTTGAAAATAAATAAATTACACACATTAACTCTTTTTCACAATAAACATGTTTTTGTACACAGTACAAATGTCTACTGAAGATGACCACGTAGTGGTTGAAATGTTCATTTAGAGAAACATGTCGTTGTGAAAAAGGATAATTTGTATTTTTCTTTAAGTATTTTTTTAAATTTAATGTACATTTCGGACACGGTGCGATCATCTTCAGTAACGTATATGTTCAAGTGCCCATGTATACGTTACTGAAGATGATCGCACCGCATCCGAAATGTGCATTTAATTTAAAAAAAGTTAATTGTGAAAAAGAGTCAATGTGTGTAATTTATTTATTTTCAACTGGGTATAACTTATCGTAGGTACTTGCTAGAGTAGATGAAATTTTTCATTTTGTGTTGCTTCCCTACTTCTTCCGGTTTTTTGGTGCGCAAACATCGCGAAGTGAAATAAAATAATTTGCAGCATCGACATTAACGAATTAATGCGATGAGTCTTCGTTAAGGTAATCTGATTCCGACTATATTAATTCTAGTACACTTCTTTTTCACCAGTTTGTCATTAAACATATATAAATGAAACAATATGAATACTAAATTAATGTTAGTACATTTAAGTATTTTCTTCATTCATTTGCCATTTAAGCATGTATAAGTGGAACAAAATTAATACAAAGGCGAATTAATTAAAATATTTTAATCTTCTAAATGAATCGATATCTAATCATATGCTAAATTGCGCCCTATTATTTTCTATAAAAAAAAGAATCGATTAGTGATGATCGTTAAGTTCTCATAAAACTGAAGCCCCGCGATTATTTCAAACTAACGTTTGAAACTTGATTAATGGAAATAGCGCGCTCCAAGATAAGCCGTCTATCAATTAGAATTGAGCGATAACCCCAGTAAGAGGCATAAAAAGTAGAAGACAATGCCCAACTGGTGCTCACGGAGTGCATTTTAATCAATTATACATACACCTCGGCGAACACAAAAAGGAAACTGAGGTAGTACAGTAATTATGTAATTACCTCAATTTGTGCAACTAGCACAATATTGGCTGTGGCCACCAACTGGGGCTCCATTAATATTTTCACTTGCTTCCCCTTACTGCACAAGTTTGATTTATGTTGTAGAGAACATATTTTTAAGTACACAGTGGTGTCAGGTATTTTGGCAAAATATGAAAATAAATATTCGTATTTTATTTATATTTTATTTTACAAGAAAGGAATGTTGCAATTTTGCTACATATAACACCTACTACTTATAAAATACTGTATTGAACTGAAACCGTTAATTGATGCATATATGCACATTTTAATTTAATGCACTAATCTGCCAAAATATCTAATAATATTCCAATTAAAATAAATTTTAGATAGGGTTATATGGTTCAATTAGTTGATAAAGCAATAATTGTTTTAAATCCCATTAAAATTTTAAATTCATTCTGAAGATTTTTTTTTTAGTGTAATTATTTAAATATTCATATTTCTCATATTAAGGTAAGAATTTCAAAGTTGGAGATCAAGATGTACAGTTCACGCCAAAAAAAGTAGTACACGTAAGTGCAGCATTACATTCTAATGTCACATGCATTTATGTCATAATTGAATTAGACATTTCAATATAATGCTGCCCTTACATGTGTTCTACTTTTTTTCTGCTTCAACTGTATGTACCTC
Organism: Othius punctulatus; assembly: GCA_951805005.1. Lineage (NCBI taxonomy): Eukaryota > Metazoa > Arthropoda > Insecta > Coleoptera > Staphylinidae > Othius > Othius punctulatus. Next base: position 101,248,978 of record OX638139.1, on the reverse strand, counting down.
TACTTCCTGCTATACCGAGATTTGTTCTTCAGGGTCTTCAGGGTTACTAGATTTTCTATTTGCATATCTTGAATTTTGATTTTCTAAACCAGTGGATTAGATGTTTTATTTTCATTCTTTTAAATCAAAAGATTCATTAACTTCAAAAAAGACTGACATATCTTCATTTTGATATTTAATATCAATTTACTATACATTTTTCTTAAATTCAAGTACATCCTAAACTATTTAAAATGTTTCGCTTCCAAGGTCTGGAAAATGTTCAGTGTAGTTCTGCAAAATATCCTTATCTGATTCTCATCTGTCTTCTGTGATTTCTTAATGCTCTTAAGTGGATCAGCAAAATGGTTCAGTTGTACCTACTACAATCCACTGTACTAAACCAGTGGATTCGATGTATTCCTTTCATCTTTTGAAATTAACAGCTTCATTAACTTCAATCACCACTAGCATAGCTTCAATTGAATTTTTTAAATCAGTGTACTATACTTTTTCCTCAAATTCAACCTTATCCTGAACTATTTAAAATGTTTCGTTTTAAAGGTCTAGAAAATGTTCAGTGTAGTTCTGCAAAGTATCTTTATATAATTGTAATCTGTCTTCTCTGATTTATTGATGATCTTAAAATGATCAGGAAAATAGTGCAGTTGTACAGTCCACAGTACTAAACCAGTGGATTTGATTATTTCTTTTCATCCTTTCAAATAAACAGCTTCATTAACTTTAAACTCCACTAGATTCTTTAAGTCAGTAACTCTACAGTTTCCTCAAATTCATCCTTATCCTAAACTTATTAAAATGATTCGTTTTCAAAGTCTGGAAAATTTCCAGTGTAGTTCTGCAAAATATCTTCATCTGATTCTAATCTGTCTTCTCTGATTTCTTAATGATCAGAAAAATAGTGCAGTGGTTTCGATGTTTTCTTCTCATCCTTTGAAATCAATAGCTTCATTAACTTCAAGCACCACTGGCATATCTTCAATTGGATTTTTTAAATTAGTGTACTTTACATTTTCCTCAAATTCAACGTTATCCTGAACTATTTAAACTGTTTCGTTTTCAAGGTCTGAAAAATTTTGAGTGTAGTTCTGCAAAATATCTTCATCTGATTCTAATCTGTCTTCTGTGATTTATTGATGATCTTAAGATGTTCAACAAAATAGTGCAGTTGTACCTACTACAGTCCACAGTACTAAACCAGTGGATTCATTGTTTTCTTTGCATCCTTTGAAATCAACATCTTCATTAACTTTAAACACCACTGAATTCCTGAAATCAGTAACTCTACATTTTCCTCAAATTTAACTTCATTCGGCATTATTTTATATGTTTCGTTTTCAAAGTCTGAAAAATGTTCAGTGTTGTTCTGCAAAATATCTTCATCTGACTCTAATCGGCCTTCTCTGATTCCTTAATGACCTTAAGATGATCAGCAAAATAGAGCAGTTATACCTACTACAGTCCACAGTACAAAACCAGTTTTTTAGATGGTTTCTTTTCAGCCTTTGAAAACAACAGCTTCATTAACTTCAAACACCACTGGTCCACTTCAATTGGATTTTTTAAATTAGTCTATTTTATATTTTCCTCAAATTCAACGTTATCCTGAACTCTTTCAACTGTTTCGTTTTCAAGGTCTGAAAAATGTTCATTTTAGTGCTGCAAAATATCTCCATCTGATTCTAATATGTCTTCTCTGATATCTTAATGATCTTAAGATGATCAGCAAAATAATTCAGTTGTACCTACTACAGTTTACAGTAATAAACCAGTGGATTCGATGTTTTTTTTTTCATCCTCTGAAATCAACAGCTTCATATACTTCAAACAACTCCGGCATATCCTTAATTAGATTTTTTAAATCAGTGTACTATACATTTTCCGCAATTTCAACCTTATCCTGAACTATTTCAAATGTTTCGCTTTCAAGGTCTAGAAAATGTTCAGTGCAGTTCTGAAAATATCTTCATCTGATTCTAATCTCTCTTCTCTTATTTCTAAATGATCCTAAGATGTTCAGCAAAATAGTGCAGTTGTACCTACTACAGTCCACAGTACTAAACCAGTTTAATAGGTGTTTTGTTTTAGCCTTTGAAATCAACAGCTTCATTAACTTCAAACACCACTGGCATATATTTAACTGGATTTTTTAAATTAGTGTACTAAACATTTTCCTCAAATTCAACTTCATCCTGAATTATTTAAAATGTTTCGTATTTAAGGTCTGGAAAATGTTCGGTGTAGTTCTGCAAGATATCTTCATCGGATTCTAATCTTTTTTCCCTGGTTCCTTAATGATCATAACATGATCAGCAAAATAGTGCAGTTGTACCTATTTCAGTCCACAGTACTAAACCAGCAGATTCGATAATTTCTTATCATCCTTTGAAATCTACAGCTTCATTAACTTCAAACATCTCCGGCATATCCTTAATTAGATTTTTTAAATCAGTGTACTATACATTTTCCGCAAATTCAACCTTATCCTAAACTATTAAAAAAGTTTCGTTTTTAAGGTCTAGAAAATGTTCAGTGTAGTTCTGCAAAATATATTCATTTGATTCTAAACTGTCTTCTCTGAATCCTTAATGATCTTGAGATGATCAGGAATATAGTTCAGTTGTAACTACTTTAATCCACAGTACTAAACAAGTGAATTCGATGTTTTCTTTCCATCCTTTGAATCAATAGCTTCTTTAACATCAAACACCACTGGCAAATCTTCAATTAGATTTTTTAAATCAGTGTACTATACATTATCCTCAAACTCAACCTAATACTGAACTATTTAAAATGTTTCGTTGTCAAGGTCTGGAAAATATTCAGTGCAGTACTGCAAAATATCTTCATTTGAATCTAATCTGTCTTGTCTGATTTGTCAATGATCTTATGATGATCAACAAAATAGTGCAGTTGTACCTACTACAGTACCTAAAATAAACCAGTGGATTCGATGTTTTCTTTTCATCGTTTGAAATTAACAGCTTCATTAACTTTAAACACCACTGGATTCTTTAATTCAGTAACTCTACATTTTATTTTAATTTAACTTCATTCAATATTATTTTAAATGTTTCGTTTTCAAAATCTGGAAAATTTTCAGTGTGGTTCTGCAAAATATCTTCATCTGATTCTAATCTGTCTTCTCGGATTCCTTAATGATCTCAAGATGATCAGCAAAATAGAGCAGTTTTACCTACTACTGACCACAGTACTAAACCAGTAGATTCGATGTTTTCTTTTCATCTATTGTAAATAACAGCTTCATTAACTTCAAATACCGCTGGCATATCTTCAATTGGACTTTTTAAATCAGTGTACTATACATTTTTCTCAAATTCACCCTAATCCTGAACTATTTAAAATGTTTCGTTTTTAAGTTCCGGAAAATGTTCAGTGTAGTTCTGCAAGATATCTTCATCTGATTCTAATCTGTCTTATCTGATTTCTTAATGGTCTTAAGATGATCAGCATAATAGTTCAGTTGTACCTACTACAGTCCACAGACCTAAACCAGTGGATTCGATGTTTTCTCTTCATCCTTTGAAATAAACAGCTTCGTTAACTTAAAACACCACTGGCATATCTTCAATTGGATTTTTAAAATCAGTTTTCTATACATTTTCCTCAAATAAAACCTTATTCTGAACTATTTAAAATGTTAAGTTTTGAAGGTCTAAGAAATGTTCAATGTAGTTCTGCAAAATATCTTCTTCTAATTGTAATCTGTCTTCTCTGATTTATTGATGATCTTAAGATGATCAGGAAAATACTGCAGTTGTACCTACTACAGTCCACAGTACTAAACCAGTGGATTCGATGTATTCTTTTCATCCTTTGAAATCAGCAGCTTCATTAACTTCCAGCACTGGCATATCTTCAATTTGATTCTTTATATCAGTGTACTATACATTTTCCTCAAATTCAACCTTATCCTGAACTATTTGAAATGTTTCGTTTTCATGGTCTCGAAAGTTTCAACTGTAATTCTGCAAAATATCTTCATCTGATTTTAATCTGTCTTCTCTAATTTCTTAATAATCTTAAGATTATCAGCAAAATAGTTCAGTTGTAACTACTACAGTCCACAGTAATAAACCAGTGGACTCGATGTTTTCTTTTCATCCTCTGAAATCAACAGCTTCATTTACTTCAAACACCACTGGCATATCTTCAATTGGAATTTTTAAATCATTGTACTATACATTTTTCTCACATTCAACCTTATCCTGAACAATTTAAAATGTTTCGGTTTCAAGGTCTAGAAAATGTTCAGTGCAGTTCTGAAAATATCTTCATCTGATTCTAATCTCTCTTCTCTTATTTCGTAATGATCCTAAGATGATCAGCAAAATAGTGCAGTTGTACCTACTACAGTCCACAGTACTAAACCAGCAGATTCGATGATTTCCTATCATCCTTTGAAATCAACAGCTTCATTAACTTCAAACACCACTGGCATATCTTTAATTGGATTTTTTAAATCAGTGTACTATACATTTTCCTCAAATTCAACCTTATCCTGAACTATTTAAAATGTTTCATTTTCAAGGTCTGGAAAATGTTCAGTGTAGTTCTGCAAAATATCTTCATCTGATTCTAATCTGTCTTATCTGATTTTTCAATGGTCTTAAGATGATTAGCAAAATAGTGCTGTTGTACCTACTACAGTCCACATACCTAAACCAGTGGATTCGATGTTTTATTTTCATCCTTTGAAATCAACAGATTTTTTAACTTTAAACACCACTTGCATATCTTTAATTGTATTTTTTAAATCAGTGTACTATACATTTTCCTCAAATTCAGCCTTATCCTGAACTATTTGAAATGTTTCGATTTCAAGGTTTGAAAAATATTCAGTGTAGTTCTGCAAAATATCTTCATCTGATTCTAATCTGTCTTCTCTGATTTCGTAATGGTCTTAAGATGATCAGCATAATAGTGCAGTTGTACCTGCTAGAGTCCGCAGTACAAAACCAGTGGATTCGATGTTTTCTTTTCATCGTTTGAAATTAACAGCTTCATTAACTTTAAACACCACTGGATTTTTTAATTCAGTAACTCTACATTTTATTTTAATTTAACTTCATTCAATATTATTTTAAATGTTTCGTTTTCAAAGTTTGGAAAGTTTTCAGTGTGGTTCTGCAAAATATCTTCATCTGATTCTAATCTGTCTTCTCCGATTCCTTAATCATCTCAAGATGATCAGCAAAATAGAGCAGTTTTACCTACTGACCGCAGTACTAAACCTATGGATTCGATGTTTTCTTTTCATCCTTTGAAATCAACTTCAGAATTTTAAATGGGAACCCTTTAAAAAGAAACATATTTTGTATGAAAAGTTTTTTTATAAATAACATACTTAACGGAATAAACATTAATGTGTCGGGCAACCAGCCCAGGGCATGTTCTCGAAACTATGACGTCATTGAGGTTAAAAAAAAATTATAACACAAGCCTACCCCATGAATTTAATGGTAGTAGTTTTGTTTCTCGACAATCACAGAAAGTAGGCGTAACTGCACTTAGCATTCAAGTATTTTTGTAAATACTACACTGCAATTCCTGCTGCAAAAATGTACCAATCAAGGTGGTAGACACTTTAAGCATTTATGAAACTTATTATTTAAAAGATTTGTGTATTTTATTTTAATATTAAGGTTTTCATCAAGTTTAAGCTTTTATTGATTAACTCGTTTTATTTACAAAAACTAATCCAATAAAAATCGTTTATTTCTGGTTTCTCCTATAAGAAAATAGTTTCTTCTAGAATGGCTTAGGTTCCCATTTAAAATTCTGAATTTGAGTACAGTTACGCCTACTTCCGGTAACTTTCGAGAATCGGAACTACCGTCATTAAATTCATCAGGTAGGCTTAAGTCATGCTATTTTGTTTCGGAACCTCTATGACGTCATACTTTCGGGAACATGGTCTAGACTGGATGCCCGACACATTAATGTTTATTCCGTTAAGTATGTCATTTATAAAAAAACTTTTCTTACAAAATATGTTTCTTTTTAAAATACCTATCCAACGATGTCACATACCACCTAGGTTCCTATTTAAAATTCTGAAGTTGAGTGGAGTTACGCCTACTTCCGGTTACTTCCGGAAATCGAAACAACCTCCATTAAATACTTCAGGTAGGCTTTTGTTATGATATATTTTTTCCAGAACTTCTAAGACGTCACATTACCGAGAAAAACACCTGGGACGGGTGGTCTGAATCACCCTGTATATATATATATATATATATATATATATATATATATATATATATATATATATATGCGAGAATGGATTGTAAATAACGTTAAGTATATTTTAATTCCTGTGCAAGTTTGGTCCCTTGTGCAGTGCCAAATAGTGGGCATCAAACGCGTTAGACTGTTGGAAATACAAACAGAATCCTAATGCGAGAACAAGGGCTTCCCTTGTCCAGGAGGAAGCTGCTCGCGTAAGCGTGGAGCAGGAAGGCGAACCTGTATAACGGCGCCGCAAGGAGACTCGCTGCGGGAACGCTTGATTTCACATGCAGCTCTAATTGCCCCGTGGACCTCCATTAAAGGTAAGAACTTTGCGCCTCAAACTCCCATTTCAACCTGTGCGCTTTATACGTCTCCCGACAAAACAGATGTTGCCGCGAATATAAGGATTTCCCCCTGGGAGCCGCGAATAATGGAGAGGGAAACTAAATTCCATATTTCACCGTTTAAACATCAGGACTGGAGAGGATTTCTGGGACTGTTTACCCGTATTTAGTGACGTTTTTAGTGGTTGGCAATTAAGCATATTTTTCTTAAGTAAATCCCAATTGAGTTTACTCCACTAAGCCGTATTTTTAATAACGCCAAAACTCTATTGATATATTTTGATAAAGCAATCAGAAGGAATTCTATAGTATGCTGAAAAGTCAAAGGAAAAGCAAACGGGAAGAGGTCCTAAGAATAAGCGACGACAAAGGCAAGTTATTATGTCAGAAAAAGAAACGATGGAGAGATGGAAAACGTACTTTGGAAAGCTACTAAATAGAATTGTGAACCAGCAAAAACATAGAGGAAATACTAATCAGGAATACTGTATCAACCATGGATACAATATCAAAGGAAGAAATAGAGGAAGCTATCTAAGAACTTAAGTCAGGGAAAGCTGCAGGCACAGACAGAATCACAGGGGAAATGATTAAGAACATAGGAGGAGAGGGAAGAAGATTGAACATGCGTTCATTAACAGAGTATGGACAGAAGAGCAAATACCAAGAGAGTGGTCAATGGGAATGATTGAGCCAATCTTCAAGGCCGGGAAGAAAACGGAATGTGAAAATTATATATGTATTACATTAATAGGAACGACAATGAAGATGGATGAGAAAATTGTAGAGAACAGAATTAGACGAACAGTAGAAAACAAACTGTCCGAAGCGCAGAGCGAATTTAGAGCTAAGAGAAGTATGCATGACCAGATATTTACTCTGAAAACCATAATTAATAGGACTTTAGAGAAGCAGAATAGCTTACATATTGCGTTTTTAGACATGGAAAAGGCCCTTGATAGAGTTCTCCGCTATAGGATTTGGGAGGAGTTACGAAAGCTGGAAGTACCTGAAAAACTAATCAAAATGAGTCAAAGCATGTATAAGGAAACAAGAAATGTTGTCATAACAAGAAATAGAAAATCAAAAGATGTTATAACAAAGCAGGGAGTAAGGCCCTTTGCTGTTCTTGGTTTATATGGACAAAATAATAAAAGACGCCTACAAGGAAACAAAACCAGCAAATGTCGGACATAGATTTAGAAATAATTGCAAACAAACAAGATGAACTCAAAAAGAACTTATAAATATGGAATAGGACGTTGCAGAAATATGGGATGAAGATTAATTTGAAGAAATAAAAGTTATGGCAATATCGAGAGAACCTATACAGATGGACATGAAGATAGACAACACAACAATAGAGCAAGTCAAAGAATACAAGTACCTAGGGGTTATCATAAATGATAAAGGACAACAAGAAACAGACATTAATAACCGAATCAGCAGCGCGAATTAACTATACTACACATTAAACAAATACATAACAGGAAAGAAGGAAATAAAGAAAAATAATAAAATTAGAGCATATAAGCCATTCTATGGGCCAGTCCTAACATGTGGAAGTGAAACGTAGGTAGTCAATGAGAAATAAAGAAGCAAGATAACAGCGGTATAAATGAAGTACCTTAGAAGAGTATATGAAGTCACCTTAAGGTGATTCCTACCGCGCGCGTAGTTACGAAAATTGTGCAAAACACGACAATCTCCAAGTCGTCCAGCGCCCTTATTTTTCAATAGATTTTCATAATTATTTTTTATAATGTGCTAAAAAGTTGAAATAACTGACGAGTAAACTTATATTGCCACTAAATTAATTACAATAGCGGCAAAACAACTTCAAATATGGGTGATAATGTAAATTTCGGTCTTTTTTGTTTACATTTTATGATTAGTTACGATAATATATATGACTATATAAGTTTGCAGAAGTGTTATTTGAACTTTTTAGCACGTTATAAAAAAATAATTATGAAAATCTATAGAGACATAAGGTCCCACCACGAGCGGGCGATTTACGGAAAACAGAAATTTACCAAAACCCGTAAATCGCCCGCTCGTGGTGGGCCCTTATGTCTCAATAGATTTTCATAATTATTTTTTTATAACGTGCTAAAAAGTTCAAGTAATACTTGTGCAAACTTATATAGTCATATATATAATCGTAACTAACCATAAAATGTAAACAAAAAAGACCGAAATCTACATTATCACCTATATTTGAAGTTTTTTTGCCACTATTGTAATTAGTTTAGTGGAAATATAAGTTTACTCATCCGTTATTTCAACTTTTTAGCACATTATAAAAAATAATTATGAAAATCTATTGAAAAATAAGGGCGCTGGACGACTTGGCGATTGTCGTGTTTCGCACAATTTTCATTACTACGCGCGCGGTAGGAATCACCTTAAGAAACAGAATCAGAAGCGAGAAGATCGGGAATAAACTGGAAATTAAGGGCACAGAGGAATACATAGAAGGAAGGCAGCTAGAATGGTGTGGTTGGGGTGTGGGGGCAGCTTGGATGGAAGGCGAGTACGCAAGCAAGAGAAGTGTGGAAGGCAAAAATGCAAGGAAGAAGAAGAAGAGGTCGACTAGCTAGAACTTGGGAAGACGCGGTAGAGAACATACTGAGAAAGAAGGACACCTTGAAACTGGAAGCGATCCAAATGACAAGAGATAGAAAGACGTGGAAGTAATTCATAAAACAGTAGAATAGTTTAAAATATTATTATAAAATATTATCATGTTATGTTATATAGCTAGAAGTACACAGTATGTTACATGCCTACACCCAGCATGGGTAAAAATGCTTATTGACTATATATAGACTTGTTAAGATACATTCTGATTAAGTAGGTTTGAAGAAGTAGTTAGCACTATCAGGTAATGAAGAACTCAGACTTTAATTTTAATTTAAACTAGTCCTTATAATTTAAAGACTGAGTACTTCATTACCTGATAGTGCTAACTACTGCTTTAAAACTATATATACATTGTGATGATATTTATTAGTTAATTTTATAGTTTTTAATTTAGGAATTTTGTTGATAGTTTTATTTAAATTAATAGAGTAGGAATAGGTTTAGTTGGATGGTTATCGAGTTAGGTAATTAATTAGATTGTGCTTTTTAGTTAATATTATGAATTATTAGGGCACAATTAATAATTAATAATGTAATGAGTTAATTAAAATTCGTAATTATAATGAAAACCTCAAATATGACGTACAAGGACATTCGACATTTCATTGGAAGAGAAAAATTATCAGGATAATGAATATTGCACTAAATTTTGGATTGGACATTTGCATTTGCGAGAATTTGAAAAAGTAAATTAGAAATTATACATTATTGAATGATCACCATGGCAACGATTATGAATTGTTTGATGACGCTGTAAATTTTCAAGATCTGAAGAACGACAAACGAAAAATCAATAATATTATTGTCAGTATCATTGTCCTTAAATATAAGCATGTCATTAAGTAGGAATTAATTATGAATTTATTAATCGTTAAATATTATTATTATTATAGGATTAGATATAATTAGGCAGTCAGATAGTTTAGTAATAAATTAGATAGGGTTTTTAGCTAATATTGTAAGTTGAGTAGGGCACAGTTAATAATAAGAAATGTAAATGAGTTTAAAGAAAATGTGCAAATTGAATTAAAATTTCAAACTAAACGAAAAATGACGTTCGACATTTCCACAGCAGCAACAAATTACGAGGATGGCGAATCTCGAATCAGAATTGTGAATGGATATTCATTTTCACCGGAAAATGGAAAAATAGATTACAATAATAAAGTGTTGTTTCGTCGCCATAGTAACATTGCAAAATTCGTGGTTGGTAACAGGTGCATTTCAAGTTTTGACGAACGATGCGGGCGTAAATAAACAATAATAATTGACAATCAGGTGCAAAGTTATAAAAACGCAGAACGCCTGACGCCAGGCAGAATTCGATAATATCCCATCGAATCTACGTCCATCGCAAGGCAAAAGAATATTGTTGTCAAGCCAATATTTATTTCCGAATTTACGCGTCTAAAAACAAAATTAGTTTCGCGAGTGTTTATGCACACTTAACCCTACAAATTTTACAAAAGTAATCAGTAACGACTGAGTATTGATTTTTGACCGACGGCAACAAGGAATACATCAAAGGAATTCAGCTGGATCATCACCATCTTTAAGAAAAAATCACGGAGACTATCCAGTGCAGTCATTCATGGAGTTGGGGCATCATTCGGGTCATTCACCTGAACGAGCCGGAACGGATACATCGTGGGATTATTACCAAGGTGAGCTGCAACCACCAGGACGGACGGGCATAATACATTACCCACAGTCTTCAAGACATCAATAATTGAAATCGCAAGTAGAATAACATTTAACTCAAGTAAAATTAACGGTGCAATTATGTTTTTATTAGGGAAATATTTATTAAATTCATAGGTAGTTTAAGTAGTCAGTTACCGTAAGTTGTTTTCTTTTGTCAAGCGTTCATTTTGTTTCATGTTGAATTAGTGTTTGTTTTGTTATCAGTTATTTAAATATTTAATATTATAATAAATATTAACTAAAATTCATATTATTTGTCTGCCATCTAATTTATTTTGATCTCACTTATTGACCCTGAGAACCATCACAACAAGACATTGCATTTGCCATCACAATGTATGGCAATAATTATTATTATTCAATATAAATCAAATAATTAAAATTATAAAACACAATCATAACACTGCATTTGCCTCCCGAACGTGGGATAAATAAAAATCTAAGTATAATACTGCATATTGGCTCCCGAACGTGGGACAAATAAAAATCACAATAAAAACCCAAAACAAAACATTGCATTTTGGCACCCTCAACGTAGGGTAAATCATAATTATTGTGTTAAAATAATTAAACAATAAAAACACAGCACACATATATATATATATATATATATATATATATATATATATATATATATATATATATATATATACTTAGTGTTAATACTAAGTTGTAATACCTAAAAAATGCAGTTAAAACTCATTGAAACAAACAACTTTTTTTAGTTCAAATTTTTGAATTGGAGCCCAAGTTCGTAGTTATTGGCGTTGTCTTGTTTTTCAAAAAATCGTCATTACTCCCATATTTTAAGGTTATTACAAAAATACAAAAACTTTAAGCATTTAATTTCGGTTCTCTAAAACATTTGTATTTATAATTATTTTCTATTTTATCAAATAACAACTGATAATTTTTTTTGTAAGTTGTAAACCCAAATACTACATTACTTAATACTAATTTCACACACTGTATTATGTATATCACATATTATGAATGTATTAGGCTTTATGTGATATACATAAAAAAAAATCAAAACTACATTTTTTTAAACCACACCATCGATTTTTAAAAATAAAATATTTTTAAAATCCGTAAACTATCTTATAACATTTGTTTCAAACATTTTTCGATGTGTCCAAAAATAGTTTTTATTCAAATTAAATTTCAAGATAAATTTAACAAACTGCAACAATATAAGAGAATATCAGTAAGAAATTATCTTATTCCTTTCACTCCACTGCCTGATGTTTATTTTCTTATTCGTAGGAATAAATAGAATTTTTTGGTTACACGGCGTGTGTTAATCTCGGATAAGAAATGAATGGCTCCCAAAATAGGTACCATCACTGAGGCTGAAAGATTCCGGATCACACTTTCAATCGTTTTGAGCTAGTCGCATGGGGGATAAGAACTTATATTCTTCTACTCCTTTATTTTTATGAGCCGCAGGATTGAGGTGATGAAAAGTTCTGCAAAAATTGTTTTAATTCAATTTCAACACTAATCTGATGTAGATCTGCTATTTATTTAGAAATCATATGTACAGTGAATTGAATTTCTTTTTACAGTGCCCGTGCAAGAAGGGTATTTCTATTGTATTGTACAACTTAATCAAATGGCACCTAAAGTTTTAGAGTACATCAGGTTCTGGGTGTTTATAATTCTCAATTATGTAACGGCTTATGAAAAGGCTCATTAAGTTTGCATATGTAACTTGCTTATATGTTCGTGAGTACATTTTTCAATATTTTTTTGGTTTATATTTTAAATATGTAAAACCAATAGATTTCGAACATATTGTTTACCTTAATCAAGACAGCCTTACAAGTCACCGTTCAATTAATTGAATAGAACATCCACATCAAGTATTAATCCGTTGTTGTTCCACCGATATCTCTGAATTACCAATAATGAAATTCAAAGAGTTACGTTCAGCACTAAACCCCAATTATTAACTTAAGAGGGCACAATGCCGTTTTCTCGCCGGCTTGACCGACCGCTTCCTCCCACATTGAAAATTAATTACAGCCGCTCGCCCGCTACGTGCACCGCGTCCACCCCGTGAGCCCCCGGAACTTTTTCGCTGCCCCCGACCCTAATTGGGTCAAGTCTCCACGACCGGCAAAAAGCCGGCCGGAAGCAAGATTCCGATGCCGGTGCGGCTGACGGGGCCGGCAAACGGCCGTTTGATTCGATTCTTCATTATTAATTGATAGATAATTACTTGATAGATTGCGCGGATTATGGGCGTGCAGGTTGGGGGTGGCGGCGGCGGAGGGCGCGACCGGCATCGATCCGGCGCGGCGAGTCTCCGCCGCACCCCCGCGGATGCTGCGGCCCACTCCGGAGATAATGAAATTTTTCATCTCTGAGTTAAAGGGACGCGAATTCTATGGACCTGGTGCTTTGATTGCATTTGTTTTTTTTTTTCTGAGCTTGGGGGTAAGAACTGAGGATTGTGGAATTTAGATACGAATAGTTTATTAAATGCGGAAACGGGATTTCTTATTATTATTGCTTGATGATTACATATTCCATATTTTGTAAAAAATGAACATCCTATCACCAGACAACAGCACCTACACATATTTGAACTGAGCATTGTGTAATTTAGATACGAATAGTATATTAAATGCGAAAACATGATTTCTTATTATTATTGCTTGATTATTACATTTTCCGTATTTTGTATAAAATGAACATCCTATCACCAGAGAACACCACTTAAATATATGTATGTGTATATATTATAAGGGTGGCGCAATAGAATCAAACGTTTTTCAATTTGCTCCAAAATTGTCAAATTTCAAGATAGAGATTTTCCAACTAAATTTTAGAACGTAAGAATCAGCCCCGAACCATTCAGGAATTTGTGGCAACAATCCGAGAAGAAATTTCTGTCATTCCAAACACATGCTTGATAGAGCATTGCGGAACTTCGGTGATCGATTCCAAGAATACATCCATCAACATGGAAGGCATTTGAACGACATCATTTTCCACATTTACGTTGTCCAATATGTTTCAATAAATTTCCAATATTACTCATTATTTTGAAATACATTTCAACTCTTGTCTTTAAAATTGACAATTTCAGAGCAATTTGAAAATATCTGATTCTATTCGGCCACCCTGTATAATGGGTGAGCGAAAAATTCTTCGGCATTGATTATTGAAAATAATGCTGCTAAATTAATAGAATTGTTTATTTCAGAAACTTGGTAAGTGTACTTCTTCAAATTTTCGGGAAACGAAGAAAAACACTATATATTTTCATATTTTAGATATTGCAATTCAATATTCCTCAAAAAAGAATGTCAATTAAACAGATAATGCGAAAAAAATATGCATTTTGATTACTGAGAGAGGCAATGTCCAGTCCAGTCCAGTCCAGTCCAGTCCAGCCAGTCCAGTCCGCAATGGTGAAATAAATGAAGAAAGAAAGAAATAAAAATGCTGAAGAGCTTAAGGAAGATATAAAACATACAGGAAAATAAATGCGCAAACAGAAGAAAAGTCAGGATCAGGATCAGGATCAATAGGAAATATGAATGCAAGAAAGATTTTAAAAAATGAGAATAAATGAAAAATTATGAGAAAGAAAAGGAAAAGGAAACTCTAGTTGATACTACTGATTTACAAGCAGCTATTGTAAAATTTCCTCGAAAATGTTATAATTTGACAAAAACTTGCATTTTCATGAAAACTCTTTAGATTTCAGTATTTTTCTTTCATATTTCTTTCATTACTATGAATATCTGCAGAATTTGTGTATATGATAAATAGTATCGGCCCCTGTATAGATCCTTGTGGGACTCCTCGCCGTATGTATTTTGGATTGCTCTTTTCTCCATTAAAATCAACAATTTGTGCTCTATCTTCTAGGTAAGACGTCATGAGCCACAACGAAATGCCTTTGAATCCATAGTGGTCTAGTTTTTCCGAAGGATTTTATGTGACATGCAGTCAAATGCTTTACTCAAGTTACAAAATTGAGCAAAACATAACTTATGGTCTTCCATTACCTGGTAGATGTTGTCTAGTAGATTCATTATTGCATCTATATACAAGTTTTAGATTATACAAGTTAGAGTTTGATATAAAATTATTTGAATGCAAATATTTGTTATTTCATTAAATCTGTATTTTTCATGAACATTTTATATTTTTGAAAAATCTGTCTATTTCGCACCCTTTAGATTGATGCAGAAGTTGGCTACTATAATTCAAAATTTGAGTATTTTTAAAGTTATTATTTATAGAGAGAATGCTAGACTACATATTACCTATACCTACACATACCTACACCACATGGTTCATATCTAAAGGAGAAGCAACTATCACTAGAAAAAACAAAGTTATTGGATAAAAATATTATGAACACTATACAGCATACATAAAAAAACTATGCCGCAAAAATTTATAATGTTTTGCCAACAGGGCTCATAGATACGAGCGTCCATAAGAAGAAATGTATGAAGAATATAAAGGAGTGGCTATGTGATAATGATGACAAGGTTAAGCAAATTCTTGGTGAAGTGCGGTCGTATTGTTATTATTATGTATAGGTTTATCATTCATCTAATCATTTGAAAGTAATCGCTTTTAAAAGTATCTACCACCATAGATATTGTCGCGCACAAGCTCTTCTTCAGCGACATAAATATTCATAAATGTAATATGTAATATGAAACATATAAATGTAATTTTTTTTTTTTTAAATTAATGAAAGTGTTTCATATATTTATGTATCAACGAAGTTAAAAAGAAAAGACTAAATAAAGGTAAATGCAGCAAATAAAAATAAATGGAGTAAAACAGTAATCTATGTCGCGCCATTTGGGCTTATAGTGCTAATCAATTTTAGGAATTTACAGCATCGTTTGTGTGTTTCAGCCAATTACAAGAAAAACATAGCAATAAAATGTCGATGAACGAAAGATGAAAATATACAATGACCAAAAACGAAGTGTGGAGTAGATGGAAAGAAAATGCAACAAATTAATATAGATGAAGTAAAACAGTAAGCCAAGTCATGCCGTTTAGGCTTATAATGCTAATTTATTTTTGATATTTACAGCACCAGTTGTATGTTTCAGCCAATAACGGGAATAAGATAGTATCAAGAACAAGAATAATAAAACACACAACTTGGAAACATAAAGCAAGAAATGAAGAGATGGAAAAGGGGTTTAAGGGGAAGGGAGCAGAAACTAATTTCCATTAGAATCTATCCACTTTCATGTTTTTAAAAAGTTTTTTTAGGAATTTTGAAAAACTTTGAAAACTGCCAATGTTTTTTTCCAACTTTAAGATTTTTTTATTTATTTTCTATTGATTTCTCACTCTAAACAATCGATCAATTGAACAATCGACGAAAGCTGTTAAGGCTTATAATGATAATCTATTTTTTATATTTACAGCATCAGTTCTATGTTTCAGCTAATAACGGGAACAAGATAGTATCAAGAACAAGAACGATAAAAAACAGAACATGAAAACATAAAACAAGAAATGGATAGATGGAAAATAGCCTTAAGGGGGAGGGAGCAAAAACAAATTTCCATTAGAAACTATCTACTTTCATGTTTTTTAAAAGTTTATTAAGAATTTTGAAAAACCAATGAAAATTGCCAATGTTTTTTTCCA
The DNA here is from genome assembly GCA_951805005.1 of Othius punctulatus. Classification (NCBI taxonomy): domain Eukaryota; kingdom Metazoa; phylum Arthropoda; class Insecta; order Coleoptera; family Staphylinidae; genus Othius; species Othius punctulatus. Next base: position 101,232,380 of record OX638139.1, on the reverse strand, counting down.
ACTATAAGATGTTTTAATTTATTTTCTATTGATTTCTCACACTAAACAATCGATCAATTGAACAATCGACGAAAGCCGATTAAGCTTATAATGCTAATCTATTTTTGATATTTACAGCATCAGTTTTATGTTTCAGCTAATAACGGGAACGAGATAGTAACAAGAACAAAATTGATAAAAAACAGAACACGAAAACATCAAGCAAGAAATCGAGAGATGGAAAAGAGGCTTAAAAAGGAGGAAGGAGGAAAGAGACAAATTTCCATTAGAAACTATCACTTTCATGTATTTTAAAAGTTTTTTAAGAATTTAAAAAAAAACTTCGAACATTGCCAATGATTTTTTAATTTTAAGAATTTTTAATGTATTTTCTATTGATTTGTTACTCTAAACAATCGATCAATTTGTAGTATAACTATTCATTAAGAGTCCAAAAAAACTGATTTTACAGTCATTACGTCATTACAAATGTTTCCACATGAAGAATATCATTTTGTTCTGACCTTGAATCCTTTCTTAGACCTTTCTTGGTATATTGTAGCAACGCAGGTTACGGTAAGAAGGTTTTAACCGGATTAAATATAAATGTAAATAAGACAAAAGAAAAATAGCTAAAGAAGTTAAAGCAAAGGGAAACCGAACTAAGTAGGTTACAAGAAATGAGTGATTAATGGAAGAACTTTGAAATGGGATGAAGAACAAAAGAGATTAGGAGAATGGAATTCATGTGCGAATTCAAAAATCTAATAAGAGTAATGAAAACATGAAACCAAAACTGGACAACGAAAAGGATTTGAAACGGAAAAGGAATACAGGACCAATAGATGAAGATCCACCTTTAAAAAAAAAAAGGGAAAACGAAAGGTATTGTCAAAAATAAGCTGTAAGTTTCCCGTCCAGATTTGTAAAAATATAGAAGACCAAGAAAAAATAATTTGCTATACACCTCCAAAAAAATGCATTCCCGGCCTAGGCCAGGAACAAAAATATTGTAGTACAGTTAGTTCCCCGTTACGTAGCAACCGTCATCATTGCCGGAATCGTCCATTTTGTGGAGTGCTTATAGGCTAGGAGACGACTGATTATAGAACGATGTGAGAAAAGCTATTTTTTATGTTTAGTAAAGCATTGACGAAACGACGACTTAGAAAAACTAATCAACATTTGTATGGTACAATCAGTTTCCGACAACTTCCGAATGTGGACGTTGGACAACGAAAACTGGACAACGAAAAGGATTTGGAACGGAAAATTAATACATGACCAACAGATGAAGAACCTCCTTTTCAAAAAATGGGCAAAAGGAGAGGTATTGTCAAAAATAATCTTTAAGTTTCCCGTCCAGTTTTGTAAAAATATGGAAGAGGAAGAAAACATAATTTGCTATACACCTCCAAATAAATGCATTCCCGGCCTAGGCCACGAACAAAAATATTGTAGTACAGTTAGTTCCCCGCTACGTAGCAACCGTCATCACTACCGGAATCGTCCATTTTGTGAAGTGCTTATATGCTAGCAAACGACTGATTATAGGACGATGAGAGAAAAGCTATTTTTATGTTTTTTTATAAAACGACAGGCTTAAAAAAACTAATTAATATTTGTGAGGCACAATCAGTTTCCGACAACGTCCGAACGTGTGCAATCTTCGCAAATGATTGCACAGATTTGCGGACTATACCACGAACCAAATTGGTCCACAAAGATGGTGGTCCGCGAATGTTGGGTTATTTTTCGTTAAAATTTGTTTTTCTAAATTTTTGTGTTCTCAAATATTTAGAATAAAATAATACAAATAAGACAAAAAATACAAGAATATGCATATGTTTTTATATTTTTGCATTCAAGAATTTTTTTATTAACCCAACTGAAACGATAATACACTAATAATTAAACTGTTTTTTTTTTTCGAAACATAATTTTTTTTACATTTGTTTACAATTACCAGTGTTGATACATTGGAGCATTCTACTTTATTGCAAAATTTTATTTAACATATTCGCGGTGTGATGGATGTGAAAATCAGATAAGCGTTAAAAAGATTTTGAAAAAGAAAAACTTCTACTAAAAATTGTTTTAACAGTTTTATTTGAGTTTTGCCTAGCGAGACTTTACATACATATATCTGTACATGAGAAGCAGAAGGAAGTATGTCCAAAAACTAAAATGCGGTGCTTATACAATCTACTGAATTGTAGTTAGCTTGAACAATGGTTCCTAATCACCTCTCAACTATTATAAAGTAAATTTAATTATTTTTTATTACTTTTAGCATTACATTTTATGTTATACCTATAAAATGTATAAAAAATAATACATTTTTACACCTTTACCTCATTTCTGCATATATTGGGCATACATTCTGCTACTCAGGTACAGTCTAATAGCAAATCTAACATCTGCCGTCTGTGCTATGCTGTAAAGTCCTTCGAGCCCCAAAAAACATGTCCCTCTTACTATATAACTATTATTATATTTTAAAGTGTAACGCTTTCATTTGCCATAGTATTACACATTAAATAGAAGAATCTAAACACCCTGTATAATAATTATAACATTCTTTATTAGTTTGTAAAAGAATTGTTCGTGCTATTTAGAACATTAAATATTCCTCCTACCTTTTTTATTTATAGAACAATTTTGCTGAGTACCTCAATTATTCTCCTCGTGTTCCTCTTTCTCCTCGAATCATGCTAATGCACCGGCCCTAAATCAACCCGGTGGAAACATCTCGCCCCGCGACGATCTTCCCGAAATTATAAATTGCCGCTCTTCGGGCCGAAAACTGCGCCGGTAAATCCCGCCCGTTCTTTCCCCGCCAGTTAATGAGGATGCACATCGCCGGGATAAATCTGGACGTCGTCGGCGGCGGCGGCGGCGGGGGCGGCGACGGCGTCGGGACGCCCTCCCGGCGCAAATAGAGCACAACGTAACTCGCTTACCAGGGATAACGCGGTGGCGGCAAAGTGTTGTAATTGTTCACAGGTGTTTCGCGGCTCGGTAATTGTGAGTAATTCGGCCGCCATTACTCATTATTACCGGGGGCGGGTAATGTCCGTGCTTTTCGGTTTGCCGCGCACCCCCGTTCACCGCTTCATGAATATTGCAGTTTTTGCGGTGATGTATCACCTGCGTAAGTCATTATTTTATTCGACGATTAAGGGCGATTGATTGACAATCCCATGCATCAAAAGCGACTCCGCAAATCAACACTCACCCGAAATTACCACATTATTTATGAATGCAATTAGAAATATCGCTCACTATTGATCCGTAACGTTTTGCGTGACATCCACGATATGCACTCAAATATTATTTAGTTGTAACTACAAATTGGGGTTGGTCATTTAATCCCCAGTTGACAAATAATCAATTTAATAATCTGCAATCACTGACTGAAAAACATAATTACATATTATCACTATTATGGTTTGTGGCCACAGACAAATGCATATTAGTAAATTAACCTAGTGAAGATGATGATTTAAACTCTTATATGTAAATTCTTCAATATAAAGTAAAATATAGAATATAGAATAGTCAAGAATTTTATAGCTAGAGTTTAATTTATTATCAAATTTACATACATTTCGTTAAAATTCATATAAGTGTTTTGCATTTATCTGTTTTTTAATATTCTACAAATTTTGATAATTTCATGGTTTTTATTATAAGTCACTCATAACTGTTCTATGGAGTAATATACAAATATAATATAAAACTAATAGGAGAACAGTTTATAAAATAAAAAAAATTTGTAGATTGTGAGGTAGATTAATTTACCTACTTTGTAACGTTATTATAATTGCTTTCTTAACTATAAGTTGAAATTTACAAATTTTCAAAAGGCGTTTAACTCACTGTGAGTAGTATTGGAGACTTTCTCAAAAAAAAAACCTACCCTTGAAATTACGTTTTAAGTTGTATTGGCGTAGATCCAGAAATTTGACGTACCTTTTCGGAGCAGATTGGGCGTGGATGAGGAGATCCTGCCCGGGCAGATCCATGCCCTGAAGACGTCCAAATCGACCATAACGCGAACTGTCGGCACTACTACGCACTTTTGCTTCACTTGGGGCCCCTCCAAGTCAACAAAACAAGGAATAGGCTCGCTTATAAAACGGTTTACACGATTATAGATTTTGACGCCAGAAGGTAATCTGAACGTTTCGACAAATTCTTACACTAATTATTTTAACACACAAAAACAGCTAGTTTTCCCAAAAATCGAGACGCACGGATTGCCCGTATAAATTAGGTAATATGCGTTTGACCTTAGAAGGTAATCCCAAGGTGAGAAAAAAAACTAGATATAGAAATTAAAGATCCAACAGATGAGACAATATTTCAAGAAGTGTAGGCATCAGGATGATTAATTGTTTAGTGCATTAAATTTAGAATTTAATTATGTATATTATACAAATAATAATTGTTTTTGTTATATTTATTATAGATTATTGTTGCGGGCATAATTTCATGAAGGTGTACACTTCCTGAAAGAGATTTTAAAGAAATAATAATAGTTTTTGTTAGATTTATTATTGATTATTGTTTCAGGCTTAATTTCGTGAAGTTATACACTTTCTGAAAGAGATTTCAAAACTATCGAGGACACAGAATATCAGTAAATATCTCACCAAATTCGGAGAGACGAGCCCCAGAAGAGGCAGGAAATCTGCAGAAGTTCGTTTCTTATGATTCACCTAGAAGATTTCATTGCACTGTTGCCTTGAAAAATTTACAAAATAATGAAATACAGCTTACATAAAATTAAAATTGGGCTCAAGAAGGAACCCCCAGTTCGCGTTCTACAATGCTGCATCTAAACTCAAAGCGTTATTTAAGTGTTACAGAGAAATCTCAATCTAGCTCAACATTTTTCAACACTCAACTCTCAAGAGCTCAACTCTCACATAAGGGGTGGCCCACCTATCTTCGCTCGTACCATTGCTGCTGGACTAATTAAAATTGAGGAAAATGCCTGAATGGAAGTTATTTGGCACTTGATGTGCTACTTTTTGAAAATTGTTTATAGTATGCAGGGTTCACCATAAATCCGTGACACAACATTCGGTCCCTTTTTCAAATAGATCACCCTGTATATTCTTTCATTTTCAGCATCTGCTTCACATGGGGTTTATAAATCATTTATATTTTCAAAGATCAAATGCAATGTTACTAAGTTATACACATTTTAATCAATTTTAACGAATAATCAAGGACAAATTTTTTTTTTAACAAAACCTTTTTATAAGAGATCAATGTGATCAATCTAGGTGTGCAAGTGCCCAAGCTATGTGCCAACACATATACAATATTTGTAGTTACGTAGAATACACAGGGTGTTCTGAAACAACGATCGAATTTTGCTATTTTCAAATGGCTAAAACTCATTTTTTTTAACTCAGTATATATCATATTGATAAGTCATCTGCAATGTTCTATTCTACGATTGAAATCCTGTGGTAGAAGTTCCTGGTATAATTGAATATGAAACGCATGAAATGTATTCTTCTTTAATATCCGTTGTACTGTAGTTCTTGAAATGCGTACATATTGGATAATTCTCTGGTACTAATATTTGAACTATCAACCATTGCAGTCATAACCATCATCTCATTATCTTCATTAAGAACAGAAGCTGGTCTCTTACGTTACACTGGTGCTCTGAAACTCATGTACATCATATATGTAGTTAAATATGTAAATTCATTTCAGTTTGTGATTGTTTTTCATTCACCGATTCCATTTTGTTGTATTTGTTCATTTCTTCCGAGTAGGTATGTATTTTTCTCTAAAATCGCAATACCTTCAGTGTTCTGTTTCGTTTACCAATTGTTGTTGTTTTCATCGATTGATGAATGATACGACCCAAGCATGGCCAACTTTAAATTTCGCAATAAAATTGATTTAAAAAATATTTTTTTTTACATTTTTCTACTCTCATGTACTTTCATATCTTGACAGGGGTCAAGATATCCTATGTAGGATATCCTATGATATCCACTGGTAGGTAATGTTGATTCCTCTATTTGTCATCCTCTTCTTTGCCTCATTTCCTAATGTTTGTTTTATCTACGATATTTTTCTTCTTCTTCGTTCAAATCTTGTATATAGCTTCATATACTGATAGCTCATCCAATGAACTATTCAATGGTACCATATAAACTATAATTTAATAATACTTTTTGATAGGTAAAATACGCCAAATTGAATACACAATAAATAATCAATAAAACATTTCCGCGTTCGATTTTTCATGATTTATTCAGTAGATTGCATAACTCACGCGAGCAATCATTTTTTTATATATATATTTCTACTGCGCCTGGTTATATCTAGCATTGGCGTCACATTTTTTATTCTGAACTTTTAAGCTCAGAGGTAACAAGTGCTTTCAACATTTCCTAATATCTGAATAATATCAATACGTATTTTCATTTTAAGAACTGTTGAGATCAGAGAAATCATTCGAGATTATTGCAAGCAATCATTCGGAACAAAAGAGCATCTCGGCAGTTCATTCAACAAAGTATAGTTGTGACATTTTACCAAGAGTTTCAACTAGTTATAAACGGTAATTTTTTTTGTATAATGAATTGTAATTTTATGATGAATTATTCAAAGGAGGAAATGATTGAAATGTTGTACATTTTGGGTGACTTCAAAAAAACTTTTGAACAAAAAAAACAAAAAGATCTTTTAGCAAGTAGAGTATATGCCCTACGACTTTTGTACAAAAAAAAACCAAAAGGTCTTTTGGTAAGTAGAGTATATGCCCAACGATAGTCGCAAAGAAGACATCCCAAAGTTGTCTGTTTTGATAATCTAGCAACGAGATTCAATAATACAGTAAATTATCTAAAATGTAAGAGACCAGATTCTGTTCTTGCTGAAGAAGATAATGAGATGATGGTTATGACGGCTATGGTTGAGAGTCCAAATATTAGTACCAGAGAATTAATCCATTATGTACGCATTTCAAGAACTTCAGTATGAATATGAAACGAATATTAAAGAAGAATCAATGTCATGCGTTTCATATTTAATTACAGCAGGAACTTCTACGACAGGATTTCAATCGTAGTATAGAACATTGCAGATGGCTAATCAATATGATAAATACCGAGTTAAAAAAAATAGTTTTAGTCATTTGAAAATAGCAAAATTCGATGGTTGTTTCAGAACACGCTGTGCATTCTACGTAACTCCAAATATTGTTTACGTTTTGGCACATAGCTTGAACACTTGCACACCTAGACTTTTATATTGATCTCTTATAATAAGGTTTTTTTGATTTTTTTTTCCTTGTCCATGATTTTTGTTAAATTTGATTAAAATGTGAATAACTTACTAACGTTGCATCTGATCCCTAAAAATAAACATGATTTGTGAAGCCCACGTGAAACAAATTCTGAAAATAAAAGAATATACAGGGTGATCTGTTTAAAAAAGAGACCGAATGTTGTGTCACGGATGTATGGTGCAGCCTGTATAGTCGGAAATAATTTCAAAACGTAGCACATCAAGTTCCAATAACTTCCATTCAGATATTTTCCTCAATTTTCATTAGTCTAGCAGCAATGGTCCGAGCGAGGATACGTGGGCCACCCTGTATATACATTTTTGAATGCAGGTATTTTGCAGTTTCTAATATTGTTTTATAGGGTATATTAATAACAAAGAATTAATAATACTATAATAATAATTAAAATCAAGGTTTTTCTTAAATTAAGGTACAGAATTCCAAAATCTTTTCGAAAACGTATAGAAAACGTATAGGAAAGAATGGATAATACTATAATATATATATATAACAATCTTTATTAAGGCTATGGACCCTAGAAGGGGTCTTTCCGCCCTACTATAATAATATTTCAAATAGGGGATTTTCTACAATTCAGGCACAGAATTCCAAAATCTTTGAGAAAACGAATAGAAGACGTACAGAATAGAAAGAATAATACAGTCGATGGAGGAAGCCATTACTGTGTGATAATTATTTATGATGATACAAAAATGAAACACGTTACTTGGTTTTTTATCACTTTATTTTACACTTACACTTGTACACTATTTTATAACACTTTATATTTGAATCACTTGAGAATGACCTAATTGTGGTCGAAACTGCAGTCGTATTTAACGAAAAAATAAAGTGATAATAAACGTAGTAACGTGTTTCATTTTTGTATCAATGGATAATACTATAATAATAATTAAAATGAGGGTTTTTCTTACCGGCACAGAATTCCAAAATCTTTGAGAAAACGAATAGAAAACTATACATTTTTGAGATGCAGATGGACGAGGTTTTCTGCTTGTATTTGGTCTAAATAAATGCAGCCCGTTTTGCTCAATTTCAAATAATTCCTGAACCTGTAAGAAAACACATAGCAAACAATAATAGAAACAGCAACAAAATTAAGCCAAAAAAAAACCAAACAATTAAAATTAATACAAAAAGAAAAAAAACTACACAAATGTTAAACACTAGCAGCAATAACATTAACAGTAATTACAATGCAAAACAGGCTATCGAAACAGAATTTGCAATAAATTAAACAATATAATTTTGAATAAGATATTATACATTTATATCTGATTTTTCTCACGAACAAAGAATGTTAGGCACTTGAATCCACAGGTACGACGACATACCTACCGTCAGAAAACTTAATCATGGTGAACTACAATGACAAAAGATAGGTAAAAATTATGCTGAATTTTGTAATTTTAAATATGATGAGAAATCACATATTAAATACTTACATGGAATTTTTATCCTCACAAAAACGAGTGAAGTCACGAGTCAATTATTTCATTCAAGAAAATTTGAAGTTGCCGGTTGAACTTCATTCCACTGACTGATGTAATTCATTGGCTTAAACAAGCGATTCTGAGGGAGGATTGGAACGCACGGTGGTTGAAGCACTCCAATTTAAATCAGACGCAGTATTCGCAGATCCAACCTCACGTAAGCTTCAAATCCAACTCAGCCACAGTAAAAACAACGCGCAAACACCAAACAACCATAGCCAGGCTGCGATTTGGGCATTGCAAACTCCCTGCACACTTTTTTAGACTAGGTATCACTGACTCCCCTGAATGTGCATGTGGCATGGATGAGGGTAACCTAAATCATGTAATTTTCTGTTGTCCAAGGCTCGACCAACCACGCATTGTACTGTTTCAGGAACTACTATCTGCAGGAATAGCATTTCCATGCAATGCAGTGCATCTCTTGGCAAAAAATTATGCAGAGATCAATAGAGCCCTGTGTCTCTTCCTAGAGAGAGGCAATGTAACAATTTAGATTTAAGTATATTAGTTATTAAGGAATCCTTTGTTGTCACTCCTTTGTGGGATAACCTTTCTTCCGGCGGCCGACTGGTGTTTGTAAATGAAATCAAGTCCTTACGATAGGCCCCGTAAGGTGAAGACAGTATCCCTTGTTGTCCCAGTTAATATAAGTAAACTGGCGGATGGGTGCGCAGCCCAAAAAAGCCAAAAAAAAAACAAACAAAATTTGCTGGTTATACGGCTTCACTCATCTCAATGTCAGGAGATCGGAACGGTATCAGGAGATACCGTTTGAAGATTAGTAGTCTAATCAATCAATTTAGGTGTTCATTTGAGTTTTCTTTAAATTATTCATTAAAGTCAATAAATTATTTAAATTTAAGTTTATTTTTTTCTGGTTTCTGCATTGTTAACAATTGCAGTTTTCTTAATCAAACCGCATTTTAACCTTCGATCCATAGTAAGGCTATTCCTAGATTATGGATATTTTTAGTTAAAAAATGTTAAAAATATTAATAATAAAATGTTACCTGTAATCTCAACATAGTTTAATAGCAAACTAAATTCACACTATATTGTTCAGAGAACGAATGATAACGACATATATTAATGAAGAAGCAGCAATAAATAACTTATATTTTGTTCCAGGTCTACAAAGTGCTTGCACTGTGTTTTTAACGTTTGCGTAATCGACATTAATTCAGTCGGTCTCCTCACGAAAACAGTGGGTTTTTGTCAGGCGAACGAAACTTTAATTTAAATTTATTCCAAAATCTAAACAAATTCAAGTGACTTAGATACAAATACGGTAATAAATAAATATATATTTTTAACATATTATTCTTTAAATGTTGAAGGTTTTTGAATATAAATCTCCCGAGTTTACGTGATCCAGAGAATAGGTGCTTTCCTTTCACACAGAATCTCAGCTGATTTTGGGATTTATCCTCTCGTTTTTTAGGTTTACGAGATAATGGTTTCAAGCTCAAAAAGTTATGTGTGAATTTTGCAACCATTGTAAGGTAGTTTGATAGTTAAAATGTTTTTAATTTTCACATAAGAAGCAATGCTAATTTGACGAACGCGGTTGAATCAGGTTGGATGAAAAACTCATTCACTAATTGAACACAGATGCCACTAGCATTGCCTCTGTATTATAGAATATTTTTTATTCAGAATTTTATAATGATTATTAAATTAATTAAAATATATTCCTACAATTTTATGCTCTGCAATTTTATTAACTCTTTAGCGTCGTGCTTCATAATTATGTACTGATTTTTTATTATTCGACGCGATAAAGAGTCAAGGCACTTATATCTCGCGGAACCTTATTTTTTTTCAGCGGAACCCACTTTGAAAACCGCTGCTCTTGAGGAAGTGGGCCCACCAAAGATCGCGGTCAGGGGGGTGGGGGGGTCAGATTAGATTGTGGGGGCCATGATCAGTTTATCTAATTGGATTTTTGTATAGCATAACAAATATTGCAGAGTTTATAGATTTGTCAATACCGCGGTAATAAACCTTGTTTACTTTATAACTGAAAGTGATTTGCCTCTGTAAAAAAGAGCAATATCGGCAAAAGAATTCGACGAGTGGCAGCGAGAGGATTTATTAAGGAAGTTTGGAGTTTTTCCATGGGCTGGCCGGAATTAAATATACATTTATTTCGTAATTAAATATGAACGAGCCCACCGCCGGCAAATCCGCCGCCCCCGAGCGCCCGTTCGCCGTGGATAATCTGCATTTACTCCTGTCCCGAAACCAACCTGGAACTCCTTACATTATTAATCCCTTAATTGGGCGTCCTTTTCTCGATTAATTTGCATCTTAATGCCGGCATTTTTACCTGTAATCCCCGCGGCCGATTCAGTTTTAATTAATAAAGTTAATAATTAATTTCCCTGATAAAGTTAATATTTGGCTAAATGCCTGGGAATCAGACGAAATGGAAACGAAACTTAGACAAAATGGATATTATGAATTTTTAACCGCATTTTGCAGACGTTAGACTTAGACATACGGTAGTCCAAAAGGATTTAAGGAATCACGAGTGCTATAAACGGTGTATAGCAGACTTTAACTATTAAAATATTTTTGGCATCAGTGTTGGTATTATTTGTCTTTTGTTAATCTTTCATTTCGGACAACCCACAGAACAAACCATGTGCTTGATGAAATTTTAATGCAAGAGTGTAACTGCACTAATGTATCTACTAAGCCATTGATTCGTAATAATATGTAATGACTTTGATGCTTATCTGGTTACAGTACATGGGGCAATAAATTCAATCAAAGTCGCCCAAGTTGCGATAACAACTAGAATTACAAATGCAATCCCGTTATAAATATAGTGATAAAAATTGAATGGAATTGTGATGCATACGCGATAAGAGCTGATTTATTGTCCCCTGCCGCTATAAAAATTCATAATTATGTCCTTTCGCGTTTCGTGCGCGACGCTGTCACATAATTCCCATATTGCCGACCGTTTATCTCTCGGCGATGCATTAACGGCCGTGTAAAAAATAATACGAACGAGCTGGGCTCGAACATGTCGCACGAACGGCCATTACAGGCCCTGTAACGATGATTAATTAATTGCGCTGCATCGTTATCTGCAGCTCATTTAGCATGCCACACGCCGCAAAACGGGCAAAACGAGAGGTTTTGCCGGGTGAAATAAGAAGGGCGCCCTCGGTTCGGTTTTTGAGGTGCAGTTTCGAAGATCGCCGTTCGCAGCGTGGCAGCGCTTTGATCGTTAACTTTTTCATTTTCAGTTTAGTAATAAGTCGTAATACCCATAAGTCAGTAATCGTCGGTATCCGTGGCATGAGTAACGGGGTGTTTTATGATGGCAATCGAGTGGTAGCAAGCAAATGGGGACTAGAATTTGTCAAACATTGGCAATATCTTATATTGGCCCTAATGACTATTGAATCGTTAATTTCAATAAAGCAGACGAATTAAACTGAACGTCCACTAAGTAGAAAACGCGGCGCGCCGCGATTAAGATCAGTTTGCAAAGGTAGACTCGTTCTCATACACCGCGATGAGGATGTATTTGAAATATACTGTGAGCTTCACAGTATATTTACCTATGCAATCTCTGATCTAGACTGCGTCGCGCCGCGGTTCCGACCTAGTGACGTTCCGCTTAAGGGGTGAGTAGTTAGGCTATGACAGTTCTAGACCACCCCCCCCCCCCGCCAGAGGGGCGTGAAGGCGGCGCGGAGTCAGCGAGGGGGCGGAGGAGAGGCCCATTTTTAATCGGATTGGGAGCGGCGGCGGAGGCGGCAAATCGCTATTATCCGGCGGCCCCTTTTGTAGTAATTGATGTAAGTCTCCTGATTTACGGTATCAAATCGACCTCTAATTATCCCCGCGGTGATTAGATTGTCACTGAAAATCGCGGATCGCCGATTATCCTGGAATACTCTTATTGTAAAGCTGTAATTGTAATTAAAAGTACCTGCAATTGTAGTAAGTATCCTATTGTAATCCTATTCTAATCCTGCAATTGTAATTAAAGTACTCACAATTTCCGCAATCATCCCACTGTAACTTGCGGTGATTAGAACCTCGATTAAATCAGAGAATTAAAAGCGCGAAATAATTTAATCGAAATCTCTGCGGGGGGTGGTATAGAACGCTAACAGCTTAACTACTGGGGTGGTTTTTCAAACGATGAGGAAATGTTAATTGTCATATTGACATATCTACATGGTGACGAGAAACTACCTACACAATGAGTTTTTCATCTTACTGTGAGTTGTAACGGTCCGGATTGGATTCATTATAATTAATTTTAGTCTAACTTCATGCTCATTTTGCCCCTCCAATAACCTTATACCTTTATACTATTATTTTTCATTTCAGACGGTATTCGAGTTCTGAAACAATAGAGGGCACAAATACTTTGGTAAAGAGGTATTTGGCGTTCTTTGCTATTGGTAATGCAAATAGCACCGGATCAAGGAATTAGTTGAGGGAAAGATTATTTTGCATTGACAACCTCAGTATCACGATTACCTCAATCTACATCGCCGGATATAGCCAGGAACTAAGTATACTACATATTAGTAAGATGTCAATGGCTTACGTCAATTGTGGATGATCCACCAATGTCCAGTGTGAAGCTTCCAGATAAAACTATTGGTCTATACCAACAGTATATGATGCATTCTTATTGGTTCAATTCCAATAGTGAAGGGGATTTCGGTTTTATGTGAATGGCGACATCTTATTTGGTATGGACTATTCCATGCCAGATAAGATGTCACTATTCACATATGACCGAAATCCCCTCCACTATTGGAATTGGACCAATGAGAATGCATCCCAAAACCGTGGGAACTGTTTTGAGCCATAAACCCATAAATGTATTAGTTTCATCCCTGATAAATTAAGTGCTTTGGAATAAGCAACCGCATTACTCAGGATCTTGAAGTTCACTATCGTACCTCAATAAACTAGGAAGCTCCAAGATATGGAGTTGCACGTCTGTTGACCAGTGCGACAGAACAGAGGAGATACAGTTTATGTGAATAGTGACATCTTATCTGGCATGGACTATACGCATCAAAGCAATACAGAAATCGGAGTTAAGTAAATTTCAAACCAAGGAATCATATCATCTCCATTGATATTACCCATTTTCAAAGCTTTCCGTATTAGATGAAGAAGAGATGAAAACGCGCACTTTAACAACACATGCAGCTGAAATTCAGCAACACTATAGATCAAAAATGCGATGTCTAAGCTAAAACACATAATATAGTCTATTTGATTTTAAGATGATTCAAGGCAGGCGGGAACTGTTTTAAGCCATAAACCCATAAACCATAAATGTATTCGTTTCATCCCTTAGAAATTTAGTGCTTTGGAATAAGCAACCGCATTACTCAGGATCTTGAAGTCCACTATCGTACCTCAATAAACTAGGCAGTCCGACAGGACAGAGGAGAGACGGTTTATGTGAATAGTGACATCTTATCTGGAATGGACTATATGCATCAAAGCAATACAGTAATCTGAATCAGGTAAATTTTAAGGCAAGGAATCATATCATCTCCATTGATATTACCCACTTCAAAGCTTTTCATATTAAATGAAAAAGAGATGAAATCGCGCACTACATGCAGCTTAAATTCAGCTACATATGAACACCATAAATCAAATATGCGTTTTCTAAGCTAAAACACGTAATATAGTCTATCTTATTTTAACATGATTCAAAGCAGGCTTTGAATCAACATTTTTTAACTGTAGGATATTGGTTATTACCTCTGGTTACACCTACAATATGCTACAATATGCAAAAAGTTAAAGTTTATAGTTCATTCATGAGAGAAATTATGAGTATTCTTTTTAAATCGTCCATTTGAAGCAAAAATAAGGGAAATTATTTTTTTTCTCAAAAACTACTAAAACTAAGTGTACAATTAGCTTTAGAAAATATGTTCAGAATTGAAAGAGCAATCCGAATATGTAAAAATATATAGGGTAAATATATAACAAAATTGATAGCCACTTCCGGTAGAACTGGAAGTGATAAAAACATGTACATATTTTCTCTTCGAAGTTTACGATGAACCATATTTGTGTGATTTTTTTCAAATTTTTATTTCATTAGGAACCCCACAAACTTTTAACCAACGACTTTCGTGGGATACCCTGTATATATAGATATGTATATATAGATATCTATATATAGATAAAATGTATGAAAATGGATTATGTAGGTATAGACCTACATAATCCATTTTCATACATTTTCATCAATTTTCATTTATGATATACACTCTGGGTATCCCTCTAGATGAGGGTTAAGCTAGGCATCAGGCTGTCGCAGGTCGTTACTTCAAATACCATAAAACTCAAATGACTTTCAAAGGTCTGTAAGTTATCTCAACACCGTCGGACTTCGACTGGTTCTGTCTAATATAGTCTATATGATTTTAACATGATTCAAGGCAGGGTTAGGATTAACATTTTTTAACAGTAGGATATTGGTTATTACCTCTAGTTACTCCTACATTGTGCTACATAATGCAACAATTTTAAGTTTTTATTTCATTCATGAGCGAAATGATGAGTATTTTTTTTAAATCGTCCATTTGAAGCATAAATATGCGAAATTATTTTTTTTCTTTCAAACTACTAAACATAAGTGCTCATCAGACTCAACAAAATATGTTCAGAATTGAAAGAGCAATCCGAATATGTAAAACATATAGGGTAAATATATTTCAAAAAATGATGGCCACTTCTGGTACAACTGAAAGTGATAGAAACATGTACCTATATTCTCTTGGAAGTTTACGATGAACCATATTTGTGTCAATTTTTTCAAATTTTTATTTCATTAGGAACCCCACAAACATTTAACGAACGAATTGCGTGGGATACCCTCTATATACAGGGTGTCCCTTAACACGATGCACATAGCTTAAGAGCGTACTTTTTGGGCAATTTTTAGTGGAAAGTTCCTAATACACTTTTGTCAACAGTTAAGGTACATTTTTACTGCCCGAGGAGAGAAAATCAGATTACTTTTAAGGATTAAATTTTCGTTTCTGGAATTTTCAATGGCATTCCCAAACAATATCTTCTTATGTTCCAACACTAATCAGCCATTATGTGAGTATCCCTTCCTTCATACTTTGGTACCGCCCCTCAATATCTTTTAAATCTTGGTGTAAACGTTCACCCTGTTCAACACTTACATCTCCTAGATTTGTCCAGGAAATTTGTCACATTGGCGACAAAAAAATGAACGTTTAAATATTTTTGTTACTACGTAGATATTGTAAATTCGTGATTAAAGTTTGAACCAGTTCGATATAATTTACTCCTTTTTTGTTTCCCATGAATTTTTCTAACATTTAGAAGTTTAGTTAAAAACAAGTATCAGATCTAACTCAGTTAAAAAAATGTTAACAATTTGTACCCATATGTTAGTCATTTAAAAACATATTATTAAAGTGTCAGTTTAGTTTGAAAAACTCCAGGCACTCGTAACAATAACAGCAGTGATGCGAATTTACTCAAGAATAGTCAATTTCAAGTATCAAGAGCAACTTCATCAAATGTATGAATTACGAAGCACTTTCCAGCAGTAAGAAGACCAGTCCAGCAGCAAGAAGACCAGCAGCCTTGAAAATGTATTTGCTCTAAATGATGATAATCATGAACTCAACAACAACAGTTTTATTAAAGTAACTCTATCTACAAGCTACAACGTTTTCCCAATTACGACGAGAAGCATCGAAATTATTGAACACTCATGCTCCCAGAAATCTAGTATAAGAAATTAGGTTACGACAGCAACTTTATATATCAAAGTCAAATTGTTTGTACTAGATTTATTTCACCATGATTGTACATGCTTTCATGAGGAATTCCAATAGGTAAAGGAAATAAAGGATGTGAAGTATTTCATATATTGTCGGATTGTGACAAAGGATATAAGTGCAACAGCACCAGAAAACAATACGTACATCTACATTATGTAATAAATACTGGTTGTGCAAAATACATTTTTTTGTACACGACTACACTATTCACAACCACACCTTGAGGAAACTTGGATAAATTGTCTGTAAAAATATCGTGGGCATGCGAGAAAAAATGGCCAAGTCAAATAAGGCAGTTTCGACAGAAATGCACTTGCGAAATGCGAATACATTGCGATAAATCCAGTATTCAATATTTATTGTCGTTGAAAAGTTTTTAGTAACTTTCCACTGAACTATGATATAACAGAAACCTTTTCCTGATAAATACAACGAACTTTTACCAGGTACCATTTCTACAAATTTCTATGAAATTTTTTTTTTTGTTCATGATAGAGACCTTATATAATAGTAAGATAAGAGATGAGGCATGTAGGATGCCCATTCTGATTGGTTGGAACAAGAATCCACAGACTTACTGATTTAAATCGAAGACACTTGAAATTTTGGACACAATATAGGATATAATAAACCTGCCACATAGGTACATAGGTACCTGAGAAAAATTGATATAATATTTCTATGTGATATCGTAAACGATTTTAATAGGTTTACCGATTATGGATCTTAAAAACAATTGATAAAATACAACTATCAATATCCTTAAAGAATAATCTAAATAGTTTGTTATACAGGGTATGGCCAATTTAGTGCTCAACCTTAAAGGGATAAGAGAACATCGCTCAGAAACATTCCATATTATGTCGATTATAAGACGCTACCAATTATAAGATGCTTCCTTATTTTCCTAAGCTAGTCATTAAACATGGTGTATAAATAATAACAAAATAAAATTAACTTTGTAACATTTTTTTAAAATCATTATCAATATCATTATTATATTTCAAATCATTACCAATATCATTACTATACTTCAATTCATTACCAATATCATATTCATACTCAAAATCATTATCAACTTTGTAACACAATTTTTTTTAAATCATTATCATTAAGAAATAATTTTTACTCTTCACAGAATAATACTCAAAGTTCTTCTTTTCTTAGCAGAGTAAAACTTGACAGTTTTGTTTAATGTCAATTAATATTATTAAATAATCGTGGCATGTTTCTAAGCGCACTACAAGATTTTTTGTTTTTTTTTTGTTATTTTATGTTCGGCCTAGTTTAACCTCAAATATTTCAGAATTGCTATAATGTTTTTCAGGAAGTGAAAAGTTTTTTTTTTTCAGAAATGTTTTCGAAGTTCAAGAAGTACACCCTTAATGAAGAAAAAAACACCCTATTCACAAAACACATATATTTTATCTAAATGATATGAGATCTAAAATCTACATTTAGATAAAATAAATGTGTTTTGTCAAAAAGGTATTTTTTTTCTTTATTAATACGAACCTTTCACAAGCTCCAAGATACCGCTTAAGTACACCTTTTTAATGACAATAAAACTAATTCCCCGAAGACTGGTATATAATTTAAAAAAATCTAACCTCAAAGTTTTTATGTAGCACTAACCATAGACCCTGCTTCTTCGGCAATGTGTTTACTGAGATGATTGTAATTATTCGAATATGTGCATTGATAGTGTGTGACTCGTCGCAAAATATCAGATTTCTAAGTATATTCTAGTAAAAATGTTAATAAGGAACTAATTTGCTAAGTAACACTTAAGTAAGGTCCTATTCCATAGTGTCCGAAATTGAGTAGGCTACATGGGTATCTTTCTAATTTATAAAGTTAGAGATCTGATTAAATGTTGTGCAGTTTAGTATGCTGTTTCAGATTCACGATTATGTTGATTATGTTGAAAATTTTTCAAAAGTTGGAGCAGTTTCGAATTTTTTCTAAAAAACTAAAAATCGTGATTTTTTACATAATTTCCATAATTATTAAAGATGCGGAAAAAAGTTTCAAATAAAAGTTAATTGGTTCAATCGCACAAACTTATAATTGAAGTCAAAACAAAAGTCACGATGGCGGTTTCCGAGATATTAATAGCAACTTTATTATTTTCAAAGGCCGCCATATTTGATTTTTATACGTCTAAATAGACTTTATTTTCCTCTTTTCAACAGTGTATAACAACCTAAGCCAAAATAAGTATAGAAGAACCCCTATGTATTCTCAGATGATTCTAATTATTTGTGAACATGTGTATTAATACTAAACTAATAATAATAAAAATAAAAAAAATAACTGTGTTGTACAGTACAAATGTCTACTGAAGATGACCACGTAGTGGTTGAAATATACATTTAGATAATAAATGTCGTTGTGAAAAAGGATAATTTGTTATTTTTCTTTCAGTATTAATATTTCCAAGCTCCAACCGATTATTTTATGAGTATTAATAGTGGGTCGTAAAATATCAGATTTCCAAGTCTACTCTAGTAGAAATGTTATTAAGAAAACTGACTTGCTAAGTAACACTATATGGTACTATATTTGGGAAACAAAAGCGATTATAAATAAATAATTGATTGACATATTTTTACTTAATTTTGCCTTTCTTAGCATGCTCCTAGATTTATGCCACGAAGTGTGTCCCACAACTTGTATAGTCTAGACACGATTGCTGTTTCGAGTTTTATTGGAACGTTAGCGACGGTTTCTGGATATACCGAGTGATCATTTAAATTTCGGCTTTAGTTATCCATAGAAATTTTTGCAGCCAATAAGATATACGAGATTTGTGATCTCGCCTTTCTTATTTGCTGCAAAAATTTCAATGGATGCTCTAGTTATCCATTGATATTTAAATGTCACTCAGTATATTTGTGACTATGAATGTGTATCGGAACGGTCTGTTAAGATTACGAAATCTATTTGATTTCGGACCTTATTCTGAGCGTTATCCGGCGGCGCTCCCCATGTGTACCTTATAATCTTCTAGTTAGTAGTTGGAACTGGATGTTCATAAATGCTTGGTCCATTTCTTGGCAGAACTGAATTAAACAATCTCCTCTATTTCTTCTTAAGTCTAGTCTGAAGTTACCCATTACGTTTTTTTTTTGCAGCTTTTCGCTCCACCTTCAAAGTTCCTCGTTGATGTTGACTTCCTTTCTTTGTATATTTTCTTCCATCCTTAAGTTGTTCACAGAAGGTTGCTGTGCCAAATGTTGTACACTCGGATGTAGGAGCATAATATGCTTGTTTTGTATTTAAGTTATATAGTTGTAAGAGGGCAATATGATTTGATATTTTCTTGATATACGGAACCCCATGACACCTAAGCCCCCACATAGGTTCCATACAAATGTTATCTGGTACTATGCCACAATGGTGGTACGATTTCTCTCTAGCGCAAATTGAGTTAACGTCGGCATGTAGCAATTAAGTCGGATATCCAGTTTACAGCTGCAGAACTAGAAGCATCGTTGGATTTTACGGCCTCGACCTATTCTTTACAACCCGTTATGCCTCCATTAAAGCTGCCAACCGATCGTAATATGTAATTGGAGTAGACTAGTTTGTAGTATTTTCGGCCGAAGAGCCCTCAAAGTTCTTTCCGTGAAATTCAAGTTGTCTCATTGGTTTATAAATTGCTACCAAAATAGATAAGTAAATTTAATCACTTTTCTTTCACGGATGTGTGTCACTGCAAATAAAGCCATCTGATTGGTCTAACATGTGATGCGGAAAATAATCTCGAAATGTAGTCACAGTTATTGTCTTAAAACGTAAGTTATGTTATTGGTTTATAAATTGTTGCAGAAAATGATAAGGAAATTTAATTACTCTTCCCTCACGGATGTTTGTCTTTGCAAATAAAGCCATATTATTGGTCTAACATGTGATGCGGAAAATAATGCCGAAATGTAGTCACAGTATATAGTCTTATGTATGTATGGAGTCGAAATGTAGTCTTGAAATTTAAGTTATGTCATTGGTTTGGTTTATAACTTGGTGCCATTCATTGCAAATAGAGTTAGCTCATTGATCTGATATGAGATGCGGCAAATAATTAATATCATTTCTTCAAACTTACCTGTATATCAAGTATTATATTTTGCCCTATTAAAACATCTCCAACTGCTTTGCATATAATGCAATTATTACTCTTCTGTATGATTGACAACGAGATTTGCAGTTCCGCTCACGAAGTGCATATAATAATGCGATTAATATAATAATCTAGCTCGGGTAATTTCTAGTCTGCCTTCATTGTTTGCTTGGCTGTATTGAGTTTACAACTTTCTAAATTAAACAGCGCGCTGTGCAAATGAAAAACTATCGTGTTAAACTTTTCCCTCCCGCCGCGCCGCCCCAAGTTATCTTGGGGCGGTATCGAAAAAGGCGGCAGGCCGGCCGGCATCCCTTAAAATTGAGAAATTTCCACGTCTCGCGTTACCCGCCCCGTACATTTTTGTTTATAAAATTGCACTCCACCTTCCCGGCTGCGAGCAACATCATTACTTCCGCATCAATTTTCACTGCCTCCCGCAGCCCGCAGCCGGGGGTGGGAGCGTCGGCCGGGCGTCGCGCCGTAAATCAAACGGCAACAAAAGGATGCGGGACGCAGTCGTGGGCGGTGGCGGCGGGGGCAGCAAAATGGAAACCGAATAAGTTCCAATAAACTTCCGGGGCCGCGGACCCGCGAGCATATTCCCGCGGCGGGGGATCGCGCGGTGGCGGCGGCGGGCGGCGTGATCAGCTGCGGTGATGCTGATTTGTATCGCGGGAGGGCTGCGAGAGAACCGCGGGGGCGGCTGACGGGGATGAGGTGGGTTTTAATGAAGGCGGGAGTCGGTTTCGTGCAGTCTGCTTTCGCGCTGGGGTGATTTATAGGCCGCAAGGTGTTCGGGTAATTTGGCTAATGAAGGAAGGATATTGGGGTGGATGTTTTCTCTTCGTGGAGATTAACGTGAAAGGGTAGTTTAAGTACGCATTTCATACAGAGAAATAATTCACTGAGAAAGCGACATTTCTACGTTCTTCAGACGTCTCTGAATGTATACCATA
This sequence comes from Othius punctulatus, assembly GCA_951805005.1. Taxonomy (NCBI): domain Eukaryota; kingdom Metazoa; phylum Arthropoda; class Insecta; order Coleoptera; family Staphylinidae; genus Othius; species Othius punctulatus. Next base: position 101,210,637 of record OX638139.1, on the reverse strand, counting down.
GAATGTGGAAATTTAGCTCATATCATAATTCCTGAATATCTAATACGATAAGTACGTGCCATAGACGCTATGATTTACTTCAATCGGAAGTTAATTACCTTGGATACTTTTGTTCGTACTTTAGCAGTCTTGGTAAATAAATTAATCTGAGTAAGCCAAGACTCATATCTGTCTAGCCTGGAGGTGCTGGGTTCAATATAACAGGAAAGTCAATACCATAATCAAAACAATTACTTATAAGTAGGGTCCGGATAAATAAGCACTTAAAATATGCTCTTAAAAAAGCAGGCATATTAAGAAAAATGGGAAGCAAAACACTGAAAAAAAGGTTCTATATAGCAAAAATAAGCATTTTCAAATAAAAATTAAATTAAAAAAGTAATATAAACCAATATACAAAATATGTATGCTTGTATAAAAAAAGTACTCAATATTTTTATGAAAACAATAAATTAGAATGTGTTTTTCTAAATTTTCTATTAGAAAATGTTTCCTCTAATCGCATAAAATATATTTATACACGGAAAAACTTTTCTCGGCATCCACCGATGTTATAGGCGCTAACTTAACTGCAATTATTAGGAAAGTATTAACATCTTAATTCTAAATTTTCTTCAAAATTGCCTTGTAAATACATTTCCTATCTTCCGAAGTTTTGTTGAACCTTCATTTTTTCTGAGTTTCATCAAATCTGTTGTGTATTATTTGTTTAACCTACTTATGCCCAAAATTGATCTTATAATATTTTAATGATTTTTTTGATAAAACTTGTTCATTTTACGTCTAAATTATTCCATATGGGTTCATTTAATTTGGTTTTTTTTTGCGTACATTGTTTTTTTTGGGGTACCTACATATAAGCCGTAGGGAAGAAGAGATGTGATCATAATCTATATATACATAAATACAAGTAAATAGTGTATGGTTTATATTTATTATATGTTATAATAGTTGTTTTACAAAGAATTATTTATTCAGGTGTGGTATGATAATTTATAAAACATTTGACATGCAACCCAATATCGCATTTCTGGCAGCGAGGGGTAGTTTTTGTATGGCAAGAACGACACCTTGTTTGCTTATGTTGAGGAATTACATAGTGATCCATTCGATCATATCGAATGCATAAATTTTCGTTTGTCGATGGACGGCGAGTTAAATATGTGTTTGATTTTTTATTTACTTTTAGAAGAGACATGGCTATCTGCCTTTTAAATGCTAAATGTTCCAACGTGCCTTTACTCATTTTGTGTAATTACCTAGCGTCATGTACGGCCATGTCATTACAGTGAGCCACCAAGCAAAAATACCATTTCTTTCCTCTTATAGAGGTTCTATGTAGTGCAATATTTTTATCCGAACGATCTACTCCACCCATATTTTTATTATACAAATGTATTGGGTTGGGCTGGCCATAATTTGCTTTTTAGCGGACCTTGAATGTCGCTTTACTTGAGGTATAGATTCGATTCCTACCGAATTTGAACATGCCGCAACAATACTATTGTCATTCCATTGTAACACAATTATATTATGTTCATCAGATGATTTGTATTCATAAGTGCCCCTATCTTTTTTTTTCATAGCGGAGACGCTTTTCAGTGGAATGCTTGGAATTCTCTTGCAACGTATTGTGCCTGTACCCCTTATGTGTTTTTCAGTCAAGGTTCGCAATAAATCAAAACATGAGACAAAATTGTCAAAAAATAAATGAAATGCGATATTTGGCCACTTTGTTTGAAGTCTTTCTATATATGTTAGTATTGCATTGGCACCTATCCCAAATTCTTTATTGTTATCACATATAAAAGTTGAAGCACTTTGATAAGGCTGCACCCAATTGATATAGCCTAATCATGTGGTACCAACCCATAACTTATAGCCTTATCTTATCGGTTTTCCGTGAATGTATTGTTTACAATTATAACGTCCGTAGAACGGAACCATTGCCTCATCAACGCTGTGTGCTTCTTCTAAAGGTGCTGCGTCTAAAAAGTTTTTATTCAGATGTTAAAATAGTGGCCTCACCTTGCGAATTTGTCTTCCTTATTGATCTTATCATTATCTACTAAATGAAAATTACTCATTATATATTCAAATCTGTTTCGCAAAATTGCATTTGCAACTAACTCGTTATGACTGTCGTGATCTCTTTCCCAATACATACGCCTTCGTGGCGTATATATCCAGTCAAAACTAAAACTCCAATAAAGGATTTCAGCTCGAAAAGCGTTATATAAGCTTTTTTTGCCTTTAGACAATAATTATTTGTTTCTTTCAGAATAAATTCCAGAATTTTATTATTGAATATGGACTCAAATAATACTATGGGAACTATTTCGTTCAATAGTTGTACATAGGAGTACATTTATTCGCCGTATCAACAAGATCTTTATCTTTCCAATCAACAATTTTTGTTTTTTTTAACTTCTGGCCTACGTAATTGCGCCAACGGAATATCATCTTCAAAATCGAAATGTTCATAAATATTTTCAGCATTTTTAGTTCATTTTCCGCCGGAGTTCGCAGTTGAGAAGGTTTCAAATTATTCGGTGTTACATAATGTCCTTCACAAGAATCCTCATCAGTATTCCAACCACGTGTATTTTCTGGAGGCAAGATTACAAGATCAGCGGAACTATATACCATATCTTTATCATCTTCTAGCATTGAGAGTACTTCCTGCATAGAAAGTCTCCTAAAATAATTGAAAATTCGATATTGTGCTAATAACATGGCGAAAAAAAAATAGTGCGAAATTTTCCCTACGGCCTATATGTAGGACGACCATTTTAGGCGCTCCCTAGCTGGAGCCGGTATAATTCTAACCTTAATTTAAATCATGTTTATCATTATCTATGCTATATACTTGAAAAATAACATAAATTCTAGAAAAAATAAGGAAGACAACATGTGAAACACTTACCTGTCAATGTTTATACCATACTCTCCCATTGTCAACAATATTCAAGAACTATTTTTTCACTTTAACTGTACAGCACAAACAAAATTTTTCGATTGTATATTGCACTGCTATATTATTAAGCAAATGTAATAGATAACTGCATCTACTATAATCTTTGTAGAGTTGCATATTAGTTTTTTTCAACGTCTTATATGTAGGTATGGGCATAATAACCCACATTTTCCCAGGTTCTTCTTGAAGGGATATTTTAAAATCATGGACAATCACGACAGATTCCACTAAGGACAATCCTTGCTTTTCCAGTTTTTTGTATTGAATCACTAACAAAAGTATACATAGGTTTTAGAAAAGCTTAATGTTGTTCTATCTCTTGATTTTTTTAAATATATTTTGTCATTTAAACCTATGTGACTTCAGCAGACGATGCTGATATTTTCAAAACCTACATTACCGCATACATCCAAAAACCACATCAAGTGATGATTGCATTCGGAGGAAGAGGTATGCGGGATATCTGAGATGTATACAGGGTGGCCAATTTTACGACGCCCACCATTAGGATTTATTAAACGGAAATATATACAGAGTTGGTCAAATGGGATGAAAGTTTCTCATTTCTGTGCCTTTCAATATACTGAAACGAAATCCGGGATATCTTGCACAGTTCCTGAAATATCGCTGAAATACTGAAAAAGTGCAATTTCCTTTTATAACTTTTTTACTTTTGAAGGAAATTTTACGAAACTTGGCACACAAATATTTTCCGACGTGAGCTTTCCGATGACAGTGCCAAACATTTTCTGCCCAACAAGGTGCCCAAATTTTCACAGTCAACTTTTGATTTTCTTATCGCCGCAATATTGGATTTTAATAGCATTCAAAAGAGTGAAAAATTCAGATTTCAACAATGTATAATACATGGGTAATCTGACATTATTTACCACCAAACGTCGACGATTTAAAAATTTGTTGCACAAGTCAAACTGCTGTGGACTGCTCTAAAAATCAAGTTGCCATGAAATAACAAATTACCATTTTAATTTCATACATTTCTTCATACAATGGCCCTCGATTTGCGTGCAAAATTCATTATTTAATTTGCAGTAGTTCTGTAATATAAATACTGAGAAGAGACATAATTTCGTGTACAATGACTGGATTAGAGCCATTGGCCATCAGACGATTCACAATGATCCGGATTACCTCCTTGGGGGGGGAATACTTGCAAACAAATTCGTTACGTCCAAAGATACTAATTTACAGTTCGGGAAAGACGGTGTTTGATAGTGTCTTAATTAGTTCCAAGGAATTTCTTGTGCAGAATCTTGGTTTAAACTGTAGGTATTGTCTCAGTAGTGGGATTAGGGCTTTAGCTACGTTTCTATTAGGTGCATGTATATTAAACTTTTTTAAACTCAAAATAATAAATAATAAATAAATAAATAATAAATAGTAATAAATAAATGTGCGTTATTTACCCAGTCATAATAATGGAGTTTAAACAAGTATCCGCCAAATCTATTTCCAGTATATGTTTCTGTTGCTGATGATGTTGGTTCTTTTTTATTGTTAAATAAACACCATTTTGGGCGTTTTTTTTTAATGCGAAATGGTTACAGGCGAGACATTGCACACATGCTTGCAGTCCATCGCTCTGACTACTACTCTCTTTTACGCGCACATGCGCTCGTCAGTATATTGCCAATTAAACAAACCCAACCACGTATGCTTATAATCATACTCAACACGATAGATGGATGCGATATTTTGTCAGACGAATCGACACTTCGAACGACTTTGCTTGGGGTATGCTAAATTTCAATTAAATAAATTCCAAACAGTTGAGCAAATAGTTATCGTAGTAAAAGTATAGTACGCAACACGTGCGAAAATGCTCTTACACGCTTGTGCTTGGTAATAAAATACTCGTATTTAAGGAGCTATTTTCGTTACAAAATTTACTATGTTGTTATTGAAAAACCTGTACGCAATTTGTAAATTTTTGAGTAATATGGACATCTAGGGTCTCGTAGTAGTTTATTTTCGCTCATTCTGTATCTTGCAGATATTGACAATAATAAATAATATTAATTACTCTCGCCTTTCAGAATTTGATTTGTGTTCATGAATTACTAACTCCACAATCAATTTCAAAAGCTTCTGTATGATAAAGTGTAATAATACGCCACATTAATCATATTTTCGTGATTTATAAGCTTTTCGGTCGCATGAATTAATTCTAATACAGCCGGAACGTCTTCGTCCCTGTGCCGTGGGATTCGCAAAAGTGGCGACGCACAAAAATCTGACACACATACACCGTGAATGGCTGCGTAATTGAATCCGCGGCTCAATAACGCGGCGCGGCGAATGTGAACTCTTTTCTGCCCGGGAATACAATTGAATTAAAATGAGTTTCCCCGTTAGCGATCTTGGAATTAACATAATTAATGATCTTATGGAATATACAATTACAGCGGTTCTCCATTATTCAACGCCGCTCCAACAGAGCTCATTATATCGCGGGGGCGCCTTTCATATTGAAATGGCGGCCAGCACCGCGTCCCGCTGCGCCGCCCCCGCACCATCGGCGGTGTATTTTTTTTTCAGGAGCGCTGAAAAAATAATTTCGGCTTTATAATGCGTGGAATTTATTACCGCGTCGACTTTACGGGCGGATAAAATCGATTTTACAATGTGACGATCTTCCGGTTTAGTTAGGGGGCGGTGGGTCGCTAAAGTATCGGGCGGGACGTCAAAAATGTTTACGCTCCCGCTCCCCTTTATTCCCAGTGCGGGGCGGCGGGATGGGCGGTTGTTTGGGGAAGATTAAAAAATTTATTGGGTCATTAAAGTCGGCTCCCCGTAATGGTTACGATGTGAGTTTTTCGGTTTAATCTCCCACGGCATATTTTCAAGGGTGCCTTTTTTAATTTTTCACGATTCTCTTAAAACATTATTACACGAAGGAAAACGAGGGCCGTAAATTGGCTCGGGGGGCGGCAGTTCGGGCACCGCTCATGGGAAATTGAGCGCTTCCAGAATGACGCGCCGAAATTGCAATTTTTAACTGACTCTCGCAAGCGCCGAGCTTTACATGATGAATTTTGCAGCTTTAGAACCTGCGAAAACTATCGGTAATATCCGCCGCGTTATATGGAAGTAACGTATGATGGCAATGCGTCATAAACACGTTGTCCGCTGTAATTTTTCAGCAACCGGGTTGGCGGGGTGAATATGCGGTGTTCTGAAAAACCTAGTGTAATGTTTATAAATTATCGATGGTAAAAAAATCGCGTGATGAATGTACCTGGGATATTGCCCATGTGGACGTCGGGATGTTGCGCGGCGCCGCCTGAAAGTTACCCGCTGCAAACTTTCAGCTCCGGCAAAAACTTGTTAAACTGGAATGGGCCCCCAGAAAAAATGCCGGGGCACATTGCATGTAAATTTCGCATTTTATCCGTCACTGCTTCCAAGATGCTCTCTGTTTCGCGTGCGAATAGCATTTACAAAGTTCTGCTGCTGAACTGCTCAGTAACACAATAATAATATAAATTAATATCATTAATTATTTCTACCGGACGTAATGCATTCTATTTGACAAGTTTTATATGGCGTATTGAATAGTTTATTAGTTGACCCTGGGTATCAAAAGCTTGCAAAGTTCTAATAGTTCTGCAACATTCTAATAATCCACTACGCGATTCCGTAATCCAGGGAGTCCATACCAGTAATTTACCCTCCAGTTTATCCTGGCTTCTAAGCACGACCTTCCGTTTTTTTACAAAACAGCAGCTTTAAACAGATATATGCAGGACAATAATTTCCGATTCAACTATTTACTGGAAATCGCGAAACAAATCGGTAAATTCAGGGACGACTTTAATCACTTAGTACGTACTCCATAATGCCGATGTTAAAGAATATACTTATGTAACTGAAGAGCTCTTTAACTGCTAAATTTACTAACAAAACCTCAAGTAAAAAGATCGACACATTTTTACTTTCTTCGTTATTTTCTGATGTTATTATTCTATAGCTACCTATGTTACTGTTCAAGTTATTTTTCTATGCCTAGAAGGTTCACATTGCAAATCACTTCGTCGGAAACCTATTTTAGCAGTCATGTGGTTTTCTAAAATAAATACTATGCCATAATTGAAGTTTTTTTTTTCTTTACCACTTTTGTGTTTCACAATTTTTCAGAACTTTTCACTCTATCAAATCGTCGGCTTAGTGTTACAAGGTTGCATGTAATAATTTTTCAATGTTTAGGTCTATAGTGTTACCAGGCTCTAAGTTTTCATCATGGGAACTTTCAACACGTTGGAAGGTTAAACTCGAATTATTAGGAATCTGTGATAAAAACATATCTACTTACAGTGCAAAATATATCATTTTCTGTAATAGCCAACATATTTAAAATCCTTATACCTAAATTTATAAATTTGCACATACAACCTTGCAACATTAAGCCTACGAAATGCCAAGATGTAAACAGCAATGTTATATAACATATCCCCATATCGCCAATTTGGCACTTTATTGCCTAAATCAGCTACTGCCTCCTGGAACAAGTGGTTTTGACATTTGATCAACTGGAAAATTATTTGACTAATAGTGAAACACAATTGACAAATGAGGAAAAGAAAAATACTGTAAAATGCTATCCATCAGGTCGTTCACCAGACCCATCCGTATAGTACGTGAAGCTGACCACAAAAACGCTACTTTCTTCCAATCACTATTGTCGACAAAATTGTATTCTGTTCTGAAAAGGCATTACAAGCAGTGGGAGCATGGATTTAATAGTGAGTTCAAAGCTAGCAAGCATGAAAACATTTCGCAAAAACTATACAATGCCCCCCTCCACCCATTTAAAAAACGTATGTGACTTGGTAGTGTACTACAGTACAAGTTACCAGCACTGCAGGCAGATAAAAATTCAGAACATACAGCCGAATAAAAAAACAAGGAATCTCAACAAAAATTTATAAATGAATTTTGCCGCTTCATGCATAATTGTCCTACTATTTTCTAGTTAGGAGACTATTGTAACGTTAGATTTGGAGCGTACAGTAGAGATTGCGTGGTTGCCTACAATAGTACTCTAGCTCGATAATGAATTCAATCTCCCCTCGCCTAATACTGTCAGTTTACGTGTTAGCGGGCATGAAATCGACTTAATCGCTACTAGATTGTACACACGAGGGGTTAAACATTTCTGTTGGACAAAAGTCGGTGCAATACCGGAAGTATGACCGCCATTCAAGCGTGATTTGTGGTTTGAGTGGCCCTTTTGTAGTTGTGATTGGCCCTACCATACAGTCAGTCAAGGACTGGAATAAAAGACCTAGATTACGACACATATCGATGCCGGATCATAGGCCGGTTTCTCGCGGATTTACCAATATAGTTTACAGCCGCACATCACACCTCCGAGTATGAGTGAGTTTGACTGGATTGATTGACTGAGTTCCCCTAATTAAGGCCGAAGGACTGCACCGTCTTCACTCAGCTGTCCAGGGTAAAGGCAGTATTCACAGTGGCGAACGAAATAGAATACGACCAACACAATTTAAGTATTGTAAAGATCAGAGAGGAAGAGGGGGTAGCACTATACAACGTTTATCTAATTCTATTAAACGAGACATTGTAAAAGTTGGTGTATATAGGAAGAAAAATATTGGTATGGACATGTGTCAGAAATTAAAACTTTAAAAACGTAAAACTATGACGATGGCTGTTTCTAAGGACTAAAAGAACATTTTTTTAATAATTTTGATAATTACAAAATTCGCATGTAATGTTTTTTTAATTTTTTTTTTCAAAGGTTCGTTCCATACGTCACGTTCGTGAAGTTTGTCGAAGCATTTCAGTAACACCCTGTATAAACTATCTGTTTATTTATTGGTGAAAACTTGAAATGGGTTTAGTGCTATATCTGAAAAACCTTCATGCTATCTATTATTTGTATGAAGTTATTACTTATTATGTAGGCAAATAAAGTTATTGTAGTTATTTTAAAAAAACATTGGCTATTTTAGCTAATTTAGCTATTGAAGCTAATTTTATACATTAAACTTCTTGATCCAGAGGTGTTCGAACCTGCAACGTGTAGCATCAAATATATGTATGAGAAGGATTGTGTTGAAATTGTATTACAACCTCAAACTAGCCACATTTTGCAAAAGCAGTTTTTTTAAATTTTAATGAATTATAAATACAAATAAAAAATACACATAAATTAATAAAATATTTGGAGTAGAAACTATGTACCTACTTCCTTAATTACTTTTTGTGATTAATAATTATTAAGGAAGTACTTAGTTTCTAACCCAAACATTAAAGAATAACCTTGAAAACACGAATAAAAATGACATTAATGTGTACATTGTTGATGATATATATTACAATTGTCAGAGAATTGTACCATCCTAAGCTCTTATTATCTCAGAGTTTACTCTGTTAAGTATTATTAGGTGAGAAAATTCAATGATGATTCTGAACATGAACAATTTATGATTGCCTTCTTCATCACACCGGGCATACTATTTTTAGGGGGACACAGTGCCACAGATCATGCAAAAAAATACTATTTACTTAGCCGGTTGGCCGTGATCCCACTCAAAGTCAGATAGGTATGGTAGAATTAGGTTTGAAGATAGGGATACTAAACCAAACGATAGTCAAAGACTTGATAATGTATATTATAAGTAAGATCGTAGGTTTGTCATCTTCTCGGTGATGAAATTTATACACGAGCCAAAGGCGAGTGCATTATTAACCGAGTTAATTATAGCCATTATGTGCGGGTGAAATAAGAAAATTGGCACAAGACAGGGGCCACTGAAAAAGAAGAGGAAAGGAATTAATTAGGGAAGACATATGATTGTAAAATGTATTATAAATGTAATTGAGCAGTCCGACACCCGAAAGGGTAAAAGGACGAAGGATAAATAAAAATGTGCGAGTGAAATACGATGTTTTATGTATGATTTTACGGCAAAGTGGGGGTCTATTCTTCAATTTCAAGTGATAAATGTCGTACGCGAAATTGTTAATTCTCACACCGATGTTGGTTTTTCTTTTTGGGAAAATTCATATGTGACAAATTTCTCTCCATAACCACAGTTCATGTGGGGCGTATATGAGTGCGATATTGCACATTACTGCCCGTTGCTAATAAACGAGCAGGTGTTTAATTTTTTGTATTAAAGGTATTAAAACATTATGAAACAACAACTTTCGTTTAACAAATTTAGTGTTTTACCCACCAGATAATTATTCTTAACTTTTGTGTATTGTAAATTTTATTGCCGTAGAAGAAAATCTTCAAAACTAAAGAGGTAGGACCAGTTTTAAAATTTAAAAAAAAACAGAGCGTTAGTGCCGTTTATAATGATAAATTTGAAAACGCGGAAATGTTTGATTCGCATCTCCGCTGATCTTGGGGTTTAAGGCAGTAAAAACCACGTTAGGGCTATGAAATGAGCCAACATTTTTAGCATTTGGCATTATTTCAGGCTTTTTAATTCGTAACATAGAATTATGGGTCCAACGCGACGAAGCCCGTAACTTATTTTAAGAAGAGATAATGAGTTAGCTCTGTTACGGTCACACCATTGCATGAAAGACTTATGTAGCACCGTATAGTTTTGCGGATTCTGTTCTAAGTAAGCAGTTGTAAGTTTTCGAATGTTTGTCGCTGCGATTATTTGTGGGGATGTAAACATTACTTGATCGCTATCACTATCTACTTAAATGTTTTACTTTATAAAACAATGTGAAAAGCTCAGCCCGAACCAGTAAAAAAACTGCAGAAAATTGCAAATGAATGCAATTTATGCCAAATAAATCAATTCAACTGTCAAGTCCACATCCAATCGAGATATTAAGCGATTTGATTTAGACCTGTGAATTATGGATTTATGATTCTGTGATTGGACGAACTCAGTGAATTATAAAATCATAAGTCACGATCATGAATGATGGTTACTATAATTGTTCTAAGAAACACAATAATAGGCATGTTATGTCATGGGAATAGAAAAAGGTAAATTTTTACTTTTGACAGTGATTTTGATCACAAGGACACGAAATCCCTGTTGTATCATGAAGTCATTATAAAGCCTCTGTTGTATAATATTAAGTACATTCGTTAAGTACAAGTACAAGTACTCGTATTATCATACTTACGTTTAAAATGAATTGTATTATTTATGAGTCAAAGATGAAGTATTTAACGATCCACCTACAATGCGTATGAAGCTATGTATTTATTTACAGCACAAGCAAAGTAGGTGTTTACTGGTATCTCTTTGTAAGATTGGAATTTGTTTGAGTTAAGGCTTCGATTTCGGTGATGGCTGACTAGTATTTCAAGAATGTAACTTGCACAATTCTTCGAATTATTGTACAGGGTGGCCCAATTTTAATGTTTCTGTAGGGGATCTCGGTAACTGGAACAGATAGTATGTCAAGAACATGAAACTTTTATCTTAATAAATTGATAAAAATCGAAAATGAAAAATAATAAATTATTGCTCATAACTCGAAAACAAAAGACGATAGCCAATTTTAATTTTCACCAATGAGTTTGTCTTGAAAAAAGAGATCGAGGAAATGCCATCTGATTTTCTCTATCTCTTCTAGTTACCGGGAACCCCGGTAGAAACATCCAAATTAGGCCACCCGGTACACGTAGACAAGAGGGATAAATGAAGTGATAGACTGTTATCTTAGCACTGTAGCTTATTTTTATATTTTTAATTCAGTTTAGTGCTAATTGTTGATTTTGATTTATTTTCATATTAAAACGTTATTAAAACTTCAAGTGTTGCAAATAAATCATTGTAACACTATAGACGAGTATAACTCAAAATAAATATAAAAATTGCAGGTCCGTATTTAAAAAATTAAACTTGATGACGGTTGCACTCACACGAAACGTCTGATCCAAAATCTAAAATTTCCATGTTGTAGATGAGAAAAAGTGGCAATGAAGATGTATTTATATATTTTTTTAATATCTCTTTAAGTATCGACAGAAAAAAATAAATAACATTTGCAAAATTTCAATTAAAAAAAAAATCTCAGCAATCATTGAATTTTTTAATTATCTTTATTGAATATTGTTCCCCATATGATTACGCAACTTTGTCCTAATTTAAGCGACTACGTATCTCTTACCGTTTCCGATATCCCCATAGTGGTAATCGAAATTGAATAACTGCAAACTATAAGTGTTCTGAATGTCTATCTCGATATCTGGCTTGTTTAATGGCCTAGTCAAATAAAATATGTCGTAATTGCACATTTGTCTCTTAATACAAACTTTACTGATGATGATTGTGGCCAATTCGGTGGGCGGACTCTTATTTAAAACGACTTTCATTGTCGAGATGAATGCTTAACGAGTCCTCGGCTTATCTTTTATTGATCAAAAATCAACATGGCATTCGTGCCGGCTTTAATTAATGCGCACCCTCCCGACATAATGAGGGCCGAGATAAGCGTTGAACACCTCCGTTGCCCTCGGCTGGGGCCAAAGAAACGTTCTACGCACGGCCTTTCGTTTCCTGCGAGGCGAAGATTAAATCTGCAGCTCAGTGCCCGAGGATGTCTGCTGCATGCAACTTCGGAAGGTATCCTCTGGCGTGGCGAAGTTGTTGATTTCTTGGAGTGCAGGAGTGAGGTGAGCGGCGAGCCAAGCCTAAGGGGATTTCAGCAGATTTCAGAACTGAAGGGGGGATATTTCCGGCGGGCCTCGCACTCCGAGGGCTTAAGTGTAGAGCGATTCTTTTGTTTCTTACTCCCTTAAGTAGAAAGGAACTGCAGTTCCTATTGTTACAAATAAGCGGTTGATCGATAGTCCTGAACACACAATTTTAAATAAAGGATAAGTAGTCGGTGGTGCGTGTGCCGCTGGTGCGGTTGACGTATCCCTTAATCCGTCCGAATAGGATACATCATCATCAAAGACGTTAGCGGCGCTAAATAATTTATTAGCCGCAAAACAAGAAGCTGCGCTCATTTCCAGCAAAGACATGCTAATGACACCTAATCCGGAAGCAATATTAATTTAATAGTTTGCAAGTGTATAACGCATTCACACATCGCATTAATTCACACTCCTCGCATCTATTTTGCAAACAAACGAGTGATTAATACATCACAGCGCCAGCTCCCCGTTTCAATGTCACTAAATGCACTAAGTGCTTGTCACTGCTAATTCTGCGCCAGGTATTACTCCGCAATAATGCTCACGGCGCAAGTTATTAACGAGGTTAATACGTTATCCCGTAATTCGATGCGATACCTACAATGCCCCAGGAACACGGATAAACATCAAGCCTACCTTTTATCATCGCTGCAAGCAACACGTTGTGGGCGGAAAAAGCGCCGCGCGGATTACAATTATAAACTTTTAATAAAGGCCGGTCCTACGAAAAAGGGCTGCCGCCGCCCTCCCGGGGGATGTTCGGCGGCTCCTGTTTGCACAACTGAAACTGTGTCTTGCTTCGGATCGCGCAATTATGTTTTATTATTCCGTCTCCGAATTTCGGCGAAAAATAGGGGAAATTCGCGTCGCCGCTCGAACAGGTTAAAAGTATAATAACATCTATTAGGCCCCAGAGCTCCCGGAATGCCGCGCATAAAAAGTTTACGCCGATGTTTTATGTTTTCCATTGCCTGGAAAGTTTTCCGTATAAGGAAATCACTCCGGCTGGATGTATGCAGAGGGAAATAAAAGGAAACAAGGATTTATAATTAAAATTTATGTGCCACTTTTAAAAAACCGTTGAATAACTAATTATTATTATTATTATTTATTCAACATGCTTTTACAGCCTACATTATACATGACGCACGTAATGATGAGGGAAACACAATTAAGCCCGTACTGTATTAGCCTATTCTTTTTAACACTCTTCGTATTCAATCCTTAAACAGTGCATATTTAAACTCGCTATATGATATTATATAATAATGTTTAACACACGATATAAGATGGAAAACGAAGCGAAGGCGGTAACGGAGTCGACGTGTGGATAGAATATGAATAGAAAAAGAAAATAAACCCAAAAGCATGGTACAAGAAGAATACCTGGCATACCTCCAAAAAGCTATTTGCACTCGTATTGTGTTAGCGATCTTATGCCCAACAGTTGTATGCTTAATTCGAAATGAAACCCAAACCCAACCCTTAACTATTAATTCAGAATGGATCGAAATACCTTTATTTATACATATTTTGAAAAGTAATAAACTAGACGAGAAAAATTTGTTCAATTTTACTATCACTGGTGTTGATGACATTGTTAAACATTGTACATAAAATAGACGCCTGAAGTAATGTAATGGGCACTTGCCCCCATCCACCCCCTGAAATCTCCACTATCTAATACTAATACGGAACTGAAAATTTTAACTGACTCTGATATCAGTAGAGGTGGGAATTTAGGTTGTTAAAAATTAAGAAATAGTTAGGTTAAAAGGTAGTAACAAAATGTAAAATAGGTAAGATATTTGGTTTTTAGGTCTTTAGGTTTTTATTTAAAAACAGTAGCTGATTTGTCTATTTCATTTTTAATGCATACAGTAAGGTTGAGCGTCCACCTGGGTGCATCCGGAATTCTCCGACAGCTAGAACTGTGTGAATAGGTAGAACTGTCATCTACAATTTGCAATTGCAATTAGTTTTTATTATTGTTTATATTCTGTTTATGCTTTTTGCCAGCTTCATGTTGTATTAAATGAGATTGTTGTTCGCAGAGCACATACCTACATACATATACATATTAGAACAAATTAACTTTAAAACATAACCTAATATCAAATTTTGTACTTACAATTTATGAACAAGATCTGCAAAATACACTGCCATGATATACCGCGCGTTTTTTTTAATCTCTGAACATAGGATATGTTCAGTTTTAAAACGACAGTATCAATCGTACGCTAAAATTTAATGTATGCAACCAAATTTACTAGCGTGGGTAACTCAATTATTTTAAAAAAAAAGACAAATGCATAACCAATTTAATAAAACGTCAAAACTGTAGACAGAAAATGTATTCAACGCAAGAAAAGATACAATCTGGGCAGTGCATCTGTACCAGTGCACAAATACAGAGCACTGGTAACAATGTGGCATTAGTATACCGACTGTGCGCAATTTATTTTCTGTGCATTATCCTGAGAGACCAATACCATCAATCGGAACAATTAGTAATATAATCGCCAAATTTAAAAGTAGATAATGCATCTCCGGTAGTCATCATAAATTAACTACAAGATGCCACGTTTTGACTGAAGAAATGAAACTAAATATGTTATGCTATGCTGAAGAAGGTACTGATGAAGAAAATTTAAATACTTTCTTGCGTTGAATACATTTTCCGCCAACAATTTTGACGTTTTATACGTTACGTAAATATACGTTAAAATTATAAAAAATATCCTGAGACACCAATCCCATCATTCCTGTTCAAATAGGAATCATCAACTGTTAATCCCAAAATAGTAACTCATTTGTGAAAGTGCCCTATTTAAACACTTTCTTGCATTGAATACATTTTCTGTCAATAGTTTTGACATTTCAAATGATCAAGTTGCACGTGCATGTAATTTTGGTTGCATAACTGGTTGCAATTGATACTGTCGCTTTAAAACTGAACATAGTCTATGTTCAGCGATAAAAAAAAACGCGCGGTATATGAAATGTTTTCTCGAGTCCTTTCACCCACTTTTTTAAAAGTTCAAGTTTTTGAGTTTCGCTTTATGCATTTTAAAAGATGTAATGTCAAACAAAACACGAGCGTAAAACGGTAGCGAACATATCGACAGCGAAGTGGGCGTGCACTCTAAAGCCTCGTTTACATTTGGAAAGTTTACTGGCATAAACTTGGGCGAAGTGGGCGTGCACTCTAAAGCCTCGTTTACATTTGGAAAGTTTACTGGCAGAAAGTACTTACCGCCGGTAAACTTACGATGTATAAACCAGAAAAAACGTCTGTCAAGAAAGAAACTAAACAAGAAAGTAAGACTGGTTTACACATCGTTAGATTACTGGCAGCAAGTACTTTCCGCCAGTAAACTTTCTAAATGTAAACGAGGCTTTAACAATAAAAACGTCTTACTTTCTTGTTTAGTTTCTTTCTTGATAGACTTTTTTTTTGTATACACATTGTAAGTTTACTGGCGGCAAGTATTTTCGGCCAGTCAACTTTCCAAATGTAAACGAGCCTTAAGGCCGCCAGGGCTGCCAGGATTGACTTGACAAACAGTAGCATACCTCCTGGAGCCACATCCTTAAAATGATAGATTTTGTGCATCAAATTAAACAATTAAAACTAAAAAAGTTGTTAAAATTACTGAATTAGGTGAGATAAAAGAAAAATAGGTAAAATTAACACAAAGGTCAAAAATAGGTAATATAGGTAAAATTAAATTAGGGTCATATTAAAGCTTTCTTTTCAAAACGAATTTCGGTATAATCAGAACATACTTAATTTTGCTTAGTAAAAAAAAGTTTTTACCTAAATTCCCATCCCTAGATATCAGTTTGCCTTTATATCGATTCCCGACATATTTGTTCTGAACTTAGTTTTAAATATTGTTCGGAATTTATGATACTTATGTATTGAATAAATTAAATATTTTAATTATTATATAACTTCATGTTTTGCCCCACCCTCCTGAAAATTTTTCTGCGGGCGCCCATGGTTATGATATTTTATACCCAACAATAATAAAATCATCCCCTAACTACCTTACCACTGGTAATTATCACCACCTGTAATTACGTTAATTTATTTCTACCCCTATATGTAATAGAACAAACACAAATATTTGGTTACATTCACCAGTCGATACCAATTATTATATCCTGTAATCACATGTGCTGCAGAGCAATCCCTAAAGAAGTTTTCGCCCTGCGACGTCATAAAAAATTAGTATATTGTATTAGTGTTCATATTTGTGCACATAGAAATTTAAAATTTTGGGTACTAGTGCAGGACGATGTACATGATACTCCTCCTGTATTCCGAGTACTCTGAGTACCCTGAGTACCTGTACTCTAATTTACTTTTTCAAATTCTCGCAAATTCAAATGTCCAATCCAAAATTTAATGCGATATTCCTTATCCTGATAATTTTCCGCTTTCAATGAAATGTCGTACGTCTTTGTACGTCATATTTGAGGTTTTCATTGTAATTACGAATTTGATTTAACTCATTTCATTATTAATTTTTAATTCTGCCCTAATGATTCACAATATTATCTAAACATCACTATCTAATTAATTATCTAACTGGATAACTATCTTACTAAACCTACTCCTACTCTATTAATTTATATGAAACTATCAACAAAATTCCTAAATAATTAAAAAAATATCTAATAAATATCTTCACAATGTATATGTACTCTAGATGTTATACATGGTGGGTCACGAATAACAGTCATTAAAAGTTTACGGGCTTCCTGACAGAGGAATCATTTGAAAATAATCAGCATTACATGGTTGAATACGATGTCCTCAAAGAAAATATTTTCGACTTTCTATCACTAGCGGTTCTACTGGAAATGGCTACCAACTTTGTTATTTTGAATAGAACCCCCTGTATATTATTACATTTTCGATTCCCTGTTCAATTGCCTACATCCCCATATGAATTTATGTCCATTTAACTTTTATAGTTTTTGAGTTAAAAATTTATTTGTCAAATTTTGACCTCAAAAAGTTCATATGGGGATGTAGGCAATTCAACAGGGAATCGAAAAATGTAATAATATACAGGGTGTTCCATTTAAAATAGCAAAGTTGGTAGCCATTTCCGTTAGAACCGGAAGTGATAAAAAGTCGAAAAATATTTTCCTTGAAGAGATCGTATTCAACTATACAATGCTGTTTTTTTTTTTAAATTGCTCCATCAGAAACCCAGTAAACATTTAATGGACGTTATTCGAGGCCCACCCTGTATATTACAAAGTCCCATAAGTACATATGATCTAAAGCAACCGTTAAAAACTCATTAAAATGAATAGATTGTGTTAGTGCTCTCATTTGTGCACCTAGAAACTTAAAATGTGGCTACTGGTGCAGTACAATATACATGATGCAGTCCTGTACATAGGATTTATTAAAACTATCAAATTTATTATTTTATTTTTTTTAATTTTTCATCTCTCAAATTATTAATTACGAGGTAAAGGATGAAGAAGTAACCCAGGAATAATTTTAAATAAAACTAAGTACAGAAATACATTATGTAACGTCGTCTTGCAGTAGCCACAATTTCATGATTCTAAGAGTTCCTTGTAAAACACAATTCTAATAATAATGTAGTGTGCTTAGAAATAATCCATAATTGTTTGATAATATTAATTGACATTGTCAAAAAACTGTTTAGTTTTACTCTGGTAAGAAAAGAAGAATGTTGAGTGTTATTCTGTAAAAAGTAAAATTCTTTGCTTGAATAACTATGGAAAATTTCACCAACCGTGCTTTTGATATGCTTTGATAATGTATCTTTGAAAGCAGTAAAAGGCACTAACGGTTTGTTAGTGTTTGTTGGTTAGTTTAATTTATAATTTTTTTTTACTTTTAAGGTAATTCTTTTAGCTTTTACGAAAATAAAAAAATCCGCACTGAATAAAGTTTGCAGAAAAATTTGAAAAGCTGTAGTTTTATATAGAAATATCCGTTGATCTCCTGGTATAAGGCAGTAAACAGCACAACGTACGGTTACAAAATATAACCTAATTTGATCTCTATTGCTTCCAAGTTTCAGAAACTTTACGCACCTAATATATTATGGCCTTTTTTCAAGTTTCTGTTCAACACATTATTATTTATAAATAAATAATGCATGTTTTGCTTTGTTGGTATCACATTTATTATTATATGTATGATACCGTGAATATCGTTTCGACCGAACAGTTGGTCATTATCAAACTTATAATGTAAATGTAAATAATAAAACTAATAAAAAAACATTATATATTCAAAAACTTTACGATTACACTAACGAAATTTAATATTAATTAATATAAATAGTAAAACACGTATATTTAAAAACAACGATCTAATTATACAATATTCATTATTGGATAGTGATGTAGAAGTGAGTTTTCTTACTGGAATATCATATGTCACAAAACAAGCGGTTGGCAATAAAAAGTTTTGGTGCAACTTATACACAACGAAACAGGAAAGTTTTGGAGGAAAAATTAGAATGGAGAGACAGGAGAACACAATTTTGATGGCTAAAATTATGAATCATAATATTTTTGCAAGAGAAGAATTAGGTCGATGCAACTTTTTGTTGTCTTTTCTTGTGTTTAATATCGATATCTGTGTTTGATATCGATATATTGTGATCGATATCTGCACCTCAAAAGTTTGCTTCTAATAATGAACAGTTAATCTCAAAGTAACCTTATTATTCATATTTGTTTTTATCGATTCTACTCGCGAGACTCGGAAAATATTGTGGATGTCTCCTATAATTAAGTAAGTTCATTAAATAATAGATCGCTATTATTAGGAATAATGTTATTATTGTATTATAGATTTATATTATAGCAAATAAAAAACCAATATCCGATTTGTGCGACTATACGATTATGTGCCATAAATAGAAAAGAAGCAAAAGTCGAAAGACTGGGGACAAGGAGGGGTGTTCAAGCGAGGATCCAAGCGTCTCCTTGACAGACTATAAAAGCATTAACTTACTAACGCGATTATGGTGGCCCACTCTAAGTAATGACAAAATCCGAAGAGCCCAATAGAAGCGCGGACTGAATTACAATTCGCCGGATGGACTTACACATAACACCAGACTTAATACCCCCAATGACTAATTGAAAGTATCAATCACGACGTTCAATTAGCATCGATCTCGGGGATCTCTGAGAAATGGCGAGGGGAGCCTCCGCCGAAGGAGCAAAATAAACCCAGACATCTGGTACATAATTAAACGAAACAGTGCACGATCTTCGCCGTTTAATTAAAACCGCGAATGTAACATTACTAAGTTGCGAGCGGGCCGCCTCCGGTCGCACTCTATGAAATGCACGAATTTGAATTTATTCCGGCGGCTCCGGAGGCTCCGGGTGCGCCCTTTTTGTTATTAGCCGCGGGATCGTTCGGCCTCTGTTTATTTCGGACCCCGGATCGCCCGCGTGAATATTCGTTAAATTAGCCTGGCCTGGCTGCGGCTGCGGTGCTATGTTATTAAATATTTATCGAAGTTTAAAGCGACACAAAAGGCATACGGAATTGCAGCAGCTGCATTGATATAATAATTAAATGGAGCTGAAGTGGAAACTGCTAGAATCTAGACGCTTGCAAATTAACGGTTTCTGTTCGAGCAAAGAGCGCTTTATGCCATCAAATGCCTCGGCATGTTCACGTAGCTGTAATAATTGAAGTTATACGAGCTAATTTCGTTAATGTGTAGCAATAAAGTGACCTTTATTAAATATTAATATCACAAACGATTATTCATATAGTGCTTGAAATTAGTATAAATAGAATCGTTTCTCTGTGCATTAACTAAATTATGCATTTAATGGGAATAATACTTAAGCAATACTCATTACCAGTAACCATTTTGTAATATGATTTATTAGTTAAATTGCACAGAAGAATGAACTTTCAATGTTACATAAAATCATTTATATGTCATATTCAGAGCAGAATTTCTCAGGCGATTATTTCACACTTTACGAAATTATGGGATATAATTAGTATATACTTTTGTTTTCTACCTGTGTCTAAGGGATATGAAAGAAAAATAAAATTGAAACACTGGCAACAATGTAAAATACAATAAAAATAAACCGTAGTTTGATATAGGCTGAACTTTCGGAACTGATTCATAGATGGCTACATGTTGTGCCGCGTCGCGTGGGGGGATGTGAGTCGATCCTTTAGTTAAGTCCTAGAAGTGAACTTATGCCGAAAACATCTGCGGATGGTCTCCGACCCTTCTGGATGCCTAATGGTATCCAGTTGACTCCCGTATTGAGTGCCTCACCTTGACGTGGTACTGGAGCTCGTGCGACAATATGTGTAGCGTAAAGCAGTTAATCGATGGCCGGTAGTCACGCGGGCAGTTGCTAATCGATTTTCAATTTCATACAACGCACATTCCGTATCGATACTTGTTGCAATCCAATTGTGCCGAATACATAGTAACCTGTTCATCTCGTTGCATACTAACGAGAGCACGAGAGTCTTCAGGTTATAAATATCGCAATCTAACTTGATTTTCTGTTTCCAGATTTTCGTGATACTGCGATAATGTTTTTGAATGGATAACATTGCTTTATTTACGTGTATCATACAAGATTTTTTCAAATTCTATATCAGACTTTAAGAATTTGCGTGAAGAGTCACATTGTCAGGTGACAACGAAAATTCCAAGACCTGTGCGAATTTACCTACTTTTTTATTCACGTTGTCAATGGTTATAGTCAATAAAATGATTATGTCAACATTTTATTCACCCATTCGATTAAAGTGTAATTTTAACGATGAGATTCAATACACATAATGAACATTTTAATAATGCGAATTGGAAAAAATATATTATAGTGATTGCGCATTTCATCTCTTCCTATCGGATGAATTTGCAGCGGTTCAAATATGCTTCTGTAGAATATGTAGAATTAGTCATTTGCATTTACGTTGTAGATTACATAAGTTACTTTACGTTCAGTGTTTTTTTTTTCCAGTATTTAGTGAGACAAACGTTATTTGCTGCGAGCGAACATTTGAAGCTGTAGAGGCGCGATATGAATAACAAAAAAATATCCATTTAATCTGAAAATATATAAGAGATACTGAATGAAGTAAAAAATATTGTAATTTCCATGAAAAAAATCCATAAAAAATTATTAGAAAAATAATTACAATTAATGTTAGATATTATAAGATACACGCGATATGAATAACAAAAAAATATCCATTTAATATGAAAATATATAAGAGATTCTGAATGAAGTAAAAATTATTAATACTAATTTCCATGAAAAAATTCCATACAAAATTATTAGAAAAATAATTACATTTAAAGTTTGTAAAGTAACTTAGTTACTTCGCTAAAAGGTTGAGGAATTCTTCCAGGAAAAATTATAATGTATACTCTGTTCCATTTTTTTTTTTTACTAAGTTAGCTCTGTTATGGTGACAGTATTGTTGGCCAATGTAAAAAGTTACTAGGCTTGAAAAAATATGTTATATTTTAAAAACAGAAGTTATATTTTATGATAGTGGACAATGTTGCCATCAAATTGAGTATCTATTGAATACAGAATATTAAATATTTTATTCAAATTTTTAATTGAAGTTTTCGTATTTTCATCAATTTTTAAATAATTTAAATAAAAAATTTAAATAATAAAAAAAACAGCACACTTTAATGATTGAAGCAACAATTTATTTATTTTAATATATGAATTAGACAACGTTGTTAGAATTCTGACATTAAATTATTTTTTTCCCTATCATTTGTATTGGTGTTCATGTGTAAAATTTTATAAAATGAAACCACAGCATTCTTAGTTAAAAATAAAAATGGAACAGAGTGTACAGTCATGCTCACATAAATCTAGTACAAACAATTTGACATTGCCATATAAAATTGCTGTAATAACCTAATTTCTTGTACTAGATTTATGTGAGCATGACTGTACATTAAAATTTTTCATGGAAGAATTCCTCAAACTTTTAGTGAAGTTATTAAGTTACTTTATAAACGAGAGCGTTTATCCTATAATAGCTAACTTTAATTCTTATTATTTTTCTATTTTTTTTGGAAATTTTTACTTTTATGGAAATAGAGTTTACTTATAAAATTTCACAATTCCCATGAAAAATGAATGATTATTTATAGATAAAGTCTAATTTCCAATATCATGCAATTTCTAATAAAATTATGCATTTTCAGACAAAATTATTCAATTTCTAATAAAATTATTCAATTTTAAATAAAATATGCAAGTTCCAATAAAATGATGCAATTTCTAATTAAAAATTATGCAATTTATAATAAAATTATGCAATTTTAGAACAAGTGATTCAATTTCCAATAAAATGTCGCCATTTTCACTAAAATTTTGCAATGAAAATTGAAATTTTCTACTAATGCTTTGTTTAGATTTAAAATTACATTATTTCTAAAAAAATTCTAAAGAAAATTATGGAGTTTCTAACAAGATTATGCAATTTGACAGTAATGATTACAATTTTTACAATTAACATCATTATTTTGAGATCTTGAAAAATAAATTGCAGTTTTGGAATCACAAAAAAAGTTTATTTATTGAACTTGAAGAAGAAGAATTTATTTAAAAAAATTGAGATTGCCTATCAAATTTGTAATTTATAGTGGAAGTTCTCTTAAAGTTTATTGCAATATTCCAATTTTTATTTTTTATTTTATGGGCTGAACCTATTGATACAATACATAACATAATATAATATGTATAACATAAATAAAACATAATAAAACACAATACTTAATTATAATAATTTCTATGAAAAATTTGTAATTTACATATAAAATTTAATAATTTCCTTTGTAAAATTATCGAATTATCGTTAATATATAAATATAGTCGTATTTCCAATATAAATGATTAAATTAGTAATAAAATTATGCAATACCAAAGGAAAGGCCGAGAGCCTTCAAAGATTCTTCAAAGAAGGAAATAAAGATCGTTATCTCTCTCTTATGCAACACAAGACCAAATTGTCCAATTTCTATTAAAATGTTGTAATTTCCAATGAAATTTTGAAATTTATTAACGTCCAGAAATATAGAGAAAAAAATCGACATTTTTACTGTTAGTTTAGGTACACAAGATATACAACTTAAAATTTAAAATTTTCTACTAATCATTTGTTGAAATTTCATAAATTGAGTTCTCAGTTCCAATAAAATTGTGCAATTTCCAATTAAAAATTATGCAATTTATTACAAAATAATGCAATTTTCAATAAACAATTATGAATGTCCAATGAAATATTATTTATAATGCGAATCTTGAAAATTGTTTACTAATATATTGTTTTTTAGATGGAAAGTTTCATAATTTCTATGGAAATTTCCATTTTGTAATAAAATGTAATTTCCAATGAAATTTTGTAATTTCCAATATAATTTTGAAATTTATAATACGTCCAGAAAGATAGATTTTTTTAAATTTATACAGTGTTTATTTACAAAAGTCATAAAAATTTAAATTTTCTACTAATGATGTGTTTACATTTAAAATGTTATTATATCTAGAAAAATATATGTGGTTTCTTACGAAATTATTATGATTAAAAAGATTCATTTTCCAATGAAATATTATTATTTACAATGAAATTTTTTATCTAATATTTTGTTGTTGAAAGTTTCATAATTTCTATGAAAATTTGGTAATTTCTGCACAGAATTTATCATTTTTTTGTGCATAATTCACAAATTACAACGAAATAACCACACATTTTCTTACAGCACTGCTGTATGCAATAGCAGTGTTCCAATTCATAATCAAATTATTGTAATTTTCATGGAAATTGAAAATCTAATTATCGTTTACAGATATTTATAAAAAGTCAAGAAATTATAAAATATATAAAGTGTAATTAGATCTCCAAAGTAGCATAATATTATATTTCCAAACAAATGTTTGCAATATTCAATAAAATTGTGCAAGACGAAATCGTTCAATTTCTAATCAAATTTTACTGAACTGAACTAAACTGAATTTTTAATAAGTATGTTAAAATGTTTAGAAAATAAGGGAACCATTTCCAGCATTTACTTTAACATGTTATTTGAATTTAATTAATTGAACACATATGCACTTTATTTGCCCTTAATTCCAAAACTAGTTGTCAAAATTATATTCTATTAATAATGACTGGAAAGCATTTTTCAAGAGCTTTCCAACGATGTATCACAAGTAGATGGGTACCATTGCAATTTTTAAGATGGAGGTGGCTGTAACTTAAAGGGTGAGTAGGGGGTCGACACTACCTACGCCATTTTGTTTCCCCATCCGGACCACCCAAACAGTTTTGAATAATTTTAAAAATAATCATTAGTTCTATGAAAAAGGTCGGTGGCAACTTTTCAAATTGACACACTGTATATAACGCCTAATGATATCTCTAATATGTGTTATATTTCCAATAAAAAAATTTGGACATTTCAGACGAAATTATTCAATTTCTTATAAAATGGTGCAATTTCAGTCGAAATTATTCAATTTCTAATAACATTTTGCTGAACGGTACTGAACTAAATTGAAGTAGTTGAAATTATATAATTTTAAATTAGTAGGAATGCTGCAATTTTCTAATAATACTTTATTTAGATTTAAAATTTCATTTTAAGAAAGAAATTGTGTAGTATCAAACGAAATTATGTAATTTCCAATCAAAATCTTGAAATATTCAATGAAGTTTCATAAATTCTCTTTAAAAACAAATTTTCGTTTATAGATAACGCCTAATTATATATCCAATATAGTATAATATTATATCTCCAATAAAAAACAAATTAGATATTTCACACGAAATTATTGAAATTCTGATAAAATTATGCAATTTAAGACGAAAGTATTCAATATCTAATCAAATTTTGCTGAACTGAACTGAACTAAACTGAACTTTTAATAAGTATGTTAAAATTTTGTCATCTTTGTATGCAGAATTTTCTAATAATACTTTATTTAGATTAAAAATTCCTTTTCAAGAATTAAATTGTGTAGTATGTGATAAAATTATGCAATTTTCAATCAAAATCTTGAAATTTCCTATAAAATTTCGTAATTTCTCTTTAAAAATTAATTTTCGTTTATAGATACGCCTAATTATATCTTCAATATAGTATAATATTATATTTCCAATATAAAAATTTCAAAATTGCAACATAAAATTGGCATTTCAGAGGAAATTATTTAATATGTGATAAAATTTTGCCATACTATTGAAATTTTGTAACGTTTAATACGCATGTTAAGATTTTATTTCTAAACATGAATTATATAGTTTCTAGCAAAATTTCCTATACAAAATTTTGATTTATTTTATGCAGCGTTTGAAATATGCTTCTACGTAGAATTGGTCTTTTGCATTTTACGTTGTATATTACATAAGTTAGTTTACGTCCAGTGTTTTTTTTTTCGTTTCTCAGTGCGAAGAAAGTTGCTTGCTGAGGGCGAACCTTTGAGGATGCAGAGGCGCGCATTGAGCTGTGCAAAACGAGTGGAGATGCGAGTTTTTCCGGGCGAGAACTTATTTCCCCGCTTTAAATTAATTAGCATGCACACGGGGAGCTTCATTTAACTTCGGCCACGTCTCAGACAAAACACAAATATAAAGTGTAATATATAATAAAGTTTTCAGTGCGCGCGCCCAAGTTTTCCCATATAACGTAACTTCTTGTGGACTTCGATGGGAAAGCCACTTTTCCGCCTTCGACGGTGGAAAGCGCGCACCGGGGGCGGCGACGGGACCCGGAAAAATAGTCTGGAGTCGCAATCACGTCCTTGCCCCGGCCGCAAGAAGCTCGACGCCTGATTCCGCAGCAATTTCGGCGATGGTTAATAGTGATTACACGGCGCACAATACAGTTCTTGCAGGGGTAAGCGAATACACTTCGGAACAGCCAAGGATTCGAAACTAATTGTCCCGCCAGTGGAAACTTGCGCCCCTGTACATGAAGTTCTGGGCACGATATATTATAATTTGGTCACGACTCCGGACTAAATGCAATTTACTTAATTCGGGTCAAGCTACGATGTTCGAATAGGTACGATGCGCACTCCTCGTTCCTGTCTAAGGGTGACAATGCTCCCCATAAGTTTGCTTTTGAGTGGTTATGATAACTTGAGACATGTCACATGGAGAGTACCTGCGAGGAATATCTATAGTGTCCCAAGTAGGCAAACTTGAAATAAATTAGAAAATATTACTCAGTTTCGTGCTTGCCATCAAAAAGCATGAGGAGATTTGTGAGGCCTTAAAATATTAAGTATAGAGTGTTCAGAAAAGTAGTGTCAACTTTTCCAACTAACTAGTACTAATGAAGTAATATCAAATAGTGAGATTTCCAAGAGTCTAGCGAAATTATTTGCTTGCCACTTTCTTAAGCACTATGTACCTTCTACTGAGCAAGTTTTGTCGGAAAAATTATCTTCTCATAAATTCAAAACAAAAGGCATGTTGCTTTACGTTTTCTTCACCTTGTAAATGTTCATACAATTAAAATATACATTGGAAAAAATTATATCTTAGTTCTAGAGTGAAATCTTCTGCTATATTAAAAATATTCGATATATCTGATGAATCCATAATATAATGCCCAAAACTAGTCTAAAGTATTCTTACAATTTCCACATAACATAAAGTGAGGAAGTTAAGGTTTTTCATAAGGTGACGGAGATCAAATTTCGGTTAATTAAAAACAAATCATTATTAATCCTTTCACCCCTGAACTATTTTTAAAGAAATTTAAAAGATTTAAATATATATTTCTGTTCAGAAATGAAGAAATAACTCGTAAATATTGAACACAAAATTTGACCGTCAAGTAAAAAGAATGCGCGAGATACTTATATCCTAAAAGTACATATGATACAAGGAGAAGAACATTTCCATATTAAAATATTTATTATAAAAAAATGCACTTATAACAATATAACAAAAATATTGTAAATTCTAAATTATAATAAAAGTATAACACAAATTGAGGGCCTCAATGCAATAAGTGGACAAGTCCAGTTATGCAAATTTTTGAGGAGAGAGGAAAAAGGTTTTACTGGCGTATATGTTCGGAAAAATTAATCTTTCTGCTTCGATTATGTTAATTTATTATCCCAAGGTTTTATAGTTGTATTATATATTTGTTTATAATGTATTGTAATAACAAAAGTATTGATTATATTTTGGACATGTCCACTTTTTACAAAGTATTGAGGAAATATTAAATGGGACAAAAATATTGTAAACATTAAATAAGAGGGGGATAACCAATGCACAAGTGAAGGAAATAGCAAGAAACAAGAAACAGTGGAACCAAATGATAAAAGAAAATACATGAAGAAAAGATAACATCACCTCGACACCTGAAAGGGTAAAAGAAGAAAGATTATAATAATATACTATATATAACAAAATTAAAACCTTTGAAAATGGCTTAAATAAGCCGAAACTAGTTAGGTAATAATAAAAATTAATATAATTTAGGTAAACCAAAAATCTTTATATAATAAAAATACCTACCAGTAAGTACTCGAAAAGAAGAATTAACATAAGAAACAATCAATATGATAATTGCCAGTATTCAAAATGGATGAAACTATAACATTTTTTTCTTTTTTGTTAGTTATATTTACGAAAATATTCTGAAGGTGTTACTTTCGCCTTCATTACTACGTTTCCAACTATTATTTTCTGTTTTCTATATTCTTTATAGTCTTCTTCCTACTTTGTGTTTAGATACTTTTTCAATTTTCCATTGTTTCTCACTATTTACTACTCTTTTCACTATATTTCGTTTCGGCAGTAATCCAAATAAGTTGTAGATGGACTTTCGAATATCTACTTTATACGCCATTTTGTAAAGGTCAGGCAAAATGTGAAATGTCAAACAAATTGACAAGATCCATCTTGTTTCTTCATAGTTGACCAGACGTAATGGTTTCACGTAAAGCATTTAAAAAAAATCCCAAAACTTATGTAACAGGTGTTATGATAAATTGTTTGTTGATAAATAATTAAAAAATTGTAGATAATGTGTAGGTATGCCATAATATCTAAATCAGTCTTTTCGCATTCGTCCAATAGTTTCATTTCTTTTCCTTCCCTTTCATTTCCTTTCAAAGTTTCATGTTCCCATTTTTACTGTCTTAATTGCATTGTCGTCCTTTTTGTTTGTTGGTACCTTTTGTGCCTTATTTTGTTTAGCGTTATTTTGGGCTTCTCTTTTTCCTTTATCTTCTGCCATTAAGTTTATATGACTTCCGGTTTCACCGGAAATATCCATATACTTTTCATTGGAACTTCCATGGAACCCATGGAACGAACACCTCATATTACTACATTTTTTTATTCCTTGTTAATTTTCGAACATCTTTTGTAAAAATGTACGATTTTTGATTTTTAAATGTATGTTGTGTATAAATAACAATAATTTCATATGTCTGAAATTAAAATCCAAAATTTTTACGTCAAAAAGAAGTTTGAAAAATGGCTTAAATGTTTCTCAGGGTTAAGATAAAACGGGAATTTCATCATGTATTCTACCTGAAAGATGCCTCTATGAATACTATAATATATACTATAAATAATTAATACTATAAATAATTAATACTCTAAATAATTAAATAATTATAGGTATAGTGTAGGTATGCCATCATATCTAAATCAGTCTTTTCGCATTCGTCCAATAGTTTCATTTCCTTTCCTTTCCTTTCATTTCCTTTCAATGTTTTATGTTTAAGTAATGCTGATAATAAAAGACCCATTATTTTGAATATGTTTATTTCTAATAGACTCTAATACAATTTCTAGTACACTCATAAATATTGTTTCTTCAACTAAACTAAATTTAACATATGAATACGGAAGCTACTAATCAGATTCATACTCAGAACATGACGTGTTCTTATTTTCGTCTTCAAAATTTTTGTGGTAATCAGCGATCTTGTCGTAATACCACATATCAACATCATATCATCAACATATCATATCATACCATATCATATCATATCATATCAACATATCATAGTACATAATTTTTTGCAAGTCTCATTACGTGTTCATACTTTTTTCTTTAAGTAGCCGAGGACCATTGTACAGAACCTGTTCAGCACTTGGCAAAGAAATAGGCACAGCTATCTTTTTTTGCAATGAAATTTTTTGAAATATTGTCATAGAAACTGATTCGCTGCATGAAAATGTTGGCATATCATTCTGATGGTATTTAAAAATTCTGTACTTGGATATTGTGAATTTATTTTGTTTGGTACTTGGACTTTTGAAAAATAAAGAAGAGTAATGTTCTTTAAAATTAAGAATAATATTTTGATCTACTTTAAAACCTTCAATTGTTTTTCCGAAATTGCTAATTATTTGGATATACTACTCGGGCAAATAAATTTTGTCGTGTTTCCTCTTCAAACGTTCAATCGCTCCAAAATTGCGATCGCGTGGTAAGTAGCTATGACCAGGTTCAGGAAAACGATGGTAGATGGAACAAAATTTTTGTGTTAACACAAGACTATGAAGAAACTCAACCATAACATAGTTTTTGTTCTGGGATGCGCAGTTATTGGAATACATATAAATATCTGTTGCTTCTGGCTTGATTCTGGCTTCTGGCTTCTGGCTTCTGGCTCTGGTTTGCAGAAAAAATACCAAAGAATGCTTACAACAACATTTTGACCCTTTGCACCATGTGTTTCATCAAAAACGAAAAATAACTTTTGCCTGTACTTTCCACGTGGATGTGGAAATCTTTTCCCTAAGGTATCATTTCCTCCGCCAAAGGGACTATATAATCCAGAAGCGGAATGGTTTTATGTCGAATCTCTCCAGCTATAATTGAGGGATTTACAATTGCGGACAAGATCAATCTATAAAATACTTTTCGCCACATTTGGTGGATTTTCTGTTGAAATCGTAGGTACGAAAAGCTACCTTTTTGTCTGCTAAATTCACTCCGCCCATAAAATTGTTGTAAAATATCACCATATCTGGACATGGAAAATTTATCTTTCAACCATCTTTTAGTGTTCGTTGAGTTACTCCTATAGTGTTTAAATGGTAGTTACTCATTACTGTTACCTCTTTCGTATCTTTCCATTTAGCGGCAAAAGTGCCATTGGATTTGCCAAAAAAACATGAATAGGCAAATCTTCGCCAATATTTCCCATATTTCAGACTCGGTTTGGTATGTCACAGAGCTACAAAAGAAGTTCCACCGATTGAGATATTCCGACAGATGCAATTAGATTGTAATATTCACATTATGAAGAGGTGTGTCGTAGTGATTATATAAAGAAGAGGTATGTCCTTGTGTTCTTTATAATCACAGTAATCACTTAGACGAAGGGTATGTCCTTATGTCCTTTATATCTACTTGTATAAAGCAGGGGTATATCCTTGGGTTCTTTACAATCACAGTAATCATATAAAGGAAAGGTATGTCCTTATGTCTTTAATATCTACTTTAATTGAATTAAGGAGAGGTATGTCCTAGTAATTAAAATAAGGAGAGGTATGTCCTATTAATTGAAATAAGGAGGAGTTTGTCCTAGTCATTGTAGAACGCAGTGGTATGTCCCTCTGTTTTTTATAATCACTGTAATCACAAAATGGAAAGGTATGTCGTTGTGTCCTTTATATCTATAGTGATTGAATTAAGGAGAGGTGTATTCTAGTAATTGAAATGGGGAGAGGTGTGTCCTAGTAATTGAAATGGGGAGAATCATGTCCTGGTGATTGTATAAAGGAGGGATGTGTCCTTGTGTTATTTATAATCACAGTAATCATATAAATGAAAGGAATGTCCTTATCCCCTTTATATCTCCTTGAATTAAGGAGATGTATGTCCCTGTAATTGTAATAAGGAGAGGTATGTCCTATTAATTGAAATAATGAGAGGTTCGTCTTAGTCATTGTAAAAGTTCCTTGTTGAGTTTTCTAACTGCCTTTCAATGTTCAGCTGTTGGTAGTTGCTTGTTTGCCTTCTATCGATATTTTCGTGTCGTACAAAATATGTGACACGTCAAAAAGTTTTACGAAAGTTTTGCAAGAAAATCTTCAATTGAAGATGTATTTAAAAGGTTCCTGGCATCTTTGGGTTCATTAATCTTAAAAACAAGTAAAACCCCTGAGCCCAGTTTTATATCTCTTCCTTTCGTCTACTGCATGTTCGCCAAATATTTATTTGGAAGTTGATACCAACACAGAATTGTCAGAAAATGTAACGATTTTTTTAGTTATCTGGCTTAGTTCTTCTTCTATTACTATCGCATACTTGCTGCCCACCTTGCTTTCCTCGTCCTTTCTTTTCTTTCTTGCTGTGCTCATACTTTCTGCTCCAAAGAACTCTTGGAAATTATATTTCCATCTATTAATATAATTACAGCATTAACAAGAAGTAATAATTACAGCATCAACAAATCGAATTGGTGATGTTGCCTTATTAATATCAATTGCTTGAAGCACAAGTTCCTTGATAACACAATTACTCGAATGTAAATTGCTCCAAATATATTAAATTATGGCAGATTGAATTACGTATTTTATATTCAATTTACGAAAAAAAGATTTTTCTATAGAATTAATTTCTAATTTGGTAGTATTAAGAGCTTTAACAAAAAGAGCTCAAATTCCCGTTTAATCATTTTATCTCCGTCTTCTGTTGCTAAATGTCCTTTTTTGTTCTTAATTTCAGTGTTGTAAACGATATTTTTTTTGTATCGAGATAATGTACACAAAAAAAAACAATTTTTGCTTTGGTTTTCCATGTGTCTGAAATGTATCTAGAAGAATCTAGATACTTTTCAAAATCATCTGCATCTGTAGCTAGATAAATTTTCAAATTTGTATCTAGTTATGTATCTAGATACATTTTTTCTGAAGTATCTGTATCTATACTTCAGAAAAAATGTATCTAGATACATACCTAGATACAAATTTGAAAATTTATCTAGCTACAGATGCAGATGATTTTGAAAAGTATCTAGATTCTTCTAGATACATTTCAGACACATGGAAAACCAAAGCAAAAATTGTTTTTTTTTTGTGTAAAACTGAGCAAACAAAGGTAGTTTCCAGACTTGATAAATCGCGGGACTTATCACTCATGTACTGACAATACTCGATATCAACAGCATTTGTGTTAAATGCGGAAGGTGTATCTAAGTATCTGAGTATCTGAGATACTTGGAAAATTTATCTAGATACAATTTTAGGTACTCAAGCAAGAATGTATCTAGATACATTACAACACTGCTTCATTTAACCTTGTTTATTTATTAATTCGTTTTAATTCATTTTTAAGTTTAAATTTAATAATATTATTATTATTTTTTGGTAGAATAACTATATTTATAATAACCTAATTGATTTCCTACATTTTTTAGCACTCTGAAGAAGAGTGTTTGATTTACTTTTGTGCCTTTTTCCATCCTGTCCCTAAATTCCTTCTTTGATTCTCTTCCTTAGGTTCTAATCTCATTTTCTGTAAATATCTCTTCCATCTTTTCTACTATTTCTTGTTTTGTTTCTTCACTTGTTTTGTCTACCATCTTATTTGTTTTGTTTATTTTCTTTTTGTTCCCCCGCCTGTTAGTATCGTTGATGGCTTTATCGCTTCTTTAAACTTGTTCCATTATGCTTCTCTCCCATTTTTTCATCTAGGTGCTGTTCTTTACATTCTGGTTCTATTATTCCTTGATATATTTTTCTTGTTTTCTCTTCTGCCCTTGCTTATACACTCTATGTTGTTTTCACTTCTTTTCAATACATGCATGTAGGCAGTGTTGTAACAGATACATTTTTTTGTTGTATCTGGATACAGATACAGATATTTTAGAAAAAAATGCATCTAGATACATATCTAGATACAAATTTCAAAATGTACATTTTCGCGCACATTTTCGCGAGTTTCTTCTTTTCGTGGTCGATTGAGATTTTCCCAAAGCTTGTTTCAGAGCTTTACCCCGTTAGATTTTCTCGTTTGGAAACGTTCTAGTATTTTCCCGTTTCTGCATAACGTTCCAACACATGCTAAAGGCAATTTATTGATCAAAGTTACAGATGTGAAAAAGCGATCACAATAAATTGATACATCTGGATTCCTTATAGTAGATACTAATTTATTGGCTACTCTTTCAACCAGAGTGCCTTCCATATTACCATCTTCTTTTCCTGCATATATGTACATCGATTTGGATTCGCAGCGTTCCCATATTATTATACCTCTAGTCAGGCTTCAAGGGTATATACTGTTGAGGGTACGCCCTTTGAATTTGATCATCTTATCATCCGTGGATTAGATGCCATCTGATGGAAAGTAAAAGGACGGTAAAACAAATATTTGAGGCAAAGACACAAAGTAAAAAGAAAAGGGGAAGATCCAAAGCAACATGGGATAGTGAGATAGGAAAAATACTGAAAGCAAGAGGAACCACATGGAAAGTACCCAAAAGAATTGCACGAAACAAAAAAGAATGGGCAAAATTTGTATACTATAAAAATGAAATAGTTTAAGCAAATTGTAAACGAAAAATGATTTGTAAATTATACACCCTACACCATTAAAATGGTAAATCTATATATATATATATATATATATATATATCATCTATGGATTAAAACGGTCCATCCTCCCTCGCTTTTTGAAAAATATGTTTCAAATACGGTAGCAACTCGTCGATGTAATAAGTTTTTGAAGCTCTTTCTGGTTTTTGGGTGATTATAATACATTGTTGAGAGTAAAAATGTACATCGCTCTCTTCCTATGACTGCCCTGATAACACTATTTTGTAATAATTCATTATTAGACCAGTAGTGAGCAAATGTAGGAACTTTATTGTATGACCCAGAGTTACACTAATAACTGTCATTATTTCATACATATCTGTTTTTTTTTTTATATTTTTTCTTTGTTTGTGTGAGAATTTTAATACGTTCGTTTGTGCATTGAGCAATGAACATAAAAATGCTCTTTCAATAAAAGTTTCAAAAAAAGGAAAAAGTTTCAAAAATATATCAAATTTAGAGGAGTCAGTATTTATGTTGGGTGTTTTTTTTTCCAGAGGTATACTAAATCTTGGTGTAAACGAATTGCTCACCAAAGACCAAATGAAATCTTTAGCAAGTATTTCTGATTTGTTATTTACCACATTCTCTTGTTCTTGCCCCATTTCATCTTCGTCCAATGAAAGATCACTGTCCTTTATACTGCATCAACATAGTGAAGCTCTTTAATATTGTTATTGCCGTCAGACGTCGTATCATCCGAATCTTTTTAGGGTTCATAATTTAAATCATCGCCTTCACTGTCGTGATAGGGATCATCGATCTCTGTTATAACAGAAATATTTTCAGCATATTCCTCCAGTTCATTTTGTGTCAGAGCTCTCCTCATCTATAAAGTAAAAGTTACTTTTCAGTACTTGTGGGATAAACAAGATCCATACATATTATGTGAAAACTACGATTTCGACACATGTATCCCAAGACATTATATCGTCATGGAATTTGATGTAAAATCAAATTCCTACATTATACAATTTATAATTATGATAATTCAAGTTATCTCGGATGATTCCTGAGCAATAGGAATTATTATACTTGCTTAGAACATAAAATTTTGTAATATACCATTCAACTTGCACGACTTATCATCGCAGGTTATGTTATGTTAGGTTATGTTTGATTGTTCAGTTTTCAATGCATTTTTGTGCATTTTTCAAGCAACAAATTATACACATGACCACAATCTACTAATAAATCCAGTTTTCATAGCTATTTTATGCTATATCAGACCCATGAGGTTTTCAAATGTGTGCTGGGACATATGTGTCCCAGTCGGAGCGAAAGGGTTAAGTTGAAATTAATTTTTAAAAAATATTGTTTTCTTCTTGATGTAACTTAACAAAAATAGATGAAACTAAAACAGAAATATTACATAAATAAAATAAATACGGCAGAAGGACCCACGTTGGTCGATAGCCAGTTAGGGATAATATCCCTAACAAATACAGTCACTACTAAAATAAATATTTGAACAGATATTTCCTGTAAGTAAAGTAGTTTGAACAGCTATTCTTGAATTGGAATAATCCAATAATAACCAGTGATTTCTTGGATTCTAGCCTGGTGTAATGAAGCCTGGTGTAATATTAACTAGTAACTTACAAAAATACAAATTTAAAAAAAAATATCACGACTTAATAATGCAGAATTTACGGAACTCCTATACCTAGTAAACCAACTGCGAGCGGATCTGAAGAACATCCCCATCCAAACAACTTATATTTGTAGGTCTGGAGGGCCTCGCTCCATTATCCCAGTCGTAAAATTTATTTTAAAACTTCGGCATTCGACTTGAACAGCTCTTGCCCGCCTGTTTGCGAGATTGCAACCCAAACTTAGCCTTTGCACATCAGCGGAAAAAAACTAACAAAGCAATTGTATGCAACGTACAAAAGATTCCGCACTTTTCACTTGCCAGGATTCAGTAGTTTCAAAAAGATTTACTGCAGTCACGGTAATTGAATAACTTGTAAATAATTAATGGTATCAGAAAATGATTTTCTGTTCAAACTTTCAATAATTATGTGAGCAACGCGCATTTTAGGCGAACTAGAGGCGGATCAATGGTCAATTAAAACATTGAATTTAAACAAACAAAAATAATTACACTATTATTTATTTACAAATATTTAATTTGTAAAGTTAAATTATACTCACGCATAATATATAAAATAGTTTGCATTAATTGTAATTTTGCAATAACTAAGAAAGTCACGGATGTACAATCGCCGATATTTAAAGTGCAATTGAAAGCCATACATGAGCGAATTTCAATATTATTGGTAATCGGGGTTTAGGCACATGCAAGTACTAATACAAATGCAAAGCAGATTCGCCCTCAAATTTCCATAAGGCCGGCGCTCGCAAAAATAAAAAAGTTGCACTTCGATTGTCGGCGATTGTACTATTGCCAACATTAATTATATCACGAAAATCTGGGAACAGAAAAAAGTTACAGAAAAGATACACGATATTTGTTTTTCGGAGTTGCCCTCGTGCGCTCGTTGGCATGCGAGGATATCAGTGTGAGTGATATCCTCG
Source organism: Othius punctulatus (assembly GCA_951805005.1). Lineage (NCBI taxonomy): Eukaryota > Metazoa > Arthropoda > Insecta > Coleoptera > Staphylinidae > Othius > Othius punctulatus. The sequence continues at coordinate 101,173,815 of OX638139.1, read as the reverse complement.
AATAACAAAGAAAGATGACGAAAGAGACGAAAGAACCTATTATACAATCCCAAGAACCCAAGAAACTTTTATACAATCAGTTTTCATCTACCTGATGAAGCCACTGTGTGGCGAAACAATTTTGGCAGTACAACATAAAATATTTTGTGAAACTCACACTAATTTTGTTTTATTTATTTATGTCATATATGGTGGAAATGCTATAGAAAATGTTTAAATGAAATTTGATAGATAAAACATTGGCAGTCGGATTTTACTCCATAGCCATCATATTTCATCTATAAGTCGCATGCAGGCGCAGATCGGCAATAATAATTATGCCCCTCTCCTCTTAACGCCCGCATATCTATTAATAGTTCAGGAGCCTATGCTAAAATAAAAATTTAATTGGGTCAGAATTATCTGTCAAATAATGACAGTAACCAATTACGCTATAAGTGGAGGAGGAGTAGGAATTATTATTATTATTATTATTATTATTATTCATATTTCGTTTGGATTATATTTTTTCATACATATAGTGCTGTTTTAGAACGGATAATTAAGGTATATAAAGTTCATGACGTACTTGCTTCAAACCAAGTTTCTCCTGCAACATACAAATTTATTCCTAAGCATCTCGGATGCAGTGCACTTGCCGTACTAATTGCACACCTGTGTGCTCTACAGCGACAAATTTCATACTTACGTTTGTCATGTATCAATTTTATGGATGTAAATAGTTAGCGAGATTCTTGTTTATGGCAACATTGCAATTTATTTGCACTAAGTATTTTATTTATTACTTAAAATTGTAATTAAATGTACAGATGTAAATTAACGTGTGGATGTACATTTAGCAGATTTATCGAATATTATTCTACGATAATACAGTACATACACATGAATTTTACGACAAATTCGATAGTAAGCAAAAACTGGTTTATTCGATTATTTGATTCGACCCAAAACGTACTGTTTTAAATGGTTCAAATAATGTGTATTTACAAATGAAAACTCTATGTCATAGATTTTGTATTTCGGCTACAAATTATTGTTGTGGAAATTATACAACGATTTTAATTTTGGTCGTTAGCCCCATTTCTGTATTCCTTGTCACAGTTCTTGTAATTCGCTTTGTTATTGCTAATTTTATTCGATATTAGGGAATTAGTACAGCTGCAACGTTGTTTAATAGTTTCAACATAACATAATTATTTATAAAAATATCAGTATTCATAATTTGGTTTTTGTTTTCATGAAATGACAAAAACAATTTGTGTAAATAATCTGAAACTATTTTAAATTATCTATATTATATATACAGGGTGTCTCAATATTGACGCCCGTGTTTTTGGTATTTTATTCATGGGGCTGAAACAAATTGAAAATTAAGAGTGGAAAATTTTACGTTTCTCCCTCGTTAAAGAGTTATCGTTAAAAATGTAAACAATAAAATTTTCGACCAACATTCAACACACGATTTTAATTTGTACATTTTGTCAAATCTACATAACTATCAGATTTGATAATTAATTTGCAAATGTGGACAATATTTTTTTTTTAATTTTTGTTATGTTTTTTATTATTAGTTTTTAACAAAAGTGCTATTTAAATCAATTGATTGAAATCATGATTTAAATCATGATTTAAATCATGATTTAAATCTGGATTTAAATAAAATTATTTTTTAAATCAATCATTGATATAATGAAAATTGATATTTTTTCTGCTTTTTCATTATCTTTACACTGATTGTGCATTTAAATACGTGTACAATTAAAAACATAATGTAACTATTTAGGTAGCATTCTGTAAAATTGATAATTGGAAGTAAGTAAAATAATTTTCTTTTCTTTCATTTTTGGTCTATCACACTAGAAACAGATACACCTTTATTTTTTAAACACCAATTTTTGTTCAAATTTAATAATTTATTTAAAAAAAATCGTATGATTTCAGTCGTGACGTAAATAAATCAATTTATTTTAATCAAATAATCTAAACTCTCAAAAACTGATCAGAAATATAAAAAATCAAATAAATCCTGATTATTCGACCGTGTAACATTTATGTATACTGTACAATTTGACTCTTTGTAATGGTCTCTGTGAATCCAAATACTATAAATGAAATTATTATTATTATTATTATTATTATTTATTTGATTTTGTTTAAATCATTGATTTTTTATTTTATTTTAAATCAAGATTTATTCCAACCCTAGTTTTTAATAAAGTTTTTGTTTTTTCATCAATAACTCTATAACGAGGGACGAACGAAAAATTTTCCACTCTTAATTTCCAATTTGTGTTAGCCCCCTCAATCAAATCCCAAAAGCACGGGCGTCAATTCTGAGACACCCTGTATATATAATAATATTATATTTTACATTATTATAAATGTATATTATGTATAATTACACTTATTTTGATTCATATATTTTATCAGTTTCCTGCCACGTGTTTCAGCCTATTCGGCCATTTTCAAAGGATTATGTTTACAATTTGATTGATATAAAACAATCAGTTCTCAATTCATATATACATCGTTTAATAAATATACAAATGGAGAAAGAAGATTATAATAAAGAATTAAATAAAATATACCAAATTGGTATTATCAATGGCTGTAATAAGAAATTTAAAATTAAACTAGCTACTTTATATTGAAAAACACAATTGAAAATAAAGAAATGCTGTAATCATATCTGGTTCAATACCAATTGCCTCAAACTTAAAGTGACCCCTTCTTATATGAAAATCAAATGCTCAAACAAGTAAATAAAAGCTGTAAATAAAAAAAATATGATCATTGAAAAAAGTTACAATATATTGAGTACATTTAGAGAATAGAAAGTGGTACACAAGAAGATTTAATCGAGGAGAATATTTTGAAGTTATACAGACAAAACTAACAAAATAACTAGATAAAATCTATACACTCGACTATTTTATCTCGAATGTTTATGATATCTTAAGAATGCAGTAATATGAACATTATAAAAACCAACTGAGAAAATTAAACAATTTAAAACCACTAACAGAAGAAAATATTTCAACGTCAGAGACATTACATAATATCTTCCCACGATTAAAGAATCTAACAAATATTGATTTTAATAGGTAGGAGAAAGCACTTTTAAACACTGGCTTAAAATATTCAGTAAAATCTAGAAATAAAATTCCCGATTTAGAAATATTTGCAAGTAAATAAAAGTTAATTCAACCATAGAAAAAAATTTGCAAATATTATCAAATAAGGATTTGATACATCAATGAGAACTGGGAATAGAGATAATAGAGATGGGAAAACTATAAATGATATTAGAACAAAACGCAGAGACAGGAATTTAATAATTTGTAAAGCAGATAAAGGTGATGCAATAACTATCATGAAAAAAGAGGAATGCATAAATAAAGGCATCAAGTTCATTGAAGATAACAACTTCCACACCAACATGAAAGATCATACTAGTAAATTTCAAAAATATATAACAGAAGCAATGAAATCAGCAATATTCATCATTCCGGAAAAGGCATTATTTGACCAACCATAGAAAAGAATCGTTTTGCATATATTATCAAACAAGGATTTGATACATCTATGAGAACAGAGATGAGAATCAATCAGAATACAGATAATAGAGATGGAAAATCTATACATAATATTAGAACAATATGCAGGGACAGAAATTTAATAATTTGTAAAGCAGATAGAGGTGATACAATAACTATCATGAAAAAAGAAGAATGCATAAATAAAGTCAACAAGTTTATTGAAGATAATATCTTCCACACCAACATAAAAGATCATACTAGTAAATTTCAAAAAAATATAATAAAAGCAATGAAATCAGCAAAATTCATCATTCCGGAATAGGAATAATTTGTAAAGCAGATAAAGTTGATACAATAACTATCATTAAAAAAGAAGAATGCATAAATAAAGTTAACAAGTTCATTGAAGATAACAACTTCCACACCAACATAAAATATCATAATAGTAAATTTCAAAAAAATATAATAGATGCAATGAAATCAACAAAATCCATCATTCCGGAAAAGGAAATATTCATGTACCCAAAATGACAAATATTTTATGGAATGCCCAGAATCCATAAAGAAGATATTCCAATAATGCCAGTTGTCTCATACATTAATGCTCCAACATTTAAAATTTGCTGTATGATTAACAAAACATTTCCAAATATGATAAATTGTATATCAAAATATTCAATCAAAAATTCATTAGAATTTATTGAAAAAACGGTAAACCTTAAAATAAATACAAATGCAACAATGGTATCATTCTACGTAAAGAGTATTTTCACATCTATACCAGTACCCGAACTAAAACAAGATTTTAAAGATTCTGCAGAATGGAGAATATTATTGTAAAACTTTAATATATTGTTATAAAAGTTGGAAGCTCATGAGAATTTTTTCTTGTGGTTCCTACTCACGACGGAAATTGTAAAATACCATGGTCATCTTTACTTTGTTGACCAGCCAACCCACTTTCTTATGTTGTTCAACCAGGAACTTCTTCTTCTGCATATACATCTTGTACCTATCTATAATCTTCTGAATTTTTTTTATTTTTTTTAAATTTAATTTGAATTTAAATTTTATTTTATTTAATCTAAATTTATTCATGTCAATATCCAGGAGGATTTAAATATATCAAATTAAAAGTTAAATGGTAAAGAGAGTAAATTCACATATACATACAATAAATACACATATAAATATAAAACCTAAAAACGAGAAATCATATTACATCAAATTTCATAAAGATTTCTAAAATTGCCACAAGTTTTATAGAAATTTAGTTATGAACTTCAGCAGCGCATATTTGTCTCCTCTCGTGAATGTGCGAAATATATACCAATTTGCGTCTTTTCATTAGGTTAGGTTAGGTTAGGTTAGGTTATTCATAAGTCCCCATTCATTACCCATCTTTCGGATGAGGATATCGTTTTAGGCTTATCATCTTATCTTCTAAATACGTATGGTGTATTTAGATAGAAATGAGAGGTCAAAGTTGAATTCATAATTTAACTTCCTATAATTGAAATATTTGAGTTGTAAAGACTTAGACAGTACATGAAAAGCCCGATGGAATAATGGGATAATAAATCGTTGCCGCAATTAAAATTTTATGGAATACTCATTTGGAGAATTTAATCCATTATTGCACATTTTGAAAATATTGTTTTTTATTTAGTTCGTGACTATTATCTTTCCATCTGATTCCATGAGGTACATTGGAGAAGAGCAAGTGGATCATTGCCTAAAATATATAATTTTCTTAGTAACTTAGTTTTTTGAAATTGTTAAGCTTTTGAACAACATTCTGCTCTATAAATATTTTTGTTTGTCTTTTAGTTTATTGTCGCTTCAAATATTCCATAATTTTTACTCATTTCACTGGTTCAGTAGATAATTTTTGATGTTATTAAAATTGGAATCCATTAGTACCAAATTGAGATTAAATATACCATTCAGTCTCAGAAGATGAGGTCAGATTTTCATTATTTAAAAAAAAACTCTCAGGTCTTCTGGAACAACTTTGTAACCAGCTATCGGATACAAGGTTGTTCTGGAAGGTTACATCGATGTTGCATACATTTATCTGCGCAGTTATTATACTTGTTTGCTAATAAAAATGACTTTTTTACTTTTTATTGACCATCAAGAAATATACATAGTATTAACTAAAACTTTTAATTTTTCACCGCTACCATTCGTGGATAAATTGTTGAAAAAGTCACTTACAACATATTTACAATATATGTATCTCCAATTCTAGAAAATTATTGGTCATAACTTTGGTTTTACCGATCCTTCAAACACTTGTTTGGTTCCATTATTTATTATATGTATCAGTTTCCTGACACTTGGTTCGGTGATTTCTCTCCATTGGCAAATGAAAAAACAAGAAGACAAGTGATAAATTACAACATTATTATTTTTTAAAGATCCTTATTAGCAAATGGTGTGGAAGAAATAATCAATAAAAATCTACAAACACAAAGATCAACATATAATACAGCAGAAATGATAACTTTAGTACACACTTTTCCAGACCAAACCTATTTCAGATTTAATAACAAATTTTATATTCAAGAAGAAGGCTATGTTTGCAAAAATATATATGAAGAATTTTGAAGAAAAAATATTCGTGGACAAAAATAAGGCAATAAGCAAAAATGTGATGTTTTGGTGCAGCATATGTGGACGATATATTTTGCATATGGAATGGTACAGAGAGACAACTGGATTCGTTATTAATAATCTTAAACTCTACACACGCAAGAATTCAATTCACAGTGGAAAAAGAACAAACTGGTAAAATTAATACTCTAGACCTAAACAACAAAATTTGAAAACTGCAAATTAAAGTTCTTAATATATAGAAAACCAACAACAACAGATATAATAATTCCATCTGGCTCATACCAATCACAACATATAAAACAATCAGCTCTAAATTCATATATACACTGTTCAATAAATATACCAATGGAGAAAGAAAATTAGAATAAAGACCTAAATATAATATTCCAAATTGGTATTATTATTGTCTTTGATAAGAAATTTATTGATAAAATACTTAATAGATTTTTTTTAATTATTATTATTATTTCTAACTGCCGTAGCAGTGAGTACATCAACACTGGTCTAAGACCAACCAATAATTATATTTGGCACAATACTGATAAATACACACACATACTTTTCCATACTGGAACTTGATAAATATTATCTAGAGTTCACCCAGTAGAGTCTTATAGTTTCCTCTCAGTTGCTTATGCTCTGCTTAACACTACACTCTGGTTTAGATCGGGGGGTTTGGTACTCTATAGTCTCCTGGGATGGTTTTGTGGTATAAGTAGACTACTTGCCTTGCTATTGGGGTGATGAGTTAAGCATCGTTTACATTTGGATAGTTTACTGGCGGAAAGTACTTACCGCCAGTAAACCAGAAAAACGTCTGTCAAGAAAGAAACTAAACAAGAAAGTATGACGTTTTTCTGGTTTACACATCGTTAGTTTACTGGCGGCAAGTACTATCCCCCAGTAAACTTTCCAAATGTAAAAGAGGCTTTACTTCTGAATCTACGTTCTTGATACCAAGATCTCTGTGTATGTCTTTATTGCGGACATACCGCGAAGCGTTAACAATGTTACGTAGCACTTTCTTTTGAAATTTTTGGATACTTCCAATGTGGCGTGTTTTAGCACAAGCCCTGAGTGGCACACCGTAAGCCTAGACTAGTTTTAGGATATGGTTCAATACCAAGATTTTGTTAGTAGCTGATAGTTTGGAGTTTCGTCCTATATATACACTGTTCAATAAATATACCAATGGAGAAAGAAAATTAGAATAAAGACCTAAATATAATATTCCAAATTGGTATTATCATTGTCTTTGATAAGAAATTTATTGATAAAATACTTAATAGATTTTTTTTAATTATTATTATTATTTCTAACTGCTTCTAAAGATTTCGGTATTTTAGGATAAGCGCTGTTATTTTTGTTTGGATGTGGGCCTTTCAGTTTAATTTGGCATCGAGGGTCATGCCTAAGTATTTGGCTGAGTTGGAACTTGGGATGACCTTTCCGTTGATGGTGATAGGAGGCGATATCGCAAGCTTTTTATTAGTGAAATTAACGTGGGTAGACTTGGACTCATTTAGTTTAATTTTCCATTCACTAGTCCAGTTTACAATTTCATCGCAGGCTTTCACAAGTTTTGTTGTTGTTGACTGCGAATCATTTCCTACTGCAAGAATAGCTGTGTCATCCGCGAAATTGGCTATGGTTACGTTCTCTGGTTTTGGGAGGTCTGCCGTGTAGAGTAGGTATAGTAGTGGGACTAGGATACTTCGCCAGCTTTCCCGGAGATCAGAGAACTCATCTTCTAATCTTCTACTTTAATTCGGAAGAGCCTATTAGAAATATATGACTTAAGTATATCAGCGTATGCCACTGGAAGCAGTTTATTTAACTTCCAGATGATATCAGAAAATTAAGAACGAATATAATTAAATTTATATATAATGATGAAATTACCGAAGAAAATACATGTTACATTACCATATGTGACAAGCACAAGTAAAAGAACATGTAAAGAATATAAGAATTATAGATAAATTAAATAAATCACGAGTATATCAAATTAATTGTAAACATTGTGATGGTATATACATAGGTCAAACAGGAAGGAACTTTAAAACAAGGTACAATACTAGGAACAAACAAGGAACAAACAAGGAACAAAAAGGCGATACAGAACAGGATTAACGTGCCATTGTATAGAAACAGAACACCATTTTGGAGATATCAAACCTATTATATTTTCAGAAAAAGGAGATAGATTAAACATATTAGAAGGGATAGAGTTGAAAAAAGCTATTATGGAATTAAAAAAACATAATGAATAATCAAAACGAGCTCTTCCAAGGCAATTATATTTATATAGCAGGGATTATTTTGAAATGAATGTGTCAATGTGTCATCAATCAAGTCATCAATCAATTGTAAATATAATCAGAAGTAATATAAAAAGAGCGTCAAAAATAATCGAATATAGCTGACGTATGCGAAATGTGTTATGAGAAATACGCCGAGTCCGTAGGACGAGGCGTAATTTAAGGAACACATTGAGGAATAGTCGCCATATTCAGATTATTTTTGATGCTCGAGTTATATTCGGAGGACTATATACCGAATAATAAATGTAAATGCAAGAAATATTTTGTCAATTTGACTTTCCTGTATACATATTATGATTTACGGCAACTTGATTTTTATTAACACCAAAATTAAATTAAATTCATAATTATGACTTATAAGAACTTGATTTATTTATGGTATGTAATATTAAAAGTACAAATATTATAAATTACTGAGCCAATTGGGAATTATTATTATTATTATTAGATGAATCAAGAGAAACTGGCGAAGAATTATTGATAGAAGAATTTTCAATTTCCGATTCCATTGATTCACTTCTTAAATTTGAAATAAGATTTTTATGATGATTTCCACTTAGATTCAAATAAGGTTGAATTGAAGCAGTATTATTGTGTCGGGTTATTTTTATAATTTCTTCAGCGTTAATACCCGTACTTGATAACTGACTAACTGTAGACGATCTGTTAGAATGATTTGTTATTTTTACAAGTTTGGTATTTATTCCGATGCTTTTAGCAGCACTTTTTGTCAATTTACTAATCTGATTGTATCTTAAGAGCACGTTTTTTTACCAATAGCTATTTTCATGTTTTTCCCAATCATTATTTACTGTAAGAAACAGGCGATTAGTTTCAACGTTAGTTGTCCGTTTAGAAAACATTTTCTTTAGAAGTCGAACGGGGCACATGTCTATATTGTTTGAATTTGGGGTAATCTAATAACTATCTGCAATTTTTTTATCACCTTCTTGTGCTGTTTTGGAGAAAATTATGCTGTATTCCATTCAACCTGTTGGCAAATCGTATTTGTTTATATCTTCTTTGAAATATTCTATCAAATATTCTCCTCCTCTCCACGCAAGTTCAACAGACGCAATATGGTAAAACTTTCGCTGTAGATTATCGGGTTTATTTCCATTAAAATAATTTATAATTCTTGTTTGTTCTTCATGGGTTAAAGAAGACGAACTCCGTTTTCTTTTTTCCAAATTGCGTAGTAAAATTTTTCTGTTTGCTTTTTGAAATATAACGCTTTTAAAAGAATCTATAACTCTTTTGAATTTATTATAATAAGTAAGTTGAATATGCTTAGCTGTGAGATTCCAGAATGTTTTCTATTCTCCTTCTTTATAATCTTCGCCATTAACTTTTCGCATGTTGTAAGCGGAGTCTTCCAAAATTTTACATAATTCTTCATCCAACTTTTCTTCTTTTATATCATAAATTCTTTCTGAACAGAAGTGATCAAATTGTCTTATAACATAACATTCTGTTCGCACTGTATTAATGGGTCTTGTGGATGTGACGGATTCTTCGATTTTATGAATCTCATCAGATCCAAATCAATTCATGTTGACCGCTTATTATGTCATTTTGAGTTTTGTGTAAAAATATTATGATTCACGGCTACTTGATTTTTATTAACACCTCTATTCAAAACACGCCCCATGACAACCAGGTAATTAGTAATAAGCGCTGTAATACGAATTAACTAAGGAAAATTCAATATTGTGATAGGCCCATTTAACTATGAGGTATATAGTCCTTTGAAAATGGGTCAATAAGCCAAACACGTGTCAGGAAACTGATAAAATATGTGAAACAAAACAAGTGTAATTATACATAATATACATTTATAATAATAATACAATATTTTATTGTGATATTAGCATGGAAAGTTTAATTTTATATTTTATATATTTATTATTGTGATAATTATATTTATTATCTGAAATTCCTTTCTTTTTGGAAAGAAGTAATATTTTTTTTAGCAAACCAAACGTGCAGAAATATAATTTGTTGCTCAAAATAATAATTATATTTCGATTATCATTAATACACTTATCTATAACAATAGTACAATAGTATTATCTACACTATAAATAAGTAGACTATACACTATTCTTGATCCTAATAGTTTATTTTGGTATAAATACTGGACAAACAAAGCTTATGTTCGAAGCTTGTTTCTCGTCCTTTTTGATCGTCTGAGTAGCAGAATGTTGGGGAATTGGCGGAGAATACATCTTTATGCCACGGGAAACAGTAAACCGGCGCGTTACAATGAATGAGGAATGGGCCTCGATTCCCGATCGGAATTGATTATCGCAATAAATCCGACTGGAACTAACCGAGAAACTAATTCCGGAAAAAAGAACACAGAAAAAACACCATCCATATAATCCACGTTATTATTTTGACGGTGGAAATGTGGAAATCTAATCAGGATCGAGCGTCCCCGTATTTCCCATTTCGAGCCGACAATGGGCGCACATTTGTCTGTCTTTTCCGCCGATCGGAAGATAAATACGTGTCAATATTTATCGAGGCCTAAAAAGCCGAATGCACTTATGCGCCCCCGTTCCTCCCGCCAGCAGTTCCCGAGGGTTCGCCTGGACCGAGACGCGCGCTGCAGAGGGAGAGACCCGATTATGATCTCTCTTATTTCATTAGAAAAGTTTTATTTGGATTAGGCGGAAACATAAAGTTATTATTTGTATACTTTTTCCTGGTGGACGCAGCACGATCGATACGGTATCGAGGAACTGGGGAACAGTCCGGTTATTATTGCATGTAAACAGGAAGGAATCGGCGTTGGCAGCGGGCCTGGTGCGTGGACGTGATCCCTTGATATGTATGGGATTCATATTTCAACATACGAAAACCTAAAGCGGCATTTGTACAAATGTGCTTTATTTATATAGTGATATGCTTTTGACAACAAATTCATCTATTCATCTAATGATTAAATGTATCAAATGGCAGAGATTTTTTCGCTGCAAAAAGTGCTCCCAGCATAAGCTCCGTTCCTAGCATCTAGAATAGAAGTCCAGAATAGGCTGAAAGCAGCAAATTAATCTTGCAAAAAATATCGTACTCTTCAAGACAACATAACTAAAAACCTGCACCATCAATAATAATGTCTACTTATAAAGCTGTTCGAAATACTACAAATACATGCAAAATGAACTCGTGCTCAATATCTATATTTATATTTTTGTTAATTATTAAATATATAAGTATCTATTAGTATAAATAGAGAGAAACCAGATTTATTCAAATGACCATGTACATAACGAGAGCGTATAAAGTATTAAGACCTGGCTTTATTTTTTCCCCTGTATATTTTTTTGAAAAATGCTTCAACAGGTCAAAATGATTTTTTTTTCAAACAAATATTTTGAGACCATTTTCATTTTTCCATCTCTCTCCTTTTTGAAGTGATGACGTCAAAACCTTTTTTTTAATGACAACCAATATTTTTTATTATTGATTTTGATAGTACTTTTGATTATATTTTCAACAACATGACATTTTCAATACGTAACATTTGAAAAAAATTGAGAAAAAGTGCGTTAAAGTAAAACTATTAAATTATTATTTCAATGTGTAGAATGCATCTAGTTACCATTCAAAACAACGTCAGTTAAAACAAAATTAGGAAAACAGGCTTGGATTTTAAATATTCTTGTATTTGGGTTGTATATTGGGGTCGCGTTGTGAACAGAAGATTGCTAAGGATTTGAGATTGGAAGCTCTGCTACAGAATTTTTTAAGTAGTTCTTTGTGTTTGGTTTCAAGTGGCAGGATTTTGGTAAGATTGTATAGCGAATCATTAATTATATTGGGCAGTGGGTTAGTCGGGTGGCGAATTTTTGTTATGATTCGCAGTGCAGATATTTGAGATGCATAATGTTTTGTTAGGGATGTGTTGTTGCAAGTCGAAAATAGGATAGCGCCATAATCAATCATGGGGCGGCATATTGTTTTGTATATATGTGTGGGTATTCTTGTAGATAATCCTTGTTCTTTGAGGCCGCGGAAACATTTGGATCTTATCCATTTTCTTCGTAACTTTACTTGCATGAGTATGGAGTGTAATCTTATGGTAATTGGTGATTCCAACGTAGGTGGTAGAGCATGATAAATGTCATGACAGAACAGGTGGTAGAGCAAAGGTGATAAAGGGGAGCCTTGAGGCAACCCTTGTTCGGGCGTGATTTCGGAGAGGCAGTTTCTAACTTTAATTTTAGTGGTGCGATTATGTAAAAAGTTATCGATCATAGCGATTAGATATAGTGGCATGTGTAGTTTATTTAATTTAAAGGGGAGGCCTTTATGCCATACTGAGTCAAATGCTTTGTTGATACTAAAAATAGAGTAGCTGATTTTTGGCCAATGGCCAAATAATATTTTGGACAATAGCTTTAGATCTTCTTGTCAGCTTTAATTGTACATATAATTAGAACACAAATTTGCACCATCCACTTTGATGATTTATGCTAGGGAGATACCGTTTGAAGTGGTCTAAATTAATCAATTTAGGTGCTCAATGATTTCGCATCAATAATATGATAATTCCTATTGCTGCAGGATCAGGTTGAAGGATGATTATAGTGGATCCACCCGCCCACCTCCAATAACCAATAACCACATGGTTCAGATTCAGGTCCAAATCCTGATTCTGGTTCCAGATCCAGATCTAGATCCAGATCCAGATCTAGTATGATCCTATTAAGTACCATATCATTCGTCATACATAGATGACCAACTTAAAAATTCAAACCTTATACAGCCCATGTGAGACTAATAATAATATATTGCTGCGGGATCAAGTTGACAGATCAGATCATTCATAATAAAATATTCATGGTGGATGATTATAGTGTGCCCACCGACCCACCCTCTAATCCAAATTTCATGAAATGTAAAGCATTGGAACTACAATTTCCCGCAATGACAACAGCTTTAGATTCCACTTCTCAGCTTTAATTGTACATTTATTTACAACACAAATTTTAATAATCCATTTTGATCATGATTTCTCATTAGTAATATTAGGATTCCAATTGCTGCGGGATCATGAAGTATGATTATAGTGTGAACCAATCCAAATTTCATGCAATGTTATAATGGAGACATCAGAACTACAATATTTTGTAACGACAACAGCTTCAGATTCATGTTTCATTCTTTATTAATCACATGTATCTTAATCATTTTTAAAAACATTTGTAGATCAAGTATTAATTCGTGTACAGTTCGAGGGTGGGTGGGAAATAGTTGAAGTCTGTGAGGACGATTAGGAGCATTAATGACATGAGGACTGAATACTTGAAGCTTGAGACGAAGATTTATCATATCAGTGAAAGCGGAAACAACCGAAGCCAGCAAGGGCAGTTAGTCACGTTAACGGCATGAGCCTTATATCGGAGTCCTGAGGAAGATATTGATCACATCTGTGAAATCAGAAAAAACTGTTAAAGTTTGTGCGACATCACGATTAAAACCCAAGACGACAATTGACATCATAAGTAAATATGTGGAATTCCACAGAGACGACCTTAGCGACATCAGAACTGAATACTTGAAGTCTGAGTAGAAGATTTATCACATCAGTGAAAACGAAAGAAACATTTGAAACCCATGAAGACGATCGTTGAAATCAGTAGAAACAGTTGAATCCCGTAAATATAGTCAGTCAGGACTTCAATCGTGAGAAGATTAATCACATCAGTAAAAACGGAAGGAACATAGAAGCCCGTGAAGATAATTAGTCGAAATAACGACATCCATACTGCACTGAGAAAGAAGTTTAATCACATCGTTGAAATCACTACAAGCAGCTGAAGCCCGTGGGCACGCTAGTCGCGCTAGTGATATCAGGACTTCAATCGTGAGAAGATTGATTACATCAGCGAAAACGGAAGGAACATTTGAAGCCCGTGAAGACGATTAGTCGAAATAACGACATCCATACTGCACTGAGAAAAAAGATTAATCACATCGTTGAAATCAGTAGAAGCAGTTGAAGCCCGTGAACATGATTAGTAGCGCTAGTGATATCAGGAGTGAAGGCTTGAAGCTTGAGAAGCAGATTGACTACATCAGTGAAAACGGAAGGAAAATTTGAAGCCCGTGAAGACGATTAACCGAAATAAAGACATCCATACTCAATTGAGAAAGAAGATTGATCACATCTTTGAAATCAGTAGAAACGGTCGAAGCCCGTAAACACAATTGGCCGCGCTGGTGACATCAGAACTGAAGGCTTGAAGGTAGGTGAGCAGACTGTATGTTGGATATTAGAATGGCAAGGGGAAGTACGTTTTAGGGTGAATCCGAATTGATATAAAGGATTCTGGATTCTGGATATGGTTCGGAGGGTGATCCATCGATCAAGTACTTGAGCCTCATTAGGCCCATTGTATCACCTCCTTTAGGGATCCTCTTCCCGTGCGCCTCTACCTGATATAAAGGAATTCAGTGCTGTAGAAGATGTGATATTTTGATTTTTTAACAAAAAGGTACAGGTAGAAGAGTTATAGGACGAAAGCTTGAAGGAGATGTGGTGTTTTGACCTGTTTTATGTATGCAAATTATTACCCCAATTTTAAACTCTTCAGGGACAAATTCAGTTGTGAGGCAGTAGTTGATAATTTTTATAATGTAGGTGTGAATGGGGTCGTCTAGTTGTTTAAGTGATAGTCTGGGTATGTTATCGATTTCTGGATATGAATTTTTACCGGAGCTGATAATATTGTCGTGGAAGAAGATGTCGTGGCTCCGCAACATTAGAGCATGGACGGGCATCCGAGACGCAGAATCCCTATTTAGAGCAGCCCAAAACCGAGAGCAGTTCAAATTATTGGTCGCCAACCTCTAACTAGAGATGGCAACATAAGAAGAAGAAGATAATATTGAAGTAGTCGTCCCTCGTGTAAAGTTCTTTCTCTGGCGTTGTCTGGTGTCTGAAGGAGTTGGTATTGTACCATACAGAGACTTCGTTAAGTCTTGTTTGATCGAAGTTGGGGTTTAATGAATTGAATTGTTGTTCAAAGTGGCTGGCAAATATATGTCCTAATCATTGTTGGTAATTTTGTTTGTTACGAGCTCCCTTATTTCAATTGAGTGCACTTTTTTTTGTATTTGCATAGTTTTTTAGTTTCATCCCAGAATGTCTTCCGTTTAAGATTATTAATGTTATTGCAGGTCGAAGTCCATTTGTCTTCTTTGTATTGTTTGATTTGGTTTTGGATGGTTTCATTGAGACTATTGAATCTGCGTTTGACAGTTGCGTTGACAGTCAGTCTTAAATCCAAAATCCCTTTACAGTTGCCCTTTGTGCTCAATTCGCCTCAAGATGAATGGAGGAAGAGGGTAGCTGTAGTAGTTGACTTGTTTTTCGGGGCAATTGTCTTGTATGGATTTAGAGAGACTGGAGAGGAAATTAGTGATGTTTTTTTTTTACTATATTATCATTATTTTCACTAAATAGTGTTAGTTCTGCATTTACATTTTCTATATTACATGCTCTGTAATCTATCTTGTATTCGCATGGGTGTAGAGGAAGGGTAGTAAGGCAAATAATCTGGAAGTCAAATGATAGATGGTCTGATCCTAAGACGGGGGTTAAATGATCGTTAGTGATGAAGTGTTTAATGTTAGATGTGCATAGCATGACATCGGGAGTGGTGCTTGGGTTATTTAGCATAATAAAGGTGGGCGAAGTATGTATTCTTATATAGTTAGAATTATTTAGGAATGTGTGAAGATGTTTGGCTTAGTTTTATTTATATTGAAATCGCCGATAATTATTGCATGGTCGTATAGAGAAGCTTTGATAAAAATGCTGTTGTCTGTTTGTCTAAATGTGTAGATAAATTTTAGAAATATCTGGAGTTTGTCATTTAAGAATGTAAAGGTGAAGTGGATGCATTCATTGAGCTCATTATTTATTTAGATAATAAAATAATAAAAATAATGACTCTGATTCGCTTGGCGAAATAATAGAGAACGAGTAAATAGCGCCTACATATTTTGGTAAAATTTTAAGTGACTATTTAAAATCACAAGATGCTTGTCAGAAGATGTTTTTTTTAACAATTTTACCAAAACTAGTAATATATTTATTTAAGTTAGGGTTTAGATTATATATTGCAATTTGTTGATCAACTCATTTCATCGTCGTTCCATGGAGGCAGTGTAAAACTATCTATAGTGCCTTAAGGAAAGACATGCTATCTGTACATTATTATTGAAACGAACTGTGAAAAAAATTGTACCTACGTACACTAGAGACAAGTCTGTGAAAAGTAAAACAAGCTTAGGAAGGTTCAAGATAACCTTGAGTGGAAACCTTGTGGAGTGGAGAAAAAGAGAGAAGAGTTTGACTTGTTTATTTTACCACACCAGTAATTTGGGAAGCATTTAATACAAATTGGCATACCTAAGTCTCCACACAAACCTTGTCCAAATTGCAATAAATTTAATGTTTTTCGATGCATTATTTTTCATTTTCCTTCCTGCCGTTCCATTTTCATCTCTAATAATTTAAACTTTACATCTGGCAACAATGTTATTTAAAAAATATAACCACAAATTGAAAACAACTTAACCTAAAATAATTTGACAAGTTCCACAGGAGAATTCAGTTATTTCCGAAACACTACCAACAAAATTGCTAGATATTCATACACTCCCCTGACGCAAAAACCTCGTGAATGGAGAGTAGCTTACGTTTATAAATTGAGGAGGTATTTCAAAACTTTTACAGCCACATGCATAATGAACTAAGTAGCTACTAAACGTGAGTAGATACTAAAAGTGGTTGAAAATTCATCACTGAATGTCATTTCTGCAAGATTAATTACATTTTAATTAACATTAATCGGTACTAAGCATTAGTAGAATGTCGACTATGCATATGGACGTAAATGTCAGTTTGACTAAACATGGTTAACAATCTGTTGTCGTCAAAATTGACTGTGATATTTCATTCGGGTAAATTACAGTGTGACGGGTCACTCACTGAACATGTCCATATTCATAGATAAAAATAACTGTTCCATAAACAAGAAAAATGCTGACAAAGGTATCAAATCTTCCAGTTGTGACGCAATATGCCACACCAAGATTCAAAAGGGTGCAGATAGAGAGCAGCAGTGCACAAAGGATGAAAATGAATGGGTAGGTCCATCGTGTTTTGATAATGAGACTGTAACTATCAAGCGTGCGGAATACTTAAATTGCCTGCGTAAAAATGTACTGTTGACACGCGAAAATACTTTGCTACAGAAACTTGTCAGTGAAATGAACGATAAGATTTTATTAATGAACGAGAAAATATGTTACCTAAAATGTGGCCATTATGTAGAAATTAACTGTCAAGACGAAAATAATAAGCAGAAACAGACTACTGCAGCATCCCTCAAGCCGTGCTCATCACACAAGAGTGAACCCGAAGGTACAGAAATTGCCAATGAACCCGGCGCCGGTTTCGAGCTGCTGGCAATGAAAAGAACAGACCACATAAAAACTCATAAGTTATCAGACGCTCACGCTTCCGCAGCACCACAAAGGGCCTCATTGGCATCTAAACGTCAATTCGAAGATGCAGACATTATCAACGATCGTAAGCACAGTTTCGAGCATGCTAATAAAAAACGAACACCCTCAACATCACACCAACATAGCATTATCTCTGATAAACATATTTTAGTACCAAATACTGATGAGCATGCTGCTATCACCGATGGTGAAAAATCTAAAACTAATAAATCAAATGCAAAGAAGGTTGCCCAAAGCAAAGGACGTCGCCCAAAGAAAACATAAAATGGCCTCTACGAAGCAAAATTATAAACAGCACTACGTTACAGGCACTATCTCTTATATAACTATCATCCATCTACATTAGAGAAGAATTTGGACAGATTTCTTAGCCCAAAGCAAATATGTAATACGAACAACTGAAGTTGAAACGTGCAGAAAAGTACAACTCATTTAATTTACTTTGCCCAAAGTAAGGGACACCGCCCAAGAAAAAAATAATACGGCATCTAATAATGACGTAAAATTAAAAGCAGCACTACATTACATGAACTATCTCTATTAGTCTTCATCCATCTATATCAGAGACATATTTGGAAAGATTTCTTAGCCCAAAGCAAATCTGTAATATCAACTTAGAACAACTGAAGTTGAAACGTGTAGGAAAGTACAACTCATTGAAAGTATATGTATCTGCAATATTTGCGGAATTAAGGTACAATCGAAATAAATGGCCTGCCAATGTGAACATCAACAGTTTATTTTTTCAACAAATCGTGGAACGAAATCTGTCAACTTGACAGTAATCGTGAAAAAGGTCTTTTAAATCTGAATCCGAAGAACAAACTCCCTTTTATATATGCAATCCATCAGAAGCAAGCTAAAGGAATTTGAAGCTATTTTGGCTGATTATAAGTACAAGTACTATATAGTGAGTATCTGTGAGTAGTAGTACACTAATGCAGAAGCTACTACACTTCGACTTGGTCTTCATCTGACAACGCCACCTAGAGCTCCCAGTGTGTTACCCGTTACCCAACTTCTGCAGAGCGTGACTGCAAATTGGCGGCAGTTCTTCTAGAACGTCCCAATTATATCAATATTTCAATATACAGATCGCCTCTGGGAATCTTTTATAGAGGTTTTGTCTGTCTCATGTATTTGATCTGTTTGATATTTTGAGGTATTCTTAGGTAATTTTAGCTACTGGTGATCTGCTAGAACCAATATATAAAATATTTATCTACCAATTCAATCAATGCATTAGAGATGGGATATTCCCTTATACACTTAAACCTGTGGTAGCTGTTCCAATATACAAATAATGAAGTAAAGATGACAAACAAAATTACTGGCCATTCTCTCTGTTGCCAGTGATGTCCAAAGTACCAGAAAAAATCTAAGACATCAGATATCAAACTAAACCCTGTTCATTTTGATGATGATCATGATGATGATGATCATGAAGATGATGATAATGATGATTCTTGATCTTTCTCATCCATATCATCTTTATAAATGCTTCAAAACATTCAACTTTTATAGAAGTCTTGTCTCGTGTATTAGATCTGATTGATATTTTAAAGTATTCTCGAATCATTTTAGCTACTGGTGATCTGCTAGACCCAATATCGAAAATATTTCCTAACCTATTAAACCAATGTATTAGAAACGGGATAGTCCCTTATACATTTAAACCTATGGTAGCTGTTCAAGTATACAACAAAGGAAGTAACGATAACAAAGACAATTACCGGCCTTTCTTTCTGTTGCCAGTGATATCCAAAGAACTAGAAAAAATCTAAAATAATCAGATAGCAAACCAAATTCTATTCATTTTGATGATGATGATGATGATTCTTGATGTTTCCCATTATTTATTCTTTATAAATGATTCAAAACACTTTAAAATCGAAAAATTCGTATTACGTCTTCTTATTTTACTTGGCATGCGCTGTTGACATGACGTTTCTGACAGCTTGCTGTCGTAGCAAACTACTCTGTTTGGTACTTTTTGTAACTCCACTTGACAACTATTCAACTGTAAATTTCGCTTAGACTACTCATCATCAAAGTGAATAGCATATATTTAGAAAGCATTTCGACACCAATAATGTATTATCTTGCTTTAGGTTAGAATTAACTACCACAGGTGCATTATAGATTTTTTTTTGGAAAAAAAGACCACCTATACCTTTTCAACTTTAATTTCAGAAAAGGGAAAATAAATTTTAGAAAAAGTTAAATCAAACTTTCAAACAGTTGAATCAATTTCAGAAAAAATAAAATCATTTTTAGAAAAATGAACGTCGATTTCAGAAAATGTAATTACTGTTTTAAACTTTTTGCACGGTACACTAGTTTTTCATATTATAGGAGGTATATCCTCAATGAGCATAGAGTACTGGGAGCTAAGAAGGGGAAACACTATCGTCGTATTGGATAATACAGTAGCTCCTTCATAAGCTGATACTGTTATACAAGAAAACGATTTCAAGGAGCTATAATTTGCAGATTGGTACCGTATAGTCAGATTCTGTAGTCCATCTTATGGAGTACCTTCAAGTCTTCTGTAAAAACTCATTTACAAGAACGACAAAATTGCAGGCGATCCTAACAGGAATTTTCCTCAAGTTGAACATCGTTTAAGGATACTGGAAAACTGTGCTGATTACGCTAGGAAAACGACAACTAAAAAAATGTGCTTACATGCCTATAAAGTACCTCAAGTATCGTACTGAGTATCTTCAACTAAGGCCTCGGCTACAAGTCGAGCGGTAAGCGGTGAGCGACAAAACAAACTTTTGTTCACGATTTGAATGCATCTTGCGGGGAAAACTTGACGCTTGGCGCTTACCGCTCACCGTTGCTGCTACTCATTAATATTCATCGCTCGCCGCTCGCCCTTCACCATTCACCGCTCGTATCGTACTCGAGTCATAAGGAGTAAATGCTAGGTCATTCATCCAAGATATTACCTTTTAAACAAAACAATTCTGAAAAACAGTTCTTCAATGCACATTCATCGTTTACATTTTGATAACTATTCTGAACTATTTCTGAAATTGATATTACTTTTACCGGAATTGATTATAGTTTTCTGAATTTTTCTTGACTTTTTATGAAATTGGAGTTGAGAAGATATATTTCTGCATGATTTAAGTAAAGATTTTGACTAAGTCTCTCATGCCATCCTGAAACGTAAGCTACTGGTATATTTCTTTAATATGGCATTATCATAGTGATTCTCTTTTATTATGCTATGTAATTGTGACTAGCAAGTAAAAATATAATGGGAAACTCTTTTATGATGCTATATAATAGTGACTAGGAAGTAAAATATAATGGGAAACTATCAGACTTCATGATAAGGTTAAGGATATGGGTATGCCTCAAGGCTCAATACTTGGTCCACTACTTTTTCTGACATGCTTTATCTCAATAATCAAAATAATATGGTTATATACGTTAACAAATCAACATTATTCAACTCTGGCATTCAGTATCTATTTCATGAAAAAAAGGCAAATAAACCAGTTAACACAGGGTGTCCAGATAAGGATCAGCATCATGGGGATCTCGGAAACCATAAATGTTACAAAGTCAATTTAGTGGTCAGTAATATTCTGTTGAGAAAACCAGAAAAATCCGCTTACTTCCGAAGACATTTGACAAAATCGTAAAACTTGCGATTTCGTTATAATATTTTTCTGAAGTTATTTAAAAAGGTATAAGAGAAACAAAGGCACATTCTCATTGCCACATTTTTAGCTCTACGAGACAGCGTTTACTAAATTTCAGTATAACGTTTCGTTTCGAAGAAACCATCATCAACTTTTTTTTTATATGGCCCGTAAAAAATGTACACCAATGTATTTATATCACAGTATGGTTTCTCATGTGTGTATGTTTTTGTACAGAAAAAGGCTTGTTCATAATTGTCGAATTTTTTTGTAGTAGGTGTTTGTATGCTCCTATCTAAATCTGTCAATTTTTAAACCTTAACTGCCAAAATTTGCCAAGATTTCTAAATAAACTCTCTAATTGTGTTAATTTTTTTAAAGAAACTTAAAACTCACCTGAACAAATTTGCTACAATTTTAACTCTAGTTGTAAAATTAAAACATTGAGCTCAATAAATTAGTTGTAATTTCCAAATCTGGTCAACTTATGCTACATCTATGGTAACTTATCCATTTCCACTCAAAATTTTTAATTGCCAAATTCAAATCTGATGACCAAAATCAGTTGATCAGATCAGCGAAGAAAATTTAACCACGTTTTAGCTGCAAAGAAACTGTTGTAGTTGTAGACAGTCAAAGTCTATGAAGTTTTTAGCAACAACAGTGAGAATCTATTAAAATCTCAACACCAACTTTCGAAAACTAGCAAAGTTTTCAACTTGACTCCCAAATTTGCTAATAACTAGAAACTGTTAATTTTTTTCAAATTTGAACCTGCTTCTATCAAAATTTATCAATTTTCAAATTTCAACTGTCGAAATTTACTAAATCTTCCAATTTAACACTTTAATTTTGAATTGTTTGTTATTGTAGAAAATGTAAACATTCGTCAGATAGTAGCATATTAAAGCTTCTATCTAAATTTGTTATCTTTGTTAAATCGACTTCGATTATCGATATTTGCCATATTTTCCAATTTAACTCGCTACTATCTAAATTTGCTATCTTTGTTAGCCAATTTAACATGCTACTATCTAAATTTGCTATCTTTGTTAAATCGACTTCGATAATCGATATTTGCCATATTTTCCAATTTAACTCTTACAATTTGAATTGCTTGTTATTGACACTATGAAATTTCGTAAAATTTTCGTAAAGATTTAAGTTTTAATTGCATTTACTCAAATATACCAAATTTTCAATTGCAACTGTCAGTCATTGAGTGACACTGTCATAGTCTGCCAAATTTTTAACTGAAATTTATGAAATCAGTCTAATATTAACTTCACGTTCAAGTGAATACAAGTCAAATATTTAACTACATTTATTTATTTATCTATTAATTCATTTATTATAATTTTTTGGTACTTTTAGTTATAGATGTACCAAATTTTAATTGCAACTATCAATCAAAACTATCAAAATTTAACTATCAAACTATCAAACAGTCAAACTTTATGTAGATAATTAATGCAGCTTAAAATTTCGAAATTGCAATTTGCCAAAAGATTTCAAGTTAACCCAATTATTCCAATTTAGGATTGATACTGTCAAAATTTGCAAACATTTTTATGTAACTCATCAAACTTTTAACTCCAGTTGTGAAATATATGAACTCAAAATATTTGTTGTGGTGACAAATGTTTATTTGTATTTTTTCTCATAAGGTCAACTTTTAACTGCATCTCTCCAAAACTGTCAGAAAATCTGTGAAACCGTCTATTTCAAAAACTGACATCAGAGTTGTAGGCAGCAAATTATTGAACTACAAGGCCCAGTTGTACGATCGTGGATCATCTTAGATTATGGTTCAGTTTCTAAAGATACAGTTGTATTAACCATTGTATCCAAGGTAACTGAACCATGGTCAACGTTGATCCCCGATCGTACAACTAGGTCTATGGACCAGTTGTACGAATGTCAATTATCTTTGATCGTGGTTCAGTTTCTAAGGATACCATTGTATTAGCAATTGTATCCAAGGTAACTGAACCTTGGTCAACGTTGATCCACGATCGTACATCTAGGTCTTAGGTCCAGTTGTACGATCATGGACCATCCTTGATCGTGGTTCAGTTTCTAAGGATACCATTGTATTAACAATTGTATCCTAGGTAACTAAACCAAGGTGAAGGATGATTCACGATCCTACAACTAGGTCTAAAGGCTAGTTGTATGATCGTGGATCATCCTTGATTGTGGTTCAGTTTCTAAGGATACCATTGTATCAACAATTGTATTCTAGGTAACTGAACCATGGTCAAGGATGATCCACGATCGTACAATTGGGTGTAAGGCCCTGTTGTATGGTCGTGGATTATCTTTGAGCGTGGTTCAGTTTCTAAGAATACCTGTATTCTTTTTTGTAGTAATAGAATTTAGATTTTATTAGCAAAATTCTTAGATTTTCATAATAATGCTACTTTAAATAGAGATTGATTGGGTCTTGAATTGACTAGCTAAAAATATTTGTCGTGCTATCCCAAGCCAATTATGGCATTGTTTGCCTGAAGACATGCTTCTTTTAGACATAATAGTATTGCATAAAGCCGTTATAGGTGGAGTAGTATACGGAGAAGATTGCCAAAATGAATTAATTGATCTTTGAATTCTCGATTTGCCATGTCTCTACATTTGGAATGCCTGCTTTATGTAAGGAAAGTTTCTATCACTACAAACACCCAAAAGTATGCATATTCATAACTCCTGAAATAAACAGGTATTTTATCCTATGAAGTCAAGATTGATAATGCACCAGATACTGAGGACTTAGTGTTTTAATTAATAATAATTTAATAAGAACTGAAGGCTTTCTCATATAAACAATTTAAATCAGTTTTGTAGAAAATACTCACTAATTTTCTTCACACCTAGTTATTTTTTATAACAACACAAATATTATTAACACAGTCAACTTTGACGACACCTGACCGTAAACGATGTCCATGTTTATGTACTTGGAGCTGTTATTTATAAAATATGATCACATGTTTTTTTATAAGGAATAAAAATTACGTATTAATCTCAGAAAAAAATCGTGATGTGATTGAGCAGTTGGTGTGAGACAGCAGCGTACGTATTCTGATGCATTATAAACTGAAACTTATTGTCAATAAAATAAAACGCATGTAAAATATACATGAATTATGCATCATCTTGTTTTTTTTTATAATAAAGTACGGAAAATTCAAAAGGTGGCCCTTATTTTATGTTTTTGTGATTTTACAATTTAATTTGTTGTAGGGCGACGAAGAAAGAGAAAATAAACGAGAAAAATGGACTGCGAGGGCTTTACAACTGTCCATGGAAGCTTTAAGACGTGGTTTTACACAAAGGGAAGTTTCCACACTATATGGAGTTCCTCATCGTACCCTTGGCAACCACTTTAAGAGCCTTGATATCCAGCTTATAATAATGTCTCTTATAAGTTTATTGAGTTCTAAAATAAATTTTACTAATAGCCTCCATCTTATAAATTTTATGTAAATAATAATAATAAATAATAAATAATAATAATGATTTATTATCAAAAATGCTTACGAAGTAACATTTTCCACAAAAGGCATGGGCTTGTCTGTGTAGTTTTATATTAACTGTCTTATCCTATACAATATAATAGCCTATTCAGTACCAAAACCTTAAAATCTAGAATTCAGCTTAAGATCTAAATGAAAGGTGATGCCACAATGCAAATCGACGATCTTGCCGCCAGAAGATACCCTAAACAGTTATTTAAGATCTGGCAAAGTGCCAAACCGATATCATAGAAAACAACTCCCCTGCGATTTTTTTTAAAGTGCCTGCAAACGCATTAATTTTAAGAAAAACGTGAACAACTTCTGAACGGTTAAAGCGCATCGCAAAAACCAAACGGATTTATAAAGCCCAAAAAAGGGCAAAATCAAATATGTAAATTTATACAAGGGGTGCATTTAAAAAAAACTAGGTCAAAGGCTGCCCTGCAAAAATGGAACACCCTGTATATGACAAAATAATTTTACAAACCGCACATTGGCATCCCGTTTGCAGTGTATTTTGGTTCATTTCGATATCATCAACGGTGCAGGTGTAATCGAGCCTGCCCATCATATTGACTCACCCTGTATGTGTGATTTTTTCAAATTTTTATTCCATCAGGAATCGCATAAACTCTAAACCAACGACTTGTAAGACACCCAATGGAAAATGTAGTGTTTTCTTTGTTTACCGAAAGTTAAAAAAATACACTTATCGCGTTTCTAGTATTAACGTTTAATTAGTTTAATACGCATTCCTTAATTCGTGTGTGCAGTAAGGTAGCTGCAAGTTTATAAACAACAGTAAAAATAATTAAAACGTACCAAGGGTTGGTGGGGCATTTTTGGGGTAGTCGCGCAATTTGGACCCCAACGTGTTTTTCTGCATACGATTCTGAGCCCAGATATGTAATTTGGTGCCATTCTGATAAGTAACAATGCCGCATTTAGTAATTCATTTATACGTGAAATGTAATTAAATTGCACAATGTAAAAAATTAATAATGTATTCAAAAATGCAGGCAAGTCTCGACACGATGACCCAACAGCGCAAGTGCAGGTGGCTCGAGGCCACTAGATTCGGCTACTCTCCTCTCCTCTCAGCACCCGATCTGCCTATACTGCAGTATACCTCGAGATGTTTCCAAGACTGCCGGCGTTTAGTGTCTTGAGCGTCAAAAGTGCACAGATTGCGATGAAACGATGCAATACTCTTCATGGGCCTGTCGTGGACGATCAGTGAAGATCTGGCGAAAATCGCTGAAGATTTTGGCGGAAATAGGTGAGAATTGGTTTTCGTTAAGAGCGCCGACCATCTTAGTCTGCCATCTCGAGCTGCACGTCGAAGTGCACGTAAGTGATGCATTCAAATTACTTCTGATGCCAATCGTTTGCCTCTCAATTACCGCGTAAACTAATTACACGTTGCGTAATTAACCTGCAATCGCACAATCTGCGGGTTATTTGTTAAAATTTCAAAATATTTGATGGCTTTCTCGGGAAATCGTAGGACCATGCGCAGACGAGGTCCGACGTCATCGCTGCGCCCAGCGAATGCGTCGCGTTGAGTTAAAGTTGAATAATTCTCTTGAGTACGTTATTATTTAACATTGCTCTTTGGGTGAATGCGAATCTGTTGGCAATTTAATTGAATTGCAGATTCAATGATGTGCATTCTGTAATACTAACTTCTGTAACACATCACGAACGAAAGACGAAAACGAAAATTTTATTTTATACCATATGAATGATAAAAATATAATATAATTAGAGCTAAAAATACATTGAAGTTATTAAATTTCTATACATCTTAAATTTTTTTGGTGAATCTTTAGCACAGAAATCTAAATTCATAAATCACTGCAGTCTATTCATTACTTAATTTAGGAATAGTCAAAATATAGTATTCCAATTTTTATAATTTCATGAATAAAAAAATACTTTGTGTTAGTTTAATAATGTTGAACTACCAGTTATAATATCGAGCAATATAATGTATAGCATGGATTCCATTGTTTAAAAAAATAATAATTAGGATTCTTTAATAATACTTTTCAATTTAACTAATAAATTAATAAATAATAAATAATTATTAATTTCAAGTATTGAAAAAAATGCAAATGGGTTTATAAATATCTTCGCATGTCTTAAGGACTTAAATAATTTAAAATGATTGAGTTTTAATTTGACCAGGGTTGACAAAAAGGGACACTTTGGAAAAAAACAGTACACTTGAACTTTTACGGGGTTTTCCGGGGTTTTCTGAGCTTTTCTGGGTTTTTAAAGTTTTTTTTGCTGTTAATATAGAGATATAAAGTAACAATATAAAATGGAAAATATAAATTCAAATTGATTGTAATGCTTGTAATTAAATGTATACAAAATGTATGCCTATTAGAACAACCCGCATTAGAAAAGTCAAGGGGCTTTTCTAATCGGTTTTAACCGGTTAAAACCATCACGGTTTTTTCCAACGCGGTTTTTTTCCAAAATTACCCTGAATTTGAGACTTCTTAACAAAAATTCTAAAAGTTTGATCATATGTAAAAATAACTAGACAATTATACTTGATTTTTATACATAATTGGATACATTAATGGAATTTTTTGTAACACATGAAAAACTTAAGTAACATATTAATATCCTCAAATATAGTAAAATGTAAGCTAAAATAAATTAACATACCAAATTGATGTAAATATATATATATATATATATATATATATATATATATATATATATATATATATATAGTAATATAGTAATATATATATATATATATATATATTGCTAATATTATTTATTAGTAAACATGTATATAAATATGTTTAGCTTAATTTTTAGATATCTTAATTAGTTATACATTCTAAATATGTTAACATTTGCTGGAATTTTCATCTATATTTACATTTATCTTACAAACAAAATGACAAAAATGATAACAGTTCTGCTTATAAGTGCCAAAAAAGGGTATACTTATTTGTAGTTTCATTTCCAGAAATGTGCATGCATAGATGTACTCGTTTTAATAATTGTAATAATATTTTTAAAATAATCGGTTGGAGCTTGTGAAATAATAATACTTAAAGAAAAATAAAAAAATATCCTTTTTCACAACGATATTTATTTATCTAAATATACATTTCAACCACTACGTGGTCATCTTCAGTAGAGACGTAGTCATCTTCAGTACAAATGTCTACTGAAGATGACCACGTAGTGGTTGAAATGTACATTTAGATAAATAAATGTCGTTGTGTAAAAAGTTGTGTACTTTGACAAATAAACTTCATTTGTTTAAATGGCAGTCATAGTTGGCTTTGACATATTTAAAAAGCACAAATTTTTCTCTTTATAGCAATACAAGGTTTGCTATGCTTACTTTGATAAATAAAGGCCGTCTTCGAAAATTTAACTTTATGACAATTATTACTTACTTTGACAAATAAACACTATACAGGACTATTTGTATTATAGAGAGTAGCAAAAACAGAGTTTGCCATGGAAATTTTTTTCCTCCTACTACGAGATTTTTTTTTAATTATCCTAAATTCTATTCAAATTATACAACGAAAATAATATCTGCATCTCATTTATTTATAAAAGTCAGTATAGCAAACCTTATATCGTTATAAAGAAAAAAAATGTCAAAGCCAACTATGACTGCCATTTAAAAAAAAGCATATCTTGCATAAGCTCTTAAAATGACAACTCTTTTCTCATTTAACCGAATCCCTTTGTTATATGGTTTCGGAGATCACAATGCTTAAAATGAAACAAACTCACCCTGTATATATATATATATATATATATATATATATATATATATATATATATATATATATATATATATATATATATATATATATATATATATATATATATATATATATATATAATTTGATACTATACTAACAATTAGACAGATACAGATTATTTGAAGCAAACTTTATGTTAAATCTTGCAAGAGTACCTTGTACTTCTTTGCAATCACCCCCCAAATTACAGGTAGAAATATTCAAATGTAGCTATAGTATCTTTTGCAAAGTGGAATGCAAAAGCACACTATGTTGATAAGAGAGGGTGGTTAAACCACTGCCCTTCTAATCAGACCTATAACTATAAATAATACCTGCTATTATACATTTGTACAATCATTTCTTATCATTTTTATGTTCATTTTCATTTTCATGCATATCTTGCATAAGCTTTTTTTGATTTGATTTTTGATTTTGATTTGTAATAAAAACTTGATCTTTTTTAAACGGCAATCATGGCTCTTTGACATTTAAAAAAAATACGTTTTTTACTCTTTATAACGATAAAAGGTTTGCTAGACTTACTTTCATAAATAAATGAGATTCTGGAATTTCCGCTGTATAATTTGAATAGAATTTACGATAATTAAAAAAGAATAGAAAAATTAATAGAATTTTTGTAGTAGGAGGAAAATAACCATGGCAACATCTGTTTTTGTTACTCTCAATAATACAAATAGTCCTGTATCATGTTTATTTGTCAAAGTAAGTAATAATTTTCATAAAGTTAAATTTTCGAAGATGGCCTTTATTCATCCAAGTAAGCATAGCAAACCTTGTATCGATATAAAGAGAAAAATTTGTGTTTGTTATATACCTCATCTCTTGAATCTCTTGTATCCTAATATTGCATTGCACTGGTATCCTAAAATTGTATCGTAATATTGTATCCTAATATCCTCTTGTATCCTCTTGAATTCTAATATTGCACTTTTGGGACAAATCCTCATCTTGCCTAATCTTGTACGTTGTGTAACTTTAGTATAAAATTGGTCTTATTGCACGACGTTCTATAAATTGTACTTAGATGACGAGTATCTCTTGTAATTTGCTAAACGAAAATTTTACATTAATCGATAATTTATTACCAAAAACTTATTATCACCAATCAAAACCAACAACAGTACGGACACCAGAATCCTCGCAGAGTGCGCGTTGCCACCCAACATGCCATTTAATTCCGAATTATCGAACCCGTCGATTAATAACTCGCAAGCGTGCGGCGCGCAATAAATCACGCAAATTCGAAATCGATGCGTGCGAATTGAAAGAGTGTTTATTAATATTACATTATTAATCATTTTTATATCTGTCACTCGCGGGCGGATGCGGGGATAAGGGAGCGCATGCATCGAACATGTACACACACATGGGCGCCCGCCCACGCAATATAAGGGATGATAAAACGAGCCACGGGGGCGAAACGCTCAGACCAGATAACGCCCGCGGATGGAAAAAATATTGATTTAACGCTTACAGCATGGGCAAGTGTTATAAATAATTTACGCGCGTAATTGTGGCTGCATATTGATAGAATTTTCGGTATGATTCTACCTTTTGGGACTAATGGGGTTTCCGCTGTTGCAGGGGGTTATTTTTTTGCAGACATACGTAGAATTTTCTACCACTGCGTTGCTACTCCTTACGTTTCTATTAAATAGCTCAATTTCTTCGGTAAATATTGCATTAAGAAATCAATTATTACTATACTATACTATACTTCTTCTCTAAGACCCGTATCTATAGTCCGTACTTGAACTTGAGTACGACTCAAGTTGTATATTTGGTTGCGTTTGGTGCATAAACGCATATAGAAAATACGCAACCAAATATACGACTTGACTTGTACTCATGCTTAAGTACGGACTATAGGTATGTGCCTAAGTGATGTGACCGTTTCGATCGTTGACAATGATGCTGGCTATTAAATTGACAATCTTCACTTTATTAACTACTGCTCGAAACAGTTGGGCCGTTGTTTTGCCATACCATGTTCTTAAGTTTTTAAACGTGAGGTTGTCCTTCTTCCTAAACTCCTCTTTCCCTTTATCATGCCTTGTATAATAAGATGTAGCAGACAATACTTTTCCGGATGCCGCATGATGGGTCCACAATATTCTAATTTCCGGCTTTTGATGGTGTATCCCAGTTCCTTATCTTTATTTTGTCTTTGTACGATCTCGACGTTAGTAATTCTATCTACCCAGCTAACTTTTATGTATTTGCAAATTATTTCCACTCTCTTCTGTTCTTTGCCATTTCTCTTGCTTGTTTCACTGTCTTTCCTCTGCTGTTTATTATTTCTTCTATTTTGTTGTCCCATTCTTGTCTTGATCTATCTTCCTCGTTTCTTTCCTGTTCTTGCTTCCCAGATTTGTTTTGTTTGATTCGTATGTTTCATACTAATTAGATGTACCCACCAGTTGAGCTGCTTCTTTTCTATAAACTTTTCTATTCATTCAATTTCCAATTTCTCTATGATGTCTTTATTTCGTATCCTGTCTTTTTTCGCTACTTGTTTTACTCTTCTCAGATATTTCATTTCTATTGCCTGTAATCTACTTTTATCTCTCTTTGTTAGCTTCCACGTCTCGCTCCCATATGTCAAAATCGTTCTGTATATAGTTTTGTATATATTCATGTTTGTCTTTCTGCTTATCTCTTTCTTGTTAGTAAGTATATTATTCAGGGCATAGTACGTTTTTATTGTGTTGTTTATTCTGTTGCTTAATTCTCCTTCCATTTTCCCGTCTTCTGTAAGTTCTACTCCAAGGTATTTGAATTGCTCCACTTGTTCAATCTGGTCCTGTCCTATGTGTATATTTGTGTGTTCTTTCCGTTTTCCTATTATCAGTACTTTTGTTTTGCTGTAGTTCATCTTCATGTTATATTTCCCTAGGTGTTTATTCCATACGTTGAGGTTATGTTGCAGATTCCTCTCACTTTCTGCTATCACTACCACATCATCGGCGTATGCTCTTTCTGATATTTTAAGTATTTGCATGTTTTTGTATCCTACGTTTGCTTTTATTATTTCTGTTTTCGTGCTCTTCGTTATTTCATCCATATATAGGTTGAATAGTATTGGGTTGAGAGCTCATCCTTGTCTTAGTCCATTGCTTGTTTTATAAGTTCTTGAAATTTGCCCCTTGTATATTATTGCATTACTGTTGTTGTTATATATATTCTGTATTACTTTGACTATCTTGTTTTCTATTCCTCTCTCATTTAGTATTAACCATAGTTTCTTTCTTGGGGTCATGTCAAACGCTTTTTCGAGGTCTATAAATCCCAGATATGTATTTTTATTATTTGCGATTCTTTTTTCTGTGATTTGTTTTATTGTGAAGATGTTGTCTTGTGTGGATCTCCCTTTCCAGAAACCACATTGCGGTTTTTCTAGGGTCTGTTCTATTCTTGCTATTATTTTCTTGTAAATTGTCTTTTGTAATATTTTCATTACTATACTTATTAGTCTTATGCCTCTAGAGTTTGCGCATTTCGTCTTGTCACCTATCTTGTATATAGGTACTATTAACGTTGTTTGCCAGTCTTTTTGGTATCGTATATATCTTCCATATTTGGTTCAGTAGCTTCTGTAGTTTATCTTTTCCTATGGGTCCCATGTGTTTAATCATTTCTGCTGTAACCTGGTCTTGTCCTGGTGCTTTTCCTATTTTCAGTTCAATAATTATTTCTAGAAGCTCTTGTTCGTTGATACTCTCCGTTATTGTTTCTGTGATGTTATTTTTGCTGTTTCTTGTCTACTGGTCGTTGCCGCCATTTATAGTTAGCAATTTTTCAAAATACTCTTTTCATCTTTCTGTTATTTCTTCGTTTTCCTTCAACATTTTGCCTTGTTTGTCTTGTATGTATCTCGTTTCTTGTCTTTTTTCCTTCCTGCAACCTTTCATTATTTTATAGAATAGCTTTTGATTTCCCTTTGCGTTTTTCTCCATTGTCTCGCCGAACTTTTCCCATTCCCTGGTCTTTGCTATTCTTACCTCGTCTTTCACTATTTTCCTTGTTTCCTTGTACCTTTCGTAGTTATTGCTGTTTTTGACATTTAGGTATCTTTGCCATGCTTTTTCCATTCCCTGGTCTTTGCTATTCTAACCTCGTCTTTTACTATTTTTCTTTTTTCCTTGTACCTTTCGTAGTTATTACTGTTTTTGACATTTAGGTATCTTTGCGATGCTTTTTTCTTTTATTTTATTTTATTTCGTATGTCCTCTGACCACAAGTTAGCAGACGCTGTCTGTTGTTTCTTGTTTGTACTTTTCTTCAACCCTCATGTCTCTTGTGCTGCCTCAAGCATATTTCTTTTTATGTTATTACACATTTCCTCTACTGCTTCGCTGTCGTTGGCCACTTCCAACTTGGCTTCTAATTTCTCTTTGTATGGTATTGCTGTTTCTTCATCTCTTAGTTTGTATGCTCGTATCTTCTTGTAGTTTACTGCTATATAGGTCGCTGTATTTTTCGGTCACTGTCATGATATTTGTCCTTGAGTGTGGTCACCACTAGGTAGTGGTTACTTCCTATTTCGTAGCTTCATTTTACTCTAGTGCCTATTATTTTGCTCTTTCTTCTTTGTTCTGTTAATACGTTATCTATTATAGATTTTTCGTTCCTGTTTATCACTTCCCTGGTGTATGTGTGTATCTCCCTGTGGTTGAATAGTGTGTTCGCTATTATTAGATTGTTCATTCTACAATAATCTAGCATTTTTCTTCCTATTTTCGTTTATTGTGTCTTCCCCGTATCTTCTACTCATCGTATCGTTATTTATCTTTCTATTATTTCTTCGTTTTCCTTCAACATTTTGCTTTGTTTGTCTTGTATGTATCTCGTTTCTTATCTTTTTTCTTTCCTGCATCCTTTTATTGTTTTATAGCATAGCTTTTGATTTTCGTTTACGTTTTTCTTTATTGTCTCTCCGAACTTTTCCCATTCCCTGGTCTTTACTATTCTAACCTCATTTTTTACTATTTTCGTTTTTTCCTTGTACCTTACGTAGTTATTACTGTTTTTGAGATTTAGATATCTTTGCCAAGCTTTTTTCTTTTCTTTTATTTTATCCCGTATGTCCTCTGACCACCACGCTGTCTGTTGTTTCTTGTTTGTACTTTTCTTCAACCAGCATGTCTCTTGTGCTGCCTCAAGCATATTTCTTTTTATGTTATTCCACATTTCCTCTACTGCCTCGCTGTCGTTTGCCACTTCTAACTTGGCTTCTAATTTCTTTTATTGCTGTTTCTTCATCTTTTAGTTGTAAGCTCGTATCTTCTTGTAGTTTACTGCTATAGTTGGTCGCTGTATTTTTCGGACACTGTCTTGATAGTTTTCCTTGAGTGTGGTCACCACTAGGTAGTGGTCACTTCCTATTTCGTAACTTCTCTTTACTCTTGTATCTATTATTTTGCTATTTCTTCTTTGTTCTGTTAATACATTATCTAGTATAGATTTTTCGTTCCTTCTTATCACTTCCCTGGTGTATTTGTGTATCTCCCTGTCGTTGAATAGTGTGTTCGCTATTATTAGATTGTTCATTCTACAATAATCTAGCATTTTCTTCCCATTTTCGTTTATTGTGTCTTCCTCTCATCGTATCGTTATCTTTTACTTCCTTGCCAATTTTGCTGTTGAAGTCTCCTGCTACATATATTTCTCCAATGGCATTTTGGGTTGTTTCTTTGATCTGATCCCAGAATTCTTCCTTGTTGCCAGCCGTGTCGTCTTCATTTGGTCCATATACTATAATTTTTGTTCTGGTTCTGTTGTATTCTTTTAGTGTTACGGTTAATATCCTTAGTGATATTGCTTCCCATGATTCTATTTGGTGTTCTATGTCTCTGCGCATTATGCGGAAGCCCTTTTATCCTTGTCTACCCCGCTATATATTATTTTGTGCTTGTTATTAGTTGTGTACATTCCATTCCATTTTTTTTCTCAATTACTGCTAATATCTCTACTTCCATTCTTTCGAACTCTTTTTCCAACTCTTCCTCTTTACCGAATATACTCCCTATATGCCATGCTGCTATTCTCCATATTGGGCCCTTATCTTTTTTGTTATTTTTCCTGTTTATTGTGTCCCCTTAATTTATTTCTATTTCTATCTGTGCCTTCCTTATATTCCTTCTCGTGCCCCATTTTACATTCGCGCTGTCGCTTCTATTTCTTCTAATTTGATCATTCGTCGTGTCGATCTGCTTTCTCAGTACCATTTTTCCTTGCTTTTCCGCCCTTGTTTGTATGCAACCTCTGCTTCTTTTGCTTAGTAGTTTTTAGACTCCATTATTTGCATTTCCTCCCATCTGTATTAATATTTCCTAATTACCAAGTATGTTAATTTCCTAATTGTTCTTCCCGTTATTTGTTAATTAATTGGGGGCCAATTGTAGAAAAGCTGTTGTTACATTAACATTCGTTATATGTGATATGCACGCAAACTCACAACTTATCCACCAATACCTTTTGTTGATAAGTTTTGTGTTAGGTATTATAAGAATTAGTATCCACTGGTATTTTTAGAGATTTTTCGACATGTGATGAATCACAAGTGCTTATACTTGTATTAGAATCCAGGAAAACCTGCTCCCTAATTGTGAGACCTATAGTTATACCTGTTATTATTTAAGATACTTTCTCAAACTTCCTGTAGACTGAAGGCTTCAATTTCCTGAAGTTACATGGGAGTTTTTTTTAGCGAGTCCATCGTGCCCTATATCTATTTAACTAGATCCATTTACCTACAAATATCTCATGCATGATACCCAAACTTTCCTTCTCACCTATGTCCAGTCCTCCTCGTCGACCTATTCGATTTAATCGAACTCCCTGGGTGATCTCGATCCTCTCGCATCTTGTCCACGGTCCGTTGAATTTGCGTATTTGCCGTGGACGGCGGACCCGAGAGTCCTGAGGGAAGGGGGGCAGAGGCGTCGGGATACGTGTCCGCCGTTTTGCGAATCTCATAGTGCAGTCCCAGATGTTCCCTAAATGGGGCGCTCCGGGCGTGGAGCTCGACGCCACGCGTGACAAGCCGCCCAAATGGCGCTTTTATTTGTCCCCCGCGCCCTTAGTGAGCTTTTTACTTAATCATTTCGACAATATCCCCTTATTGTGCCGTGTCTACACACACATCCGAATTTGAGACCGTCTCCCACGCATTTACCGAGCGGACGTTCCATCAGCGTTTACAGCCTCCTAACGTAACGAGCTCGGATCCTTTTGCTTATAAAATAGGGATTAAGAGATGTGGTGTACATGAGGAGTATCAGATCGCAGTTAGGCGTCATTAAAACCAGCCCTGGCGTTCAGATTAAATCGTAGTACGTGAGAATCTATTCGAGTAAGGAATTGTATGTTACCATGCGAGCAACTCCAACTACTTCCGAACGAGTTCCGGTCTAATGCAATTGCTGGCTTTATCAAAAGTTTCGGGATTAACCCCGTTATAACGATACTTTATGCTGCCGAATTAGAAGGTCTTTTATGCCATCTGTGCTTTCACAAGGTTGATTATAGTAACAGATTACACACATCATAATTTCTGAAATTTGCTAAAATTGATTCATTACTGCATTTAACTGAAGACGTTTAAGTACTTCCATATCAGTGGCGTCATATGAAAATTGCCCAAGTCCCAAAAAGTAAATTTGACAGGAGACGAAAAAACTTTTCAAAACGAAAATTTCGTTGCTGCATGGAACGTTTTTTATGAAATTATGTTTGTTTAGATTTAGACTTTAAATAAATCAGTAATAAAAAATATGTTTATTTATTTTAAGCAAAATAAATGGACTTACGCAAAAATCACATTTAAAATCGTCATTATTTTTAGACTTGTGTTATTTACATCAATAATTTAACAAGTTGGTCTAACTTTTTCCGACAAAATTTGTTATTTGAGACATGAGTAGCTTTGGCAACGTAAATTTTCCAAAAGAAAAAGCTACGAACGTCTTAAATGACAAATTTTGCAGGAATAAATTAGATCAGGAGTTGAAATCGGCTTGACAATTCATCGAGCAATTCATCGCATTTTTTTATTTATCACAGTACTATATAGTTGATGTTAAATTAATTAAATTTGATATTTCTTGAAATTCTATTTGTCATTACATTTTCACTTTGCAAAAACCACTACTTAGTGATTTTTTCACTATAAACTAATTTCATTGGTCCAAATTTGAAAAACTCTGTAATTTGATTGGTTAAAATTTTTCCAGTTGGATTATCATTTCAATATTTCAGAAAAAGCGACCATAAAATAATTACAATTTTTTAATATTTATTTACAAACAAATCCAAAGCACAGAACACATAAATATTATACAGGGTGTATCATCCAAATGGAATAAATTCAATAATAAATAAATGGGGGCGTGTTCAAAAAAACGCTCGGACACGTCGATTGTTATTTTTAGTTGCGCATTTTTTTCAACAAAAACTTTTTATACATCGTGTGTCATGTGACCGTGGCTAATACCAACTTTCTTATTTTAAATGCAACACCTGGTATATTATTCAATTTTTGGATCATTCAGAAAATTCTAGACATATTTCATGTACAATGTCCTATACCTATCTTCAACTGTTTCGGAAATGTTAAGTGTTTTCAGATTTATTGCAAAAATTAACATTAAAAAAAGAAAATTATTTGATTACAGAAATTCGTTACAACACACTCAAAAACTAATAAGTAATACTGTTTATTATGATGTTCTTGATAATGTAAAAAAACAAAAAAAAAACAATAAATTTCAATGGAGGAGATGTTCAAAATGCTCGCCGTGAACGTCTTGGCAACATCCTAATCTTAAATAGAAATTTTTTCTAACGTTACTCAACATCTCAGGCGTGACCGATCTAATCGCACGCATTATTACATTTATTATTATTATTATTATTATTATTATTACAGTTGAAGATAGGTATAGGACATTGTACATGAAATATGTCTAGAATTTTCTGAAGAATCCAAAAATTGAATAATATACCAGGTGTTGTATTTAAAATAAGAAAGTTGGTATTGGCCACGGTCACATGACACACCCTGGATAAAAAGTTTTTGTTGAAAAAAATGCGCAACTAAAAATAACAATCGACGTGTCCGAGCGTTTTTTCGAACACGCCCCCATTTATTTATTATCGAATTTATTCCATTTGGCTGATACACAGTGTATGTAAATAGGCATGTAAACGAAATACAATAATTTCAATACTTAAAACTAAAATACACAAAATGTTACTCATGTTCAAGACTATCATAAAAACTTTGATAATCCTGTTCCATTGTGCCTTTTAACGATTGAAGGTGGTCAACTTTTCTCGCTTAATTTTTAATTTTTCACGATATACCCGTGGTAAATTTTGCGTAGGTATTATTCACTTTTTTTTATTGACTCTGATCGGCAAAAGTTGAAATTGGCGAGTGTCGAAGTTTGTATTCAATGAATCCTTCAGCATTATATTTTAACACCCTTATATTCTAAACGGTATCCCATATGCCCAGGACGAATAGAATGTACAAAATTAATTCCAGAAAAAATCCGAAAGTAATCGTAATGCAAGTATTGCACTTTGTAAGGCCTTGGCTGTTTTCTAGCAGTTTTTCCAAAATGAACATAATTTGCCCTTACGTTTATTACTCTTCCTGAAATATTTCTTTTGATGGTTGAGTCCATTGAATCGCACTCCATATGCGTATGGCCTTTTTCCAAATATTTCTATACAATGCATATATTATTTTCAATTGAAAAATTCAAAAGGGCATTTGACAAAGTAGAGATGCGATTCTGTGCACCGCAATCATCACTATAAAGAATAATATTGGGTTTTTTTCAAAATCAATAGTAGGTAAAACTTTAGTGGAAACAAATTTACAAATAATGGAAGCAAAGCAGTTGTGTTTCAGCTTCCCCCTTCGTGCCACAGTTTCAGTAGAATAGTTCAAAGTTTAACGTTACTGTCATTTACATAATCCGCTATAAAACTCTAAACATTAAATTTTGAATCGTGTCGTTATTGCAGAGGACCATCGATTTTTTTTTTGCTATTTAATATTAAATCGTGTCGTTATTGCAGAGGACCATCGATTTTTTTTTGTTACTATTATATATTTAATTTGTGTTATTTGACATTTACTTTAAACGATTTGGCATAAGTATTTGACAATTAATTTTAACTGTTTGACACTTAATATGTACTGACATTTAATTTAGACAGTTTGGCATTTAATTAAGAGAATTTGATATTATTTTTACAACTTGAACTTTAATTTAGTTTATATGTCATTTACTTTAGACGTTTTAATATGTATCTGAAAGTATTTGACTTAATTTGCATTATTTGATATATTAATTTGATCTATTGGATGTAATTTTTGGCATTTGCTATTTAATTTCGACCATTTGACATCTTTTTCGTATTAATTGACATATTTTCTCTGTATGAAATTTAATTTTGACTGTTTGACATTAACTTTTAAGTAGTCAAGTGCTTTGTTTTACTTGTCGAGTTGCTTTATAACAAAAAATATTCAAAATTTTACAGTTTTCAATAACATTTTGGCAGTGATATTAGAAATATGGCAGTGATCATTAAACTGTTGACAGAAATGGTTGAAATTTTCATAATAATCATTGAAAATTTGATAGGCATAATCGAAAATTAAATGCAGAAAATTGTACCCATTTTTACAGTAATAATTTAGGCAAATCAGCCACATTTTGTCAAAATAATTTAAATTGTGACAGAAATGGCTGAAAATTTGACTTTGATTTGAGTAATCTTCGAACTTTTGATATTATTACAAAATAATTAAAAATTAAACATCTTTAATTAAAGTTAGATATTGAAAGCAATTGAATAAATTTGTTATTTATAATACGAATGTTGGAATTGCCAATGATATTTTACATTTTATAGTGAAATTTACCAAAAAACGTAAAATCGAAGTAAATTCATATTCATTAATTTCTTTACAAAAAACCATGAACTTTTCAACAGAGCAATTGAAATTTTGACAAAAATACTGAAATTTCGGCATAGATACTTTAATTTTGGTAAAAATAATTTGCTTTTTAACAAAAATAATTGAAAATCTAACATTTCATTGATATTTGAGAGTAGTATTAAAAATTCAGCAGTGATAATTAGAAATGTTGATAGAAATGCATAATAGCATTCTGTAAATATTTCATAATATTCATTGAACATTTGATAGTCGTAATCGAAAATTGAATGTGGAAAGGTATACCCATTTCTACACTAATAATTTAGACGAATCAGTGACAATAGCCAGAAGAATTTAAACTGTAATTAAACAGAAATAACAAAATTTTAGTAAAAGTAATTTATGTTTTACTGACATTGTTGGAAATTGAGAGTATCATCTCAATATCAGAAGTCCCAGTACCATATCTCAGTATCAAAATCTGACAGTTTTCAATGACATTCTGGCAATGATATTAAAAATTTTGCCAATGATCATTAAACTGTTGATAGAAATGGTTGAAATTTTCATAATAATCATTGAAAATTTGATAGGCATAATCGAAATTTGAATGTGGAAAATTGTACCCATTTTTACAATAATCATTTAGGCAAATCAGCCACATTTTGTCAAAATAATTTAAATTGTGACAGAAATTGCTGAAAATTTGACTTTGATTTGAGTAATTTTCGAAATTTTGATAGTAATCATTATGACAAACAAAAAAATAAAAAGTATACAACTTTACTTAAAGTTAGCAATTGAAATCAATTGAATAATTTTGTTATTTATAATACGAATGTTGGAATTGCCAATGATATTTTACATTTTATAGTGAAATTTAACAAAAAACGTAATATCCGTAATATTTAATTACAATAATCGTTTAGGCAAATCAGCCACATTTTGTCAAAATAATTTAAATTGCGACAGAATTTGCTGAAAATTTGACAGTAATCATCGAACTTTTGATAGAAATCATTGACATTCTGGCAAAATAATAAAAAATTATACATCTATAATTGAAGTTAGCAGTTGAAAGCAATTGAATAAATTTGTTATTTATAATACAATTGTTGGAATTGCCAATGATATTTTACATTTTATAGTGAAATTTAACAAAAAACGTAATATAAAGCTAAATTCATATTTATTATTTTGTTTACAAAAAACTATGAACTTTTTAAAAGAGCAATTGAAATTTTGACAAAAATACTGAAATTTCGGCATAAATACTGAAATTTTGGTAAAAATAATTTGCTTTTTAACCAAAATAATTGAAAATCTAAGATTTCATTGATATTTGAGAGTAGTAATAGTAATTCAGCAGTGATAATTAGAAATGTTTATAGAAATGGTTAAAAAAATGATACCTTTCTGTAAATATTTCATAATAATAATTGAAAAATTGATTGTCGTAATCGAAAATTGAATGTGGAAAGTTATACCCATTTCTACAGTAATTATTTAGACATTTTTAGACATTTAGACATTAGACATTAGACATCAGTGACATTCAGTCAGAATAATTTAAACTGTAATTAAACAGAAATATCAAAATTGTGGTAAAAGTAATTTATGTTATACTGACATTGTTGGAAATTGAGTGTATCATCAAAATTGTTGTTCTAATCAATGACAATATGAAAAAAATAATTAAAAATTGAACAGCTAGCATCGATTTTTTACAGACCAATTTAAATTTTGGTAAAAATAATTTGCGATAATCAAAATCAAATAATATTATATTCAATTGATAGAATTGAATTGATATAGGTTGATAGGAATCAGTGAATTTTGCCAGAATAATGTGAATTGTGATGGAAATAATAAAATTTTGCTTATTACACTAGTGATGTAATAAATTGTTAAAAAGTTGACAGTAAACGTAGCCACATGAAACAGTACCCGTCCTTTGAATGTAGGTCGAAAATTGGAAAATTATGGACGATCAATTTCGTCTTATAATATAACGCAGATACATTAGATTGGGGAGTAACAAAACTGATTGCAAATCCATTGTGAAAACTTTGTTTGGTGACCCTTTGTCGTTTTCCTTTTCATCTCGAGCTTCACTTTCCTCGGAAAAATTGTTTGTTCAGTACCTCACCCAAATATCGCATTCGTCCTTTTTATGGTAAAAGGGACAAATTCATTTCGTCAAAAATGTTCAAGGTGGCCCAATTTGAATGTTTCTATAGGGGATCTTGGTAACTAGAAGAGATAGAGAAAATCGGCTGGCGGATCCTCCATCTCTTTCAAGACGAACTCAATGGTGAAAACAAAAATTGGCTATCGTCTTTCGTTTTGAAGTTATGGCCAAAAATTCATTATTTTCCATTTTTGATTTTTATCAATATTTCATTTATTTCTCAATTTATTAAAATAAGAGTTACACGTTCTTCAGGCACTTTTTTACGGTGAATTGTCAACATTGTCAAACTGACTGTAATTTCCTTTTCTTTACACCACGAATCTTTGTAGAGTGTAAAGAGCTCAGTTTTGCTTCTCCAACGTGCTTCCAAATAGAGTTTAGAAGATCATTTTCGGCAATAGCGGGACTCTAACTTCAGCAAGCTATAAGAAATTCTGTAACTGTAGATTTTTTTTTTCAATATTCCTTAACGTCCT
The DNA here is from genome assembly GCA_951805005.1 of Othius punctulatus. Classification (NCBI taxonomy): domain Eukaryota; kingdom Metazoa; phylum Arthropoda; class Insecta; order Coleoptera; family Staphylinidae; genus Othius; species Othius punctulatus. The sequence goes on along the minus strand of OX638139.1, from coordinate 101,131,147 downwards.
TTCGTCTACATTTTGCCTTTTAGTCTCTACATTTGTAGTAGAGGCCTTCTTAATTTCTGGCGAATTTAAACCTTGGTGAAGCCAATCTGTAACTGTCCTCATGGATACACCCAAGGTGTCGCGAAACATAGTTTTGCACACCCTGATTCTCTCATTTTTCTTATCCATTCATATCATTTGAAGAATGTATAAGATACTGTCCTTCTGCTTTTACCCTCAAATTTCTTTTTCTCGCCCTTATAATATCTGATGCTGTTGTTCTTCCCATAACATAAACTAGTTTTCCTCCCAACAGAATTTCCTGAGTTATTGAAAAATCTCATTTATTTCATAGCATTTAATAGACGTCTTCGTTTTAGATTTGCTTTATGCACATGAACATAGAACCTTCATGGCTATTTTCGTCTTTGGGACAGTAAACTTGTTATCTTTTCTTTCCATGTACGACCCACCTTCTTCCCGTTTCTTTTTGTTACTATTATAGTCCCAAACTCCACTGTCACTTTATCTGTTTTTCGTTCGCTTGCGTTTTTTATTTCCTCGATCAAAATTGTCTTCTTCTTCCATGGTGGTTTTTATCTGATTTAGTTCTTGTTTTTTTGGAGCAACATCCTCTTCTTCCTCTGCGCTGCATTCATTTGAAAGCCAATCTTTATCTAAAACATTTTGGACTTCCTCTTCTGGACTGTTTTGATTATCAACCCAATCTTAAAGATTGAATGAGGGATGAACTTACGCAGATTTCAGACTGCTCTTGACAACTTGGACTTGCTCACTTTTCACTTTATGATTTTGAGTGTCATCTAACTATTTATAGTCGTACTGTCACCGTCGGATTACAGAACTTGTAATGCTTAACAGGATGGCGCTATAAACCTAATTTCGGTAAAAAGTGTACATTCGCAATTTTCATTTGACGCCGGCAATATGTTCAACTGACATTGGCAAATTTCATATAAAATCAGAAAAATTTAAATCATACATTCGCACTACTACAAAAACTGTTCATAAAATGTACATTGTGGAAAATTCTGTATTTATTACTGCCACAAAAAAATATGACAAAAAAATTCAACGCATGAATATGCATTGCACCATAAACTGCGAAATAACGTCATTTAGCGCCGAGTATATGCACACACGCACCGATATTTATATAATATTTATTTACTGCACGTACTCTGCACATAGTCCCACAGTCAACATAGCCCGGATCGAACCGGTACACCTCTACATACTCGCCTTGATCGAATCAACACAAAAATGAACGCGCGAAATTCGAGCTTAATTGAATATTTTCATTGGCGCCGAAAAGCGGAGGGATTGTTTATTGTCTTTCACGCGGCCTGAAATTATCGCTTTATCAACAAAAGCGAATTGTATTTCCGGCTAATGGAAATTATATATCTGTTTCTGTATGTTTATCAAGCGGTTTTATTGGACAATCACCGAACGATTATGGTGCTAGTCGAAATTATAAATCTGTTACGAATTACGGCAATTGTATTTCCGTATAAAACTTCCAGAAAGTAAGTTAAGCTTTATTACCCAGAATTAATAAAAACACGCAAACTAATCATATTCTAAGGTAATAGTAATTTAGTAACTTGAACTTACATATAATATATAATTACCTAGCTACAAGTTGAAGTAAATACTTCACTACACTTAACAAATATTACATAGTTCCTTATGTAAATAAAATCGTGTCATTAAGAATTATTATTCATATATCCATGCCTATGACGTTTTACGTAAAATACAATCGTAAAGATACGAACGGTAAAGATCGCAAAGACAAGGACAAATCAGTTCTTCCTTTCAGTCATGTGTTGATTGTGGGATAAACTAGTTGGTCCTAAGATAAACTAATTCAACCTGTCGGGCTGTGGATGAACTTGTTTGGCCTAGAACAAAAACTAGTTGGCAAAAACACCTGATTTTGGGTTTGGGCGGTAGCATATACACATAATTAATGTTAGGCATAAATACGTATATCTTTTTAAATTAGACAAATAATATTAATAGACATTTTATTTAAACTAGATTGCATTAAGCACGCAATGCTTTATAGGTATATGACTATCAAACGTAAAATACTAAAAAACTTACTTACTTAAAAACTAATATACTTAAAAAAAACTAATAATTAAGAAAGTATAATTACTTATACTTTCTTATGTTCTCGAAGGTTTGAACAATGTTATGCAACTTTTTGTGGTTTCACAATTTTCCAATCCTGGTAGGATTTAACAATGCGACAAAACTCTGTTCTCACATGCACATCTCATTCCAATCAATCGATGTACCTACACAACTTCCAGAGTGCGCAGCTGAGTGCGTCTTTAAGTAGGTCACGCAGACAGGCGAGCTTCCCGCTATTCATCGTAGATTTTGATGCATCGACGTGGGAATTAAATTATGCTTTGTCCTTCTGGCTTTCACAATTTCGGGTTTTTGCGAGTGAATTATCGATTTGTAGGTACCACAATGCAAACGGAAATAAGGAGGAAACTACATCTTGATGCAGTGTAAATAATTACACCATGCATGATTAATCCAAAGACTAACTAAACATGTGACTTAGTGAACAGTACAGTTCGTAACTAAACTCAAATTAAACCTCAGAATAAAACATTACTATGTTTTTACCACACAATTTGTGTGTTACCACTGAGTTTTATTATGGATTACCACGCAGTAATGGTGCCAACTATCTTGATAATTAAACTCTTAACTGACTTCAGTAAAAATAACTCATTTCAATGGAAACGAATAATAATTCTCAAATAAGTGAATTTGATTTATAGGTAACATTAATTTATTTTTAAAATTCAATCATTCAGGATATTGCGTACTTCACAGGATCACATTCAAATGTCAGATGCATTGGTGATATGAAATATGATATTAGTAAATTAATTTTATTAATTAAATTAATTACATTTAAATTAAAGATTAAAATATTTAAAATATTTGATTGACTTTTGCAAAATATTGCTGGGTATTATTAATTTAAGATGCGAGTAATCTCTAAATTAATTTTTCAGATTATCTGAATTTTAAAACAATCTTCTCTCAAGATATTATATTTCTAAGCGACCTTAGAAAAAGTAATCCGGTGCATTTAAAATTGGCTATACACGCAAGTCATGGAAATAATAAACTTCTTTCAATACATTTTTATGAAACTCCTTATATTAATAACACAAGAACACTATGGACACGTACCTCCTCCATGCTACATAAATAAGACAGAAAGATATCTAAAAGTCATTTTGTGAATGTGCGCCAAATATGTTTTTTTTTGAAAATTTAATACGTGCATTGCATATACTCTTTATGAATATTGTTAATACCTGGAAAATTTAAAAAAATCACTGCAGATAATATATTACTTAATTATTGGACTATCTAGTCATATTATACAAAATAAAGGTCAAACTTATAAAAGAAATCTAAGTAAAGATATTCCTTCAAGATATTCTTTGTAAAGCTTTCAGAAACGCTAGGTAAAAAGTCTATTACCAAATTATGTACGCAAAACAAAATATACATACATACATACATACATACATACATACATACATGCATACATACATACATACATATACACACATACATACATACATACACACATACACATACATACATACATACATACATACATACATACACACAAATACATACATACATACACACATACATACTCGCAGTACGCTGCCTGAGTAAGCAGGGTTTTTCTTACAGTTGCGCCATTTATATTTGTGCATTGTCGGCGCATATTCTCGCTCTGGGCGACGTACTTATTTATCTTGCGCCGCGTATATGTACGTTCAGGGTTTTTTTCCTCACAGGTGCGCACACATCGTTAGACATCTGGTCATATTATATAAAATAAAAGCCAAACTTCTAAAAGAAATCTAAGTAAAGATTTTCCTTCAATATATTCTTTGTAAAGCTTTCAGAAACACTATGTAAAAAGTCCATTACCAAATTATGTACGCAAAACAAAATATACATAGAAAGTCAAAATTCCAGAAAATTGTTTTATCCTAACCATCTAGTAAAATATTGGTATTACGTAAATTTTGGTTATCAAAATAAGCACAAAAAACAATTTATTTAAAATTTACGTGGAACCAATAGTTTTCGAGATATAAATGAGGCTGAGAAGACTTTAGCGTTGCGAAGCATTCGTTTCAGCACAACCTCTGAGGTAGGATGTAAGCCGCGTTTTTTTTTTTTTTAGATGGTGTACCTTATAGATCTTAGCCTATTCCATAAGTTTTGTTGAGATGGTAAATGCTTTGGACTAAAGACAATGTAGAAGAAAACGACCCATAATCAATCAAATATTCTAATCATTTGTAACCCATGGATTACGCTTAGGTCTGTAGGGGATACTATGTAAAACACGCACTTGGCATTCTTCCTCAGAGGTGGTGCGGAAACAAATGCATCGCAATACCCAAGTCAATAACAATGTTAATAACAACCACAATTAGCATTATAAAACCAATACTTTAGGAGACATTTGAGAAAAACTGATTTTCGCGGCATCTGACCTTCAATAATTCGTTTTGCGAAAACGATTTTGCCATGGATATGTTAATAGTTATTTAAGCATTAAGAGAGTTAAGTATCGTTTACCAGTCGAGGTCGAGTTTGCGCCCGAGCGATAGCAAGGGCTAGCAATAAAGACCGAGACTGGTCAAAACTTACCTCTCGAATTGCTTATAATTGTTTTTCCACTCCTGAAGTTGGTTTAATTGTTTGTGTTTGATTAATTTATTTTCGCAACATGAACAAAATGTCAGTACGGCTTTGGTTCCTAAGACTATTTTTCAAACAAAGTGTGAATGTCAGAAATTGCATTCGTTTAGTTGTAAAATGAATTCCAATGAAAATAAACAAGAAATGGCAATTGAAGAAGCTGCAGATGCTGCCTGTTCCTTCCTACTGCCGGAGAAGTCGAAGAGGTGCTATCAAAATGCGTATAAGTGTTTTAAAGACTGGGGCCCGAGAAAAAACGCTATTGAAATTATTTTACTTACTTCCCTGAGGGAGGTAAGTGATTACTTACTTCCCGTTGCTCATAGTAACCACAGATTTATCAGTAAGTGGAGCTTACTTCCACCAAATCAATGTTACAACAGTGTACTTACCATGCAGGGAGGGGAAAACAATGTTTCCGATAGCGATATAAAGAAAATCCCGAAGGAAAATTTTTACTTGAATGTTTATAGAAGATGTACACTAAAAGGACGACTGAATAATTGATAACTGAAACGTTTCTAAATACAATATTACTTCTGTATTATAATTCTGAGGCCCGGTCTATTCATCTCCAAGTAACGTGACTGTTCCTTACGTGACAGTTAACCCTACTAGATAGATTTGATCAAAATTCCGTCTTTTCATTAATTCTGTCCTATAAAGTATCCTGTAAGTTGTTACTGGTCAAAAATTTTTAGCCTTTATTCAGTAACTACTTACAGGATACTCTACAGGACACAACTGATGAAAATACGGAACTCTGATCTGATCTGATCTGATCTATCAAGTAGGGCTAACTGTCAAGTATAAAGTGTCAAAGTAACAGATACTTTACTAGGAGATGAGTAGACCAGGCGTAAGAATAGTAGGTATATATTTACGTTAGTATAAATAAAGCACTTGGTTAAGTTTCACAAATTTTTAATTGATAATTTCAATTGTTTTTGAGTTCAATGAGTTTTTCTATTAAAAATTTGTGATACTTAACCAAGTGCTTTATTTATACCAATTTAAAGATGTTTCACCAAGTATTAAGCACCGATTCATACAATCTAAATATATTTACGTAATTGGAATATGTCTTACTCTTGGTGCCTAATACATATAAGAGATTTTAAATTTTCCAGAAAATTTTGATTCGTTCAAAGAATTTAACTAATGTTACTAGAAAATGCAATGTTACTAGAAAATGATTTTTTTTTGAGAATATTTAAAAAAAAGTATTTACATTTTTCAAAAAGTACTTGATATTACTTCAAAAAATATCCATTAAAATACTAATAAATAAATAGTTAATAAATAAATGAAATGTAATAAGCACATAATAATTCCAATATAATGTAATTTTCTAAAATGTATTAAATAACCAGAAAATATAATAGAAAAATGTACAGAATGAAAAAAATTATAGCAATATCAATGTTTTAAGCATTACAATAATCAATAATTAGAGGTATGATGTATCCAACAGCATGGGAATGTCGGAAACCGTAAAAGTTGCAAAAGCGGTTGAATTACAAAAAGTTGCGCATTTTAGTAAATAATATGGTTATATACATTAACATATCAACAATATTTAACTCTGGCATTCAGTACCTATGTCAATGTCATTAAAAGAAAGCAAAAACCAGTTAATACGGGGTGTCCAGATAAGGATCAACATCATGGGGATCTCGGAAACCATTAAAGCTTCAAAGTCAATTTAGTAGTCAGTAATATTTTGTTGAGAAAACCAGAAATTTCCGCTTACTTCCGGAGGTATTCGACAAAATCAGAAATCTTGCGATTACGCTTTTATTTTTTCTGAAATTATTTGAAAAGGTATAAGAAAACCAAAGGCCCTTTGTCATTGCCACATGTTTAGGTCTGCAAGACGTTTACAAATTTTCAGTATAACATTTCGTTTCGAAAAAACCATCATCTTTATTTCTTTATGTGGCCCGTAAACGAGTTACACTCTGTATTACCACCCTTAGATAGCATTTCCTATTACAGATTCAACTATTTATATCACAGTATGGTTTCTCATGTTTCTCATTTAGAAAAAAAGGCTTGTTAATACATTACGAACATTTTCTTGTACTAGGTGTTGAAATGATGACGACGAAGTAAAAATCAATATTATTTAATGCGAATAATGACCATCAGCTCAATACATTCATGTTTCATTCAATTATATGTGACTTTGATGAGGAAATGCAATTTAAATGTTGAAATCCATTTATATATTTTTTTATCACTGAAAAAAGCATTATATAATCATGTGTCTTGTTTGAATATACCCTAAGAAGAACAATTATGCAATATTCTGTGTAGTAAATATTGCATACTGATAGCGATTACTTTGTGGAACATTGTAAATTAATAAAATAAAATAAAACAACGTTGGTATTTCCACTCACACTTTTAGTTTTGAAAACATCTAGTGATTGCAGTTCTGACTAAGGTCTAAAGTCAAAGTTTGATAATGATATACTTTATTCGAAACTAGATATTTTCCAAAATTAAAGTGTGAGTTGATATAGCAAAGTTGTTTTATTTTATTTTATTTCATTCTGTGTAGTGTTTTTTTTTTAATAATGTTTGCCAAGTTTTCATTTTATGAACTTCTGCTAAAAGAAGAAAAAAGAACTTCTGCTTCTACTTCTGCTTGATGCTAAAACTTCAGCAAAAACCTTAATGGTTGTAAGATATTGCATAAAAGCTAGAATATTCTACAATGATTTTATAAAAAGTTATTAATTTGTATAACAATTTTGCAACATTTCTTATATTGTCAAAAAACTCATAAAAAATCAAGTGAAATTAATGATGAATTTTATTTGATGATGTTGAAAATTGCAGATATTTCTATAAAATGCTTAAAATTCAACTAATACAAATTTTCATAATATTTATCAAAGGCTGCAGAGAGCCTAAACGTCAATTAAAATATGAAAACAAATTCTCGATTTTTAATCTCATTTACAATATTTTTATGCGAGGCAAGCTTTATTTAATGATTTAATGTGTTTTTAGAAACGACACCTCCACTACTTTGACCGTAAGAGGATCACATACATTACTTTCCAGCCATTCATAATCATGACTCATTCTTGCATTCATTATCAGAATCGAGTGTTTTGATCTTCTCTCTACATGCGTAGAGAAGACACCATTAGCTGGATTGCAGAGAAAAATAAGGTAAGTTTCAACTTAATAATACCATGTTGAATAAATGACTACCAATTTTTAAATCCCGCAAATTTGCGTTTACTGCTGAAATTGTATATGGGGATGATTTCATAAATAAATCAAATCATTGCATAAACCTCTAACTACAAATCACCTCAATCTCATGAATGCCCTCATTAATTAACAGTATCGTGCAATCAATTGAATCAAATAGTTGGTCATTTGCATTTAATGATTTTTTTATGCAATTTTTTAAACAAATTCTCCAGAAATCAATATTTAATTTTACTTGAAAAGGATTTCAATTTTCTCTTCACTGTTTCAGTTGTTACCAGTAACAATGTTACCACTTAGTTCAGGGCACATAGAACTTCCCCAAGTGAATCATGTAACATGATCTTATATTTTTGTTTCGACCACTTCTGGGCCACCTAGGTCTAAGTTTGGTCGAAGTGTGGTATATATGCGTATATTTATATGTAACCCATTGGCTTCAGGTGCATTATTGTTGATAATGATTCAGACTTCCTTGTTGTGCCCTAATTAGAGTTGTCTGTTGCACCTAAGGTTATTCGATATGTGTGTATGGGTGCGTGTGTGTGCATGTATTGTATTTACTAATTTGTACTTCTCCTTCCAGAAAGTGTTCAATTCGCGATAATACTTTGGGATTATCTTCCCAAGTTAATCAAATACTTTTTTTTGCGTTCTTGTGTTCAATTAATAAGTAATCGCGAGTGTGCGTTCAGATTACCTTCTGACGTTAAACGTATACTTTTTACCGCGTTCTTGTCTTCAATTAATAAGTAATCGGGAGTGTGCGTTCAGATTACCTTCTGACGTTAAACGTTTACCTTGCCCCTTCATTTATCTCGAAAATAATCCGTTTGCGCTTTAGCCGTGAGAGCATTGATTTGTTCTAGACTTAAATTCACTCTCAATTACGTTCATTCGTAGAGATAGGGAGTTGGTTATGAAACAGGTAATGAGCCTTAATATTGTAGTCGTCGTCGCCCGTGCATCACGCAGTCAAAGATTTTAACGTTAAACCATGATGTATCTTCTCGCCGTATGCCGCCTGAGTTAGCAGGGTTTTTCTTACAGTTGCGCCATTTATATTTGTGTATAACAATTTGCAATTTTGACAGTAATTCTTAAAATGTTGACGGTGATAACTGTACATTTACTAAAAAAATGCAGTAACTTAATGTATGAGTATTAACAATAAAATGTCGGTAGTAGAGAAACGTTTCAAATTTTTTAACAAAATTGTTTATTGTTTTGCAGAAATAATTGAGAATTTAACAGTTATTTTACACTGATAATTGAAAATGTGTGAAACAGATTTTTTTGCAGAAATTATTGGAAATTTAACAGTTATATTACACTAATAATTGAAAATGTGTCAGTCATACTTGAAATTATGATTGAAATGACTACAACTTTACTGAAGTTTAAAAATTTGATTTTTTTGCAGTAATCAATACAATATTCACAGAAGCTATTAAAATTTTGTCAGTAATACTTGAAATGTTGAATGTAATAACTGTCTATTTACTAAAAAAAAAATAGTAGTAATTTAATGTACGAGTAATAATAATAAAATGTCGGTGTAATTGAAACGGTTCAAAAATTTTGACAAATTGATTTTTTGCAGAAATAATTGTAGATGTAACAGTTATGTTGCACTAATGACTGAAAATGTGTTATATTTAATATTATGAAGCCTGCACAAAAAGTTATCAACAAAGTTCAACAGGAAAATTTGAAGTTACAATAAAACAAATGGACAGTTTTTTTTAATACGAGGGCTGTTTGACGGAAGAGTGATTTTTTAATGAAAACGTTATTTTTCTGTTCAAAATATATTTTATTTGTCAACATAACACCCTTTCAAGTGTACACACTTAGCCCGGCGAGTTTACAATTTTTTTAAACCTTCCAAAAAGTAATCTTTCGGATAGTCTTCAAAATATGCATTTGTGTCGGTTATCTCCTCTTCATTTGCCTGAAATCTTTTTCCACACAGCCATTTTTTTAAATTTGGAAATTAGAAGAAATCACAGGGAGCCAGATCTGGCGAATATGGCGGATAAAGCAGTAATTCGTAATGCAATTCAGTCAATTTAGTTGTAGCAATTGCAGACGAATGAGAGGGCGCATTATCGTGATGGAACAACACTTTTTTTCTTCATCAAATGCGGTCGTTGTTTTTCAAGTTCGGCATCAATACATGTCTGCATAATCAGCATAATACTGGCCAGTTATGGTGTTTCCTCTTTGTAAACAATTAATAAAGATTACACCTTTAGAATCCCAAAAATCTGTGGCCATGACCTTATTGGTCGAAAAAAGTGTGTTTGCCTTTTTGGGAGCATATTCGCATGGAGAAATCCAGTATTTAGACTGTATTCTTGTTTCTGGAGTATAATGATGTATCCAAGTTTCATCTACTGCGACATATCGACGAAAAAAATCCTTTGAGTTACGTTGAAAACGGCAAAACATTCTTCTGAATTCTTAATGCGAGCGCGCATTTGATCACCATTAAGCAAACGCGGCAACCATCTCGCGGATAGCTTTTTCTTCTTGAAATGTTCATGCAAAATATTGTATACCCGTTCGGTTTAGATGTTTACTTCATTAGCTATCTCACAAACTTTTATTCGACGATTGCCAATTACAAGGCCATAGGGTTTATTAACCATTTCTGGAGTAGTCACAGTAAATGATGGTTTCGGACGATCTGCATCAACCGTGCTCATATGGCCACTTTTAAAAGCAGAAACCACTTACAAATCATTCCATGGGACGGAGCAGATTCTGGATAATATTTACGTAACTTTTCCTCGGTTTCTTTAATTGTTTTTTCACGTAGAAAATAATGTTTAATCAACACTCGAATTTTTTTTTTTTACATATTTACAAAACAACGAAAACAATTTCCTTCAAATAAGTATAACACATAATCTATCTGTCAGATTGGTGCCAAATTTTGACAGTAGACCTCCGAAAGACCTCAGGAGCTAGCAACATAATCATTATAACGAAAGTGTTACAAACCTTTGAAAAGTCACTCTTCCGTCAAACAGCCCTCGTAAATCCTGCAGTGTACTTGAAAAACCTGCATGCAGTTTAAAATTGTAGTTGAAAAACTAACAGGGTGCGATAGTTGAAAAGTATGAGAAGTTGAAAATATTGAAAGTTTTGAGAGTGCGAACTGAAATTTGATAGGTTTTGATAGTTGCAGTAGGGAATTTTACAGGAATTGGCTGTTGGAGTTGAAAATTTGCAAGATTTTGATAGTCGGAATTGAAAATCTTAAGTTGCAGCTAGTCATTACTTACGCCTCAGAAAAATGCTGTCCGTGCTAAGTGCCACTAGTATAGCCAAAATTGGTTAACTTGGGGCCTGCTTGAAGGGTTCTGCAACTTTCCAAGTGCCTAATAAAGCTACAAATTAATCAATTCAAATAAGTACTGTTTATGGTCGTGGCTACTGGAATGGTTAGTAGGAGATGGTTTGGAGCTAATGTGGCCTCGAAACCACGTAAATGATAACGACTGGGTGATATGTATGCAGTTTCATGATTCTAGGTTTGTTGTGTACTGCAAAAACACAGGGTGTAATTGTAAGGGCTGTTATATATTTTTGGGGGTTGTTTGGGTTAAACTCAAAACCACCACTATGAAGTACATACTTGTCCACCATGTATTAGCGATTTTTAATTGTATACGTTCTCAATTAACACCATTAAGACCATGAGAGTTTTCATACATGCTAAGAGCTGTGGGAACCAACAAGAGGTGGTTTTTGGAAATGTGCCACCATAAATTAAACGTACATACTTGCAGTAATGGGTGGTTGTAATTGCAGCCACATGCATCTTCACATAGTCTTTAAATTAAAATTGTTAACTGTATTGCGTTTTATGGTGTGATTTGTGAAAGGGATGTTAATGAAAGACACCAATATATCCCATTTGGTTCAATGCGTATTCCTTAATGCGTGTGTGAAGTAAGGTAGCTGCAAGTCAAGAGACAACACTAAAAATAATTAAAACGTGCCAAGGGTTGGTGGCGTATTTTTGGATTGGCCGCGCAAATTTTGGGCCCCAGAGTATTTTTCTGCATACGATTTTGAGCCCAGATATAAAATTTGGTGCCATTCTGATAATTAACAACGCCGCTATAAGTGTTCTGATTTAACGTTATTATTATTATTATAATTGATATAATAATAGCCATCTTTTGCTCTATAACATTCAGCATTTGTATGAATTATTATGTGCGTTGGGTATTAATTCCTCGCAAAACAATCCGTTTTCATCATATAAATAATTTGGTTATAGTGAACAATTATTGAGATAACGATTATTGCGATAAAAAAAAACGGTGCGCCGCATTCCTTAATTCCGCACGAACAATAGGCATTTTTTGTCGATGTTACTCTCCTCGCTGCATTCGGCATAAATTAAATCTATTTATAAAATTCAGTGAAACTTTCCTCAGTGCATCCCTGTCTTGCATATGCTTCAGAAGAAGAGTGTGTTATTGCGCAGACCTTCAGGGACGCCTTGCGCCGCTCCAGTTGGTGAAAATACAAGAACACTTCCGTATCGTTGTATTAAACAAACAGCGATAATGGAGAAAATTGCGGTCATGAAGGGCCTACAATTAGCACAATCGATGCAAGATGGGCATTTCACGTGTGGACATGTTTTGGAGACGATGCATTGCAAATATCTTCAATGAGTCTACATAAATGTACACGGACAGCCAAAGTATTCAAAGCCGGCCGAAGGGACGCGGGATTGAGCATTACCAGCGTAAATGAAAACTTCCTTCGCGGAATTAAACGTGAGTTTCTTCTTCTCATCATACCATAACCTCGGTGGACATTGGTGACAATAATTGCCCATATAACTATGTCCACCGCTGATTTAAATAGTGCATGGTTTTCTGCTTAAGGGGGAACGCACTTTATTTTTGCTGGCGACTTTTCAATTATTGAATAATGTTTCCAACACATCCGGACGTGCATCGGACGTAGTACACAATTTAAAATATAATATTTTTCATCTCTGCCTCACTTGTGCTCAATGCATATCAATTAGTTGCTTTAGAGATCCTATAGTCAGTCAGATGAATAATAATTCGCTTAGAGCGACGTTATGTTTACACTTTATTGGGAATGTTGTAATAGCTATGACACTCGGAGGGCATCGTATTTTTCGGTAAATACCGCCTTTTTTTTACTAAATCTGGGGGGGGGGGCTTCGAAGGCGGCGGCATTTCACCGACAAACGGATAAAGCGGCGGCCGCCTTCCTACAAAGGAATTATCACCGCGCCGCACACTGTGGCGGATGGGGAATCTGACTTTACTAAATTAATAACTAAGTAATGTGAATTAAATAATCAATTCTTATTTTCGATTTTCGGCTCTGATATTACCCACTCCTGCCTAGCCACCCCCACTTTGAAGTTTCAAAGGGCACCACCACCTTGCGATACCTCATTTTAAAGCTTAAAAGAACAAATGTAGAGGCGTGATAAAAATAGATTTTTGTCCATAACTTTGGGAAAAAAATTATATCGAACGAATGTATCGAATGTATTATGTATTATGTACTCAATGAAACAAAAAAAAAACAAGTCGAATCAGTTTTCGAGGTAGATGTTAAAAACCATGGTACTTGAATTTTAAATATCTGAAAATACGAGGGCTGTTTGACGGAAGAGTGACTTTTTAATGAAAACGTTATTTTTCTATTAAAATTATATTTTTTATCATTGATGCATCATATTGCTTGTTTAAAACATCGTGTAGCGTGTCATAACGACAAATAACGTCATAAAAAATGAATTCATATAAATACCAATTTATTTTAATTTAAATGAATATTAAATGTACAATTTACATTGTTTGAAAACGTTAAATTTCCTTTCTTCAATTCCGAGAGGACATGAACATCTTTTCTAAACACGTAAGCCTTTTTTACCACATGATTTTTGTTGATCGCCTTCATGAATGCATTAACCTTAACAAACGATTTTATATCCACTCCCTTGTTTAACCGTAACATGCATTGCAATTTCGAATGTATTGCCCACATTGTTGACGCCTTATAGCATGTAGACATTTTCTGCATGTAAGCAAGAATCATTCTTTCATCTACAGTTTTCACCTCCTGTTCGTCCATCCATTTTACCAATTTATCGTATTCCTTCTTATATGCCAATTCCGATTTTTGGGGAATTAAACGCCTCTCTGCTTCGGAGCTTAATTGATCAATGTTTCGTTGCATTTTCAACCAAAATCAAAACTGACGCCAAATTGAAAGATTGTTACATACGATATTCAACACTTTGACAACCAAGGCTAGAACGATTGCATAGTATCAGCCGCCATGTTAGCTAGTTATTTATTCAGTATCTTAGCAACGATACTAAAACTGTACGGCAAAATCGACGGCACATCAGATAGAAATAATTACAAATGTTTAGGCCAATTTACGGCATCAATGATAAAAAATAGCGTAAAGTATGCGTGGATATCTGGCCTTTCAAGCACTCACTCTATTCAAAAAACCTCCCCGCCTCCCCGCTGCGCGGGGAGCGACGGGTCGGTTTTTTGAAAAACGTTCGTGCTTGAAAGGCCTTGATATCCACTTATACTTTAATATACTATTATTTTTCAACATAACACCCTTTCAACTGCACACACTTGGCCCAGCGAGTTTACAGTTTTTGTAAACCTTCCAAAAAGTAATCTTTCGGAAAGTCTTCAAATTATGCATTTGTCTCGGTTATCACCTTTTCATTTGCCTGAAATATTTTCCACACAGCCATTTTTTTAAATTTGGAAATAAGAAGATATCACTGGGAGCCAGATCTGGCGAATATGGCGGATAGAGCAGTAATTCGTAATGCAATTCGGCCAATTTAGTTGTAGCAAATCCAGACAAATGAGAGGGCGCATTATCGTGATGGAACAACACTTTTTTCTTCATCAAATGCGGTCGTTGTTTTTCAAGTTCGGCATCAAAACGTGTCAGCATAATCAGCATATTACTGGCCGGTTATCGTTTTTCCTTTTTGTAAACAATTAATAAAGAGTACACCTTTAGAATCCCAAAAAAACTGTGGCCATGACCTTATTGACCGAAAAAAGTGTTTTTGCCTTTTTGGAAGCATGTTCTCATGGAGAAATCCATTATTTAGACTGTATTCTTGTTTCTGGAGTATAATGATGTATCCAAGTTTTATCTACTGTGACATATCGACGAAATAAAAATCATTTAATTACGTTGAAGACGCTAAACATTCCTCTGAATTCTTAATGCGAGCGCGCATTTGATCACCATTATGCAAACGCGGCAACCATCTCGCGGATAGCTTTTTTTTATTAAAATGTTCATGCAAACTATTGTATACCCGTTCGGTTGAGATGTTTACTTCATTGGCTATCTCACGAACTTTTATTCGACGATTGCCAATTACAAGGCCATAGAGTTTATTAACCATTTCTGGAGTACTTACAGTAAATGATGGTTTTGGAGGATCAGCATCAACCGTGCTCAAATGGCCACTTTTAAAAGCAGAAACTATTTACAAATCATTCCATGGGACGGAGCAGATTCTGGATAATATTTACGTAACTTTTCCTCGGTTTCTTTAATTGTTTTTTCAAGTAGAAAATAATGTTTAATCAACACTCTAAATTGTGTTTTCTTCATATTTACACAACAACGAAAACAGTTTTCTTCAAATAAGTATAAAATATAATCTATCTGTCACATTGGTGCCAAATTTTGACAGTAGACCTCCGAAAGACCTCAGGAGCTAGCAACATAATCATTATAGCGAAAGTATTACCAACCTTTGAAAAGTCACTCTTCCGTCAAACCGCCCTCGTATATGTTTTTTTTGTTGCATAGAAAGGAACTTCGTTCAATGTAATTGTTTTGGAATTTTTCAGATTTATATTTTTTCCAAAACGTGTGGACGAACATATTTAATTTCACGCTTCTAGATTAGGTTTTTAAAGCTTTAAAATGAGGTATTGCAAGGTGTCGGTGCCATTTGAAATTTTAAAGTGGTGGTGGGTATGGAGGAAAATCAATCAAGTGTTTTTTTTTTCTTAAATCAAGTTAACTTGCATTCTAATGTTTAAAGTTGGCTTGTTTTGAAATATACACCCGGTATGTACAGGGTGTCCCACACAAAGGATATTCGCTAGCAGGCCATATGCTCTGCGTTAGGTGAACTGCTGACGTGGTCCGATGGTGTATCGTGGAGCCTTCATATGGGCGAGTTACATTACTCCCTGGCGCACTATTTGCAGAATTGTGTTACTTGAGAATTGTGATTTATTGTGTACTGAATATGGGAAAGATATCCAAATTATCTCTGTGATCTTGGAGAAGAAGCAGAAAAGTATTGCTTGCGAAAATAAGGTAGAGATATTATAAATTTTTTTTTTCCATTTACATTTTGAATACTAACAAGCAGGGTTTGTGTATCAATTGTTTTTTTTTTATATAAATCATTGATTTAAATCAAATTTTATTTTTTTTAAATTAATCATTGCTTTAACACTGTTTATGCATTCCAATAGGTGAATAATTCAAAATATAATGTAACTATAGAGTCCATCACATTTTTTGTCCATCACATGGTACATGGAATGGTTTTTAATCATCAATTCTTGTTCATGGGATGCCAAAACAGGTCCCTTTTTTTCGCATGATTACAAAATTTGACCACGCTTCAATGTGACAAAACAAAATCAACCGATTTATTAAAAAAAAAAAGATTATAATGATTTATATCATGATGCAAATGAATTGATTTGAATCACATTTACCCTGGTAAAAACTGACTGATGATTTTTGTTTAAATAATTGATTTTAGATTTATTTTAAAAAAACCCTATTCACTTACACCTTTTTCGATTGTAATTCGGAAAGCATTAAATGTAATACAGATTGGTCAATTGTATTTCAGAAAGCATCAAATGTAATTCAAATCAGTCAATTGTAATTCAGAAAACACCCTTTTTTGTGGCGAAAGTCCAAATGAAAAATTGTGAAAATATTTTCACATCTATGTACACTAAAAAGTATCACTTTCATGAAATTCATTTTACGTTTTCTGAAATATATTTGACGCTATCTGAAATACATTTCACGCTATCTGAATTACAATTAACTAATCTGAATTACACTTTCTAAATTACAATAGACTCTGAAATACATTTTACGGTTTTTTGAATTACAATTAAAAAAGGTATAGACTGGTACAGTATAGGATCTCATTTTTTTGAGCCGATATGAAATTGGTAAAATTAGACCAACATTCTAGAATGTAATTTATACTTTTAGAAAATGTTCTGCACAGAATAAAAATAAAAATTCTGAATAATGGTGGTAGCGTTAATATCGCGATATATTTTTATTAATTATAAATTAAATTAAACTATAAAAACAATTACTTCGCTAATATCACATAAGATATATTAATTTGTGTAGTAGTTTCGAATGGCAACTAGTATAACTCCCAATCTTTAGTAGAGTAATTATTTTCTTTATTTTTTATAAGTAATATATTGTACAGTCATGCGCAGTCCTTATCCGATTTTTTATTCGTTTCAGTATACAAGTATATCCGGTAACATCCGAATATCCCTACACAATATGCTATATGATTTCAGCAATGTCACAAAAAATGTTTAACCGCAATAGTACCGCTGCCAGGCCATAACATTGTAATGAAAGTTCGAGGTAAATGTGTTCAAGAGCCGATCGTTGTCGATTGTAGTGCGAACCGTGCGAGAGGGACAATTGTAGGCGCGTCTTCCGAATGCCTAGAAACGCGACCTCAAATTACCGAGGTTTTTCATGAGATATTACAGGAAAATGGCATTGTCAATTTTGCTTTTAATTATTTGTATTTGTAGATAATAGATCTGCGGTGTTCCCTATAGAGCGTTTTTGTTAATTTAATAGTTTGAAACGTTGAAATAGCATGTAGAAATACAGTTAATAATTCACAATTTTCAACATTTTTTTTTCATGCTAAAATTTTTTTTTTCAAAAATCGGCTTCAATAGGGAACTTCTCAGATACTTCAGGTTGGTCATGGATATTTTTAATTTATTAAATCGAGCCTCATTGTCGCTCAATGTCTCATGAAAAATCGTTAAAAACTCCATAAGAAATGAGTAGGTGCGTTCCCCCTTTTGAATGCATATACCACTCGTGCCATACAATGTTACAATTTATTGTGTCCCAATACACATAAACGTCGTACAGATTTAACTTTAGGTGTACGTTTTTAGATCGCCGTTGAATGAATAAAACTTGTGCACATCTAACGGAACTGCTGGAAAATGACAATATCTGCATACAAATTAAGCCGATTCCAGTACAACAGAGTGAAATCCATCTGCAAGGAGCAAACTTGAAACGTAAGTTTTTGAACAAACTTTTCATACAGTGTGTCCCAGGATTAACAAACCATTAATAGTTTATGGGGTTCCCGATAAAATAAAAATTTGAAAAAATTCATCCAAGCATGGCTGTTTCCGATCTCCTCAGGTGAATTACTTTCAACCTTATATCACTTCCGGTTCTACCGGAAGCAGCCATCAACTTTTGTTTTTTTTTAATGGAATACCCTATATATTAATATGTTTCTGGCTTCCCCGTTTAATTCACAACATCTTATGTAGAGATGTATGTACACCTATCTTTTTTACTTTATAAGATAAAAATTAAATTCCAAGATGTATACCTCAAAAAGACGTTATGAAAAATGTCTTTAATTTCTCTTACAAATAAGATAGAAACGAAAAATTTTGCACGATTGTACCTGGTAGGTACCTCTATGACTAATATATTTTGCCGAATATTGTGGCAATTGGTCATTCAAAAATGTCATTAGTTAAGTGCCCGCTTAAATTACGCGTATTTAATTTTTTTAATGGAATGGCATACTTTTTATCTCCTAGAGCAATTGGCATGACAATGTGCTACAATAGTATATTGTAATAAGAGTGCGGAAAGGGCTTCATTGCAAAACGAGTATGAAAGTTGGAGCACGAGCGCCAGCGAGTGCTCCATTCATACGAGTTTTGCAATGGCCATTTCCGCAAGAGTGTTACATACTATTTTTTCTACGAAAGTGTAGAAAACTAAAGATTAATGTAAATTTAATCATTAATTTAAAATAAATGTCATTGTCATTAATTTAAACGTCAGAAAATTTATAAATCGCTTGTCACCAAATCGAGACTCGAAATTTATACATTAATACTGGAAGTAGAAGAATATCAACAATGGATTCCGATAGTGACGATATAACAAACACTCCGCCGGAACTTGCGGCCATTGCATCCACAGTTTCGTCCGATTTATTGCCTCAAAAATCAAAAGAGAGGTATTGGAGTGCGGAAAGTGACTCATATAAGTGCGGAAAGTACTTTCTGCACTCCTTGTAACAAATACCAACTTTCAAGGTTAAATTTTATGACAGAAAACGTGTCTTTCAACACTTTCATAGAAAAAAAGTATTATACAACCATATTCCCAAAATAAGTAGTTTTAGAAATATTTCGAAATTTCGAATTTCTGCATCATGTAATTTCGCCTATGCGGTTTACACATGCATCATAGTTTGCGAACGTTTAAAATTAGTACCTTTAGTGCGACCAAATATAGAAGTTGAATAATATGGGGATGATTTTTCAAAATAAATCAATTAACAGTATATTATCATTTTCATCAAATGTGTATTCATTTACACGACGATTATGCAATTACTGACTTTATTGGTGCAATCTTTTAAACAAAATCATTAGAAATCAATGTTTTAATTTTACGTGCAATGCATTTATGTTTACTCCGCAAATTTTCTCCCCAAACTCCCCAAGGTGAATCATGCGAGGTGATCTTGTATTTGTGTTTCGACCACTTCTGGGCCAACCTCGGTTTGGTTGAAGTGTGGTGGTGTACATGAATGGTGTGTATGAATAACTCATTGGCGTTTGGTGCAATATTGCAGATCGTGATTGAGGGCTCCTTGTTCAGAGTTCTTGTTGAGCCCAACTAATAGTTCTCTATTGCACTTTGAGTATATGTTGTGCGAGTGCGTAGGTGTGTATGCATTGTATTTACTAATTTGTATTTTTACTTCCAGTGAGTTTAAAATCCGCGATAGTCTTTTGGGATTACCTTCCCGAGTGAAACGAATACTTTTTAACAGTGCTTTTCGGACATTTTGTCGCGGTACACGAATTGACGTGTTCATGTGTTCAATAAATAAATAGTGCAAGTATTTTGAGTACCGTTCGGATTACCTTCCGACGTTAAAGTTTGCCCGTTTAGAGCCAGTGCGTAGTAGTGTCGAAAGTTCGGGTATGGTTGAGCCTGAGGATTGTTGCGTTTGTTTCGTGCTTTCCTCACCCGCGCCACACCCTCAAATTTCGAACTCCGATTTGTTTTCGGAGTTCGGAGTTGCAGGGTACTGGATCTTCGCCAATACAACTTTAAAAGTCAATTTTAAGGTAGGTCTTTTTTTGAGAAGGGCTTCAAGACGTATCAAAGTGAGTACAATTTTTCTGCACTTCCTCGCTCGTATGCCCACAGTATCCAAGTATGCAGTACTTGCTTGTTGCTTGCTGTATACTTCGTATACAGTACTTGTTTGTCGCAAGTACTATTAGTAAGTATACAGTACTTGCTTGTTGCAAAGTATATTACGTAGTATATATAAATTATAATGTATTGTACTTATGAGTTCCAAGTACGAAAAATTGAATTTTTCCTTTCAGGCACTTTACGACATGAGTAAAATAGGGCTCCGTGCGAGATCTCTCATGTATAAAATAAAAAGATAACGGCATCAGTGAATTGGGCAGCTTTATTTACACCAAACAGTTTAACAATACAGGAACCATTATAAACCAAGAGGTATTTAAATTTTCATCATCAATGCAGTTGTGTTGTAAATCAGGTCTTCCATTCACAGACAGTACCTTTAACTTGCAACACTTTTCAGATATATATTCTAGAAGTGCTGCAATTTTGGGTGATGCTGGAAATCTGTCAAATGCTTATTTTATTGAGTAAGATCTAATGTGTACTTCATTTAAACGCTGGTGATAATTAGTTACCAGTTAGTCATAAAAATATGAATCAACAAAATAGTTATTTACGTGACACGCTTTGTTAATCAATCTTTACGGACGAGTTGGAAGTTTGTGGGGCGAGCGACGGAGGAGCCAGCCCCATAATCCAGTGAGCCTAGTAAAGATTAATTACCAAGAGTGTCACGTACAAACTTTTATTTCAACCTTCATTTGATGATTTTCATTTAAATTGCTTGACATTTATTATGCGGAGGCGGTAATTTGTAGCTGGACATAGTTATAATGATGTAAATAAATAATAAAAAAATGTTATTGATGTCATCATTTCTTCAATTTTTCAAATAAGTAATTATAAACACAATAAAAGGGATGGAATTGATACCAGATGAAGACTTTAAATGCGATTTTCTTGAAGTTCAAGTAAATATTAAAAAAGATGCAGCAAGTGCGGGTCTATTACCAAATGGATCTAAAGAACGGCATGAGAACCAGTACAAAATATTTTGTGACTGGCGCAAAGCAAAAGAGACAAAAGGGGTAAACCAAGAGTTAATCCTTGCATTTCTCTATGAACAGGTAAGTATTTTTGCAAATTAATTAACGTACTAATTATCTTTTTTCAGGCTGAAAAATACAAACCTTCGTCGTATTGGGCATTTTAATCGATGCTAAACAAGACTCTAATTTATTATGAGAACGTTAATATAGCAGATTTTTCAAAAGTTCATGCTTTATGAAAAAACAAATTTTCGAAATATGTGCCAAAAAAATCTGCCGATTTAAGTAGAGAAGAGGTAGAACAGTTTTTAAAAGAGGCACCAGGCAATTAAATTGCTTGACATTTATTATGCGGAGGGTAATTTGTAGCTAGATGTAGTTATGGTAATGTAAATAAATAATAACAAAATTTATTATTGATGTCATAATTTCTTGAATTTTCCAAATAAGTAATTAAAAACACATTAAAAGTGATGGAATTAGTACCAGATGAAGACTTTAAAGGCGATTTTCTTGAAGTTCAAGTAAGTATACAAAAAAATTCAGATGAAGCAAGTGCAGGTCTATTACCTAATGGATCTAAAGAACGGCATGAGAAACTGATCATGAGATGACTGGCGCAAAGCAAAAGAGACAAAAGGGGTAAACCAAGAGTTAATCCTAGCATTTCTCTATGAACAGGTAAGTTTTTTGCCAATTAATTAATGTACTAATTATCTGTTTTCAGGCCGAAAAGTGCAAACCTTCGTCGCTTTGGACGTTTTAATCGATGCTAAACAAGACTCTAATTTCTTATGAGAACTTTAATTTAGCAGATTTTACTAAAGTTTCGTCCTTTTTGAAAAAATATTAAACTTTGGAATATGTGCCAAAAAAAAACTGCCGATTTAAGTAGAGAAGAGGTAGAACAGTTTTTAAAAGAAGCACCAAATGAACAATTTTTGTCAGTTAAGGTAAGACACTGACCACTGTGTTGTGTGTTTTAGTTTGAAAATTAAACCGCCATAACCATTTTTGGAGTATATGGAGGGTGCCGATGTCAGGAATTGTATGATTTAAAATTGCAAGATGTTAAACATGAAGGAGATGTGATGGTAATAAAAATTCCAAACACAAAAACACACGTCATCCGAGTATTTACCATCCTTCTTGATGGACATTGGTTTAATCCCTATGAAATTACTCCGAAATTACATGAAATTACGACCAAACCATGTTAAAACTGATCGATTTTTGTTTGTCCTGTCGCAAGGAAGAGTGCTCAGTACAGCCAGTAGATGTAAAACCTATTGCGAATAACAACGGTTTTCCGGAAAAATAAATTCTTAATCTCCCAAAGAGAAAATAAAGGCAGCGAACGACCAACCTCTATGATTTTTCCAACAATAAACGATGCTCTCAAGGAGAATAAAATTTGTTCTTTCACGTACTTCACTGTTAACTATCATTAAAAGTTAGCAGGAACTTGAATCTATGAATATTACCACGGCATTCAAAACAAATAACACCTTAAGAAAATTTATTAATAATACCAAGGATAAAAGGATTTAATGCTTGGGGCTTGGAAATTTTCCACAGTTGCCGAAAATTATGTTGCTAAATCTATGTGTACAAAAGAAAAGTTGCAAACATGATTCAATCTGGCAATGAGAAGGGTTCTAATAAAGAAAACGAAGCACCATTGTCTGCAATCATGACGTTGTCTGTTTTTATAAAAACGTGAATATGGAAATTGAAAGTTGCAAGCAGAAAATGGTTTCTGGAAATGTACAAATTAATTTCGAACATGAATCAAAGTGTATTATACATATGTATAATTATAAGCATGATCCATTATAGTTTGAAGGTGTTTGTAATAAAATTTGAATTAGTTTTCAATATGTCTGCTGTTTTTCAAGCCTGTAATATATTAGAGGTTTTTATACAAGCCCGTAAAATATTACAGGTCTGTATATATAATATATCTTTTACTTTGTTACTATAAACAACAAAATAAGCCTATAAAATATCATTTACTAAGAAGGTGGAAATAAATAGCTATTTGTATTACAAGGGAGCAAAGTGCATCATTTCTTCCTGCGGATATTTGATGCCCGACGCGAAGCTGAAGGCATCAAAATCTAAGGGAGGAAATGGCACTTTGTTCCCGAGTAATACATATGGTTTTTTCTGTGACCTTTCACAGTGTTTTGCATAAATATTATACTTGTTCTTCGAACGTCAGAAAATTATGTCATTATTGAACTCAGTTGACTGTGGAAAAATGTCACATTTCCGCCAGCGGAAGTTTTACTTTTCCTTTCCCAGCTGGCGGAAGGGAAAGGAAACATTAAATAAACAACGCAAAGTAATACTATAAATTTCATCATTGTAGTATATGTATAATGATATTGTATGCATGGGCCTGTCACATGCGGCAGTGTGCCATGAGCTACCATAGAGTACGCAACGATCCAAATATAAGTAATAGTTTAAATGGGTATACCTGGCTATTTAATAGTTCCCCTAACCTTGTAGGTAGACACCACAAATTGGCGACGAGTAATTAAATTCTTAAGTACCGAAAGTGAAGTGAAAAGAAGAGAACAAGAATTTGACGAACCACGTTTTTAAAAATGGCCGACGGCCGTGAACAGGACCAGCTGCAGACAGTGAAATTCACGAACACGATTGGAATTCAAGTGGAATTCAATCCCAAAATTCATGATTTCTCTGTGTATAAAAGTCGAATTGAACAGTTTTTTGTGGCAAATGCAATTAGTGACGACGCGATTAAGCGTGCAATTGTGATTAATGGGCTTACAGAGGAAGCTTATAAACAATTGGAAAATCTGGTGATACCAGAAAAGCCCGATAAATGTTCATACAGTCTAATTATAAGAGAATTAGAATCATATTATACACGTGCAAAATCTGTGTTCGCTGAAAGAAGACGTTTTTACCAAGCGGAAAAAGCGAGCACCGAATCAATTCAAGAATGGGCGGCAAGATTAAAAAGTTTGACCGTGGATTGTAAGTTCGGCGTACAGCTGCAAGAGGTTCTGCGGGACAAATTCATTGTTGCCTTGGATTGTAAGAAAATAAGAAAACGTTTGTTTCTAGAAAATGAAAATATTACGTGGAAAAGAGCGTTAGAAATTGCACTAGGAGAAGAGTCTGCGCAGGACGACTATGGAATAAAAATGGAGCCAGTAGAGGCCATGGAGATGCATCGGTTGAAGCTACGTCATCATCGAGGATCATCGGCAAACACTTTGTGCACCATGGATGGAAAAAGGACGCCGGCGCGGAAGGATCGAGCAGTCGAAAAACCAGCACACGGTGATCATAATTGCACTGTATGTGGACGTACAAACCATTCAACGGACACGTGTCGGTATCGTGAGTACAATTGCAAAAAGTGCGGCAAGAAAGGTCATCTGATTTATGTTTGTAAACAGAAAACACCTGTTCACTATATGAATGCGGAACAGGTAGACCGAAGCACATCTGGAGCGTCATTGTTTAGTTTAAAAAGCCAAAACGGCGCACCAATTATGATAAATGTTGCACTAAACAATATACCGCTGCAGATGGAGCTAGATTCAGGTGCGGCCGCTTCTGTAATTTCACAAGATGTATGGTTGCAAAAATTTAAAACACACCCGATGACTGAAACTAACACTTTTTTCATAAATTATACTGGCGGAAGTATCCGACCACTGGGAAAGGCATCTATGACCATCAAATTCAAAAATAAAACAAAACTAATTAATATTTTTATAATAAAAAGTGGCGGTCCACCCTTGTTAGGACGCGACTTTATGGAGATTTTCAATTTTGGTTTTAAAGAATTAAACTTTATGAAGAAAGATAACAGTTTCACAAAGAATATGATAAAAAAGTTTCCGTCTTTATTTAACGATAAATTGGGCACACTTAACAATTTTAAATTAAAATTAAATATGGCAGAAAACGCTTTACCAAAGTTTCATAAACCGAGAGCCTTACCATACTCTCTAAAAAATAAAGTAAACGAGGAAATCGATAGATTAATTAATGCAGGTATTATATCACCCATTAAAAATAGCGAATGGGGAACCCCGATAGTTCCAATTTTAAAGAAAGACAATTCTGTAAGGATATGTGGTGATTATAAGGTCACTATAAACCCACACATCGTTTTAGATCGGCATCCCTTACCAAGGATAGATGACTTGTTCACGAAATTGCAAGGAGGTGAATGTTTTTCAAAGATAGACCTAACTCACGCTTATCAGCAAGTATTGCTGGATGATACTTCGAGGAAATTCACGGCAATTTCCACACATAGAGGTACATTCGTCTACAACCGATTGCCCTTTGGTATTAGTTCAGCCCCCTCGCAATTTCAGCGTATTATGGACGACCTATTAGGAAATTTTGATGGAGTATGTGTATTTTTGGACGATATTGTGGTCACCGGTAAAACGAAACAAGAACATTTCGACCGTTTACACAACGTTTTGAATATTTTACAAAACTCCGGTATGTCGGTCAAAACCGACAAATGTCATTTCCTTCAAGATAGCATTTCATATTTAGGGTTTACAATTGATAAACATGGATTACATAAATCACCAGAAAGACTAAAAGCAATTATCGATATGCCTGAACCCAAGAATGTTTCTGAATTACGTTCATTCCTGGGAATGATCAATTACTATCACCGTTTTATTCCAAATATGCCTGATGTATTACACCCCCTTTATGATTTAATTAAGAAAAACGGCAGGTAGAATTGGACAGAATCATGTAAAACAGCGTTCAAGGCTGTAAGAAAAATATTAATGTCCGATCAATTTTTAGTACATTATAATCCAAGTTTGCAGTTAAATTTAACGGTAGATGCATCGCAATTGGACTGGGTGCGATTATTTCACATGTGTACGATTCCGGTGTCGAGCGGCCCATCGCTTACACATCGCGAACTTTGTCATCTGCAGAGAAAAATTACTCCCAGATAGACAAAGAAGCGTTAGCTATAGTTTATGGAATAAGGAAATTTTACCAATATTTGTTTGGTCGAAAATTTAATCTATATACGGATCATAAACCCTTAGTATCTATTTTTGGTCCAAAGCACGGAATCCCAACCATGGCAGCTAATCGTATGCAGCGATACGCATTGTTTCTAAGTGCTTTTAACTATGATATTAAATATAACCTTGTAGGTAGACACCACAATCATATAACAATTAAATATATCAGTGTTTTGCATTTATTTTCCTATTTTCTGGTAGATATACTGCTTTCACTGATAATAGATTAAATCTATAAATGGTATCTTCAAGAAAAATTATCACTGTCACTGTCAAATGCTGTACCAGCTTCTGTCAAGAAAACAGAAAACCGTGCGATACATTCTTTGATATTAATTTTTTTTGTAAAAAATATATATCAAAATTACGAGTTTTCGTATTTTGCAGTACGTTTAAAGAAAAAATAGTATATTTAACTTGGAAGCGAAGTGAATTTTCATGGCTTGCCTTCTATTACGCGCCTCACTTTGTTCGGCGCGCAAACTCAGGCTCGCAATGAAAAGTCTAACTACTCCTCCACGTAAAATAATATACTATTCTTGTGCATGACAATTGAGAACCCAAATGTAAAAATATAATATTTAGAATAAGTATATTGTTAAAAATCAAAGTAAACAAGGAACGTACGAATTTTTATAAATAAAAATGGTATAAATAATAAATATTGAGGTTTATGTCGCACGTTGAATGGATTACGGCTACCGTTGTAGTTCGGTTGAATAAAAAAAAACGTAATGGATTGAATACGGTTATTAAACCGGGAGCGTCGTTCGTAAGAGATTATGTTAAACGTTTTGAGCTGACTAAGATAAATGTGAATACATACTTTGCAACAGGGTATGTAGGTGTTTAAGTTTTTGCCTTTCGGGGAATCTTTTCGTAGTTCTCGCATGCTAAGTATATGTACCACAATTAGCCGCCCTTATCTGGCCGCATTTTTACTATATTCGTTAAAAACATCAATGTCAAATTTTGATTGATGTAATTACAGATGTTTGTTGTATTTTAATATTTAATTTTAAATTATTGTAATTGTTCTAGTAGTGAAAAAATAGTATATACACCACGGTTGTGAATACTATTACAGCCTCGGGTCATGTAACCCTCAGCACTAACAATACAAGAAAACCATGCACTATTATTACAGCTATTTAATGTTTTTATTCTAAGTATTATTCACGGGAGGCAAAGTTGTTTGCCTCCCATGGGAGGAAAAGTAGAACTTTCCTCCTCTCATATGAGGGACGAAAGTAAGCACTTTCTATTAAGGGAGTAGAAAATAGTATATTATTCAATGAGTGACAAAGTTCGCCATTTCCATGAGAATAAAATTTGCAACACGAGAGGAAGGCGAGTGGAGTAACTTATTCGAGTGGAAATGGGCATTTCTCAAAGAGTTCAATACTATACTTTTTCTAATCATATTAAAGAATTAAGTAATAATTGTAATATTTTTTATATATCTTTTTTACTATCAACATATACATTAACCGTACCGTAATTAACGATAGTAAGTGGAGATAATTTTACATCTACACTAGTGTCATTGTTTAAGTTTTTCGTTGTAAGTTATATTTTCGTTCTCCGTTGCACTTCGTACACTGCTGCTAGAAGTTTGAACTGCGTTGATGATTTTGTTGGCCGAGTCCATCTTGTTAACGGCCAACTTTCTCACTCGTTGAATAACATACTATTTTATACTCCCTTAATAGAAAGTGCACACTTTCGTCCCTCATATGAGGGGAGGAACGTTATACTTTTCCTCGCATGGGAGGCAAACAACTTTGCCTCCCTAGAATAATACTCCCTAAAATAGAAACATTAAATAGCTGTAAAAATAGTGCATGGTTTTCTTTTATTGTTAGTGCTGAGGGTTACATGACCCAAGGCTGTAATGGTATTCTGTAATAGTATGGAAGTGTCTATATAACCTTCGGCTAGTGATGTGGACTTCCATTCACCATGTCTTTTCAAAGCCGTTATATCGGCACCTGCATCTACTATTATTGTAGCTGATGATCTTCGTAAACTGTGTCCAGCATACTTTTCAGCTTCCGGTAGTTTTAAATAGTTGGCTATTTCTCGGCCCATTTTGGATATCTTGTTGACACCTATATTTTGAGAAGTGCACTTGCCTTTTTGATAGTTAAGATAAAAATTATCGGTCGAGACATTTGGCGAACGTAAATTGATATATTTTTGAACAACAATATAAAATTCATCAGATATGGTGAATTTCCGCACAGTTCTGGTTTTTGTGGCAAGGATGGTGACCAACATTGTTTTGTTTATGTCAGCAATATCATTCACTTTCATGGCATGTATTTCAGTGGTCCTGCAAGCACCCATAATGCCCATTATAAGAGCAACCTTAAAAATTATGCTAAATTGTAAGTACACATAATAGCATATTATTAAGAAGTTGATATTTTACTTTTGTTGCAAGATATATTTCATCTGGAGCTTTGCATAAGAATTAATCAATTTCCTTGGGAGTAAATGTTTTTGATTTTATAGCCTGATAGCCCTCGGATATTCGTTATAAAAATGCACGTAACTTAGGATAGGTTTCAATATTAATATTGTTGTGAATGCTCAGAGTAGATCTTAGCATAGAATATTGAGACGATAATGAAGACTATATGTATTTCTCTGCTCGTTCGGAGAAATACGCCAAGAAAACATTTTCGGAGAATGAATTCGTGTTCTTTGTGCTGTGCCAATCCATGAAAGCTTTGTAACTTAACTCGTATTTCTTTGTTGACTTTTGTGGCAAGAGGTTAAGTGTTGTAAGTTTGGTAGCCTCTTGCACGTCTGGTGGCGTACAATTCTCTATATCATCCATAATTTCCATTTTTTGTAGAGGCGGAACAAACACAGTTTCGATGACAAATGTCAATGTCAATTGATTTTAGCTTTAACGATAAATACTACCTGTGGAGAAAAGTAAAATCTCGTCTTCACATTGGTCAGTAACCCGTGGAGAAAATGTTCATTTTTTTTCCACAGTTGAACACTGAATAACTTTCTCAATTAAACAGGTATAAGAAATGTACAGATTCTTTAATATGATTAGAAAATAGCTATTTGTATTACAAGGGAGCAAAATGTATCATTTGGCACAATGGCCCTTTGCTCCCGAGTAATACATATGATTTTTTCTGCGACCTTTCACAGTGTTTTGCATAAATATTTTATTTTCTTTTGCATGACAATTAAAAACCCAAATGTCAAAATGTAATATTTAGAATAAGTATATTGTTAAAAATCAAAATATTCAAGGAACTTCCTTATTTTTATAAATAAAAATAGTACGAGGCTTATGTCGCACGTTGAATGGATTACGGCTACCGTTGTGGTCCGGTTGCATAAAATACGTAATGTATGGAGCGTGGTTCGTAGGAGATTAAGTTGAACGTTTTGAGCTGACTAAAATAAATGTGAATACATATTTTGCAACGGAGTCAGTAGCTCTTAAGGTTTCGTCTTTCGGGGAATCTTTTTGTAGTTCTGGCGGCTAAGTACATGTACCACCATTAGCCGGCCTTAGCTGGCCGCATTTTGACTATATTCGTTGAATACATCAATGTCAAATTTTGATTGATGTAATGACAGATGTTTGTTGTATTTTAAAATTTAATTTAAAATTATTTTAATTGTTCTAGTAGCGAATAAATAGTATATACACCAGGGCTGTGCATACTATTACAGCCTCGGGTCATGTAACCCTCAGCGTTAGCAATAAAATAAAACCATTCACTATTATTACAGCTATTAAATGTTTCTATTCTAAGTATTATTCACGAGAGGCACAGTTGTTTGCATCACGTGAGAGGAAAAGTAGAACATTCCTCCCTCGTATGCGGGACGAAACTGCCTCCTTTTATTAAGGGAGTAGAAATAAACATTTACCAGACAATGACTTGATCGAAAACCAAAATCAAATGGCAACGTATACTTTGGGTAATGAACATGGACAGTAGTTTTGTTTCTCTGTATGGCC
Organism: Othius punctulatus; assembly: GCA_951805005.1. Classification (NCBI taxonomy): domain Eukaryota; kingdom Metazoa; phylum Arthropoda; class Insecta; order Coleoptera; family Staphylinidae; genus Othius; species Othius punctulatus. The sequence continues at coordinate 101,100,479 of OX638139.1, read as the reverse complement.
ATCTAAAAATGTCCCAATGTTGCCCCTTTCAAGAGAATTACAAAAAACAATAATTCCAGTGGTTCAAAATTCAAGTTGGTGAAAAAAAATCACACTGCGGGGCAGATCCCGACCTTTGTTCGCCGAAATTTTTGATCACCCAATATTAATAATCAGAACATTGAACTTTCTTTGAACTTTTTTTACCTGAAAAACTGTTCGCATAAACGCGTCCGGACTTTTATCTGCGATGTCACCTTGATATATATCAATTGTGAACATAGAATTACGTTCTTTTCTGCACATTGTATTATAAATCAAAGATAAAAGCACTAGTAGGCGAAATATGGCAGTTCGGCGAGAAAAATACGTGTTAATAATGCATGGAATTACAGCCGCAATTGAGCCTGCATTAAAACGGTTGTAATTAAAATTAAAAATTCATTGTCCTCCGGCGTCCACCAAAGCACCACACGGGGGCGTAGATGTGCGGCGTCGGTATCAGGCCCCGGATAAAAAAAGCGGGCCACTAATTGATGTAATCCGGAGTAATATCGTTTTTGCACCGCCGTGATTCAGGAGTCCGATAATGGATCGGTTTACGGGTTCGCGCGCCCTGCTCCCATTAGGCATTCCCTTTTTACGAAGGCCCCGGGGCCGCCCGGGGGCGGCTGAAAAGGGCACCGCGACAAAACAAATATTGGTTAATTATTATTTCAGATGGGAGTAATCGGGATCGGATCAGGACCTTATTTACGGCCCTCGCCTGGATTTATGCGACTCGCGGAGGACGCCAATTACTTCCGCTACACGACGGCGGCGGAGGAGGCGGAAAGAAAAAGGGGAAAACGGGGGAACACAGGCGCAAAGCGGGCCTCTCCGCGAATATCATTTCCACTGTCGATTTATTGGGGGCGCCCCCGTAAACAAATCGTCCGATTTCTAATCTCCTCGTTTATGGGCTGTTGAACACTGAAATAGGGAGAGTTTCGCTGCGCATGGGTCCCTTATGCGCCCACATAATCGCCTGCTATTGGTATTTATTGGTGCACGTCAGTTATCGAATCTTATATACCTTTTTCACACATCATTATTCATACGGTTAAACATGCAAAAATACTTTGCATATTTTATTATTAACAACGTAAGGGAAATATAATATTCCAAACATATTAACAACAGTTGATCGCGACCAAAATTCTTGAGTATTTTGTTATTAAAATTAATTCAAACTATCATTGCTGTCACATGTTAATTTATGACCATGGCGATGAAAGCTACTTTCCACTCTCTCGTTCACCGTCTAAATGAAATCACTCTAACATACAATGAAAAACACAAACAAATGACAATTATTAAACAACTAGCCAGTGCTAATGATGACAATAACTCTACCATAGAAAAAATATTAAACAAGAAAGAAAAACAAGAACGCAGACTCCTGATATGCATCTCTCTAATACACCACAAGATACAATTACACAAACAAAAACATTCAGATCTTTCACTTTCCAAGGACCATAAACTCACGACTACCACGGATTCTAGCCAAACACCAAATCAGAATTTGCCACAAGACCACCAACACTATAGAAACAATACTAACAAACAACAAACCATTAATACCGTATACAGTCTGTTTAATTGAAAATTTTTGGTCATGTATTAAATCACATCTATTATGTGATTTATAATTTACTATAAATTATAAAATTTATGTGTAAATCTTCTAATCTCTAAATTAATGTTGTTAATTTTCTCAATTTCACTTTGAAGATATCAAAATTCTGAAAATCTCATTGAATTCTTAATAAATTAGTGCCTCAAGAATATGCATTTATTATCTTAATAAAACGATAAACAACTGAAATATTGCAAAAATTGAAAATGGAAAATATTGAAAATAATAGCTAATGATATATATTTTTTGGCTATAACTTGAACACAAAATACGATAGCCGTTTTTGTTTTCACTATTGAGTATATCTTGAAAAAAGAAAATTAAGAGAATAATAGCCATCGGATTTTCTCTATGTCTTCTAGTTATCGCTATCTTATAGTATCTTATAGTAACATCCACATTTGGCCACCTTGTACATTATGTTTTGTTTTCTGAAATCGTGAAATGAAATTATTGGAAATATTAGTCTTAGAATAGATTTATTTTAGGTAAATAATAATTAATGTGCGAAGAAAAATATATTTCTAATTGAATGAGTGAGTTGAAATAGGTACATATTCCATAAATATTAAAAATAAACTTTATAACCTTTTTTATTTATATCTTAACTGTCAGTTATATTAAAAAATGTATATGTTATCAGTGAGTAGGTACGTAGGTATGTATTAACTTTTGCTACAAATTATCAATTGTAATTTTTTTTGTATTACGATTTGTTTGCCCCAAAAAACATTTTTTTTTCTTTCCCAAAATCTTATTCTGAAGGAATTTGTTCGTTTTTCAATTTACGCATTCAATTACTCATTATATGTGATATTGTATCATATTAATTTATGTGAATACATTCTCGGCAAAAAAATTAAGTTAATATTAATGAGATGCCAACGCTACGATTGTTTCACCTTGCGTAAGCAATCAAATTTGCATAAAATTGTACAACAATGGTTTACTTTAGTGCCGAAATCATTCCACTTGAATACCAATTTCACTTAGTTTACTGATAAAAACATATAATGCTATTTTAATTTATTTTGTTTAATTTTTATTTTGTCCTTATATCAAGCTTTATCTGAACACCAAACTACTGAAACTAACTAAAACTTTACAAAATATGAACTAATTCATTTAGTGTTTCTTTTAAACACACATGATTGAAAACCGTAAAATGTCTATCAAGCGATAATTTATGCTTGCTCTTATTCTAGATACAAACTTGCCTATCACCGACTGCTGAACTTGATTTTATCGTTTTAAGGGCAACACATTGAACTCTATTTTTTTAATTTCTTTCATTATTTTTTGCCTCAAATCCTTAAAATTGAACCTTCAGTGTTTTTGGATTTTGTAATCCAATTTCGTGTTCTCGTGCGATTTCGATTTTCTGGCGAATTTGACCTGGAGTGTTTTCGGATTTGATATTATTTCTTCTAGTTCGTGGACAAATCTGTTATATAGACAAGAAGTTGGACATATGTTAATTTCAGAATATCAGGTTTGAAGCTATAGGAAATTCACTAAATTTCTATGTTAGAATGTTATGTACAATCATGCTCACATAAATCTAGTACAAAAAAATTGACATTGCCATATAAAATTGCTATTGTAACCTAATTTCTCGTACTAGATTTATATGAGTATGACTGTACCTACTTAGTTTATATTTACAAATGCAGAAGAAGAGTTTGCAATTTAATTGAATATTTAAATGTTACTCATTATTTTGTATAATTAATTTGCGCATTCGACCTTTAACTACATTCAGTCTAATTATTTTAGTTCATTGAACTTAATTCATATATCTTCGCTTATTATTATATTCGCAGGCGGAAAGACCCTATGGGGTCGATAGCCTAATAAAGATTGTATATATATATATATATATATATATATATATATATATATATATATATATATATTATATTCGCATCTCGATGCCATGACGCAGAGCAAAAACGAACTGGTCTTATGACTTTTTAAATTCCCCCAATTTTAGGATATTTAACTTCATTCGTGAAATAGACCAATATTATTCAGAGCTAAAATAACAGATTCTTTTAATTGCATATTTGCCAATTATGGCTTTTAAACAATTTCGCATTCCATCTAGTTTGGTTACGAATAATGGCCCTTAATACCTTTAATTTTGCTTGTTATACATAATTGTGAAGGGTAATGTCTTGCGATTGACCTTTTAAAAATCACAATCGTCACAACCTTCCGATTCATTACTTATCACATGTGCTTCATTAGTAATTTATTTATTTATATATTATTTCTATATGCATTCTATTCTATATGAAAATATGCGGTTTTGCACATTCCTGCATTTGGAGTTAGAGTTATATATTATTTAATAAAAAATATAATATTTTATTAATAAAATTTAATAATTAATATTAATAAATTCCCTATAAATTCAATTTAATTCATTAGAAGCCTAAATTAGAACATATACAACATAAAACAAAGAACATATTACTAATATCATAACGTGTAATGATTTTTCTGAACCTTTACATATGCAAGTATCTGAAAAATAGAGCATTTCCTATAAATTCAATTTAATACATTAGAAGCCTAAATTAGAACATAAACACCATAGAACAAAGAACATATTACTGAATATCATAACGTGTAATGATTTTTCTGGACCTTTAACGGTTAAATATCATAACTTTCAACGATCCTTCTAAAACTTTTAATGATCCACTACATTTTTTTAAATTATTTACGTCATAACTTAAACGATTGCTAACAAATAATTTACTAATCTACTAATATTTCACAAGTTTTAATAATTACTGTTAATTTTTCATTATTCCTATTAAATTTTCAATGACTACTGCCAAATGTGATATTATTTTATAAATTTTTTAATGATTATTCAATTTTTTTCATTTTTCTGCCAAATTTTAATGATTACTGCCAAATATTTAATTATTTATAAAACTTTTCATGATTCTGCAAAAATTTCAATGACTACTGCCAAATATGCAATCATTTTATATATTTTTTTATGATTCTAACAATAAATTTAATGCTCACTGCCAAATATGCAATTATTTTATAAAAAAATTCATAATTCAGCAAAAATTTTAAGGATTTCTATCATTTTTTTTTCTATCATTCTTACAAATTTTCAATTATTACTTTCAATTTTTCAATGATTCCTACAAAATTTCTATGATATTGTCACAATTTCAGTGATTTCTACGAAATGTATAGTTATTGGTCAATGTTTAATTTAAATATTTCTCACAAATTCTGATGAATACTGTCATGGTTTAATAGTTTCTATTAAAATGTCTATGATAACTGTTAAATTTATAATTATTTTTATCAAAATTGTAATTATTTTGCAAAAAAATAATGATTTCTATCAACTTTCCAACGGCTCTGTCAAAATTTCAATGGTTACTACCAAATATGCAATTATTTTATAGAAATTATAATTATTCTGTAAAAATTTAAATGATTATTGTCACATATTCAATTATTGGTAAAAATGTATTCATTATGTTACAAATTATAATGAATACTGTATATTTTTCAATTATTCCTATTAAAATTTCCATGTTTACATAAAAGTTTTAATTATTCTGCGAAAATTTAATAATTCTTATCAATTTTTTCAATGTTGCTGTCAAAATTTAAACGTTTACTGTCAATTTATCAATGATACCTTCAATATTTTAATAATTTTGACAATATTTCCATGATTGCTATCAAATATTCAATTATCAGTAAAACTTTATTCATTATATAGTGAAACTAAATAAGTTTTTTTTCCGAACTTCAACGTATATTTGATCGTTTGGAGCAGGTACAAAACTAAATCCAAGTATGGTTCCAAGATTCCATAAAAATTACACTAAAAAGACCATAACAAACTCCCAGGAGACAAACTAACATTTTGTAACAAATGTATTCAAAATTTACCTTTAACGGTTAAATATCATAACATTGAACGATTTTTCTGAAACTTTTAATGATCCACTACATTTTTTTTTAAATTATTTACGTTATAACTTAAAGTCTTAAACGATTGCTAACAAATAGTCAAATATTTGTCTAGATCTATAAATATTTCACAAGTTTTAATGATTGCTGTTAATTTTTCATTATTCCTATTAAATTTTTAATGACTTCTGCCAAATATGCAATTATTTTATTAAAAAAATAATAATTCAGCAAAAATTTTAAGGATTTCTATTATTTTTTTCTATCATTCTTACAAATTTTCAATTATTACTTTCAATTTTTCAATGATTCCTACAAAATTTCAATGAATCTGTCACAATTTCAGTGATTTCTACGAAATGTATAGTTATTGGTCAAATTTTAATGTTTTATTTAAATATTTGTCACAAATTCTAATGAATACTGTCTATTTTTTAATAGTTGCTATTAATATTTCTATGATAACTGTTAAATTTGTAATTATTTTGCAAAAAAATTAATGATTTCTATAAAAAAATTCAACGGCTCTGTCAAAATTTCAATGGTTACTACCAAATATGCAATTATTTTATAAAAATTATAATTATTCTGTAAAAATTTAAATTACTGTCACATATGCAATTATTTTATAAAAAAATTAGGGATGATTCTGCAAACATTTTAGGGGGTATCAATTTGTATCAATTTTTTTATTGTTCTTAAAAAAATTCAATTATTACTGTCTATTTTTCAATGATTGGTTTAAAATATCAATGATACTGTCAACATTTCAGTGATTACTATCAAATATTCAATTATTGGTCAAGCTTAATTCGTTATGTCACAAATTCTAATGAATACTATATATTTTTCACTTATTCCTATTAAAAGTTCCATAATAGCTATCAAATTTGCAATTATTTCTATGAAAATTTCAACATTTACTATCAATTTGTCAATTATTTCTTCAATATTTTAATAATTTTGACAATATTTGAATGATTGATATCAAATATTCAATTATTGGTAAAACTTTATTCATTATGTCACAAATTCTAATGAATGCTGTATATTTTTCAATTATTCCTATTAAAATTTCCATGTTTACATAAAAGTTTAAATTATTCTGCGAAAATTTAATGATTCTTATCAAATTTTTCAATGGTGCTGTCAAAATTTCAACATTTACTATCAATGTATCAATGATTTCTTCAATATTTTAATAATTTTGACAGTATTTCAATGATTGACATCAAATATTCAATTATTGGTAACACTTTATTCATTTTATCACAAATTCTATTGAATACTGTATATTTTTCAATTATTCCTATTAAAATTTCCATGAGAGCTGTCAAAATTTGTAACTATTTATATGAAAATTTTCATTATTCTGCGAAAGTTTAATGATTTTCGTCAAATTTTTTATTGGTTCTGTCAAAATTACAACGTTTACTGTGAATTATCAATGATTTCTTTAATATATTAATACCTTTGTCAAAATTTCAATAATTGCTATCAAATATTCAATTATTGGTCATGCTTTATTCATTATGTCACAAATTCTAATGATATATGTTTTTTTTTGCATTTTTGTCAATCAATCGCGAAGAATTTGTCGAAATTTGGTACAACTCTAATAAACTGGCACTCAAATAAGAAGATGCAAACATGTTCTGCAATTTCCTTGTTTCTTTGTTTCTTTCGTTTCACTGTGCATTTGCTATTTTTTGCAGAATTCACTGGCACGTTTCTGAAAAATTAGATACTATATTGACAAACTGGTTCTTTTTGTATTTGTTGGGGTTTTATTTGCATCTTTGATAATTTTATTAAATTCTCCCCATTTTGCATTAATTTTCTGCGTTTTTGTCAATTAATCGCGAAGATTAATAGAATTTGCTGAACTGGAGATGGCGCTCAAAAAGTGAGGAAATTAAAAAAAACTGCTTTAGAAAACCTGGGTGTAAAACCGATAACGTATAATTAGTAAGAGATTAAAAATCTATTTTTTGGGTTAGATGATTGTGATTGTAAGACAAAAATTATCAATCTATTTCCTTTACAATTCTTTGTAATTAATTAGATCCACTTAACAATGACTATCTATCACAAAAAATATCACGCCGCGCTTGTGTATTATGTAATCGCCCCATCCGTCGGCCACCCCCAAACCTTAATTATAAACTTCTCGATCTTCGTCCTCGCGACGGCCGCTGGAGGAGAGTGGAGGTCCCGTCCCATTAATTATTCAGCCGTCGTGAAGAAGTGACGCTGCCGCTCCCGGGCACGATATAATATTCCCTGTGCAGATTATTTCTGGGGAGAGTCCGGCGGAGGCGTTGCCGCATGAAAGCCACCCCGATCGGCGGGGGCGGCCGGGCACGTGCACGCCACTGCGTCTTGGAAGCCATCCCCCACGCCGGGGGCGGCGTGTAATCACACCGGGTCGCCGCAAATATGCTCATAATTTCGACATGACTTCGAGATTGGGGCGCTGCAGAAATACCTGATTTAGTGTTTTCTATGGTCCCAATGCTGAAGTATAAGGGATTTAAGGGAATTTTCTAGATGTCTTCACCCTAATAACATTTTGGTGCGTATATCTTCACAACGCAATTTGGTATTGATTCATACGATATTGTGAAGTACTAAACTTGTTTGAATCAGGAATAATGCTGCAGAAATTACTACGGAGATATCGTCGTCCCAGCACTGGACTGATGACACCCACAAGGTGGAAACCGGTCTCCAGTAATCTTCGAAAATAGTATCAAAATATACCTTATTTCAATATAATATTCCCAATTAATGTAGATGGCGCTCTCAAATGACATTAATGAACCAATCTAGCAAAAATGGGGTTTCAGTAAATACTTGAACAATAAAATAACATTATTTTAAGTAACAATAACATTTATTGATGTTAGTAGATATCTCAAATTAAATTTATAAGCAAATCAAATAATCAAGTAATTTATGCCTCAGATTTTAAAGATTCAGACATTAACAATAATGTCGGTGGTTGCAAAAATTATTCCCTTGATAACCCTAATAAACGGCAATCACACACTTGCAAATGAATCTAGCTCACGTTGCTTGCAGTTGTGTGGTATAAAACCACACAACAAGCAGACTGCCGCTGTAATCCTGTGATTAATTTAATCAGATTATTCTATACTGAATCTATAGAAGTACGTGCAGTGCACTGTAAATTGCGAGCTCGAATAAGGACGTCTGAAACTGGACACTAAATATAACTTCACCTGCGGACTGAACATTTGATGGCAGTGAGCCAGTGTAACTCCAGACACTTGATAAGATTGTACAAAGACAGTACTTATACCTTGAAATACGGCGGACAATCGAAAATCTGTGAAGTTGAATTTGAGACTACTCGTTTCTGTATATGCATGTATATTATAAAGCATAGAATCGGAGACATTTTACTGGATCTAAAATTACATGCATTTTGCATTAGCAGTTTTATTGGAGTTTAGTTAGGAATTTTAGGGAGGAATTTATAGATACTTGCTTGGAATTACTAAGATGAACATTAATATTATAAGTAATAATCTTAGTCGATATACAGGGTGGTCACTTTTACGATGCCCACCATTAGGATCTATTAAACGGAAATATATACAGAGTTGGTCAGATGGGATAAAAGTTTATCATTTTTGTGCCTTTCAATATACTGAAACGAAGTCTGGGATATCTTGCACAGTTCCTGAAATATTGCTGAAAAACTGAAAAAGTACACTTGCATTTTCCTATTATAACTTTTTTACTTTTGAAGAAAATTTTACGAAAGCTCCATTTGACCAACTCTGTTTGTATTTCCGTTTAATAGATGCTAATGGTTGACGTCGTAAAAGTCAAAGTCAACACCCTGTATGTACGATATATACATTGCGCGCCTAATGCTCGCATGCTCTATCTAATGCATAGTAATCATCTGCTTGATTCAAACAAAACAAAAATGTATATCACAATTACGAAGGTTTTTTTTTTAAATTTAATATAAAGCTGATTCTTGCTTAGAATATTTTTTCCTAGGACTTTTTTCCTGAATTTCAAAATAAAGCCACTAGAAAAAACGAGAATCCAAGAAAAATATTATACTATACATATCAAATAACTTTTCTGAATAAAAAAATGTCAAATGTAGAAAATGAAAGTCTAAGTAGTATATTATGAAACAAGTGCATAAGAGAGCCATTCAAGTCTGTTCACCGGGTTTAAAAGCACGACTCTAAACTGAGTGCTTTTAACGGCGCAGTGCTTGAAATTTCCTTATGCACGTGTATCATACGGTGTTTTTTTATTATACCTGCAGCACAGTGTGGAAATAAAGAGAAAATAAGAAACATTTAGATTCATTCTGGAAGGTAGGAATGAGTGAATATTATTTTTAATCGTGGAAGGTTTGCATTTGTTACATCAATGTCATCTGCTATAGACGTCAGTGTCATCAATGAAATTCTGAAGGTTGAAACTACTGGTTTCCAAATAATCTGTAATAAGGAATATGAAGCTTCTGGTTTCATGTTTTCGGATTTCCAACAATAGAAAGTGTATATATATATATATATATATATATATATAATATTTATTTGAATAAAAATTAGTATTGCCTGGCGTTTATTATCGATCAAGGTTAGTCAATAAATGTGTTGTTACCGGTCAATCTTAAATCATGCTGTGATAGAAAGACGGCATTTTATCAAATTATCAAATTATGCATGAAATCAATCAAATTAGATCAAAAACTCGACCTTTGTTGGTTTCTCTTATTCAATTTGTTTACTTAATCTTAAGGGATGAAGGGAATGAAATATATCAGTGAAACTAAATAAGTTTTTTTTTCGAACTTCAAAGTGTATTTGATTGTTTGGAGCAGATACAAAACAAAATCCAAGTATGGTTCCAAGATTCCATAAAAAATTCACTAAAAAGACCATAAAAAACTCCCAGGAGATGAACTAACATTTTGTAACATATGTATTCAAAATAACATGATGTTTTAAGTGAATTTGTCATGAATAGTTCGTGCAATAACGCCATCAAATTTCCATAAATTTAGAAACGCAGCAAAGGTTTTATACTCGCAAAGTTTTGTTGTCTGTACTGAAAAAAAAAAGTTCTGATGTTGCTAATGCCATTTAGCTTGAAATCATTCAAAATGACTGATGATGACTGTAACTGAAAATAACAGTTATGATGCCATTCTTCTTGGAAAAATTAATTTTCATTCAGGACAGTGTAATTCTAATATTGCCAGTTTTTTAAATCAGTGATTTGGAATTTTAAAAGTCTCCAAAAATACATGATTTTTTATATGTCTTGAACAGTTTATACAGGTATCACCGTCAAATTTCCATAAATTTAGAAATCCGGCAACTGTTTCATATTTTCAATTGAATTGAAAATTGTCTTGAATATTAAATCATTTTTTATATGAATATGTCCTGAATAGTTCGTACAGATAATTCCTTAAAATTTCCATAAATTGCAAACGCGGCAACTGTTTCATACTTGCAAAGTTTGGTAGTCCGCACTGAAACCGAAAAAAAAACAGTTCTGATGTTGCTGCTGTTACTTGACTTGAAATAATTCAAAATGACTGATGATGATGATAACTGATAATAAATGTTGTGATGTCATACTTCTTGGCAAAGTTAATTATCAATCAGAACTGTGTAATTCTAACGTTGTCCGTTTTTAAAATCAGTGATTTGAAAATAATAAGTTATATTTTTAGGATCGTGGCTATTGTTTCACAATTGCAAAGTTTTGTAGACAAACATTTAATAAAAAATAACAGTTCTGATATTGCTGATGCTACTCAGATCACAACTGCAATCCTTCTGCCCTTCACAAAGATGGTTTCTGCTCTCTGAGCTCAAATCTCGTATTCCTCAGTGCTGCGAAGAAATCTTCATTGCTAGGGAGACTGCCTGAACAATCCTAGGGTTTTTTTTACAATGAACTGTTCGGATTCATTTTACACCTGTGTCTTGAAATAATTGAGAATCACTGATGACCAAGTGATAAAATAACTATTTTGATGCTATTTCTCGTTGAAAAATTAACAGTCAGTAACTACAGTGTAACTCTAATATTGCTAGTTTTGATAATAACTGATGTAGAATTATAATAATAAAAAATAAAACTCAAGAAATCTGAAATTTAAATGTCCACAGTTATGATTCTGCAGATTTCACTTGTCTTTGATTAAGTGAGAATCACTGTTGACAAGATGATGAAATAACTGTTCTGATGGAATCACACCTGTAACAATTAAAAATTACCGCTTATAGTTTCAAATATGTATAAGTGTGTAATGGTACTTTGGATAAAATCATTGATTGGAATTGAATTATTTTTTTAAATTAGTTTGGATGTCAAAGATTTTTCTATTAAGAACTTTTACATTGGCACTTCGATATTATATTTGCAAAGTTTGGTAAGCACTACTGGAAGATTAACAGTTCTGATGTTGTTGGTGTCACTTGTCTTGTGACAAGTGACATCTTGTGAATAATAGAGTATCACTTATGACGGAGTGATAAAATATCTGTCCTTATGTCATTCTTTTGGAAAAATTAACAATTAGTGTCTAATGTGTAATTCTTATATTGTTAGTTTTAATAATAATCAGTAATATTAAATTCAAACAAAAAATAAAACTTATGATATCGCAGCCACGATTCCATTTACAAATTTGGTAGTTTGTACTAAATATTGACAGTTCTGATTTTGCAGACATCACTAGGAATAATTGAGAATCACTGATGACTATGTGATAAAATAACTGTTCTGACGCCACTTCTTGTTCTGTAATTCTTATATTGTTAGTTTTAATAATAATCAGTAAAATTAAATTGAAACAAAAAATAAAACTTATAATATCGCACCCAAGGTTCCATTTGCAAATTTGGTAGTTTATAGTAAAAATTGACAGTTCTGATTTTGCAGACATCACTTGGAATAATTGAAAATCACAGATGACGATGTGATAAAATAACTGTTCTGACGCCTCAATTGGAAAAAATAAGAGCAACATCAGTGTAATTTTAATATTTTTACTTCTGATAGTCAGTACTTGACGAATGCAACATCAACATGAACATGAATGCATCAATGAATATTGAAGAATGCGTCAGAATCTTTGCTGTAAGTGCAATTTTTACCAAAAATTTCGTTAATTTTCGTCGTGCAAAGGGCCTAATAGACAAATGCTGAAAATATTGAGCTTTTCGTATGGATTTGGATTTAATATCATGCTGGTTCATATACCTAAAAATGTGTACCTTCTACATAGTGAGACGTCGTGAACAAATATTCTATGTGATAATTTACCGCATTAACAAAAGTTATGAAAATAATTCTTGCTTTTATATTTCTGTGTATTATATATATATATAAACAATCTTTATTAGGCTATCGACTCTGTGTATTATTTGTCAGACAATTTTGTTTCCTCGTAAATTTTCATATTTTGATGCAAATACCTTGTGTTTTTAAATTTTATTTACTTACTACTTTTATAATTGTACTGCCAATAAATATCGTATAGTCAAGTGGTAGACATACAAAAATGTATTTTCTTGTGATTATTGAGTACAGTGAACTTACCTCTGCTTCAGGGGTTGTGAATACATCAATATTTATGTTCTAGTGACTATTGAGTATAGTGAAATGGTGACCACATCAAAATTTGTTTTGTAGTGATTGTGGATGACAATTACTTCTAGATTTCTACCAAATCAATAGTTGCTAGTTCGATTCTCTCTAATCCAAACTTAAAATTGCTGAACTTGCTTCTGACTATTTATTTTGTACAGTATTTTCCCGGAAATTGCCCATTTCAAGGTTAATGCCGAAACTTCTCTCCAATCTAAACTTAAAATTGCCCAATATATACTTTAATCTGTATTTTCTATAGTATATTCTACGAAATTATCCATTTTAGGGTAAATGTCACAACTCAACGTTCAAAATCTACTTCGAATTCTGCAGAATTTTCATAAATGTCTATTTATTATTTAAAATTTAACACTCAAAACATCTCAAAACCCAAGCTTTCCTACGATCCATATTTATGGAACTTTTATTCTTGAAATGAGGCCTTCTAGCGGCTGTTGAAATCTTAGTTCTACACACCCTAAGTCTTAGTTCTCGACACCCTAAATAGTCTGCGAATGCATCAAAATACTGTGAAAGCGTATTTACATAACAATGCACTCGTATAATTTTATGAGCCTTATCTTTTGCTGTAAGCACTTTGGACAAAAAATGATAAGTCTGAGTCCATTAACAGTAACATATTTGATGTATTTATATTATTTTACGCCCGGCGAATTTTCCGTATTAAGTATTTCTGATGCTTATACACTTGGAGGGGGCGTTTAAAAGGCGAGCATATTTCTGCACGGTATCGCATAATCTGAGCATGTGTGTGCATGAAATTTTAAAAGCGACGTGAAGGGTGTGGCTTTGTGATGCATAACTGGGAGCTGGGTTTAAGTTCAGGGGGTGAAGCGGTCGCCACTTCAGATTTATAATTCTAATCGATGCATAAATCATTTTTATGGATGCCCGCTTTTATTTATTATTATTTTAATACAATTTTTAGTGCGGATTATGAATGTAATCAGTTTTGGGCGTGATTACTTATAAATCGTGCGTATGCTCGAAAACATTTTTTTTTATGTAGGTACATACATAAAGGTTTAAGTAAATATTTACTGTAAGTCAAAAACTGAAATAAGGAGAAAATTGCAACTGTGGTTAATTGCCAATTGTAATTCATCAGTCAGATTTATGAAATTAATATTACATTGAGTAAATCTAATTATGATCTACGCTTGCCATTTCAGGGGATATAACAGTGCTCATTTTCGATCATAAATTTTATTAAAACAAGTACTTACATGCTTCGAGTCAAACAGAAGATATAAAACAACGCGGGTAAAATTGCATGCCAATTACATGAGACGGAATTTGTTACCAATAGTCCCAATTTTAGAGCACAACTACCATAATTCTGCCCTTTAGAAATATAGTTTCTGTGCATCTCAAAAGTTTTATTCCCAATGCCGTGAAGAAGTCCTTATTGCTAGGGACTACCTGAAGAACCCAAACGGTTTTTTACAATGAACTGTTTAGATTTATTTCACGCCTGTTTCAAGAAAATTATCGTTATAGCAGATTTCCAAGCAGAGAATATTCACTAAAATATACTGACGTTTACTGAAACTTAAGTAAACTTCCCTTGACGATGATTTGTTAGTACTACTGAACTAGAAGAAACTGTTTTACAAAGAAAGGAGGAATATTCTGGAACCTTTTATCTATTAATCGCTCTGCTTGAAGATATAGCATGCCATCGTACCGTGTGGACTATTTAGCATGATCAATTTATGCATCCTTATCATATCCACAGAGTTCATGTGCTTGGACCAGTTGGTTTTCGGTCAAACTTTATTTTTCGTTCTTAGTCGGTGTACCTAGGGTCCATAGTTTTCAGATAGTATTTTTGTACTCATAAGGTGTTCTTCATATAATATGAAATGAAAAATTTGCACATATGGAGGGTTTGAAGCAACAACCAACCAACACCATTTTTTATGAAAATAGAGTTAGTTATGTTAGAGAATGTGAAAAATGTATATTTTTCAGTGCAACATCAAACAAAGTCCAAAGTTTGATAATTTGCTACGAAAATGCCCTAGATTTTGTTGATCTAACAGGTGACAGCGAGGTCTGACAGCAACAACATACCAACTTCAATAATTTTGGAGGATAGGCGATGAAAAGCCACCGCCTCTAATAAAATTCATTGAGTCTTTTCCGTGCTACCAAAGTCATTATACTCTTAAGGACAACCAAAACAAAAAGTACCTAAGCTCTGATCTAAATATACGGAAAATGTATGAGTTGTACGTTAAAAAGTGTTCTGAAGAAAACGAGCTGCCCGTAAAAATGAAGTATTACTACAGAGTTTTTTCAAACAAGTTTAACTTGTATTTTAAACCACCTGCTTGACACCTACAAAATTTGTGAAAAACTAGAACTACAAATCAAGACAGAAAATGAAGACAAAAAACAAGAATTAAAAATAAAAAAGAGTCACATTTAACAATTGCTGATACAGCAGCCTGAGACGTGTCAAGAGAACTTAGTGAAAAAGTAAACGAATAAGTTAAAACAAGTAAAGAAAATGATGATCCACCACCTCTAGATATACAGTATGTCCCCTAATTGAGTTTACAAGAGGCATTTTTTTTAATTTTTACTTTGAAGTAAAAATGTTACAGGAATTAAAATTCCTGCTTGGTCTGAAACTACCATTTTAGTAATTAAAACAATGAATTATTTATACAGAGTGTTTGCTAAATGAAAATAAATTTTGACACTTAAGAAAAATAACATTATTTAAACAATCCCCCACCATTTTATTCACACAGTTTAAGCCTGGTGTTGAATTCCTGAAAACTGTTTCGTATTTCTTCAATAGTTATCGATGCAAGTGCCTCTCATAGTCGATTTTTTAAATTTTCAGTATTATTTTCTGCATTTGGGGGATTGTTTCAATGCTTATATTTTGTTTCTATAATGTTGTTAGATGTAATTTTAAATTATTTTTGCAAATAGTAAATAAATATGTATCAAAATATGATATAAAAATTTTGATTTTGCCAACATCCATTATAAATAAATCAAAGTTTCAATAACTGAACTGGTAGTTTCAGACCAAGCAGGAATTATAATTCCTATAACATTTTTACTTAGAAGTAAAAATTAAGAAAAATTTCCTCTTGTAAACTCAATCCGGGGACATACTGTATATCTATGCACTTATGATTTACGGTTTTTCCCGGTTTTCCCCAAAGCCGATTTTCATGAAAACAAGTAAAGAATGTAGGTAATGTAATAAGTAGGGCAACTAAATACATGCAGGCATATTTGTTTTATACAACTGATAAGAAAATGCAATGCACTCAAATGCTTTTCAATCTATATTTTGAATTTTGACCCCTATTTGTTACAGCATATGTTGGCATTATTAGCATAAAACTATATTTTTGCATATATTAGCATAAAAGCTTATTAGGGGGAAATATTTGTATGAGCATTGGCAACATTGTGACATTAGTTTTGAAAATGTCAAAATAGTCATATGATGGTCAATATCAAATATTGCCATGAGCAGAACAAATTGTATCAATTTATGCAAAAATTTTCCTAATTACAACTGGGAGTAGAACAAATAGCGTACATTACTTGAGTTGTAAGGCAATTACGCACTCGAGAAATTACGCACCTCGCCGCTGCACAACTCGGTACGTAACATTTATCTTCGTGCGTAATATGCTTCCTACAACTCTAGTTATATAATATATTATTATATAACAAAATAAAAATATCAAAAGTTGTTGTTCATAAATAAAATGTTGATAGTTTTACACAACATTTTGAAAACTGCGCAGATTTTGAGTACCTACACTTCAGAAAATTTATCAGATTTGACAGTCGCAATTGAAAATATTTTAGCTTACATTTGACACATTTCCCTAGATTTGGTTCTAAACGGTCATGGCAGATTCAGACGAAAATATGACGGCTAGCAAATATCCAACATTCTATCACCATCACCAGGATGAAGAGTTTGTCATGGTACTTACGTTGTTGATGATTTTTATCACATATGTATCATCAATATCATACCCTTCAGAAATACTTCGACTGGAGTTTTTTCGATCGATCACTAATTGAATAAATTCATTCACTCCTCCACTTTATTAGCATTAAATCGTCCACGCAGTGTTCTAAACCTGCCACGGTATAGTCTTATTTTTATATATCCTTGCAAATGTTGTTCGCTGAATAGGTGTCCCTTTTGCATACAAAACTACATAGTTTTCCAAAAGAAAATTTCTATTGCTACGAATGAAGATGTTAGGCCTAGATGAGGAAACTCTACTTACATCAGTTGAAAGAAATGTCCCAGTTATATTATGAAAATTAATGATGAATTATGTTAGTTTCAGTTAATTTTAAAAACAGTTGCGATTTTATAAATTATTTACCCATATTTGCAAGTCTTACAAGTTTTTTTGACCGAAAATGCCACGTTGGCTACAAATTTAAAATGATAGTTTTTGGTATTTGACACTGTGAAAGTCCAATATGTTGAGCTTAAGAATCATAAACCTTAATTGTAAATAGTATTACTTAAAATTTCTGTAGGCGTCATCAAATTTTGTAACAGTATGTTTTTTACTAGTCCAAATAGAGTGATGTTTACATACATTTGATGATATAATATAATTCTAATAAGCTTTAATACCGGTAAGGAATATAACAACTTGTTTCTGAAATCACAATTTTTAGTTTTTCTGTCCATATAAAAATTATTTTCCAGAATCTTAATCGCCACGAAAAGGTGTTAAATTTGTGCAATCGAAGGGTACCTTTATCCCTATATACCGTTAGTGAGTATGCCATGTATACGACAACGTTCGCGATAAAATCGTAAACCGGGGTACAAAATTTAACGATGAATTTTTGATTAATTAAAAAGCTAAAATGATAAATTCAAAATTTAATTTGACAATGCTAATCAAGATGATATCCATTAGAGCTGTAATGAATATTATATACCTCTCAATTCTTTGGATTTCAGATACATTTGTCGCCATATTAGATTAAAGAGATATGTAGAATTGTTGACTAAGGATCGACAAAGAAAGAAGAAGAATCATCATTATATGATGAGTGACTTGAGTTACCATGAAGTGCATGATAAAATGATTATTACGTGCATAAAGAGTCTCGGTTATTTTCGATTGTGACTATTTAGATTTTCAATAAATGCACCACCTGGATAAACTATCTGGATTCTGAAGAGGCAGCCAATATCGATTATTTGTCAACAATTCTCCGTATATATTTTATCCAATATGGCAACAAATGTAGCTGAAATAAAAAGAATTAAGAGGTATATAATATTCATTACAGCCCTAGGGCAGTAAGCTTTGCTTTCGGTGCTAATAATTTGTCATGAATGACATGCTTACTTAATAATTGAAAAAGTAAAGTATATAATTTTTATTTGTGTACATTGTAGTTTCATTTATCACAACAATATTTTTTTTTTACATTTAACCGATGCATTGACGGGACTTTCACTCTCCAGAGGGATTCGAACCTGGAATTACGCCTTAATAACTAATCGGTTAAGCGTTAGTTTCATTATAAATTTAAAAAAAATTGTCAACGTATTCTGCTCTCAATTATCTTTTTGTGTGAGTGAACTTAGTTTTCTCGAAATTACTAGAACCTGCAACGGCCTTGAACTGCGGGTCCAGCTCCTGCGGGAGCGCGAGTTGCCGGCTCTGCTGGTGTCCTGCACAGTATATCATTTACATTAATGAGAATTTCTCAGCGGTCACATTAGCTCTCGGAAGTTTCCAGGAGGCGGTGGCGGGGGCGGCTCTAGCGGCGCGGCGGCGTCTTATCTTTTAATAGAAAAACAAGGCACCCCCGTCGCACCTCCGCCGCCGCCAATCTGCGGTACAGGTGAGCTAAATTAACGCCCGCGGGGATATTAACCCCTTTTTCATCCGGAGCGATTCATCGATTATCTTTTACGTTTCCAATTATAAGCCCTGCAGTGGCGCGGATTTTTGCGCGGCCGGCGATCTATATTAAAAATAATCGGGGAAATTGAATGTGTCGCGGACCGTGTGCATATTTCACTGGTGCAAATGCAGCGAGAGCGGGAATTTCCAGCGCGAAATGGAATTAGATATAAATTTGCACAAATAACTGGACGGGGACAAGCTAGAATCAAAAAAAATCAATTACAATTGATAGCAAAAAAAAAACATGTTGACTACACATTTATATTGAAATTACATTTTAGATAGATATGATATGATGGTGTATGATGATTGTTAAGAGATAATTTCAAAATTATCAACGAAAATTAGAATAAAAATTGCAAACTTTATATTTTCTGTTCTTCTAAAAGTATAATAAAGTTAGTTTATTCCACTGGTGGATATATATATACTTTATATTTTCTGTTCTTCTGAAAGTGTAATAAAGTTACTGTATATCACTAGTGGATGAAGTTGTTACTTCATTTCACTCGTGGAAATGATAACACTTTATATATTGAGAATAATGATGAGCAAATTATGCGTTGCTTCTGGATAAAACATATTTATAATAATGTAAAAAATCTTAATATTGACCTGGGAGAGATCGAGACAAATCACAGCTATAAAAGTCGCAGCCTAAACTCACTAAATATCGCCTCTATAACGTATGAAATCCTCGATTAAATTAGCTTTCCACACTGAGAAGCTCAATTACTTCGTGCGGGTAAATATTTTGCAATAACCTCTCTTGATGCTGATTCTCGACAAACGTGTGTTGACAGTGCCAGTGCAGGTATTTATTGCGAACTGCTAGAGGCAATTAAAGCGCTGTCTTGATAAGGCGCCAAGTGGAGTCTTGTGAGGTCGAGGGCTGCTCTTTCGGCACGATACACGGGCCGCAAGTGCTAATTGGATTTTAAGTTTAGAAAACTGTCGCACAGCAGCAAGGGTGGAAACGTTAAAGCTGCAATGAACTCTGAAAGTACACAACTTGTATTTAAAAATATCCTGGCATTCGCACCAATGATTAAAATTTAATTTAGTAGTACTTCTACGTCTAAGTAGTTATTAGTAGTTTTTTGTCAACGTGCAAAAATGCCCATATTTAATGTTGTTTACGCAGTTTGTATGTAGTTTTTGTATAACCCTGGTATAACGGCAGCGATTTTAGCATCTCTGAGTTTATTACATTACGCGTTGGCGTTTTAGAAAATGAGTTTTGACGTTCAAGATGAAGATTTGCGCGTTACGATTTTGTGCGAGATGAAAGCCGAGGAAATGAATAAATTACCGTGCCATTCAATTGCGAAATAAAGAAGGGAATAACACTAATGAGAAAATTACGCCGTGTAGTCTTAAGCTGGCTGTGTATTTCAGGGCTCGGTCACACAAAGCTCCTTCCTTCCACTCGTGCACTTCAAGCACTGAATGGCATTGGCTGATTCTGTGCCGTCAATTAGTGATGCTGTTTTATTCACTTACGTAATTATTATTAATTGTATCGCACCGACGCCTTTCGTGCAGGTGTAACAGTCATATAACTCTGAAGCAACAGATTAAACTTGGCAATTTTTGGTACGTCTCAAGGAGGGAATTAGCCGTATCTGACTGAAGCCTCTCTCATTCATGACAGTCTGTATAGCATGATGTAAACTAAATAATACTTGTTATTTACGGGTACAGACTAAATAGTTAGACATTATTATGCTCGTAATTAAGTTAAACACTGTCAGAAAAATAATTATTTTGGTAGAATCAAGTCCCTACTATAAATCTACTGATACATATTCGTCTTACGTGTCATCTTATTAATGTGTTACTAATAATATTAAAAATTATTATTATTGATATTATTATGTAAAAATCTTAATAGTATTGAATTAAATTATATTTCCAATCAACGCCTGAACCAAGGTAATAATAAAACAGTATATTATACATGAAGTGATAGATATGCTTCCAATAAATAACATTATCTGCCATAATAAATGTTCAAAATCTCGAGTTCAAAGTTCATTTAAAAACCTTAAAACATTTTTAGGGCGAGATTTAAAAAAAAAATCTATAACCAAAAAATTTAAATTTCTTCAGATATTCTTTCTATCTAAATGTAATTATTTTTGCGGACCGAACAATTAACTATCTTAATATTACTTTTTATATCAGAAACCTCAATTTCTTCTTCCTGTCGTGAAAAAAACATGCTACACTGTAAATATCAACTAGATAAAAATAGACATCATACTTATTACTTGGCACTCTTGACTTTTTTCCCCAGTCTCATGATATTACTAAATAGTCATGAAGGAACTGACACTAAAGATTCTATTCACTTTCTAAGAAATAATAAATACATAAAAATTATGTTTTGGAGATTATAGCAGAGATTATATCAGGACTTTAGAAACAAATGGGAATTGTTTTTGCTCTAATAACGCATATTCATTATTAAATGATCATTTAAATGTACACATAATTCGAGTATATAGTGTAGAGTGAAGCCTACAATGCAATTCGATTTTTTCGGAAATGATTCTCGTTTAAATTCATTGTATAATACGAGGGTCAGCTAGTAAGTCTCGGGCCTGACAATGAAAACAACATTTTTTAATTTTTGTTTTTGTTTTGTTTCTCAACATAATCACCAGAAAGGCTAAAATATTTTTCATATCGCTGCTCTAATTTTGCTATATTATCTTTATAATGCAAAACGTCGACCTCCTCAAAATAGCTATTTACAGCGTCAATAACTGCCTCGTTGCTCTCAAATAGTTGTTTTGTTTTGTTTCTCAACATAATCACCAGAAAGGCTAATATATTTTTCATATCGCTGCTCTAATTTTGGTATATTATCTTTATAATGCAAAACGTCGAGCTCCTCAAAATAACTATTTAGAGCATCAATAACTGCCTCGTTGCTCTCAAATAGTTGTTTTGTTTTGTTTCTCAATATAATCACCAGAAAGTCTAATATATTTTTCATATCGCTGCTCTAATTTTGGTATATTATCTTTATAAAGCAAAACGTCGAGCTCCTCAAAATAGTCATTTGCAGCATCAATAACTGCCTCGTTGCTCTCAAATAGTTGTCCACCAACCCATTTTTTGAGGTTGGGTAATAGGTGGTATTCAGTGGGTGATAATCTGGCGAATAAGGTGGATAGGGAAGGAATTCGAATTTTCATTCGTTAATTTTAACCATTGCAACGATTGACGGATGTGCTGGTCCACTGTCATGACTGTCAGATTTTTTTGCTAGATGTAGTCATTTTTTTTTCACTTCGATGGTCAAACGGTATACACCACTGATACTTTTACCATTTTAATCCCAGAAATCCCTGAATCCCGGAAAACACCCGCCAGAACCCTGTTAGCTGACAAAATTGACTTTTGCCTTCTTTTGGAGTTAGTTTACAGGCCGCTGTCTATTATTTTTACTGGATTTTGCTTTCAGGAGTGAAGTGATTAACCGAAGTCTCAACCATAGTTACAAAATGGCGCAATATTTCATTGGGATTTTGCTGGTAGAGCGCCAAATTCTCACTTGAAATGATTTTCCGCCTCAACTTTAGCCTGAAAATCTCAATAGAGTCTTGATCAAAACGCTGTCAAACAAATACTAGCCAAGCAACTAACCTAAACCTTTATATACAGGGTGAGTTTTTTCATATTAAGCATTGGAATCCCGGGAACCATAAGACAGAGTTCGGTTAAATGAGGCAAGAATTGTCGTTTTACGACCTTATGCAAGATGCTTTTGTTTATTTTGAAAAAAGAGTTTTTCAGTTATAATGCAAACTTTTTTTTTTAAATGGCGTCATAGTTGGCTTTGGCATTTTTAAAAAGAAAAAATTTTCCTCTTTAACTTATTTAACCGAATCTCTATGTTTTATGGTTTCTGAGATCCCAATGTTTAACATGAAAAAAAAACTCACCCTGTATATATAATATAGTGAAGGATAGTACAATGCCAGCACAAATTGCATTAGTGGAGCCACCTGTGTGTCAGGCCCGGGACTTATCAGCCAACTCTGGTAGTTAAATTGTATAGTCACGTTTGTATCAAATCAGTTCGAGCGGACACTGACTAGAGTCTCTGAAACCCTGTAGTCTCAACTTTAGCTTTAACTGTAGTTTAAATTTAATTGATTTTTAGTTTACATAAACGCAGTTTTGGCTACATTTTATACATAAATAGACGTCCGTTTCCAAAATTAGAGTATTTTTTATATGTGCCGTAAAACGTACGTTTAAGTGGTGTCTAATATAATAAAAAACCAATATAACAACAACACTTTAAATATGCCTAATAATATTAATTTATTGTAGAAATTAGCGTCTCAAGATGGCAATAATCGGCCGAAACAAGTCACGCAAATAAATAAACATTTAAAAAACTATAAAAACTACCAGGAAGTTCGAAAAAAGAAACATAATACTTGTAATTATATTAAAAAAATATATCAATTCTGAAGGATGTATTTTTATTTCTCAAGTACTAGAAATATATAGAACATTACCACACATTTTTAGCATCATCAACCAGCTTTTGCTACTTTTTTACGAATTATAGTAAATTATAGTCCCCAATAATTTTTAAATTGCCCTGAAAACTCGTTTTATACCACAGCTAAGACAATTATTTTATGTAAAATCAAAATCCATTTAATGAAAGAAATTAAAATCCAATAAAGCATTTCTAGAAATGTGATGAAAACCGTGACAAGCTATAAGTTAGTCTATGATTTTTCTAATGTTTTTATTATTTAAGATAATAAATTCAACCCATTTCGAGATTATCCTGAAAAATATTTCTATACATATAGCTATATTTTCATTTTATACAATCAAAAACGGTAAGAAAATTATAATATTGCGAAAATCCTGGATGATAGTTCTGCATACAAAGCTGAACGTTTAATTTTTACAAAACCATGTGAAGAACGTAATAATTTTTAAATTATTTTAGAAAATTAAGTTATCTTCATTATTTATAGAAACGTGAAGAAAATAATAAGTTTAAGTTCATCTTGAAAAATAGCTTTATACCAAAGTCTATACTTTATTTTTTTCCTAAGACACAAATAAACATGGTATTTACTATACCATGTTTTTCAAGTACCCCCATAGAAAAAAGTCTAATGGCGTTAGATCATTCTTCCTATCAATCTTTACTTTTTTAATTTTATGGCCGTTTTTCTTGATTTTTTTCTTATGTAACCTATTCAAAATGTTATAAGGTTGAAAACAGATTAAAAAGTTCTACCGAAATAAAAAATAAAAATTGTAGGTTGTCATTAAAAATAATATTAATGACGTCATAACTTTTAAAATTATATTTCTATAAATCTGAAAAAAAAATTTTCATATGCGCAGTAATTTATATCGCTATCTCTCTTTTAAGATTTTTTCTCTCTTTGTCATACACATTAACGGAGTTACCGAATTTATCCGCTACTTAATTTCCACACTGTATATTAGGCCATATACTTACTTAATCGATTTGTTATCATGTTTTAGAAACGTAAAATGTTGGATGGAAAAATTAAAAAATCATCCTGAAAAGTACTTCTGTACAGTTGAAATTCTTAATACCAAAATATTGTACCATGATTTCTGGATATCTACGGGATCCCATAACTTTAAAATCATGTCATGATATTTGTTTTTTCGTTTTTGTTTTTAATTTTCTATATTTCGCAACATATTCAAATTTTCGACCACGTGTAGCTTTTTGTCCAATTTAGACATACCGTGAATACAGATTTTCAATTTATAACAAAATACTAGAAACAATAGATTTGAAAATCATCAGCAATGTTTTGCTCATTACTCTTATTAATTAAATAGACGGATAGCTTTTGCCAGAAGCAATGTTCTTCAGAATCCTTAAAAAATGATGTGCACTCAAGATTGACGATTAATATACCTATATAGAAGGTATTCATACTTTTTAAGATCTTCTACAGAGTGTTCAAGGAAATGGTGTCCACTTTTCCAATTAGTGCCAACAGATGAAACTCTTAACATAAAATATTTGTGATATATGGGAACATCACAATACAAAATAATGACAACTGATGACATTTTGAAAAATCTGGTTATATGATTTTCTTGTATTTTAGGAAATATTTGTTGCAGCAATATTGCAAAACGTATTTATTTTGCATCTTGAACAGTGCCATGTATTAGTATCCATTGTGGACACCACTTTCATAAACGCTCTGCATTAGTTTTAGTAACTATTTAATTAATTGGAATTGCAGTTATAATACCTAATCTTGTGAGTATTTGAAAATCATTTCCCCTCACCATATCAAAGGTCGTCACAAATTATAATTATCAATAAGTTTTCGATACCTCTTCATTTCACTGAAAAAAAAATTGAAATAGTTGTTATTGTTCCTCAATCTATCCTTTGAAATTTTGCACAAGCATGTATATAAGTTCACATTCTGAACGACTTATATAAAAAATGGTGTTATACCTTAAAGAAAAATTGTTTTCTTGTAACCACCGGCACAGTCTTGTATTTAAAAAAAAAACAAAATTATGCTCAAACTTAACTTAGTTTCAAAGGAAACAGAGACGCAGTGCCAAATATAAATCTCCAATTAGAAAATTTTTCGTCCATTATACAGAGTGAGTCATTGATATGGGAATGCTCGATTGCACCCACACCGTTGATGATATCGAAATAAACCAAATGGCATTGCGAACGGGAGGCCAAAGTGAAGTTTGACAAATTATTTTGCCCTATACAGGGTGCACCATTTTTTTGCAGAGCAGCCTTCAACCTGTGTTTTTTTTTTAGGTTGTACCCCTGTATAACATTACTTAGTTGAATTTTCCCTTTTTTAGGTTTTATAAATCCGTTTAATTTTTGCAATTCGCTTTAACCGTACACCAGATTTTTTTCTTCTTCTCTAAATTAATGCGTTTTCAGGCACTATTATAAAATAGTATAT
This sequence comes from Othius punctulatus, assembly GCA_951805005.1. Lineage (NCBI taxonomy): Eukaryota > Metazoa > Arthropoda > Insecta > Coleoptera > Staphylinidae > Othius > Othius punctulatus. Next base: position 101,074,236 of record OX638139.1, on the reverse strand, counting down.
AACGGTATTAGGCCCATATGGGTTATACAAGAGACATGGTTGAGATTTTATAATCAACCGAGTCTGTTATATCCATATCAGCTGTGTGTTGTTTTATAGTTTTCGTGATACTAAAACAAGAAAGGATTAAACTTTGCGAAATTATTTTCATAAATCATAATGACTTATTTCAAGTATGCTGTGATGGTTGTGTAGTAACGCTTGTGAACACCAAAATAAATAACAGTTCACTGCTGATAAATTTTAATGGCCGTGGCTGATATGAGTTAAATAATGACAATTTAGAAAGTACTGATAATATGTAATTACAATCAGGTATCACGAAAATGAATTTTTCGCTTTTTGGAATGGTGGATATGGTTTATGTCTGCGTGAAAGTGACCGGAAATCATTACTTCAGACCAGAATCTATTTAGGTGTAATAAATCAATAGCGATAACATTTTACTTAACAATTACAAAACGCAATTACAAAAACTGTTCAAAATGATGGCCTTTTCATTATGGCCGTACATTTTATAATTTTCGCAAGAAAATTAAAATATGACGTACTTTGTTATGACGACGAAATGTTACTTTGGCGTTGGCATGTCAGAATTAATTGATTTTCATGGCACGCTAAGTTTATATCTATGAGATCTGTGTTCATTTGTCAGAAAATCCGAATTATCTCCCAAACTATCAACTATTGAGAAAAAATATGGCGGGTGAACATCATGAAATATGAGACGTTGAATACGACTAAGTAATAAAATATAGGGTGTGCTATTTAAAAAAATCAAGTTATGACTCTTCAAAGTTTACCAAAATTAATGAGTCACAGCAAGGTGATGCCACAATGCATATAGACATTCTTGCCGCCAAAAGATGCCTGCGGCTGTTGTTTAGACACAGACAAAGTTCCAACCTGATATCCCAAAAACCAAGTGCCTTGCGATTGTTTTAATAAGTGCCTGCAAACACATTAATTTTTAGAAAACAAATTTTTGAACGGTTAAAGCAAATTGCAAAAACTGAACGAATTTATAAAACCTAAAAAAGGGTAAATTCAAATACGTACAGTTATACAGGGGATGCCTTTTAAAAATACTAGGTTGAAGGCTGCTCTGCATAAATGATGCACCCTGTATAGGGTACAATAATTTTACAAACACCACTTTGGTCTCCCATTTGCAGTGCCATTTGGTTTATTTCGATATCATTGAAGGTATAGGTGCAATCGAGCTTTCCCATATCAATAACTTACCCTGTAGATAAGTATTATTAACTCGATTCTGGGACACCCTGTATAATAGTTGTAAGTTTGCCAATTGATTCATAATTTTGCTTCATATGCAGCGTGTTTCAAATTAAAGAAATCGTTATTTCCATTCTCCAGATGGTAGTTATTTTTCTGTGGAAAAGAGTAAAATACAGAATGTAAAATGAGTGTAAAATTCAGAATGGTGGATATAAATAGCGATTTGGGTGGCTTAATTTGAGACACCCTGTATTGCTTAGATCTTTTTATACGCTGCTGCAAGGATAACTGAAAAACTTTCAACCTGTAATACGAGAGTAAGTCTTGATTATTTTTGTAAAAGTTTAAAAGCTAACCTGCCATAACTTATGAATGTATAAAATAAGTTACTATTTGTGAATATTATTTAAATTATTTCTACTAACAATAATTGGAACTGGACGAGTTGAAACTTTCGTGAAAAAATTATACTCTCATTGTTAAAGGCTTCTAATAAATCTATAGTTAAATTTATTTAAAGAAACGAGGGCATCTTTATGTGAATATTTAATTAAATGCGTTAATTGCCTGAAGAGTTCATGTATTAAAATGTTTAGTGTATTTTTACGATGATTGAGGGATATCTCATCAGTAGTGTTGTCCAGAGAAAACCGTTAACTCACCCTAACTCACTACGGCACTAGTAAATATAAAAGTTTACAAATTATGAGCACCGGAAAATAGTTAAAATTATACATATAATTGCACACGAATTAAAATGTAAATAGATGCGATATTGAACAAATCAAAAATTAATTTCTCATTATAGCTCCATAATAATAACACGGACTAATAGCTAAATTTCGAATTTAATGTATCAGTATAGGGCGAAGTAAATATCAACGAATAGTTATAATTACATAATTAAATATGCATAACGTATGCAGATGAAGAGGACTGCATTATTAAACATCGCAATATATTTTAATGCCACCATCGTTGCAGCAACGAGAAGTAATTTAGCGGTTATGAACAGTAACAATGTCAGTGCTGGAGTATAATTCTAATTTATACATATATAAAACGTGATAAGGCCTGCGCGTATAGATAACAATTTAAATATGGGCACTGAAAATTTCCGTCATGCAGTATTTGCTTTATCACTTGGGTCGTGTATTTAATAAACTATTAAATTATGACGTTCCTGTACTGAACCATTTCCATTACACAATCAATATTAAACGAAGCGACACGGATAACTCTAATATCCCAGGAATAAGCAGGCATTAAATTATAACGTAAGCCCGCATCAAGTATTAAAATACATTGAAACGCTCACTTATAACCATAAAGTGAATCCCTCCACTTATACATACAGGACCGGAGGAGGGTTCCCGGGCAATTAAGACCTCCCGTTAAACATAAACTATAAAGCGAAGTAAAATATGAGCGCGCTCATTAATTATCCTCAAATATTTGTGGATTTAATTCCAGATAGAAGAGCGCCTGCAAACAACACATAACGATATGCACATATTGGGATAAGTTGAGTGACGATGTATTAAGTAAGCGGCTGGGGTGGCAGTGGGGTTGACCTTGGAAGTCCTGCCACCTCCGACGTGACGATGAGGCCAGAGATCTCCGTTAATTAAGCGGCTAATCGGTTATCAAATAATTGAAGAGCTTCGGGCGGATTTAGCTCCGGCGACGCGTCGCAAACTCACCTCAATCGGATCCAGATGAATACTGCGGATTTCCTCCTTCGGTGTGTAAGAACACAAAAGGGGCGAGGGTGGAATTACTGCTACAATTATGAAAAGCAACTGTTTATACGAGGTGCATTCGGAATAATGTTCACACTAAAAACTTTTTTTTTATTACACCCGTGCAAACATTAAACAAAAAGTCTTAACGGTGATTAAGGTGTACTCGTGTTTTACAAACATACATAAATCTCGTTCGACTCCACGGCGTTAATTCGCGCACTTAAATTTTCGCAGCGCTGTAAAATTTTTAGTGGCCCCCTGCACATTTTACAATCGCCGATGCAGGAAGCCCGCATGTTTTTGCGAAAAACAAATCTCCTGCCGCCCGTACAGATTGGAATAATCCTTGAATAATTTAATCTGATTATCTCGAACTAGATGCGCGATAAAAACGTGCAAGCCTCGGCCCCGATCCTGGATGAACTGCATAGCACACGTGCACGAGATCGCTGCAGATATTAATCCTGCAGCGATTCGGGATTCCGGATTTCCTATCGGATATTTGATGGAGGCAATTCAAGTGGAGATAATTAGGAATGTAAATTATTAATTCTAAAGACGACGCATACAGGGGTATTTGCCAAAATTAGCTTCCCAAAAATCGATGGTACAAAATTAATCCCGTCCACAATTTTTTGTTTCGCGAGACTCTTAAGTAGTCGATGAACAATATCTTGATTAATTGGTCAATGTTGAAGGCATCTACTTCGTGATACATTAAGAAATTAAATTAAACAAAACACTTTTCTTTGTTTATATCACACTGTTTATTAAAATTAGTGGCTATAGTTTTGATTACGTTCTGATCATTATCAAACTTAGGTAAAATAAAATACAAATAAAACACCTATTTATAAATATCTATAATACAGCTTTGAAAGGTGAGGAGTAAACAAGGTCTGTCTGGTCGTTAATGACCGGACATTCGGGATTAAGCTTTGCCTTATGAATTTCAAGGGACTCAAATAGGTCCACCTTAAGACATTTCTCCGCAAAATGAATTATTTGCAGTACATCCGTTATCAGAAAGGCAATAACAGATACCAAAGTAAGAAGAGGCCGAGAAATTGCGAGTCACCACTACCTGATCGTAGCAACAATAAAGAACGCAGAAGATGAAAAAAAAAGTAATTAAAACAAACCCAGAAGACAACATACAGTATGAACAGATAAAAGCATAAAAACTAAGAAGCTAAGGAATAAGCAAGGAATACGAAGAAATGAACACGAAAATAAAAGAATACAAATTCAAAAACAGCAGCACGAAAGAAATGTGGGACATACTTAAACATATCATCTTATGAACAACAAGAACAATATGTGGCGCCAGAAAAAAGAGAAATATGGAAATGAAACAAACAGCATGGTGGACGAGGGAAATAGGAGAGGCAAGAAAAAGCCTGGGAACAATACCTAACGCTAAAAACAGAACACCAATACAAAATATACAAAGAAAATAGGAAGAGATTAAACGAATTAGTAAAAGAAGCGGATCGAAAGGCATGGACAGAATTTGGAGACAAAATGGAGACTGACAGTACAGAATACCAAAAACTCTTCTACAAAATAATCAAAGCACACAGAAAAGAAAAGGTATACAGCTCAAACCAGATAAAAAACAAGAAAGGAGAAAAGTTAACACATGGAAAAAAAAATATGGAAAGACGGAGGGAATATTATGAAGCGCTCTTGGAAAGAACAGTGTCGATAGTTTAATTACGTATTTTACGATTTATATATGGTTTAGAGCAAAATATTATGGAAGCTGCTGATCAAGATATGTACTATATTCTATACAAATTTTGCACTTATATCTTCTACATTTGAATAGTTATTGCACCTTTTAAATAGTAGAAATTCTGTAAATACTTTTATCAGTTTGCATATTCCAATTACAAAGAGTTATGTTTTCAAGTTCTTCCAAGCAGATTTTTTCATTCCATTCAATAGTATAGAGTTAGTCCCAGTCTTATGGGAAAAGAAAATTCTGTTGCCTATTATTGCCTATTCAGTGTCTATAGGTTCTTTAACCCCCAAATCTTGTATTTAATAATATAAGGGTACTTTATATCTAGATTGAAACTGGTTACTCAAATGAACGTCTACAATATCATCCAATAGCATCAAGCTCACAATATCAATGAAAAACTGGATTTTGCTCAATAAATCATCGAAAATTGCTCAGAAGAACAGCTGTAAGTTGTTAAGCGTGAAATATTGCAATTTAAATACAATATAATATAATATAATATATAATCTATACATCCACTGTCAACATTACACGGATTACATGGTTATTGGGAATGCACTGGTATTTTTAATTTCAAATTTTCGTAAAATAATCAATAATATTTCTTCATTTACTTGGAATGTTTGAAGTCTAACATTTTTTTAAATATTTATAGACGTAGCGATTATTTTGCAAATTTCACTAATTGCCATTATTTTGAAAATTTTGTGTTTTAAATTTTTAAATCTGTGGCGATGATTTTATACATCTTCAGCATTTAAAACACGTGCAATTATTCTTTCTATTTTTATTATTATAATTTTTGAAACGTAGTGATGATTTATCAAAATTCAAGTCTTCCTCACTTATTTGGAATGTTTCATGACTTTATTGAAACTTGCATTTTTTTAAATATTTGTAGACGTAGTGATTATTTTGCAAATTTCACTAATTGCTATCATTTTGAACATTTTGTGTTTAAAATTTTTAAATATGTGGCGATGATTTTGTAAATTTTCAACATTCAAAACACGTGAAATCATTCATTCAATTTTTATTTTTATAATTTTTGAAACGTAGTGATCTTTCAAGTGAATTGAATTGAAAAATTGAATCAAAATTCAAGTCATGAATATCACTGCCATCGTCACTTATTTGGAATATTTGATGACTTTAATGAAACTTACATTTGTTTAAATATTTACAGACGTAGCGATTACTTTGCAAATTTCACTAATTACCATTATTTTGAACATTTTGTGTTTTAAATTATTAAATATGTGGTCATGATTTTATATATATTCAGCATTTAAAACACGTGCAATTAGTCGTTCTATTTTATTTGTTTTTAATTTTTGAAACGTAGTGATGATTTATTAAAATTTAAGTCATCGCCTTATATTTGGAAGGTTTGATGACTCTGATCAAACTTACATTTTTTAAATATTTATAGACGTAGCGATTATTTTGCAAATTTCACTAATTGCCATCATTTTGAAAATTTTGTAATTTAAATTTTTAATAACTGGCGACGATTTTGTAAATTTTCAGCGTTCAAAACACGTGAAATTATTCTTTCTATTTTTATTTTTATAATTTTTGAATCGTACTGGGGATTTATCAAAATTCCAGTCATCGTCACTTATTTTGAATGTTTCATGACTTTGATGAAACTTATATTTTTTAAATATTTATAGACGTAGAGATTATTTTGCAAATTTCGCTAATTGCCATAATTTTTAACATTTTGTGACTTAAATTTTTAATTAAAGGCGATGATTTTGTAAATTTTCTGCATTCAAAACACGTGAAATTGTTCTTTTTATTTGTATATGAAAATTTCTGAAACCTAGTGGTGATTTATCAAAATTCAAGTCATTGTTACTTATTTAGAATGCTTGATGACTTTTGATGAAACTTACATTTTTAAATATTTATAGACTAGCGATTATTTTGAAAATTTTACAAATTGTAATCATTTTGAACATTTTGAAATATAAATTTTCAAATATGTGGCGACGATTTTGTAAATTTTCAGCATTTAAAACACGTGAAATTATTCTTTCTATTTTAATTTTTATAATTTTTGAAACGTAGTGATGATTTATTAAAATTCAAGTCATCGTTACTTATTTGGAATGTTTGATGAATTTGATGAAACTTACATTTTTTTAAATATTTATAGACGTGGCGATTCTTTTGCAAATTTCACTAATTGTTATCTTTTCAACATTTTGTGATTCAAGTTTTTAAATATGTGGCGATGATTTTGTAAATTTTCGGCATTCAAAACACGTAAAATTATTGTTTTTTTTTTTATTTTATAATTTTTGAAACCTAGTGATGTTTTATCGAAATTCAAGTCATCGTCACTTATTTGGAATGTTTGGTGACTTTGATGAAACTTACATTTTAAATATTTATAGACGTAGCGATTATTTTTCAAATTTCACAAATTACCATCATTACCAAAACCAAAACACGTGAAATTATACATTCTATTTTTAATTTTATAATTTTTGCAATGCAGTGTTGATTTATCAAAATTCAAGTCATCGCCTCTTATGTGAAATGTTAGATGACTTTGATTAAACTTGAAAGAAACAAAGAAGGAAAATTTGCCATTTCTTTAAACTGCGGGTTCTCATTTCACACATTCTGTAATACAACTTCCACGCTTATACTTTGAATAATCATGTTCCTTTGATTTGTCTCTAATTAATTAATTAACGTGGTAGGAGAAAAAGACACATGATGGAGGTGTAATTAGGCAATAACTGAAAATTTACTGAATATATAACCTTCGAGAAATAAATCACTATGTCTCACAAAAATCGAGTCATTAGTAATGACTAGTTACATAACATATCTGGAAGTAAGAACTTTTACTTTCATTTACGTATTAAAAGAAAGTATCATAATCATGAGAATTTTTAAAATCTCGGAAATTCTCGAAACATGATCTATTCTGTAAACATATACAGGCTGTTAATACCATAGTTGGGTGTCTTTTCGGAAAGTAGGTAGGGCATGGAAAAAATATATTACGCTATTTTGTTGATCAGGTTGCATATGACAAGTTTCTTATGAAACTTTGTTTTGTATCTTTAACAGTTTCGTAAATGTAAGTTGGACACTGAAATACAACCACCGTATATAACTTACCGTTGCTGATACTGAAGAACACCGATCCATAACTGTCTAAAACCAGTCACGTAGGGGTTAACCGCGGAAGTCTTCTAGATTCTATATAATGTGCACCAAGGTTGGGTCAGCGCAGTCAGTTGCATATGGAAACTACTAGTAAATATTTGTTTCTATTTTTGCAAAACAAAGTTTGGTAGTGATAACTGTATTATAATGTTTGCAACGTTTGGGCATAACTTGGTGTATAGTTGTGACATATATTTTAGCTATTGTGTTGCTTATACATAAATTGCTTGCAAACTTCATTTCTGAAAATGCTAGATTTTCTAATTCTAATAATTAATAATTCTGATTAGAGGAATCTCCTGAATTTTTATTACTTATTCCTCCTAGTCGCGTTGGGGTTAACTGCTGAAGTGTTCTAGTTTATATTTCATGTGCACCAGAATTGGGTCAGCGCATATAGATTCATACCTAAACTATTAGGAAATGTATGTTTCTATTTTCGTAAAACAAAGTTAGGTAGTGATAACTGTATTCAAATTTTCGCAACGTTTGGGCATAACTTGGTGTATAGTTGGATCATATATTTTTAGCTATTGTGTTGCTTATACATAAATTACTTGCAAACCTTATATCTGAAAATGCTAGATTTTATAATTCTAATAATTAATAATTTTAATTAGAGGAATCTGCTGAATTCTTAGTATTTATTCCTCCTAGTCGCGTTGTGGTTTACAGCGAAAGCTTTCTAGTTTATATTTCATGAGGACCAGGATTGGGTCACCGCAGTCAGTTTCATACCTAAACTATTAGGAAATGTATGTTTCTATTTTCGTAAAACAAAGTTAGGTAGTGATAGCTGTATTATAATTTTCGCAACGTTTGGGCACAACTTGGTGTGACATATTTATAGCTATTGTGTCGCTTATACATAAATTGCTTGCAAACTTCATTTCTGAAAATGATAGATTTTCTAATATTGCAAGTCGTTCGAGGAATCTTCTGAATTCCTACTGTTTTTTTTTCTACTACTAACTACTATTATCTACATCTACTGTAAATCCTAGTACTTTCTCATGTTTCATTTAAGATTTCAATGTATTTTCTTTCTAAATTATCTTCGGGACCAATTTGATTAGTTGAGTGCTGTTTGTAAGACTCTTTGTGTAGCAATTTCAGCCGCGTCTCTATAGTAACTATGTCCGTCAGCAAATGAGCATTAATAGTGACTTTTTTTTAAATTTAATCGCACCGTGCAAATACAGTCATGCTCACATAAATCTAATACAAACAATTTGACATTGCTATATAAAATTGCTATTGTAACCTAATTTGTTGTACTAGATTTATATGAGCATGACTGTACATAACTATATGGATGTTTAATAGATAAACTGCTGAAAACTGTACAACTACAAAATCAATTCCGGGATAATTTAACTAAACCTTGTTTGAAAGTATAGAAGCAGTAGGTGATGAGCACGATCATCTTAAACTATGTATTTTGAAGATGAAACATATTTGTCGAACTTTATGTTATAAACTTTAACTTTATGTCGATAGTATCTTTAAAAATCCTTGCTAATTTCCCAAAAAGTTTGCTTGCCACAGTTTATATTTTAGGAATATCTCAAATTTTATTAAAACATATTACATTAATTATTCTCCTGAGCGAGAATATAACCCACGATTGTAGGACCATGTGTAAACTCACTGCGCAAAATTATACATTCGCTTAGTATTTGGTGCTAGGAAGCTTCGACTTCGACATAACATTATGTTATGTCGAAATTAAAATGTTCGACTTCAACTTGACGCCAACAAGTGTTTGTTGTTGTTCCTGCGGTGCCCGAACCATCTCAAGATTCATTACACAGTCGCGAGTTTTTCCCCCATCACGAGCTTGTTCCGTGTCGTAAAGCGTGTAGATTGTTTAGGCAATTCCAGGCATGTAACCTCGAAACACGAGCGCTGCAACTTTCAAGACATCCGAAAGATTTGTTTAGAACTTAATGGTTATACTGAAACCTAAACTACCGCACTAGCAGTTCATACCCCCAAACTTAATATGTACACGTTCCGCGGGCCAGAGGGGTAGAGAGGGGCGGCTTGGGGTGGCGGCAGAGGAGAGTCGGTACTCTCTGGCTGCGGTAACATTGTTTGCTCGCACTTTGAGGTCTAAGTGCCGCTCGCGTCCCGGGGTGCAATGACCACGTACCGAAATTTCATCTCATATTCACCCACGCACACATGCACTTGCACACACATACGTGCGGAGGCGGGAAGACAACTCAAGAAGGGCCCGCCGCCCCCAGGGGGCTGAGGGTGCTGTAATGGACGCTGCACGCGCCCTCTCCGGGGACGTGCCGTTAATCATCCGTGAAACGGGGAACTTTTAATTGTGCCCTTAAAATAATAATTCATCGCTAATAGGAAGGCCGGCCGGCCGCCCCCGCGCGCCCCCCGGCGGGGCGCAGGCGGATGGTCTCCGGGGTCGAACGGATGTTGACCCCGGCCCGGGTTCCCCCTAAAATACATATCTTTATACACCAGAATTTCCGATAAGACTACATATTGAACGAATGCGGATGACTTTATGCCCGCAGATGTGATTTATGGACATAGAAAATAAATTCCACGTCACGAAAGGAGGAGGGTCGACCCCAGAAAGGAAACTATTTAAAATAATAACATATTTGATTGAATCTGTCCACGTTTAGTCTAACCATAATAGTTTCACTTAGGGCCTGTCTTTTTAAAAATACGAAATGACCCCAATAAGAAAATATGCGGATATCTGTAAATACTCCCAACTGTATCAAAATATGGAAAAACAAATTCATACTGATGCACAAAAACTGTACGTTTACCCAATATAGTACAATCGTAGATTCGAACATAAATATTGCCCTGAGGTCTCACAACGAATGATACTCATATCTAGTGAAGACAATTTTTATTTTTGTTTCTAAACAATAGCGGCTAAACACAAGAAACTAAAGGAAAGAGCAGGAGTTTTTAGAAAACCCAACCTCGTCATGCTAGTTAATCAAAACAACGAGATAATACTAGAAGCAGAAGAGAAAAAGAAAGTTTGGGACCAATCTACTAAGAATCTTTTCGCAGACAAAGGACCAAACAATAACAATAATAACTTCGAGATCGATAACAATCTAAAGCGCCCGTCAACTAGTAAAGATGAAATTAAGAGAACTATAAACACTGCAAAAAACAACAAAGCTGCAGGCCCAGACGTAATTACGTCGGAAATACTTAAACTCCTCGATGAAAAAGGCATAGAATTGATGCACAAAATCTTTAACAAAATCTATGACACTGATCAATATCCGACTCAGTGTCTGACATCAACGTTCATTCCTTTGCGTAAGAAAATAAATGCCAAAAAATTCTAAGAACACAGACTTATTAGACTGATGAGTCATACTTTGAAACTATTTATTAAAATCATACATCAAAGGATATACAAGAAGTGTGAAAACGCAATCAGCGATACACAGTTTGGGTTCCGGCACGAACTGGGTACAAGAGAAGCTTTAGTTGCAACACAAGTTCTTGTACAAAATTGCCAAGACCAAAGGAAAAATATATGTCTATGCTTCATAGACTATGAGAAAGGGTTCAACAGAATACAACATCGTAAACTCTTCGAAATACTTAAAAGGTTTGATATTGACCAGAAAAACATACGATGCATAGAAAGCTTGTACAAGAACCAAACAGCCAAAATTAAAATGGGAAAGGAAACTACGAACGATATAAAGATTTGTAGAGGGGTGAGGCGAGGTTGTGTACTGTCGCCCCTCCTATTTAACTTACAGTCTGCTTTACTTAATAACTTTATACTCAGAAAACATATTTCGGGAAGCCCTTACCGACCTTGAGAAGGGCATTAAAGTCAATGGTATATTGGTTAACAATATTCGCTATGCAGAAGACATCGTGCTGATAGCCGAAAATATAGAAGATCTAGGGACTCACAAAATGGCAAACATTTCAAACTCATGGGGCTAAACATAAATATTGCAAAAACCAAATTTATGATTATTTCCCAAGACCAGAATATCAATAGGGACGCGGTGCTGACATACAACGACTTACCAATTGAAATAGTACAAACTTTCAAATACCTAGGAACATGGATCACAGAAAACTGTACATCGGATACTGAGATTTGATGTCGAATTGAAAATGCACGAAGTACATTCATAATGTTTAAAAAAGTTTTAACCAATACTGAATTTGATGTCAATCTTGAGGTACGGCTTATTAAACGTTATGTATCGTCGATACTCCTCTATGGCATGGAAGGTTGGATGCTTAAAGCCTCGATAATATTTGGAGAGTTTTCTGGCCAAAGATCTTGCCGCCAGTAAGCTTTCGATGTGTAAACAAGAAAAACGTCTTTAACCTCGTTTACATTTGGAAAGTAGAAACTAACGATGTGTAACCCAGAAAAATTTGTTACTTTCTTGTTTAGTTTCTTTCTTGACAGACGTTTTTTTTTTGTTTACACATCGTAATTTTACTGGCGGCAAGTACTTTCCGCCAGTAAACTTACCAAATGTAAACGAGGCTTTATACAACAGCTATGAATAAGATTGTAGCGTTTGAAATGCGCCTTTACCAAAGAATACTGAAGATCCCTTGGACACCACGAATTATCAATGAATAAGTGCTGCGGCGAGTAGGTAAAGATCGCGAATTTTTGACCACATAAAAGGAAGAAAAGTTGCATACCTAGGACATATCATGCGAAACCAGATGTATGATATCCTTCAACTCATCATAGAAGGCAAGATTGAATGAAAACGAGGCATAAGAAGAAAGAAGATGTCATGGCTCAGAAACATAAGGTATTGGACTGGATTAAATACTATCGGTAGTTTGGTTCATACTCTCAGAAACCGTCAAGAAATGCACCACATTGTCGCAAACATCCATTAATGGTTAAATACACCAAAAGAAGAAGAGAAAAGCGGCTAGGTCATGTGTCATCGGGGGGTCACAAGTTTTCCAAGATTTTTGGTTTTCCAAGATTTTCCAAGTTCGCAAACTAAGCTCCTAACTATAAATTGCTCTAACTTAGAAGCATTCGCACTAACCAGTAGGGGGATTACGTCGTCGGTTACAGCTGAAATAAGGTCACATTTTCCATGCCGGATAAGATTTCGCATAAAACCGTCCTTCCTCTGGCATACAGAACTGGTCAACAGAAATGCAAATGCATTTCTTGGGGTCCCCTGTGATTCGATAGTGAGCTTAAAGTCTCTGAGTAATTCGGTTGCTTATTCTAAAGCACATTTCTAAGGGATCAAAGGAATAAATTTATGGTTTATGGCTTCAATTCTCATAATAGCTCCCACTGTTTTGGGATGCATTCTCATTGGTCAAATTCCACCAGTGGTTGGAATTAAGTTTTATGTGAAATGTTACATCTTATGTGGCATGGACAATAGCTGGATCCTCCTTGATATCGGTGTAACGCATCCTGACTCTGAAGAACACTTCACTACTTCAGGATAACATGTGTAGGGTTCGACTAAAAGACTTGGTTATGACTTAAGATGGTAATTTAGTTCAACTAACGATGTAACAACAAATTATTCTCAATAAATACAAGTTATTGAAATGAAATAGAGGACCCAGATGGCACTTATGGTTCGGACGCGGTGACTAGCAAGAGGCGGGCATCTATCAAGAGAGCCACGACATTGGAATTACAGCATGAGATAATCAAAGCTCTTCATAAGTCAACCCTTAGAAAAGTTGACTAAAGAGTTACTAAAACTACCCAAAGGCAGACTCAGGTGGCTGGTTGGACTACTTACAGGACACGGCAGACTGAGGAAACACCTACATACGATAGGCATTGTCCAAAATGAATAATGTAGGCTGTGTGAAGAGTACGAGGAATCGGCCGTTCTCGCCCTATGCGAATGCCCGGCGGTAGGTCCCCTGAGGCAATGGTACGTTGGAAACCCTTTCGTAGTACAAAACACAGTCAGCAGTTTAACACCTAAAGTGATTCTTGACTTTTTTGAAGCAACAGGACTCATGGATGAAAGCTGAGTCCACAGGGGAAAGCACAAAAGGACTACAGTGGCCAAAGTGCTGAGGGGCTCTAGGGAGCCTACCCAGGAGAGAAAAAATGATGGTACTACAAATTATTCTAAATAAATACAAGAGATTGAAAACAAATAGAGAGAACCAGATGGCATTTAAGGCTCGGATGCGGCGACTAGCAAGAGATGAGCATCTATCAGTAAAGCCACGGCATTGGAATTACTGCTGGGCAACTTCTCTGCATCAGAGCTTAAACAAGACTTCCAACTGAAAACAAAGGTTAAGAATCTAACGATACCAACCAGTACAGGATTGTACGAGAAATTACTATTTAATGTTCTAATATACTTTATGCATAGATATATAGTAATCAGACAATTATTGCCAGACTCGCCTGAAGATAAACATCTGCTTACAGCTCATTGGGCCTGTTTACCACCCTAAGGCCAGTGGTGTTCCCTTAGGGTATACTTCATATACGCGGTATACTCTCATTATTTATTTTCTGAGCCCATAGCATATACTCTCAAGCAATTTTGTGAAATAGTATATTGTAATAAGAGTGCGGAAAGGGCTTCATTGCAAAACGAGTATGAAAGTTGGAGCACGAGCGCCAGCGAGTGCTCCATTCATACGAGTTTTGCAATGGCCATTTCCGCAAGAGTGTTACATACTATTTTTTCTACGAAAGTGTAGAAAACTAAAGATTAATGTAAATTTAATCATTAATTTAAAATAAATGTCATTGTCATTAATGTAAACGTCAGAAAATTTATAAATCGCTTGTCACCAAATCGAGACTCGAAATTTATACATTAATACTGGAAGTTGAAGAATATCAATAATGGATTCCGATAGTGACGATATAACAAACACTCCGCCGGAACTTGCGGCCATTGCATCCACAGTTTCGTCCGATTTATTGCCTCAAAAATCAAAAGAGAGGTATTGGAGTGCGGAAAGTGAGTGCGGAAAGTACTTTCCGCACTCATATAAGTGCGGAAAGTACTTTCTGCACTCCATGTAACAAATACCAACTTTCAAGGTTAAATTTTATGACAGAAAACGTGTCTTTCAACACTTTCGTAGAAAAACTCATTTTCAATGTGCATACCAACGTCACGCATGTCAACGTCAAACCCAACACTATTTCCAAAAATTTCAAATGCATTTAATGCAACCATTTATATTTTAAAAACAGGTAGTAGAATTATTCATGTTTACATTAGGTAGATTACATGTACCTAAATGAGAACTATTTGAAATTATTATATGAGTTGTAAATTTAGACTGCATATTTAGGTTATAAACATCAGACGGCAACATCAACTTACTTCAAGGTACTTACCTGTATGCTTACTTACGTTATGACTGATTTGAGATTAAAAAAACTGGTTCTGTGACCCTATGACCCTATGACCTATGACCGTATATGACACTATAGCCTTTTCCTTGCTCGAGCTATATAGCTATATATAGCTTCGGGCTATATAGTTATATAGCTATATATAGTTAAATAAGGCTATAAAGCCTTATACAAGGCTAAGATGCACAAATAACAATTAATTGAACTTACAAGGAAAACTAATTGTTGACTGTGAAGAAGTGGGATATCAGTTTTATTTTGGAAACCGTTATAAATATCTGAAAAGATTACCACTACGTTTGAGTCGTCCAATTTTGTCTTTCCAGACATCTTGGCTTTACGCTAGTTGTTTCGCTTTATGTGGATCTTTGTTGATTAGCAAACTAGTCTGATCTGCCCAACCAGACAAAGATACTAATAAACAAAGATCTACATCAAGTACAATACCCTTACCCAATATAACTTGAAAATAACTTGTACAATTTCAATAAATTGACTTATAAGTTTTAATGTTGAAATATTATTTTTCTACGAAAGTGTTGAAAGACACGTTTTCTGTCATAAAATTTAACCTTGAAAGTTGGTATTTGTTACAAGGAGTGCAGAAAGTACTTTCCGCACTTATATGAGTGCGGAAAGTACTTTCCGCACTCACTTTCCGCACTCCAATACCTCTCTTTTGATTTTTGAGGCAATAAATCGGACGAAACTGTGGATGCAATGGCCGCAAGTTCCGGCGGAGTGTGTGTTATATCGTCACTATCGGAATCCATTATTGATATTCTTCTACTTCCAGTATTAATGTATAAATTTCGAGTCTCGATTTGGTGACAAGCGATTTATAAATTTTCTGACGTTTAAATTAATGACAATGACATTTATTTTAAATTAATGATTAAATTTACATTAATCTTTAGTTTTCTACACTTTCGTAGAAAAAATAGTATGTAACACTCGTGCGGAAATGGCCATTGCAAAACTCGTATGAATGGAGCACTCGCTGGCGCTCGTGCTCCAACTTTCATACTCGTTTTGCAATGAAGCCCTTTCCGCACTCTTATTACAATATACTAATTTTCTACGAAAGTGTTGAAAGACACGTTTTCTCTCATAAAATTTAACCTTGAAAGTTGGTATTTGTTACAAGGAGTGCAGAAAGTACTTTCCGCACTTATATGAGTGCGGAAAGTACTTTCCGCACTCACTTTCCGCACTCCAATATCTCTCTTTTGATTTTTGAGGCAATAAATCGGACGAAACTGTGGATGCAATGGCCGCAAGTTCCGGCGGAGTGTTTGTTATATCGTCACTATCGGAATCCATTATTGATATTCTTCTACTTCCAGTATTAATGTATAAATTTCGAGTCTCGATTTGGTGACAAGCGATTTATAAATTTTCGGACGTTTAAATTAATGACAATGACATTTATTTTAAATTAATGATTAAATTTACATTAATCTTTAGTTTTCTACACTTTCGTAGAAAAAATAGTATGTAACACTCTTGCGGAAATGGCCATTGCAAAACTCGTATGAATGGATCCAACTTTCATACTCGTTTTGCAATGAAGCCCTTTCCGCACTCTTATTACAATATACTATTCCGCACTTGTCAGGAAATATTACACTTTTCCAAACTCGAATTAGTATTTTAATATGGAAATATTATTTTCGCACTTGTTAGGAAATATTCCACTCTTCCTAACTCAAATTAGTTTTCGAAAGTTTTCCAAACTCTAGTGTAAAAATGCCAATTTCTACACTTCCTCTTTTCGTCCTTGTTAAGCAAAAATCATTGTTTGGTGGTGCTCTTTCGTAAATAGTTAGATTGTAACAGCATAACTTTCTGCTACAATATATCGGAGAAACGTATCCCGAAGGTATTTGTAAAACCTTCAAGATCAAAGATCAAAGATCATCTTGAAGATCAAATGTGACTGTAACATATTTCTGTTGGGATATCGCCCTTTGCTTATCTGAAGCTTTAGCATTATGTGCTTTGTAATCTCTTCAAACGCTTCTATTTATTCTCCTTTTGCAGCATTATAGTTCATACAGGTTAAGCACTGATCCTTTCTTGGCGTAAAGAACGAATAATTGTAGTTTTTCCAAAAATATCTTCTATACGTCAATTGTCCGTAAGGTCTTACTTGTTTTTCCACACACACTTATTTATAGAACTCATACATTTTCAATTTGGACAATTTGCTGCCAAGATACTTTTTGCTACTGGACTTCCGAAGGTAATGAGTTTCCGTAAGAGCGAAACTCTCGATGTGTTCTTTAATAACTTGTACATCATGGTCTGAAAGTTTATTAGCAGCAGGATGTTTGCCACGTTTGTCACCACCATAAAAAATTCCAGACTCATTTTTATACTTTGCGGCGGTGTTGAGCGGCCCATTGCTAATACACAATGTTTAAAAAAAATCGCGACAAACCCTAATGTCATTGTCATTCTTCACAAAAAAGAACTGATGCGAGTCTATCTTTACCATTTCCTCCTCCATGTCTTTTCCTACTGATCTCAATCGTTTACACAAGTCTTAAAATACAACCTTTTTTTCTATTATAGTCTTCCAATTTCCAATAATTTACATTCCTCTTCCATGTCTTTTCCTATTGATCTCATCAATCGTTTGCACAAGTCTTAAAATACAACCTTTTTTTCTATTATAGTCTTGTAATTTCCAATAATTTGCACAAACTTGTAATCTATCAGCTTCACTGATTTTAGATTTGCATTTAAGTGGACTTACAATCATCTTGTTTTGGTATTTTTGCCTCGTATTGTGGTCTTTCTTTTGTATAATATGCCTTTCCGGAATCGCGACTTTTCTTTAATTCATTTCGCTTCCATTTAGAAGAATCTAGCGTCGACCGCTTTTTTGTAGAACAATTTGTTTCTATGTTATCTTCATAGAAGATTCATCCTCGTTTGATTCGGAAATTCTGTCACTACCACCATTAAAAGTAACTGATGGGTTATAGTTATCTATAACGTTCTCTGTCATTGCAGCTACCAGCATCCTTCCTGATCTGCCAGTCAAATCCATATCGAACAAAGTTAGCTTTACCACAAACACTATTATTATAAACAACACATGTACTACAACTACTGTTAACAACAATACAATAAGCATTAAGATGTTGAGATTGGAATCCAACAAGGAATACAAAGTGGCAGGCGCAAACTAGATCTACTTGTGAAGTAAATGGCGTCAGGCAAAATTCGCTAAGTGGACTTGGTGAGTTTTATTTGTATGCAATAATGGTATAAAGGACTTTGTGTAAAGTAAGTACAGGAATTTTATATTATATCATAAAATTTCATAAACTTTGGCAGTCACTTGATCATGCGATATTATATTCAATGATGTAAAAAACAAAAGCGAAATTTGACTTAGTGACTTTTGCCAGAACAACGACGATATAACAACATGTTCATAGAACTTTTTGTTTCACTAATTTTTCAGTTTTTTAATATATTTTGCAATAATCTAAAGCAGTCTGAAATGTCTCCATGAACAATCGAATTACAAAGTTTGGCTTCGCTCTAGATTACTATAATGTATTTGACTGCTCTAAAATGCGGTCAAGCCGCCTTCATGTGTAATCGACAATTTTTCAATATTTGCGGCCATGAAATGGTAATAATTACATCACCTGTGCCTTATTATTATGTACGCCGGATATTTTAATTTCCACGCGGAAATTGGAATACGTGCGGCCACATTTTCCGCCCCTTGTTGCGTTTAAAAATATAGATCAGTTGATTCGGGGCAAAATTTATTGCGGCGATAATGTTCGTGAGGCGGCGCATCCGTCCATCAGGAGATTTCGCAGGGGGATGGGGGGCGGCGGGAGATATGCTTTCCGGGAAAACGTACCGCTGCAGATAGCGGGGGTGGCGGTCGAGGGCGAGATAATTCCCGCCAGCGATTGCGGCGCTGTTTTCGCCAATTGATTGAAATATTTATGACGAGTTATCGATTCGCGCGGTGGTTGAAAAATACTGGTGCGCCCCCTGAGGGTATTATAAAGACATTAATATGCCATTAGAACCAAATAAATAATGAAATGTCCGCAATCCACCTAGCTGGTTTATATAAATTATTTATTATGACTGATATTTATATGTGATTTCCTAGTTTTTACGCACCGAAAACCGAAACAATTACGCATTAAGATTTATTGGCTTCAACATGAGGTTATTAATAAATTTATGTACTAAAATGATGAAGTAAATACAGAAACTTCACAAGACCAGATTAAAATGGACTGAAATAAGTATACTAGAAGAACGCAGAAACCTACAGCTAATGGCATACCGACACCTATAATAATTAATATACCTTCGATTATACATGTGCATAATAATTTCTTGTCGTTATAGATACGCATATAACCAATAAAATAAACCTCTTGTTCACCTTAAGTGAAATTCTCGGTATGCCAAGACTGACAAATATTTTTTCGCATCGATTTTTTTAATCCTTTTGTACTAATTCTAACTTTGATCACGTTTCGGGTATATTTCGCAATCGCCCCCTATGCGAACAAAATTATCCATGTTTACGGAGTGGTCACGAATGCGATGGCAATTAAAAATGCGACATCAATCGAAATTCCATCCACGTACAGCGCTCACATCGCGCACATACATCTTCACCCGCATCAACCTTTAATCCGAATATTGGATTAAAGCAGCCGGTGTATCACAGCGATGTGCATCCATCCTCTGTTTCCAGTTGATATTTGTGTAGCAAACAGTTTCCTGCGATTGGCCTTCAATTAATTAATTAATAAGGGGTGGACCAATTGAGCAATTAAGCGATAAATTACACACGACAGAGGCGATTAATTAATTACAGCGATCCTTCGCTTCTTTTTATAGTACAGTAAAATTGTAGTTTTACCTCGGAAAAAATAGTACTTCAGATTTTATTTATTTTAAGAGTTGGGGCATACACGACAAACCCAAAATCAAAAAGGCGTATCCCCACGACCGTCGGAAGATGCAGCGATTTTGAAAAATTATAACAGTCAATTTATCTCGTTTTCTATTGGTTGTAGACAAAAACTTTTTATATTTT
Organism: Othius punctulatus; assembly: GCA_951805005.1. Taxonomy (NCBI): domain Eukaryota; kingdom Metazoa; phylum Arthropoda; class Insecta; order Coleoptera; family Staphylinidae; genus Othius; species Othius punctulatus. The sequence continues at coordinate 101,053,825 of OX638139.1, read as the reverse complement.
TTATTGTTTTCTTCCTTCTTTAAGTATAACAAAAACTTTTTAGACAAGAAAGATTGCAATCAAATTTTACACATTTCTTGTCAATACTGCTGTGGTCGCGGCTTCGATACAACGACCGTTATTTGGCGCAGGCACAGAAAATTGAAAGTCTGTATGTTGTTAATTTCTAGACCTTTATTCGGTACCCACTAGATGCGAGGTAAAACACGAAATTTACACTTAATTCTAATAAACTAAATTAGAGAAAGGAATCCCAAGTTTTGGACTAATGTGCTGAGCGACACTTTAAAGGAGATAGTTTAATTCTAGTGACAATGGTACTTGTGCCTCGTTTTGGCTTCGTGTAGCGACTGATCTCCTTTTTGCCCTTCTGGTCATCCCTGGATCAGGTCCATGGAGTGGGGCGCAGCAGAGGGGAGGGAACGGAACAGATGGCCACATCTACGAGGTGTTGTTGCAGGTTTTCCCTTTCGTGGTATGCATAATACCCCATTATGGTAAGATTTGGCCACTGATCCCTTGATGTCTTCGATGAAGTACTTCGGAGCCTCATTAACGCAAACGACCATATTCCCAGAGATCATTTCCCTTGAGGGTTCACCGCGCTATTGTAGTTATCGAGGCCGAAATCCCGAGATGCTGGTAATCTGGCCTGGAAGGTGGCCTGGTAATTCCCAGTGGATGAGCTTGATCCAGATTAGATGCACATTTAAGTACCCCATTAGGGAATACCCGATATTAATTTAATATTTACAACAAAGAAAATAAAAGCGCCAACTAAGTACTAAACACAGAAAAGATCTTACAATTATTTACAATATTGAATCTAATACTAAACAACTGCGATACTGTATAGTTAATATTTCGAAAGGTTGAGGTGGTCAAATTTATCAGAAATCAGTATTCCCCATTTTCTCCCCGTATGAGTCGTTTTTTGAATCATCGCGAATGTAAAAGTTATAGAACTGGAAAAAATCTACAAAAGCCCGTTTGAATCAAGTGTTTTCTGCAAATAGTCTCCGAGTTGCAGCGCTTCAAAGTTAGGCTGATGCAAGAAATTGTCGTTTTTTTGAATCATCGCGAATGTAAAAGTTGTAGAACTTGAAAAAATCTACAAAAGCCCGTTTGAATCATGTATTTTCTGCATATAGTCTCCGAGTGGCAGCGCTTCAAAGCCCGGCTGACCCAAGAAGTCGATCAACGTTTTTGGAATTGGAATCGCGACACAAGCTATTGAATGAAAATCGGTTTTGTTTGTAAATATCGCCTTTCAGGCTCACTATTCCACAGCTTGCATTCCGTTTCCATTGCATTCCATGCCAGTATTGATTCTACTATTTCGCTCGAAATAGATCTATCACACTGCCTACTATGCTATTATGTGTATTACTACGCTATTAAGCGAATGCAGAACGTCTTCGCAGATGTTTGTCACCTGACAAAACATGTCACCAGACGTACAATTCGAAGGTAATACCATTCCACCAATTTCAAACGAACAATTTGCGCAAACAAGTTGAAATTCGCAGACTTCTGTATTGCAGGTTCAATAATCAAAGTTGGCGTATTCGAATACTTCATCGAGATGAAGTTGATGCTTTCCAATTTTTAAAAAAAAAACATCATTTCTGTCTCTGACAGAAAGCCAAAACATTTGTGGACAGTTATAAATTCATTACTGCATAGTACACAACCTAATAATAACGAACACATCCTTCAGACACAAAAACATACACATTCACCAGAATAGAACAAGCGAGAGATATAAAATCGATAATAGACGATAATTTCGTTTTGCACTTTGGCAGCAGTACATCAAAAGCCCTGCAAATATACCGAGTGATCATTTACATTTCAGATCTAGGCATCCATGCAAATACTCGCAGCTAATAAGAAAGACTTGACCGGTTCTTGTTGGCTGCGAATATTTCCATGGAGCCTAAACCTGAATTTTAAATGAACACACAGACTTTGGGCCTAACCAGTGGGCCCAATGTACTTTTCCAGTAAGCAATATGAATAGTTGCCTTTTAACTAGTGTAAATAGTGAAGAAATACTTACGACAATTATGAACCTAAAGAATACACCAAGCTCTGGAATTGCAGATATCCCAACAAAACTAGTTGGCAAGATTTCAGTTCCATATACACTGTGTATCATCCAAATGGAATAAATTCGATAATAAATAAATGGGGGCGTGTTCGAAAAAACGCTCGGACACGTCGATTGTTATTTTTAGTTGCGCATTTTTTTCAACAAAAACTTTTTATACAGGGTGTGTCATGTGACCGTGGCCAATACCAACTTTCTTATTTTAAATGCAACATCTGGTATATTATTCAATTTTTGGATTCTTCAGAAAATTCTAGATATATTTCATGTACAATGTCCTATACCTATCTTCAACCGTTTCGGAAATATTAAGTGTTTTCAGATTTATTGCAAAAATTAACATTAAAAAAAGAAAATTATTTGATTACAGAAATTCGTTACAACACACTCAAAAACTAATAAGTCATACTGTTTATTTCTTGATAATGTAAAAAAACAAAAAAAAACAATAAATTTCAATGGAGGAGATGTTCAAAATGCTCGCCGTGAACGTCTTGGCAACATCCTAATCTTAAATAGAAATTTCTTCTAACGTTACTCAACATCTCAGGCGTGACCGATCTAATCGCAAGCATTATTCGTCTTAATATACACACTTAATATTTCCGAAACAATTGAAGATAGGTATAGGACATTGTTCATGAAATATGTCTATAATTTTCTGAAGAATCCAAAAATTTAATAATATACCAGGTGTTGCATTTAAAATAAGAAAGTTGGTATTGGCCACGGTCACATGACACACCCTGTATAAAAAGTTTTTGTTGAAAAAAAATGCGCAACTAAAAATAACAATCGACGTGTCCGAGCGTTTTTTCGAACACGCCCCCATTTATTTATTATTGAATTTATTCCATTTGGCTGATACACCCTGTATGTACTGAAACATACTAAATGTAATTCTCAACGTCCATGCGTTAAATATTTTTGTGAAGTAAGAGCCGAATGAGAAAACTGGTCATTAATGTATAAAAGTACTTTTTGAAGATGCTGAATATACAATAGTTAAATTTTTCAAGAATAAAATCATTAAAGAAGAGATGATGAAACCAGAATTAAAACAAACTAATGGTATTCCAAACCAACTCCGCTGTGACCGGTCCCAAGCCCGGCTGTGAAAGGAGGAGGGTTGTTCGCAGGGCTAGCAACCCTACAACGTAAAAGGGAGCGTGCTACGGAAACTTATACAAGCCTCGGAAGTCGGACGGAAGAAACAATGACGAACAAAGAAATGGCAATGGACACGAGAAAGATAACGTTTATAGGATGCTGGAATGTTCGCAGTATATGCGAAGTAGTCAGTATGCACTACTGACTATATATAAGTCAGTAAAACTCAGCAAGTAGCACGAGAGATGGAAAGGAATAAACTTGTAATTTTGGGTTTAAGTGAAATTAGATGGAAAGGGTGCAGAATTACAAGAACAACGAAACAATTATATATTCGGGCAAAACAGGCAAAGAGGACAAACATGAGAGTGTAGTAGCCTTTGTGATAGAAAATGAGGCAAGTGCCATATTTGCCTCATTTTCTATCACAAAGGCTACTCCACTCTCATTTTTGTCCTCTTCGCCTTATGGAGTGGGAAGGAATATCTGACTGAATAATAACAGCTAGATTCAGAACCAAATTTAGGAATATGTCCATAATAAATGTATACGCACCAACCAACGAAGCAGAGGAAGAGGTCAAGGAGGATTTCTACGAACAACTACAAGCAACCTAAGACAAAATACAGGACAAACACAAGAAAGACATCATAATAGTAATGGGGGACACCAATGCCAAAAATGGCGTCCCCCATTACGTAGGAAGGGAAACAGTAATGGCGAAAGAAAGGTGAAATGAACGAGAATGGAGAAACAATTTTAGACTTCTGCACCCAGAACAGTTTAATGATAGGGGGCAGTGTGTTCCTCCATAAAGACATTCACAAAGCGACATGGATATCACCAAATGGAAGAACCAGGAACCAAATAGACCTGTAACGGTCCGAAAACATCGTTGGCAGAAACTGCTTTTTAATAATTAATTGGCGTATGGACCTGCACTGTAGACAACCGTGCTCGCATTTTTTTGTTGTGGTGACGCGTTTCCCCTGTGGGCGATTTTTAAATTCGCCGGCGAGGCGCCGCCATGAGGCAGACTTCAGCTGACTCGTGCCTAGTACAGACCGTGCCAGAAGAACCGTTGAGATAAGGGTATCACCATCCGGTTTACGGGATAATCAACGGGGACTCAGTTAACCACCCTTGAGGGGATTGAGGCACCAAGTACGGGGCAGAGGACTAAAACGCTCATAACACCTGAGCATTTTGTTACGGGCTAAGTAGCTCGGCCAAACCGTTCCCGGTCGGAGGCAGCGATTATCCTGCCTGAGGCCGGAATCGAGGGATCGGCGTCCACGACGCAAACCGCCGACATCCCGGAGCTGAACCCAGCCACCAGCGAGACCACCAGGAACACAGGCCAGAGTTTCCATTCTATATATTGATATATTTTTTTTGTGTGCTCAATTGAGCCAGATCGTTTATTCTTTTGTGTATAAGTTGCGTTACGTGTTTCGTGCCGTACGTGTTTTGCGCTTGTGTAAGAGAGAGGTCGCTCCGTCGGCCCTTTGAATCGCGCGATTAGGAGCTTACTATATTCGGCCGAATAGAGTGAACCCTGCGCGAACGGGTGGCGTTCGGAGGTATTTATTTCAGGAGCGCGGACACGGTGTCCGTCGTTTGTGTGTGAATAAACGCCGATATTACACTACAAACTCACACCTGTTATTTTTTGTTCCCCCCACGTTTTCTCGATCGGGCAGTTATTTCAGTTACAGTTTTCTATTCTCACTGCGAGATTTAAATCTGGTGGTGTTGGCGCCAAATGGTCAGCGTTGTGACAGTTCGTGATTTCTGAACTTCGCTGACTGTCTGCCGTCCACCCACGCAGGTAGGGTGGAGCCACCCTTTGCGACGAAGTAGCAACGAGGTTAAAATTACGTGGAGCCTTTTTTTAACCCCCCCACTCTCTGACACCGAGAGCCTGGCCCTCGTCACTACTTCGAAGGGACCCTCCACTCGCTCCACGGCCTAACGCGCTGATTGCCCTTCAGGTACGTCACTGACCTTATAGCGATAAGAGGACAGACGTGGGATCCGATCACATGCTTGTCAGGGGGAAAATAAAAGTCAAGTTAGCCAAAATAAATAAAACAGAAGAGAAACAAGGAGAAAGATACAATGTTAAATGGCTGAAGGAAGACAGCGAGTGCATTAAAGAATACAGAATAAAATTAACGAAAGCATTAAATACAACCATGAGTACAAACAGGGAAGAAACCTGCATCGAGGAATTATGGGCTAGCATAAAGCAAATTTAGAAAAAAAAACAGCTAAAGAGGTAGTGGGCATGCAGAGGAAAAAGAACAAACCAGGGCTTTCCAAACAAACCTGGGAACGAATTAAACAACGGAGGCAAATAAAGAACAAAATCCTTAAGAGCGAACAAGGAAACGAACAGGCATTGAAAGATGAGTATAGAGAAAAAAATAAAGAAGTGAAGAGAAGCGCCAGGAGAGACAAGAGGGAATACAGGGAAGCAGTACTGAGGGTAGCTGAGACCGCTGCAAGGCAGAATGATCTAATAACGCTGTACAAACTACTAAGAAGATGAGTAAAATAGCCACTCTAAGCACGACCCATCTGAAAAACAAAAAGAAGACAATTTTAAAAGAATGAAAGGTAAATAATTGAAAGGTGGGTAGAGCACTTTAGTGAGATGTACACAAAGAGAGAAATGGAACCATAAATAGAGGAACAGGAACAAGGGGAAGAGATAAACCTTCCAGAAACAGAATTTACGCAGAACGAGATAAGGTACCCAGTTGGACAACTAAAAAGAGCAAAAGCAGCGGGAGTGGATAACATCACAGCGGAACTGCTGAATGCCGATCAAGAAACCTTAACAGAGCTACTACATATTCTAATGAACAAGATATGGGAGGAAGAAAAGATACCTGGGGAATAGAAAAGAGGAATAATTGTTAACATACCAAAAAAGGAGGACCGTATGAAGTGCGAGAACTGAAAAGCAGTAACACTGTTATGCGTAACGAGTAAGGTAATATATAGAATGATCCTAGGAAGAATCAAAGAGGAGATGGACAAAAGGCTAAGACCAAACCAGGCGGGTTTTAGGAAAAACAAGGCGTGCATTGCCCATATTAGCACCTTACGAATTATAGTAGAACAAACACTAGAATGGCAAAACAAGATCTACATGTACATTGATTTTAGACAAGCCGTTGACAAAGTTAATAGAGAAAAGATGTGGAATATTATGAGAGAATATGGCTTGCCTGGAAAATATATTAGAATCATAAAAATGTTCTACGACAACTCTACTGCCAAAATCATGCACAACGGAGAATTGACGGAACCAATAAACATAAATAGGGGAGTACGACAGGGATTTTTTTTTCGCCATTGATATTCCTAATGTTGTTCGACTGGGTGATGATGAGGACTACAAAAATGAAAACAGGAATTAGATGGAATGCTTTTGGACAACTAGAAGACCTAAACTTCACAGACGACATATGTCTCATCTCCGAAAAAAGACAACACATGCAAAAGAAAACGAAAAGAATAAGCAAGGAAGCAAGAAAGATCGGACTTGAGATAAATAAACAGAAAACAAAACTAATGAAAATAAGCACTGAGAGATAAAAGGGAATTTATTTCGAAGAAGAAGAAGAAGAAATTGAAAACGTGGAAAGCTTTTGCTATTTTAAAGCGTGATAAAAAAAATTGGAAAATCGAGGAAGAAATAAAGACGGCGAAGCAAGGCACAAAACGCATTCTACATGCTAAAAAATATCTGGAAGTCAAACGAAGTGTCGGTGGCAACAAAGTACAGAATCTTCAAGACAAATGTAAAAACTATATTGTTATTCGCATCGGAGTCATGGAGAACTGAAAAGAAGAACATGGAAAAAATGCAATCCTTTATCAACAAGTTTCTACGAAAAATCTTAGGGATATACTGGCCGAACCACATAACAAACAAGAAACTATGGGAAAGGACCAACCAAGAGCCAGTGGAAGTGACAATATGCAGATGGAAGTGAACAACTGTTCTAAATAGTTGCCTTGATGTTAATCCGAACCATTCTCTTAAGTTTCTGAGTCAGGAAGTCCTTCTTCTTCCTATGGTTCTTTTCTCCTTTATTTTTCCTTCCGTAATCAGTCGCAGCAACCTGTAGCGTTTCCCCCTCATTATATGACCGACATATTGCAGTTTACTCTTTTTAATGTTGTTTTTAAGTCCCTCTTCTTTACAAGTCTTTGTAGCACCTTGATATTTGTAACTCGGTCCACCCACGATATCTTTAGAATTCTTCTGTAACACCATCTATCGAATGCTACTAATTTGTTCGTATCTGTCTGTCTTAATGTCCAGGTCTCAAGGTATAACAAGGTAGAAAATATATAGCAACGTAGCATTCGCAGCCTTAGTTCCAATTTGATGTCACGGCTGCAAAATAGCTTCTTCATTTTAATAAATGCAGCTCTGGCAATTTCTATACGAGATTTTACTTCTTTACCTTGTTCTGCGTTTTGGATGACCAGCGTTATAATGTACTTATGCTGCGTTACCTTTTCCACTCGTTTTCCAGATATATACAGATTTTCGATACCGAAGGGATTTTTGGTGATGATCATGAATTTTGTTTTTGTTAGCTTCATTTTTAGATCGTAGTTGTTGCACGCAGTATTGAGGTTTTCTACTACGTTTTGAAGATCTGGTACGCTATCTGTAAATATTACTGTATCGTCCGCAAATCTCAGGTTATTGACAACTTTGCCGTTTATCACAATGCCTTCTGAGACGTTTTCCATGCATTCTTGAAAAATAGCCTCACTATAAACGTTATACAGTATAGGTGATTAAACGCAGCTTGGCGAACTCCACGGAGAATGTCTATTTCCTCCGTTAGTTCATCGCTAATTTTAACCCTGCTCTTTTGGTTCCAATAGAGATTGCTTATAATTCTAATATCTTGGCTGTCGATGTTTTACTTCTTCAAGATGTCTATTAGCTTTTCGTGTTGAACTTAAATAAAATAAAATACGCATATACGTTTTGATTCATATCTAGGCATCGCTGCATCAGAACATTTGTACCAAATAATGCTTCTCTAGTGCCCACTCGATTCCTGAAGCCCATTTGGTTGTCACTTATTTCATAGTCCATCTTCCTGTAGAGGTGGTTATGGATTATTCGTAAAAACGCCGTTAGGGCATGACTCATTAATGCTATTATTCTGTAATCAGCGCATTCGTTGGTCCTATTCTTCTTAGGTAAGGTAACCAATGTAGATTCTAGCCACTGTTGTGGTATCTGTCCTGTGCTGTAGATTTGGTTAAATAGTTTAACCAAGATATCTATTTCTTCCTCGTTGATAAGTTTTACGAGTTCTATTGGCACAGCGTCCGGTCCAGTGGCTTTACGTCCTTTGGTTTGCTTTATGGCGTGTACCACCTCTGCTTTTAGTATTTCTGGTCCACTTTCGCTGTCATCATTAACTACCGGTTCTGGTCTATCATCTTCGAATAACGCGGTAATATACTCCGTCCATCTCTTTAATTTTTCTTTTATGCTTGTTATTACATTGATGTCAGTATCAATACTGACATGAAATGTACATTTACAAATATTTGATGTACTGACATTAAATATACAAATGTACATTTGTCTGCTCTTTTCTTTTTGTACCAGTCATTTCCTTTATCATTTTGTCCATATTAAAAGTATCATATCCTCGTTTCACATTCTTCTACTTCCTTGCACTTTTCCATCAGCCAGTTTTCCTTAGCCTGTTTAATTTTGCTTTTGATGTCATGGTTTATCGTTTTGTACATTGTCGTATTTTTGCTCTTAAATAATCTTCTTTCTTTCATAAGATCTAAAATTTCATCCATCACCCATCTTTGTTTCGGTGTTCCTGCTGGCCTTAAGGTCTCCTTAACAGCACTTAATAGGGCTTCCTGGATCTATTTCCAGTTATTATCTACATTTGTAGTACCTACGTTGTCAATATTTTGGATTTTGTGGTTGATTTTTTCCTTTCCTTTTTGATAGATGCACGTGTATTTTAATCTGCTGATGTCAATTTTGGGTTGCTTTCTTTTGGGGATCAGTTTCGTAAATTTTGTTTTCAGTATTGCTACCACGGGAATGTGGTTTGAGCAGATGTCGGCTTCCGGGTTTGTCTTAACAGATTTGATTGAATTTTGATATCTGTCTCTAATGAGAATGTAGTCTATTTGATTTCTCACTACACCATTTTCCCCATTCGCAGGAGATTTCCGTGTGTACAGTCTTCATTTTGGCAACTTGTACATGGTATTCATGATGGTGAATTCTTCATTCTGGCAGAGTTGAGCGAGTCTAACGCCTCTCTCGTTACGTACAATCAATCCATATTCCCCCACACATGACGTAGTTGCTCCTTGTCCCACTTTAGCGTTAAAGTCTCCTGAAATAATTGTTACTTCATGGTTTTTGGTTGCTCTGAGAGCCGAAGTAAGTTGTTCATAAAACTGTTCAGCTTCGACATCGCTCTTGTCTGCAGTAGGAGCGTAAATTTGGATAATGTTGATGGGTGCATTGTCTCATTGTAGTCTTAGCTTCATGTTCCGAAATTGGTGTGAAATCGAGTACGGATCTGTTTGTTACTTTGTCGACAAGGACACCTACGCCGTATCGATGTCTTGGGTTATCATTTCCAGAGAAGTACATACACCCATTCGTTGTTATATGTTTGCCCGACCCCGGCCATCGAAAATCACATATTCCTAGTATTGTTAGGTATCAAATTGTATCATTGGATAATAATTGATTATTAATATTAGAGGCGGCATCTGTGGCTTTGTTTGTTTATATAAGCCGGGGCGCGACGCGCTCAGCTTAAGAACGAGAACGAGGGGCACATTGAGTTACGTGCTTTTATGGAGTGTGGATGCAAGTTGGGTGCTGATTATGGGGAAAGCATGTGTGTGCTAATGTATTGGTGTGTGTTGCGATGTGGACGGTTATGGATTAGGTGTTGGAATGGATTAAAGGTCAGTACATAAACTACAATATGTATATTAGATAGAGGTGCGTCCTAGAGGTGCGTTCTGGTAATTGCAACAAAAGAGGTTCGTCCTCATTGCAACAAAAGAGGTTAGTCCTAATTGCAACAAAAGAGGTTAGTCCTAATTGCAACAAAAGAGGTTAGTCCTAATTGCAACAAGAGAGGTTCGTCCTCATTGCAACAAAAGACGTTAGTCCTAATTGCAACAAAAGAGGTTAGTCCTCATTGCAACAAAAGAGGTTCGTCCTCATTGCAACAAAAGAGGTTAGTCCTAATTGCAACAAAAGAGGTTAGTCCTAATTGCAACAAGAGAGGTTCGTCCTAATTGCAACAAGAGAGGTTCGTCCTCATTGCAACAAAAGAGGTTAGTCCTAATTGCAACAAAAGAGGTTAGTCCTAATTGCAACAAGAGAGGTTCGTCCTAATTGCAACAAGAGAGGTTCGTCCTAATTGCAACAAGAGAGGTTCGTCCTAGTAAGAGGTGTATGTCACTGCTTTGCACATGAAGGTGAAATACAATAGTCGTAGAGAATAATGGTTGAAGCCGTGAGTGCTAGCGATCCAGTTGGCGAGAGAACTGGCGGGGGAAGGGGAGTTGCTCCCCCGGTAAGTCCTTCCAATTATAGTTAATATACAATACTAAAAGAATACTCTTTATATGTGGGGAAATCATTTGGAGCCAATGCCATCTTCGGATCGAGTTCAATATAAAGCCTGCGCATCCTGACCAATGAAAATACAGTATATTATGTAAGTTATTATTATTATTAATAGGTAAAATGGCGAAAATTTATGTATTAAATATGACGTCAAGTTAAGGCTACGATTGGAAAAAGAACTACCCTAACAGTATGTTTATGTTCATTCTATCCATCTCCAGCAATATATTGTCTAGTTTTCCTGGTGAAAACAGGCTTCTAACATTCCATGTTGCTACCTTTAAAGGCACTCTGGAGATTTTTCTTCTATTTGCTTTGGTTGCTTGGTTAAATCTGGCGATAAAAATGAAATGAACACAAAATAAAGTTCAAGTTTAAAGGTTTATTTGGGCAGCAGTAGAATTGGTGTATAATATACAGAATTATTTAGAGTTCAATGATGGTAGGTGGGGGGTATAGGATAGAAAACGTACATATTTCGAAAGTTTTGGGTTTTTTTTATAGCGAATTGTTTTATGCGCAATTATTTGTATAAAGTCTATATACAAGTTTTTGAGTTGATATTTAGGGCGATGTTAAGTGATCCGTGACAAGTTTAAAATGTATAATTCATCGATTACGCGCTGTAAAGGTTAAGTGTGCCAGTGAAACAATTACACGCTGGCGTAGGCCAAACACATTATGCTCGGCGCGACACATGCTAACTGCGCGGCCGGATTGAATTCGGCGAGGTGTAAAACACGATACTGACAATGTACGGGTTACGACATGTCGCCCCCATTGGGATCGCATTAAAACAACGACCAGTTTTGCGCAACACACACCCCCGCACACACGCGAAACGAGAGAGGGTGATCTACACACACATATGCATATGCGGACAATTGACCGCCTGTAGACACGGGAGAACGTAAAACCGTGTTTGTTTGTGTGCACACATATAATCACGACATTGCTGCACAATCAAACGCCCCGTGTAATAATAATGGGTGCCGCTGGCGATGGTGTTAATTCATATCGCGGATAATTGACGCTGACCACACGCCCATTCCTTGCTGCAGCTCCAATTTCACTAAATCGTAAAACCCATCATTGAAGTTTAAAGCTTTACAAAACTTAATTGTCCACACAATCTGCAAGCCATAAGAAAATAATTTCTATAGGATCAGTATTTGGCCTGGATGCATAAGATGGCAATTATCTCATCGTTCCTAGCAGTCCTGGAACTTTTTCAGGATTGCAAATTATACTATTCAACAGGCAACTCAGGCAAAATAGATTTTAGTAATTGTCGAGGCCAGTCATATAATGCTGCCAATATGTTTGGCAAATACAAGGGTATGCAAGAAATAATATTGAAGTTTAACAAGTATGCTCTACCAACAAGAATCTTGTTGGTAGAGCAGCAGCTGATTGTTGTTTAGAAGCAGCAAACTTTTTTGGAATTATTCAAGAAATATATAATTTCTTTTCCTTATCAACACATAGACGGGCTACTTCTTTAGCACGTAAAGTGCCACCGTTGGTTTACGCGGCCCACCAGATAAAGAAAAAAAACCAAGCAAAACTGGCCTTGGTGGGTTGACCCAATCCACCACACTTTAATTTTGATTTGGCCATGGTGGGTTGCAGTAATGCACTGTTTCTCCATTATATGCATGCTGCTGCGTTCAGAACTGTTTTGGCAATCTAGTAGTCAGATTGGCCTGTTGATGGTGCACTCATGTGACCCACCGCGGCTAGAAAATGAAAAGTAGTATCAATTTGAAAGTTTATTATATATTCTCTAAGAAGATTAATTTAAAAAATAAATTAAGATCATTATTTAAGATCAGACTTATGTAAATTAAAAAAACAATTTAAACATAAATATTTTGAGCAACCGCAGCACCGGGTTTTTGTCTTGGATGTTTTATTCTTTGCTTCTTTTCGCCCAAGAATAAGAACATTTTTATGGTAGCATCCAGAGCAAATTTGCTTTTTTTCCATTTCTTTGAGAGTATGGTTTTGATCAAGTGGATTATTTTGAAGTGGCAACTCTTTACCAATCAATCCTGAGAAATAAAATTGGTTAAATTTGATTCTCTTGTTTTGTACTAGATAGTTTATTTTACCTGCTATAACTTGTTCTCTAAATGTAGTAATACTTATTTTATTGTTGGTAATATTCTGGTAAAGCCAATACGCGTTTACCAACGCAGCACCAGTCACCAATTCTATGGCCAATTTTCTGTACCACTTAACTCCACGTCTCAGTGATGTATTATATGCTTTCATTTGATCTGCCAAAAATATATTATGATATATACCATTAGTAGTCATTAGCATTATTACTAACAAAATAGTAAACAATCAAACTTACCTGATATATCAATGTAACTTTTATATTTATTATATTCTATAACAGATTTCGGTTTTTGAGTAACTCCTAGACGTTTGTGAATGGTAATCATTTCAGGAACAAATTTGGTATTCAACATCATAACATCTCGTTTATCTTTCCATTTCTCAACAAATATGCCTGTATTGCTCTCTTCGGCTATACACTCTCCCTTTTTTAATTTCTTCAGGATCACGTTTTTTGGGTTATTTTTTCTGTTACTCCTTAGTGTACCCAATAAATAAGTTTCTCTGCCAATTAACTTATGAGCCAGTTCAACTGACGTATAATAATTATCGGTGCATAGCGTTCGTCCCTTTCCAAGCAATTTGTTTGCCAAGTTGATAACTACTTTAGTGGGAACAGTTTCAGATTTTTCTTGGTTGTCTTTTTCTTGGCCACAATACACCTTCAATTCATATAGGTAACCACCTTGTAGACATAGTTTGAACAATTTTATTCCAAATTTATGTCTTTTGTTACTTATATATTGTTTGAATTTTAGTTTTCCTTTGAAAGGCACTAAAGTTTCATCTATGCAAATATATTCTCCTGGCACAATTTTGGATTGGAAAGATTCCCTCAATTTGTCCAGAAGAAGAGATATTTTATACAACCTATCATTTTCATCATGTTGCTCCGCATTATTAGCAAAATGCCAATGTTTTAGTAGCATTTGAAATCGATTCCGAGAAAATACATCACGAATATTATTTTGGTACAAAAAACACTTCGACCAGTAGGAAGAAATAGATGGCAATGAAATAACCCCCATCCAAAATATAATCCCTATAAATTTTTCCATTTCTTCTTTCCCAGTATCTTTCCAATCCCGGATTCTGGATTTTCTGAAATTATTTTTCTCTTTTTCTTGTGCCGCATACCTATTTGTTTCTGTGACAAACATCTCAATAATATCATCAGTTACTATCATTTTAAAAAAATCATATGGAGTTTTGTCATATTTGTCATATAAATCTGCAGATATTCCAGGATTCACTTCTGACCAATTGAATTGCCTTCTGAAGGAGCCTGTGACCGGTGTCCATGAAATTACTTCTGATGGTTGATCGTTTACATGGCCGTCCTCCGAATCAGTAGAATTGTTATAAGCATTTTGAGCAATGACATCTTCTATTATTTGGTCAATATCTTGAATGCAGTGTATATCTGTACCATTACCTTTACTCGTTGAAGGTAGGTCTTTTGTCGACCTGCTACTTGTTCTATATTTTGGTCCATTTCGCTCAAAATGCCGTTTTGCTTTGTTAGTTTCCCTTCACGCGCACTACTTTTTTTTCTGATTTTGGACTTTTTACACGTTCCCAAGCTACGTGCACTTGAATCACTGGTAGAACTTTCAGCGGAAGGTTCATAGTCTGATATATCAGGGGAGAAATCGGATTCGTCAGACAACAGTTCATCCCATAATTTCTGCAACCCAGCCTGCTCCTGTTCGTATGCCATCACGAAAAACTTCAGCAGACTTGCTCAGATGCACACACAACAACATACATCGATGCACTAACAAAATTGTCTCTAAACCAGGATAAAACAATACAAGATCATACATGTTCTTATGGTGGGCGTGGTTCACCCCCCACCGCAAAAATTGCAGATTCTTATCATATAGGCCGCGGTGGATCAATGTAGCCCACCGCAAAAAAAACATTTTTTTTTTGGCTAAAATAACATTTTTGACTATGTAGAAGAGCATTTTTCAAAAAGTATTTGATTTTCAGTAAAGAAAGCCTAATAACCATAGTTGGCCAGTAGGTCACGCTAACTAACCCTTCCATGGTGGCACTTTACGTGTTAAAGATGATTTAAAAGTTCCAAAGTCTATGTCAAAAACTGGATAGGAAGCACATTCAATGGCCACAAGTGCAATACTTGATAGTTATGATGGAATAAGTTCTGCATTGCACCAGCTGCATATTGATACTACAGAGAAAGGTGAAACAAGAAATCAAGCCATAAACATATTAAATGCAATGGAGGAGTTTGAATTTATGGCAATGTTATATTTGTGGAATTACTTGCTTGAAAAATTTTACAAGACCCCCAAATTAGTCTAGATATATGTAGGAAATTGTATGCTTCACTTTCGGATTTTGTTAAAGGTTCCAGGAATATGTTCGATCATTTTCTAGAAAAAGCAAAGACAAAATTGTCTGATGTTGATTAGAGAACGCTGAGCCAAGGCACAAGTTCAGAATAAAAACATTTATACCGGTGATGGATGCATTAGAGTAATGTCTGGTATAGAGGGCGTCAATATACAATGATGCTACAAAAAAAAATTCATTCTTAGCATAATTAGAACCTACAGAAGAAGAGATTCGTGAAGGAGTTAGTGCTTAATGGCTAACATATCATGAAGATATGGGCATGAATCTTGTAGTAGAAGTCAAGCATTTTTATCAATATGTTAGACATAGTCTAGCCTATGGTTCAGCGAAACATAATAGTCTGACACATCAGGATTTGTATAGGGTAATATTTAACGATTTTGTCCAATCAGCATTCCTTAATATAGAAGCAATTTTGAGATTGTTTCTTAGTATGATGGTTGCAAATTGCTCTGGAGAAAGATCTTTTGTTCAGCTGATGAGGATAATAACTTGAATTTGGAACAACAATAAATTATGTTCCCTCAGGATCATGTGCATAGAAAGTCACAAACTAATCAGTTTATCATTTGATGATGTCATCAGTAACGTTGCTCTGGTAAAAGCAAGAAAGAACATATTTTAGTTTAATATAATTCCTCAATCTTTATAATATGTTTCAAGAGATTAGATATTAAGTCTTTGTAAATTGTGCATTTTAAAAGAACTTTTGTTTCTTTTTACCAGAGTTTGCATTTTCTAGTTTGTTCTGAATACAAATGATTTTAGGTTAAAGATTTATTATTTCACTGTCTATATACTTCTTAATTGTATTTCAGTTTGACTCTCTAGGTATTCGAAAATCATATTTTGCACCGACATATAATATCTAAACTAATATAGGGCCCCATATCACAAATAGCTTAACGCTATTCGGCCTTAAGGCTGTTAAATATTGTCACACGCAGGGCCTTATTTAGACTTGATAAGGTCTAAATCCGGCCCTGCATGTGGCAATATTTTATTTTGGTGAATAACTGAAGAACATCAACTCTTATTCAATATCAATAATATGAAGACTTGCGAAAACTGGGGAAGGACAGGGCAGCCGTATAAATCACTGCTATGGTTATAATTGAATTGCGAAGAACTTGCTAATTACATACAAACAAAATTGAGGAAAACCGTGTGTACTGTTCCCCACAGTATTTGTTCATTAATAATTATTCCGATGAATGGCAGGTACTTCGAGTGGCATTAAAGTGTATTCATTTTAATTTTAATTACCATCCAGAATTGTAACAAAAAAACATTTCTGTATACGATACATGTATTATTAAATGTACTCACACTAAACAAAATGTGTAACAGTTTGTTTTATATGGACTGTATTTTACAATGTAAATGTTTTCATTAAAATTTTATTTTTATATGGATTGTTTGTTATTTATTAATATCTTGCCTGGGGTTTATACATAATATGTTTAATAAAATTTGTTATCAGAGCAGGAAAATTACGAACTATTTATTCTGCTTTATTTGTTAATTGAAATACGTTGTGCACATTTAATAGAAACTCTACTTGCAAAATATCCATTACATTAATGATTAATAATAATAATAATAATAATAATAATTAAGTTTAACGTTTTATTCATAAATGACCTGTCATATATACTTGCTAAATATCCATTACATTAATGATTAATAATAATAATAATAATAATAATAATAATAATTAAGTTTAACGTTTTATTCATAAATGACCTGTCATATAAATTTAAAGATGTTATATTTAATATTTACTGGTAAGTAATATTTATTTTTATTTTATTTCATGATTTATTACTGTCGCTTGATTAGTTTCGGTTATGAAAAACCATCTTCAGAGGCAATTGTTTTATGGCGAATTTGAGATATTCACAGTTTATAATTTTCAAGATTCTCAGTCTCTCAAAGTTAGATTTCAAGTCAATAAATTTTCAAATTTGAACTGATTCATAAAGGTAAAAGGTTACATTACTTGTTATTGTTATAAAATTATAAATTATTAGGTAATTAAATAGTGAAAGAGATTTTGTCTACACTGACCACTTTTAGATCAATAAAATCATTTTGATTTATTACTTTCTTTTGAAATACCATTACTCACTTACTTTACTTTAATCCTCTTTACTCCGATCGGAGCATAGGGCTTCTACAAGCTTCTTCCATCCTTCTCTATCTTTAGCTTTTCCTTTAACTTCGTTCCATGATAGGTTCATGTCTTCTATTTCTTCTGTAGTGCTCCTCTTCCACGTTTTTGCTGGTCTGCCCACTTTTCTTTTCCCTGCTGGTTAGTAGTCCAGGGCTTGCTTGGTTAAGTCATTTTCATCCTTCCGTATGGTATGGCCAAGTAACTTCCAGAAAGTTAGGATTGCCATGGTGATTTCCAACCTCCGATAGGAGATGGGACTTAAAGAAGAAGAATAGCTATTTGACTTCTTCAACACCAATCGACAGTCCGTTTCACAAACTTTGCTACTTTGCACCAAATTTTTCGTTTAGTCAGTTAATATCAATTCTGGCATTATGCGGTGTTACCCCATCTTGTTGAAAATAAAGTCGATTGAGCTCTGTAAGAGGAAAATCGTCTAAATCGTGTTCAACATCTTCAGTCAACTGTTGATGGTATTTATCTTGATTTAGGTTGCCGTCTATGAAAAATGGCCCAATCAATTGATCACCCAAAATATCGCACCACACATTCACACTAAATTTTCGTTGAAAATTATTTTCTTCAAATGCAATTGGGGTTTTCTGTGCCCAATATCGATGGATGCTTGTATTATAAATGCCATTATTGATAAAAGTGCAATCTTCTGTCCAAATGATTTTTCTACAAAAAATCTGATCTTTGCATCATATTTATATAAAAATCACAAAATTGCTGTCTTCGACCAGAATTATTTTCCTCCAATCCATATACTTTTTGAGGTATGTATGGTTTGTATTTATGTTTCTTAAGAATTGCATTTACAGCAATTTGCAATTTACCGAATAGATGTTCTTGGATTTTCTTGCACACTAAGAAGTGCATCTTATTCAAGATTTCCGTGAAATATTCGTTCCTCTCTCTTCGGTTTCTTAAAAGCACCATACTTTTTTACTTTTTTTTTTCAAGTCTGCCAAGTTTTCTAGGCTCTGGGAGTTGTCTGTTCGGAAAATGGTCCATGCTCAGGAGCACTGCTTGATCGCGATTTTTATTGCATTCGAAATACACATGTCAAACATGACAAATACAAATGTCAGTCAATCGATTGTTAATATTGTTAGCCATCACTTGAGTTATTTCACAAAAATTAGACCAACAAAACAAAGAATTTGACAACTATCACTTAGATGACCTTTACTATTTTTTGTGTTCAATTTGTTTTCCATGGCACACTTAATAAACTTACAAAAAAACAGCTTTATGTTAACAAACATTATTTGTCTGTAAAGAATATTCCATCAAAGCCAACTTGTTATACATCTCTGGATTCAGAAAAATTATGTGTACCAGAAAAACTGGTAACAATATTAATTTAGTTAATTGTTTTTTTTTTTCTATTCTTTCTGTGCTTAAGTCATGAAATTCGTGCAATAAATCTTATTCTACCTTTTACCTAAGGATCTTTTAGTTTTCTGAGGTCATATTTGGTTTTGTGTTCTCTCTTTTACATTTGCTTCCATGTGATATTTTTATTTATTAATTATTGACTAATATAGGTAAAGTCTTTTCTATCTGATAATTTGGTTTATGATCTGCTTTGTCCATGGGTGATTTACGTATATAAAGCTTTCTAAACGAAAGCTGAAAAAAATCTGAAACGAAAAAAATCTGAACTAACTATTCTACAATGACATAAGTTAATACAGAGAAATGTGCCTCTGTGTCAGGAAATTGGAATCGGACCAGTTTGAGAATACCTTCTGAAGTATAATACTTGTGCATCCTTGGTATACAAGCTGCAATATACAAGCTGAAGAATAGTACTTAAAAAAATAAGGAACTTTGATTCTTGAAAAGGACACACTTGAAAAGCATACAATCAAACCGAATAACTTAAACGATTGATGTTAAGGGCCACGTAAATTTGATTACGAACTAACTAAGTATTCTATGGTAATATATGTTTATACAGAAAAATATGCCTGTGTGCCACGAAATAGGTATCTAATCAATTTTTTGAATATACCTTCGGCAGTATATATTCTACATATTGTTTTGGTCACGAGGCAAAAACCTGGCACGAGCTCAATATCAAAATAGAAACTGCAAATGTTGAGAATAATGAAAATAAAGCAAAACGTTGAGAATACACATACACTTGCACAAAGCTTAAGTAAAACGCATGCATGAGCTTTTCAATCTAAAAATGACTGTAAAAAAAATTGAAACGTTCATTTTATTTGCTGAAGCTGTTGCCGAATCTACGCTGATAATTGAATGGTCAAGTGGATGAACGGAACAAGAGAATACCTAGTTATACTAAAATGTTTGGTTGAAAAGATTTTGATATATTTACTGATAAAATGCCTAGAGCAAAATTAAGACTGTATTGTATCTAGCATATAATGAGATCAAATAGCAAGGAAGTGTTATGGTAATTTTACGATAGTGCCTCTAAAGTCTAAACGAAAACAATTGAAGCATGGAAGTACCAAAGGCACTAAGTGTAATATATAGAATTTTTGAATATTTGCCCCAATACCTTCTATATTCGTTTGTCAATGTCTATTCAAGGGTTATAAGTGCAATTTGAAATAATAACAGTTTTAAAAGTTATTATGAAGTGGCGTTAGGTGTTATGTCTTTGATCCTTTTATTTGCCATTTAGTACCATTTGTCAATAATTTGACAATAAAAACATCAGATGATTATTTTCATTTTGATATTTTTGGTTCTTTATGGAGTATTCGAATATATCGAGTATAACTTTCTGGCGAGTGGTCATAGCTTTATGTCATGAAACACGGACTAAACCAGTAAAGCTGTTAAGATTATAAAAGATTATAGAAAACACAATTCACGTGAAGAATCAAATATTTACAGATTTAAAATCCAGGAAAGAATATAATATTTAAAAAAAAGGAAATACAGCAGAACTTCAGATTTTGCCACCTCAGATTAATATTTTAAACAACAAAAAAGATCACTGTCGCCAATGATAACATACCTTATTAAAAGTGAGGAAAACAAAATTTTTACAGAAACATGTTAACTCCTAATTTAGCTAATACTTTATAGCTATATGTCATGTAACAGGGGCACAAAAAATAAATATCAGTAAAGCTGTTAAGATTAGAATAGACTCATAAATATTTTGAACAATAAAATATTTACAGACTTAGAATCCAGGAAAGATTATAATACTTTAAAAAAGGGGAAACAACTTAAATCTGCAGAACTTTAGATTTTGGCACCTCAGATCAAAATTTTAGACAACACAAAATATGTCCATGATAACATCTTAATAAGAGTGAGGAACACAATTTTTTTATAGAAAAATATTAAGCCTTAATGTAAATGCCCTTGAAGCAGCTTCAACAAGTAGTTCCACATAAAATTACTACTTGGTATATATCTAAAATTATAATGGTACTTATGCCTTTTTGGACAATGTCTACATATTATTAATTTTTTTCTTAATTTTATATCTAAACATGCTATACCATAGTATCACAATAAAAATAAGTAAATATTAATATAAACCATTGTTTTATTAATATCTTAAAACTATCTGGCTAACTAAATTGCACTTAGTGTATTTGGTACTACCGCGCTTCAATTCTTGGTAATCCAATATTTATTGGTATTCCCTGGTTTTTGTTTTGTACTGCTTCTCTATGGAAGCCTACAGTCATTTTCATAATATTAATTTAACTGTGATGGTTTTAAATATGTGACTTGCAATTGCGCCGAACCTGACTATCGTACACAAAAAGTTAAATAACGAGGATTGCTGAGCTCCCAAGCGTTTAGCTCTAAAGCAATGTTAGCAATCTGTCAGCAATAAGAAGAATACTTTTGTTTCCCGAAAACATTTTCTCAAAGTATTATGTTATATGACAAAATTGTATACACTGTTTTAATGAATATTAAGTCACGACATGGATCATTGACTAGTATTAAATTGTTATGTGCTGATATTTCAACGCATACATTGTTTATGAAACAGAAAACAGAAAACATTTTTCTATCTTCAAGTATTATGTTATATGACAAAATCATATACACTGTTTAAATGAATATTAAGTCACGACATGGATCATTGATAGTTATTGTTATGTGATGATATTTCAACACAAATATTGTTTTTCAAAACAAAATAGAATCATGTATCCACTGCTCATCAAGTTTTTATATTTTTATCCAGATTATGCACAAACTAAAAATACCGCCAAACTACTCGTTTATTGGATAATTTAATTTAATTAAATATTGCTTTTCCATTGGAATTGTAACAAAAGTTAATCGCATTTGTTTCGCAAACACTTTATTGCAGTGCATAAATATTTGCAGAATTTATATTAGCGCTGATTAAATTAAATTTTGATATGTGCTGATTTACAAAAATAAATCGGATTTTATCAATGATTATTTTATTTTATGTTAATACGTTTCAATTATTTCAAATTTGTTCTAGAACAGGCCCCAATAGTAATTATGTATGTGTCCATCAAGCCTGATCTTACTCTTCAAATTTTTACGAAGCAATTTTAACGGATGTTAGCAAACACTATGTTTCCTGAGCCTATAAAGAAAAAGAAATTCAAAAATACCATTTGCTAATAGCCATTTGGTTTAATTATAGTTTTAAATACATATTTGTATACTTGGATATTATCTCCGCGGACAACTGGATACCAGTTTCGACCAGGTGGTTATCATCAGTTCAGTGCAAATAAAAACTTTATTTTCGATACATATTATAATAAATTTTCATATATGTATATATGGTGGAGGACAAAATAAAATAGGACAAGTCTTAAAATCTAAAATCTAAATCTCTAAAATTAAGCTGTCTACTCAAGTCATTCGTCTCTGCAAAGAAAACTCAAGTAACATGTCATTGTTATTGTGACATAAATACCTACATGTTACTTAATAAAAAGGTACATTTTGGAATGACCCCTCAAGTTGGTTCTTTTAATAAAGCAAAGCAAAGCAAATAACCAAAATTAATCTTGAAACAATTAATAATAATAAATCAAACAAAAATAGTTTTTATTATATAGTTTATAATATTAGATATATTTTTGAAAGAATAATAGAGACATTGAAAATGCATGTTCTATCAGGCAAGTTGCAAACACATACAGTTTTGATACCTTTGGCTGAACCAAATTCACACTAGGCAAAAAAACTGACCCACTTTTTTAAGGCCGCGACTGTACATTGTACATAGTTCATTACCAAATACCATATATTTACCAAATCAAATCTTTATTAATTAATAATGAAATACAAATAAATAGTTTCTTTGCTAGTGGATTCTGGTGGCGTCATAATCATCCTCAAATGACATGGTTCAAGAATATCAATTTTAGCTGAATTCAACGTAGAAAACACTGAGCAAAAATCAATTGTCATTGCTATAAGAAGCATTGTGGAAGGCAGTAATTTAACCAAAGAAAATAATAAAACAGTTTTAGAAAACCGAAATCAATCAATACCACAATTAAATTTAATATAATTATATTCAAGCGATAATTCTTATAGAATTTTTTTCTTTAAATCCAATAATATTCTAAAACCCGCCCTATTTGAATTTCGACGACCACTAATTTGAGAACTATAATAAATATTAATGCATATTTCGCCAGTCTTCCTTTTGACAGGAAGAGATATAAATGTACAAGTTGAAAGGATGTAGGATGAAGGGTAAGACAAATCGCAGAAACTTGCATTCCGGCACATCTGTCGTAAACGGCCCGCTTTCACTCATAAATATATCAAACCTAACAATAAGGCCAAGAACAGTTTTCTTAAATGTGTACTTTTCTGGGGTTGCTTCTCATTGCCGGCCCACAAAACATGCATTTGGCGCGAACAGTTATAAAACGTATTTGCAGAATATTATAATTATATTTAATGAATTTATCGTGGGAATTACTTATATATGCTAATGGGTCTTTGGATCCATCCTAGTAATTTTTTGTTTGTTTAAAACAGTGATAAAATGTGCGCTGTGACTACATCAATTTGATAACAAACATTAATATCTACTAAACAGACAATATCGTTGACACATGAGACTTGTAATTTAAATATAGACATTATAACTAATGATAATATTTAAAAGTTAAAGATTTAAAAAATGGCAAATAAACATATGTACAAGTGTAGAGCTTCTTCCTAGTTAAAACTAATGTTGCATCGTATCTCTACTGTCTCATCTTCGTTGATTAAACTTGTAAATCAATAAAAATTCACTTAACAACTTAAAGTTCATACGATACCCATTTTTACTATTACTTATAGATTATTTTGCTGAAAGTTGCTACTTACTAATTATATATATAATCTCATAAAAATGCATTATTAAGCACCACTTGGCCAAAAAATAAAAATTATTTGTCTACATTTACCTCTTTAAGAATGAAAAAAGGAAAAACTGAACCAATTTTTCCTGCAACTTAATGTTCGGACGACCCGTTTTTTACATAATTTTTTTGTTAACGATGTTAAAATGATAGTTATTAATGTGATAAGTTTCGATTTACTGCTTTCTTTTATATCTGTTTATGAAAATGAGTAGTGGTAAAGCAACCTCAAATAAAATTCGTCGAATTCTTGTAAAACCCTACCATGAAGGAAAAAGCATGAATACAATCGGCGATAATTTGAATTTAGCGAAGTCAACGGTAGGAAATATTTACCAGTGACATGGAGATAGAGCCAGATACAAAATTTCGAGGTAAAAGTTCCGGTCAACCTAGTAAAATGATGTGCAGAAAGAGGAAGCATCTTGTGAAAATATGTAAAAGTCGGCGAAGGGGAAATATTTCGCGAGAATGTTGTAGGCAATTGTAGGCCCATAAGTCTCAGTTTTTATAAGGTACATAGTAAATACAATGTTAAATAACATTACTTTATTCAATTTTTTCAATTCACTTTATTTTATTTTATTGAAGCCTTAAGAAAAACCTCTATTAACAAACAAACAGAAGAACAATCGTATAGCTTAGGCTAAGTCTAAATTGTCTTGGACTGTAGAAGACTGTTCCAAAGTCATATTTAGCGATGAATCCAAATTCGACGTCTCTGCAGGTGATTGTAGAAAAAAAAACGAGATAAAGCGGATTGTATAAAAAGGACTGGAAGTTTTCAAAAGGGGTATTAATTTGAGAGTGTATGTCTGGAAAAGGTTTCAGAAAAATGGAAATAATAGTTGGTATAATTAATGCTCTTAAATATCAGAAAATTCTTAATAATAGTCTTATTCCCAGCGCATATGAGCTCTATCCAGATGGGAATGTCATATTCCAGCAAGATGTTGCATCAAGCCATATAGCAAAGACGACAAAAACATGGTTTTCAGATCATGGAATAGAGGTTCTATCTTAGCCCTCTAACAGTCCGGACTTAAATATTATTGAGACCTTGTGGCAACATGAAAAGTCAACTGAGGAACAATTCTCGGCGAAATGTAGATGCTTTCGAGACAAAATTGAGAAGAATATGGAAATCTTTCACGTTAAATTACTGCAAGTCTTTGCTGGAAACCATACCAGTCAGAATACGGGAGATCATAAAGTCGAAAGGTGATGTGACACCGACTTAATAATTTAAACGATAGGCGGCCGAACATTAAGTTGTCAATAAAATTTGTTAATTTTTATTTGTTTCTCTATTTTCGTTTCTTGTTGATATAAAACAAATATTTTCTAACAAAAGCGTTTAAAGTTGTATTCCTAATTCTTGAATAAAAAAATACAAACAATTTACAGAACAACAATCAGTAAATATGTATACAAATTGGTACCGTCCGAACATTAAGATGTTAGGGCTCGTAGTTACTACTTTGGTATGATATTCTTAAGAAAATAAACAAGACTCAATGCTTCTACAATCTCCAGCTATTAATTTAGTAGCATGAGTGCAGATGTCATAAGAATATAATATGAAATAAATATATGTTTTATGATGAAAACATTAACAAAATGTTTTAAATCCTATCGATCGAACGGTTTTGCGTAAATTAGAATGTTTGCCAGAGAAATGGGTGCAGAATTATACATCGAACCAAAATTTAGATTAGTAGAAGAAGTTAGACATCATCGAAACAATGCCAGTTTTCTTATAATACCTGACGAAACGCTTGTATAAAGGCTATTGTTATATTAATTTCTTGAATTTTCTCTTAAACGTCATCAATCTTACAGTAATAATTTTCAATTTTTGTATGAGATTTACATTTCTCCTAAATATAATGCTCCATAATGCTCCTAAACCATGACCAGATTTAGATATTTTTCAAAGTGGTTGGCCATTCATTTCTTCCTCCGGATCGTATATTTGCTTAAATAAAAAGAAAACACGTAAGAAGGAGATCTGCATAGACCCTGCAGACCGTTTCCCTAGACCCTCACAAAATTCTTTCAATTGTGCGAATGTAAAACACTTGGGAAAAGATTGTCCACATATGCCTTGAAGAAAGAAAATATGTCAACATTTAAAGAAGTGTCAAAATGGCACTTCAAGTTTTCACCTATTAAACGCTTTATTCCTACAAAATCTAAATCAAACAACATTTTGATTCAAAGAGAAGTTGCCTATAAATCGAATTTGGGATTGTCCATATATGACTTGAAGAAAGAAAATATGTCTACATTTATAGAAGTATCCCAATGGCACTTCAAGTTTTCGCCTATTAAACGCTTTATTCCTATAAAATCTAAATCTAACAAAATTTTGATTCAAGGAGAAGTTGCCTATAAATCGAATTTGGGCAGAGAAAAACATCCATATTAAGGCCCCTACAAATCGTTTTTACACAACAAGTAAGCCCTGAAAATTAATCTCCAATCAGGGAACAAAGGCCGACGAGGTGTCGCTTTCGTGTTCGAATAATTTGACGAAACAAGTATAAATGTAGTTGACGCATTAGATATAGCATAACCCCAAAACAATTGAAATTGTAGAATCGCCTCCTGAACGCCAGCCTCATACGTATATGAGGCAGTGATCGCGCGTATTAGATCAATTAAAATGTTAGAATCACGACGAACCCTCTCCATAACCGGCGGGTCTGGAATCGCGAGTACACGCTGTTGTACTATTTGTACTTTCAATTCCAATCGTAAAAGGTCAAAGCTTGTCAGTATGAATAACTGACACGAGTAATCATAACTCATATAAACGTATTTTACATGATAATTGGCATCGTCATTTCGATTCGTCAAAAGGCAAAGCGCATCGCACAATATCAAGTTAGATTATTAAAGGTCATTGAAAATTAATAGGAGAACAATACACAAGTCGTACTCACTTAAAACCCATAGAATATAATATAATGTCAAAGGTAGTAAATAAATCAAACGTGGAATTATTAACATCTTATATGGTCCCTCGTGAATGGTCGCACAGAAAGTGAGGCATGAATTACTAGTCAATATCGATATTAACTTACTCTAACTCTTCCCAATATTAAGTTATAACATTACATAAACATTTCCGATTGAGGTAGCAGGAACTGCTATTTGACATAACTTATAACACGATTGACGGTTATGGCTACTTGCGACATGAGCACTTGCTTTGGTCATAAGTTGAATTTTTAATTGACCTCAATCAACGTAGACAATGGAACTCATATAATGGCATTTGTGTGGACACAAACGCAACCATGTGATTCGGGAAGATGGCGAGATATCATTTTCAATCGTGCGTTATTGATGATATTTCAACATCTTTAAATAGTTCTATTTTTGATCGATTTCCCGTAGTTAAATGGAACGCAAGAGCATGGTAACAAATGATTTGTGAAATAAGAGAAGTATGTGCATGTAGGTATAACAAATTCACGTAAATAAACTTCGCAGTCACCACCATTTTCAAAATAGTAATTGAATAAATCAATTCACGTCATCATCGTCAACCTATGTTTTATTTCAGAGTCTGTCTCAGTTTCAGCCTGCCTATAATTGAATAAATAAAATGAATCCATAAATCTATGCTTTCTTATACTAATCCATAATTAGCATTTTCTAACACATTACCAATAGCAACGTACGTTGAGACTAATCACGGTAGTTAATTAAACGTCACGACGCGACGTGTAAGTACTAAATACAATCACATAATCAAGAGCTAAAAATAAGCAAGAAATTATATAATAATTTCACGATAAAAGTACAACGATAAATTCAGTTGTAAATGGACGCTTACAGTACCAATCGGTATTAACCGCTCTTGGATCTTGTAAAGGAGTTGTAGCTACATGGCCTGACTTTGACACAAACGTTGCGGCCATCTATGATACACTTCAGGAATAGATAAATTTAGTTCTCATGTGAAACACCCAAACTGCGGATTAATGTTTATTTTCGGGTTCATAGGAATAAATCCACGATTCATTACTACTCACGATACTGTAAACGTGTTTTGTGCTTCCTTTGTTGAACAGGTTCTCACCTTTGTTGTGAAAAATATCTTTTTCACACCCAATTCATCATACGAGATTTTATGGATTGAGGTTTTTGAAATACTTAGGGATGTCCCAATATAAGGATATATCAGATGTCGATCTTCCTTAATACGCTAAGACTGGTGTGTCCTCATTGGAATTCGCCGAACCAGCGGGCAAATGTCCATTGCTGTGGTACTTCATTACCAAAAACCGAAGCCAGCTGGGCGAGACATTGTTGTAGAGATATTCTTTTCCCAAAGTTGCAAAAATTTGGGAAAAAACTTTGTGTGCGCAATTCCATTTTTGGGGTGACCTTAAAACTTTAAAACTTTAAACCTTGACTGTGGGTAAATAACTTGCCGTATCTTGATGATACGGATCATTGGATTTAGGTTAAATTAATATTGAAAGCGCCTTCTATGCGGCTATATGCAAATCTAAAAAGACAACCCTCGTATTAACAATTCAAGCTAATAAAAGTTTATATTTACAGTTATCAATTATGCAAGCCATGAGAGGTATCTGTTAGATATGCGTTAGATATGTGCAGAGATTTGTGACTTATAGGCCAAACGTAATTAAAATTTCATCATTTTATCGCCGCTCCGCTCCCGATTAACGATTTGAGTTTGTCAACAAGGGTAGCAGAACGGTTCCCCCCGGCAAACGCTCTAATATTAATTCTGAATAAATATTGCTGCATAAATATAGATAACAGGTTAATAAGCGTCCAGTCGTGATCGCCGTCCGCTCGCCACCGAAGATGAGGGGGGCGGCGGTTAATTGCCGATTACCTGCCCCACCGATTGCGGCCGCCGGGGCGGTCGACGGGTACGAGATTAATGCCACGCCGCCCCCAATGTCGCGTTGTCGTCGGGGGTGGGATTTGCATTTTTATGTAATAACATGTAAAGCGGCCGTAAAGGGGGATAAACGTCGAAGTTTAATATCGGCTCGTTTGTAATATACCTGCAATATTGTATATTTTTATATTGAAGCGGCGTAATTCCTGCCACTCGCAAATAACCCTATTACGCGGAATCGTGAGCTTCGCGATTCGCCGTAATGAGGCAGGGAAAGTTGTAGAAAAAATGGAGCAAACAAATAAAAGTACGATGTTTCACAGGACCGAAAATTGTGATTCACGAAATATTTATGAAACAGTGTAATCATGAAAACCGAGGGTTTATTAATATTCATAACTACAAACATTACTCAAGCTAATTTGCAATCACATAAATGACTACACATAATATATACAAACAAAAATGTTATTGTTCATTAATGCGATATGTGCAATTATTCCCATTCATTATTGAGTAGCATAATTTATTTAACATTAAGAAGCAAAGGAAATTACCAGCAATATAACTTCCACTTTCAGGAACTCATCATTATTAATGCTCTAATGTGTATTAATTAAATTGATTTCTATACATAAAAAATTTCAACAATATAATATTACTATTAGTTATCAATAGTATACCATAATTCTATTTGAGTTATTGGTTGTGTTAACTAATGAAGACGGCAGAAGGGGACTTTTAATTAGTGAAAAGCTTATAAAAAAAAGTACACTTTCAAGCACCCGATGGGATCCGATTAGTTGATTAATTAAAAATGGCTGGTGCAGTGGGATCTAGATTAAAATGACATGACAATGGGATATCGGTGATACATTGCCGAAATTCAGGCAATGGAGTTAGTTCGTCATATAATTTATTGAGTTTCCAGGCGTAATGCTTAATTGTGATTAAAAACTGTACATGCATGAAAGTATAATTTATTAAACGATCGTATATATTTGAATTGTAGACGTAGATCCTATGAAAATTCGAGGATTACTTTATTATTATCATTCCACACATTATGATAAACAATTCATGGGTTTAATATATAACCGAAAATGCAAAAACAAACATAAGGCAACATTTTATATCGAAAATATAGTTTTCGAAGAATTAGTTAAGAAACAGTGAACAGTGATACAGTACATTATTCAAAATATCTTGTAGAATATAAATACTATGAGTTACTACTATCATACTATCATTTAGAGTAGAGCATAAATACTATCATTTAATCTCAATTTGTAAACATGAAGACGTGTTTTTATGTGAAATTTTGCTCAGTGTAAGGCAATAAAAGTTAAATTGAATGTGTGTGTGGTAATCACTTGGTGGAACATATTAATTAAGGGGATATAAAAAAAACACTTGGTATAAGTTTTACAATTTTTTTTAGAGAAATAACTCTACAATTGTTTCGCTGGTTAAACCATTTTCAAGAGCAAATGAACAGTGGGAGCAATAAAAGTTATTCTACAATCTGTAACTAAAATGTGTGGGCCTGAAAAGTAATCTTGTAAGCAGATTTATAGTCACAAATTTGAGTTACCGATAGATTGATCACTACCACAGTTTTCTAATGACCTTAAGTTGTTTAATAAGTAATTTACGATTGACTTGAAAAATTATAAATCCCAAAACGTGTATTTCCGTCAAAAGCTGCGTTTTTTGTACGACTGCAATACTTATGTTCTAGTAAGATAATTTTTTTCTATATTTTCAAAATTTTGAATTATTATTTTTTGTACATGCTTAAAATCTGAATATCTCTATTTTCGAGAAATATTTGCCCTGCTGACGTCCATCATTCATGGTTAATCAATCAATCACATGGTTAAAAGTTTGAATGTTTTTTGGGAGTATGTTGTTTGTAACACGTACCTAAATTAAATTACTTCGGACTCATCTGCTATTCTAAAAACACCAACGATTCGTAAAAAAAAAAACTTTTGTAGGTATTTAGTAGGT
The DNA here is from genome assembly GCA_951805005.1 of Othius punctulatus. Lineage (NCBI taxonomy): Eukaryota > Metazoa > Arthropoda > Insecta > Coleoptera > Staphylinidae > Othius > Othius punctulatus. Next base: position 101,022,955 of record OX638139.1, on the reverse strand, counting down.
ATTGTAGGTACTTGTACTTGTAGGTACATGAATAATAACTATTTTTGTACATGCTCCCAAAAATAACTCGATTCGTTCGAAAAAACTATTTTGGTACACACTCTGCAAAATTGTATCATTTTACGTATTTGACGGACATCACCCCCCCCCCCCCCCCCCCCCCCCCGCCCCACCATGTATGTAATGCGTGTGTAAAATAAGGTTTATGGCATTCGTTCAGATGTGTCGTGACGAGCCTTCGGCTCGTCACGAAACATCATCTGAACTCATGCCATAAAGCTCAATTTTACACACTTATTACATAAATAACTATTATGAGTTCTTTGGAACTGTCCTGGATATCTATGAAATTTACAAAAATTATGGAGATTTGAAGCCTTCAAAGTTTTTTTATATTCTGGAGTATGTACAGAATTTTTAATTCTATTGAATGAATTTACTCAAATTAGATTATAAAGATGATAGAAATTAGCAAGATGTTTTCTAAAATTTTGATTTAGAATTTATTTAATATTTTCTTCAGAGTTGTTTCATTTCCCTATAATTTTTTTAAAATATGTATCATTAATTTGTTGTATTTTCTACAATATTTAGCATATTAAAAGTAGGGCATTTTTATGAATTTTCTGAATTATTTGGGGACTTTCAGAATATTTATGAAAATTTTCAAAACTATGAACGTTTCTACACTTCATTGTTTTCACAATAAGGTTTCACTAGTTTGGTACATTTAGCATTTCATGTGGGTTTTCATGTATTCCAAATATTTATGAAAACTCTAGACCACAATTTTGTTTTTCATTTTGTATAATTTCCTACATATTTGTGAAACTTTTGGGATTTTTTATGAAATTTCCTGGCAAACCTGGAAAATTCTTTAGGATATGGATAAACCATGACAATGTGTACACTTCAATTGAATTTTCTGGACCAGCGATATTTGAGAATTTTTATATATTTTTTTCCAAGTCTAATACAAACATTTAAAAAATCGTGAAAATCTATAGACTTCACAAATTTTGTTCTAAATTTTATGAAAGAAATTCTTCTGTATTTTCCATATACATTAAAAATCGATAAATGCAACAGGCCTGATATTTCTCAAAAAAAGTTGCAAAACGAGTATTGCTATTATTGAATTGATTATAAAATTTTAACACAAAATATAATTTATCGATGCTAATACATATAGAAAGTAACACCAACGGTCTTACATGAACTTAAGTTTAACTGAAGTTTAACTTACTCAAGGGTCTTAACCAAGACCACAGGTGAGTAAAAAGTTAGGTACCACCTTTCTGGAGCCTGTATTATTATTTAAAAAAAGGTTCCCTATACCATTCTGTGATAAAAGGGAGTATGATTATATATATATATATATATATATATATATATATATATATATATATATATATATATATATAATATAAAAAAGGTTTTGAACAAATGTGAGATGACTAATTATTTGCTACAATTTGACTGCTTGAATTTTTTTGCGGCGCGTTACTTTTGGAAAATGACGTCATCGATAATTTTTTTCAATGTTAACCATAGTTTTTCCTAGTAACAAATTTGATAGCATTTGTTTTTTTCTTTTCACGAATAAGTAAAAATACCATGGGGTTGCATAACAAATATTTGTAAGAAAATCGAGTTTAATGCCTGATGACAAAATTGTGAAAAAAAGAAGACTCTGGAAAACAAATGATCCAAGTTAAAAAAATACGATTTACTAATGTCAGTTTATGTCCAAAATAAAGCTGTAAATTAAACTTTTGGATATTCGTGACGAGAAAAACAAATGCTATCAGATTTGTTTATAGAAAAAAATGGGTTACCTTTTAAAAAAAGAATCGATGACGTCGATTTTGGTCAAAAAGCGACGCGTCACAGAAAAAAATTGAAACTATCAAATTGTTGCAAATATCTAGCCATCAAACATTTGTTTAAACCTTATTTCTCTAGAGATAATAATAAACGCTCCAGAAAAATGGTTCCTTACTCACCCTGTATATTTTTTATTAGGTCAATATGAATTTAAACATAAGGTAGAACACAAACAAGAAGCAACACAATTACAACCAGTAAAGGATAGATCTGTCAAATGTCAGAAGTTGCAGTTATCGAAAAAATGAATAAAAAATTGTTGCTCTTATAGAGAGTTGCTAATAGAGAATGTTGCATTTACAGGAGTTGCATTTATCGAATTTTGCTGAATTCTGAAATATGCTTTTGCAATACTATTGAATAATGGTCCTTAAAAATTTGCAAAAAATTATAATGCGGTATAAATTACCTGGAAGTGTTCTAAAATGTTCAGAATATTTTTTATGTCATATGTTTCACTTCTAGAAAATTTGAAGAAAAAATCCAGAATTTTTTGCATTTTCTACAATCTTTAGTTAAAAGTTGAAAATAAATTTTATAGAAATTTCTGACATAGTTTTGGAATTCCCGAACATTTATGAAAATTTCAAATCTATGTTCTCCAGAATGGAGAACATCTACTGCAGTTACTATTATTCGAATTTTGGAATTATAAGGTACTGCAATATGATTATCAACATTTACAAAATTAAGCCTGAAACAATAATCAATAATAAATCTAACAAAAACAATTATTATTTGTATAGATTAAAATTAATTTTCTACACCAAAAATTAACTAACTAATAAGCTAAGAATATTAAGTTTATGACTGGGGAAATAACACACGTTTTTAATTTAAACAAAATATTTTATTGTCTGCGACATGTTTCGACAGTGTCTTCATGGGGCAGATGAATAATAAGGGCAGACAATAAAATATGTTTTTTAAACTCAAAACTTGCGTTATTTATCAAGTCATAATAATGGAGTTTAAACAAGTATCCGCCAAGTCTATTTCAAATATTAGGTCTATTCGACTTTTGAAATTTTACATGATCTGAGTTTAAACGTTTCTACACGTTATAAAAATGAAGTCATTGCGATTTTTTTTTTTAAAGGTGCATGCAGAGTTTTCTTCCTGGAGCGAGTTAACAATTGCACATATTGTCTCAAAATTTTCAGTAGATCATTTTTTCTAAGAAATATAATTATGTGATAATCCCTTCAGAGAAAATGTCACTTATACATATTATACATAATACAAATTGCACAACGATCTAGGAAAAGAGTACACTGTAAACAGAATCTAGAAAAAAATTGGCAAAAAAATAGTGTGTGACAGTACGTGTTAAAATGTTTTCTGTGTTTGAGACTTTGCGACTTTAACTTTTGAGAAATTGCGAAATTGTTGCGAAAGTATATAAATAAAAATCTATAAATATGCAATTTTTATGTTCCAAAAGCTCCAAAATATGCTATTACATATTCTTTTATGTAAAAACATAATTTTACGAGCCCTAGTCATTGCATTCTTAATAAATTATTGGTGCCAATTTCTGGAAAATTTTATTACTGGTGCATACATTCTGCGACGCTTTTAGATGTGTTAAATGTCAATATCTGGATGAGTGAAACCTGATGGATTAATGAGAAACAAAAATCAAGGATACAGGGGTCCGAATTGATATACCTAAGAAGAATAGAAGGCATCATGAAGAGAGACAACATCAAAAATGTAGACATAAGAGAAAGGCTTGGAGTAAAAGCAACACAAAAGAAAATAGAAGTAGGACACCTAAGGTGGTTTGGACATATAAGCAGAATGGACAGCGATAGGTAAGTAAAGAAAGCATGGGAAGCAAAAGTAGAAGGAAATAAGTCAAAAGGTAGACCGAGAGAAACGTGGAATGACACGATCATGAAAACGCTAGAGAACAGAGGTAAAAGCTGGAAACAGATAAAGGACCTAACAAAAGAGAGGAAACAGTGGTTAAAGTTCTATAAGCAGTAGAGCAAAACCCCGACACCCAAGAGGGTACAAGGGGTTGATGACAAAGCAAGAAAGAAAAATATCAATATCTGAATGAAGAAGGGGATGTTTATTTAGAAGAAAATTGTATTTGGTGTTTTTGGTAACACTAAATGCACCGTGTGCCACTTTTTATTTTTCACTATTTGCGCCATTGCATTGCTGGCATCTAACCCTCTTGTCTGCATTTAGAATTCTTAACCGTAACCACGTAAGTTATAAATTTAATCAACTTGGCAGGGGAAGGTGGAAGTACGCGAATTATTATAAATCTAAGTAATTACAGACATACTTTCACCTTTCAGAATTTGTGGCAGCATAAGTTTATACTTACCTCATACTCTAATCTCAGAAAACAAATAACATCGCAATAGTACATACCTAAATATATTACTAAGGTCATCCTCTGTTTGGCTTGTTTTGAAAATAGTTTGGGTACAAACATTCTGGCGGAATTAATTAAACACTTTACTCTCTTTCCTGTGTAAAATATATTTTGCAGAATGACGTGCAATACTTCTGTCTGCTGGGGTCCCGATATTTGTCGTCTAATTGCGAGCAAATGTGCCATTCCGCCGTCGTCCACGTCCTGGCGTCACGGCCGCCAGGATCTAATTCGCCCGGAACGCTCCTGGAAAAGCCGACTGAATGTCCTGCCCCTTACCTAGCAATTTGGACCGAGATATATTGGAAAAGTCGCGACCGAAGAAATAAAAGATGTTTGATTAGCTCGGCAACTCTCCGGCCGTTGCGCTCTTAAATTTACAAAAGTATCGCCAAGACTGGGATGATTGGAACGGTTCGTTGCTCCGGTGAAGTGTGTGTGAGCCAAGGATGTGTGTGAATTCGCAGAGTAAATTTCGTTTAAGGGCCTCTGTGTATTTCTATCATCGAAAAGTTAATTGTGTTACTCAAGGTGAGGATGTCGCCGAAAGGCAGTAAATGCACTTTTAATTGTAGCATTTTAAAAGAGAGCGGGTAGGAGTACAAATAATTGGATTGCGTTATGCAGAAAGCTACCAACCCCCAAAATATAAAAAATGAATAAACACTGTTTTTGTACATATAAATTTTAGCATTTTATTCTGTTTAAGTCTTAGAAATATCAGGCTTATACTAAATTGTAAAAATGTTGCAAACGTTTTGACTACCTTTTTAATATTCATTATTTATTTTTTCAGAAACCGACCAACCCACTTAGCTTTACCTATTTTCCGTTTTATTTATGATTTGTTAAAGATCTTTCTATTATTTTCAACAAATTTGTCCATTTTTATCAACCATATTCCTGAAATTATTTTAATGTGTCTACTAGATTATTATAAATAGGTGGCTGTACAAGAAAAAGAGAGTTTGACAGTGTGAATTATCAATTTTGAAGTTATTGTCGCATCGGTGTAACGAAATTTGATAAATAACATGGAAATAGCTCCTTCAAACTCGTTTACATGTGATTTTCTTAATGAATTAGGTAAAGCACAAATTTTGTTACTTAGATTTTGTATAAATGCAAATATTTTAATTTATTTTCCAGAAGATAAATAGAACCCCATGCTAGATCTTACGTATAATAATAACAGTGCTGTTGCTACAAAAACCAGAAGGTCGTCCACGCAAAGGTCCAACAAGAAAATATCCAACCCAAAATCGATAAGAGAAAAAAATGTAGAAAAATAAAAACGAATCATATTATAACTGCAAAGGCGTTGAGGTAAAGCCAAAAAAAATTGTCAATTTCAATTGCAACTGTATTACAAAATATTGTGCCTAATATCTACCTGTTGAAACCCGGGAATCTGAATTTAATAGATTTTGGTGTTTAAAATCAAATGAAAGTCAAACCAATTTCCTATCAGCAAGCGTACTCGAATCAGACAAAAAGAGAACGTACGGTAGAAACACAGAAAAAATAAAGTTTTCTAGAATTTACAAATTAAAAAATGTGGAAGTTTGTAACAAAATGCTTCTTAAAACCCTTGGTATCACAACATGTAGAATAAACACTACTCTTAAAAAATTTCGAATTAGAAAAAATGAGAACGTACGGTAGAAACACAGAAAAAATAAAGTTTTCTAGAATGTAGAAATTAAAAAATGTAGGAGTTTGTAACGAAATGTTTCTTAAGACCCTTAGTATAACCACATGTAGAGTAAACACTGCTCTTAAAAATATCATGGACGGGCTCCAATTTCCGATCAACGAGGTCTGAAACAAGGGAAAAATCATAAGTTGCCAGAAGCAAACGTTCAAGCTGTTGTTGATCATATCAATAAAATTCCAAAATACGTTTCACATTATCGAAGAGAGCAGACTGATGCTAAAGTTGTAGCTTGTGAAATGACCATACAAAAAATGTATGATATTTACACAAAAGAAGAGACTCGCCCAATTAGTTTGATGTCTTATTAACAAATATTTTACACTAAATTTAAATTAAAAATTAAACCTTTGAAAAAAGATACGTGCAATAAATGCGATGCACTGAAAATTAAAATGACAATGAAACGGTTGAGGAACAACTTCTTCAAGAACGTCAGAATTCTTTAAAAATTGCGGAAGAAGCCCAGAAATTGAGAAGAGTCAATTTTTCTATAGCTAAGAAACCTGCAGAATATGATTATTTAAGTTTTGACCTAGAAAAAAGGTTACCGCTACCTCGAATTCCAATATTGTATTTTATCAGCGCCAACTTTGGGTTTATAGCACAGGAGTACATAGTGGCAAAGAAAGACGTGGTTATTGTTACGTTTGGATACAGGGAGTAACTGGAAGAGAGGCCTAAGAAATAGGTTCGTGCCTTTTAAAACATATTAAAAGTCACTTGCCATCAGGAATCAAGCATCTAATTCTATGGTGCAATTCTTGCGGAGGACAGAATAGCAACATTAAATTGATTTTATTGCTGAAATCAGTGTTACACAATGTAGAAACAAGTCTTCAAAGTATTGGTGTAAAATATCTTTGTTCTGGGCACAGTTTCCTTCCGAACGATACACATTTTAGCGATATTGAATCCGCTATTAAACGCCAACAAAGATTATACACACCTGACGATTATATAGAAATTATGAAAACGTGTAGGAAAACATGACCGTTGATTGTCACTCAAATGGCTGCAGAAGATTTTATGGGAGTTGCAAATATTGAAAGAAAAAAATTGTTAATAGGAAAATTACAGATAGCAAGGAAAAAATTAACTGGTTAAAAGTAAGAGAAATAAAAATTGAAAAAGAAGCACCTTTTATATTAATGATGAAGGAGAATGAATTTTGAAATCCTTACAAAAATATTTCGAATCTAAAATCTGTTCGTGGGAGACCTTACACACAAGATATTTCCCTTGATACCCATGTGGCCAAATGGAAAACCCATCGCAGAAGCAAAATAACAAAACTTACGCGAAATGCTGCACCTAATCCCGTCAGATGCAAAATTATTTTATGAAAATTTACAAAGTGCCGATATTATTGAAGATGTCGATGACCATAATGTCGAAGAATTGGATTTTGAAATTGATGCAGAATTAACGCCATAAAGAAATAATGTTTCGTTTGTTGTTATATTTGTATAACTAATTAATTTAAAAAAATAGTTTGGCATTTTTGTTCAAAAAAGGTTTGATTTTATTGTTTTTACAAAGGGCAGAAAACTACCAACCCTCAATTATGGTTGAGGGTTGGTATATTTAGCACAATTTAAATCCTACAGGAAAATATTTTGCTCTAAACTTTAACTTATTAAATTAATTTAAAGTCGTCAATAACACAGGCCTACATTTTTTTTTTTTTCATGACAAAGTGTTTCAAGTTTAATAGGTGTCCTTTAGTAAATGGGGTGTGCTGACAAGCACATCATGAATCTGTGCTTAGTTTTTTTCCAGCACGTCAGGTTGTCAGGAAAAGTGTGTTTGAAATGTGTGTTCATAGTTCATAGAAACTGCCAAAAATATTGAGAGAATATTTATTGAAACTATATTTAATAGAAAATTACACTGCAAAATAGAGTTTTTCATTAAAAAAACAATGCATACAGTATAATCTATGTAAGTCAAACGTAGTTTTTTTTGTAAATAAAATCGTTCTCTTTTTCCATCAAAACTGCGTTTTGTAGTTTTCTTCTTGTGGATTTTTGTGAGCGAGTCCCTCTTCAAGGTCCAGCAGTAATGAGCCATCATTCTAATATCCCATCTTCCTTGGCAACGTCTCTCGTTCTCCTTTATGTCTTGATGGAACCTCTCTCCCCGTTCATCGCAGCTCCAAGATTTTCGGGAAAAGAGTCAACGTGGGAATTCAGAAAATGAAGTTTGACGCTCAAATTGCTTCCCAGTTTTTTTAATAATTTTTGACCATCTTGGGTACAATTTCTTTGTAGTCAGGAGACTTGTTGTTTCCAAGGAAACCGTCAATGACTTCTACGAAAGAAATCCATGGTTCAGATTCATCCTGGGTCATTTTATTCTGGAACAATCTGTCCGATTTTAAGGTTCGAATTTCAGGGCCTACAAAAATTTCTACTTTAAGTTTAGCTGCAGAAAGTGCAGGAAATTTGTCGCACAGGTATTTAAAGCAGTCACCTTGTTTATTTAAAGCTTTCACAAACTGCTTCATCGATCCTAACTTTATGTGAAGGGGAGGCAAAAGAACTAATTTTGGGTCAACTAATGCATCACGAAGCACATTTTTTTGTCCCGGTACAAGTCTTTCGCTGAGTGGCCATTCTTTCTTAACGTAATGTAAATTTCGTTCTCAACTGTACCACTTGCACATAAAACATGGATACTTTGTGAATCCTGACTGCTGACCCAAAAGCATGAATATTATTTTGAGGTCTCCATAGAGTTGCCAATAATATTGGCTATACTTTGTCACTCCTCACTCGAGTTACCCTCGAATTAGTACTTGAGGAAGCGGTTCAACCCCGAGGTGTTCAGGGAAGGCCGCCAGCTTTTCTACAGTGGAGATATTTTTTTGTGTTTCAAAAAAAAAAAAGGAAAAAAAAAAGATAGGAAACAACTCCGACAGTTGCTTCCACTTGTGGGCTCCAATTATTTTTCTTTTCCAAGGAAGGTCCCTGTGAGGAAAACAATAAACTCTCCAGAGAAACGTATTTAAGCTATTTTAATGAGAACTAGATAAATTAAGTATTAATAAGAATACCCTGTGGGAGGAACTCCCAGTACGCGGCGTAACTCGCGTGCCTGACGTGCCGGTGAGAATAATACGAGTTAAGGCGCATTGGTAGCCCGTCGACGACCGGATTCCGATAGCTATCGTTATGGTCGCGAATCAAGGTCTCCGCATCAAAACAGTGTGAGGGGCGGTCGTCCCACGATTACGCAGCGTCTCACAATTTAAAAATAGGGTGAAATTGGGTGAAGCCCATCATAGCGCAAGAGAAACATTTAATGTAAATAAAAGAAAATAATCCTATCTGTTGTATCCGGACGGCCTCGAAATTTCCTGGTCCGGTCCTGTCCTCGTCCGCGTCGATGGTCACTTGTAGCGCTGTGGCGGCGTAGTGGAGCGTGTGACGCCGCAGTCGGTTCTCCAGGGACGGCTCTGCTCCGGAGCCCGTCCACACGTGGCGGTCCTGTGACTCTCCCCCACACCGGAAGGCGAGGGTGTCTGATCGCCCAATACCCACTACGTCGCTCCGTACTCTCGACGAAGATTAAAGTACAAATTCCGGGTAGATAAGATCAGACACGTGGCAATTACGAACCAAGGAATAATTACGAATGCCAGCGATTAAAAATGCCAGCGATTACGAGCCTAAAACAACAACGCCCTACTTAACACATTCACTCTCACGCATTACAAATATCGCGGCGGAAAGAAATGATTTTTGTACACACCTGAGATGGGAAGCGGCTCGAAGAAAGAAAGTGTCTGCACGTGGCCCTCGAAAAAAATCCGACAAAGTCGCCGTAGTTTTCGGACGTATTATGCTATTATTACCAGCACGCCGAACTACGTTAGTCAATCCGATATGAAGATCCGGAAACTTCCGTTGAAACTTCTACCACTCACAGGGTACCGAGATTTCAAATTTCACAATCGGAGGTGTGGGCACGATGCAGGTCACCAGAATGAATCTGCTCTCCGGCCTTCCCAGCATCTCTGCACGTTATCAAGCGACACAATCATGTCCAAAAAACTAGCCATTTGGGCTGCCTACGGTATTGCCGCCGCTCGGTCGCATTTCGCAAAATAAACCGTTACAACTTTATTGTATTTAGCAACAGCTCAAGATTCTCGTACGTTTCTTTGAGATGCACGGAGTGAGCAACAGACAGCGAGGCATAAGTATTACCTTTGTGCAACAAGACATCCTTCAGACTTCTCTTAGAAGAATCAATAAATAATCTCCATGATGTGGAATCGTAATTGTCAGCTCCCAGTTTTATGACTACTTCAGGAATATTATTACAATACACTAGTGAACCCTCTTGAGAGAAATATTCCGCTATTCTTCACGATGCCTATACCACGAAAATGTGGTTCCTGGAGCCAACAGATTTTTTGTCTGTCAGTCGTGATCCCAAGATTTTTGCAGCATCCTTCGATAGTCCCAAGTCTCTCACTAAGTCATTTAGTTCAGCTTGGATAAACTGTTGAGGTTGATCTATATCAGGATTGAATTTGTCTTCATCGGTTTTTTCGTTTGAACTTTCATCTGATGATTGTTGTTGGATGGTGTGATGAAAAGGTGGAGGAATGGGAATTCCTGGTCCATGAGGTACAGGTCGTTTAGCAGACGGTAAATCAGGATACTGAATAGTATGTTTATTTTTCGAATTGAAACCCTTCACATCGCAGGAGCAAAAGTAACAGTCATCTCCATGGTTTTTTGTTCCCTCCATACTATAGGAATGCCAAAGGGTAAAGAGCTACGTGTATCTTTTGTACATTTTCTCAGTAGCTCGACACTCTGAAAGCACACTTTTTGTGGAGCCCAAGGTTTGTCCTGATCACCAAGCTTTACACGTAAGCGTGATAAGCTTTCTTGATAAATTCTGTTATGTTTCGTTGCTATCGTTAAATCACCACACACGTAACAAAATATATCAGGACCGTTTTTGCACGTTTTTGATGACATTATGAAGCACTAAACACTCGGAAAACAAAACACAACTCGATGCTACAAACAACTGAGGCTAACTAACTATTTCGTAAACAACTGCGGATGCTATCAAGTTGACCTTGACAGATGCAAAAATGAAACAGTGTTGTCATTGAAATGAAATAAACATAAAATTATACTAAAATATGTTCTATCAATGTATCAAGTATTTTAAAGAAATAATTTAAATGCAATTTAGGAAATATCATAAAGGTACTTCTTTGCTGTAGTACAAAATGTCTCACAAGGTTTTTTTAATTTTGTAAAAATCTTGACGTGATGGGCTCAAAACAAATTCACATTCAGAATCAACGTACTCGTATTAGCTAAGGACACTTGTCAAATTCAAAACACCAAAAATCATGTCGGCCTGTGTAATTTATTATAACAATAAAAACGTGGTCTGATATCTTATTTTAGTTCTAATGTGGGTTGGTAGCTTTCTGCATAACGCAATCCAATTATGGCTGTGAAACCTAGACACCTGTAATAATGGGCTGTAATTTACTTGTTAACTTTCCAAATAGTACTTAACGAATTATATCTTAAATCGATGTTTAATCTGATTACTAATTATTCAAACATAATTTTTGACGAATCCTCATTACGACATTGGTAACTTCTTCGCATGAATTGGTGGTTTGACTTAAAAGTCCATGAGGCAAGTACTATTTACGACGCGGTCAATGCTGGATGTTGTTTCTGGAGTTGAACTCGAGCCTTTCCACGAACCCATTGTTATTTCAAATAACTATACCGTACTTAACGTATCCTTGCTATAGTATGATTATTTTAATAACATATGGGGGTGCTAAAAGTGATATAGGAGAGTCAAATATAATTGGTGCTTCAACTTATCACACTTTCTTATTCCATTTTAAAACACAATTTCACTGTAACGCGGGCTACATTCCCTTCAGCTTCTATTCTATGGAAGTTATGACGAGCGTGCGGCTGAATTAAAAATAAGACACATTTTACATTTTTTCGCCTGGCAACTTGGCATAAATCCACAGGTTGATATTTACGACGCAGCCGGGCCTCTATTAAAACTCCTCCCCGGTTCACTTCCATGCATACAAATGCGCACTATGCCGCCGTAATTCGCGGGAGACGCCGAGAATTAAGGCGGCAAACAAAGGACGGCCTTAAGTCATCGCCGCCGGCTCCGGGGGTGGCGCCCCCGAGGAAACGTCGCCAGCTCCGTGCCAAGACGCAGAAGCTGCCAACTATATTTTTCCAACCCCGCCGTCTCCCGTGTGCACCCTTTGGTGCGCGGTGTCGGAGAGCCGGGGCCGCATCCTCAGCTTCCGGTCCAGAGAAGTGGTAATTCGAGGCGTCCATCACCGCGGCCGTAATCGATGATTGTAAGAATTACGAAGTTCGAGCGGGTAATAGCACACTCCGTTAGGTAATCGGATTCGTAATTTACATTTCGCACGATAAAAGAAGTAATAAGGGGGATGATGGATGCGAGCGGTTCACGCTATCATAAAAGGAATTCTGAATTGGCTTATTTATGCGTTCGTATGGTCCTTGTATACACAGTTTATGATGCTGCTTCCAAATTCTTTTCAAGGCACTTCATACATGCTGAAGAAAGGAGAGTAAGTTCGCCCAACCTTATTGTGCAGGTAACTAAATATGTACAAGTAATTTTTCTGGTATATGAAGTTTGAATTATTTATATTTTTTACCTTAAACATCCTTCAGTATAATACCATTGAGTTTCAGTCGATATTTATTTAATATAGGAAAGACCGGCCGAAATAGTTACTCAAGGCTCCGCGCTTGCATGGGCCCTGCACTCACATAATAAAGTAATGATACTGAAGAATTGCTAGAATTGTTATTGTTTTAATGCCTTTTTTATATTATCTGTACGAATATATTATGTTTCACACTATTCGTGAAATAATCCTACTCCTTCTTAATGTAAATAGGTACAAAGGTACAATCTTGTTTAAGTGAGCGACTATACTATACTCTATAACTGTACTCTTGCAAACGTTTACCAGTTACCAGTAATCTATGATTGTTCTTTCGCTTCCAAAACTCCATTTGATTTTAAGTTTAAATTGATATAGATAATATAAATACTAAAAGATTAAACAATTTTATTTAGAGGATTTGTCGCTCTTTAAAAAATAATAGTGACAACGAAAAAACTGCAATGAATGACGTATGCATTTTGATAAATAATTATTATTGATTGATTTTAGTATTGTTGACTTTTTTAACTTTTTAAAAATCAAAGTGAAATCGTCTTATTATAAATAACTACAATAAAAGATTTGAAACTGGAGCAATTCATAGGCAATTATAATTTTCCTGATAGTTGCGCTGGATTGGTCGTATGCTGGATAGGTACTTTACTTTGGCCATTGGTCAAGCTACGTCACTTGACTAAATACCTATGAACTTTTTTTCTGGGGATACATAATACAAAGGAACGCTTACAATTTTGGAAAGAATTTTGAAAATTTTAATCAAATAGTCGCGATGTAGAAGAAATTGATATTCAAGTATTGTAAAATATAAAAAAGACATATAGAAATGATTAGAAATAGCGTGGAAAGATGTATTACTAAAGGGTTAATTGTTAATTTCCGTGTAACTACATGTAAAAAAACGATAATCAGATAATTAGGGCAACACTCCGATATTGAGAGTCATTTTTGAAGATGAAATGCTTCAATAGAAATTTTTAATTTATATAACATCTGATATTACTCAAAATTAATTTTCAGTGATTTATATTGGTAGTTTTAAGGAAATAAAACAAGTTTAGACCATCTCAAATAATAGCTGTCCCCCTTCAAATTTCCAATGCTGTTTAATTTTGAGCTCTTGATATAAAATTTTATCAAATTTACAGAAGAGATCAAATCTATCATATGTTCTTTTGCTACTATCCAAATCTGTTAAAGTTTTATTTACGAGAGTCGAAATCTACCATTCTCTGAATGACGTATGTCATAATAATCGCTCTGAATGTCAATATATTTTTAAGTTGAATAATTAAAATCATCATTTGCATCTGCACCCCTGTCGAGTTTTTACCTTTAGTTGTAATTTACACTACCTTGTGTCAAAATCTGCCAAATTTTTCCACTGTGTCGTCAAATCTATTCAATTTTAAGCTACAATTGTCCCATTCTGTGAATTTATTAATATAATAAACTGTCGAGGTAAAAATCGGCTAAACTTTCAATTACTGTTTTCAAGTTTTTCAACTGAAAATTTACAAAACTCTCATATTTTCGTAAGAACCTGTCATAACCTTATGACCTTTTAGCATCACAACTGGTTCAATTTATCAAATATTAGGTTTTATATTTTTAACTGAACAAAATCTGCCAAATTTTGATGGTACCTATTACAAATCAAATGTTTAGATCCAATATTGCTTTAAAATTGAAAATCATATTAAATATAGTTGCTTACATAAGTTTTAATAATTTAAATTAAAAATATACAAATGACAACTTTTTCATTTTGTTGCATAATGTATCACACGTCACACGAAAAACTTAAAAATTCGCCATTATGAGTTGATATACATCGTGTTCACTAAACATTTTGAAGCTTTTGAAATTTTAAATGTGAAGCTAGTGAATCTTTTTTGAATGGGTAAACTATATTTTAGCCATAGATAACAACTGCCCTACTGTAATAAAACTGAATGCAACAAATTCAAAAAACGTATTAGGGTTTTTTTCTCAAAAACATTGATTAGTAAAAGTTGTTTGGAGAGTCACCTCAAAACCTCAAATCTCAAGTTTTGTCGAAAACAAAAAAAATGAAGTCTTACAATTTTCACTATTTCATTTCTAGTATACCTTTCTGCAGCCATATTTAATTAATATCAACTATATTTTAATAGGATTTCAAAGTGTACGGATCAATTTCTGATTAAAATACAAACATCTTTACCTACCAGACCATTACCGCTAGTTGTTGTTTGTTTTTGAAACACCAATCCAACGATGTCACATATGATCTAGGTTCCCATTTAAAATTCTGAAGTTAAGTGCAGTGACGCCTATTTCCGGTAACTTCCGGAAATCTAAACTACCTGCATTCTATTTTTTATGTGGGTTTATGGTATGCCAATTATTTTCTCTGAACCTCTTAGGCCCAGTTGTACAATCGTGGATCATCCTTGATCATGGTTCAGTTGCCTAAGATACCTTTGAATTAACAATTGTATCCTAGGTAACTGAAACATTGTCAGGGTGATCCATGATCTTACAACTGAGCCTACGATGTCAAATTACCGAGAAAAGGCATGGGACGGGTGGTCTGAAACACCCTGTATTGCAAAAAGTTTATTATTTAATCCACCGCAAAATAAAAAAGTTACTGAGATGTTACTACTTTAATTGAAACACACTGTACGTATTATTATTAATAATTGTTCAAAAAAATACTTCAGTGGTGCACTAAAGATATTATACAAACAAATTCTAATCATAGATTTACCTACAAAATTTCTTAAAAATTTTAGTTACCTTTCTTTTTACATACAAAATTGTGCTTATGATTGAAAATATCTAAATTTATTCCTTTCGTTTGGTGTCCTGACAAATTGCAATTTTTGAGTAATGATACTTTTCCATGTCATTTGCGATATGTAAATTAGTTATTATTAGTATTATTTTAGTGCAACTGTAAAAATCTGCTTGCAATTGTAACTATCAAAATCGGTGACATTTGTGGAATCAGATGTGAAATATGTAACATTTTCAACTCAAGCTGTCGAAATCCGAGATATTTGCATATAGAACTCTTCAAATTTAATACATATTCAATTGCACTTGTTCAAGTTGATCAAATTTTCAAATACATTTGTCGAAATCTTGTCGGAATGTTAATATTTTATCTCCACCTATTAAGTTTGGTAAATTTACAAGTCTAACGTTTGGAATTTGTTAAAAAAATTTGCCACTGTCAAACTGTTAATACCAGCTGTAAATCTGTAAAATTTATAACAGCAACTATCAAAATCTGCTACATTTTCTCCAGGGTGCTTCAAACTCGTGCAGTTATAAAAAGTTGGTGTGAAACCGTCAAATTTGAAACACGATGAGTTTTCATAACTGGAAAAATTAATCAAATATACAGGAATGGCAATCATAAATTGTCATATTTTACATTTAATAATTCTTGATTTTTTCAATTGTCGAGTTATTTTCTTAACAATTAAAAAAAACTATCTACATATTTTCATGTTGTAATTTTTCTAGTGATTTTTGACATATTATTTTCTTGAGAATCTTTAAAAATTTGTGGAACTCGCACTGTGAATTTTAGAAGAAGTCATGGTAGTCATTAGTATTTTAAAAAAAGTATTGTTATTTTTTTCATTGTTTTCACCTTTACTTTAGAATTTGAAAAACATTAACAGTGCATTTAGTTTTGTTAAAAAAATACCAACATATTGCTGTCGATTTTTTTCAAATTAAATGATAAGAAATTTACTTAGTAATAGTAGTAGTAAGAAATTTACTTAGTAATAGTCGTAGTAGATCGATCTTTATTCGGCTATCTATTAGCCGTTATTTGTTGAGAATTTTGTTGAGAATTTTTCAAATTTTTCATTGGTGGGCACTAACCTGGTACTAATACCAGTAACCTGGTAAAAAATGACATACGAGTTTTAGTTTGTTTTCATTTTGATTAAGTATATTTTTATTAAATTCTGCAGATTTGTTGTAAGTATCCTGCAATTTCCTGAAAATTTGAGGAATATTCCGAAACTGTATATTATACATGTTATAGAATAAAATGTAGTGCCAATTTTCGTTATTAGTATTGTTGGTTGACATAATGGTCGATTTTTTTAATCCTTCAGACACTTATGATATTTTTAGTTTTAATATTCTGGATTTAACAACTTTTGATATTTTGTCTGTGTATTTTGAGATATTAATTAAAACTCTATCAAACTTTGTGGCGATTTCTAAAATTTTTATAATATGTTGAACATATAACTTCACTGAAATTCCTTATACGTTAGTGTAACTGCTGAAAGTTTGGTATAGGTATACTACAATACATCATTGATTGTATTTTTCTAATCACTGAATTCTTTGACCATGGAATATTTTTTTAGGTACTACTAATTACTTTAAAAATAAGTATTTTAGGATTTTAGATTGTTACTATCTGTTCACGGCCAGATATTATTTATTAAAAAAAAAATACTTTTGAAATATGACGTATATTTTCAGGCAGTGGTGAAACATTTCTTGAGAAATCTATTTAAAACAGGGATACTCAACCAAATAATTTTTACCTTTGGACATACATGTTTCGTAAAACTTGCAGGTTCTACTTTGTGTTATGAAATACTGAAAACAGAGGATGCTTTGTTGATATAAGGTTTTTTTTCATATTTTTATATTTACAAATTGCAATCGAAACAAATCTGAAATGTCTAGTTGATTGTTTATTGCAATTAGAATAATCAGAATATTGATCAAACTATCGTTACATTTCCTTACATCCTATTTACATGACATAAAGAGGTATTATAAAAAATTATGAACATTTTAGACTTTTCCCTGTATGTCCGAACATTCTGTCTTTGCACCGAATTCTGCAAAGTTTGATTATATTCACATGAACTGAAAATATGTTGTTCCTTGCTTACTAGCTGTTATCATGGATGTTTCTCGGATCTCTTAATACAGTATGCATCTTGCTTTTTATACTTGAGAAATGGTGGAGGCGCCGGGTCAGCACTTTCTTCCCCGCCCCCGGGTCTAGACGGGTTGCCGGCAAAACATGTGTATGTAAATGTCCCGCCTGCAAGAGGAAAGATACACCGCCCAGGACGGCGGTGATTTACGACGGACCATGTAATGCGTTTGTGTTTTTACGTGGGGACGCGGCGCCGTAATTATTTGGGCGCCGAAAAAAACGCCGCCCCCGCACGCCGCCGCCCCCGGGTCGTAAATTAAAGCGTCTAAGACGTCGCGACGGGGGCGCGGGGCGATGCTTGAATTTTGAATATTTTATGGGCATTTACGGGGGAAATTTACAGGCCGTTTTTTCTTGCGGCCGGATTGCCCCGGGGGGTTGAAACAGCCCCGTCTAAGTGGCGAGGTCGTAATTTTTCCACTGCGAGAGGGCGCCGGGTTAATATTAATTCCGGGTAATGCGAACGGAATCGGTGGAAATGAACTTTATCTAACCTTTCTTGTCCGGCTGAAAAACGACGTGAAAAATGTGTTTCCTAAAGGTCATTTCCACGAGATCACACAATGGGATTTGGATATAATGCGAATGGCATTTGGATTAATTGTCTCTGACATTTATATTAAAAACATTTATACCTTTGTTGATTTCCTTTCAACTCAAGTCTCATTACATTCCAGTCCAAATAAATGTAATAATGTTCTTCGTGAATTTTTGCCCTAATTTATAAATCGTGGGTTCAGAATTATAATTAGATAACTGAAAAGGTAGACTTTTGAGTAATAAATAAATTAGTTTTCACGCTTCAATTATTTCCAATTACCGACACATTTAGTGAATTGTACTCTTAATTTTTTAATATAATCATGTTGAAGACATGTATACAGAGATCTGGGAATAAATATTTTATATAAAAATTAATTACTATTAATAATTAATTATTCAAACATGAGATACCTCGTTTTAGCACTGATTAAAACCAATTTTTGTAAATTATCTACAAGGTCAGATTGAAATGAAACTGTACTTAACACTTAAAAATACTTTTATGTTTACAATAGTGCAATACCAGTATTAACATTATTTCCTTAAAATAATATCAAAAAGCAAAAAAAAAATCGTAAATGTATAATTCTAAATCTACACCCTTTAAAATTTTTTAACTAAATAGATTCTTGGAATCAATAGTTACTTTTCATTCCTCTTCAGCTGCACTCGAAGACGATGGTAGATTTACATAAAAATTGTAATAATCTGTGCTGATTGCAGGAGGCTTGCTAGAGAAAAGGGACAACAAGTCATTGTAATTTCTTCTTGTGATACGCGTAGGTGTCTCATATAGAGTTTGCAAAGCCTGTTGTAAGGACTGCCTTGTATTATTACTGCCCTCTACCATATACAACTCTTGCCCGTTAAAATTCTCCTTATAAGTATTCTTTCCCTAAAATCTGATGAAGCACATTTTTGCCGGTGGACAGCCTGACCACTATTGTTTTTCTTTGTAATCGTAAAGTTTGTTTGGGTAAACTTTTTCCAGTCACAGAAAAAAATATATTTTCAATGATAGTATAAGCTTTGTCCCCTTTTTTGCATGCACTGCGGGCTATGGTTTTCCAATCCCCTGGCCAATATGCCTTTCCTACACGCTTGTACTCCGACCCAATAGCCTAGGGCATAAAATCACACTCCATTTCTCACATACTCCAGTAATCGGCAAATATAAATGTACGCTAACGTTTCTCCTACTACTGGATAGATCAGTCTTTCTTTTTGTTTCAACCTTATTCGAGTTGCTGTTGATAAAATATCGTTGTCGTTGACATCTTCCCAGATTCCAGTATGCAATGAACATTTCCTGTCTTTTCTCAAGCGACATCCTAATTTGACATTTTATTCTGCACTGGGATCTGCAAGGAAGTTCAATTTACACTTTTGATTTAGTAACACCTCGTGCATATTCTTGCCCACGTGCTCCTATTATATTTTTGCAGGTTTCTCTTCTACTTTTCTGGTTGTTTTTTTCGCTTCCTGGACTTCTCGGTAACTTCAGGATGCTCTTGCATTCCTTCCAGAACCGGCTAAATATTAGATGACGAAACCTCTTCAGAACTACCAAGTTCTGAAAAGTAACTAAGTACTAAGTTTAGTAACTAAGTTACTTTGACTGCTCTCACCAGGTTGAATTTCAGATTCGTTAATGGTGTTTTGCGTTACGGTCGCGGCTTCGTTACAACGACCGTTATTTGGCGCGGGCACAGAAAATTAAAGTCAGAATGTTGTTAATTGTAACCTTTATTCGGTACCTACTAGATGGGAGATAAACGCGGTATTTACAGACTTAACTCTAATAAACTAATTTAGATAAAAGACCAAGTTTTGGACAAATGTGCTGAGCGACACTTTAAGGAGATAGTTTTGATTCTAGTGATGATACTTGTGCCTCGTTTTGGCTTCGTGTAGCGACTGATCTCCGTTTTTGCCCTTCTGGTCCTCCCTGGATCAGGTCCATGGAGTGGGGCGCAGTAGAGGGGAAGGAACGGAACAGATGGCCCCATCTACGAGGTGTTGTTACAGGTTTTCCCTTTCGTGGTATGCATAATACCCCATTATGGTAAGATTTGGCCACTGATCAATTGATGGCTTCTGTGAAGTACTTCGGAGCCTCATTAGCGCAAACCACCAAGTTCCTAGAGATAATTTTATTTGAGGGCTCACCGCGCTATTGTTGGTATCGAGGCCGAAATCCCGAGATGCTGGTAATCTGGCTTGGTAATTCCCAGCGGATGAGCCTGATCCAGATTAGACGCACATTTAAGTATCCCATTAGGGAATACCCGATATTAATTTAATATTTACAACAAAGAAAATAAAGCAAAAACTAAGTACTAAACACAGAAAAAGATCTTACAATTATGTGCAATATTGAACCTAATACAAAACAAATGGAGATGTCTGCAAATAGACAAAGTGATTGCTTTATTCTAGTGTCAAATCTAAGTGAAGGTCAAGTACAAGAATGATTAATTTTTTCTGCTTACCTGAATCTGAAACACCTTCCCCACCAAAAGGTTCAACTTTTATTAATTTATGGACGTTCGTCCATCTTATTCTGACGTCCAGATGATCTCCTGTTTTGGCTTCCAGTTGATCTCCTTGTTCTTCCCAATTGGAATACTCAACCAGTTGGCCAATCTCAAAGATATAATCGCATTCAAAATGGCTATTATTTAGAGTAATTCCAGGAGTCAAAATATTCGAAAAATCTACAAGAAAACAGTAATATGTGTTTTAGTCAAAATATCTATTTTTGTAAGGCCTAGTTTCTAAAATATATGTGTTTATTTAATTATTAATTATATGGATCCTATCCTGAGTCAATTTGAATTAATGTAAAACGATATATGCTACTATTTCAGGTAAAGATTTTAGATTTACTAATGTGAAATCATGTGACTTTGCAGTTTATATTTTCACATTAGTAAATCTAAATTTTTACCTAAGATAGTTAACAATTATTTAATTCTTGTCTTGACAACCAAAAACTTTGCAACCTTTTAATCCTATCAGAATGGGATTTTCAAAGCTGTTGGTTGATTTCTAATTCACTTGCACTCGTATAATTGCATTCCAAATTGCCATAATTTAGAGTCATTACATAAGTCAAAGTTTCATGTAACAAGTCTGTAATAAAACGAAATATTTAAGTGGAAATTGATCTAAAATTATATTGGGTGAGCGTTTTCATTTTGTAACATGGAGAATAGCTTGAGATTTTATTGGATCTAGTGCCTAGTGTTTTGAAGTATTGGGCTCGCTGCTTAGAGTAAACGTGCATTCGTCCGTGAAACAAATGGAAGAAAGAAAGTGAGGGTCTTGATTTGCACATTCTTGCATTTCATCGCAAAATCACTGGTTAAATTGTGGATCGTAAACCCTGTAATTATCCTATTGTAATCCTGTAATTGTAATTAAAGTACCTGCAATTGCAGTAATTATCCTATTGTAATTGCTCTCAGTGATAAGACTGCCGATTAAAACCGCTGATTAAAACCGCGAATTAATTTAATTGAAATATCTGCTGGGTGTGAGTTGGAACTTCAACTAGCTTAACTACTTCTATCCTTTTGAAATATTTTTTAAACACACTGCATTTTGTATGGATGATAGGACGTTGCTTACACAGCTGTACGAGGTCTGATCAAAAAGTTCCGGGACTTTTAAAATAGGGCAGCACTGTGTAGAGGGGTTCTCCCTGAGTACAGCAGCTTTTGCAGATTGTTAGTAGGTTTTTTAAAAGCGGAGTTACAGATATTTTAGTAAACCGACATTTTTGTGTTCAACGATTTTGTGGTTTCTTTGTGATAGATCGAAAACAAGAGCAACACGTCCATCGTCAAATTCCGTGTGGAGTTGCGGAAAACTTTTTACATGTTACAAACGGCTTTTGGGGATGAGTGTTTGAGTCATTCGAAGTGTCACGAATGGTTCAAGAGGTTCAAAGAAGGCCGCACATCAACGGAACACGATCCTTCTTCAGGACGCCCATCAGTTTCGACTGACGACGATCATTTGGAACAAGTGAATGACCTCGTTCGTTCAAATCGTCGTTTAACCATTCGGGAAGTGGCATAGGAATGCAACATTTCATTCGGTTCATGCCAAGAAATTTTAACAGAAAAACTACACATGCGTCGAGTAGCGACAAAGTTTGTTCCAAAGTTGATGCCCCCCCCCCCCCTGTTTATTTCTCGCTGTTCATTTGCGATTTTTGCACCAAAAATGCAATTACAGTTATCCCCCAGCCTCCCTACTTACCCGATATGGCTCCAGCAGACTTTTTTTTGTTTCCAAAAATGAAGAAGCCCTTGAAAGGAGAGAGATTTGATGATGTTGAAGCAAGAAAAAAATTATCGCTGGAGGACTGAATAGCATATCGGAAGAAGACTTTCAGAGGGCTTCCTGCAGTGGAAGCAGCGCTGGGAAAAGTGTATATTTACCCAAGGAGAGTACTTTGAAGGGGATTTAGTTTTGTAATGTAAATCTATTTCCAATACATTTATATAAAATAAGTCCCGGAACTTTGTGATCAGCCCTCGTAAGTTATAAGGTGTATTCAAATACCATTATTAAGAGTAGTCATGCTAATCTCCTTCTTTTCCGGAATGAAAACGATCACCCGGTATATCTGCGCTTCATTTCAAATGATATCGACTCAAAAACATAGGTACGTACCTGAACTATTTTGCTGTTCTTTATTTTAAATTTTAAGCATCATGTCTACTAAACGTTGCCCTTATGACAATTTGCACAGTATTATGATTTTATTTATTTAGATTAAAGGTTATTCTTTATGTTTTTCACTGAACAATTCTCTAACAACATTAGCGGACAACAAAACCTTTAAAGCAGCTACATGTACAAATCATTGACAACTTGAATTCTAAAAATGGATAAAAATGGATAAAAGGACTCTAGTTATCCTTTTTTCTTCACTGAGAAAATCAGACTACCAATAGCAAAAATTTCATATCTTCAGTTACCTAAATACTACTTTGAAAACATACTTAATTTTCTACTTGTCCAGTTTTTAAATTGTCCACCAGGGGTATCTAGATTCGACTCTTAGTTATCCTCTTATAGTATTCGAAAGTTATCTACTAAAACAGTATACCATGGTAGATATCTAAAATTCGATAAATTTTGCGTTACCTAAATATAATTCTGAACCCACGATTTATATTTCATCGTTTCATATTTAAATTTTAATCGCTAATCTCACATGGCCTACAGAGTACGATCCTTTTTATTACCATCTTAATTTTATCATAAAATTGTATCATTTTCATAAACGCGCAATTAACAATATAACCTATAATTTGATGATACTTTAATATTAATTAAGTGCCTTAATATGCTTAAACAAGGTAGGTACAACGTGCTTAGCCATCGATATTGCCTACCCCATTTGAACGGATATATCCGTGTTTAGGTCTACTTTTTCTGAACAAGTATATTAATTCAATGAAAATTGAATGAAAACAAAATAAACTTATACCATCAGGTTAATAGCTGTTTTGGATATGCTGGTTCTACTACATTGCTCTCCTTTCTGCTAAATTTAATTTAGAGAGTTTCTCCGTATGGATAAACTTATCGTTGAAAGTCCACCGGATTACCAATACTAATATTCGAAAGGAATACATGAAATGGATTGTTTTTGTAGAGGCTCGAAACGCTCAGAAATAATATTTGCGTCGCCGTGGAATAATTTCGCTGTTTATGTTTATAGAGCATATGCAAATTGCGCCCTAGCACGAATACGTAATTTAATAATTCGGCATTACACTTACTTTATGCAAATGACTAGGATGCACGCGGATGGAAATTAGTGAATGAATTTATTGTAGTTCTGAGTAGTTTCCCATTAACACTACTCCGCGTTGCGTTCCGCTGTAAGGCGTCCGCGGATCTCGCGACGTCGGCGTCGCGTCCGCCCCTTAGGGCTAATTAAGCGGCGTCGACGCTCGGCCCGTGAACGGGGACGTGACGCAATTAATCCGGGGGGCGGCGGCCCCCCTTGGGGCGGCCGACACACTGTTGTGTTGCGGACTGACCACTTATTTCATCCGCGATGCCCGTTACTGATTTACGAGCGCCGGAGGGCGAGCGGTCAGGAGCGCCCTTTCCTTCCCGCTCTGTCGGTTTTATGAAATATTATTAATTACAATCATTTATCTTCGGGCACGATACGGTTCTGTTCTCAGGAAACTCTAGCTCTTCCATTCGAAATGCGATATTTATTGGCCCTCGCGTTCGGTTATCGGGACTCTACTAAACGAAAACAAAAACCTCATTTCGCGCCGTATTTACAGCGACCTGCAGGTCCTGGGGGGCGTTTAGGGAGCGACCAGCGCCGAGATTGTCCACCTTGAGGAGGGTGGCCCATTCAAGGCCGTGGTATGTGACACTAATGGGGGTCAATTGAATGGCAGTGCTGGGCTACATGCTATAAAGCACACAGACGAAATGCACATGTTGATGATGGTCAATTGAAAATGAACAAAAATACACGTGAAAAATGATCATGCCCTTTGGTCTGCCTCGGTCCATTGTGCAATTGTGTGTGAAAATGTAATCAATCATAAATTATAGTAGACCATGTAGTGTGATAAATATATTCGAGAATTGTTGTTACGTGTTGTGCCTGTTAGCTTAGAGCAGACGTCTCCACTAAGCAATCTTCTCTCCATAGGCCAACTCATTCCCTTATAAATATCTTACATGGCGTAGGAAATAAAATAATGTTAATTGTTTCACATACAAAGGGAAGTAGATGAAGGAAAAGAACACATAATGATAATAGGAAATCTAAATGGAAGAGTAGGATGCCCCAATAGCGGAATAGAAGAGATAATGGAAAAGGAAGGAGAAGAAATTAAAAACAACAATGTGGAAAGAATAATACAATTACGCATTGAAAATAACCTTGTGAGAACAAATACAAATATCAAACACAAAAACATACACAATTACATAAGAGAACAGCCAAGCAGAAACGAAAGATCGATAATAGACTACCACGTAATTAATAGAAACAGCTGGAACAACATAATGAATGTAAGAGTTACAAGGCAAGCTGAAATAGGAAGTGACCACCACTTACTAAAAATGGATATGAGTTGGAAGAAAATACAAAAACTACAAGAGGAGGATAAAAATTATACAAAAAATAAAAGCCTACAGATTAAGAGAAACTTAAACACAAGAGAAATACAAATAGATACTACAAAATAAATTCAGAGACAGCGAAATGAAGCTAAATATATAATGAAAATGGGAAACATTCAAAAGAAATATACTTGAAGCGGCAAGGAAAAAAAGACAAACTGGTGGACAGAGGAAGTGAAAAAGTAGATAAAAGACATAACAGAGAAATGGAAAAAATACCTACATACAGAAAAAATAGAAGATTATGAAAAATACGAAGAAAAGAGAAGCAAAACGAATTCAATAATAAAAGAAGCCAAACAAAAGTCATGGACGAAATTTGGTGAAAGAAGAAATGAGAATTTTGGGCAGCACCAAAAACTATTCTACGGAACACTAACGCAATTAAAACAAAAAAAGAACACAACATGATGAACGTAAAAGATAAAAATGAAACATTTATGACGAATGAAGACAAGATAATGGAAAGATGGAGACAATATTTCAAAGAATTGACCGAACAGGACAAAGAAGATAACGTAACACACGAATAGGGGGAAACGTCGCAAGAGAGGCAAGAGAAAATAATTGAACAAATCAAAAAAGAAGAAGTGCAAGAAACAATAAAAAAACTAAAAAACGCTTAACAACCAGGAACAGACAATATAACCCCGGAGACGATGAAACACATGAAAGAAGAGGAAATAGCACAAATAACGACAAAATAAGCAGCGGGGAAACACCAAAAGAATGGAATAAAGGAATCATTCTATCGATACATAAGGAAGGGGATAAAAGAATATGCGAAAATTACAGAGGAATCACACTAATATGTATACCTTGTAAGATAATGACCAAGGTACTAGAAAAAGGATGCGAGACAAAATAGAAACAACAATAGAGGACAGCCAGTGCTGATTTAAAAGAGGGAGGGTTTCCCTTTCCTTGCAGTTGTAACGGTACAATACCGGGGTATCATTATAAATTGTAATTAATTTATAAACGTAGAGTGGCTCGTAATCTAAGTGGCTGTACTTCACCTGTGTTTGATTCATGGAATCGTTATAGTGACAAGATCGATGGTTCGTTGTTCAAGTATTGTGTCTGTTACGGGGAAAATATCAAATTATACGCATACACAAATATCATCATACAGTAATTTATTCATTCAGTAATTCATATGGTCTTACATTTTAATTTAGCAAGTAAGGTTTGGTTCATTTGGTAATGGTAAATAATACGCTTTATATTTATGTGGTGACTAAGGGTTTATTTTAATAAGTAATAACACACAAATAATGAAGAATGGCGATTTATTCTCAATTAAAGTTTTGAAATGAGTAATGATTTTTACGTGGTTTCTGATTATTTCGTTTGGTTATGGTAAAATAATACGCTTTACATTTATGTGGTGACTAAGGGTTTATTTAATAAGTAATAACACACAAATAATGAAGAATGACGATTTATTTTGAATTATAGTTTTGAAATGAATTTATCTATTTTTTTACGTGGTTTCTGATTATATTTCGTGGTATTCTGACGCGAATTAACGTTATAATTCAAATTCTACTGGTTACTAGTACATGCGATTTGTCCCTGCTAATTACGGTGTTTTGGTTACGTCATTCATTCCCCATGCGTTCGTTCATCCATGTTTTTCTCTTTTATTTACTTGATTTAATTTATCCTCAGATAAAGTTTAGCAGTGCATTTCCCAGCAAATAACATGCCAGTATCAAGGGTGACGATTTACCCTTAATAACAGTTTCGCAATGCATTTACCAAGCAATAACACCCAAATAATTAGATTGCCAATTTCGATCGGTGATTTGTGCACGATGGTCAGTTGTGTCTGGCTAAAGTACATATATCTGATCTCATAGCGAGTCTCATACCCTAACCCTACTAGTCTGACGTGTATGAAACATAAGCCCCTCGTTTGTTTTTGACTCTTTTTTATTTTTATTCAATTAATATATTTTTTTTTATGTCTTCTTTTGTTTTTAATATTTTCATTTATTTTTAGTTTGTTTTTACTTTGTTTTTGTGATAATTGAATTCACCTAGCGGATGTGATTCTGCATGATTTTGACTTTGATTCATTCACGGATTTATATACCTTCTTTACGCATGCTCATGCATGAATTCCCTTGATTCGCATTCATTCTTAACTGCCGTTATGTTTCGTATTTATTAACTTTATTTCTCATCCAATCATGACTTATGACTTGGATTCATTCAATGATTTATCCATAATATCCACATGCTCTTCTTGCCTCAGGAATATACTGACTCGCATTCATTCATTTCTCACTCGCTCAAGAATTCAAATATGCAAATACTGAACACATGAATTGTCGATGCTGAGGGCTGTTTTATTTTTACCTTCATGCAATTACGACTTATTAGTTTGATCACTCACTCGGCTGATGGATTAGTGATCTTAACTACGCAACGTTAATTACAAGGATTTATTGATTTGGTATGACATGATGATATTTGCTGATTTTTGTAATAATGATTGACCTTTACGGATCCCGGTTTTTATTTCCCGTTGCGATCGCTACCTGGGAAATTCCTTGAGTTTATATCTGTTTAAATACCTTCCTGACCTATCTCTTTCCCGAATCCCTGGCTAATGAAATATAAATAATAATTAAAACGCATGATAATCGAGTATGTTGATTCGGAGGAAGGATCTCATCACTTCGCACGTTTGTTTGAAGTTTCGTGGCAATGAAAGCGGTTGGTAAAATAATCCCGTTATGGTAACTAGATTACAAGGACGAAATTAACATACAGTTGAAGGAGCTTCTAAATGCGCCCTTCTTTTGGAGATTAACTCCTCAAAGGGCGTCACGAAACCTGTATATCGCTTTCAAGGTAGTCACATTTCTCTACGCCTTCGGCGCTAAGACTTGCTAGAGTGATAATTAGGTGAGGTAATTGATGGTGGTTTGTTTGGGGTTGTCAGACTTATCATACGTGACAATATTACGAAGAGAACCATGCATGCTGTGGTATTAGATTGGTTAATGTGTTCGCTGTGAACTCATTACGGGACTGAAATTAACATACAGTTGAAGGAGCTTCTAAATGCGCCCTTCTTTTGGAGATTAACTCCTCAAAGGGCGTCACGAAACCTGTATATCGCTTTCAAGGTAGTCACATTTCTCTACGCCTTCGGCGCTAAGACTTGCTAGAGTGATAATTAGGTGAGGTAATTGATGGTGGTTTGTTTGGGGTTGTTTTGTTCTTTCGTAATTTTGTCACCGGATATTCTTCCGGCGGATTGCCGAATTAATTTACTTTACACGCGTAATGACTTGTTTGCTACATATGTCGCAGTGCCCTTCGAAAGAGGCGTTTTGATTCGCGTTACTCGATTATCAATTGCGTCAGTACTCACTCATTAACCCTTCCTATCTCTCGCCGACTGGATAGCCGTACCGATGTCTTGGTGGCCCCTGCTTTATGTTGTTTTAATTATTTCGCGGTCTCCCCGAAGATATCTAACTGGTTCAATACTGCCCTAACGGAATTATCAATTTCCCTGACTGTTTATACTAATTGCGCCCCCGTTTACACTCTCGCGATTTCTCTCGTGCCCTCGGCCGTCGAGAACTAAGTGCCCTTCCCCCCTGCTTTCGCATATTCTTATATGTTTTACCTCCCCCTTTTCCCCGAGCCCTGGGCCCAAATACTACCGTCCCCGGTCTTCTACGGTGGTCTAGCCCTCCTGGGCAAGTGTCTTTTTCGATGCCTGCGCAATAATTTCTCCCATATGTTTAAGCCACTCGATATTTTGCTGGCGGCTTGTGTTCGCTACCGATACAAATCATGTCCCCTCGTGGTGTGAGTTATCCAGCCCAAATGGGCTCTGTTCTAAGAATTTCGGTACGCGTGCATGTAGCTCGCGCTGTTTTTATGGTACTTAAGTTAATGAATCTATGGGCCGTAATATTATACTTTCGGTTTTGGAACTCCCGGCATTGGTCAATGTTGGCCAGTGGCACATCCCTTGTCTGGTTTCGAGTAATTTATACTTCCATGAACTGTTGATATTTCCGCCCGACTGGTAAAATCGTGTTACCCTCAAGTTAATGGCTTTTATTGTCCCCATTGTTGATAGAATTCTCCCGGCCTGGTTCAGGGGGCTGCGGTCCCCCACGAGTCTGTTTACGTAGTTTTACGCCGGAATGCGATACTTATTTAATTATTAATACGAACGATTTTTCAGCAAATAACACCTGTCTTATCTACTCGTTGTTTAGCTAAATAAAACATGGTTTGTCGTGGGTTATTTCACAGTTTTACATTAGTTCTCTTTTTTTGTGATATCCATCATGCAGTTTAATTTTTGCAGCCATTTGTCTTGTATCCATTCGGGATGGATAATGCCTTTTTCATTGAAGAATGTTTTTATTTCACTCAAGCAAGAAGCAAACCGTTTCAATACGTTACCCCTGGAAATCCATCGCACTTTAGTGTGCAAAAATAGGTCAGAATACTGGTCTTCTATTTCTTCAAGAAATTCCCTAAACTGACGAGGGTAGAGTGCTTTTGCCAAATGCTGTTGATGATCTTAATTACCAAGTTCATGGCCTCAACTGTTTCGGCCGGAAATGTTTGGGCACAAAGCGCCTCTTGAATTATGCAGTGAAACGTTAAAATTTCGTCGTTTATGTTTTGCCGAAGAAGCGTTGTTACCCCTTTATATATTCCGGAGAAACTTCTGGCTCTATCAGTTGCTATGGAAACGATTTTATTTATATCAATGTCATAGGCTTCCAGGCATTTTTGGACAGCATTTTCTATATCTTCTCCACTAGTTTGCCCTGAGATCGGCAAAAATCCTAGCAGTTATTCTTTTGGATCTTGGTATAACATATAAGTGACGAAAAGGGTCACTTATGCCATGTATTTTATGTTGCAAGACTCATCCATAGCAAGTGATAAAGCAGAAGCCAGTTGAATGTTTTCCACTTGCGTATGTGTTACATTTGAAGACATTTTAGATGTTCTATCTTGTACTGCTTTTGCAGATAATGGCATATCATTCATAATTCCTGTTTTGTCTTTAAAATCACGAAACAGATCTTCAGCTTCACGTATCCAACAATCTTTGACGTACTCACCATATGTGAATGGTTTCCCTCTTTTTGCAATTTGTAGTGATATTTCAAAGCTTGCCAGATTTACAATATTTGAAGATTTCGTCCAGTTACTTAACATAGAACTCGACTGTTGTTTTTGTTTTTGAAGCTTGAATATTTAGCAGCGGATAGGGTATATTTTGTAGTAAAGTGTCTCTCCACATTTGACTTCTTATTTTGTGCAAGTTTTTCTTAACAAATAAGACAAGTCGGAATGCCATCTGTGTTGCATATGAACGCAAACGACTCCGTCCAATCCTGATTAAATTCTCGATTTTCTTTTATAGTTCGTCTCTTCTTTTTACCATTTTGGCGGCGGAGCTGAAATAAATATTTGTTAAATTTTATTTAGCTATCTAAAGCGGCGTTAATAAACCGTTAATTAAATAGTTCATTTCATTATTTGCTAATCTGTTAAAAAAAAGTCAACTTCGTTAAACGTTAAAGCGTACATACTTTTGAGAAGATAATTCGTTTCTAATTTGTCTTCTTCTTGAAACAACGATTAAATTCACACTACTATCACTGGGTAGTGAACACTACCATCTGCTGGGTTGCTGGCTGAGTGGTAGTAGTGGCTAGTGACTAGTGGGTGGCAGTAGTGGCTGTCAGCTGTCTGTCTGCTCTCTACTCCACCTATCGTCACTGTTCTCTGTTGAGTGTTTTTATCCTGTTTGCAGCATTTTTTTGCAGTATAATATTTTGTTAAGAGTTTTTAAAATAAAATAAAATTTATTTATTTATTAATATTTGCGTATGGAACTGGAGAGCCTCATCTTGACATCGAAATAGCCGCATGCGGCTCGCGAGCCGCAGGTTGCCAACCCCTGGTCTATGGTACTCCTGCAAATAGCCTCGAGGAGCTGCATCTAAAAATTAATCAAAAGTGTCAACAAATCCGAGCCAATGAGGATGTTTTAGAAAGAATTCGATTATCCTTTAGACAAAGTGCTTGGAAATGGAAGGAGGGCACTTCGAACATATTCTGTAACTCTGTTCTTTGTTTTTGCTAGAAGCTCCCTTTGTTTGTTTTCACATAATCAATAGGTAATAAATAATTGCAAATAGGCAAATAAATGTTTCAAACAAGAATAATCTTCCATATCTCAGAAACCGTTACTTTGAGGACCCATGTGTATCGAGACTTTTTTTTTATTGTGGTTCTTACTACTACCCCTTAAATATTTTACACTTTTTGTTAACACCCTGTATATAAGTGTATTCTAGAATATCTTTTTTCTATTTTGCGTTTAGAATAAGTCGATTCTAGCACCCAAATGATGTCATTTGAGTGTTAGAATAAGCGGTTGGTGTGCTAGAATAGACTATTAAAATTTCCTGCATTGATGTTGGTAGTGGTAGCGTTGACGGTTCACGTAACTGTCAACTGACATACGTCAAAAAATAAATTTCATAGAGAACAGCAAATTAATGAAAACGAAGTTTAATTTAAATTATTACCGTGGAAAGTACAATTATTATACACATTAACAGTTACAAGCGATTTGTCTTGAGAATTTATAGTGACACTTTTTTTTCCACGCCTAAATTTACGCCACATAAATGTCACAAACCACCGCAAAATTCCCTAGATTTAAAATTTTATTTTTTTAATTTATGAAATAGTATGATGCGGCAAAATAGAAAAAAATAGTATAAAACACTTGTTGCAGAAGGTCCTTCAAGCACTCAGATGATCCTCAACTCGCTGCTATGCAGCTCGTAATTTCAAATTCGTGCTTAATAGATGCCTTCTGCAACTGGTATTATAATATACTATTTTATGTTTTCACAATAAATATGAACATTATTAACAATTATTAACAAAATTAAAGTTAATAGTTAATAAACAATAATTAACAAAACTTCAACATGTATAAATAATAATAATATTACATATTTTAATATAATAAATATATACCCTTATCACAGTAATAACTAATTACCTCGATCTTCCAACTAGTTTAATATATTTAATTGAAAAATCACTTGTTACTACAGATTAAAATTCTCTAAAATATCAATGTCCTTACAAACCATCTAAGTAAAATTCAAAATTCTTAATTGTAAGTCAAATTCAAAAAAGTCAGTGGAAGGAAAATCTTGTTGAAATGGGATGTTGTTAAAATACTAAATAAATGGAGATTCAAAAGCTGAATTGATACCTAACTTACGGATTTTCTAAATTTAGGTAATATTGCTTCTTCAAAATGATAAGAATTTGCTTGGTTTGTACGTTTGATATAAATATTTCATGCACTCACAGTAAGAAAACATATCGGTCACATGAGGATAGGAAGGCATTATGAAATTGCGTTTTATTGCTGTATTGATTCCAGCGCAGTTGAGTGCATCCTCAAGAAGGCAATTTTTAAACGCGCACAACCTTAAGGCATTATTTTTCTATAACTCCTAAACACAAACGCGGGGATAGTTTTGAATGCTCTTAAAGTCCCCCGTCTCATTTCCTGAAGATCAGAATACTCTTAGAGCACTCGTCTCATTTTCTTGATGAGAAGGTGCGGGACAGGCAGACGCAAGGACGGGGGCACCGCTGTGACTTCAAGCGGCAAATTGAAAAGTTAGTCTGTTTTGTCGGGGCCGTTACGTGCGGCTCCGAAGTTTAAAGTCTTTACATATGTACCCCGACTGGATCTGGTTAAGTGCCGCTCCCCCAATAATAAACCGCCGCCCCACGCTTAAAACGCTATAATTTAATAAAATCTCTGAATGTTTTGTTAACTACATTTTCGCGCCGGCTGTAAACGCAAACTAGTATCAGATTGTAGTTCATCAAATATTCAACAGTGGCAAACTTCGTAGATACAATCTTTTGCATAATGCGAAATATAATTGTTAATTGCAAGATGTGTGTTTAGTTTATGTTCTGTAAAGTTTAAATAATAATTAAAATACAGTTAGTTTGGAGGCCGCTCAAGAAACATAATAACACTAACGTTCAGGTACAGCTACATATGATTTCGGGATGCGGATTAGGTTACGGAGGGTGAAGTTTATAGGATGTAGGCCTCATTACGGCCTTTGAACCTACATATGAATAATAAATTATTGCGAATAACTGTTTTTGCTAGTAAATGTGTTTACACAACACGCATCTATTCACGTCTCAGTCACTTCTCGCTTAACGCATTTTTAGTGCCATAATTAATGGCACGATTAATTATTACGCAATTAAAACCCTGCTTCTGTGATTATTGCTAATTTAAACGTGAATGTAATTATATATTCTACATTATTACACTTAATAATTAAACATATTTTCTCGCATAATGAAAGTGAGGATGTACTTGCTACACACAAAATATGTGTTATCTCGTATAAAGCTAAATTGATTAATTAACTTTGATGCCCTCGTGATGGCCTGACATGAGTTAATCAAACTTAAAGCACACCTGCCCTAAACTAATTAATTCATAGCGGGCGTATAAAGTATTACCAACATATTGTTATAATTAAAGTATAATTTACCGGTCGGTGTAGTTTGCAATTTAATTTTAATTAATTCCAGTTATAAAGCGTAGCTCACCTGGAAGCAAGGGCGTATGTGAAAAAATGGCCACTCTCGCAGTGATAATTAATTTCATTTGGTTCGGAAGTTGCAGAAGTTCCTCTAGAAAATATAATACCACTGTCAGTTTTCTTTTTTCAATAAGACAGTTTACGAAGCGGGGGTGTTTTATTTCCAAAGTAATTGGATGACTCACCTACCCCGACGGGTCGCCTCATAATTCACACCATTAAAATCAATCGCGACACAATGACGGTGTCGGGTGGCACTTCAAAGCCGCCGCCAGCGCTGCTGCCTCCCCCACGTTAATCCGTCTACGAAAAATCGCATCGCGTGATCCCGGATTGCCCCTCATTGTAACCGGATCCACCCCCGCGGGGGGAGTGAAGGGTAGTAATTATATTTCGTGTTACAATCCGCCATTGGGTGTAAATGCGGCGGGACATTTGCTGCAAACGGTCTGCCATAACAATACGGCACGTTCGCTGCAAACTGCCATGTGCTGACCGCATCCTCTAATTGAAAAATAATTCTGCCCCATTCCAGTGCCCCCGTTGCTAAATATAAAGCGCAACTATGCTTACAAAATATCGAATAGACAGTTATTCGTATTCGACTGGCGGTGCAGGAGGCTGTGAACCCAAGCAAAATTGCAACAAAAGCGAGAGGTGAAACAAATATTCAACATTTTACTTGAAGCAAATTATCTATTTAAAATTAATTACAATTAAAATATGATGCCTAAAATTCATACTGCTTTATCATCTATCATCTATTTCGTGTATTACTAGAAATATACTCGGAAATCGGAAAACTGGCCTGCCGATTGGAAAACCATTGCTGCAGTGTAGGAGGAAAGGTGACAAGCCGTATGTTGTTCATGAGATTTCCACTGAAAATTGAAAGATTGAAAATCTCACCTGAACCGGCACATGGTTATCAGTAAAGAAGACGAAAATCGTAAACCAGTTAGTTGGCAAAAAATGAGCTGGTTGAATTTCACTAAAAGCAGGCCATTAGTCAAACGTTTCAAAGAGAGTTTTGATGAAGAGTTTAGGGTACTTGACTGCAAGAAGAAAACGAGGGTCAGTAATCAGAAACTACCGTTATCAGACACAATGAAACCTTACACATATACATATCTTATACATATCATTAATTCCCATTCCAAAAGAAAAACACGACAATTTGAATTCTTTATTTACGTCAGCCCCTCCAGCTTTAGCGCTAGAATACTGACCATTTTATGAAAATTTGCCACACTAATGAGACACAAAAAAGAGTGCAGTCCGACGACAGGAATTTTCAGAAAGCGATAATACAGGCCCTGAAGATTATAAAAGTTGCGAATAAAACCACTTTAAGTTACTCCCAGTGTGTTTTCTTCCCAAAATCGAAAGTGAATAACTCCTATTAAACCAATTTTCAAGTTAATGCAACAAATAGGTATCTCGTTTTTTCCAAAAATTTGCAACATATCAAAAAATATCTTATAAACATTTCAGAATATACTTCCTCTCTGATAAAGTTAACAAAACACAATAATAATTATATTGAATGTTTATTAGCTGTAAAGCACTCAATTTTATGCAAATCAGTTTTCTCAGCAATATGCCTTTTCAAGTTATCCAGTTGTAGTACTAAGGTGACGATATGATTCCTAAATATCATACTGATTTATCGTCTATCACTAGAAATATACTAAAAACGTTCAGCAGCCATGGAAACGGTTCTCATTATCCGAGCAAAGAAGCTTGGACTTATCAAGGCAG
The DNA here is from genome assembly GCA_951805005.1 of Othius punctulatus. NCBI lineage: Eukaryota > Metazoa > Arthropoda > Insecta > Coleoptera > Staphylinidae > Othius > Othius punctulatus. The sequence continues at coordinate 100,987,063 of OX638139.1, read as the reverse complement.
CATCGAACCATGCTTGTAAGTACCATGTACGAAATTGGTTAGTGCATTAGTGTAAATATTCCTGATCTTGCATAATTGTAGTTTCCTCTATTCCCAAACTATCCCTGAGACTTTCTTAAGTTATGGAACGTACCGTTGCCAACGAGACTACTCTTTTATTGTTGCTGAAGGGCCAATATAACAGGTTATTGGGTAATCGGTATATCAGTCGCCTAGGAGCAAAACCCTACAAGACCAGTGAACTTGAGATAATGCAAAACAAGGTGTAAAATCTTTATGTGGGCAAAGTGACTAAATATTAAAATTAAAATTACTATTCATATTGAAAATTGACATCATAAAAATTCATCTTATCGTAGATAGGTCGTTAAAAATTAGTTAGTAAAGTCGAAAAATGGGGTGTTGCATCTAAACTCACAAACATTTCAAAATGAAATGCCAATTAATACTGAATATAAGTTCAATTTCGTTAACATAATTAAATTAAAGTATTTTAATACCAAGATCAACCATTTATTTTCCACATCTATTTTCTTCGGTTTACGTACTTATACAAGTACGATCGCGGCCATAAAAAATGGGACAGGTCTTTTGCCTAGTGTGAATTTGGTTTACCTGAAGATGTCAAAATATATGCAACTTGCTTGATAGACCATCCATTTTCAATTTCTCTACTATTCTTGCTTTATTAAAAACACTAACTTGAGCAGTCATTACAAAATGTTGCCTTTTAACAAGAAACATGTAGGTATCTGGCACAATGACCGATACCTAGATGTTACTTGATTTTTCTTTGCACAGACGAATGACATGATTACACAGATCCATTTTAGACAAATTCACTATAAGACTTGTCCCACTTTTTTTTGGCCGCGACGGTACATTTTGACCGCGTCTCTGAAAAACACAAAATCATATTCTTTCTCCCATTCTATATCATTGTATTTTTCTAACATCTTTTCTGAGTTCAGTTGAGAATTTTTTTCCCTCTTTTGCATAAGCTTTTGGGTATACAAAAGACTTTTCTATAAAATGCCTCTTACAAGTGTTCACAAGTCCGGACGGCGTAACTTAGCGAGGGCCAGCGCAACCCGAAGGTTTACTTCGTGGCTGCTTGTTCGATTTTTTAACTATGCTTTGACATCACAGCCAGTTACAGCCTGCTAGGACTACTGCGTATCTGATGCTCTCGCTAAGTAACGCTAGTAGTTAAGCAGAGATGGTTCTGGTTCACCCAATGGTTCACCCGGGTTCAACCCGATGAAATCTAGCGCTGGTTTTGGCTCACCCCATGAAATCTAGTGCTGGTTCTGGATAACTGAAAACGTCACAGGAAACGACGGTTATTTAGTTTTTTTTTTGTTTTCGAGGTTTATCCAGAAAAACGTGGAAACCCTCTCAAACAGCGTTCATTTAGTTTATTTAGTTTATTTGGTTTTCGAGGTGTATCCAGAATAACGTAAAAACCAAATAGGTTTTTAGGAGGGTTTTCACGTTTCCCGTGACATTTTCAGTCCTGAAAAACGAGAAAACCAATTAGGTTTCTAGGAGGGTTTTCACGTTTCACGGGTTTACAGGGTACCAATGCATAATGTTGCATACTTCAACCAATATTTTATCATAGCAATAATTCTGGAGTTTTTGTTTTGTAATCCACATCCATCTTAAACAATACGAACCTCTTTGACATTTTTGCCAAACTCAAAATTTGAAAGGTAACAAAATCTGCTCTTGTTTATGTTGTAAACAAGATTATGTTTTGTCTGAACTTCTCCGATGGTCCAACTATCTATGTCCAAACATATACACTGACATTCTCTGCATTCGATTTACTTTTGGATGACCAAAATGGTAAAAGTAAATTTGCATGCTGATATATGCGGACTAATCCGGAAGTTTTGGTAGTTCCTAATTCGATTGACAGTGAAATGATAATGTGACCATTTCTACGATTTCTCTTCGTTACGGAATCTGTAGAAACTGCTACCTCTCAATTTGGGAAGTTGTTATAGATGTATTGAATTAGACTTTTGTTTTTATTTGTTTCATTTTTCATTTTAAGTGTAAATTGAAATGCATGCCCTACATGCATGCAGTTGACACTTAAAATGCAAACGCAAAAATCTATGCTCAAGCCTATGTTGATATTTTTATTGAAGTTATCTCTAACAAAAACATTCCGTTACGTATAGTTGTTCATTATGGGCTATTTTATAATTGCATATTTTTCAGAGTTTAGAGACACATACTTAATTTAGCTCGTAAATGTATCCTGTTAAATAATTTTAACCGGCAGTAATGAGATTTAATACATTTTAGAGATTCGATGAACTCTACAATAGCTACTTTTATTTTCGTTATTATGTCCGACTCGATCTCAGCCTCTGTTTTGAACAAACAGCATTTTTTCCTAGTATTTTTTTACAATATTCAAAATTATATCTTTTTTAACACCCAAAATACCATGAAACGCTAGGCTACATACAGGAAATAGCATGTCATCAATTCTCTTAGCTAGCAGTATACAATACAAGTTTTATGTTTATTTCCATTTTCTTTGCCTCTTTGGGTGTTTTGACTCACAATGACGTAATATAGACATATGTTATCCTCTTTTGCCCTTATTCCTGTAAAAGCCTGCATAAAATGTCAACATAAACTTTGGCACATCAGAGTTATTAATTAACAACGTATCCAAAGTATGGTCATTGTGGAATTATTAATTAACAACATATTCAAAGCATGGTCGTTGTGGAATTTTTAATTAACATCGTATATAAAGTATGGTCGTCGTCCCGTTGTTAATTAACAACGTATCTGAAGAACATTATCGATACAAGGTTGAAGTTATTTGCGGTTACATTATGAGACTAAATATCTCAGTATAAATAATTTTATGATATTTTTAGTCATATTAATTTCATAACAAAAAACTGCCCAACACTCCGATATTCAAGTAATCTCAGTAGTACGACTGAATCAACTGAATGTGTGCATGTGCTTAAGTAGTTACAAAATTAGAAGTATAATAGAACTTTATTATACTAAACTATAATCAATTTTGAATTTCCGCTTAAAGTATTTACGAATCAAATGGCTGAAATTATTGGTAGACACAAATGCTAATATTATCGCGCGATGATGACATACATTAAAGTATCTTCTCTGCATAATTTGATTCTGCTCTGGTAATTCTGCATTCTTCTCCCCGCATATTTCTGCAACCAGTTTTCCTCATCTTTTTATTAATTTTACGAGGGAGATCCTTCTCTTTTTCCAGGTTATCTACGTTTTCCATTTTTTGTGTATACTTCACCCCTATATTATCCTAACTCTTCCGCTTCTTGTATTTCTTTGTTTTCTTCCAATCCCCCTTCCTAATTTTCTCTTAATTTTCCTATAGGGAAAGAAAGAGACCCCCCACCCCCCCCATATAGTCCATTTCAACTTTGTTCTATGTGCCTTTATTGCTAACTGTATCCATACTTAATATTCGTCTTCGTTCTTCTCCACTATACTTTTCTTGCAATCTTTATTTGACCATTGCACTTGCCACATTTACATATGATACTTCACACTGACTGACCAATGAAATATCCCAAATTTTAATTTGTTAGCCAAGTAGAATCCACTTATAGTGATTATTGCTGAGGGACACTTATCTCTTTCGAGGAGGTTAAGATTAGGTTTCAAAAGATTTCTCATATTATATACCCAATTGGTTTAAATCAATGCAGTTTGGACAATTTGGTGCATACTCATAGTTTCATTTAGCACATACTTTTTTGCATGAAAAATTGCAAAATTTTTCGTATTGTCTCCAAATATATTCTTGTGACATTTTTGAAAAATTGCAAAATTTTCATATTGTTTCCAAATATATTCTTTTGACTTTTTAGTATTCTCTGGCATGGAGCCAACAATTTCTTGCATTATATTTGATACCAAGCCGGTTGGAAGAAATTTTTATAATATTTATTAAATATTTGTCAATGTCAATACGACACGTGCCATAGTCATCCAAAATATGTTTCGTGCATAGTTCCTTGCTTCGATAATACCCGCTATAGTGATGCATTGGGGCTTGTTGCCGTGAAAATGTGGCACATTTTCCCGGCAACAAGCTCTCGTGCCACTATAGCGGGTATTATCGGCAAGTCACTATGCACTTCACATATTACTATTGATAATTTTCTAATTACTTTTCTATTGCTCACTTAATCCATTAAGGCCTAGTTGTACGATTTTGGATGATCCTTGACCATGGTTCAGTTACCTAAGATACAATTGTTAATACAATGGTATCCTTAGAAACTGAACCACGATCAAAGATAATCTGCGATCGTACAACTGGGCCCAAATGTTCATCCTTCTACTTCTTCACTATATTTCTCTTCCTGCTGCAAATTTTCTTCTTCATGATTTTCTGCCAGTCCTCTGTGTTGATTTTTCTACTACTCTTCTCCGTTCCTCTTCCTTATACCTGTCCACTCTTAATACTTTCTCTTTCACTTCTTCCTCTTTCAAAGTTAATTACATTCAGCATGCAAACATTGGTCTATATTTCAAGAAGTCTTTGAATCATCGAATGGCAATTTAATAAATATCGAGATTGGAAATTCGCGAATAATTAATAATGCCAAAACTTCCTTTCCAGTCACTCCTTTCAGATATTTAAAATAATATTAGCTCAGATGTAAATTAATCCCGGCACACTTTATCGACAACTTGTTGTATGACTAGTCCCCCTCCAGTCGGCTTCCGAGCGTCGATAATCCGCGTCGCAGCGCCGAGAATGTACCCAAACAAGTGGCGCTCCATAAATATTTGAGTGGGTCTCCGCTGCAGATAGACGAAAATTTTGATTGAATATCGCCGGTGCAGTGGGCCCCATTTTTGCGGGGGTGGCATTCCGAGGGGTATCGACGCCGCGTAATGGACGCGCGGTTTCGGGAACTGCCGGGCAGGTGTTCACGGCGACATCTGTCACGAACATTATCCGCCCTCGCTCCATCATAATTCATCTTCTTGCAACAGAATCGTGCGGAAAGCGGCCCGTATTCATTTGGTTTTTAATTGCTTTCTGAGGCAGCCACCGAGAAAAATAAACAGACGGAAGAAAATTGCTGTAAGACATGCATTGCTGTAGTAATCCTATGGATTTTCCACGTTTATTTCTGAGGGAAATGTTACAACTGAATGTAAACTCTTACTGGTGATGTCTTCAGATATTGGCAAAGTGGTAAATTGTTTGCCATTTCAGGATTCCATCAATTTGGCACATAATATATTATATGTTGTTAATAATAAAGTGCATATATAATTTTACTCTATATCTACGTAGGTATATAAAAAAATATTACAGTAATAAATTGTGCTACAGGTGGAAAAGCAACATGATTATTTTTGTTTGATTTGCAATAAATGAAGATATTCCGGTAAGGAATGTCATGTCGGATGGCTATTAAACTCCTGTGATATATTTCAGGTGCGATCCGGGGGCTGTAATTTGTAATTTCGACGTCGCAGATAGCTCTGGGGTCGTAACCCGCTCTCCCCAGTCGCTAGATTCTGCACGAAATTATTTGCAATAAAAGCATACGTCTGACAATGCCGATATGAAATTACCCAAGCGGAGTGATGCAGGTGAAATACGGACGTCGTAAAGACGGGTGTGGGTCTCGCGGGGGGCGGCTGGCTTCCGGGATCCATCGGAAATTTTCCGCCTCTCCGGCTGCGACTGCGACCGGATTAGCGCGGATTGTAATTTTCCGGGTACGTGTTTTAAAAAATCGCGTCCCTCAGGACGGGAATATATCACTCCTAACAGATTTTGCCATTTCTTCGGTAACTTTCTATTACAAATTCAAAGTTTATTTCGTCTATTTTTTAAATATCTAATTCATAATCATATTACACCCTCATAACACTCTCTTATCAAAACAATCACTCATAAATCACATGTATGTAATGTAATATAATATAATATGTAATATATAATGCAATGTAATGTTAGACAAGGCGGAAAGACCCCATGGGGTCGATAGCCCATTAAAGATTGTTTATATCTAATTAAAACAACGAAACAAATATCTCAAAAAATATATTATTATATAATAATATTTGTAATATTTTGAACAACAATTCCATATTAACTCATAACTTTGCCCTAGAAATCCACCCTTATGTTCGCCATCGTGCTGTTTTCCCGCGACAATCTATCAACAATACCGCCGATTATTATCAATAACGGCTGACATATCGAGGAAGAGAATTTCCCGCAGTATTTCACGGAGGAGCGGCGCGGAAAAAACCTTACGGTCCACAAACTCGCGTCATAAACAACAAATAAATAAAACTTCGGGATGCCATAAATACAAATTTTCATATCGACTATCGCATCCGCATATCATTTCAATATATACACACACCCCCACACCGCATCGCGCGCTGGGCGATAGTTTGCACTGCCGTCGTTTTGAGAGTAAGCCAATCCTCCCCTTCGCGGCGGGTTGTTATCAACCCAGTTTCTCGCATCGCCGGTAATGCTAAGAGAGAATAGTTTTGAGACGCGATTCAGGAATGAGATATTGTAAAGGGTTCTGGAATTATATTAGATCTTTTACATAATAAAATAATTTGAATAATTTGTTAACAGATTATTATATTAGTACGATAACAGTCATTTACGACATAAGTGGGATATATACATTATTAAAGCACGTATTGCGAATAATTGTAGTGAATTTTAAAGAGTTGGGGTAATCAAATAGTGCCTTAATAACGCTGGACTAAAAATAAAAATAAAAAATTTGACTAGAAAGGAGGGGGATGTTCTCCAAATAATTTGGGTGCTCAAAAATCAAATTTACTACCCGACTTGCGCTATCAGGTCTAGTTCTTTTAATATCGCATGGATGGCGCTACTGTATTGTATTTTGACGGAAACCCACAATTATTCTCTATCTTCATAATAATAGTGCTTAAATATGTCAAATAAATCGTGTGCTACAAATTCAAGCTATTTCTGCTTTGTTTGTGGTAAATATATGGTTGAAAAGAAAAGGATATGCAATAACAGCACCGTTAAAATATGCATATTTACATTACTTTGGTTTTACTGTCAGAAATTTAGACAAAACGTGTACACTGGCATTGTTTTGCAATAGTTGGAGAGCTATTTTATACAAGTGGTCGAATGCCGAGAGGAAACATTTCGACTTTTCAGTTCCAGTAATATGGAGAGAGCAAAGTAATCACAAAACCGATTGTTATTTTTGTTTGTCAAAAGTTGTTGGGATCAATATGAAAAATCGAACAAGTGTGCAGTACGCAAATGTTCCATCTATTTCAAAACCAGTTCAACGTTTACCAAATGATCCATTGCCAGTCGTTCCTGGTACTTCAAGCAGTGGTTCGGAATCATCTTTCAATGACGTTGTTCCCAGCATTGGTAGTTTGTATGAGTCTAATAAATGCCATTTGCGACTCAAGCTGAACTTAATCATCTAGTTCGTGATTTACATTTATCAAAGCAAGACGCAGAATTATTGGCTTCACGTATGCAACAATGGAAACATCTTGCAGGTGAGACAAGAGTAACAGTTTATAGAGAAAGAAGCTTGGAATTAGCTGCATATGTTGAGAAGAAATATACACTATTTTGAAACACTATTCTCTACTGTAAGGACATTCAAGGTTTATTGCAAAAAATGAACCAACCATATGAAAAAACTGAATGGAAATTATTCATTGACGGCTCTAAGTACAGTTTAAAGACCCTTCTTTTACACAATGGGAATAATAAACCATCCGTACCAATTGCTCATGCTGTTAATACTAAGGAAAATTACGAATCAATCACTCAAAGTTTAACTTTACTCAAATATGAAGATCATAAATGGAAGATATGTGGTGATTTAAAGGTGTGTGATTGAATGTTCGATGTATATCGTAACTTTCAAATTTTAATAAAATCAAATTTATTTAGGTCATTGGTTTGCTAACTGGCATACAAGGAGGTTTAACAAAATGTTTATGTTTCTTTTGTTTATGAGACAGTCGAGCTACAAGTCATCATTATACAAGTACAGATTGCCCACAAAGAACAAAGTATTCTACTAGAAAACAAAACATTTCAAATAATCCATAATAAATAATCATTTGGATCCATTAATTGATCCAAATGACGTTCTACTTCAACTACTGCATATAAAACTAGGTCTTTTCAAAAACTTTGTCAAGGCTCTGAATAAAGATAGTGCTGCTTTAAAACATTTGTTAGCACTTTTTCTTTCAATTTGATATGCTTACATTTAAAAAAAGGCATATTTGTTGGTCTTCAGATCAGGAAGTTATTAAATGATGATAATTTCTCACAATGTTTATCACAGAAAGAATCTGCAGCCTGGCAATCTTTGAAAAGTATCGTTGATGGTTTCCTAGGAAATAAAAAAAGTGATAACTACAGACAAATTGTTACTGAATTATTGAAAAATTATTGTGAATTAGGTGCACAGTTGTCACTCAAGGTGCATTTTTTGCATTCACATTTGAACTTCTTTTCTCAAAACCAGGGTGCGGTGAGTGATGAACAAGGAGAATGTTCTCATCAAGATTTATTGAAAGTAGAAAGAAATTATCAAGGATTTTGGGACAGAAGTATGCTGGGAGATTATTGCTGAACTCGTGAATCGTGAAACTGACCCACATAAATACAAACGATATTCAAACACTTCTATTTACTTTCGAAATTTCATTTAATTTTGAATAAATTAACGATTTTTTTATTAAAAACATACAAAAACTATATTTTATTTTATATCTCGCAAACCTTACTCGATAGAAAAAAAACAGTTGCAGATGATTGGTAGAAAAAAGAAAGGTTGCCCGGAATTGGAATAATAATTTATTTCATCAAACCGTAATTTACGGCAAAATTGAAGTAGCATAATGAAAGGGTAGGAAAAGTTTTAGAACTCGCGAAAAGTAATGGATTGAAGTTAAATTTAAATAAATGTAAATTTTTATTAAATCAGGTAAATTACATAGGTCATATTATAACAGGTAGAGGCTTATCCATAAATAATAATAATAATAATAAGCTATAAATAATATGGAAGACCAAATGACAAAAAAGCGGTGCAAAGATTTTTAGGAGCAATTCATTATATCAGTTAATACATTCTAAATCACTCAGAGATCACTTAAGAGACTTAATAAAAATGACATAATATTTCATTGCGATGCACCACTAGAACAAGAATGGAATAAATTAAAAGAAATATTTGTTAGCGCACCTGTATTGCAGTATTGTTCAATAAATGAGCCAGTCACAATTTCATGTGATGCCTCAAGTGAAGGATGCGATCCAGTATTATTACAAAATAATAAACCAGTAGCTTATTTTTCAAAAGCGTTTACAGAGATACAAAAACGTTACGCGAAAATTAAAAAGGAAATGTTATCCATTGTATTTGCATGCAACATCAATTTATTTTTCAGTCATCGGTTTATTTTTTAACGTAAAGACGTCACAATAGAGAATGATCATAAACCTTTAATAAAAATTTATAAAAACACCTCTTTTATCAGCCCCAGCAAGACAACAAAGAATGCTGTTATTTTCACAAAAGTATATATTTGACCTATTTTATACACAATAGTCCAGTCAAATTAGCCTTTTTGGCGGAATTAAATTATATGGTTTTGAAATTTGGTACACACAGTCTTGAGCCCTATAGAATCGAATATCCGTCGATTTTTCCCTCCTCCTGCGGGGGCTTCATCCCTTAATATTGAAAAAAACACCCTCCAAACGGTGAACTAGCGTTATTTTTCGCAAAAATCTCGTAAACGGTGCATCACCCGAAAATTTTTATATTGGGGAAAGTTGCTGGAATAAAAATTTTACCAAAATTTATATTACACAGCTTGCCACAAAAGCTATAGTTCGGGCGGAATACCCGGAAGTCAAATTATCTAGTAAATCCAGGCTGAAATAAATGAGGCGGAAATAAATTACCTATATAGTTTTGAAATTTGGTATACATACTCTTAAGTACTCTAAAATTGAATATCCACTGAGTTTTCCCTCCCCCGGCGAGAGATTCATCCCTTAATATTGCAAAAACCACCTCCCAAACGGCGAACTTGTGTAATTCTTCGCAATTATCTCTTTAACGGTGCATCGCCTGAAATCATATATGGTAAAGTTGATGAAAACAAAATTTTGTACAAAAATTATAATACACGGTTTGCCATAAAAGCTATAGTTCGCACGGTATAGACACCGGAAGTAAGAGATGAATACCGGTGCGCGACGCACGCCTAATTTATTTGAGCCTGGATTTACTGGATAATTTTACTTCCGGCCTCTATTCCACGCGAACTATAACTTTTCTGGCAAACCCTGTAACACAGTTTTATTCATAATTTGGTTCCCATCAACTTTCCCTGATATAAAAATGTTGAGGCGGTGCACCGTTTACGAGATAATTGCGAAAAATAACACAAGTTCACCGTTTGGGGGATGCTCTTTCAATATTAAGGGATGAAACCCCTGCCGGGAGAGAGGGAGGGTAAACTCGACGGATATTCGATTCTAGAGTACTCAAGTGTATGTGTACCAAATTTGAAAACTATATAATTAAATTTCGCCAAAACGGATTTTTGTGGCTAATAGACTGGACTACAAAGGGAAAAGATTTGCAGGTCGCAGATATTTTGTCAAGAGAATTTATTAAAGATATAGATACATAATTTGAGAAACAAATGGAGTTAACAGAATATTAACTATGTATGATAATAGAGACAACCAATTTCAGACGAGACGATTAAAAGATTAAAAAATGAAACAAACAAAAGAAATAATTTAAAAAGAGCAGTTGCTGGGCGCGTTGCTCCATTAAGTAAACATTTTGCTTATACTCTATTTTTTCTAAACTGGCGTTCACGTCATCAAACAGTTGTGTGATGAGGTTTTTTCGTACCAACGTGATTGTTTTTGAGAATATGCATAACAATAGTTTAAGATTCGAAATTAATCCGAAGATCATTTATTACATAACACTGATCACCGGTGGGTATAAATAGGTAATCGGTGAATTATGCCAATCATGTAATAAATCATGTTATGTTGGCGGCTGTGATATTTTTTCGGCGACGATGCCAAATCTTTTTCACTAACACATGCTCTTACATGTGTGTATAACCAAACTTCTTTGACGTTTAACTTGTTACATTTGATCGATTATTACAATGCATATTTTGCCATTGTAGATGTTAAACCATAACCACAAAATTGATATATAGTATAGCAAAAAACATTTCCTGTCCGGCGCGGAATGAACATCGGCACTCTCCTCGCATTTCGCGCCCAACATTAACGGAAATACTTCTCAATCAGTCACTGAGATGCTGCTACTTGTGTCGCGAAACTATTTTAATGGGCCGGCAAAGCACCAGAAACGATTGCACGGAAATGCAATCGTTACAATATTTAGTAATAAGTCAAATTCTCTCAATATAATGTTCTCAGGAATTTGTTCAATTTTTGCGTCCTTATTCCCAATTTGATTTTGTAATTATGTTGATTAATTATCGAATTTGTTTTTCCTCATAAAACTATTTTGGAATTCCGCCTAGTTCATTTCTAAATTTTAAATTCCTAGCCAAGTAAACATGGTTAATTCCAAATACAATCCAAAATGAATGGTAGTTTCCAAAAATTCATAATTTGTTGAAATATTTTCTAAGATCTTCAAAATATTTCGTTTCTTGAAAATGTTTTTGGAAGCATGGAAAGTATTACCTATTTCCATTCTCAAATCATTACTGAAAATATCAAGTTTTGTCAAAAACGTGTTGATGTTTTCAAACATGGTTAATACAACTTGGACCCGTGGGTCACTTAAAATACTTACGTGTATCAGTGTGTGACCCACGGGTCATAGGTACGCCATCGCAGGTTTAGGCTACAGATAGCACCTCGATACCACGATCGCCCTTTTATTAATTGATTATTTATTACTGAGTTACTTAATACTTAGTTAGTAGATTAATAATAAAAACAAAGTTAGTTTTCAAATTAACTTTATGTTATATTTATAATAAATATGAATTCTTCTATTACTACTTGAGTAGCACAGCTAAGAGTAACCTTTAATTAAATATGAATCACGTACAAATAGTTTGGTAAAATTTTCACTCAGCATTCATACTGATAGTGATGATGGTGGTAATATTTATGCAAATAATAAAGATTGTACATTGTACCTTCAAATATATCCCATATACAAGATCAACAACCTTTATATTACAAAAAAATGTAATCTCTTTGTAAGAAGCTTTTTTGATAAACGTGCATATCTAAAACGTTCGAATTGTAGAGTTTTTCCTATTACAGCGAAAGTCAACGAACGGTACATAACTTGTTTTAAACGATACTGTGTGCGGTTCTGGGCGTATTGAGTGCACCCGCGGTCGCGCCGGTGCCACTTTAAATTGTTCGACTCCCCGTCTACATCATAAATCACAGGTCCATTAATATCACGGGGCGACCCTCCTTGAATAATCCACCGAAGCAAATGGATTTCTGCGAGCTGGGATTTATGTCGCACGGCTTTTTAATTCTTCAATAACGGCCCCTTGTTTGTACACGACGTGCCCACCCCTGCAGCCGCCCCCGACGCGCCGCAAATATTTAACCTGTATCGGGTTCCACTTTTAAGAGCGGCTCTGGGCCGCATTAATTTTTATTTGGTATCGCCCTCGCTTCCGAGAGGAAAGCGAAACTGCGGGGGCGGCCGAAGGAGGCGGCGCGGGTGAAAGCGAGCGCGCCGCGTAGGTGTGGGAGCGGTGTCAAGGTGTGCGCCTGCAGGAAGTGCTATCGAACGGCGAGAAGCGGAGGCTCAGGTTACCGCAAGTTTTGGCACCCGAAATACTCTCGGCTTGATTCTATGGCCTAGTGGCTGCCTATGTACCTATATATCCCTGGATTGTTCTAGATGTTGATTCTAGATGTAACATTGCGATATGTGATATGATCATTTATTTAAAACTATCATTACAATATTGTAATATTGAATTAATTAATTGAGCCTGCACCATTTTAGCTATATTTATATCCGCTCATAATGTTTTTTGCATCCATTTTAATTATTACCACACTTAATGTAGCTACATTACTTACGCCCCAGCCCACCTTGCGTACAGGTGCGCGTTAATCGCATCGCACCCCTCTCGAGAGCCACCCTCACCGGCTAGGCGCAAATTATCGCGCGGATAAATGATCGCAGCCAGCGCCTCCGACGCGTCCTTCTCCTTATCGCCGCCACCCTCACCTGCAGCGCACGTGATGGATGGCACGAATGAAGGCGGAAAATACACGGCCGACAGACGGCATTTGTCCGCGTCTCGCCACTTCATTAGCACAATGCAGGCAATAATCGGAATGGTAAGGGGCGCTAATTTGAGGGTGGGCGAAAAGAACGCGCCCCTATGGGTTTTAATTTTGCAAGAGTGGTCAGCGGCAAGACGCGAGGGATTGGAGTGCGTGGGCGGGCGTCTCTTGAGGATTCGGCGATCGCCGATGGAAGGCAATAGAGTGGTGATTCTTTTGTGTTTTCTGTGGGTTTAGAAGTGAGGTTCAATATGTTCAAATGGCTAACACACTATTCACGGAGATTTACTAACTATTCACGGCGGTGCGAAGAGTTCAATGAAGAGGTTCAATTTAAAATGCATGCTTAAGTACAAATAGTACATGGCAGGAAAAGCGATGCCTTGTACGAGCCCTAACAACTATAAGTTAGCCATTTCATAATTTCTATCTGAAAATTGTTATAACATAAACTGTTACCAGCAAATCATATATATGATTTTTTTTTATCGTAAATTATAGATCACTCGTATTCTGGCTGCACTTTGGTGATAAAATATTATAAGAATCACAATTTATGAATGTCAAAAAAAGCATTTTTGTTGCACTAAAACCTACAAATAAATGTTCGGCCAAAATATTTTGCATTTTAGATACATAGATACACCAAATTAAAATCTAGATAGCTTTGGATGCTGTTTTCACGTCCCATGTTTGTTTGTCAACTTTAAGTGAACAGTTTGCTTAAAAATGGCTCGAGGTGTCGCAACTTCCAACAAAGTGAGAGATTTAATAATGAGCGTGTTTGGACGGGGGAAAAAATTAAACAAATTGCCAGAGACTTGTAATTATCAAAATCTACGGTAACTTACATCATAAGATTATATGATGAAAACGGTAACACCTATATTGAGGAAAAAGGCACAGGACGTCTCTGTTTAATTTCCGATCGACAAAGAAGAAAGCTAGGTAAACCCTGCAAAAATAATGGAAGAGGCACTTAAGAGAAATAATGCCGAGTGGAATGCCGAGTGGGTACATAAGAGTGGCCTCAGTTATTATGTAATTTTATCATTGTCAAATATTCCAATATGATAGGGATACAACTATATATCATTTCAAGCCAAGTAATAACCATTATTGACCCAAAGTCTGAAAAAAAACGTTTGGTTAGATATACAGAACAGTGACCATAAATATATGAGCAGTGGAATTCGGTTATTGTTAGTGATGAATCGAAATTTGATGTGTGTATGGAAGATAATCGAAACAGAGTAATTCGAAACAAAAATTATTTATTAAAATTATCAACGTAATCGTTAACGCTGTAAAACACCAAGAAATACCTGAAAATAACTTAATTCTCAGTATTGAAATACTGTTTGCTGCGTTGCCATTTATCTTCCAACAAGATGGAGTTTCAACCCGTATAGCCAAAACAACCGAAAATGGTTGGAAAACCATTACATGGCAGTATTGGATTCGCCTTCCAGCAGCCCCGACTTAAACGTCATCGAAACTGTTCGCCGAATAATGAAACTGAAACTGAGAAACAATCCACAAGGTACAAGGTACTATGTAAAGTGTGGCCAGAAAAATAAATCGATTATGATATTATACTACAGTGGAAAAAAAGTCGCGCCAGTCTCTACTTGACACATATTTTGTAGTGGCAGGAAAACTTTGCAGGAATCACAGCCATAAATAATAGCAGGTGTACACATCGTATCAACGGAAGGAAAACATTTCTCAAGCATAGGATTTGTAAGCTTTCAGAGAGGCAAGTATAGATTCATTACTTGCAAAACGTGAGCAAGATCAAGAATATCAAAATATAACATGAATAAGGGTATTTAATAAAAAAATGTGACAAACTAAAGGAAGAAAGGCATATGAGACAAGTTTGGGAGCAGAGAAATGAAAACATATGTAGAAGAGAAATTTACACGTGTAGAAGAGATCAGACAAACAATTCAAAAAACGGCAAAAACTTGTATAGAAAAAAACAACAACGAAGTAATCAGTGGTTTGATGAAGAATGTGAGGATACACTGTAAACAACTCAACGGGAACAACGAACTAGCAAGATCCACAAGAAACAAGCTTGGGGTATACCAATAAAGAACTAATGCGAATAATAAGTGTTTCTTTAACGAATAACCAAGATAAGTTCAAAACTGAAATCAAATATAATGTTCAACAGGTGAGTCAGCACTCTAAGGTAATATAAAGTCAGTCTTTAGTTTACATGGACTAGTTTCGACCGGGAGTCCATGTAAACTAAAAACTGACTCTATATTACCTGATAGTGTTGACCTCACCTGTTTAATTCACCTATAATCAGTATGGATCTAAACACTTTTCAATTTTTCAAAAATAATGTTGGTCAATCAGGAAATAGATATATTCACGAAATAAACGCAATTGGGAGACATTTCAAAACCTGACAGAATAAAGAATATAGGCAAGAAATGGAAGAAATATCCACCAAATGTACGAGTTTGGACAATACGGCAATACGGTTAAATGTAGATTGTAAATTATAAAGAAAAATTGTCAAGAGTTAAAACATGTAGATTACTTGGCATTCATCTATTGCCTTTATGAAAAACTCCGCTGACCAATAAAATAGTGAGAGTTTGGGCATTTTGTATTTTTAAAACGTTCAGAAGTATAAGAGTATAATGTGATTATGATAAGATTTTTTTCTACTCCGACTGAACCTCCGTGTTTCATTTCTTCGTTTTATTAGTTCCCTGATTTAAATTACATATTAGTATTATTTAAATCAAAGCTGTATTAACAACTCATTACTTCTTCATCTTCTTTGATACTGATTCATGCAATGCTGGATATATTAATCTTCTAGTTCTTTTTATCTCTAGTTCTTGCTCTAATTTTTCTAGATTTCCCGTTTTGTACTGTTCTAGCCCAATTTTATATGATATTATCTTTACACAGTCTGTACTATCGCTCTAGATTTCTTCTTCTTCGGCCCTAATTATCTAATGATGGATACTGGTTTCTTCTAGTTGCTTCCATTTATTTATGTCTTGTGGTGTTCTTATCCGATTTTTCCTTGATGGTCATTTTTTCCTTGGTCCACCTATAGCCTAATGATACCTCTTGGCCTCCATCGTGCAATTCTATGTATCCATTTGTGTGTGTCCTGCCTGGCAACAAGCAACCATTGCATAATCTAACCTAACCTACAAGAACCTATTGTAACTCAATCCAACCAAGCAATAAATACATTTGGAATTACTTGGAATTTAATACTGCGAAGAAACCCTCAATCTATAAGCATATCAACTTATTGATGGTCATTTTTTCCTTGTTCCTCCTATGGCCTGATGGTACATACCTCTTGCCATCCATCGTGCAACTATGTGTCCGTTTGTGTGTGAGATCTGCCTGGCTGTATGTCCGACTTGTCTCTACTTGAGGCTTACAATGTGCTCTATAAATCATGTTATTATTATTTTGTCCCGGATCATAGTATTCCTTAGTTTGTCTCTTAAATATTATTGGGTCATTCCATATCAACTGGACTAGTGGTCTCCGCTCGACCAGCTTCAATTTTAATGAAAATAAATCTGGATGTGTATGCATGTTTCAAAGGAACTTCAGTAAAGTTTTAGCGCCAGATATCAAATATCTAAGTCACTGCACCCTTTTACGTGGAGGTCACTTCAAGCTCGAGGCGTCTGCCGCGAGAAATTGAACACCAAAGATCAACTTTTGCTGTTGAATACGAAAAAAATACTAGTAACACACAGAGAGCAATAAACCAATCACAATTTAATTTCAAAATGGACTTAAAATCACTATTTTCGATGTTTATGCAATACTTTGGCGGCATGTAAGTCAAAATTCAAAATAGTTGGTAAGTGATTCTTTTACTGATTTACTAACCAACTATAGGGCATTTCTGGAATATTAGACCAATGGCTCACATTCTTGTGGAAATATTTGCCCACAAACATTGCTTTTTTTTCAAAGGATTTTTATTTAAACTTTTTAAATGTTTACTAATACACATACAGGGTGGCCCACCTATCCTCGCTCGGAGCATTACTGCTAGACTAATGAAAATTGAAAATTGAGGAATACATCTGATTGGAAGTTATTGGACACTTGTTGTGCACCTTCTAAAATTATGAGTACAGAGTGCACCATAAATCCGGGACACAAAATGTTGTCTCTTTTTTGAATGGATCACCCTGTATACCATTTTATTTTTAGAATCTGCTTTATGTGGGCTTCACAAATAATTTTTATTTTTACTAATCAGAAGTTATTCACATTTTAACCAAATTTAAAAAATCATTGATTAGGAAAAAATTAAACAAAACTCTATTATAAGAGATCAATAAATGAGATTCAATCAAAGATAGCCTTTTGAAAATAGCAAAATTCGATCTTTGTTTCAGAACACCCTGTGTATTCAACGTAACTCCAAATATTGTGTATGTTTTAGCACATTGCCTGAGCACTTGTATACCCAGATTCTTGCATTGTTCTCTTATACTTTGTTCTCTTTATTTAATTTAATATAAAATTATAGTTTTGTTGAATTTTTTTCCACGTCCATGATTTTTTGTTAAATTTGTTGAAAATGTGAATAACTTGGCAATTATATTGACTGCACCATATGGCAAAGATTAAAGAACATACCGAGTGTACCATAAATCCGGGACATAATAGTTCATCTGATTTTTAAACGGAATGCTTGGTTTGGTGCGTGGTTCATATTAAGGCATGAAAAATGTCCTTGGACATGGTACTTTTAATGAGGCGATGGATGGAAGTGATGGGGTACCATGGTGACGGTTGTTTATTTGGCACGCGTTAATAATAATATTTTTTCCACTCCCTGCATGGTAAGTACACTGTTGTAACATTGATTTATTGGAAGTAAGCTCCGCTTACCGATAAAACTGTGGTTACTTTGAACAACGGGGAGTAAGTAAAAAATTACGTCCCTCAGGGAGGGAACTTGAACAAAATGTCAGTACGGCTTTCGTTGCTAAGAATATTTTTCAAACAAAGTGTGAATGTCAGAAATTGCATTCGTTCAGTTGTAAAATGAATTTTAATAAAAATAAACAAGAACTGGCAATTCCTTCATACTGCCGGAGAGGTCGAAGGGGCATTATCAAAATGCGTATATGTATTCTAAAGACTGGTGCCAGCAAAATTACGCTATTGAAATTATTTTACTTACTTCCCTGAGGGAGGTAAGTGATTACTTACTTCCCGTTGCCCGTAGTAACCAAAGCTTTATCGGTAAGTGGGGCTTACTTCCAACAAATTAATGTCACAACAGTGTACTTACCATGCAGGGAGTGGAAAAAACAATTAAACCAACTTCAGGAGTGGAAAACAGTTGACAGCAATTCGAGAGGTAAGTTTTGATCAGTCTCGGACTCTAGTGCCAACCCTCGCTGTCGCTCGGGATTAAACCCGACCTCGACTGGTAAACAATACTTACCTCTCTTAATGCTTAAATAACTATTATTAAACCATAGTATAATATCATAACAATAATGTATTATAACATAATTGTGACCAAGGATCAACAAAAATAAAACAGTCTTACAGTACTAGTACCGTAAAGTGATTACTTTACGGCAAACTGCAAAAATAACTGTTTATAAAATATAATACAAATAAATTTTAAATTTGATCATTATGGAAGTAAATATTACAATTAGAACTATTATTAAAACTTTTCAATACAGTTTGAAATACCACGTTTCACGGCATTTTTCATGCGTTAACATGAACCATGGACCAAACCAAGCGTTTCATTAACAGAATTAATGTTCATTGCACATCATGAAAAGCAGGATGTTTAAAGACATTTTTCTTGCGTTTACCCAAAAGGTTTTCTAACAAATAAAAATATGATTCCAGTAGAAAAAACCACTCTTTCCAGTGGTACTAAAATATAATTCGAGGGGACTCGTTTTGGATATTTTACTTTGAAAATAGGCAAAATTCGCCTTTTAAGCATTTAACACCATGTTTATGGGCAAATATTTTCACAAGAATGTAAGCCATAGGTCTGATACTCCAGCAATGTAATATCCTATAGTTGATTAGTAAATCAGTAAAAGAACCACTTACCGACTGTTTCCCTGTAGATGCTGCATGGTATACATGGTACATGCTTCCAAAATATGGTAAGAACATCACGCATTAAAATTTTAAGCCACTTTGAGATTAACTTGTGATAGGTGTATTGCTCTCTGATTATTGGTACTATTTTGTTTCGAATTCATCAGCAAGAGTTGTTCTAAGGTGTTGAACTTCAGCTTCACAACTAATGTAGATTAGCACTGAGAATACGTGAACTGCAAAATTCGCGGCAGACGCTTCGATTTTGGAGTGACCTCTACGGGAAAAGATGCAGTGACTCAGATATTTGATATCTGGAGCTGAAACTTCACAGAAGTTCCGTTCAAATCCATATTATTTTCATTAAAATTGGATATGGCCGGGGATATTTTCAAAATTGGTCAACTTGACATGGAATGACCTTATTATGGTTTGTTCCATGGATGACATTGCTGGTCTTAGTTCTGTAGCAATTTTAATCGCTATCGTGTTAACGTGATGGCCATAGCCAGTCCGCAGGTGAGCTACAACTGATATGATCTATTTATGGGATTTATGGGTTATATTAGCTAATTTTGCAATTTTTGGCTACCGTGTGGCGCCGGCGGCCAGAATTAGGATTTGTTGATATCGTATTGATCCACTCAGGCAGGTAAATCCATGCCCACCTAAGACAGAGACTAGTGGTTTTATTTAGGTTTCTGATGCTATAAAAAATTATGACGGTGCGATTTGTCGCAAATAACAAAAACTGAAAAGGAAGGAAAAAAAAAATTGCGATTTGCGTGCAACCTTTTATGACGTTGAAAGCATTTAGTGGGGCGTGAAACTATATTTTCAAACTCCTTTATGTCTGGCCCATATCTCTGCACCAAAATAAAGCCGCATAAATCAATATCCGTAGCGGACGAGGGGCGGCGCGGATTTCGTGCGGGTGCGTTACAGAGTGGAGATGGGATCTCGCGTAGATGGGTGCATCAGCGTGCAGAGTGGAGGCGGCGCGGTGAGATTAAAAATTCCGCGGCGCCCTTAAGCACATTAGAGCGAGCTGTTCCCCCGGTGAGTGGCGCGTTAAAAATTCAGCGACATCCAAATCGCCCCACGAGCCATTAATGAAGGTGATCAATATTAAATCGCGTCTTGTGCACAATTCACGCGTCGCCTCTCTCCCGCCGCGCGCCGCCCCCGCTGCACGCATAAATAATAACGCCGTCGGAGCGCGGACCCTCCGAGATCCGACATGGCGGATGAAGTGTGCGTTGTACAATTAATATGAATTACTAAAGGGTTTGTTCCGCCATGCCGCACAAGTAACATTAATTTAGATTGAATGCCCGTAGCCCCGGTGGTGCCCGGCGTACGAGCCCCTGATTAAAGTTCCCTATCAATCACGCCGGATTGTTTGGACTAGTTTGAATTTTTCAGTGCCCCCCGCCCACCTACGACATACACCCCCCGGATGGGCTCCGCACGCGCCGCCCCCGCGCTTGCCAAAGAAATCCGCCGACTGCGAGCCAGGCCGTCGTAAAGTCACCGCGAGAAGGGACGCAAAAAAGCAGGGGGTGCTGCATTAAATATGAATATGCGGCTATAAAAGTCAATAGTATTTAGCGTTCATGTGAGCGCAGTCAAACCGCTTCCTCCGCCTTGTAATATGTAATGACTTTTATGCATGCCTCCGTTGTTTTATGTCCCCGCCTGCATGGAACGTGCTCATTCCCAATGTCCCGCGACATATTTATAACAGTCCTATGTCTCTGTTAGTAACGATGAGGATCTGCATAAACGTCTTACGTTCTACAAGTCAGACTGGAGCACGTATATTCATAGAACGCTTCTATAAACTCTGACACTGACATTGGGTCAAATCTTTTCAATGTTTGCGTTAACGGATTCTTTGGTGTAACTAATAGAGCAATAGTTGCGTGGAATGTTTTAAGAACACACTTATTATGCACTAAATTGCAAAAAGAATTAATCACACTTATCTGAAGTTCATTTTGTATTTAACTGAATGGTGAATGGTGAACTTAATTGCATGGTGAGTTAAAAGTGAACAAGTGCAGACCTATTCTCAGAGAAACCATATTTTTTTGAATAAAAACACAAAGAAAACAAAACACAAATTAAAATCTAAAATGTTAGTAAAATACGAGGTGTGTGGCAATTAAGTTCCGAGACTGATTACTTTTTAACGAACACCTGCATGGCGAGAAGAATGAAACTGGCGTACTTTAGATCTATATATATCCCTTGACTTTGGGAAAAAATTTCAAGCAGCTGCAAGAAACAGTCTCGGTGTAATCATCAAATAACGAAGATGAAAAAACAGATCACGCCGAAAAAATGTTAAATAAAAAAAATGAGCAAAGAGTGAATATAAAGTTTTTGTTAAAACTAGGGTAGTCCGCGACGGAAAGCTATGTAACTTTGCAGACGGTTTATGGGGATGATTGCCTATCCCATGCCAGAGTTTTTGAGTGGTACAAACGTTTTCAGGAGGGGAGGGAGAATATTGATGATGACAAGCGCCCCAGGCGACCTGTGACTTCAAAAAGTGACTTGAACGTTCAAAAAGTGACCGAGATGGTTCGAAAAGACCGTCGATTAAGTATTAGGGCCATTGCCGAATGTATGGACATTAATAAGGAAACTGTTAGACAAATTTTGCATGAGGAACTAAACATGAGGAAAGTGTGTGCTAAACTCCTAACGGCGGAACAGAAAATGCAGTGTAAAAACATTTGTTCTGATACCCTGGAATGCATCTGAAAGGTTTAAGCTTCGAATGCTTAGACTTCTTGTCAAAAGTTATAACTTGTTACGAAACATTGATTTTTCAATATGACCCTGAAACCAAGCGGAAATCCATGCAGTGGAAGACTCCAAACTCTCCGAGAGTCAAAAAATCGAGGAAGAGCAAGTCTAAATTCAAGGCGATGTTGATTGTTTTCTTCGATATACGGGGTGTAGTTCACATGGAATGGGTACCACAAGGTCAGACAGTAAATCAATATAACTATTTAGATGTTTTACTAAGGCTCCGAGAAAATATTTGCAAAAAGAGGCCCGAAATGTGAAAAGAGAACTCCTGGATCCTCCATCAAGACAACGCTCTAGCTCACAACGCGCACTCTGTCAAGGACTATTTGGCCAAAAACCAGGTCACAGTTATGGAGCACCCACCTTATTTAGATTTAGCACCCTACGACATATACCTGTTCCCAAAAATCAAATCCTGCTGGAAAAGAACCCGCCACGAGTCAGCTACTCAAGAACCTGTAGGAAGATGACCTGCAGCACTGCTACGCACAGTGGAAACTTTGCTTGGAGCGGTATAAGGATGCGGAAGGAGAGTATATTGAAGGGGAAAAATTAAAAAAAAATGCGAAATAAAGATGTTATAGCAACAGTCTCGGAACTTAATTACCACACCTCATATCAAACACCGGATACAGTTATCCAATCAAGGGACCTACAATAGAACCAGAAATCTCCCCTAACAACAACATCACGTGAATCGAGAGGTTATTATCTGTCTCACCTGGACTCTGTGGACTATACAGATCAAACGATAAAATCGCAAATCACGGGCACACAAACTCACTCCGCACAAAAACAAAAAGATTTAAATTCCACCAAAACACAGTCATGGAGATACAAAAAGAATACTATAAATACCTGCCTTTAAATCTATAGATCATCGATACAATTATACACGCCGACATCACACAAATCATCAACTAACAGCCCAAATTTAAAAACGACGAAATACAGCTTTGTAATCCTTACACAGTCTGTGAAAGATTTGAGGCGGGAGGAATTTGATTGTATCTCTTGCGAGGTTCTGCTGCGAAAACTGTAGTGTTACAACTTTGATCCAACCAGCTATTTCATGATCAACTCATATCTTACTGGCAGATACCAGGAAGTGGCTTTTAACAACAGTCTGTCTGCCGAGATAATGTAAACTGTGGTGTTCCACATGAGTCTATGGTCACTCTGAAGAATAAATCCGTAAGTCGGGCTACTGATTGGTTTTTAGCTAACAGATTAACTGTTAGTCTAGGTATTCACCTGAATTCCAAGTTAACATGGCACAAGCATGAACAAGAGATTACTAAAACAATTTGCAAGCAAATGTATTTACTGTGACTGCTAAAGAATTTTACTCCTAAGTTTGCATTGATAACAGTCTATCACTCATTATATGAAACCAATCTTAAATGTGGAATTTTATCGGTTTAAATACCGGGCTTTTTTTTCGTTTTTACACATATGATTGACAATGTATAACTGGTTGTCTGCATCTACCCGCAAGGAATTTCCTATGTGTAATTCTAAAAAAAAAAAAAACTCATTAGCGGTCGGTGCAAGCAACCTGTCAATTTTGGCATATGTTACAGAGAGAGGTTATGTTTTTATTCAAGACAATACACGAGAGTATTCGTAATGTATCAAGATCAGCTGATATGTCAACAAATGATTATTTTCTTTGGGGTTACCTGAAAAGTAAATTTTTTAATGACGTACAAATACATAACGTAGATGAATTGAAAGGCCGTATACGTACTGCATGTAATGGCATAAATCCACAATACATTACGAATACTCTGCGTGTCTTCAAAAACCCTGTCGTGTATTGCCTTGAATAAAAACATAACCTCTATGTGTAACATATGCCAAAATTGACAGGTTGCTTGCACCGACGCCGCTAATGAGTTTTTTTTATTTTTAGAATTACACATAGGAAATTCCTTGCGGGTAGATGCAGGCAACCAGTTATACATTGTCAATCATATATGTAATAACAAAAAACAGCCCATATATATATATATATATATTATTATTATTATTATTATTATTATTACATTATTATTATATTACTTTCTACCCTCATCTGGTCCCTATCACACTATCACACACTGTTACAAAAGGTCCCCATGATTCCTAACGCCAAAACAAACAAAAGTCAGAATCCAGCGACGAAAATCGACTACATAACCATATTAACAAAACTAGACCAAACACAAACATCCGTGGAAGACATTAAGATCGATAATAACGAACTAAAAACATCGGTACATTTTATTTCTACAATTTGAAGATCAAAAGAGAGAAAATAAAGCCCTATGTAAAGGACAATTTAAAAAACGAACCCGAAAGCTAGATATTCACGTAAGCGAGCAACTTGAAAATGAAGCGAACGCATTATTTTTCAAAGCAAAAGAAACAAAAAGGGAAAAAATATACAAATTCTGCTGGACAAGAGACGGAAAAATATACTTGACAGAAACCGGTGAAAGCAAAAAAAAGAATAAGAAGCGAGGAAGTCCTGAAAAATATCATTGAAAACTGTTTAACAACGTAAATG
Source organism: Othius punctulatus (assembly GCA_951805005.1). Classification (NCBI taxonomy): domain Eukaryota; kingdom Metazoa; phylum Arthropoda; class Insecta; order Coleoptera; family Staphylinidae; genus Othius; species Othius punctulatus. The sequence continues at coordinate 100,962,185 of OX638139.1, read as the reverse complement.
ATTATGAATAGAACAAATTGAATGACACATAACCCCTTTTTCCACAAAAAACATGTATTAATTAAATGCACATTTCGGACGTGGTGCGACCATCTTCAGTAACATAACATAAATAGGCAAGTACTTAAAAACAAAATACAAATTTAGTGCTTTATATACATTCATAATTGCTAGCATTTGTGTTTGCAGTGTTTTGTGTGCACTGGGATTAAAATGTTTACAAGTTTTAATACAGTATAGCAGTAGGGTTGATAAATGATTCGCAAGTATTGAGGTTCTTGTTTGTACCGGGTTTTAATAATTTCACGTTTTCCTTATTGAAACTATGCCCAGTGTCGAAATGATGAGCTGCTAACGACAATGTTTTTGTGTTGTGTGCTTTTGCATGATGTAGATGTTCTTTGAAATACGGTAGAAACCGTATTTCTACATATGGTTTGTCCAATATAGCATTTATTACAGTTATTGCAATTAATTTTGTAAATTCCTGACCGTAGGAATGGTAGGATCTTGATCCGTTGTTTTCGGGAGTAATGTTTTCAGGGTATTTTTGTTAGAGAACGCTGGTGTAAGCAATTTTTTGAATAAATTTGTGAATGAATTTCATGAACTTTCATAGAACGTTAACATGCAATAAGTTTTTTTTGTTTTTGGCACTTGTACTTAGTAGAGTTGTTTGACTGTTTAGTAAGTTCATATTTTCATATCTTTTGTAAATTTTCCTCAAGGAATGTTGATTTAAAGTAATAAACAAGACTTGGGAAAAACACTACACGAGAACAAACCCTAATGGTAAAACGCAATACTTGATCACATAATACCTAACATCGAAAAAAATAGTACAAATGTTGCCAATAAACCTCTCTGACCATTACCCTATAGTCACAACCCTGAAACAGATACGTAAGGAATGCAACTACGTCCATTGCGAACATAAACACACCAATCAAGTACAAATAGAAAAAGAAATACAATGTATCAACATGAGCGAAATCACATCTTTTGATGTGATCGAAACAACTCCAAAATATCATCACGATGAACCAAACAACTCTAAACATCAAAAAAGAATCACAAACGTCTTGGATAACTAAAAATATTATTAAAAGCATAAAAAAGAAACAAACTACATAAAAAACACCGAAAGGATATTTCAAACAACGTGAAAAACCCATACAAAAAAATAAATTAATAAAAGAGAGCAAACGGTAATACTACCAGAGAAAGCTACAACAAAAACAATATAACAAACCGAAAAACACCAGAACAAACGGAAATATAAGAAATAAAAAGAGATAGAAATAGATTTGGCGGATACTTGTTGAAACTCCATTATTATTACTGGGTTATAATAACGTGCGTGATTCACCCAGTCAAATTAAAAATAGAAGACTGAATCATTACAGAAAACAAATAGGAAATGGCTAACATAATAAATAAATACTTCTGCACAATAGAAGAAAATTTGGCAGAAAAACACAAAACACAACAAATCACCCTATCGCAAACAATTGACAATTTCAAATACACTGAAACAACTACACCCAAGACAACAGAAAACGAAGTAAGGCACGAATGAAGGCATGCACAATCACCGTACTAAAGCACATACCGGCATAAGAGCATAGAAATGTAAACGAAAATATACGCACTCAATTTAACAACAGCAGCTATAAATAACTATAACAAATCAAGTATAGAAATAAAATAAGTAATGAAAGGGGTGCAAATAACACAATGTTCAAAAAGTAAAAAAAGTAAAAATAACAGGATGTAAAAAAAAGAAAACAAACTGCGAACGAACATAAGGTCATCTACCATCAGTCCGGGAGAAGCAGCATTGCAATCTACTCTACTTTAATAATTTAAACTAAAAGTTAATTTCGACGGAAAAAAATTAATACATAAAATAATTCATAAGACATAATAAGATTAAAATTTATTTCAGAAAGACCTGACTTTGTGACATTAGAGCTTTGTTAGACTTACATCATTACATCATCATTTTCTATCATTTTTAAGACATCTTTTTGACTTTAGCAGTGTAAAGACAGGCTCATATTAATATATCGACATAAAAGCTCGGGGCTCCAATATATGCTTTAAGAAATACATGTATGATGAAAATAGTCATATGTCATTGTATAAATAGGCAGCAGGTCATTACAATGCCATTATCATCTTAAAATAACAACAATTTGTTTTAAGTTATATGTGTAACAAAAATAGCCATATCTCAGTGTATGAATAGCTCAACTACAGCTTGATTTATAACGAGTGTAAAATAACTTTGGCAACTTGTTGGAGCAGCAATCTTAAGTAAAAATATCGGTACTACTCTCCATTCACGATGTTTTTGTGTCAGGGGAGTCTATGAATATCTAGTAATTTTGTTGGTAGTGTTTCGGAAATAACTGAATTCCCCAATGGAATTTGTCAATTTTTTTAGTTCAAGTTGTTTTCAATTTATGGTTATATTTTTTTAATTAACATTTTTGCCAGATGTAAAGTTTAAATTATTAGAGATGAAAATAAAAAGCAGGAAATTATAAATCGGATAATGTGCTATGTAGCAAATGTCTAATAGACATCGATAGAAAAAATAAATAACTTCCGTTGCATCACTGAATCAGTTTGTCAAACATGACAAAAAGGAAACCCAGCCAACTCGGTTGCAAAAAGGTCGTGAATGTATAATGTATTAATCACGTTCAAAACTGCAACGATAACGTTTAATATCTAGTTACTATAAAAAAACCAAACACAATCTGCCCACAATTGAAAATTACTTATTTATTGTCAAAATAGAATGGTTGTTTTTGGGTTTTCAACTGAAACTAGATATAATACCTACTCTTTACTTCTTCTTTAAATAAATTTAATCTCTTGCAGTTCTGTAACTTACGATATAAGACCTATGTTAATATAAATTTGTTTACATAAAATTTAGCCTCAAGTTGCCGAAGTTTTTTACACCCGTTAAAATTCACCTGTTCCTGTAGTGCCATGATTTCCCTAAAGTCACAATAGACTCGAGTCCTATTACTAATTAATTTATTACATAAAGGATTGCCAACAAAGGGCTAACTGGTGCCGTTAATTATCCTCTACCTGTAAATTTATATTGGTCCACGTGTTTGCCTGAACGATCACGATCAAGGTCCCATTGTTGAATCAATTTACCCAAATCAGAATGGAATTAGCTGCAAACAAACAAAGCGCATACACCGAACAAGATTATATAATGAATTAATAAATAGCATTATGGTGATTTGGCACAGGCCTAGTATCAAAGAAAACAATTTATAACTACAGTGTTCACGATGATAAACAAAGAGGATGATAACGGGTAATAGTACTCTGTGAAAGCAGGAATTGTCGTGAATCTCTTGTCTACAGCGTTACATAAAAGAAAACTTCAACCACTGAAAATTTATATCTATAGCAAATATCGGATTGATGAGGCTGATACGTGATGAAACTCCATGTTAATATATAAATAAAACACAATTGGTGTGAGTTTCACAAAATGTTTAATGTTGTACTGCGACAATTGTTTCGCCACAAAGTACTGAGTTTTCATCTGCCTGATGAAGCCAGTGTGGGTCGTTGTCGTAGTACAACATTGAACATTTTGTGAAACTCACACAAATTGTGTTTTATTTATATATTTATAGCAAACAAAAAGTAAAAGTGTGACCAGACACTAATAGTAGTAGCAACCATGTTGGATATTGCATATTGTGAATTGGTTTCTACTTTCTCGTCCGCAATTTGCTGTAAATTAGGAATTATGATTATTACAGTCCTTCTGAATGGGTCCGCCCAGATGATGGCGGGTATGACCTCGCGACCTTATCGACCTTTAGAAAGGAGAAGATATTTCTTCTATCATCGGGCATTCTTCCGTCTGTTCAGGGTCGATTCTAGGTAGACATGATTGGATGAGTGATGAAGTGCTGAGTAGCCTGATCATAGTTATGATAAGTACTTTCTTGTTATCCTAGCGAGGTCCTTCCCGATTTTGCTAATAGATTGAGGGTATCTTACCAGTATTGCATTCGGCTTGTACGAGTCTTGATAATCGTTGTATGGAATTCCAAATGTAAATTTCTGCTGAACATATGTTTTCATTTCTGTGTCTTCAGGTAGCACTGCTACCTAACGTGTGTCTTATGCCTCTGTTCCTTTAGTTTGTCACATTTTTTATTAAAGGCCCCTATCTTGGGGATGATTAAAAAGAACGAATTCTATTTGTACATTTGCTCTATTTCAAGAGGTTAAAATTTGCAATACAGATATAATATTATATATTGCTATCTTCGATCTTACATTCACGTTGCAAATAATGAATCTATTCTTGCCCCTCTTGAAACTTATAAATCTTATGCTTGAGAAATGTATTCCTTCCGTTGATACGAAGTATACACCTGCTCTTATTTATGGCCATGAATCCTGAAAAGTTTTTCTGCCACTACAAAATGTGTATCAACTAGTGGCTGGCCTGACTTTTTTCTATTGTAGTATAATATCAAAATCGACTTATGTTTTCGGCTGCTCATCTCTTGCAATCCCGTTATATCTTTCTAGGTAATTATGTTAATATCTACTAATGAGAAAAATCTGTATACAAGTAATGACAAGTCTCTGAAACGTATTTTATAATATTACAGGAATTTTTGATTGACTGCTGAATACAAAAGAACCGTTCAATTACACCGGAAAATGCGAAAGAACAGCGCGAAATATGATAATACTGCAGCGTTAAAAAGTTGAACGCCAGCATGACAAATTGTACGTGCATGGCATGGCATAACTAATGAAGTATGCAGCGTGTAATAAATTGAACCATTATTGTAATGTATTTATTGGGGGTGTTTATCGGTTATTGTTAATCGTACGCTTTCGCCGGATGGGCAATTTGCGCGATTAATTTCACAAGAATTTGCATAGGTTAGATCGGAGTAATTTTTCACCAATTAATTACACAGCTGTATACAGAGGTCATAGACTGCTAACCCCTAACAATGTTTATAGGTACATTACAAACAGGATACTCATAAGAGGGAAACACTAAAGGATATATGGATTTACCGTACAGCATAAAATAAATATGAGCTAATAATTCATTGTACAATTTTGCTTCGTTAGTCTAGCTTATAATAGTTAATCGATATTTTCTGATTTTGTTATATAGGTAAAAGTGGGAATATTAATTAATACATAGAATGTATACATAGTACACAAAAATCCACATTTATGGATTATGAAAAACTGGCACTCTTACATAAGATTTTACCATTATTTTATTAGGTTGAAATTTTTTTATTGATAAATAAGGCGTCTTTCAAATTGATTATTATCGTGCCTATAGTAACTATTTCAGATACATTCACATTAGAACATATTAAACATTCACGAGCTTTTTGCAACCGAGGGTTGGCTGGGTTTTCTTTTTGTCATGTTGGACAAACTGATTCAGTGATGCAAAGGAAGTTAATTATTTTTTTGTGTCGATGCGTACTGTAATGTATATAAATACATGTAAATATACAGGGTGAGTCGGGAGGAACGGACCAAACTCCAGGAGTGTATTGTACACATAAAAATGATTTAAAAAACTCAAAATGTTGTTATCCGATTTTGATTTGTTTTCAAGTGATAGTTCCGAACCGTTTGTTAAAAAGTCGGATAAATACATTTTTATCCAGAGTTTTCTGATGTGCAAACCGTTGACGATATCTTTCAACCGCAGCTGTAGCAGTCCCATTACGAAAACCATAGACAAACACCACATTTGCATATTCAAGATTTGAAACTATAACTTGAAAACAAATGAAGATCGAATAACAACATATGATTTTTTTAAAATTATTTACACGTGTACAATACACTCCTGGAGTTTGGTCCGTTCCTCTCGACTCACCCTGTATAATGTATTTTTATAGACATTTATTTCCTACCACATTGTCAAATTTAAAAAAAATCACTACTAGCTTTTAAAGATTTTTATTTTCTGCACATTCGAACCAGAAATAATTTTCACTTCTGTCAAAATATTAATCAAAATGCCAAAAATTATACAACTGCAACAAAAAGTATCAATTAAACGATGCTACTGGCAGTTTAAGAAGGACAGGCCGAACTTGAAGCAGCACAAACTGATCTCAAGACTGGAGAATATATTTTCTGTACGGTAATATGACGTGCATTATTTGTTATTAAATTTTGAAAATCTTTGTAGGTGTGCCTATGCACATTACAGACTATTTTTGGAACAAAAACAGAAATTTTACAAGTAGCATCTCTGGCAAACCCAACAAAACGGATGATTTTTTTACAAATTTTATGTTTCACAAAGACCTGCAACGACTAATTTGGGAATATAATGAAAACAACGGTAGAGAGGTAAAAATGAATATTTTACTTTAGATAGACTTTTGGCAGATTCGCAAGCAATATTAGAATTTGAAGGAGGACGTACAACATTATTCAAAATTATTAAATGAATGGGTTACAAACATATATAGGTAAACGGTCGCAAAATTTATGCATGTCGTTGCAGCAAAACTTACTTTTTTGAGAAAATTTTTACAATTGAAAAATTCTAGTGAAAATGGAACGTTTGCATATCTTGACGAAACCTAGATATACCAAAATACCAAAATGGTTCGTCAATATGTCGTTGGATACACGAGACAGATTTAAAAAGCATTCCTACAAAAATTAAAGGTGAAGGGTCAAGATTTACAGTTTTGCACGCGGGATGTCATGTGGGATTTTTAAATGGGTGTGGTCTATTATTAAATTGAAAAAATAACAATACAGATTATCATAAAACAATGGATTCAGAACTTTTTCAAAATTGGGTGGTTGAAACAATATTCCTGCATTGGCCAATTTGAAAGAAAAATGTATAATGCACCTTATCATTCCATGCAGTTGGATAAACCACCCACATTTTCTAATAAAAAAGGTAAAATGCGAAAATGGTTGCGTAACTACAGTATTGAATTTAACAAAAAAATTACGAAAAAAATATTGTGGGATTTAATCAAACCTTTTCAAAATAATATGCAAAAACGATATTTAGTAGATGAGACATTGCGGGAACAGGGACATGAAGTTCATAGATTGTCAATCTATTGTCAATAAAATCTCATTGAAATGGCATGCGGGTTTTGTAAACCAACTTATAACAAGGACATAAATGCTCAACCTTCATCCAAGGATAAGTTTGAGAAGTTATGGCTTGAGTCCTTTTCCAAATGTACTCCAGAAATGTGGCAAAATTATTGTAGACATTGCAAAGAACTTATTTTAACCGATTGGAAAAAAGGGAAATTTTTCGTTTGAAAGCATACCTCCTTTTATTATTTCGCTGGGTGAATCTGATTCAGAATCAGATGATGAAAATTATGACTCTTGATTCACTTGGCGAAATAATAGGGGACAAGTAAATAGCACATACATATTTAGGCAAAATTTTAAGTGACTATTTAAAATCATAAAATGTTTGTCAGAGGTTGCTTTTTTTAACAATTTAACCAAAATTAGTAAGAATATTTATTTAAGTGAGTATTTAGATTATATATTGCTATTTGTTGATCGACTTATTTCATCGCTCTTTCTTGGAGGTGTAACGGTACAATACCGGGGTATCATTATAAATTGTAATTAATTTATAAACGTAGAGTGGCTCGTAATCTAAGTGGCGGTACTTCACCTGTGTTTGATTCATGGAATCGTTATAGTGACAAGATCGATGGTTCGTTGTTCAAGTATTGTGTCTGTTACGGGGAAAATATCAAATTATACGCATACACAAATATCATCATACAGTAATTTATTCATTCAGTAATTCATATGGTTTTACATTTTAATTTAGCAAGTAAGGTTTGGTTCATTTGGTTATGGTAAATAATACGCTTTACATTTATGCGGTGACTAAGGGTTTATTTGATAAGTAATAACACACAAATAATGACGATTTATTTTGAATTAAAGTTTTGAAATGAATTTATCGATTTTTACGTGGTTTCTGATTATATTTCGTGGTATTCCGACGTGAATTAACGTTATAATTCAAATTCTACTGGTTACTAGTACATGCGATCTGTCCCTGCTAATTACGGTGTTTTAGTTATGTCATTCATTCCACATGCGTTCGTTCATCCATATTTTTATCTATCATTTACTTGATTTGATTTATCCTCAGATAAAGTTTAGAAGTGTATTTCCCAGCAAATAACATGCCAGTATTAAGTATGACGATTTACCCTTAATTAAAGTTTCGCAATGCATTTACCAAGCAATAACACCCAAATAATTATATCGTAAATTTCGATCGGTGATTTGTGCACGATGGTCAGTTGTGTCGGGCTAAAGTACATATATCTGATCTCATAGCGAGTCTCATACCCTAACCCTGTTACGTCTGACGTGTATAAGACATAAGCCCTTTGTTTGTAATTAACTCTTTTTATTGTTTATATTATCTTTTCATTTGCTTTGATTTGGTCTCAGATGCATCTAATTATGAGGTAAATTACGATCGGTGATTTGTGCACGATGGTCAGTTGTGTCTGGCTAAAGTACATATATCTGATCTCATAGCGAGTCTCATACCCTAACCCTAGTACGTCTGACGTGTATGAAACATAAGCCCCTCGTTTGTTTTTGACTCTTTTTATTTTTATTTAATTTTTTTTAATGTCTTTTCTTTTGTTTTTAATATTTTCATTTATTTTTAGTTTGTTTTTTTACTTCGTTTTTGTGATAATTGAATTCACCTAGCGGATGTGATTCTGCATGATTTTGACTTTGATTCATTCACGGATTTATATCCCTTCTTTACGCATGCTCATGCATGTATTTCCTTGATTCGCATTCATTCTTAATTGCCGTTATGTTTCGTATTTATTAACTTTATTTCTCAAGCGATCATGACTTATGACTTGGATTCATTCAATGATTTATCTATAATATCCACATGCTCGTGCTTCAGGAATATACTGACTCGCATTCATTCATTTCTCCCTCGCTCACGAATTCAAATTTGTAAATATAAGGATTTTCGATGCTGAGGGCTGTTTTATTTCACCGGCATGCAATTACAACTTATTAGTTTGATCACTCACTCGGCTGATTGATTAGTGATATTAACTACGCAACGTTAATTACAAGGATTTAGTGATTTGGTATGACATGATGATATTTGCTGATTTTTGTAATAATTATTGACCTTCACGGATACCGGTTTTTATTTCCCGTTGCGACCGCTACCTGGGAAATCCCTCGAGTTTATATCTGTTTAAATACCTTCCTGAACTAAGCTCTTTCCCGAATCCCTTGCTAATAAAATATATATAATAATTAAAACGCATGATAATCGAGTATTGATGGTGGTTTATGTGGAGTAGCAATACTTATCACACGTGACAATATTACGAAGAGAACCATACACGTTGTGGGGTGTGATTGGTTAATATGTTCGACCCGAACACATCAAGGGGTTAGGGCGATATTTGTAGTCTGCTTCTAGCGCCCCCTTCTGTTTCAAAGTGCGTCGCGAAACCCACAGATCGCTCTAATTATGAAGAGAAACATACATGTTATCGTATGAGATTGATGAATGTGTTCGGTTCGCACATACCAACGGGTAAGAGCGATTTTGTAGTATGCTTCTAGTGCGCCCTTCTGTTTCAAAATGCGGCGCCAAACCCACAAACCGCTCTCATTACGAAGAGGATCACACACCTTTGCGCCAGTTTGGGTTGGGCGTTTTGTTTTTTCGTAGTTTTGTCACAGGATATTTTCCGGCGGATTGCCGAATTAATTTACTTGACACGCGTAATGACTTGTCTGCTAAATATTTCGCAGTGCCCTTCGAAATTGGCAGTTTGATTCGCGTTACTCGATCATCAATTGCGTCAGTACTCACTCATTAACCCTTCCTATCTCTCGCCGACTGGATAGCCGTACTGATGTCGTGGTGGCCCGTGCGCTTGGTGTTGTTTTAATTACTTCGCGGTCTCCCCGAAAATATCTAACTGGTTCAATACTGCCCTAATTGAATTATCAATTTCCCTGACTGCTTATACTAATTGCGCCCCCGTTTACACTCTCGCGATTTGTCTCGTGCCCTCGGCCGTCGAGCACTAAGTGTCCTCCCCTCTGCTTTCGCAGATTCTTATATGTTTACCTCCCCATTTTCCCCGAGCCCCCGGGCCCAAACACTGCCGTCCCCGATCTTCTACGGTGGTCTACTCGTCCTGGCTAAGTGCCTTTTTCGATGCTTGCGCAATAATTTCTTCTACATGTTTACGCCACTCGATCTTTTGCTGGTGGATTTGTGTTTGCTACCAATACAAATCATGTCCCTTCGCGGCGTGAGTTATCCAGGCCAAATAGCCCCTGTTCTAAGAATTTCGGTTCCGTTTTTATGGTACTTAAGTTAATGATTCTATGGGCCGTAATATTATACTTTCGGTTTTGAACTCCCTGGAATCGCTCACTGTCGGTCAATGGCACATCCCCTGTCTGGTCTCGAGTAATTTATATTTCCATGAACTGTTGATATTTCCGCCCGACTAGTAAACTCTTGTTACCCTCAAGTTAATGGCTTTTATTGTCCCCATTGTTGATAGAATTCTCCAGGACTGGTTTAGGGGTCTGTGGCCCCCACGAGTCTGTTTACGTATTTTTACGCCGGAATGCGGATCTTATTTATTTATTAATACGAACGATGTTTCAGCAAATAACACCTGTCTCACCTACTCGTTGTTTAGCTAAATAAAACATGGTCTGTCGTGGGTCATTTCAGAGGCAGTGTGAAATAATCTATTGTGCCTTATGGAAAGAAGTACTATCTGTACATTATTATTGAAACGAGCTGTGAACAAGATGGTACCTACACTAGAGACAAGTCTGTGTAAAGGAATAATTCAATGCATTATTTTTTATTTTCTTTCCTGTCGTTCCATTTTCATCTCTAATAATTTAAACTTTACATCAGGCAACAATGTTATTTAAAAAATATAACCTCAGATTGATAACAACTAAACCTAATAAAATTGACTAGGTCCATTGGGGAATTCAGTTATTTCCGAAACACTACCAACAAAATGACTAGATATTCATAGACTCCCCTTACGCAAAACATCGTGAATTGAGAGTACTGTGAGATCAACAATTATTTAGATAAGGGGCGGCTATGACTGTTCAGTCATATGGGACCTATCAAAAAATCCTTACAAAATACAGGCAAATATCATGAATTGCTCCCCCAAGATTTTAACAGACGTCTTGAACCCTATCAGGCTTATTTCCAACATCTCAAGGGCTTTTTTATCTAAATAGTTGTTGTTCGCACGGTATTAACTGTTTTTTTTTTCGTCTCTCGTAGTACATACTTAATTTATTATAATAAGTACTAGAAGTGATATATTTGAGTAAAGTATGTTCCTCGCATTGTAGTAATAATCTGTGTCATACTTGAAGTGGATTCTCTAATTTAACGCAACATAAACTTGTTTTTCAGATTTTTTTTTATCTTGAGCAAGTTTACTCTGGTAATTGGTTGCAAGCAGCTCCACTCGTGGACCCTCCGGAACAATTTCAAAACACCCATGCGAGCCCCTTGAATATGTAAAGCGCGGAGCCACCCCCGCCTCCCATCAAGCAGAAGTGCAAGGAGATGATAATCTCCCGTGCAGTTCGTGACCAACATTTCATATGTGCCGCCCCCTCGCGCCGCCCCACGTTTTCCCCGGTACACTTATTCCGGCGCGAAGTTCCGGAGCGAGCCCTGCACGACGACTTATAATTACGGCTGTATGTGTTTTTAGCGTGTTCCCATGTATCGTTTCCTGTTGTTAATGTTAATTGTATTATGCTCGAGTAAGTAATTCCTTTGGCCCCCTTAATGCGCTGTCTGGGAATAGGGGAAGTTGTGCGTGCAGATGCGGGGGGTGACTCCGGGGGCCCACTTCACGCCTAACGTGATTGCGGTGAATTTGTCAAATTGATGGAAGTGAAATTAGAATTAGGCACTGTATCGTGGCGTAGAATCTGCAATGTGACAAATTTTGGATTTATTGGACTGTAAGATGATTATCGTTTCTAAACACACTGAAACCAAACAATCAAACCAAAAATGATCAAACAATCTCAGTTTATTGTAAATATTTAAACAACATTAAACTAAGAAAACCATCCAAGTATACTTTTCAAAAGCCTATTAAAAGAAAACTTACATACCATTTCTTTCTTCATTGACAGTTTTTCTTTCGAAAATGCTTTTCCAGTCGAATAATTTTTTTTAACCCTTTCAACATATGATCGGCTAAAACGCTTAACACCCCTGGATCTATATCAGTGTAACATAGATAAAATGCCAATTATAGTATTCTAATTTGTCTGTTACTGTAAGTCATCTATTGTTAGAATCTTATTGTAGTCTTCTAACTCCTGCTATTTTAATTGTAATCTCATTTATTGCATTTGGGCAGATTATGAGTTAATTGGAGATAATAAAAAAGATAAAAAATGTATACTTGGAGGGACGTGCTATGTGTAAATGGTGTTCATCTGTTCACCTCATTGTTTCTCTTGCGTTTAATTATTGTGACTGCATTGTCAACATGGGTACTCATGTAGCTGCATGGAAGCAACGTTTTACCTTTCACCTATCACACGTTTTACCTTTCATCTATCACACTTTTTACCTGTATCCCCTCATATTGCAGAGGTGCGACGCCGCGAACATTTCGTTCCAGGAAAATGGAGGTACATAGAAATATATATTTTATTATAGAATCAGAGCTATATGATTCAAGTAAGACACTGTAACATCTGTGATGAAACTGTAAAATAAAATGTTGTCGTGAGTTTAGTAGATTTTGTCATTCATGAGTTCAAACTTCTTAAATGCATATTCTATGTAATATAATGGTCGTATAAATGTTTATTCTATGCAAATATAGATATATGGTATTTGTTTTTTATTGCAAGTATTTATTTTATGTCACAGATAAATCATGTTATTTCAATAGTGCAAGCTTTAAATTGTTTTATTAAATAAGGTGGTCAAACATTTGCTCTGCAAATAATCCCCCCTCGGTGACATGTTCGCCGAATTTTTAATCAATACCGGCAATTTCGCCGGCAAACATCCGTCCCTAAAAGCCCTTTTTCAACTCAACAGCCTCCTTTAGCCGTCCGCACAAAAACCGACCGCCACGCCAAGAAGAAAAAAGGGGCCACTCATCATTTCATATCCAACAATAAAAAAGAAACATTCCCATTACATCATTAAACATGGCGAATCGTGGACAGGCCAGATATATGTGATCCTAGTTGGTGGTCCAATTTGTAACTGTCGATGCGCCCCCCGGGCAGTGGGGGCGGCCGAAGGAGCGACGCAAGCAGGGACGATCGCAGGCCGCCCCCGTCCCCGTCGGCGGCGGCGGAATTGGGCATTCATTCCGTCGAATGCGTGTCTGTCACATCTCTCGAGATGACAAATCGGCGCAATTCCGCCGCCTCCCCCGTCGCCCCCGGCCCGCCCCGGCACGCTCCTCGCCGCCGTGTTTACAGGACCCGGGCCGTATTTTTCTTTCCTGTCCCTCCTCGAGCCGATTGATTCGCACCTATTTTCGGTGTAAGTGGAACTCTGTGTCGCCACTTACTCAAACGGCGATCAAACGGAACGTCCCATAAAGTCAAACAAAACAGGGCCGCTGGGATATAAATCGCTCGCCAATTCATTAGCTCACTTAGAAGGATAAATAGAAACGCAATTCCCACCATAATAAAAGGCTTTCAACGCAAACACCTACCTTTTTTATAGCTTAAGCATGGAAGTAATTTTGAAAAAGAAAAATCTACTGCAATTAACTATTTAATCAGTTAAAAATTAATACGAGGGTGGGATGATAATTGCTTAGCCTGGCAATCAAAGACAGGTGTTACCCTTTCAAATCCTTTTTATTTTTTTAACATCTACTGAAAATTCAATGCACTTTGTCCACCAATGCTCTAAAGCAGAGGTCCCCAAACTTTTTGGTAGAACCACCACATACGAATATTACAGATATATATATATATATACATATATATTACCGAGAGATAATAAAAGATGAAAAACGGATAATAGAGAGACGAATACTTCTAACAAACCACTAAACAGAAAATACAGGAAATAATACAATAATGAGAAAAGAACAAACAAACGGAGAGGTTGTTGAAGAAGAAGGAGAAAACAATGAGGAAATAGAGGCAGGAAATGAAAGAGGCAATAAAAATACTAAAGAAAGGATAATCAACATAGAATAAAAAAATGAACAGAACCAGAACAAACTAAAACTAGAAATACATAAAGAATATGCCAATATGGAACTAATAAAAACAAATATAGTAATGATCTACAATATACTAAAAAACAGAATCGACAAAAACAATCTAACAAGAATCGAAGAAAATATAAATCTACAATATAAAAAAAAAACATCTCAAATAAAAAGAAATAAGAAAAACAACGAGATAGTTAAATCAAGCAAGAAGAAAAACTTATTAAAAGAAATTATAACAAAAAATAGTAAATATCAATACAAATACTAATAAACAATTCACACCTAATAGAACTAATAGAAGAATTTGGAACAGCAGGAACAGATATACTAATAATAACAAACAAAGAAGAAAGGGAAAGAATAATTAGATCAGAAAACGGGCACAACTAATATACAGTGGAGTAGAACAAAATGAGAGAGCGACAGCAGGAGTGGAATGTATAATAAGAAACGAAATGGAAAAAACAATCACGGAATGGAAGTGTATAAATGAAAGGATACTGACGGTCAAAACAGAAGAGAAAGATAAGTTTGAAGCAAATATTATGGTAGTATATGAAGTAAATGAAGATGTAAGTAAAACCGACAAAGACCAGTTCTGGGAAGAGGTACAACAAGAATACGAAAAGCTTACAGAGCCAACATACGTAATAGGAGACCTAAATGCCCACGTAGGGATTAAAAACAAGGGACAGCAGAGCATAATGAGAACACACGGAAATACGAAGATCATCAACAATGGAAGAAGACTTATTGATTTCTGCATATTGAATGATCTAACAATATTAAACTCCAAATTTGCACACAAGGAAATACACAAATACACAAGAGAAGAAAGAAAGTCCATAATAGACTACTTTTTAACAAACAAAGTACAAGTAAAGGAAATAATGGATATCAAAGTCAAAAGAGGTAGCGAAATTGACAGTGACCACTATCTTCTAACAGCACGAATAAAAACAACAAGAAGGGAACCGAAACAAACACAGAAAACAGTCGATAAAGAAGTAAGAATAGAGAAATTTAGAAAATATAAGATAAGTGACAAACAAGTAAGGGAAAACTACCAGGAATCAATACAAGAAGAAAATAACTAAAAAGAAGCACTCAAAAAAGCGGAAAAACAAAAGTAGAAGATTTATGGGTCAATTTCAAACATACGAGTATAGTAAGATAGGCAACAAAACACGCGTGTGGAAAAACTAAAAGTACACCAAACAAAAAACAAACAAGCTGGTGGAACAAAGAAGTGAAGAAAGAAGTTAGGAAAAAAAACAAAAATGGAAAAAATACCTAAGCACAGAAAACGAAGAAGACTACGAAATATACAAGCAGCAAAGAAAGAGAGTAAATGCAATAACAAGGAAGGAAAAATACAGAAAATGGGAGGATTTCGGAACCAAATTAGAGGAACATTTTAAAAGAAATTAAAAACTATTTTACAGAACACTGAAAAGCTGCAGAAAGGAAAAAGAAACAAACCTAAAGCTACTCAAAAATAAACATGGTGTACTAATGAAAGAGGATACAGAAATCATGAACAGATGGAAAGAGCACTTCCAAGAGCTTCTGTCTGGAAAAGAGACAACCAGTGAAGGAAATGAAAACGAAGAGGAAAATGTAAATAGAAACGAAACATAGAAAACAAGTTCATAGTTATTGGCGTTCTTTTGTTTTTCGAAAAATCGTCATTACTCCCTTATTTTAAGGAATATTTCAAAAATATAAAAATGTTCAACATGCGCTTTCGGTTCTTTAAAACATTTGTATTTACACTTATTTTCTATTTTATCAAATAACAAAATGGCGACCGATAAAAAATTTCTAAGCAAGATATTTTGAAAACCAATGGATCGATTTTTGAAAATAAAACATTTATAAAATACTTGAACTATCTTATAACATTTGTCTGTTTTGATAAATATGCATTTTTATACACAAATTATGCAAAATACGCATACAAATGATAAACGTGACAGAAACTTTTCAAGATGAAGCAGAAATTTCTGAAGAACAAGATCAAAACGTATTTAAATTTGAAATTACAAACAAAAAAACACGTGCCTCAACTTTTAATGGCCTAACTTAAGGTTAGCTTACTTTGTTTTAAATGATTGTTGCGGTTTATTAAAATTTATCTTGTAATTCAATTTGAACAATAACGTTTTTGGACAAATCGAAAAAAATGTTTCAGGCAAATGTTATAATATAGCTTAAGGATTTCATAAATATTTTATTTTCAAAAATCAATCGAGTGATTTTCAAAATATCTTGTTTTGAAATATTTGTTCGGTCGCCATTTTGTTATTTGATAAAATAGAAAATAATTGTGAATACAAATATTTTAGAGAACCGATAGCGCATGCTGAAGGTTTTTGTATTTTTTAAATATTTCTTAAAATAAGGGAGTACTGACGATTTTTCGAAATACAAAAGAACGCCAATAACTATGAACTTGGGCACCAATGCAAAAATTATAATTAAGAAAAGTTGTTTGTTTCAAAGAGTTCTAACTGCCATTTTCGTGTCTTACAACTTAGTATTAACACCCTGTATATATATATATATGGCAGTTATACAACAAATAAAAAAAAATATATCCAAAAAAATAATGTTTACCTATTTGTCTCAGTAGTTTTACGTTGATAAAAGTTTTCACACACATATTTTTAATTATATTTTATTAATTTAAAAGCTTCTAATATGTATGTGGCATTTGTTGTGTTGGTGTGAATTGTTTATTAGTATATATATATATATATATATATATATATATATATATATATATATATATATATATATATATATATATATATATATATATATATACTGACAAATGCACAAATGCAACAAATGCCACATACATATTAGAAGCTTTTAAATTAATAAAATATAATTAAAAATATGTGTGTGAAAACTTTTATCAACTGTAAAACTACTGAGACAAATAGGTAAACATTATTTTTTTGGATATATTTTTTTTTATTTGTTATATAACTGCCATATATATATATATACAGGGTATAAAACTACGGAGACATATAGGTAAATATTATTTTTTTGGATATTTTTATTTTATTTTTTATATATTTATAAGTAGTAATTATTGAAAACTGAAGGCTAAATTCACTGCATTAGTCGGAAGGGCGTTAAATATGTAATGTACAAGATTTTTTTTGGAAAAGATAATATTTTATATTTCATTTGGTTTATATTACATAAATGGTCCATCCTAAAAGGTTTCATTTCTTTCTTATACAATTAAGTTAACATTTTTTTTAGAAAATATTTCAAATATGATGTAAACAGTTATGAGTTGGAGAGACTAAATTTGAAAATTTCATCAATTTCGAAAATTTCATTTGAAAATTTAACGAATTTTGGAAATTGAAATAGGTGCAGTTGTAAGTGTCGGATTTCATTTGCTTTGTTTAAGTGAATTGTATATTCTGCTGTATTTTACTATTTTATAGAAAACCAAAAAATTGTTCTATAAAATAGTAAAAGATAGCAGAAAAGGACGAAGATACAATAATAAACAAATAATGGATAAAAACAATACAGTGTTACAAGAAGACATAATGATAATGGCAAGATTGACCTAATACTTCGAAGAACTACATCGTACAAGCAGCAGTAGTAAAGTAGAAGCGGAATATGATCTTGAAAATGATATGGAAAACCAAGAAAATATAGGAGAAGAATATGAAGAGCAGATAACATTAGAGGAGTAAACATATGCTGTGAAGATATCAAACGAGGAAAAGCGCCAGGAGATGATGGAATCGAGGCAGATATGTTGAAGGAAATAGGTGTAGTAGCAGTGCAAAGACTACACAACTTGATAAAAAAAATATGGAAAGAGAGAAGAATACCAACCGACTGGCAAACATCATTGATCGTACCATTACATAAAAACGGAGATAAAAAGAACTGTACAAATTATAGAGGGATAACTCTCATAAGTACAGGGATGAAGATACTACAGAAGATAAAAGCACAAGAAACAAAAAAGTAACAACGTTAGAATAAAGTCAAAGTGAATTTTGAATAGGAAGATCAACACAAGATCACATATTTACAACAGAACAATTAATAGAAAAAGTGGTGCAAAGAAGACAGAAAATGTATCTAGGTTTTATAGACCTGGAAAAAGCCTTTATGGAGTATGGAGTATATTGAAGAAAAGGGGAATAGATAGTAAGACAGTAAAAACAGTGTAGCAGATATACAGGGTGTTAAAAAAGAGTGTAAAATATTTAAATTAATTGCATCAGCACGACCATCCATGAAATGCAAGTCGGCTAATTCTGCATTATAGTAAACAGCTATAGCAATGAAAACTTGTGTACTAACAACAACTGTCAGATACGGAATGTTTATTTCATTAAATATCAGCCAACTATGACAAGAAAATGCAAGTTTAGCAAAATAAAAAAAGGAGGTAAAAAAGAATAATCTTCCATATCTCCGAAACCGTTACTTTAAGGACCCATGTTTATCAAGACTTTTTCTTTGTTGTGGTTCATACTACTACCCCCTTAAATATTTTACATTATTTTGTAACACCCTGTACAATAATAATCAAAATGCAGTGGTAAATCAAAATTGTAAATCCGAAACATATAAACAAACAACAGTTTAAAACAGGGAGGTGGGCTGAGCCCGGCACTATTTGTATTATTTATGGATGAGATAATGAAATGCACAAAATTGAAAATCAAGACCATAACAGCAGGATATAAAAATATGAGTACGATACAAATATCCATTTCGCTGATGATATTGTGATGTACGCAAGCACCGAACATAAACTGCAAGAAAATTTCATAATTTGGGACGAGACTGTAAGAGAATATGACATGAAGATAAATATAAACCAAACTAAGGTAATGCTGATGGGAGGTGAAGAAATAATAAGAATAGAACTAGATAATGTTAAGATGGAGCATTTATTTAATTTTCAATATTTAGGTGTCACTCTAAACAAAGATGGAAAAAATGACAATAAAATAAGCGCAAGACTAAACAAAGCACTAAATGTATATTATGAAATGAATACAACTATATTAAACAACATAGAAATATCTAATATAACCAAGATGAAATTGTATAAAGCTGTATATAGGCCAATATTAACTTATGGGTTTCACACCCATGGGTATTAACAAGAAGAGGTAAAATCAGATTTCAAGCAATGGAAATTAAATATCCTGAGCAATCTGAGGTGTCTGAGGAATCTGAGGAAAGTGGTAAAAAAAGACAAGAATGGACAGAATAAGAAATGAAGAAATTAGAGCGAAGTTAGAGATAGAAGAACTGAATGAATATAATGAAAGAAGGCAACTTGGATAGTGGGGCCACCTAATTAAAATGGAAAGGGGCTCTCAAGTGAAAAGAGTGTAGGAAGCCAGACCAGTAGGAGTCAGAAATAGCGGAAGAGCAACGCATGAATGGGATTCTAGAATAAAGAAAATACTGCAAAATAGACGAAAGACTGCAGTGAAGCAAAAAGGATAGCGCTGAATAGATCCGAATGGAATATATTTGTGAATGGAGCAATATAAACAATGAGTAATGCAGCACAGGGAGCAAATTGTAAAGAAATAATTGGAGTGTAAAAGATGTAAATGTAATTTATTGTAAATATGTAAAACACCGAAACATCGCAAGGTACAAGGCAGTCGATAAATTATAATAATATTTTGACAGTCGCAGATGAAAATTTTACAGATTTGGACAATAACATACATACTGCTTTAATAAATATTTAACTTCATGCTTGTTATCAATGATCATGCGTTCAATTTTCACCTTCGCAATTGTTAAATAATTCAATTTATACGGAATACAACTTTTCTGCAGCATAAATGCAATTACGAGCATATTTAGTTAAATCCTTCTGTTTAAGTGGATTATTTTGTTTACTGCTTATATTATTCCTCAATGGTACTTTAACGTCATTCAATAATGCAGCCGTCTGCTTTTCATTAGTTGCGATTAATTATTAACGTGCGCTGTCAAAATTGGCCCTCTTTGATGATTTCAATTGGGTATCTAACAAGGAATCAGCTGTAAGAAAGCAAAAGGGTTTAAATCCTCGCAGCACATTAAGTGGCCATTTGCCGGAATGGAACCGAGACTTCCTCATCGTTAAAATTTAAGTACTGGTAATTTAAAGGCAATTTAAAAACTTGCCGCTCCTGCAGTATTCGCTAAGTAGAAATCCGATTATTAATTTATGCCCGTATCGTTAGTGCTCAATGTTTCAGGTAATTTACGAATATTTCGTAATTTAAGCCGAGTCCATGGAGCACAATAATATCTACGACTTAAAATTCAATACATCTTATGAAATTCAATCGATTTATAATTAATGTATTGGTATAAGTACCACGGTTTACATTTTAATGAATAACACTGCTAGTGTTTTTTTGTTAAATGCGTACGAAATTTTGGAATAGTGAAAGTATATTTTGTTCAAACTACTATTTTTTTAAATACTTTGTACTTTTGTAGGATTTGAGGTTTTTTTATTAACATAGATATTTTCTCGATTTATATAATTTATATAACAACAATATTCGCCTGAAGAAACCACCGTGTGGCGAAACGATTGAAGCAAAAAAATAATCAATTTATACTTACAAAGTTATAAATAAAGTGTTATAAAAGTAAAATTTATATAATTCATTTTGGAAGTTTCTTTATTTTCTCAAATATTCATGAAATTTTCTAGCCTATATTTCTTTGGATTTTATCAATGTTTTTCGATTGATTAGAATATTTCTTTATTAATACAATATTTTCTCGATTTATAAATGAATTTTGTAATTCCTTTAATTTTCTCGAATAATCATGAAATTTTCTTTGCGCATGTTGCTTTGGATTCTGCTGATGTACTTTGATATACTTTTGAAATACTAATCGGTCTTGTGGAATTTCCTCAATTCGATTGCAATTTTTAAAATTGTCTCGAGATTTTTCTAGAGATTCTTTTGCTTTAGGTAAAATTTTAAATTTTATGATCATGAAAATATAAAATTTTAACATCGACATAGTTGTAATTTAGTGAATCATTGTGTCTTGAAGCTAATGATTATCGATAAAACTTGCAGAGAAACTCTTGAGGGGGTTATATACGTAATTATAATTCCATCAAAATTGAATAGGTTGGCTAAAAGTTTATGAAACATTTTACTGTCTTTACTGGCTTACAATAATTGCAATTTAATTTATCAATATTTTCATAACTGCAATAATAATAATAATAATAATAATAATAATTTTATTAATGCTTCTGACACTAGTATGTCTTACACAGGTCAAATTAAATTACACATCAAAAACAAATCAAAACGGTCATACAAGTAATAGCATACATTAAAGAAATAAAAATACAATAAAACCTATAATCTAGTTTGGCTGGTTCCTGTCTTTCCCTGCATATATTTCAAACTCGCTCCATGTATAAAATGCTTCGCGCAATAGAGTGACTTTCACTTGAGATTTAAAACCTTTTACGTCAAGTTGCCGCACACTCTGTGGTAGCGCGTTGAAGAATTTAATTGCATAGAAAGTTGTTCCTGTTTGAGTGCGTAACAGTCTATGACTTTATAAACACATTGTGAAAACATAATGGCTGGAGTATAGTCTGGCTTATATTTTTTAATATTCCAATATTAATTATACTTAATATTCCTGATAATTCTGTCAAATTTGGGCAATCTTAGTTCTTCGAATGAAAATAAATATATAAATTTGCATATGAGCTCCATGTACGGTCGCGGTAAAAAAAAAGTCTTATAGTGAATTTGTCTAAAATTAACCTGTCTAATCAAGTCATTAATTAGACACTACCAAAACATACTTGGTCGATAGTTAGGTGTTCTTGCGAAATCCAAATTGGTAGTACGGAATTAGCCAATTTTTCTCTTTTATTGGTCTCGTTCTTTTCAAGAGCTGCTTTTCAAATATTTTAGAGGTAACTGGATATAGGGAGATCCGTCTATATGACGTAATATCGTAGGGTGGCTTTACAGGTTTTGATGTCATTGTGACTTTTACGGTCGCGGATAAAAAAGTCTTATAGTGAATTTGTCTAAAATTGAGCTGTGTAATCAAGTCATTAATTAGACACTGCCAAGACATTCTTGGTCGATAGTTGTTCTTGGCCAAATCCAAATTGGTGGTATGGAATTAGCTTATTTTTCTCTTTTATTGGCCTCGTTCTTTACAGGAGCTGCTTTTTGAATATTTTAGAGACAACTGGATATAGGGACATCCGTCTATATGACGTAATATCATAGAGTGGCTTAACAGGTTTCGATGTCATTATGACCATTATGACATTTTTCTTCTATTTTTCATACATTTTGGAAATACGTCAGTCGTATTGCTGCATTAAACAAGTGTATGTTATCATTAGTATTCATGTCTTAATTCTTAATCTCTAAATTTTTAGAGATAACTGGAAGTAGGGACATCGGATAACTTAATAACGTTGGGTGGCTGACCAGGTTTTGATATCATTACGACTTCTATTTTTCATACATTTGGGAAATACGTCAGTCATATTGCTACATTAAACAAGTATGTTATCATCACTATTCATTTCTTTGAAAGCTGCTTCAGAATCTCTCCAGTAATAATGCAGATAGCATCATAACCAAGCTCCAAAATACAAGCAACGAAATACACAAATGAACAACAATTTGGCAAATTAAACTGAATCAGAGTAAACCAATACACACAAACTTTACCTACCAAAGATAAATAACTAAAAAAATATTATAAACGGTGCTTCATATCCTATGAAATCAAAGCAAAATATTTAGGTATGAATCAGGATGTCAAACTGCGATGTGATGAACACATTCAAAAATGCAAAGAACTCGACATAAGGATTAATTTTTGTTTCCCTGTTTTGCATTGTAACGAGTGATTCAAAAAAACATTCATCAAAGTTGCCATGAAAAAAAAGGACAGATATCAAATGTTGTCTTAGCTTTAGAGTTATCAAATCTAACAAATATGTCAGGGAACAGAAATATACAGAGTCCGGCAGTAAAACCTGACGGTTCTTGAAATGGAATAATTCAATGAATATTCAAAATATTTTGTTATAATTTTTTTTATTTAAGAAAGAAGGAATGAAAGTTTAAGATGTATACAAAAAACTTTATCAACTTTGTCCCAAATCGTACTCAGTAATTGTACTGTATCATAATATGCGAATCAATAAACCTTTCATCAAATCGTGCCATGAAAAAAAACGCATGTCTGAATACTGAGGTTCAGGGAAATAAAGGAAGTTTAAGATGTATACAAAAAAAAGCATTATGAAGCAAAAATGACATCACTTAAATGATGACCGCCATTTCTGCACTGTTCTAGTCACTGCTCAGTTAGCAAAGTAATTCATCACTCTTTCCAAGGTTTTGTGTAGGATCGCACGCATTTTCCGCTGAATATTAGCTCGCAGTTCTGCCAAATTTTTAGACACATCAAAGTACACTATTCCCTGGAGGTAACCCCACAAAAGAAACAAAAAACTCTGCACAGAGCAGTGCAGAGAAAATGGAGGTCATCATTCAGTGATGTTATTTTTGCTTCATAATGCGGTTTCATTTTTTTTTGTATTCATCTTAAACTTCCTTTCTTTCCCTGAACTTCAGTATTCAGACATGCGTTTTTTTTTCATGGCATGATTTGATGAAAGATTTTTTGATTCGCATGTTATGATACAGTACGATTACTGAGTACGATTTGGGACAAAGTTGATACGGATTCACTTAACATTCTTCATCACATCTCTTTGTTTAGACCATAATAAATTATTTAAACTTTACTTTACACGCTCAGTGCAATTGTGTGCAATACCTGTGAAAAAATATCTTAAGTAACATTTAGCTAGTCTACGTAACGCTATTGCAACATCCTTATCACATACCTTTGTGTAGATCCTGATAAATTAGTAAAACTTTACTTTACAGTCTGAGTGCAATTGTGTGCAATTCCTGTGAAAAGATATCTTAAACATTTAGCTAGTCTACGTAACGCTTTTGCAACAGAAGAAATTACTATTATCCAAATTGCGCTATGGCATGATAAATCCGTTATTTGTTGCATACAAATATTATCAAATCACGTACAGTGCAATTGTGATTGACGTTCGTGCTCGGATCATGCGAGTTATGAAAATGCAGCCCTTTCTTATTTTCGCGTGTTTCAGTTGTTTCCGAGTTGTGGTGCACGCACAAAACTATGTTTGCCCAAATGGCTCTCCAATAGGCAGTAAGTAAACGATGGCATGTAATACATTTTAACTTTAGAGGACTACATTAGTTCATTTTCGAAATAACTATTGAAATAAAACCCTATACTCGGTAGTAAGTTGATCTTTAACTTTTAATATATACTCAAGTTGCGCCCAGTTAAATATTAAAATTGTTCTGTTCTCGTTCAATGTTAAATTAACTTAATGATCCTTAATCAGGATATTACTAAGTAGTAAGGTGATCTTTAACTTTTAATACATACTCAAGTTGCGCCCAGTTAAATATTAAAATTGTTCTGTTCTCGTTCAATGTTAAATTTACTTAATGATCCTTAATCCGATTAAGGATATTACTAATCTTTAGTTATGGGTGCGACCTCAGAGATTAAGTTAAAATTGTTTCGTAAAGCATATGGTAATGTACTGACCACGATAAAAAAAACCAAAATATTTCAAACATGTTTTCTTGTTATTCTTTAAGTAGTATCTTGGAGCTTGTGAAAGGTTCGTATTAATAAAGAAAAAACACCTTTTTCACAAAACACATTTATTATATCTAAAAATCAGTAATATTTCTACTGAAGCTGGTCGCCTAGCGATCGAAATGTACATTTAGATATAATAAATGTGTTTTGTGAAAAAGGTGTTATTTTCTTTATTAATTGTTATTCTTTCTTCATTTCATGTTTGTTCATTTTGTTTGATTTTGATTGTGCGATTGTTGATAACGCAAACACAAAAAATAACAAAAATGTCTTTTTGTTATTCTCTGTTCATTTCTTGTTTGTTCATTTTGTTTGATTTTGATTGTGCGATTGTCAGATTTGTTTGATTTGTTCATCCAGTTTTTTTGTTTCTTATTTCTCGATGAGGAAGTGCAATAACTTCAGTTTTTCCTTAGTATAAGTACTTTGTTGATGTAAAAGTACTAATACTGATTTTCTGTTTACTGTGAAAGAGAGGAATGTTTTTTCAGGAACTTCAAACGGACCACATTTTCTAGATTGGTCGAATTAATGACTATAATACATCTCATATTGCATCTAACTATTTCACTCATAAGTCTGGATCATATGTTTAAATTGTTTGATTTGTTCATCTTGTTTGTTTCTTGTTCCTCGATGAGGAAGTGAAAGTGCAATAACTTCAGTTTTTGCTTAGTATAAGTACTTTGTTGATGTAAAAGTACTAATACTGATTTTCTATGCACTGTGAAAGAGATGAATGTTTTTCAGGAACTTCAACCGGCATCATTAAAGTTTTCTAGAATTATCGAATTAATGACTATACCTCTTATATTGCGTCTAACTATTTCACTCATAAGTCTGGATCATATGTTTGATTTGTTTGATTTGTCCATCTTGTTTGTTTGTTTCTTGTTTTTCGATGAGGAAGTGAAAGTGCAATAACTTCAGTTTTTGCTTAGTATAAGTACTTTGTTGATGTAAAAGTACTAATACTGATTTTCTGTTTACTGTTAAAGAAAGGAATGTTTTTTTCAGTAACTTTAAACGGACACAGTTAAGTTTTTCTAGAATTATCGAATACATGACTCAAATACATCTCATATTGCGTCTAACTATTTCACTCATAAGTCTGGATAAATTGTGAGTAACAAGTGGACTGAGATAAGCCACGACATAATGTAATAACGGTTATTCAACAATTGAGGTCAGAGCAGTGATCATCCTTGTACTCATACCTATGCCACAAAATAATAACAAAGTTACTTTCAAATCCGTCGGTGGATTATCATAAGTTTGAATTACTTGTGAGTAACAAGTGGACTCAGAAAAAGCCTCTACATAATATAGTAACGGTTATTAAACAGTTGAGGTTAGAGCCGTGATTATCCTTGTCCCCGAAAATAAGAACAAAATAACTTTCAAATCCTCCGGTGGATTTTCAACTTTATCAACTTTTATATAACTACTCTTCTTCTTCTTGCAGTGCATGTCCTATCGGAGGTTTGCTATCTTTACAGCTATGATACACATTAATCTTATCACCCCCATATTTCAAGATATTTCCTAGATCCGCATCTGCCTCAGCTAATATTCTATTTAATTACTTTGATTGCAACTATTGAAATACATTTTCTACTGAAATAATCATAATAGAGTTAGCAATCAGAGATCACGATCACAGATTTCATTGTGGTGACATGCATGTCATTTTGTACCTAGGATATGGTCTTACTGAAGAAGAGAAAAAAATTGTTGTGG
The DNA here is from genome assembly GCA_951805005.1 of Othius punctulatus. NCBI lineage: Eukaryota > Metazoa > Arthropoda > Insecta > Coleoptera > Staphylinidae > Othius > Othius punctulatus. The sequence goes on along the minus strand of OX638139.1, from coordinate 100,935,327 downwards.
ACAAGCACAATGAATGCAGACTACAAATTGCAAATGGTAGACTTCGTAACCAACCTAGAGGAGTTAACTTGAAGAAAATGGTAAGTAATAATACTATGCGATGAAGTAATTTATTCACCAGCGTAGCCAATTTGTAGTGCTACAGAATATTAGCGAGTTCTTAACACAAGCAAAATTCTTTAATTTTCAAATTATGCTTACTAAATCTGTTCATAATTAGATATACATACATAACAAATTGCGAATGGTATAATTTCCTGGACAACCCATAGGTATTTGCTTGAAGAATATATTTACGATCAAGTAATCTGTTTGCCACTTAATGTGATAAATAAAAGATTACTGCTGAGTATATAAAGATCACAACATCTTTATTTTTTTATCTTTCCCTCTTTTACCCTTTTGGGTGTTGATGTCACAACATCCCATATTTAATGAGGAAACATAAGACTTGAATAATTTCGTATTATCTATAATAAGTATTTTCTTTTTGTCAATCAACATCCCATTTTTAATGAAGAAACATAAGACTTGAATAATTTCGTATTGGCCATAATGAATATTTTCTTTTTGTCAATCAACATTATCAATTGGATAAGCAAAGCATCCAGAGCTAAATTGTTCATATTTTTTACTAAATATTTAAACATTTGCTTGATATAGCATGCATTATAACATTATAGCAAACCATAAAGGGTGATTCAGGACATGGGCCAGACGGTATCAAATTATGGAGAAGGTTATTCTGTATAAAACAGTTTATATCAAAACCTGTCCGATCTGTTTTTGTAGCGATTTTAAGCCTGAATTACTATCAAGACCTGTCCGATTTGTTTTTTTATGAGGTATATCGATTTTAAGCCTGAACTACTATCAAGACCTGTCCGATCTGTTTTTTTTTTCTGAGGTATAGCAATTTTAAGCCTGAATCACAATTTATTTTGAAAGTACCGTGGCTCAGCATTAATGTGTGCAAATGCTGAGTGGATGGTCTATGGTTCAAACCCGCGAAATAACATCTGGCGTTAAAGTTTCTTCATTGAATTGGGCAAACAGCAAGGGTACTTGCCCAGGAAATCTTTTCAAAACTAGAGGTTCGCAGCCGTTGTTAAACTCTGGGTGCAAAACGAATACCAGCCACAAACACTAAATGCATACAGGTAGATCGGCTATATGCCGTATGATACTCAAAGAGCTTAGGTATTATTCAAAGTATGCTAATTTCTGATATCTGATATTTGATATTTCTGATATCATCAATTACTTGATTACACAGTGCAAAAAAAGTACAACATTAGAACATAATAAGTATAATCATTTTAATTGACTTTTTTTTCAATTTAATCAAACTCAACTTCTCAAAAGTTAAAATCCATTGTAATGGAAATGATCTCACGAAATTTAAAAACATATGACTATAACAAGCACGTAGGATTAAGGACAATTGTGTATATATGGGAATAGAAATGGGATAATGGCATTCTTAATTTTGAATTGTACCTACTTTTCAATCGCTATTATATATTAAAAAAAAACGTTTTAGGTATGGGATGATAATCTGGCAAACTTAGGCCAGTTGGTATCTGACACATGCCGAGATGAACATGTAATTGGGGAAGACCGTAAGTACATTTACTATTCATATTAGTGTAATATTATTAATGGTATAAAGTCGGTTTACAGGTAAATTCGAAGTTAATTTAATCTAAGCTTTAAACATATGCTAATTATTAGTCGTACAATAACTTTTCAAATATTTTTCCGTGGCGAATTGTACCATTTTAATGCATTTAATACGCAACAAAATGAAATTGGTTGTATCTATTTCTTCATTGATTGTTTTGCGATGTAGAAGTTCGAGTTTTTAAAACACAAAACGGGTAGAGAGACATACGAAGGTAGGCGAAAAAGCATACAAAAGTATGTAACAAATGTAAGTATGTACAAAAGTAGGTTAAGCGTTGAAATAAGACAGTTTTAATGTTTGAAAACTTCGAAACGAGAAACATATGAACACCGAATGAGACGGATAGATAGCACCAAACGACGTTTACTGGGCACGTTCAGAATGAAGGGTTTTTCCATCAGTGCACCACGTGCATCACGATACAAATTAAATGCGACAGAAAGAGGATAAGATCGAAAAGATAGAAAAAAAAAATCGGTAAGATAACATATAAGATAAGGAGAGGAAGAAATATTAAATCTTCAGGCTTAAAAAATATTCAGAAGCAGTAATAATGTCCCCTGTTCACCACACTGAAGAAAACAAGAAAAGGAATCAACAAGTGAAGCAACAATAACTGCATACAGTAGTGAATAGAAGATCAAATATTTAGAACCAAGAGAAATGGATGCACTTAAGGAAATGATTAGAAATATGTTGAGCGAAATGAGAAAGAATAATGAGCAAATACAAAAAAGAGCTACATGAACTTAGGAAAGAAATAGGAAGTTCCTTCCACACCAAAGAAAACAGGAGAAGGAGACAACAAGTGCAGAAACAATTACTGTATACAGTAGTGAATAGAATATCTAATGAATGGAAACAATAGAAATAGACGAACTTGAGAAAATGGTCAGGAATATGCTGAGTAAAATTAGAAAGAACAATAAGCAAATAAAAAATAAGAGTTACATCAACTAAAGAAGGAAATAGGAGGAAACAACAAACGTAGGATAAAAATTGAAAAATAAGTCAAGAGCGAAAAGATTTTGCTAGCCATTTAGTATTGCAGTTCGGTCCAATCACAATACTATTTACAGAAATGGACGAACTTAAGAAAATGGTCAGGAATATGCTAAGCAAAATTAGAAATAACAATGAGCAAATAAAAAAATAAGAGCTACATGAACTAAGAAAGGAAATAGGAAGGAGACCATAAACGTGGGAAAAAAACAGAAAAATTATTATACAGTGCAAAGATTTTGCTGGCCATTTAGTGTTGCAGTTCGGTCCAGTCACAATACTATTAATAGTATTTCTAAAAACACACTTCTGGACCTTTTGAAATTAAATTGGCGTAATATGATATGAAACCTAAAAAAATATCAGCTACATAAACTAAGGAAGGAAATATTAAGGAGACAACAAACGTGGGATAAAAAGAGAAAAATAAATCCAGAGTGGAAAGATTTTGCTAGCCATTTAGTATTGCAGTTCGGTCCAATCACAATCCTATTAACAGTATTTCTAAAAATACTTTAACACTTCTAGAGTATTTGAAACGAAATTGACGTAATCTGATATGAAACAATAGAAATGGACGAACTTGAGAAAATGGTCAGCAATATGCTGAGCAAAATTAGAAAGAACAATGATCAAATAAAAAAATAAGGGATACATGAACTAAGGAAGGAAATAGGAAGGATACAACAAACGTGGGATAAAAACAGAAAATTAAATCCAGAGTGGAAAGATTTTGCTGGCCATTTAGTATCGCAGTTCGATCCAATCAGAATACTATAAACAGTATTTCTAAAAAACAGTTCTAGACCATTTGAAACAAAATTGACGAAATATGATCCCAAAACTAGTCCAAGAAGCTGCCGCCTATTAAATCTTCAGTTAAGATTAACTGCACAATAATAGGCGACCCAAATTCACGTCCACCCATTTATTTGCTGGGAATACTGAGTTCTTATTTGTACACAATTATGCCGATACTTGGAATCCCAAACTTTACAGTTTTAACCATTTGACTAATTATTCATTGTAAACGTACAACTACTCATCTGATATTTTTCAAAAATTCCCTTTATTATCCGAATTCTCCAACATTTTTTTTTTATTTTTGACATTTATTAGAGATCTAATTGGAGGTGAAAGAACCCCAGATATCCCAAAATCAACATATATTTGAGGATGGATCAATACACCTACATATATTTAAAAATAGCATCAATCAATACACGTTTTGCTAATTTTTTTAAACCGGACCACTTGTAAATAGTCAATTACAAGCAACAGTGATCAATTTTTTTGTTCACATGTTCCTTATTCTTCCAAAATCATTATCCATCTTCAAATTGTAATAGCTTACATTTCAAAGTATTTTGCACCTATGAATAATTTGATTTCAATCTTAAGGTACGACTTATTAAAGGTTTTGTATAGTCGATACTCCTGTATGGCATGAAAAGTTGGATGCTTAAAACAACAGCTATGAGTAAGATTGAAGCGTTTGAAATGTGGCTTTACCGAAGAATACTGAAGATCTCTTGGACAGCACGAATTACCAATGAAGAAGTGCTGCGGCGAGTAGGTAAAGATCGCGAATTTTTGACCACAATAAAAAGAAGAAACGTTGTGTACCTAGGACATATCATGCGAAACCAGAAGTATGATATCCTTCAACTCATCATAGAAGGCAAGATTGAAGGAAAACGAGGAATAGGAAGGAAGCAGATGTCGTGGCTCAGAAACATAAGGCAATGGACTGGACTAAATAATATCGGTAGTTTGGTTCATGCCAAATTTTGTCAACCCTCATACATATTTTGTGATTTATACAATTATATTTTGTGCGTTTTTGCGTGTTTTTAGTTGTTTTCGTACTTGGTTATAATTATACGTAAGTCTATATACTTCTTCACCTCTACAAATCATTTTTTCTTGCATTTGTTGGTTGATTTGGTTTAATCCAAAAGAAAGTAAAATTCGGTTGACGAAATTTCCATCATCTATTCAGCAAATATAGTGCAATAGATTAAATCTCAATGACTACATACAATTATTTTTTGACACTGTGCTATACGAGTATTTTAAATTGTTTATCCAGCTAGATGGTATAGTATAGGCCAGAACCTGTTTATATCAATGAGCTCGTCAGATGACAAAGGAGTGCCCAATTGGAATATGGTCATGTATCATTGGTTCCAGGAGCATAGAGAATATGTCTACGGTTCCAGTTTCGACAAAAGAACCGGTCATTATACCCAGGTGTGCAGAAACAAATCTTCACTATTATATTTATTATTATCTTGACTTTGTCACTTATTATCACTAAGTGGTCACTTATTATTTTGTTTTAATTTCAAATATTACTTAAATGAGGATCATTTAAGCACTGAATAATGAACTATTGTGAACTCGTTTCCACGCAGCTGTTTGCTTCCTCTCGGATTCTTTATCCATATTTTTATATATTGACCATAAATAATCCACTTAATAACACTGGTCAACACACTTTTTGTCCCTTAGACGCAAATAGCCGATTCCGATAGAATTTTTTTGCTGATTTCAGAAACGTCAATACAAATTTGTAGGACGTCAGGTTTTTGTAATATTTCAATTTTTGCAAAATGTATAACTAATTTTTTTCGGGATTCGATCGATTCCAATGTTTTTTATGACAATACTGTATTCAAATTTCAGTTTGACAGCTACCGGTATCACTTTCATAACCTAACTTTAACTGAGAACGTGTTTTTTGTAAGTAAATTGTGAAAAACTATGTAAAAAATCCAAAAAAACGGCCTCCAACAATGTTTGCATTTTGCCTTTTTTGCATTTCATACATATCATAGTAAATAATTTTCGACTAATGCATTTAAATTCAAGGGACCAGACATTCGTAAAAAATTGTAGACCAGTGTAATTTCACTTTATTTCGACAAAAAAAAAAGATAAATTGAATCAATGAAAGCAAAGATTGATATGGAATAGAGGTAGATAGTATCAAAAAATAATAAATCTACAAACAAGTGTGTTTTTATATTGCCTCCTTCATTTGACTCGAGTACCTAATCAGTAAATATTTTATTAGATATAAATAATCTAGTAAAACAATTATAAATTTACAAACAAGTCTGTTTTTAAATTGCCTTCTGCATTTGACACAAGTACCTAATCAGCAAATATTAGGTTTAAATAATCTCAATGACTTTATTTTAGTTGTTGTATTTGCAGATTGTCTGGGCCAATACTACACGTATTGGATGTGACTACGTCTACTTCAAAGATGTTGATTCTTGGGACATGCCTCATACAAAACTATATACTTGCAACTACGGCCCTGCGTATGTATTACCTTATTAATAACATTCGCATTTTTCTGCTTGCCATGTTTTTTTTTAATTTTTGTTTTTTAGTATGCAAAACACTTAATCGTATTTTACTATAATTATTACAATAATGTTTTTTTTTTAATTTTACTTTTTATTATGCAAAATACTTAATCGTATTTTACTATAATTATTACAATCTGATCAAATATGGATCAATGAGTAATATTATGACATCTTAAATTACTAAATAAAGATTTGCCATGTGATCTAATTTCTAAAATATTTCAATTCCAGGGGTAATATTGATGGAATTCCCCCATACAAGATGGGATATTCTGGATGTGAAAATCTATGCGAGGACTAAGTCTGTGATTATGCTATTCCATTTATGTAGATGATGTGTAATAATTTGTGTATAAATAATGCATCCCATATGTGTGTTTTTATAAGCAACACTAATGTAATAACAGGTTGTGCAGAAAATTAGAGATACAATCATATTAATTATATTCATTGAAATGTATAATAAAGCAATGCAATTGCTGTTAAATTTTATGTTAATACAAAGTGTACAGGACACATATGTAATTTTCGTTTTGCAACTATGTCACATATTTGTATGCCACTCTTGTAATTTCGAATTAATATTTATTAACTTCATTCGCATTCACGAACTTCCACTACATAACACTGAATTTAATTTTGAATCCTTATTATAATGCAAATTATGGATTATTAAGGCAAAAAACTTAAAGCTTGCCCATAATTTTGCTTCATCCATAAATATTTTTTAAAATTTAATGCGTTTATATATACCATGACAGTATAGTGAGACAATAGTATAGGGACATAAAGTGAGTTTTTAACTCTGAACATAGTCAAAACAACGTCCCTTTGTTCAATTTTAAAAAACACATGTCAATGCGTGGATGTTATCAAGTGACCAAGGTAATGTCAAAATAACTAGTTGATGGGTTATCACAACAACAAGAATTGTCAAGTTGTTTGACGTATTATTGTACTAAAATGCATTAAAAAATAGTATATAACGCCATTAGGCCGATATGTAGCATATAACAGGCGCGGGTTGAAGTTTGTAAACCGAGGCGAAGCGAAGCGGAGCGGAGCGCAGCCGAGGTTTATATTCAACCAAGCCTGTTATTTGCATATCGGCCGTATGTTGTTTGATACTTTTTGTAATACCTAAATTACAAAAACTGGTCAATTTATCAATATTAAATTTCAAAATTAATAAAATAGTTATCCAGGCGCAGTTTGATACCATAGCAACATCAACGGTTCAAATAGAAACGAACAAATCAAAGTGAAATTAGAAAAATAATGTCAGATGTGCAAAGTTCTTCGTTTTGTGGTATCCCCGAAGATGTACTAAATGAAGCAAATGCTGCCACAATCGATTTACTTCCCCAAAAAAGCAGCAGCAGGTATGAGAAAGAATATAAAGACTTTATTGCTCATAAATTTGCGTTGTCATTTAAATAACGTCCACGGCCGTTATTATAACGGCCAAGGCCTTTACGCCTGTAATATCGATCAAGCAGACAGTACTGATAAATGTCAATAACACAGAGGTATTACAAAAATGTATTTAACAGAAGAAAAGATACAAATATTGCATTTATACCATGCAAGTCAGAGGAGAAGACATGTACGTGCACTTATCCCGATAGACCAATTCCATCAATAGGAATAATTTTTAACATTATTTCAAGTTTTAACAACCACAGATGCGTTAACTATAAACACCACAAACGAATTAGAACAAACTGAGTCTTAACACAAGAAACTATGTTGAACATCTTATGCTATGCAGAAGAAAACATACTTTGGGGTTTAGTGTTCTACAATCAGAAAGGTTTTTAAGGAATTTAAATATAAACCTTACAAATTTATAAATCACCCGCTACTAACTAATGCAGACTAAACTAAGAGAACAAATTTTTGTGTAGTGATGTTTAATTTAATAAAAAACAATGCAGAATTATTAGAAAAAATAGTATTTACAGACGAAGCATCATTTACATTTGATGGTGAAGTAAATTCTCAAGATTATCAGTTAGTCTCTATTGATTTATCATATCCTCTTTCCTTGTAATTCATTTCTTTAGAGATATTGGTCAAGGACTAATCCGCACCTCCAAAATTTAACAAAGACTCAGTACAATAGGAGGGGTAATGTATGGGCAGGTGGTCCAAAACTTGAATGTCAATGATGTCTGGTTTTAAATAGATGGAGCCACACATTCCACTGCAATGATAGAACGTTATTTATATGAATTTTTCAGGAGCGTTAGATAGGAAGACTTGCGCCAACAATTTGGGTCGCCCGATTTGTTCCCAAATAACGTTTTCCTTTGGGGGCATCTAAAAAAAAAAAATATATATATATATATATATATATATATATATATATATATACAATAATATTCTGATAAATTAATGGAGAAGTATTTATGCATTCTCAGGTGTAGGGTAAATAAAACCTATGTTTTTATGAACTAGTTTCGGCTTGGGAGCCGTCTTTAGAATTCAAATCTTCAAATTCAAAATATATAGTTATAATTCAGTTACATGACAATTTGTTTGTTTTTCAAACTTACAGTCAATTATAATTTGTTTTCTAAATCTGGTGGTGGTATTGTGGTACATCGTTTTTGTTTGAAGACATGTGAGGATGAATTGTGTGATATGAAATGATTGTGATTGTTTTTTAGTGATTCGACAAAATTTGGCGACATTTGTCTAATTTTACGTTGTTAATCTTGTGACTTGATTTTTTTTAAACTAATAATAGTAATATTTTGACTGCCGTCTGACGTTTAATATTGATAAATTGAAGTTAAAATTTTGAAAAGGTGATTATGAAGATGGATGATGAAAATAAATGGCCGTTTGCTGTACCTGTGTGATTTTAATTTTTTAATTTTAGAATGTGAATTAGTCCTTGTAATCAACTTTTCTACATACTACATGTTGCCCAGAATATTAAGTTTATTGCTATTGTGTTATGAGCAATGTAAATGTGTTGGCTTCTGGGTACTTTTTAAAGCGGTGTGTGTGTTCATGGTGGTTCGCCATTTTGTGATGTAAAAGTTAATGTACTTTGGGGTTCATGTGGTCTGTAGTTATATTTTGTTGATTTATGTTGGTAGCTTTAAGAACTTGTATAATGGCGCGAAATTTAAATTAATCTGGTCATTAATGTTTGTTACATCTGGTTGTCTTATAGTTTTCTCTATTTCTAAAGCCTCATATAGTGTAAGTTTCAATCCCATGTCTAATTATTTAATGAGTTTAGTGTGTGTTTCAATGTTGCAGGTGTCATTGTTGTCATATATATGTTTTCTGAAACTTGTTGTTGTTACGTTTTTTGTGTGTTCTTTCGCTCTGATGCGTAATTTACGGCCTGTTTTGCCTACATATATGACTTTGCAATCATTGCATTTACGCATCAGAGCGAAAGAACACATCAAATACGTAACAACATCAAATATCGGAAAACATCTATATGACAACAATCACACCTGCAACATTGAAACAAACACTAAACTCATTAAACATTGAGAAAAGGGATTGAAACCTACACTATATGAGGCTTTAGAAATATGAGAAAACTATAAAACAACCAGATGTAACAAACATTAATGACCAGATTAATTTAAATTTCACGCCATTATAGAAGTTCCTAAAGCTACCAACATAAATCAACAAAATGTAACTACAGACCACATGAACCCCAAAGTACCTTAACTTTCACATCACAAAATGGCGAACCACCATAAACACACACAGCATTAAAAAGTACAACTATAAGCACCCAGAAGCCAACATATTTACATTGCACATAACACAATAGCAATAAACTTACTACTCTGGGCATCATGTGGTATGTAGAAAAGTTGATTACAAATACTAATTCACATTCAAAGCTCAAAAAAAAAAAAAAACACACAGGTAGAGCAAACGGTCATTTATTTTCATCATTCATCCTCATGATCACCTTTTCAAAATTTTAACTACAATTTATCAATATTAAACGTCAGACAGCAGTCAAAATATTACTATTATTAGATTAAAAAAAAATCAAGTCATAAGATTAAAAACGTAAAATTAGACAAATGTCGCCTAATTTCTGGAAACACTAAAAAACAATCACAATCATTTTATATCACACAATTCATCCTCACATGTCTTCAAACCAAAACGATGTACCACAATACCACCACCAAATTTGAAAAAAACAAAATTATTGACTGTAAGTTTGAAATACAATCAAATTGTCATGTAACTGAATTATAACTATATACACTGCTCAACATTAAAACTGGTACACTTATATAATATGCAGTAAAATTTAAAAAAAAAAAATCTTATGCGTTTGGCATGACTACCTATATGATTAGGGCTGTGTTTCGGAATGCAAAGAATTGCCTATCGAATAACATTTGCGAAACAATTGTTGTTTATCGGTCATCAGTGCAGTTACTGAGCTCGCGGACGCTTATACTTTATCAAGTTTTAAGAGATTTTTTGCGAATATCTTGAATAAGTTTTAATTCATAGTGGTTGACTGTATTTTCAAGAAGCCATTAAGGCGTTTAAGTATTGAAGAGATGAGCCAACCTATGGGAATGTTTATAACTGGTGAATCGCTAAGAATTGTTGCTGCCCATTTCAATGTGAGCCACGATATGATCAGATGAGTTTGAATGCGTTTTAATGATACTGGATCTGTCGAACATAGGCACGACGGAGGGCGAAATCGCAGTACAATAGTCAGGGAGGACCGGTTTATAACGATTCAGACTCGAAGGAATAGATTTTCTACTGCAAGAATACTCCAAATTCAGTTAGTGAATGCAACAGCTACTAAAATATCAGTAACAGTAAGAAGAAGGCTCCGTGTGGTAAATTTAAGGTCTAGATCTTCTAAAAAATGTCCATTATTGACCAGAGCCTACATAAGAAAAAGGCTAGAGTGGGCACACCAACATGCAAATTGGAGTGATGAAGATTGGGGTCATTGTTTATTCAGTGATGAGACCAGAGTGCGTCTCCATAGCTCAGATGGAAGAGTGAAAGTTTGGAGAAGCAGACGAGAACGCTATATTGAGCACCACGTGACTTACCATCAAGCTTATGGAGGCGGTTCAATTACCGTTTGGGGAGGTATTTCAGCAACTCGTCCTACAGAATTGGTTATGCTTGCAAATGCTACAATGAATAGTGTCAGGTATCTTAATGAGGTATTAGAACCTGTAGTGTTGCCATTTGCCAATGAAATAGGCGATGGTTTTGTGTTTGTTGATGATAATGCGCGTCCTCATAGAACAAGGCAAATCAATGCATTATTTGAAGCGAACAATATTACGCAGTGGATTGGCCAGCGAACTCTCCCGATCCTAATCCCATACAGAACGTATGGAATTACCTGAAATGGTTGATAAGGTCACGAGGAGTGGATCCAAACAATCGCCATCAGCTCCGAACTGCCGTTTTGGAAGAATGGCAAAATATTCCTCAGCATTACATTCGGGATTTGATTTCCAGCATGCCAAGACGTTGCCAAGAGGTCATACGAGCTAGAGGAGGTTCCACGCATTATTAATCTTTAAGTGTTGAGTTATTATTTCTTTCCAGAGCAAACTTTTCTGTAATACTAAAATGAAGATTTTGTTGTTTTTCTATTAAAACAATTGAAATTCGTTATTTAAGTTTTATTCTTTTAATTCGTTGCCCTAAAAGTGTTTCCAGAACACTTTATAATGGTGTTTATACTCAACGCATTCGTGGTTGTTAAGTTTTGAAATAATGTTAAAAATTGTTCCCATTGATGAAGTTGGCCATCGGGATAAGTGACTGAAAAACGTCACGCACATTACTTATGCTCTGATTTGCATGGTATAAAATAAATTTCACAAAAATTACTTGACTTTACTTGAATGATCATAAATGACAGCTAGCTGAATATTTGACAGGTTTATGATATAATTGGTTGCATAGCTAATACTCGCAAATTGTTGACATGGGTTTTTTAAAATTGAACATAGGCATGTTGTATTGACTATGTTGACTTAAAATATGTCACGGTATAAGTTACCAGTGCACGGGATCGCCAGCCTCAGTTCCCCTCAGAAGAAATAGCACTTTACAATGGGAAATATTGATTTGGAAAAGGATATTATGAATTCGTTTGACTGTTCACGGGACAAGTATTTCCACACTGGAAGAAATACGTAACTTCGATCGACTTGCGATATTATCTCCGACGAAAAGTGAATATCAGCAGTTCACCTTAATCCCAACTTGCGGTCGCTGGCTGAAGGATTTATTTCGAACAGCACACGCCAGCTTAAGCATGAAAATGAGCCCTGCAGTGCTACGAAAAGTAGTCCGTTAATCCGGAATATTAGGTTGCAAAGTCACCACCGGATCCTAGGGACAATGGTGCACGGCAGCGAGTGGTAACTCAAGAACAAAGCATTTGATCCACCTCTTATGGCCCATGCACAATGACGATGTGCACATGTACCCACGCACGCAGATCTACAAAGTCTTCCGGAATTAACGTTAAAACCCTATTGTGAAGAATAATATATTTTTAAATAAGCCGGGCGCGATTTGTTTGCATTTTCTTGCTGCAGCGAAAATTGCGGGCGGATAAAAAATAAGACCCTGCTGTAGATCGGGTACATCCCTGTAAATCGAGAAGAAGCGTTTTTATTATTACGCCGGGAATCCGACATTATAAATAATCGATTCGCGACACAAGAAAGTGGCTTCCTCAGCGGCGCACGGGTCGCACGTAACGGTTCTGCTTTCGTCCCCCGCACCATAAAAACCAATTCCCGGCGAACATTTGTAATAACTTTTATCTTGTTGAACTTTTATATAAAATAATTTAGTAGGTGACTAACGGCACAGAAACGCCGCAGTCGCGCCACATTCGGGAACCGCTGCGCGCCACAGCCGAGGAAGATAACCAAACGAGCTGAAGTTTAAAAAATTATGTTGTCCATAAAGAGCTTCCAAACACGGTTCATTTATTTTGAATAAATAAATATTGAATGCCGCGATTTTTGCTTCGAGGCGAACAATTTCCATTCTGCAAGATTAATCCTTGTATACGTTCACTTATCGAATACCTCTCTCTATCAAAATGGAAAAACATATATGTATTTAACAAATACAATCCGCTATCGGATATCAGAAAACATGACCATGTCAGCAAATTAATGAAAATAAATCTCCTAACGACACAGTTCAGTAAAAATAATATTATGGAAACGAAAAAAATATATAGAGAAATGTTTATACTGTGCAAGCAAAAATTATTTTCATCCAAGAGCGCATTAAGCTCTGCCGCTAATCTATATCGTCACCTTAATACTACAACTGGATAACTTTAAAACGCACATTGCTGAGAAAACTGATTTGAAAATTTGCATAAAATTGAGTGCTTTACAGCTAATAAACATTCAATATAATTTTTATTGTGTTTTGCTGACTTTATCAGAAAGGACGTATATTTTGAAATGTTTATAAGATATTTTTTGACATTTTGCAAATTTTTGAAAAAAAAAAACGAGATACCTATTTGTTGCAGTAACTTGAAAATTGGTTTAATAGGAGTAATTCACTTTTGATTTTGGGACGAAAACATACTGGGAGTAACTTAAAGTACTTTTATTCGCAACTTTTATAATCTATAATTCTGAAAATAATCAAAATAATGAGAATACTTCACTCATTCATCTTCAGGGCCTGTATCAACGCGTTCTGAAAATTCCTGTGGTCGGACTGCAGTATTTTTTGGATCTCATTGGTGTGGCAGATTTTCATAAAATGGTCTGTAAAGTGGCTGACGTAAATAAAGAATTCAAATTGTCGTATTTTTCTTTTGGAATTTGAATTAATGATATGTATAAAGGTTTCATTGTGTCTGATAACGGTAGTTTCTGATTACTGACCCTCATTTTCTTTTTGCAGTCAAGTACCCTAAACTCTTCACCAAAACTCTCTTTGAAACGTATGGCTAATGGCCTGCTTTTAGTGAAATTGAACCAGCTCATTTTTTGCCAACTGACTGGTTTACGATTTTCGTCTTCTTTCCTGATAACCATGTGCCGGTTCAGGTGAGATTTCCAATCTATTATATTTTCAGTGGAATCTCATGAACAACATACGGCTTGTCACCTATCCTCCTAGCACTTCAAGCAATGGTTTTCCAATCAGCAGGCCAGTTCACTTTTCCGATCCTTTTTTGTTCCGTACTTATGGCCGAATGCATTAAATCACATTCCATTTGGCTATGACGCACAACTAGAAATTTCAGATCAATGGTTTGTATGGTAGGCAGTTCCTAAACAGCGACCAAGCACATTGCTGCAACAAACTTGTTAAGATTCTGCCCACCACATCTGTCACTGAAACAGGAAATGTGATTTACAGATGGAGGAAGAGATGCAAAGTATTGATATAGACAGCTTGCAATTTCACAACTGCCTCTTTTTCCTTGTACTTCTGTCCACATGAAACAGTCTCCACGTTTTGTGGTGACGTCGTACATTGTGAAATTAAAAGATTAATATCGTTGCTTATAAAACAGATCATTGTTAGTAGGGTCCATTGGAGCCAACAGAACTTGCTGAAGATCAAAATTGCAACTCACCATTGTCTCGTTTGAATTTACAGCTTGCTCTTTGCCCCTCGTTTTTTCGGCTCGTTCCCTATCTTTTGCTACAATATGAGAGTCATAATTTGCTTTAATTTCATCTTTGTTTTCGGAAGCATTGTATGCCATGCAAATACGGTACTGATCTTTTTTTGGGCGGTGCATCCCTAGATTGTACTCTTCTGTGAATATTTTTCTATACGTTGCTAAAGTAGCCGCTACATGACCATTTTCTATGCATAATGACTTATACATGGAATACATTATTGTAATGTTAAGCGAGGAAACTAAGTATTTTCTATTTGTTCCTGAGCGACAATAATGGGAATCAACAACTGCAAATCTTTCAATGTGGTTTCTCACTCTGCCCAACAGTTCAGTAGAAGTAGTTTTTTCACGTGCCGGCCTCTTTTATCTCCTTCACTTGTATTATTTGACATTCTCTTTATCATACCCATATCCATAACATCTTTACGAATACTAAGTGTATTCAAAAACATGGTCTTACAAACTTGGACCCTTTCGTTGCTTTGTGGTATATAAAAAAACACAGTAAAATTTCTTTTCGATCCCTCTTTTGTTGTGCTTTTTTTACCAATTTCATCTGCGTTAGAATAAAATCACGTTTTCTTTCATTTTTAATTATTTTTCTCTAATTTATAATACCGCCGAAAAATTTCTTCTGGTGAAAATTTCTGGATACACATTCTTCTGCAGTTATTTCCACATGGATCTTTCATGGCAACATAGCTTTCTCCACGTAGCCGTGATGTTTTAGCAACATTTAGTTTCAATGTTTTTGGGCGTCTTAGTCGTTTCCTAGGATTTGCTGTGTGTGTAGGTGTTCTTCCATACCTTCTAATTCCCGCTCTTCATGTAAAGGCTGTAAATCAAAAACCTCATTTTCGATTTCTCTCTCAAAAGGCGCGTGTTCATCTTCCCAATCTGAATGATCATCTGACGAGGGGTGATATTCAAAACCGCCAGGAGAGAAAGGTTCAGTTATTGATTAAATATCGAAATTTTCATTGTTAAATAAACTGAGAGAAGTAGAGGGCATAGGAATATTTTCAGGTGGTCGCTCTTTTAAAATACGGCTCGAATCTGCAATAAAAAGTTATCACACTTAATAATCCCGTCAATTCGAGGCTTGAGCACACATTTTACATGACTTCCCAATATGAAATAACTTGAACAGAAAAACACACTAAATTTACGAACATAACCTCAAAATGATCGAGTTAATAAATCTCTTTATGTTGAAATCATGCAGAATTGACGTTTTCTGTACATACCAGCTTGTACTTCTAAATTTCGAAGGTATAGTGTTTTTGCTTGAAATTGAAAATCTATCTACGCAAGGTGATTATTGCGGTCCATTGTGCGAACGGAATTTTATGACGGGTAATGGAAGAGAACAGAGTCCAGAGCCTCTTCGCAGCACGCCATACAATGGAAAACCCTTAACCGTAATAAACCCTCATTGCAGGTACATTTTCAATTTCAAGTGAGAACACTATACCCATAATTATCACTCATAACACAAAATATTATCACAACAATAATAAATAAAGTGTGCGTATGAGTAGACAACTGTTCTTATTAAAGGACTTTCACGAACACAACTACAACTCAAGATATATAGTTGAAGCTGAAACGTTGCACTACTCAGCCTCATACCTACTTGATGCAATAACTAGCCGCGCCAGAAAGGAGCCTGCTAGAGTTACCTAGTTATAGAATTTAGTAGAGTATTTCACGTTGTATAATTTGTATAATATTAAAATGGCAACCCAATACCATTTTGTATTGGGTTGCATAACTCAAAATCTTAAAATTTCTAGTTACCTAGTTGTAGTACTAAGGTGACGATATGGCCTTTAATGCAAAGCAAACGTTGATGACAATTTTTTTTTTTTACATAAATGATACTGCAAGATATCTCTATAACTAAAAATTCCAGAGAAACATGCTGCAGATAAAAGTTGAAGCATTTCAGGGATGTAATCAGGTGCATGTTTCCAATTTTGGAAATATGACAGTTTTGAACGCTTTTGAAGGTTAACTTTTACTTTTCAAATAGCTAGGTAGATTTTCTATTGCAGAATCTGTTTCTGCATATATACCCTACAGTTATTGGACACTTAAGGAAATAACTATCTTAAAAAAATCATTTTCAACATAACATGTTATATAAGAGAATAAAATTAACAAGGTGTAAGCTTCTATGTGTGAGCCAAATAATGTTTTGCCTAATTTTTGTAGGATTTGGTGATATTAAAAATATTTAAAATAAATAATGCACAAAATCAGTTATTGGATAGTTTTTGCAGTTATTTGACAGGATTTTGACTGCTATTGGACACTCGGTTGTGTTTTTTAATTATTTGATTTGCAACAATAAACAACGAATAAAAAAAGGTTTATTTAATAGGTAGGTACCTGTGTTACGAAGCCGTGACATCATTCTTTAAAATTTGTACTAAATATAATTGCATTGTAAATTTTGAAAAGGGCTCTGGGAGAATTCAAAATGAACTGTTTCGCTCTTTTTTCATGTAAACATGTATACCGATATTATATGAGCAAGAAAAAAATTGATACATGATTTTCATAGTGGTGAAAAATTAATTTTAGATTAATTACTTAAATTATGTCAAATAGTTCAACATAAATACAGTTTAATGTGTCACCTGAAAAACTTTATTTTTCAGAGATCAGCCCTTCTCGAATTTTACAACTTAGTTACATTCAATGCTACTACTCAATGTACGAAGGCAATTCAATAATTAGAGACAAATTGATGTAGAAAAGAAACAGTTTGTGAGAAGAGTTTGGTACTTTTATGACTTAAGGTCAACAGAAATTTAAGCATCCCTGGGATGAGCTCCGATCAGCTAATGGATATAAATTGTTTTGTTTATTACTTCAGAAGTGCATTTAACGATAACGTATCTGCCTAAAATTTCCACATTAGTTGAAAAATGATCAGTAATACAATTTTTGCTTTCTGAAGGTGAAAAATCGGCTAAAATCTGTTTTGAATGATTTTACAGTATGGCAAAAGTTGTATGAATCGCGAAAATTTTTACAAGTGGGTAAAACAGTTCAAAAACGGTTAAACGTCAGCGACTGACGAGCAAGGTCCTGGTTGACCGGTTGAAGTGTCAACTCCCTCGCTTGAAACCCGTATTGACAAGATTATTAAGATTATAAAAATATCAAAACGCATTCTAATGGAATAAACCATCTTAGTACTCTCAATCTGACGCCTGAAAGAGTAAAAGAAGAAAGATTATAAAAATAATGTCAAACTGACATTATTTACTGTGTACTTTATTGCTGGATGCATTTTTGTTGCTGAAATGACATGTTTATTTGCTACTTTGATCAACTTAAAAAAATAATCCACAGATTTTAAAAATGTAGGTATATGCTGTTGTTTTGCAAATTAGGTAAGCTTTCGAATAAGCTATTACTCAACCCCTACTCGAAATTTAAAAAAATGTCTTACCTCCCCTGCGGTCGGGGGGTTAAACAATTGTAGATCACTAGCCTGTCAAAAGTTGCCCCCTCTGAATTAAAACTTGTTTTAGCCATTTTGTGAAAAAAAAAAATCGTTGTTATTTAGGGTGTTACCTTTCTCCTGGGACACTCTGTATAATGCGGATATCTTCGATGATAAATATAAGCTTATCATTAAACATAACATATTTGTAAGAAGGTGATAATCATGATCGCATACCTTCGACCTGCCACTTAGATAACCAATCTGGGTCAAGACTTATTTTGGCAATTGATTCAAAACTAAAGTCGTTAAATGATATAATTTCGACAATGTCTGCAGTTTAGTATCGCTAATAATTCGTAAGTGCTTTCTTTAGCAAACATTTTAGTTTGCAAAACTGTGTGTTAATCGTTGTAAATATCAGTAAATATTTTTATTCACGAACTAAACTATATATGGAGTTTTAGTTTTTTAATCCAAGTATACTATAAAAGTTTCTTCGGCAGTCAATTTAAAAGCAGTATTTATGAAGGCTCTCTTTATTTTATTTGCTCTCTGCGGAAACACATTTATCTCTTTCACTATATTAGCGTCTCTTCTTCCTTCTGACCGTAATCTTACTTTTATCGCGAACGTTAATTTATGGGTATTGTTCATTTTCAACAGAGTTTGTACCCCCCGTTTCGTAATTTTTTAACTTATCTCCTTAATCGATTTTGATCGTTTGCCAGTACAGTTAATACTCTCTTGTGTTCTTTTAATATTCAGTGTAAATGGGGTGTAAAGTTAGTTCGCCTCCTCGTGGTGCACCCTGGATAACGCTAAATGAACTAACACATACTGGCAGTCAGATCATATTATGATCTCCTCAATAAGGCCCAGTTGTGGATCATCCTTGACCATGGTTCAGTTACCTAGGATACAATTGTTAATTCTTAGAAACTCAACATCAAAGATAATCAACGATCGTACAACTACAACTATAACAAAATTACAATGATTATACACTCTCTTGAGTGTATCTCTCTGAGAATGGCAGCAGTGCCGAACAATTGTAGAGCAATTCTATAAAACTTGTGAAACTTTACTAAGTGTTTTCTTTATTAACCTAATAAAAATGTTTCTCCAAGAAGTAACTACTTCCTCATACAATTTAATGATTATATAATATAATAACATAATACATATAATAATATACCTAATACAATTTAATGACTATATAATATAATAACATAATGCTATATAATAATATACCTAATACAATTTAATGATTATATAATATATTAACATAATACTATATAATAATATACCTAATACAATGAGAAACCCATCAACACATCGTAATATAGTAATGACTGTGGATCTATGATATTATGACATTCGCCATTGATGCAGTAAGATACTTGGATATTCAGAACGTAAAATTAGAAATTGACAACCTGTAATATAGTTGGGTGTAATTATGCCTTACACTAAGTAAATTAATCCGTGTAATAAGTAAATCAATAAACAATCAATGTAAGTGCTACATTCTTGACTAATTTATAGTTTTGCGGAGTTTGATTTGCGGGCGCATCAATGTTCCATCGTTTGAGTGGCGTTAGAAGAAGAGATCGGAGATAACGCAATGACGCGATGTTGCGATTGATCTAGTCTACCATTACAAAGCGTCCACGGGCTTTAGAAGTGGCCACTAAGAGGGCGTAATTCCTATAGCTTAGAGCTTAGAAAACGGCGAAAACTAGAAAGTTAATCTTAGCTGTGTTCAGATCGGATTATTCCTCCGTTATAGGCTAATTCACTAGCTGAGAAGTGATAAATATATTACGTGATACTTGATTGTAATTATATATATATATATATATATATATATATATATATATATATATATATATATATATATAAGTTACCTGCGGTCACAAACAATCAGCTTCTTTATTATTATATAAAGAGTATTATTTAAGACGGATGCATATGAGCGCATCCCACGCATTATATATTATCTTTTATTGTTCATTTATAATAAGTTATATTACTAACAGGTTGGCCTTGCCACATTACACTCTATATTCGTATTCCGTATTAACAACATATTAAATTCTAAGTTTTAAAATAAAAGTTCCTTTTTTTAAAACCTACGTTTCGGCCCGTGATACATATTTGGCGCAGTCGGCAACGGATTCCCAAAATTTAACAATTTGAGCTAATAGCAAATTTGTTAAATTTTTCGTTTACGAATTAATTGGGATAGAACCAGCGAAGATTACAGGACTCCGTACTTCGAGACACCGCAGCTTCGCATCGAATCTACAAGCATCGAGGACCCAGGCAGGATTCCAAACATTGAAATACCGCCCACGTCCAGCTTCGCAGATTCAACTTTCACGGCCGGATGGACGGAATATTTGCACTGTGAGTACATAAATTGTTTCGAGTGCCTAAATTCAATTGTCCATTTAATATTCGTTTTCGTCATTCGACTAATGGATGCACGAGACATTGTTGAGAGAAATTCGGACATCGAATTGGAGTTGTCAATTCCCTTATCTGATCATCGAGATCGTTCCCGTTCCCTAATAAATCGTCCACAAAATCCCACATTAAAAATGGCATTGAAATCAGAGTATTTGGCTATGATTCCCGATTTCTACGGCGAGACAGAATTACTGTCGCGTTTTGTTGAAATCAGCGAAAAATTGGTAAACAAATTTTATAACACAGCAGATCCCACGGACTTTCAAAATGAGTATATAATGTCAACCATTCTGTCGAAAATTAAAGGAGAAGCGGCAGTTAATATTTCATCATACAGGATCACCTCCTGGCAAGAATTGAAAACAGCCTTGCTAAACGCGTATGGCTATAAAAGAGACCATTATAGTCTAAATTTTGAAATAACTAATTTAAAACAAAATTTCATTGAAACCCCATTCGAATTTTATAATAAGGTTCAACACTTGCTGAATTTGCAAGTATCATATGTAAGGGCTCATATCGCAACTCAACAAGAATAACATTATCTAATGAACTTTTTTCATGAAAATGCATTGCGCGTCTTCCTCCGTGGTTTAACAGAACCAATTGGTGCACAAATTCGTGCAAAGAATCCACGAATCCAAGATTGAAAAATGCTCCCGCTACTTTTCAAAGAGTCATGGATAATATCCTGCGAGGAATCCAAAATGAAAAATGTCTAGTCTATATGGACGACATAATAATGTTCAGCACAAGCTTACAAGAGCATGAAAGAGTACACGTAAAAATAATTTAAAAAAAAATCATATGTTGTTATCCGCTATTCATTTGTTTTCAAGTTATAGTTTCAAATCTTGAATATGCAAACGTTGTATTTGTCTATGGTTTTTGTAATGGGAGTGCTACAGCTGCTGTTGAAAGATATCGTCAACGGTTTCCACATAATAAAACTCTGGATAAAAATGTATTTATCGGACTTTTCAACAAACTGTTCGAAACTATCACTTGAAAACAAATGAAAATCGGATAACAACATTTGAGTTTTTAAATCATTTTTACGTGTACAATACACCCCTCGAGTTGGTCCGTTCCTGTCAACTCACTCTGTATATATAATCAGTTCCCCAATTACCCATTTGGTTGTAGGGTTTAATTTTGCTCATATTTTCACAAATTATTTCGATATCTTTCGGTCCTGTGCCATTTTTATTGCCTCCTCTTTTGTAGTTCCTCTTTGTTCTAGTAACTTTCCTATTACTTCTTCCCATGTCTTTCTTGGCTTTCCTCGTTTCTTCTTTCCTTGCGTTTTTGTTTCCCATATTATTTTGGTTTGTGCGTCCTTCTCCATCCTCTGCATATGACCCCACCATCCTAATTGTCGTTCTTCAATGTAGTCTTCCATACTTTTTATTTGCAGTTTTCTTCTGATGAATTCACTTCTTATTTTGTCCATTATACTTACCCCATATACTCTTCATAAGTACTTCATTTCTACAGCTTTTATTTTACTCGTTTGCTTTTCATTAAGTACCCACGTTTCACTACTAAATGTAAGTACTGGTCTGTAGATTGCCTTGTATACTTATGTATATATGTACATACGTACTACTGTTATGTATTTACTCAGCGTGAAAAACAGTTTCTTTGTGCTATTGATTATGTTGTTTATGTCGGTATCTTGTTTCCCCAACTCATGCAGTACTACCCCTAGATATTTATATTGTTTTACTTGCTCTATTTCAGTGTTTTCTACTTTGATGTCCATTTTTATTTCTATCCCAGATATTGCTATCACTTTTGTCTTGCTCATATTCATCTTCATTCCATATTTTTGTAGTATTTTGTTCCAACTTGCCTACTTTGATGTCCATTTTTATTTCTTTCCCTGATATTGCCATCACTTTTGTGCTCATATTCATCTTCATTCCATATTTTTGTAGTATTTTGTTCCAACTTGTCGGCTTATTCTGTAGGTCTTCTTGGCTATTTGATAGTATAGCAACGTCATCTGCAAA
This sequence comes from Othius punctulatus, assembly GCA_951805005.1. Taxonomy (NCBI): domain Eukaryota; kingdom Metazoa; phylum Arthropoda; class Insecta; order Coleoptera; family Staphylinidae; genus Othius; species Othius punctulatus. The sequence continues at coordinate 100,912,625 of OX638139.1, read as the reverse complement.
GATACATTATTGAATTTGTACTGGCCTTAAATTTCTGTATCCTATGTTCACAGGTTTTGTTTCTTTGTTTACGTCTCTAATTATTTGGTCCATAGACACAATAAACAGCAATGGGCTTAAGGCTCCCCTTGTCTTATACCTTGCTTGGTTATAAACTCTGCTGACATCTTATATTTGGCAATTATTACATTCCTAGTTTCATTGTAGATGCTTTGCACCACTCTTATTAATTTGTTGCTAACTTCCATTTCGTTTAAGCCTTCCCATATTCTCTCTCGTGGTACTCTATTGAACGCTTTCTCCATATCCACGTAGGCTACATACATTGTTTTCTGTTTTTCAATGGTTCTGCTTATGACTGTCTTTGGCTCTTGGGACTCTATCAAATGCCTTTTCTAAGTCCACGAATATCATGTATAGTTTGTTGTTATGTCTTAATATTTTTTCTGTCATGTTTTTAATTGTTAAGATATGGTCTTGTGTTGAATGTCCTTTCATGAATCCACTTTGTGACTTTTCCATTGTTTTCTCAATTTCCTTTCTTAGTTTGTTCTCTATTATTGATTCATACAGTTTTGCCGCTGTGCACAGCAGGGATATTCCCCTAAAGTTGTTGCAATTTCTACAGTCTCCTTTTTTGTGTATTGGGAAGATCACTGCTTTCTGCAGTTTGCTGGTATTTTTCCTGTTTCCCATATTCTATTTGTTAACTGTAGTAGTAGTGCGAATATATGGTCGTGGATGCATTTATCTGGTCTGAAACCGCTCTGCGTTCCTCAGAATTTTGATGCAAGTATTTGCCTTATCCTTTTTTCTATAATTTTTTCATACATTTTGGTAATTGTCCCAATTAGTGTGATCCCCTGTAGTTATTACATTCACTCTTATCACCCGTTTCATATATTGGCATTATCGCTGCTATTTTCCACTCTTTTGGCAATTTTTCTTCCTTCCAAGTCCTATTCATCAGACTTTCTAACTTACGTTTTCCCTCTCCTCCGATTTTCTTAATTATTTCAGCTGTATTTTGTCCATACCCGGAGCTTTTCCATTTTTCAAGCCTTCAATTACTTCCTCTATTTCTTCTTCCGGTATTTCATCTTCAGGTTGATGTATTTCTTCTCTTGTTGCGTTTTTTACTTCATCTTCTCTTGGTTCATAATTTTCATTGAGTAGTTTCTGGAAGCACCTCTTCCATCTTCCCATTATTTCTTCACCACTAGTCAGTATTTTTCCTTTTTCATCTTTTATTCTCATATATGTTTCTCTCTTATCATTCCTCAGGCTTTTTAGTGTCTTGAAGAACATTTTTTGGTTCCCTATGGCGTTTTCTTCCTTTTTTCACCCATATTTTTCCCATGTCTTTTGTTTCTCGTTCATTATTATTACTTTCGTTTTTATTCTTTCTTTCTTGTACTCTTCATAGCTGCTTTGTGTTATCTTGTTCAGGTACTTCACCCATTTTTGTTTCTTGTTCTTAATTTGTTCTTTTATTTCCATTGTCCACCAAGCTGTTTGGTTTTTGTGTTTACTATGTTTGTTTACTACGCATACTTTTTTGCTGCATATATAATTATTGCTATCATAATTTCCCATTCCTCATCTATGCTTTTATCTTCCCCTTCTTCCATTTCTTTTATTGCTTTGTTAATTTCTTCCTCATATTTTGCAGCCCCTCCTTCCTCTCTTAGTTTATACGCTTTAATGATCTCAGTATAAGTCTTTTCCTCTTCCTTCTCCTCTTTTTGGGTCATATTTCTTTCGTCAATGTCTGCTATTAATAGATAATGGTCACTTCTTATTTCGGATCCCCTTTTCACTCTTACATTTTTTTTTTCAACCACTTTTGCTTATTTTGCAACCACTCCTTCCTCTCTTAGTTTATACGCTTTAATGACCTCAGTATAAGTCTTTTCCTCTCCGTTCTGCTCTTTTTGGCTCATATTTCTTTGGTCAATGTCTGCTATTAATAGATAATTGTCACTTCTTATTTCGGATCCCCTTTTCACTCTTATATTTTTTATTTTCGTTCTATTTTCTCTACTTGTTAATATATAGTCAATTATGGACTTCTCGTTTCTACTGGCTTGCTCTCTAGTGAATTTATGTATTTCGTTATGTTTGAAGAAAGTATTTGTTACAATTAGATCATGTTCGAAGCAATACTCAATGATTCTCTCTCCATTACTATTTTTATGCTGTTCTCCATATCTTCCCACTTCTCCATATTTCTCGTCACTCTTTCCCACTAAAGTCTTCCATTATGTAAATTTCGCCTTTCGTCTTTTTAGTTTCTTCTGCTAATTTTTTCCAAAATGCATCTTTCTTTGCCTTTGTTTCATCTTCATTTGGGCCATACACCCCTATTATTGTCTTTCCTACCTTTTCTTCCTTATTTCTTAGCCTAATGACTAGCATCCTTTCATTTATTGTTTCCCATCCATCTATCTCTTGCTAATGCTTTCTGTGTATTAGGGATTATTATTAACATAGTTCAATATTTAAATGTTCTTAAAGCGTTCATTCTTAATAATGTTATTCAAAATTCCTTTTCAGGAATTTATTAAAAATTATATCTTGTTATAAATAGATGTCATTGCAGCAAAGTTGTAATAGCTCATTATCAATATTATTCGCCGCGGTCATATTATTTGTATATTCTAAGTTTTATTAGTGGAGAATTTTTATTATTCGGAACTTTTAAAGTGTTTCTCGTCTGTGCGGGGGCAAGTGAATATATGCTGGTGAATCGATGCCAGCCAAAAGCGCTGTTAAATAACTAACGTTGTTTTTGGAGTGCAATTTTTGATAAACGGGCCACGCTTTGTGCCCGCACATCGCATAATTATGTGTGCGATCCTTTCACCTGAAAGCGAGTTTCAATTAAATTGCTGGATTCGTATTTGCTTTCTTTTAATTTGACTGTTGTTCATCGGGAATTAAGCTGAGCGCCAGTGATAACATTATGGGCGGTGTATTTAGCCGGTGGTCGACGGGGGCTATTGAAAAAATCAACACGGCTTAAATTAGGCGGTAAGGATCGGTTAACCTGAACCAATTTATTAAACAAACACGTGCCGGTAAAAACGCGCGTAATATAAATGGAACGGAAGGAGGTCGATTCGCAGTGCGAGGGCGTGGGGGCGGCAAATAAACACTTAAGAAAGTGATCTGACGTAATAACACGGGGAAAAAGGAGCGTCCTAAATCTCCAGTTGGAGCCTTTTAGCCGGTGGACTGGGACCAAGGAGGACGGCTTCTACTGCACCCTTGGCACCCATGCGACATCTGCAACGCTCTCAAGAACTTTACTAAACTATTTATGTGCTTGCTCTTGGAGTTGTTATGATAGCTCCGATTATCATTACGAATTCCGCACTTTCCACGCCCTGCAACCCAGATTTTCATCATACACTAGTTATACATGGCAATTGCACAACAAATATCGGACGCAATAAATATTTACAAGTCCGTAATTATTTCACATAGCGAATGAAAAAATTGACAGCTTTTCATGTGGAAACTATTCGCATTTGGAAAATTATTCGTTATTCCGCGCACCATTCATCTCTTTAGAGGATTTTAAAACTGAAACGCAAAAAAAAAAACAGCAACATAGTCAATAGCAATCACCCACCCCCACGCTGTGTCATACATACATTCAATTTTCAGACCGCACTTTATTTTTATTCCATTTGATCCTACCCATTTTTTATTTTTAAATTAATTCACGCGGGCCAAGGGACTGGCCCTTCGGTCTTCGGATATCGGGGACAACGAACCGTGGCGGTGGCCGAGCTCCATGAAAGCTCCCGAATCAAAGGGCGGGGGGTGGCACATCTAACAGTGACCATCCAAATGACCCGGTTCTTGTTACGTAAATAGCCGCTCGGGGATCCTCACAGGGCGCGTATTCAGATTTCCTCTCCGGATTTGATGTTTCAATTGGGTCCGAAATTACCGCACCCTAATTAATCGGAGTGCCCGGGGTGTTGCGGTCCGGTGTTTCATTGCCGATTCTTCGCGCACGCAAGAATAGTTCCAGGAAATTACAATAGTGCAGCTGTTAGTTTCCCTATTAAATGATGACTAAATGGTTTCGAATACGTTAATTATCTGCATGGCCGGCAGCAAAGGCGGTCAAACGGGACTTTTGAAGCTTGATCTACCTTTGATTGGGATTTATAATTTGAAAAGTTTGTAAAACACATCGTTTCTGGAGTGCATATTTAGTTTTTAATGAAAACATTTATTAATAAAAAAGTCATCCATTTAAATTATATTAAGTAATTATGAACTCACAGACAATTCAATTAATGAACGGTATTTATATGATATAGAGCTTTGGCAATGATTTTTTTTTTGCGGACATTCCTCCGCTCACAAATGTTATTGCTTTTTGGCGCAAATTAATAAATATATAACGAATTACGGGAAAAGCTTTCATAATGCCATAAATATGTCTGGAAAATGTAATGGCTTAATTTGAATTTATTGGAAACTCCGCAAAGGTATATAACGCAGAGGCTTAAAAAATGTTTTAGTTTATTACATTTGTTTTATCAGAATCAACCTACCATTGAAATTCATATATACGAGGGTCATTTTTAAAGTAAGAATGGTGTTGTAAGGTCGGAATAATATACGTGATCTGGAGAAATTGTACTACTTTAATGTCTGTTGAATATGGCTAGTTGGCTAGTTGGCTACAACTCAAGTTCTCAAACTAAAGAAATAATTCCAGGCTAGAACGTGCGATTAACACCATTAAGGTACGTTCACATGTGTTCAAAATGTTCGCGTACGTTTTGAACTGGTGTGGACGTTTTGAATACGAGATAAGTGTTCGCAGCGCAGTTAATGTAACGATATTTCGGTGGAATTGGGTGTTACGTATATCAATAAATACTCTAATCTATCTCTGAGGGTAGGGAGCATGGGGCCAGGGTAAATTTATCATCTTTATTTATTTACAGTATACTTATTATCAATGTGTACTCTATAATATATAAATGTAGTTATATCTTATATTTGGTAATGTACAATCTTCCCTGAAATTTTATTTAAACCATGGAAACCAGTGATATTATTTTTTTGGCAAAAGTGCCACATAGGAATTTTGTAAGTTCTGTGACTGATCTACTTTCACCTGTATCATTGTATTAATATATCTACACCTAGAACCCTAGAACTGAAATGAGGAGAGTAGCAGGGAAAACAAAAATAGACATAGTCAGAAATTAAGAAATCAGGAAAGAATTGGAAATTGAAACTGTACAGGAGTACAGGATGACCCAATTTGGATGTTTCTATAGGGGATCTCGGTAACTAGAAGCGATAGAGAAAATCGGATAGCGTATCCTCGATCTCTTTTTTTTTCAAGACAAACTCAATGGTAAAAATAAAAATTGGCTCTCGTCTTCTTTTTCGAATTACGGCCATAAGCTCATTATTTTCCATTTTCGATTTTGATCAATATTTCAATTATTTATCATTTAATTAAGATTAGAATTGCAGGTTCTTAAGGCACTTTTTTACGGGGAATTGAATGAGTTTTAGAGAATTTTGATATCTTCGTTGACAAACAAGATACAATACAAAGTTGTGTTTTTTAAAAATAGAAGTCATAGTTGGCTTTGACCTTCGTAAATAGGTTATTTTTTTCTCTTTTCAATGATGTTTCACATGTGGATGATATACTTGCATTTTTGTTGAAATCTTTTAAAATTCTATCAAAAGCAAATGTATGTGTTTGTCAATAAATAATTTGACTCTAAACAATACAAGCCAATACTACCAGTATATTACGCCCAATAAGAGAACTTATGACGTATTGATAGAATTTTAATAGATTTCAACAAAAAGCAATTATAACACCCACATATGATACATCATTGAAAAGAGAAAATGAATAACCTATTTATTAAGGCTAAAGTCAACTATAACTTCTATTTAAAAAAATACAACTTTGTATTGTATCTTGTTTATTAACAAAGATATCAAAATTCTATAAAACTGTATAAATTCAGCGTTAAAAAATGCCTGAAGAATATGTAACTCTTATTTTAATAAAATGATAAATAATTGAAATATTGATAAAAATCGAAAATGGAAAATAATGAGTTTATGGCCATAACTCGAAAACAAAAGACGATAGCCAATTTTTATTCTCACCATTGAGTTTGTCTTGAAAAAATGAGAGAAAAAAAAGAGGATGCTCCATTCGATTTTCTCTATCCCTTCTAGTTACCGAAATCCCCTATTGAATCATCCAAATTGGCCCACCTTGTACAGATATGCTCACATAAATGTAGTACAAACAAGTTGACGTTGCTATATAAATTTGCTATTGTAACCAAATTTCTTGTCTTTACTAGATTTATGTGAGCATGACTGTACCTTATGATAAAATTTATTCAAGTTGCAGAAAATTAAATTACGGAAAATTATCGGAATCTTAAACTAATTAATTTTCTAATACTTTACATCTTACATCACACTTTCATAAAATAGTCATAGAATATAAAAAAATCGCGAAATTCATTCAATGTTCAAGAATATTTCTGTAATTTGTAAAAATTGGTGTAATTACAGATTTTTTTTTTAAATGTCACATGTTGCAAGTAGGCTTTTTTTTAAATATTAATATATAATTTTTGACACGTTTGAATTTGAAAATATTGCAGAAAATTTTAAAGAATCGTAAAAAGTGTATACAAATTGCAGAAAATTAAATAAAACAATCAGATTTATCTATAAATTCTGCGAAATACTGTTTAATATGGAAAAACTTACCAAAAGTGACATGAAACTAATGAAATATATAAGGTGAATTGCAGAAAATTTAATTATAATATTAAAATATGTAGAGTAATAAATATAAAAGCTAAACCAAATTTCACAATTATTTTTTAGTTTTATGCAAATTTCTAGAATGCGCAATGAATTTATGTGAAAAGGTAAATGAAAAGGTGTACGGAATTTTAGTCAAAATATCAAAAGTATCAGAAGGTACATAAATAGCGAATATTGCAATAAACTTCAAAGATTTATGTCTCTGAAGAAATTGAAAAATGGAGAAGATTTTATAGAAATTATACTAATTATAATAATACAGTTATATTATCAGGGATTTTTCTTCTTCATCATACCTACGTTGCTTCAATTTGACAGATTCCAGATTTCCAAAATTCCCATTACCTACACCAAATCAAAGCCCGAAGACTTTTTGACTACACCAAATTAAAGCCCGAATTTTTGGTCGACAAATTTTGACGAATGTGTTGTCCCTTCAATTTAAATGCATTTTTCGGAAAGTACGTACTATGCATATGCACGAAACGCAATAAAAAAATTGGTATGACCTCCAACCAATTCTTTTTTTGCGTTTCGTACATATGCATAGCACGTTTTTTAAATTTTTTTAATAACTTTTTCACTATTTACTTACAAAAACACGATCTCAGTTAAAAAAAGGTTAGAAAAGTGATACCAGTAACTGCCAAACTGTAATTTGAGTTCGGTATTGCCATAAAAAAATATCGGAATCTGTCTATCAGCCGAAAAGAAATTAAATTGCACATTTTGCAAAAAATGAAATATTTCAAAAACCTGATGCCCCAGAAAATATTTTTTGACGTTTCTGAAATCAGCAAACAAAATCTATCGGAATCAGCTTTTTATGTCTAAGAGACAAACATTGTATTGACCAGTGTAATGGCAGAGATATTCACGTTTTTCCTGTTATTTTTTCGATGTGGCAGCTTTCTCTGGCAGCTGTCAACATTCTGACTACACCAAATTAAAGACCAGATTTTTCAGCACCATTCTGCCAAATTTCAGTTTTTCCGGAGCTATATTGGCAATGATATTCACGTTTCTCTGTCATGTTTTCGATATGACATCTTCCTATGACATATCAACATTCTGACCATACCAAATAAAAGCTCGAATTTTTTTGCACTGTACTGTAAAATTTCAATACTTACTTAGTTATAATGGCAGAGATATTGTTGTAAATATTATCCAATATACAGTTTCCACAACATACCTACACCACACGGTTCATATCTAAAGGAAAAGCAGCTATCACTAGAAAACACAAAGTTATTGGACAGAAATATTATGAACAGTATACACCAAAAATGTATAATGTTTTGCTAGCAGGACTCATAGATACGAACATCCATAAGAAGACATGTATGAATAATACAAAGAGGTGGCTATGTGATAATGATGACAAGGTTAAGAAAATTCTTGGTTAGGTGCAGGGTCGTATTGTTATTATTGTTTGTTGTTATTATTATGTATTGTTTATCATTCATCTAGTCATTTAAAAGTATTCACCAACATATATATTGTCGCGCACAAACACTGCTTCAGCTACATAAACATTCATAAATATAATATGTAACATGTAAATGTAATGTTTGTAAAGAATATTATTCATTAAAACTCAAAAAACATGTATATTAAAATATGTGATATAAATATGGCACAAGCATTTTGTATAAAGTGAAAGTGATTTGGCAAATTCAGCATGTAATTTGACATATTACTCTTGTCATTTGACCAGTGGCGTAGCCAGACCTATATCAAACTTTGTGAGGGGAGCCTGTTCAGTAACATTATAAAAAAAAACACAAAAAGGCAAAAATATGTATATTTATAAATAACAAAACGAACAATACATATTGAAAAACTTTACTCAAAGAATAGAAAAAATATTGTAGTCTCGGGCAGAAGCCTCGTCTACCTCATTGTAGTTTCGCAACTTCCCCTATGGCTCTGGGGCCCCTATAGCTCAGGGGCACTTTATTCCTTCAGTAGATACGCCCCTGCATTTGACAAGTTAGAAATTCATTTGAAAAATTATGAAATACCATCGCAAAATACTGATCAAATCGCATGTATAAAAATATAAATTCTAAATTTGCAAAATATTAGAAATTGTCCATTAGTTTGACAGAGTTTGAATTTTCCAAAATATGCAATTAAAATATCGAGAGTTAAAAAAAGTGTAAAATATTAACAGAAAAAATAAAAGTATCAGAATGTTGAACCAATGTTACAAACTACGAAAGATTTGAGAAAAATTATTAAAACTGTCCCGCTTTTCAGAAAATGCAGTTTTATAAATATTTAAAAAGAGTTCTTACAAAATTTTTATAATAATTAAATTTCAAGGTTTTCTGTGATTACTGTCAAATCTTCAGTTATTTTTAATAAAGTTTCAATTATTGTAACGTATCTTATTTGAATAATTACTGTGCAAGTTTAATGTTTGTATGTAAGAATTTCAATTTATTATACCGAATAAAATTAAAAAATTGTCAAAATTTCAATTATTTTATTACATATTTCAAAATATTCATATAATAACTTTTTTAATTTTAACTATTTTTATTACGATTACAGTTATTACAGTCAACTATTAAATCTGTTGTTGGTCAAAATTTAAAATATTCTGCCACATCTAAACGATTACTAACAATATTTCAATGATATCTCTCAAAATTTGTCAATACAAAAACAACTGTATACAATCGAAGAAAATCTTCTTACAGTGTATACAAATAGAGTACATACTTCCAATTGCTGTAAAGCTCGATAAAAAATATTCAGTTAATACAGACACAAATCTGTTTATGACCAGCTTGCAAAACTTAAATTTATCTTTGCATTTAAGCACAAATAAAATTGTAAAATTAGCATCAGAGCTACGTAAAGCTGCTGAAACAAAAATATTTGAATCAAAAATTTCAACGTCCTTGCACATGGTGTAAAATAGATAAATATCATTTGCTCAATAATAGCTATTTATGGTATAAGTGAATACAGTCGAATTTTAACAATTTAGCGCAAATATTTGAATCAAAATTTTCAACATCCTTGCACATGGTGTAAAATAGATAAATATAATTTGCTCAATAATACCTAATTATGGTATAAGTGAATAAAGTCGAATTTTATTCAACGAAAAAACAGTTTCGCGCAAGAGGCGAAGCCTATTGCGATCATGTTTTCGAGTGGATAAAATTGTTTTATTCACGTGTATCATACAAGATTTTTTCCAATTCGTTATCCGAATTGAAGAATTTGCGTGAAGTGTTACATTGGCAGGTGACAACGAAAATTTCAAGGATAGTGCGAATTTTCCTTTTTTTTTTAAACTTAATTCATGTTGTCAATGGTTATAGTGAATAAAGTGAAAATGTAAACATTTTACTCACCCATTCGATTAAAGTGTAGTTTTAGCGATGAGATTCAATATACATAATGAGCATTTTAATAATTCAAACTGGAAAAAGGTATTTTAAGATCATTATGAAGCAATATTAAAAAATTACAATGATTGGTCAGTTTGTGTAGGAAACAAAAATGATTTGAAGAAATCGGGTATTGTATTTACCTACCCATTATTCAATCATATGAAACAACCTGAAAAATCAGCTGAAAACGCAGTAATTCTATAAATTATTCCACCTCCTGAATTACACTTGGCTGTTGGATGGATGATGTTAAAGAAGATGCATCCTCTGGAGGATTGTATATTCGTTGGTGTTGGTAATAATACTGCTGTGAACAAAAACTTTCCAAAAGTTTGTGAAAAATGGGAAGGAATTTGCCATATGTAGAAAGAACCTTTTCTTGGAAGTTCATTTATGTGATATGTGATGTTAATATGTTTTACATTCAATTTCTCCTCTCAACTATTTAAAATATGTTCAGTGTTTGTAAATTTTTGAATGGTTAGGTCATGTATTAAGAATGATTTTATTCAACTGCCTTCGCCGTCGGGCTTTTTCCAAGCAATTTACTTTCGGTAAGTGTGATAAAATTATTTCGTAGTTATCAATGTCCTAGGGTTATTACTACTGAATAGTTTCACTTACTGAGAGTTAAAATTATAATGTTGCATTATAATTTCTTACCTTACTGCTTAAAGTTTCTAAGAGTTGTAGTGCTAAATTTTATGATTTTTTTATATTAGATCAACTGATAATTCTTATTTTAGTTAAATGTAGAACTTATGTTGACCTATATTGACTATTTGAGAATACTAATGAAAAACCATATTATTTATCAGGTTTTTTTAATAACGTTTAATAACGCAATTGGCCGATTTGGTGAACACATATCGAAATAATTAATAACCATTTAAGACGATGATTACGCTTAATACTCAATTCAGAATAAATTATCATTCACAATAAATCCCTACTTTTACGTTGTAGTAAAAATTGCAGACTGTATATATATTTTCGAATTGAGGTCATAGTTTGTGAGTATCGTTCAGCATGAATGTAATTTAATGCTTTGGAAAAGTATAAAACATAATAGAACCGGATGAAAAGATTAACTGAAGTTTGAAATTCCGTTTGAAATGTGGGGCAAAAAGTATATATGTGAGAATTAAAAATTATTGTAGCGATACCGCTGAAATCGTAAATTGTATTAAAAATAATGGGTTGAGTTTTGTATACAAATTCTGCAACCCATGCGTGACTTTCCAGCTGAGGCGCCGCGCGTCGGGATGAAATTTTATTCAGCACTTTTTTTTTATTTAATCCGCGTCCCCCGTATGCAGATTGTGTGTTTGTGCGTGCGCGCTTTCGCCTGTCTGTGTGTGTATGTGTGCTTATTTTTTGTTGCTCAGCGAAATTAGCAAGATTTCCTCGGCACATCGTTCCGAGTTGATGCCCCCGCGGGCGGCGTTATTTATGTGCGCCCCCGGGGGCGGCTGTCCGCCATCATTTTTAACACCCCCGCACGCACGCCGCGACGCTGCCAGGTTAATAGTGATAAAGCACCGTCCGTATTCAATAATATTTTATTGCGTTAGCGTAATTTACGGACGGCCGGATCACCGCCCCATGAAAAATAAATACCGGCGGGGAGTCTTCATTTTCTGTGCCATTTCGCGGCGCGCTCGCGTATTCGTGAAATTTGCTTATTTAATACGCACCGACACACGCACACACTGAGGGATGAAATCTTCCTGGGGGAGGCGCCTCCTTTGTATTACAAATGCGCCCATTTTTCACGGTCGTATCGCCTGGGCTGCTCGTCGCGGGACACCGCGCATTTGTTTTTCCCGTCAAATTTATTTCGGGATAAATTGCGAGCCACAGCTGGGGGCGACGAGAGCTGCCCCATTAAAAGCCGATCCTTCTCGATGATTGCGCCCTACCCACCAGCCGTACAAATTTTCATGACAGATATCGAAATATCGCAACTGCACTCGCCTCCCGCACGAAGGGCAATGTTAAGCGGTGCATTCCTAGGTACAATATCCCAGCAAATGTTAATTGGAAATGTGAACTAGTTCATTTTGCAAGCGTATTGAAATAGTTAAAAATAGTTAAATAGAAGTAGGCTTGAAGACTCAAATCAGGGCTGTGCGAATTGGGCCAAAACTGCAGAAGCTACTAAATTTAAAAAAAAGTCATGGTTTGCATTTTATACAGGGTGTCCCAACTAAATCTCCTCCCCCCAAAAAATTGTTTCTGTAAACATAAAATAAAAATCACATTATCAGTTATCACAGTTACATTATCCCTGAGGGGTGGGGGTCCAAAGTTTAGTTGATACACCCTGTATATGTCACTTAATAAAATAATCAATTACGAAAAATCTTGTAATTGGAAAAAAATCAGCAAAACCTACTATAATAAGTTAATAAAGCAATGTTGGTATGCAAGTATACAAGCAATGCGCCAAAACATACACAATATTTTGAGTCACGTAGAATACACAGGATGTTCTGAAACAACGATAAAATTTTACTATTTTCAAATGGCTAAAACTATATAGCATCATATTTTGAGTGCTCTTCTAATGAGCTATTCAATGGTAGTATATCTATGCTGTAATGTAATATTACTTTTGAATAGGTAAATAACGATCAATCTCAATCAGTTATAGCCATTTGAAAATAGCAACATTCGATCGGTGTTTTAGAACATCCTGTGTATTCAACGTGACTCCAAATATTGCGTATTTTTGGTAGATTTTTTGGGTACTTGCATGCCCAGATACTTTCATTGATCTCTTATAACAAGGTTTTATTGATTTTTTTCGACGTCCATAATTTTTCGTTAAATTTGATGAAAATGTGAATAACTTGGCAATGTTGCATCTGACCCCTAAAAATGAAAAAGATTGTGAACCCCACATGAAGCAGATTCCAAAAATTAAAGAATACATAGGGTATTCCATTTAAAAATGAGACCAAATGTTGCGTCCCCGATTTATGGTACACTCTGTACACTCGAAAATAATTTCAAAATGTATCACATCAAGTGTCCAATAACTTCCAATCAGATTTGTTCCTTATTTGTTATTAATCTAGCAGCTATGGTCCGAGCGAGGATAGGTGGGCCACCCTGTATAATATTGAAAGAAGACAAGCAATTTACATTTCAGCAAAATTATATTTTGTATGTTTGATTGACTTTTGATTACGTTTGGCACATTAAATCAGCAGTACGACATTAAAAGAAACTATCATCATTGACTACGAAATAAAATAACATTCAGTTCAACATGTATTTGCGTCAGAAAGGTGTTATGCTCCTATCAGCTATCAGCTGCTACAAAACTGAATTATTGCAAACCGAAATGTAGTCATCTACACCAGTATTAAATCCTGCCAACAGATATAGCTACAATCAGTGCAGGATATCGTAGATTACAGTACCACAATTCGTAGACGTAAATAGTCAAAATAGGATAAAAAATAAGTAATTGCACCAACTACAGCCAAATCTTGCAACTGAACAAATCAACTGCAAGTGCAATATCGACGACAACACCTTAACTAAATCATGTCAATATAAATATAGTCAAAGCGAGTACAGAACGGCAGAGACTTTAGAACCGTAATGCATCAGCATATAGTCAAAATAGCATGAGCAATTAATCACTGTAATAATTTCATCAGAGTTGGAAAGAAAACTAGACAGTAATTTATTTGCGCTAGCAACCGAAATGTTGTAAGTCAGACCTAAATCTAACTAACTAAATCGCGTCAACGAATGTAGTCAAAATGTGTATTGAATAAATTAGCGTACTATAAAGTGGAATCGATGAGTCAAGAACGCAATTGCCCCAGTAAATTCAAACATACGTTAGTTCAGCCGCTACAAAACAAATAATTGTAAAGTGAACTAGCGTCAGAAACGCCTCAACTAAAACATGCCAATAAATATAGTCAAAATTAGAACAAAAAATGAGACACTGCAGAACCGTAATGTATCAGTACATAGTCAAAACAGCAGCATCAACTAAGCACTGCATTTGATCTGAGTAGAAAAAATAGCAGTAGAGGGTCTACAATGCAATTGCGTAATACAATAAAATAAATCATTTTAAAGCGATTATCGCCAGAAACACCCTAACTAAATCGTATCATTTATTATAGTCAAAATGTGTACAGTATCTTAGAGAATGCAAGATCAGCATGCGTCAGCATTTAGTCAAGATAGCATTAGTAATTAAGCACTGTAATTTCATTTAAGTAGAGAAAAAATTCAGTAGAGGGGCTGCAATGTAACTAGGTCAGCAACAGAAATGTTGTCAGTCAGACCATAACTAAATCGAAATATAGTCAATATAAGTGCAAAATAAAGTTGAATCGGAGGGTCTTGTACTTAATTGCAACAGCAACTACATAAAATTCTTACCTCAGCCCCTATAAAACAAATAATTTAAATGTCATATTTCGTAACGCCCTTGGACTCTGATCTTGCGAGAGACTCTAGTCTCGTCTTTCCACCCCAATGCTCTTATTGTAGTTATTCGTAGTACTACCCCAGTAAATACCACCCCCTCTCGGGATGGGCTCTAGTCTTTCCTATTTCCTCACCAATAGTCTACATCTTGTGGTAGTTCTTCGTAGTTCTACCCCTGTAAATACTACTTTGGCCTAACTAAGTGGAGACGGCGTGAACAGTCCCTCAGAATATTATCTACGGTGATTTCGGGAAGAAACTTAGTTAAATTACGAACAATGTCCATTAACAAAACGTAAATTTATTCTATCAAATAAATTATGACCGTACAAAAAACATAGGAGCGCATCTAGAGACGATCTATGCCGTGTACGTATACCTTAGCGCGCGTCCCAAACCCAGAAGTCGTAGTATGTCGGCTGGATCGGTAACGTGCCCTTGCAGCAGCACAAAAATAAACTTACAAATGACGTAGCAAAATCCTATCAACATATAGTGGCGTATAGAATAAGTTAAAGTTAAAGTAAAAAGTAATATAGTAAAACTAGTGAAAATAGTAAGAATAGTAAGAATAGTAAGAATAGTAAAACTAGTAAAAATAGTAAATATAGTAAAAACAATAAAAACAGTAAAAACAATCAAAATTGTAAAAATTGTAAAAAACCGTTATATCTGTTCTCCTCGTCGATCTCTTGCAAAGGGGGCGGGGGGTTCTCGACACCTCGTGGTTCCGGTAGGAGTCTGCTCGGCCGACCCTTGACCCTTGACCCTGCGTTGAAATATTTAAGTAATCGTCGTACGCGAGGGTTTACTCGTAAACCCTCGTAAAAATTTGTACGGAATGTACAGTTGACGCAGAAAAAAGTAGTACACATTACTTAGCCTAACTTGATTGTGGTTGGTATCTCAATGTACATAAATGTAACTTAGTATAAATAAAGCACTTGGGTAAGTTTCGCAAATTTTGAAACTTGACCAGGTGCTTTATTTATACTAATTTAAAGATGTTTGGCCAAGTATTAACCACCGATTCATATAATCTAATCAATGTAACTGTTTGGCCTGATTTAAACACCAAGATTTTAGTAAAAAAAATTGTCTAAAAGTTGTCCTACTGCTCTGCGTCAACTGTATGTACGAAAATCTAGGAATGGAGGGTCGTAGCACACAAAAACCCGACCTAAAGATAGAGAGTGGTATAAGTACCACGTGTAAAATAAGAAGGGTACATGCTTACCTTGACATCTAAAACGGCCGTTAAGTGATGAATTGAGATCTTCTAATCTAGTCCCTTGACTGATTTGAATGTAGGGCCCAAAAACCAACTGGACACGCACTTCGCCAAATCACCCTTAATTGTGGTCGCAATCCTGATATTTTACCGTCTTCATCACAAACAGAAAACTACGACCTGTCATCGTATAGTTGATCTCTCAATCAATTATCTTCGAGTCAATGTCTGCGAATGCAAAGTCCAATATCATGGAAGGGGAAATTAAATTAATTTGCGCGTTAGGGTGCTTGTGTAGGCTACCTTATAAACGTTGTCGCGCACCAAAAATATAACTTCAAAAGTATCACCTATTGAGTGAAAAATATACATAATGCAATTATCCCTATGGTTTTCATTTCTCTATTACACTATGAATAAATAAGTATATTCCTAGATAAAGTAACCATTCAGTTGTAATCAAATCGGTGACAATTAAAAGGCACAAAGTCCAGGAAAACAAAATGCTGGCAAATTACAAAAACATAAACTACACTCAGATGCAAAAAAAACGGGTCATTGGGTCGTTGTTTGCAAAAAAACCATTTTATTAAATTTTGATGTTGGTATAGTCCTTAGAATGAAAGTTTTAGTGTTTTACAATCAAAGAGACCATCAGGATGTAGAAAAAAACAACATATGGTACATATCAGTTTATTTAATAAGCGAAAATAACATTTAAAGCTATGCGTTTTTCACTACCTATTACTCATTCGGCGTTATGCATAGAGGATCAAGGTGGCTACTGGGTTTAGATTTGTTTGTTTTCGATTAACTGTCATTTTCATTTATTATTCTCTGTTAAGTTTATTTTGCAGAAATGCATTTTTTTCGTGTATACGTACATTATCGTTTTCGCTTATTAATGTTCATTAAATAAATAATAAGTACCATATGTTGCTTCTTTTTACATCCTGATGGTCTCTTTGATTGTAAAACACTAAAAAAAATATTCTAAGTACTATACCTAACATCAAAATTTAAAAAAAATATGGTTCTTTTGCAAACAATAACCCAATGACCCGGTTTCTTTGCACCTGAGTGTACATGCGTAATAACCATTCTAACCAGAATTCGTTTGCATTGTAGTGACTTATAACATAAATGGTGTATACCTTACAAATAACGTTTTAATTGCTATCATAATAACTTTGGTAATTTAAGAAAAAACAAAGCTTAGTTGGTTCCTTTTAATTTCCAAATTAACTGAACAAAATAATATTTTATGAACGCTTATTTAACACTAAAGAACAATTTGATAATATAATATAGTATTTTTATAACTACAATAATAGTAAGATCAAAACATGAGTAACAAAATATATACTTTTCTTAAGCATTAGTGGTGAGCCATGTTAAATAATTACCATAAAATTTACGGCTTGCATTGTTTTCTTCAGGATTATACTTCAGTAAGTCTCTTACAGCATTTACTTTATGCTGGTTGATTGGTACTTGTTCTTCAGGATATGCAGGATTTAATTTAACTGATTAAAAATATATGATGCCTGAGGTCTTGCTCCTAGTTGCTTTAGATGGAAAGTATGATTTTCAAGTCTTCCAATATACACTGATGTCTTTAGGTTGCCTGAAACAAGATATTGGTGCTCCATAAATGATGCTGGTGCAAAACTCGGTTTTTTCTGTTCTGGGAACAGCTCTGCCAAAAGATACTACTGTAAAAATAGTCTTTTTAAATAAACGAGGCCACCATGTCGTCGGCTTGGTGTTACAAGGTTGTATGTAACATTTTTTTTAATTTTTAGTTCTATAGCTTTGCAGGGCTATATGTTTTCAAAGCGGGACCTTTCAACTTGTTGGAAGATTAAAATTGGATCATTAGGAACCTGTGATAAAAACATATCTATTGACAGTGTAAAATGTATCATTTTTTGATATAGCGAACATATTTAAAATACTTTTTCCCAAATTTACAAATTTGCACATACAACCTTGTAACATTAAGCCGATGATGTGTTGAAGTCTGTATATCTTTGGTCTGCACGACTTTCACGGTAATATTCGATTTGGCATTGGCTATCAGCTCAATGTAGTCCACTCCATTGGTTCCATTCCATATCATCCATTGGATGATATATACCATCAACTTTTTTATGCGTCGCTTAAAGAGACTAAAGGTCTTATCACAGTCCAAAAGCAAATGTCCCTGTATCGGAAATCTTTGGACAATATTGTCAGATCTCTTCGATTCTACCAATCCCATGCAGAAACGTATAAATATATAGTTCCTACTTTGTCCAGAACATGCATCACAGAAAAGGTATAATGTTTTTGCTGTTTCGGGAACACTGTCATTAATATAGTCTTGAAGAAGCTGCACACTTCATTAGCACCTTTTTTGGCCGTTCCTTCAGAATACAAGAAGACTGTGGAGGAATTGTGTCTTATATTTGTCATATAAGAGACATATACGAGGATTGTCCGGAAAATACGTATAAAAAATTCGGGGCGACGTGTCAAGGTCCTATCACCATCCAAAAGCGAATGTCCGTGTATCGGAAATCTTTTGATGATATTGTCTGATCTCTTCGATTCTACCAATCCCTTGCAGAAACGTATAAATCTATGGTTCCTATTTTGTCCAGGACATACATCGGAGAAAAGGTATAATGTTTTTTTCAGTTTCGGGAATACAGACATTAATATAGTCTTGAAGAAGCTGCACACTTCATTAGCACCTTTTTTGGCCGTTCCTTCAGAATACAAGAAGACTCTGGAGGAATAGTCTCTTAGATTTGTCACATAAGAGACATATACCTAAATTTGTCTCATGTAGAAGATTTCCTGCACTGGGATATGTGGTAGAGGGAAGTTTTGCATATAGTCAAACGCAAGGCCACATATGGTGTCATCAAACTTTCAGTGTTCTCTGGTTTATTTAATCTTATTATAAATTTTTTTGCTACGTCTCTTGTGAGCTTGAAGTTCACCTTGTAAGGCTAACTTTGCATTATGTGCCAAGAGCGGAAGCTTAAACTCAGTCTCTAATTCTTCGCATGCAGAGCAACTAGGACTATTTGAGGCCAAATCTCAACTCAAGTTTTCGTTGAAATATTTGACATAAAACTCATATTTAACTGTGGTTTCCGGATATTTTATTTTAAACAAATTATACATTGTTTTGAGATTAAGTCTAGCGTCCAAAAAATTTAATTGGGTATACTCTGATTTTTCTAAACTGGCGTGCACGTCATCAAACAGCTGTGCGATGAGGTTTTTTCGTACCAACGTGATTGTTTTCGAGAATATGCATAACAATAGTTTAAGAATCGAAATTAATCTGAAGATTATTTGTTACATAACACTGATCACCGGTGGTTATAAATAGGTCATCGGTGTATTAACCGCGGACACAATTTTCGCCTGCCAATCATGTAATAAATCATGTTATGTTGGCATCGGCGATATTTTCTCGGCGACGATGCCACATCTTTTTCACTAATGCTTCAAACTTCTTTGACGTCTAACTTGTTACATTTGATCGATTATTACAATGCATATTTTGTCATTGTAGATGGTAGAGAAGTCGATGAATTTGATACGAACCGCGCACTGTCGCACAAGATTGCACGGGCGCAACAGCTGATTGCAGTCATTTTTAAATACCCAGGACAACTGGCAACCTTGTAAAATTGTGCCATCATTATTATGATTATTATTTTGATGACGTGCACGCCAGTTTAGAAAAATCAGAGTATACTACCGTAATGAATGGTTTTAGTAGGAAAAGACGTAATGTACTCTAATTTTTTTTTTTTTTCGAAAACTGTCATCAAAAATTGACATTTACGTTGAATTTTCAGTTGACGTAGTGAGTATTTTTTGTTACTTAGCTGCGAAGTACATTTATGTTCTAGAACGCCAAAGTCTTTTTCGTTCTAGAACATAAAACAAAAGTCAAAACAATTTGTCAATTATTCGACTTACACTTATAATTTTATTAATTACATACATAACACACGAAAACTATTTTGTACCTACTACATATATATTGAAAGTGCCGATATTGCATTAAGTCAAATTTATGCCAGATCCAGTGGTGTCCGTTATCGTAACGTTCAGTACTGGATGTTCAATGCTGTAATTGTTTACTGCAAACGTTGTAATATTCGCAACTTCCGTAGGGTCTGCTGAAGACGGTAACAAATTATTTGTAATTGAAATTTTATTTTGTATAGAATCTTCTATATAGTTTTCGCGACGATACTCAGAATTTACGGTTCAAGCAACTTCAACCAACTTTAACCAAATATAAATTAAATGTTGTGCATAACAAAATTGTTTTGTTGTATTGCAGTTTTCTGCAGTTTTCGAAAAATCTTGTTTGTATCTCGAACGCCAAATGCTTTTGCGTTCTCGAATGTATATTTTGCCTCGGTAACCATCGGCAAAATAACTTCCATTCTTGAACGCAAAAGTGGCATTTCGCGTTCTAGATACAAAAATAACTATACATGTTTCACCAGAAATAACATGAGATTTAACGTTGTATCCTCTTTTATCTCGAGGGGTAATATTTTGCTTTAGTAAAGTGCAAATTCGAAATGCGCGTTTTTCCGAATTAACATGCACGTTTATAAAAGCATTTCGACATATCCTGGTACGTGTATTTTTGAAGAGGACAAAAAAAGTGAAACTAGCCTGTCGCTTTTGGATGGCTCTCGTTTACGTTTAATAGCAGACGATTCAATTAAACGTTGCAAGTGTAGGTCATGTTCATTTTTAAAATCAAATTCATGTAATTGGTCCAACAAAGCTATCTGGTCTACTTCGGTGAACTTGAGATAGCACTTCAATTTGCAGCTGCAAAGTAAATACTGACACCTAAGAAACTAATCATGAATAGTAAGTAAAACAATTACCTACAAACAGGAGATACAATAGATATCTTTGGGATATTTTTTTCTTTCAAAGTTGTGTAGTGTTCTCCTTTAAGCTTTTTTGCTTTCCGAATGTTGCCCTTCCAATTAGCCGGATTTTTAGCTCATTTCTCTTATTTCCAAGGCTCTCGACATGATCTTCGTAACTTTCCATAATGATACCGATAACAATTATCAACAGAAAGCTACTAAGCTAGTGCAGACATCGTTAACAAAATCGATGATATTTGTAGGTTACAATGTATAGGGTACGTCACACGTCATTTGGTATTAAAAGAAACCAATTCCATCGCTTAGTTCCTTTCTCCACGAAACCACCTTTTTGCAGGTGACATTCTGACCTAACCGCATAATATAAGTTACTTTTTTTCATCACCAAACGATGGAAAACACTTTCAACAGACCAGTGTAGAGTAATGTCATTTTTGGAAATTTTAGCAGTTCCTTTTAAATCTCGCCGATTCAATTATTATTGTTGTAGTCATTATTTGTATACTTCGCGCAACGATAGTTTGTTTTTATGACATTGACGTGCAATAAAAATTATAAGGGTGGGATTGTTAAACCACTTCAATTTAGGTATCATAAAAGTCCAGATATCGGCCTGCTCTTTGTCACTGGCAACTCTTTGTTGCATCAACATTCAAGCCAAAGCCTGGACTGGATACCTGGACTTTTATGATACCTAACTTGAAGTGGTTTAACAATCCCACCCTTATAATTTTTATTATTGCAAGTCAATGTCATAAAAACAAACTATCCTTGCGCGAAGTATAATGTTACTGTTGTTGCTATTAGTTTTGTTATTATCATCGTTAGTATTATTTTACATCGATATTAATAAAAAAAATAGAAATTTCATGTTTTATTCCCACATTTTCCGTTGCGTAAAAATCGAGGGTGGTTTATTCATAATATCAATATTTGCTTCGTTATGTGTATATTATTACATTGATATTATTTTTAACAACCCCGCGTATTTGTGAAAAAACCCAACATTGAATGTCATACAATTTATTTGTTAAAGCACTAAACTTCCATTGCTCATGATTGATTGCTTTTAAACATGCATAAAAACACGATTCATATAAATGACGCAATTTTTCTATAAATCCTGATTGCGAAATATTTTCATTATTTTATGCTTACTCTACCATATGCCTACTCTCGTATTAGATTTTAGATTTTTTTAATTTTTCGTCTCAAAAGCCAAGTATATTCGCTAAATAGTCACGACTGGTGTTGGTACTTACAAAGTTGCAAATCAAAAGGAAAAATATTAATAGTCGTCATTCGTTTTAGTTCTGTGTGGTCAATGAACGTTTTTATTTTTTCTAAGCACATGTTAGTTTACCTACAAGGAGCCCATTCCCACAAGATCCAATTTTTCTTGGTTTATGTGCCTGTAGAGATTTAGCGTCTGCGAAGGTGGCAGAAAATTAATTTCTTATCGCACTATCTCGTAAACCTGAGTGCAAAAGCGGCGCTGTTCAGGAGAACTCTTTTACGGCCTGTAAAATTGTGGATGGCGAGTAAAATAAGAGTTCCGACGCACCGCCCGGTGGGCCCGCATAAAAACCACGCCGCCGCCGCCCCCAACCGCCCCCCGCACGCTCGCATTCAGGATATTTCGCGGGCGGGTGCACCCGTCCGCCGCCCCCGCACAATACACACGCGTACACCCGCCACCATCAAATATTAAGCGACCGTAAAAAACCGTTATCATTTATCATCGCCCAGTTTATGTTTTATTTTGAGGCGGCAATAAAAGATGAACTGTGGCCGGAAAGTGGCCTATGCGGGGGGCGGCGGATCAATCGATGGCAGGCAAGGCACTCTGAATGCGGGAAAGTTTCAGGTGAACGCGACGTTTATAATTGATTGAAATCGGGACGCACGCAACTTTTGATGCCTAAATCGCTCTTGACTGCACGCATTACGTCCACTTTAATTACCCGACACTAATTGAAGGTTACGCTATGCGCTGCGTGCATTTACAACTTTTCTCTTTGTCAGCTTTAAATTAAAATCTACATTTAACGACGGATACACCGTATTTTCTTTCATTTTTCTTAACATAACTTCAAAGCAAATTAAATCTTTGCAAGAAATATTTACTCATTCATTTTATTTAAGAACGTCGCAGAGCAGAAGTATAGCAAAACCATTACAAAACAACAAAACACCCAAAGAAGTTTACAGTTTTTCAGTTACCTTTAATTAGAACTATTGTAAGAATTAGTACAGGAGATATCTTGCTCTTCATAATTCTGTTTTTATGTATTTTCTTTAGCCAGTTAATTAAAATTTACATTTATATTGCTTTATTATTCTATTGGTTTAGCCTCACGTTCAGGCTCCGAAAATGCTATGTTCTATATCAATAATTATTATTATTTGCCCACGTGATGGGCTCCAAAATGTGATTTTACTATCGGTAAACTATCGGTAACTTTCGGTTGTCAAAATGCTCTGTTATATTGGGTTCCGTCTTTATCTCAGGGTCTCGAGTAGGTTCCAATAAATTAGATAGAGGACAGGTAAACTAAATTTAAATAAATTTATTATAATTAAAATGAAATGTAAACAAACAAACAAAAACACTAAAATCAATATGAAACACGTAAACAAAAGAAAAGAAACTAAATCAACAACTAATAAATTATAACTTCTAATTTAATAACTTCTCTATTGACTCTGAATTGTTCAATTAATTTATCTGAGTTAAATAAAATTGTATATTTCTACCTTTGCAGTTTATTTCTATTCACAGAACTTTATGAGTAATGGCAACTTGTAGTGACAGTTGGCCCTCTTGGTTGCAATCTATCAAATTAGGAGAAATTCGCCTATCCGTTCTGCGAAATCTTATGATGATGTTACCCTTGGCGCGTCTTACCTACGTCGATGCTCTCTGCCTATTCCTCTTGACGAAGATGTTCTCAGTAATTCTTCTGCGACGTTCTCACCAAGTCCTCTTTTGCGACGATGCTGTTACAAATTCCTCTCTTCGAATATATCAGCTGTTTCGGAATTTAATTATAAATCCAATATCTTACAATGATCCAATTATTAATTATTCAATCAATTGTGTCTGTGTTCAGCGTACACGATGAAATTCCGATAAAAGTTTCATTTGAAAAAGTGCTTTCCGGTTTTTATTTGCACAATTTCCATGAAATAAAAGATGAGGGTGGTGTTATATATTTATAGTAGTATCAATATTTAGTTCGTTATGTGTATAAAATGGATATTATTTTTGAATAACCTACGTATTTACCCAACAACACGAAATCGAGTGCCACACAATATATTTGGCGATACACGAAGCATCGATCGCCGATGATTGATTGCTTTTTCACATGATATATTCAAACTTAATCGGTTTGTGTAACGCATTTGGTTAAATACTCGTGTACTTTGTGGCAGTTAATTTGTATTGCTTAGTTTTTAATTCATTCTGATTAATCATTAATTAAATGTACAACGATAATTAAGAGAATAAAACAAATTATCGGTGTAAATGTTAGCACAACAAATTAACATTAACTCAATATTTGTTATTTGCGATACAGGAAATTGAAACATTTACATTTCAACAAGAAAACATTTTCATTCGATATATGTATCTCATATGTTACAAATTGTTAATAGTACCTGAAGGAAGAAATCAAGCATTCTTCTGTTCCATATACAGTATGCGCCAGAATAAACAGTACTGAAATTTAGGTAACCAAACATACGCACTTTACTGAATAGGGCGCAGTGCGTGTAGTTAGTTGTCTAGACTTCAGTACTGTCTATTCTGACGCACATTGTGCAAGGAAAAATGAAGTAAAGCAATAATGACAATAACAAGCGCATAAGGAATTAAGGCTCTGACTAATTATAGTGTAATGTATAGTGTAATTTTATTTGTACCCATAATAATTACCAATTTGTTTACTTTTTCAATTCAAGTATGTAATTTACCTTCACAATTAATGCCTCAAATAAAACACAAAAATTTAATGTAGGTTATTTAATTTTCTCCATATAGTTGTTAATATGAATAACAAAAAAGCTTCATTATAGTTTTTTTTTGCGTAATGCTCTAAAGTATTGTTTTTAAACTTAATAAAATCGTTTTCAATTATCTGTCATATTTTTGGAAATTTTACATATTACAATAACATTTAATAACGTTTTCAATAAGACTTTGTAGTCAAATATACCAACATTTGGTATATCGACAAAAAGTAAGCTCGACGTACTAAAAGAATTAAAATTATCATAAGCACCCTTCAAAAATTATAATATGTGGCACGAGAGTGAGAGTGGCACTATTTTGGATTTGAAACAATGTGACAAAAGTATGAAATCTCAACATTATGATATGCAGAACTGCAAAAATACGAATATTTAGTGAAAGAAAACGAATAATGTGACATTTAATGAAAATAGTTAATGTATGTAATATTCAAATAATGACATGTAACAATCAAGAGAATATAAAATGCGGCTTTTTTTTTAAGTAATGACAAAAGAACATTAAAAATTGGAATAAAATTGCATTACTCATGAAGCTGCTATCAAAATAGCAAAATTTGGCATTTAAGAAAAGTTATGAAACTATGATACTCCGGGAATATAAAAATTTCTGACTACTCATAAGAGAGAAAAACTATTGAAATATAACAACCAGGATTGGTGTAAGGTAAATCAATTGATGTAAATCATGATTTATATCATGATTTTAATCATGATTTAAAGCAAATGATTCATTTATATAAATCATCATTAAAATAAAAAAATATTATCTTAATTAATCATTGTTTTTGCACTGTGTTTTCATTCCAATGGGTGTACAATTGAAAATATAATAACTATAGAGTTAGCATGCTTTAAAATAGATAATTTGAAGTAAGTAAAATTATTTCCTTTTCTTCAATTTTTGGTCCATCACATAGTACAGAACACCGTTTTTTTTTAATTATCAGTTCTTGTTCAAATGCAAGATTTTCATTTTTTTTTAAATGATATGATTTTAAGCCTGATGTAAATCAATTTATATAAATCACAACTGGCAAAAACTGATCAGAAATATTAAAAAAATCAAATAAAGCATGATTTATTTGAATTGTTTTAAATTATGATTTATTCCAACCCTAAATTGGGTAATTGAAAATTTTTACTCAATATTAAACTTTAACAATGTATCAATTCCAAATTCCGTCATTCCGTTGCGTCAAATTCAAAGGCAATAATCCTTGAAGAGCGATGATTTATTTCGTCTAAAAGAAAGTCTATTCGATGGCTATTTCTGCACCAAGGGCGTTACTAGGATGATTACGCCCGGAGAACGATGTTATCCAGCTCGAGAGCTTTAGCCCGAGAGATTGGCGTGGTCATTCGGTGACGTCGTGGTGCATACAATATTTTATTATTCACTTCTTTTTATAGTCTGGAAAAACACTCCAGGGCGAGTTGCATTCATTACAGCCCGGTTGTTATGGATATGTTTACGTGAAAATACACTCTAGGGCGTAATGAATTTATTACGCTCTGTTATTACGCCCTCTGATTACGCCCTGGCTGTTATGGACATGTTTGCATATCCCGTATCCCAGGAATTATCATTCAATTATAGCAAAGTGAAAAATAAAATATATTTTATTTAGTAAAAAGAAACGGGGATATGCTGCAAATATGAGAGTACCAAATTGTGATATTCTGAAAATACACTCCATCGCGTAATGAATTTATCACAGCCCGGTTGTTATGGATATGTTTAAGTGAATATACACTCCAGGGCGTAATGAATTTATTACGCCCTCTTATTAAGCTCTGTTATTACGCCCTCTGATTACGCCCTGGTTGTTATGGACATGTTTACATATCCCGTATCCTAGGAATTATCATTCAATTATAGTAAAGTGAAAAATAAAATATATTCCCTTCAGTAGAAAAAAACTTGGGGATATGCAGCAAATATGAGAATACCAAATTGTGATATTTTGAAAATACATAATGTCAGAATGAAATTTGTAAATTATAACATGTAGCACGTTGCTATAAAAACGACGAAATTTTGCATTTAGGAACAAAATATTGAATGTTGAGGGTTGAGGCCCAAATTGAGGCTACAAAGTTATGACATGCATCAGACATGAGAATACCAAGATGTGATATTCTGAAAAACGAAATTTTAAAATTATGACATCAATTCTTATAATTTATGAGAATTTATGACAATATATTTTATCCAGTAAATAGTGTAAGAATGATAATTCATAATTGTGGCAGCAGCAATGAATATACCAAAAAGTGACATTTTAAGAATAAAAAAACCGCAATGAAAAAAACAATGACTGCTCCGAAAACATCAAAATGACATTGACAAACGACAATATAAGAATAGAAACTTCCTTTTCGAGGTGTTTATACTCTACAATTGACCAATCTAAATAATTACAATTGACTCGTTTTTAATTACAATTCTCTGATTTGCAATTTAGAAACCTGAATTATAATGACAAAGACTGCCTTGGAAAATAAATGAAATAAGTTAAAAAATACAATTTACTAATGTCATTTTCTGTTTCCAAAATAAGGTCGTAAAAACTGTATTAGAAAGTGTTTGTCAATAATTATGGTACGTTTAACAGAAAAAAAAACCATCTAATGTTTGATGATGAACAATGATTGACTGAAATTAGAACAAAAATATATAAGAAGAAACGGTCGTATTTTTAACACATAAATACTTTATTAAAACCATTACAAACCAAATTTAACATTACTAGTTCATAAACAAAAATGCTCACATTGTTGTCCATTATCTATGAACAACAATATGCGTTTAATTTCTGTTAAACGTACCATAACTATTTAGTCACACTTTTTAATACAGTTTATTTTTACAACCTTATTTCGCAAAGAGAAACTGACATTAGTAAATCGTATTGTTTAACTTGTATCATTTGTTTTCGAAAGCAAGCTTTAGTTTCTCGCATTTCTGACATCAGGCATTATACTCGAATTTCTTAGAAATGTTTGTTATGCAATCCCATAGTATTTTAAGATATTCGTGAAGACAAAAACAAATGCTATCAAATGTGTTAATAGAAAAAGTTAGGTTACTATTTAAAAAAGTATCGATGTCATTTTCAAAAAGTGACGCATCACAAAATAATATTCGATTCCATCAAATTGAGGCAAATAATTTACTTTTGTTTAAAACTTTTCTTTCTAAAAATAATAATAAAGGCTCCAGCGAGGTGGTTCCTTACTTTTTATTAATAATTATTTAGACTAACTTTTGAATACAGTTTAATTTACAGCTTTATTTTGGGAAGAGAAACTGTCATTAGTAAATCGATTTTTTTAACTTGTATCATTTGTTTTCGAAAGCAGTCTTGAATTTTCGAATTTCTGTCATCGGGCATTATACTCGAATTTCTTAGAAATTTTTGTTATACAATCTCATAGTATTTTTAAATATTCGTGAAGACAAAAACAAATGCTATCAAATGTGTTAATAGAAAAAAATTGGTTACCACTTAAAAAAGTATCGATGGTGTCATTTTCCAAAAGTGAATCCGTTAAATTGAGGCAAATCATTAGATTTTAGATTCTTTATTTCACGTAGCCATGTTCATTACATGGATATGATGTGTCATGATAATATAAAATATATAGATAGATATAGATATAAATATAGATGGTAAAAATTTACTTATCTTTAAACCTTTTTTTTGTAAATATAATAATCGAAGCTCCAGAGAGCTGGTTCCTTACTTTTTACTCTCCCTGTATGTATATTTTGTAAAATTATTGCCTTGTTTATTTGTACTGGGCCTGCCATTTTAGTTAAGTCTCATGATGGTCTAGGTCCAGACCGAAACTGGCAGAAATAAACATTTTATAAGAGATTAAGGAAATACATGGTAAAACAAACCAATAAAAATAAAAACAACCATAATGTGGGAAACCTAATGGATAATGGAAAATATAACTTGGCAGATATTTTTGAAAAAATATGCTTGTTATGATGCGCTAGTTCTCCATTGGAACATTTCAAAATAACATTCGTTTGAAAACCTCTTGTCATCCTCTGAAGCAGATTCCCTAAAATTTGCGTTTTCTCCTTGTTCTGGGTCATGTTCATCCAATCCAATTTTATTTAAAATGGAACGTGTTTGAACGAGAATCGTTGAAATTACTGGAATTTAATACCTCGTGTTCTTGTTCTGTCGAATTTTCTTGTTTCCGATTTTTTTTTCTTTTTCAACGTAGCTTTCGTTTTCTTGATCATCAATGGAAGTGTTTTTTTTTTTAAATACTCTCGTCTTTTCTTGAAAATCGACTCGTATCGACAAGTAAACTCGTTAATGGACACAGAAATCGTAAATGGAATCGCTGGTATCCACTTGATTTGGCAAGATTAACGCCAAAGGATAAAGAGGTACAATCAATGGGTAAATACTAGAACCAAAGGAAATACTGTAAACAAAATTTAATTAATGTAGTTTGTAACTCACCGATATATTTTTATATCATGATTTTATTATTCGTCGTTTTTATCGGGATATTATTACATAATTCCTCGATTATTTGAGATATATAATAATATATAATATAATAATAAAATAATATAATAAATTAATAATGATTTAAATAATATTATTTATCTCGTGATTTGTGATCGTATTTAGTACTTACACGTCGTGACGTTTAATTTAACTACCGTGATTACTCTCAAGGTACTTTGCTATTGGTAATGTGTTAGTTAACGTACACAAATAATGGATTAATATTAGAAAACACAGATTTATGGATTTGTTTTGTTTATTTAAAAATATACACACTAAAATTGTAACATTCAAGGAAATAAAACACAGGTTGACGATGATGTAAATTGATTTATATGAAGTTGTAACATACAGGGAAATAAAACACAAGTTGACGATTATGACATTAATTGATTTATTTTCTATATTTCGTTAACCTTAAAATGAATTTTTAATTCTCTTATTCATTCAATTAATATTTTGAAAATGTTTGTGACTACGAAGTTTATTTACGTGGGTTTGTTATACATGCAAGTGCATCTCTAGTTTCTCAGATCATTTATTACCATGCTCTTTCAATCGATTTAACTGCGGGAAAGTGATATAATAAAAAATAGACCTATTTAAAGATGTTGAAACATCCTCAATAACAATAACGCATGTATGATTACTAAAGATATCTCGCGATCTTCCCGAATCACATGGTTACGTCTTTGTCGACACTAATGTAATTATTGGATCCCCACTGTCTACGTTGATTGAGGTCAATTAGTAATTCTACCCACGACCACAGCAAGTGCCCATGTCACAAGTAGTCATGACAGTCAGACAAGTTACAAGTTGTGTCAAAGAACAGTTCCTCCTACCTCAATCGGAAATGTTTATGTAAAGTTATAATATATTATTATTAGGAACATTGGAGGTTATTAATATCTTCTTTTGTGATTAGACAAAGCTTCATTTTCTCGTTTATCATTCTCTCTCGTTATACGGTTTTAATAATTCCAATTATTTCTTGTTTGCGATATTTAACCACATATTGTCACTATGTTTTCAAATTATTGAGATTTAATCCAGCTTATTTATTTATACAATTATAAATCATTCTGCCCAATACTATATACGTTATGTGCTCATGTTATGATTTGAAATGAAGAAGCCATTATCTGTATGAATTATGTTGATTTGAATATGATGATGTATGTCGGAGGATAACACTGAATGCCTTGATTAGTTATTATAGTTGTGGTGAATACAGCCACGTTAATTTGCGATCGCGGGCGCGATGTATAATGAGTTTATATGTTTAAATGCTTATGATGCTGACAACGATTTCATTCTAGTGCGGGAAATGATTCCACAATAACAGGTGTGTGAACGAAGTGCGCGGTTTGGGGCATCAATTACACCTGAGATTGCTTCCTCTAGTGATTCGTAAACACGAAGGGCGTTCTAGACGCCTTTGTTTACTTATAGGAGTAGGTAATTGGTGTTTGGTTTTCCTAGGTAACTTGTGGTTGATTGAATACACTATCTTCCATCAATTTGAATCTAGTGCGGGAAGTGATTTCACAATAACAGGTATGTGAACGAAGTGCGCGGTTTGGGCGTCAATTACACCCGACATTGCTTCCTTTATTGATTCGTAAACACGAAGGGCGTTCGAGACGCCTATGTTTACTAATAGGAATAGGTAAATGGGAGTTTGGTATTTATGGGTAACTTGGGGTTGATTGAAAGGAATAAGCACTTCCGCGAATTTATAATGGGACTAGTTTAATAACTTTATATTATAGGTAATAGTAAAATTTTAAGTTACTCTGTGTCCTAGAATTGTACGGTTTTCGATTTATTCAAATTTAAATTATACTTTGCGTTTTTACAACGTTATACAATGGTTAATTTTAATATAAGCCGACGTGAATTTATACTCTCTAACCGCGAATGTCGTGTGCGTTGCCTGTGGCCGACGCGACTTTCTTACTGATCCCGCTCGTCTGTGGCTTACGTTTAAATAGGTTTATTTTTTCAGTTTCATATCTCCACTTCCTTCACATATCTACTGCTAAATATTCGCCCTTATCCCTTAGTTATCATGGTGATTATTAATCTTGAGTGTGCGCGTGGTATTGATACGTTTTTAGCCCATAGAGTTTTACACTTAATTTAAAGAGTTGCCATTCGAGGTAATTTTCATGTGTCTGGCGCTTGCTCGTTTCTAAGGGGTGCTGATACCCAAATTTTTTATGAGACATCACGACATGGAATTTTCCAGACACGTGCATATGCAGGCCTCGGCTCTTGAGATATTTGGCGATGCTCTGTCGCGAGTTGCGATTGCTATTACTCACATTCCACCCTGCGATTATTTGTAAATGAATTAGTTTAATGATTTTGTTTGTATTCGTGATTTTTAAAATATTAGTCACTTTATTGTGGAAATGCGTATTATACTGGGCATTTATTTGGGCCCATTACAAGTTGACAGATTGTAAATCATCATGGATAAATTTAGATAAATATAAGTATTGAAAATTATGTAGATATGAACGAAACAAACTGGAAATCCAAAGTTTACCTTGCGTGTAACGTTTTCTTAATAATCTCGAAGAAAGTTGATGATGGAAAATATTTGAACGATATAATTTCCGGCCGAAATTCAGCGGCTATTAGCATCGTCTCCTATGAAACCTAAATCATAATAACGGCGCTCTCTGACGGTGCACGCCGGTCGTTACAGTGACATAATTGCGCTTTCGGTGCGGATGCAGCCAGGTGAGGGATTGCTTTTAATTATCTCACTTCCCAGTGCGCAGATAGAAGATAGAAGAAGAATCGCCGAGCATTGCGAGACAGGGGGGCGCCCAGGAGCTGCATACGTTTCTACGTGCGCATGTGACGACGTGTGCATGCTCAAATAACTCCCGTAAAATGAGCACGTTACCTCGGAAATACACATAACGAGACAGGCTCGAATTTACTTGACGTCTCAGACAGTTCAATTTTAAAATAACACCCATTTTCCGCGATGTTTATCTATAGATGACGTGATGTAACGGATATAGATAGATGGGCGGTGTGGGGGTGCATTTTATACGCGCAGACTTTAAAGTGCCAGAGTGCTGAAAAAATCCCCAGCCGCGGATTAAGGCCTCAATTAGAATTATATCGCCGAGGGGAATTTTACGCCCCCGACCGGAGTAAACCGCGAACGTGCCCCCCTCGCCCGGAAACATAATGAAACATAAGAATGTGCAGGTGCCGGTGCTCCACCGTGGGCTTTCAACGAGGAATTTATACATCTAATTCCGTTCCGTGTTTTATGGGGAGCGGGGGCCGCAGAAATATATTATGTTTAACTTCGGGACTGCACGCTTTTTTTCTCGGCGAGGAGGAAATTTTAACTGGAAGTAATGTCCCCCGCATGAAATTGCCGGGTGGGGGCGGGGGGCGCGAATTACGTCCCGGATTGCCATTTTAGAACGGGCCGGGGGAGAGGCCCATTTAAATTTCTTATTTCGAAATTTGTCGGGGTGCGCCAAACGCGATAAATATGAAAGGGGATTTTCGAGATAAATTATTTATTTACTTGTCTTGAGTGCTTAAACAACATTCCGCTTATCGTGAAAACGCGTGATATTGTCACACATATTTACAACGTTTTAATGATTATTTGATGTATTCTTATATTTTACAATGAGTATTAGAAAATATGAAACATAATAGTATATTGTGTGGTTATAACAGAAACCTCCAGGAATAATTCATTGCCAAATAGGCCAGGGATGTAATATTCCAGCACTGTTATTTCTCCGTCACATAGCAACCGTCAGCACTGAAGGAATCATCAATTTTCTGGCGTAGGAAAAGACTTATTGTAGGACGATGGGACGAAAATGAAATTATAATATAATTTGGCGAATGCACCGGGACAATGATTCATGTATACACGCTGGCTGGCACAATAGTTTTACGACATAAATGAGAATTCGAAGTTTTAAGTTAATTGCGAATTTTGACCATACGGAATTCACAATACCTAAATGACAGTTTTCTTTAAGCTTTAGCTTTTGACCCTATTGCTTTAAGGAAACAGCCCTCCGCCTTCGGCGTCGCGCTGTTTCAAAGCAATGTACTTTCGGAAACTGTGATAAAATAATTTCGTAGTTATCAATGTCCTAGGGTTATTACTACTGAAAACTAGAGCTGTAATTTAGATGATCACTCGGTATATCTCACTTTATTAAGAGTCTCTCACAGAATGCCAAAATTGAAGATTCAAAGGAATGTCATCAAACATCATGAAATGTATTTGAGCGTTCTTGAAGCAGAATAAATAAATATAATGAAGTTAAATTGAATTCTATTTCATGGTCTCATAAATCTAGTGATGTTTAATGCCATACTTTTAAATCTTCAGTTTGATTCAGTTAGATGGTCAGACTGGCTTACTCTAGAACAAAACTCTAGAGTTTTCAATGTCCATCTAAAATGAATAATATTGAAAAATTTGCATTTCTTAGGCATTGATAATAAATGTAAAGAATATGAAATTGAAATAACTGTAAGACATGTGGTATGCCTTGAGTAGGACAGGGTAGAGTCTAACAAACAGAAATTTTTGTAATCTTCAATTTGACTTTCAATTTGTTTTAGCTCCCTGAATCAAATCCCATAAGCACGGGCGTCACTTTTGAGACACCCTGTGTGTGCATAATGCATAATTGTTCAGTTACAAATATAATGCCCTAGATTCATTTACAGTGAATCATACCACAAAAAGATACTCAAATTGAATAAAATTTAGATCACATAAACAACTAATTAATAATAATGATATTCGTGAAATTATTTCTACATCTATTATTTTTTTTTTTTTTTAAACTTGTATTATTCAAACGTCCAAATACGAACACTGAAATTTTGATAAATGTTACTAAGTTTAGAAAATTAGAAAATTAGAAAAATATAAATAAATAGAACGGTAATTTCGCATGTGTTTTTAATGCTGAAATTTTGCAAAATTTTGAAACTGTTAGTTACGAAATATTATAGAATGAATTATGAAATTTTCAACATATTCACTGTCTAGAAATATTTGAAAAATTCAAGTTATCAAACATACCAAATAAGTATTCAAACTCAAATATTGAAAAATCATCCTCATGTTTTTGGTGACGGTTACATGACAACTTTCATAATCAACTATCAGGCTGTAGAAGAAAGTTGCCTAAGGAATGAAAAGAAAAAATAATGTTTAGTATTTTCCACCTACAAAATAGTTATATAATTTTACATTAAACCTCCTAATATATTTATACATATTTATTTAAATAGTCAAAATTATTACAACCTTTTCTGACATCTCTACAAATTATACTAACTACAAACTATTACTATTAATAAAGACTATTGGTAATAATAGAACAAATAACATGTTAACAAGTTAAGTTTCAGGTTTTATCCATAATTACCAGTTATATATATTTGAGGTTGTTTTAATAAACATAAATATTAACATATTTTTTAGTCACGTGAGGCCAATAGCCGAATATGATAAGTCAATAAATATAAGTTACAAGATTTAATTTAACATAAGGACATATTTTAAGAATTAAAAGAGACTAATTCATGTAAGTAGGTAAGTAATAAGTACTTACTAGTATTTATTTTTTTTATTATTTATTTTTATCGCCTGACTAGTTTCGGTTATAAGAAACCATCTTCAAGGTATATCTTTCAGAATCATACTTTCGATATAAACAAAAATACTAACCTAAATATTATTATAGAATATTTTTACTAACAGGATGTCTTTAGATGATCAAAGATGTTTAGACAGTTTCTGAAAATTTTAAGATTTTTTTTAATATTCTCATATAATGTCAGCATATTTCTGTTATTTTTCTTTTATATACAACATAATTATTGAATATAATTTTCAAGAGAATAGTTTTTGATGTTAAATGTCGAGTCTTGAAATTTAAAAGGGTTTTTGCCTATAATTTTGTACTGAAAATTTATGAAATTATTTGAGATTATATCCAATTTGCGGGAATCATGGCATTTTTCATATTTTCTTTCATCATATA
This sequence comes from Othius punctulatus, assembly GCA_951805005.1. Taxonomy (NCBI): domain Eukaryota; kingdom Metazoa; phylum Arthropoda; class Insecta; order Coleoptera; family Staphylinidae; genus Othius; species Othius punctulatus. The sequence goes on along the minus strand of OX638139.1, from coordinate 100,877,075 downwards.
AAAAGCATTTGGCGCATCATCATTTGAAATGAAAATTTTCAGAAATGTTTTGTATAGAATGTTTTAACGCAAATGTAATATTTGGAGGTTCAAAAATAAAATAACCATGACAAGACAAAGTTGGAAAATACTATTTTAATTATTCGACTTTCACATTTTTTTAAATATTTAGTAATATGAATAAAATGAAGAAATTTTAACGTAGTTGTCTACACAAAGGAAGAGTACTATTATTTTGTATTTACTAGAAAGCAATTAACAATTGTGTGGCACCCCTAAAATGTACGCAATAGGTATCATACCTACGTGGAGCCCACTTGCAATTACTCGATACTCCTTCATATTTATGTGGGGCCCTGTTGCATTTACGTGATTAAAAATCTCTATAACGTAATAGATAAACGCAAATAATAAATATGTAATAAAATAAAACGGCCAGAAAAATAATAATACTATAGAAAAAAAAATTGCTTATATGATCGTAGATTTTCTTTTGTTTCGATTATTCGAGTAATTTCCACACACAGTCAATAAAATGCAATGCAAAAAAAATCAGTTGCTTGTGAAAAATATATTGTTCCAGTCAAAAATGTTATTGTTGCTATCAAATATCAAATGAGTTCTCTCAAATATACAGTATATCCCCGGATTGAGTTTACAAGAGGGATTTTTTTTGTAATTTTTACTTTTAAGTAAAAATGTTACAGGAATTAAAATTCCTGCTTGGTCTGAAACTACTATTTTAGTTATTAAAACAGTGATTTATTTATACAGGGTGTTGGCTAAATTAAAAAAAATCTTATTTTGACACTTTAGAAAAATAACCTCATTTAAACAATCCCTCGCCATTTTCTTCACACAGTTCAAGCCAGATATGGAACTGCTGAAGACTGTTTTAGATTTCCTCAATAGTTATTGATGCAAATGCCTCTCGTAAGCGAGTTTTCAAATTTTCTGTATCATTTTCTGCATTTGGGGATTATTTGAATGATTTAATTTTTCTTTATTGTTGTTATTTGTAATTTATAATTCCTTTGACAAATAGTAATTAAAAAAGTGTCAAATTAAGATTTGAATTTTTTAATTTTGTCAACACCCCTGTATAAATTAATGAAGGTTTCAATAACTGAACTGGTACTTTCAGACAAAGCAGAAATTATAATTCCTATAACATTTCTACTTAAGACTTCAAATTAAAAAATGTATCCCTCTTGTAAACTCAGTCCGGGGACATACTGTATAATTATTTTTGAAGCTTCGATAAAACTTCTATTGTTTCTTACGGAAATGCTATATCTGTCAAAACTTCTATTGTTTCTGCTAAATGTCCTATTCTTTTTATAACCATTTCTTCCCAACTTATCAAATTGCCGAAAGCAATAATTTGTTTCGAAATAAACAATGCAATTTGTACTTTGTTATTAACAATAATATGTTTATTAATGTTAATATTTACATACAAGTTTACATATGTCATAAATATAAGGTGAATATGAAAACAGGTTAAAATTTGTAAAATTGCTTTAGATTTCATTAATTAATTTAATAATCTAATTGTTAAGATACAGCATAAATTAGTTGAGTATTTTGACTCAAATTCTGATACAAATTACGTCCCTTGAAGTGAGAATAATAATCCGTACTACTCCTCCACCTATGGCGTAATTGGTTACTGTCATAATTTTTGACAGAGAATTCTGACTCAATTACATTTTATTTTACCATAGGCCCCTGAACTATTACTAGTTATGCGGGCGTTGAGAGGAGAGGGGCATTATTATTATTGCCCATCTGCTCCTGCATGCGACTTATAAATGGTAGAGGCACATTTCCAACATTTGTTGCAAGGAAGTGGGAAAACTACAGAAAAACCACCACAGAAATGTAGACCCAGGAATCGAACCCGGGACCTGAACTGATCTAAGTGGAGTTTATTCTCCACGAATTCAAAACAATCATAAAATGCGTGGCTCAAGAGAAACTGTTGAGTGCACACCTTAAAACTAGGTATAGGTTTTCTTGTATTTCTTGTGACAAAGTATTGAAAATATTTTATTCCCAAAAAATTCGTGCCATTTTGATTTTTGAAGTCTGCAAGTATTATTACGCAAATTGTGTTTTTGTCTAGTGTTATGTCGTGTAGACACTCATGACGATTGCACTTGGTTAGATCCTTTTTTACATGCAGTAATCATTTAAATATCAAAATGTATGACAGTGTGACTATGTTGAGGTCTCTATAAACTTGTTTACATGAATCTTAGTAGCCAAGCTCACCGAAATTCTAGAATGGAACCTTGAGGGACACCAATATTTATTGGTTGCTTACGCGACAGTTCACTTTCACACTTTACACACTGCAATCTGTTTGCAAAGTACGACATAAGTTTAGTATATGCTTCCAGTGCTAAAAGCAAACATCTTTTAGAGTTACCAAGAAGAAGCGGTTGCGACATACACCTTGCCGATATCGCAGAATATTGCGAGGCCAAAGTCACCATCCTAAAAACATTTGAAGCAGTTGTTAACAAATGCTTTCATTGTATCTGCAGTTTTATGTTTCCTCCTAAATCCATATTGGTAGTTATTGAAAAGGGAATTCTGCTCAAGGAGGGATATATATTTATACATATTATATCATGAAGTAAAATCTTCCAGTGTTAATAAAAATATGTTTCTTTGAAAATTGCTGAAGTTCACAAGGATAACATAAATGATTTTTGATTTTTTTATTTCTAGTTACCATATGTTAGTACATGTATAATATCATTTGATTCATTGGTATATCATAAATAGGTAGTTTTTTTTTAGAACTTAAATTACTAAAATATGAAAAGAAATAGAAACTTATAAAAATATGGTTATAATACATTATAACAGATATTTATAGTGATTTTTCTTCATTTTTTTTAAATTTTTGCAAACCTTTTGATAAAAGGGATATTATCTTCAGTATGTATTTGTAGCAAATTTATACTTCGAATTCTTTCTATTTGAATTGCAGCTATAATTGTGTCATTATTATTTGTATCAATATCTACTAAATCATCAGTACGATATGATGACTTCCATTTCCGAGATCCGCATTATCCTCATCATCTATGTTAATATGGGAAATGTCTCCTTCTGGAAGCATGATGATGTATTCATCATTCAATGTTCATCATTCGTCAAACCCACAGAAGTCATCTATCCAAATTTCTGTTTCTATTATCATGGTAGGTAAAATAATGGTCTGTATTATATTGTCGAATGTTATATTTTGATAAAATTATCATATGTAGTAGTCCGTTGTTCTCATTGATGCCAAATAGAATCATATGTTCAAGGGCATGTTCGTTGGGCTTGCTGTACATTTCTTCGAACACATAGAATATTTTTGATAAAACTACATGATACTGCACATATTTAGAACTAACATGAAAAATAATCACAATAATTAATAACAAACTTACTGTGTTTTGTATAAACAAATAACTATAAACATAGCAACTGCCGCTCACATATCATTTCTGGAATTATAAACACTAGTGCCTCCTAGACACATTAGTTGAAGGCTTATGAAAACTATTCACATAATTATTACTATTTATTATACTCAAGTTCATAAATCAGTAACCAGCCAAACAACAAAATATGAGCAAGCAATTAAATGTCCATAATCCATTGTCATTGTCATTGCATGGATATCTAAAATTACTATATAGCAGATTCAGTAAAGGCGTCTAGAGATTGCAATAAGGATCATTTTATAACTAGATTCGACTTCAAAATATTGTTCCAACAGGTACGAACGTTGCTGTTCAGTAAAATGCTTAAATTATTTGATAGAACGCTATTTTCCTACGTTGATTAGCCACAGCAACAGAAATAAGAAATCTTTAAATAAACAGTAACATAAATTGTCCTCCTCCAGCCAACCATCCCCAATATAATACCCTCCGTTTTCAACATTGAAACTAATTCCACGTAAATAGCTACGAACACTTATTCATTAGGAACAATAGGACAAACACATTGCGTTATAATCGACATCATAAACAAAAACTCTATTAATTTGTGTTTAAGGTGTACAGCGTTCCCATGAGTAATCATCACGCAATAAACCACTAATGGCATAATCAATCAAACGGCCACCTCCAGGTGTCAGTTAATATATATGTAAATACCACTGTTTAACATTAGATCTGGTTGTAACTGTGACTTCGCGTTGAGAATGTCGACATCAAATTTTCATCACGCCTTCAAATACAACACCAATTCAAATTTCATGAACGCGATATGCACCGAGCGACGTGAGTAAGTAAATAAACTTCGCCGCCGTCGAATCAATTCGCCCCCCGTTATCGAGTTGGCTCCCCCGTCCCCAACCCCATCACCATCGCGTCCCATCGGCGCACGTCAGATTACGCCGTTACTCGCGATTCCCTTTTTCAGACGTGGAAATAATTTATTTAAAGAGCGTCTCATATTTTCCCCCGGACGAATGGCGAAATCTTACGTTCCGGATTAAAAGCGGGACTGAGACCACTTCGCCACTGTTAATCTCTCGTTATTGGTAATTGCACGGTAATGAGGTCCCGAAGCGTGGACCGTTAAAATATAGACAGGTTTTTATCGAGAACCTGCCATTGCAATGCTGTTGCTCTATCAATGGCAAAAGGTAAGAGCCGGAAGGGAATGTAAACTAACTTATTGCAGCTTGTTGACTTTTAATTTCTTCACTGATTTAATGCACTTAAATCGATGTTTATGTGTATAATCTGTTTTTGAGAATACGGGAAATAATCAGTAAATAATTTATCGACTTATAGTTAAAACGAACGGAACGCTGACATACAAATGAATCAAGTTCAACTTCTGTTCACTTCATTTCTGTGCAAACAGTTGAGATTCTGGATCTCTTCAGAGCAAAATCAACAAGGACTACATTTATTAGCATTAATATTTCCATCTACCCCTAGACCATCGACCAACGGGTTCTAGAATTTTTAAGAGATAAGGCCCATATCTATACTCCGTATTGAGCATGACTTCGACTCAAGTCGTATATTTGCGTATATTTGGTTGCGTTTGGTGCATAAACGAAAATTCGCAACCAAATATACGACTCCATTCGAACTCGTGCTCAAGTACTGACTGTAAATACGGGCCTAAAACGTTGCAACATCAATTATACCGCCTATAGGGAGATAATAATTTATTTTTATGACATATTTTTAATTTCAATTAGTACCTGAGAAATGAGCAAGTGAAACAACTGACTAAACAAGCAACGTTCAGGAGTAAATTGCAGAGATCGATTATATTGCTCGTTTACCTTATAACTTCCGGTCAAAAGTATTCAAAGTACCGACGTAAAGTTTGGTCCCAATTTTTTCTTTATCCGCGCAAAATATGCAAAAAATTAAATATGTTTGTTAAATAAATATTATACACAACCACGATATTTTAATATAATTTTGTCATCATAGCTGGTCCCATTGAATTTATTTGGCAATTTAATCCTGGATTTGCATCGGCTAGGCTCGCGCCGAAAGCGGCCGTCGACGTTTCCCCGACCCGGTATTTACACATATATTGGAAATATTTACATTTCGTTTACATTTTCATCTATTTACGTGTCACTTTTCAACAGTTTCTTCGTATGTAAACATTTGAGCTGCGGAACGTTCCGCCGCTTTGCACACATATACCCGACGATGGCGCCTCGCATTACAGCCGTGTCCTTTTTTTTGTGCAGCTCACCCTCCTTGATGGGTCGAGGTCGTTAAAGGACGAGCACGTATGTCAAACGCTTACTGCTAATTTGGGCGCTTAATTAACTGGTCTTACAAAATACTGACGCCCAACACGAGTACAAAAGCATAATGGTTAAGAAAGACAAAATAGTAAACTTGTTTTTTTGACTTTCATTACCAACTTCGGCTATAAGTAAAATTTATTTGCAATAGAAGAAAATAGTGCATGTGTATCCCCCTGGACTTGTAAGAGGTGAGTCAATGTGGAAATAGTAAGTTACCCCATTACCATTCCCACTTACCAGTAGGTATCACATTGTAGATTTCTTAATTTGTGTTACGTATGATAACGTTAATACCGTGATAATGACGAATGTTTTTCGTTTATGCATTCGCCCGCATTGTTATTCACTTGCAAATTGCTTAATTATCGTCATTCGTACATATTTCATACAAATCCGTGATAATTTTTCTACCAAATGAGTTAGTTTCCTTCACCATCACGCCCTATGCCGTGCAAACGCAGATCTCACTTGCGCGATAATTCTACAATTCCAGAAACTATTCATATAAGTTACACGCAAAATGTAACGCCATAACGTAAAGAGAACGTGCCAATCAACATAAAGATCTTATCCGGTAACAATTAGTCGGAAATACATTTGGATTTGATATTTTGGAATCCTGAGTAGAGAGGTTTTAGTCGGTAGGAATCCGACACTATATACGTCTTTCAGAAGATTTCATCTCAAAAAAAAAAATATATAGGAATTACATATCTGGCTATATCGGACTGATGAGTTCATATAAGAACGAAACCCGTCTCCGATTGCCCGAGGAAATAGTTTCCAGATGTACATTTCAAATTACTTTACAGTTTATGAATTCGCGTTAGCAAATATAGACTGTTTACCTGAGATAGGTGTATAAATCGTTCTACATGAAATAATATTTTATGTGATATTGCTAAATCCAAAACTATTTAAAGCTTTAGATTGTTTTTAATAATATTTTCTGGTTTGGTCAAAGTTTCGTGCAATTTTCTAAATATTTAAGGAATATTTTGAAACTATTTTTATAAATATTTGTATATTTTTCAAACAAAAATCGTAATTTCAATTGTTTGTTCGCAATCAATTCATATTTGATATAATTCTCGCAGTTTCCGATTATTCTGATTTGACCTTTTAAAGTTTTTATTAAAATTCTTGACGTTTTATTGATACCTATTTTCTACCTCTAACCTATCTCTACCTATCTCTCTAATATGTAATAAAATATATCTAATATAAAAATTTTAAGAGGTTTAGTTTTCATTTTTTGTTCTCTTATATACGAGGGCAATCCAGATAGTGACAGACGTGTCGCGCCAGGCCAAAACGTTGGCGGCACTGGCGCCACCATCTTGGCTACAGAATGTTTCTACACCTAGTAAGCAAGCAGCCGTGGTAACTAGAGCATCGTGCATATTGTACTTTTTCAACAGTGGCGTTTTAAAATGAGGGCTGCAATTGAAAATCCCGCCAGTTGTGAAGTGCGTGGTGTGATAAGGTTTTTGTTGGCGAAAAATTACAAACCGATTGAAATTTATCGCCAGATTTGGGACGTGTACAACAAGGGAATAATGAGTGAAAGCCGAGTGAGGCAGTGGTGCATTGATTTTAAAAATGGCCGAACCAATGTTCACGATAAGGATCGCATTGGTAGGCCTAGTCTTGTGACTGATGAATTGTTGGTGAAAATGAATGAAAAAATCCGTGAAAATCGTCGTTTCACGATTACGGAACTCCCGGAACATTTTCCCAAAATTTTACGGAGTTTAGTTCATGAAATCGTAGTAACTCGCAGGCAGCAGATTTATATAGAGAGAGCAATGAAAACCTTGTAAAACGTTATGATAAATACCTTAATTTATGTATATGGCGATTACGTCGAAAAATAGCCTAAGAGTTTACCTTCAAAATGTATATCATACAAATTAGTTTTTTCACTTTGTTTATTTTTTATTTCAAAGCGTCTGTCACTTTGTGGATTGCCCTCGTATATATTTATATAAATTTTATATTTACTTTCATGTTAGTATAAATATCTGTTGCAATTTTTTTGAAGATTTGCTAAAAGTTTCGCACAATTTTCTGAAAATTTGAAGAATATTCTGAAACTAGTTTCATGCAGATTTTGTACCTTAAAACTTAAAATTAAATACGTTTGATGACTATTTTCGTAATTTGTAACATGGTTGATTTAATATTGTAGTTTCTTCTAAACATTCTGATAGTTTTAATAAGTATGTGTATTAACATACTGAACGTATGAACCCATTTTATATTTTGTTATATTGGACATTTTCAATTTGAAGTTCAATGAATTTTTGCAACTTCTAAAATATTTATGAGATATTATATAGTTTCACTGATTATTGTATTATAATTTGCAAAAATGTTTGTTATACTTATTTATGTGTTCTGAAATTTCAAAAACAATTTCTGATTTTTCACTTTCTTCGGTTTCCTAATGCTTTCTGATATTTATGACATTTTGACTAAAAATCTGAACTGTTTTGATATTTAGATTGGATTTGGCAATCTCCTAAATATGTTTGTGTAACTTTTAATGTGTGTATATATATATATATATATATATATATATATATATATATATATATATATATATTGTGATGGTATTTGTAGTATTTATTTAGATTAATTAGAATAGATTTATTGTTATTATTATATAAGTTTTAGATAGAATTATAATCTTCAGGGCACAAGCCAACAAAAATTATTGTAAATATTGTAAATGTGAATATGACCAAGTATGCACAAATATACAAAGCAATCCGCGGATGAAGGTTGTTGAATGGTTACCACGGGTGACAGATGACTTCGTGCATAGGCGCTTGGGGAATTAAATAATGGAAAGTCGAAAATAATCAACAAAGAGTTTGACGAGGGGGAGAGACGCGTGTGGATCGCGGGTGGAGATGTTGCGATTCTAATACGAATACATTACAAAATATTAACGGGGTTTCAACGATTGGACATATTGCTGGGAGAAGACAGTCAACCAGGAGAGGAGTTCAACAAGATAGTAGCCGCGACGGAGATATTAAAAAATCAGGACTTCAAGCCGCTCAACTTCGCACACAAAAGTAGAGGTTTACTTTTGTGGGAATCAACAACGGATCAGACGGGAAAGCAGGGACAACAGGACGACGTAATCAAGGAACCACAAGAAGATAACTGCAAGTAGAAAGTTTGCGTAAAGTGCAAGAGTCATATTATCACATAAGTTGGCTTGTGTACATAGGATTTATTTTGTTAATGTTGGCCATAGTTTATGATGTATTTAATAATTTTGTTTTCTATTGTTTTTGATTTGTTTGTTTAGTTCAGTTTATATTAGACGTTTTAATATTTGGTTACTTTCAATTCATTAAAGTATTTGAACAAAACTCTATTAAGTTATGATTGAACCTACTATTGAACCTGAGATAAGAGTAAATAAATAAAAACGTAACATTTTGTAGTCCCGAAAGTAGGGCAATGCAAAAACGTTACAATATATATATATATATATATATATATATATATATATATATATATATATATATATATATATATTATAATAAAATTCACTACAACGTTCTCTCTAGTTTCATTGCACTTATGTTTTTTTTTCAGATTTACTGTCATGTTTCAGAATTTGAATAAACTTATTTAAACTTCTAGTATTTTTAGAGGAATTAAATTGTTTTAGTAACCTTGGGAACTAGGATGTTTTAATTAAAATAATTTATACTAATTTTAATTTGCATACATTTTTTGAGATATATTCAATAAATTTTCCGCAATTCACATCATTATTCTATCATTTTAATTGATTTTCTAGGATTCTTTTTACTACTAATATTTTTGTTGCGTTTTTAAGAAAATTAAATAATAGGTATTCATTTTCGAAAATTCTACGTACAAAATGCTATACGTTCAATACATTTTTCGCAATATGAATACATTTTCTGCAATGTTTTGTTTCTTTTTATTGTTACAGTTTCAATAATTTGATTTAAGGTATTATTCTCTACTTACTGGTATAGTTTTTTTTTATGATTATTTTATTTTTAATTTGCCTGACTCAGTTTCGATTTTCAAATCAAGTTCAAATCAAATCAAAAAATTCAAATCAAGAGTTGCATCTGCAATTTAGTTTCATCTTTAAAAATTTAAATGTAATTCCTAATATTTTTAATAAAATAGAATCAAGAGATGTACACCGCAAAATTACACTTTTCACGCCTCTGATGATGGTTTGATAAACAAACTGAAACTAGGCAGGCAAAATAAAAATAAATAAATAATAAACTTAAATTAAAAATATTTATAACTATACCAGTAAGTACAGAATAATACCTTAAATAAATAACTAGTAATATGGTTAAAACCTTAAACTTAATAATTTTATTAATAACGGGTGTCAAAATGTTGGATTTAATTGTTGTTGTTGTTGCTGTTGATCTATATCTTGGACACCCTGTATATTATTCACGATCTTTTTAGATCAGAGAAGGCTGTGACTTATTCATATCATGCTGAACAAACTGATAGACTTTCTATCAGTAGCTGACTTAAGTATTCTGACACTTAGAAATAACACAAGAAATAGAAATGCCAAACACAATTTGACCCAAAAATATTACAATAAAGCGATGTTATTTCTATTTTATGAAGGATAGGAAGGACGCATTAAAGACACAAGAATATATTTTGAGGCCTTACAACATGTTTCTGTAACTTCTAAAAAGTATAAAAAGATATTGTTATTAAATAAATATTACACCCTAACCTAAAATTAAAATTATAAATTGTCATTACAAGCTAAACGACGCGTTTACACCAATATTACTAACATGTGTAGCGGAATAAATAATAGTAGTATAAGATTTTGACTTTTACCCCCCTCTCCCGTGTTGCCAATAAATCGAAATTTCGCAACCAATACGAAAGGCGAGATCACCAGTCTCGACATTCTTATTGGCTGCGCTGTGTCGTTTTGTTAGCAACACATGTTAATAACATTGGTGTCAACGCGTTGTTAGTAACACATGTTGCTAAAACATTGGTTTAAACGTGCCGTAAGCATGAAATGAAAATTTCTGCAGCACGAACACTATTTTATTGTTTCATTTTTAATATGCAATCAAGTCAACTTCGGATAATTTCATGAGTTGAAATGATTCAATTGATCACCTGTCAATGTAATATTAGTAATATTTAGTGCAGAATGACGAATATTTTTGCAGATTAATGTGTGCTTTTGGTGGAGTCGCCGGGAATATTACTCCCCCTTTCAATATTTTCTATTATTCTTAGTGGTGCAATAAACTTTTAAAATTAATTATTGTAGAATGCAATCTTGATTTGAATAAGTTTAAAAAAATCCAATATTTGTACCAATATTGTGTAAAATATGACAAAAACATATTTTAATAATAGAAAAATATTACAACTGCAACAGTTCGGACTTATTAGATTATCTCAATCTGGCAATAGATACCACTTCATTCATTTCGTGAGAGGAAAGAGGATACAAATGTTACATATCAATAGCCATGAGAAGAGATTATATTAAAGAAATATTTCACCAGCATAAACACTATTTTATTGTTTCATTTTTTATATGTTTTAATGTATAATCAAGTTATATGATGACCACATCAGTTAATTTCGTGTATGAAAATGATTGAAATGATCACCTGCCAATATAATTTTAATTAAATACTGACAGAATATTTCTGTAGGCATCATTAATTTGAACTTTTGGTGGCGTCGCCGGGTATATACTTATGTTTCTTCGCTATAACAAGGTTGAAATTGTTACAAAACTAATTAATAGATCACTTTATATTTTAATTTTTTGAGTTCGGTAAATTAATAATAAATTTGGTAGAAATCTAGTTAATTTATATCTGGATATGTATACTAGGCTGCATTCAATATGCAAACTGAATTATCGGTATAAAATTAACAAAAATTTATATTCTTTATCTGCAAACTGTAATAAAACTGCATACAATTTACAGAATTATTGAAAGCAGGAAGCGCTTGGCAAAGGAAACTTTCAAAGGCACTAATTTGTAGCGGTCGCTCCTGAACGACCTATCCAATTTCCATGTTGCCGTTACTTAATGACCGTGGAGCCGGTGTTTTTCCCCCCGTTGGGGGTTGGGGGGATCCACCAGGGGGCGTTAAGCGCCGGCCCCGCAGCAGAGGGAAGTTTATGCGGCAGGCCTGGGTGTTTTCGATTGTTGTGCGCTGTGTAGGTGTAGCCTGTTTTGGGGGATAAATCAATTAGGGGGGAAAGCGGCCGACGCGTCTCATCGGGGGTCAATTAGAATTTGCAATTCATGGATTCGGAACGAGTGCGCCATAAATTCGGTCCTCGAAAACTTAGTCGGATCAATTAATTCGGTGGGCAGCCCTGCAATGTGCTGACAAAGTTAATAAATTTCCACCTAAATAATTGTCTATTCATAGACGCGCCAGCTATTAAACAGGCGGCTAGGGGAGCGGTGGGGGGCGGCGTTGGGGACCATTAAGCCGCCCGTCACTTTCCAATAGCGTGGTTCACTCGTGTAATGGAAAATTAAAAGAAGTGTACATTAATTATTATATATACCACATGCCCCACCGTCGAAAGAGAACGCGAAGATTAATGATGCGGATGCTATCAATTAACCGCGTGTAATTGTAGCGTCAACTACTATATATTATGCCATTTTTTATATCTTGTATGAAGAAATGTGAAATTTGTTATTCCATGGCAACTTGATTTTTAGAGCAGTCCACAGTAGTTTGATTTTTGCAACACATTTTTAAATTCTCAATTTTGGTGGTAAATAATATCAGATTACATATGTGTAATACATGGTTTAAATTGGAATTTTTCGCTCTTTTGAATGCTATTAAAATCCAATATTGCGGCCATAAGAAAATCAAAAGTTTACTATAAACATTTGGGCATCTAATTGGCGCAAAAAATGTTTGGTGCTGTCATCAGAAAGCTCACGTCAAAAAATATAAGCGTGCCAAGTTTCGTAAAATTTCTTTCAAAAGTAACAAAGTTATAAGAGGAAAGTGAAAGTGCACTTTTTCAGTTTTTCAGCGATTTTTCACCGTGCAAGATATCCCGGATTTCGTTTCAGTATGTTGAAAGGCACAAAAATTAGAAACTTTTATCCCATTTGACCAACTCTGTATGTATTTCCGTTTAATATATCTTAATGGTGGGCGTCGTAAAAGTGAATACCCTGGATCTATGCACTCTTGGATCTATGTTCAGACTTTATTTCATCGTACGATGAAATAATCATCGAGTTTTAAAGAATGATAATGAATTTTCCCAGGACCTCGTTGGAGTTGAAATTTTTCTAGTTACCTGAATAACCAAATATTTGTTATGATAGTGGTGTAAGTCCATGTTTACTCTATCCATGTATTAGATGAGAAAGTATAGAGTTCGGGAAAATTTCTAAACCCACGATTTCAATGAAAATATCCGCTTAGTCCATTTAGCCCATTTTTGAAAAATATTTTGTCCGTGTGTGTGAGTGTGATAACTTTTTTGTAGACGAGATAACTCAAAAACGGTTCAAGATCATTGTATAAACTTTCAAAGTTAAGATTTTTGTAATTAAATCCAGATTTAAAAATGTTTTGGAAAACATTCGACAACGGGAAGTGGGTGGTTGATCTTATCGAATTTTTGCTTATATCAATAATTTCAAAAATGTTACAAATGCTTGAAAAATATTTTAATTATAGTAAAAGGCAATCAGAAAATGCGCATCTTTTGTAAGAAACTAAATATCATAGAAATATTGCTTTGCGGGAAATATTACGTTAAAATTTTTATCGTTTTATTCATATTACAGAGTTTTCCGATTGATTTCACCACACCATATATCAGGTGTGTTACATTTTATCTCAAATGTTTTTCCCTCTTGTCAACAGTTTTTTATGGAAATCTTTGTATGTTTTGTAGAAGTTTTCTTTCAATTTTTACCGATTTTTTTATGCAATCGATATTCGAATTTATCGAATGTTTGTAGATGTTGTAGAATTGACTATATTTTTTAATGAATCTTCTTCAAAGTTCATTAAAATTCGTACACAATTGACTATATATTATTTTCTTTAGTATATAATTTGCTATGGAATTTTGTAACTATACAAACTTCATGACTAACATTAATTGCGTTCAATATATTTATAAAATTACATCTCTTGATTATATCACTCATAATGCTTTACTTCCCTATCCTAGCGACCATCTAATAGCTGATAATCATAACTCGAATTGACTAATAAGTGATAGTACACTTGGTATAATCTGACTAATACAACTCTTGGAATCGAGACTATTGATAATCGCATTAGTTGATGCACTTAACATGTTGTCCAATAATTCCACTCGTTTTTCAGATTGGTGGAATTAATGTTTGACAACATGTTTCGTGTCCCAACTCACGCGATTATCGATAGTCATGATTCCACTCGTTCTAATACATATGATAATCATTTAGGATTAACAATCGAGCTGTCCTTACATGATACCGGGTGTTCCATTTAACCTGACACAAAATAACTCGAAATATACGTATCGTACGAAAAATTGTTTCAGACAACAAATAAATGTTTCCAAATTAACTTGCAAGAGACCACTATATATTTAAGATTTAAATAATAACTATTGCTTTTGTTAAGTTTTATAGCTAAATAAGACGAAAGTCGATATATTATTCCATATATCATGTATCACATCGTATATCACATAACTTCATATACACATCAATCTATCATCAATATTATGTTATTATATGTATTAAGTATGCTGCAGATGTGTACCTGTATATGAAATAAATGTTCATACCACTAAATTATTTATTTATATTTCTACATACACTTAAACAATTTTAGAAATGTTTAGTATAATTTTGAATAATTTAAAAACACTTTAAAAAATAGTGGTCTCGCATACTCCTGCAAGTTGTTTACGGGAAAACTGTTAATAAAATACTGCTGTATGGTGCTTCGGTTTAAAGCTTACGAAGACCATTTGTCTTGCAAACTCCACGTCATCGGTTAGAATTTAATTATGAAAAATCTATTTTGCGATTACGGCGTCATCTATCTTGAGTAAAAGAAAGGTTTTTTTTACTTACCAACACTTGATCTCGACCAAAAAATTCAACAGTTTTTTCGGAAAATCCGAATCTGTTAAAAAAATTAGAGTTCTCATTTGAAATTTCAAAGTTGCCCCCCGCCCCTTCCACTGGGGGTGGAGTGGGAGGGCTGATTTTATTGCAGAATGGTGTCCCATTTAGATACATTTATTTGTTGTCTGAAATAATTTTTCGTACGATGCGTATTTTTCGAGTTATTTTGATTCCTCAAGTTAAATGGGACACCCGGTATATCCCTATAGTTGCATGTAAATAAAATTATCTTTAATATTTGTAGAATTGTCTTATATATTAATTAAATTTCTTAAAGTCTTCTTGAAGAGTGCTTCTATACTTGTAGGTATACTCCAACTCTGCAGGTAAAAGCTTTTCATATTGCACAGAATAAAATACATTTATGGGGTTATGGCCAATAATTTTGTCTCGTGAAAGTGAAAGTCTTCGGTACAAATAAGAACCTCTGTTGTAAAGCAGAAGGTAATTTAAAAATTATTTAAGTTTAAGGTTTTATCCATAAGTTACCAGTTATTTATTTAAGGTATTATTATTGGGTACTTACTAGTAGAATTTGTTTTAATTTAATTTTATTATTTATTTATTTTATTTTGCCAAACTAGTTTCAGTTTCTAATACACCATCATCAGACGCATGATATGTGTATTTTGCTATGTATATATCTTGGTCGTATTTTTACCATAAATATTTGTAATTAATTTGAATTTAGAAAGATGTCTTTGAAAGAAACTGAACTGGTTAGACAAAATATTATAAATAAATAATAAAATTAAATTAAAATAATACCACCAATAAGTACCCAATATAATACCGTAAATATTATTTCATGCTCAAATTACAAAAAATACATAAATAGGCAAACATAAACATTATAGTAGGGAGTTTCTAAAATATAGCATACCCATTATTCTTAGAAATTCTATAAAAGTTTCAGTTAAAGAGAGTTTAAGAAAATATTGTTAAATAACACAAAATTTTCTTCTTAAAGAATCTTCATCAATGTTTATAGAATATTTAACAAAATTGACTTTATAGATTGCTTTTATAGATTTTGTTCATAGAATAGTATTGTATAACTATAATCATGTATCTTTCTTCATACCAAAATATCACAATACTAATTTTTATGTAAAAACGTTCTTGATATGTTAAAGTTTATTTACTCTTATCTAGACTGACTCGGTAGGCGTATCTTTACAGGCCAAGTGCCTGTAAAGGGTTGCCAGGAAGACTATACCGGACACTTCTGTTCAAGTCTGAAACAAACACAGCTCCACCGCCACGAGGGAGTCGACTACCGAGTCAGTCCAGATGACGGTAAATATTGACATTGACAATGCAATATGTTATCTCCTGAATCAAAAGATGTTTCTGAAGACGTCAAAGATAATTATTTTTAAGGATTTTCATTTGCAGGACGACATAAAACATTGTATGGGGCTCGCTTGCATTTTTTTTATTATCCTTATCATTTTGTCGTTTATCTTCCTTTGTTTCAGTGTTTCCCATAGTCTCGCTCTTTTTGCCGTATCGAATGCTTTCTCTAGATCTAGAAACGCTATGTATATTGTTTTGTTTGCATCTCGTTTTTCGTATATTTGTTTAAGCGTGCATATGTGGTCATGTATGCTTCTTTCTCTTCTAAATCCGCTCTGTTGGTCTTGTAGTGTCTTCTCTATTACTTTTCTTAACCTGTTGTCTATGAATTTTTCGTATATTTTAAAGTTCATTTACTGCCAGGCTCAGTCCAGATGACAGTAAATTTTAACATTGACAATTCAATATGTTATCCCCAGCATCAAACGATGTTTCTGAATACGTCAAAGATTATTATTTTCAAGGATTTTCATTTGCAGGTCGACATAAAACATTGCATGGGGCTCGCTTTTTTTATTATCCTTATCATGTTGTTGTTTACCTTCCTTTGTTTCAGTGTTTCCCATAGTTTCGCTCTTGGTACTTTATCGAATGCTTTCTTTAGATCTAGAAACGCTATGTATATTTTTCTGCCTGCATCTCGTTTTTCGTTTGTTTGAGCGTGAATATGTGGTCCTGTACACTTCTTTCGCTTCTAAATCCGTTCTGTTAGTCTAGTAGTGTCTTTTTTATTACTATTCTTAACATGCTGTCTATGATTTTTTCGTATATTTTCATCGCTGTGTTTAATAGAGTTATTCCTCTGTAATCTTTACATTCCTTCTTATCCCCTTTCTTAAATGTCTGTAGTATGAGTGCTGTCTGCCAGTCGTTCGATTTTCCACGCTTTCCTTATTATTTTCTGTAGCCTATCTTGTCCTTTTGTGCCCATGTGTTTGATCATTTCACTGGTGATTCTGCCACTTCCTGTCGCTTTTCCGTTTTTCAGTTCCTGTATTGCTGTTTTCACTTCTTCGCCTGTTATATCTTCTCCCTTTTCATTATCTGCTTCTGTTCTATTTCTCTCTTTGTTCTCCTCCTCTTCATCTTCTGTGGTACCCAATAGTTCTTCAAAGTATTCCTTCCATATTTTTTATTTCTTTTTCTTCCCTTAGTATTTCTCTGTTTTTGCTTGTAACGACCCTCTCTGTCGCTTCTTTGTATTGTCTGTTCCTTTTGATTATGCTGTAGAATAGCTTTTTGTTTTCCGTCCTATTTCTTTCGAGGTTGTCTCCAAATTCTTCCCATTGCTTCTATTTGTTCTTGAGTATAATCTGCTTTACCATTTTTGGCTTTTATATTGTTCGTATTTCTCCCTTGTTTTGTTGTTGAGGTATTTTTTCCATGCCTGTTCCTTTGTTTTTACCTGGTCTCTTACTTTAGTTGACCACCAGGCTGTTAGTTTTTTGTTTGATTCTTTCTTGCAGGTTCGCATATTCTACTTGCCACTTTTATTATGGTTTCTTTGAGGTTTTTCCACATTTGTTCAAAATTTTCTGTTTTCGTTGCTTTTTGTGTTGTATTTTTTTGTGGTTCTCTCTCCATTTTTTCTTTGAATTATGTTTGCGTGTCTTCAGTGTTTAGGTTATAATATTTTATTTTGGTGCATACTCTCGTTGTCTTTGTTTACTGTTCTGTTTTTGTTACGTTGTTGTTGTTTTTTCTTATTTGTGTTATCTCTATGTAGTGGTCGCTCCCTATTTCGGGCCGCTTCTTACTCTTGTGTCCCTTATTTGTTTTTTGTTTGTCTTTTCCGTTCTTATATATCTCTCTCGCTTGTTCTGTTCTGATGAATGTGTGTATGTTTTTGTGCCAGAAGCATGTGTTCGTGATTAATGGGTTGTGTACCACGCATAAGTTTAGCAGTCTTCTTCCGTTATCGCTTCTGGATTTCTCCGTACTTCCCTATTACCAAGTATTTCCCGCATGCAAATCTAGCTCATTTGATAAGTTTGTATTAAGTATTTGCCTATTTTATATACAATCAAAGTGAGGCAATCCCCCTTTTATCCCAATGAAGAAGATCTGACCGGATTTTCAAGGAATTCGAAGCTAAAATTTCAAAATCAATTTCATCTCACGCATTGAGGTCGAAGCGCGGATATATCAGGCCACGGCGATAACCCTATATCTCCCCATCTCTCCGTACATCTAATTTACTGTTCGATAAGGCGCGGCCTGAAAAAAAGGCGGGCATCGCAGATACAATGGGCACATTCTTTCCATCCAGAGACAATGTAAATTGCCAAAGTAAACTTCTTTTGCGCCAAATAGCTTCCGGACTCAGTAACGATAAATTTCACACTTAATTGAACTTCTGCATATTGCACACTGGTAGTTCTTCTCAACTTTTAAAATTTCCTTTAAAAATACTATTTATCTTGCGAGTTCGCGGAATCCGGGTGGGGGGTTTATGAGCGCTTAGGTGGGAACCCTGGGCGCTTAATTCGGCGGACGTATCGCGCACAGGACCACTTTGTTCTTTAATTAAAGGTTCCATTAACATGCCGCAATGTTATAATGATTACGGGATATCTGCAGGCGACCCTGTACCTTGTGTGTGACACTAATGAAAGGGCCTCGTTTGGATTAACCGTGGCCTCAAGTCACAGTCAATATTTAATAATGCATCTTTGCCCGCACGTTCTGCGGAATTATGGCCGGAATTAAATTCACTTTGCGGCGGATCGCCAAGTGTATCCGGCCGCTTTGCGTTTATTAAATTTATTTAATGCGCCCAATTACAGGAAACGGCACAGAAACACGCGAAATCTCAGAGTGGGTTTTAGTGATTCGGCAAAGCCCTAAGCCGCAAGCAATTAAAAACCCAAAAGCTAAAATTCACACTGATTAGGTCTGAAAAGTTTGGATTAACACCTCATTTTATCCAGTAATGGACATTAATACCCTAACTGTATTTTGTAAAAAGAATAACAACGTGGCAACGTTCAATCCCTTATTTAAAAGAAACATTTAAATGATTTTTTTAATAGTTTTCTTTTTTTCTTAATTGGATGAAACCATAACGAAAATTTTACAGTTGTCTTATATTTTTAACATATTTGTTTTCCTTTTGTTGCAATTTCCTCATATACCATATACAGGAAATATTATTTCATCATGCCATGGTAGGTCAAAGAAAATGTATCTACGAGCTTATTTTACTATTATTTTAGAATTAGAATAATTAGAATATAATTCATAATGCTAATTAAAAATCCAAAATAGTAATTTATTTAATATATTTAAAGACCAAAATCAACCAATTGGTATAAAACTCAAAACTTCTCCAGTTCCTAAAAATTGGAACACTTTCTGATAAATATCCAAAACTGTACGAATAATTGTGATTTTTATTTAATCAAGACGAAAACAACATTAATGTGTTATAATGACAATGGAATATATACATATGTCAAAACAGAAGCCACAATCTAAATAACTTAAAATTCTCTGATTGGTTCTCTGATGGTCAACGATTATGTAACTAAACTCTAAACTCTAACAATAAAATAACTTTAAAAGTCGCGCTTTCATTTCCTGCGGGTTGCTTATTATTCCCCTTGGCTACTACTTGCAGACAGATATGTCCATATCTCGTTTTACGGCTGTATTGGCAATTCTCTCAACCTCCTTAATAAAGTTTGATAATATTCTCTGTTTAAAAAATAAAGCAGAAAGAATTGTCACACATATCAAAAGCAGTCACATTATAGCAGCTCACTTTGCAAACATTCAAAAAGATAAAAATATTAAGGTAGCTTTAAAGTTGCCAGTGAAAACCAGGTGGGCATTGGTGGTACGCTGCTTTAACAGTTTTAACAGCAACAGGTATTGTCTGCAAACTTTGTCGGTGAATGAACTAGTTGTCAAGTATCTTCAAAAAGATACGACAACAATGTTTTTGGATGAAGATATTTTTTGGGTAAGACTTGAAAACACCAGAGATCTCCTAGAATCCATTGGAAAAGGGATAACCTAAATCGAAGAAGACAAGCCAAATGCTTCATTAGTCCTCGAAATATTTCCAAACCTGAAGCTAATTTTTGAGGAAAGGGTACCTAAATGCCCTACAAGCAATGCGGAAGATAAGAAAATTATGGATATGCGTTCTGATCGTAAAAACTTCTGTTTACATAAATTTCATCTTGCGGCAAACATCACGGATCAACGTTTTCAAGAGAATAGTTTGTCACCTGAGAAACATGTTGATGGACTTGAGTTCATCAGTAGCAGAGCTCATGAATGATGTGGATGATGGAGAAGTAATGAATGATTTTGCAAAATACAAAGCAAAATATGGACTGAATATTGTTTGGAAATAGGCTCACAAAGTGGATCCTATTGTCTGGTGGAATGGCATGTGTTCTACAATTGTTTGTGCCATCTTGACAATGGCTACAACATCAGCCGCTATCGAGAAAAGTTTTAGTACATACAGCCGAATTCATACCAAAAGTAGAAATCGTTTAACAACCGTAAGAGTTGGAAAAATTGTTTTTATCGGCCATTGATTGAAGCTGCTTACAAATGATACGACACAAAAAGGGAAGACCTCTAATAATGATCACGGTTCCAAGATACTCTTACACAACATTGATCAAGATCCATTTCGAGTCTCGAGTCAAGTAGCTTTGATCTACCTGTGGTTGTCCCTAGGAAATGGTTCACAAGATTAAAATCGCATGTTCCTGCTTAACAAAGCAAACCAACTTTAGCAGAGGAAAACGAAGAACATAGTTCAACTGATAAAGTACAGTGGAACGATCTTCGTGAAACCGAGACCGTGAAACCGGTCTCCAGTTGTCCGCAGACTTGATACCCAAATGTATCGTTGTTTAAATTTTACACTTATAATGAAATGTTATGAAAATTTCCAAAATATGCCATCAAAACAATTCAATTAAGTCCAGATCTAGTTTACGTAGGCGTTCTGAAACCTAATAAATAAAATTCCAGAAAAAATGAAGCTAAAGTTTCAGCAGTTTCATTAAAGTATGATTTATTTTGATAAATTTATACAACATTGTGTAAGGTGTCAGAGATTGCCAAAAAAAAAATGGAAATTGAAAATTTTAGAAATATTCAACCGAAGTGTCAAGAAAGTTATAATGTCCAGATTTCAATAAAAATATGAATTCGAGAAAATGTAAGTTTTTCAAAAAGTCGACAGATCCGCAAAACACAATTTTTTACACACTAAAACAACTAAAAAAGTGTTTTAATAACTTTATTTTTTTTAGAAAAATTTAGTAATAATATTCCTCAACTTCTTTTAAAATTGTACGAAACCTGAAACAAATCTGCAAAACTTGATGCAAAAATTCAGACATGTGCACGCATCCACCCTAGATCAGCTACCCTGTAACTACAGCAGTCGATGCGAGGTATGCAATAATTTTCTCCCTACACGTAACATGATCTGACAGTTTGATTCCCATCAAACACTCAGGAATACCATTCACACACGTGGCAGTCTTCAGATCATCTTAAATGATTAAGGTTTTACCCAGTACCAGAATTGTGATCAGATTTTGCAAAGATCGTTTCGGGACAAATACAAGATATATAAAAAAACATTTATTAAATGACAATATAACAAGAACATTGCAAACTATAAACATAAATAAATAAAACTTGCTCTATAACTATAAAATAGGATTACTATTACTAAATAAATAAAACTTACTCTATAACTATAAAATAAGATTACTATTACTAAATAAATAAAACTTACTCTATAACTATAAAATAAGATTACTATTACTAAAGAAATAAGACTTACTCTATAACTATAAAATAAGATTACTACTTATATCAATGAATAAATATCAGTTTTTGAAAATAAATAAAAATGACTCTGTCAAAATAAGTGTTATACTATAATACTAATACTTATAAATAAGTAATTAAGTTCATTCTAGATTCATACCTAGATGACTTTCACTTTTTAATTTTAATAGTTTTTTTAACATTGGAAATCATATTTAGCATACTTAAGGATCGCACAATTTGCTTCTTTTGAATGTGCTTGAAATTCAACACAAGTCATCCCAAAATTTTGTTTGATCGTAAGCCCAGCATCTAAATATTGTAGGAACATTATGTTATTTCCCTTTCTTCTAGCAGTTGTCGTAAAGCTGATTATTCTTTTTGAAACAGCATTTGAGCGTGGAATTGAAAATATGTATTTAAAAATTCAACACAAGTCATCCCAAAAGTTTGTTTGATTATAAGTTCAGCATCCAAATATTGTAGGAACAATCTGTCCTTTCTCTTTCTTCTAGCAGTTATCGTAAAGCTGATTATTCTTACTTAAACAGCACTAGAGT
Organism: Othius punctulatus; assembly: GCA_951805005.1. NCBI lineage: Eukaryota > Metazoa > Arthropoda > Insecta > Coleoptera > Staphylinidae > Othius > Othius punctulatus. Next base: position 100,854,330 of record OX638139.1, on the reverse strand, counting down.
GTGGAATTTAAAATATGTATTTTATATATTTTTTAAATTGTTAAGTATTTTATTTTAAAGCCAATCCATATTTTTCCACATGATATTTTTTTTTCGATTTCGTAAAATCGTTCATAAACCTTTTTCGGGCTTGAATATTAATCTTCATCCACGTCAACTTTATGTGTTGTAGTTATTTATAGAAAATGTTAAAATAAAGGGACATTTTCAAAACTAAATTGGGAGATTTTATATTTTTGATCATTAAAAATATACCATTTCCCAAGATCTTTAATGGCAGTATTGAATAAATTACTAGTTTCTACAAACTTGAAACCATTTTTGAGGAATCTAAGTTATCAAATGCTGCAATAATTTTCAGAACAATTGATCCAAAATAACTTGATAATTTTTTTATAATCAATTAATGACCTTAAGTTTTTTTACCTTAAGTTATTTTACATTAAGTTATTCATTATTGAGTACACTTAAGCAATAAGAACATAATGCCCTTGCGGATTTTTTGCAATCTTTGCAAGTCTCAGACTTGCTCACAAGTTGATGATAAAAAAAATCGCAATATGAGCGCAATATAATTTTTGCTCATACAATATAAATAAATAAACTCGAAGATGTCAGCAATTGCTCAACAGCTGATTAAAGTATCAGTTTCGTTATTCAATTTTTTTTCGCCCTCGTGAAAAATTCTTTTAGTTCTGTTGTATTTTCTTTGAGCAAATGCAAGCCTATTTGGCCGTATTATGTAAAATATGTAAATTGCAACTTGCAGCTATTATGTTATTTCTGATTTCAATTCCACAAAGACACTGTTTTCATTGCCAAAATTGCCATTGGCATTATCTGCTCCATACAAGGTAACATTTTTTAGAGAAAACTTATGGTCAGATAATAGAGCATTTGAAATTATTTTAGTATCCTCTGTTTCCAATAAAAATAATGATATCTAAGAAGTATATACACGGAAGTTAAAAAATAGCGCACAGATAATAGAAAACAATTTTTATTTATTTATCCTTTATTTTCCTTTATTTAAGTATCCGTGCTAATAGAAAAGTGGTTTTGCAATAATTTAAAAAAATGTAATCTAATGATATCTAAGAAGTATTTACACCGATGTTAAAAAATAGAGCACAGATAATATAAAACAATTTTTATTTATTTTATCCTTTATTTTCCTTTATTTAAGTATCCGTGCTAATAGAAAAGTGGTTTTTCAATAATTTAAAAAAATGTAATCTGTTTTAGGATGATTTTTTCAATCATGGCAGATGCTTTAGTTTTGCCACATGAAAATTTACTTTTATGATTTTTTTTTTTTAATTGATTCTGCACAACCATCTGATTTGTAACTGTGAGAGCGTACAAGAGAATGGTAATAGAATGATACCTTGTTAAATTTTACTTGATCCTGTGCCTTGTTTTGTTAATTAAACTTTGAAATTTATCATATCCAAACACATCTTCACTCTCGGTGAATTCAGTCATCCTTGATAGTTAGTCATCTCGTTGAAGACATTAATATTCGAACGTTAAATATATGATTATAACCTCATTAACTTAGCAATAATATCTTAAAATTTAATTAAAAAAATCACAAAAGACAGTTTCATGTACATTTACGTACGCTAAAATTTTTGAGTTATTTATGCAAATAAGCATTCTGCAAATTCTCGATTCATTTGAAAGTTGTCTCATTAAAAAAAACGATGAAGAGAATGTATGAACCTGTGTTATGACGTAGCTTATGACGTAGCGTCTATGACGTAGCTACAAAAGTTGTCATTCAGATTTGTAAAGACAATCAGGTGTATTGCATATTAAAACACGTAACACATTTATGACATAAATGCATTCAGATGTGACATTCGGACATTCGAATGTAACATTCTGACATTCGAATGTGATATTCTGTCATTCGAATGTGACATTCTGACTTGCGAAAGGGACATTCTGACATGCGAAAGTGACATTCTGACATTCTAATGTGACATTCTGACATTCGATTGTGACATTCTGACATTCTAATGTGCTGCTGTCAAGTACACGTACACGTTATTACTAACGTTTTTTAATACGCAATATACCTGAATATTAGAGTTAGCTAGGCATCAGAATAAAATTGATCACTAACTTGCTGACACAGCATTTTACGTGATTGCGTTTACTATCACGTGTCAATATCTTAATTGTTAATAACGGTGCACGCAATTACATACGAAGGGCGCATCAGTATTCATTGCACTGCACTGCAGTAAGTTAATAATCTTTATTAACCATCTCGCACATGACCCCATTGCAAATCGTCTTAAGACCAACATCGACGCGATCATAACCGAGAATGCCAGGAGGTGCATCCGGCACTAATGCCAGGATAATAGTCCCGCTGCCATCCCGTGGGATGCATCTGCCGCAGGCGCTCGAACCGTGGGAGGCAATCATCAGTGATCGATTCGAGTTATTATTGGACGCATCGGACTATGCATTATTACTTGATACATCAATGCCGATGTAATCTAAATGAATTAGCGTCGTTCATCACACAGCGCGAAATGCGTGTGGGTCAAGCAGAACCCCTATCACCATCGATGGGCGGTGGGGGGATAGAGGGGGACGTTATTCGCGTCCGCGGCCAACATTTGTAATGGGAGACTAGTTCAAAGCAGTGCTGCTTTTTATGATGAACGTTTTTTTCCCGATCGATGAGCCGGTTTTATCTACGGTGAGTAGGTCAAAGTGAACTAATGATAATAGCCTAGAATGGTTGAAATGTGAGTTATTACGAAAATGAGTGCATATAAATATTTAGTATCCCTGATTGACTAGTAAAAAATTCTTGCGCAATAATATCAGTATTTATTTTAATATCAAATTGATAATATTATAAATTAGGGAGGAAGATTTTAGAGAGGAGAGTCTAAAGACGTATATGTACATATATAAGTACCTTATTATGTAGACGAGCCAATTTACCAGCAGCAGCTAGAGATACAAGGACTTATTATGTGTATGATTTAATAATATTTTATTCCCATAAAACAAAGTACGTTGTAGTGGATGTGTCAAATATATATTATAAATTTGGGAGGAAAATATGAGTTTAGACTCATATTATAGTCAGATTATTGTTTAGACTCATGCGGCTTTAGAGCCGTGTACATAAGTACTGTGATTAATAGACGAGTCGATTTACCAGCATCAAGAGATCCAAGGGCCAATTATGTGTACAGTGACACAAGATGGTTTATTCGCCTAAAGCGAGGTCAAAGGTGATTGTAAATTAATTCGAATATGGAAAATAGAGGAAAAATGCAAAAGGAGGTCGCAATGGTAAAACAGTACTGACTAACTTTCTCTTATAACAAAACCTCGATAGCATAAATCTTGAGAAAATAACAGAAGAATACTTGGATATGGAAAAACTCTAGCGTATTAATAAACATGAGATTATTTACATCTTCTTCAATTGCAACATATTCCAGAACTCGTCTACATTTTAAATTCATACATGATAAGTAGAGACTTCAGACTTATAAAAATGCAGCTATCCTTCTTCTTCTAATGCCTAATGTTAAGCTTTGGTAACACTTATGTCGACAATTATCTTTAATCTCTCCCGATCCTGTGTGCAATACAGCAGTTCCTCTGCAGATAGCCCCGTCCACTGTTGAAGGTTTCTTAGCCAGGATAGTTTAGATAGACCCATCCACTGTCGAAAGTTTCTCAGCAAGGATAGTTTAGACAGACCTGTCCACTATCGAAAGTTTCTCAGCCAGAATAGTTTCTTATGGCCAATTCCTCTTTTACCTGTGTAATCCTCTCGATCCTGTGTAGAATACAGTAGTTCCTCTGCAGATAGTCCGTCCACTGATGTAGGTTTATCAGCCAGGATAGTTTAGATAAACCCATCCACAGTCGCAAGTTTCTCAGCCAGGATAGTTTAGACAGACCTGTCCACCATCGATAGTTTGTCAACAAGTATATCTTCTTACGGCCAATTCCTCTTTTGTCTGTGTGATCCTCCCGATCCTTTGTGAAATATAGCAGTTTCTCTGCAAATAGACCCGTCCACTATTGAAGGTTTCTCACCCAGGATCGTTTAGATAAACCCTCCACTGTTGCAAGTTTCTCAGCCTGGATAGTTTATATTGACCCGTCCACTATCGCAAGTTTGTCAGCCAAAATAGTTTCTTACGGCCAATTCCTCTTTTCCCAGTGTAATCCTCCAGATCCTGTATGAAATACAGGAGTTCCTCTGCAGATAGACCACTGTTGAAGGTTTCTCAGCCAGGATAATTTAGATAAACCCATCCACTGTCGCAAGTTTCTCAGCCAGGATAGTTTAGATAGACCCGTCCACTATCGAAAGTTTCTCAGCCAAAATAGTTTCTAACGGCCAATTCCTCATTTGCCTTATATATTTTTTCATTGCAGCTACCCATCAACATCAAAATAGACAGAAATAAGTTAGTACAAATAAACCAATAGTTAGTTAATAGTTAGTACAAATAAACAAATAGAGACGGAAACAATAAAATCTCGAATACAAAGTACAAAGAGAATATCAGTATAAGGTCGGGGAAATCAGTAACTTGGAATTGAAAACAAAAAGTGTACCTTAGATAAGTAGAGAATCAACGAATAGCAATATCTAAGTAATAAAAGACACCAAATAGAAGATGATTAACTGGCAAGACAAGAAAACGATAGCTAGTGAACGTAATGGAAGATTTCACTAAGATTTAATGAAAAAGTATGAGAGTGAGAGAATGGCGAAGATTGTCCGAGAAAGGAACCAATGGTAGTAAATTGTTGAAGAGGCTAAAATCCTTAACAGGTTGTAAGACCGAAGAAGAAGAAAAATTTACAAGAAGAAGAAAAAAGGGAACAAGAAGAATAAGAAGAAGAAGTGATATAATAAGTTACATCACTAAATGCACCTGAAAAGCTAATCAAAAAGCGAAAAATTGATATCCAAGGAAGGAGGGAAGGAGGAAGGAAGGAATAATTATGAAGAAAGGTGAGCATAGTGATGCAGCTGAATATACTAAACTAAACACATCCGAAAATCTTAAAATGAAGGGAGAAAATCGTAGAACAAAATGAAAGAAATAAGGTCTTAAAACCAAAACCCTCTTAGCTTGAGCTATGAGCTTAGCCCTATAAACCATTAACAATTTAGATCCGTGCTTATAAATGGAATATTGTGAAAATTCTATCTAAAGAATTTAGCAATAGCTAGAACGGCCTCGAAGTATAATTCACATATCGTCGGCTTGGTGTTACAAGGTTGCATGTAACATTTTTTTTAATTTTTAGTTCTATAGCTTTGCATGGCTATATGTTTTTAAAGCGGGACCTTTCAGCTTGTTGGAAAATTAGAACTGGATGATTAGGTACCTGTGATAAAAACATATCTATGGACAGTACAAAATTTATTATTTTTTGATATAGCAAACATATTTAAAATCCTTATTCCCAAATTTACAAATTTGCACATACAACCTTGTAAGATTAAACCGACAATATGTTACCTGAACATATGCAGAGGCGACATATTGGTCTGGCTGGACATACATTTCGGAACTCTTGTATACGAGATCTATTCATTTAGAATGCCTATTTTAAAAATATCGGCTATTATGTACTGAGGAAAGAAGGATGTACTAACATCGAGACTTGAAATACAAATTAAGTGTTATAATTAACGTTTATCCCAATAGGACAAATTTATCATTCCTTATTGTATGAACAATGAACAATGATGAACTGTATAACTGTGAAAATAACATAAATAAAAAGCACTTCCTATGTACCCTGTAAATTATGGTATATATTTCTCTAAAATTCATGGATTATCGAGTGTTTGAGGTAATAATGGATTTTAATCAGTTTTATATAATCTAGATACATTGTTCCTCATTGAGTCTTAACTGGCTATGCATATACATATTTAGTCATTACAGGCTGCCAGTTAGAAAATGTGAAAATATCAGAAAATCAAAAGTACTCCTGTTGTGACAAAACTATGGAAGAGACAGCTCAGTAAAGTTAAAAGAAGAGAATTTGAAGCAAAACAGTCTGCCTATTTTTTGAATTTTAGAGATCTTGCTGCAATTCAAAATCTGGCATCAAATTGAAGCGGAGTGCCATTGGTTTGGTGCAAGCAAGTTTGTTGTTTCTCGTTAACTATTTCCCGAATTTGAAATAGGGCCAAGGAACAGTACTATCAAGGGAATTTTTGTACCTATCTCTTCTAAGAAAAAAAAAACTTTAAAAGTTTTGTACCTATACCGTAATGTAGGACAAATAAAAGAGGCAAATGTTTTTTGAAAGTTTATACATGTTTCAAAATTAGACAAACATTTTTCGAAAATCATTTATAAAATTTAAAATCAATTTTTGAATCAACTACACTTGGATATGTTGACATTCTGAATCGAAAATTTTAATACCAAAATATTGTATGAAATAATAAAAAAATTAAAAATTTAAATATAAAAAACGAAAACAAAACAATCATTTTCAAGCTATGGAAAGCAAGTAGATAATAAAAAAGCATGGTACATGCAATATTTTGGTATATAATATTTTTCACTCAAAATTTGATGCATCATCACCATGCGTAGTTCTTAAAAAAAAACAAAAACAACCTATGGAGAACCCGTGCATACCTACAAAGAATGGCACGATATTTTGATATTAAGAATTTCGACTCAGGATTTTATTTATGAAACCCCCTGTATACAAGTTTTTAACAAAGTTTAATTTCTGTGTGTAGTTATTTAAAAATGATAAAGTAATAAACAAATTATTTCCAAAATTTTTATGAGTAAAATTAATAAAATTTAAAGTTGTCCCAAATAACAATTGCGTCGAATGGTCTAGGTTTCTCTAATACGCAACAGTTTTTTTTTTTTAGTTAATACAAAGCAGCTATTATAATCATTATTATTACCTACCTTTATAGCAAAATAATTAACTTTATATGAATGGGCAAAATATGTCACAATCATGTAGTTTAATGGCCAACCGTATTTTCTAAATGATCACAATTTATGTAATTATTTCAATTGAAAAAGAATTAGCAGTCTCGGGTATTTACAATTATTGGTATTGTAAACTATTAATGTGCATTTGGGATTTATTTTCTCGAACAAACTGCAGATTACTTTCAACATTTCTTTCTTCAGGACAGTTTTTTACGAATGTCAGTGGTTCTGACAATTATTACTGGCAATTTTGAAACATTTGATCTATTATTGCTTATTATTTTTACAATCGGAACTAAAATACATTGTATGGCAAAATATAAAAAAGTTAATAATAATATATAATAATAAAGAATATTTATTAGCAAATAACGCTACATAATATACAAAATTTCAACAAAAAACAACAAAAGAGTTAATGTTTAAAATCACCAAAACTGCAGAATTCGTAACAATTTTGTTTAACAAAACATGCAAGATTCAAGAATGTAGCAAATAACAAAATATAAAGTGTTTGCTAACCAAATTTGATTTTTTTTACTCTTTTGACATTTCGAAATACTTCGTCAGCACGTTTCGAAAACCAAAATATATTTTTCAAAAATAAATTATGCCGACGTTCATTCCGGGAGTAACCAGACTCAATAAGTTATCAATTTGATAAAAAAATAACGCCGATCTTCAGTTTTACACATTTTAGTTACACATTTATTTATGCAATCAATAAACAAATATACCTTAATTAATACATTGATAATATATCAATATATATATATATATATATATATATATATATATATATAATCGATAACACATATTGTTATCTCAGTTAAAGAAAAAATCTAGTAAATGTTCAATCATAATTTATTTTTGAAAAATAAATTTTAACGTGCTAACGTAAATATTTGTTTGTTACACCTCTGGTTGGTATTTGTTTTAAGCTGTTTAAAGCAAGGTATCACAATGTAGGGGTGTATTTTAAAAGTGTAAAAAAAGTAAAAAGTAATAAAAGTGAGAGTCGCTAGGGGAAGGGGGTAATATTTTATATTCATTTAATATACTTTTTAACATCTGCCTCGAAAACTGGTACTACTTGTTTTTTTTTTGTTTCGTTGAAAGGAACTTAGATTTGTTCAATATAAATTGTTTTGGAATTTTTGTTATTTATTTATTTTTTCCAAAACGAATCGATAAAAATCTTCGCCTCCTAGGTCATCAGATTTAACACCTCTAGGTAATTTTTATGGGGTCACTTAAAGTTTGTAGTTTATAAAACTCAACCAGAAACTATTGAACAATTTCGAGAAAGAATAGTACAATAATGTCGAGCTATTACGAGATAAACCTGTAAGAAAGTTCGCGAGAAGTTTGGAAGCAGGCCATATTTTTGTTTAGAAAACAAGGAAACCATTTCTAACATTTACTTTAACATGCTATTTTAATTTAATTAATTGAACACTTTTGCACTTTTGCACTTTATTTGCATTTAATTTCAAAACTAGTTGACCAAATCATATTGTATTAATAATGACTGGAAAGCATTTTTCAAGAGCTTTCCAACGATGTAGTACAAGTAGAGCGGTGCCATTTAAATTTTTTAGATGGAGGTGGCTGTGGCTCAAAGGGTGGGTAGAGGAACGATACTACCTACACCATCTTGCTTCCCCCTTCGAACCACCCCAACGGTTTTTAGTAAAGTAAAAAATAATCAAGTACTTTATGAACAAAGTCGATGGCTACTTTTCAAATTGACACCCTATATATTATGATGTTATTTTATAGGGTAATTAGGTATTAGTTTAGATAAGTTAATTGGGAGTTTGTTTTAGTTTTAGTTAGAGTTATTTATGTAGATTTAAGCATATTAGGTAGGATAAATAGGTATTTAGGGTTTATTCATTATTAAGAATAGGATTAATTAGATAGATTTGTAAATATAAGTAGGGCACAAATTAACATTAATAAGTTGTAAAGAGGTATTTAACGTAAATTAAGAGTGATATCGCAGAAGCGACGCAGAAACTTGTACGACATTCACACGGACGTGGAAAAATACAAGGATTCTAAAATTGCCATTGAAAGTGAAAATGGACACATAAATTCATGGGAAAATGGAAATTTGTATTTACAATTTCCGACGTTGTTATTCGTTACCATGGAGAATGCGCGAATGCCGGGTACAGGCGACTTGGACATTCCAGTGATAAGCGTTGAAAATCAAACGAGGAGCGTCGATATAAATATTTATAAACAAATAGAATAGACGATCGCCTCCGAGGTTATATAAAGCCGTGACGCACATGTTTAGAGGACTTGTATTCCGATCCCGATACAACCACGTTGATTGCCACAGCAGTGGAAGAGAGTTTTGTTTTAACTCGATAATTGTTTTCGCAAGTGACGCATTTCAAACAAATTTAACTTCGTGTAGTGAATAAACACAACCTCACAATTGTCTGACAACCAAGAAGGACTGCAGCAAAAGATCATCAACGGATACTGTGGATCATTAAGAGAAGCTACAAGAGGACTTATAGCCTACCAGCATCTGCCGAGAAGAATTCCGAAGGCATTTCCGGACTTCAAGCTGACCACTGCGAACAAGAGATTTGCATTCTTTGGTGAATCGTACAGAGGACATCAATTGTCCGCCATACATCGGAATACACACTGTTGCCTACAGTGAAACTGCAATTAAGGATTCGCAAGTACAATTATAAAAAAATTGTTACAAATACTCATAGTGGGTTAATTTGTGCATTTAGATTTGATTTATTGTATATTAATTACTTGTATTAGTTTAAGTTATATATTTATTTTGTTTTCTATTGTTTTGCGTGTTTATAACATTTTATTTGCATTTTGTTTACCTGTCATATTTATTTAAATTTCGTTACAATTTTCGAATTCATTAATAAAACTCAATTAAAAGCACTTGAACCTTGAGAAAGAGTGAAAAAGAGTAACACACAGGTGTTAATAACATAAACAAAATGTGATGTTAAGTTTTAAAACTTTTATAAATTTGTAATTGTGCTGGCGAACAACAACAGCAACTACAATTCTAGTCAAATCGCTAAAATAAAAGAACTAGATTTCATGTTGATTCAGTTGACCGATAAAGGTAAGTGAAAATTATAACCTAAATAAAAAGAAAAGCACCTTAGGGAACGTTATAAAATGAAGTCCAACGTGTGGGGATTTATAAATAAAAAATAACAATACACGTAGTGACATTTTTGTATGAGCCTTTGGAATATTTTGTTATATTGTATAGTAAAATAGTCATATTCGGCAATTAAATTTATTAAAATTTGTGTATAAATAGAACCAAATATGTTTTTTAAGCGTTAGTTGATACTAATAGTTGATTTTAGGTTGATTAATTGTTAATTGTGTGTAAGTTTTTTGTTAGAACAATTATGGCAATTATGAAATTATTTAAATATTTGTAAAATTGAATTAATGCATTTAAAATATCAATGTGAGTTATAATCGAATATATTACTCTATTCACATTTATTTTAAGCGCAATGGGCTATGATTTAATGGAATAGATTTTACGGTTGGATTCTAATATCCCGAATAATATTGTGTGAGTAATTTATATCGCACTCACAGATACTTAATACTAAAATTAGTTTATTTCGCATTTCCCATAAATTTTCGTCGATACAATGATTACTTTTACTATGTACCTAAATGAAAAATAAAATTGATGCGAGTTTGTGAGAAATCGTCATTTTCAATATTGTCAACTTTCGGCATATTTTAAATGTCATCGGTGCAGAAGCCGGCGGGTTTTGCTGTAAGTAAAGCGCAATCTGGTGTAATTTAAACTAATTTCCCCGAATCACCATCGAGGGTCGAAATTAGTAACATTCCGGTCACGTTATCTCCCCCAGAGAAAATCCCCGTTCTTACTTTTCTATTTCCCCCTGTTATAATTCCGATGGAAAATTGGAAATTTATCGGCGACCGTCCCCTCTAATCATTAATTAGCGTCCGCGGGAATTGAATTAGGTTCCCCCGGCGGCGCGGGTGAATCATAAATTTGTTTATGTTGAGTTTTTTCGGCGGCGGAGTTATAAATCGCTCCTTCGGTTAATTCGGCCGTGGGGCGGCCTCATTGTTTCGTTCTTTTGTTGTGCGACGCCATTGTGCCGGGGCCACAGGGCACGCGGAGAAAAGGGGTTTATGATTATCTGCTGGATGTCGGCGGGGGCGGGAGCTCGAACGGAATTACCGCGTCCATCTGTATCGGGATAATCAATGTATAATCCGGCAAATGGCCGGTGTATAACATACATCCTTTTTAGTGGTGATTAACTGCCCCTGTCCGTGCCCCCTTGTATTGTTCGAGGAACCCGTCCATCACTTTCTATTTATCGGGATATATCGGGTTCCCGCGAGGATCGACGCCGACGCCGACGCCCGCAGATATTTCCAGCGAAGTCAATCAAAACACAATTATAAATATATTGTTTATTCGATTTGCTCGGGGAGGCGCTTTTTGCCGGCAGGATTATTGTCACAGGAGACGCCGGCTCCTGTGACAATAACGTGCCACTCTTGTCCTGAGACTTGATGTGTGAATTTCCTGGCAACGTAACTTCCTTAGAGCAACACCGACATCTCGGAAACCTCCCCAGCGAATAACGGAGTCGGACCAAAATGAGCAAATGTATTCAATTATTATAATGAGGTACAGCAGCAGATTTGTATGGAAGAAAACTGCTCACGGCGTGAGCACTAATGAAAAAAAAAGTATATATAATGACTTAAATATACATCTCCATGTTTTTAGGCCCAGATAGCCAAGGGTGCTTTCAGAAATATAATAATAAGCCCATTTATAAATATATAAGAAATAATATACTTAGCAAATATGCCTTCCACTTGTATTATTTAAAATAATTAATTTAATAATATTCATGAAAATTACGTTGAAATGCGAAAATCTTCAAGTTAATCCATCAACCATTTGGCCAAAATATGTGTAAAATTCTTTAAACTGCATGCTTTATTTTTTAAAAGTTATTTAAATAACAACTGTAGGCAAAATATTTATGACCTAAATTCATCACTAGAGTCAAACTTTCAAAACTATTTTGATTGTAGAAAGTTGATCATTAAAAGACTACCACAGTATTTTTTTCACCTGACAGTTAATACTGTACTACTGTTAGTTTATATTATACTAGTTTCGACTTAGATTATATTTGACTGTTTGTGTCGTGTCAGTTTGTATTATTACAAACTTCAAACTGACACGACACAAAACGTTAAATATAATCTTCAAAAATATAATTTAATTTACAAAAACCCGTGATGATGGCTGAATGTTAAGCCGAAACTAGTAGGGAAAAATAAATAAATACTAAAAGATACCAGAAAGTACCTAAAATAAGAAATTAGAAATAATAATAGTTAAATAATAATAGTTAAATAGTTAAACGGATTCAAAATAGCCAGTAAACCTGTCAGAAACACTGACATTTCTCAAAAACTGTCTGAAAAATGTCATTAACTTCACTAAAATAGAAAAAATCTAAAATATAAAATCTCAAAATTGCCAGTAAAACCATCATCAGGCAAAACTAAAATGGATATATAAATATAATATGCTACTTTTCATAAAATGTACATTTTCTTAATAAATTCAATTCACACAAACTACATTTTGACTAAATTCTAGGTATGAGTTTACATGATATAATTTAGTGTGTTTGTAAATAGTATTTCGTTAATGTGTGTATTTTAGAGATTTGTTACTTGTTCTTTGTTGATGATTATGACAAAATTAAGGAAGTACAGATTTTTTTTTTAATTTGACTATTTTTTTTAAATGTGTGAAATCTAATAAATAATATATTAACAATTATTTCTGGCAATTTACAGATATTTTAGCAATACTACTGCCGATTTTTGAGACATTTTAGATACCACATTACACACATTAAAGACATTTTAGTACCTTGGACTAAAATTTTAAAACAATATTTTGCAATTATCACCATTTCAAAATATTTGATCAACATAAGAAGCAGTCTTCAGGAGTTTTTGCAACATTTATCTATGACATTTTAGCAAAATTACCGACAATTTTCCGACATTTGACAATTATTACTGAAAATTTTCAGATGTGTTGACAAAATATTAAAAAAATAACATTAAAATTTCCGAAATTGCAAAAATTCGAACTGTTTTGTTTAACAGAAAAACTTAACATTGAATTATAAAATTGTAGATCATTTGGTTAGAAAAATATTAAATGTTTGGAAGCTATATTTTAGTTTATTATATATGTATTAGTCAAATTGCCGATAATTTTCTGACATTCTAACAATTATTGATGATAACTTTCAGGCCTAACTTTTGTAGTGCTCCTAATTCTCTCTACACTCATTTTTTTTGCAAAAATACTTATCATTTCCTTTAAATGCTGGTGATATTCTTATTTATTTCTGTAGTTTCTCATTTATTATCATTATTTCGAGAGATAGCTCAAAAATGCAATACTTTTAAGATATAATAAAATCGGAAAATTCAAATTCGTTGGCACGATTCATAAATATAATATTTATTCTCCAAAATTCTGGATAATTCCTACCCAGAAACTCTACTTCTAATAACTACTTAGTCATTTCTAAGTAGTTAGTATCAAGAGATTTTCCAATAATTTCCACTATTTTGCATAAAATTAATATTCTATTTAATATATTCATAATTAATTATTATATTACTATGTTTTACCTAGTGTCAAATTCCATTTAATTAATATTTATTGATTTGTCAATACCTTTCACTATTAAGATTTCTAAAAATTTCTCGAAATCTCGTTGTTCGAGATTTCTACAGATTTCTCAATAATTATCGAAATTTCTATAGATTTTTAAATTTTAGCAATACTACTGCCCATTTAAAGATATTTTAGTACCTTGAATTAAAATGTTTAAACAGTATCTTGAAATTGTTATCTTAATAATTTTCTCCAAAATTGCTTAAAAATGTTCAAAGGTTTTTCAATGTTGTTCGAGATTTCTACAGATTTCTCAATAATTATCGAGATTTCTATAGATTTTTCAATTTTAGCATTGCTACTGCCGATTTAAAGATATTTTAGTACCTTGAATTAAAATGTTTAAACAGTATCTTCAAATTGTTACCTTAATAATTTTCTCCAAAATGTATTTAAAATGTTCTAAGGTTTTTCAATGCTGTTCGAGATTTCTACAGATTTCGCAATAATTATCGAGATTTCTATAGATTTTTCAATTTTAGCAATACTACTGCCGATTTGAAGACATTTTAGTACTTTGGATTAAAATGTTTAAACAGTATCTTGAATTTGTTACCTTAATCATTTTCTCCAAAATTGCTTAAAAATGTTTAAAGGTTTTTCAATGTTGTTCGAGATTTCTACAGATTTCTAAATAATTATCGAGATTTCTATAGATTTTTCAACTTTAGCAATACTACTGCCGATTTAACACATTTTAGCACCTTGGATTAAAATGTTTAAACAGTATCTTGAATTTGTTACCTTAATAATTTTCTCTAAAATTTCTTAAAAATGTTCAAAGGTTTTTCAATGTTGTTTGAGATTTCTACAGATTTCTCAATAATTATCGAGATTTTTATAGATTTTTCAACTTTAGCAATACAACTGCCGATTTTAACACATTTTAGCACCTTGGATTAAAATGTTTAAACAGTATCTTGAATTTGTTACCTTAATAATTTTCTCCAAATTTTCTTTAAAATGTTCTAGATTTATACTAATTTATACACAATAATAATATACAGAATATACAGAAGAAAGTATTTTAGCAATATAAGAAATATATTGTATGACTTGTGCAAGTCGGGTACCACAAACATAAATAAAAATATCTATTCTATTTTTCATCAATTCTCATGATTTCGAGAGATTTTTTAATAATTTTGAGATCATTCAAATCGGAATATCAAAATTGGTTCACACCATTTGCCCAATTATTTGATTTTTTTTCATTTTACAAATTTATTGATGATTCTTAAAATATCTAAACATTTCTAAATTTTAGCATTTACTATAATTTCCACAATTTCTTAATATTTTTGGAGATTTCTACAGGTTTTGCAATAGATATAATGATTTCTAGAGATAATTTCGAGATAAATAAATGTAAATTGGTATTTTCATAACTAAAAATTTCTCAATAATTTTCGATATTTTCACAGATTTCCTAATAAATATCAATAATATGGTTTAATAATACCCAAGATTTACAATAATTTTTGAGATTTCTATAGATAATTCTTACGATTAAGAGATAATTTCGGGATCATAAAAAAAAATGATTGACATGATTATTATTTATATTTTATAATTCTCCAAATTTGTCGGTAATTTAAAAAATATTAAATCATTTCTAAATATGTATTGTTAAATTTCCAGAGATTTTTCAATTATTTCCATGATTTCTCAATTATATTTGAGATCTCTGCAGATTTCGGAATAATGATCAAATGTCTGGAGATTTTGCAATGAATCCAAAGATTTCCCAATCAAAAAATGCTATTAAAATCTTCACTTTTTAAAGGAAATAATAAGCATTTTTGGCATTGCTTAAGTAATTATAATAATAATAATAATAATTGTCTTTATTCTTTTAGACCTTTTGGTATAGAATATGTCAGTTACATCAAGTTATAAACAATATAAAATGTAGTAATGGTCTAGAAGCCATTGTTCTAAAGACCATATGATCAGTGTAGCGATGAACAAAAAAGTGGGAAGTACCACAATGAAAGTGTCATAACGTGAAAACAAAACACTGACAAAAATCTTTATAGAAACGAAATCGAGAATTTCTGTTTTTTTTATAAACAAATGAAATAACAAAATTGTGACGTTATTATATTATACTTATGTTGTGGTAACTATGTTATATTTATTGGCGCAGTGCTCAGCATAGCACGCAAATGTATACCTCGAGGGTACCGTACAGAGTTTATCCCAGGATGGATGAAAACAAGCCAACAGCTTTACCAGGATTTTCTTGTTAGTAACGACAAAGAAATAGCAGACAAACTGCTCCACTGCGTAGATGACACGCGACAGGCTAGATGAATGGAGACTGTAACATCTTTAAACTTTCAGACATCAAGTAGATCGGCATGGTCGTTGCACAGAAAGTTAAGTGGTGGATGTCCAACGCAGCGCATAATTATTGATTTAAGTCCAAACTTAATCGCATCGAATAGCGTAGCAAACTCACCTACACCCAGAGATAAAGCTCACACGACTGAAATAAAGCGCGAACTTAGAGACCTAAAATTAACTTCAAATGAAACTCACTACTCACGGCTCTTTTCTGTAGATGAAATGATAATAATAATGCCCGTCGCCTCGCGAATCTGGAACCAACTAAACTTTTAGCATGCAAAACGATGCTATTTATATTAAAATTTCGCACACTCTGCGATTTTGTGTGCAACGTTAATTCTCATTCCGGTGATCTCACAGTGCCCTATGTTAAGGTTACTGATATAAAAATACCAAACTGTTATGATTAGTCATCGGCCGGCTCGTGTCGCGTCTGTGATTATTTATATAATTGCGTCACCACGCATCGAACTCGTCTTATATTAATAATTATAAAAGTACTCGTACTTTCTTTTGTAATATCCTTCAGGATTTCGTCTACATCTGTAGACGCTCTGAATAAAATAAAGCCAAGGAAGGCTCCAGGATTTGACGGGATTCATCCTCATCAACTGCGGCAGGTTTGCAAAAGTCTGGTTGGCTACATTTTTCACAAATATCCTACAGTCTGGATTCATCCCCAAGGCATTCAAACGATCTAAGATAATAGCTGTTCTATAAACTATCAAACCTCCAGAAAATCCAAAGAGCTTTACTATCTATACGTTATATATTCCTTAAGAGACTCCTCTATAACAGAATCTGCCCAGAAATATTCGACAATATACCTGTCGAACAAGCAGGTTTTCGCCCTAACTGAAACTGCGCTAATCAAGTTATGTCCCTTACAACCTACATAGAAGCAGGTTTTTAAAGAAATCTAAAATCTTCGACAGCATTTATCGACTTAACAGCAGCCTATGATACTGCTTGGCGAGATGGCATGATGTGCAAACTAATGAAAAAGATACCTTGCTAGACCACAATGAGACTCATCGACAACATGCTTAACAATAGATGTATCCAAGTAGTGATGGGAAACTCAATCAGCAAACCTCGGTAGCTGTGCAATGGATTACCTCAGGGTTCTATTTTGGCCCGTTTCCTGTTTAGTTTGGATATAGGCCACATGCCAGATACTTTGTCTAGAAAGTTTGGCTACGCAGACGATTGGGTTCTGGCCACACTATGTAAATATATTGAATCCATCCAAGAAATTCTGAGTATCTAAAATGAAGTCTTACTTCATCTCACTTTTACGTCTTTTACTCTTCTGAGTAAAATCGGACAGTATTATCGCATGTGGAGACTTCAAGTTAATACAGCCAAAACAGAGGTTTCAACTTTTCACCTAAATAACAAGCTGGCTAATATTCTAACACTTAATAGGTCACCAAAATACCTAGGTGTAACACTTGATAGAACATTGTCTTTTAAATTACATCTATCTAAAACTGCGGAAAAACTAAAATCAACGGACAATATTATTCATAAATTATGCGGAACTACATGGGGGTCTTCGGCATCAACACTGCGGTCTTCAGCCATAGGGTTGGTTTTCAACTCCGCTGTGACCGGTCCCAAGCCCAACTGTGAAAGGAGGAGGGTTGTTCGCAGGGCTAGCAACCCTGCAACGTAAAAAGAAGCTACAGCTACAGAAAGCTTATACACGCCTCGGAAGTCGGATGGATGGAAGAAGCTTGTAGAAGCCCTATGCTCCGATCGGAGTAAAGAGGATTAAAGTAAGTAAAGTAAGTTCATGGCGGTCTTCGGCATCAACACTGCGGTCTTCAGCCATAGGATTGGTTTTCAACTCCGCTGTGACCGGTCAAAAACCCGGCTGTGAAAGGAGGAGGGTTGTTCGCAGGGCTAGCAACCCTGCAATGTAAAAGGGAACGTGCTACGGAAACTTATACAATCCTCGAAAGTCGGACGGTTGGAATAAGCTTGTAGAAGCCCTATGCTCCGATCGGAGTAAAGAGGATTAAAGTACGTAAAGTATGTACATGAGGGTCTTCGGCATCAACACTGCGGTCTTCAGAAATAGGATTGGTTTTCTCTGCTGCGGAGTACTGCTGCCCAGTCTGGGTAAGTAGCTCTTACGTGAAAAAGGTTGATACGCAACTGAATAATGCAATGAGAATTATTGCCGGCGTAATTAAGGGAATTAAAATTAAGGGTAAAAGAGGGATGGATTATGTATGTAGTAATTAAGCATACGCCAATACATTGGCTTCCAGTACTCAGCCACATAGCTTCACCACATTTCAGAAGAACCAATGCGCTAATTAGAGAGTACAGCAAAATTCTAAATAACCAACGACGGCCAATAGATCAAGATATTTATCATGTAAATTCGAACCGGATTCGCTCCAGAATACCCGTAAAATCGGCTAGACAAACTATTGAGAATGATTTGAATCTGCACAAAGTCTGGATGCAGGAATGATCGCAGACGCTTCGCTGTGACCTTCCTTGTATTACAGTTAAGCCACCTGGGTTTGATTTGCCTCGAAAAACTTAGTCAAATTTTAACAGGATCAGATGCAACATTGGAAGATGCGCATACAATCTCCATAAATGGGGCAAAATTCCGCGGTGCAACTGCGGAACAGAAAACCAAACTGTAACACATATCATCCAGGAATGCAAATTAAGAGCATATGATGAAAATTTAAATGATTTCATCTTTGGAACTCCATCATCAATTGAATATATAAATGCGCTCGACGTTTGTTTGTAACTCATTCGTGTCAACGCCATACGCTAAATAAATATGTTGTGGAATCATTTTTCATAAAAGTGGTGATGAAACCAAAATTTCAAACTTATTTAATAAATTTGTGCAGTTTTAGCAACTTTTGTTTTAATTTTATTAGTATGTACCGTACAACTTTTTTTATATATCGCAAGATGTTTTCTCCTTTAGTCTTTTCTATGGATTATAACGACATGTATGCGTACAACCCTCACGAGTCGTATATGTTAGCAACATTTAACTGATGGAAATGTCCAGGATTCCGGAACTTCTTCCTTTGAGTTAAATATAAAAACGCCCTCTCGTTAAAAAGGAGACGGCTCAAGAATTATACATATCATTACTGTGCACGGAATGTTTTTCTCGTCTTTAGTCTCATTATTTATTTACAGAAGCATTTTCTCGGTGAATACAGTCGGATCCCGGTCCTATCCCATCTGGCAAAACAGATACATAATCAAATGTTACCACACATACACAAACATTTTCGTGGGAGCGCACAAAGGTTTCGCGAGATCCGAGTGGAGAGCGTAGGTAGAGAGGACGTTAAATTAAGCGGTTTAGGTGGACGAAGTGCACGTAACTCTTCCGACCGCTGAATAAAAATGTCCAGGACGGGATATCTAATCATCTTAACTTGTAATGTCAAAGGACAAAGGCGCCCCCTTTGAAAATCGCATGCAGGAACTTATACAAAATTTCTCCTCTATTTTCGTTTCTTTTCTTGTTGTCGTCGTCGTCGTCGTCTTCGCCGCTCTCGCGTGTGTGCATTTCTATGTGTGTGCAGTGTATGTGTGTGTTTAAAGTGAGCGCCGTTTTCATAAATATCAGACTTCCTGATCCTTTTGTGTATAACCTGTCACGGTAGTGATATCTTCCCTGATAACAAAACAGGGAAAATGCGGGCGAGGGAAAAGTTTTTCATTCCGGAATCCGGCGGGGTTAATTGTATCGATCTTGTTTTATTGTGTAGATTTCTCTGGTTAATCTGTAGGCAACTAAAATTATGTGCTTACATATAAGTTTTTCAACTGTAATATTAAATATAGAACTAATGGTTAACATAAACTGTTAGTACATTAGTGAAATTTTATTTTAGGAAGAAACGAAGTACGTTATTTAAGTAATTATTATCTTAAGTTATTATCTTTTAAGTGGCGTGCTTTTTATAAAGTGTATGTATAAGGAAATATTACGTTGGAGTTTTAAAGTTATTTAATTTGAAAGGTTGAATTGAATTGAATTGAGCTCGCGTATTGGTGGTATATGATTGTAATTAATGTTGAAGATTCCATTATATTGAAAAGTTAATTTAATATTTCAATGTCACGATAGTAACAGGAAAAATAACATTGATTCTGTGTCCCCTCGGAGGTTCGTTTTGAAATGCAGTCGTTTTGTTCTTACGAAGCTATCAATCATTCCCCGATTCGTGTCCGACGCCATCCAATAGATCTCCCGGTATACTTCCGTTTATTGCTCTTCATCAAAGCCATAGCTTCTCCTCCATCGAATTGAATTTCTCTCCTGAAATACGTCGGCGAGCGTTCCCCGGCGCCAAGCACCTGCGATAAACGTTTTCATTTTTCGTAATGAGACGAAATCGCCGTCCTGTATTTGTTACTCTGTGCGCCGAATGGCGGAGTTGAGCTTTTCCCGTAATTCAATTGCCGATAAGGGCGGATCATTTATTGAAATAAAACTTCGCAGTCCGCGGGGGCGGCGATAAATCATGGGCTGGGTCCGCGGCACGTATAAAATATTATTCGACGGGGGCGATCGCCCCCGCCGCAAATAAAAGGGCGCGCGGGCGAAAGAAAAAAAATATGAAAAACTTTAAAGCGAACTTGTTTAAAAAGTAAATTTAACGGCGACGGCTTATCTCGGACGCGGAATTGTGTCAGATTTTAAAGCCGGCTTTTATGGTCTATATATCTCGCAGCCATACTTTTATTTAACGAAACTTTCGTATCCGCTGAAATCGACAACCCGCCTATAGAAAAGTGGATAGAAATTTTATGTACACACTGTAATCTATGGGAGGGAGACAAATATTTATTTTAGGAGCTTTCGTCGCCGCCGCCTCCCCCACGCCTAGTCATCTAATCGCACACCGATGGCATGGAATTTGATAAAGCGTATGGACCAGGGAGAATGTGTATGAATAAAAAATCACAGAGCCAATTCCAAGGGTGGCATCTTTATTGCAGCCATAGACGTCATATATTACGTTATCTAAACATGTTTTAAAAAATATGCTGGACACATAATGGATGCAACAAAAAAATAATCATTTAATCTTTAAGGTGTAAGCTACAGAAGATGTATCTACATACAAGGAGTATCTAAATGCTTATAATTACATCGCCATGTAAAGTATGTTTGTTCCGCTCTAGTAAAAATATTTGTGGCTACCAAACACATGAAAAGACACTCATTACTCATGAAGATGGCAATAAAAGCTATCTTCATGCAATTTAAATTTCTATTGTGGCATTTGTTATTTGACTATTAAAATACTAAATTATTATTAGTTTCAGTAATAGTTGTGGCTTCGGACGGACTATATGCAAAATGCATGTCCTGAATTAATGATATGACTACGGAAATTTCAATAGATCTACACGAATCATAAAGAAACAGAGCGAATTAACCAATTTTATTTTGCATATAATGCATATTTTATCAATAATTGCATATTTGGTCATATAATTGGATATTTGTGACCGAATTTATTTTTTTTTTACTAAAAAAATTTTACTAAACAAATGTTATAATATAGCTTAAGGATTTCATAAATGTTTTATTTTCAAAAATTAAGAGTGATTTTCAAAATATCTTGTTTTGAAATTTTTGTTCGGTCGCCATTTTGGTATTTGATAAAATAGAAAATAATCTTATATGCAAATGTTTTAAAGAACCGATAGGGCATGCTGAACGTTTTTGTATTTTTTAAATATTTCTTAAAATAAGGGAGTAACGACGCTTTTTCGAAAAACGAATGAACGCCAATGAACTTAGGCTCCAATTCAAAAATTTTAACTAAGAAAAGTTGTTTGTTTTAATGAGTTCTAACTGCCATTTTCGGGTGTTACAACTTAGTACTAACACACTGTATACCTGACTCTTTCGTAATAGCTGACTACCTCCGTTTCAGAGAGGGTTTATGATCAGCCAGAGTCGGTACTTAACCCCTCCGCAAGAAGCCCTGGCGCTCTGCCGCCCGGGAAAGTGTTAAAGACCAAAGGGCCTCTTTGAAAGCAAAAAACGCACCTTGCATTAGTTCCCACATCAGCCAGAATGATGCATCAATAACCGAACACTAATAATAATACCAACAACAACAGTATGGAGTACCTCCTACGTGTACGCAACCCTTTAAGGATGCCCAAGTATACAAACACATGCGCATTCTTCACCTTTGCAGGGCCAATGAAACCCGCACATTCTACTCACCAGTGTTGACCCATCGATCTTAATACTTTCCCAACGGCAGCACTGTATATACCTGACCCTATCGTAGAAGCTGACTACCTCCGTTTCAGAGAGGGTTTATGATCAGCCAGAGTCGGTACTTAACCCCTCCGCAAGAAGCCCTGGCGCGCTGCCGCCCGGGAAAGTGTTAAAGACCAAAGGGCCTCTTTGAAAGCAAAAAACGCACCTTGCATTAGTTCCCACATCAGCCAGAATGATGCATCAATAACCGAACACTAATAATAATACCAACAACAACAGTATGGAGTACCTCCTACGTGTATGCAACCCTTGAAGGATGCCCAAGTATACAAACACATGCGCATTCTTCACCTTTGCAGGGCCAATGAAACCCGCGCATTCTACTCACCAGTGTTGACCCATCGATCTTAATACTTTCCCAACGGCAGCACTGTATATACCTGACCCTATCGTAGAAGCTGACTACCTCCGTTTCAGAGAGGGTTTATGATCAGCCAGAGTCGGTACTTAACCCCTCCGCAAGAAGCCCTGGCGCGCTGACGCCCGGGAAAGTGTTAAAGACCAAAGGGCCTCTTTGAAAGCAGAAAACGCACCTTGCACTAGTTCCCACATCAGCCAGAATGATGCATCAATAACCGAACACTAATAATAATACCAACAACAACAGTATGGAGTACCTCCTACGTGTACGCAACCCTTGAAGGATGCCCAAGTATACAAACACATGCGCATTCTTCACCTTTGCAGGGCCAATGAAACCCGCGCATTCTACTCACCAGTGTTGACCCATCGATCTTAATACTTTCCCAACGGCAGCACTGTATATACCTGACCCTATCGTAGAAGCTGACTACCTCCGTTTCAGAGAGGGTTTATGATCAGCCAGAGTCGGTACTTTACCCCTCCGCAAGAAGCCCTGGCGCGCTGTCGCCCGGGAAAGTGTTAAAGACCAAAGGGCCTCTTTGAAAGCAGAATACGCACCTTGCATTAGTTCCCACATCAGCCAGAATGATGCATCAATAACCGAACACTAATAATAATACCAACAACAACAGTATGGAGTACCACCTACGTGTACGCAACCGTTGAAGGATGCTCAAGTATACAAACACATGCGCATTCTTTATCTTTGCAGGGCCAATGAAACCCGCGCATTCTACTCACCAGTGTTGACCCATCGATCTTAATACTTTCCCAACGGCAGCACTGTATATACCTGACCCTATCGTAGAAGCTGACTACCTCCGTTTCAGAGAGGGTTTATGATCAGCCAGAGTCGGTACTTAACCCCTCCGCATGAAGCCCTGGCGCGCTGTTGCCCAGGAAAGTGTTAAAGACCAAAGGGCCTCTTTGAAAGCAGAAAACGCACCTTGCATTAGTTCCCACATCAGCCAGAATGATGCATCAGTAACCGAACACTAATAATAATACCAACAACAACAGTATGGAGTACCTCCTACGTGTACGCAACCCTTGAAGGATGCCCAAGTATACAAACACATGCGCATTCTTCACCTTTGCAGGGCCAATGAAACCCGCGCATTCTACTCACCAGTGTTGACCCATCGATCTTAATACTTTCCCAACGGCAGCACTGTATATACCTGACCCTATCGTAGAAGCTGACTACCTCCGTTTCAGAGAGGGTTTATGATCAGCCAGAGTCGGTACTTAACCCCTCCGCAAGAAGCCCTGGCGCGCTGTCGCCCGGGAAAGTGTTAAAGACCAAAGGGCCTCTTTGAAAGCAGAAAACGCACCTTGCATTAGTTCCCACATCAGCCAGAATGATGCATCAATAACCGAACACTAATAATAATACCAACAAAAACAGTATGGAGTACCACCTACGTGTACGCAACCGTTGAAGGATGCTCAAGTATACAAACACATGCGCATTCTTCATCTTTGCAGGGCCAATGAAACCCGCGCATTCTACTCACCAGTGTTGACCCATCGATCTTAATACTTTCCCGACGGCAGCACTGTATATACCTGACCCTATCGTAGAAGCTGACTACCTCCGTTTCAGAGAGGGTTTATGATCAGCCAGAGTCGGTACTTAACCCCTCCGCAAGAAGCCCTGGCGCGCTGTCGCCCGGGAAAGTGTTAGAGACCAAAAGGCCTCTTTGAAAGCAGAAAACGCACCTTGCATTAGTTCCCACATCAGCAAGAATGATGCATCAATAACCGAACACTAATAATAATACCAACAACAACAGTATGGAGTACCACCTACGTGTACGCAACCGTTGAAGGATGCTCAAGTATACAAACACATGCGCATTCTTCATCTTTGCAGGGCCAATGAAACCCGCGCATTCTACTCACCAGTGTTGACCCATCGATCTTAATACTTTCCCAACGGCAGCACTGTATATACCTGACCCTATCGTAGAAACTGACTACCTCCGTTTCAGAGAGGGTTTATTATCAGCCAGAGTCGGTACTTAACCCCTCCGCAAGAAGCCCTGGCGCGCTGTCGCCCGGGAAAGTGTTAAAGACCAAAAGGCCTCTTTGAAAGCAGAAAACGCACCTTGCATTAGTTCCCACATCAGCCAGAATGATGCATCAATAACCGAACACTAATAATAATACCAACAACAACAGTATGGAGTACCTCCTACGTGTACGCAACCCTTGAAGGATGCCCAAGTATACAAACACATGCGCATTCTTCACCTTTGCAGGGCCAATGAAACCCGCGCATCCTACTCACCAGTGTTGACCCATCGATCTTAATACTCTCCCAACGGCAGCACTGTATATACCTGACCCTATCGTAGAAGCTGACTACCGCCGTTTCAGAGAGGGTTTATGATCAGCCAGAGTCGGTACTTAACCCCTCCGCAAGAAGCCCTGGCGCGCTGTCGCCCGGGAAAGTGTTAAAGACCAAAGGGCCTCTTTGAAAGCAGAAAACGCACCTTGCATTAGTTCCCGCATCAGCCAGAATGATGCATCAATAACCGAACACTAATAATAATACCAACAAAAACAGTATGGAGTACCACCTACGTGTACGCAACCGTTGAAGGATGCTCAAGTATACAAACACATGCGCATTCTTCATCTTTGCAGGGCCAATGAAACCCGCGCATTCTACTCACCTGTGTTGACCCATCGATCTTAATACTTTCCCGACGGCAGCACTGTATATACCTGACCCTATCGTAGAAGCTGACTACCTCCGTTTCAGAGAGGGTTTATGATCAGCCAGAGTCGGTACTTAACCCCTCCGCAAGAAGCCCTGGCGCGCTGTCGCCCGGGAAAGTGTTAAAGACCAAAAGGCCTCTTTGAAAGCAGAAAACGCACCTTGCATTAGTTCCCACATCAGCAAGAATGATGCATCAATAACCGAACACTAATAATAATACCAACAACAACAGTATGGAGTACCACCTACGTGTACGCAACCGTTGAAGGATGCTCAAGTATACAAACACATGCGCATTCTTCATCTTTGCAGGGCCAATGAAACCCGCGCATTCTACTCACCAGTGTTGACCCATCGATCTTAATACTTTCCCAACGGCAGCACTGTATATACCTGACCCTATCGTAGAAGCTGACTACCTCCGTTTCAGAGAGGGTTTATGATCAGCCAGAGTCGGTACTTAACCCCTCCGCAAGAAGCCCTGGCGCGCTGTCGCCCGGGAAAGTGTTAAAGACCAAAGGGCCTCTTTGAAAGCAGAAAACGCACCTTGCATTCATTCCCACATCAGCCAGAATGATGCATCAATAACCGAACACTAATAATAATACCAACAACAACAGTATGGAGTACCTCCTACGTGTACGCAACCCTTGAAGGATGCCCAAGTATACAAACACATGCGCATTCTTCACCTTTGCAGGGCCAATGAAACCCGCGCATCCTACTCACCAGTGTTGACCCATCGATCTTAATACTCTCCCAACGGCAGCACTGTATATACCTGACCCTATCGTAGAAGCTGACTACCGCCGTTTCAGAGAGGGTTTATGATCAGCCAGAGTCGGTACTTAACCCCTCCGCAAGAAGCCCTGGCGCGCTGTCGCCCGGGAAAGTGTTAAAGACCAAAGGGCCTCTTTGAAAGCAGAAAACGCACCTTGCATTAGTTCCCGCATCAGCCAGAATGATGCATCAATAACCGAACACTAATAATAATACCAACAAAAACAGTATGGAGTACCACCTACGTGTACGCAACCGTTGAAGGATGCTCAAGTGTACAAACACATGCGCATTCTTCATCTTTGCAGGGCCAATGAAACCCGCGCATTCTACTCACCTGTGTTGACCCATCGATCTTAATACTTTCCCGACGGCAGCACTGTATATACCTGACCCTATCGTAGAAGCTGACTACCTCCGTTTCAGAGAGGGTTTATGATCAGCCAGAGTCGGTACTTAACCCCTCCGCAAGAAGCCCTGGCGCGCTGTCGCCCGGGAAAGTGTTAAAGACCAAAAGGCCTCTTTGAAAGCAGAAAACGCACCTTGCATTAGTTCCCACATCAGCAAGAATGATGCATCAATAACCGAACACTAATAATAATACCAACAACAACAGTATGGAGTACCACCTACGTGTACGCAACCGTTGAAGGATGCTCAAGTATACAAACACATGCGCATTCTTCATCTTTGCAGGGCCAATGAAACCCGCGCATTCTACTCACCAGTGTTGACCCATCGATCTTAATACTTTCCCAACGGCAGCACTGTATATACCTGACCCTATCGTAGAAGCTGACTACCTCCGTTTCAGAGAGGGTTTATGATCAGCCAGAGTCGGTACTTAACCCCTCCGCAAGAAGCCCTGGCGCGCTGTCGCCCGGGAAAGTGTTAAAGACCAAAGGGCCTCTTTGAAAGCAGAAAACGCACCTTGCATTCATTCCCACATCAGCCAGAATGATGCATCAATAACCGAACACTAATAATAATACCAACAACAACAGTATGGAGTACCTCCTACGTGTACGCAACCCTTGAAGGATGCCCAAGTATACAAACACATGCGCATTCTTCACCTTTGCAGGGCCAATGAAACCCGCGCATTCTACTCACCAGTGTTGACCCATCGATCTTAATACTCTCCCAACGGCAGCACTGTATATACCTGACCCTATCGTAGAAGCTGACTACCTCCGTTTCAGAGAGGGTATATGATCAGCCAGAGTCGGTACTTAACCCCTCCGCAAGAAGCCCTGGCGCGCTGTCGCCCGGGAAAGTGTTAAAGACCAAAGGGCCTCTTTGAAAGCAGAAAACGCACCTTGCATTAGTTCCCGCATCAGCCAGAATGATGCATCAACCGATGCATCAACCGATGCATTAACCGAATACTAATAATAATACCAACAACAACAGTATGGAGTACTTCCTACGTCTACGCAACCCTCAAAGGACGGCCAAGGTACATGGACACATTTGCATTCTTGACCTTGAGCAGTACACGTACCTCGCATTAGTTCCGGCATCAGCCAGAATGATGCAACAATAACCGAACACTAATAATAATACCAACAACAACAGTATGGAGTACCTCCTACGTGTACGCAACCCTTGAAGGATGCCCAAGTATACAAACACATGCGCATTCTTCACCTTTGCAGGGCCAATGAAACCCGCGCATTCTACTCACCAGTGTTGACCCATCGATCTTAATACTCTCCCAACGGCAGCACTGTATATACCTGACCCTATCGTAGAAGCTGACTACCTCCGTTTCAGAGAGGGTTTATGATCAGCCAGAGTCGGTACTTAACCCCTCCGCAAGAAGCCCTGGCGCGCTGTCGCCCGGGAAAGTGTTAAAGACCAAAGGGCCTCTTTGAAAGCAGAAAACGAACCTTGCATTAGTTCCCGCATCAGCCAGAATGATGCATCAACAATCGAACACCAATAATAATACCAACAACAACAGTATGGAGTACTTCCTACGTCTACGCAACCCTCAAAGGACGGCCCAGTTACATGGAAACATTCGCCATTTTGACCTTGAGCAGAACACGCACCTCGCATTAGTTCTTGCATCAAACAGAATGATGCATCAATAACCGAACACCACACACAATAATAGCAACAACAACAGTTTGGAGTACCACCTACGTCTACGCAACCCTCAAAGGACGGCCCAGGTACATGGACACATTCGCCTTTTTGACCTTGAGCAGAACACGCACCTCGCATTAGTTCTTGCATCAAACAGAATGATGCATCAATAACCGAACACCCCACACAATAATACCAACAACAACAGTTTGGAGTACCACCTACGTCTACGCAACCCTCAAAGGACGGCCCAGGTACATGGACACATTTGCATTCTTGACCTTGAGCAGAACACGCACCTCGCATTAGTTCTTGCATCAAACAGAATGATGCATCAATAACCGAACACCACACACAATAATAGCAACAACAACAGTTTGGAGTACCACCTACGTCTACGCAACCCTCAAAGGACGGCCCAGGTACATGGACACATTCGCCTTTTTGACCTTGAGCCGAACACGCACCTCGCATAAGTTCTTGCATCAAACAGAATGATGCATCAATAACCGAACACCACACACAATAATACCAACAACAACAGTTTGGAGTACCACCTACTTCTACGCAACCCTCAAAGGACGGCCCAGGTACATGGACACATTCGCCTTTTTGACCTTGAGCAGAACACGCACCTCGCATTAGTTCTTGCATCAAACAGAATGATGCATCAATAACCGAACACCACACACAATAATAGCAACAACAACAGTTTGGAGTACCACCTACGTCTACGCAACCCTCAAAGGACGGCCCAGGTACATGGACACATTCGCCTTTTTGACCTTGAGCAGAACACGCACCTCGCATTAGTTCTTGCATCAAACAGAATGATGCATCAATAACCGAACACCACACACAATAATAGCAACAACAACAGTTTGGAGTACCACCTACGTCTACGCAACCCTCAAAGGACGGCCCAGGTACATGGACACATTCGCCTTTTTGACCTTGAGCAGAACACGCACCTCGCATTAGTTCTTGCATCAAACAGAATGATGCATCAATAACCGAACACCACACACAATAATACCAACAACAACAGTTTGGAGTACCACCTACTTCTACGCAACCCTCAAAGGACGGCCCAGGTACATGGACACATTCGCCTTTTTGACCTTGAGCAGAACACGCACCTCGCATTAGTTCTTGCATCAAACAGAATGATGCATCAATAACCGAACACCACACACAATAATAGCAACAACAACAGTTTGGAGTACCACCTACGTCTACGCAACCCTCAAAGGACGGCCCAGGTACATGGACACATTCGCCTTTTTGACCTTGAGCAGAACACGCACCTCGCATTAGTTCTTGCATCAAACAGAATGATGCATCAATAACCGAACACCCCACACAATAATACCAACAACAACAGTTTGGAGTACCACCTACGTCTACGCAACCCTCAAAAGGACGGCCCAGGTACATGGACACATTCGCCTTTTTGACCTTGAGCAGAACACGGACCTCGCATTAGTTCTTGCATCAAACAGAATGATGCATCAATAACCGAACACCACACACAATAATAGCAACAACAACAGTTTGGAGTACCACCTACGTCTACGCAACCCTCAAAGGACGGCCCAGGTACATGGACACATTCGCCTTTTTGACCTTGAGCAGAACACGCACCTCGCATTAGTTCTTGCATCAAACAGAATGATGCATCAATAACCGAACACCACACACAATAATACCAACAACAACAGTTTGGAGTACCACCTACGTCTACGCAACCCTCAAAGGACGGCCCAGGTACATGGACACATTTGCATTCTTGACCTTGAGCAGAACACGCACCTCGCATTAGTTCTTGCATCAAACAGAATGATGCATCAATAACCGAACACCACACACAATAATACCAACAACAACAGTTTGGAGTACCACCTACGTCTACGCAACCCTCAAAGGACGGCCCAGGTACATGGACACATTCGCATTCTTGACCTTGAGCAGAACACGCACCTCGCATTAGTTCCCGCATCAGACAGAATGATGCATCAATAATAATTTCAATTAGAAGTCTCCATTTTTGGCCTGGTAATAAAACGTGAATCACCCGGTATATATCTGTAACATAAATAATGCTTTTTTAATTTTTAAATGTGATTTTAATTAATATATATGCATATATTGGCATATATTTGAAATGTTGGTGCTTGTTTTTTAAATTTTGCGTGCATATATATGCGCATATTTTCGTCTTTTTTCGTGCATATTTGTCCGTGCTTTACTGATTACATAACTCATCTGATCAACATTTGATATGACTGGAGTGCTATCGAAAATAATTCCGAAATATTTAGCTTTTTTCATGTCGTCCATAATGTTATTTTTCACCTCTTTCACCATAAGGCTGTTGAACTTATTTTGAATGTCACCGAGTTTTTCCCGTCATCGAGTTTTTTTTTTTCGAGTTCACCCTACCACCTTGTAATTAAATCACGTGGAGCCCCCTCCACCCCCCAAACAAGTTAAGGCTGAAAGATTGTACACGCCATCTCCACAAAATCCAGGGGTCGAGGTGGATTGTAGAAGGTTGAACAACGAACATCGACAATAAGGTGGAGTATTGGAGAGAAAGGAGCAGAAACATTGCAAACCCAGTTTCTTATTTTCTCTTGATTTCCATACAGTGGTTCAGGTACAATAAAAATCAATGTGAATTCTTAAATTTTTATTTTTAATTAAGTTGGCTTTGTTAGGGTGACAGTATTGTTGGCCAATGTAAAAAGTCGCCATATTTGAAATAATAGGTTATATTTAAAAATGAGGTTATATTTTATGACAGTGGGCAATGTTGCCATCAAAGTGAGTGTCTATTGAGTACAGAATTGCTTTGCTGTTTATATTTCTGTGAAGGGTGGGAAAAACAGTATAAGTCGAAAATTTGGGAAAATGAATTTGGGAAAATGAGTCAAATTATATTTCAGAAACTGATGCTGTACATTGTGTTTGAAATAGTATGTGTCACATTATTCAGTTAAGGCTTTTAAATAGGTTGGCAGTTTTAGTACAACTTTAAATGCTACGATTATTGGAGGGGAAAAGGTATAAGTCGACGCTTCCTTAAAATGCTAATTCTTGACTTATACTGTTTTTCCCATCCATCACAGATTTAACATATGATAAAGCCAACGTTATTAGAAATCTGACATTTAATAATTTTTTCACAGTCAGATCAATTTTGTTGGCATTCATGTGTAAAAGTTTATAAAATGACACCAAAGCCTCCTTAGTTAAAAATAAAAATGGAACAGAGTTTATGATACTTTCAAGCACTACGCCGTTAAAAGCACTCCCTTTCGCGTAGTGCTTTTAAACCCGACGAAAGTGCTTGAAACGCCCTCTTATGCACTTGTATCATGATATACTATTTTATTGTTCCTATAATTATTTAAAAGTATATCTAACTTAACGTAAAATTTGGTTTAGACATAAAAAGTAAATGTTGATTACATTTTTATATAAATCAGAGCATTACACTGAGTTATGACAAAATTTGATAAAATTATGGATTTAAGTATATGTAGATATGTTGATACATGGAAAAAAAATTTTAAGTAAAAACCGCTAAAGAATTTTTTTTTTTTTATATTAATAGATTTGGAAGAAACTTGATTTGAAACATTTAGAAAAAGACGATAACTTTGTCTAGATTTGAAAAGTTTTAAAATTGGTTTTTTCTACGACAGTACATAAACTAAGTTTTTGCCCACTGTTCACGGTGCGTAAAGTAATACTTTTTTGTACAGGTGCGTAAAAAAATTACCGGTGCGTAAAATCGTCAACTGATCGTAAAATAAGTTTCACACACAATTCATTTACTCACCAATTTAAAAAAAATAGTATTTTTCATCAAATTTTACCTGTTTTTTATAATAGCTGTCGTACAAAGAACTTGTATGGTACATTTTCGTAAAGTAGTGCTTTTCTAGAAAAAAACTTTACGAACTGATATCATAAATAACTATTTTACTACTACTACTTACAAGTATTTGAAAATATCTATAACTTAATGTAATATTTTGTTTATAAATAAATAAATGTTAATTACATGTGGATATTAACCTGGGTGTTCTATGATATTATTATTATTACATCCCAGAGACCAATAATACAATTTTTGAAAAAGTCAGTAAGTTTATATGTTAAGCTGATACCTGGAGCATTTCTTTTACTCTTAAAAACGGCTCAAGAAAATTGAATAATCCTTTTTTAAATAATAATTTAGGAAAAAATCTTTAATTTGAAACAGTTTTGAATATAAAACGACAAGCGGATTTGGGTTTGAAACAGTTCTGGAAAAATCGACATTCGCACAAATAAGAATCTACCCTTTTCCGTTTTGTACAGGCGATGGCATGTCCAATTCTTAGCATATGCTCTTATAGCACTCGGTCATATTTGGACAATAGATTAACTAATTCTAAGAAATTACCCCTCATGTCTGATGAAGCGCTCTCTCTATGCCCCCTTAAAGGAAGATTTTGGCGTGCCAGGAAAAGAATAACATCTAAAAGCCGACTCAAAATGTCACGCCGCTTTCTTTTTTCTTGGTCAAAGACCATTTGATGGTCAATGCAGCCTCAATTGATTTTCCATGATGTTCCATTTTTCAAAACAGGAGAGATGGTTTTCAGATTCCTCATATTTAGACACTTTATGAATTAGTTTCCACTATGAATTAAACCCGTTGGTAAAACTCTTATGTTTTGTTTCATGGAGCGTAAACAGTTTGCAGCAAAAACAGTATAAAATGTTTTTTGTTGGTGAGTATACCATCCATTTTCTGAGTACTTTTTCTTCATTTGGTAACGCTTTATAAATCTATTCTGAATTCAAATGTCGGCTCTTTTCTTTTATTTTACCTTCAGATCATTGGACAGTATCTAAAAATGGGCCATCTCTATTTCGATAACGTTCACTTCTCGTTTTAACAATTTCAACTCTCAAATCATTAGGCATTAGTGTTCGCCAAGTAGCAACATTGAAAGGAGTTAAATAAGATGAACTTGTTTTGTCATTATCATGTAGCTCTGCTTCGTCGTTTTTAATTTGCTCTCATTCTTCTTCATTGTCGCTATTCCGTCCTTTTTCTTGGTCATATCTTTCCTGATGTTGATCTTCTAAACCTTGTCTTTCGTCTTGTATGTCAGGCTCTCTTCCCAGCATCCCTCCATGTAATTCATTTTTGCACTGTCTTTCTACATCATCTGTTTCATCAAGAAGGTCACTTTCAACACTTTGATGTATTCTATC
Organism: Othius punctulatus; assembly: GCA_951805005.1. Lineage (NCBI taxonomy): Eukaryota > Metazoa > Arthropoda > Insecta > Coleoptera > Staphylinidae > Othius > Othius punctulatus. Next base: position 100,820,632 of record OX638139.1, on the reverse strand, counting down.
ATTCGTACCAATGAAGCCGAAAATGCTACATATTTAAAAATGGATCCAGATAACGATTCGCGCTCAAGTTCTTTTGATTTCTTGATTTTGCTTTGCTGGAATCGACTAGGTCTATTTCGCTTCATATTGAAGTTTTATTCTGTAAAGATCGATAAATAAATACTCGTTAACTTTGACAGTTCTTTTTCTGGCTCAATTTTGCATTATACAATTTATATAATCGACCGGAAATTAAATTCAGATCGGCCCAAACCGATAATTTAACTTGACTGACTTTTGTGATAAAATTGGTATGTTGTTCATATCAAACTCGCCTTTTGACCTGTAGGTTCTATCTACTATCAGTCTAACTCGCTCCTTTATTACATATTATAACGAGCCTGGGCCGGTCGCGTTAGTAGATTTAAACAAACTCATACTACCACGAATTACTGATATTTATTAAAAATAATGGTCACTACTATTTACAATTTACACCGCAAATTATTCGCAATAACGTCCGTTTAGTCACTATTTATCTTCGCTTTCTTCGCTGACCCACTCCTTATAACGACTGCCTGGTCACGTCGTTCATTCCTTTTTATATCCCTCCGAAGTGTTTCTAGGCTTTTCTATTTCCAGAAGACAGGACCTCGATTTTTCCAGCTAAGCGCGCTACAAACTTCTGGAGGAACGGGTGGGGGGGGGGGGGGTGAGTCATCATCATCACTCACCCACAGCGCTAACTTTCGAGCGGGTGGTTCACCTTGACCCAATATGTCTTTATAAATATGATACTTTCGCCTACCGTGAACTATTCTTTTCTTTATTTGACTTTCATTTTTTCGCAAGGAAGTTTTGTATTAAATTGGCAAAGGTGGTCGACGCGACGGTTATAAACAATAACACTAAGGGGCTTAGAGATAATAACTAGGGAGATAATTACAGAAAACCTCCATAATTGTGAACTTATCTATGTTTGTGTCTTATCAATTCGATTGATAATTAGCTTGGATTGGCTTAGATTATTTCTACACATTATATGTGTGAGAACTGTGTAGTTAAAGAAATAGTTCCCTGCTTCGTAATCCGTATGTACTCAAATACAAAGTTAACCGATACTAGCGGGATATTGCCTAGATCCAGATAAGGCTCGGCAATATCCATTTTAATCCGAAAGAATTGCATCCTTCAGAAGTGGCCGTACACTTAACTAAATGAACGCGCCCTCATTGTCCATATTTAATCAATCCCACTCCCGGCGGTCTGAAATTTAACACGCCGTTTACGGGAGTGCGCGTTACCCGCAAGCAAAACTAACACGGCGTTCTTACGGTTATGGTATTAGCAGAGGGATGGGGGCGGTTATACGTAACCGGTTTAAATTTTATAGGTAAACTAGTTTAGCCGATCCTCGCTGCACCGTAATAGACGTTAGATTACGACGGATAAAGGGTACGAGCGCACACCGGGTGACCGCCCCCGCGGGATGTCCGCATTCATTAGCCGCCCCCCGAATTTATCGGGCCGGCGGCGATTGTGGCGGCCCCTAATCTCCCCCGGCCCGCGAGCCGAAAAAGGCAAAAATGCAAATCCTCCCCCGGCCCTAACGACGGAATAATTTAAGCGAAATTTGAAATGCACCCCGGATATGCAGCGGATCTCGGGGGGCGCATAAATAATCCCGCCGTCGCGATACACGCACACGCCCCTCGCGTTTTCCGGCATTAAACGTTAATCTATTTATCATTACCGTTGAACGCAAGGCTTAATATGGTAGAGTTGCTGTTTAGAATGGCAAGACGATAATTGATACCGCGAATATTTTAGTACTTGGATTCTTTACAACACATTTTCATTCATTGTTATATTAATATTTCTCCACCTTAACGGAACAAAACGTCTTTGTGGATACGATGCTGTCGATTAATTATCGTCACATTAGATGTTGAATTAGATTCTGGAGTTCAAAATACGGGGTAGTTATTCGGGTTTAAACCAGAGCAAGGCATATGTTACAAAAAGTTACGCATGGCGATGAATGTACAGTCATGGACTCAAAGAATGTCACTGTCGCTAAGAGCCAGCGGTTCGCCATCCTTGTTTCACAAGTACGTCAGAGTCGAAGCTCCATTCGGATGAATTCGGCGGTCAGTCACTGAGTGGACGGCAATCTAAAATTTACCTGAATGGGCTTTGGGTCCCTATTATCTATGCATCCCATAAATTAAAAAAAAATTCTACTCAGGTAGAGTTTTGACAAATCGCTTAACTATTTATATAGTTTTAAAAAGCGGTGTGCAAATTACGTGCGTTTCCTCATTCGACTGGTTAACGAGCAGATTATTATTACGTTTATGAATTTCTACGGCTTCTAGAAGATTAAGCTGCGCGCCTTCGATCAGTTATGTAATATTTTTAAGTTTTCGATTTGTGGAAATGCATATTCAGGGTTATTCAATTTCGATTACCACTATGGGGATATCGGAAACGGTAAGAGATACGAAGTCGGTTAAATTGGGACATAGTTGCGTAATCATATAGGGAACAATATTCAATAAAGATAATTAAAAAAACTTCAATGATAGCTGAGATTTAAAAAGAAAATTGAAATTTTGCAAAATCTTATTATTTTTTCCTGTCGTTACTTGAAGAGATATTAAAAAAATATAAATACATCTTCATTGCCACTTTTTCTCATCTACAACATGGGAATTTTATATTTTGGATTAGACGTTTCGTGAGTGCAACCGCTATCAAATTTAAATTATTAAATACGGACCTGCAATGTTTATTTATATTTTGAGTTATACTCATCAATACTGTTACAATGATGTGCAATACTTGGGGTTTTAATAACGTTTTAATATAAAAATTAATCAAAATCTACAATTAGCACTAAACTGGATTTAAAAAATTAAAATATAAACTAGAGTGCCATGAAAACAGTTTAAATTTGGAGTAAACATTGTTACTTCTTAAAAATGTTTTCTAACGAACACAAAGAGATATGTTAAGAATTTACTATCATTGTAAGATAAACTCTGCTCGAGCAAGTGAAAACTATTTATAAGTGTATCCCGAAAGACCCCAGCCATCCCAAACTTTGTTTAAAAAAAAGGATTACAATTTAGGGCAGTATGGATCTTTCAAGAAACCCAGAATGCCTTATGGATACCGTGTTTTGGAAGATGAAACGGAGATGGTTCTCCAAGAGGTAGCTAGAAAATTGTAAATACGTATCATGATCTAAAAATCAGGTATTTATTGTAGATAAGAAACGATCCATCGAAGTCGACCAATGAAGTAGCAGTTAATTTAAATTTGACACAAACAAAAGTCTGGCGGATTCTTAGAAAATATAATTTGAAACCCTACAAAATTCACATTTCCCAGATTTTATTTCCTGGTGATGGTGAACGGAGGTTGCAGTTTTGTAATTGGATTTGTGAGCGTATTGAAAGTGATGATCATTTTTTAAACACTATAATTTGGTCAGATGAATGTAAGTTCACAAATTGTGGACATTTCAATAGAAAAAGTTAACACATCTAGTCAACAGTCAATCCACGATCAAATACCGAAGTTATAAACCAAGTTAGATTTGGTATTAATGTTTAGGCTGGTCTGTTGGGAGACATAATTATAGGACCATTCCTCAGGAAGGAATTAGAAGAATTTATCATGAAAATACCTCTCCGTCGACTAAATTTTATATGGTTGAAGCAACACGGGGCTTCTCCACATAATTCTAGGGCAGTTAGAGAGTATCTAAATGAGAAATTTCAAAATAGGTGAATAGGTAACCGTGGACCTATCGAATGGCCAGCTAGGTCGCCTGACTTATCGCCATTAGATTTTTTTTGTGGGGCATGTTAAAAAATAAAGTTTATCACAGAGTGCCAAATAATATTGATGAACTTCGGGCAAACATTTTAGAAAGTTTTATGAGTGTAAGGCAGCGTGATATACAACGAGCAGTGAATAATATTCGATGCAGAGCAGTCCTTTGCATTAGAGAGAATGGCAATATATTTGAACATTTATTATAAAATTATTATTCTTTATTATATCACCTAAAATTCGTATTCAATTGTTAAATTCTATTTAGTAATAATATTAGTATTAAATGTAATGTAAATGTAAATGCATGTATTTCTTGTTAAAAACTTAGTGTTGCATAAGATGCAATTTAACGTTTATAATAATGTTTCCGATTTTAAACTGTTGGCACTGTGTGGCACTCTAGTTTATATTTTTATTTTTTAAATTCAGTTTAGTGCCAATTGTAGATTTTGATTTATTTTCATATTTAAACGTTATTAAAACCATTGTATCATAAAATCATTGTAACAGTAGAGACGAGTAAAACTCAAAATGAAAATAAACACTGCAGGTGCACTCACACGAAACGTCTGATCCAAAATCTAAAATTCCCGTGTTGTAGATAAGATAAAGTGGAAATGAAGATGTATTAATTTTTTTTAATATCTCTTCAAGTAACGACAGGAAAAAATAAATAAGATTTTACAAAAAAAATATTAAAAAAAAATCTCAGCATTCATTGAAATCTTTTTAATTATCTTTATTTAAATTATTCCCCATATGATTACGCAACTTTGCCCCAAATTAAGCGACTTCGTATCTCTTACCGTTTCCGATATCCCCATAGTGGTAATCGAATTTGAATAACCCTGTATACAAAACTATGATTATCGAATGCATTACAATTTTGATTATGTCTAAAAGCGCGAAAATGTTCGTCATACCGTTCTTTGAAACTACGGGAACATGCTAATTCAGAAACTCCAGAATAATTTAAGCGATCAATTTTGTCTTTTGCATTGCATAAAATATTTGCTAATTTATTGCAGGGTTTAAACGCAATTTGTTATAATCAATAATCAAAACACCTGAATATTTTGACGTCAAAATAATTTAATTTCTAAATATGGTGATGGTTTTTGACACAATTTCTGCCTTTTATTGTAAACTCAGAACTGGAGTCATTTTCTATTGATAAATAAAATTTAAGTCAAATAATTACTTGGAAAATATTTGTGTTGATTTAGATAAATGTAAAAGTGATTCGGTTATCAATTACGTTAGATTAAACTGCCTTTAAATATGACAAAGCCCATCTGTATATCAGAAACAGCAAATGAAAATATTTTTGTCGCAGTTGGTTCTGGTGGTTCCTGTATATTACAAAATAATTTTACAAACTGCACTTTGGCACGATAGGTTGTAACTTTTTTGCACGATAGGTTGTTTTTATCAGTTTACCATGTCTATTTCCATGACAGTAAGTTGTTGTTACTGGTTGCTACGTCTAACAAAACGGTAAGTAATTTACTTACCATTCAGTGAACGGTAAGTGAGAAAAATTGTACTCTTTAGCATTGAATACTGCGCCCATAAACTGCCTGGGGGGCTTCAGTTGTCCACTTCTCACCACAAAATACGCTAACAAGCCCTTTTCATTTAAAGCAATCTTCTCTGCTTCACGCCATTCCTTAAAAACCTTGTATGTCTAGATGAGTAACGCTTGACACCTCTACTTTGTAATACATTGTGAAATAGGTAAAAAACACACACAGGTTACTTTGTTAGTATCACTTAGATTTATTTAGTCTGTTCACATCGAGTCATCGCTTCGCTCCTCCTCCAAACAATTGTCTTCGAACGGTAACAAACTCTTACCGTTCTCCATATTTAATAGACTATATAATTTCTAATAGGCCAGTTTTAATCAGATTAAATGAAATTCAAACGGCGTTAAGCGTGGGGGTCGTAAAGCGATGGGGGGCGTAAAGCGATGGGATAAATGAGCAAGTGTATTTTGACAATACGCCGATATTTGATGGTATTATTGAAAGCGCTGGACTGAAATTGCTGCAAGTGGGAATTAAAAATCTGTCTCCGGCTCGAAAATGCCTGTTGACGCCATTTTGTCAAGAAATTTTGTCAATAGAGACTGGAGCAAAGTCGTATTTACCGACGAAAAAACATTTTCGTATTCTGATGATGCTCCAGTCTCTCTTTGGAGAATCAATGGAACAAGATTTGAACCGCAGCATGTCGAGTTTCTTCTGGATATTGGGGGTGGATAATGGAAAGTTGTCCTGGAGAATTAGTTCAAGTGCGCCCCCAAGATTTACTTCCAGGGAATATGTGGATATTCTTGAAAACACTCGAATTCCGACGGTGAGAAGAACTCTATACCCGGAGGAGGAGCTGGACATAATTACGGTTGTGCAGGACAATAGTCCGATACACACGGCACGTGTTGTCCAAGAGTGACTGGACGACAATGCCAATCAAATAGAAATTATTCCATGGTCTGCGAAGAATCCAGATCTCAATCCAATTGAGAATATTTGGGGTACCATGGTTCGTGTCTGGAACCCAGATAATATTGAGATCCGGACTATTCAGAATCTGCAGCGCCGCGTCAACGAAAAGTGGGAAATGTTAAGAGGCAAACATTTATGCAGAAATTGTGTGGTGTCAATGCCGAACAGGCTACAAGAATGTATAAATAATAATTGTTTTTATACCAAATATTAATTTTTATATATATATATATTTTTAATAAAAGATGTATTTTTATCTTTATTAAATCTTTATTTATTCCTAACTATTACTAGTTTGGGAAGTTATGTCATCATCATAGGCACAATTCTACAAAGATTAGAATAATGGTTAATACAAATATAAAATCTATTATTATTAATAGTGTATGTGTTGTGTTAATGTTAGTGTGTGAGTTAGCCTTATAAGGCTATACTCCTCTTATTTTCATAAAAGTAACCTATGGTTTTTCATGGATTGCATTTATTTTATTGCTGCAATTAGGTTTGCAGTTTGCGCATAAAGCCTAAAATTTGGGAATTTTGGTTTTATAAACACTGTTGTATTCAAAATATATAAAACTCCTGTTTTTGCTAATTTGTTCTGGTAATATCTTCTATTATTAATTATGTTAATAACAACTACATGTTTTGCATTACTTAATAAATTTTATCTACAATCACTAATAAAGTAGGCTCTTTTGCTCGTCACTGACAACAAAAAGTTGATAGTGAGAGTTGGCATTAACTTGAAAGCAATAATACCACTTTTTGCTCGTATTACATACAAAATATTTTCTAAAATCACTTAAAAAATGATTGAGTTCTTTAAAAAGAACGTTGATTTATTAGTTGCTATTGACGACGCGCATTTTTTAGTTTATATTGTGCGGCGAGCGAGAAAAACGAGTCTTAGATAAACGTCAACCTTTCGTTGTCACTATCGAGCAAAAAAGCTTACTTTATTTAGTGATTGTAGAAATAATATATTAAGCATTTCAACACATGCCACCAGATAATTTGATTATCTGGATTAATTAATATAGATTAATGTTAAATAATGCAGAAACTGTTTGGAAGAATAACATTTACTGAAAAGTTAATAATAAAATATTTTTCCAACTTTCTGGCGGACACTATATAAATCAATGATGTAGACGAAAAATATGTTTCTTTTATGGGATGCATACATAATAGCGGACCCAGAGCCCTTCCAGGTAAGTTTTAGGGAGCCGGTCACTCAGCACCAACACTGAACCAAACATTGAACCCCGAATAGCTCCGAATGCAAATGCTGGACGAGACAAAGACCGCGAACCGCCGTGTCCCAGCGACCAGTGACATTCTTTGAGTCCATGACTGTACTTCTAGCCCGGTCGATTCTGGACTTTATTTTTTTTTCTCATATGACAATGTTTTTTTAACATACATTGTATGTCAAAAATACCTGATCTTTGTAGTACTGGTCATAGTATGTCCAGTACTTTCACATTCCAGAAATTTCACAGATTCTGATTCTGAAATAAAGCCCTTCACTACACATTAGGACAAACAATGTTGCAGACAACAAGCTTACCTTCGAGGCAGCACTGCATTCCACATATGTGAAATATTATCAAAAAGAATACGCATGCAATGGTTGAGGTTTTGCTCATAGATTTGCTAAGTTAGCATCTTAAGTTGTTTTATTGTCGCCCAATGATTTACATAGGCCATATAAAATTTCATGGGATTCGATGGAGATGTGGCCCAAAACAGAAGTCCTAAGAGAATGCAGGATTGACTATAGATACACCAAAACATTAGAACACATCTTCAAAAATGCTCTAGCAAAAGTGAACCTGATCAAATACAAAGTTAACCGATACTAGCGGGATATTGCCTAGATCCAGATAAGGCTCGGCAATATCCATTTTAATCACAATTAGTCCTCGAAAAAACTTAAAAATACAACATAAAACGTGGTGTGGAATAGCCTTATTCAGCTTGCAGAGTCATTGGAATTTTGTAAATTGTAGAGGTAAAATTCTTGAATAATACTAAATAACAGTAACAGTTATTCAATTTCTGAAAATGTGTACATATCGGGGAGAAATTATGCAAACGAGTGACAATTTATTGAATACATTACATAAAACAGAGCGTTCAAGAAAGTGGTGTTCACCGTTCCATTTAGTGCCAACAGATGGAACTCTTGATATAAAATATTTATTATATATAGCAACATCACAAAACAGTGTCAATGTAAATTGTAAATTAGATTAAATCCGGTTATATGATTTTCTTGTATCCTAGCAAACATTTCAGCAATATTCCAAGACGTATACAGGGTGGTCCATTTAAAGTGTTACAATGCGATATTTAAGAAATTGCTGATTTAAACAAAATGAAATTTGGAACAATGCAATTTGACGTGGGGGACACTACTTAACATTATAAGCCACTTTATAATCATCCTCACTTTTATAAGGGTGGGGGTGATTTTTGAAAGTTAAATAGTGAGGTACGATGTTCTAATTCTTATTAGACATTATTTTTCTTACACATATTCTTTGTCTTGATACCTTCAGCAAAATGTATGTTATATCCATGACATAATTTATTATTTTAATAGATGTTCACAGTGATACTCTAATCTTGCTCTAAACATTTATTAACTCTTGTTGTGTCTTCGCCACATCTTCATTTGTTTTGTACTTTTTTCGGTTGGGTTTCTTAGGTAACAAATGGCCTGGTTGACTTCTTCTTGACTCTAGCCTTTTAAACGCCATGTAAGATTTTGGGGGTAACTCAAAATGGCAAGAGGGAGAATTAATAACATGTTTACTTGGTAGTCAAATTCATGCATTTTGGAAAATGGAAAATACAATTTAGAGATAAATAGACTTTCTTTTCAATTTGTTATATTTAATAAATATTGACATTGACATTAAATTATGCCATGGTTATAACGTACTTTTTCCTGGAGGTTAAGAAACGGTAAAAAATGGTACCTTTCCATTTAATTTTCTAAAGTCATCCCCACCCCTATACCTCTATAAAAGTGAGAAGGATTACAAAGTTGCTTATACTGTCACGTAGTGTCATCCGTCGACGTAAAACTACATTATCCCGAATTTCATATTGTTTAAATGAGCCGTTTCTTAAATATCGCATTGTAACCCTTTAAATGGACCCACTTTAAAATATACCCTGTATATTTTATATATTGAACTGTTCCATCTATTAGTATCCATCGAAAAGTGGAAAACACTATTATATACTTTGTAAGTAGAAATTCTATGAAAGTTCCATCAGAAGTTTCCTAAAAGTTCGCCAATCTTCTAAAAATTCATTAATTAATTTTCTAGTATGCATAGACATACTTAATTTTTGAACTACTTGTAGAAAACACTTAAACGAAGAAAATTCAATTTTGATTAAGATGATATCATTACTTTTACAGTCGGTATAAAAAAAGTTCGGAAACTTTTGGGACAGACCGTGTATGACCAAAATATCTTACAATGTGCTTGCTAATGTGCTCTGACATGTGTTTTTTGATCTTCAGATATTCTCCACCTAGTAATTTTGGTAGTTAAGGGGTTTTTCTCTGCCACACTTAATTTTTGAACTATATGTAGAAAACACTTGAACGAAGATAATTCAACATTAATTAAGTTGATATCAATACGTTTACAGTCGGTATAAAAAACGTCGGAAACTTTTGGACCGTGTATGACGAAAATATCTTAGAATGTTCTTGCTAATGTGCTGTGACATATGATCTTCAGATATTCTCCACATAGTAATTTCCGATGCTTCTACTCTAAAATTACGAAATAATAATTGCAATAAGGTCAGAAAATATTGGAACACTGAACTCAACCCCCGAAGGCAAATATTTAAATTACTATTTAGTCTTTCAGCAAACCAGGATTTGCAGCATTGCGAAATTGCGGAAGGGAGAAATCTCTTGATGCTGCAGCAACGTCTTCATAGTCGAGCGGTTTACTCTGCTTAAAATTGTTTGGCCCCCGGTGTAGACGCATACCCCCACTCGTCATCCCCCACCCCCCAAAAAAAAAATCACACGATTAATCACGCGACGTCGCAAACTTCCGTAATTTTATGCAAGAAGCGGTCCCGAAAACCTCTCACTTTAATCCACCAGCAACTAACCTCGGCGCATTAATTTCCCTCAACACCTGAGTCATCATTTGTTTATTTTCGCCCCGCTGAGTTATTGCGGAGCGGGAAGTCGCCGTAACAATTTATAAGCAAGCAGCACTCCACGGTTCGCGGCCGACAACTCCCGCAAGACAAACGTTCCATTCCGCGGTGCAACGCTGAAGTTTTTAATAAACCCCTCTCGGCTGGGGACTTCGGAAAGTTCAGCTTTAGTTTCATTACGCGGCGAATTAAGCCGACTAACTATACTCGCCGGTAATAACTTGCAACACTTTGCTGATAATTGATTAAAAATTTAGAACGCCGTGGAGGAAGTGAACTTGCCATCTCAATTACTTTTTTATTGCTTAAAAAAGATAATTGCGAGGAAAATCGCATTGGATATTAAAAGAAGGCTACAGACGCTCATAAAATGGAGTAATGCATTAAGTAGTTACACAGTTTTAATAGATGAGCAAATTGACTAAAACGAGTGTACCTCTTTTATTTCTTTATGAGGTTTATTTCTCAATTGTTTTTTTCATTGACAAAAAATAGCAAATAGGGGCTGTAGACTATGAGCTACACCCTCAAAATATTCCTGAAGATTATACATCAGAGGATCTGTAAGAAGATTCAACAAGATCTTAGCGAAACCCAATTTGGATTCGGAAAAGCAATTGGGATAACAGAGGCGTTGTTTGCTCTGAACGTGTTAACTGACGTGTTAGCGTAACAAGTGTTACTCTAACGTGTTAATGTTTGCTTCTTCGATTATAATAAAACTTTCGATAAGGTCCATAATCACCTCATAAAGCTACTGAGAGATAAAAACATAGACAGGAATAATATCAAGATAATAACGTACCTTTATTTTACCAGACCGTTTGGGTACAGGTAGATAAGGAACTCTCAAAGGAAGTCAATATAAAACGAGGAGTAAGGCAGGGATGTGTGTTGTCGCCATTACTTTTCAAACTGTACTCAGAAAACACGAGAGCATTAGAAGAACCTTCAACAATCGGAGTGAAAATTAATGGAAAAGCTATCAACAACATCAGCTGTGCGGACATCAGCTATGCGGACGATACGGTCTCTTTGCAGAATCCTTAGCAGACCTGCAAGCAAAGACTAATGGACCAGGTAGTAAAGACCAGCGAAGAAAGAGGACTGACATTGAACATCAGGAAAACGAAATTTATGACAATCACAAAGGCACAACAACAACAAGAAACAATATGGATCAAGAGAGAGCCAGTGGGAAAAGTCAGCTAATACAAGTATTTTGGCATACTTAATACTAATTGAAGGTATTAGTTTATTAGGTAGTGAAACTATCTTTTTTGGGGGGTATTAATTTTAGTAATGGAAAGTGAAGATCAATTCTTAAATAAGCTCTCTAATCATTTTACATGTATATATTAAGAGTTATTTACTTCGTAATTTTGCTTTGTATATCTTTTGATTTTAATTAACGCGGTTTAACGGTGGTTTAACCCTGGACAAACCGGAGGATACTGTAAATGCTTTTAGAACTCATTTCTCCAGTGCATATTAGAGAGGCGACACTTTATCGGGTCATGGAACACTGTTTAAATGTCTCGACTTATTTAGAGACTACTATAAAATATCTGAGCATATGGTAAAAACTCACCTATTAAGCTAAATAATAAAGAAACAAAGGGTCTGGATATGGTCCCCAAATTTCTTTTAAAGGACTCTGCTGCCGTTTTATCTATACCTTTAACATACACATTCAATCTAATACTAAAACTTGGAACTTTACCCGACAAATGGAAAAATAGTGCCAATTTTTAAGAATTGTAACAGAAGTGAGATCACCAGATCACGATCACGACGTATACATACTGCTCAACATTTGAGCTGGTACACTTATATACTATGCAGTAAAATAAAAAAATAAAAAAAGATTCTTATGCGTTTGGCATGATTTCCTATATAATCAGGGCTGTGTTTCGAAATGCAAAAAAATGCCTATCGAATAACATTTGCGAAACAATTGTTGTTTATCTGTCACCAGTGCAGTTACTGATCTCGCGGAGGCTTACACTTAATCAAGTTTTAAGAGAATATTTGCGAATATCTCGAGTAAGTTTTAATTCATAGTGGTTGAATGCATTTTAAAGATGCCATTAAGGCGTTTAGGTATTTAAAAGATGAGTCAAGCTATGGGAATGCTTATGACTGGTGCATCACTAAGAACTTTTTCTGCCCATTTCAATGTGAGCCACAATATGATCAGAAGAGTACCAATGCGGTTTAATGATGGTAGATCTGTAGCACATAGGCACGGTGGTAGGTGAAATCGCGGTAGAACAGTCAGGGAGGACCGGTTTATTACGATCAGACTCAAAGGAATAGATTTTATACTGCAAGAACACTCAAAAATCAGTTATTGAATGCAACAGGTACTCAAGTATCCACTGAAACCGTAAGAAGAAGGCTCCATGCGGTAAATATAATGTCCAGATCTTCTAAAAAATGTCCATTGTTGACCAGAGCCTACAAAAGAAGAAGGCTAGAGTAGGCACACCAACATGCAAATTGGAGTGTTGAAGATTGGGGTCGTTGTATATTCAGTGACGAAACCAGAGTGCGTCTCCATAGCTCTGATGGAAGAGTGAAATTTTTAACAAGCAGATGAGAACACTATATTGAGAACCACGTGACTTACCATCAAGCTTATGGAGGCGGTTCAATTACCGTTTGGGGAGGTATTTCTGCGACTCGTCGTACTGAATTTGTTATGCTTGGAAATGATACAATGAATAGCGTCAGGTATCTTAAGTAGGTGTTAGAACCTGTAGTGTTGCCATTTGCCAATACAATAGGCGATGGTTTCGTGTTTGTTGATGATAATGCGCGTCCTCATATTACGCACATGGATTGGCCAGCGAACTCTCCAGATCTTAATCCTATAGAGAAGGAATAGGATTACCTGAAAATGTTGATAAGGTCACGAGGAGTGGATCCAAACAATCATCAGCTCCGAACTGCAGTTTTGGAAGAATGGCTAAATATTCCTCAGCATTACATTCGGGATTTGATTTCCAGCATGCCAAGACGTTGGCAAGAGGTTATCAGAGCTAGAAGAGGTCGCACGCATATTAATCTTTAAGTGTTTGGTTATCATTTTTTTCCAGAGCAAACTTTTTTGTAATACTAAAATAAAGATTTTGTTATTTTTCTATTAAAACAATTGAAATTCGTTATTTAAGGTTTATTCTTTTAATTCTTCGCCCGAAAAGTGTTTCCAGAACCATATATATATATATACATATATATATATATATATATATATATATATATATATATATATATATATATATATATATATATATATATATATCTATATATATATATATACATATATAGCAACTAGTGGGGTTCCACAAGGTTCAAACCATGTCCGCATTACTGTTAATTATTTAAAATAAGAAAAATAAAGTGCTTTAAAGTTTGAAAAGTTTGACACTAAATTTTTGCATATCAATAAAACTAGGTTAACGCAACTGTCAGACCTTATTTAATGAGTACCTTGTATGGTTTTATTAATAAGGCACAATTTTTATCCCTTATTAATTTTCTTAGCCAATGGTGCAAAACTTATTTTTTTATCAGTTTTTATTTTTTTGTGCTAATATCACTGAATCGAGTTCAATAAAATTGTATGGGCATGTAGGCATCCATAAAACGCACTCAAATAAGCAACAAAAAGAATACCATGCAATCTAAAAATATACATCATGATGACGTCACACTTTTTTGGTCCCAGAATGCAAGTAAAGTCTGCAAAATATCAAAATCCTAACTCAATTAGTAACTGAGCTATAGAAGACGGGAGGTGAAGTGACGGACGCTGTGTAACCCATATCGGCCTAATACCGTTATATACTGTATGAATAACGTTGTAAGAGTTCCCGTTCGAAATGTTGAAGTTGACCTTCACCTAGCAATTTCAAGGTCATTTCAAGCTCGCACTGCATCACCACTAAATAGATATTTTCAAGCCCTAGAACATTTTGTCTAAAACATTTTTCCCGAAAACGTATTTCTCTTCCTTCCGAGATTTTCTGGTGTATTCATCTGTTTTCAACACCCGGTATATTTACATAATTTTGTATTATTCGCAATATATTTGAAATATAAAAACGAATGTTAAATTGCGCAATATTATGATTACTGTATACAATAGTTTATAATGTTGTAAGCACATGTTAATCGGCGTTGTTGATAATTAGTGTTAATGCCCTATCGAATGTTTAATCTGTTGCGTGCAGATTTTATGCACATTACCGTTATGTTAACAAGTAATTTTCGTGTTATTAATAATTCAGGATCGCTATTGGTACCGGTGGGTTTTTGTTAATGCCGTGAGTAATTTTCATTTCCATATCGAGTGTCCGGTTAAATATTAACGTGCCAATTAGTGCGTTTACGACGGCGGTCGCACACAGCTTAATCCCGGACCGCCCGGAGGCCTCGTCCTGGTCCGGATCCTTACAGTCCCCGGTCCAGCTTATTTTTCATAGGCAGTTAAACGCTTATCGCGCAGTTATCCTGTGCACCAATTATCCGCGACTTTAATAGAACGGCGACGGTGCCCTTTTTTTGGGGCTTAATGGCCCTGTTTTTTTCTTCCGCCCTCGCGCCCCCGCCGCAGCCGATTCCGCCCACCATTCCAATTACATATACTCCGGGCACTCCGGGCATTAGAGCGCCATTGTAGCGTCCGGGGCCCAGGACCCCGTACCGAGTGGCCGAACGTACTTTGTTATGCATGCAATGTGTTCGGGGCGAATATAAATTGTTCGTTGCGGCGGAAATTGAACTGGCGCCCCCCGTTCGACACCTCCCTTACCGCAAACGTAATCAGAAAAAGTACACTGCACAATAACTATATAAAATACAAATTAGTTTATGTCCGAATTGAATCCGTTCCATTTGTATTCATTATCGTCGACTGCCCCGGCGCGCTTTAATAAATATCGGCCGGTGTCCGTCACCGATTGATTGGCCATTTCGGGCCGAATAAATTTGCACACTGCCCCCGGACGCCGGGCTCCAATCTAATTCGGTCAAATATTTAATTCAATTAAAAACTCGCCCCGCCGGACATTTATTATCATTTTAATGGAGACGCGGAGCGCTGCGCAATATGGTCAAGCCAGCCGCATCCTGGAATTCCCGGACAACGTAGTCAGGAGCGACTTCAAAGGACGCCGGTGCATATTAAGGATGGCACGTCGCCGGAATTCTAATGCCGGATTCCCCGTTTTATCACCGGCATTATATATTCCAGCGCCGCCGGAACACTTCTTAACATTCACTCAATCAGGCCGGCGGGAAACGGTAACGGTTAAAAAAGGAAGCAAATAGCGGACGGGTCGGCGCAATTTATTGGGCACCCCTGCGAATTTCGAACGGGGCCGAAATGAAATGCGACGATCTCTCATGTCTGCAGGCGGTAAAGTGAGCTCTACAGAGAAATGCATATAACTTACACTAAACGCTGAAATACATTTAACGTTACTTACCGAAAGCAATCATCAATCTAGAAATAAAAAAAATTACATCCAAAATTTACTACCACACGGCATATTCACATTTGCAAAAACCAATATAAAAAGTTTGGAATTATCTTTCTTGGGATGTTATGTGACGATACATTTTTGCATGCGACAAAAGTTACTTTGTAACCGAACTACTATCGGTTTCAATAGTTTTTACCACTGTGTTTGAACGTACATAAACCCGAAACCACTTATCCAAATAGCGTAATTCAAAATATATCGCAAGAACGCACATTCCTATGTAACGTATTTTTATTCCATAATTTTTACCATAGCCGTTTTTACAGTATCGAATTGTGAATTGTGAATAAAAAAGCACGAATTTTTCTTGTAATTTAGAAAAACTCAATTTTGTCAAGTGAATTTTGTTTTGTCAATATTTGTAGGACAGTTGCCGAGGTATTTAAGATTTATTCAAGTGATATTTGTTTATACTTTTACATTAAATGGCAAATTTATTGCCGGGCAATAAGTTCGCAATGGCCGGGAATATCAAATAAACTATTGTGCCATAGCATTGTAATTCGTAAATCGGTCGCAGTTTACATAAAAAAGCAAAATTATCATTAAAAAAAGAATTACTACAGCAACAATTAAAGTTTAGGAAAGGAGAAATGCAAATGTATCGCGGGACGGAGTGACGCGAAGGGCAACAGCGCTGGGAGGCTGTCACCGGCATGCATAGTTGTGCCACAATGCCGCGTTTTCGTATTTTATTATAATCCGTACATAATCGCTCAAAGTTCGAGTTTGACGTAATATTATATGAAAAATTATTAGTAATAATATAACAAGTGGCATAAACGGTACCGATTATAATTCGATTTGAATTGAACAGCGTTATATCCAGAAATATTTACAGTGGTTTATTTTCTATCACGGATCAAATACACGTGTCCATTTAAATGCCGCTCTGGCGCAATATGAGTACGGCGATACCAATCTCTCGTCTTTATTTACTTGGCGCCAACCATAACTGTTTAAATTGCATCAATATCAAACGTGTGTTGTTCAAAATACATTATTTAATTGTTTTATCTTCTTCATTATATTCGAAAAGTGGCACGATTTGATTGATATTAACAAACTTAGCACGACATTATAAAAACATTATTAATAAATAAGTTGAATAGAATTTATGCCAAATTTTCACATCATTTGAGGGTTACTGCATGTCTCTTATTTTGTTTTTAATTTGGTTGAATAATATTGTAACAGCAAAAAGTTACATCAGGTTAAAGTACAGCGCAGTGACACTATGTGTGAAATGCCATACTTTTCGAAAAAGTGAAATGATTTGATTGATATTGACGAACTTAGCAACATTACAAATCATTATTAATAAATAAGTTGTATAGAATTTATGCCAAATTTTCACATCATTTGAGGGTTACTTCATTTCTCTTATTGTGTTTTTAATTTGGTTGAATAATATTGTAACAGCAAAAAGTTAGATCAGGTTAAGTTACAGCGCAGTGACAATATGTGTGATATGCCATACTTCTCGAAAGACTTTTCGTAATAACAATTTAACGAGTTGCATAATCATATTACAATTTTAATACGTTATTAATGAATGTACCATATATCTTATGATTTTTTTTTAAATTTTTGGACTCCGTACTTTTGTTTCAATTTCATTTCAAAGCCAGGGGTCAAAACTTTTGAAACCGATAGTAGTGCTGAACGTTTGCGCATTATAAGAATACCACACTTTATCTTCATTTCCTACATATTAGATATTGCTTAATTACATAGGCTACACACAAAGCATATTTGCCGTGCGCAGTGATGGGCATTACCAATAACAGTTAATTAACGAAATTAATTTCTTTTAACAGATAGGTAACGAAAGTTAATTTTCAATTTTGTTATTTTACCTATTAACTGATACTTGAGTAGGAAACAAAATAGAAGGATATGGGGAAAGAATGGGTAAACATCGTGAAGTTACCAGGAACAACAATAGAACAAGAATGCTTGACTACTGCCTAACAAACAGCTTGGTAATACAAATACAAAGTTTTAGCGCAAACAGATCCATAAATACACAAGGGAAGTAAGAAGCAGAAGGGAGAAGTCGATAATAGACTACATATTAATAGAAAGAGCCAACTTCAAGCAATTAAAAGATATTTGAGTTAGAAGGGGGCTCGAGATTGGAAGTGACCACTACATGCTAGAAGCAAAAATAATTAAAAAAGAAGCAGGAAAAAAACACAGATAGCGAATAACGAACACAAAAGTAAAGATGTAATAAATACTTACAAATTAAAGGAAGACGCAACAAGAAAAGAAAACCAACGAATAATAGAAAACGAATGCACAAAACAAATAAATAGGCAGTGAAAAGAGCCGGACGAAATATACGCTCACTTTAAAACAATAATTCGATCGGCAGCAAAAGCAGCATGTGGAACAACAAAACCGTGCAAGAATCGAAAACAAACGAAGTGGTGGAACCAACAGGTAAACAACGAAGTTGGTAAAATGGAAAACAATATAGAAGAAATATTTAGAAATAGGAACAGAACAGGTATACGAGGAATACAAAAGGCAAATGAAAAAGGTTACAATTTAATGGAAGACGCAACAAGGAAAGAATATCAACGAATAATAGAATACGAATGCATGAAACAAATGGGCATTACAAAGAGCTGGAACAAATATACGCTCACTTTAAAACAATAATTAGATCGGCAGAAAAAGCAGCATGTGGGACAGCGAAACAGTGCAGGAATCTAAAATAAACGAAGTGGTGGAACCAACAGGTAAACAACGAAGTTGCTAAAAAGCAAAAGGTATAGAAGAACTATTTACAAATAGGAACAGAACAGGTATACGAAGAATACAAAAGGCAAAGGAAAAAGGCAAATGAAACTACACAAAGAGCTCAAATAGAGTTGGGAGGAAGATGGAATATGATATCAAAGGAAACCAAAAACTGTTTTATAAAGTACTTATAAATCTTAGAACGGAAGAAACATGCCGACTGAAACAAATAATGAATACGGATAAATACTCATAAAAGAAGAGGTTAAAATGAGCAGATGGAAACAGCACTTCGAGGAACTACAGGAAGCGGTGAAACCGCTGAAAGGAAAAATGGGAAAAGCAGAAAAAGAAGAGAAGAACAAGCAAGGATAGGATGAACAAGAACTGATAACAATACCCTATTTTAAATTAGAATTTAGATATTCAGACTAGCATTTTTCACTAAGCAAAATAAAATATGCAATTGTGCCGTTAAAAACGACTGGTCCATGGACATCCCTTGTATATCCAATATACAAGGGATATGTCCCTGTAAAATTTCTAGAATTATCTAAATTTTAAAAATAATGACATTCAGTACTCTGGTTTTCAACACTTTATAGTTCCAATACTCTTAGCACCTTTTACATGCTAACGTGCACCTTACCGTTTATTCTATTTAAGTAGAATTGATTTTATTGCTATAGCATTTTATTTAATATTGATATATCTAAAATTGTTTAGTGTTTTGGTTTTTAACTTTGATTGCGTTTTGTTTAGCTGATTTTTTGTGCTTGCTATGCAACTTCGTGCAATTTTATGAACATTTGAGGAATATTCTAAAACTATTTCTATGGAGATTTTGTGATTTCCAAGATTAGTTGTGTAATCTTTGCTGTTTATGAACATTCTGATACTTGTAATATTTTTGTTAATATTTATAAATTATTCGGCTGCTTTTGCCTTGTTGTACTTGTTAGGCGTGTTTCTTACTTGTGTGTTTTTTTGGCCTGAAGAGGGTACTCAAATCTCTGAGTCCGAAAGCTAGCGCAGCATTCTGTCCCTGTGCAAATAAATGACAGCTTGAACTACTATGGGCCTACTTTTTTCTGGCCTTTTTCATCCTACAAAACCACACCTGTAGTTAACATTCATGATATTACATTTTATCTCCATAAAACCTTTTGTAATTTCTAAACTCTTCATGAAATGTTGTGGTTATTGAAATCATCAGATTTAATTATAAACACTGTAAACTTAGTCCAATTATTTGCATATTTTAATATTTTCCGATTCCTTCACTTTGTTCGGTGTTGTAATTATTTTCTAAGTTTACTATATTGTTTAAAATATTAGAATCTTCTAATACTTTTGATATCTTGATCTTGATTGAAATTATGGTCTTTTTAACTTTGATGATTTTTTTATTGTACATTCTAGAAATTTCTATAAAACTAGTAGCAATTGGTGTAATTTGTGTATTTTGATATAACAATTTACTCTTTTGCAATTTTCATGTTTTTGGTTTCTTTACTTTCACTGACGTTTGTTATTTTCGCAGGATTGTTTTAGAAAGTTTTTGAAACGTCTTAAATTTTGATTTGTACGGTTTTATATGCAACTTTGATATTTTTTAAAATTTTCAGCAATTTATTTAATTACACTTTTCTTTGGTTTTAGATTGATTTTCCACAGAAAAAAAAAGCGTTAAATACCGAAATTACTATGTGGATAATATCTGAAGATCAAAAAACTCATGTCAGGGCACATTAGCAAGCACATTGTAAGATATTTTGGTCATACACGGTCTGTCCCAAAAGTTTCCGAACTTTTTTTATACCGACTGTAAAAGTAATGATATCAACTTAATTTATGTTTAATTATCTTCGTTTAAGTGTTTTCTATACGTAGTTCAAAAATGAAGTATGCCAATCTATTGATTTTTCACAGAAAAAAAAAACGTCTTGGCTTCCGTCGAGAAATCACGATTGAGAAAAACACGACCCATCAAATTCTGTGTAAAATGTTACGGATGGCTTATGGGGATGAAACACCATTGATAAAATTGGTTTACACGTGGTTCGTGAAGTTTCGTGACGGCAGACAACCGCTGGATGATGACGAACGCACCTAAAGATCTTCGACAAGTCAAGCGCACGATCGTTTTTTGGCCGTGTGGCTGTTTGAGGATGTCACAGGAATTAGTAAGTCGGCTACGAAAGGCCAGAGCTTAGGATGGAAAAGTTCATAAGAACCCACACAAAAAAAAGTGCAATGCAAATAAGTCAAGAACGAAAACCATACTCATCACAAAATTCTTAAAGATAGGAGGGTTCTACAAAATTCAGCATTCCTAAAAACCAACTACAGTTTTGTAAGCAAAGCGATTGATAAACTCCAAGCAAAGGACACAACTTTGGTAGTAAAAGTACGGGGATCTATAGGAGGATTATTAAAAAAAAATGTCATGCAGTTTTGGCAAAAAATGAACGGTTTGGCGAGTTACAACAAATATCAACAGTTTTAAAAGGATATTTCGTGGAAGATTTGCTGATAAATATTCAAATTGTTCCCAAATTTAAATATGCACCGATTATAAGTGTGGATGTGGAGAGAAGCTTTTCACACTTAAAAAATGTGCTCAGTGATAGGAAAATGGGATTTTCCGTAAATGTAGAAAAACATTTAATTATTAGTTCATTTAAAAATGAGCAGTAATCATTATTTGTTATTAAATATTGTTGTTATTAATATAATTCACTAAAACCTATATTATTAAAATATTACTTTTATCTACCTATAGAGCGTTCTTGTTAATAAAATTATGTTTTGTTTCGTTTTTTTTTGTATTTTCATAAAAAATTAAATATGTCTTTTCATGCTTTTTCTGTGTTTTTGTGCTTATTCTAATCTTTATGCTATTTTATATGCTTATTTTCTACGGTTTTTATGCATTTTTAAGAGCTTATTTTGTAATTTTTTATGCTTATAAATCCGCGCATTGATGATAATATTTAAGCATCGTTACTGATAAACTGATGGCGATTCCAGTTTTGAAGCCTTCCAGCACTGCTAAAAAGAATAGAAACAAAGCCTCCGCCGATCTATAGCTGCCCAACGGAACTTCTTTGAAGGGAACAACATTAATGAATAAATATTAGAATAAAATTGTTGAAAAAAAAACAATGTCATACCTCATTACCCAAAATTTACAGAATTTAAATTCAGTCATAAGTTTTAGCCCAATGGAGAGGAGTTCGTGAGTAAGCCATTTTTAACACTGAACGAATTGCAGAGGCAGAACCAGAAGAGTATTTTGGTGAAATTTAATGTGTAATTTCAGGGGGCAATCGCTTCCGTTGTTCTCACTTATATCACCCTTGACCAGTTGACCAACGACTTAAAATTTGTATCTTGCGTTGAATTTGGCCGCAAACTGTAAATGTCCCTTTAGTTGGTCAAAGGGAACAACCTCCCCTCGACGATATCAACGGATACATCTTAATTGTCCATCATTTATGCAAGGCAGTTTCGCCGCCCCCGTGAAAAAGTAATAGATTAGCATACGTCAACGGCACGTTCAACGCTCCCATTTGCATACTAAGACAATGGCAACCCTTTTGTCTGCCGCCGGAAGAGGCCGCGCGCCGCCCCCGCGGCCACCCCCCGGACGGGCCGCCCCCCTCGCAAATCGAAACAAAAAGAAAACGCAATATGAAATATTGATTAGCGTTGCGCGGGGCCGCCGCCCCACCGCCCCCGGGATCCCAGCGACGAGCTACTGTCAATATTAAATAAGACGCGAGCCGCGGATCGCGCGCACTGCTGAAAAACGAGGACGCCCTGCGTACCTACCGTGTGCCTTCCTTGTTGTTATTAATGTTTGCTTCGTTCCGAGAGCATTGGAAAAACGAGGGATTAGTGGCAGCTTCCGATAGTTTGCAATATTGTCTATATGAATGATAGGGATCAAAACATTAGGAAATATTCATCAACATCAATAAATTAAGAACTATTACATAGACGAACACCCCATGGAAGTTGAACTTACATTTTTCGGGTTCATCAATTAAGTTGATACCTAATTAACTTTACATCTGTAACATTCTGATATATTCTTATAAAATTATTTTATTATTCGTCGTTTTTATCGTGAAATTATTACATAATTACTTGATTATTTGGGCTCGTGATTTGCGATCGCATTTAGTACTTACACGTCGTGACGTTTGATTAACTATTGTGATTACTCTCAAGGTACTTTGCTATTGGTAATGTGTTGACGTACACAAATAATGGATTAATATAAGAAAGCACTGATTTATGGATTTGTTTCGTTAATTTAATTATAGACACGCTGAAATTGTAACATACAGGGAAATGAAACACGGGATGACGATTATGTAAATTGATTTACATAATTGTAACATACAGGGAAATAAAACACAGGTTGAATATTATGACACGAATTGATTTATTTTCTAGATTTCGTTAACCTCATAATGAATTTGTAAATTATCTTATTAATTCAATTAATAGTTTCAATATGTTGTGACTACGAAGTTTATTTACGTGGGTGTGTTATACATGCACATGCATCTCTAGTTTCTGAGATCATTTATTACCATGCTCTTTCATTTAACTACGGGAAGGTGAAATGATCAAAAATAGAACTATTTAAAGATGTTGAAATATCCTTATTAACGCATGTATGATTACTAAAGGTATCTCGCGATCTTCCTGAATCACATGGTTGTGTCTGTGTCCACACTAATGTCACTATTGGAATCCCATTGTCTACGTTGATTGAGGTCAACTAGTAATTCTACCCATGACCACAGCAAGTGCCCATGTCACAAGTAGTCATCACCGTCAGACACCGTACAAGTTGTGTCAAATAACAGTTCCTGCTACTTCAATCGGAAATGTTTATGTAATATTATAATATATTATTATTATGAACATTGGAGGTTATTAAATAACTTCTCTTGTGATTAGACCAAACTTAATTTTCTCGTTTATCATTATCTCTAGTTACACGGGGTTTTAATAACTCCACTTATTTCTTGTTTGCGATCTTTAATCACATATTGTCATTATGTTTTCAAATTATTAACATTTACTCTCCAACTGTCGTGTGGGTTGCCCATGGCCGACGCGACTTTCTTGCTCATCCCGCTCGTCTGGGCTTACGTTTAAATAGGTTTTTCAGTTTCATAGAAGTTTACAGCTTCTTTGTGCCATGAAGTAAATACTTAAGGGTGTTATCTGTGAGGACTTCATTTCATGCATATCTGGTTATTTTATGTATACACAGTTTAGGAATGCCCTCGATTTTAAAAGGGTTATTAAGGTTATGTAATTAATGTACATTTAAACTCGTGGGCCCCTAAGTTATTCTTCATTGTAGTCATTTCATGTGCTTGGAAGCTACAAATATTGCTGAAACTAATAATAATTTAGTATTTGAGTCGTCAAATATCAAATGCCACAACAGAAATTTGAATTGCATGAAAATAGCTTTTTATTGCCATATTCGTAACTAATGAGCGCAAATGAAGTTGCCTATGACAAAAATAGAACTACTTTTACTGGAGCGGAACAAAAATATATTACATACTGACGTAATTACAAGCATTTAGATATATACATTAATGTATTCTTACGTAACAATGCGACGTACAGATCTATATACATTAATGTATTCTTACGTAGCAATGCGACGTACAGATGTCTGATTTGGAATAGCAGGTTTTGCAGAGTTTTCGGAAGATTGTTATGAAAATTAATAAACAGTTCAAGTTTCGATAATAAAAAATATCATGTATAAATTCTAAATTCAAATAAACCTTATACAGTGTGTTTGTAAATGAGTGTAGATTGGATTTTAGGCAACCAAACATACACGTTGGTAACACAACAAAAATATCACTAAGGATTCATTGGTGTAACATAATGTTGTTTGTTTCTGAAAATTAACATTTCTTATTTTAACATAAGTAACTAATTGAATCAAGAAGCAACGGACGTTACTTTGTATCCAAGAAGGGAAACGGGTCAACGGGGTTTTTTTCGTCCAGTGTGGGTCAGTTAAGTTGTTATGATATACCGGATGAAATATCCACGAAACAACGACAATTAAATAGATACAAAAGAGAAAATTATCAGTACATAACAACTTAACTGACCCACACTGGACGAAAAAACCCTGTTGACCCGTTCCCCTTCATAAATAACTAACTTGAAATAACTTACCTAGATTAACTTTACAATGATTGCACGCTACTGGCGAAAATGACATTAAACTTTGACAAATTGCGGTGAAATACACTAAGCACCGACATGGAAAAACTTAACGGCAATTAAAATCCTAAATTTCATTTAAATTTTGCCGCCTTTTCTACAATCATTTACAAACACCCGTTATTTGTTTATATTTACAAAATGTAGTATTTAGTGTATGTATTAAAAATAAAAGAGAGTCAAATTGCACACATATTGTTAGATATTTAAGATATGTTGAAACAATTCAATATCTTGGGTTGTCACATGAGTCTAAAAATGCATTTTCCCATTCATATCTGGACTACTTTCCTCAAAAGTTTGGGTCACTACGCAAGGAGCAAGATGAAATATTTCACCAGGATATAAAGATAATGGAAATACGATACCAATGAAATTGACATGTGAACATTATTGCGGTCTATTGTTGTATCCTCGACAAGTTTACAAAACTGAAAAGCTTAACCAGCTTTTGTAAAAATAAAAGAGAGATTACACATATATGGTTAGATATTTAAGATATGTTGAAACAATTCAATATCTTGGGTTGTCACATAAGTCTAAAACTGCATTTTCCCATTCACATCTGGACTACTTTCCTAAAATTTTGGGTCAGTAAGCAAGGAGCAAGATGAAAAATTTCACCCGGATATAAAGGTAATGGAAATACGATACCAAGAAAATTGGCATATGAACATGATCTCCGCGATCAACATTTTCTCTTTCGCTCCAAAATTATTTTTCTGCTTTTCAGTTTTCTAAACTTGCTGAGGATCCAGCAATAGTCCGCCTATTTCTGGATTCTCAACAAGTTTACAAAACTGAAAAGCAGAAAAAGAATTTTGGAGCGAAAGAGAAAGCATTGCTATAAGAATTTGTTTAAAGTTATTTGTCTATTGAAAACTTTCTTAAAGATTTTAGTTGTCATATTTGGATATTTCTGGTAAGTGTCAACATGAAAACAAATTTCTTAAAATTGCGTTTTTTATAAGTTTTGTAATCTTTTTTTTTTTTTTGTGAAACAACCTTTCGTGATAGAAAACAAATAAATGACATTTTTAGGAACAGCACTAAACCTTGTACAATAATCCGTTTACAAGACTATAACAAGTTGCAAAATATAGTTTTTCGCAGCCTTGTGTTATTACTTGAAGATAATGAGTAGATAATTAAAAATATATTTCCGTTTACCTGTTAATTATTCAGATAAAATAAAACTAACCTAAGAATTATATTTGAAATTATTTAAATTCTGAAAAACAACAAAACTGAAAAAGGAGAAAAAAGTTTTTAATGCGTAAACTTTGCTATAAAGACTTGTAATGTGTTTTGTATTACAATTCTTTTTGTACGAAATTTTCCTTATGTAAGGTATTCAAAATCTATACCTTTATATCCAGCGTATATCAAATAAAATTATACAATATTACGGTGCCATTTATAAAAAAAGTCGATGACGTTATAACTCAAAAATAAATCAAGACAAAACTTTTAGATTTATAACAAAATGTATGTATTTTTTAAAACAAAAATCGATGTTTGAAATATTTTAAATCTCTTTACACATTACGTATACTCTGATGATATATCAACACTCATGATAAGAAAATTAAACGTAAGTGCCTTGTTATATAATAAATATGAATCGCCAAATAACATGGCAACATTTTGATTAAACTGATAAATGACTAAATTAAAATTGACTAAGTGTCTTTAAATGAAATTATAAATAAATTTCTTGGTATCTCGATGGTGTAGTGCACAAATGTAGTAAATACTTTTTCGGATGAAATTGTGTTAAATGCGAAAAGTGTGTGAATTGATCATCTTTAATACTATATAAATATACAGGGTGAGTATAAAGTAAGGACCCACCTTTATTATTATTTTTTGAAATATTAGTTTTGGACAAAATTTTGATGGCTAATTATTTTCCACAATTTGGCGGTTTCAATTGTTTTTGTGACGGGCATTTTTTTTAAATGACGTCCTTGATATTTTTTTTAAATGGTAATCTATTTTTTTTTCTATTAACAAATTTAAGAGCATTTGTTTTTCTCTTTACAATTATGTAAACATACCATGAGGTTGCATGACGACAGTTTCTAAGAAAATCGAGTTTTATACCTGATGACTGTTTCGGAAAACAAATATATAGTTATATATTTTATACTTTTGCATTTTCTAATAGTAGCAAGAGTTTTGGGCGCTTTTGGCTTAAATTTTGTACTAAATCTTTACTGAAAGAAAATTATCGTAACCCAAATAGAATGCTCTTTATATAATGGTACTCCTTCAACTACAGATTCAATTTATGCAAGAAGTAGAGGTGTGGTATACTTATATTTTTATATTTTTTAATGGTACCGAGTATACTGTATACGTGTGTAAAGTTTGGGCTTTGTTGAGCTACTAAAATGTTACTGACAAAATCTAAAACCTTGCCAGATGCAATTTTATCTAATATTACTCCCTTAAGTTTCAGATAAATATTCTGAAAAAAACTAGTGATGGGGCATAATCTGAATTTTGTATTTCTAATGGTACCAACCAAAAGTATTGAATACATGAGTTAAGTTTAGGCCATGCGGTCAGTGTTTGGAAGTGACAAATTTGGAATTTTCCAGAGGAAAACAAATAACAAAATACATGGGGAGGGGGGGGCAAATTGAAATTTTCCCAGGATCCCATGAAGGCATAACGAGCTGTTGCGTGCATAAGGTATATTCATAGTTTTACATTTTCTAATGGTACCAAGTACACTGAATACGTATGTATAGTTTGGAATTTGTTGAGGTACCAAATGTTTACTGTAAAAATCAAAAACCTAGTGAAATGCTTTTTATGTAATATTGCTCGTCCAACTTCAGATAAAATATCTGGAAAAACTAAAGATGGGGTATATTCTCATGTTTGAATTTTCCAATGAAACTAAGTTTATTGAATGTATTTGTAGATAGTGGGGTTTGTTGAAGAATTAAAAGTTCTCTTGAAAGATGAATCTGAAGTCGATGCAATTGTTTTCAAGTTTGCATGTCTCACGAAATACGAAATGAATCCAAGACATTGATATCAATTGTATTTAAATATGCAAGTCTCACAAATTAGTCGCTTTCAAAATGAACTCAACAAATTGGTATCTAGGAATTGTGTTTAAATTTGCACAAAATTGCAATTCGTAAGCACGCGGCTGAACCGTGAGATTGATTTGCATCATTGGAAACCTCCAAAATCACAATTGTAATTAGCACTATTTTGTCAAATTAAATACAACCGGTTTGCAGAATTACCTATCAATAAAATTCACGTGAGCATCGTGCAGCGAAACCCGATTCGGTTTATGGGTTCCTACGAGTGTTTAAAAACAAAAGTTGCACCACACAATACGGCTCAATAGAAGCGTACATTCGGATGTTAATAAGATACCAAAAGACCAGCAGGTAAATTCTAGGAAATAAGCGAAGTATATTAGAGTTGAGATTTTTAGAATTGTTGAGGCCTTATAAGTATGCGCATAAATATGATGTAACCAGGTGCTCGACGAACAAGAAAAAAATAGGTTTTTGTACCGTTCATACATATAATTTATTAAAACAAAAACAATTTAACATATCGTGGTCGTCGTCATAAATCGTAACAACAGAATAATTAATTGAAATTAAATAAGGAACTCTGTTTATGTTTTTTTTTAGATGAAGCAATGTGAATAAAATAAACAGCCGGTAATTGTTGCAATAATCAGTACGGTTCAAGTGTCCGGTCACGTTCAGTATCATTTGGACTGCAGACAGAAACACTGCGTTTAATGCGTTGTATTAGTGATAATCGCTCTGACGTCATGTTGCTATTCATCGTTTTGGTCGCTTCAACGACCGGCTTCGCAGCAGCCCAAGGTAGCTATTAGAAAACAGTGATTGTATCTAAAAAAACTAACATCATTTTAAAACATCGTAGTTGGAGAAAGCTGCACCATCCGAGGTACTGGTGCTCCAGGAATCTGCACGCTGCAAACAGACTGCCAAGCAAAATTAAAACCTGAGCAGACCTTATGCGAATGGAATGCAAACGTACCAATTATATGCTGTGAAGGTGCAGGTGAGTTTGGCAATTTGCATTTTCTTTTGTAAACAGCATACAGAGTTTTTTTTTTAGGTGGTGCGAGCGTTCATAAAGTTACTACAGAAACTAGCGGCTCGCATAACAAATTGGAACTATCTATAAGCGAGAAAAGTTCGTCCTAGAACCACGGTTCGCTTGGTTGGTGCAATGATTGATGGTTTTGTTTCAGAATGTAAGGAATACTGGAGTGCCAATGATACGCATTGCGACCGTTCCTTCCTCGTCATCGGTGGCGGTACCTCTGCAAACTTTGGATATTTTCCATATATGGTAAATTTACTAATGTCCCTTTGTATTGGAGATGGGTTTCACAAAGAACTAAACACAAACTCTTTTACTTAGGTTGCTTTAGGATTTATGAATAAGGATGAGATTGAGTGGAACTGTGGAGGTACCCTGATCAGTGACCAATACGTTCTAACAGCAGCTCATTGTGCGGATACTTCTTGGTTGTACGTATTAGAAAGCATTAAGTATGTGTGAAAACTGTATGAAATTTTTAGAGGGCCTCCTGTGGTAGTCCGTTTGGGTGAATTGGATTTAGGTAATACGGACGAGGGAGCACATCCTGTTTACATTGATATTGAGGCATTTATAAGGCACCCTAACCATAAGTTTGAACTTGTTTACGATGACATCGCCCTAATCAAATTGGCAGAGAAAGTGACGTTCACAAATGATATTAGGCCAGCTTGTCTGTGGACTAATAATCATATCAAGGAAACCACAGCAACAACCAGTGGTTGGAGAGAGACTGCAGACGGTAACTTCATAGTTATATTGATGACATTGTTAGGATTGATAAAATTTTAGGTGATAAGAAGAGCTTGCAATTACTAAAACTTAGGTTGAATATTTACGACAGATCAGTTTGCCAGAAGATCTACAGGGCTAATAGGCGTATGCCGGAAGGATTGCGCGACTCAATATTATGTGTTGGGAATTTAGAAATGAGCGCCAAGGATACTTGCCAGGTCATATATATATATAATATTTTTGTAACTTTCGCTAGGTTATTAATTATTTTTATTGTTGCAGGGAGATTCTGGGGGGCCACTGGTTATTTCAAACGAGGATGGTGACTGTGCTTATCACATAATTGGGGTGCTTTCATTTGGAAATATGTGTAGACCCAAAAACGACCTTGGTATATACACAAAAGTATCTGCTTACATACCTTGGATAGAAGATACTGTATGGAAATTACTATGAAAACAATATATAAAGAAGATGTAATCAGCAAAACTAAACGCTCGGTAACTTAGAATTTAGTAAGTGCAAACATGTAGGTAAATACGTGTAATATAACAAATACTTTGTTAACTTATTTGCTTATCAGGTGCTTAGTTACTTTTCACCGTACATTACTTATGAAGTTATCATTAGAGTGGCCAATTACCTTTATTAGTAGTTGGTCATTTATTCCACTTTTGGAATAATAAGTCTAGTAAGTAGAGTTGAAATCATCTTTCGTTACTGTGGAGCCGTGTTTGTTTCAGAGATTGCACCGTAGTACCTCTTAACCCGAAAGATACGTTTTACGGTTATAGGACAACCAAGTGTAGATAATTTTATAAAATTCAATAGCGCGTTCTCACGAATCAAGTCTAATTCACCAATTTTAGTTGATCAACAAAAGTTGAATATGACATGTTTTCACACATTTCAATAGAAGCTGTTCAACAGTTTCAGTTTTAAATTTGCGTCAAAAATAGTTGTGCTTGAAATCTACAGAGCATACAAGTTTTGTTAAAAGAAGATTTAAAAACAATTTTATCTAACATGAGAAATAATCGTAAGAAATGTTATATTTGGGTGAGGCACTAGATATTATGGAGAAATCGGTTGGGAGAATCAGAAATATTGCTTAAGTAGCTAGCATTAGAAAATAAAGAAGAATATAGAAATCATTTAAGAATGTCTGAACAAAAATATTACAAACTGCTGTTGAAAGTTCAGGATCGCATAAGGAAACAAAATACAATGATGCAACAAGCAATATCACCAAAATTAAAACTGTAATTAATTTAATGATATTCAGCTATAGGAGATTCATTTTCAACTTCTCGCTTCCGTATTCCACATACCTAAAACTACCATTTCAAATGTTGGAAGTTTATACATGTAAAATGCTTTACGAGATTTTAATAAACTATAAATGTTTAATAATCATAGGTAATAGTTATTTAACCAACAAGTTGATTAATGAGAGCGATTAATTATCGAGAAATTTTAACGCGTGAGCGAGCGGAGCGAGCGAGCGCGTTAATTGTCTAGATTATTAATCGCCGATTAATCTTACGTGTTGGTTACAATATTTTTTCGTTGATCTTATTAGCAATAAAAAAGTTTAAAAAATCAAATTAATTGTGATAATTATTGTGATATACATATACAAATGATTCAAAACCTATTAACTAATTTGTAAGATTACTAATTTTTAAGTTGCACTGTGTTTGTCTATATTTATAGTTAGATTAGTAACTGTGCAATTGCTGAAATTAAAACCAGGAATAGACATAGTATTTTCAGTTTTCTGGTATTCTGAACTAAAATTTAAGTTTAAGTTATTGTCTTCGACACTTGTTGTGGAATTTTCTGTTTCATTATTATTATTAGCACTCGTAATAGTATGAGGTGCTTTTGAATTATTTGTCGAGAGAATCTTTTCAGCGATGTTTATTTTATTTTGAATTGAATTTTCTATGTATCCTTCAGCAACTGAAGTGGATTTCCAGCCACCATGTCGTTTAATAGCTGCGAAGTCTGCACCAGCGTCGGAAAGAATTGAAGCAGACGATCGTCGGAAACAGTGTCCTGTATAAAGATGAGGCTGATCTAATTTTAAAAATGTTCGAATTCGTGACGGTAATTTGGAAAATGTATTGATGCCTACAGGTTGGGTGGAGCAGACGCCATTTCTATAGAAAATAAAAAATCTATTGTGTGGAGTGTGTCTTGGCCTCAATGAAATGTAATTTCTAATTAATGTTAACAATGTTTTTTCTTCATTGTCCACCACTGTAAAAATTCTATTTGTTTGTGTTTTGGACGCCTTAATTGTAACTAAAAATTTTGATGACATATCCTGAACATTATCTTTCTCTAATTTCAATAATTCATCTTTTCTTAATGCTCCAGCTACTCCAAAAATCATTGCAACCTGAAATGTAATACGATGTTTATATTTTCAGTTGGTCATTATTTCATTACCTTAGTCATTAAGAAGACACTGTTTGGAGAATCAGATAGGAATCGTTGGATGTGTTCTTTTTCGAGTACTTTGGATTTTTTCGGCAGATATCCTTCTTTTTGTCGTTTAATGAACATGATCAATTTATTGAATTTGCTTATATCAATGTTTTCTTTTATATTTAATGTCGCTTTAAGCATTGAATATTTCGGCCATAAGCTTGCCAACAGACCTTTTCCCGCAATATAAGCAAAATACGCTAATAAAACAGATTCCGAATGGCGCGTTACCTGCTTCTCTGCGCACCATGTTGTAAATTCTCCGTATGTCTTTTCGTATAAAGACCTGCTTTTTTCCGGGAGCAAACACAATGAAGCAACATTGGCACTCTCCAAAACTTCTGGCGGGGTCAATATTAGAGCGTCTTCGAGATCCATAATAGCCACAAATAACTTATAAATCACGTTTGACGTTTTACAGTGACATTTGAATATAGTATGTTTGGTGGCCTATACTAAAATAGTTTATTAAAACAAATCGTTCATTAATGGGGGTTATTAATGAACGATTTCTCTGTACAAATCATACATTAATGATATGCTTAAATGACAGATCAACGGAAATAAATTTTAAATAAATGATTGTAAATGACAGATGGTCATTAAAAGCCAACTGTCATTACCATGATAATTGGTGACCAACCATGTTTGATAATGGCATTTGGTCATACTCATTGTCAAAATGTTCGGTCGAAACTATAGTCACCGTTATTCTCTGTTGCAGGATTAATTTAATATTGATGACGACCAATATCCTCCTCCATGCTATTTGAAAGCGCTGGTGAAGGTTGGCGATGAAAAATTAAAACTCTGGCGTTGGTGGTAGTTTGATGCATTGAATGTCTTGATAAGAGTTCTAATCCATTTTGCCTTATTATAGTTTGAATTTGTTCCTGACAGATTTCATGGTAATGACGCATCTGTTTTAGCTAGATAGCCATATATTTAGAAAATAAGTCTAATCCATCATCAGTCTCTTTTTTTTATTATTTTGCACTACTGTATTTTGTACAACTAAGTTAACTAAGTTAAGCTACTAAGTTTGTCATTTTTTGCGCTTATAGTTGGATTTTGTCATTTCTTGCAATTTTCTGTTTACGACAATCAATAAACGGATTGACAGTTTCCATATTTTCTACATGTATCTTATTCCTGAGTATTAGCATTTCCGTTAGTAACTAATGCTGATGTCCATGCAGGAAATTCATTTTCGTCTGGGTTTTGTGCTTTATTTTCGATCGTTTCGCTTTGAGCTCCATCATGTTGTTTTAAATTTTAAACATGAAATAGAACTTTGTTCAAATACTTTATTTTTTTAGAAATTGTATTAAAAATGCAGCAATATATGGAAATATTATATTGTATGTTAAAATCAGAAAGTGCATGCTTGACGCTTGTGCGTGAAGATTGCTGTTTGATGAGAATCCAAAAGCAGCAATCACGATAAAGCGGTAAGACAAGTACATAAGACAAATGACAATATTCTTATAGAATTTTGGAAATTTGGAGTTTTGGAGTTTTAATATAGAAATTGTCAAGATGTGTACCAAATGTGAGTAGAATTATGGAAAAATTGATAATACTTTTAATTTAATTCACAATTTTGCAATTATAAAGTCAACATTATGCACACATGCTTAATTTGAGAATAATCATGTTACCAACATAACAAAAATTCAATTTCCAAACCATCATAACAAGAATCAATTGATATTAAGAAAATTCTTACACAATTTACATAGGCATGTTAAGGGACCCCACAATCACAAGGAGGCAAGAGATAATTGCACCGTAATCAGTTTCAGGTATCGTTCTGCACGTATACCTCTAGCATAGCACGCATTATAATATAATCTATATAACTCAAATTAGTTTTTGAAACCCTAAATTGAAACTATATATGACTTGGCTACAAATACCGAATTATTGGTCTTACCTCCTTAAGATTGAATAATTTAATTAAAGTGATGTTAATGACGATTTCGTAGAATATGTCCGTGGTTTAAGAACTTTTAGAAAGCGAATCCTTCTTGGAAATGTAATTCTGGCTAATGCGGATTCTTAAGATGAGAAATATTCAAATGCATTTTCTATTAATTATCTATTGCCGGGGCCTCAAGGTATCGTATATTAAACCTATATTAAATTTTGTATTTATATTTGGGATTAATTACCGCATTTAATGAACAATACAATAATTAGACAGCTGGTCGCTGCATTCCCACTTCCAGTCTCCATGCAGCTCAGTCTTGCGCCATCTCTTCTTCCAAACCTCGGTCTCTGATCCCTTCGTTCTATGACTTTCTCGGACGTCCTCGTTTATTCTTTTTTCTCTATTCTTTCTATTATGGTTTCAGTTGATTCAACTCTATTTATTATTTCTTCGTTTCGAGCACGTTCTATACTTGACGTTCTAGTACTCGTTCGTAAATAATCCATTTCCTCCATGTCCTCCCTCAACGTCCAAACTTCACATCCATATGTAATTACAGTCTCCACCATTATTAGTCCAATCAAATTTTTATTCTTTGTGCTTATGTTATTGTCCCAAAAAAACACCTTTTAATGCTCCTATGATGTTTCTGGCCTTCTGGCCTTCTGGTTTCTGGTCAATTTTGTGTCGGGTTTCATCTCCTGGTTTCGAATTCCACCCTTATCCATGATCGCTCCCATGTATTTAAATTTATTTAAATTGTAAGGTTTTGTAATACCTCTGTGTTATTGACATTTATCAGTACTGTCTGCTTGATCGATATGACAGGCGTAAAAACCTTGGCCGTTATAATAACGGCCGTGGACGTTATTTAAATGACAACACAAATTTATGAGCAATAAAGTCTTCATATTCTTTCTCGTGCCTGCTGCTGCTTTTTTGGGGAAGTAAATCGATTGTGGCAGCATTTGCTTCATTTAGCACATCTTCGGGGATACCACAAAACGAAGAACTTTGCACATCTCACATTATTTTTCTAATTTCACTTTGATTTGTTTGTTTGTATTTGAACCGTTGATGTTGCTATGGTATCAAATTGCGCCTGGATAACTAGTTTATTAATTTTGAAATTTAATATTGATAAATTGACCAGTTTTTGTAATTTAAGACCGCAGCTAGTGGCGGCATCCAGTTCGAAAGCAGAGCCCAGAACCGCCAGCGAAGTCGCCGCGAAGAACGCAGGCCAGATCTATATATTTTTTTTCTTGTTCTCACTTCTTATTTTAATTTCATTTGATATATCGTTTTTTTTCTTTTGTGTAAAATTTGCGTTGCTTGTTTCGTGTCGTACGTGTTTTGCGTTTTTGTAAGAGGGAGGTGGCTCCGACGGCCCTTCGCATCGCGCGATTACGTGTTCGCAGTATTCGGCCGAATATAGTGGACCCAGCGTAATAGGGTTGCGGACGGAGGGATTTCTTTCAGGAAGCGTAGGCACGGTGTCCTGTCTTTTGTGTGAATAAACGCAGATATTTTACACCACAAAATTCACACCTGTTATTTTTTGTTCCCCCCACGTTTTCTCAATCGGGCATTTTTTCAGTTTAACTTCCTATTCTCACTGCGAGATTTAAATCTGGTGGTGTGGGCGCCAGATGGTCAGCCGTTGAGACAGTTCATAATTTCTGAACTTCGCTGACTGTCTGCCGTCAACCCACGCAGGTAGGGTGGAGCCCCTCTTTGCGACGAAGTAGTGGCGAGGTTAAAATTACGTGGAGCCTTTTTTTAACCCCCCCCCCCCCCCCCCCCCCACTCTTCGACACCTAGAGCCGGCCCTCGTCGCTGCTTCGAAGAGACCCTCCACTCGCTCCGCGGCCTAACGCGCTGATTGCCCTTCAGGCACGTCACAAAACCTCTACATAACGGACATGTGCAAAAGAATCTGTCCGTTGTATGGAGGCGTCCGCTTTAGGAAGGTATCAGATAAATAAGGCAAAAAACCCAGATAGAAAGATAAATAAATGCTCTTTATGTAATATTACTCCTCCAACTTCGAGCGAAGTACATCACCACCCTGGACTTGAAGCATGGTTACTGGCAAGTTCCCCTTCAAGAAGAGAGCCGACCGATTACCGCCTTCACCGTCCCCGGGAGAGGACTTTTCCAGTTCAGAGTCCTCCCCTTTGGCCTGCACTCCGCACCAGCTACGTTTCAGAGATTTCTAGACCGTATAATCGGGCCAGATCTCGAGCCCCGAGCGTTTTGTTATTTAGATGATATTATAATCGTAAGTCAGGATTACGACACTCATCTAAGGGACCTCGAGATAGTCCTGAATCGCTTACATCAGAATGGACTACGAATTAATCCGGAAAAATGCCATTTCTCCCAGCGAGAAATAAAATACCTCGGGCATTTAATCAACGAGGAAGGTATTCAAACCGATCCAGAGAAAATAAGCGCAATTACCAGGATGGAGGCCCCCCAAACCGTAAAAGCCGTAAGACGCTTTCTGGGGATGGGCTCCTGGTATCGGAAATTCATACAGGATTTCACGCAGGTTGCCGCCCCTTTAACGAAACTTCTCCAGAAAGGAAGACGTTACCAGTGGACCGCCAGTGAGGAGGAAGCCTTCCAGGCTATAAAAAGGGCCCTCTGCTGCACCCCCGTCCTCGCCTGCCCCGATTTCACTGCCCCTTTCAAGCTGCAAACGGACGCCAGCCAAACGGGATTAGGAGCAGTGCTCACCCAGGATGTAGGAGATGGAGAACGGGTAATTACGTATATCAGCCGGGCGTTAACACCTGCCGAGAAAAATTATTCCACCACCGAACAAGAATGTTTGGCGGTGGTTTGGGCCATCGGAAAACTCCGAGGATACCTGGAGGGATACCGGTTCACCGTCATCAGCGACCATCGGAGCCTGCGCTGGCTACAAACCCTCCGGAACCCCACCGGACGGCTTTCCCGATGGGCATTAGAGCTGCAGGAATACGATTTCCAAATTGAATACAGGAAAGGGACCATGAACCTGGTGGCAGACGCGCTTTCGAGGAACTACGAAAAGCCCGCACCGATTCTCGTATCCCCGGCCGTGACAACTGTAAGGGAGAAAGCCCGGGCATCTACAAACGCCCGACCGACCGAGTGTCTCCGTTCCTGTGGTAACCGTCCAGCCGGTACCAATTCCGTGGAAGACACCCCGTCGGGAGGAAATAAAGATCCCGGGAATGTCCGGAACAGCCACCTCGCTACGGTAGAGATCCTCCAGCCGGCGCAGCTGTTACGAAGAGGCCGCTCCGCAGGTGCCGCCCCGCCACCAGCGATTCCGAATCCAGAGCCTGGCGCCGCCATCCCCGAGGCACCCCGAATACGCCGTGGACTGCCACCTGTAAGTAGACCGCCCGCCGTCCACGAACCTGTCGCCATCAACCCGGAAACCACCCCCGAGGCACCCCGAATACGCCGTGGACGACCACCTGTAAGTAGACCGTCCGCCATCCACGAACCTGTCGCCGTCAACCCGGAAACCACCCCCGAGGCACCCCGAATACGCCGTGGACGACCACCTGTAAGTAGACCGCCCGCCGTCCACGAACCTGTCGCCGTCAACCCGGAAACCACCCCCGAGCCACCTCGAATACGCCGTGGACGACCACCTGTAAGTAGACCGCCCGCCATCCACGAACCTGTCGCCGTCAACCCGGAAACCACCCCCGAGCCACCTCGAATACGCCGTGGACGGCCAGCTGAGAATAGAATCGCACCACCCGCCAGTCATGATCCCGGGACCGTTGGAACCTGGTACTATAACCAGTGGCATACGACGTTGAATGATCCCGCCAGGAACGACGGCTTCAAAATAGAAAATCAGCACCTATTTCGTCAATTCCCCAGTGATGCTCTTACGGAGGGCTTTCACACGAATTGGAAGTTGTGCGTTCCCTTATCTGAACGTCGTGCTGTCCTCCAGGAATCGCACGATGCCAACGCCGCCGGACATCCAGGGGTAAGAAAGACGATCGCCCGCACCGCCACAAATTACTACTGGCCCGGGATGTATCGTGAGATAACAAAATACGTCCGACGCTGTCAAGTATGTCAACAATACAAAAACTCTCAACAAGCTCCACTGGGCGAGATGTGGTGGTCCAGGGTAAACGGCCCATGGGAGATCGTAAGCACGGACTTAATCGGACCCCTAATACGCTCACGAAATGGCTACCAATACCTGTTAATATTCCAGGACCGATTCACGAAGTGGATTGAGATACAGCCACTCCGCACCGCCACCGCCCGGAAGGTCTTGGAGATGCTCAAGCAAATTATCTACCGACACGGCGTTCCCAAGATTCTCGTGAGTGATAACGGGACACAATTCAAAAACCAGCTAATCCGGAACCTCGCCAGCCAAATGGGGATACAACACCGGTTCACACCCCCATACAGCCCCCAAAATAACCCGGTGGAGAGGGCTAATAAGGTAGTAGGCACGATGTTGGCCCAACT
Source organism: Othius punctulatus (assembly GCA_951805005.1). Classification (NCBI taxonomy): domain Eukaryota; kingdom Metazoa; phylum Arthropoda; class Insecta; order Coleoptera; family Staphylinidae; genus Othius; species Othius punctulatus. Next base: position 100,781,711 of record OX638139.1, on the reverse strand, counting down.
AAGCCGAGGAAACCAACGTACGTGGGATTCGTGCTTGCCCGAGTTAGCCTTTGCTATGAACACGCAGGTCCATGACTCCACGGGTTTTACTCCAGCGTTGCTGAATTACGGACGCGAGCTTCTCGTCCCCGGTTCATTAAGGGCCACTACCGACCCGCCAGAAATCCCGACACGGACCCCTCAGGAGCATCGCCGCCACCTCGATGCCCTCGCCGAAGTTCAGGATATAGTTCGCCTGAATTTACGCCGGGCGTTCGAGACCCAGAGGCGGCACTATAACCTCCGCCGTCGCCCATACAAGCCTGCCCTTGGAGACATCGTGTACGCCCGCACCCACTACCTGTCCGACGCTGCTAAAGGTTTTATGACTAAATTAGCACCAAAATTCTCTGGTCCACACCGAATAACAAAGATTGTCTCACCCGTCATCGTAGAAATCGCGGAGATAGGAATGCCGGAGAAAAATTCACGCGTCCATGTTAAAGATTTAAAACTCCAGACAAGAAACTGATAACGTTTCTTTTCCCCGAGGTAAGGGAAGTGTGTAAAGGTGCACCCGCGAGATATATTGCTTCACCCTTAAAAACAAGGGAATATATATCTCGGGATGCCCCGGTAAGAAAATACGTGGCCACGCGATTTCCACCTCCCGAAACGCGGACACAATGATCAGCTGAACGATACGTCACAAGTAATTGTTCGGGAGTATATTTAACTCCGGCGCACCGACCTGAGAAGAGAGATCCCAGCAGGCCGCCCGTGCACGCACGTCGCTAGATCAGATCCCAGTAGGCCGCCCGTGCACGCACGTCGCTCTGAGAGATCCCAGTAAGCCGCCCGTGCACGCACGTCGCCCCCTGCTAAGCTAACACCATAACCTGTCTTAAAGGATTAATAATTAACAACCTGTCCGTAAATAACCTAACCGTGCGATAATTATACCTAGAGACTCTGTGGGTTCTGGAAATTATCCACCGGCTTCCTGTAGAACCTGTCCAGTTTCCCCGTAACACGGTAATTTACGAAGACTCTGTGGGTCGCGTAACTTATCTGTGAGCTCTAACCGTGCGATAATTATACCTAGAGACTCTGTGGGTTCTGGAAATTATCCACCGGCTTCCTGTAGAACCTGTCCAGTTTCCCCGTAACACGGTAATTTACGAAGACTCTGTGGGTCGCGTAACTTATCTGTGAGCTCTAACCGTGCGATAATTATACCTAGAGACTTTGTGGGTTCTGGAAATTATCCACCGGCTTCCTGTAGAACCTGTCCAGTTTCCCCGTAACACGGTAATTTACGAAGACTCTGTGGGTCGCGTAACTTATCTGTGAGCTTCCCCACCGACGGCGGTTGTAACCTGTCTTAGAGAACTAATAATTAACAACCTGTCCGTAAATAACCTAACCGTGCGATAATTATACCTAGAGACTCTGTGGGTTCTGGAAATTATCCACCGGCTTCCTGTAGAACCTGTCCAGTTTCCCCGTAACACGGTAATTTACGAAGACTCTGTGGGTCGCGTAACTTATCTGTGAGCTCTAACCGTGCGATAATTATACCTAGAGACTCTGTGGGTTCTGGAAATTATCTACCGGTTTCCTGTAGAACACCAGCTAATCCCGAACTAGAACTATACTATAACTATAAACACAGAAAACTAACACTATCCCGAGTTAATTCCAGCACGACATGAAACGTCATCCGCTGGGGGATGTCAAATTAGAAGAACCGCGCCGCTGCGAGGATCGATCATAGGCAGCCCACCATACGGCCAAGTACCCAGAAGATTAACCTAATTTAAGTTGTTCCTTTTTTTTTGTTTTGTATTCTCTTCAGTTTTGTTTAGTATATATATTATTACCGACCGATTAATTGATTTCATACCCTCACCCTCTCAGTAATAAGAACAGAAACATAAAGCATAAAATTCATGAATCCTGGCCGACCCCGGTAAACACGTAATGTGATAAAGTCACCCCCTTTCTTTCATTTACAAATCTTTAAGAGGGCAGGTGGCCGTTGCACCCGTCCCGGGGAAATTCACGATTGTAATTAAAACTATTTCGTCAAATAAAATTCAACCGGTTTGCAGAATTACTAGTCAATACAATTCACGTTAGCATCGTGCAGCGAAACCCGATTCGATTTATGGGTTCCTACGAGTGTTTAAAAACAAAAGTTGCACTACACAAAACGGCTCAATAGAACTGTACCTTCGGAAGTTAAGAAGATAACAAAAGATCAGCAGGTAATTTATGGGTATAGTATATTAGAGTTGAGACTTTTAATATTGTGGGGGGCTTATTAGTATGGGCATAAATATGATGAAACCAGGTGCATGACGAATAAGAAAAAATAGGTTTTTGTACCGTTCATACATATATTTTATTAAAACAAAAACAATTTAACATATCGTGGTCGTCGTCATAAAACTAATCAACAGATTAATTAATTGAAATTGAATTAGGAACTCTGGTTATGTTTTTTTTTTTAAGATGAAGCAATGTGAGTAAAAATACAGCCGGTAATTGTTGAAATAATCAGTACGGTTCAAGTGGCCGGTCAAGTACAGTATCATTTGGACCGAAGATAGAAACACTGCGTTTAATACGTTGTATTTGTGAATATTCCTCTGATGTTATGTTGCTATTCATCGTTTTAGTCGTTTCAACAGCCAGCATCGCAGTAGCCCAAGGTAGCTATTAGGAAACAGTGATTGTATCTTAATAGACTAACATCATTTTAAAACACCATAGTTGGACAAAACTGCACCATCCGAGGTACTGGTGGTCAAGGAATATGCACGCTGCAAACAGACTGCCAAGCAGAATTAAAACCTGGGCAGACAATATGCGAATTTAATGCAAACATACCAATTATATGCTGTGAAGGTGCAAGTGTATTTGGCAATTTGCGTTTTCTTTTGTATACAGCATACAGATTTTTTTTTTTTTAGTTGGTTCGAGCGTTCAAAAAGTTACCACAGAAACCAGCGGCTCGCACGAAAACTCGAAATTATCTATAAGCGAGAAAAGTAAGTTCTAGGACCACAGTTGGTGCAATGATTGATGGTTTGGTTTCAGAATGTAAGGAATACTGGAGTGCCAATCATACGAATTGCGACCCTTCCTTCATGATCATCGGTGCCGGTACCTTTGCAAACTTACGAGATTTTCCACATATGGTAAATAAACTTGTACACTTTTAACAGTAAACCACCAAACATTTACTAACGTGCCTTTGAATTATAGATGGTTTTCACAAAGAACTAAACACAAACTCTTTTACTTAGGTTGCTGTCGGGTTTAAGTATTACGATGAGATTGAGTGGAACTGTGGAGGTACCTTAATCAGTGACCAATACGTTCTAACAGCAGCGCATTGTACGGTTTCTTCTTGGTTGTACGTATTAGAAAGCATTAAGTAGGTGTGAGAACTGTTTGAAATTTTCAGAGGGCCTCCTGTGGTAGTCCGTTTGGGTGAATTGGATTTAGGTAATACGAACGAGGGAGCACATCCTATTGACATTGATATTGAGGCATGTATAAAGCACCCCAACCACAAGTTTAAATTTGTTTACGATGACATCGCCCTAATCAAATTGGCAAAGAAAGTGACGTTCACAGATGATATTAGGCCAGCTTGTCTGTGGACTAATAATCATATCAAAGAAACCACAGCAACAACCTGTGGATGGGGCGAGACTGCAGACGGTAACTTCATAGTTATATTGATGACATTGTTAGGATTGATCAAATTTTAGGTTATAAGAGGAGCTTGCAATTACTTAAACTTAGGTTGAATATTTACGATAGATCAGTTTGCAAGAAGATCTACAGGGCTAATAGGCGTATGCCGGAAGGATTGCGCGACTCAATGATATGTGCTGGGAATTTAGAAATGAGCGGCAAGGATACTTGCCAGGTCGTACATATAATATTGTTGTAACTTTCGCTAGGTTATTAATTATTTTCATTGTTGCAGGGAGATTCTGGGGGGCCACTGGTTATTTCAAACGAGGATGATGACTGTGCTTATCACATAATTGGGGTGGTTTCGTTTGGAAATATGTGTGGACCCAATAACTATCTTGCTATATACACAAAAGTATCTGCTTACATACCTTGGATAGAAGATACTGTATGGAAATAACTATGAAAACAATATATTAATAAGTTGTAATCAGCAAAACTAAACGCTCTAAACTAAACTAAACTAAAAACAATTTTATCTAATATGAGAAATAATCGTAAGAAATGTTATTTTTGGGTGAGGCATTAGATATCATGAAGAAATCGGTTGGGAGGATCAGAAATATTGCCCTCGTAGCTAGCATTAGAAAATAAAGAAGGATATAGAAATCATTTAAGAATGCCTAAAGAAAAATATTACAAACTGCTGTTGAAAGTTCAGGATCGCATAAAGAAACAAGATACAATGTTGCAACAAGCAATATGACCAAAATTAAAACTGTAATTAATTTTAAGATATTCAGCTATAGGAGATTTATTTTCAACTTCTCGCTTCCGTATTCCGAATGCCTAAAACTACCATTTCAAATGTTTTGATGAAAGTTTATACTCCATTATACATATACAATGCTTTACAAGATTTTAATAAAGTATAAATATTTAATTATCATAGGTAATCAATTTTAAATAAATGATTGAAAATGACAGATGGTCATTAACCAACTAGATATGAGGTATATTCATAGTTTTACATTTTCTAATGGTACCTAGTACACTGAATCCGTATGTATAGTTTGGGATTTGCTGTGGTACTAAAAGTTTACTGAAATAAATCTAAATCCTTGTGAAATGCTTTTTATGTTATATTGCCCTTCCACCTTCATATAAAATTTCTGGAAAAACTAAATATGGGGTATATTGTCATGTTTGAATTCTCTAATGAAACCAAGCCTATTAAATACATGTGTAGAGATTGGGATTTGTTGAAGAACTAAAAGTTCTCCGAAAAGAAAAATCTTAAGTCGATTTAATTGTTTTTAAGTTTTCAACTCTCACAAAATACGAAATGAATCGAAGCCATTGATGTCAATTGTATTTAAATATGCAAGTCTCACCAATTAATCGCCTTCAAAATGAAATCAAGCAATTGGTATCTAGGAATTGTTTTGCAAGTCTCACAAAATTACGATTCGTAAGCACGCGGCTAACCGTGAGATTGGTTTGCATCATTGGAAACCTAGAAAATCACGATTGTAATTAGCACTATTTTGTCATATAAAATATAAACCGGTTTGCAGAATTACCAGACAATAAAATTCACGTGAGCATCGTGCAGCGAAACGCTATTCGGTTTATGAGTTCCTATGAGTGTTTAAAAACAAAAGTTGCACTACACAAAACGGCTCAATAGAACCGTACCTTCGGAAGTTAAGAAGGTACTAAAAGACCAGTAGGTAAATTCTAGGAAATAAGCGAAGTATATTAGAGTTGAGATTTTTAGAATTGTTGGGGGCTTATTAGTATGCGCATAAATATGCTGTAACCAGGTGCTCGACGCAACGAAAAAATAGGTTTTTGTACCTTTCATACATATAATTTATTAAAACAAAAATAAGTTAACACATCGTGCTCGTCGTCACAAATCGAATCAACAGATTAAATAATTGAAATTGAATTACGAACTCAGGTTATGTTTTTTTTAGATGAAGCAATGTGAGTAAAAAAACAGCCGGTAATTGTTGCAATAATCAGTACGGTTCAAGTAGCCGGTCAAGTACAGTATCATTTGGACCGCAGATAGAAACACTGCGATTAATACGTTGTATTAGTGATTCTCCCTCTAACGTTATGTTGCTATTCAGCGTTCTGGTCATTTCTACAGCCAGCTTTGCAGTAGCCCAAGGTAGTTATTAGAAAACAGTGGTTGCATCGAAAAATACTACCATCATTTTAAGACACGATAGTTGGGCAGAACTGCACCATCCGAGGTACTGGTGCTCCAGGAATCTGCACGCTGCAAACAGACTGCCAAGCAGTATTAAAACCAGAGCGGACCGTATGCGAATGGAATGCAAGCGTACCGATTATATGCTGTGAAGGTGCAGGTGAATTTGGTAGTTTGCGTTTTTTTTTGTATACAGCATACTGTGTGTATTTTTTAGGTGCACCACCTAAGGTGCACCACCTCGCACCGAGCATTCAAAAAGTTACCACAGAAACCAGCGGTTTGCAAGAAACCTCGAAATTATCTATAAGCGAGAAAAGTTAGTCCTAGAACCACGGTTCGCTTGGTTGGTGCAAAGATTGATGGTTTGGTTTCAGAATGTAAGGAATACTGGAGTGCTAATGATACGCATTGCGACCGTTCCTTCATCGTCATCGGTGGCGGTACCTCTGCACACTTAGGAGATTTTCCATATATGGTAAATAAACTTATATATTTTTAAGGGTAAACCACTAAACATTTACTAATGTCCCTTTGTATTGGAGATGGGTTTCACAAAGAACTAAACACAAACTCTTTTACTTAGGTTGCTATCGGGTTTAAGAATAAGGATGAGATTGAGTGGAACTGTGGAGGTACCCTGATCAGTGACCAATACGTTCTAACAGCAGCTCATTGTGCGGATACTTCTTGGTTGTACGTATTAGCAAGCATTAAATACGTGTGAAAACTGTTTGAAATTATTAGAGGGCCTCCTGTGGTAGTCCGTTTGGGTGAATTGGATTTAGGTAATACGGATGACGGAGCACATCCTATTGACATTGATATTGAGGCGTGTATAAGACACCCCAACCATAAGTTTAAATTTGTGTACGATGACATCGCCCTAATCAAATTGGCAAAGAAAGTGACGTTCACATGTGATGTTAGGCCAGCTTGTCTGTGGACTAATAGTCGAATCAAAGCAACTACAGCAACAGCCTGTGGTTGGGGAAAGACTGGAGACGGTAACTTCATAGTTATATTACGGACATTGTTAGGATTGATCAAATTTTAGGTGAAATGAGGAGCTTGCAATTACTGAAAGTTAGGTTGGATATTTTCGACAGACCAGTTTGCGAGAAGATCTACAGGGCTAACAGGCGAATGCCGGAAGGATTGCGCGACTCAATGTTATGTGCTGGGGATTTATTAAAGGGCGGCAGGGATACTTGCAAGGTCGTACATATAATATTTTCATACCTTTCGCTAGGTTATTAATTATATTTATTGTTGCAGGGAGATTCTGGGGGGCCACTGGTTATTTCAAAGGAGGGTGATGACTGTGCTTATCACGTAATTGGGGTGGTTTCGTTTGGAAATATGTGTGTACGCAACAACTTTCTTGGCGTATACACAAACGTATCTGCTTACATACCTTGGATAGAAGATACTCTATGGAAATTACTATGAAAACAATATATGAAGAAGTTATAATCCGCAAAACTAAACTCTCGGTAATTTAGAATTTAGTAAGTGCAAACATGTAGGCAAATACTTTTAATGTAAAAAGAACTTTATTAATTTATTTGCTTATTAGGTGCTTAGTTACTTTTCCCCGTAAATTACTTATGAAGTTAGCATTAGTGGAAAACTACCTTTATTAGTAGTTGGTCATTTATTCCGCATTTGGAATTACAAGTTTAATTAGTGGAGTTGAAATCATCTTTCGTTGCCATAGAGTCGTGTTTGTTTCAGGGTTTGCATCGCAGTCTGTTCATTCTATCCTTGACTAGGTTGTAAATACGGCAAATACCCTATCAGGCACCTATAACTTTTAATTGGATATAAATAGTGCCCGAAAATAGACTTAAGTAAGAGCTGTGGCATAATAAAGTACGCCATACTACATCTGCAAGATTTCTCTCACCATATACTACCTATGAACCAAATCTAGGAGGCTTTTCACTGATATAAAGAACTTATTTATCAAATATTAACAAGAGACGTCACGATGACCCACAAGTAAAATCACCCAATAGGAAAGAGATGAGTACTTCGTTAACTAGCCTAACCTAAGACAGTTATAGCATACAAACCGGAAGAAAGAATATAATAAACATGAATAAATTCAAAAATGTTTGTCAATTTCTCTTACAAAATTAAAAGAAACTTATTTCAATGCCGGTGTGACAAATGCCATTTCTCGTGTGGAATAGTTCCACAAGATTTATATAAATTAAGCTCTTGGTTAAGTTTCACATTTTTTTAATAGAAATACTGATAAGCAAGTTCTTTTTCCAATCGTAGTCTTAACTTGACGCCATATTTAATACATAAATTTTCACCATTTTACCTATTAATAATAACAATCACTTACATAATATACTGTATTTTCATTGGTCAGGATCCTCAGGCTATATATTGAACTCGATCCGAAGATGGCATTGGCTCCAAATGATTCTCCTATATATAAAGAGTATTCTTTTAGTATTATATATTAACTATAATTGTAATGACTTACCGGGGGAGCATCTCCCCTTACCCCGCCAGTTCTCTCGCCAACTGGATCCCTAGCAGTCATGGCTTCGACCATTATTCTCTACGACTATTGTATTTCACCTTCATGTGCAAAGCAGTGACATACACCTCTTACTAGGACGAACCTCTAGGACGAACCTCTCTTATTTGATTAACTAGGACGCACCTCTAAGACGAACCTCTATTATTTCATTTACCAGGACGAACCTCTCTTATTTCATTTACTAGGACGCACCTCTCTTATTTCATTTACTAGGACGCACCTCTAGGACAAACCTCTCTTATTTCATTTACTAGGACGCACCTCTAGGACGAACCTCTCGTATATCATTTACTAGGACGCACCTCTAGGACGAACCTCTCTTATTTCATTTACTAGGACGCACCTCTCTTATTTCATTTACTAGGACGCACCTCTAGGACAAACCTCTCTTATTTCATTTACTAGGACGCACCTCTAGGACGAACCTCTCGTATATAATTTACTAGGACGCACCTCTAGGACGAACCTCTCTTATTTCATTTACTAGGACGCACCTCTAGGACGAACCTCTCTTATTTCATTTACTAAGACGCACATATGTCGGAACACCTCAATCTGATATACATATTGAAGTTTAGGTACTGACCTTTAATCCATTCCAACACCTAATCCATAACCGTCCACATTGCAACGCACACCAAAACATTAGATCACACATGCTTTCCCCACAATCAGCACCCTTGCATCCACACTCTATAAAGGCACGTAACTCAATGTGCCGTTCGTTACTCGTTCTTAAGCTGAGCGCGTCACGCCCGCTTATATATACAAATGAAGCCACAGATCCCGCCTCTAATTTAATAATCAATTATTAGCCAATGATACAATTTGATACCTAACAATACTCAACAATTGTTTTGGTCTCACGACCATTATCAAAAGACAAATTAAACTGAACTTAGCCAAGTGCTATATTTATACCAATTTTAAAATGTTTCAACAAGTATTAACCACTGATACATACAATCTAATTCCATAACAATTTATTTATCATAAATGATCAATTTAATTTGAACCTAACCGCTTCTGAAGCCTCATTTTAAATAGGCTCCAAGTGATTATGTTATGTTAAGTCTAACTGTTAGTGTAGTTCAGTCATAACGCTCAACATGTTTAGCTATGATACCCCTGAAAGAGATTATTGTTGCTGTCCAAAAATGTAAACCTTGTTATATCTATTAAGAAAACTATTGGCAAAAAAATGTTTTTCCACTTTGACTTTCCAGCACGTCGAGTTTTAAAGTTGCCTAGCAAAAACACATTTATTAAACAACTTTTATCACAGTAAACGTCAGGTATTACTAATTTTTATTCAGACAAATATTAAATTTACACTTACATCGCGTCGTGCTCTTAAAGCCGTGCTGGAAAAGCTTTCGTATGCCCTTGTATCACAATATACTTACATTGCATGTAAGAACATCGATTGTAAAGTTTGCTAAGTGAACGCTTTAAAAACAATCTACAGGCGCGTTCTCACGGATCAAGTTAAATTCACCGATTTTAGTTGATTAACAAAAGTTGAACATGACATTTTTCACACATTTCAATAGAAACTAGTATTTCAATTCAATTCAATAGAAATAGAAATTCAATAGAATAGCATCCTGTTAGTTCGGGATAAAATTGCGTGAACTTTATTGTTAACTATTTTAACGGGAAATCTGAATACTTTGCGTTTAAGTGAAGTGAGAAGAAAGAACACTAACGACATAGAACGGATTATATTCATTTGGATTATCGTCGCGCAGATGTAAGTACGCAAGCTCAAAATCACTATTTTGCTTATGTCATAAATCAACGAAATCCTAGACAGTCTAATTTCCATAACCATCGCTACTGAACCTACGTAGTTGTATCGCACAGCAATACTGCAATCCTATTTACATTGATATTGAGGCGTTTATAAGGCACCCTAACCATAAGTTTGAACTTGTTTACGATGACATCGCCCTAATCAAATTGGCAAAGAAAGTGACGTTCACAAATGATATTAGGCCAGCTTGTCTGTGGACTAATAATCATATCAAGGAAACCACAGCAACAACCAGTGGTTGGAGAGAGACTGCAGACGGTAACTTCATAGTTATATTGATGACATTGTTAGGATTGATAAAATTTTAGGTGATAAGAAGAGCTTGCAATTACTAAAACTTAGGTTGAATATTTACGACAGATCAGTTTGCCAGAAGATCTACAGGGCTAATAGGCGTATGCCGGAAGGATTGCGCGACTCAATATTATGTGTTGGGAATTTAGAAATGAGCGCCAAGGATACTTGCCAGGTCATATATATAATATTTTTGTAACTTTCGCTAGGTTATTAATTATTTTTATTGTTGCAGGGAGATTCTGGGGGGCCACTGGTTATTTCAAACGAGGATGGTGACTGTGCTTATCACATAATTGGGGTGCTTTCATTTGGAAATATGTGTAGACCCAAAAACGACCTTGGTATATACACAAAAGTATCTGCTTACATACCTTGGATAGAAGATACTGTATGGAAATTACTATGAAAACAATATATAAAGAAGATGTAATCAGCAAAACTAAACGCTCGGTAACTTAGAATTTAGTAAGTGCAAACATGTAGGTAAGTACGAGTAATATAACAAATACTTTGTTAACTTATTTGCTTATCAGGTGCTTAGTTACTTTTCACCGTACATTACTTATGAAGTTATCATTAGAGTGGCCAATTACCTTTATTAGTAGTTGGTCATTTATTCCACTTTTGGAATAATAAGTCTAGTAAGTAGAGTTGAAATCATCTTTCGTTACTGTGGAGCCGTGTTTGTTTCAGAGATTGCACCGTAGTACCTCTTAAGCCGAAAAATACGTTTTACGGTTGTAGGACAACCAAGTGTAGATAATTTTATAAAATTCAATAGCGCATTCTCACGAATCAAGTTTAATTCACCGATTTTAGTTGATCAACAAAAGTTGAATATGACATTTTTTCACACATTTCAATAGAAGCTGTTCAACAGTTTCAGTTTTAAATTTGCGTCAAAAATAGTTGTGCTTGAAATCTACAGAGCATAAAAGTTTTGTTAAAAGAAGATTTAAAAACAATTTTATCTAACATGAGAAATAATCGTAAGAAATGTTATATTTGGGTGAGGCACTAGATATTATGGAGAAATCGGTTGGGAGGGTCAGAAATATTGCTTAAGTAGCTAGCATTAGAAAATAAAGAAGAATATAGAAATCATTTAAGAATGTCTAAAGATAAATATAACAAACTGTTGTTGAAAGTTCAGGATCGCATAAAGAAACAAAATTCAATGATGCAACAAGAAATATCACCAAAATTAAAACTGTAATTAATATTAAAATATTCAGCTATATGAGATTCATTTTCAACTTCTCGCTTCCGTATTCCACATACCTAAACCTACCATTTCAATTGTTGGAAGTTTATACTGCATTATACATATAAAATGCTTTACAAGATTTTAATAAAGTATAAATGTTTAATTATCATAGGTAATAAATTTTAAATAAATGATTGAAAATGACAGATGGTCATTAAAAGCCAACTGTCATTACCATTATAGTTGGTGACCAACCATGTTTGATAATGGCATTTGGTCATACTCATTGTCAAACTGTTCGGTCGAAACTATAGTCACCGTTATTCTCTGTTGCAGGATTAATTTAAAATTGATGACGACCAATATCCTCCACCATGCTATTTGAAAGCGCTGGTGATGGTTGGCGATGAAAAAATTAAAACGCTGGCGCTGGTAGTTGTATGATGCATTGAATGTCGAAAATCGATTTTGCCTTATTATAGTTTGAATTTGTTCCAGGCAGATTTCATGGTAATGACGCATCTGTTTTAGCTAGATAGCCATATATTTAGAAAATAAGTCTAATCCATCATCAGTCTCTCTTTTTTATTATTTTGCACTACTTTAGGTACAACTTAGTTAACTAAGTTAAGCTAATAAGTTTGTCATTTTTTGCGCTTATAGTTTGAATTTTGTCATTTTTTGCAATTTTCTGTTTACGACAATCAATAAACGGATTGACAGTTTCCATATTTTCTACATGTATCTTATTCCTAAGTATTAGCATTTCCGTTAGTAACTAATGCTGATGTCCATGCAGGAAATTCATTTTCGTCTGGGTTTTGTGCTTTATTTTCGATTGTTTCGCTTTGAGCTCCATAATGTTGTGCTAAATTTTAAACATGAAATAGAACTTTGTTCAAATACATTATTTTTGTAGAAATTGTATTAAAAATGCAGCAATATATGGAAATATTATATTGTATGTTAAAATCAGAAAGTGCATGCTTGACGCTTGTGCGTGAAGATTGCTGTTTGATGAGAATCCGAAAGCAGCAATCACGCTAAAGCGATAAGATAAGTACATAAGGCAAATGACAATATTCTTATAGAATTTTGGAAATTTGGAGTTTTGGAGTTTTAATATAGAAATTGTCAAGATGTGTGCCAAATGTGAGTAGAATTATGGGAAAATTGATAATATTTTTAATTTAATTCACAATTTTGCAATTATTAAGTCAACAGTATTCACACATGCTCAATTTGAGAATTATCAAGTTATCACCATAACAAAAATGTAATTTCCGAACCATCATAACAAGAATCAATTGAAATTAAGAAGATTCTTACACAATTTACATATGCATGTTAAGAGATCCCACAATCACAAGGAGGCAAGAGATAAGTGCACCGTACAAATACTACAGATGCACCGTAATAAGTTTCAGGTATGGTTTTGCATTTATACCTCTAGCATAGTACGAATTATAATATAATCTATATAACTCAAATTAGTTTTTAAAAGCCTAAATTGATTTTATGGTACTTAACTGTCGTAGTTGATAGGATCCTGTTAGTTCGTGATAAAATTGCGTGAATTTTCGTTTCAACTATTTTAACGGGAAATCTGAATATTTTACGCTTAAGTAAAGTAAAATGAGAAAACACTAACGACATAGAACGGCATATATACATTTTGACTATCGTCGCGCTGATGTAAGTACTCTAGCTCAATATCACTATTTTGCTAATGTCATAAACCAACGAAATCCTAGACTGTCTCATTTCCATAACAATCGCTACTGAACCTACGTAGTTTTATCGCACAGCAATACTGCAAAGCCCAGCATCGACGTATTGCACGACTCATCAATTAACAATTCAAGTGATAGCGAAGAAGACGACATGGCACTACAAGTCAAGGACGTCTCGAGGAATCATCTGGATATAATTCCCAATGACGATGGAGAACCTGTATAGTTTGGGATTTGCTGTGGTACTAAAAGTTTACTGAAATAAATCCAAATCCTTGTGAAATGCTTTTTATGTCATATTGCCCCTCCAACTATAAAATTTCTGGAAAAACTAGAGATGGGGTATATTGTCATATTTGAAATCTCTAATGAAACCAAGCCTATTAAATACATATGTAGAGATTGGGATTTGTTGAAGAACTAAAAGTTATCCGAAAAGAACAATCTGAAGTCGATTTATTGGTTTTTAAGTTTTCAACTCTCACAAAATACGAAATGAATCGAAGCCATTGCTATCAATTGTCTTTAAATATGCAAGTCTCGCAAATTACTCGCCTTCAAAATGAACTCAAACAATTGGTATCTAGTAATTGTGTTTAAATTTGCAAGTCTTACAAAATTACGATTCGTAAGCACGCGGCTAACCGTGAGATTGATTTGCATCATTGGAAACCTCGAAAATCACGATTGTAATTAGCACTATTTTGTCATATAAAATACAACCGGTTTGCAGAATTACGAGACAATAAAATTCACGTTAGCATCGTGCAGCGAAACACGTTTCGGTTTATGCGTTCCTACGAGTGTTTAAAACCAAAAGTTGCACTACACAAAACGGCTCAATAGAACCGTACCTTCGGAAGTTAAGAAGATACCAAAAGACCAGCAGGTAAATTCTAGGAAATAAGCGAAGTATATTAGAGTTGAAATTTTTAGAATTGTTGGCAGCTTATTAGTATGCGCATAAATATGATGTAACCAGGTGCTCGATGAAGAAGAAAAAAATAGGTTTTTGTACCGTTCATACATATAATTTATTAAAACATAATTAAGTTAACATATCGTGCCCGTCGTCATAAATCGAATCAACAGATTAATTAATTGAAATTGAATTAGGAACTCAGGTTATGTTTTTTTAGATGAAGCAATGTGAGTAAAAAAAACAGCCGGTAATTGTTGATATAATCAGTACGGTTCAAGTGGCCGGTCAAGTACAGTATCATTTGGACCGCAGATAGAAACACTGCGATTAATACGTTATATTAGTGATTCTCCCTCTAACGTTATGTTGCTATTCAGCGTTTTGGTCATTTCTACAGCCAGCTTTGCAGTAGCCCAAGGTAGTTATTAGAAAACAGTGGTTGCATCGAAAAATACTACCGTCATTTTAAGACACGATAGTTGGGCAAAACTGCACCATCCGAGGTACTGGTGCTCCAGGAATCTGCACGCTACAAACAGACTGCCAAGCAGTATTAAAACCTAAGCAGACCATATGCGAATGGAATGCAAATGTACCGATTATATGCTGTGAAGGTGCAGGTGAATTTGGCAATTTGCGTTTTTTTTTGTATACAGCATACAGAGTGTTTCTTTTTAGGTGCACCAGATAAGGTGCACCACCTCGCACCGAACATCCAAAAAGTTACCACAAAAACCAGCGGCTCGCAAGAAAACTCGAAATTATCTATAAGCGAGAAAAGTAAGTTCTAGGACCACAGTTGGTGCAATGATTGATGGTTTGGTTTCAGAATGTAAGGAATACTGGAGTGCCAATCATACGCATTGCAACCAATCCTTCCTCATCATCGATAGCGGTACCTCTGTAAACTTTGGAGAGTTAACATATATGGTAAATAAACTTGTATACTTTTAACGGTAAACCACTCAACATTTACTAATATGCCTTTGTATTGGAGATGGTTTTCACAAAGAACTAAACACATACTCTATTACTTAGGTTGCTGTCGGGTTTAAAAATATGGATGAGATTGAGTGGAACTGTGGAGGTACCCTAATTAGTGACCAATACGTTCTAACAGCAGCTCATTGTACGGATTCTTCTTGGTTGTACGTATTAGAAACTATTTAATACGTCTGAAAACTGTTTGACATTTTTAGAGGGCCTCCTGTGGTAGTCCGTTTGGGTGAATTGGATTTAGGTAATACGGACGACGGAGCACATCCTATTGACATTGATATTGAGACGTGTATAAGACACCCCAACCATAAGTTTAAATTTGTTTACGATGACATCGCCTTAATCAAATTAGCAAAGAAAGTGACGTTCACATGTGATGTTAGGCCAGCTTGTCTGTGGACTAATAATCGTATCGAAGGAAGCACAGCAACAGCCAGTGGTTGGGGCAAGACTGGACACGGTAACTTTATAGTTATATTAAGGACATTGTTAGGGTTGATCAAATTTTAGGTGAAAAGAGGAGCTTGCAATTACTGAAAGTTAGTTTGGATCTTTACGACAGATCATTTTGCGAGATGATCTTCAGGACTACCAGGCATATGCCGGAAGGAATGCGCGACTCAATGTTATGTGCTGGAGATTTAACAAAGTGCGGCAGGGATTCTTGCAAGGTCGTACATATAATATTTTCGTATCTTTCGCTAGGTTATTAATTATATTTATTGTTGCAGGGAGATTCTGGGGGGCCACTGGTTATTTCAAAGGAGGGTGATGACTGTGCTTATCACATAATTGGGGTGGTTTCGTTTGGTCATATGTGTGGACTCAACAACTTACTTGGCGTATACACAAAAGTATCTGCTTACATACCTTGGATAGAAGATACTGTATGGAAATAACTATGAAAACAATATATGAAGAAGTTGTAATTAGCAAAACTAAACACTCGGTAACTTAGAATTAAGTAAGTGCAAACATGTAGGTGAATACTTTTAATGTAAAAAGAATTTTCTCAATTTATTTGCTTATTAGGTGCTTCGTTACTTTTCCCCGTAAATTACTTATAAAGTTAGCATTAGTGGCCAACTACATTTATTAGTTGTTGGTCATTTATTCTACTTTTGGAATAACAAGTTTTGTAAGTGGAGGTAAAATCATTTTTCGTTACCATGGAGCCGCATTTGTTTCAGAGTTTGCATTGCGGTACCTCTTAAACCTAAAGATGCGTTTTATTGTTGTAGGACAGATAACTGTAGGTAATTATACAAAATTCAAAGCCCCGCAGAAAAAGCAAAGTATGTGACCGCCTCCTAGTTACCGCAAATACCGCAAATACCCTATATCGTCTCTAAAACTTATGATTGGGTATAAATAGTACTCGAAAATAGACTTAAGTAAGAGCTGTGGCATACTAAAGTGCGCCATACTACTTCTGCAAGATTTCTCTCACCCTGTACTACTTATGAACAAAAATTTGGGGAGTTTTTCACCGATATGATGAACATATTTATGAAATATAAACAGGAAGCGTCACGATGGCCCTCAAGTAAAATCACCCAATATGAAAGAGATGAGTACTTCGTTACGTAATCTAACCTAAGACAGCTGTAGTAAATAAACAGGACGAATGAATATATTAAACATACATAGATTTAAAAAGGTGAACAAATGTTTGTCAATTTCTCCTACAAAAGTGAAACAAACGTATTTCATTGCCAGTGTGAAAACTGCCATTTCTTGTACAGAATAATTCCATAAGAATTTATTTATCGTATATAAATGTTAATATCAAAATGATCAATTTAACTTGAACCTAGCAGCTTCTGAACCATCGTTTTAAATAGAATCCTAGTGCTTATGTTATGTTAAGTCTAACTGTTATTGTAGTTCTGTACTGTAGTATTGCATTGTAGTTATTGTCTTATTGTAGTATGTTAATCAGGCTAAACTTGTTTAGTCGCAGTACTAATTTTTATTCAGACAAATTTTAAATTTACACAAACATCGCGTCGTGCTCTTAAACCCGAAAAAGCTCTCGTATTCCCTTGTACCATTATATACTATTACATTGCATGTAAGAACATTGATTGTGAAGTACGCTGATTGAACGCCTTAAAAACAATCTAAAGGCGCGTTCTCACTGATTAAATTTAATTCACCGATTTTAGTTGATCAACAAAAGTTGAACATGACATTTTTCACACATTTCAAAAGAAGCAGATCAAAAGTTTCACTTTTAAAAATGCGTCAAAAATAGTTGTGCTTGAAATTCTACAGAGCGTAACAGTTTTGTTAAAAGCAGATCTAAAAACAAGTTTATCTAACATGTGCAATAATCGTAATAAATGTTATATTTAGGCGAGGCAATAGATTTTAAGAAGAAATCGGTTGGAAGGATCAGAAATACTGCCCAAGGAGCTAGCATTGGAAGATAAATAAGGATATAGAAATCATTTTAGAATGTCTGAAGAAAAATATTACAAACTGCTGTTGAAAGTTCAGGATCACATAAAAAAACCAAATACAATAATGCAACAAGCAATATCACCAAAATTAAAACTGTAATTAATTTTAAGATATTCAGCTATATGAGATTCATTTTCAACTTCTCACTTCCGTATTCCACATACCTAAAACTACGTTTTCAAATGTTGGAAGTTTATACTGCGTTATACATATAAAATGCTTTATAAGATATTAATAAAGTATAAATGTTTAATTATCATAGGTATTACATTTTAAATAAATGATTGTAAATGACAGATGGTCATTAAAAGCCAACTGTCATTACCATGATAGTTGGTAACCAACCATGTTTGATAATGGCATTTGGTCATACTCATTGTCAAACTGTTCGGTCGAAACTATAGTCACCGTTATTCTCTGTTCCAGGATTAATATAAAATTGATGACGACCAATATCCTCTTCCATGCTATTTGAAAGCGCTGATGATGGTTGGCGATGAAAATATTAAAACGCTGGCGCTGGTGGTAGTATGATGCATAGAATGTCTTGATAAAAGTTCCAATCGAGTTTGCCTTATCATAGTTTGAATTTGTTCCTAGCAGATTTCATGGTAATGACGCATCTATTTTAGCTACATAGCCATATATTTAGAAAATATGTCTAATCCATCATCAGTCTCTTTTTTTATTATTTTGCACTACTTTAGTTACAACTAAGTTAACTAGGTTAAGCTACTAAGTTTATCAATTTTTGTGCTTATAGTTGAAATATTGTCATTGGTTACCATTTTCTGTTTGCGACTCTGAGAAGCACGAAACTCATCTTTTAGCTTTGATTGTTTTGGAGTAAACGGATTGGAGTTTCCATATTTTATATATGTATCTTATTCCTGAGTATTTGCATTTCCGTTAGTAACTAATGCAGATGTCAATGCAGGAAATTCATTTTCGTTTGGGTTTTGTGCTTCATTTTCGTTTGGGTTTTGTGCTTTATTTTCGATCGTTTCGCTTTGAGCTCCATCATGTTGTGGTAAATTTTAAAAATGAAATAGAACTTTGTTCAAATACTATATTTTATTAGAAATTGTATTAAAAATGCAGCAATAGATGGAAATATTATATTGTATATTAAAAGCAGAAAGTGCATGCTTGACGCTTGTGCGTGAAGATTGCTGTTTGATGAGAATCCGAAAGCAGCAATCGCGCTAAAGCGGTAAGATAAGTACATAAGACAATTGACAATATTCTTATAGAATTTTGGAAATTTGGAGTTTTGGAGTTTTAATATAGAAATTGTTAAGATGTGTACCAAATGTGAGTAGAATGATGGAAATATTGATAATATTTTTAATTTAATTCACAATTTTGCAATTATTTAATCAACAGTATTCACACAAGCTCAATTTGAGAATAATCATGTTACCACCATACCAAAAATTTAATTTTCAAACCATCATAATAAGAATCAATTGAAATTATGAATATTCTTACACAATTTACATAGGCATATTAAGAGATCCCACAATCACAAGGAGGCAAGAGATAAGTGCACCGTACAAATCCTACAGATGTGCCGTAATTAGTTTCAGGTATCGTTTTGCGTTTATACTTCTGGCATAGCACGAATTATAATATAATCTATATACCTCAAATTATTTTTTAAAAGATTATATTGATTTTGTGGTACTTAACTGTCGCAGTTGGTAGGATCTTGTTAGTTCGTGATAAAACTGTGTGAACTTTCGTGTTAACTATTTTAACGGGAAATCTGAATATTTTACGCTCAAGTGAAGTGAAATGAGAAAACACTAACGACATAAAACGGATTATATTCATTTCGACAATCGTTGCGCTGATGTAAGTACTCTAGCTCAATATCACTATTTTGCTTACGTCATAAACCAACGAAATCCTAGATAGTCTAATTTCCATAACCATCGCTTCTAAACCTACGTTGTTGTATCGCACAGCAATACTGCAAAGCTCAGCATCGACGTATTGCACGACTCATCAATTACCAATTTAAGTGATAGCGAAGAAGACGACATGGCACTAAAAGTCAAGGACGTCTCGAGGAATCATCTATATATAATTCCCAATTACGATGGAGAAACATTAATCCTCGCAATTTTACTATCTCTATTTATATATTTACTATGAACTTTCAGAGATTTAGCGAACCCAGCAAATCCGATAATTGAATACTTATTACGAGTTATTAGTAAACTCGAAGATAGAACACTGCAACTTATCGGTAGTAGGGAAGGAATAAATTCATGCAATGATTTAAGAGCTTTACTTCAACTTTATTTTGATGATCTTCTTCTGGTGCCGTATCTACCTTCAGACGTTGACTGTTATCACTTCCACTAACTGTTTGTATGCGGAGTGGTCTGCTGCGGTCCTGAATATTTCTTCCAGTGTTAAATTTGTCCTTTTCCGTATGTTTCTAAACCATGATAGTTTTTTTCGGCCAATCCACTTCTTCCCTTCGACTTTGCCTTGCATTAATTTGCCTTTGCACGCATGATATGGCCAAAATACGTAAGTTTTCTCCGTTTTACGATGCTTAAAAGTTTTCTGTCTTTATGGAATATTTAAGTACTTGTTCGTGACTGATATGCGATGTCCATGAAATTTTTAACATTCTGCGGTAATTCCACATTTCGAGTGCTTCCAGTTTGTTTAGTAGTGCTATCATTAAGGTAGATGTTTCGCACCCGTATAGTAGCCCAGAACACACGTAACATCGTAGAGTTTGAAGTCGTATATTTATACTATGATTATAGTTGCTTAATATCGGTCTCCATGTTCAAAAGATGTTTCTGGACATTTCTATGCAAACATCTGTTGATTTTTAATCGGTCGCGGCATTATTCGGGATTCTGTTGCGGCGAGACACACGTGGATGAGTTGCTGGTGATTTTTAATCGGCGAATCTTATCGGGATTTTAAGGGACCTTCCAAGGAGCATTAGCCTTCAACCCTCTGGGGATTTCCGTGTAAAGGTACAAGTAAACCTGAGAAGATTTAGATTCTGTGAACCGACTTTCGCACGCATGGCCTTAACTACGATCTAAATTACTACCTTCATTACGACCTTCCTTCCGATCTTAATTATGACCTTAAATCCAATCTTTATTCCGACCTTAATTCCGACCTGGAAAAATGTTCTCCCTAGGATAATTTTAGTTCCGGCCAGGGGTTCCAAATTCGACTACAACCACGCGCTCATGAAGGAGCATGCAGCACGGAACCCATGAAAGTCCATGGTGAAGCGAGGCGCTTGATATCGCCTACGACCGAGGACAACGGACGCCGAGACATCACAATATTGTCATATGTTTGAATTTCACATATATTTTTGTATCATCGCGCTCATTGATGAATTGTGAATATTCTTTTTATATGTACGCACTTATGTAAGTGTCGCTGTTATTTTAGGAGGTTGTGTCATTCAAATTTCCTGGCGTTATTCATCGAGAAGCGGTAATGTGAATTGCTATTCGGGATTCACCTGAATGAACACTGGTTGTGAACGTCGAGCCGCATGTGAGCTTCCGGAGTAGCGATTGGCGTAAAACTTAAATTTTATTTGTGAATAAACACTCGTACATATGTTTTTTGTGCGTATTAAATCAAACTCTCCGAATCTTAATTATTTTCAGGGTGCTAAGTGTGCCAAATTATCTCATTAATCTTCTGTTGCTTCATTACCACTTTTGTAAATGCCTAGATTTTTGGTGTTGATGATTGAGTAACGGCGAGTACGATTTTCGTAGTTTATTGTGATGCCAATCCTTGGGTCAATCAACTAATTTGTGGAGTCCGTTAACTAAACTCCGGAATAATATGCTAGGGTAAAATTACGTGGAGTTCGTTTTTACTCTCCCTACTCTCCGACAACGAGAGCTAGCGGCCCTTTTCGTTATTCCAAAGGGATACTTCGGTTGTCTCCACGACCTTGTGTGCTGAAAGCCCTTCGAGGGCGTCACATATTTTGAACTATTTTACTTCTTTGGCACGTATAACATTATATTGCACTATTTTACTTCTTTTACTAAGTATTTTACTCGTGTCGAGACCAGTTGAAACTGCACTTGATAGTTAATTGAAGTTTACACGTTTTAAGACAAGTTTGAAAGCAAATGACGGATGAATTATCACTTCAACGATAATGGTTTGACTGAGTCAAACTTTTCATGATCCACTAAAAAGTTGACCAACTCGATTGAAACAAAGGTTATCACAATTGTTTTCATTCAGCTTTTATTGATCAACTACAATTGAACAATTATACTTGATTCGTGACAATATGCCTTAACTAGCTGTTTGCTTATGTTGATTAGTTTTGCAGAAGTTTTGCATAGTTTCCCAAAGATGATAAAATATCTGTTTGAATGATGTACTACTAACGAGAAATTATATATGATTTGGCAACAAATACCGTATCATTAGTATTACCTCCTTAAGATTGAATAATTTAATTAAAGAGATGTTCATAACTATTTCGTAGAATATATCCGTGGTTCAAGGGAATACTATTGTGTTTTCTAATACTACATTTAGAAAGCGATTCCTTCCTGGTAATGTAGTTCTGGCTAATGCGGATATCTTGATATGAGATATATTCAAATGCATTTTCTATTAATTATCTATTGCCTGAGTCTCACAGTACCGAATATTTAACCAATATTAAATTTTACGTCCACTTTAGGAACGTATTAGATAAATATGGCAAATAAACACAGATAGAAAGATAAATTAATGCTCTTTATGTAATATTACTCCTCCAAGTTCAAATCATATTAATACGCAAACTAGATATCAGGTATATTCATAGTTTTACATTTTCTAATGGTACCAAGTACACTGAATACGTATGTATAGTTTGGGATTTGCTGTGGTACTTAAAGTTTACTGAAATAAATCTAAATCCTTGTAAAATGCTTTTTATGTCACATTGCCCCTCCAACTTCATATAAAATTTCTGGAAAAACTAAAGATGGGGTATATTGTCATGTTTGAATTCTCTAATGAAACCAATCCTATTAAATACATGTGTAGAGATTGGGATTTGTTGAAGAACTTAAAGTTCTCCGAAAAGAAAAATCTGAAGTTTATTTAATTGTTTTTAAGTTTTCAACTCTCACATAATACGAAATCAATCGAAGCCATTGATATCAATTGTATTTAAATGTGCAAGTCTCACCAATTACTCGCCTTCAAAATGAACTCAAGCAATAGGTATCAAGGAATTGTGTTTAAATTTGCAAGTCTCACAAAATTACGATTCGTAAGCACGCGGCTAACCGTGAGATTGATTTGCATCATTGGAAATCTCGAAAATCACGATTGTAATTAGCACTATTTTGTCATATAAAATACAACCGGTTTGCAGAATTACCAGACAATAAAATTCACGTGAGCATCGTGCAGCGAAACGCGATTCGGTTTATGGGTTCCTACGAGTGTTTAAAAACGAAAGTTGCACTACACAAAATGGCTCAATAGAACCGTACCTTCGGAAGTTAAGAAGATACCAAAGGACTAGCAGGTAAATTCTAGGAAATAAGCGGAGTATATTAGAGTTGAAATTTTTAGAATTGTTGGGGTCTTATTAGTATGCGCATAAATATGCGCTAACCAGGTGCTCGACGCAACGAAAAAATAGGTGTTTGTACCGTTCATACATATTATACATAAAAACAAAACAATTTAACATATCGTGGTCGTCGTCATAAAACGAATCAACAGAATAATTAATTAAAATTGAATCAGGAACTCTGGTTGTTTTTTTTTTAGATGAAGCAATGTAAATGAAAAAAACAGCCGGTTATTGTTCAAATAATCAGTATGGTTCAAGTGGCCGGTCAAGTACAGTATGATTTGGACCGCAGATAGAATCACTGCGTTTAATACGTTGTATTGGTGATTATCCCTCTGACGTTATGTTGCTATTCAGCGTTTTGGTCATTTCTACAGCCAACTTCGCAGTAGCCCAAGGTAGCTACAAGAAAACAGTGGTTGCATCTATAAATACTAACATCATTTTAAGACACGATAGTTGGGCAAAACTGCACCATCCGAGGTACTGGTGCTTCAGGAATCTGCACGCTGCAAGCAGACTGCCCAGCAGAATTAAAACCTGGGCAGACCATATGTGGATGGAATGCAAACATACCGATTATATGCTGTGAAGGTGCAGGTGAATTTGGAAATTTGGGTTTTCTTTTGTATACAGCATGCAGAGTTTTTTTTTTGTAGGTGGTGCCAACGTTCAAAACGTCACAACGAAAACTAAACGTTCGCAAGAAAACTCGAAATTATCTATTAGCGAGAAAAGTAAGTCCTAGGACATCGGTTCGCTTGGTTGGTGCAATGAGTGATGGTTTGGTTTCAGAATGCTATGAAAACTGGAGTGCCAATTATTTGAATTGTGTCTCTCCCCTCGCGGTCGTCGAGGGCGGTACCTATGCACACATGGGAGATTTTCCATATATCGTAAATAAACTTATATACTTTTAACGGTAAACCACTAAACATTTACTAATATGCCTGTGTATTGGAGATGGCTATCACAAAGAACTAAACACAAACTCTTTTACTTAGGCTGCTGTCGGGTTTAAGAATAAGGATGTAATTGAATGGAACTGTGGAGGTACCCTGATCAGTGACCAATACGTTCTAACAGCAGCTCATTGTACGGATTCTTCTTGGTTGTATGTATTAGAAACCATTTAGTACGTCTGAAAACTGTTTCACATTTTTAGAGGGCCTCCTGTGGTAGTCCGTTTGGGTGAATTAGATTTAGGTTATACGTACGAGAGAGCACCTCCTATTGACATTGATATTGAGGCGTGTATAAGGCACCCCAACCATAAGTTTAAATTTGTTTACGATGACATCGCCCTAATTAAATTGGCAAAGAAAGTGGGATTGAGGTATGAAATTAGACCAGCTTGTCTGTGGACTTATAATTCTACCAAAGCAACTACAGCAACAGCCTGTGGTTGGGGCAATACTGGAGACGGTAACTTCATAGTTATATTAAGGACATTGTTAGGATTGACCAAATTTTAGGTGAAAAGAGGAGCTTGCAATTACTGAAAGTTAGTTTGGATGTTTACGACAGATCAGTTTGCGAGAAGATCTACAGGGCCAACAGGCGTATGCCGGAAGGATTGCGCGACTCAATGTTATGTGCTGGGGATTTAAAGGGTGGCAGGGATACTTGCAAAGTCGTATATTTAATATTTTGTAACTTTCGCTAGGTTATTGATTATATTTATTGTTGCAGGGAGATTCTGGGGGGCCACTGGTTATTTCAATGGATAATGATGACTGTGTTTATCACATACTTGGGGTGGTTTCGTTTGGAAATATGTGTGGAGCCAACAACATGCTTGGCATATACACAAAAGTATCTGCTTACATACCTTGGATAGAAGATACTGTATGGAAATTACTATGAAAACAATATATGAGCAAAACTAACATAAAACTTAAAATGTTACAAAATGTTTTACCATTGCAAATTTAGGACTAGCAGACAATAAAACAATCACTTAGTTATTAAAGTAATCAACGTAAATTATTTAATAAACAGAAACATAAAAAGATGTAAAGATTTAGAAAACATAATTAATAAATAAAATATATAATCAAAGCAGGTGTTGAAAATGTGTACCATTTGGTAGTAAACACATTTGCACTCGTCTTCATTTATTATTGAATATGTTGATAGCATTTGAGGAGTTTTGGTTCGGCCAACATTTACGATTTCTGCCATTAACTCTTGTAACGTATGCAGTCTTCTTTGGAAAACTCTATCTTTTAAATAAACTCCGCGACAAAAGTCTGGGTTCACTAACAATTTTTCCGATTTTTCGCCCTATTTTTTTTTTTTTCAAATAAACCAAAATGTTAATGTTTGTTTATCAAAAAACAAAAATGAAAAACCACCTTTGGTGATAAATTAATAATTAATCTTTATTTACTTACATTTTAGGATACTAAAGAAATATAGTGTTTACAAAAAAAAGTGAAAAACACGAACTATGGGTACGAACGAAACTTTCAATATCTGGTGTTTCCACCACGAGCCCTAATAACACAGTCCAGACGTCTAGACATGCTGTTAATCAACGTTGCAATGTTTTCTTGCGGCAGTCTGTCCCACTCTTCAACCAAACATGCTGCAAGGTCTCTTAAGGTCCGAGGGCGATCAGGGCGAGCTCGAATGGCTCTTCCCAGTTGGTCCCACACGTGCTCAATAGGGTTCAGATCTGGTGAACAAGCAGGCCAATCCAAACACCTAATTCCGACTTCGTTAAAATATTGGAGGGTAATGTTCGCCACATGTGGGCGAGCATTATCCTGCATTAATTGAAAGTTTTCTCCAATAAAGTGACTGTATGGTACAACATGTTCCTCTACAATATCCCTAATGTACCTATCTGCGTTAAGGGCTGCTCTATCACAAATATGGAGTTCTGTACGAGCCTCGACAGAAATCCCTCCCCATACCATTACAGAGCCTCCGAAAAAATTGGATCTAGGAGCCATGGTACATGCTGCGTATCGTTCTCCTGGTCTCCTCCATACCCGTGTACGACCGTCTGGAGCATCCAACGTAAAACGGGATTCATCAGTCCATAAGACATGTCGCCACTCGGCAGCCCCCCAGTTCTGATAAGTTCTAGCAAAATTCAGTCGGTTTTGTTTGTGACGAACCATAAGTTTTGGACCAGTGGCAGCCCGATAAGACTTTAGATTATTTTCTCGAAGTCGTCGCTGAACTGTACGTGCCGATATTTGAACATTTCTGACTGCAGCAAGCTCATTAGCTCCAATTGTTGCAGTTTCAGTGCGATTTCTCAAAGATTGTAACAACATAAATCGGTCATCTTGAGCATTAGTTTTTCTTGGTCTTCCTGACCGTGCTCTGGCTGTTAGTAGACCATCTTCCTCATACCTCTACCAAATCCTTCGGACCCCGTTTTGAGAAACTCCATACCTACGGCCTGCTTCTCTCTGGCTATGTCCTTCTTCAATGTGGGCAATTATCCGTGCACATCTTACTGGAGATATCGGCATTTTGATCACAAAACTAAATTTCAGCACACACTGACACTTGCCAGCAACATTTGAAGCATGATAAACAAATCCATGACAACACCAACTTAATTGTTAACCAAATCTCAAAAATCTGAATAAGGCACGTTAGAAGGAAAACATGCACTATATTAAAAATTGTACGGCTATGCATTTGGCGACTACGTCATTAAACTTGTTTTTTGATAAACAAACATTAACATTTTGGTTTATTTGAAAAAAAAAAAAATAGGACGAAAAATCGGAAAAATTGTTAGTTAACCCAGACTTTTGTCGCGCAGTGTATATAAAAATTGAGGAATCCAGTGAAGTTAGATCTGGAGAGCGTGGCGGCCATAGTCCTTAACTAATTGGTGTATTATCAAAAAATTCTTGCAGATAGGCTAACGTTGCTCTGACTCAATGAGCTGTTGCAAGATCTTGTTGGAAATATCCGTTCTGCAATTCTTCATCATCTAATTGGTCTATGAAAGGCTGGACAATTTGTTGCCGACATCTCCCACCGTTTGTTGTGTCATGAAAGAAAATAGGCCCAATTATTCTACGGCGAGACACAGCCAACCAAATTCCAACTTTCTGAGGATGTAGTGGTGCTTCCACAAAAATATGAGGGTTTTCAGCATGCCAGCACCTAGAGTTTTGTGAACTCACATATTCTGATAGGTGGTACCAAGCCTCATCACTAAATAATGTAAAATCGAGCAATCGATCGTCATTTAAATTTTCCATAAACCATTGGCAATAACTCAATGGGCGTTGAGGATTCACTGGCAATAATTCTTGCACCACTAAGACCCTATCAAGGTGTAAATTCAACCTCTTTCTCGTAATTCTATGGCAGGTGCTCGAGGGAATTCCATCTTGCATAGCCAATTTACGAATTGACTTTTGAGGGCTTGCTTCGAGTCGTTTAGGAACATCTGCAACAACCTCTCCTAATACTGAGGGTCTGCCTGAGGATTTCCTTTTCTGAACATTACCAGTTTCTCTAAAACGGTGCACTGTTCGTGAAATATGTACTGACAAAACTGAGAATTCACAGTAGCGGGCCCGTTTGCGCCCTATTTCACTAACTCGAAGGGTTTTTTTCCTTTGAAGTCTCCTCATCAGGTTTGAGTTGTCTAGCAGTTGGATCGAAAATTGCTGGTCAGGGAACTTTTGTTGAAATTCCCGAACCCACTCTTGAATTGAATAAATCTATTCTCCATTTTCAGATCGTTCATTACGAAAGTAAGCCTCAACAATAAAAGTGTTCTTCTGAACAGTGTACATTTTAACAAATTACTGTTATTATGTTGTCTGACAGTTGAAAGGTATGGTTGACAGTGGCAGTTCTCAAATAGTACGGTATACAAATTTGAAAGGCGGCACAATTGAATTTAAGTGTTTACATAACAACAATCATTTAGGTACACCTTGTATAAGTACTTGGAAGGTTGCATTAGTGCATTCGGGGAATCGATAAATGTCCATTCAAGGGAGGCATTTGCTATTCGGAGGCGTCCGTTAAGGAATATTTTACTGTACAATGAAATTATTAAGTATTTCAATATTTTTGTGCATATTGTAAATTGAGAGGAAGAATTTCAGAACTCAAAAATGGACCTAATAGGACTAATGGAAACAAAAATGAAAGGGAAAGGAATCAAACATTTTGGAAACCACTATTATACAGAGGGGTAGAAACCAATACAAGAGCAAAAGCAGGAGTGGCTTGCATAATTAGAAAAGAAGAAACGTGGAAATTATCGGAATGGCAAGGACACACAGAGCGCATACTAACCCTAATAATGAAAGATAATAAGACTAAAACTAACTACATAATAGTCTACGGACCAGATGAAAAAAAAACAAAAAATAAAGGCAAATTTTGGAAAAAAACTACAGGAAATCACAGAGCAGTACGAAACATTATACCTAATGGGTGACCTAAGCGCTAGAGTAGGTAATCAGAACAGAGGATTAGAACACGTAATAGGGAGAAGAACACAAAAACGGAAATGGAAACAGACTACTGGACTTCTGCGCAATAAACATCTAATAATACTGAACACACTATACAAACACAAGAGAATACACAAATACACGAGAGAAGTAACCAGTAGACACGAACGAGCAATAATAAATTACATAATAATAAAGGAGACCCAAAGGAAACAAATAAACGACGTACGAGTGTACAGGACATACGAAATAGGGAGCAATCACTTCCTAGTAGGAGCCACGCTCAAAAAAGAAACAGAGACGGAAGAAATTAATATAAAAGACACAACACGAGAAATAATAAAAGTGTACAAACTGAAAGATCAAGAAATAATGAATCAATATCAGGAAGTAATAAAACAAGAAGCGGAGAAAATGGAAAAACGCTATACGTGAACGCTGAAGAAATATGGAATGATTTCAAACACATGTTAACAAGAGCAGCGAGAGAGGCCTGCGGCACAATAAGAACCAACAGGAAGAAAAAACAAACGAACTGGTAGACAGAAAAGCTGAAGAAAGAAATAAAACTGAAAAAGAAGACATGGCAAAGGTACCTACAAAGCAAAACAACGACAGATTATGAAAAATACACAACACAAAGAAGACAGGTAAAATTCAAAGTGAAATAAGCTAAACAAGAATCATGGGAACAATTCGGTGAGAAAATGGAAAAAAACCGCATGGAAACCCAAAAACTATTCTACAATGTGATAAGAACAAACAGGAAAGAAAAAACTATCAAGATACACCAAATAAAGGACAAAGACGGGAAAATACTGACAGGAGATGAAGAAATGGCGGAAAGATGGAAGCAACACTTCGAGGAGCTGCTGGGCAAAGAAAATAGTATCAAAGAAAGAGTCGTAGAACAACAAACGAATCAGCAGAAGAAAGTAAGAGAACAAAACCAAAAAGAAGAAGAAATAACGGAAGGAAAAATAACACCGGAAGAAGTAAACAAAGCTGTAAGAAAACTGAAGTTGGGGAAAGCACCGGGAATAGACAACATCAAAAACGTACTACTAAAATACATGGAAAATGAGGGAACTGAGCAGCTAACAAGACTATTAAATGAAGTTTGGAACACAGAAAAAATACCCTAAGACTGCAGCGGCGATAATACCGATATGGAAGAAAGAAGATAAAAGGGAATGTAGTAACTACATAGGAATTTATCTATTATGTGCAACAGAAAAGATATACGAGGACATACTGGAAAAAAGAATAAGACAAAAACTAGAAGGGAAACTGGAATCATCGCAGAGCGGATTCAGAAGAGAACATTGCACAATAGATCACCTATTCACATTCAGAAACTAAATAAATGTACTAAGAGAGCACTAGAAACAAATATACATAGCATACATAGATCTAGAAAAAGTCTTTGATAAAATAAACAGAGAATACGTATGGCAGACACTACAACAACAACAAGGAG
The DNA here is from genome assembly GCA_951805005.1 of Othius punctulatus. Classification (NCBI taxonomy): domain Eukaryota; kingdom Metazoa; phylum Arthropoda; class Insecta; order Coleoptera; family Staphylinidae; genus Othius; species Othius punctulatus. Next base: position 100,751,250 of record OX638139.1, on the reverse strand, counting down.
GACAACAACTGATTAGGGCAACGAAAAGTATGTATACCAAAACTGTATAACAGTATAACTGTATAACTGTAAAACTGTATAACTGTATAACTGTATAAAAGAACTGTATAATTCTGGTGACATGAACGGGTGACATGAAGTCCAAGAATTTCACAACGATCAACGGTCTAAGACAAGGAGGAGCGTTAAGCCCAAGCCTATTCATAATGTTCATAGATGCGGTAATGAAAAATATAAAAGAGAAAACAAAAAAAACACACAAAGGATACAGGAACCTTGAAGCAATGGAAATCACTGAGTCTATATTTGTAGACGATGTAGCACTAATAGCGAAAAACATTAAGGACCTAGAAGCAAACATTAAGATATGGAGCGCAGAACTTACAAAAGCGGGACTGAAAATCAACCCAGAAATAAACAAAATAATGAAAATAGGGGGAGTAAAAGTTACAGAAGAAATAAAAATAAGCAACACCAAAATGGAACAGACCGAACAAATTAAATACCTAGGGCAAATAATATACAGCACAGGGGATCTCGAAGTGGAAATAAACAATTACTTTCCAGACGATCCAGAAGATAATACTATACAACAAGAAGATATCGAGAAAAACAAAACTAACAATATACAAAGTAATATTATGTTGGGATTAATATATGCGAAACGTGGACGCAGGAGACAAAAAAGTAAGATGCAGACACAAGAAATGAAGTATCTTAGGAAAATATACGGAGTAACCAGAAAAGAAGAATCAGAAACGTAGATATAAGAAGAGAACTAGAAATAACAGAACTAAACAAAATAATAGAAGACAGACTGCAATGGTTGGGACACCTACACAGTAGAAAATACCCCAATCAAACAAAAATCATATGGCAAACAAAAATAACCGGAAAAAGAACAGTGGGAAGACCGAATAAGAAGTGGGACAAATATGTCGAAAATATTATGGAAAGAAGAGGAATATCTAACGCCCAAATGAAGAAAAGCACAGGAAATAAGAAGATCTGGAACCTACTAGTAAAAAAAAATGCAAGAAATTGAAAAACTACAATATTCTACATCCGAAAGGGTAGAAGAATTATGAGTATAATAATAATAATAATTGTTGATTATATACAATATTATCATACATTATATACAATGTAGAGTCGACCCAAAAATCTAAGAATATTACACTTTGACTTTTAAATATTTTAAGAGGGTTTTATTTGGTGTTGCCATAAAATCATAAAAGTCCTGCTAATATTATTCAGTTATCTGGGGTTGCCCGGCTGTCTTTCTGGTATTGACGACGGCGTGCGATTCTTCCGTCTTGACCATCCGTTTGCTTTATGGTGACCCTAAATTAAACCCTGAATATAACTATTAAGAAGTCAAAGTCATAATATTCTTAGATCTTTGGGTCAAGTATACCTCTGCAGTAGCTGAGATATTTTTGTAATATAATTATAATTTGAATACAACATTGACTCAATTTTACATTGACAAATTCAGGATGCTCCTGGAATCTGGTTGTTATATTTTTCAATACCTTTTGTAAAATCGAGCTGCAATTGTGGCAATAACTTATTTACAAGTGCCGCGGTGTAAAGTCGAGGGTAGCTATAATACGAGCAATATGATATCCCGACGGCACGGCGTTCTCTCATAACAATGCATACGAATGCAGCGAAGCAATAAATACTGTTGTACATTTATCTACGTGCAAACAGATGACGGTGATTTTCCTTCAGATAAATTGCAGCGCAGCGGCGCTGGTTAAAGCCTCAATCAGCTTGATAGACTCTAAAACACGCCGCTCCACTCTGCATCTTAATTCTGCTAACGCGTCAGCGAGACACCCCCTGTGCCCCTGACGGTTCAAAACTCGCGAAAATCCCAGGTTCCCGCCGTGTACGTATGTATATATACGTAACTGGATTAGCATAAGAAAAACCGCTGTAATTTTAATATTTTTTGCGCCGGCAGAAAGTTATGCACACAAAGGGATTTCGTGGAGAGGGTTTTTTTTTCGAGCGCAACCTTTTCTCATCTGCCAGTAATCCTTATAAATTTCCAGAGCGCCCGTATTCAGAAATATCAACTGTAAATTGTGGATGTGTATTTGCACGCTCCAGATATCCCCCGCTAATCCCCCTCCCTTTCGGTATTCAAGATCCAGCGGACGTCGATTTTTGTTGCAAAAACGCTCGGAGAAGGATTAATTGCACCCCTATCCGCATCGCGGCAAGTTCTCTCCCCGGAGGTGGATTAAGGTGAAAGTGGGATGGCAGAAATTGTGGAGGAGCGAGTGCACCGGAGCGAGGAAATAACATCTGCATATTTTACGTTCGCTTTATTTAACTTAACGTTTTTATTGGGGCAAATAGACGATCGCAACACCAGCATCGTGAACTTTATCGGCGCTTGGCGTGGGACAGTTTAAAGTGCGGGAATTATTTCGGGGGATGTTTCAATATTTGCATGCGCTTTTAGCGAAATAGATTAGAATATCTGGTTTACTGTGCGAAATGTGTTCCGGTTTTACGGTTATATCGCATGATTTCGGAATTTACATTTGTATTGGGTTCTTATAATGGAATTTATCTCGATTGCGGGTCGCGCTCGTTCCTAATGATATGTAACTGCTCCTGGCAGCATTCTGATCAGATCGCAGAAAGGCAAAGAAATCTCTCAAGCCCTGTAATCAAATGTATTGACAAATTGACAGACACTCTCCCTTCCGGTTTCTAAACGAGTCGCCTGTCTGCGAAATATGAAATCAGCGAGCACCACTTGACCCCAATTAGCGCTTCGGTTGGTCATAACAAATTCACGCTATAAAACACCCGAACAATCTGGGAAAACTAACGCGGTAATTCTGTTAGTTTATTCGGCCGCATTATTCAGGGCCTTAATGGAATAAATCACAGAAATGAGAGGGTAATTTCATGAAAATAAAGGTTTCGGACCGGCCATCTCTCTCGTATCCGCGCCGCGCGCTGTGTTTATTCCGTTCATAACGTTAGAACGGATTAACCTGTCCTCATAAATACGGCATGCAGATGAATAACCTTAAAGCTCGCCGCGTCGAGAGCTTTAAAATGCGAAAGTGCACGCAGAGATTAAATAAACCCCGGGCCGGGCCGAATTTATAAGGTTGCACGATGAAAATTTGCATAATTCAGAATTCGGGATGGACACGGTCCGGACCGGGATCGCCCCGCAGGCTACGGTCGGGAAGGTCAATCGGGAGGAGCAACAGTTGAATCATTTAGAAAGTTCATACGAAAGGGTTTGCCACAAGCATTACTTCATTTGGAAATATTTAACTACCTTACTACAAGTAATAACAACATGTAGGGGAAGGTGTTGTACCTTGGAACGGTTATACCTTGGAACAGTAGTGTTATTTCAAAATGCAGATCTCTTTGGTAGCTGTAATAACCTTTAGTTCATTGAATTTCTAACAGAGGTCATATACGTCCAGTTGTTTAGTCGGTAATGTAAACAGATTTTGTGTTAACACATGTGCTAGTTTTTAGAAGAGAAAAGTATTTTGTAGGCTAGAAAACGTGTTATATTTTTACCAGTTAAAAATAATAGTATCATTCTCTACTCAGCGACTGTTGTCATGTAAGTATTCATGTTTAATTTGATAATAATCTTACCGATGTAATTATAACCTATAAATAATAATGGCGTGTTTTCTACGATATGCCGCCATACTGTACCTTGGAACACTAAGATGGTTGTACCATGGAACACACCCATATGTGTTCAAAGGTACACACCTTAGGTGTTCCAAGGTACAAGACACCGTTTAAATAGTGATTATATAATGCTATTACCAAGAAAAATTAATGAACAGCGAAGATAATGTAAAAAAGTAAATCTCTTTCGTATTTTTCACAGACTTTAAAAATGCCGAGAAGTAAGGATGGAAAAAAACGAGAAAAAATCAGTAAAAATGATATGGAACAGGCGGTAACTGCTTTGCTTAACCATGATATGTCATTTCGTGAAGCTAGTAGCGTTTTTAATGTTAAACTCTCGTCTTTACATCGTCATCTGAAATTACACAATCAAACCGGAGCAAATGAATATTTATATAATGTAACTAACGCTGTACGCAAAGTATTTTCCAATGAAATGGACTTGCAACTATTAGATTATTTAAAGCAAGCAGCTCGGATGCACTATGGGATGACTAAAACTGAAATGAGAAAACTTGCATATCAGTTTGCCGTTGCTAATAATTTGAAATATCCGAAACAATGGGATGACAATAAACTAGCTGGACGCCAATGGATGAGAGGATTTATGATGAAGTTTTCAAATGATATTTCTCTAAGGAAACCAGAGGCTACTTCTCTTGCACGGTCAACTAGCTTCAATAGATTTAATGTGGGAATGTTTTTTACTAATTTAAAATTGGTCCAAGAAAAATATGGTCCATTTTTACCCCACAGAATTTACAACGTCGATGAGACCGGCTTAACTACTGTTCACGTGCCACCTAAAGTTTTGGCTCCAAAAGGCATAAAGCAACTTGGTAGCGCAACTTCTGGTGAAAGAGGGCAAAATGTAACATTAATCGCTGGAATAAATGCTGTTGGTAATCATTTACCACCAATGTTAATATTCCCAAGGGTACATTTTAAAGAATTTATGTTGAAAGGTGCACCCGTAGGAAGTAAAGGAGGTGCTAATCAATCAGGCTGGTCCAACGATAGGCTATTTCTAGAATGGCTGGATTTTTTTATTGAACACGTGAAACCATGTAAGGAAGATCCTGTTTTATTGGTGTTGGATAATCACGAAAGTCATGTTAGCGTATCGGTGATTAAAAAAGCTCGTGATTCTGGTATAAAAATGCTTACTTTTCCCCCACACACATCTCACAAGCTTCAACCTCTCGATCGCACAGTGTTTGGTTCTTTTAAAGTAAATTATAATAAAGCTGTTAATGATTGGATGTCTTGTAACCCTGGAAAACCGATGTCAATTTATGAAATATCTGAAATGGTAGGTAGGGCGTTTCCTCTTGCTTTCACAAGCAAAAACATAATAAGTGGCTTTAGTGCTACAGGAATAAGTCCTCTTAATTCAGATATTTTCACGGACGTCGACTATCTTTCTTCGTTTGTAACCGACAGACCATCTGTAGAAACAAATGAAACCGAAGACCCAAATTCAAACATTTCAATGGCATCCAGCTCTTCGACTATGAACGCCAACCAAATAAAAACCACATTAACTCCTGAAAATATTAGGCCCTTTCCCAAAGCGGCACCACGAGTTCCAACTACAAAAGGAAGAAAAAAGGGAAAGTCGACGATTCTAACAGTAACTCCAGACAAAATTGAGGAAGAACAGTTGCCATCGACCTCCCAATCAAAATTACAAGAAAAAAAAATAATAAACTTGATAAGGTTAAGAAAATATTAATTACAGAAGAGAGTGATGACGAAAACGTTGAACTTATGTCCCTTAGAGGGTCTTCTGACGACGAATACGATGTGTTTGAAGAGCTGAGAGAGAAAGAAAACGAAGAAGAATTGATTGCCTTGGGGATGGGAGACAAATCTGTCAAAGAGGTTTTGGGTCTTGCAGATGTCATTCGAGAAGTTGACCAACATGTGCTATTTATTTACCAGAAGGAAGTTTACCCTGGGAGAATAGTCAGTTATGATAATGAAGCTGCGACTATCTCGTCCATGCAAAAGTCACTAAAAACTTGGAAATGGCCAGAAAGGCCAGATATCTTATCTTACCCTTGGGAAGATATTATTGGTCATATTATGCCTCCCAAATCCATTTCAAAGAGAGGGTTTTTCGACGTACCAGAGCTACGCAAACTTCATTGAAGCTACTCCACGTCTTCTTTAGTCTGTTATAACCTGTAAGATGTAATTTTTGTTCATTATAAATAAAAAGCCATTTTTCGTATATAGTTATTTTGTGTTCAAAGGTACATGACGTAATGTTCCAAGGTACACGAAGGGCTTGTACCTTGGAACACTTTACGCCGATGCGAATAAAATATTTTGGTGACAACAATTTTTGATATGTCCATTAAAAATGCTTCTATGGGCATTGTAAAATCATGCAGCTAACTATTAAAAAGTACACCACATTAAAATATCCTATATATTTAAAAATACAAAATAAAAACCAAAAAGCGTTCCAAGGTACAACACCTTCCCCTATTCACCTTTATAATGAAAGTAATTAATTTGATCTACAACAACTAATTGCTTTATTTCACCTTCCTTTTCACACTTTGTCAAAAAAAAAATAGCGAACGGTAATAAAATCAAAATCCTATACAGATATCCCTTGTTAAATATCATAGTGGTGGCCCTATTCAAAATCAAAGATTACGGAGCTAATTATCCCCTAATTGGATTCCCGGGAGGGGGCACTTTTCACTAGAGCATCGTTAACACCTAAAAATGTCTGGATGTTCAAAACTTCATATTCTACACCAAATTATAGGTTATATTAATACCCCCGTGAATGCTTTCAATACAATTCTATTCAATTTATTTCTACACTTTGCCACTGATACATGTAAGTCAGTGTAATCGAAGTCTCACGTAGTTGCATCAGCTTGTAGCATGCCCGGTGGTCGTATTTTCCGAGAGTGAATGGACTGTTGTCTGAACGGATGCGCGGCTAGTCGAATCGTCGCACAGTGTAGTATTTTGCGAATCTAGCGGACCAAAATACATAAAAACAGTATGCAATATATGCAATTATTATTCTCTCAAAATAGAGCTGACACACTAAATAAGACATTTACAAAATGTAACATCTGTAGGCAGCCACCTTTAGCGTCAATCTGCGGACAAAATAGGGTTTCTTCCTGCTCATTCCATAATCAGTCTCCTGTGGTTTGATACGCATTAAGTTGTACAGATCTTACTGCTATCGTATTAATTTGAGTTATCGTTTTCATCATGGATAATATACTTGAAGGTATGTAGTTTATATTTAGTGTATAAAAAAGCTTCTTTAACCATGAATATTTAAAGAATTACCGTTGAAATAGATTGGAAAAATAGTCTCAAATTAACTAGATGTAGTGAATTCTTTAGACAGCCAAAATTTTTGTACACATTTGTACATCATGATTTTTTTTTTAAATAATTTTAGAAGTCATAGCAATTGTATACAACAAAATTTAAATGCAACAACATGCGTTTTTCCAAAATATCTGTATTTTTATAGGTATGCTACAAAGCGTATCAAGAAATGATTTTTTCGAAGTATTAAGAAATGAGGATAATAACAGCCGAACATCTTCTGTTAAGCCGGAACATACACTTGTGAATTATCTGAAAATGAAATTCAATATGCACCACTGTTCTCAACGAATGTTTGTAGAATTGAATTCATTTATGGGTTCAATAAAAGATGGAAGACGTGCCATCGTAATAAGAATGTGTTCTTAAAAAAATATAATGATTGGTTGAATACCACGGTAACCATAAATGATCTCGATGCAACCAGTACAAGCGGTATACATAGTGTAAAAAAAGGTGGGCGGAGAAAATTAGATTTCAGCTCCAGTGGTTTGGCAAAATCTGACCAATCTGGCACAAAACAATCTGGCAAAAGGGACGCTGCTTATATGCTGACGCAATTGGTTTCTACTCCCAAAAGAGCAACTAAGGTCAAAACAGCAGCGCAACAACCCCCCCCCCCCCCCGTATTCATCTGATGAAGCATTAGCTTTAATAACTGCAACAAAATTATCTTACCGGAAATATCAATTTATTAGAAAATCTGCAATTGGAAAAGGTCTGAAATTATACCCATCATATGACCACCTAACGATGATTGCTTAATAAATGATTCATTGGCAGAAATTAAGTTGCATTCAATAGTTGATTTGACTATAAAACGACTTTGTATTGTGCAAGCCGAAGTTTTGAACAGTATTCTTGTTGAAAAAATGATAGTACCAATGACTTTGACAATAATATTCAAATGGGGATGCGATGGTAGTGGTGGACAAAGCCGGTACAAACAAAAGGCAAACTCAAATGAATTCGAAGATTCAAATATTTTAGCAACGTCATTGGTACCTTTGCAGTTATATGTTCTTGGAGAAACAAACCAAAAAAACATATTATGGCAAAATCCACGGCCGTCGTCAACTTCCTACTGTAGACCTATAAGATTTAGATTTGCCAAGGAGACTGAACAATTAGTTCTAGATGAATTTATAAACGTGAGAAGGCAAATTTCAGAAATTTTGCCAACTTTGGTAGAATGCAATGGATTTTTTCTTGAAATCAAACATAAATTTGAAGAGACGATGGTTGATGGGAAAATATGCAACATTTTAGCGTCCAACAGAGCCACTCAAAAGTGCTATATTTGTCAAGCAACATCCAAAGACATGAATAATTTAAAAATAATTCGACGACGTATAAGCGATCCGTAGACATTTTCTTGGGGCTTATCCACATTACATGCCCAAATAAGACTTATGGAATGTGTTTTACATATTGCGTATAGGTTAGATATACAGAAATGGCAATGCCGTACACCTGAAGACAAATTAAAGATAGCCAATAGAAAGAAACTCACTATAGAGAAATTTTGGTCGGAAACAGGACTATTGCTAGACACTCCGAAACAAGGTGGAGGCAATACGAATGATGGTAATAGTGCTAGAAGATTTTTTAAAAATCCTGCTCTGGCTGCTAATATAACAGGAGTCGATCAGTCTCTAATTGACCGATTTAATGTAATATTACGCACATTGACTTGTGGATATGAGATAAATATACCTGCATTTACAGAATACTGCGACGAGACCGCCACTTTATACATATCACTGTACAATTGGTATCCAATGCCCATTACATTACACAAGATTTTGTTGCATGGGCCAGAAGTAATTCAGCACTTCATACTTCCTATCGGACAGATGTCTGAGGAGGCTCAGGAATCTCGCCATAAAGAAATTCGAAAATATCAACTTGAATATTCAAGAAAAGTGTCAAGGACGACCACCAATACGGACATACTGCACAATCTTTTGATTTCTTCAGACCCGGTAATTACGTCTCTAATGCCAAAAGAAAAGCATAATGTAGCAGATATACATCCTTCTGTTCAAAAACTCCTTCAGTCTCCAAATATCCATGGGCAAGCTAAAGAGGAGGCACAAGGAAATTGCAGTAATGCTTCTACTAGTGAAGCCAGTGATTCTGAAGATTCTGGTAGTGGTAGTGGTGGAGATACTGTGTGAATTTATGTAATTATGTCTTTTTTTCCATATATGGGTTAGTTATTTCACAGCTGTAAATAAATTGATATAATAGAGTGCTATTTTAGTGTCATATTTAATTTTGTCCCGCTAGATATGCAAAATACTATACTGTGCGTCGGTGATCTGTCGTGTTCCGGGCAAGGGTAGCGTAGAGATTTTGAGGAGGTAGAAGTAATTAGTTTATGCGGTTTAATGCTACTTATTGGCCTTCAGAGAATATATTTACTAAGAGACAGGTTTATGTACAGGCGAGTAAGGTAATGCAATATGCGGTCGAGTGGGAGTTTAGACGCGAATGGCTATAAAAGATGATTATAGTCTTGATTGGCGGGGCAAACTGAAGCAGTCAGTGTCGCGGCGGCACATGCACCTTCTTCTCGCAGGGCGAACTGAAACTGTCAGCGTCGCGACGTAACTTGCACTTACACAGCACTTGGCGAAGGCAAACTGGTTGGTCCCGGACTCCGAGAGTGAACAAGGAGCTTGAGGCAAGCGAAAGTACTGTAATCCGTTCCAGTTCTTCGACTGTCGGATTTTAAGGTGCTGATGTTTTTTGTACCCTCGGGGGCGCATTCACCATTACTTTCGGGATGCTTCTGGATATAGGGGATAAGTCGCGTGCCCCTTCTCTGAGTCTCCGCGTTTATGACTCACCTCCGATAGTATGTCGGGGTGGCGTGAACCTTCGAGCGCCACCCAGGTTCATTAAATACACCTCGGTGGTTTAGTCATATTATTGTCATCAAGGTATATAATATTTAAGGTATGTAATATTTTAAAGATTATTTCATTCGTGAGTTGATAAAGCAATAAGAATACGCGATTTTCCGTAGTTACAACGAATTACAACCATTATTTGAGTAACCAGGACGACTAGCGATTATACGAACTTTTGTAATAATATCGTTTATAAATTCATCAAAAATTTGGTCAATAGCAATAACAAATTTTAAATAGTTACCATGTTTTTATAAACGGATATACCCTTGATGACGTGGTATAATCACTTCGATGCTGTTGCTATTACTGCACAAAGAATGATAACTCCAATTAATCATGCTAAAGTAAAATAGTATGATCCATAATATATTCCTCGTCCAATATGAGGACAAGACAACAAGAATAATGGATAATGATTTAAATCTAGATTTATTAACAAACGTCAAATAAAATCATAATGAATCGCTTCGGAAAAGCTTCAGGTTTAGAAATAAGCGTAGCAATTGGGACTTTAACGCCTGCGAACACTGTGAAAATGCACAAATACATTTGGAAGTAGTTTTTGGCATTTTGCAAACAACGAAAATACGAACTTCTTGGGCAGACTTCAAACGAACATTTGGCAGGTATTCTAAAAGACTGGGCTTTCAACATGAAGCGAGCTGATGGGACCGATTATAAGAAGCGAGTTGTAAAGACTATTTGGAATATTTCCACAAAACTTCTCCAGAAAACGTACTTTGAAGATTTTAATCGGAAAATAGACCCATTCAAAGGCATAGTTTTTGAAGTTGCCAGAAAGGCACGTGCGACCAAGAGAAGACAGCTACAAGCACTACCAGAGAAAATATAGCTAGCTCAAGCTCATCGACAGATAACAATGTTTCAAATATTACTTACAATAATTGTTCGTTTAATATTAATACAAAATAAATGATAAGTGTAATAATTTCATTATTATCGGTCTATTCATTATACAATCGTAACGAATACTACTCGAGCAATCCAAAATAACGATTATTTCTCACTCGTAACTCGACATAATCCTTAAAAAACGTTTCGCAATTTTTCGCAGATTACGTCTCGTTACTCGTAAAATAATCGATTACTATCGATGCTCTTGTGATATTAAAACTGATTATACAAAGGTTTGTATAATCGCATTATTAAAATCTTCTTCATCCTTGAAAAAAAAAACGAGGTAAAAACTAATAATCGATCAAATATATACAGGGTGGTGCGTCGGGAAACGCACCATAGGGATTCACACGTAAAAATTTAAATCTTTAAATATTGTCTTCCAGAAACTGTGACGAACTCTTTTGTAGAGCAAAAAATACTGCGTCAATTTACGCTAATAATTTTTATTTGTAATTATCCACAAAATAAAAAAACGACTAAATAAAAGTAACACTTTAAAAAATCACAGGTGCCTGGAAATTAAAAAGCAAAAAAATGCATTTTACATTCATCAGTAATGTTTTATAACCTTTATAATTTTTTATATTTTTTTTTATAAATGATTCATGAATTTTATATTTACAATGTTACAAGTTTGTTATATGAGTAATACTTATTCTGTGTTTTTAAAATCAATAGTCAAATAAGCCATAATTTACTAACTATAAAATGTAAGGTTATAAAACATCACTCACATATGTAAAAAGCTTCTATTTGCTTTTTATTTTCAATTCATCTATGACACTTTTTAAGTGTAACTTCCATTTTGTCGATTTTTTATATTATGGATAATAAAAATAGGAAGCAATAGCTAAGTTGACGAAGTATTTTTTTGCTCTACAAGAGAATAAATTATAGTTTTTCTATAATCTTTTATAGGGAAAACAATATTTAAAGATTTAAATTTTTACATTTGAATTCCTATGGTGCCTAGTCCGACCCTCCACCCTGCATAATAATTGTACATTCAATAATAAAAATTATTAAATTTATAAATTTCCTGTGTACTTTATTGTAATTAATTTATTTTATTCATGAAACAATCTACCTATACACAACTCTACGATCGAAAATACTCGAATCTCAGCGTATTCCCTTTTAAAACACTAGTGTGTTTCAGGCATTGTTTCTCATATAACCGATTCTTTTCTATCGTCTAGTTGTATAACTTATGAATAATATTATTATTTGATGCTACAGAAAATTGATTAGAATAGTTACAAATAAAATATGTCAATACAAAAATAGAAAATTGCGAAATATAAAGATATTCTTCTGCAATTTTATAAATAAAATTTTAGTAGGGAAGATATTTTGATATTCATTGAAAAATTATTATTGGTATACCAGTATTTCAAAAAAGTGCAGTCCAGAAAAGTAAAAAAAAATAAAATTCCTATAAAGGTGTCATATATTTGGAATTTTCTGCAATCTTGATGTCTAGTTTGTCATTTACATTTGTCATTTTTTTCACAAGTATTCAATTCATCTAAAATTAATTAGAATTTATAAAATGGGAAATATCAAAAAAATTGTCTTTTGATAATTAATCTTAGGAATAAAATTGTCTGTAGTAAGATAATTTATAAAATAATATTATTGTATTTCAAGTGTCCCAATGGTATTATAAAATAATTCATAAACATATTACAGACATTTGCGAAGAGTTCAGAAATATAATACTCCTAAAAATTAAAAATTTCTTAAAAATTCTCGTATACTTGATACTTTCTATCATTTTTGTGATATTTCCTGACATTTTGATAATTTTTTTATATCATATTCATATTCTCTAGCACATATTTCTTAGAAATTCTTCATAGAAATTCTTGTCTCTAATTTCCGTTACGATACCTACCTATACATGCAAAAAAGTTCGAGTCTATCTCATCCGTAAGAAAAATTATGGATATTTTTTAAATCGTCCATTTGAAGCATCAAAAAATCGGAAATTATTTTTTTCGTCATATTTATATAATAAGTAGTTATTAATATGTAGTCCATGTCGTATTTTGGTTCTCTTCTTCTGCTTATTAGTATGTTAAAAAATAGCTTCAGATTCAGATCTTCTCCCCAAATTATTCCCAGTCTTTCTTCTTCGCTTGCGTTACTATATATTTTGCTGCCCTGCGTTTTTTTCGATATTCTTGGTATTCGTCGTTATTGTTGTTGCTGGTGTACTTTTGCCATGCTTTCTTCTTTTCTTTTATGGCTCTTCTTAACTCTTCTGTCCACCAGCTGCTTTGCTTATTCCTCTTTGTTTGATAGACTCCACATATTTCCCTTGTTGTCATTCGCATTTCTTCCTTAAGTTGTTCCCACCTTCCTTCTACTGTCTCTGGTTCATGTTGCACTATAAGCTTATTGTTTAATGTTTCTGCATATATATTTGCGATATTTGTGTCTCTTAGTTTATATGTACGCAATTTTACATAGAGTTTTTGGTTATCTACTGTCTTATACTTGTTATTGTCATTCTTGCCATGTTAACGATTAACTCATTGCCATATAATGGTCGGTACCTATTTCTGGCTCTCTAGTCACTCTTGCATCTAAGATATTTGTTCTTTTATTTGCTTCTGCTATTATTGACTGTTCCCCTTTACTTGCTACTTCTCTTGTATACATGTGTATGTCTCTGTTCATGTTGATATGTTTACTAGGATTTAAATTTTGCCTGTGAACGTCAGTTTGTTGAATGTAGGTAATACTGTTAATACGAACCGATTATGCAGTGGTTTTCGATGAGGGACGGCTCCTCTAATATAATTAAGATAATTGCAGATTGATGGATTCTCCGGCCGCGTGAAGCAAGGACGATAAGGACGATGGGGCGTTTGATAAATGCGTGTTTGCAGACTCCGGCCAGGTGGGGAATGTCTTCTGTTGTTTGCCGGGGTGACGGGCGACGGCTCACTTCCTCCTGTGTACACTTACTTCCGGCCGTTGTTTGCATTGCATATGCATCCCGGAGGCGGGGAGATACGCGGATGATTTATACGGTTCGAAACGGTCGAACGGTCCTGACAGCGCACAGTTGACTTTTTGCCAGAGACGAGGACACCATCTGATATTGGCTTCGGCCATTTCTGCAGACACCGGCGCAATAATAATGTATCGCTTGTCACGACAAGAGTTCAGATTAAGAGATGCGAATGCCTGTGAACTGTAGTGAGCTATATCCCATGTGCAGCTTTTTTTTCGTGCCTTATAAACATGTCCAGGGGAAGTGATAAATATTTCCTGGGCCATTATTTTTCGTAGCAAGATATCATGTTGTGACGTTATGATATGGAAAATTTCAATGCTGGTGCTCTCCAGAAAAGATTTATTCCTACACATAAATTGTTTGTACGTAATTATTTTAAACACAATCTGCGAACTTTTATTAGAATCGGCATTGTTCAACAGGTGCTACTATTTTCTTTCGCTAAAATTTCTCAAAAATTATGTCGAAGACAATCTATGTAACTAATAATTATAGCGTTATTACGTTGCGCTTCCTAAGATAAATTAAACATCGACTAACTACCCCTACATAACTAAGAGGAAAAAATGGATCTTCTCTGATTGACAATCTTTCTGACTAATTATTATTATGTGCTGACAAATTCCAATGGCGTATTGATTAAATTATTTATTTAAAAAAATTAAAAGTTCAGACCAAATTACGTAATGTTGCTCATTGAGTACATCAAATTTTGTGCCTAAATATACCGCGCGTGTTTTCTACCGCTGAACATAGGCTATGTTCAGTTTTAAAACGATAGTATCAAATTCTAAAATTCAATGGTATGCAACCAAAATTACAGACCGCGTTACAAGAACTCGGTCATTTTAAATGTCAAAACTGTTGACAGAAAATGTATTCAACGCAAGAAAGTGTTTAAATAGGGGAATGATACCGAACTGGCTGGTATACGGATTGTGCGAAATTAATTTCAGTGCATTATCTTGCGATACCAATCCCATCAATCCCGTACAATCAGCAATCATCAACCGTTAATCCCGAAATAGTAACTCATTTGCCAAATGGAAGATATTGGTTTTTCTTTGGCATAACATAATACATTTCATTTCATTTCTTCAGTTGAAATATGGCATCTCCTAATTCTTTTATGATGACCAATTGATGACGCATCATGTAACTACTATTAAATTTTGCGATTATATTAGACATTGTTTCGATTGATTGGATTCGTTTGTCGGGATAATGCACTCAAAATAAATTCCTCAAAATTCGTATACTATTGCCAGCTCGGTACCATTTGAATTTAAATATTTGAGTACTTTCTCCGTATACTATTGCCAGCTCGGTACCATTTGAATTGGAATATTTTAGTACTTTCTTGCGTTGAATAAATTTTCTGAAAACAGTGTTGATATTTGAAATGATCTATTTACACGCGCTAATAAATTTGGTTGCATAGCCGATGCATTTTAGCAATGCATTTGGTACTGTCGTTTTAAAACTGAACATAGCCTATGTTCAGAGATAAAAAAACGCGCGATATTTATTGTACTTTATTGTTTATATAAAAATTATTGAGTTTTTTATTTGCACTAACATACCTAATATTTTGTATGTGTTCATTATTATTATTATTTACATTTTTTGTTGTTAATTTGTTTTAATTTAAAAATTAATGCTTTTTTTACTTTTTTGCTTTATTGAAACTTTTTTCCAGTGTTTGTTGCTAATTTTTCTTAGTTCGCCTGCTTATTTAAGCGCTTATTTAAAAACTTTTAATGCTAATTTATCCGGACCCCCTACTCATTATCATAGTTATTCGTTGCTTTGTAGACATGTAGTGCCCAAACGATTTACGCTATCCTCTATTTAATGCGCGCTTGATGGATTTATTATTAATTATTTTTAGGTATACAATTGGTAATCATTTTGATGTCTATATTCCAAATTAAAATTACTACCATTAAAATGTATGCAATCTCTAAACATCACTAAATTAACAATCGCTTTTCTTCTCTCCTGGAAAATTCATTTGCAGTTGGGTTATTGTTGTTCTGGAATCGCGATATGGAATTAAATCCATAAAACCGCGTGTTTTGTAAAATAGTTTAAAACTGAAATTAAATTCATTAAACCGGCACCTTATAACGGTATTTATCTTTATTGATACTATTGTAATTGACATTTTCGTGATACTTGAATGTAATTACATATTATCGGTACTGTCTCCATGGTTATTATTTTTCGTAGTACTATACTGTTATACCCTTTATCAGAACTAAGAAAGCGCTGTAATGGCATGCTAAATAGTCAGCGGCTGTTAAGAATTCTTAACGGACGCAGGCCGTTAAGGGGAACGCACGCTCACCATAGTTAAACAATTCAAATTTAAAATTGCTCAGGCCTTGACTGACAGATGCATCTGGCCATAGTAAATAGTTGCATAGTTAATTGCCGGTCCGTCAAAATAGATAAAGAAAACTTTGAAATTCCTGCCGAGATATTGGAGGTGCGTCAGCTGCAAGTATTAACTGCTGCCCATAACACGAAGAAACGATACCAGAAAGAGTATGAAGATTTTTTACAGTGGCGCAAAAATAAACAGATTAAATTGCTGAGTGAAGATGTACTGCTAGCCTACGTAAAGGGAAAATCAGAAATTTATTCTACTACATCTATGTGGACTAAATATTGCTAAAATATTCGTATCACGAAAAATCTTGAACGACACACGGCCGATGTGTAAATAACAGACTTGGTTGAAGTTTAAACTTCAACCTGCGTCCGTTATTTGCTGCATATCGGCCTAATGACTTTAACAACTTTAACTGATATCAGCCACGAATGTTAAAATTTAACAGTCATTATCTTACTTGGTATACTTGTTAGTATGAATCCTCTGTAATTTTCGCATATTCTTTTATCCCCTTTCTTATGTATTGGTAGAATTATTCCTTCATTCCATTCACTTGGTGTTTGGTGTTTCCCCGCTCATTATTATGTCATTTATTAGTTGCGTTATTTGTGTTATTCCTTCTTCTCCCATGTGTTTCATCATCTCCGGAGTTATATCGTCTGTTTTTTTTTTGTTGGTTTTTCTAGGGACTTGTGTTACCTTATCTTCTTCGTCCTTCTGTTAATTCTTTGAAATATTGTCTCAATCTTTCCATTATCTTTTTTTCATTCGTGATAATTGTTCCATTTTTATCTTTTATATTCATCATGTTGAGTTCTTTTTTTTGTTTTAGTTGGTTTAGTGTTCCGCAGAATATTTTTTGGTTCTGCCCAAAATTCTCATTCAGTATTTCTCCAAATTTCGCCCATGATTTTTGTTATGCTCTTTTATTATTGAATTTGTTTTGTTTATTCTTTTCCTTAGGAATAGAGAAATTAAATAGAGAAATAATGTTCTATTTTTTTTTTGTGTGTAGGTATCTTTTCCATTTCTCGTTTTTGTCTTATCTCCTTATTATCCTTATTACCAGTATCTCCTTTTTGACTTCCTCTGTCCACTAGTTTGTCTTTTTCATTTCACTGTTTCCAATGTTTGTTGTTCCGCAGGTCTCCTTTGCCGCTTCTTGTATATTTATTTTGAATGTTTCCCGTTTTCCTTTTACGTTTAGCTTTATTTCGCTCTCTCTGAATTTATTTTGTAGTATCTCTTTGTATTTCTTTTGTGTTTGTTTTTCTCTTAATGTGTAGGCTTTTATCTTTTCTTTAACTTTTATCCCCATCTTGTCTGTTTTTAGTATTTTCTGGTCCATTTTTAGTAGGTGGTGGTCACTTCCTATTTCAGCTTGCCTTGTAACTCTCACATTCATTATTTTGTTCCAGCTGTTTCTATTAATTAAGTGGTAGTCTATTATCGATCTTTTGTTTCTGTTTGGTTGTTTCCTTGTATACTTGTGTATGTTTTTGTGTTTGAATTTTGTATTTGTTATCACAAAGTTGTTTTAAATGCATAACTGTATTATTCTTGCTTCATTGTTGTTTTTAATTTCTTCCCCTTCTTTTCTCATTATCTCTTCTATTCCGCTATTTTGACATTCTACTCTTCCGTTTTCATCTCCCATTATCATTATGTGTTCTTTTAATTCACCTACTTCCTTTTGTATGTTTTCAATATATGCGTCTTTCTCTTCTTTCTTTGCGTCTTCGTTCGGTCCGTATGCTACTATCAGTGTCCATGTTTCATCCTAGACTAGTTTGCTTTCTATGGCCGTTATTCTTTCTTTTATATGTTTTTTATATGATTTATTATATTTTTTATCCTTTCCGGTGTTATTATAATTCCTACTCCTCCTTTTGCTCTTTCATTTTTATCTATTCCTGTCCATATCAACCTGTATCCTCCATGTATCTTTTCTATTCCGAGTCCTTTCTTTTTTGTTTCTGTAATTCCCAGCATTTCCATTTGATGTTTTCTCATCTCTTCCGCTAGTTTTTCTTATTTGCTCATGTAGCCTCTATTGTTCCATTTCCATATTGTTATTTTTCCCTTTTTTTTGTTTTTGTCTTTTTTCCTTTTCTCCTATCTTTGTTTTCGTTTTGTGTTATTTTCTATATTATCTATTTTATCGTTGTTTGCCATATTCATGTCCTATGTGTTACCGCTGTTTGTCTTCTGTCTTGGTTTTTGATTTAATGTTTTGAACCCTGTTTTGTGTTATTTTCCATATTATCTATTTTATCGTTGTTTGCCATATTTATGTCCTATGTATTGCCGCTGTTTGTCTTTTGTCTTGGTTTTTGGTTTAGTATTTTGGACCCTTTTTTGCACCTTCTACTATTTCCACTCATTTTCTCCCTTTGTTCCATCTGTAGTCTGTTCCATTAATTAGTACGCGCTTTTTATTTTTATTTCCACTTTTAGTTCTCTAGTTAAGGGCTCTTCTATCTCTACTTTTACTTTTTCTCTTTTGTTGTTTAACCTGTTTATTATTATATTGTTTGAATTATTTTGTTTTTCTGCGCTTTCTGCTCGTTCCTCTAGGTCTTGAATTTTTGTCATCATCAATTGTTTTTCGTTTTCCCACTTTTCTTCATTCTCATTTGATTTTCTTCTTATTGTTTGTATTTCGTATTTTAGTTCTTTTACAATAATTAATTACATATAACATAATTACATAACATACCTTGTTTCCTTTTTTTGTGGATTAAAATCTCATGTCTTGCGGAAGGTGAAAGCAACGTACCCAGTTTATGACCCGTGATAACTCGGAAGACATTATGAATTGCACCTAATAATTAAAAAGCAAAATACGGCACACATTACCGATAAGCTCCGCTTAATTACGCGATAAAGGCGCGTAGCCGATGCTAATGAGAAAAATGTCTTATCCCATATCTAAATTAATATTAAACACAATTTACCGTCGGGAGTTAATTACTGGCGGGCCGCGGGGAAGAAAGCGCGCGGAAAAGAGGAGGCCTGCGGAGGGGAGGGGGTGTGCAGAAAAACCAGAGCCCCCATTGTTTTTAGCGAACAATAGCGTTCATTAGGGCCGCAGGACGATGGGCCGTCCGCCCTTTTTGGGGCGGTTTCCGGTTTTAATTACCGCCACGCTGGGCCTTAGTCTCGCGACTGTTAATCCAAAATCAACAGGTAAATCAATTTATCTCAGAATGATCCACGATTATTGCAGGGTTAAAACCAGCTGCTAATTATATTTGGCTAACCTTATCACATTCACAGTTAAATGAGAACACAATTAAAAATCGATTAATACTTACACCACAGATATCAGGAGTCTTTTTTTTATTTCAGATTTGAGTCGCCAATTACTGAAATCATTAGTCTTATCATAGTCAATTTGATCAAAGAGGAAGAAAATTTGAAAAACCATCAAATTGCCAAGGGCGAGTACATAATCTATGACGATAATATTGATTAGTCGGAGCCTTAACAGACATTTTAACACTTATCCATCACGATTCATAGTTTAATGAGAACCCAATAGAATAATTAAAAATAATAAAATACCTACACCTACAGCTATACACAGCTATAGAATTAGAACATATTTATTTTTTGAGATTTATTTCATATCTTATTTGAGTCGCCTATTACTGATATGGTCTTATCACCAATTGGGGCGGATAAGAAGGCAATTTGGAAATTTTTATTTGCCCTGGGCGAAAATATAGCTGAAATAGAAGATATTTTTTATATATCTGATTTGAGCCCCTTGTCACTATTATTATTAGTCTTATCATCAATTGGGGTGGGAAGGAAGGAAATTTGATTTTTTTTAAACTTGCCCTGGGCGAGCATATAACCCACAAGTTTTGATTAGTCGGAGCTTTAGCATACATTTAATCGCGTATCCATCACGGTCACGTGATCGTAAATGAAGCCATCTCATTGGAGTAAAAGGTAATGAGGGATATAATCAGAATTATTATTAGGTGGGCACATAAAGGTCCCGATGCGATCCCTTGTCCACGCCAGATGTCGGAGACAAGCAGTTGATTGCGCCTTGGCCACGAGCAATCCCACTGAATCGAGTGTGATTGTTCACATGCCACCAGCCATTAAATTACGAAGACAACGACCATTTACGGACTCCCGCTTTTGGTAACATATCTAGCAAACGACGGAGGATATATCCAGTGTCCCTCTTTTGATAGCAATATCTAGCCGACAGTCCTCGTTTTAGGTATATAGTTTATTGTCCGACGATGAGGGCATACATCAAATGTATGCATTATTAAGGTTTTACGTTGATACTATTGCGTGCACTACTTCAGCGCTCAATCCTCTTTTTAGCTGCAAAGCTACCAATGCGGCTTTTATTGTCAAACTGGTTTTATCATAGTATTCATTTTCAAAAAAGAAGTTTTTAATTAGTTTTTTTTTTTTATTGTTAATTTAACGGTAGCCTATTTCTACTTCTATAGCTAATTCCAATAGTTAATCATCAATCTACTACACTCAAATGTTCGTTCCCCAATGAAAGCCATATTGTGCTTATAACAGTCAAGTTTTGAATAATTTTCGTGTTTCCTCCGTATCGGAACTGTATACAATATGATTCGAAAATATGATTCTATATCTGTAGTGGTAAATATGATGTGCATTACATTTTGCCCATTTTTTCAAATATCTATATTCGAACTCTTAACATTCGCAGAAAGTATGACATTTTGAAAGTACAAGTATTAAATATTTCTATTTGTGGATACATTCTTCAATTTGCAGAATCATCGCCACGTGACCTCATTTTGCAAATTTAGATTGAATTGACACAATTCCGATGACTGGCGATTTTTAAAATGTTAAAACACTCAAACATATGTAAAACATCTATAAGTTACATATTTGCAAAATCTTCACCATGTAAGGTTATTATAAGTACACATTATACACATTATAAGTACACATTTCACCTATATGTTTTCTTCAATATCTCTTAGTGCTTCCAGAAAAAATGTATCCTTGTTGCACTGTTCGGCAGATTTTTATTATGGGGACGAGACGCGTCTACACTAATTCTGGCTATCTGATTTTAATATAGACTTTAAATGTAGCGGATGGAGCGGAAGGATGTACTTTGTCAAAGCACATATCCTAATCGATGAAACAGAAGTATATCGTTGGTATACAGGAGAAAGTGGCCAAGCCGAAACATTTTGATTTCTTAATATCAATGTGCTTAAGAAATTTTCTAAGAAATTAGTACTTTATTTTCTGTAAATTCATAATTGACCAAGTCCATTTTTAAATGAAACGTACATGAGAAATATACCGGAGAAAAAAGGACTTGAAATGATGAATAAAGACTTGACCACTTTTTCTTGTATAGGAGAAAGTGGTCAAGTCCAAAGATTTTGACTTTTTGCATCAATGTACCTAAAACATACTTATCTTTTCATGAGATATTTACAAAATCCATTGTCTAAGAAATTAGTACTTTTTCTGTAAATTCATAATTGACCAAGTCCGTTTTTAAATTAAACAAACATGAAAAATATACAGGAGAAAGAAAAAGGACTGAAATGATGAATAAAGAACTTGGCCACTTTCTCTTATTTACCAACGATATATATTTTCTCTGATCAGAAAGGTCTTACACAAAAGCTTGTCTTGCAGCTATTGCTTCTCTTGTACCCAAACCTACTGTAAATCCAAACTGTGAATCACTGATAATTTTCTTACATTTCCTCAATAATCTTTGATCTCATGCCATGATCTTCGCATTCTCTGGAAAATGAATAAATGTTGAGGAAAATCATTGCGTACAATTCCAATTGATTTAGTTGGCAGTACTGATTCTCTTCCATTTAATGCTTGGCTTGCAATCTCTTCAGCGATTGGAAGTTCATCCAATTTTTATTAATTTTTTTATTAAAAGCTTGTCTTGCAGCTATTGCTCCTCTTGTACCCAAACCTACTCTAAATCCAAACTGTGAATCACTGATAATTTTCTTACATTTTCTCAATAATCTTTGATCTCATGATAATGCGAGGATCTTCGCATTTCCTTGTATTGTTCGTTCTCTGGAAAAGGAATAAAAGTTGAGGAAAATCATTACGTACAATACGAATTGATTTAGTTTTCAGTACTGATTCTCTTGCATTTAATGTTTGGCTTGCAATCTCTTCAGCAATTGTAATTTCATCCAATTTATAATAAATTTACAATCAGCGACCTTGAGCAGAGTGTTATAGATTTGATTGAACAATTTCTGCAGAACAGGAGGCTATGGAATTTCATCAAGTCCAGCTGCTTTGTTTTGTTGTAAACTATTTATTGCTTTCAGAATTTCAGCTTTTGTAATCGAGGGTCCCAACAGATCATCACCCATCTAATTTTCATTATCTTTTGCCAGATAATGACATTTTATATTTTTTTCCCAGGCTTTGACTTTATATCAAGACATATAAGATAAGGTGTCCCAAAATGAGCTGACATTTTAGTTTATTAATCAAACACATTTATTAACTGAAGTCTGAAAATTTTATATAACACTATGACATTGAGGTTATATGTGGAACAAAGAAACTATCAAATATTCACCTCGGCTGTCGCAGCACATAATATTTCTTTTAGTGAAATGTTCCATGGCATGTTGGCATAATTGCGGGTAAATTTGAGCAATGTTGGATAAAATTTCATTGAGGTCTCGATGGTTTGTTTTTTTTTTAATTCGACTAGCTTTTACCATAGAAGTATTATTTTTTCATGTGGTACTGAATTTGGCAAAAAACATGTTTCTAGTTAAGGGTAAAAATCGCTAAATAAGCAAAAAAAAATCAGATTATCCAAGAATATATGAAAAAGACTAAAAGGGCGAAACTAAGAAGAAGAAGGAGTGTAAGGGGTGTAAGGCAAAGGAGATGCTAGCCCAAATGTCAACCTCACCTGCTCGCGTGATAATCTCGGTTATCCGGTGCACCCTGCTAGAGAACTAACGAGGCTCTGACGACCGAACGACTGCCGGAATAAGCAGTTCCCCTTTACTATCCAAAAGCTCCTGGTGAATGAGCCAGAAAGGGCAAGGGCACTCTTTTGGCCTTGGGCTCAGAAATCAACCCAGAAGACGGATGAACGATGCTGTTCATCCGTGTTGATCCTGTTCACTACCTGATGCTAGGTAGTGAACTGCATAAGGATACAGAAGGCAATTTGGAAAACCACTGCGTTAAAGACCACATAGTGATATTCCCTGCATTATCATCATGGCTGAAGTCAGGACTAAATATAATTCCGGAGTAAGTCTTCCGATCGGATCTCCGGGGAGGACAGTTGTGACTAATATGAGATATGCACCCGACACGAAAAACACCATGCTACAAAAATCAATAAGGATTGGAACATGGAATTTGCAAAGCATGTAGGACCTAGGAAAAAGCCATCATCAACATCATTTTGGAAATGAATAGACTGAACATCCAAATAATGGGAATCAGTGAAGCTCGCTGGATAAACTGCGGACAGAGTAGACTTCAAGACAAAATTGTCTACTACTCAGGAAGTGATGACAGTCAACGTCATCATGGAGTTGCGGTTATACTTGACGAAACTCATCAGAGATCTGTGAAGAGCTTCCTACCCGTATCTGCCAGTGTTTTGTTTTTACAACTCGAGGCACACTATGAAACACTCAACATAATTCAAGTGTACGCTTCAACAGCGGATAAAAACCATGAAGAAGTGGAAGCTTTCTACAAGGACATTGATGAGGTCATGAAATTGACCAAGAACAGTGATATCACTTTACTCTTGGGGGACATAAATGCGAAGCTTTTGCAAGGTTCGTATGACAAGTGGATTGGGCTGTACGGACTGTACAAACGTAATGAATGAGGAGATCGTCTCCGACAATTCTGTCAAGAAAATTGCATGGCAATAACTAATACCTTTTTTAAATTACCAAATCGTCGCCTGTACACTTGGAAATTGCCACAATACAATGAAGAACGTATAGTCCGGAATCAAATCAATTATCTTCTTGCCAATCAGATATACAGGAATGCATTGAAAAGTACCAAAACATAATCAGGAGCCGATGTAAGCTTAGATCATAGTCTTCATGTGGCGGAGATTATGGTGAAGCTCAAGAAGCTGAAGGTCTCGTCAAACCAAAGACCAATTGATACTTGCTTACAAAGAAGTAATAACGTGATAGCGAAGGTGCACCAGGATATAGTTAAATAAAAATCTAAATAAATTAATAAATACCCGTTCGGCAACTCAGAATCAACCTAAAGACATGTGGCAAAACTGAAAATCATCCAACATAGAACCTAAAAGCATCTGAAACCTGAGAAAAGAACAAACCGATAAGATTGGAGAAAATATTAAGGCTTATGGGAGAAAGAAGAAACCTGATAAATTTAGACACACAGAAGTATAAATAAGTACAGAAGAATCTAAAATATAAATGCCGCCAAGCTAAGGGCGGCTGAAGAGTGGCTGAAAGAGAAATGTAGTGAGATAGAAAATCTGCAGAACCTGCACGACTCCCATAGTGTGCATAAGAAAATAAATGAGTTCACTGGAATTGGTCTGAAACATAGATCATAAACCTTTACAAATGAGGAAGAAAATATTGTGATGGATACTGAAGATCAATTGACCCTATGGGAACAATACATCAAATCCATTTTCAATGACCAACGAGAAGAAATAACAACCAACGGTAACAATGAAACTGGACCGTCTATTTTAAAAGTACACGCCGCAATAAAATCAACCAAAGATGGAAAAGCTCTGGGCCCTGACGACCTACCTGCAGATGTGCTTAAGTTGATTTAAGAGCAACATTTAGATGCTCTAACTTTCCTGTTTAATAAGATCTATGAAACAGGAATAATATCAAAGGAATGGCTTCGGTTAACATTTGTCACAATTCCTAAGAAGCATAATGCCCAAAAATGCGAAGAACATCGTACGATCAGCCTAATGAGACACATTCTAAAGATATGTCTCAAAGTCATCCACCGTAGGATTTACAAGAAACTAGAACAATATTTAGCAGATACCCAATTTGGCTTTAGAAAGGGAGTTGGCACAAGGGAAGCCTTGTTTGCCTACAACGTTTTGATGCAGCGGTGTCTGGATGTCAAGCAAAAGGTACACGCCTGTTTTATTGATTTTTTTTTCTCCTGGGTAGGTTCCCTAAAGCCCCTCAACACTTTGGACTCTGTAGTCCTTTTGTGGTTTCCCCGGTGGACTGAGCTTTCATCCATGAGTCCTGTTCCTCTAAAAAAGTCCAGGATCACTTTGGGTGTAAAGCTGCTGAGTGTCTTATTGATTATAATGAAGCATTTGATAAAGTGAGACACAAACAACTAATAGAAACACTGGAACGAAAAAACCTCGACACAAGAGATATACAAATAATAGTACAACTGTACCTAAACCAAAGTGTGTCCGTTCGCTTTCAAACCGAAATAACAAAAGTAGTGGAGATCAAGCAAGGAATCAGAAAAGGGTGTGTTCTCTCACCACTCCTCTTTAACATCTATTCAGAAGAAATCTTTACCGAAGCCCTCGAAAGGGATGCCGGTGGAATATGAGTTAACGGCACTCCACTGAACAAGTTACGTTACGCGGATGATACAATACTTCTCGCCGAAAACATGCAAGATCTTCAGAATCTGTAGAATAATGTCGTCATAGCTAGTCGAGAATATGTGTTAACACTCTATGTTAAGAAGACCAAAAAATACATGATTGTCACCAAAACTGAAGTACCCAATGAACATCTGTATGTGGAAGGTGGAAGGCTGCAAAGAGTAGAGAGGTATGACTGGACCTGAGAACTTGGATGCTCAAATGTTACGTATTCCTAGTCCTTTTGTATGGTGTAGAAACTTGAACCCTCAACGTGTATTGCGAGAAGAAACTAGAAGCCTTCGAGATGTGGGCCTACCGTAAAATGTTGAAAGTATCATGGACAGAACATGTGACCAACGTGGAGGTTCCGAGAAGAATGCAGACAGACAGAGAGATCCTACAGGAAGTGAAAAAAATAAAATTGCAATATGTCGGCCACATCATGGGAGGTCCGAAATATGAGATTCTGCGACTCATTATCCAAGGACGAATCTCATCTCATTATCGTGGGAAAAAATCTATTGCACCGAGAAGAATGCCCTGGCTTAGGAATCTGCGAACATGGTTTAATGTGACGTTATCTGGCCTACTTAAGGCCGTAGTTTCCAAAATCAAAATGGCAATGATGATAGCCAACCTCCGGAATGGAGACGGGACATGAAGTAGAAGCAGAAGAAGCAAAACAGTATCTTCTTTCTTCTTTTCAGCCTTCTGTCGTCCATCTTTGAACATAGGCCTCCCCAAGTAGCTTCCATTCCTCTCTACTACTTTCTATTTCAGTCCATTTCTTTCCTGCATGTTTTTAATGTCGTCTGCCCAACGCATTTGTGGCCTTCTTCGTCCTCTCGTATTTTCCCATGGTCTCCAGTGTACAATAAGTTTGTTCCATCTTTCATCGATTTGTCTGATGTTGTGACCAGCAAATTTCCATTTTAGCTTTGCAGCTTCCTCTCTTACATCTTTAACATTAGTTTTTTCTCGAATCCATACGTTTCTTTTCCTATCTGATAGTCGTATATGGATCATCTGTCTTTCCATAGCTCTTTGAGCTGCAGCAGTTTTCTCCATATTGGCCTTTGTGAATGTCCATACTTGTGCCCTGTATGTAAAGACAGGAAGTATGTACTGATTAAAAATTCTTGTTTTTAGGTACTGTGGGTACTACTTGTTTTTTAGGATAAAACTCAGCTTTCCGAAAGCTACGCATGCAAGCCTAACTCTTCTTTTTATTTCGCTGGTTTGATTATCTTTATTGAGTTTTATTAGTTGTCCCAGGTATATATATATATATATATATATATATATTCGGTAACTTGTTCGATTGATTTGTTTCCTATTTGTACTGTAGCATCTTCCTCTGTATTAATTAGTATCTTTGTTTTCGAATAATTCATTTTAAGACCAATCTTTGAGGCTTCATGGTCTAGCTCTCTTAACATCTTCTGTAGCTTTGCTTTATTGTTTGCAAATAATGCTATGTCGTCCGCGTACCTGAAGTGATTTAGTCGTTGTCCGCATATTTTGATGCCACATTCATCCCATTCCAGATTTTTTAAAACATCCTCCAATGCTTGACTAAATAATTTTGGTGATATAGTGTCTCCTTGTCTTACGCCTCTTGCAATCGTTATTGGTTTAGTTCCTTCATATATTTGTACTGATGTTGTATCATTTTGATAGATGTTTTACAGTAGGCTAGTGTATCTATACCGGCTGTTTATTAGGGAGGTTTTTATTGCCCAATGTTCTACGCAATCGAAAGCTTTTTCGAAATCTACATATGCTACGACTAATGGTATTTTGTATTCGTTTACTCTCTCTATTAAGATCTTCATTGTTAGCAGATGGTCTTGTATGCTGAATCTCTTCCTGAAGCCTGTTTGTTCTCTGGATTTGTAATCATCGAATTTTCTGGTAAGTCAGTTTGTTAGTATTTTGGTTAGGAGCTTATACATGATACTTAGGAGGGTTATGGGACGAATGTTTTGTAATTCTCTCTTGTCTCCTTTTTTGAATAGAAGTAATGTAATAGCTTCGTTCCAATTATCTGGAATTTTCTTTTCGGTTAAAATTTGATTTAGGAGAAGGTGCAGACAATCAACAACAGATTTTCCTCCAATTTTTACCATTTCAGCAGTTACTTCGGCCTTGCCCGCTGCCTTATTGTTCTTTAATTGTTTCAGTGACGCTCATATTTCTGATTTGGATATTTCGGGTTGAAGTTCCGAATTTATGTACACTATCTTTGATGTAAGTCATTTTTTTACGTCTTCTTGTGGGTCGTTCTTTGATTGGTACAAGTCCGAGTAGTAATTTTCTATTATTCTAATAATTTCTGTTTTAGTATTTGCTTCGTTGTCCTTTTCATCTTTGAGTTTATTTATTTCTGATATGCCCAGTCTGGGTTTTAGAAATTTCATGTTTTTGTTATTTTCGATGATGGATTGTACTCTGTCTTCTTGTATTCGCATTCTTTCTTCTTTTATCATTTTGTTAATGGTTCTATTTAGCTCTGTGTATACTATTGATTGTCTCATCCCCTGTTCATTCAGTATTCTTCTATGTTCGATTAGTTTTCTTGTTGGTTCGTTAATGTAATTATTTTTTTTGCCCTCTGTTTTTGCTACTTCTTTTACTATGGTAACTAGTATTTTTGTGAGTTCTTTTTCTATTCGGTTTGTATCCTTCTCCTCCTGATTTATTTTTTCTGCTAGACAAGCTCTTATTTTTTTTATATATATAAACTTTTGTGTTGTTGCAGTTTTGATCTAATAATAATCGGAGAATAAAATCGGTTTCATTTTTTTTTGTCGAGTTTGGACTAATCCAGGTCCATTTCCTTTGGGGCCTTTTCCCACGGTCTTTTGAGGCGTTTTCCCCCTTTTCCTTTTCACAATATAGGTGTCAAAAAACTCAGTTTTCTGTGATCCGTCTACATTTAAAATTATGTTGGTGTGCTATTAATATACTTAAAAATTAAATTTACTAGAAATCCGGACCATAATAATGAGGTATCGATGGTATATGCGCCTCGATGTACTGCTATACAAACTCTTGATATTCTCTCTGAATTATGAACCTGTCGATATTTGCATCCATTATTTCCCGTAGTTATTATAATATAGTTTTCTATGTCTGGCGGGCACGTAAAACTATATTATCCACCTGTAATCTCGCCTGACTGCCTAGGGAACTTTTCCGCAGCTTCTGATACAGCTAGTAAATAGCGTTGACCCAAATGGTGGCGACGAGCACATAAATAACTAACTTTATAATTGCATTCGCTGAGCACTTTTATTTGCGGTTCCCGTTTTCACTTTTGCATGAAAAAGTAATACCCAACAGCATTCGTAATTAGAACAGGCAAATAAAGTGGCATCTTCTCAGGCAGAAAATGTTGATTTATGTATCACTGCATTAGTTTTAGTTAATTAGTTAACAACGGTTTGGGTGTGTTTGTATAATCGTAAGTATCGCAATAGATGGTCGATTATGAACGATCAACAACCTTCCCGAAATTCTGTTTACCCAGGTTAGCGACCGTCCCACCTTCCCGTACCATAGCGTAGGCAAGTTTCCACAATGGACGTCATAGATTTCCATTAATCTCCAACAATGGGCCGTCGACATAGCGCGTTCCCTTTATGCACCGAACTTGTAGCGCTTTTATACACCTAGCGTGTAACTAAGGGGGCCCTGTGTGCTCAGCCCATGGCTGAAAAAATTCCCCACATTACTTCATAAATTAATCACTTTCTTATTTAAATAACCCAATTGGCGACTCAAAAGAATGCCGGTTAATGGGGTAATAATGAAATCTCTTCCTTTTCACAGATTCCGCCCTTCCGCGCGCCTCCCTTTGTCGGGGCAGTCATGCGACTCGAAAATTATTCCCTTTGTGTACACTTTTATAATCCAGATTGATTGAAACTTCGAGGAGGGAAAGTGGAAAATTCGCCCGCCCCCGCAGCCGTCACGCGGATGCGATATTCGAAAATTTCTTGCGATACTTTTTACGTCTGAATGGGAATAAATTAATACAGGCGCGGGGCTAAGTTACAAAAGAACTACGGAGTTTCGCAGGGGTGTTCGATTCATAGACGCGCGCCGTTGTTGAATTAAAAGGGACTCGCGTCAAACTCCTTCATCGAAACTGAGGAAGATGGATCGGTGCAATTAATAAATTTTCCGCGTGCTGGCGCTCATTTTTCCCGCATAAACAAACTATCCGATACGGCGCACTAACGATTATGCCACGCAAATACTGGCAATTTGAGATTAAACGTAAAAATAACTTTTATCGAGCGGTGAGGGGGAGGCACTGCCTCCCGGCGCAAACACAGCGTCAAATGTAAACACATATATTGAAACTGCGGGTCATTATTATCGAGATTGTGTCAGCGAAAACCGGCCATAAAATAGCCCGCGTATTGTTGTCCTGCTGAATTCCAAACAAAATGTGTTATTTACAAATGTTACGTAGGGATTTGAATATTTAAATCCGAGTTATTTCGCTCGGGCGCTTGAACACTCGACTCGAGCAGGAGAGCAACACAACAGTTGTCAGGGCATATATTTGGAGTATTTCAAACCTAGGCAAAATATACCTCCAGTACCCATATACTCTACATCGACGTTGCCAATAAAAAAAAGCTGCTAGGTGGTACATCATGGCAAAAATATTTTTTGAATCCAGCCATCCATGGACATTCCCGCTCCTATCCACACAAATAAAAATTGCCATATGCACCTTCAAAATCTAGCTATACTCTATTTTTTTTAAACTGGCGTTCACGTCATCAAACAGCTGTGTGATGAGGTTTTTTCGTACCAACGTGATTGATTTCGAGAATATGCATTACTATAGTTTAAGAATCGAAATTAATCTGAGGATCATTTGTTACATAACACTGATCACCGGTGGCTATAAATAGGTAATCGGTGTATTAACCGCGGACACAATTTTCGCCTGCCAATCATGTAATAAATCATGTTATGTTGGCGGCCGTGATATTTTTTCGGCGATGATGCCAAATCTTTTTCACTAACACATGCTCATACATGTGTGTATAACCAAACTTCTATGACGTTTAACTTGTTACATTTGATCGATTATTACAATGCATATTTTGCCATTGTAGATGTTAAACCATAACCACAATATTGATATCTGTACGATAAACGGCAGAGAAGTCGACGAATTTGATACGAACCGCGCACTGTCGCACAAGATTGCACGGGCGCAACAGCTGATTGCAGCCATTTTTAAATACCCAGGACAGCTGGCAACCTTGTAAAATTGTGTCATCATTATTATGATTATTATTTTGATGACGTAAACGTCAGTTTAGAAAAATTAGAGTATAGTACGCAGTTCATATTTTTTTGTTCGTGAATATTTACTAAACAATATGCATCCGTTGCATGTTAAAGATAAATGTTAATTTTAAGACTCTCAAACATATAAATAGTCTCCCAATCGAATTAACTGCTATACAGCTTATTGATTTTACCTCCAATGTTATTGTAGTATATCGTCTACTGGCAATGTTGATGCTTTTTGTGATGTGAGTAATATTTTGGGCTCAATTAATATCCTAAATAAATGTGTGATATTTGAGGGTGACTTCAATATTCACTTCAACAATCCAGACTGCAGAGTGGCTAGAATCAATGATATCTTCAACTGCATCAATATGTCAAACACTGTGAATGAAATAAAAAATAAGCTTTTCAAAACTCAGTTGCTGAAATGCTAAAATGCTGAAATGGTCATTCAGAAATGAAATAAGTCACTTCTCTACTTGTGCACAATATATTCCTCATAACAAGCACGTCATGTTAGGGAAAAAATATTCATATCAAAATATTCCTTTAAGTGAAGAATTTGAGAAAAGATTTACTTTGTCTAGAGAAGAAGAAATTCAGTTAAAATTAATTGAAGATTTATTTTCTCTGAATCCAGAAGAGGTTCCAATTTGTTAGCAGTTGCAGGTTATTGAACTGAAATGTTCAGCAGCTTATCGAAATAAGCACAACCTGCTACAGATAGAACAACCTGCAGGATTTCTACAAAAATTTGCACCGCGAAAATTACAAGAATCTTATCGAACTTGCATTGAAAACTGTCTGTATATTAGAAACAACTTATAAATGGTGTCCCAACAAGAGCGCCGGATTTAATTTTAAAGAAAAACACATTTATTTTTGAATTAAGCAAACATTTTTATTTCAACATAAAGAAAAATAGTTCCGATTAAACGTGAAATACAACATCAGGCAAATGGCCAACACGAAACCTCTGGCACAGGGTTATTCTTTTGTTGAAATTTTGAATAACGTTTTCGCATAAATGTTGCTGTAGTTCACCAATAACGCGCCGTATTTCTTCTCTAAGATGTTAAACTGTTTCAGACTTATTCGCATACACATTTTCTTTCACATAGCCCCAAAGAAAAAAGTCAATCGGTGTTCAGAACCGATGCAGAAAATGTGCCTCATCTGAAAAACTGATTTTGTTCGAAAAGTCCGCATTAATTTGATGTTGTTCCAACAACCAATCAGCAAATTCACGGCGCTGCACATGGTCCTTTAGCTTGTTTTTTTGCACTAATTGTACCTTGTAAGCATGCAAATGCAGATCCTTTACCAAAAGTCGTTGCATAGTGCTTCTGGAAATGTTTAATTCTTGACCACGATGCCGAATGGAAGTACCTGGATTTTCGCCACAGATTTCCTTACTGTGGCTATATTTTTGAGTGACCGACAAGGACGACGACGAACAATGATCTTCTGATCCATCAGCGTAAATTTGGTGTCGAATTTTGTAATTAAACGCCTCACTATCGATTCATTTGGAGCATTATTGCGACCGAAAACTATTTTCGCAAAACTTTCACCATTTTTGTAATGTGTTTTTACAATAATTAAACGTTGTTGGTTTGAATACTTCTCCATATTCTTAAATCGCGTGGTCTGTACGTGACAACTGTCAAAAAAAATCACCGTACAACTCGTATTAACAAAATGGCGGCAAATCAAAATCCGGCGCTCTTGTTGGGACACCCGATATATCGTGGGTTCAGAATTATAATTTGGTACCTAACTCAAAAAGTTGAACTTTGAATAATTTCCAAATTAGTTTTCACGCTTCAATTATTTACAATTACCGACACATCTAATGCATCGTAGTCTTTTTTTTCATTTAATCATGTTGAAGAGATGTATACGGAGATCTGGGAACATACATTTTATATAAAAATTCATTATTATTAATAGTTAATTATTCAAACTTGAGATACCTAGTTTGCTACAAGGTCAGACTGAAATAAAACTAACACTTAAAACTGCTTTTATTTTTGGACAGTACAATACAAATATTAACATTATTTCCTTATGTAAGGATTATGTAAGGAATATGTAAGGATTCTTTCTGTCAAATCTGATGAACAACATTTTTTTGATAGTGGACAAGTTGACCACTGATATTATTATTTCTAATCGTAAAGTTTGTTTTCGCAAACTTTTTCCAGTCATACAAAAGAATGTTGTCTAAGACCGTATAAACTGTGTCTCCTTTTTATGGTTTTCCAATCACCAGGCCATTATGTCTTTCTTACTCGCTCGTACTCCAACCTAATAGACGACATCGAATCACACTCAATTTCTGAATGCCCTGACGTCAGAAATGTAAGGTCGATTGTTTTCAAGTTTAAGGCTATAACAGCATGCATACACATACAGGTAAAACATTGATTCAAATTTTGGCTACCGCAGCGATCACTGAAACAGCGGATTTCTTCAACATTTTTTTGGGAAAGAGCTTGAAAGTACTGGAACAGTCATAATGCTTTTTCACAACTACCCCTATATCCTTCACTTTCATGGCATATGAAGCAAGTCCCTTTTTTAGAAGCCACATCATACACAGTCAAGTTATAGGTTCCCAACCAGCGTTTATAAAAATGTGCATGGTGCACTGGGCACTACTTGCCGTAGATCAAAATTTTTCGAAATTGTTTTTCCCTCCGACAGCACTACATCCTCTTTATCTTTTGTTTTTTCTTCCCTTGCTATATCTTTTTTATTGAAATGCTCCTGGTGTTCAGTTGCAGGTATGTCGTCTTTATCGAATCCAACACACGAACAGCATTGATCATTTTTCGGACAGTGAAAACCCAAGTTGTAATCATTAATGAAAATATTTCTGTAGCCTAGTTCTTTAGCTATTGGTTGACTTTTTTACAGCATATAACATACAGTCGGTACATGGCTAGAATGTTTATATCTAGATGCAGATACCTTCGTTCTGAATCTGATCGGGCGTAATAGGATAGTGCAACTGGGAAAGATTCAATACCTTCTATTCCTTCTTTTAGCCTAGGGCTAGAACTTTCTAAATATGTTTTTCTCTTCTAGCATCGTGAGAAGTATTCATAGATGACCGTTTCTTCTTAGCTATGTCAAGAACACCCTGTTTCCTTCAATAAAGAAATGGCTAGTATGTTTAGATCTAGATGCAGATACCTCCGTTCTGAATCTGATCGGGGGCAATGGGATAGTGCAACTGGGAAAGATTCAATACCTTCTATTCCTTGTTTTAGCCCAGGGCTAGAACTTTCTAAATATGTTTTTCTCTTCTAGCATCGTGAGAAGTATTCATAGATGACCTTTTCTTCTTAGCTATGTCAAGATCACCCTGTTTCCTTCAATAAGGAAATGGCTAGTATGTTTTGATCTAGATGCAGATACCTCCGTTCTGAATCTGATCGGGGGCAATGGGATAGTGCAACTGGGAAAGATTCAATACCTTCTATTCCTTGTTTTAGCCCAGGGCTAGAACTTTCTAAATATGTTTTTCTCTTCTAGCATCGTGAGAAGTATTCATAGATGACCTTTTTTTCTTAGCTATGTCAAGATCGCCCTGTTTCCTTCAATAAGGAAATGGCTAGTATGTTTAGATCTAGATGCAGATACCTCCGTTTTGAATCTGATCGGGGGCAATGGGATAGTGCAACTGGGAAATATTCAATACCTTCTATTCCTTGTTTTAGCCCAGGGCTAGAACTTTCTAAATATGTTTTTCTCTTCTAGCATCGTGAGAAGTATTCATAGATGACCTTTTCTTCTTAGCTATGTCAAGAACACCCTGTTTCCTTCAATAAGGAAATGGCTAGTATGTTTAGATCTAGATGCAGATACCTCCGTTCTGAATCTGATCGGGGGCAATGGGATAGTGCAACTGGGAAAGATTCAATACCTTCTATTCCTTGTTTTAGCCCAGGGCTAGAACTTTCTAAATATGTTTTTCTCTTCTAGCATCGTGAGAAGTATTCATAGATGACCTTTTCTTCTTAGCTATGTCAAGAACACCCTGTTTCCTTCAATAAGGAAATGGCTAGTATGTTTAGATCTAGATGCAGATACCTCCGTTCTGAATCTGATCGGGGGCAATGGGATAGTGCAACTGGGAAAGATTCAATACCTTCTATTCCTTGTTTTAGCCCAGGGCTAGAACTTTCTAAATATGTTTTTCTCTTCTAGCATCGTGAGAAGTATTCATAGATGACCTTTTCTTCTTTGCTATGTCAACAACACCCTGTTTCCTTCAATAAGGAAGTTGTTAGCTAAAGTTTTTGCTACTACTGGATGAAGCACTCTTTGTTATAGTTTCAACTTTATCCGAGTTGCTGATAATAAAATCTCGTTGTCATTGATAACTTCCCAGATTCCAGTATGCAGTGAACAGTTCCCGTTTTTTCTCAAGCGACATCTTTATTTGACAATACATGCTGCACTGGTATCTGCAAGGAGATCCTATTTCTACTTTTGGTTCGGTGACACCTCGTGCACTAATATACTCTTGCCCATGTGTTTTTTTAAAAACTGGATATCTTCAGTTACCTAAATATTGCATTGAAAACACACTTCATTATTATGTGTTTGCAGGTTTCTCTTCCACTTTTCTGGTTGTTTTTTTTTTCGCTTCCTGGACTTCTCGGTACCTTCAGCATACTCTTGCATTAGTTCCAGAACCGGCTGAAGATTACAAGACGAATCCTCTTCAGAACTACTTGAGTCACTTTGACTACTCTCTCCAGGTTGAAATTCACATTCATTACTGAAGATGTCTGCAAATAGACAGAGGGATTACTTTATTCTAGTGCCAAATCTTAGTAAAGGTCAAGTACCAAAATGATTTATTTTTTCTACTTACCTAAATCTGAATCACCTTCCCCACCAAAAGGTTCAACTTTTGTATGTTATGGATAACTCGTAGTTGTCAATTTTTTCACTGAGAAACATCAGACTTCAGGGCTCAGGGCTCAGGGCTGTCCAACTGCTAGTGCCTTCAAACCGCAGTTTTTAAAATTCTGCGGTTTGGAGGGCCGCATTATAAAATACTTCGTATGCAACTTTATCGGTGAGTTTTAATAGGCATGGTATACATAGAAAACACGCGTTTGTATTATTATTTTAATTTATTCAATACACATCAAATTAAAAAAAAAATAGTGGGGAATTTAAGGATGGTGGTTTTCACTAACTAGTGCTATCTAGTAAGTATATAAACTTTAATATTTGTTGTTGATAAACTAAGCAACTGAGTAAGTGACTTATCAGAGAGAGAACATTTATATTTTGACTTTTTAAATTTCATGTTGTCATAAATTTCATGATAAGCTGCTTCCGCAAAGATACGTGCTTCCCAGCATTGAGCCCAATGTAAGCCCTAAGTTCCGCAAGTTAAGGTATCGTTGTTCTGGCAGAAAATTGAAAAAGTCCAATCCAGTTTCAGTTCTTCCTTGGTAAAAAGGA
The DNA here is from genome assembly GCA_951805005.1 of Othius punctulatus. NCBI lineage: Eukaryota > Metazoa > Arthropoda > Insecta > Coleoptera > Staphylinidae > Othius > Othius punctulatus. The sequence continues at coordinate 100,714,441 of OX638139.1, read as the reverse complement.
TCTGATTGCAAATCACACTATTCCACTTGAAGGTCTGCTCTGTTTACATTCTCAACTGAAATTGTAAGAGGTTGGGTAAAATCTGAAATCTCCCTTTCGATGTTTTTTAATCGCTAATCGACTTTCGAATTCTTCTGCAATTGTGGAAATGTATTTTATGTTAGGTAAATTTTAAACCACCTCAAAATCCTTCATTTCTTCAAACTGCTCTTTACAACTTGGTAAAAATGAAAGAAAATTCTAATGAATACTTGAAAAGCTCAATTTTATTCTGAAATACATTTATGTGTCCAAATAAGTTGGCAATATTCTGCTGTTTTCCTTGTAGCTTTAAATTCAATTTGTCAAGGTGAGATGTCAGGTCTGTTAAAAATGCAAGGTCTGCTAAAAATTGTGCATCTACCACTTGATTATACAGTTCTGTAGTATTGGACTTGACTTCATCTTTAAGGAAAATAGGAATCTCCTTGCGTTGAGCGAAGAATCGTTGCAAACAGTTTCCGGCGCTTAACCAATGAATATCGGTGTGAAGTAACCCATATGTAGCATCTACTTCGGCTAAAGAATCACGAAACTTTCTGTGAGTCAAAGCACGATTACCCCTTCTAATAATATTAGTTATTTTATCAACCACTGATGAATGTCATTAACATTTGACGTAAGGATTTTCCACATAGGGCCTCTTGGTGAACAATACAGGATAGTTTTCTTTCAAGAGTCTTGCAAATCCAATTTCAGTTCCTATCATAGTTCTGGCTAGATCAGTGACAATACAGGAACATTTATCGAATCCCTCGTAGTTTAACACCACCTTATCTACAGCTTCAAAAATATCCCTACCCTTGGTTGTACCATGGAGAGGAATAAGATCAAGCATCTAATCTGGTACACTGAAGTCGTGTTGAATAGTTCGGATAAAAATTACAAGCCGGCTAATACCGGGCAGATCAGTGCTTTCATCCAGGCATAGGGAAAACTCTTTACATTTTTCAACCGCGTTGTGCATGTTGATTAATATGGTCCATTGTTTGATGCGACGCTGAGACTGTTTCGAATTTTTCGGCAATTTTTGCCATTTTGGTTGCACAATTTTTAATAAGTACTCCATAACTAAAAGAGTTCTTCGCTTTGACAATTTCCAGCGCTACTTCGTAAGACGCGGCAATACTGAACTTGTTTTCAGTGTCAGATTTAAAAAAAAAAGTTATTAGTTGTTTTAGTTTTTTCTTATAATCCGTAACAGTAGCCTTTCTTGACTCCCTTGTATATTGCTAAAACGTTTTCTCGTGTATCATAGTGTAATGTCGTTTCATATTACATTCTTTGAGAACCGATAGTACATGCATACAAACAATTCACTGAACTTCATTATTGTTGTTTGTGATTAAATAGTCTGATTCCCAACGGTATCGATTATAATCTGAATGTTCGTTCGTTGTTTTTATTTTCTGTGAAGACATATTTCACCGCGTATTTCACTTAAAAAGGCTTTAGAATTGGTGCGTACCGCACACTAGAACAATTATTAGCTAACTCTCCCGTCCCGCTTGACTGAACCTTGTTATGTATATATAAGGTGTACCTAAATGATTGCAGTTACGTAACCATGTAAATTATTTTTGTGCCGCTCTAGTCAAAATAATTCAATTTTGGACATAGGCAACTTCATTTACACTTATTAGACATGAATATGGCAATAAAAGTTACCTTCATGCTATTCTAATTTTTATTGTGGAATTTCATATTTATCTGCTCAAATACGAAATTATTATTAGTTTCAGCAATATTTGTGGCTTCCAAACACAAGAAAAGACAACAATAAAGAATTATTTAAAGAGACATCTTACTCATTACTCATAAAGATGGCATTAAAAGCTATCTTCATGCAATTGAAATATCAATTGTCAGTCGATATTTCACTACTCAAATACTAAATTATTATTAGTTTCAGCAATATTTGTGGCTTCCAAGCACATGAAAAGATTACAATGAAGAATTACTTAGGGCCAACGAATTTCAATGTACATTGTCTACATAACCTTACTTTTAAAGTCGAGGTTATTCTTAAATTGTGTGTACATAAAAATAACCTGATATGCATGAAAATTAAGTCCTCACAGGCAACGTCCCCAAGTGTGGCAGATTATTCCACGGCACAAACAAGCCGTAAACTGAAAATCATGCAGGAATTAATTAAATAAACGAGCTGCGATGCAGCTAATAATTGCTTTAAATCTGACAATGTTACAAAATGTTTTACTATTGCAAATTGAGGACTAGCAGACAAAACTATTGCAAATTGAGGAGTAGCAGACAATAAAACAATCACATGTAGTTATTAAAGTAATCAAAATAATTTATTTAATAAACGGAATCATACGAAGTAAAGATTTACAAAACATAATTAATAAATAAAATATATAATCAAAGCAGATGTTGAAAATGTGTACCATTTGCTTGTAAACACATTTGCACTCGTCTTCTTTTATTGTTAAAAATGTTGATTAACATTTCAGGAGTTATGGTTTGGCAAACATTTATGATTTCTGCCATTAACTCTTCCAACGTATGCAGTCTTCTTCGAAAAACTCTATCTTTTAGAAATCCAAAAATTGAGTAGTCCAGTGGAGTTAGATCTGGAGAGCGTGGCGACCATAGTCCTTGACTAATTAGTCTATTATCAAAAAATTCTTGCAGATAGGCTAACGTTGCTCGGGCTGTATGAGCTGTTGCACCATCTTGTTGGAAATATCCGTTCTGCAATTCTTCATCATCTAATTGTTCTATGAAAGGCTGGATAATTTGTTGCCGATATCTCTCACCGTTTATTGTGTCATGAAAGAATATAGGCCCAATTATTCTACGGCGAGACACAGCCAACCAAATTCCAACCTTCTGAGGATGTAGTGGTGCTTCCACAAAAAGATGAGGGTTTTCAGCATGCCAGCACCTATAGTTTTGTGAATTAACATATCCTGATAGGTGGAACCAAGCCTCATCACTGAAAAATGTTAAATCGAGCAATCGATCGTCATTTAAATTTTCCATAAACCATCGGCAATAACTCAATCGACGTTGAGGATCTACTGGCAACAATTCTTGCACCACTGAGACCCTATAAGGGTGTAAATTCAACCTCTTTCTCACAATTTTATGGCAGGTGCTCGCGGGAATTCCAGCTTGCATAGCAAATTTACGAATTGACTTTTGAGGGCTTACTTCGAGTCGTTCACGAATATCTGCAACAACCTCTCCCGATACTGAAGATCTGCCTGAGGATTTCCCTTTCTGAACACTACCAGTTTCCCTAAAACGGTGCACTATTCGTGAAATATGTGTTGACAAAACCGAGTATTAAAATTGGTGGTCAGGGAACTTGTGTTGAAAATCCCGAACGCACTCTGGAATTGAATAAATCCATTCTCCATTTTCAAATCGTCCATTGCGAAAGTAAGCCTCAACAATAAAATTGTTCTTCTGATCAGTGTACATTTTAACAAACTTCTGTTATTATGTTGTCTGACAGTTGACAGGTATGGTTGACAGTGACAGTTCTCAAATAGTACGGTATACATATTGGAAAGGCGGCACAATTGAATTGAAGTGATTACGTAACTGCAATCATTTAGGTACACCTTGTACGTACTCGTGGCTTTTTGAATATTCGAGGGTGATCGAGCAAGATCGGTCCGATTTCCAGTAACTTCGCTTCGCCAGTGGCGTCACACGTTATTTGATTTGTATTTTATCGTTAATGTAAGAATTGTGCATATTTCGTATTTGATGCTAATATATAAAGTTAGAGGGCCGTTTCGCGGGCCGCAAAATGTGAGGTCGTGGGCCGCATGCGGCCCTGGCGAATTGCATTATACATGAAAAGCTGCGATGAATGACCGATTCCGCAAAGAACAGTGGCAGTTTCTACATAAGTATCTGTATCTGATTGCAGACAGAACACCAGTGATTATGCCAATGTGTCGCACGAAGACCATCAAGCAGAATATTGATGTACAGCTAGAAATTTAAGTATCGTCACTAATTTAATTGAAAAATATCTCAGCTCTCAAATGAAACCGCGATACTGCGGATTTCTTTGTAATTGTGCTTGGCACTTGCGTATTACAATGAGTTATATGTCATAAACCTGTGCAGGTTTAATTTCACCTTCCAGTTGACACTTTCACGGCAGGACGTTTACTTTAATTTACACCCAAAGCGATCCCCAGAAAAGCCTATTGATCCCTCGGTAAAACACACGTTTTCTGTTTGCCAAAGTTCCGTCGGAGTTTCCCGGCGCGGAAAACGCAGGTACAAACCAATTTCCCTAAGCGATTCTCATCTGAGGGGGCATTATGCAGATAAAGAAAAAATGCACATCAAAGTGAAACAACGGGAACGGAAGAGGGCGAAAAGGTGCCGTTCGCACGTGAATGGCCACGAAACGGATGTCTGAGGAATCGAAATAATTGAACGCCGGCGCCGGCGTGAACATAATTACGTAATGCGATTCGGCTTCCGAATTTTGATGCGAATAATGATCGAGTGCGGATCGCTTGCTTATTCAAAATTTATGGGCCGAGGGTTTTGCTAGCCCCCGACGCTCTAATAGAAGTTTGGTGCGTTTGATGGATATTTGATATTGTAAGTGGTTGTAATTGACGATGTTCGAAATTTCGAGGGGTGCTTGGGGGCGCTCGGGGGGCGGCGTTGTTCCAAGGAGGCGATCGCTTTTTAAACGCAGCCGCCCCCCGTTCGGAAAGCCATTATCTTTATTGTCCGGGCCCCGGCCGTGACAGATAAATAACTGTTAGTGACAGTTCAATGGCGGGCACTATGAATATATTAGCAGGATGCGTCAATTACGGGGACGCTGACAGCGGTTTATCATTAAATTACAGGTAAAACGCTCGCCGTAATTAATATACATGGCGCGGCGATTTGCCGTTGTTTTATGGCCACGCTGCGCTGGGACGGAGATCGGCAGGCGGCGCCCGCTGCAATTTATGATGTCATGACCTTTATGGTCATATATTCTCTACCTTCCAACTCAACATAAGTCTTTGCAAAATTTCAAGAAAATATTGAGGTGCCTAGTTACTAAGCTGGACGTCTCCATGGCATGTAATTTTTCGCCAGAGGCTTGTTTTTGCTGTGGCTGAACCATCTACTGAAAATTACTGTTTTGTTTTTTAATTCCTAATCTATGCTAAAAGATGCTAAGAGATGCTATCTAGAGATAGAGGTAGAGATCAAGGAGGCCTACAAAATAGGCGCAAAGACCTGCTAAGGAAAACTAAAAAAAGAAGAGCGACAAAGCGACTATAATGAAAAACAAGTCGAAGCTCAGGGAGATACCGAACGTAAAAGTCTATATAAAAGAAGAAAGAAATATGGAAAAAATCAGACAAGCAAGGAATAATGGCAGAACTGTAAAATTCGGGTACAACAAGGTAACAATACATGGGAGGGAGTGGCGATGGAACAAGAATAAGGCAAAACTCGAAGAAGATTTGTAGCCTGTAAGGAAGGTTAAGGATAGAAGCACGGTAACGAACAAAGCAACGGAAGCGGAATTAAGACAAAAGGCAAAAGAAGTAGGAGCAGGAACGGAGAAAAAAAAGAAAAAACGAGGCAAAGGAAAAGGATATGTAAAAATGAGAACGTGGAACGACGGAACGTATGAAGAGGCACATCTAATAGGAGAATTAAAGCAAAACGGACTAGACATAGTAGCACTACAAGAAACCAAGCAAAACGGGAAAAGAAATTACTGAAATAGTCGAATTCATATTGCTTAAAAGCGTAGAAGAAAATAAAAAAAGATCCCTAGGAACGCGATTCCTAATCAACAAGACGTTCAAAGCGTCAATAATCGAATTCAAAACTATATCAGATAGGCTGTGTACTCTAAGGATAAGATGGAAATTTCAAAAAATTACAATAGTAAACATACATCACCAACTAAAGTTGCTTTAGTTTTCAGAGTAAAAACTGTGAATTGCTTTAAAAGTGTTTCTCATTGCGTATCTTCTAAAATTAACTAATTTTTAACCCCAATTGATAAAACTCTGACACAACTGTTTTGTCACATTACATTGATAGAAATATTGTATCATCATAAAGCTATAACGTAACATGTCGTATATCATCGATTCATAACACTCATATATCATCCCTGTGACAAAAATCTTATATCTTTCCATCATCAACACATTTAAAAAAGTGTTTCATCATCAAATTGATAAAACACTTTTAACATGGCATTTAAAAAAGTGTTCTATTGACAAAACTCTTATATCATTCCTGTTACAAAACGACATACCTCATATCATCGCATTTAAAAAACTGTTCGGTCATCAAATTGACAAAACTTTTATATAATCGCATTTAAAAAAAGTGTTATATCATCAAATTGACCAAACTCTTATATCACCCTTGTGATAAAACACACACATATATATATATATATATATATATATATATCGCTTAATTTGCTGTATTCGTTTCGCTGAAATCAATCATCTAATTGAAAATAGCAAAAGTCATGCTTCAGTAATTTACACGTTAAATCATATCCATCCCACCGTCACATCTTCAAAAGATACATTTCAGCCATTAAATCAGAAACAATTAATTCTCATTGCAATGTGCAACAAAGAACTGTGAATTGCTTCAAAAGTAACGTGTTTCTCATTGCGTATCTTCTAATATTTACTGATTTCTCACCGCAATTCATAAAACTTTGACACAACTCTTTTGTCATTACATTGATAGAACTGTTGTATCATCACAAAGCTTTAACGTAGCAATTCGTATATCATCGATTCATAACACTCATTTATCATCACTATGAGATAAAAAAATTATATCTTCTATTTAAAAACGTGTTTTATCATCAAATTGACAAAACTCGTACAACAACGCATTTAAAAAAAGTTCTACCGTCGAATTGACAAAGCTGTTATATCATCTCTGTGACAAAACGATAAAACTCAAATCATCGCATTTAAAAACATTGTAATGTCATCTTATTTATTCAAATTGGAAAAAGTGTTTTATAATCAAATTAAAAAACTCTTATAACATCGTATTTAAAAAGAGTGTTCTATCGTCAATTTGACAAAACTCTTATATCATCGCTGTGACAAAACTCATATCATCGCATATAAAAGAATGTTATATCATCAAATTTACAAAACTCTTATATCATCGCAATTAAAAAATAGTGTCATTTCATCAAATTGACAAAACTCTTGTCTTGTGATATAACTTATATATCATTGCGTTGGCACAACTTCGATATCATCCCACATTTAATGCCCACATTATCACATGAGTGATAAAATTCTTATATAATTGCATTAACAAAACTATTATATCATTGCATTGAAAACAGTCAATATCATCGAGATGATAAACTTATGATATCATCGGCGTGACAAAAGTCTTATGTCATCCATTGATATAACTGTATATCGTCACATTTATGGAAGCCTTATATCATCCAGGACAAAATCCAGGGCAAAATGGAAATCCTGTTGCTATATCGTGGAGATGATAAAATTGTGATATCATCTGTGTGACAAAACTTTGATGTCATCAATTGATATAACTATAATATCGTCACATTTATGAAAGCCTTGTATCATGCAGGACAAAATCCAGGATAAAATGGAAATCCTGGTGCTATATCATCGAAATTATAAAATTGTGATGTCATCTGTGTGACAAAACCTTAATGGCATCAATTTATATAACTGTAATATCGTCACGTTGATGATAGCCTTGTATGATCCAGGACAAAACCCAGGACAAAATGGAAATCCTGGTGCTACATCATTGAGATGATAAAATTGTGATATCATCTGTGTTACAAAACTCCTATGTCATCGATTTATATAACTGTAATATTGTCACAATGATGAAAGCCTTGTATCATCCAGGACAAAATGGAAATCCTGGTGCTAGATCATCGAGATGATAAAATTGTGAAATAATCTTTGTGACAAAACCTTTAATGGCATCAATTGATATAGCTGTAATATCGTCACATTGATGTGTCACATTGATGAAAGCTTTATATCATCCAGGACAAAATAAAAAACCTGGTACTATATCATCGCGATGATAAAATTGTTATAGCATCTGTGTGACAAAACTTTAATGTCATCAATTGATATAACTATAATATCGTCACATTAATGAAAGCCTTATAGCCTTATATCACCCAGGACAAACTGGCAAAATGGAAACCCCGTTGCTAGATCATCGAGATAAAATTATATATAAAATATAAAATTGTGATACCATCTGTGAGACAAAATTCTTATGTTATCAATTGATATAACTGTATATTGTCACATTGATGTAAGCCTTGGATCATCCAGGACAAAATCCAAGACAAAATGAAAATCCTGGTACTATATGATCGAGATGATAAAATATTATCTGTGGGACAAAACTCTTATGTCATTGATTTATATAACTGTAATATTGTTACATTGATGAAAGCCTCATATCATCCAAGACAAAATCCTTAAATTATTGCATTAACAGAAGACTGTCGCATTGACAAAAGTATTCAATCATTATATTAGCAAAAATTGTCATATCATCCTTGAAGCGAAACTGGTATATTATTTCATTAACAAACGGCTTATATCATTGCATTGATAAAGGTCTTATATCGTCCCTGTGGTAAAACCCTCATTGCTTTTATAACACTGAAATATCATATGTGACACAACTTTCATATCATTTCATTAATAAACCATGTATATCATTGCATCGACAATATTCTTATATCATTGCATGTACAAAAATATATATCATTGCATTGACACAATTGTTATATAATTGGTTTGACCAAAATAGTGTATCATCAAATTGACAAAATTTATAATGACCATCACTGTGACAAATCTCATGCATTATCGCATTGAAAAACGTGCTAGATCATCGAGTTGGCAAAATTGTTAATATCATTTTTATGACAAAACTCTTATATCATCGTATAATTGAAATGTCATCATATAAGGATTCATATCAACCTTTTGACAAGAACCTTAAATCATTGCGTTAACAAAACTCTGAACAGAGGTGAAGAAGGAATTTTATACCAAGCTGGACAGAGAGTATGAAAGTATATCTAGACATGATCTTAATATGGGGGATGCTAACGCGAAAATTGGACGGAAAGAAACCTTCAGGCCCACCATTGTCATATTCTGCACACACCAAAGACAAATGAGAATGGTCAACTGCTAATACATTTCGCAAAAGAAAAATAAAGAGCACATACTACCAGAAACAGGATATATACAAAGGCACTTGGAGATCCCCAGATAGAACATATGTGAATCAGATTGATCACTTGATGATAGAAAAGGATCAAGAATGGTGTATAAAAGATATAAGGTCGTACAAGGGCCCAAATACAGATTCGGACCACTTCCTGGTAGGTGGTTAAAATAAAACAGGAAATCCCAAACAAGAAGGAATCAAGCCTTCAGGCCCACCATTGGCATATTCAACAAGCACCAAAACACAAATGAGAGTAGTCAACTGCCAATAGATTTCGCAAGAAAGAAAGAGATGATAATAAAGAGCACACACTACCAGAAATAGGATATATACAAATGAACTTGGAGATCCCCAGATGGAATATATGTGAATCAGATAGATCACGTGCTGATAGAAAAGTATCAAGAAAGATGTATACAAGATATAACGTCGTACAGGGGCCCAGATTCAGATTCGGACCACTTCTTGATAAGGGTTAATATAAAACAGGAAATCCCGAACATGAGAAACCAGAGGAGTAAATTGGAACAAAAGAATATGGTAATAAGAATAACAACAGAAGAAGAAAGACATGAGTACAAAGAGAGGCTAAACAAAGAATTTGATGCGATACAGAACAGAGATGACATAGAAAGGTTATGGGAAGACATAAGCAATCGGGTAAGACAAACAGCTGAACAATACGGAGGAAGTGAAAATAGCAATACAAGAAAATGGTTCGATGATGAATGCAAGGAGATACTAGACAAGAGAAGAGAAGCAAGAACAAAAATGTAAGAAAAGTAAAGAGGATAAAGAGCAAAGCAAAGAGGATAAGCAAAGAGAATAAAGCAAAGAGGTAAAGAGGATGAAGATAAAAACAAATATAAGGAACAAAGGAAAAATTATTGAGCAAAGGGCTCTTTTCAAAAGAGGAAAAAGATAAGCAAAGAGTATAAAGATAAAAACAAATATAAGGAACTAAGAAAAAAATGCAAGAAAATGCTACGAGAAAAGAAAGGAAGAAATAATAAGACGGTAATTACAGAAATAGAAAAAAACTACCGGAGCAAGGAAATAAGAAACTTGTACCAAGGCTTAAAAAAAGAGAGGAAGGGTTATCAGCAACAACCAGTATGTTATCGGAATAAAAACGGAGACCTAATCGGAGAAGCAGAGGACATAATCGAAATGTGGAAACAGCATTTTATGTTCAGCGAGAACGTAAATCGAGAAGAAGTAATAGAGGAGACGGACGAAATAACGAATGGCGATAACCAAGAAGAAGAAGCACCACCAACTCTGAAGGATATAGAAGAAATAATCAAGAATATAAAGAAGAACAAGGGCCCAGGTAATGATGACATAAGAGCAGAACTATACAAGTATGGAGGGGAGCAGGTAGCAAAATGGTTCCAGATACTCTGTGACAAAATTTGACGCCGGAAAAAAAACCTCAAAACTGGACAGAGGCGTTATTAGTATCCATCTGCAAGAAGAGAGACAAAACAAAATGTGAAAGCTATAGAGGAATAGCCCTGTTGAATGTGGCATATAAAATCTTCACAACACACTTAAAGAACATATTAACAGCTAAAATAGAAATAGCATTAGGGGAATATCAGTAGAAGTGGAAGATCAGTAGTGGACCAAATATTTGCCTTGCAGGAGATACAAGCAGACAGCAGAGAGAATAGTAAGGACTCATTCATACTATTCATAGATTTTAAACAGGCATAGCATTAAAGTAAAAAGAAGTAAGCTGTATAACGCATAAAGAGAACTAGGAATAAAAGGGAAGTTATTGAGGTTAATAGTATCGAGTTTAAAATTAGTCTACATTCATCAGTAGCTGGTGTGGAAAATGAAACACTGAATCTCGTATTAAATATAGAGCGGAAATACGATTTCTTGACTGTTAAAGTAGGTTCCACAATCTTATTATACGTACGCCACAGCTCTACGATCCCGAGCTCACTAGGGAGGTATAGGCTGCTGCTTTTGCCTCATGAATAGTGCGATTCACCGTCTTTCAATTTTTTTATATAATCAATGAGTGACCCCCTTTTTTCGGCGTACTTTCCTGCCTTTCGCCATCCACTCCTAATTTCAATCGGAACCATACTTCCGTCGTTTTCCTAAATTTATGCAAGATACCTAACCCTCTGTGTTTCGTTATTCCTAAAGTGTTCAAGAATGTTTCACGGAAAACCCTTATCAAATTTCCCGTCTGGTTTTAATTAAAAAAATTAAAGTCAACTTCTTCAGTTTCACAGATAAGCCACGTTTTCTTTTTAGAAGTGTCTTCTGAACGTACTCACAAACGAAGTATCCTGTTGTTTCGTTGGAGTTGCGCAGAATCTTTGGTAAAATTTTTGTAGGTCTCTCATCCTATAAAGACCACATGAAAACCATACCAAAAAGAAAATCTGAACTAAAATGCCGGCATCTACTTATGGGTATGGCGATTAGGTTTCGCTTAAGGAAGAAGCCATTGCTTACGTCAACCATTTGCTGCTTGCGAATTGAGTACTTCCACTTCTCCGGTTGTCTTTTCTTTATTCTTGAAGCTTCCAGGGTAGTTTCCTCAAGATTTTTCTCCATTTAAATTTGAAAATTGTAGATTACCCACACTGCTTGCCTTAGGTAAGGTTAACGACCATATGTGTTTTGAATGAAATTTGCTTCTCTGATAGATTAAAGTGGAGACGCGAATCGCGATTAATCGCGATTAGTCTGTTGTAAAAAACAGTACTTTTCAAACTGAGTTTTACGTGCTTTAGAGCCGTTTTTGTAAATAACGCCTTATTTCATTCTTTGTGCGATACCATAAAAAATACAAGGATGATTCAAACTCAAATTGTGTGAAAACTGGAGATGTTTACTTTTGTAACTAGGCACCTCATATGTACTAAAGAGTCATGAGTTTGAGTTTCTACCACCCTATACCACTATAGGTATAGGGTGTTCTATGTAAAAAACAATTAAAAAAATTTAGTCTGTAACTTTTGTATGAACCATCCTGTATAAATTTCAATATTTTTATGAAGTGCCACTCATTAAATTTAGTCTGTAACTTTTGTATGAACCATCCTGTATAAATTTCAATATTTTTATGAAGTGCCACTTCATTTTTGATATTCTGATTAATAACCCCGTAGTTGACCCCAGAGCATTGGGACTCCCTGTATATTAATATCTTTATCGGTGCTTGCACTAAAAATGGTTTACACAGATCACACGTATGAATTCAATAATAGTTCAGAAGAACACACAATATAAAAAGCAAAGTTATTGGACATTACAACTCATCAAAATTAGGACTTATTAATACTCTTCGAAAGTATAGCATGCGTTATTCAATAAAATACGCCAAACTGTAGATTTACAAATGTTGTAGAATTGCAAAATAATTAAATAAACTACATGTAATTCACTTTATTCCTTAGGGAAAGTGGATATTTTATTTTAGTTAAGATTATTGTAGTGCAGTGTCGATTGTCAGATATATAAGGCGTCGGTTTAGTCCCGGTGGAGAGAAAAAATATTTTTCTTCAAACGTCAGAAAATGATGTCTTTATTTAACTCAGTTGACTGTGGAAAAATGTCACATTTCCGCCAGCGGAAGTTTTACTTTTCCTTTCCCAGTCGGCGGAAGGGAACGTGTTGTCATGGCAACATTAAATAATACTATAATTTTCATCATATAACAATTAAATATATCAGTGTTTTGCAATTCTTTTCATATTTACTGGTTGATATACTGCTTTCACTAATAATAGATTAAATCTATAAATGGTTTCTTCAACAAAAATTATCACTGTCACTGTGCTGTTCAATCAAATGCTGAAATACTTTCTGTCAAGAAAACAAAAAACCTTCTTTGATATTAAATTTATTTGTAAAAATTATATATAAAAATTATGAGTTTTCGTATTTTGCAGTACGTTTAAATGTTGATACCACTTTTAAAGAAAAAATAGTACATTTTACTTGGAGGCGAAGTGACTTTTCATGGCTTGCCTTCTATTGCGCGCCGAACGAAGTGAGGCAAAACTCAAAAACTCTAAAACTCAAAAACTCAAAAAAAACTCTTTATGTTAGTATAATATTTTTGGCTTGAACGAGACTTAAAAACTATTTTGACAGATACATGAGATATATCAAACCCAGGCGCGCCATGAAAAGTCTCACTTCTCCTCCACGTAAAATAATATACAATTATTTATAGTACCAAGTGATCATTTATATTTCTGCTTTAGTTGTTGTAAACATTTTCATGGATTACTAGAGCTGAAATTTAAATGATCATTCACTAATATACTATTATTTATAGTACCAAGTGATCATTTATATCTCCGCTCTTGTGGTTGTAAAAATTTTCATGGATTACTAGAGCTGAAATTTAAATGATCACTCAATATAAAAAAAATGTTAAATTGAAGCACCAACTTTCAGTATTCTCTACTGCCTGAATATTCTCATGATGCATATCTTAACTATCAGATTATTATTTGCAAATTCAACACTGGATTTGAAGTAAAAGAGTTTCATTTAGCTTTCAAAACAAAAAAGTCAAGTAGAGACTGTGCATAAAATATTACAAAATATTTCGATATTTTATACCTGGATATTGCTGTTCTACGGATTCAGTATGTAATAAGTTAAATTTAATTATAATCGATTTTCAGGATCATCATCTTTGCATCTTAATTTTTTTTTTACCTATTTCTGCTGCTTTATAATCAAATTAAACATTAACATTTCTACCATCCGAATTGATAACAATTATTTTCTTCTTCTTACATACAGAGCGTTCAACAAAGTGGTATCAACTAATTCGCTGGGTACTAAAAGATGACACTGTACAAGATGTAAGTTAAATATGTTTTACAACATTGCTGAAACGTTTCCTAGGATACAAGCAATTAATTAACCTAGATGTTTTCAAATGTTATTCTTTGTCATTATTTCGTTGGAACTAGTTGGAAAAGTTGATACCACTTTCTTGAACGTTTTTTTTTTTTTGTTATCAAATTCTCATCGCGTAAAAGGTGAAAAGTATTAAAATTCTCAATTGAGTTTTTGCAACTAATTTTTTAGACATTTGGTGGATGCGCCGGGACAATACGTGAATATAAAAGTGGGTACTTTTGATGTTGATTTTCTTTGCAATTATTATAAAAAGTAAGGGAACTAACCTTCGTTATGGACTTGCACCAGAAATTTTGAATAATATTTCCGATAATGTTGACAGAATGTTGGTAGCAATATTTAGCTTCTCTGGTCGGTGGCAGAGAAAATGGACAATGGCCTTGAAACTAATTTTCACATTATTTTGATTACCTTTCTAAACTATATAAATAATTAAGGGTGAAGGCAAATATAATTGCAGGATGTCTTTAATTAACACTTTCTGGCAATACTAAGTCCAGCAGTACCCGTATTTTTATTAAAGGTTGATAATTATTATACTATCGACGACAACAAAAATGGAACAACTTCTTATTTTAGCATAATATTTTAGGGTTGAATGAGCAAATGAGAGCAAAGCTAAATTTATGACATTGACGGAAGAGTTAATTAACAATAAAGGAAGCCCGAACATACAAAATCAGGGACAAACGTATAAATTCCAAGAAACTTTCAGTATTCTTTACTGCCTGAGTATTCTCATGATGCATTTCTTAAACTATCAGATTTTTATTTGCAATTTTAACACTGGATGAATAAAACAGACATTCATTTTTTTTCGTAGGCCATATACGAATGCTTAAAAGCAAAATAGTTTCGTTTAACTATCAAAACAAAAAAAGGTCAAGTAGAGACTGTTCATAACATATTACGAAATATTTCGATATTTTATACCTGGATATTGCTGTTTTATGGATTCAATATGTAATCAGTTAATTTTAAATATAATCGATTTTGAGCATCATCATCTTTGCATCTTAATTTTATTTTTTGTCTATTTCTGCTGCTTAATAATAACATTAAACATTAACATTTCTACCATCCGAATTGATAATAATTATTTTCAGTTTCTTTTATACAGAGCGTTCAAGAAAGTGGTGTCAACTGTTTCGCTGGATACTAAAAAATGACACTGTTCAATATGTAAGTTAAATATTGCTGAAACGTTTCCTAAGATACAAGCAGTTAATTAAACTAGATTTTTTCAAATGTCATTCTTTGTCATTATTTCGTTGAATCTAGTTGGAAAAGTTGATACCACTTTCTTGAACGCCCCTTTTTTGTTAATCAAAATATCATCCCGTAAAAGGTGGAAAGTTTTATAATTCTCAATAGAGTCTTTGCAACTAAAATTTTTAGACATTTGGTGGATGCGCCGGGACAATAGGTGAATATTATCAAGAGGGTACTTTTGATTTTCATTTTCTTTGCAAATATTATAAAAAAAGTAAGGGAACTAACCTTTGTAATGGACATGCACTAGAAATTTTAAAAAATATATCCAATTATGGTGACGGAATGTTGGTAGCAACATTTAGCTTCTCTGGTCGGTGGTAGAGAAAATGGACAATGGCCTTGAAACAAATTTTCACATTTTTTTGATTACGTTTCTAAACTATATAAATCATTAAGGATGAAGGCAAATATAATTGCAGGATGTCTTTAATTAACACTATCTGGCAATACTAAGTCCAGCAGTACCCGTATTTTTATTAAAAGTTGATAATTATTGTACTATCGACGACAAAAAAAACTGGAACTTTTCATTTTAGCATAATATTTTTGGGTTGAACGAGACTTCACAAACTATTTTGAAAGATACATGAGATGTCTTTCAAATTAATTAATATGGTATCAATAATAAATGTATTGATACCATTCATTGGTCAGATTGATCAGACATTCTCATTGGAACATATTAAAAGCTCTAGTGTTTTTGCACCCTTAGTTTTTTATTCATTTTAGAAACAGTAATTTTATTATTAATAACTAATTTTAGAATCAGTAATTGCACACTTTAATAATCAATAATTTGAAATATTCATAGAAATGTAACCTTATAAAACAGTGTTTAATGTAAGGCAGTGATTGCAGTAATCACTGCTTTATATCAAACACTGTTTTATAAGTCGCAGCGACTTTTAGTCTAATAATGTGGCACTGAGCGAGAAATGAGCCCACCATTATTGATTACTCGTAGCCTTAACCCACCACATTGCGAGGGTTTGGCAATTACTATTTCGGTATTAAAACCACTCGTGAATACCCAGCAATTTAATAAACATGGACCAGAGAACGCCAGCAATAAATATTTGTATGGTATACATAATCGCCGACGCGAGACATTCATGCATATTAAGTGTCGACATTTGTCTGCCTCGCGCACGTCTTACATATGTAATCAAGTGAAAGCTGAACATCTGTAACGACGACGGTTCATTAGAGTGCCGCTTGTCTGGCTTTAAATTTATGAATTTATTCCGACGCGCGTCGAGACCACGGTTTTACAAGCGAATCCGTCAAACATATTAACCTTCACGGAACTATAAAATACTGAAAACCATTACGTGAAAATATATGTCTAACTAATCGAATATGATAATAATGATATCATAATAATTATTGCAACACATGTCGTATGATGCATCCGAAAAGGCAGTACAAGTAAAAAACCATTGGTGGATTACCCATGTTTAAAAACTGAGTAAAAACTTAATAGTAACAGAGAGATAGAGAACGAAGAAAGACAAGTGATATTGGTAATAATAATATAAAATTCGTAATGTATGTGTTGGAGAACGTGTTTAGTGACAATCTTCCGTGAGAATTACTTGATTGTACCTGTACAAAAGTGCTGTTGTTATTCAGGTGTTTCATGTCGTGAAAAAACAGTGTGTTTGCGAAAGAAAACTGCGATTAAACATAATTCATAGACTAATCTAAATTGAATTTGGAAGGATGTTCTACCTTCAAGGGAACAACTGTCGAAAAAAATCAACCGGCGAGCAAAAATTTCGCGCAGGCCCGAACATCGATAAACTGTCCCCACGGTGAGTTATGAGTTTTTAATATCATCGGCTAATATTGTTCCACGCCGCGAGCTGGCGCCACTATCGCCCTCCCATTATTCCTTCCCGCACATTCGATACTTTTATACACTTCATAATGGCTGATAAATGTCGTTACGGCCCCTAAAATTATTTATATAGATACATATTTCTCGCGAGCCGGCAATCTCCGATCGTTATCGCGCCGGTCACAAATAACAACCGAAAAAGCATTTTTGCGAGCAAGGAAAAATGCTACGAAAGTAATCGATTTGTTTTTTATTATCTTAAATTGTACGTGTCAAAAGTAATTTTGCCAAATTTTTAGTTATGTCTTGCAAAATATTAAAACTATTTAATTTTTTTACGAGTACGAGAAAATTTTAAGAAGTTTGGCAGAATCGTCATTATCAGTAAAAAGCAGACTATAATAACTAATAAGTGTGGGCCAGTGTATCCGGCGCATATCAAGTAATATATGTATACAGGTATGTATGATATACAGGGTGTTAATACTAAAAAATTCTACGAGCTTCTTGTGGGTTACACCTTACCTCTCCAAACACCAAAAACATGTCTGGAAGTTAAGCGTTCTGATAATTATGCATCAATATACACAAACTATGCAAAATATGCACACAAATGATAAACGTGACAGAAACTTTTCAAGATGAAGCACAAATTTCTAAAGAAGATCAAAAGTATTTACATTTGAACATGCAAATTATAAAATACGTTCCTCAACTTTGAAATATGTGTTCATTATTCGGCGTTTGTTTCATTGTTTAATGGTAGCAAGCTTACTTTGTTTTATATATTAAATTTATCTTGTAAATCAATATGAATAAAAACTTTTCTTTGGACAGATCGAAATAAATGTTTCAGGACTTTATAAATGTTTTATTTTCAAAAATCGATCCAGTGGTTTTCAAAATATCTTGTTTTGCAATTTTTGATCGGTAGGCATTTTGTTATTTGGTAAAATAGAAAATAATTGTAAATACAAATGTTGAGAACCAAGTGCAAATGTTGATAGTTTTTGTATTTTTTAAATATTGCTTAAAATAAGGTAGTAATGACGATGTTTCAAGAAACAATAAAACGCCAATAACTATGAACTTGGGCACCAATTCAAAAATTTTAACTAAGAAAAGTTATTTGTTTCAATGAGTTCTAACTGCCATTTTCGAGTATTACAACTTAGTATTAACACCCTGTCAAGAACCTGATCAAGAACTCAAAGACGGATGCAGTCTATACTGGGCAGGAGTAGAATATAACAAGAGAGGAGCAGAGGGAATAGGGCTAATAGCAAATCCGGATAAAATAAACAATATAATAAATGAGACATACAGAGATGGAAGAACACTAAGAGTAGAAGTCAAAACAGAACAAAATAATACATGGAACATAATTGTAGTATAAGCACCAAATGAAAACCGCAAAAAGGAAGAAAATGACCAATTTTATGAGAACCTACAAAAAGAAATAGACGACGGCAAAGGGAGCACAATAGTAATAGGGGGATATGAATGGAAGAGTGGGAAAAGAAAACAAAGGCAAAGAAAAGTATATGGGAACATATGGAGAGGAGAACAGAAACGCAAATGGGAAAAGAATAATAGAATTATGCATAGCAAATGACCTTATTATAACAAACACAAAATTTAAGCATAAACGCATACACAAATTCACAAGAGAGGTTAGATCAAGAAAAGAGAAATCAATAATCGATTACTTCCTGGTAAACGCCGAAGAATGGAAAAAAGTTAAAGATGTTAAGGTAACAAGACAAGCGGAAATCGGGAATGACCAATACCTGATAAAAATGGAAATCAACATAGGAGTAAAAGACCCAAAGCGCAAGGAAACAGAGAAGAAGATAACAAAAAAAATCAACAGCTACAAACTAAAAGAGGAAGAAACAAGAAGCAAATACCAAACAAAGATAGAGAATAGCTACAGACAAACAAACAAAGCAGAAGGAGTAGAGAAGAAATTGCAGAAGTTCAAGAAAATCATAAACCAAAGCCAAAGAAAGCTGCTGAACAAGCACAATTTCAAATAAACAGACGTAGAAAAATAAATGATGGTCGGAGGAGATAAAACAAACAGTAAAGGCAAAAAAAGATAAATGGAAAACCTACATAGGAACAGGAAAAGAGGAAGATTATAGGAGATATAAAACAGCAAACAAAGAAACGAAACGCAAAATCAAGACAGCAAAGCAACAAACATGGGAAGAGTTCGGAAAGAAAATAAAGGAAACGTTCACAGAAAACCAGAAGATGTTCTACAGCACAATAAAACAAATGAGGAACAAAAAACCTCGAAACAAATTAACATAGAAGATAAAAATGGAATTACAATAACAGAAAAAAAGAAGATTATGGAAAGGTGGAAAGAATACTTTAGTGAAATGACAGGAACCAAGCACAAAGGGAAAGAAGAAATAACAAACGACAGAACCAATGGGGAAATCAGAAGGATATCAATTGAGGAAATGGAGATAGCAATCAAAAAAGTAAAACTAGGAAAGGCTCCAGGCACTGACGATATCACAACGGAAATGATGAAATACATGGGAGATAAAGGGAAAGAGCAATTCCTGGATATTCTTAATGAAATAATAAAGGAAAAAATAATACCGGACGAATGGAACAAAGGAATTATACTACCCATCCACAAAAAGGACGAAACAAAAATATGCGACTACTACAGAGGAATTACACTCACAAGCATACCAGGAAAAATATTTACAAGGATATTAGAGAGAAGATTGAAAGGAAAACTGGACACACTATTGGGAGAAGAACAACACGGGTTCAGGAGAAATAGAAGTATACAGGACCTGATACACATAATGAGACAACTATCAGACAAGACGATCAGAAAAGGAAAAGAACTACACATATCCTTCATAAACCTGAAAAAAGCATTTGACAGAGTTATAAGAGAGGACATATAGAATTTGTTATAAAAAAGAGAGGTTGAAAAAGACATGATAAACATAATAAAAGAGCTGTACAATAACAACAGAAACAAGGTGAGAATAGGAACAAACGAATCAGAGGAGTTCAAGACCGAAATTGGACTAAAACAAGGTTGCATTTTAAGCCCTTTACTCTTTGCATCACTCATAGATGAAGCAATAAGGACAAGCAAAGAAAGAGCAGCAAACACGATTATAGGATATAGGAAACTGGAAATGATAAAAATACAAATACTTATGTTCGCAAACAACGTGATAATAATAGCAGACTCAATAAAAACTCCAAGGTAACCTTTATATATATACGAAGAAGAACTGAAAAAGATAAATATGGAAATAAACATCAGCAAAACTAAAACAATGGTAATAGCGTCAAATGAAAACAAACACAAAATAGAGCTAGAAGGGAAACAACTAGAACAGGTGAATCAATACAACTACCTAGGAACAATAATAGAAGAAAAGGGAAAGATTGACCAAGAAGTAGAAGAAAGAATAGGAAAAGCAGGAAGAATCTACAACACAATAAAAACACGTTTCTAGAGAAAAAATAAATAACTAAAGAAATAAAAACTGAGGTATACAAAAAATAGTAAGGCCCTCTAATATATGGAAGTGAATCGTGGACAATTACGGAAAGAAACAAAAGCAAGATCAACGCAATGGAAGTGAAATTGCTAAGGAAGATAGAGGGATTTACAAAAAAAGATAGAGTGAGGAACACAGAAGTAAGAAACGGCTCAACATAAAGCCAATAACAACAATAATAGAGGAAAGATAGCTAGGTTGGCTAGGATATATGCACAGGCTAGAAGAGAATAGAATAACAAAAAGAATACATGAAGTGAAAATACAAGGCTAAAGTAAAGTAGGAAGACCGAGGAAGGGATGGAATGAACAAACGCACCAAGCAGTGGGGAGAAGAGGAATAGAATGGAATGAAATAAGAAAATTTGCACAAGACAGGGACCACTAGAAAAGAAGAGTGAAGGAATTAATTAGCGAAGACATGTGATTGTAAAATGTATTATAAATGTAATTGAGCAGTCCGACACCCGAAAAGGTAAAAGGACGAAGGATAAATGAAAAATGTATATCAAGTGAGGCGTATAATTAACGTTGTTTCCGACCATCCCCAAAATGGTATTTCTTTACTGTTTTTACTTAAGTTTTTTACTGTTTTTGCTATTTTTTTTAATATCCAACCATGAAGACGGATTTCTAAAAAATTGCAGGGGCTTCGGGGCTGAGAGGACTCGTTTTGGAACAAGGAGGGTACAATTAGTATAGGCATGTATCTTTAAAGCCCCTAGGAGGAATTTGAAAAATCGCGATTTAGTCGGTTTGATTTGAAATTCGTCATTTTTAGCCCTAACTCTAATTGTCGATATAATGCAGCTCTATGTCTAAATGAATATGCAATTATAATTAACCGTTTATTGTAATACTTACTCTAATAATTAATATGTCAGTTTCTCAGATATTATTATTATAGGTATATTATCAGAAATTATAAAACCGATACTAGATCATGGAAAAAACCATGATTATGAACCTTTATCTGCATGAGAATATTAGAAGTAATCCGTTCTTATACCTAAAACTTTACTAGAATGAACACAAAAAGTTTTTCACACTATTGGTTTTCAATACTTTCAAACTTTCAATAATGTTTTAGTTAATGGACCGTGCAAATGCAACTATTCTTTAAAACTGACGGTGTCACATAGGATATCGTTCAAGCGAAAATGCTCTTCGGTCTTTCATATTTTAACCTGCCCAGATAAGTAACGCCGAATCTCCGCTCGCCTCTTCAGTTCTCGACGTGGAGTTGAAACGGGGGTGGAGGACGAAAGCGACACTCTAGACGACAAAAGTGACGGCAGTATTCCGGCAGGACGGCGACATGTGCCCTGGATTAAATGTGTAACCTGCTCCAAGGAGCGCAGAGTGTCGACGTCTCGCGTATTTGACTGTCGGCAACTGTGCAGATCCAATAAACCGGGAGTAATTATAACGCGATCTTCGCAGAGGAATATATTTAGGGAAAGTATAGGTAGTCATTGGAAGTTACTGGAAGTGCACTAAATAACACAAATAATAATAGTAGTATACTCTGATTTTTCTAAACTGGCGTGCACGTCATCAAACAGCTGTGCGATGAGGTTTTTTCGTACCAACGTGATTGTTTTCGAGAATATGCATAACAATAGTTTAAGAATCGAAATTAATCTGAAGATTATTTGTTACATAACACTGATCACCGGTGGTTATAAATAGGTAATCGGTGTATTAACCGCGGACACAATTTTCGCCTGCCAATCATGTAATAAATCATCTTATGTTGGCATCGACGATATTTTCTCGGCTACGATGCCACATCTTTTTCACTAATGCTTCAAACTTCTTTGACGTCTAACTTGTTACATTTGATCGATTATTACAATGCATATTTTGTCATTGTAGATGGTAAACCATAACCACAAGGTTGATATCTGTACGATAAACGGTAGAGAAGTCGATGAATTTGATACGAACCGCGCACTGTCGCACAAGATTGCACGGGCGCAACAGCTGATTGCGGCCATTTTTAAATACCCAGGACAGCTGGCAACTTTGTAAAATTGTCTCGTCATTATTATGATTATTATTTTGATGACGTGCACGCCAGTTTAGAAAAATCAGAGTATAGTAACAATATTTTATTGGCTATCGACCTGCGATCTTTATCTTTGTTGCTAAATTTTGCCACATAATTATAAATGACTCTTACATTTATAAGTATGTGCCAAATTTAGCTACAAAGCAACAAATCTTGAACAAAAAAGACCATATTTTTTTATTTTTACATAGGTTGTTAAACATCATTGAAAACAAAGTCTACTTAGATGTGTAAAGATGAAATATGGCAGCCATTTTAAAAAAGAAAGTTGCTATTAAAATCTAGGGAACCGACAACTTGAATTTTATTTTGACGTGATTTTTAAATTTATGCCATCGAACCTAGTAACTTTTATTTGAAACTTTTTCCGTACCAAAGAAACAAAAGTTCTTTTAAAAGTCACAATTTACAAAGGCTTATTATCTAATCTCTTGAAACATGTCATAATGATTAAGGTATTATATTAAACTAAAATATTTTCTTTCTTGCCTTTGCCAGAGCAAAGTCAATGATGACATCATCAAACGATAAACTACTTAGCTTGTGACTTTCTATGCACATGAGACTGAGGGAACATAATTTATCTTGAGTCATTGTTGTTCTAAATTAATTTTGTATCCTCTTCAGCTGCGAAAATGATCTTTCTCCAGAGTAATTGGCAACCATTATTCTAAGAAACAATCTCAAAATTGCTTCTACATTACGGAATGCTGATTGAACAAGATCGTTAAATATTACCTTATATAGATCCTTATGTGTCAGACTATCATGTTCCGCTGAACCATAGACTTGACTAGGTCTAACATATTAATGAAAATGATTGACTTCTCCTACAAGTGTCATGTCCACATCGTCAGGATATGTTTGCTATAAAGCACTAACTCCTCCACGAATCTCTTCTTCTGTAGGTTCTAATTTTGTTGAGACTGAAAACTTTTTTGCACCAGCCTTTTCTGCGCCAGACTTTACTCTAATGCAGGGGTCTCCAAACTACGGCCCGAGGGCCACATCCGGCCCGCGTACAGATTTTGTCCGGCCCGCGAAGACCTAGCATACTTGAAAACTCCTTTTAGAGAACATATTTTTTATAGCAAATTAAATTTAGTTTACTGAAGTATTCTAATTTTATGTTGAATAATTATTAATATGACATCTACACTGATATGGTTATGGGCTAACTAGTCATAACATTGTTGTGGGGTTATTGTTATTGTTTTTGTGATAAGTTGGATAAAGAAACACAGAATTGTAATGAGTAAAGACATGTATAATATGCAGAAAATTTAACTTCAGTATATTATAACTAACAAATTATGTAAATGAATCCAACTAACATTTTATACATTTTAAATAAAAACATAACTTATAACAAGCATAATGACATATGAAATACTAATGAGATTTATGTAATTGAGATTTACCACTGACAATAGTTTGTAGTTGTGGACTAATTTTACTTGTACCAATTATTAAAAGAGATTTAAGATGCTCATCAGTTAATTTAGATCTGTAAACATTTTTTGTGTACTTCATTTTGGAGAAGGTCTTCTCACACAAATAAGTAGTACCAAAAACAGAAAACAGCCCACGAGCAAATTTATGCAAATTATCAAATTGTGTCAGTGGAAGACTCTTATAAAATTCCAACAAAGATGAGTTTTGATATTTGTTCTTAATTATATCACTGCACTGTAGATCAATCATTTCCATTTGAAGTTCCGGGGCTAGGGTTTCAATGTCAGTATCAAAAGGATTCTGAAAAATCTTAATTTGATTCGCAATGGCATCAAAGTCCGAGAAACGAGTATCAAAATTTATTTTCAAAGCACTCAAAGTTTCGAATGCAAAATCGATAGGAAACTCAGTCTCAGTGGTGTGGCTGAATATTTCACATGTTTTAAGATGTGAAAAATATTTACTTCGTAGTTGTGATTGAAACAGTATCAATTTCTTCCGGAATGATTTGATATTAGTGTATAAATCAGGAAGATGCTGGTTTTCTCCTTGCAATCTCAAATTCAGTTCGTTCACATGTTTTGTCAAATCAACATAGAATGCTAACTTCCACAGCCATGCGTTGTTTTGTAATTCAGTAAGAGGGCGATGCTTTTCATTCAAAAAAATTTCGATCACTGCTCGAAGTTCAAAAAAGCGCTGAAGGACTTTCCCACAACTAAGCCAACGTACGGCAGTATGATAAGGTAAGTCATTTTCTCCAATCTCTTCAATAAATTGTCGGAATTGTCGGTGATTCAGCCCAAAAGATCTGATAAAATTAACAGTTGATATGACTGGTTTCAGAACTTCGGACATATCCAAACATTTTCCGCACAAAGACTGTTGATGAATGATACAATGTAAGACTAATGGTTTTGAACCACCGTCATTTTCTACAGCCGTTGACACAAGAGCGACCACTCCTTTATCTTTCCCACTCATGTTTTTCCTCCATCAGTTGTAATACATTTCAAGTTTTTCCATCGAAGGTTCTTTTGATTAATGGCCATTTCAACTCCTTTAAAAATATCTGTACCAGTAGTTGTGCCATGAATACTATACATATCAAGAAGTTCTTCATGCACTTCATAGCTTTTATCTACTCCTCGAATATAAATCAACACCTGAGCAGTATCTGACACATCCGTTGACTCATCCAAGGCCAAAGAAAACCACTCAACATGTCCATTTTTGTCGAACAGTTGAGAGGATATATTTCCAGCGATGTTTTCTACCCTTCGAGCCACAGTGTTTGCTGACATACTGACAGTTTTTAATAAATTTGCCTTTTCAGGGCACATTTCTTCGGCTGCTGCAATTATGCATTCTTTGATCATTTCTCCATCGGTGAATGGTTTTCCACGTTTTGCAATTTCAAGAGCCACACGAAAGCAAACCGTAGGCTTCCTGAACGAAAATTTGCTGGTAATTCAAAACTACAGTACGTTGATATAATGAGCTACCTAAGGCTTGGCCCTTGGGACTTAGTGGAGGAGTCAGTGTGGCCCTCGGGCTAAAAAGTTTGGAGACCCCTGCTCTAATGCATCCATCACAGGTATAAATGTTTTGATTCTGAACTTGTTTCTTGGCTCAAGGTTCACTAAAGCATCTTCATCTCTTCATCATCATTGATATGCCTTCTTCTAGATCTACTTTTATTGTAATCAACATCAGACAATTTTGCAGAATTGCACAATAATTTCAGAAGCTACACCATCCATATGACCGCTTCTCGAAAAGAAATGCTGGCAGCTTCTAAGTGGCGCCTCAGTCTTAAAATCTTCAAAATACTGTCCTCTGCAGAAAATTCATTATAGATTTTTATCAGATTAGGAAGTATACCACGAAGTTCTTCTTCTGTTGACGTAAGCAGAGTTTTAGGCTGAACAACACCAAATGATATGAGAATATCATTCATTGCCCTATAACAATGGTAGTTCTCCGTAAAATCTATCAAGATATTCTAACATAGCTCTCTGCAGCTCTTCTGGCAATGTTAGTCCAGCGTCTTGGGCCATTTCTCCTGGCATACGGTTTCGGAATCTCCTCCTTCCTCTTCTTTCAATCGAAATATCCAAGTCCTCACATTTTTCAGTTGCATAGAAAATAGATCTTTCTTATATTTGGATATGTTTTAAATTTTAGGGCTTTGATTTTTATGACACACTTTTCCAGCGATAGCTCAGATGTTTATACATAATTTTGTGTCTGGTTAACTTCTTCTAGGACTTCACACCAAAAAGAAAGGTAGCATACAAAACTGAAGTCACACAAAGCTGGTAAGAGTGTGGATGCTGCTTCTCTTGTATCGACATTTTTTCTGCTGGGATTACACATGTATTCAAGTGTTGACACAAGTTTCTCAAAAGTATTCTTCAATGGTTTAACAGCGTCGTGATGAGCACTCCATCTTGTCTCTACGAGTCTTTTGACCGATACGCCTACACTTTTCATTAAAATTTCCCATTGATGTGTGGATGATGAAAAGAACGTGTAAACTCTTTCTTCTTTTCCGAAAAAGATACACTTGAACTAACACTCCCGAAAGAGTGCACTCCACAAAGATTTAGCGAATGATTAGCACAAGGCATAAACAACGCTTTAGGATTGTGTTCCTCGATTTTTGCTTGTACACCATCATGAACTCCTGTTATGGTTGCAACGTTATCATATCCTTGAGCCCGACATAGATGTAAGTCTAAGTTATCACTCTCCAGCTGCGTAAGGATATTTTCAGTAAGTTTGGCTGCAGTCTTTCCAGGTATAAGGAAGAGACCTAGAAATGATTCTTTCACTACAACTTGATCGCCTTCAATATGAACATATCTGATTACATAACTCATCTGATTAACATGCGGTATGTGTGGAATGATATCGAAAATAATTCCGAAATATTTAGCTATTTTCATGTCGTCCACAATGTTATTTTTCACCTCTTTCCACAAAAGGCTGATGAACTCATTTTGAATGTCTTTGGACAAATAAGAATCTACCCGTTTCCGTTTTGTACAGGCGGTAGCATGTTCAAATTTTGGCATACGCTCTTTTAGCACTGGGTCATATTTCGACAATAGATCTACTATTTTTAATAAATTCTCCCTATTGTCTGATGAAACCCTTTCTCTATACCCCCTAAGAGGAAGATTTTGGCGTACCAGGAAAAGAATAACATCTAAAAAACGACTCAAAATGTCACGCCACTTCATGGGCATTGTTTTTTTGCAGCCTCAATTCATTTTCCAAGATTTTAAATTTTTCAAAACAAGAGAGATGCTTCTCAGAATTCTCGTGTTCAGACACTTTAGGTTTTAGTTTCCACCAAGAATTAAACCTGTTGGCAAAACTGTGATGTTTTGTTTCATGGTGCGTAAACAGTTTTCAGTAAAAACAGTATAAACTGTTTTTTGTTGGAGAGTATACCATCCATTTCCTGAGTACTTTTTCTCTATTTGGTAACGCTTTATAAAATCATTCTGAATTGAAAAGTCGGCTCTTTCCTTTTATTTTATCTCCATATCAGTGGACGGTATCTAAAAATGGGCCGTCTCTATTTTGATAGGGTTCACTCCTCGTTTTAACAATTTCAATTCTGAAATCATCAGGCATTGGTGTTGGCCTAGTAGCAACATCGAAACGAGTTAAATAAGATGAATTTGTTTTGTCATTATCATGTAGCTCTTCTTCATCGTTTTCAATTTGCTCTGATTCTTCTTCAATGTCGCAATTCCGTCCTTTTTCTTGGTCATATCCTTCTTGATGTTGTTCTTCTCTACCTTGTCTTTCGTCTTGTATGTCAGGCTCACTTCCCAGCGTCCCTCCATCCAATGCATTTTGGCACTTGGCACTTGGTCTTTCTACATCATCTGTTTCATCAAGAAGGTCACTTTCAACACTTTGCTGTGTTGCATTTCATACCAATGAAGCCGAAGGTACTACATACTTAAAAATGGATCCAGATAACGATTCGCGCTCTAGTTCTTTTGATTTCTTGATTTTTCTTTGCTGGAATCCACTAGGTATATTTCACTTCATATTGAAATTTTATGCTATAAAGATCGATAAATAAATACTCGTTAACTTTGACATTTCTTTTTCTCGCTTAATTTTGTATTATACAATTTATAACATCGACCCGAAGTTAAATTCAGATCAGCCCAAACCGATAATTTAACTTTACTAACTTTGATGGTAAAATAGGTATGTAGTTCATATCAAACTCTCCTCTTGACCTCTAGGCTCTATCTACTATCCGTCTCACTCACCCCATTATTACAAATTGTTACGAGCCTGAGCCGGCAGGATTTGTAGATTTAAAGGACCTCGTATTACCACTAATTACTAATTTTTTTTTTTTAAATAATGGTCACTACTATTTTCAATTTACACCGCTCATTATTCGCAATAACGTCTGGTTACTGGTTACTGGTTACGATGAGACCAGGTAGTACAAGACGTCGGTCAGCGAAAAAAGCGATGCCAGATTACTATCTGGCATCGCTTTTTTCGCTGACCGACGTCTTGTACTACCTGGTCTCATCGTTCATTCATTTTTATATCCCTCCGAAGTGATTCTAGGCTTTTCTATTTCCAGAAGACAGGGCCTCGATTTGTCCAGCTAATCGCGATAGAAACTTCCGGAGTGAAGACTTACCCACAACGCGAACTTCCGAGCAGGTGGTTGTACTTGACCCAATATGACTTCCGGAGCGATGGTGATCGCAATATTTAGTACGATTAACAAGTCAATATCTTCAATTATTTGGTCTATTAGTAATAATTACAGTTTGAAACTCTCTTACAAACCTTTCTCAAGTCCTGTAGCATGCATGCACATGATTGACAAATGTGATAACCTGCCCTATAAATCTGGTTATTGGACAGTTCATCTAGCCAATAAGTTATGTATCAGGTAACCAGATTTATTAGACAAATATCATATTAATATCATATTACAGATTTGGCGGATACTTGTTTAAACTCCATTATTATGAATGGGTAAATAACGCACGTTTTGAATTTAAAAAATGATTGTGTTGTCTGCGACATGTTTCGACACACAGTGTCTTCATCGGGCAGTTGAATAATGATCTTACAAATGTACTACATTTTTTTTTAAATAGCTTAACACCTAACAGTTTGGGGGGGGGGGGGAGTATAATCTAAACACGGAAGAGGGAGAAAGAACAGTTCCTACAGTTTTAAATTTAAAAGTGGGTATTTGCTCAATTCAGTTTTTCATTTAGTAAAATTCCCATTTTAATAAAATGATTGATTTCCAGACTTACTAAATTTAATTTAATACTTTTATCCATTGAATGAAGGATGCGGAAATTATGATTAAATGTGTGCCCTTCCTCTAAAAGATGGGTTGCATATGTGGGCGATGTTTTTTTCCATTAGGTATGCCTTCTTATGCTCCTTGATTCTTTCTTCGAATTTTCTTCCTGTTTGGCCGACGTAGACTTTGTTGCAGTCACCACACTCTAACAAATAGACGCCTGAGATCGAGGTTTTTCCTGTTTTATCTTTGGCATTATGATAAACTTGTCTATGGAGTTAACAGTTTTGAATGACACTATTTTACCCAATTTTTCTAATCCTCTAGTTATTTTTATTGAAGGTTTTTTATTATAAGTTCAAGCTATAAAGTTCTTGTTCACTGTTTTTGTTATCGGGTATATTTGTGATGTTGTGATTTTTTTTAATTTAGATTTAAGTAACTTATCTATTAAGTCAGGTGGGAAGCCATTATTTCTAGCTATGATTTTAATCCTACTTAGTTCCTGGTTGAAGATTGGTTTTGACACTGGTACATTTATCAGTCTGTGTATCATTGATTGATAAGCAGCTAGTTTATGGTAATAGGGGTGGAACCATTTAAAATTTATAGTTGTATCAGTATGCGTTGGCTCGCGGAAAATATTGAATTCATGTTTGTTGTTGGGATGACTTATTGATACATCTAGAAAATTAATATATTGGTCCACTTCTTGTTCCACTGTACACAAAGACTAGCCGTTAGTGTAATTGTACCGTTTATGAATTTTGAACTGCTGATACTGCAAATTGGCGTATTGTGTATCAATAACACTTGTAAGTGGCATGAAATATTCAGTGTTGCCTGTATACCTTCGATAGTGAAAGTGCAAGCATGTAAAATCATGATTAATATTTACAAACCCTAATAACAATAACTAATTGCGAGGTGAATTGATTTAGTACGATAAACTGCGTCCCGTGGCAAATATTTATTTTGGGAAACGATTGCCAATAAGTTTCCTTTGTTTGTTTTCTTAATGATTATATAATGGCATTGTGCGTAGTATATTTCGCAGATAGCGATCTGCCGAACAATGGGGCGCCCCGTGAATCTGACTTACGGTGGGGCTACATAATAGCACGGTGACAACGATTGAATTATCACCGCTTGCGTGCCCCCCGAAACGCACGATTTATTTACGTAGGTGTGAGTGAACGTGGCCGGAATCGTGTGTATGTGTGCATCGAGGATTCATTTGCGAGGCACAGAACATCACTAATCAGGCGATAAGGTGGACGAGGGAGGCCTGTGCGTGACCGTGCAACGTGACATACACACACACGCAGTCACCCCACAGGAATCACGTCAATTAGGCGATTCTTCGGGGGCGCTGTCGGGAATCCAGGATCGGACTAATTTCCCATTATCTTCCCTTGAAGGAATAAACATTCCAGGCCCCGCAGGAACTCCATTCACGGCCCTGATTAAATCATTTGCTAAATTGCCGCACGTTCTCTAAATACAATGAAAGTTGCGCACACCGGCGGGGAGATTAATAATTCCCCAAATTCTACTACATCCCCTTCATCCCCGCGGCTCCGCCATCACCGTAGATTGGAAACAAAGCGGCCGAGAATGCCGCTTGTAAATGAGCAGCGACTAAATTTTTGAGAGGGATTACGCGGGGATTATTCCTGCGGTCTCCCAGTCTGAAACGTAAAGAAGAGGAGAACGAAGGAGCGACCAAGAAAAATTCCGAGGAAAGTTAATAAAAGTCGAGCACACGTGTAATTCGTTTTTGTTTCCTGCATGAATATTGCGTTTTCGTTAAGGCATACCTCGTATATTCCCTATTATTGTATCCTGCCGGGGGGAGGGAAAAGAACGGTACGTGCGCGGAATCTCGAGATGCACAATGGAATCTCATTTACTATAAATTATAAGTTACAAGCGTTATGAGTGTGTTCCGCCTCTATCAATTCCGCGCACAAAAGATAGCCATCGACATATTTCCCGGAGTTATCAATTCGCGGCGGTGCTGCAGAGTTGTTCTTTATGTATCGGCTCTTGGCAAGGACCGGCCCATAATGCTCAATAATGCCGGTCTTGCTCGCTCCTTTATCTAGATGGAAACTTTTCTAGCATAAAAAATCAGGTCTGACGAGAATATCCGAGTAAATAGATTTCCAGTTTAAATGCTCCTTTTGTGGCCGTGCCAAGTGGGGGCCGCGAATGCGCGCCGCTCCAGGACCGTCCGGACGCTTCCAGACATTTGTCATTTCTGTCGGTTGTAATTGAATCTCGGACATGCGAGCGATGCGGGTGACCATCTACGCAATCCCCAACCAAAATTCTTGCAATTCACAATTGTCACCAAATTATTTGATAAATCTCACTTATTCCGTAGCATTTCAGCAGAAAACGTCTACAATGCTAAATAAACTAGGTATAGTGTTTTTACTTGAAATTGAAAATCTACCTACGAAGGGTGTCCATTGTGCTAACGAAATTTTATAACGGGTAATGGGAAGAGAACAGAGTCCAGAGCTGGCATCAGAAAATACAGATTCAGTGCCCGAAGAAAATTAACATTAGTGATTCAAAATCATTACATTGTACTTTTCATTGTATTTTTAAGTGTACATATAATTAATTGTGTTTTACAAATGCAGTTATAATTTCATAGAAAATTTATATACAGTATGATTCGCGAAACAAATAACTTAAGTTACCCATAACATTATTGACTTGCTCATTGCGTTAAAAAATTAACGACGTTAACAACAGTTAATTTTTTCATGAATCGTAATGTAACAAGCAAATATTATTCCGTACAACTAGATTCATCACTATCACTTTCACTTTGAACATTAATAATTAGATTTGGTACACTAAACGTGCTATAATCGTTTTCGATTTTAATCACATGATCGATGCAGTTTTTCTAAATGGTACTTGAAATGTTATTGCATTCTCGCTGAACAAGTTCAATTGTTTCTTTACTCATTTTGAGATGTGCATTATTTTTCCGCAAATTTCTTTTTAAAGTTGACAGCTCAATTGGATTGAAGATACGCAACACTTGGTGACCAATTTCTTCTGCCATCTTATCAACCACATACGTTTTTTTGAAATTTTGTTTTGTTTATAAGTTCTAATAATGTTTTTATCTTTGCACTTAAGGGAATAACAATACCATTTTGAATGCAAAAATCCACAATATCGCCTTTCTTGGAAGCGGTGGTTGGGATTTTATTAATTTGCTTTGAGTGGTAAGTTGCATTATCCATTACGATTATTGAGTTATTGGGTATGTTGGGCAATAATTGATTGCAAATCCAATTTTCAAATAATTCGGCGTTCATATCCTGATGATAGTATAACGAGCTTGATGCAATATTCTTGGCTGATAAGAGCAAACAATTTGACACAAAACCTGCGTCTCCTCCTGCATGAAAAATAACAATTATTTTTCCTCTTTTGCACGGTACTCTAAGGTGACACTTATTTGTATTATCGACCCATCCCTTGGAAACGACGTTGTGAGTATCGAACCATGTTACATCCAAATAAATTATCGATCTCCTTCCATTTCTATATTCGTTTATTTTAGATAAATATTCTAATCACTCTTTTTGCAATCTCGACGATTCCATGATGTCAATTCGTTTGTCTAAAGTTTTATACTTAAAACCCTGACTAAGTAGGTATTTATACAAAGTAGCTTCCTTATATGGAAAATCATTTCCAAGAGTTTCCAAAATAAATTGGACCGTGGGAACGTTACCTGATTTATAAGAATTGTAAATTATATTTTTGATCCTCTTCGCGATAGCATCGTCTATTTCGGTAAATTTGGAACTTATTCTTCTTTTCCTTTCTAGCGGGCCTTTCGTAATTATTCTTCAAACCGTTGAATATGATATTCCTGTCGGAATGGAAATTATTTGCAGTGGAGATGTATGATTCTCGCTTATAAGGGTGTTATAAATATTTACGACTATCCTTTTAGTATCAGTTGAAAGAAAAGTATGCTTAATTAATCCCTGATTTTCATTTTCGATAGTTGATGTGTCCATTTGATGATGGTTGTTTTGAAATTTATCAAAATCAATTTGAGAACGGCTTCCCTCTGTAGACTGTCGAAGGGATTCTTCATCAAAACTTTCGGAATGGCTTCTTTCCTCACATAATTGAAATTGATCGTCGAACTGAGTGTCATTATAAATTGATGAAATAATTGTTGCAGTTTCACTTAACGACGTTTCCATCTTAATAAACTCTACTTTTTCACAAGTTTATAAATGATAATATGCACACGTATGTAAAATGAGTACTGTTGCAATGTAAAGGTTAACAGCGACTGAAAGACAGATGTAGACTATTTGATAAAAAGACTATTTGAGGCAGCCTTAACTGATTTTCTACCTGGACTGCATATTCGCCCAGCAATTAAGGTACAATGAACCTTAATTGCATGGGCGAATGTATAATCGTTTTAAAACCGTTTCCTAGGTGACGGCTCATAATTATCTACTGGCGTCTGTAGTCTTATAATTACATCGAATTGTAAAATTGTAAAATGAATTACGTCCGCCGACTCATAAAAAACGATGTAGATAGTTGTAATATTGTTGAATTCAATTTAATTAATAAATCATTTTTATATTATGATCATAGTGATACAATTGTGTATATATCGAAGAGAATACAATTAAGTAGCATCTTCGTCGAAAGTAAATTATTTGGTTACGTGGACGCCCGCCTTTTCGCTGCACACCATACAATGGAGAACCCTTGACCGTAATAAACCCTCATTGCAGGTACATTTTCAATTTCAAGTGAAAACACTATACTGCCGAAAAGGTTATAGGAACAAGAAGCAGGTCATTGGAACTTGGTGTCTGTGCCTTTGTAAGGAGGGTAGCAGCTATTGTTGTGGGGGTCTGAACAATCAAACCATGGCCTAAAAATCGTAGCTGGAAGTTTGAGTTTGAGGTGGTCAATAATAGATAGTGATGTATTATGTCAAATATGCATATCCCTCGGGAGGTCGCTGTTTAAAAAAATACAGGGGAGGTCGCGTGTATTTGAGAGATACCTTTGTTACTATCATGTACAGAAATATGCAAGAATACGAAAAAACTTGGAAATCAAATACCGCAAATATTTTGGCTGAATGCTAATTTATTTTAAATATTGATCTTCTTTAGTTAATTGAACAACAACATATAACTATATAAAAGTTGTGAAAGTAAAAACAAACAATTATCTTTAAAATTAAATAATCAGACTCTTCAACAATATTTCCAAAGCAATTATAACATATTATCACAAGTTATGAAATTGAAAGCTGAAATAGGAAGTACTAAAAATGGATGTGAGTTCAATGAAAATAAAAAAAAGAGACAAAAAGAAATAAAAATTTAAAAAAAGGTAAAAACCTACAGATTAAGAGAAATACAAACACAAGGAGAAGTACAAAGAGGAACTACAAATAAATATAGAAGGAAAATGAGACACATTCAAAAGAAATATACTAGAAGCGGCAAGGGAACCTGCGGAACAACCAAAATTGGAAACAGGGAAATGAAAAAGACAAACTGGCGGACAGAGGAAGTCAAAAAGGAGATAAAATACAAAAAAGAGAAATGGAAAAGATACCTACAAACAAAAAAATAGAAGATTATGAAAACTACAAAGAAAAGAGAAAAAAAAACGAATTCAATAATAAAAGAAGCAAAACAAAAGTCATGGACGAAATTTGGTGAAAGAATGAATGAGAATTTTGGGCAGATCCAAAAACTATTCTACGGAACACTAAAGATTCTAAAACAAAAAAAAAAGAACACAACATGATGAACATAAAAGATAAAAATAGAACAATTATAACGAATGAAGACAAGATAATGGAAAGATGGAAACAATATTTTAAAGAATTAACCGGACACGAAGAAGAAGATAACGTAACCCACGAATGGGAGAAAAGCCGCAACAAAGGCAAGAGAAAATAATTGAACAAATTAAAAAATAGGAGATTTGAAAAATACAAAGAAAAGAGTAACAAAAGAAATTCAATAATAAATGAAGCAAAACAAAAGTCATGGACGAAATTTGGTGAAAGAATGAATGAGAATTTTGGGCAGAACCAATAACTATTCTACAGAACACTAAAGATTCTAAAACAAAAAAAAAGAACACAACATGATGAACATAAAATATAAAAATGGAACAATTATCACGAATGAAGACAAGATAAAGGAAAAATGGAGACAATATTTCAAAGACTTAACCGGACAGGATGAAAAAGATAACGTAACACACGAATTGGGGAAATGCCGCAAGAAATGCAAGAGAAAATAATTGAACAAATTAAAAAATAAGAGATTTGAAAAATACAATTAAAAGAGAAACAAAACAAATTCAATAATAAAAGAAGCAAAATAAAAATCCTGGACGAAATTTGGTGAAGATGCATGAGCATTTTGGGCAGAACCAAAAACCATTCTACGGAACACTAAAGCAACTAAAACAAAAAAAGAACACAACATGATGAACATAAAAGATGAAAATGGAATAATTATCACGAATGAAGACATGATAATGGAAAGATGGAGACAATATTTCAAAGAATTAACTTCACAGGATGAAGAAGATAACGTAATACACGAATGGGGGAAAAGCCGCAAGAAAGGCAAGAGAAAATAATTGAACAAATTAAACAATAGGAGATTTGAAAAATACAACCAAAAGAGAAACAGAACCAATTCAATAATAACAGAAGCAAAACAAAAGTCATGGACGAAATTTGGTGAAAGAATGAATGAGAATTTTGGGCAGAACCAAAAACTATTCTACGGAACACTAAACATACTAAAACAAAAAAAAAGAACACAACATGATGAACATAAAATATAAAATTGGAACAATTTTCGCGAATGAATACAAGATAATGGAAAGATGAAGACAATATTTCAAAGAATTAACCGCACAGGATGAAGAAGATAACACAAGAGTGATGGGAGAAGTCGCAAGAAAGGCAAGAGAAAAAATTTGAACAAATTATAAGAGAAGTAGTACAAGAAGCAATACAAAAGCACCAGGGACAGACGATGTAACCTCGGGGATGGTGAAACACATGGGAGAAGAGGAAATAACACAAATAACGAAACTTATAAATGACATAATAAGTAGCGGGGAAACACCAAGAGAATGGAATAATGGAATAATTCTACCAATACGTAAGAAAGGGGATAGAAGAATATGCGAAAATTACAGAGAAATCACACTATGTATACCAAGTAAGATAATAACCAGGGTACTAGAAAAAGGGATGCGACACAAACTTGAAACAACAATAGAGGACAGCCAGTGCGGATTCAGAAGAGGGAGAAGTACGCAAGACCAAATCTTCATACTCAGACAACTAAGCGAGAAACCAAATAAGAAGAACAGAGAAATGCACATATGCTTTGTAGATCTTGAAAAGGCATTCGACAAGATAAAAAGAGAGGACATATGGAACGAACTAGCAGAAAGAGGAATAGAGGAGGAAATAATAAATGTAATGAAATACATGTACAGAGAAACAGAATTATTGTGAGAACTAACAATGAGGAATCAAAAGAATTCGGAACGAAGAAAGGAGTAAAACAAGGATGCGTGCTAAACGCTTTGCTCTTCACAATTGTATTGGATACGGCGATGAAAAAAGCAGAGCAAAAATGAAAATGCTAAAAATTGGATACAGAAAAATGGAGATAACAAAAATAACTACTATTCGAGGATGACATGGGACAATTGCCGAAACAGGGGAAGAACTGCAATACAACATGGAAATAATTGAGAAAGAGATTAAGAAAATAAAAATGAACATAAATTATGAAAAGACAAAAACCATGATAATTGCCAAAGAGGAAAAGAAACATGAAATAAAAATACAAGGAAAAAATCGAACAAATAGAACAATACAGATATTTAAGAACAATCGTACAGAGCAATGGTGAATTAGATAATGAAATAGAAGATAAAATAGGAGAAACAGCAAACTAGATAACATGTTATAAAACACCTTTTTTTAGCAAGAAGGAAATATCAAGAGACACAAAAACAGAAATAGTCAAAAAAGTAATTAGACTAACGCTAACTTACAGCAGAGAAACATGGATGATGACAGGTAAATAAATAAAAAGAATAAATGCTATGGAGATGAGATTCCTAAGAAAAATATTAAACGAAACAAAAAGAGACTGGACACAATGGACACAATAGACACAATGGACACATATCAAGAGACACAAAAACAGAAATAGTCAAAAAAGTAATTAGACCAACGCTAACTTACAGCAGAGAAACGTGGACGATGACAGGTAAATAAATAAAAAGAATAAATGCTATAGAGATGAGATTCCTAAGAAAAATATAAAACGAAACAAAAAGAGACTGGACGACGAACGAGAAGCACAGGAAAAACTTAAAAATAAAACCAATATAGGAAAAAAATAACAGAAGGTCAAATGAGGTGGTATCAACACATAAGATGAATGAGAGAATAAGGAAACACTATGAAAATATACGAGACAAGAGCAACAGGAAAACAACAAAGAGGAAGACCGAGAAAGAGTGGACCATCGCAATAAAACAAGGGGCAACAAGAAAAGGGAACACATGAGAAAAAATAAAGAAATTAACAAAAGATAGGAGGAAGTGGAGAGAATATTATAATTATTAATAATGTATGCCTTACACCGATAAGTAGAAAGGCAAAGGAATAAATAAATAAATAAATTACAAGTTATATTGTGTATGCCCAATCTATACAGGGTATCCCAACGCTCTGAGAACGGTCAACCCCGGGGTTATAAATAAAATATCAAATATTGTTATATACAAAAGTTGTGCACTATAATGAGTTGCATTTCGTAAAAATATAGAAATTTATAAGAGTAGTTCATATGAAAGTTACAGACTAAACTTATGTTGTTTGAATGGAACACACTATACATGTTTACATTTTTGGATCCTGTGTTACTATAGAATTAAAATGATATTGGGTTATAGAGGTTGAAACCCTATAGAGGTTTGCATGTTATTCTGATATTTATACAAAAATTTATACAAATTTAATGTATCAATTTTTTTTACTCTTATTTATGGAACCAGTAAGCTCTAATTCGGTATGTAGTTTTACTGATAATTGACGTTCAATAATAAATTTTCATTTGATACATAAGTTACTATATCATACAAGGGGATCAATATTCGTAAACTGCACCATTTATTCTTTTTTTTTAAATAGAACATCCTATATATTATTCCATAGTATGGAAGTCCATTAAATAATCTTGCATTTCATATAGGGTTACCTATACTGTAACGGTCCGGAAAAGCCTTCGGCAGAAACTGCCTTTTAATAATTAATTGGCGCACAGACCTGCACTGTAGACGACCGTACTCGCACCTTTTTTTGTTGTGGTGACGTGTTTCCCATATGTGTGTGATTTTTAAAATCGCCGGCGAGACGCCACCATAGAGAGAGAAATCAGTTGCCTTGCGTGTCGTACGGACGTGCCAGAGGAACCGTTTTAATTGGTGTACCACCATCCGGTTTCCGGGATAATAAACAATGACTCAGTTAACCACCCTTGAGGGGATTGAGGCACCAGGTACAAGGCAGGGTACTATCCATACGCTCACAACAGCCGAGTAAGTAATTAAGCCCGATATTTTTTCCTTTTCGTAAAGCCACGTATCCGGCCATTGTTACTAAGGCCATGTGCTTTGCAGGCGTTTTTTTACGGGGTAAGAGCTGAGTAGCTCAGCCAACCCGTTCTTGGCTAGAGGCAGCGATCATCCTGCTCTGAGGCCTGGAATCGAGCGATCGGCGTCCCCGACGCATACCGCCGCCATCCAGGAGCCGAACCCAGCCCGCCAGCGAAGACAGACTAGGAACTCAGGCCAGATCTTGATACTTATTTTTTTTGTTCTCAATTAAGCCAGATCTTGATACTTATTTTTTTGTTCTCAATTGAGCCAGATCTTGACATTTATTTTTTTGTTCTCAATTGAGCCAGACCTTTATGTTTAATTTTTGTTCTCAATTGAATTTAATTCCATATTGATATATCGTTTATTTCTTTTGTGTAAAATTTGCGTTACGTGTTTCGTGCCGTACGTGTTTTGCGCTTGTGTAAGAGAAAGGTCACTCCAACGGCCCTTTGAATCGCGCGATCAGGAGCCTGCGATATTCGGCCGAATATGGTGAACCCTGCGTGAAAGGGTTGCGTACGTAGGTATTTATTTCAGGAAGCGTAGGCACGATGTCCTGTCGTTTTTGTGAATAAACGCCGATATTTTACACTACAAAATGACACCTGTTATTTTTTGTTCCCCCCACGTTTTCTCGATCGGGCATTTATTTCAGTTTTCAGTTCTTACTCTCACTGCGAGATTTAAATCTGGTGGTGTTGGCGCCATATGGTCAGCGTTGTGACAGTTCGTGATTTCTGGACTTCGCTGACTGTCTGCCGTCCACCCACGCAGGTAGGGTGGAGCCACCCTTTGCGACGAAGTAGAGACGAGGTTAAAATTACGTGGAGCCTTTTTTTTAACCCCCCCACTCTCTGACACCGAGAGCCTGGCCCTCGTCACTACTTCGAAGGGACCCTCCACTCGCTCCACGGCCTAACGCGCTGATTGCCCTTCAGGTACGTCACAATACCCGAACCTAATAGTTACAATAATATTTCGGAATGTATTCGTAATTAAATATTTTCAATTTTTGTTGGTAAATCAGAAATTTATTTAAAAAATATATAAAATTTATTAGGTATAAGT
Organism: Othius punctulatus; assembly: GCA_951805005.1. NCBI lineage: Eukaryota > Metazoa > Arthropoda > Insecta > Coleoptera > Staphylinidae > Othius > Othius punctulatus. Next base: position 100,673,891 of record OX638139.1, on the reverse strand, counting down.
AGTGAAAATTTACAAAATAATTAATTACAAATGTTTTCAAAATTTCAATAACAAAAATATTCATATACGAACGAATTTTGAACTGTTTCTAAAATGTATTGCGTTTATGTGGAAAATTCATAAATGAAAATGCCTTATAAATTCCCACATTAAATTTAGTAAGGTCTGGTGACTTACCGCCTGGAGTACCCACAATAGCACCCCAGACATTTATGCTCCATCGATTTTTTTCATTCCCAGATCTTGTAAAATGAGGATTACGATCTTTGTAGTAATGGAGATAGTGACTTGACCATTATTGTTTAATATAGCCTCATCTGTAGACATTACAAAATCAAAAAAATGTCCAATATTTTCCATTCCCAGATCATGTAAAATGAGGATTACGATCATTGTAGTAATGGAGATAGTGACTTGACCATTATTGTTTAGTATAGCCTCATCTGTAGACATTACAGAATCAAAACATGTTCAATATTTTCTATGGCATTGAGTGCGCATTGACATAAATCAACACAGGCACGAAAATCTGGCCCTCGAAGGTGCTGCTATAGATGGACGTGGTATAATCAACGCGTGTTTCTATTAAAAATTTTAGGAGTATTTTATTCAAATTTTATTCCGTTAAAAATTGAAGTTGTAATATTGTTAGTACCAACAGCTGTACATACAATCCTGAATATGTAGTTTCTGGGGCGCTCTTGAATATCTTTCCTGGCATGGCGAAATTCCCCAGACCGACTCTGACCCGCTGGGGAGGTGGGGCAGTTATTCATCCCTCTCGTTCGTTTTTTGAAAGGGAGGGGAAAACAATTGTCAACTGTCTTTTGCACGAAGGCAGGGAAGTTTATTCACACCGGGCCGAAGTCCCATCCATCAATTGGAGCCGTTCTTTGTCGGCTGGTGGCCGTAAATCAGTGCGGCGAAACCGAACCAAAAATGAAGATAATTCCCACCTCCTGTTGATTCCATTGCCGCCGGTGGACGCGCTGCAGGGCGGCCGTTCGTCCGCATCAAGGGCGGCGCCCGGGGGGGCCTCCTGAATATGGATCCCGACCTTTTAAGTTCACCTATCTAAATTTCATCCGGATACTAAAATATGCAAACGTTGAGTGGCATTTGGGCCGACTGCAGCAACGGGGCTAATCCTCGACATTGATCCGCCTCAGCCGATAAGACGTCTGCATACATTTGCACATAAATATGGTGGAGGCGCCGGGCATGGGGGCGGCTGGACGCAATCAGCGGGCGCTGCCTCACGGACCGTGAAATTAGAAAGCGCCCCCCGAGCCGTCCCCGCCGCCAGTAAATGTGTGTGCGTGCGGGTCAGAGTGGACACCTTCCGGTGTCCGCCGGCTCACGGCGGAAATTACGCCCGGCAACCGAAAAGAAAACGTGGATGCCGAGGTGTTTCAGGCTTCGGGAAGCGTAATGTCACGGATTACATTTGGACATGCAGGCGTGAAATAAAATTCCGCAAACCGTATCGCCTGTGCCATCTACCGGCCGGACGAGTCACCGGCGCTCCCGGAGCTCTAACGGCGCCCGGATTTTAATTTCATTTGCGGGTTAATTAATTTTAATTACATTATTCAAAACAGGAAGACTACTGCAGACGCAAATACATGAATAACATATTTATTCGCGCCCTCTCTTCTCCGGGCAATCTATATTCTCGGTTTATAGCTCTTTATGAACGCACAATAAGGTATTTTATGGCTCTGAATACATTTACATGCAAAGGCTTGAGGTAAAACTTCGCTAAATTATTGCCACATAAAATCAATAGCTCTCAAGCTTATAGGTATAAAAGTCACACTCTACGACCCGCGCAATTCATATGTAACGTGTTAATACAAACATGCATTTATATAATGCAGGCAGCTCTTTATTATTTCTAAACTTTACGAGAGTTAAGTTTAAGATCAAACCGATAAATAAAACTACTTATAATGTCTTTTATTTAATGTAATAATTATTATTTTAGTTTACTCATATAATTGAGTAGTATATAGTGACTAATAACTTTTCCAAAATAGATTAACGTTAATTGACGATTAATTTAATCATTGCGGCCAATGGCAAGCATTTAAACTAACTTTTAATTATAGTTAATCGGAGGCTCTTAAATAGAGCACAATATTGTGAAACTGTTTTTCTCTTGCAGAAACAAAATCAGCTTATTTATGAAGTAACCTTGTAATGGGCCCAAATATACGCCCAGTTTAATACGCATTTACGCAATAAAGTGACTCATATTTTTAAAATCACGAATACCACAATATTATTAAACAGATTCATTTACAAATAATCCCAGGGTGAAATGTGAGAACTAGCCATTGCAACACGCGACAGAGCGTCGCCAAATATCTCAGGAGCCGAGGCCTGAATACGCACTTGTCTGGAAGATTCCATGTCGTGGCGTCACATTAACAATTTGGGTATCAGCAGCTCTTAGAAACAAGCAAGCGTCAGGCACGTGAAAATCACCTCGAATGGCAACTCTTCAAGTTAAGTGTAAAACTCTGCGCTAAAAACGCATCAATACCACACGCACACTCGAGATTAATAATCATCATGATAACTAAGGGATGGGGGCGAATATTTAGCAGTAGATATGTGAGAGGGCTGGAGATATAAATTGAGAAAAAAAAATATTTAAACGTAAGCCACAGAGCGGCTAGATCAGTAAGAAAGTCGCGTCAGCCACGGCCAACGCACCGGACATTCGCGGTTAGAGAGTATAAATTCACGTCGGCTTATATTAAAATTAACGATTGTATAGCGTTGTAAAAACGCAAAGTATAATTTAAATTTGAATAAATCGAAAACCGTACATTTCTAGGTACACAGTGTTTAAAATTTTACTATTACCTATAATATAAAGTTGTTAAACTAGTCTCATTATAAATTCACGGGAGTACGTATCCCTTTCAATCAACCCCAAGTTACCTATAAATACCAAACACCCATTTACATATTCCTATAAGTAAACAAAGGCGTCTCGAACGCCCTTCGTGTTTACGAATCATTAGAGGAAGAAATCTCAATTGTAATTGACGCCCAAACCGCGCACTTCGTTCGCACACCTGATATTGTGAAATCACTTCCCGCACTAGATTCAAATTGACGGAATATAGTGTATTCAATCAAATACAAGTTACCTAGAAAACCAAAACACAAATTACCTATTCCTATAAGTAAACAAAGGCGTCTCGAACGTCCTTCGTGTTTACGAATCATTAGAGGAAGCAATCTCATGTGTAATTGACGCCCCAAAGCGTGCACTTCGTTCACACACCTGTTATTGTGAAATCACTTCCCGCACTAGATTCAAATTAACGGAAGATAGTGTATTCAATCAACCACAAGTTACCTAGAAAACCAAAACACTAAGTACCTATTCCTATAAGTAAAGAAAGGCGTCTCGAGCGCCCTTCTTGTTTACGAATCATTAGAGAAAGCTCAGGTGTAATTGACGCCCCAAACCGCGCACTTCGTTCATACACCTGTTATTGTTGAATCACTTCCCACACTAGAATCAAATCGTTGTCAGCATCATAAGCATTAAAACATTTAAACTCGTTATACATCTTACCCGCGATTGCAAATAAACGTGGCTGGTATTTACCATAACTATAATAACTAATCAAGGCATTCAGTATTACCCTCCGACATATATCATCATACTCAAATCAACATTATTTATAAAGAAAATGGCTTCTTCATTTCAAATCATAAAATGAGCACATACCGTACATATTATTGGGCAGAGTGATTTATAAATGTATAAATAAATAAGTTGGATTAAATCTTAATAATTTAAAGACATAATGTATACACATACTGGCTACTTTATTTCAAATCATCAAACAGGCACATAACATATATATTATTGAGCAGAATAATTTAGAATCGTATAAATAGAATAAGCTGAATTAAATCTCAATAATTTGAAAACATAAATATTAAAGAATAAATATTATAAAATTTTGTCATATTGACGTACTTCAGGCCCTGTTTCTTGATAACGATAGTAGTTAATAAAATTTCATCATTTTGTATGCTGGATGTAGAATGGCTTGTATTGTCTGAAGTTAGATGTGGTGAAATTTTGGTGTATGTTTGTTATCAAGTTGGCCGGCCTGAGCTTCGTTTTACATTTTTAAATTGGTGAAATATATTTGAAAAGTGGCGCGAATGTTAGCAACCTGGTCAGTAAGACACGTATAATTATGATTATTTCTTATTGATCTCAAGAGCCTCATATAGCGTAAGCTTCCAACCTTTTTTGCAGAAGCACATGGCGCCCATTGTTATATTTTCTCTTTTTCAAAAGTTTTAATTCTAACACCAATGTAAACATTTCAATTTCAATTTAATTATTCATAAGATAGCTATGCAAAACTAGACTGTATATCGCAATCATGTTAGCAACATTTTATTATATTTTTTCAAAATTTCGATACAATAACATCACCGTCAACATTTAACTTTCAAATCAATTATAACAAGCGTTTACATAAAACTAGACTCAATGTTGCTAAAATTTTAACATAACTCTTTTTCACTATAATCATACTCAATTTATTAAAAAAAAACAACCTTTGCATCACTCATATGTTTTCAATGTTACAATTTTTGAACTTCATCACACTTTTCATCACACTACATACATCACTCTACTAGTATGTCAACCGGAAAAACGTCCAGATCTGTAGTTTTTACTTTATGACTGTAAGTTGAACGTACCTATTTTTCTATTATTTATTCTATAAGAAATGTACCTATACTAATTAATTTTATTATTCTCTGTGTAATAAATAAAGATTTGGATGCTGATGACGACATCCTGATCGAAACTAGTCCATGTAAACTAATGACTGACTTTACACTACCTGATAGTGCTGACCGCACCTATTGAATTCACCTAATATTATGTTTATGTGCCTGCTGAATTAATACTTCAATATCAAATTATGTATTACGGGTCGTCAGTGGCGGATTTAGAGGGGGCTCTGAGGGCTATAGCCCAGGGCGGAAACATCCAGGGGCGGCAATTTTTGGAAAAATACCAAATGCACAAGTCACAGTAAAATATTAATATACAAATAAATAAATAAATGACGAACGAAAAAGATAAATACAAGAATTGAAGCAACTAACTCCCCCTTCAACTTAAAAGATTAGAAACGACTATTTTGTCAATTTTAGTTTGAGATATGTTATCTCGATTTAACGTATAAAGTAATAATCTACGATAGTCTGAGATCGATCTATCAACCGTATCAGTATACAACGTACAAGAACAAAATTTAACATTTACAATATTTGAGCACTAATGAAAGCGAAAGTAACTTAGTATGAAGATGAAACGAACATAAAAAAACGAAACATCCAGTCAGATGAAACCAGGGCAGGAGATATAGAATTGATTGGTAGAGAAAACCTCAGAATCAATCAAGAATACTAAAATTCTTTAAAAGTTCAACGTCTAAGTAGTACTTTGACATTGTGTGCAAAGCTTAAGGAGGTACCATTAGAATATTTTACCTTTTCGGAAAATTTCACTCTAAATTCTATGAGTATTTTATCTAGAATTTAGTCGTAAATATTACTTTGAAAATTAACTTTGTCAATTGAACATGTTACATCATACTACAAGAATGATTGTAATGTTTTTGGACGTTTTCGCTTTCTTGACTCCGTTTTATCTCTTTCATTTAACTGCAGTTCGAACTAAAATGTATTTCTGTGATATTTCTCATATTAAGATTCATACATTCTATAATTTAAGTAATAAGATTAAAGACGTACAATTATTACTTAAACTATAAAATTAATTTATTTTTATATAATTTATCAAAGTGTTGATCATTTTCCCGCAGAGTTTCAAAGGTTACAATTAAAGTTTTGATACCAAGAAAAGCTTTAGATGGATCAAACTTTTCACTTTGAAGCATTTGATGAACTCCAGAAGCGACTTCAAGAATTTGTTCAAATATAACAACAAGCACAAAATGGTACTTTTTTTAATGAGCAACGCTTCATGTAAACATCATGGTTGACCATCTTCGTTTATTGGTCCTCATTATGTGCCAAGACCGCGGTTACAAATAAAGTTTTAATACTAAGAGAAGCATTAGATGAATTAAACATTTCACTCTAAAGCAATTGATGAACTCCTGAAGCAACTTTAAAAAAATGTTCAAATGTAAGAACAAAATAAAATGGTACATTTTTAATGAGCAACGGTTCATGTAAACAGCATGGTTGACCATCTTCGGTCATTCGTCCTCATTATGTGCCAAGACCGCTTCAAACCTCAAATTTCAATATGCTTTTTGAAGCTCGCATTTGCACCTATTTCTCCTTGATGTCCTCGATCTTAACTCTTTCGAATATGGAAGCTCTCACACAATTCACTTCGATTGCATTTAGACTTCGTTCTATATCCTCAGTAATCACCAACTTTCTATCCTGAGATAATAATGGCTCTATTGAGTTTTCAGATTTGCTTTTTGACTTTCTCTGATGTTCAGTCGCGAATTTGAAAATTTGTATGCTTATCTTACAGTTTCAAAATTCAAATTCGTACCTTGTTAGTCCAAAAACACGTAAGTGAATAATGAATATTGAAGTGAAATGTTTTTCAGTTTTTTCCTTTTCTTTTAAAGTCGATTATTCGTACTCTATGTTCAGCCATTGCACTATAAATTTCAGATGACGCGTCCTTGGCTTTAATAAATTTGTACACTGTTTGCAAATTCTTCCTTTGCAAATTCTTCTTCATTTTCAGAGCACTGTTTCCAGATATACAGGATGTTAAATAAATATGTTCGGAAGTTCTACCCAATTATCTTTTGAATGTAAAGATTTATGCACTCTCAGGTTAAATATTGGAAAGTAATTTAATTCAGGGTGGATCCATACACTTTTCTATAATTTTAAACATAAAATCTTGGTCAACATGGGTCCGCAACTCAACTATTTCTGAGATATACAAGGCTGGTTGATTTTTCAGTTTCCAGCTTATATCTGCGATACTATCAACGATACAAAAACAAATGTCATAAGAAACTTGTCATAGACAACCTGGTCTACAAAATTGCGCAATCATTTTTTCTATAGGCTGCTATAAGATATTTAACATTTTTTTTATTATTTTACCTACAGTATAATTTTACAGAACAGATTCAAGATCAAATTCTCTTTACAATGGTGTATCACCATTTAGTACAATTTTTCTAATCGACTATATCTCGGAAACAGTTGAGTTGCGGACACATGATTTTTTGCTTATTTCCATCAATACCTATAATTATAATTGGCTTAAATGTCCGAACATATTTTCTTAACACCCTATATATTAACCAATTTATACATATAAAGACCTAATCTAACTTGACCTTCCCTATCATAACACAAGGTATCCTAATCTGACTTGACCCGATCTGATCCGCCCAAACTAAATTCAGAATTAATTGAATGTGATTGAATGATCCAAGATCCAAGGCGTAAGGCTCAATTTTGTTGTCCAAAGTTGAGTTGCGCTCCCATATCGACTAAGATTTTTTTTGTTTATTTCCATCAATACTATAATTTGGTAAAGTGTCCGAACAGGTGTCCTAACCTAACCTATTATAACACAACGTATCCTAATCTGACATGACCCGACCTGACCTGACCTAAATACATAGTTTTCCGATTGGTTTTGGATTGCAGCTATGGATGCACCAAAATTGAGCCTTGGATCATTCGATCATATTCAACTATTTCTGAATTTACGGAGTTTTCCGATTGCTTTTCACCATGTATCAGTTGTGTTTAACTTTATTTCAAATGCTTTTCCCTCTGGTCGAGATGGATTAAATATTAGATCAGGGAAAAACATTTGATAAATAGTGAAAACAATTTGACATATGGGGAATACATTTGATACAATATTGACAAGTGTTAGCAAGAAGGAAAAGCATTTGAGATAAAGTGAAACACAAGTCATACATGGTGAAAAACAATCGGAAAACTCTGTAAATTCAGAAATAGTTGAGTATGATCGAATGCTCCAAGGCTCAATTTTAGTGCATCCATGGCTGTGCGTTTGTTATTGTCAGTATTGTGTTTATCAGAAATAAGAATTAAATAATATAAAATTAAACCATCGACAGTTCGAAATTCAAGCTGTATCACGTTTTCAGGTGTCAAAATATTAGGCATACCTTCTATTCATACATTATGCGTTTCCTAAAATCCTACTTTTAAACGAAATATGTCGAAAGGTAGATTTTTCAAATATCGAGATAAGTTATTTCTCTACTTGACATCGCTATAAGTAAAATAGAAATTATATGCTGAATTGTCTCAACTTAAATTGATCAAGCTGGTGGAAGCGTAGAAATTCTGCCACCCTGCAAGCTTGCAGTCTCGTAAGCTCTCGCCATTTACTTTTGGCCGTATAATTCATATTTCTGAGGAATAATATTTTTCTGATATTAATATAGAAGTGACTTGAACGAGTATAATGTTTGAGGCAGGTTTGCCACTCTTTATTTTTCTGCAGTGCGAATTAAATACATATTCATGGCCTCCCTTTGCCAAATATCATAAGAAGCTTTATACTTGTGGTAATTATAAATTTATTTGTAACGAATTATTTCTTGTGTAGTTAAAACATTCGCATTCGCGCACTCCGAAGACGTGGCGTGGGTAATGTAATTTTTATGCGAAATTATTTTATGATTTATAAACGAGACTTACACGAAACACAAAAACGCGAGCACATTTTAATGAAATGGATTCTTCGCGGGATGTTTTTTTTTTCTTTGTGTGCCGTGTAATTATCATTCCAAGATGTGTTTTCGCATTTCTACAAATTTCTCCGTTTTTTTCTCTCCGCCCTGTGCCCTAATTGAAACCGAGCCCTGGGTTTTCATTTGAGCGCTGTAAGGGAGGAGATGAAATAATCGCGCGGACTTCATTTGCATTGCATTTTCCGGCCGGATTTGCCGGCGTGATGAGTTTTATTTTTAGGGGCCCCGGAGATAATACGTGTGCCGCTTATACCGCTAATCCCCGAGGTGTAAGATGTAGGAGCGAGATAAACCGTAACGGATGGCCTTAAAGATCGTCCCCGGGGACTTATAATTTCATTAAAACAACTAATACTTAATCTGCGCGAGACAATGTTTCGCGCCGCTGATAGCGAGAGAAACAATTTGTTTAATGACCGCGCCGCCGCGCTCCTAATTACTTTTCTTCGTTATTTCAGCGTTGATTAGCGTCCACCCCCTGAGCCGCCGCCGCCCACAGCGCTTTATTCCACTCCACCCCCTATTTTTTTTTTTTTTTTTTTATTTTTTGAAAAATGAAGTACCGCCGTGCGTGTTTATAATTTGCCCCGAATAAATCACGGCACGAGCCATTTAACTTGATGCCGCTGAATTTTCCAAATGGAAATGATGGAATTTATGCGCGAGTAACGAAACGTTATTTATGCCGTCGCGGACCCGGAAAATGCACGTAGTCGGCGGGTAAAAATTACGTTTTCTGCGCTGATATCCGATGTAAATTTCAATTAACATTTCCGAAATTGCGCAGGATAATCCAATAATGTTCATGGCACGGCGGCGGCAACTTTGCGCGTAAAAGTTTATTTCGTTCACATTTACACGTCGACTCCTTTGTGCAACGTGATAATTGCACCCGTGGATGCAATCAAAGTATCCACATTTAACAGTTTTATGGGATGCAGCGAATGGATCGCTCATTATTAATTAGTGAAAACTACCTTGCTAAAATCTATTCATTTCAAACTATAAATTAATTTAATTCATCTAGGTTTTAGTAGTACCTAATAAAAAAAAATATTAAAAATGTGTCTTTTCTCCTAATAAATTTTACTTATCCACAATCACATTATGTTGGACTTTTATCCATACTTATGAAGCATATAAAGTACAACTTTATCCACTAGTGGAATCATAAAATTACTTTATTCCGCTAGTAGAATAATGAAATATACAATGATAAATCAATTACATTTTATTTATTATTAATATTAACATTAACATTTATATCAATAGACAATTCGTTCTATGTTTTACCATATTTCACTTCGTTTCCATTAATAACAAGTTTGCAGTTATCGTTGATTTAAGAACGCATAGTGCTTGTCGTAGTTTTTAATACATCTGTAGAAACAATGGATGTCTCCTCTTGTAAGGTTACAGCCGCTATCAGAGCGAAATGTCAAATCATTTTTTGATGAAATCTGATTCTTAATAACCGTGATTGTGGATAAAACGTTGTATTTCATTCGTGTTTTAGTCGCGTTTTATCCACTTAAGGAAGTTAAACTTTCTTACGTGGATAAAATGCTATCTAAAACACTTATACAATAAATAACTATTATTTACAGTTTAAATTATATTCAGATTTTATGCGTAATCCTCAAATTCTATTGTATTCGTTTGATATGAAGATATACATGAGGAGCGTCCATGCAAAAGCACATGTCCATAATATGTAATGAATAAGTTAATGGCTGTTACTGCTAGGATTTCCTGAATTAAAGTTTATATCCGATTTGAGCAAAAAATATCTTGTCCTGTAGTAAATCCATGGGAAAGTACAATTGTCCAAATAATTGCTAAGCTACGAAGAGTTAAAGTCAAAAAATACAAGCTTTTTTTAGTGGACATGTGTTGTTTTGCATGAACACTCATCAAGTGTTATTCTTCTTTATTATGTTTTCTAAGATACTTCTGTTAATTTAATGTTGCTGCTAGATTTCTCACTGGTCGCTAAGAATGATTTTCAACAGAATTCGTTCGTTGCTAAAACACTTAGATCATCATCTTCATCATAAGTGTTCTTATTTTGTTGATGTTAATCACTAAATATATAATGCTATAAACAGGGGCGGTCTTTTTCAAGACAGATTCCGGGTGCAAATAGAATTGAAGGGCTCCTACTATGTGCCAAATTTACTAACAATTCAAAACTAATTGACATAGAAAAGACAAAGACCTACGACTTAAAGAAAAATAACAAATTATCCTTTTTCACAAAGTGGTTGAAATGTACATTTAGAGAAATAAATATCCATGTGAAAGAGGATAATTTGTTATTTAATCCAACCGATTAAAAACCTAAGTAAATAAATATATAAATTAAATATACATTCTAATAAACAATAAACATTTTGAATGGAGCAGTGTTACATTATGGTACTATAGATAGAAATAAATTAAATAATATTCTGTTACACAAACACTTTATAATAGTACATCATATTGCAGTGCTAGATTTTTTTATTGCCATTTCGTTGATTAGACGTAGAAAAGTCACATATCTTAAGTAGATCATTTTCAATGCTCAATATAGAAAGTGAATTTAATCTTTGGGAAGACATTGTAGAGCGAAAATATGTTTTAATTAGCTTTAATTTACTAAAACAGCGTTCTGCACTAGCTACGGTGATTGGTATGGTAAGAAACATTTTCAATACAATCAATACATTGCTAAATAGTTCACTAAAATGATTATTTTACATAAACTGTAGTATAGCCTTTGCGCAATTTACATTTATTTGCGTTGCAATTAATTCTTTTAAAGATAGGATTTCTTAAATTAGGTCATTGCCAACATCATTATTATAATATTGAAAATCTGAAAATCTAAAATTGAATACAATCTTTGAAATGTTTGTAAATCGCTCTTCAGTTTTAATTATCGTATCTATTAAAACATTAAAACAAAAGTTTGCTCTAATTCTGAAAATAATTTCTTGGAATTCTTTTTTCAGGAAAATTTTTGGAAATATTTATTTAATGTGCTTTATTTTTAGCTTCATTATGTAATTCATCAAATTTTCTTGAAGATTCTGGATGAATCAAGAATTATTGTTTTTGATTGTAATAATTTATTGTTTTTTTTTTATTTTGTGTAAAATTATAAACCAAATTTGTAAGCTTAAGAAAAATGCCATAGTTTGTATTGCATTCAAAATGCTCTCAGCTTCAGATGTAGCAACATTATCTGCACTTGTATTCATTAACTCTTCAAGTACGTTACATGTGTCTTCAAATTGCTCATGTATTGCTCTTACCGATTCTATTTTGGCTTCGTGTCTCGCATTGCGGTTTAAGAGTACTATTAAAATGTTTTTTTATAATATGCCATATTTTAGTAGATGATGCAAAAAGAGTATACAATCGTTGCAAAGTACCAAAAAAATGTTTACAATGAATGTTACTGGAGACAGCATCACATATTAATAAATTAAATGAGTGATTCTTTATATTAATTATCCTGGACTGCACATCTTTGTATTTCCCCTTCATAATGCTTCTATTGTCGCATGCTTGACCTCTACAGTACTTAATGTCTAAGTCAAGTTTAGCTAACTTTGCTAAAAGCGTGTTTGTTAGTCGCTCTCTAATTGTGTCCGTAACTTCAATAAAACCTACGAATGATTCATTCATTATCCGTCGTTATATTGTCCAAAAAAGTTAAGCAAAATTCAAAGTTTATCCAAAAAGCAGGCTATTAATGAATTCATAATATACTTAGTTAGATCACGTGAACGTAGGTTCTATTGGAAGTTTGAATTGCTACCATTCAATTGACTTCTAATTGTACTTGTCTTCAATTTTAATCATCCTGTCATTATTTTCGCAACATAATTACAATATGTTTGCTTTGGGAAATAGTCCATCATTTCTGCTAAACAAAAATTGTCACATTCGCCAACTTTTATTCCCTGTTGCCAAAAATATGTGGTTCCATTTTTATTTTTAACTAAGAAGGCTGTGGTTTCATTTTATAAAGTGTTACATATGAACACCAACAAAAACGATCTGATAGTGAAAAAATTATTAAATGTCAGATTTCTAACAACGTTGCCTGATTCATATATTAAAATAATTATATTATTGCTTCAATCATTCAAATGTTAATTAAATAGTTAATTAATTAATTATGCTTTAAGTGAAGAAATCATCAACTATATTTTACATTATAATTTGACTGATTTGAAAATAAAAATGGAACAGAGTTTAGATATTTTGCAAAAAAAAGTTGGCTTGTTTTCCGATTATTAGATCCTTTCGGTTCAGATTTTGTTCACTGAGATCCATATTCAGTTCCGAACTCTTTCCCTGCCTAGAATCATGTCAACTTACAGTATAAAAACACACTGGTGAAGTATTGAAACTCTATCTATTGAACTCTATTAAATTTTTGGAAAATCATGAAATTTGACAGGAGAATATTATTTGCTATTCCAATCCAAGATTTTTTTACTCTGCTTTACTTTTATTATAACATGCAGTTCTTTAACTAGAAAGCCTAGAAAATACCTAGAAATACCTAGAAGCATGGTACGATATTTTGGCATGTAATAAGAATTTCGACTCGTAGTATAACTAACATCGCCACGTGTAATTTCTTTGTTTATTTATGAAGCACCCAGTATAACTGATGTAATTATTTATATTCTACGACTTGGATAAGTACCTATTAGATACACAGTCTATCCAAGATAAGGATCAACAGCATGGGGAAACCTTAAAAGTTACAAGGGTGGTTAAATTACAAAAAAGTTGCGCAATTTACTGATCACTAATATTCTGTTGAGAAAACCATACATTTCCGCTTAGTTCCGGAGATATTCGGCAAAACCCGAAATCTTGCGATTTATTTTTTATATTTTTCTGAAGTCATTTGAAAGGTATAAGTAAACCAAAGGCACTTTCTCATTGCCACCTTTACAACGTTTACAAATTTTTAGTACAACGTTTCGTTTCAAAGAAACTATCATCAACTTTATTTTTTATATGGCCCGTAAAAAATGTATACCCTGTATTTGATAGCATTTCCTATTATGCATTCAACTATTTATACCACAATAAAGTTTCTCATGTTTTTATTCAGAAAAAGGTTTGTTAATACATTTCGAAAATTTTCTTCTAGTAGGCTTTGAAATGATTGCGACGTAGAAAATAATTATTATCTAATTTTAACCCAGAATAGGTATTAAAATAGTAATTAAAAATAATTTAGCAAGAATAGTTGTTAAACATTGAAACATTATAGATACGAGTATTTAGAACCACACTTATTATTTTTTTACAGTGATATGAGTATTGTTTTGTTTATTTTATGGCGACAAAGACAAAAATTAGTACATAATTTTGACCCAGAATATGTACCAAAATAGTAACAAAAAATAATTTAACATGAATAATTTTTAAACATTGAAACATTATAGTGTATAGTAGTTATTTAGAACCATACTTATTATTTTTTTACTTTGGTATGAGAATTGTTCTATTCATCGAATGACTATAAAGACAACAATTATTACCTAATTTTAACCCAGAATAGGTACCAAAATAGTAATTACAAACAATTTAGCCAGAATAGTTGTTAAACATTAAAACATTATAGTTATTGGGAACCACACTTATTATTTCTTTGCTGTGGTATTATGAGAATTGTTTTGTCAATTTAATTATCGTAAAATCTTAAAATTAGGTGATAAATTTTGTCTTCGTCGCCACATTTCAACACCTACTAAACTATCTACAATCTACCGAGTGTCCCAAAAAAATGTATACACACTATAATACCTTATTCTTTCTATTTTTTTTTTTCTTTTCCGGGTACAACCGATTTAAAATATTGGATGATATTAGACTAGACTTTGAAAAACGTAAATTTAATTTAAAGTGCTACCATAAGTGTGAGAACGTCGTGGAATTGCTCAGACAGTTTAGAAGGGAGTTTCAGAGAGATTCACCTACGAAAATCAACATTACTCGCATCAGGGATGAGTTTGAAAGAGACGGGGCTGTTCAAGATGTCCACAAACAGCGTTCTGGGAGACCACGGACATCCACAACCGCCACAAAAGAAGAAAACCTACTGGTAATTTATCACGAAACTTCAAGAAAATCGACAAGTGGCGCTTGAGGTACTTCAAACTTCAAAATCGAGTATTCACCGCATTTTGAAGCGCGCAAATTATAAGAGTTACATCGTGAGCACTTTGAGGATGAAGAGGACTATTATTTTTAGCAAGATGGAGCATCACCCCACTATCATCGTGATATGAGAGCGTATCTCAATGAAAATCTGCCGAACAGATGGATTGGGTGAAGAGGTGCCATCGAATGGCCTCTGCGCTCTCGAGACCTCACGCACCTAGATTTATTTTTGTGGGCACTCATCAAAGATAAGGTTTATCAGTCAAAACTGGCAACATTAGATCAATTGAAGGCGGAAATTGATAGAGAATGCAAAGAAATTTCTAATGAAATGAATCGCCACGTTTGCAATTCCATTGCTTCGTGTTATCAGCAATGTTTGGATCAAAATGGGTATCAATTTGAACTTTTGCGCTGACTAAATAAATTATACATGTGTCTTCTTTAATTTGTACTTTTAATCTGTAATTCATCTAAATATATACTGTTTTTATAATCACGTAAAGTGTGTATACATTTTTTTGGGACACTCGGTATTAACATGCTTTTTTTTCTGCATAAATACATGAGAAACTATACTATAATATAAAGCCTTGAATTCATAATAGGAAATTCTATCTAATACAGGGTGTACATTTTTTACGGGCCATATAAAAATATAAAGTTGATGATGGTTTCTTCGAAATGAAAAGTTGTACTGAAAATTTATAAACGCTGTCTTGTAGAGCTAAAAAAGTGATAATGAAAAAGTACCTTTTGCTTTTATACCTTTTCAAATAACTTCAGAAAAATATAAAAACGATTTCGCATAATTGAGGATTTTGTCGAATATCTCCGGAAGTAAGCGGCATTTTCAGGTTTTCTTAACAGAATATTACTGACCAGTAAATTGTGCTTTTTTTTATAATTTAACCGCCTTTGTAACTTTGGTGGTTTACTAAATATCCATGCTGTTCATCTTTATCTTGGACACCCTGTATAATTAACTTTCGATTATGTACGTTACGTATTGTAGCTCATTATCGCACTAGAGATGTAATGAATTTTTATTACACTGAATGGTTTTTATTGCATTAAATGTTGTTTTGGGGACAAAACGTACGTAAGCCCACTTTCAATATTTTTCAAAACATGTAATCAATAATCAAATATAGTCATTTTAAGCAAAACACCGTTAACATTTTTATCAGTTTTGGGGCAGTCATTGATTACATTTTCAAAAGTCATATGTGGGTTACATATGTCACATATTGTGGTCATATGGGCTTATTATAAAACTTCTGTTCTAATTACACTCAATCGACTTCGTCGTGCAATACAATATTTATTTTAAAATATTGCCTATATCCCACTAGTAACATAAATAACGATTATTTTACACATTAAGAAGGTCACTTACACTGAACTAAAAATTTATTTTTACAAGCTTTAGATATAAACCGAATACACATCAAATATTTCAACTTGATGCATCCCGATGGTGTAAATTTTGTTTTGTGCGCATGAATTAATCAACACACTCGTAAACCGTTTACACCGCACACAGCCAGGACGAAGTGAAAAATCGCGCCGATTTTAATAACGGCCGCGCAGTTTCCGCGCTCCAAATCGCCCCCCGGGGGCCCCGTTTCCCCCGCGGCTATATTTCAGCCCTAATCTATTGAAGATATTCGCCCCGGCGCTTATGCACTTTTTCCTCTTTTCCTAATTAATTCCGAGGAACATTTGTTCGCCTTATCCCCGGCGATCTAGCAGCGCCGCAAACGCTCCTGCACTTTTCCAGTGGCTTGGGCCCCGAAGGGGCTTTATCACACCGCGCGACAACCGCTGCAAGAATTTAAGGACACTGTCGGACGGAGAGGTACTTATCTGCTAAGACCGAGGGAAAATTCACTTTTATAATTTAAGCACTGCACCGGGACGACGTTTAGCGCTGGATTCCCAGGTGATGTTTAAATTTGCTTAAAGCAGGAATAAAAATTCAAAACTTCACACTAAATTAGGAAATAGTGTAATGCAGGCGCAGCGAACTGTGAGTTATCTTTATTAAATTAGGAATCTGCATATCCCGGTGTACTTGTATTTTTGACCTGAATTCTACAGTCTTAGGACAAACTATACGTATTTTTATTATAATTTATATATCACGTTCTACATATTATTTATGATATGGGATATGGGTGATATTGAACTTTTAGTATGTTAGTAGGGAGGTAGGTTGGGAGGTAGGTTAGGAGGGTATTTCAGGAGGGTAGGTTAGGAGGTAGGTACGGAGGGTAGGTAAGGAGGGTAGGTTAGGAGGGTAGGTTAGGAGGGAGGTTAGGAGGGAGGTAGTAGGGAGGTAGTAGGGAGGTGAATGGCTGATACGGTCTCGAGGGGACATACCAATGCCGAATAGGTATGTCTCACCAAATCTCGGGTGGCCTCTGCGACTTCATAGGGGCTCTGTCCGCAAATCTTATTTCCACGTTCACGTCGTACCTCCTGACTGCAGTCGTAATAGACGGTAGCTAACGGAAAGGGGGGGGGGGCGAGTTTCCGGCGCCTTAAAACCGGAACCCGTCGGCTTCCGAAGGAAGCACACCCCGACAAAAAAGCCTTGCCATTTTTTTTTAAACTTCATGATTTATTGCAATCTGTTTTACATGACAATAAACAATAGTTTTATATTATATTGACATAGAAGGACAACCTCCAGCAACTCCAGAAAATATATTTACGTGAGTAGATATTTTGGATCCAATTATCACTACACTGTACGCTGAGGAAGGTCCAACGGGTCGAGCTGCTTTAGTCTTTTAACACTTTTAACACTGGGTATTATGAGGAGGTCCTTGGCCAGGGTGTTGGGATGATGACTGAGACGATGGAGATACCTTTGACTAGAGGAGGCTATTTCTTCATTGATGGTGGAGATGCGTAGGTCCCGATGAATCGCTTGATTTTGTACGTACCATGGTGTATTACATACAATCCGTAGGGTTTTTGACTGGAAGCGTTGAATGTTTATGATGTTGCTGTGGCTGGCAGATCCCCATATCTGAATACCATAAGTCCAAATTTGTTTTAATATTGCTTTGCAAAGCAGCAGTTTATTTTTCATGGACAAGTTGGAGTTGCGACCCATAAGCCAATACATTTTCCTAAGAGTGGGGCCTAATTGGAGGAGTTTGTACGAGATATGTTTTCCCCAGTTAAGGTGTCGGTCTAAATGTATGCTGAGATATTTGACTTCGTCTTTCTGGGGCAGTGGAATGCTATTTAGAGAAACGGTTGGACATGTTTGTTTATTGAGGGTGAAAGTAATATGGGTCGATTTACAGCTATTTATTTTGATCCCCCATTTTACGAACCATTTTCCGATTTTGTCGAGGTGCCTCTGTAGGTGGCGAGATGCTATGAGTGGGTTGTCGTGTGAGGCCATTATGACAGTATCGTCCGCGAAGGTAGATATTTCAGTCAAATTGTTTGTTGGTAAGTCTGCTGTATATAGTAGGTTTAGGGTGGGCTCGAGGACGCTACCTTATGGCACTCCTGATTCTATGGAATGCAAGTTGGTTTGTGCTTCTCCATACTAAACAAGGAAATATCTATCCCTCAGATAGGATACTAGGATCTTGGAAATCGGATGAGGTAGGTAGGTTTTGATTTTTCTAATTAAGCCGTCGTGCCATACCTTGTTGAAGGCTTGGGAGACATCCAGGAAGGCAGCTGAGCAATACCTCCGTCTTTCCAAGTCTTCTTTAATTTTTTTTTATACTCGATGTACTTGTTCAACTGTGCTGTATTTATTTCGGAATCCATATTGGTAGTCTGGAATTAGGTTTTTTCCTCGATGATTGGTTTAATTTTTTTCAGTAAGACCTTCTCGTATACCTTGAAGAGTACAGGCAGAAGGCTGATAGGATGATATGACGTTACATCTGAGGGGTCTTTATCAGGTTTCTGTATGACTATGATCTGCGCGACTTTCCATTGAGGCGGGATGTATCCTAGTCTAGTGATAGCGTTGAAGGTACTAGTGATAACCTGGAATCCCTCATCTGGTAATTCTTTCAGGACTTTCCCTGTAATCAGGTCATAGCCTTTGTTTGGCTTTATGTCATTTAGTAATGCATCTTTAATTTCTGATATTTTAAACTTCTTTAGTGGAATATCCATTTGGTAAAATGCTTCGAGGATTGCCAGGATATGTTTCTCTTCCTCTACTGAGACTTGTCTAGACTGCGGCTGGAAGACGTTTCGTAGATGTTCAGCAAATAATTTTACTTTATGTCGTCGCTCTTGGCCCAATCACCATTTGGTTCCCTGATGGGAGGATTGTTTTTGTGTGCATTTTTTTTTGTTGTTTTCCACAGAGTGTAGTTTTTGTTTTCTGAAGCTGATGAGTTTTCCACGGAGTTTCTGATTCCTCGGTTTTTGCATAAGTACATTGCCATCCTTTCCGTAGTTTACGTTTCTCCTCTATTTTGGATTTTATGTAATCTGGACAGTACCCTGGTCTGTCTGCTGTTTGAGTTTCGGGAGTGGCCCTCCATGAGGCATGCTGGATAGATTTCGTTAGGTGTTCGAAGGCCTCATCAATATCATCATTAGTTTTTAGTAGCATTTTTGATTGGAGTAGTATGGATAGATCAGTTCTGAAGGCACGCCAGTCCGTATTGTGCTTCGATAGTGTTGGCGGTTTCTGGAGTTTGCATATATTTGTATTCAAGGTAGCTAGGACAGGAGTGTGATCGGATGAAAGATCCAGTGATTATGCAATGGACATATAGTTGTGGGAGATGTTTTTGGTTATAATGAAGTCCATCAGGTGTGGAGTTTTACGAGGATCCGAAGGCTAGTATCTTGATTCTCCTGTGGATAGTGATTGTTGGTTCTGGTTTTGCAAGGCTCGGAATCTCCGAGCCTTGCCATCTGTTTAAAAAAAGTGTAATGCTAAAAATACCAGTAATCAGCCTCGGAAACCGGACGGACACAAATTAAGACAACGAGCTATGAAAAGGACTACAAGAATAACAAGGAACGTTCGTGGCATATCTGATAAAAGGACGGAAATAATATCTGAAATTAAAAAATACAATTTGGATATCGTAGTACTGTCCGAAACAAAACGCAAAGGATGTGGAAATGAAGGGGGTAATGGAAATGCTCACTTTTGGTCAAATGTAGAAAAACACGAGAGAGCTCGCTCTGGGATAGCTGTACTGATAAAGGATCACCTTAAAAAGTTTATAATTGATTACAACTATATATCAGACAGAATTTTGACAGTCACACTAAAAATATATGGTTATGAAGCGGTGGTAGTGGCTGTATATATATATATATATATATATATATATATATATATATATATATATATATATATAATATGCACCGATCGATTCTTCGGATAACCTAAGTAAAGACCAATTTTACGAAAAAGTGTCAAACATAATTATGAGTGCTAAAAGACATAATACTTGCAGGTGATCTAAATGCGAGAGTTAAAAGACAAGAGGATAGTGACATAGGTAACTTTGCTGAAGAAGTACAGAACTTCTTCAGCATCACGATCAACGATCTCTTCAGATCACCAGATAGTGGTGGAAGGCTCATTGAATTATGTAGCCAACACAGTCTGAAACTGATAAATACCTGGTTCGCACATAAGGACAATTATCGTTATTCTTGGGAGAGACCATCTATGCAACAAAAATCTATTATTGACTATATCATCGTCAAGCAAACATCGAACTTCAAGATACAACAATCTAGAGTAAAAAGAGGAGCGAATTGTGGAAAAGACCATCACCTTTTGCTACTAAAGTAGTATATCCATTTTCAGCGAACCGAACTAACTCAAACGCCAAACAAACTTATCAAACAGAACAATGTACAAACAAAGTAAGTAGCAAACGATATAAACTTTGCCTGCTACATCAACCAAGTATTCAAGACCTACATCAATGCCGTTTAACAAGTGAAATAAATAAGACGCTACCGTCACAAATTTTAGAAGAAGAACACGAAAATATTAAAAGAATGGCGGAAAGACCGGTTAGGTCGATAGCCTAATAAAGATTGATCTACTACAACTACTATTAAAAGAGTCCTACACCAAATAGCAGCAGAAACCATTGGCGAGGATCAACGTAATAGGCAGAACAACAACAAACCAACCTCTTGGCTCACAGAAAGGGTAAAACTGCTGATCAGAGAGAAAAACAAACTGTATAAGATATTTTTAGCCCACAAAACTGCAAAAAATAATCGGAACTACGAAGCAAAAAACAGATAATTGAGGAAAGAAATTAAAGATGAAAAGACAACTTTTGGGAGCAGAAATGTAGTGAAATCAATGCCTACGTGGGAGAGTCGTGATCAACAGAAGTCTGGCGTACAATTAAGAACATGAAGACTAATAACCATAACAAGGCGCTACTATTAATAGACATCAATCAGTGGAAGGAATATTATGAATCCTTATTAGTAGAGAGAAGAGAGAAATTCATGAATGTGGAACCTGAAATAAACGCCAACGAGGAAGTACGTGTCATACATATAGAGGAACTAAAGACTTGTGAAAGTGAAATGAAGAATGGAAGATCGCCTGGGCCTAGGAACATATCTGCAGAACTGATCAAACATGGCGGAAATACACTCCTAAACCGCATTAGAGACCTGTTTAATCTCTGCCTCATACAACAAAAAACACCGAAATAATGGAAAATATGTCATATCTACTCACTCTTCAAGAAGAGCAGTAGAAAAGATCCAAATTGCTACAGAGGTTTGAGCGTGACCAGTACCTTGAGTAGGTTATGGGCGAAAATTATTCAAGAAAGATTAAGAAATGAAGTGGGCTATGCCATTAGTGAGGACGAAAGTGGATTCACACTCGGACGTTCATGTGTGGATGTACAAATGTATAATCTTTACATTTTACAACAACTTATCGAGAAGAAAATAAGTAGGGAACATGACAAATACGACAGATACGAACAAATTAGTAGCATTCGAAATATGCTGTTACAGAAGGATTCTAAAGATAACGTGGGTGGACCGAGTTACAAATATCAAGGTGGTACACAGACTTGATAAAGAAGAGGAACTTGTGAACACCATTAAAGAGCGTAAACTGCAATATCTCGGTCATATAATGAGGGGGAAACGGTACAGTTTGCTGCGACTGATTATGGAAGGAAAACTAAAAAGGAAAAGAACCATAGGAAGAAGAAGGATTTCTTGGCCCAGAAATTTAAGAGAATGGTTGTTATTAACATCAAGCCAACTTGTTGCCAAGCCAAGAACAGTTGTTAATAAAGATAGGATTGCCATGATGATTTCCGACCTTCGATAGGAGATGGGACTTTAGGAAGAAGAAGGGATCATGAGCTACATATTACTTTTATTGATCTGCGGAAAGCATATGACAGCGTCCCAAGAAATAAATTATTTCATGCATTGAAGACAATTGGAGTTAGCAATTACATGGTGAAAATTATCAAAGAATTGTATGAAGACAATGTTTCCTATGTCAAACAAGATGGTTATCTATCGGAACCAATATAACCATCGAAAGGTCTAAGACAGGGGTGTAGTCTGTCTCCGTTCTTATTTGACGTTTATGTGGAAATAGCTTTACGTCGATGGTAACAGTCTTGATAAAAATGGGGATACCTATCAATGACAAACATCTCTTTACATTGAGTTTTGCCGACGACCGAGCTGTGCTGGCTGAAATTATATGGAATTTATGCTCGAAAGGCTATATGCAGAATACAAAAAATGGGGTTTAGAAATAAGCCTCGAGAAAACTGAGTACCTTGTTATAAATGCTGACACCATGTTTGAAGTTTTAATAGATGATGACACAGAGATGAAGCAGGTAAATAAATTTAAATACTCGGGAGCGATTGTGGATAAGGGTGGAATTGGAAACCAGGAGATTTGACATATAATTCAAAAGGCTGGAAACATCATAGGATCATTAAATGGTGTTTTTTGGGACAAAAACATAAGCACAAGGAATATAAAGTTGATTGGACCAACAATGGTGGACAGTGTAGTAACATATGGATGTGAAGTTTGGACGTTGAGGGAAGACGAAAAGCGAAGGGTGATGGCGGTCGAAATGGATTATTCACGACCAAGTGCTAGAACGTCAAGAATAGAACGAGTTCGAAATGAAGAAATTAGAAATAGAATTGAATCAACTGAAACCATAATAGAAAGAATAGACAACAAAAGTTTGAAATGGTATGGACATGTACTACGTATGGACGAATTAAGATGGCCTAAGCAGATGTTTAGTTGGAGACCACCAGGAAGAAATAAACGAGGACGTCCGAGAAAGTCATGGAAGTCATGGATCAGACGCGCGCTAAGAGATCGAAGTTTGGAAGAAGAGATGGCGCACAACCGAGATGCATGGATGAGTGGAAATGCAGCGACCAGCTGTCTAATTATTGTATTGTTCATTAAATGTGATAATTAATCCCAAATATATGTATAGTATGTTAGAATAATTCATTCAAAATGTAAAATGTTAATTGCGTTCAGTTTATACTTTAATACGCCGTGGAATTAATAATAGTTCAATAATGGTCAAGATTTGCGCTCGTATCAGCCTCTAAGGCTATTAACGTAATAACCTCGCCGGGCAATTCAGCGAGGCAATTAACAATCGCGGGATTCATTCGTTTGCAGGAAATTTTCAGTGCACACAGCGGCGTTAACGGCCCCTGCATGTGCCCTAATGGTATTTCAGTTACACGTTAGTTTAATTAAAGCGCGCATTTAACTTCAACACAAACTTGTCGTTAATATAATAATCCGCGCCAACTAATTTTATTCATCAAGTCGAATCGCATATGGCCGGAACGTTTCCAATATACAGTCGGCTGGGGCAATTTCCCGCAACTGCTGGAACACTTTTGGGAGTTATTATCCGCGCAGGGAACGTGTCCGGTGCCGGAGGAGGGCAGGGAGTGGCGGAAGGAATCACTGCGCTCCGTTTTCTCTCTTTTCCTTTTTTTCAATTAAACTTTACACACGGGAGACGTCTGCGGACGAATTGTATCGCGGAAACTAATTTATCGGGCCGCCAATCAAAACGGGTGGACAAAAAGTGGAGAAAATGGAAAATACTTATTTCTTTTAAAATAAGGACAGATGTTGGTCACTGCCTCCTTTATTGCGATATCTCAATGTTTTCCTAGACATTATATTTTACAGTATTATTACATGTTGTCGGCGTCATATGAAAATTGTCCAAAGAAGTAAATTTGACAGGAGACGAAAAAAACTTTTCGAAACGAAAATATCGTTGCTGCATGGAACGTTTTTCTCCAACCGAACTCCACCGTTGCCGGTCCCAAGTCCGGATGAGAAAGGGGTAGGGGGAGGAGTACCAACCTCTTTAAAAAAACAGGTTTCAACTGGCCCGGTTGATAGTACCCTGTAAGGGCCCCTGCCAAGGGTACTGGTGACAAATGAGATATAGAAATATCTAATGATCCATGAAGCGAAAGAACCGATTGGGGAAGATTGGTCTCGTGAGTTCAAAAAGACAACCAATCTAGAGAAAGAAAGCCTTAACGACAAAGTACTCCTTCTAGATAGGTTAGTAAATCGGTTAGTAATACTAGAATGTCCCCAGGACATTAAACCATATGTAATGTGGCTTTGGCATAAAGAGAAATAAACTGTCCTCGAAGCACTACTAGGGAGACAGTTTTTTAGTTGACGTAATAAGTATATAGATTTACTAATTTTGGTTGCAATTTCATCTTCATACTGACGCCATGACAGCTTGGAATCGATATGTACACCGAGAGATTTTGCACAATTTGCTGGTATATTACTCTTTAAGGAGACAGTTACAGTTGATGACTTTTCTGGATTGACCGATAGTTTGTTAGCTGCGAACCAATCTATTGTTTGTCTAACTGCGTTAGCGTTCTTTTCACTTACTATGTCTACATCCAATCCGGTGGTTTTCATGGTTATGTCACCAGCAAATAGTACAATTGATGGCTCAGTACTTCCACATGGTAAATCATTTATATAAATTTAAAAAAGTAATGGTCCTAGGATGGACCCTTGTGGGACACCGTGTTCCAGGCTCATTTCTTCCGAGCGACTATGATTAAACTGTACCAACTGTTTTCTACTTCCGAGATATGAGTTAATAATTCGGCAGCTTTTGGGTGCAGGTTATAGTAGTACAGCTTCCGCAGGAGAACAACGACTGCGCCCTCCGCAGACCTCCCCCCGCGAAAGCCGTACCTTGCATTTGAAATAATATGGTTATTGTCCAAAAAGTCAACCAATTAATGATTTAAACATTTTTCGAATACCTTCGATAGGATGGGCAAGATGGAGATAGGTCTGTAGTTTTTGTACTCAGATCTATTTCCCTTTTTAAAAATAGGGACTACACAAGCACGCTGAAGGCACGATGAAAAAATACCTGCAGTGCTGCACTGATTTATCAGACTAGTCAGTGGTGATATAATAACATCCACTACGCTTTTTAATAAACCTACATTATTTCCCTAGATATCTCTACTATTGAATTTTTTAAATTTTGGATAATAGACTGAATAGCAGTGGAACGAATACATTTAAATTCGAAATAATTGATTGGCCGGACATCTAGTTTACTTAGTAAAACACTAGGCGACTCATCAGTACCAGGTAACGTGTCGATTATATCATCCACCACCCGTGCAAAAAATGCAATAAATGTATCTGCAGTAACATTGATATCAGCATCAGTACTCGTTGGGTTAGTTTTAACTAACGACCACAAGGCGTTGGGGTGATTGCTAGAGTTTTTTATAAATCTTTCATTAGCAGAAATTCTAGCGTTACTTAATGAATTATTGTACCTACGTTTGAGGTCCTTATATGTTGGCAAAAAGCTAGGTTGTTTACTGCTTAGGTCTTTCATGGCTTGCAGCAATTCTTGCATATGGCGATGGTCATTGTTGCAAACTAACCTTTGAGTTGTTTTCGCAAACCTGACGTTTCTCGGGAAAGCAAATATGTAAGATACGCTGAATTATACTCATAAACTTGTTGAATTTAACTGCTGGATACACTCAAACTTCGTGAACGAAATTCCAGTCCAAATTACTTAAGAGATCAAAAAATGTAAACCTCCCACTCTGAGCGATGGGCCTTGCAATATGTTTATTAGGCTTGCCAACTTTTTTCGTTACATTTACAGTTACATGTGTAACGGTCCGGTTTTGCCTCCGACGGAAACTGTCTTTATTATTAATTGCGCACCTGGGTCGCCACCGTAGGCAACCGTTCCGCACACGTTTTTTTAAACGTGACGTGTTTCCGGTATGCGTGAGATTTTTAAAATCATCGGCGAGGCGATGCCATGAGGGAGAAGCTAGTCACCTTCCCTAGAGTGCAGACGTGTCACGAGGTCACAGTTTTTCTTTGGTATATCACCAACCGGTTTCCGGGATTTAAAACGTGTCCTCCTTTAACCACCCTAAGAGGGATTGACGGCACCAGGCACAAGGCAAGGGAGGGTATTGTACGACTCAACTCGACACGCTCAAAACATCAGAGCGTTTTTTTGGGTAAGGGCTGAGGTAACCCAGCTAGCCAGGTTCTTGGCTAGGGGCGACGACCACCCTGCCAGAGTTATCTGAAGACCGCAGCTAGTGGCGGCATCCAGTTTCGAGAGCCGAGCCCAGAATCGAGTCTAGTGGAGTCGCACACGAGGAACACAGGCCAGATCTTTATATATTTTTTTTGTTCTCATTTGTTGCTTCAATTTCGTTTGATATATCGTTTTTTTCTTTTGTGTAAAATTTGCGTTGCGTGTTTCGTGCCGTACGTGTTTTGCGCTTTTGTAAGAAAAATGTGGCTCCGACGGCCCTTCGCATCGCGCGTTACGTATTCACGGGATTCGGCCGAATCTGGTGGAGGCGGCGCGATAGAGTTGCGGGCGGAGGTATTTCTTTCAGGAAGCGTAATCACGGTGTCCTGTCTTTTGTGTGAATAAACGCAGATATTTTACACCACAAAATTCACACCTGTTATTTTTTGTTCCCCCCACGTTTTCTCAATCGGGCATTCTTTTCAGATTAACTTCCTATTCTCATTGCGAGATTTAAATCTGGTGGTGTGGGCGCCAGATGGTCAGCCGTTGCGACAGTTCGTAATTTCTGAACTTCGCTGACTGTCTGCCGTCAACCCACGCAGGTAGGGTGGCTTTTGCGACGAGGGGGGCTTTTGCGACGAAGTAGTGGCGAGGTTAAAATTACGTGGAGCCTTTTCTTCACCCCCCCCCCCCCCCCCCCCCCCACTCTCCCACACCGAGAGCCTGGCCCTCGTCGCTGCTTCGAAGGGACCCTCCACTCGCTCCGCGGCCTAACGCGCTGATAGCCCTTCAGGCACGTCACACATGAATGCTCACATGATCAGAAAGTAAGGCCTCGATTGGTAGAATTGATAACTGCTCAGTACATACATTGGAGAATACATTATCCAAGCAGTTTAGATTTCTTGTGCTGAAATGAACTCTGCTACTAAGACCATACAATCCAAGAATCCGCACAGTGATCTAGCTCTGGGATCGTTCACGTTAAACCTGACATTGAACTCGCCTTCCAAGATTATGTGTTTGTTTACTAGTAGATGTAAGACCTCATCAGTGACGTCAGACTTTACTCGCGAACAGCCAAGTTTTCTTCGGTTCAGCTTCTAGGTAAGATTTAAAGGATCCTCCTGACCCCTGATCAAGTTTTTAGTAGCCTTGTAGATCCTCTTCTTACGGGTCATCCCAGAGGATCCATCTTCGTCGCGATTCTTCCTGCCGTTGACGCTGGCTCGCCCTTCTCCTGAGTTCTTACTACTGGAACGACACAGACGCCTAAGTTTCCGTTGAACTTCTTGCCAGTCGTTGCCTATCTTATTAGATCCAGCAATTCGGTTATCGCCTCCGTTAGACTCAACGCTTGTTTCCCCACCAGCAGATGGTGTGGCAGAGCGAGGAGAGAAGACGTGCGTTTCCGCAGATTCCTTCTGTGTTACTAATTTTTTATGGTTTGAGTCCACGATATGAGCTGGATGGATTGGGTGTTATTACCTCATTACCTCAATATTGGCTTCTTTTTCGAGAAATGTTATAATTTTTGCCTGGTCATTAATGTTACTTTTCATCTGATCTACCAAAGTGTTAGTAATTTCAATTTCTCTTTTAAGAAAGCTAATTTCCTGGTTGATTATACCTGCTGGGGCATAGGATGCCCGTTTCTTAGGATACTCCTCCACACAGACATCACATATCCATTTGAAGTTCTTATTCTGACATACTTGATCCGTCCTCCTCGTTGCACATGACAAATGAAACGAAGAAACACAAATAAAGCAGATAATGGCTTGATTATTATTGATAACCTGGATACGACACACTTTACACAAGTTTGTCACGAGAGCGTCTTCGCCAGGAGCCATAAAAGAGACACACCTACCAAAAAACCCAAACATGGCCTCGGAATACAGGACCGACATCAAGGCAAACGAAACAAGCAACGAAAAAGGATCTTGAATCTTGGGACATGGAATGTACAAGGTTTGAGTGCAAAACTAAAGGAAGTAGAAAGAGAGATTACGAAGTTAATGATGGACATAGTAAGGCTAACGGAAATAAAAAAGAAGGGACCAGGTGTAGAGATGATAAACGACTATATGCATGTATTTTCTAGAGTACCAAAGTACCAACGTGCAAAGAGAGGGATGTCAATGATGATTCACAAACGCTATATGAACAATGTAACGGACTACGAGTGTATAAATGAAAATATTCTTCTAGTAAACATGAAAATTATGCAACGACCAGTAACGATTCTGGGAGTATATGGAATCTCAAATAATGTACATTGCGAGGAAAACGATGAATTTTATGATAAACTTCAGGATGAAATCCAGAAAATAGGAAGAACAAGCGAGCGGGAGATTTTAATAGTCACACTGGGAAAGAAAATGGAGATAACGTGGTCGGATCACATGGAGAGGAGCATAAAAACGACAATGGTGAACGTCTGATAACCACGTGCAGAGGAAATGATTTGAAAATTACAAATTGTTTTTTCAAGCACAAACAGATACACAAGTATACATGGCACCAGACAACTAGAAATTTGAAATCTATAATAGACTATGTAATCAGACAAAAAACGGAATTAGTAATCAAAGATGTAAGAGTATATAGAGGAACCACATGTGGATCTCACCATTACATAGTAAAAGCCAAAATGATATTCCCATACTATAAGCAGGTAGAGAAAAGAAATATGTCAGAAGATCAAATGAACGAACTAGATTACAAAAAATACAATTTGGATAGCCTAATAAATGAATGTAGTAACTACAGAGGAGTTTCCCTATTATGTGCAACAGAAAATATATACGAGGAGATACTGGAAAAAAGAATAAGACAAAACTAGAAGGAAAACTGGAACCAACGGATTCAGAGGAGAACATTGCACAATAGATCACCTATTTACAATCAGGAACTAAATAAGTGAACTAAGAGGGCACCAGAAACAAATATACATAGCATACATAGATCTAGAAAAAACTTTTGACAAAATATATAGAGAATACGTATTGCAGGCACTACAAGAACAACAAGGAGGACAAAAACTGATTAGGGCAATAAAAAGTATGTATACCAAAACAGAGAACTGTATAAGAACGGGTAACAAGAAATCCAACAATTTCACAACGAGCAACGGTCTAAGACAAAGAGCAGCGTTAAGCCCATGCCTATTCATAATGCCTATGAGCTGTAACCATTCATAATGGCCATTCATAATGGCTATAGATGCGGTGATGAAAAATATAAAAGAGAAAACAAAAAAAAACACATAGGATACAGGAACCTTAAAGCAATGGAAATCACTGAGTGTATATTTGTAAACGATGTAGCACTAATAACGAAAAACATTAAGGACCTAGAAGCCAACATTAAGATATGGCGCGAAGAACTTGCAAAAGCGGGACTGAAAATCAACACAGAAAAAACCAAAATAATGAAAATAGAGGGAGGTAAAGAAACAGAAGAAATAACAATAAGCAACACCAAAATAGAACAAACCGAAGAAATTAAACACCTAGAGCAAATAATAGACAGTACAGAGGATCTCGAAGTGGAAATAAACAATAGACTGCAAGCAGCAACCAGTACTCTTCAGACGATCCAAAAGATAACACTAAACAACAAAAAGATATAGAGAAAAACAAAACTAACAATATACAAACTAATACTAATACCAACACTAATATATGGATGCGAAACGTGGACGCCAAACAGGAGACAAAAAAGTAAGATACAGACACTAGAAATGATCTTAGGAAAGTATACAGAGTAACCAGAAAAGACTGAATCAGAAACGACATAAGAAGAGAACTAGAAATAACAGAACTAAACAAAATAATATAAGACAGACAGCTGCAATGGTTGGATCACCTACACTGAAGAAAAGACACCAATCAATCAAAAATCATACGGCAAACAAAAATAACCGGAAAAAGAAAAGTGGGAAGACCGAAAAAGAAGTGGGACAATTATGTGGAAAATATTATGGAAAGAAGAGGGATATCTAACGCCCAAATGAAGAAAAGCACAGGAAACAAGAAGATCTGGAACCTACCAAAAGAAAATGCAAGAAATTGAAAAACTACAATATTCTACACCCGAAAGGGTAGAAGAATTATGACTATAACAATAATAATAATAATAATAAATGAAAGCACAGTACAACTTTATCGGGATGGGCTAAATAGATACCTGTTGGAGACCGTGGTCGAATCATCAGAAGAAATGTACGAAAACACTAGAATAAGTATAGGAAATGTGGCACAAGAAGTCTTGAGTTTCAAACAGCAAAAGAAAAGCAAAAAGCTTTGGTTGGGATAGGCTGAATAGATGCCTATTGGAGACCGTAATCGAATCATCAGAAGAAATGTACGAAAACACTAGAATAAGTATAGGAAATGTGGCGCAAGAAGTCTTTGGTTTCAAACAGCAAAAGAAAAGCAAAGAGCTTTGGTGGAATTACAAAATCAAAGCATTGATAGAAGAGAAGAATAAACGATTTAAAATATGGCTAAACACAAGCCAATAAGAAGATAGAGAAAGGTATCATCAGACGAACCGAGAAGTAAGACAAATGGTACAGAGAGAAAATAGAATAATGTGGGACAAAAAGTGCGAGATAAATATTTATATCGGAGAAAAAAAGTGCTCGGAAACATGGAAATTCTTAGGGAGAGTAAAGAAAATGGAAAAGAAAGATATGGAAACTACTGTTCATCCCAGTACATAGATGGCTAGAACACTACGACAAATTGTTAACAGAAGATAGACCACAATTTGCTACAGCATCACCAACGCAAGTAGCTATACAAGGCGAACCGGTAGAGATTACGGTAAAAGTAGCGGAAAAGTCAGTGCGCGAGCTGAAATGGTCTACCATTTACCATCTACCATGAAATGGTAGATCCCCAGGGCCGGGAGGAATATATGCCGAATTACTGAAAACGGAACACAAGAACTGTTCACAATAATTACAAAGATCTTCAATGCATACATAAATGGCCACCACGTACCTGAAGAATGGAAGATGGCATATATAACGTCAATACATAAGAAGGGTAGTAAGAAAGAGTGCACCAACTATTGGGGAATCTCAGTAACAAGCACGTTAAGCCGACTGTATGGGAGAATAGTTAGAAATCTGAAAGAGGAAGAATACAAGGGAAGTGAAGAGGAAGAGCAGAGTGGATTTAGAGCGGGAAGGTCGTGTACAGATAATGTCTTCACACTAAAACAAATTATAGAAAAAGATTGAACACTAACCAAGAAACATCTTATGTTCATCGATCTCAGGAAGGCATACAATAACACACCAGTAGCGAAACTTTGGAAAACAATGCAAGAAACGAACATCAACCATACACTGATTTGAGCAGTAAAGAACTTGTACGAGGGCTCGAAGTCAAAAATGAAGATCGGAAGAAAGCTGTCGAAGGAATTCTCTGTAAATAAAGGCTTACGCCAGGGATTACCCCAAACTTTGGAAAATGCGCTTCGCCCTTCGGCCACGTTTTCGTCGTTGGGGTTGAAAATCGTTGCGTTTATAAAATCGTTATCGATAATCAGAATACCACTTGTAATATTACCATTGGAAACACTTGCGTTTATATATTTATTCGGTTCATCAAATGTCGTTATCTGGTTTTAAATTTATTTTGAATTTTACTGTAGTCCCTTAATTTTGTCCAGAAATGTATGACGCAGATACATTAGATTGGGGAGTAACAAAACTGATTACAAATCCATTGTGAAAACTTTGTTTTGTGACTCTTTGTCGTTTTCATTTTCATCTCGAGCTTCATTTTTTTATGATGTGCATCTTATAAATTTCCTCAGAAATATTGTTTGTTCGGTACGCCACGCAAATGTCAAATGTTTTAGGGGTGAACAGGGACAAATTCATTTCGTCAAAAATATACTTAAACGTTGTGAAATTGACTGCTGTAATTTCCTTTTCTTTACACCACGAATCTTTGTAGAGTGTAAAGAGCTCAGTTTTGCTTTTCCAATGTCCTTCCAAATAGAGTTTAGAAGATGATTTTCGGCAATAGTGGGACTCTAACGTCAGCAAGCTATTAAGAAATTCTTTAACTGTACATTCTCTTTCAATATTTCTTTGCTCTACATTTTGCCTTTTTGTCTCTGCATTTGCTGTAGGGGCCTTCTTAGTTCCTGGCGAATTTAAACCTTGGTGAAGCCAATGTGTAACTGTCCTCATGCAAACACCCAAGGTGTTGCAAAACATAGTTTTGCACACCCTGATTCTCTCGTTTTTTTATCCACGAAGAATGTATAAGATTCTGTCCTGCGGCTTTTACCCTCAAATTTTCTGTTTCTCGCCCTTATAATATCTGATGCTGTTGTTCTTCCCATAACATACACCCCTGACAATATCTTGGTAATTGGTGTCTTGTTCTTTATTAATAGTTACTTTATTTAGGCAATCTACATCTATTAAAGTCTTTAATTTTTAGGAGTTATAAAGTTCTATAATTTGAGTCACAAAATCTGCATTGCATATTAAGTTGGGATCAATATTTTCTTTAAGAACTTGATGGGCCTCAAGTCACAGCTGCTGTATATTTTCTATTTCAATACAGAGCTCGGTTTTTTGGAACTGTTTGCGTACATCAAGTTTTGGATGGTTTTGGGGCTGTGCTTGAGCGATAGAAACATTGTCTTCTTTTTGATTCTTACTCTGCTTAATATTTTAAAACCTCTTACATTCTGGTCCATTCTAAAAATAAAAATAGGGTTAATGGTATCTATAGAAAAGTGTACATAAGAATTCAAAATGCTGTTAGCCTTTTATTTTGAACCGAAATGAGCGTAACTCCATTGGATTTTAATATGAAAAATGCCTAAATCCTGCTAAACTTTACGAGACTTTTAATACTAACCATAAATAATAACTAAATCTTATCTAAATATTATTTGCACTTTATCTACTTACTCGAGGTATTTGGCAACAAGGTTTTAAGAATTAATTCACTTAAAAACTACTTTACAAAATAATAACCTAAGAATAATTGTAGAACCACGTTAAAGATTCAATGAGGGATGGATTTATGAAGATTTCAGACTGATCTTGACAACTCGGACTTGCGCACTTTTCACTTTATAATTTTGTGGCATCATCTAACAATTTATCGCCGTACTGTCACAGTCGCGTTATAGATCTTGTAATATTTAACAAGATGGCGGTAAAAACCTAATTTCAGTAAAAAGTGAACTTACGCAATTTTCATATGACGCCGACAATATCATGCAGTATCTATCTGTAAAATGGCAGTGATCAATATATTTCCTCTATAACTAAATTTACTAACGAACCTCAAAGATCGTGGAACCTATGAGCTCAATATTATATTACACAATTATTACGTCCATTAATATTGAATAATTTATTCCACAATTACTGTGCTATGCTAGTCCATTGGCACACTAACCTAATGTGATGGAATGAAGCTAATGCTTTTAAACCATCCAGTTTCGAAATTGGTTTTCTCGATAGCAAGCACGCTACCGTTCGGAGTACGGTACATTTCTATTGCGAAATTGGAGGTTTATAAAATCGAAAACTTGCAACCCCGAGTGGCTACAAAACGAGTAACACAGATGTGTACCCTCTGGAGAATGAGCCTCTGATTACGACGGGAATGGTGGATGCGCCCGGCAGATATGTTTACGTGGCCCTAAACCCGGGCCCGAGCGCGAAATAAGACGTTTATGCAAATCCGACACGTCCCGCGCTAAAACATGCCGCCCCCCCTGGAGGTGGCCCGGCATTATAAAATCTTGATGAACCCCCCGATTCGTCCTCGCGTTTCGCGAGCCCCCGCGCGGCCCCATCGCCGTATTTATACAATTTCACGTCCCGGCCCCTTATCCAGCGAAGTTGGCATGAAGTAATTCGAAAGTAATTAGCATGAGTATAACGGAGCGATGTATAATTACACGTCTGGGTCCTATAATACCGCAAGGACAGCTGTTAGTGAACAGTGCTAAAAGGGTGCGCCGCTCTCCCCCGCGCTTCAGCGACGGCCATTCGGAGAAGAATACTCCTGCAGTCCCGTCCCGCGAAACACAAAAACTCCCGACCCTCTAAATTGTAATTAAGCGCAAACAATGGTCGCCCCCATTAACACTCTGCCAGAATTAATTAAGCGATTCTTTCGGAGCGAAAATCAATTGACGCCTCCTTTTTGTTTATCAATCACTTGCACCGCTTCAAAATTATTAAAATGTTACAAGAACACACTCTGGCAAGTATTTTTAAATCCCCTGCAACCCTACATACATAATATTTGCACATATGTATGCAAATTAAATGCCGAAATTCTGTGTTGTGCAAATATAAAAAATAAAGCGCCACTTTACCTCTAAACACAGTTACGTGGCAGAAAAAAAAATAGAATACTTAGAACAAAATCTTTGAAGAAGTAGTCTGCATCGTTCACCAAGAACACACCAGAGAAAGTTTAAAATACGACAGGTTACTTGGTTGCCCAAATGCTTAAACTATTTGGGGAAAATCAGAAAAATAATTATACAACCTAATTCCAGTGGCGTCGTAAAGGACGGTCCCCCCGGGTGCAAGTGATTTCAGCCCTCCACCCGCGCCGTTACCGCCGCGCCGCGGCATATGTCAAACAAACAATCACAGTCAGTCAATGTTATTGTTTATAACCGTCGCGTCGACCATCTTTGCCAATTTAACACAAATGAACAGAAGAATAGGTCGCGGTAGGCGAAAATAGGTACTAAATATTGCGACGGCCGTCGCCCCGGAAGTCATATTGGGTCAAGGTCAACCACCTGCTCGAAAGTTCACGCTGTGGGTGAGTCATCACTCCGAAAGTTTCTAGCGCGATTGCTGGAAAAATCGAGCCCTGCTTCTAGAAATAGAAAAGCCTAGAAACACTTCGGAAGGA
Organism: Othius punctulatus; assembly: GCA_951805005.1. Lineage (NCBI taxonomy): Eukaryota > Metazoa > Arthropoda > Insecta > Coleoptera > Staphylinidae > Othius > Othius punctulatus. The sequence continues at coordinate 100,638,348 of OX638139.1, read as the reverse complement.
TATAAAAAGGAATGAACGACGTGACCAGGCAGTCAGTACAAGAAGTAAGCCAGCGAAGAAAGCGAAGCCAGATAGTGACTAACCGTACGTTATTGCGAATAATTAGCGGTGTACATTGTAAATAGTAGTGACCATTATTTTTACTAAAAATAAGTAATTAGTTGTAGTAGGAGTTTCTTTAAATCTACGAACCCGGCCAGCCCAGGCTCGTTACAATATGTAATAAAGGAGTACATAATACGGATAGTAGATAGAGCTAGAGGTCAAGAGGTGAGTTTGATATGAACTACATACCTATTTTACCATAAAAGTCAGTCAAGTTTATTTATCAGTTTCGGCCGAACTGTACTCAACTTCCGGTCGATATTATAAATTGTATAATACAAAATTGAGGGAGAAAAAGAACTGTCAAAGTTAAAGAGTATTTATTTACCGCTCTTTACAGAATAAAACTTCAATATGAAGCGAAATAGATCTAGTGGATTCCAGCAAAGAAATATCAAGAAACCAAAAGAACTTGAGCGCGAATCGTTATCTGGATCCATTTTTAAGTATGTAGTACCTTCGGCTTCATTGGTATCAAATACAATACAGCAAAGTGTTTAAAGTAACCTTCTTGATGAAACAGATGAAGTAGATAGACCGTGCCAAAAGACATGGATGGAGGGACGCTGCGAAGAGAGCCTGACATACAAAACGAAACACAAGGTGAAGATGATCAACATCAAGAAGGATAGGATCAAGAAAAAGGACGTAATATCGACCATGAAGAAGAATCAGAGTAAATTTAAAACGATGAAGAAGAGCTACATGATAATGACAAAGCAAATTCATCTTATTTAACTCGTTTCGATGTTGCTACTTGGCCAACACCAATGCCTCATGATTTTATAGTTGAAATTGTTAAAACGAAAAGTGAACCATATAAAAATAGAGATGGCCCATGTTTAGATACCGTCGATAAAATGAAAGGAAAGGGCCGACATTTTAATTCAGAATGGTTTTATAAAGCGTTACCAAATGGAGAAAAAGTACTCTCAAAATGGATTGTATACTCTCCAACAAAAAACAGTTCATACTGTTTTCGCTGCAAACTGTTTACGCACCATGGATGAAAACAACAGAGTTTTACCAACGGGTTTAATTCAAGGTGAAAACTAAATCCTAAAGTGTCTGAACACGAGAATTCTGAGAACCATCTCTCCTGTTTTGAAAAATGGAAAATCTTGGAAAATGGATTGAGGCTGCAAAAAAACACTGACCTTGAATATCAAATGGTCTTTGACCAAGAAAAAAAGAAGTGGCATGACATGTTGACTCGCCTTTTAGATGTTATCCTTTTCCTGGCACGCCAAAATCATCCTCTTGGCGGGCATACCTTGGAGCTTCTGAAATTCACTATAAAATGAGACTGTATGCAAGGAGGAGGAGAAAATACAAAAGAAAATGCAATCAAAAAACAGCAGTACTTATAATTAGTACTATGAGAGACAAGACAACAATTTGGAAAAGCAAAGTGAAAACATGAAATTTTGAGACGTTTTCCAAAACTGCAAACTGTGAGCTAAATTATATCAGCTCGGTAATTGTTGACCATTTAACATTGATCGGAGAGAAAATTCGCCACTACTTCCCAAATGTTGAAATCCAAGGCTATGATTGGATCAGAAATCCATTTTCTTTTTCAACTGAAGACATTAGCTTGTAACGTATTGAAGAAGCATTAACTGAAATGAAAAATGATTGAAGAATGCCAACACTGTATGTTCGAAAGTCCAAACTGCTTATATGCCACACTATGTCATGATGATATGATTGGATCAGAAATCCAATTTCTTTTTCAACTCTAGAGGATAATTTGTCACTTATTGAAGAAGCATTGACTAAAAAATATATGATTGAAGCTTGCCAACACTGCATTTTCGAAATTCCAAACTGCTTTTGGGGGCTTTTAAGTAATTGAACCGGCCATGATGATATGATTGGATCAGAAATCTATTTTTTTTTTCAACTGTAGAGATTAATTTGTCACTTATTGAAGAAGCATTGACTTAAATAGAAAATAATTGAAGAGTGCCAACACTGTATTTTCGAAATTCCCAACTGCTTCTAGGGGCTTTTAACTAATTGAACCCGCCATGATGATATGATTGGATCAGAAATCCATTTTCTTTTTCAACTGCAGAGATTAACTTGTCACTTATTGAAGAAGCATTAACTGAAATAAAAAATGATTTATGCCACACTGTATTTTCGAAATTCCTAACTGCTTCTAGGAGCTTTAAACTAATTGGACCCGCCATGATGATATGATAGGATCACATATCAATTTTCTGTTTCAACTGCAGAGATTAACTTGCCACTTATTAAAGAAGCATTAACTGGAATGAAAAATGATTGAAGAATACCATTACTGTATTTTCGAAATGTCAAACTGCTTCTAGGGGCTTTTAACTAATTGGACCCGTCATGATGATATGATTGGATCAGAAATCCATTTTCTTTTTCAACTGCAGTGAATAACTTGTCAGTTATTGAAGAAGCATTAACTGAAATGAAAAATAATTGAAGAATGCCATCACTGTATTTTCGAAATTCCTAACTGCTTCTAGGGGCTTTTAACTAATTGGACCCGCCATGATGATATGATTGGATCAGAAATCCATATTCTTTTTCAACTGCAGAGATTAACTTGTCACTTATTGCAGAAGCATTAACTGAAATGAAAAATGATTGAAGATTGAAATTACTGTATTTTCAAAATTCCAAACTTCTTTTAGGGGCTTTTAACTAATTGGACCCGCCATGATGATATGATTGGATCAGAAATCCATCTGCTTCAACTGGAGAGATTAACTTGTCACTTATTGCAGAAGCATTTAATGAAATGAAAAATGATTGAAGAATGCCAATACTGTATTTTCGAAATTCCCAGCTGCTTCTAGGGGCGTTTAACTAATTGAGCCCGCCATATTGGAATAAGTCCATAGTCCTGGCGATTCCAGGCGATTCCGCCTTAAAAATTTGGTATTTAAAAAAATCGAATAAATATACCATTTTGAGTACTGCTGGTCCAATTTTCTATCAGTAACTGTAACAATGAGAAAATTAACTACCAAAATCGCACTGCAATTTTTAGTTGGAGTAAGAATATTCTATTCTAACGACCTGCAGTTTTCCGCCTTACAATGTATATTTTTCAATTTATCATTACTTACAGTTTCCACACTATTTACGAAAAGTCATAGAGTTTACAAACATCGGATTTTCAAATTTCTCTGGAAATAAAATGTCTTTGCAATTTTGAAATTACACATGGGCTTATATAACTTTAATACCAAAAATCGGTATTGTCATTTTTATTTTCCAATTTGTATGCATTTACACTTTTCACGGATTTTCGGAAAACAAGTTAAGTTCAGTAATAGCAGATTTTAAAAAACGACGATATGGGAAACTAAATACCAAAAATTCGCACTGCAATTTTTATTTCTCCAATTATTATTACCTGAGGGCGGAAAGACCCCTTCCGGGGTCGATAGCCTTAATAAAGATCGTTAGATATATATATATATATATATATATATATATATATATATATATATATATATATATATATATATATATATATATATATATATATATTGCCTGCAGTTGCATAACGAATTTTATTAAATCGCCTTGAGTTCACAGATTTTCAATATCAGCTGTGATATTGCTAAGTTCAGTATTTGCAGATTTCAAAAAACCACACTGTGGGAAACTACTAACCAAAACTTTGCACTGCAATTTGAATTTCTCTAATTCTTATTACCTGCAGTTGCATAACGAATTTTATGAAATCGCCTTGAGTTCACAGATTTTCAATTACAGCTGTGATATTAAATAAAATAGTGTCTTCAATCTGTACTGTAATTTTCATTTCTCACAAACATAAAATTTTCAAAATTTTATGTAATTTGCGAAAATGCAGAGAATTTACAAACATCGGAGTTTCAAATTCGTCTTGGAAATAAAATGTTTTTGTAATTTTGAAATAACACATGGGCTTATATAACTTTTATACCAAAAATCAGTATTGTCACTTTTATTTTGCAATTTGTATGCATTTACATTTTTCACGAATTTTTGGAAAACAAGGAAAACAAGTTCATTAATAACAGTTTTTTTAAAAACGACGCTATGGGAAACTAAATACCAAAAATTTGCACTGCAATTTTTATTTCTCCAATTATTATCACCTGCTGTTGCATAACGGACTTTATGAAATCGCCTTGAGTTCACAGATTTTCAATATCAGCTGTGATATTAAATCAAATAGTGTCTAAAATCTGTACTGTAATTTTTATTTTTCACAAACAAAAGATTTTTACACTTTCATGTTGTTTACGAAAATGCAGAGAGTTTATCGGATTTTTAAATTCGTCTTGGAAATAAAATGTCTTTGTAATTTTGAAATAACACCTGTGCTTATATAACTTTATTACCAAAAATTGGTATTGTCATTTTTATTTTGCATTTTTTTAGCATTTACATTTTTCACGGATTTTCGGAAAACAAGTTGAGTTGAGTTGAAAATAGTGTCTTAAATCTGTACCTACTGTAATTTTTATTTTTCACAAACATAACATTTTCAAAATCTTATGTTATTTACGAAAACGTAGGGAGTTTACAAACATCGGATTTTCAAATTCGTCTTAGAAATAAAATGTATGCAGTGTCTTAAATCTGTACTGTAATTTTTATTTTTCACAAACATATGATTTTCAAAATTTTATATCTTTAAATACACTACTCAAAATAATTATTGCATATTTCTTGGTTTCTAATTACAAAAACGAAACGTCGGTAACCTAAAAAAAAATACTAATGGTAATTGTTTTTTTTTAATAATTCTTTTGACTTGTGTAATTATAAATACTCAGATTTATGGTAACAAAATTTAAAAAAATTAAAATTACGATTATTTTATTTTGGGATATATCTACTATTGAGATTGAAAATTTCAAAAATCCCCTATTCAAAATCAAAAAAAGATTTAAAAATTTCAAACCACATACAACGTGTCCACTTAAGTGTGCAACATATGGGAAACTTTTTTATTCGTGATTCTCAGAAAATTTATTTTGCATAAAAGTTTGTGGCAAAACCAATTAAAAACACAAAACCAATGACTTACGACTTGAATGAACATATGTAATATATAAACTTTATTTTTCATGTACTTCATAGAAATAAACGTATTTTCTATATAAAAAAGAGTAAAGAAATATGCTGCTTTCCGAGTTAACAAGACATGTCTTCATAGAAACCCCATTATACATGGCAACCATGTTATTTGGTTGATCCATTTTGCAAAATTATAACTTTTTATTGTTTTTTTCCTTCTTTATTGGAGTACATACTGGTAGTTTATATGAAATACGAGGTGTGTCAACTCCTATAGATAGATAGCATTTTATAGAAAGTATATTAAAAATAAGTAAGAAAAGAGTGAAGAAATATGCTACTTTTCGAGTTAACAACACATGTCTTCATAGAAACCCCTTTATACATGACAACCAATTCATTTGGTTGATCCATTTTGCAAAATTATAACTTTTTATTGTTTTTTTCCTTCTTTATAGGAGTACTTACTAGTTGTTTATATGAAATACGAGGTGTGTAAACTCCTATAGACATATAGATAGCATTTTATAGAAAGTATATTAAAAATAAGTAAGAAAAGAGTGAAGAAATATGCTACTTTCCGAGTTAACAACACATATCTTCACAGAAACCCCTTTATACATGGCAACCATTTTTTTTTGGTTGATCCATTTTGCAAAATTATAACTTTTTATTGTTTTTTTTCCTTCTTTATAGGAGTACTTACTGGTAGTTTATATGAAATACGAGGTTTGTAAACTCCTATAGATAGATAGATAGCATTTTGTAGAAAGTATATTAAAAATAAGTTTGTGTTTTATGTGGTGTATGTGTATTATGTGTATGTCAATTTTAATTTAATTTTACTTACATTTTGAGTACAGTATATATGATATTGGATAAGATTTTTATAAATGTTTTGACTTTTAAATTGTTTATTTATTTGTCAAATTTTGAAGTTCATGTTATTACTTGATGTTTAAATTTAGATTCTGTAGGGATTATTTAAAAATTTATATGGAGGTTTAAAATTTTGTTCTGTTTGGTCGTTTAAACATATTGTATTAGGTTATGCATTTATTTTGTTGTATCACCCAATTTATTAAAATGGTAAATCATAATATTTTCGTTCGGGCGTATAAGTACGGGCCGATGTCGCATTTCTATTTATAAATTCAAGGCCAAGTTAGCACTCGACCCTTTCGAAGGGAACAAACGCGTTTGGAGCGCATTAAGTGCGTGTCACCAAGCGAAGCCGGCGGTGACACATTACTAGCATAGTTTCAATAAAGTTTTATTGTTTAGTGTCCGTATGGATAAATTGAAGGTGAGTGATTGTGTGGTTGAGTTGAGTTGAGGTTGACCCATCGATGTCCCATTTTCCCAGAAGATAACAAGGATGTTGGGTTGACCAATTATTACTCGGGTCAACAAATATGCTGAGTCATTGTATGGTTGTGGAGAGTTGAACTTGGGTCAACAAGTATAGTGAATCATTGAATAGTTGTGGAGAGTTGAACTCGGGTCAACAAGTATAGTGAGCCATTGTATGGTTGTGGAGAGTTGGACTCGGGTCAACAAGTATGGTGAATCATTGTATAGTTGTGGTGAGTTGAACTCGGGTCAACAAGTATAGTGAGTCATTGTATTGTTGTGGAGAGTTGAGGTTGACCTATCGATAAACAATTGACCAAGGATAATTGTTTCACCGTAATTAATCAAGGATATTGGGTTGACCAATTATTACTCGGTTCAACCAATACAATTATCTCACTGAGTTGTAAACTCACGATCACTCTTCTAATTGTTACAGAATGACGGTCGTTGGAAGGAGCAAAAGAAGAGAGCGATTGCCATATTTTATTATACGATTATATAACCTTTTATATTTTTGTATCATTAGTTTGTATTAAATAAATAAGTTTCATTGATGCAAATCCCATTGTTTATTAATCGACATCTTGACAATACAAATAATTACCTATTATAAGAATAATACAGCAGAATTAGTATTGAAACTGTTTTTATGGATTAAAAATAATCAGTATTAAGCTAAAGGTAATTCGCCGGCCTAACAATATCTGAATTGGGTTAACAATATCAGAAGTGGCAAAAGTTCAGCTAACAATTTATTTATCTATTCCATATGCCTATAATAAAATTTGTTTGAGTCCTTTGTTAGTGTTGTGTAATAATTGTGTGTTGGTGTTCAGGTCGAAGGTGTGGTTGTTGAAATGTAAATGTCTGTAAAAAAAATTGATAAACTTATGTCAAAATGGATGAAACTATAACAAAAATTAAAATTGTTTATTTACTCGTTGCGATGTTTTGTTAACATGTTAATAACACAAAATCTTACACAGCTTGTCTGACAAAAAATATTTACTAAAGACAAATTATTATTTTATTTTTTTCTATAAACTACACGAAAAAATGGCGTGTTCAACACGTAAGAAATGTGGATTTTCAAGCTCGTGTAAATTTAATCCACTTTCTCGCTGCGGTCGCTCGTGAATTAAATAATTACCCTGACTGAAAAGGACCTTCACCTATTAAACAATCTACTATTTCAATATTCGCAAAAAAATAATGTTTGGTATGGTATGGTAATCTTGTACGATACACGTAAATAAAGCAATTTTATCCACTCGAAAACATTATCGCATTCGCTTCGCCAAACTTCGCTAAACTGTTTTTTCGTGGATAAAATTCGACTTTATTCATTTATAGCCTAAATAGCTATTATTTCACGTATGAGCATAAAAAGACTTTTTTTTTTAATATGTACCCCAGTCAAACACGTTATAATTCTCTGTAGGTACATATACCCTACACAACCCCTAATCAAGTTCAATTCCCTTAACATTATGAAAATTGAATTTATTTATTTGTGCCCGTATTCGTTAACTTGGTATTTTGTCAATAAGATGTATCGATGGGTGACTATATCCAACACGTTACTTTGTGTCCGATCATTTTCACTCCGCTAGTAACAGATTAGATCAGCTGTTATGTACCTGAAAACCTGGTTGTAAACAGATTGCACTTAACACTCCAACAGCTTGCTATATCGAGTTCAATTGTCAAGTTATTTAAGCGTTTACGAGATAATCCTGTTATATTTTGTTGCGGAGAAATGAGTGCGCCTTTTAGGATTTATCGATTCGAGTTTCCAGTAATGCTTTAATCTGTGGCGTTGAAACTTTTAATTTAGAACGCTGTGTGAAGTCATTGCCGGCAATTGTTGTAGGGAATTTAATCACCGCAGCAGAATTATGAATACGTGCGTGAATCTTACAATACGCGATAAATTAGTATGCGCCACTGGACGGAATTAAATATTAATCTAGTGTAAAATCCCGCAACGTCCTGCAACTGAAATACGCCTGTATGAGTGCGCCGTAATATCTCGGGCCCCCATTTCGCTCGGTTATTAAGAGAGCAGCAGATATTTCACACCGAAATTAGATGCAATTTACAATAAATTCTTACTGCGCCATTATGTTTGTTTCCGCGATAAAAATTTCGCTGAAACGACGGAAAACTCGGGTTTATTGTTACACCGCTAAAATGCACATTTCGGCGTCGGCGTAATTAGATTTTTTTTTATTTTAGCTAGACGAATCACTCGAAATGGGGATATTACCGCGCCCTGGGAATTAATTACAGACAACTGTTTCATATTTCATACATCAGAACTTCCGAATAGTTTTTAGCACTATGCAAAAAGTGGAAGCTCGAAAATTGTTCCCGCGTAGAACAACCCTCCCGCGAAGAGTTTCAAACTTTAATTAACCTCTCACTGACGGGGTTTGTCTTCGGTTAATTAATTTACAAATTTTATTAGCAGCTGCGACTGGTTCTAAGCTCTTGAAACGCAGAATCATGAAATAAATGTAACTTCACGGTAAAGTGTATATCCAAAAATAAATATTACATGCATATTTTCCTTTGCATTCATTATAAAGCGAATTTTCATTGAAGACAAAGAAATAATCAGTCAATTTCTCTTGAATGGATGGCAAGACTATAATTTATGATATAATTATTATGTCTTCAAAAAAACTAATAGTTTTGTAATAATAACATGACTGCTGTAGTTTTACCGCAGTTTATAATCATTTCTGACCTGAATTAGGCAATTTATGTTATTTTTAATCAACAATGTTATCTTAAATTATTTTTAATAATGAGATCATTAAAATATTTGAAAATAACTAACATCCCAAAGTAGAAAACAAATTTGATCCCTTCCATAATACTACATCAATGCATTTAAAGATATATTGTATTTAAATTATGTATAGTGCACACACATGTCGGTAGCTATGTTACAGACATAATTTGACTATGCTATAAGCCATAAATAACTGCTATCTAACGACACAGGCCTACATTTTTTTTTCATGAAAAAGTGTTTCAAGTTTAATAGGTGTCCTATAGTAAATGGGGTGTGCTGATCACGAATCTGTGCTAGTTTTTTTTCAGCACGTCAGGTTTTCAGGAAAAGTGTGTTTGAAATTATTCATAGAAACTGCCAAAAATATTGAGAAAATATTTATTGAATCTATATTTAATAGAAAATTATACTGCAAAATTGAGTTGTTCATTAAAAAAACAATGCAGTATAATCTACGTAAGACAATCGTTGTTTTTTTTAATAAAATAGTTTTTCCTTCAAAACTGCGTTTTGTAGTTTTCTTTTTGTGGATTTTTGTGAGCGAGTCCCTCTTCAATGTTCAGCACTAATCAGCCATCATTCTAATATCCCATCTTCCTTGGTAACGTTTCTCCATCTCCTTTATGTCTTGATGGAACCTCTCTCCCTCGCTGACAGCTCCTACATTTTCGGGAAAACAGTCAACGTGGGAATTCAGAAAATGAAGTCTGACGCTCATATTGCATCCCAGTTTTTTATAATTTTCTACCATGTTGGCTACAATTTCTTTGTAGTTTGGAGACTTGTTTTTTACAAGGAAACCGTCTATGACTTCTACGAAAGAACTCCATGCTTCAGATTCATCCTGGGTCATTGTATTCTGGAACAATCTGTCCAATTTCAAAGTTCGAATTTGACGGCCTACAAAAATTCCTTCTTTAAGTTTAGTTTCAGAAAGTGCAGGAAATTTGCCGCACAGGTATTTAAAGCAGTCACCTTGTTTATTTAAAGCTTTGACAAACTGCTTCATCAATCCTAACTTTATGTGAAGGGGGGGGCAAAAGAACTCATTTTGGGTCAACTAATGCATCACGCAGCACATGTTTTTGTCCCGGTACAAGTCTTTCTCTGAGTGGACATTCTTTCTTAACGTAATGTAAATTTCGTGCTCGACTGTCCCACTCGCACAAAAAACATGGATACTTTGTGAATCCAGACTGCTGACCCAAAAGCATGAATATTATTTTGAGGTCTCCACAGAGTTGCCAATAATATTCGCTATACTTTATTGTATTTAGCAACAGCTCAAGATTCTCATACGTTTCTTTGAGATGCACGGAGTGAGCAACAGACATCGAAGCATAAGAATTACCATTGTGCAACAAGATACCCTTCAAACTTCTCTTAGAAGAATCAACAAATAACCTCCATGATGTGGAATCTTTATTGTCAGCTCCCAGTTTCATGACTACTTCAGGAATATTATTACAATACACCAGTGAACCCTCTTGAGAGAAATATTCCGCGAGCTCTTTTTCACGATGCCTATACCACGAAAATGTGGTACCTGGAGCAAACAGATTTTTGTCTTTCAGTCGTGATCCTAAGATTTGTGCAGCATCCTTCGATAAACCCAAGTCTCTCACTAAGTCATTCAGTTCAGCTTGGATAAACTGTAAAGGTTGGTCTATATCAGGATTGAATTCGTCTTCGTCAGTTTTTTCGTTTGAACTTTCATCTGATGATTGCTGTTGGATGGTGTGAAGAAAAGGTGGAGGAATGGGAATTCCTGGTCCATGAGGTACAGATCATTTAGCAGACGGTAAATCAGGATACTGAATAGTATGTTTATTTTTCGAATTGAAACCCTTGACATCGCAGGAGCAAAAGTAACAGTCGTCTCCATGGTTTTTTTGTTCCCTCCAATTATTGTTTCCTTATTGATAGCCAATAATTGATTATTACTAAGAAATTATTACTAAGAAATAGATGAAACACTGCTTTCTTCAAAATGTTTCAATAACAATCGTTCATTTCATGAAGACATGCACGTACAAGTTGTTAAAACAGCCATTTATTAAATTTAAAAAATATTTATGGGTTTATTGGGTTGCCTATAATTTGAAGTCACGGCGATGCCAGCGCAGAAACCTGTGAACTTTATACTTATGAACATAAAACGCAATAAACGGAAAAACAGACATATCACGAGAAATCGCATTTTAATTCCTGATTAATGATACTATTTTTAATCGATAATAGCCTGTATTTATTGATATATAGCTTAATGAAAAAACACTTATAAATAGGCAGCCCAGTGTACATTTTACCCTACTTTTCTAATTCTGGTGGCATTTAAGTTGCCTACATACTTATCGATTATTCTGGGAATATCTGGGAAACCATAAAACATAGAGATTCGGTTAAATAAGGAAAGAGTTGTCATTTTAAGAGGTTATGCAAGATATGCTTTTGTTTTTTGAAAAAAATCCACAGTTTTTCAGTTATAATACAATTTTTTTTTTAACATGCAGTTATACAATGTGTTTGTAAATGATTGTAGAAAAGGCGGCAAAATTTAAATGAAATTTAGGATTTTAATTGCCGTTAAGTTTTTCCATGTCGGTGCTTAGTGTATTTCACCGCAATTTGTCAAAGTTTAATGTCATTTTCGCCAGTAGCGTGCAATCATTGTAAAGTTAATCTAGGTAAGTTATTTCAAGTTAGTTATTTATGAAGGGGAACGGGTCAACAGGGTTTTTTCGTCCAGTGTGGGTCAGTTAAGTTGTTATGTACTGATAATTTTCTCTTTTGTATCTATTTAATTGTCGTTGTTTCGTGGATAATTCATCAGGTATATCATAACAACTTAACTGACCCACACTGGACGAAAAAAACCCCGTTGACCCGTTTCCCTTCTTGGATACAAAGTAACGTCCGTTGCTTCTTGATTCAATTAGTTACTTATGTTAAATAACATTATGTTACATCAATGAATCCTTAGTGATATTTTTGTTGTGTTACCAACGTGTATGTTTGGTTGCCTAAAATACAATCTACACTCATTTACAAACACACTGTAGTTAGCTTTGACATTTTTAAAAAGGACATTTTTTTTCTCTTTGCAACGATATAAGGTTTGCTATACTTACTTTCATAAATAAATGAGATGCAGGAAATTTCGTTGTATAATTTGAATAGAATTTAGTATAATTAATATAGAAAAATATAGGTCGATAGCAATTAAATATTGTTACTACTACTAATATAGAAAAATTAATAGAATTCTTCTAGTAAGAGGAAAAAAAAGTTTTCCATGGCAAACTTTGCTACTCTCAATAATACAAATAGTCCTGTATCGTGTTTATTTATCAAAGTAAGTAATAATTTTGGTACAGTTACTTTTCGAAGATTTCGTTTATTTATCAAAGTAAGTACAGCAAACCTTGTATCAAAATGAAGAGAAAAATTTGTCCGTTTTATAAATGTCTAGGCCAACTATAACTACCATACTATACCCACTTAAAAAAATGTATTATAACTGAAAAACTGTGTTTTTACAAAAAACAAAAGCATATTTTGCATAAGCTGTTAAAACGACAAATCTTTCCTCATTGGACCAAATCTCTATGTCATTGTTTTCGATATCCCAATACATAAAATGAAAAAAACTCACCATCTATATCAAGGCAAATAGATCCAGGATTCAATTTAATCTCCTATTGACAATGTCTGATTTCATAATGCTGGCAAAAAAATGTGTAAAAAATCTATTTCCTGAGTACATTTGGATTGCAATTGAGATATCCAACTCTGCAGGATTCCACGGATTTAAACTCTATAATTGATTCCTGCCATCAAATTTCCATATAAATTTATTTATTGATAATGTGTAGGGCTTAATTCGTTCCACACCGATTGCTTATATATTTATGCAGTGTTTCATACAGTTTTATATACATGTAATAAATGAATACATTCTTACTGATTATTATCAGCATCGTGATATGCCTGTACAAATAGATCATGGAATCAATTCGCGTCAGTTTAATCTCTAACGATTAATCTCTATGATCAATTACTGTAACTAAAATTGTTTACTGATGCTTTATTTTTTGATTAAATGTCAAATTCTGTCCATAATTTGAATTCATGGTACAAAACGAAATGTTGAATATCTGCTTACAGCGCCATCATGGACCACATATTTATATGAACTTTTTTGTTTAGTTTTAATCGCTGACTTGATATCCAAATTTAGGGCACACCTTTAGGAAACACCTTGTATATATCCACAAACATTTGAAATTCTGAAAAGGCAGTCACAAACACATAGTGGTAACTAAATTGTATTACCAACATAAAATGTCTCAAAACTGTAAATGGATTAATCGGTACACGTATATTACATAACACTAGTGACTTTTCATTACATAACACTGCTACGTAATAACTGATTTACTAGCCATGAAGTCCGTGTGTAATCGACAACTTTCTAATGTAGGATATTTGACAAGCAAATATAGATATTTACTGTTAACGTATTACATTTTAACTCTATTTTAGAAGGCATATACTCGGGGCAATACCTCTTAACTTAAATATTTGTTTTATCTCTCCTGTAAAGTTTGTAATTTGTCAGTCAAGGGGTACAGCCTTGAGACCCTCGATATACGTGTTAAAAATTATATGTACTTTGAGTTCCCCATGTGAAATAAAATGTACCACTCTCAAGCAATGCCTGGGGTAGGTGAAAGAATAACATAACCTAAATAACCTATGTTGGCAGTTTGAATGACAGTTCATGTAAATAAAAATTTACATGAAAGCCAATTTCACATGTAACGAGATGCAATTCTTGTTAAGACACGCTGTAGTAATACATTATTTATAATTATAGTTTTAAAGAAAATAAAAAACATTCACACAATTTTTAACATATAAATTTATTCAATATTTAGAAAACTTAGAAAATGGACAGATAAATGGAAGAATAACTAAAGTACATTTCTTAATTGACTCTAATACAACTATATTTTATGCCCGGTTATTACTATTATTTTATGCCACTATTTAAAACTATTATTTTATGCCACATTATTATAACACGTGGGTTTCGTAACTTCAGAGTTGCAAAAAGAAACTCCGACATAAATACAACCCATGGTAACAACCCATGTAACATTTTACACCCAGAGTTAAAATGATTTTGATATACTCTGATTTTTATAAACTGGCGTGCACGTCATCAAAATAATAATCATAATAATGACAAGACAATTTTACAAAGTTGCCAGCTGTCCTGGGTATTTAAAAATGGCTGCAATCAGCTGTTGCGCCCGTGCAATCTTGTGCGACAGTGCGCGGTTCGTATCAAATTCATCGACTTCTCTACCGTTTATCGTACAGATATCAACCTTGTGGTTATGGTTTACCATCTACAATGACAAAATAAGCATTGTAATAATCGATCAAATGTAACAAGTTAGACGTCAAAGAAGTTTGAAGCATTAGTGAAAAAGATGTGGCATCGTAGCCGAGAAAATATCGCCGATGCCAACATAAGATGATTTATTACATGATTGGCAGGCGAAAATTGTGTCCGCGGTTAATACACCGATTACCTATTTATAACCACCGGTGATCAGTGTTATGTAACAAATAATCTTCAGATTAATTTCGATTCTTAAACTATTGTTATGCATATTCTCGAAAACAATCACGTTGGTACGAAAAAACCTCATCGCACAGCTGTTTGATGACGTGCACGCCAGTTTAGAAAAATCAGAGTATATAACCTGGCGTTACTTAATTATTCACATAATTTTAATTACGAAGATTATTAGGTACATCCTAATTATTATCCGATAATTAGATTATGCATCTATTTGATGAAAATGAATTTTGCTGATTGAATCATAACCTTGTAAATTCATAATATCAAGAGTATGTTTTATAGAACTTGTGTATTCCTCACATTTTCTTGTGATAGATATTTTTTCAAAAGGCCGTTTATGCCTAAACAACTTGAGAGTGTACAAGAAATTACTACCAACTGGATTGGGTCCAAACTGCCAAACTTCAAAAGAGTATCTTTTCTTATCATAGTCAGAATATTTTTTAAACACTATAATAAAAATTGATCGGTCGTCATATTTCAACATCTCAAAATTTATTGAGTCTCCGCCGAACATTATTAAGCCATTATATAGCACATTGTGTATTATTTTAATATGTTTCTTTAGATCTTCAAACAGTCCAGTTGTAGTACAAAGA
Organism: Othius punctulatus; assembly: GCA_951805005.1. NCBI lineage: Eukaryota > Metazoa > Arthropoda > Insecta > Coleoptera > Staphylinidae > Othius > Othius punctulatus. The sequence continues at coordinate 100,622,765 of OX638139.1, read as the reverse complement.
GGACAAGTAAACACACGGAAGTCACATTGGCTTTCATGATCCATCTTTTCAACTATCGACAATAATTGTCTACAGCCATCATATTGGCATGACAAGGTGCACTCCTCAATGATTTCTTCAATAGCCCGGTTTCTACGTGCTGTAAATTTTGCTTCACAAGTTGGACACAGTCTATTGGAGCAAACTTTGCAACATATATAGGTGCAACACGTGTATATCGGAGGTGTAATACTTAAACAGAAATTACATATTATGCGATTCAGAATGTTATGATTCAATTTTGATATCTTCATTTTTGAAACTCTTTTCTTATTCACATTTACTTCACATGCAACTGTTTTCGGATTGACATTAACATTAGAAAAATCAAACTTGGCGTGTAAGCAATTTTGGTGCTCAGGATTATCAGAGATCTTAGCAGATGAATTTGAGTAGAACTTTATGTCGAAATTATACATGTGTATAGTTTTGCTTGGGTTTACAGGATTTACAACAATTTCAATGCCCCTGGATGTTTTTGCTACTTCAACTAAAAAGACTTCATTACATGAATGTAAAAAATAACGTGCTTTGTCTGTTGCATTAAACTTTGCCTTTTTTTCTATAATAGAACCGGGATGTACAGAGATGTAATGACTATACAATTTATCAACAGTATCTTGCCACTTACAAGGAGAAAGGCAATTAACAGGTTTATATTTGCAAGAACTTTCATGCGATGGAAGCAAAACTGGTGTATGCTCTGCCATACAACCTTTGAACGAGTAACTGCAGGCAAATTTTAAATGTTGCGCTAACAACTCGTAAGCTCTATTTCTTCTAGCGATTCCTCCATCACTTATTGGACACTTTCCACAAACAAATGTACCATCTTGATATGTGTGTATCGGAAACGTTGACAATGCACCATCACATTTGCTGCATTTCAGTGAAACACCTTTAATGACTGCGGAATCCATCTAAAATAAATAACACATATAAAGACAAATATTACACCTACACTAATTGGTAGAAGGTGTAATGATAAATATAATATATAAGACAAATACTTTGAGCTCAAAGTACTATATTAGTAGCACCACTTAACATCATTGGCACATATATATTTTCGTCAGTGCTTCGCCCTTCAAGGGTCCCATTGTGGTTTCCCCTTTATATTGATAAATGAGATACTGAATAACCACAAATTAAGATAATTGGCTATTGTAGGTCGTGTTTAAAAATGTGTTGTACAGAAATAGGTAGATGGCTGTATATTTTGTCAATAGTAGATACATTTCAGAACTTCAAAAATTATTATTATTGTATTCTTTATATGAAAATTAATTACTCTAGAGCTTTAGTGTATTATTTATTAAAATAGGTAAATAAAACACTAGGTTGTTTAAGTTTCACAGATTTATTGCTAATATTGCATCGGGCAGATGAATAATGAGGCTGTCAAACTACAAGACTTACATGTACATGTACACTCATTGACTCTAAGAATGTCACTGTCGCTAAGAGCCAGCGGTTTGCCATCTTCATCTCGTCGAGAAAGGCACGAGACGAAGCTTCATTCGGGCGAATTCGGCAGTCAGTCACTGAGTGGCCGGCAATCTCAAATTTACCTGAATGGGGCTTTGGGTCCCTATTATCTATGCATCCCATAAATAAAAAAAATTCTACTCGGGTAGAGTTTTGACCAATCGCTTAACTATTTATATAGTTTTAAAAAGCGGTGTGCAAATTACGTTCGTTTCCTCATTCGACTGGTTAACGAGCGGATTATTATTACGGTTATGAATTTCTACGGCTTCCAGAAGATTAAGCTGCGTGCCTTCAATACAGTTATGTAATATTTTTAAGTTTTCGATTTGTGGAAATGCAGATATATAATCTAAACTATGGTTATCGAATGCACTACAATTTTTATTATGTGTAATGGCGCGAAAATGTTCGGCATATCGTTTTTTAAAACTACGGGAACATGCCAATTCAGAAACTCCAGAATAATTTAAGCGATCAATTTTGTCTATTGCATTGCATAAAATATTTGCTAATTTATTGCAGGGTTTAAACGCATTTTTTTATAATCAATAATCAAAACACCTGAATATTTTGACGTCAAAATAATTTAATTTCTAAAGATGGTGATGGTTTTTGACACAATTTCTGTCTTTTATTGTAAACTCAGAACTGAAGTCATTTTCTATTGATAAATAAAATTTAAGTTAAATAATTAGTTCTAAAATATTTGTTTTGATTTAGATAAATGTAAAAGTTTATTTTTTATTGTTTATTGCAACTTGCTGTTTGAAATATTTACAAAAATATACATTGTCATTCACTTACATATACTTAATATACTAATTACTTAATATATAGATTATTAGTAGCGAATGATATATTCAAAATGTCATGGGAAACTAGGGTAATATGTTAGTATTTTTGGAGCCAATCAAAAAATGATTCGATTATCAATTATGTTAGATTAAACTGTCTTTAAATATGACGAAGCCCATCTGATTATCAGATAAAAGCAAAAGAAAATATTTTCGTCGTAGTTGGTTCTGGTGGTTTCTGTATATTACAAAATAATTTTACAAACTGCACTTTGGCCTCCCGTTTGCAGTGCCATTTGGTTTATTTCAATATTATTAACGGTATAGGTGCAATCGAGCTTTTCCATATTAATGACTAGCCCTGGATTTCCGACGTTTTGAGCGCCGGGTTATTTTTTTTTACCCGCAGTTATTGTTAGGTGTTATTTTTTTACGCATTAGAAGGTTAAACAAAAAAGTTGGGGGGGGGGGGGGGCGTAAAGCGACGGAGAATCTAGTAAATGAGCAAGTGTATTTTGACAATACGCCGATATTTGATGGTATTGAAAGCGCTGGACTGAAAGCGGTGGACTGAAATTGCTGGAAGTGGGAATTAAAAATCGGTCTCCGGCTGTTGAAATGTTTAAAAATGCCTGTTGACGCCGGCTAATGCTGCGAGGAGGCTTGCATGTTGTCAAGAAAATTTAAATAGAGACTGGAGCAAAGTCGTATTTACCGACGAAAATACATTTTCGTCTTCTGATGATGCTCTTTGGAGTCTCTCTTTTGAGAATCAATGGAACAAGCTTTGAACCGCAGCATGTCCGGCCGAATAACAGGAGCGGGCGAGTTTCTGCTGGATATTGGGGATGGATAATGGAAAGTGGTCCTGGAGTATTAGTTCAAGTGTCGCCTCCAAGATTTACTTCCAGGGAATATGTGGATATTCTTCAAAACAGTCTAATTCCGACGGTAAGAAGAACTCTATACTCGGAGGAGCTGGACATAATTACGGTTGTGCAGGACAATAGTCCGATACACACGGCACGTGTTGTCCAAGAGTGGCTGGACGACAATGCCAATAAAATAGAAATTATTCCATGGTCTGCGAAGACTCCAGATCTAAATCCAATTGAGAATATTTGGGGTGCCATGGTTCGTGCCTGGAACCCAGATAATATTGAGATCCGGACTATTCAGAATCTGCAGCGCCACGTCAACGAAACGTGGGAAATGTTAAGAGGCAAACATGTGTGCAGAAATTGTGTGGTGTCAATGCCGAACAGCCTACAAGAATGTATAAATAATAATGGTTTTTATACCAAATATTAGTTTTTATATATATTTTTTTAATAAAAGATTTATTTTTATATTTATTATATCTTTATTTATTCCTAACTAGTACTAGTTTGGGCTGTTATGTCATCATCATAGACACAATTCTACAAAGATTAGAATAATGGTTAATACAAATATAAAATCTATTATTAATAATAGTGTATGTGTTGTGCTAATGTTAGTGTTAGTGTATGAGTTAGGCTTATAAGGCTATACTCCTCTTATTTTCCTAAAAGTATCCTATGATTTTTCATTGTTTGCATTTATTTTATTGCTGCAATTAGGTTTGCAGTTTGCTCATAAAGCCTAAAATTTGGGAAATTTGGTTTTATAAACACCGTTGTATTCAAAATATAAAAAACTCCTGTTTTTGCTAATTTGTTCTGGTAATTAATTATATTAATAACAACTACATGTTTTGAATTACTTAATAAATTCTTTCTACAATCACTATAAAGTAGGCTCTTTTGCTCGACACTGACAACAAAAAGTTGATAAAAAATAACTATGATTTATTATTATTATTAAGAGCGAAACGTGATATATTATTGCTTGAAAGTGAGAGTTGGCATTAACTTGAAAGCAATAATGCCACTTTTTGCTCGTATTACATACAAAATATTTTCTAAAATCACTTAAAAAATGATTGAGTTCTTTAAAAAGAACTTTGATTTATTAGTTGCTATTGACGACGCGCATGTTTAGTTTATATTGTGCGGCGAGCGAGAAAAACGAGTCTTAGATAAACGTCAACTTTTCGTTGTCAGTATCGAACAAAAAAGCGTACTTTATTTAGTTATTGTAGAAAAAATATATTAAGCATTTCAAAACATGCAACCAGATAATTTACTCCGACGATCGCCGGTTGAGTTTGAAATAATGCAGAAACTGTTTGGAAGAATAACATTTACTGAAAAGTTAATAATAAAATATTTTTTCATGTGTCCAACTTTCTGGCGGACACTATATAAATCAATGATGTAGACGAAACATATTTTTCTTTTATGGGATGCATACATAATAGCGGACCCAGAGCCCCTCCAGGTAAATTTTAGGGAGTCGGTCACTCAGCGAGAGCACTGAACGCCGAATAGCTCCGAATGCAAACACCGTCCTCATTGCGATAGACAAGAGAAGGACGGCGAACCGCCGTGTCCCAGCGACCAGTGACATTCTTTGAGTCCATGACTGTACATGTACATAGTGTAATAAACGGGTTGATTGTAGGAGTTTTTTAAACACTGGTTTTTACTTTTACTGTTTATTTATTTATTTGTGGACACAATTAACTGTCCAGAAATGAAGAACCGAATAACACGAATTACACAAACTTGATGGATTATGAACTGTGGCGTTTTTGTCTATGTACTCTGACGTGTTTTATTATGTACTGTGTCGTGGTTCCTTAGTAACTGATTTTCTCCACATCGGTTACAAGTTTCGAACCCTCGGTTGTAACTCACTGGAGTAGGGCCAGAACGAACTTTGAACGCATTCAAGAACAAAGAATATTCAAGGTTCGCTCTGATATTGAAATATCTCTGTCTATCTAAATTACATATTTTGCATCAACTTAAAGTGTAAATAACATCAATACACAAAAGCTAGACTGAGCGTCGCGCGGTGATAACTTTGAACGGAAGTTAATCTAAGAAATTCGGAGATAATATGAAGAGACTGCATATTGTAATTTAAGAATAGAGAGACATATTTATACATTTAGTTAATAATAATGGGAACATTACATCCTCCTCTCCTTATTGAAAAAAAAAATTATTTATATAGATTATGTAGATATATACACACAATCACAATACCTAAATATAACATAATATAAAATATCTGAAAAAGAAGGACAATAAAAAATAATATAAACATAAAGGATAACGAGGAATGATAATAATTTTTTTTTATACATAACATAATTTAAAATATCTGAAAAAGAAGGACAATTCAAAATAATATAAAAGATAAAGAATTCCCTAGAAAGGGTATGTAAGGTAAAGACAAAATTAGTTATTTGAAAACAATCGAAAAATCTTACTATTAATAGGAACCATTATTTGTTTAAAATTAGTCGTTACGGTATCTGGCAACAAGTCTTTGACTACGTCTAACTTCGACTGGAGCCTCTATTTCATTTAGAGTTATGTCCACATTTGGATCTATATTAGCGTCACCGATTCGATTCATAGGCATTGCAGGTTGGTGTGGTCTGTGAACAACATGTTGGATACGGTTTCGCCAACCAATAATTATTTTGTAAACTTTAAATAATATGTACATTAATATTATAATTGAAATGAGATATGTCAAATAGGAAGGAGAGACATTTAACAATTGAGAGTTGTTTGAGATATTTTTTGATATTTGTACTATATCATCCAATTTATGACTAGCAGTAATTAGATTTCTCGAATCAACATGAGTTGTCGGAATCGGAACAAGATGACTAATATTTAATTTTTTTATTTTATCGCAACAACCATCATTTAGAATGTTGTAAGGGGGTATTACAAAAGTCAACATACTTTCAAAATTATTATTAGAGAAAGTTATTGTATTAGTACCCGTATATACTTTACAGTTTGGAAGTAAGGTTAAAACACCTGAATTCATAATATGTATGTCGATGCTAGTAGAATTTTTGCATGAGAGCGTAACAGATTTTGCTTTTGGGGCTAAATAAAGCCAAGAATTTGTGGATTCTAATTTCTGCCAATATTCTGACATGAGCTTAACTATTCTTGTGTCACAACTTTCTGAGATGTTTGAGTGCAATATCATATAAGATTCGCAATTTGCTTGTAACACATTTGATCTAAGAGGTTGATGTAGGTAACATATATATTTGTCGGGTATTTTGTGACAATGACTTAAATCGTTGAAACTACTATAGGTTAATTTATCTAAAGATATTGCAATGTAGTTTGAAGTTGGCTGAATGAAAATAAAAGATGAATCATCATAAGAAGTTGGAAGTGGTGTTATTTTATAAAATTTATATGTAATTTGGGAGATTAGTGGATTTGAAATAATGAAAATAAGCTTGTTGTCACTGTAGTAGACTACGAGGGAAGCTACCTGTAATAAGTGAACTGAGTTCTCGACAGTCAAAGGGAGAGCATATGAAGTTGAAATGGGCAAAAGTTGTAAAGTGGAAGTAAGTTCTGTGATATATTGTTCAGGACTTAAAATAAAAGGATGAAGAATATCAGATTTTGCAAACAATATAGCGTTTATAAGAGTAGAGTATTGCTGGCTCAATTCGTCAGTCATTAAAGTCAATAAAGTAACATGATCCTCTATTTCATACTTCATTTGTAAATGGTGAAGTTTTTCAGTATTAGTTGAGGTAACATTATCTAATAATTCAAAATTTTTTCTGATACGTTGTTCGTTATGATTTAAATTAGCTATAGTTTCGTTAAAATTAGTTATAGTTGATTTTACGATTTTTGCTTGGTCTTGGACAAGATCAACTAAAACATGGTCTTTGTTATTGATATTATTTATTAATGTATTGTATCGGTCAGCATCATCTTGGTCTAAAGTACCGAAAATAGTTTTGAAAACAGATCCTCCCATATTGAGCCAACCTCGTTTTTGAGTGTTACCAATAATTTGACGCATATATTTGTCTTTGGCAAAAAGAGGGGGAATAAGTTGTTTTAGCATTATTAGGGTGCGATTGCAACTCGGATATGTGTTAAAAACTTTGCTATTCCGGCAGTAATTTTCAGTTTTGTGTAAATAATTGTCAATTACACTTAATTTCTCTGTGAATGCCGATATATCCAGATATGTAATAATCTTCCAATGGTCTTCATACATATTTACAGTAGATAGAGGTTCAAAAAACAATCCTGCAGAAGTTTCGATTGGAGTAATCTTATAATTTGGTGTAGTGGCAGCTACGTTGGTGATAAGTCTGCAACAAAAGCGCGTTTTAATCTATTGACGTGGACTAATAAATTTTTATTGTTAACTTTTATCGTGTAATTAACATTGGAATTTACTTGGATAATTTCATAAGGTCCCGAGTATCGAGGGGAAAGTTTCTTAGATAATCCTTGTTTTAATTGATTGTTTTCTAAATATACTGAATCACCTATTTGGAAATGAACATCTGTAGACTTTTTATCGTAATATTTTTTATTATTTATCTTAGATAGTTTCACATGTTCTCTTGTGATTTCATGTGACTTCTGTAATCGAAGTTTTAATTCATCAAAATAGTCATCGTATGTGTACTTGAATTCTGGAGTTTCCTTTAAACTTGATGGAAGGTTTGGTTTATATCCGAAAATTAGTTCAAACGGTGTAAATTTGGTGGTTGAGTGTTCACTAGTGTTATAAGAAAACATTGCAAAGTCTAGGAAACGGTCCCAGTCTACTTGATCTCGGATATAATGTTTTAAATAATAAGTTAGATGGCTCCGTTCTAAGGCGCCATTGGTTTGTGGATGATAAGCTGTTGTAGTAATTTTCCTAATTTTAAATAATTTAGCAACTTGGACCATGAGGGCTGAAGTAAATTCTGGTCCATTATCGGTAAGAATATATTTTGGAATACCAAATTTACAAATAAAATTATTTACGAAAATTTGAGCAACGGTTAAAGCTTCGTGATTGGGTATTGCAAACGCTAATGAATATTTGCTTAAATCATCTTGCAAGGTTAAAATAAACCGATTACCATTCTCTGAAATTGGGAGTGGTCCTACGATGTCTAAAAATATTTTCTCCAGAGGTTTATGAGAGGTCGTAGTTATTTCCATAGGAGCACGGTTTTTTCGGCGAACTAATTTTTTAGTTTGGCAAGATTTGCACCTTTTTATATAGTTATAGATATCTGACATCATAGATTTCCAATAGTATTGTCGTTTTATCCTTTTGTAAGTCTTATGGAAACCTGTATGTCCTGAACTGGGCAAGTCATGATTTTCTTTTAAGATTGTAGGAATGTCATCTGGATGAGGATTGATAATTTTACTGTTGTATACATTGATTTGGATTGAAGTACCTTTGAATATAAATCTAATAATTGATCTAATTTTTTCCCATTGTAACTTATCAAATTTGTCGTCTAATTTAGGAATATTTATGGTCAGAATATTTTTTGTCAATAAATTATCACGTAATTTCATAAACATAGTAAAAATATCTGCATAAGAGCATTCGTCCCAATAGTTTTGTTTATAAATTAAATAGTAATTATATTTATTATTGCTATTTTTTATAAAAATATAGTCTAATAACTTTAAATTATTTTCGGAAATGACGTTTTTGTGATTAAATTTTGAAAAAATCATTTTTACGATTTCACAGTTTTCATCCAAGTCTAAAGGAATAAAAAAAGCTAGATTATTTTTGCTTTCCATTATATCATGATTATATTCTGTAATATTGTTATAATTTATTATAGTGCTCTCAAGTTGTTTTAAGAAATCTTGATATGTACTTTTAGAAATATTCCTTGATATATTGGTTGTATTTGTTTCGCTCGAATTCCTGGGTTGGTCGGTGTGATTATGGCATGTAGTTTTATTTACCTCAAAAGGTTCAAAATGATCTGTAGTATGATTAATATGATAAATCGTATTTTTAGTGTTTCCGAAAATGAAAAATTGATCATCGTTTTTGTGAACGCACAAGCAAATATCAAGATGAAATGCCGTTATTTTTATGATGTCATCTGTAGCCCAGGCATTAGGATTATTGAGATTAGCTCTTGCTTCTAAAGGCGATAAACAACCATTTACGTGTTTTGACGTTAAGAGAGAATGTTTTAAATTTTCTACAGCTATTAGATTAGGCAAAAAATGTACTATACAGTGATAAAAGCAGTTACCATCACCGGGAACAGGTCTAATTATTTTTTTTGGTGTTGGGTTCTAGGCATGCAGGTGAAAGTAAATAATTAGTAACAGGGGTCAAATTAGAACGTCCAGACGGTTGTGTTAGATCAGTTTGAAAAATGTTGTAGGTAGTACTGTTAGTATTTTCAGTTGAAATTATATCGCAATCGGGTTCAACAGCTAAAATATTTGAGTTTAATTTGTTGGTATTATTTTTAGATGGTCTGTCGCCTAAAATAAATATTATTATTTGGAAGTTACCTCTGAAAATGTATTTTACCATGTTTAAAACAATATAATAATCTAATTTGTCCAAACCACAACCCAGTTTGGGCATAGCTAACCGAAAGATATTATGATTTAGGCAAAAAGATTTTAAATTTAACAAAGATTTAAAAAGGTCACAGTATTTTGGTTTATCAAAATAATTTTGTTTAGTTATTAGATAGAACAAATATTTATTGTCTAACTTTAAAAATGCAAAAGAATGTAAACGAGCTTTTTGTGCTATTAGATCATCCACCCTACCAAATCTATTTTCGAATTCTTGAGCGATTCCTTTTCCCATCTCCATATCTTGACTGATGCAGTGACACAAACTGAAATCTTCGTTAGCGTCAAATAAGTTCCCATATTCTTCTATGACATTGTCATTCCGTATCATATCTTCCTCTCTACATTTTTCAAATGCGAGGTATTCGCTATCTTCTGCTATCCTGCTTAAAGCATCTGCATTCTTGTTGATTCTGCCGGGTTTATATTCAATGTAATACTCGTACTCCTCTAGCGTCAGCCTCCATCTTAACAATCGGGAACTCGGATCCTTGACATTATCTAGGTATGTTAATGCAATATGATCAGTAACTACCTTGAATTTCCGTCCAAAAAGGAATGGTCTGAAATGTTTAACTGAAGACACAATTGCTAATAACTCCTTTGAAGATACGTCGTAATTTTGTTCTGCTCTATTAAGCGTTCTGCTGTAATATGCAACTGGTAAATTCCTTTCCTTGGGTCCTTGGGAAAGCACTGCTCCAACTGCGTAGTTTGATGCGTCTGTGGTCAGAATGAATTCCTGTTCAAAATTTGGAAATTGCAATAACGGTTGGGTGCAGAGTAGTGTCTTTAATCTCTCAAACGCATCCTGTTGTAGGCTAGTCCACAGAAATCTTGAATTCTTTTTTAAAAGTTTCGTCAAGGGCTGCACCAATTTGCTAAAATTAGGAACAAAACGTCGATAATATCCAGCAAGTCCTAGAAATGACTTAATGTCTTTAGGATTCTTTGGGGTTGGAAACTTTTCAACGCAAGATGTTTTCTTCGGGTCAGGCCGTACTCCATTGTCTGTGATAAGATGTCCTAGGTACACAACTTCATGGCGTAGGAATTGGCATTTCTTGGGCTCGATCCTCAAATTATGTCGTGAAAGTCTTTCAAAAACTTCTCGAAGTTTTTTCTCATGACTTTGTAAACTGTCGGAAAAAATGACTATGTCATCTAAGTATACAAAACACCGATGATTATTTTGTAATCCGGATAAGGCTATATTCATCAACCTTTGGAAGGTCGCAGGTGAATTCTTCAATCCGAACGGCATTCTGTTGAATTCGAAGTGTCCTCGGGGAACGCTAAAAGCCGTCTTCGGTGAATCACGTGGGTGCATCCTAATTTGGTGAAATCCAGAGGTAAGGTCCAAGGTGGTAAAATATTTAGCGCTTCCTAGCTCGTCTAATATTTCCTCGATGTTAGGTAGCGGGTAAGCGTCGCCAACGGTTATTTCGTTTAGTTTTCGATAATCGATAACTAAACGCCATCTCTTATTTCCTTCCGAATCATTTTTTTTCGGAACCACCCACACGGGCGAATTCCATGGGCTTTGTGAAGGTTTTATTATATTATGTTGAAGCATTGACTCGATTTGTTCGTCAACTACTGATTTTAGAGCTTGAGGATACCGATATGTTTTTGTATTAATTGGAATATGTGGCGGGGTGTGAATTTCGTGGTTAACTAGATCAGTTGATGTTAGCATATCTCCTTCTAGATAAAATATATGATTGTATTCCACACATAATTCCTTTAAAACATTGTACTCTTCTGAATTTAGGTGATTTGTGTTTAGGGTATTAATTAAAATATCTAATCTACCTTTACTTGCATTTGAAATTTCCATTTCCGGGCTCAGTTTAAAATTATTAACGTTAACTTTCGTGCATTCTGGTGGATCTAAGGTAACACAGACATTATTTAAAACTACTTCTTCGCAAGACATATTTAAAACCGTTGTGATCGCTCTATTATTATTATTAACTTTCACCATACTTCTGCATAGGAATACATTTTTATAAATTTCCGAATTATTTAGTATACCTTCTTTAATTTCGGGATTATTTATAATTACAGATATGACAGTTTCAGAACGAGCTTTCAGAATGGTTTTATCGTTTAATGAGTTTGAGCAAGGCAAATGTTTACTAAAATTAGAAGAATCCATTTGTGAATTGTTTTTGTCCGAGTAGTAGTTGTAAGAATTTGTGCGTTTAACATTATAAGGGTGAGGGATAGTTCGAATAGAATTATTAATATGATTAAATTTTCTCTTAGGATTATTATGTGTGTCATTAATTTTAACAAAGTCGTGCGTGTCAGAAAAAGGTTTATTACCTGGATCAGGAAACAGAACATCTGCATTATTATTATTATGGTATTTGTTATTATTTTCAGTTATATTAAAATCAATATCATTAGGAGAACTTTCACCTCTCGAATAATCCGAGTACTTAGGTGTGGAATTTAATGATCTCTTAATGACATACAATGGTAGAAAGCAATCTCCTATCACAAGTTTATTTTCCTGATAACAGATTTTGCTATTTACAGATTGTAGGAAATCGTTACCCAAGATTCCGTCTTGATTTATGGGAAATGTATCGCGAACGACATGAAATATGTGAGAATATACCTTATCGTTAATGATTATGTTAAATTTGCAGTAACAAATAGATTTAAAAGGATTATTTGAGTCATTTATACCGCGCAATGTAATTATATTATCACGATAACAAATAACTTGTGGTTTTAATCTAGATATTTTAATTATCGAGATTTCTGAACCTGTATCTAATAAAAATGAACAAGAATTGGTTAATTCAGGTATGTTTAATATCGTATACGTCGAAGACGCTTGCAAATTTATTGAAAAAATGCGGCCTGAGTCATCGTCTCCCGTGGGGCGGCCTCCACCTCGGGCGACGTAGAGTTTAAAGAAGCTTGCGAATTTCGGTGTCTCGTGTTAGATTGATGGGTTTGATTTGAAATATTGGGATTACGTGAGTTTTGGAAATTAATATTTCGATCGTTTTGATAAGAGCTGCTTAAATTTGTTTTTTCTACATTTTGATTTTGATAATTATTACGGCTGGATGTTGTTTGGAAATTATAATTTGGAACATTTCTATTTGAAAACTTTTGATTAGATGTATTTGGATAATTTTGATTAAATTGATTTTGTCGAAAATTTAGATTTTGCCTTTTACGGCATTCGTTTATAGAATGTCCCATGTTTTTGCAGTAATTGCATTTAATTTGTTGATTCCTTTGATCACTATATTGGGCATTATGAATTTCGCGGGGTGGTTGATTAGACGTATTATTAAGTGAATTGAATCTACAATTGGATGTGAAATGAGAATTTTTGTTGCAAATGTGACAAAACTTTGATGTACAAGGGAGGTCATTAGTCGGTTTAGTCATTTGTTCTTCATTAATTGCAAGTGTTATGGCTTCTTCGAGTGTTTCAGGCCTCATTGCTCTCACAATTAGATTTATTTGACCTTTTAAGCCACTGGTGAATACACTAAGGACTTGTGCATTGACCATTTCAATTTGTGCTTCTTTTGCCTCTTGTGTTACATTTCTGGGTAAGGTTAAAATTAAATTTTGACGACATTTTTCTACGCGTGTGCCGAAATCGGAAACTGTTTCGGTTAGTTTTTGAGTACACAAATTTAATTCTGCTAAGACAGCACTGTAAGTCATTTTAATTGAAAAATTTTCACGTAAAAATCGTTTTAGAACATCCCAAGTGTCAATGCGTCTACTTCTTGTACTACGACCTGCTTCGCCTAGAATTTTATTTTTTATAGCAATTAATAATTGCGGTTTCTGCTCGTCCGGGACTAAATTAATTGCATCATTACATTGGTTTATAAAATCTTCCAAATTATTATGATTAGATGATTTTGAATTATCAAATTTAGTGTCAGTTAAAATGTTAAATGCAAAATTTAACATAGTCAAGTCAACTGCCATTTTGTAACGTAAATAAAAACGAGTGTTCAATTTATAATGGAAGTTAAATAAAAATGTTGGTTCCTTTAGTAAGAAAATTCGACTTACATAAAAAATATTATGAGGTTCATCTTGTCCATCCGGTGATTCTTCAGAGATGAAAATGACCTCCTCTGCGGTGGAACGGGAAGCTGCACGTCTTGTCCTCGTCTGTGGTAGATCGGGAAACTGCACGTCTTGTCCTCGTCTGTGGTAGATCGGGAAACTGCACGTCTTGTCCTCGTCTGTGGTAGATCGGGAACCTGCACGTCTTGTCCTCGTCTGTGGTAGATCGGGAAACTGCACGTCTTGTCCTCGTCTGTGGTAGATCGGGAAACTGCACGTCTTGTCCTCGTCTTGGCGCTTTTTTTTTTTTACACTCCTGGTAGATATTTACACAAATACATCGCTCACGTTTTCTGCATTTAATTAAGGACAGCCTTAAAAACCAGGGAATAATTCCTTTCCGTTTATTTCTTTTCTTTTGTGAACCGATTTATTTTCCACGGCAATTATCACAAATCCTACCGACTGCGCCAATTTTGTAATAAACGGGTTGATTGTAGGAGTTTTTTAAACACTGGTTTTTACTTTTACTGTTTATTTATTTATTTGTGGACACAATTAACTGTCCAGAAATGAAGAACCGAATAACACGAATTACACAAACTTGATGGATTATGAACTGTGGCGTTTTTGTCTATGTACTCTGACGTGTTTTATTATGTACTGTGTCGTGGTTCCTTAGTAACTGATTTTCTCCACATCGGTTACAAGTTTCGAACCCTCGGTTGTAACTCACTGGAGTAGGGCCAGAACGAACTTTGAACGCATTCAAGAACAAAGAATATTCAAGGTTCGCTCTGATATTGAAATATCTCTGTCTATCTAAATTACATATTTTGCATCAACTTAAAGTGTAAATAACATCAATACACAAAAGCTAGACTGAGCGTCGCGCGGTGATAACTTTGAACGGAAGTTAATCTAAGAAATTCGGAGATAATATGAAGAGACTGCATATTGTAATTTAAGAATAGAGAGACATATTTATACATTTAGTTAATAATAATGGGAACATTACAATAGTGTACAATCACATGTACAATCACAATGACAAAAATATGACAGATTAAGAGGGATATGTGCCAAACAAAGTAAACAAGTCATACATAAAAAAAACACCGAGAAATTTAATGCGGCTTAGCACAGAAAGCGAAACTTACCAGACAACCTGCTAAAGTGGACACAGTAAAATACTTCTTCACACCATTATCTGGTCACTACCTACTGATTGTGTACTGATGGTGTACTGCGTACAGCTGAATATGTGAGCTGAACCTTGATTACAGCTAGCTTTGAGTGGAGATTGCCTGAAAGTGGGGAAGTCCACGACGAATTGCGTCACTCCTTTTGTCCTTTTTACAAACAAATGTAGGAAACTACAAGTAACGAAATACCTATCCCCCGGGAATATTTTATTTATACAAATTTCATGAATGCATCATAATGCTCAGATCAACATTTATTTATAAAGTTAAGTATTATAAAATATAATCCATGATCACATCAGCACAACTTTGTTTACAAAATTACGTTATAGGTTAATTACTTAGGTCGGTAATAGTTGTAGTGCTGCCAATGTATTTTTGTACTGCTGATTGATACTCCACAATTTTCTTTTCAATATTTAGATATACATATAGTTAAATAATAACGATTATAGTTATATAGTTAAATAATAAAGATTATTGTTATATGGATGTCTGAAAAAGACCATACGCCAATTATGTTGGTATCTTGATTTTATTTTTCTTCGGTTGGTACTATTCAGTAGCGTGCGCGTGCGAGATAATTTTATTGGAGTCGAATAAAAGTGCGAATAACATAACCAATAAATATTGGAAGTCATACAAAACAGGATTGAAGAGAATAACTCCATGATCCGTTTGGGTATCTCCCCGACTAGAGTGGGGGACTTATAGAATACCAAAAAAACTTACAACATAAATACATCACAAGTGACACCAAACACAATACCGACAAATAAGAAAAAAAAAACATTTTTAATAAAAAAAATTAAAATTAAAATTAAAATAATACATAACAATTAAAAAACAAATACACTATGACGATAAGTAATTACAGATTAATTAAGGGCGAGTTGTCAACATCTAATTGAATTTAATTGATTCAGTAGATTTCCGTGTTTTTTGTATCTGCTATTTCAAGATGTTCACGCAAATTGAACTTCAGTCTTTACTACATGTATGCCACAGACCACCTGTATGCAGTGTCTTGAAGTCTGAATTAAAATTATGATTGTGGTCTAAAAGATGATTCGCATATGTAAAGTTTGTGTTCTGCTGCTGTAAACACTTTTTATTTTCTGATACACGGTCTTCAAAACTCCGGAATGTTTTAAATAAATAGACCTAGATCCAAAAAATATACTACTGGTTTAGATTTCGATCTAACCTCTAAAAACACATTTTTGAACTTTGTGAAATTCAGTCACATTCACAAAGCAGAAATGCTGTACAACACTTTAATGAACAGGACTATACTTATATTTTGGTAATGAAGCAGAATATGTGGTTTCGCTTAATCTTCATCATTACTTACTTGCTTTGTTTTATATTATACAGTGTGTTTGTAAATGAGTGTAGATTGTATTTTAGGCAACCAAACATCCACGTTGGTAACACAACAAAAATATCACTAAGGATTCATTGGTGTAACATAATGTTAAAGTTGAGATTCAACAGCTTTGTTTTTTTGTCAGTTTTAAAAAAATACAATGTTTTTCTGTAAAACGCCTAACTATCCTGTTTCTGTGACTTGAAAATGTTTTATCAGAAACAATTACGTCGGGAAATTCTTCACGAAATTGTTCTTTGCATGACTGAGATGAGTACACCCATGTTCCGTTTTCAGTTAATTGCCCGCTACGGAAATACGCCATGAGAATAAAGGCGTCATGTTGCGGTGTAAACACCATAGTTTTAAGAAACTAACTCTTGTTTGTTTCTGAAAATTAACATTTCTTATTTTAACATAAGTAACTAATTGAATCAAGAAGAAACGGACGTTACTTTGTATCCAAGAAGGGAAACGGGTCAACGGGGTTTTTTTCGTCCAGTGTGGGTCAGTTAAGTTGTTATGATATACCTGATGAATTATCCACGAAACAACGACAATTAAATAGATACAAAAGAGAAAATTATCAGTACATAACAACTTAACTGACCCACACTGGACGAAAAAACCCTGTTGACCCGTTCCCCTTCATAAATAACTAACTTGAAATAACTTACCTAGATTAACTTTACAATGATTGCACGCTACTGGCGAAAATGACATTAAACTTTGACAAATTGCGGTGAAATACACTAAGCACCGACATGGAAAAACTTAACGGCAATTAAAATCCTAAATTTCATTTAAATTTTGCCGCCTTTTCTACAATCATTTACAAACACATTGTAGCATATGAAACCACAAACCGCCAAACATAAATGCTGATTCATAGATTAATTATGAATCCTACCAATCCTATCTACTTGAAAAATCTCATAGCGATAGCATTACATTTTCAACAACGTTTAATGCACGTTAAAAATGCCCATAGCGATAGCATTGTCACTACGCAGCGTTGCTTCGCGTAAGAAATTTATATTTCTTAATATATTTCACTAATATAGTTAATATAGGTTAATAATAACAGGTTAAATATTAAGTTCAAATATTATTGAATGTGACTATAGTCGGATTTTTTTATGTGAGTAACAATTAGGAATATTTCATAAGTGCGATTGGTACTGATTAGTTTATTTTGTTCTGTCCTGAGAGATTGGTAATGCAGATTTAAAATAGACATTTATTCCCAGCAAAACATCAATTTTATTGATACTTTTTCAATTAACTGAACTCGGCCAATCTTCCTGAGCAAACATAGGTGCACAACTACAAAGCCACCAATATTGCTGAAACTAATAATAATTTACTATTTGAGTAGTGAAATATCGACTGATACTATTGATATTTCAATTGCATGAAGATAGCTTTTAATGCCATCTTTATGAGTAATGAGTAAGATGTCTCTTTAAATAATTCTTTATTGTTGTCTTTTCATGTGTTTGGAAGCTACAAATATTGCTGAAACTAATAATAATTTCGTCCACAATAAAAATTAGAATAGCATGAAGGTAACTTTTATTGCCATATTCATGTATAATAAGTGTAAATGAAGTTGCCTATGTCCAAAATTGAATTATTTTGACTAGAGCGGCACAAAAATAATTTACATGGTTACGTAACTGCAATCATTTAGGTACACCTTGTATTAGGCAAGATGCGAAACAACATATTCACAAGGTATTTTCAACATTTATATAACTATGATTTGTGACATTGGCATTTGATCATAACCTCGTACAATAACCCAATAACCCTTTTTACAATGCAAAAGTTTTCCTTACTTGAAAGTTCGTAATACAAGATAAAAGTCACTAAAGTTACTAGATTTGGTTACTCACATTATAAAAAATACGACTCTACTGTTAATTACACACTAAAATATGGTGTTAATTCAAACTGTACTTTACACAGTTAGTAAAATGTCAAGCAAAAAGATTGGGTTATTGTATGCATAGGGTCATGGCTGCTGTTTGAAAGTGATCGAAGCATAGGTATTTGAAATCTTTTTAATAAGTAACTACTCACCTTTTCTCTCTACCATTTAAGAGAGTTTTAGTTCGTTTTTCTTGCAAATATCCATGTTTTCCATTATTTAAATATTTGACACATCGAAATGTTTCTCAGGTAATGATTTCCTCATGCAAATAGGAAAAATAGGTAAAAATTAATAGTAGTACCATTTAGTGAAAAATAACAGTGGTGCCAACACATTGTCAGTTTGACAGTGCAGATCTCAAGTAAACAGTCTATACATATTTGACCCAATCAAACACGTGTACTTTGCGTTGAATGAAATAATCATAAGCAGTAATGAATTTAAGCCATTACTGCCGCTATTCATATTTGTGTACAGAACCATGAGAGTACTGTCACCGTTACGGTCACATTACTGACAAACGTATTAAATTATTGATCCGAAAAATTGCCTTACTATTAAGGATTGCTTTTCAAATCGACAATTAGAATATGGAAAATAAATTAATTCAATTCCGGATGGCACACATACAGTCATGCTCACATAAATCTAGTACAAAAAACTAGGTTACAGTAACAATGTTATATGGCAATGTCAATATGTTTGTACTAGATTTATGTGAGCATGACTGTACATTCCAACATATTATGCTTGATGAAGAAAGTAATAAAACATGTGGATTAAAAAATAGGGTTTATTATTGAAACATATGTATATAGATACAATAAAAATCTATGCACAAGAAAACACCATCATTTGGAATGTCATCAAAAACACAGATAAAATAAAAAATACAAATAATAATACCATAGAAGTTATTCGAAATAAGATAACATTGCAAAATATGCATGCTCGAAATTACTATATTTCATAACGTGGTCTCATTGGATAACAAAGCTTCATTCAGTGGTTCCAAAAAAGGTTTTAATTTTTCAAGAAACTAATACTTCATCTCTTGCTGGATCCTCAATTTTTATTACTCGTTACGGCTATGAACTAATGAGTGCCATGTAATTGTGTTGAAAAAGGGGTGTGATTTTATTTCTTCAGTGCCATTCACACCGCTACCAAGTCTTGAACGGGGATCATATGCTAATAACTAGAATCAAGCAAATTTATCAAAGCAAGAATTACAAGAAACTTCTTGAAACTATACAACAATATACATAAATATGTCCATACCTGTTTTAATAGAGATCTACCTTCGGCCGTTACAAACTTGGGTATCTTCAACATTGTGTAACTTAAAATTCCTTCGGGATGAGTGCAACTAATGGGCTGAAATGTACATATTAATATTTGCCATTGCTGATTTCTGTAGGAGTAACAATGATTGTGGTCCAGTCACATTTCACGCTGAAAAATCTGGGGAATTTCTTCACTTCAAGTTTATCCAAGTAAGAGAGTAACTAGATTTGACAGTAGAGGCGTCGTCTGTCATATGTATGATACGATAAGAAAAAGCAGTCCATGGAATTTTCTTCATACTTTCAGTTGTACCAACATGCATCTTTGGTTGATTACCTATCAAACCACAATCATTGTTGCTCACTCGATAACATTGATTATTACCATGCCAACCAGCATTTCATATAGAATGGTCCCATAAGACCACCAATCCACAGCTGGAGTGATCGTTTCAAACCTGTAGACTTCCGGGGCCAAACTGACATTAGTCTTATAATTAAATACTCTCCTGCCGTTCATTTTACAAATATAAGTAAGCGTTAAGTCTTCTTTTTCGTTTATCATTATGTTATTCGATTGTAGATCACTGCAAAATATGTAGTAATTTGCAATTTAGAAATAGTTATTATTAATCTTAAATCTAAATAACATACCAAAGTGATTAAAAACAATTATATAAATCTAATTGATTTAAGAGATAGAAAATTTAATAAGATTTATGTCAGTAGCTCTGAAACTATTAGTCTGACGAAATTTGTTTTTTTATTTTTGTTAAAACTTATTAGCTGTGTCTATGGAGATGTACTGAGGTCTGCCAACACAAATATTTGATTGCCTACCTATCAAACAACTAGCATTGTTGATGACTTTGTATTTGAAAATTTCTTAGAACACATGCGTCTACATACCTACATATCACTCCAATTTTGTGCAAGTATTCTAAAGCTAATAACAACTGAGCTGCCCATCTTATGACTTTCTCCATTGGAATCTCGTTAAACTCCTCAATATCGCACTCATCATTGCATGATGTATCACTAAACTTCCTTTGACTAGATACGTTAATAATCTCGAAATCATCCTCCTCTTTGAGGCCCTCGCTGGCTAGCTTCATCTCTGCATTCTTCCTCAGAGCCTCGTCGACCGATACTAGCAGTTCTTGAGACTTCATCAGTATATCGTCAACGTTTAAGTTATCAGCACCAACTGGCACCTGGCCGTCCTCTTTCGTCGGTAAAATAATTGCGTTGCTCTCTTGTTTCGTACTCTCCTCGCACACATTACTGCTCGGCCTTAGTGACAGCATGTGCTTATTTGAATTGTAGTCGTTTAATAGATCTGAGAAACTGCACTCCGAATCGTTATCAGATGTGTCAAATATATTATGATTTATGTGTCTGTTTAATGACGTGTGTAACGTCTTTTGCCGCACGTAATCCCACAACTTTGAACCACTAAAAGCAGTTCACATGAAATGAATTAGTCCATATAAAAAAATCAATGTAATTAAAATACTAGGGCCTATATTCTGTTTTCAAGGTGTATTATCTTTGCTCACCTGCAGTATTCTAATACTAAAAATAGAGTGTTCTCACAATTGTAAAAATTATGCAATCGGATCATGAAAGGCACATCGGTAGGTAAAACTAGATCTTGATTGTTAAACATCGAAGTCTTGTGAATTACCTGTAACGAAATTGTTTTATTCTTAATTGTAGTTAAATTTTATAAAAATATTCTAAATAATTCAATGACAGAATTTTTACTAATAAGTTTTTATTTACATTTCATAATTGTTCAGAAAAGCTGTGACCCAACCTAAGGTCAACCCCTAGCATGGGCCCTTTTCAACATGAATTCTTTAAAAATAGATCCTGCCGTAATACATGTGGCTCACAAATCATTTTGCGTCCATACATTCTTTATTTAGACTTATTCATAATCATTATTTTGAAAATGCATATAGTTGAAACGTCACACTTTTCGTAGACTTAAAGGCATGCTTGTTATAATCAATTCAGTCTTACTTTAACGTAATATAATTGTTGGGATTCCGAGTGTATCACTAACATCCCTGTACCGATAACTTTAATTACTTTAAATTTGTATAAATCTGAGAATGGTCTCTGAACATTGGTCTCCAGCCTCGGCTGAAATCAAACAAATCAGTACAATTTCTGCGGCTGCTTGATAGAAACTGACAATTTCCAGCACAAAACTTGTATCTGGAGACATATGCACATTGAATATCTTTTCCGCTCGCAATAAATACTTCTCGATCTTGTAGCGTATAGCCTGTTTCCTGTCTATATCCACATCACCTGTAATAATATTGCATTAAATCGTATTGAAGTACACAAGCAAAATACAATTGTAGAGCAAAATTCAAATATTCTGGCAAATACAAAAGTAATCATAAAATAGAACTCATAGATTTTCCACTAAAACAATTGAGGCATTTATTTTAAAAACAACACAGGTGCAAAAATGCACAAATCAAGTTATTAACAGTAAACGGCCCCCAAAACCAATGTCTATGCAATAACAAACGCATTATATCGAAAAACAATACAGGTCGCGTATAACAGGCAAATGAATTTTTTTTATTTGCCTGTTACACGCCAGTTACATTCCAACTTTTCCACCGTTTTATCTCTGTTTTCACAGTTCTTATTTAAAATCATTTGTATTTTTAAATAAGTTGAAATAAATACAGCAGAATAGCCTGATTTATTTTCCCAGTACTTTGAGTATAACTTCCACTGTACCTTTTTTTAAATTTCCCACAAAACAGATTTTTGGACATGTACACTTTTTAAAATAAACGCCTCAATTATTTCTGTCAATTAATTTGAATTCATCTCATGCAAGCAAACATTTAACAACCTTTAACGTTGCCCAATAATATCGAGATTGCTTGTTTATACGACGAAAAAGCGTCTTCATATCTTTTGTTTTGCTCGAATTGCGTCCCCAATGTAATATACTGCTCTGCTTCTAGAACATATTGTGGGTTCCTACTAGTCACTAATGAGGTCAATGTGTTATCCACGGATATGCTAACATTCGATACGCTAACTGAGTCATTCTCTTCAGGTTTATCGTACTCCAAATTCCTAAGCAAACCCGTAAGAATGTTGTTTGATAGACAATCGGTAACCTATAATTTACAACAATAATATTGGCACATTGTTACAGCATTT
The DNA here is from genome assembly GCA_951805005.1 of Othius punctulatus. Classification (NCBI taxonomy): domain Eukaryota; kingdom Metazoa; phylum Arthropoda; class Insecta; order Coleoptera; family Staphylinidae; genus Othius; species Othius punctulatus. The sequence goes on along the minus strand of OX638139.1, from coordinate 100,599,868 downwards.
TTAAACTTACTGTCTCATTTATGGTCTTTGGTATGTTTGATGTATTTAATGAGAGCTCACTTAATTTCCTCGAGATTCCTGTTAATGACTGCGAGCTTTTAACAAATGGGTCGTGATCATTCATCTAAAAAGCACACAGAATAGTAATATTTGTGAATTTCAAATGAACTCAAAAACTGTTAATCTTGATATAGTGACAAGTGAGCAACAATTGATAGGAATGCAACCAAATACGGATGTTGGTACAACTGATTATGAACAGAAAATCCTCTAGATTGTTTCTCTTTTGGCGTAACAAACATACAACGCACAACACATCTACTGTCAAATCTAGTTACTTTCTTACTTGGATAAACTTGGAGTGTAGGAATTCCCCCAGATTTTTTGGTGGGAAATTTGACTGGACCACAAGCACTGTTGCTAACTGTACAATCATTCAACTACATGCAACTATATTTAAGATCGCACCAAATTTTGTAATAAAAACATGAAACACCACCTGCATAGAAGAATTTAGACTGCTCATCGTGGATACGGAATCGGTGTCGCTCATTGTGCATTCATCGTCCGTATCTGGCGAGTGAAATGATAAGTATTCGGGCTCCGAAGGAAGGTTCAGTTCAGCTCGTATGCTGTTTATGGAGCTGCTAAGCAAAGCACAAGGTGTATGGCTGGTCTGAAAGTTGTTCACGTAAGATATCTCAAATGCAGCAGCTAGGATTACTTACCTCGAAGAATTTAACAAACGAATTTGACATGAAGAGTTGCGAGTGCACTGAAACGAATTCTAAAAAATTCAATATCATCTGCCTCCTCTGCTGAATGATTTCATCGTCGAATCTGAAATTTCGAGACTGATAAAATTAGATTAATAAATAAGTACATTTATGATTCTGACTGCCAAAGAGTGGTGTAAAGTTAAGCTATCACCAAGATTACAGAAACCATCCGAATGGTTCCGATCATAACAAAGTAGTATTCATTATTTAGACTCAAAATGATATGCTTACCACTTTATAAACACAAAATTATAGAAACAACAAAAACAAAAATAGTAATTTTAGGCAGCCAAATCAACACTGCGACTACATGCTAATCACCCAACATAACGGGATATGGATCTCACAACCACAAGAACGTGGGAGATTTCTTTTCGGTTATCGCCACCGAAACCTAATTATTTTAATGTCAGTATTATTATGAACGATCTAAGTATAATGGACGCACACAAATGGTGGCGGGTTATAAATGACGAAAATGGTGCAAGATTCTCGGCAACTACCTAGAATTACCTATTAAAAAATGGTGCAAGATTCTCGGCAACTACCTAGAATTACCTATTAAAAAATGTTGCGGATGGCAAAGATGGAACCTTCTCTTTAATTTTCAACGAGTGATGCATCGATTTCATCTCCCTGTGGAGCTTCTTAAAGTCGTTGTACCTCTTCCAGACGGTAATTTTGGTGATGGCATCCGGACAGCTTTCTGGATACAACTGAAGCAAAATATAATGTCACGTTTCATTGAGCATCAAACTGATTGACAATTCACCAATAGAACGTGTTATTTGCCGCTAATTCATAAACAATCTGTGGTTAAACAATATTACATATTCTCAAGGTTCTTACACACTGACCTTCGCCGTCTATCACACCTGTAATACACAGCCCATGCAAATAATCTAAATTAACATTTAAATTGGGTAGAGTGAATCATCAGAGTTAATTGGGTGAAACAAAGTTTCATAATGATTGATTGTTCGGAATTGAATCATTGAATGTATGAATATATTGAATATATTGTAATTGCTGTAGTTAGAAATAATTAATAGCAGCAATTTATGTTATGCTACCTTATTTTGGTACCTTAATATAAAAAGTAAATTATTTTACTTTGTTATTTGTTACTAAATTTGTTAATGAATAATTTGAAATTACTAAGAAAGTAATTACTGCTAATAATTGCAAAAATTGCAATTAACTGCAAATTATTCTGACCATATTTTACCATGCGACTACTAGTCCCTTTGGAAAAATTGAGGAGGGCATCTGTATCTTACCTTCGTATTACTGATTATTTATGTAACAGTGGAAAACTTTTCACCAAAAATGAATGCGATTGGCAATAAGCACCAACTCAATACACACACAAAAGACGCGTCTGAATGAGAAATTCTCTGATAAGTTTGAGAGCAAATCCTAATAAATGACTACTAGACTAATAAGATAACTATTGGCTTCATAAATTTTACTTCGGACTACATTGGAATTGATTGACCAATTGATTACATCAAGTAAACATTTAGTAGGTCAATCAGTACGGCAACTTGCTGGGTTTAAAATAGCAAGTATCGAAGTCTTCACACCTTGCAAAACACTCAAATACTACAAGGGGGAGAAATCTACAAAACTATAACATATTAATACCAGAAGAGTATTGACTTATGTTTATTATATGTATCGGCAGCATACAGAAATGGTAATAGGTAATAGGTAAGCTACGATGGCTACATTTTCGGCACACTTATGAAGTTTTGTTTACAAATGGGGCTCCGAATAGGAAATTTTTAACCTACCATCGAAATGACTTTATAAATGGTGAAGCCCTTCTTGTGCTTGCTGACATCCGGTATGTCGAATATCCGGACCCATTTGTCTTCCTTGGACACCATTTTACGCAGTAAATCATTCAAATAAAATCCTTACATTTTTTCGGTTTTGTTAACACTTGAAGGCCGTCATCCTGGAATGTCAAAACAACACACAAGAAGATAGAGGCGAATGCGCAGAAAATAGTTCTCAAAGTTCTGCCAATACTAAACAGACGAGAACGTTCATATTGATATGAATAAATTCAATGAATACTAAAGTTAAATGTTTATTAAACAATTAAACAAAATTAAATGGGACATTAGGCTTATTCATAGATTTCTTACGGGACGAAACGCTACGCTGTTGCGATTCTTTCAGTATGGGCATTTTCAACAACGTTTAATGCACGTTGAAAATGCTCATGGCGATACCATTGCCACAGTGTAGCGTTGCGTTGCGTAAGAAATCTATGAATCAGCCTTTTATGTCCCATAGTTAATAACACCGTGGGAGAAATGGACTTCACGTAAAACGCATTGGTATTGCTGGAATTTGATTTTTTAAATTGAAATATTGAATTATTGATTGGCCCTTGTACATACGTAGCGACGTGGTCGCCGCCCTGGCGAGCGTTTTAGAACTAGTGTTGCGCCAAAAATCCGCAGCATCGTGCAAGAGGGCGCTAGCGTCGGCACATACGAGGGACGTTCATAGAGCATTTCTAGTTGCTCGATAACTTGCCGAAAAATTGAGATTTTTACAATCTGTTTGCGGATTATGATACAAGACAGCGCATATAAAGCATATATGTGGACATATTACAGCCTAGTACGACCGGTACATAGTGGAATGTTGGCGTACAACGGTGCGCACTGAAAATAACTTGCCCAATACTTGTGGTTATCCTAAATTTGTATCGTATATTATGAATATTGTTATCCGTATCTTATAAGCCACAACCGTTACTCTTCTGATGGGTTATCAGAAGAGTAATGGTTGCGGCTTATAAGTTAAGCTTTCTGCAATTAATGTGAGTAAATTTTACATATTAATAATTATTATGCACAATTTAATAATCACGCAGGTCTTACAATAAATAGCAGGTAGACATATTGTGCTCATACTTCCACATGAAATTTACATTTCAGTTATTTCCATGCAATAATATGTTTCGCATAGCTGATAAAAGTGCATCCAGTTTCAACTAAACTGTCGACCGCCCCTCGTATGAAGTAAATGCGACACGTGTGGCTGGTGGCCATTGCGGCACTATTCTCATTATATTTCCATTACTATTTCCATCGTCGCTACCGAGCAGATAGAGCCCCAATCGGTACATACGAGGATCAAACGAAATGTTTACTTAATTTTTGTATTACTTGGTTAACAGTTTATTTGTTTGAAATATAAATCCAACGCAAGCTATCAGATACTGTATACGTTGATTTTGTATAAAATATGCAACAGTTTTGTTTTACAACATTGTGTAACGGGAGAAATGGTAGTCTTATGCCTGTTTTACACGGTCAAAGAAATTGATGAATTGTGTAACCTTGAAGTTATTGTTGCGTGTAATAAACAAAATTGTTGTGAATAAATTGACGACATTAAATTCATGAATAAATTGACGACAATAAATTCATGAATAAATTGTCACAATAGAACATCCTCTTTCGGCACTTTTTGGGGGAATTCCAGTTACATTTCGGTTTTTAAATTAATACCAACCTACTGGAAAGTGACATGTGCACATGGTGTATCTAACATGGTGTAATCATGGTGTAATACATATTCAGCTACTGCTAACGCATACAAGGCAGCACACTGTTTTTTTGTTACTTTTCCTACTTTCATTTTTAACACACAAATAGAGACAAGATGAGAAGTAAGTAACACTGAAAGTTGGCAACACATTGACAGCGCAGAAGTTCCAAGTTTACAGTTGGCAAAAATTTGACCGTGTAATACGCCTTCGCTTTTTCAATTTATTCACGAATTTATCCATGAATAAATTCATGAATTTCTTCATTAATTTCTTTGACCGTGTAAAACCGCTAGAACTCAAATATATTAGAATTTGATGGCGCTTACCATGAAGGCACATTTTCACAGGATACAAACAACTTGAAAAAGTTCAGAAATTCATTACTGTTTCATTTAATTCCCATACTAAAGACTTCTTGTTTTCTAATAGATTTCGTCATGAAATAACTATCGAAATATGATTAATATTTGAGCTGTTAAAAACATGAGTTTTTAAGTGCATTTCTTTTTCAATTGAGTTAAGTCCAAAAATATACAAGGTACAATTCGCTTGTATATTTCTGGACTTATTTGAACTTTAAAAAAAAGGTCCTCCACCCCTGGTTTCCACTTGCTCAACTATAAGTACTACATTAGGAATCTCTTTTAGAGATTCTAATTACTAATTAAAATTTTAACAATAAACAATAAATTATGGATCTCTAATTCGAAATAGAAGCATTAGTGATATGTAATAATAAGCATATGCACCAGTTAAATTTAAGAGGTTAAATAGGTTTTATTGTTAATATTTTTGTTATTGATTAAATTAAAGATGGGAAGAATTTTGTATATAAAAAATTTAAATAATTTTTGCTGGAGATAGGGCCGGATTTAGACTTGATAAGGCCGTAAGCTATTTGAGATATGGGGCCCTTTATAAGTATATGTCAGTGCCAAATATGATTTTCAGATACCTAGAGGGTTAAAACTGAAATATAATTAAGAAGTATATCCAGTATGTCCCCGGATTGAATTTACAAGAGGGATTTTTTTATAATTTTTATTTTAAGTAAAAATGTTATAGGAATTAAAATTCCTGCTTGGTCTGAAACTACCATTTCAGTTATTTAAAACATTGATTTATTTATACAAGGTAAAATTAAAAAAAAATCTAATTTGGACAAAAATAACATCATTTAAAGATTCCCCTAAATTTTTCTTCACACTGTTCAAGCCTGGTGTGGAACTCCTGAAAACTGTTTTGTATTTTTTCAATAGTAATCGATGCAAATGCCTCTCGTAGGCGATTTTTTTACATTTTCAGTATTATTTTCTGCATTTGAGGGATTGTTTGAATGATTATATTTTTCTATAGCGTTGTTAGATGTAGTTTTAAATTCTATTTGAAAATAGTAAGTGTAAAAATAAGACTTAAAATTATTTATTTTGCCAACACTCCGTATAAATAAATCAAAGTTTCAGTAACTGAACTCGTAGTTTTAGACCAAGCAGGAATTATAATTTCTATAACATTTTTACTGAAAAGTAATAATAAAAAAAATCCCCTTTGTAAACTCAATCCGGGGGCATACTGTAGATAGTGAAATAATAAATGTTTAACTTAAAATCATTTTCATTCATAATACAAATTTCATTTAAAGGGCTTTAATCACATGTGATGCTCTATTGCTTTCTTGGGGCGCAGACAAATGTTTATGCATAATTTACCTTTAATTGTTGTAATAATCCTGGTAATTATAATGTATACAGATTGTGTTATTTTATAATACAACTAGCTACTTATGTTATCTCCAATTTGCATATGTATCTCTAAACATGTGATATCCTGTAATAGGCAATAAAAGCTGTACATTTACATTTTTATCATTATAATTAACATATTTGTATTTTATTCTACTTTTAAGGATGGTGTACACATTTTTAATGTAATATTTGATACAAATATGTACATGCAAAATATTTTTGAAACCGTATTGTTGTTTGCTGGCAAGCTTAGCAAAAGTGTCCTATCTCTATTTCGTTTATGGAGATATTTATCGTATTATTAATCAGTTAGAACTTAAGTTCTATGTGCTTGTACAGGGGAGATAAACCATTTTCTATTTTATGCCCTACGTAAAAATCCTAAGTAAAAATTATTAGAAAAAGTCAAATACCTCGAAAGTGATATTTTGTCAGATTACTAAGCTCGGCAGTATAAACAAAGCATGGTAGAAATGTTTAACATACAATAGTGAAGATTTAATAATATCAATAGACTATTTAGTTGTATAATAAATATATTAAATTACTTGTGTATAATAAATTCTTATAATATAAATCATATAAAATAATACAAAGTAATAAAAGCAATAAAAACGACATTAAAACATATTTTATGGCATAAAAAGTACTGCATCATCGACAGTAATATGGAATTAACATAAACATTGTTTCCATGAAAAACGGGACTATTAAATAGCAAACATTTGCTAGTTTCTATAATCAAATATCACATTCAGTCTTCTAACACCACCAATGGGGTAACCTTCTCTAAAATAGCATTAGATACGGCTTGAAAATCACGGTTCACATCTCTCGGGTTGCAGTATTCGTGTTCACCGGGCTGCAGCATTGGTCGGGTTACCTCATTTTGTGGTTGCACTCCATAAATAGGATTATGGAATCTCATACTAAAAAAAAATTAAATCATCATCAAACGACAACAATAAAACAATAATAAATCATACCTGACATTGAACTTTCCAGATGTTCGCTTCTTCAAGATGTAATAAGCTACAATACTGATTAAAACGATAAGAAACGGAATTATGATAGCGGCTGCCAATGAGCTTGACCCTTCATCTCCATTATTATACAGGTGGGTGCCAAATACAGGTCGTACATCATCAGACAGCGAAGGCCTGTCTTTAAGAGGACAATCAACCCCTTCTCCAATTACAGTTCCGGATTCACAGAGGCAGCGAGCACCTAGATCGCTTGGAACGCAGACATGGTGGCAGAGATGAGTTGCACAGATGTTGGGTCCTTTTCTCTGTCGGGAGTCCTGGACAACGGTGAACAACTCCGCAGCGTATCCACTCAATCTGAATGTCTCACATGTACGTTCTTCTCCAAACAACCTGCATTTTCCAACGTAACCATAATTTGTTAGGTAGTAAAGCGAATCCTCAAAGAAGTTTAATCCGCTTGCTTTCGTAACATTGGATATTAAAAGCGATCGTTCCGAGCCATCATAGTTTACTTTCAAAATATTAGAGTTGTGTTGGTCAATGTAATACAGTTCTTTAGTGTACGGGTTGTGGGTGATTCCCGTTACATGCCCAGATGTTGATTTAATAATTTCTTGTATTTTGGTGCCATCCAAATTAGCTTTATAAATAACGCTGTGAGGGTTGTTAAATACCCACCAACTTGTAATGCTGTAGAATATGTACTTATTGTAAGCATCGACAGATAATCCCGAGACTTGGCTGTGCGTGTCGATGTTGATTACTTTGGAACAGTGCTGATCGTGGAAATTGCACACTTTGATGGTCTTCTCGGTTGATCGAGCATCCACGTAGTAAATATTATTCGTGATCCAGTCGACTGCCAATTTCTGCGGCTTACCCACATCCTTTATGTACTCTTTTGTGTTGTTCACCAGATTTATCCTGTGAATCGTTCCCGACTCCTCGATACTAAAGTAGAGGTAGTTTTCTGCAATGTTCATGTCCAAACCTGTAATCTTTGGTGAGTCCTCTTTGTGTAAAATGCTCAAAGAATTTTCAGACTGCGATAAATGGCGAATTTCATTGTCTGCTGTGTATACCATGGACATCGGAGCACCTAAACTTTTGCACGTAACTTTGTCCGACCTAAAAAGTAAGATATTTAGCATACTACGAAACCGCACACAAAAATTGACCACCAAAATTTAAAGGCAACAAATAAAACTAAGTTTTCATTTTTAAGATACCATATTGATATATGTACTACGACAAAAAAAAAACTAGGACAGTTAATATATTCTAATGTGAATGAGTCTGATATTACTAAGTATGGATACAACATTAATTTATTTGAAAGACGTCTTATTTATCTGTTACAATAGTTTAATGCCTCATTCAATCTAATAAAATAATGATAAAATCTCTTGTAAAAGATTTCCAAGTTTCTTTATCGATACAGGTAAAATAATCTAAGTATAAAAAATAATCGGCATCTGTGCAATATTTTTTAATCTCAATAATTTTACAACTAATGACTTTGGTCATACCTGATAATGTAACCTTCGTAACAATCGCATGAAAATCCACCTGTTTTTTCTGTGCACAGTTGGCTGCATACAGGAGGATCTCTAGAGCACTCCAATATGTCGCGGCAAGTGCGACCATCGCCAGACATTTCGTATCCCTCATTACACAAACACATCGGCCCAGTTGGTGTAGGTTTGCATTTTTGATCGCAAGGATTCATATTGGTCTTGCAAGATGAATTGCAAGCACCATTTTCATCACTGCCTGTAAAACATCAAATTTCTTAATCGTCTAGTAAATATTTCATGCAAAATTGCGAATCTGTTTATATAAATTAATAATGAATACAATAGGTAGTATTTTTTGCACAATTTTTTTCAGTGCCCAAATGTTGTAAGCACCCTTTCAGATAAAATTGATTAAAAGCGTAAAAATGTTTTAAGATAACCAATGTTTTAATTGATAAGCAAATGAAACAAATTCAATTATTTTCTTTAAAAACATAATTTATTTCAACTAATATCAAAATATCATTATATCGAAATATTTAATACCATGCACAAATGGGTAAAATGGAAGTTTAATTTTAGCACTTACAACATTTGAAATAAATTGATAAGTTATTTGACTAAAAATATAATTTGACATTAACCTCTTGATATTTGACCAACTAGAAAATAATTTGAGAAATTGTAAAACACAATTGACAAAAGGGGAAAAGCCAAGGGAAAAACGACTAAAATATAGTATAAATTCTTACCATCATAGCAGTTCTCAATTCCGTTGCATACCAGATCGTAATCAATACAAGCTCCGCTTTTGCATCTAAAGCCATGAGCACAGGGCACATCCTTATTTTCCACAAATTCAACGCCAGTGCCACAGAACGACTCATCAGATCCATCCCCACAGTCGTCCGCAGAATCGCAAATCCAATACCTTGGTATGCACTTTTTGTTGTTGCACTCGAACTCATCAACGTGGCAGTCTGAACAGCCTTGCTCGTCTTCGTGGTGCGGACACTCAGAACTACCGTTGCACCTGGCACTCTCAGGGACGCATACAGTGGAATCGGTCATACATTGGAACTCATTGGGTCTGCACTGCAATTTGTCCATCGCGAAACAAGTGGATTCATCCGAATTGTCACCGCAATCATTGATTTTGTTGCAAATTAGCATATTAGCTATGCACAGGCCGTTGTTGCAAGTGAATTGGTTTGGACTGCAAGTCCGTTGAGCTAAAAAAACAAAAGCAATCAATAATCTATTAATTGGGCATTTGAATCTTAGATTACCGCAGCCAGCGTGCTCGTCAGACAGATCGTTGCAGTCAAATTCGTGATCACACTCCCAGTTCTTTGGGATGCAAAGACCGCTCAAGCATCTGAAAATACGTTTCAAATTAATTTATACGAATTATGAATTCTATATTCATCACATAAAGTAACAAAAATAATAAGTTAATACTTATTACAAAATAATGTAATATTAAAAACGAAAATCTTTATTAGGGTACTGACCCTGGGAATTTCAGCTGCCAAAATAATTTGAATTAATTAATAACTTTATTTGTTTTTAATTTTTTTTTTCAATTGTTGGCCTTATTGTGATAGAGATTCGGTGGAAATTTTAAAATTATTTCGATGGAATTAAATATCATACTTTTGTCGTGGATAAGAATCCATCAAATGATTTGTAAGTACCTGAATTGATCTGATGAGCAAGTTGAAGAGAGGCAGCCCACTTCATCACCACCATCGCTGCAATCCTTTGAGCCATCGCAAACGAATCTATCAGGTATGCAAACGTCATCGAGACACTTGAAGTGATTCTTCGGACAGGAGCTGGACTTTTTGATGCCGCATGACGTCTCGTCCGACTTATCGGCACAATCGAAATGCAAGTCGCACACCAAATTGGACAGAATACACTCCCCATTCGCGCACTGGAAGTAACTGCTGGGGCACTCCCTGGCGTAAACACATTGCTCCTCGTCTTCACCCAGCAAGCAGTCCTTATGTTTGTTGCACCGCAGACTCTTGGATATACAGATATCGGATTTTTCACAGTAGAACTCGTTGGGGGTGCATTGTTGGCGCTTTATGCACGTGAAATTGCTGTTTGGTGCGAGGGCCATCCCCAAGGGGCACGCACAAGTTATGCTCTTGCCGGAGACCAAGCAGATGTGAGAGCAGTTACCGTTACCCCTTTGGCACGGATGGTAAGGAACGGGTTGAGACGTGATGGACACCAAGTGTATTGCTTCAGTGTTCTCGGGTACTACCAAAGTTATCTTCTTGTTTACACCATTGCCAGAATTATCCTTCGGAGCCCAAAATATTTTCCTAGAAGTACAAAAACATGTAGAATGACAGCATCACTTGAGAAAACCTTACAATGACGTAACAATTATTAAACAAAATGGATCAGTGCTAACGGGGAGGTTGAAGTGCCCTAAAAGTGTTTTTTGTATCTCAAATTTAATGCAAAAGAAAATTGACAGCCATTGTACAGAGTGAGCTGCAATGATTAGGGTCAAAGTCAAATTTCCGCAGAAAAATCAGGTAATATCTCCATTCCAAGTTTATCTAAGAAAGCAACTAGATTTGACAGTACAAGTGTCATACTAGTGAACATTCGTATTTGATTACCTATCTATCTAACAACTATCACTGTTGCTCACTCGTTACGTTTTCGTTGGCAAAAATTACATTATTGAAATAGTTAAATACCTAGAGTTGTGATTGGTCCAGAACAAATCTTTATTGAGTGTTGTGAGGCTAACTGGGGTCGTCTTCAAGGCCCTGAAGCTGTGACGGTCATCGCCATCGGCGCTTGTGCTTTCGATGTTGCTGGTGCCACCGTCGGCCCAGAATACTCTGTGTAGGCCTGGGTCGTAGTGAAGCGTGACAGGGCCTATCAGACCAGATTCGATCACATGAGTGCGAGATGTGCCGTCCATTCGAATTCTATCAATGTGAACGGATCTCTCGGTCGGCTTCTTCATGGCTATGAACATCACACTTTCTTCAGGAATTACGGCGATTGCCGTCGGGATCTCTCCTCCCATGTCATGAAGCAGAATTTTGCGTGACATCTTGTTTAAACTCAGTACCTAAAATATGGTGGCGAAATAATAAGCCTTGAATGTAGGACCGAAATTACAAAAATTTTAATCTGCTGTAACTTGAAACTACAAAATTACTTGAAATGCGGTTCTAAATTTTGTTAGGTGTTTCTTTGAATGAAAATGAGGTTTGCGCACATTTCTAATCATATTAATATATATTGCTAATTCAAATTTACTAATAAGAAGAAAAGAATAATTCGCTCAAACACGATTTTCATTGAGAAACAAACAAAAGTCGCGAAAATAACATTTTCAATTGTTTAGCTACAATTTTGTTTGCATCAGTAAATTTGCTGACGTCACTAAGTCACTAACTTAGTGACTGATAACCATCAGTGATCAATTCTATTCATAGAATTATTTTAATATATTTCGTATAGTTCTAGTTATGTAAGTTGTCACCGTCTTATAGGCGATGACGTGAATATCAATTTAAAAATCATGGTTCATACACCCATAAATTATCACGAACCTCAAAACAATTATTACACAATTAGTATCTAAATAATTTGCAAACCTCAACCGTTTTCTTCTCAGAGTCGCACCAATACAAATTATTTCCAAAGCTGTCGTAATCGAGGGAATCCACTTTGCCAATGTTTCCTGTTACAATAGTTGTGGAAAATCCGGTATCCAAATTGATAGCTACAATCGTTCGGCTTTCAGTGTCCGACACAAAAACGGTGTTGTTTTCGGTGCTGTAAGTGACTGCGCCAATGTTTTTGACCATCGTTGGTAAAGCCGTTATGTCGTGCTTGCCGAGCAATTGGTGTTCGATTTTATATAGCATGTCCTTAATCCCGGCGACCAGCATTTGCTTCTTGTGAACATCTGTAAGTATGAAAAGCATATATAATTTCAGTCACAACTCGATAAATCGATAAAACACTGCCAAACTACTATTAAATAAATAGCCCGATTTTTTAAATGTGAGTAATCATTGTGAATATTTCATAAGTGCGATTGATACGACTAGTTTATTTTGCTCCCTTTTGGGGATTATTATAGGAATATATTGATGATATTTACTGACAGCTAAATTTCAATTTGAACAAACATAGGTGCAAAACTATGAGACAAGATACAAAACAACATATTCACAAGACATTAGTCGTGTTCTTTAATCAAATTTGCTTAGCTAACCTCAGTTAATCTCAGGTCAGTTGAAAACTGTAGGCATTCTTTTATTTTGCCCTGCTCACTTTTGCTTAGCAAAATCACCTCCCCCTTCCAGATGCGGAGCTTTTATTCGGGGGTATTAGCTCGGAAGTGAGCAGAGAAGAAGCTGTCAAACGTGTGTTTTAATGGTTACAATTACAAACAAACGTTTACACCTAACCTGCAAAACAGAGCGCTCTGATTGGTTGTTCTTTTATTACTCATTCCGATCAGATCTGGTCAGCTATCTAAGGAGGTGAGCTATTTGACAAAAGAACAGGACTATTTTCACCATTAGGAAGTATTATTTGTCACATTGACATTTTAACATCACCCCATTAATGGCGTTTTTATCAAACAAGAGTTTCCCTACTTAAAAGTTCGTAACACAAGATAAAAGTCACCCACACTAAATAATAAATTGAGCTATAGAATCAAATTTGTAGTCAAGTTGGAGCTGGTCTAACCTGATAATTTCACATCAGAAAAAAGCCAGAGCCAACTTGACCACAAATTTTATAGTTGATGCAAAATTATACTGTTCAACTGGAGAGGCCATGCTCGAATAAATCTTGTGAATAGTCGGAATAATTTCTAGCAGAGAGTTCTCAAGTAGTCAGGAAATTGCACAACACTATGACAGTTGCGGATATTTATACTTTATATCTTTTACAGTTCCGCCCCAATGAGTAACTTTACTACAGGACACATTAATGATAACAATGGCAATAAAAGTAATTATGAGCCTTCATTGTTTGTGTTTGCATTTTTAACCAATCACAAACATAATTATGCGATTACATGACCTACAAAATTCTTATCGTGGTAATGATGACATTAAGAAATTAAGTTAACAAAAATGACAAATATATTTCACAAAATGTGGAGCTTTTAAAAATTGTTTATAAATTATCTCATGACTTCACTTTTCAAGTTATTTATCAATGCTGGAGGGTTATTTGGTTAGAATTTTTTTTGCAATTGACATTTCAACATGTAAGTGAAAACAATCCCAGGGTTGTTATCAGTGTAATGAAATTTGGATTGGATTTTATCACACACATGACTACAGATACACGATTTGATTGGATTTCTAATTCAGCGAAACATTTTTAGTGTAATGAAATGTTGATTGGATTTTGTCGCGCACATGACTACAGATACACAAAATTGATTGGATTTCTAATTCAGCCAAAAAAATTCAATGTAAAAATGCAATAATTAGTTGTTTCTGATACATGGTCTCAAATTTACTTATTATATTTTTTAATTCTTATAATTTAGGCAATTGTGTTGCTTTTAATACTAATTTTCTTTTACTAAGCAACACGCTTTCGAAAATCGTTGACAAAATGATGATTATCAATGCCCTATTACATAAACAAATACTAATAATGAGTACGAAATAAATAATGATAATGATAAGGTAATAACAACTTTTTACCTTTACATGTGTGTAAATCACTTGAGAGTACTTTATCTTGGGGACAAGCACATGTATATATTTTCGGCCCACTTATTAAGCAGATGTCGCTGCAAAGCGACAGACTGCATGGATTTAACGAACGGGGCTTGAGCGCTGAGTGGAAGATGTGAACACCATATATGTACTCCCGCTTTTCCTTGACCAAAGTGTGGTGGTCTTTTCCTGTAAACTTGTCGCACGACTGGATCGAGTGTGTGTTCCAGTCAGACCAGAATAATCGGTTCTCAAATACTGCAATGCTGTAGGGGTGCTTCACCATACCTTCCAGAACAATCTAAAAATTTACAGTGGAAATTAGCAATCGGGGACAAAGCAACTAAAATAATTATTGTTGACAGTGGAGATTAGTATAATAAAATCAGGATGGTGCAAATTTATGAGAGTGACAAGTGCAAGAGCCATTTTAGTGACCAGTTTTAACGTGAGCATGAGCACAGTTTCAAAAGTTCTCTCAATCTTCGAAAGTTTTTGACTTGACTTGCCATCTCAAACTTTAAACTTCTCAAACTTCCGACAATTACCGAGTGAGGCCACGACCTAAAAATTGTACGAGAACCCTTGAATGAAAATAAGTGTCAATGAAAACGCATAAGAGAACAGGCTAAATTATTGAGCTAGAATTATGCACTAGTGTTTTGTGATTTGCGGAATGCTTTTTTGTTCTGATTGGTTAAATTTGAATGCAGTATACCTACTACGTCAACTTCAACTTACTACTTCAACATTTTGCGTTTTCTGCAAAACTTAAAATGATTTCAACATTATGCAATTTCTGCTAGATATAACCTCAAACATAACTCAAGATAACATTTTACATGTTAATTTAGAAATATGACTAAATAAATAGCAACAAAAATTATTGTTTATTACAATTGTTCACTAAATCTCGAAAATTGGAAATTATAGAGAAAAAGAAACCCCATCTTTCTACCAACTTCTACAAAATAACCTATTATTTAATATAAAAGTAACTACTTTCTGCGGGTAGAATCACTGCTGCATGAATTAGGTGGTAATACCACAGCAAAATTTTGAGGTAATTGCAATCTGCAAAATGCTAGTGCATTAAGCTAGTTTCACAAATTCCACAAATTTTTTGGCGTGAACTTTGATTTTACCCCAAACAATGTCAATCACTCTGTATGACTCATAATAGTTTCAATAACATACCCGGCGATCTGTGCCGTCCAATCGAATGCTTTCCAATGTTAATAGTTTGCCATCAGTCCAATACAAACGTTCGTTAGGATAATCAATTGCCAAACCATTGGGCCATCTTATGTTATTAGCCACAAAAGAGTAATCCGCAGTTCCGTCCATTTTAGACTTGGCAATTTCAGGTGTTTTTCCCCAATCAGACCAATACATGTCCCTAAAAATATAGAATTTAACTTTAATCTGCAATATACATTATAATTATTTAATAACAAAATATATATGAAAACAGGAAAAAAAATTATGTTTAAAAATTTTATAGTAATTTCCTCATATTGTTTGTTCTGTAAGCATTTCTTTGTACAAATTTATTGTCATTAAAGATAAGCTTACCCTTCAGAAGGATGCAACACAATTCCTCTGGGCTTATTGATGTCTTTGTTGAGTAAAACAGTGCATCTTGTGCCGTTATTATTGCAAACGCCGATATGCTGCATTTCAGAGTCAGTGAAGTAAATGTTTCCGGTAATCCAGTCGACAGCGAGATCCTCGGGAGAGCCTAAGCCTGATGTAACGAGCAGCTGAAATTTATTCTTTGTAAAACAATTCCAACTCTGTTTTTGCGGCATACTTCTCTATGTGAACCGTCTTCCTGCGACCTCACTATGCTCTCTTGCTCGGAATGGATGTCGGTCCAGTAGATATGGTGACCATCGTATGAAATCCCCACGACTTCTTTTAACTGCTTGGCTATGGGGAAGAGAAGCTCTGACTGCAAAAAGTATCCCCTGATTTCAGTCTTTGTGCTGAACAGCATCATTGCTTCTCCTCCAACGACTTTGCATGTATTTTTATCGTCTTGTAGTATATATTTTTCATCGCAGTAGCACTCATACGAGCCGGGGGTGTTCCTACATTTTTGGTCACAAATACCTGCAATGTGTAAGTTACTTGTTATAGGCCCTATCTTTAGATAGTTAGAATGACGGCAATATTTATTTGCCAGGCATTTGGCTATGAGAGCAGTATGATAACAGTTATTATGAAACATATAAAATTAACTTACCGTAAAGTTCACACTCATTGATATCCATGCACGTTTTATCATCGATAGTTTTGTAACCCTGCGGACAAAGGCATTTAGGCCCCGAAGGTAATTGGATACAATCGTGCGAGCAATGGCGTGTGGCACAAGTATTAGGGCCTTGACATTGTCCGTTTTCATCTGACCTATCCGGGCAGTTAGCTACTTTATCGCACACATTAGAGCTATTAATGCACGTTATATTATTAGCGCATAAGAACAGTTTCTTATCCAGCTGGCAGTCGATGGGGCTTATGTGTGACTCTGAAACATCCAAACATGAGAATTTATTAAGCTTATAATGAGCTAGACCTACCGCAACCCATCTCATCAGAATTATCGTGGCAATCATTGTTTCCGTCGCAAACCCACTCATTGGGCACACAATGCCCATTAGTGCATTTGAATCCGTCGCAATCGATGTTTACCGTGCAGCCAATTGTTTCATCGGTTCCATCTAAACAATCGTTTTCACCATTGCAAACAAAATCCTTTTGTATGCAGAGGCGGTCTGCACATTGCCACTCATCCGATGAGCAGTTTACAGGATGCGCCAGTGCATACTGAAAGACGGTAAATTAGTGCAAATGAACGAGACGTTAAATGGGTTATACCTTAAATTGAGTGCAATTGCTCTCATCAGAAAAATCACCACAATCATTTTCCTCATCGCACACAAACGAGGTGAATATGCACTTCCCATTCTTGCATCTGAAAAAGTTGGGCTCCTTGCAGAAGAATAATTCTGCAAAATACGATTATCCACAATTGTACTTTAAAATCACGCGAATAGCATACCACAATCTTCCTCGTCGGAGGAATCTAGACAGTCGGCATGCCCGTCACACCTTTTTTCGTTCGCGATGCATTTACTATTCCTACACACAAACTGATTCGTACCTGCACAGCTCGCATCGATTTGCATGTACAGCGAATCTAAAAATGCTTCGCTGTAGATGCAAAGCCCGGCCAAAATCAGAAGCTTTACTATCGAACACATTATAAAATCTGGAAACAAAATGGGAATGAGGACATCCTGTTGTTTTATCTAATTAGGTCTGAACGGTCCACATGGGAAACCATATTTTATACTAAAATTTACATAAAAATATTTACACAATACATTACCTCAAAATAAAACAGACAACATGGATTTACAGAACAGTTAAAATTGTGAACAGAGCTGGTGATGATGTTGGATGCAAAGTGCCCGATGAAATGAAAGAGGAATGGATGAACACCTGAAAGAACAGAATTTTAGCAAAAAATTGTGTCGACAAAAAACTCAAAAGATAAATTTTGAATGGAGAGGTCGAATAGAATAAAACTGTACTTGAATTTATTTTAATACTCTTTATTATTACTGCATGCATCTTACAATAAATCGTTAATTAATTAATCCTAAATTGATCTTTGTTTTATACGTGATCTAACTTATAATACATTCACTATGCTCTATACAACAGTATATATACACTTTACTACAAACACAAATTTAATCAATAGTAAATTCAGGTATAAATAAAACATAACTCACTGAAAGAAATTTTCAATCAAGAAAACAGAATCTTAATCCAACGTTAAACATCTAAAGTGAATATCCTATAACACGCGCAACTGTTTTCTTAAAGAAAAGATCTACTTTAAGTACTTAAAGTTTAGATTAGTATGCGAAAAGTTAAACTAATATATCACGACTTTATAATATACTTAACTTATGTATTTCAGATATTTTCGGTCACACCTTTAATACTTATCTCAGTCTTACCATTTTAAAAAATTACCACGGCCAAAATAATGATGTAATTTAAACAGAACTTCTTAAAACTATTGATTTGGTACAGCATAATTTTACAACATCAACCATCAAAATTTAAACACATTTAAAAGCATCACACCTTACTCATTACCATCATTACCATTCACGAAGAATCATTAATACAATATTCCTAAAGTAGATCCAACTGGAGAGAAAAATCGGCTTTTATGCCATAGACTAGAGTGCAGTTTGGGGTTCTGATTGTGCAGAGCTTGAAATGTCCACCGCCACGTTACCACTAATCGTAGTCACGTGATTGCTTATGCTTAGTGCTCCAACTTTTGCACGCTGATATGCATTGACGGTATTCAGACCTAAGAATCTAAAACAATACAACAATACAGTGAAACTAAATTTGATCTCACATTATTTTAAAGTAATATTCAATTTCAACGTCAAAACAGTAGTCAGTAAATGTGATAAAAAAATTGAAAATAATAGTTATTTTTATTAAGGTCTTCATAAATATTTAAATAAAAATAAAACTTTTGCTTGTCGAACAATCCAACCAATTTGTAGTATAACATACTTGTTCCATAAATAACTATAATATGGTTCAACAAAGTTTTTATAGACCAGCCACACATCGTGTTGGCTTAAGAGACTTCCTTCAAGACAATGCCCAGAAATAATTGATCTCTATAATTCTGTAATTGGTTCAAAAAGAGCTTCTGGGGTTTTCTTATTGATAGTCCAGTACATTTGATACATATTTATATAGAGCGTTCATTAATGTTTGGTAGCGGTTTGAATTTTTCCTCTCGCAATGTTGGTATCTAACCGGTGATTCGACACCATCAATTGTCAAGTAATTTTAGGTTAAAAATATCTTTCACATGAACATCTGTTATAGTTATTAGAGTTAGGTAGTATTTAAAAGTTAATAAAACTGATGTTTATAACATTAAAAATATAATTGTTTCATTTATTTATAAATTGCTTTAATAATTTCCTTCTCCAAATTTCCTCATGTCCTTCACTGGTAAGTACCAACCTTAAATATTTTTAATGTGAGGGAAATTCAAACCACACCAATCATTTACAAACACTCTGTACCTATTTTAGAGTTTCATTTAATGACTTTCCCTAAAGATTATGCACAAACTTACTTGATGCAAACGTAGATGATTAAAAGGGCGAAACTCGCACTGCCCATGCGAATGTAGGAGTCCTCGAACATCTGTATGACGATCCAACACACAGCAACCGCCAGGCACAGGCAAGTCACAATCACAGCAGTGCTGCCCCAGTGTTTAGCGGTGAATCCTTTCTCCCAGTCCAGCCGGGTCGTGCTGCTAACATCGTATGCACAATTGCAAACCTTACATCGCAAATTCTCGGTGCTCGACGAAGAACTCTCCATCAGCCACCGCCTGAGGCAGTCGTGGTGCACGCTGGAAACGTCCCCAGTGCAGTCGCATGGCTGTATAAGCGGCTCTTGCTTGTCAGAGTCGTAACAAATCCAGCACTCCCGCTTGTCGATAAACGCATCCTCCTCGGTGATGTTGCCGTCGGGGCTCGGGAGGTACTCTGTGGGCTTCTGGTCTAGTTTGGCGAGCAGCTTCTTGGGATTCAGGATCCACAGCTCGGCCGGCTGTATGCAGTTCCAGAGCACCGCTGGGAACCATATGGCGACACCGATCTCGACCACCCGGAACACGATGTCATGCCAGTTGCGTGAATACACTGGCACCTTTGTCTTCCAGAATTCGGAGAGAGTCTCGGAAAACAGAAAGCCGACGATTATTATCATCATTAGAGCCTGGCTGAGCAGGCCGATCCGGGACTGGTGGAGCTGGGAGTTGTTGATCAAGGGGCGGATTTCTTCGTGACGGAGCGGCTCGGTTTCTCCCGTTCCAGCTATTCGAACTGGTTTCGTTACAAAACCACCTCTAACCTAAAATCAGTGAAGCAAAATATGCCACTAATTAACCATTAACTTTAGACGCTGACGCCCTACCTTAAAGAACACTTCAACTCCGTAGATTAGGAAAAAGATGGCGACAATGAATAGGAGAACTGCATAGCATCCATTAAAAATGTGGGTGTAGAAGCTACGGTCGTTTGGGGAAGGTTCAGCCAAATGTGTTGTCACAATTTCGGCCAACAGAAGTCCGAAACTGATAATATTAAAAGTGACGAAACCCAGGAAGGATTTCGAGAGAAATTGGGGCTTCTCCCATCTTATGTCTCGCAGGTGGAATACCTGAAACAAGTAACGTTTTAATAAATGCAGCGACGTGTTAGAAATTAATACGTACTTCTGCCCAGAAACATACGATTAATGAAAATCCAGACATAAGCAGGGGATAGTAGGCGGACAGCAGACTGTTGCTCCATCCGTATTTGAAATTATCCTATGGATGTATATAGGTATAAATCAATATATATATATATATATATATATATATATATAGGTATACAATACAATGGAAATAGTGATACATATCAATATTACAATTATAACACAGTAAAGTAATAATGGAGAGGAGTGTGGCACAGCATAAGTAGGCAAAAGGTCTCAAACCCAGGACAAATGACATTTAGCGCTACTCTCTCCTTACACGGAGTACTTGCCGAAGTAAAAGCTTTAACAAAACAGAGTTGAACAGTAATCTTGGCTTTATAATACATATCAAAAGAAAAGTTTCACATTCAAAATTATTCAAAACAATTGTTAATCTGATAATGGGATATTGGACGTTATTATTTGTTACTCACGAATGAACAAACCCTCAATATCACCACAACCTCTTTATATTTACTATACGTAGTAAATGGCAATCTGGGTAGCTTTATTTGAACACCCTGTATATGTGATTTGCTGATTTGCTGTATAGGTGGTATTAAAATTACAAGTGTTTAGGGTAAAGTAGAAAATTAAATATACAGAAAGTGTTTAATAATTGATCCCGACTAATTTGCACCACCTGCTTCTGAGTCAATTGTTTTGAAGAAAAACAAACACTTTCAATTAAAGTTAATTAGACAGCCGCTGTTTACATTCACTCACAAAGCAATTTAATCAACAATCTAATTAAAAAATCATAAAGTAAAGTATATGGAGCTAAATTTAAAAAAAACGCGAAATATTAATAAAAATTACACGTCCTTTTTCCACTTCTGTTATAGTTTGAAAATGGTTTTTAGAAATAGGTAAGTATTATTTGACGGTATGTCAGTTTATAAATAAATAGGTTAAATTTGAACAAATTATATTTCTTAATACTTTGCAACAAAAAGATGCAGAAAAGTAGGACTCACATAATACAATAATGGGTGATATTAATAGTTATTACGTTTATTATTTATTACGCATATACTACTGCGGCCATCAAAGAGTGAACGTTTTTTCGATAAAAAATTATTTTTATTTTAAATCATAGGCGTCCTAAAATGTCACAATTTGAATAGTAACTCATGCTGCACGAACGTCAATGAATAAAACAGAATTTAATAGAATGAAAAATACGGAAATTTTCACTAAGTGGGATGGCCACGGTTGTATCTAATTAAAAAGGATTTTGATTAAATTTTTTGATAGTACATTTCATTTTTGAGTAAACAGTTGATTGCAAAAAAAGTAGACTAGAAATTTTCGGCTGCTTGACCAACCTTGTTGTTAAAAATGTCACGTAAGTGTCAGTGATTACAATTAAACAGCTGACTTCCACGACATTTTTTGTATATCGTGTACTGGTCAGCTGAAAGTGTACCCCGAAACACAGTTCATGAATCATTTATAACTTTGGTTTGGTATTTAGAAGACGCATTTTAATACTTAACTTATAAAAGTTTTAAACTGAATGTCAACTTTGAAAGATTATCACATTTCAAAGAAATGGGGTAATAAAAAACCACATTTATACAATAACATTTTGAGAAAAAACAAATACAGAAAACAGTGTTTGCCTACGTTTTTTTGCAATCAACTGTATTTGATTTTTGAGGTACAACTGTCAAGTAGACAATTAATTGACAAATACTTAAAACCAAATTTACATTGTGAAAAATTAAATTTCCACATTAATGGTATTTACATTATACCACATTAGTAAGTAAAATTCTACGCCTTAGGTTTTTGAATAATTAATTTATGTTTCTAAATTATACTTCAGTCTTCCACTTCCAGTTCGAACATAAAAATTAGATTCGTATAGTTTTATAACTGGAGTAATAAAATTCAGTTACAATTTACACAACACTTTCTCTAGAAATTACACTTACGGGTGATAGAAAATAAGCTCCCCTGATGACGCTCGCCAGGAACGTGACGAAGTAGAGCAGCTTCTGCGTGGTGATCTTGCAGGCCCGCAGGAACGTGGGCGCCTTCAGCCTCTGGTACTCCGATATGATGCACATCATCAGTTGCACTGCACAGACGAGCGCGACCAGCAGGAACACCCCGCCAATGCCTGCGTGATAGGGCAGGTTGGGGCCGTCGCAGTGGTCGCCGGCGAACCGGATCTCGCAGACGCACGTGCCATTGTGGCACTCGCCCCGGCCGGAGCAGTCATCGATGCAGCTGAATCCAGACATCAGCAGCAGGTGGCGAATCATATCTGCCACCATTCGAAGTTCGCTGTAAAATAAAATGAAAGAGTTCGTTACTTCTAATTGGAGGAATCGGAATTTCACAGATGAATAATTGACGCATGGGAAACTCACCTGGAGACAATCTCACGGCATTTATTATTTATCAGAGGCTTGTTAATTGGTAAATATTTGTAGTGTTTATAAAGTCTAGGGAATTATTTGAGTTGATACTTTGCCTTGTAACAATTCCAAAGTTCCAACTTATACTACACAGTTTCCTGCAATTTAATTATGGCTATAATACACCAATTTGCATAATTATATTGATAACGTCGACACAAAACTGTTATTTTATAAAAGGGGAAAGAATGTAAGTGGATAAGTTCTGTGTAAAACCAACATGTTTTTGTAAACGAGATCAAGTAGTTTCCAATTTTTGTTATTGTTGTCAAATATGTTTGAAAAATGGCTAGTTAAGAGGACATTGGCCTAACAATGTATAAATCATTTTATCTAATGTTATGCGCATAATATAAATGTTAAAATCAGTTACATATTAATTATACAAGCTACTTAGAAGTGTCGCAAAAACTTTTAGAATACTATTTTAACCAAACTACAGGTAGATTTAAATAGCTTAAATGCTCGGCAAATCGACTAGTACAACCAAGTAATAGCTTACAGAGGAGACAAAAGAAGAGAAAGAGAAAGTCAAATTTTTAATCAAAATGGAATAAAACTAATTGCCCAACTCATAAACGGTTCCTCATTTCTGCAAAGTTTTCGTAGCAATTTTTCAATTGGTGGCCATGAAATCTGGATTAATTGCCATCCAATACATGTAATCAATTATTGGTAATTATGCAACAATATTTATTCTACTAAACTAAACGCCAATATAAGCTTGTTACAATTTAAATGTTATTTCCATTATCCATTGTTTCTTTTGACCTTGCAATAGAAATATTCTACCACACCATAGGACGATGATAATACAATTTGAGATATGGCAGCAACTACTTGACTTTATTAACACTTAAAAATACTCGTAGAAATATCAAATCTGTATATGTTTGCATACAATGCACGTAGTTTCAAAGGTAAACTTAATTATGCGGAACAGTATGCTTGTGGACTTTCTAAATTCGAGGTCTAAACAGCATTGGTGTATGAATGAATAAGCAAATATATTATCAATCATGGAATTCAAGGCAACCCTACAGATATGTTTTACATTACTGATGCTTTTTTTAACGCTACAAGAAAATATACTTTGTAAATTAGGGCAACTGCGTAGTATATAAGCACATAATTTACATATCAAAGGAAAATTTAAACAAAAATGTAAATTTTAAAATTATCAACACTGTTGTGTGTCAATAAGAATTCGTGGAAAAGTTTGAACACCCCGAAATTAGTATATCTCCATGCCCACAAACCTGTTTGGTATGGCGCTCTGTGCGTAGGATCAGAGGTACAGCATATATTAAACTGCCATGATAGTCTTTACCGCACAATCGCAGTGTTAGAGTTGTTGAGGTGCTATATATATATTGTGCCCCCTTTCGGTGGGGCCACTCCTGCCTCGGAGGAAGGAGTGGTGGTGGTAGTATATTTCCGATGATAAAACTGGTCACGATACTGGGTTAAACCCATGTGTAATGTGGCGAAAAATTACATTTAAGAGTCATATATAATGAATCTTTATTAGGCTTTCTGTTGTTAAAAGACAGCAATTTGAGAATTGAAAGTATAATTTATAATAGAGAGTGAAGCAAACTTTAATTGACTTTTTAGTGGTATCAATGAAAATATTTTCAGGTGTTCAGCATTACTCAATGAATATGTTTGAAATTATTCTTTCTAAAGTCTGCCGATTTCTTTTAGTGACACAGAAGACTATCGCTATTGCGTCACCGACAATTGACATATTTTGTTAACATCAAATAAATTTAGGTTAACAATTTAGCACAAGATTATGTTTCTGACATAGTTACAATCAAATGAATACCACCTGCTTTTGAATTACTCACACTATTTATTTACCGCTACAAGCTTATCATTTTAACAACTGAAGTTGCTCCAGTTAAGTGTCCATCATAAAAATATTTATCGCTTATTTACATATCATATGTATATAAACAATCTTTACGAGGCTATTGACCAATATGCTTCCGCCTCACTAATTATAATAGCGTAAATTTATCATAATTAGTGGTATAAAGGAACTGAATTTGGGTGAAGTGAAATAGGGGCAACAAATGGTATGAGTAATACAATATAAATCGGCATTAAATTAGCTCGTAATCATGTCAAGAAACATATTAAATAAATAACATCATAAGAAGTGATGGTTTTGATGTTTGAGAATGTTGTTACTTGTCACAGTTCACAAAAGAGTTCGCGGAGCGTGGGAAAAATAATTGACATAGAATAACCTTAAATAACATTGAAATTGTTTTTTATTGTTTGGTATTGGATTTGTTCTCTTTGATGTCGGCTCTGAAGGGATTTGAAGTAATTTGAACTGAAATATTTTCGAGCAAGTAGCAATCATAATAGTATATATATATATATATATATATATATATATATATATATATATATATATTTAGATTTTAAGCATAAAAAAAATCCAGAAACAATGCACCAAAATTGAATTGTTTGTATCATATTGAGTAACACCTCAGAATGTTAGTTGACACTGAATTATTGTGATATAAGGCAATACATATCACGTTAATTGTACAAATAAACATTTCCAAATTTTGAGATTAATAAGCAAACTGGAGTAATTTGTATTTAATTTGCTTTACTGCAATTACGAGTCACTTCTAAATTTAGAGTTGCTACAGTAAGATATCCAGGTACATGCAAGATTCAGACGTCTCCATTATTTTTTTGTGATCCTTATGTAAACAATACTATTGTCTCATGCAAACAACGTTCAATTGATGTCACGCAAAATTAACCGTCACCACATCTGCTTTATATCTAAATCATCGTTGAGCACTCCAATTAGACCACTTAGCTTGCGGTCCCTGAAGTGGACCGCTCTCGAGAAGAATTGGTCCATTGTGCAACTGCTTTGACCTATTGCCTTGAAAACGTTTAGGGTTCACCGGCAGCTCACCTGGATGATGAAATGTAGACGCTAGTACACTGGGCGATGTATAAACGGTGTTCAATAAACGCGACAATCCGGGAATGCCGAAACTAACGAACATTATTTAGACCTTAATCACCAAACTCTCCCCAACGCCATTTTACTAGAACTGGCAACAGCTGAGAGCAATCGTCTCTTTGTTTTATGTTGCCAATGTCATAAAATTAGAACCCCCTGTCAATTTTCGCAGTGTTACCTATTAAATAATTATAAATTCCCCCATAAAATTTTAAATTAAAACCAAATATCTTTACAATGCAATAAAACAATATTGTACATAATAATTGTACATTGTACAATGTATGTATGTATTATATTGTAAATACAATTTTCTTTGGTAACCATTCAGTACCATTACTCATTGATTACATTTTTTTCAAATGAATCATACATTAATACACTCGGAGTTGTACTGCAGTATCTTTATTCTGTAATGTTTGGTTTCGTCAGCAATCTAATTCGTCTTCGAAATAAATGTAACCAATACTGGCCTTTCTGTGAATCGTGTTCATGTCATAATTTTCTTAAAATGATCAAAATGCTGATTTAAATTAAAAATTAACAAGCTTTCACAACCACTCAATTAGTAATTAAGGAAGTACTTAAAATTAGTACACAAATCTGCGTCATACAATAGCACTAATTTTGTGTACTAATTCAGACATTTAAAACTCATCTCCTGATACTACTAATGAAGAGGTTGTTGAATGTAGCTTAGTGCTGCAACAATTTATATCTAATTCTAAATAATATTAATAAAATATACATCTTCGCCTCAATACTACAACTAAATAATAAATAATTATGACACCCCCCCCCCCCCCCCCCATCATTCTGGAATATCCTTGGTAAGATTATATAATCGCAGAGTAGGGAAGATACAGGCAGAATATAGCAATAAAATTAATAAACGTCATCACTAAGGTTGTGGGAGGTAAAACTTAAAGTCAAGTGTGGGCCGTTTTTTAGAACTGTCAAATAACTGATCTGTCAAAAGCCATTAGAATGATACCGACACTTCCTAAGAAGAAATAGAGATTCACAATCGACCATTCCGCGTGAATTAATTGTAATTTTGTATTTTTTGCAATTGTAATTGTAATTATCTTCCTGTGTGGCACACAATTATCTCAATGAAGGAAATTATCCTTCCAAAAATCTAAATTCTTTTGTAAGTTAATTCTGTAAATAGCCTGCGTTTATATTTTCTTAAGTATTGTTTTATTTTTATTATACAAATAACCTCAAACTAAACATTTTTAAAACCCTCGCACACTTTCGATCGCTTTGGCTTCATCCATCGTCGACATTGCCCTGTACTCCACAAATTCCATGCTGAACGTTCCCGTCCCTGACGTTAAAGTTCTCACGGTGGTCGAATACCCCATCAGTTCAGAAAGTGGGGTTTCACAAATGACCATCTGTAACATGAATACATAATGCAGGTTAACCAGAAACATCCTTAAAAATGGTTTTGGCAACACTGACTTTAGTTAATTTTCATTACATGAATGTGGCCGGATGTGTCAGTATGCGCCGACTACAATTTAAAATGAAAATTTTTAATTAACGGTGTACAGATGACAGATTCAATTCTGCACTCTGTCATTTCCGTTTCAAGTCTTTTGTGCATGGTTTATTGTTTGATTTATTGTTTACTGTTCGATTGAAAATGGTGTTTTTACAACGTAAGACATTTATAGTGGAATCATTTTTTCATAATGTTAGGAAGGTTGAACGCGTTGGGAATACTCAGTAAATGATTGCATAGAGGATTTCCGTGCTGAATTTTCTGGACTAGCATTTAGTCAATTTCCGGGAAAATGGAAGTACTATCCGTTCGGCGCCCCAAGTATAGATGATTTTCTTATCATATTTTTAGTTGTATCAACATGTGTATTTGGTTGTTTATCTATCAAACCACAACCATTGTTGCTCATTCGATAATTTTCATTCAAACCCATTCTTGAACATACCTTGTGGCTTCCCCTGACCGTAACATTTTGTATCAAAGCTCTTCTGCGATTCAAATCTGCCATGATTCCTGATAAGTATTCGTCAGGAGTTACAATTTCCAAGTACATGATAGGCTCCAATATTGTTGTGCCCGATTCGTTCAATAACTAGAACATTAATACATATAAGAAGCATTTACCAAAAATATATAACATTTATGTTCCACTTGTTGCTTCATGTCGGTCAAAACAAAAATCGCTACAAAAATCACTACATAATGTACTGTAACCTTGTTTTCGAGAAACACTAATGACACAACAGAGCCACTAATACTTTTTAGAGAAATTGCGACATTGAAGGATAAATAAATAAAAAGACTATATAAACATAGGCTTTAAAGCCGGGATCTGTAACAGGAGTAGATATTGGTAGGAGCGGATAGATAACAAAGAGTAGTTATTGGTAGCAATAACTATCATAAATTGATGTTACAATATGATTAGGTAATAACTACTGTTTGCTATGCATTTCTACCGATAACTTTTGCAGAATCACAGTCGGCGATCTGTCAAATTCTGGGTAATTAAGAATAATGGACCCTATAAAATTAGCAAAATAACCATGAAATTGCGATGTTGGTGCCATTACATTTATTATTGGTGACTACCGATATCTGGTTCCTTTTAAGTTACAGAATTCTGCCCCAGAGTGGTTCAGTCTGGAATTCAAGTTTTGTGACTAGAGATAACACCAGAACTAATAAGTTTGAGGCCATTATTAAGAGCAGTCATTAATCAAAATATTGTTACATATTTTTTATTCGGATTTACTATTATATCGGATTATTATTATTTCGGATTCAAATATTTTGTATTGCTGCTCCACAGTACAACATATTATATACTTTATAAACCAAAGCTGTATACCTTATTTATACATTGAGTTACAGTTGCGGCAATAATTGATTCTGACGTGCCTCTCCCGACAACAATCATATGCAGCATTACTTGCACATTGATCACTTCCGAGCCGACTTTTGGCCCATGAGCGAGCCCTACATCCACGCCTCGCTTCACAGCCGCTAAGTGCTTCGGAAATATATTGGCCACGCTTGTATCGGCATCGTGGGATTTATCCACCCGGAATAATCCCTTCTGCTCGCTACTGATAACGGGTATCACCGATAACCGTAACGAAACGGATTGCCGGCTGTTCCCTATTTTCGTTTCCGTCGTCGAGTCTCCTGTGACTTTCATTAGAGGTGCTTCTCGGTAAGATATTTGCAAGGGCCCTAAATCGGCATCGATTTTGTATTCCTTCAGTATTCTGTCTTTGATTATCTCCAAATGTAATTCCCCCATTCCTGTAACAAGTCCATATGTCATTTTCCCAAGAGTTGACGACAAATAAGCCAACTGTACAGTCAAAAGTAGATACCTGCTAAGACTGTTTGCCCATTCTCCAAATCTTGTGTAACACGTAGGCTTGGGTCCTCCCTTTGTAACTCAATTAAAGCTTGCTCTAAAGCAGATTGGTAAGCGAGACTCGGCGGCTCAATTGAGCAAAAAAACACCGGCTCTGGTATTTTCGCTCCTAGATTAAAAATTTTATCGACGTCTATTTGGTTGGTATTGCCTGCTTCCATTTTTTTCTTTGCCTTTTGTGCAGCCGTTGCCGAGTTTGTAACCAAATCTCCAGTCTTCACTTCCTATAAAATGAATATTCGTACAACTCAATAGCACACATTTGTGATTCACACAATTTATACTCCAGTTTATAGGCGCATAATAATTTTATGTTTAGTAATTTTAATTTGTCACAAAATATTTTGGAAGTTATAATAATAATAATTCCTACTACTCCTCCACCTATGGCGTAATTGGTTACTGTCATTATTTGACAGACAACTCTGACCCAATTACATTTTATTTTACTATAGGCCCTTGAACTATTACAAGTTATGCGGGCGTTAAGAGGAGAGGGGCATTATTATTATTGCCCATCTGCGCCTGCATGCGACTTATAGATGGTAGAGGCACATCTTTAACGTTTGTTGCAAGGAAATGGGAAAACTACAAAAAAACCACCCCAGAAATGCAGACCTGGGAATCGAACCCGGGACCTTGCGGTCTAGAAGCGAACGCGTTAACGCTCACTCCACCGCAGTCTAGGTATAATTCGGTATTCATAATAAATTCTACACCTTAAGTCCAGTTACAACAGCAATGTTTCCATTATTCAACTCATCCACTTCCTGGAAATCATCGGCATAAGCAATGAATAGCTTCTGCGATTGCTCGCTGATATCCTGCTGGATATTGAACAGTTTCTGGCTCTTATTAAACTGCCCGGAATATATCCTGAGGAAAACCAAAGGCCCCCGCTGCTTGTCATGTATTATTTTAAAAGCTCTAGCGCATAGGTTGTTCTCAAAATGGCTGAAGTTATTGGAGCACTGATCCGGTGATGGGAGGTACAAAATCACAGCATTCATCAGCTGCTGAACCCCGATGTTTTTGTAGGCGCTCCCGCAGAGAACTGGAACTGCTTTCTTAAATTACTCACATAATCCAAATGCTTTGGGGATGCAATGAGAGGCGTACCTGCTTCATCACTCCTAATTTTATGGACGCCATTATGTCCGTCGGTTTTACATCATCCAGGCTTTCGGATTCTATTATGGTTACGGCTAATTTGTCGTCCCACTCGGATATTTTGTCTACGATTTTATTACGTGCAGTCATTGCTTCTTCCCATATCAAACCGTGTTGTTCTCCTAAAGGTTCTCTGTTCATCGTTTGGTCTGCAGATGTGTTTGTATTCCAAGTTATTTTTTCTAAAGAGATGATATCTAAGATTCCTAGAAAATTTGTAAGTTTGCATTATGATCAATCAATTTAATTCTACAATCCAGAAAAATTAACTCGCTCACAGCATGTTAAATCTTGAATTTTAGAGAAGAATGCACTTATCACTAGGCGAAGTTGATTTCTGATTACAATTCTAAGTGACGTAAAAAGATCATGCCGTTTAAGAATTAAAAGAAAAAATACCAAAGCAATTTATTAAATTGATTATATGTATAACTTGTGCCTTATAATGTACTACTCACCTAGAAATTTTCCATTCTCTTTATAAGGCATCTGTAATGGCAACACATCCGTATCAAATTTCTGTTCAATAGATTTACAGCACATGGCCAAATTAGCATCAAATCTATCCATTTTATTAACAAAAACGATCCTAGGTATATTATATCGATCTGCCTGTCTCCATACTGTTATTGTTTGTGCTTCGACTCCTATAAAAACAGTACATTTTGCATCCCATTTATGAATGCATTGCTGCGCAGCATATTATCCACAATATTGACTATTAATCACACTTAATTATTACATACCAGCTGATGCATCTAATATAACCACGGCCCCATCAAGTACATTTAAAGTCTGCTCCACTTCCATCGTAAAATCAATGTGACCGGGTGTGTCGATCAGATTGAACTGATGCTTCTTCCATGGGAAAGTCACAGCGGCCGATTTGATGGTAATCCCTCGGTCGCGCTCCTGGGGCATGTAGTCCGTCACTGTATTGCCGTGGTGCACTTCCCCCATTTGTGAAATCGTGCCCGAGTAGTATAGCATACGTTCTGTCGTCGTGGTTTTACCTGCAGCGAGACTGTGGGTAAGGGGTGGTTAATCTATAGTCGTTTGTAATTACCTGCATCAATGTGTGCTAGAATCCCAATGTTTCTGAGTTTAGTTATATCAGGCTCCTTTATTAACTTTTTACTGCAATAGAGTCTTACGTGCCTTAAAGAATGAACTATATTGCTGCATTTGAAGATTTGAACGCTCCGATTATACATTTTTAATAGAAAATGTATTTTCGATGCAATATTATTTTTAGGTTAGAAAATTAAAACCTGGTTTCAATTTTTAATTGCTTAAAAATGTCCACATGACGAAAATGCCAATATGATTGCCAACCTTATATATATTACCATAAAAAATGGGTAATTTTTGCTTATATCACATAAATTTATAGAACATAAGCTAGATAGCGTGTTACCAAGCAGAGAAAAAGTTTTCCTATATGATGAAATAATAAGTATTTTTGATGGCTATTTTATTTTCAGCTTTTAAAATAATATATTTGAATGAATCTTCAACGTTTAAAAATGTCGATATGAGGAAAATGCCTATATGACTACAGCCAATATTATAACGGATGTCTTGAAAAGACCAAGAAAAGACCATACGCCAATTATGTTGGTATCTTGGATTTAATTTTTCTTCAGTTGGTGCTGTTCAGTGGCGTGCGGGGCAATTTCAACGGGGTCGAATAGCATAACCAACAAATAATGCGAATCAAATAAAAACAAGATTGAAGAGAATAACTCCATATCCGTTTGGATTTTAAGTTGCACTCCTAAAATGGGCATGCGGATGTACGCATCTTGTTCTGGTGTACACCTTTTGGGATAGTCTAGATGACGATTTTTAATAATGCTATCGGCACGCCGCTGCAAGCTGTCACATTGACAGCCAAACTGCCAAAACGTAAGTGTTGACAACTGTAGTTGAAGACTTTGGAGTGCTACCAACATAATTTGCGTACGGGTTTTTACAGACACCCGTTATTACTCCAATAAAAAATGGGCAGATATTACTTTTACTACTATTCAAATTACAATCCAAAAGGTGTGAGAAGTTAGCGACGTCGTTATTGGTTTTCAAGTCCTAGTTTTTTAATCCCTGATTTTGCAGTGATCCGAACATGCAAAAAAGTAATGTTCCTGTTAATAATTTAATAATGTAATAGATTGGAAAATATGTACATTCAGCCTAGTTTTAAACATCCACTTAATATCAATATCAATATCCGCATAATATGAATGATTAAAATAGCAAGATTCGTAATTTAACACGCCGCCCGTTAATCATTTATAGTAATTTTGATTAATCATCAGTTTCTGTCAGAGTTCACATGATTTCGCGCTGGAGTCGCCGTCACATGAATAAATTACCCAAATTACCTACGTACGTAACCAAGTATACACAAGTGTGTGCTATAAGTAGCCATTCATTAGAAATTTGTTTACTAAAAAATAAAGAGGGAGCAGACACTCGATATGTATCTTAAGTATTTACACTATGCATGATTGCAATCACTTTTTGGACGTATATAAGGGAATTAATTCTAAATTTGATGGTTATTTTACGTGTTACCGGGTTGCCCTAGGCACCTGCATTGATCCAAATTGTTTCAATCTTCTCCACTGTTTACTAATAAGGTCACAGTTGTCATAATCTATCTTTGGCAATTATGTCATAGTCCATAAATGGGAGAATAAGTGATTGAATACATGCAGGCAGTCGAAGAAAGATGGATCATCGTTCTCCTCTCGACAACATTTTCAATATAATTGGGGGACTGCCGCAGGGACATGATAAGCCGGTCAAACATGCCCTGTACAACGCCTTGGCCCTGTTCCTGCTCTTCGTTTGCTGTGCAGCACTTTGGGCTTTGTACCTTATTCTCGAGCCGTTCATAAAGCCTCTGATATGGGCCTTGCTGGTTGGTTCGGTACTGCACCCATTCAAGTATACCTTGGCGCAACGGTTTAAGATATGGTTCGACATGTTGGATGAATCAAGGACTCCTATAATTATTGGATTATTTATAATACCGGTAAATATAATTGACGACCTGTCGGAGCTCATTGGTTGCTTGCTTAGGAAGCATTGGAAGATTGTGTCTTTCGGTTTTATCGGATGTGGTTCGACGCATATGGTTTATTACTACACACCGAAATTTTTCCTGCATATTGTAACGGAATTATGGTCATGTTCCCACATGATAATCAACTTCTTTATCGATAACGCATCAACAACGATTGTGAGTAAATTAGACAGTACGAGTTTCTTATTATAAATAACTGTATTTCGTAGATCCTAGTTGTAGTAATAGGGTACTTATCGTTAATGGTGTGCATGTGGAATCCTGGCAATAACAAGAAGTTTCACTACGCTTCTATGGCTGTTTGGCTGTTGATTTCATGTTTTATAGCCAGACAGTTCGGATCATTCCAAATCCCTGTTTTCATAATCCTGCAACTGATATTATTCGGCGGTTTTGTATCTGAAGTTTTCGACATCCAAGCCGAATTAGGTAGCTTCAAAAAAATATACTGGAAATTAACACATCTGATGTAAATAATTTACAGGTGATTTGTCAATGTTAGATTCCATTATATTTGCATTACAAGGGAAGGAGAGAGATGAGTTGAAGCAAAAAGAAAAGAAGGTCGAGCCAACTGAAAATCCTGAAGATACCAAAGAAACGGTAAGTAAAAAGTAAATGTGAGTAAATGTATTTAATATAGTAATTTGCGTTTTCACTTCACAGATTCATCTAATAAAGCTTACAAAGTTAGAGGATTCCGAAGTTAAAATAGCTGAGAAAAAAGACCCTTGGTCATTAGACTTGTTTGACGATAAATCTAAAGTACAAAGAAACACCAGCCTCCTCATAACCGACAAGGGTAAAGTTCATATAATCAAACAACCATCAGTTGGTGAACTTTCTTCAGTAACCTGTCCGCCAAAAGTGAGGCGGTCCCTTTCCCAACCGTCCGTCGGTGGACTAACCTTCAAAAGTAAAGGCAGTATGTTGACTTGGCGGCGCAGGGCCAGTCTCAGCTTTAAGCCCAGCAACGGTGATTATGCAAGTGATTTCTATATATGCACATTGCTCTGGTTGTGTGGGGGCATGTTCTTCTGGAAGAACATTATGTTCCTGCCGATTCTGGCCATACCTATTTTGGTGTTTGTCATAAAGCGCTGCGGGGCCTACCTTGGTGTCTGGAGTTGGCTACATAACTACTGGGCAGGAATCACCAATCGAGCATCCACCTGGTGCCAAGAGAGGCACGATGCTATTGTACCTGTGCCTATTAGAGGCTTATACAGAATCATATACAAGATAAATTTATGGCTAAAGAAGATCGTTAAGGAGAGTATCGACACTGTTTCTAGCTGCATAGTCATGTTGGCACTAATTATCTTTGTCCTTTGTGCTTCCATTTTTATACTAGTACAGGTAATTATTTTTAGTATTAAAGAATTTTCTGAGGACGCTGAATAATTTTGCATACTTTCTATATTTGTCATTTACCTCTTTGAAAGGAAAAGGTGCTCTGCAATAAGCTTCCTTCGAACACAATTGCAACTAAAGATGTTTCCTCTCAGTTTTTTTGATGGTATAATTTAATAATGTGTTGTTCATCTATGTTCTAAATATTTTTGCGCTGTTTACATTTTGTATCATTTAATTAGGTGTATGCCGAAGCTATTATGTTGGTACAAATGACGAGCAACGTGATCAATCAGACTGTGGTTCACAATCCCGAATTGCGACAGTTATTACCGCCAACGTTTGACAGCACTGTAGATTCCATTCTGGACAACGCATATCTATATGGTAGAGAAGGTATTTCCAAAGCAGTTAGAGGCGTGATGAGCGATGTGGATCCCAGCAAGCGGGAGAGATTGGAAAATCAGGTTTTGGAGTTGTGGGACCGCATTTATCAAACTTGGATGGCCTCGGACAGCCCCGAGGGGCCTAAAGTTACATCGGATGCAGTACAGACCTCATGGAACAACTTCATAGACGACCTTCAAAAGTCACCAGGTACGCCAATAATTGCAGGCACTGTAAAAATGTAAATCAAAATAAGGAAGCAATTTAATTTCGTTGGTTTTTAGAAATGTTGAATTTCTCAGGGATAATGTCATTCATCAATCAAAATGTGGGCACACTGATATCTCTCCTGGACTCCGTTTGGTCAATTGTCAAAGGCAACATCAGTTTGCTTCTTGGCTCTTTTAGTGCAATTGTTTCTGTGCTCTTAGGAGGCGGAACAGCCGTTCTAAATTTCATACTAAATTTGGTAATGCATTTATTTTTTTTAATTTCTTTTTTTATATCGTTTTGGTTTGCAGATAATCTTCTTGACAACGCTGTTCTATTTGCTGAGTTCAAGCGGCGAACTTTACAAGCCTGTCGAATTGATGACACAGTTCTCAACAAATGGCAGTCGCTTTGGTTTGGCTCTTGGTGATGCAATAAATGGGGTTTTTACTGCTTCTTTTAAAATGGCTGCATTTTATGGTCTATGGACTTGGTTCATACATAACCTGTTTGGAGTTCGTATAGTGTATTTGCCATCAGGTAACTTCATGACAATAATTTTGTTTTGTATAATACAAAATGTTTGCTTCGTCCTACGATAACGTGAAACTCAAAAAACATTGATATTTTATCATGAATTTTTCTAGTCGTTGCTGCAATTCTGGGAGCTGCACCGTTCTTGGGGACGTATTGGGCTTGCATTCCAGCCGTTTTCGATTTATGGTTAGCTCAGGAAAAAGGATTTATGGCAATATTGCTAGTCGCTGCTCAGTTTTTACCTACGTCAATTGTAGATGCCACGATTTACGCTGAAATGAAAGGGTTAGCATTGCAAATCTTATTGTGGTAAAATTGTTTACTATTTGATTCCTTTTAGTGGTCATCCTTACTTAACTGGCTTAGCCATTGCTGGCGGGATTTTTTGTTTGGGATTGGAAGGTGCTATAATAGGTCCCCTGGTACTGTGCGGATTGTATGTGGCCATGGATCTCTCGACGACTCTGTTCAGGGATTCGCCGTCCGAGGAAACGCTGAACTTGCAGCAGCTTTCTAGGTAGATGTTGTCTTGGCGGTTTTAATGCTTTATTGAGTAAAATAACCAATTCCAGGCTTCAGCTTCAAGATGATTCCTAATTAAAAGAGTGAACATGGTAGGTACATTTTTTTCGCTCGAAAATTGCAAAATGAACAAAAAATTACGCTTATTGTTGCTAAATATGCACATCTTACTTATGTTTTAACATTCCCTAATTTATTTTATACACACTATTCCATCTCTTTATACATTTGCACTAACGTTACTAATTTGAGCATTTCCAAAACTCAAACTAGAATCGATAATACTTATTAATTGTAATGTGTAGAAATGCCAAAGAAAATAAATAAAAAATTTGTTACAAGATTAATATATACTGTATTTTTATTATTATGTTATAAATCGTAGTGAAACTGCAGAGTTCGGCTTGCCCTTAAAATTTATTTTTACAACAATAATCTTCCCCTCTGGAGCGGAAGTGAAACAGGTAATCCTGTGTACTGTTAAGTTGAATGTGCGCGTTAAAGAACCCGGATTTTAAACGTAGTATTGATTTGGAATATTAACAAAACTATAGTGCAAAAGGGACATTCAATATATTTTCTTATAAAATGCCAAATCATATTTCTCAGTGCATATTTGGCTGCCTAAGTGGTATTTTAATTCCGGGAAATTTAGGGATTGTTTGTTTTTAACAAATTGTTTTATAAATATTACTTTGAAGTAAAAATATTCTAAAATATGTTTTTATATTTAAACACTACTCTAATCTATTATATTGACGATTCATATATCTATTTAACATAAAATGTACGGCGTAGATATAAAAATTACTTATCAAATTTCGGTGTCAGGGATAATTGTTTCTTGATGTTGGCAGCAATTTTCAACGTGCATCGTCCTTCATGAATAAACGGTTTTCAGTTTGAAAGTTGAAAAAACTTGACGTTCGCCTCGTTATTGTAAAATTAACGTATTTTATTGAGTAAAGTGTTTACAGATATCGTATACCTTGTTGTAGGTCGACGTGTTTGCATTTGTGTAGTTATTTTGTTGGTGTAGTAACGGTCGGAAGCTCCCTTCGCCCAAGTCAAGATGCCAAGGACCAAAGTGGTAAAATCCAAAAGAAAGCCGGCCCCGACCGAGGATACTCTCGAACTGATAAAAGCTTTAAAGAAAATTAAGTCCCAGCTTAAGGCAAAATGTATTCCAGCTGGCACTGTCCCAAACAATGAATTATGTTGAATTTTTGCAGTAGAAGTAACACAGCAGTTTCATCGGACCGAGATGGCAAACGGTTTAAGGGATTTAGATAGCAAGTTTACAATGTTCAAGCTTCAGGTTGGAAGCACCATGGGCAATAAAACAATAGCTGAGTTACGGGTAGGTGATTGTGTAGACATAATTTTGTATGTACAACGATGGATTTTACTACAACAGGCAGCGTCTACAACATGTATTTATACCTACTTTCCTAAATTTACATTAATCTTTAGCAATAAATGAGGGGCGTCCATCGAAAACCACACATGTCCACTAAAATCATGTTTCTTAACTTTAACTTCTCATAGCTTAGCCATTGTTTGTAACCATTTATTTTGGGTGCCTGGCTAACCATAGAAAGTCCGGCCGCAAACCGTAAATGCCCAGAATGTTCAGGCCCAAACTTCACATTTTATAAACTCGGCAAAACGCAAACCATCGTACTGAACAGAATGGAAAAATACAAACTGCGTATTTCATAGAAACGTAAAATATCGAACACGGCTATATCCAGAATGGGTCTAGAGCAGAATGTTCAGCGCCGGACAAACATAGTGCATACTCAAGGCAGCTTAAGCAAAAATTGTAACAGGATGACAGGAACCAGAGGATATCGTCACGTTAATAGAAATTTATGGTGTCGCCAGGACCGTTTACATAAGTACCTACTTCTTGCCCTTATTTGCACCCCAATACAAGAACATTTTCATCCATTGAATGAGTGGTATTGGAACTAATGGTAACTAATGGAATGTTATTTTTCATTCAATATTCAGTTAATGGTCCGTTTCAGTATCCTTAAAAGGTTAAAAAGCAACAATGGACCTGGTTGTATGAGAGGGCCGTACATTCGTCATGCGTTTGGAAATCCACACCGCCTCGCAATCTTTGGGATTTCACTCGTTTGGGTTCTAACGCGTTTGCACGTTAAGGCGTTTGGGATCGTCTAGCTTGCCAGATGCGTTTCTTGTGAATTACTCGGTTTGGGTTTGAACCGGTTTGCTTCTCGCCTGATTTGGGAATTGCCATTCCGTGGCCGAACTTTCTGGCGCATGAATTTCCTGTGTTACACGCGGTCCCTTTATTTTCCTATGGATTTACTACACGACAAGATAATTTTTGCACAAATCTAATAATTTAATTCAGGCAATCCTACCGGAAACACTCATTAACTCATTAGGAACATGTTGAGGAGATGTGCTATTGCATGGACGCTCGTCAAATATACTGTTGTGTATGATGTTACCACTTCATGGGGCCTCCTATACTGTCGGCGATTAAAATACTTTCTTTTCTTTTTCTGGTGGTTTGTACTTGTTCAATTCGTATCATAACCCAAGAGTAATCACCAGAGTAATTGAGTATAATAGTTGTGCTACTGATTAATTAGTTGGTTTACGATTTTATTTCAGAATGAGAATACCACACTTTTAGAGTCGGTGTACGAACATTTATCTAGTGCATCCAGCCTTGAAGTGAGTAAGATAAAGAAGCCAAAACTGAGGCGGAGCATTTCATTCACCGAAGACGATGGTAAGTAATCGAGCCATAAAATTAATACTTCAGGTGCTGCTTGGTTACTATTTTCATTTACTATTGCATGACGGTTATAGCTCTTTTACATTATAATAATTTACTACTAATGCCATAATGCACATGTTCGCTAAACCCTCACGACCGCTATTCAGGTTATCTTACAGCAGAGAGCACCGACAGCAAGTCGTCTGAAAGACAATCCAGATCAATAGCTCGAGCAGCTGCGACGAAAACGATGTCTACCCGTGTGTCTAGGTCTCTATCGAGAAGCAAAATGCAACAAAAGGTTGTTATGAACTCCTATATGACGCCCGCACACACCAAGAATCCGGGCACATTTGGAATGGTTACTCCCAAGGTAGGTTTTATTATGTCCCATAAAAGACGTTCCGAGGCTCTAAATACAATGATTTACTTAGGGCGCTTAGTGAAACTACCTTGTACAATCAAAATTTATCCAAAATACGATAGTGTTACGAGACCCAATTTACAATATAGTCAAATTTAAATCTGCTTAGGGTAGATATGTGTAGCCCCCTTTACATTTATGTTTCTGTATTTAGGTGAAGCCCAATACACCATCGGTGGTGTTGAGAAGGCCGAAGCAAGGTGAAGTAGCCATATCACTCCAAGGAAGTCCATTGATGGTCAATCCGTGTACTTCGGACCAAATTGCGAATCTAAACATTCCGTTACAAGATGGCAGGTTGCTCTCCATTCAGCCGCAAAGAGGCCTGCGCGTATCCCAAATTCCCGAGCTCGATACAGACGTACAAAAACAATTGCAAGCACTGAGGGACAATCTTAATAAAGTATGTGCCTTGGTGGCATCTAGACAATAAAGTATTTATGAACTGATTTGTATAATAAGTTTTGAGTTTAACTAATGTTACTATTTGAAAGCACATTCCCACTACAAATGTTATGATTATTAATGGTATTAATAAATATATTAATGATTATTAAATGTTAGACACGTTTTCAGTGGATTGATCTAGATTTTAAAATTTATTTTATATGCCCTAGTATTGCTTTTAAGTTCTTTATTAGTTTTAGTTAAAAGGCGAGAAATGTCATTGTAATTCTATGTATGGAGTAACATTTTTAATCCTGAAAATAGAGTATGCCTTCTGATTTTATACGTGTTTTTACCCTATCATAACATATCTTTTTAAACTTATTATCCGCAAACTGAAGACGCGATGGTCTTGCTTTGGGTTGGTGCTGCTTTGGCGGTGGAACTGCTGGTTTGAAGCCCATCTCGGACATGTCAAAGTCACCACATAGTTGTTCAGGAGTGCTGCAAGTAATACATCATTATAAATAGTAAATGTTTTTTTTTTTAATATAGTTTTCGAAACTAAATTATAGAAATTTAATTTAGTTTTGTAATATTTAAATTTATTTTTGGATTTTGTTTGTTTTCAACTTCAAATAAAATTGTCACCAGCATTAAATGTTAAGTTACTATCAGCTGATTTAGGAATTTTTATGTTAGCCGACCGTCATTTTGATATAGCGGGAGTTACACACTATATATGATGCTAGTAAGGATGAAAATGACTTTTCCCTGGATACGAAAACCTTCAAAGCATAAATTACGGAAACCACTGTTTGTTGAGTTCGGCTTACGCATCGCAACGCCTCATATATAGGCTTGGAATACTGTGTGTTGTTTATATTCTGGTGATCTATTTAATTTTTATGGTTCAAATCTATTTAAACATGAACGTGTTATTTAACCGAAGTGCAAACTGCTGACACCAAAGCACAGATATTTCTATCGTTACAAACAAATTTTGCCGTTAAATATTACCGTTTGGAATATTCAGACGGCAAGCTTCCTTCACCAGTTGCAGGCACTCCAGCAGCTATGTGTTTGGCATACTTGGCCACGATAGAATTGTAATGCCGAGCCAACGGCACAAGCTCGTACAAGGCTGTACTTGCAGCACCGCTGTACTCTGGATCGTCAACTTCAGCATCATACTTGGAATCACCTGCAACGAGCACCGATTTACTTTGGTTTATCCAAACAAGCCGATCAACATACCAACTGAATTGTCCAAATCAAGTAAAATGTCTGCAGCTTTGCTCAACTGCATCGAAACTTTGATCACAGCCAGGCAGCTTAGTGAGCCGTTATGCAGTAGCTGCAAGCTCAGAGTCGCCAGCCGTTTCAGAAATCCTGTCATCCTTCTGTTAGTGATCCTTTTGCGTCTCTTAATTATTGCGGTTACAATCGTTTGCAGGAGAATGTCAAAGTTGGCGTAGGTTTTTGAGGCGTGTGTTGTCAGCAAGTCCTTGTACAAAGCAGTGTAGAATCTGCTGGGGTCAATGTTTAATACCTCACCTTGATCGCTTAGTATCGAGAACACGGTTTGTATGCAGTGCAGTTTCTCACGGTACCCCAACCATTCTTCCTTTAAAAGTCTGTTAAGTACATTAACAATGTCAACATAATATTCCAAGTTTATACAGTGGGCGTATCTGAAAGATTAACAACATTTATTATGGTTAGAATTTAATTATAGGTTTCTCAACTTCATGCGTATTAAAAGAAACGCATAAGAAATCTATGGATAAGCCTTGAGAATTACAAATAGTCAAAGCCTGGACCCTTTATAGCCCAGAACATTCATTTATATTTGTTTTTCATCTCGCAATGTTGGTATGTTAAATTCGATGGAAAAGTATCATTAAAAGTTTTTTAATGCGAGTGAATTTCAAACTGCTATCAATCAATTATGAACACTCGTTATAAGTAACACCTAATAAAAAAAAACGCTAGTCACTATTGCATCAGTACATACTTTGAAAGGCCTTCCAAGCATATACCCAAGACTTTGGTATTTGTTGAGCTTTTCAATATCCTAAAGTAGATTCCAAAAAGCAGTTTGGTGATCTCGGTTATATTTTTTTGCTTGTTTTGCTTGTTTTCTTGTGCTTTAGTTTCCAACATCTCGCTTTCAAGTTCTACCAACCTTTTTTTCCTCTGGAACGGATTGAATTATTTATTTAATCCAGCAGAAGTTCCATTTAAAAAACACAAAATTTAAATCATTACCTTTTTCTCCTTTTTTGACATACTCAGAATATTCTGCTTATGCGACTCTAGCTTCTTCTGCTTCATATCTTGCTCCTTTTCCTGATCTAGGTTAACTTCTTTTATTCGTAATGATAGTAAGACTTCCAGCATATTTGGATTTACATTATGAGAGTGATTTTTTAAGTAGCTGTTAATTATCCTCATTATCTAGAAATTATCCACATTAATTCCATATTTCAAACTTAAATAATTTGGTAAGTATTACTTGCAAAGTAATCTCTTCTTTCTTATCCTCTTTGAAAATCGTCTTGCAAGCAGCAGCTACCAGTTGACGGACGTTCTTATTTGGGTTATTCAAGAAGGGCACCACAGCTTGCGCCAAATTTTGGGCGTAGTTAAAGTAAGGATGTGCAACTAAGAGGTCGCACATGGAATGAACTGCCACTTCACCGAGCATCTTCTGTGCCTAAAATGAATTTAATTTAATTATTACACCAGTCGATCAGACTTTATTGAAGCTCACTGAAGTGCGGACTCGAGCATCTCCTTTTTTCCGATAAAGACTACCAGCAAATTTCTCCAGCTTTTGCAAGTACTTCTTGTAATACTGTAAAAGATTCTCCTCAAACTTGTGCAGTTTCAACGTATCCTTTTTTACTAGAAAATAAAACAAAGCCCTTAAATTAATTATCTAAATTATGATTATGATTATTGTAATTATGTTTAATTGACAGCAATTCAAGAGCGTCCATGCAAAAGCACACACGTCCGTAATATGTTACACACATTACTTACATTTTACACCAGAAATATCTTGTAATTTTATTTCATAAGAAGGCAGAAGGTCTTTAAAAACCTCCAACAAGGATACCATAGCCAACTTTTTAATTGAAACAAAAACTTCAGGAGTGTCCTCGTCCAAAATTTTTATCAGAGTTCTTAAATTTGGAATCTTCTCCTCTGGATTTTCAAGAAGACCGGAGCTTAATGTTCCTATGTGGAGCTTCTTTTGTTGTAGCATTTCATCTCTGGCGGCGACCAGTTGTGCAGACGTGACCGGCTGAGATAAGTCAAGTCCAGACTCTTGCAAAACATACTCGCCCCCATCGGAATCCTCTTCATCAGCCACATAGTTATCTTCTGTTTGTTCTTCGGTGGCTTCATCTAGACATAATGAGATATCATTGTCAATGCCTAAATCTAATATAAAACGTGAACTACCTTCCAAGTTTTCTTCGTCATCATCTTTTTGCTCTACTGTTACCCGGACAACGCCAGATTTTGTTTTAATAGGCAGCAAACTTTTAAGGTTCTTAGGAATTTTCGCTTCCGATTCGTATTGGTCCTCCAAAGTTTCACCTTCGAGTTCCTCTAATTTTCGCTTTTTGGACTTATTTGAGCGCCTACAAGTAAAAAGCCATAAATAAAATTTTGATGTCTTGTAACTTTCAAATTATGAGCTTGCTGTCTTCATCTTCACAACCAATAAAAAGACTAAATAAATAACATTACTCAGTGTATCTAACTTTGTTGAGCAAGGAATATGAACGGTTCTGTATGGAGGATTTCAAAAACTCCAAATCGTCAGCCTCAACCATTCCCAGCATATCCTCCCCATGGTCACTCTCCTCTGTTTCCGACTCCTCCACAACTTTCTGCACGATCTTCGGTATTTCTAAGGGAGCCTTTTTTGCCTTCTTTGATTTAATAGTCCCTTTTTTGACCAATTTGTTACGTTTCTGGTTGTTACGCTTAGTTTTCGCTAATTTACTTTTCTAAAATTAAATAGAAATAGAAAATAGTTTTCCTACAAGTTTACACTTACAACAGCCATCGTAGATATTTACGAAGATAGTTAGCATAGATAGTTAGATATCAAATGGATACAAGAAACACATGGAAAATACTGTTAACCTCAAAAGAAGACGCGAGTGTATTTGGCTGCATAACGTA
Organism: Othius punctulatus; assembly: GCA_951805005.1. Lineage (NCBI taxonomy): Eukaryota > Metazoa > Arthropoda > Insecta > Coleoptera > Staphylinidae > Othius > Othius punctulatus. The sequence goes on along the minus strand of OX638139.1, from coordinate 100,555,245 downwards.
CACTTTTATTGCCAACTGTTTTTCTCCACGACGACGTTTGAATTTTCACAATTTTCAGGATTGTTGAGCATATTTTTCATAACTTTGCTTTTCTTTTTAACATTAACACATGGAAACATATATATTGTACTAAATCAGTTACTTGAAAACTTTCAGAATTCAAACAAATGTCGTTTCGATAATAAATAGTAAAGCAGATAATTCTCTTCTGAACTGAAACGGTATAAATGAATTTAATACTTGAATATGTTACTGTTAGTGATTACAGTTCTTATTTCGAGGTACTTAAGCTGTTTCTCACTAAATTGTTCGCGTTATCATTTGAAATTAGTTAGACTTTAATTTTACAACTTCAATAACAGGACAAGTTGCACATTCAATATCAATAACTGGGACTACACTCTCCTCTAATCTAGTAAATAGATCAATTAAAATTTACTGAAGTAATTCAAATACTTAAATTCTAACGTGAATCTTAAATTATTATAATATTATAACAACACGTAACCAAAACCACTCATATGTGTATACTTGGTTGTCTGTATAGTCGATGTTATCATGCGGACGGCGACCCCAGCGCAGAACTAGTAAACTTTATATACCAAGATTTTTAAACAGTGATAATTTGACAAACAAATTACTTGTGGTCAAGAGGCGGCATATTATAATACCTATCCAAGAATTTTAGGTCAATAACGTTGTGCAAATATTGATTTATAACACAAATAAAAGCTTGCTTAAATCTGGGCAACTAAATGTACATTTTGGTTGACTTTGATTTTGGCAAATGTACACTTGGTTGCCTAGATTTATGTCAACTTTCGCTTCCCTCCGATAGATGCCCACAAGGTACAAATACGATCGATATAATTGAAATTCTAATCAAACACTATTACAAACATATACGTAAGCTATATGCATGAATTCAGAGGTGCTTAGCTGTAATTTTAAGCACTTCTGAACGGTAATGAAGCATTGTAAAAAGAGAAGAAAATGAGAAGCGCGACTACCGGGTTCACGCAATCGCCGCTGGATGCCTCTAAATTTTTGATTTTTTTATTTGTCGCGCATTAGGTTACTATCGCACGTAGAGCAAAATGAAGCACATATTCGGCTTCAGCAGCGTGCATTCCATTAGTGTAGCGTTTTAAAGTATTCACAGCGGTTCAAACAGAGCTTGGTGCGAAAAATGTGACACATTTTATTTTGCTTCTTTCAACGTTATTAAGCAACTTAGGACAAAAGTAATTACAGACGTTTATACGTCAACGTTACGTAAATATACGTTATGAACTTGTAATTTTTTTATAATAATCGACTTACACACGCTAGTAAATTTGGTTGCATATAACTGAATATTAGCATAGGATTGATCCCGTCGTTTTAAAACTGAACATACCCTATGTTCAGCGATTAAAAAAACGCGCGGTATATAAAAACGTTATATAAAAATATATTACTTTTTGACTTATTTTGAAAATCAATTGAAGGTGTGTTGTTCTTTTCAGCTTTGCTGGTTATTTTATGAACTGGCTAAAACATGATTGCAGATTCAGGTTCAGAAGGACAAGGGCTATCGATTGTATAAGTTATTATTTTTTGGATTATTAATTACATAATTAGTTGTAAAATTATAGCGGATTAATTAGAGGCAAGAAATAAAGTTTATAGTGTAACAGACCTAAACCTTTCTTGTTGCAAAAAAATATCCTTGTATGTAATATACGGGTATTGATGTTTTGCCATGGTACGTTAATATATAGAAAGACCTAAAAGTTGTAAAAATAAAAAAATGAGCGTTTAAAGACGATTTTCCCATGTTAATCAAATGGAAAATTTCATTTGCCTGCAGGCACGCAAAAATACGGTGACCAATGAGTTTTTTTTATTTCAAAATAGTTATTTACCATGAAAAGACTCCTCTAAAAAAAAATCTCGATCTGGGAAATAACGGACAGCCTACTTCCCATACACACAAATCATATCTATAAGATATATGAACTATGCACTCAAAAAATATAATCCATGCATGTAAAGGGCTTGCTCCAAACAGCTAGTACACAAGTATTTGCTCTAGGCTCAAATATGTTCGCTGTTTCTAAATATACCTGAATGATCTCTTGAATCAGCTTGTTGTACCACAAATGGAACAAGCTCAAGGTCAAGGTATTTAATATTTTACCGATAATTAACTTCATATATAATTTATATTTTACATTTAAGACTTTGTTGTCTATAAAACATATTTTTAATACCTTTATCGTCTCTAGTTCGTGATAAATATTTTGCTTCTCCTTTATACTGATCGATCATTTAAATTTCAGCCCTAGTAAGAGCTGACCAGTAAGCTTATCAATAAGAAAGGCGACATCACCAATCTTGCGTTTCTTATTGGCTGCGAAAATTTCCATGGATAATTAGAGCTGAAATTTAAATGATCACTCGGTGTATGTTCAACTATTTAATTTACATATTCTAATTTGATTGGTCTACAAAAACGTACCGGGTTTGGGGTGCGATTGTTCCAAAAACTATTTCATTCAATGTTTGCAACCGACGAGGTTGTAGCAAACAGAATGAGTGCCAGGAGTTTCAATTTTTTGTTTATAATTCGATTGGCCACTATTTCCATTGAAGCCATAACTGAAAATTATTTCTGCGTTCATTTCCGTAAGCGTAAGCCGTTCAATATGACTCAAAATACTCTCTCGTTGTAATTGAACTATACGTTTACTTGTATGCTCCAAAAGAGAATTATATGAAACATCTGCTATGATATCGGAAACATTTATGCCTTTGATGCCCTGATACATTTGGATTTACAAATCCACACGGTTTATAATCTAGATACAAGTTACGTCCTTTTGAAAAATATGAAACAAATATTATAGTTTACTTAAATTACTGAAGAAATGAACGAGAGAAGCACGTACAGGCCAACTTGTATTGAAATCCAATTACTACACATTTCACCATGCTTCTCTCATTCATTAATAATCCAAGATTCTTTAATAGGTCATGAGTTGTGTGCGTCTTGGTAGCTACATTCGGACCCACTGGACTGATGAGACCCACTAGGTTGAAACCGGCCGGCAGATGTGCCCAAAATGCACAATATATTTTTATTAGCTAAAAGAAGAAGCTCTATGGCTTCTTCGGCGGAATATTTTTACATCTCTTTTTTGTGGGAAGAAAATTTTTCCGCATTTGGTTGGTCGAGATGAACTTTTATTTACTTTCTTCAAAACAGTTCTAAATCGTGTTTGCCTTGATGTCGTGCTGCCGTAGTTGCAGCTTGTACCATTAAAGCTGATTCGATTCCTTTTTTTGTGCAGCTTCTCATGTTCGTGATGTGCTTGTTTTGGTTGAAAATGGAAGGTCGACAGATGAACACTTTTTGATGGTATAGGTTTTTCTGCTTCAACAATACATTTTTCGTCCAGCACAGCAGAAATTTTAGTGTTAAAATAGAAAAATCTATAATAGACTTTGTATTAGTTGAGAAAGGAAATAGGCAATCGGTAGTAGATGTACAGGTGAAAAGAAAAAACTAAATAGGCAGCTATCATTCCTTAGTAGTGACTAAATTAAGAAATACATTTGAAGAAACTATAAAAAAGAAAAGTATAAGAGAACAAAAACTTACAGCCATTAGAGCTTACAAGCTAAAAGCTTGTCAAGCTGGAAGAGGATGGCAAAAGTAATCAAAAACTGTTCTACAGAGTGCTTAAAAACCGAAAAAACAAAAAGAAAGAGAACACGACAAAAATAAATCAAGAAAACGGAGAAATAATAACAGATGAAAAACGAACAATAGAGAAAATGGGGAGAATACTTCGGAAAACTACTGGAAGTAGAAACTACAGTAAATAATAAAATAATGAAGGAAGAACAAGCAAATGGGCGAGTGGAGGAAGAAGAAAATTAAACCAACTGTGATATAAACATCAAAGAATTGAAGAAGGCAATAAAAACACTAAATAATGGGAAATCACCAGGAGAAGTCAGAATAACTACAGAAATCATGATGAAGAATATAGACGAAAAGGGTCTAGAATTTTTACTAGAAATCATGAACAAAGTGTGGACTGAAGAAAAGACACCGGAAGATCTGAAAATAGGGCTTATTGTACCAATCCACAAGAAATGAGACAAAAGGGACTGTAATAATTTCAGGGGCATAACTCTTCAAAGGACGGTAACAAAAATATATGAAGAAATTCTAGAAAGAAGCCTAAGAAAGACAATAGAAACAGAGCTAAAATAATCTCATAGTGGCTGCAGAAAGGGGAGAAGTACACAAGTTCATATATTCACAATAGAAGAAAAATACGAGTAACAGACTGAAAATAGCGCGAAAGGTGTACTGTGCGTTCATGGATATAGAAAGACGTTCGACAGGGTACCAAGAGAAGCGGTATGGAAATCACTAGTCAGAAGAAAAATTATAGTAGATATTCCACGCGTCAATAATGATAGCTATTATTCCCGAGGAATATTTACGAACCGAGGCGAGTAACATTCCGGGGTAATTATTGCGAGTAGTATACTCTATCTTCGACTAAATAGGCTAGTGGAATATGTTCGAAAAATGATTTTGCGTTCTTTCAAAGACGCCATTTGTTGAAGGTTGCGTACGTTTTATTGTAAATGGAATTCAATGTTTCCGGTATCAAGGGAGATGTTGTTGCTGTAGCTAGTTGTACAATTTCTGGAGGTCTACAAGTAAAGGACTCTTCATTTTCATCCATCTCAATACTAATTCACAAATACTACGCAATTGGCAGTAATACTTTTGGTTTTTGTATTTTGTATGCATGGTATTAATAAACTGGCGAAATTTTGTAATTGGAGTGCAAGAAGGAATAATGACTATTAATTCATTATTCCCTAAGGGAATAAAATATAGTATTATACTGCAAAAACCTCAAGTATAATACGTACATTATAAAATAATCGTAGATTAATGTTATTTAAATTTTCAGAAACAGGAGATAGATTAAACATGTTAGAATGGATAGAGATCAAAAAAGCTATTATGGAAGGAACAAACATAATGAATAATCAAAACGAGCTCTTTTAAGTCAATGATATTTTTATAGCAGGGATTGAATTAATCTAATTAATCAAATGTGTCATCAATCAAATAAATTGTATTGTAAACACATAAAATCCTTTGAAAATGGCTGAATAAGCTGAAACATGTGTCAGGAAATTGATAAAATATACATATGAAACAGAACAAGAGTACTTAAACATAATATACATTTATAACAATTTTACATTTTTTCAAATTGTATTCGTTCAATTTTGTTTTTGAGTTTATGTAAAAATCTAGACTAACATATACAAAAGGAAAGAAAGTACAAGCAGTCAACCAACTAAAATGCGAAACAATTTCAACTGGCAAACCAACATATTGGCGTACAGATCTTAATGAAATTCCAGATTTAATTGATTTTTTTTATAACACGAAATGTGTCTGTAAATTATATGTACGTGGAAGAGGCCTGGGATATGAACTCTGACCATTCTCCGATTGTCCTAACCCTAAGCGATAGTAGTATACAACAGAAAATACCTGCTACATTGACTAACAGATTAAGTGACTGGCAGAGCTTTATATTTCAACTTGAAGACACTATCAACTTGTCATCCTCAATAAGAAACGAAGGCCAGCTAGACAATGAAGCGAAAAAAAAGGTTGATAATATCCAACAAGCTACATGGGACAACACCCCTATTATTACCCCACGAACAAAACGTAACAATTAACCCAAAGAAATTCAAACCCTTATTTCCGAACAGAGAAGGCTCAGAAGAATCTGGCATCAATCAATATGCCCAGCAGATAAAACTAGAGTAAATAACGCAATATAACAATTTAAAAGAGAGATTCAAAAATTAAAACTGACTCTATTAGTGAATATCTAACTGGACTATCAAATGACAGTAAAACTGATTATTCACTTTGGAAAGCTACTAAGAGACTTAAGAGGCCAATCTTGCAGAATTATTAGAATTAGAAGTGCAGATGGGACATATGCAAAAAGCAATACTCAAAAGTACAATAGATTTGCCGTATATCTTGAAAGTCCAACCGAATGGGGGTAAAGCCATTCTAGACTGGGAAAATATTACCCAGGAAGAAGGTGAAATCAGACCTTCTACCCCTAAAGAAATTGCAATGGAAATTAAACAAAAAATTAACACTAACAAAGCTCCTGGCTACTTAATTACTGGCGAAATTCTCAAACAACTACCTCGTGAAGCAATCTTAAAACTTACATAACTTATTAATGCATCTTTAAGGTTCAAATATGTACCTAAGATATGAAAAGTAGTAGAAGTGATAATGATTCCTTAACTTGGAAAACCACCAAATGAAGTTTCTTCTTACAGACCAATCTCGCTATTACCTGTAATCTTGAAACTGTTCGAAAAAATACTTCTTAAAAGAATAAAACCAATTATCGAAGACCAAAAACATAATACCAGAACATCAGTTTGGTTTCAGAGAATCTCATTTAACTGTAGATCAAGTCCATAGAATAACAGATGTAATTGAAAAATCATTGGTAGAAAGACTTTACTATCTTTCTTGATGTAGCGCAAGCTTTTGACAAAGTGTGACACTAGGGACTTAAATACAAATTATGAAAACTTCTGCCGAGATCATATACACAATTACTAGAATCATACATGTCAGATAGAGTTTTTCGAATTTAGCAGGAAGATGCTTACTCTCAACTCAAAGAAATAAAGGCAGGTGTGCCACAGGGCTGTGTTAGGGCCACTCCTCTACCTATTATACATCAGCGATATACCTGCATTAGACCATAATACGTTAGCCACTTTTGCCGACGACACTGCTATATTGGCTGTAGGCCAAGATCACGAGAAGCAGCACTAAATCTGCAAACCTCAATTAATAAAATTAAGAACTGGACTAAATGGCGAATCAAATTGAATGAGACTAAATCGGTTCATGTCAATTTCACAAATAAAAGAAATTAACATATCCCTGTTAGTATGAATGATATCCAGGTACCCTACGCTGATATAGCAAAATATTTGGGTATTACATTGGATGCTAAGCTACGCTGGAGAGCTCATGTCAAAAAGAAAAAGAAGAATTGGACATGAAATTTCGAGAAAAATATTGGCTGCTTGGTAGGAATTGCACCCTGTCAATCTATATAAAATACTTCTGTTTAAACAAATTCTTAAGCCCGTATGGACATATGGCATCCAGCTGGGGGCTTGTGCCAAAAAGAGCAATATTGAAATGAAGAGACAAAAAGAGCCATATAGAAATAATCCAGCGATATCAAAACAAAGTACTAAGCAGTATTGTCAATGCACTTTGGTATTTTCGGAACAGTAACCTCCATAGGGACTTGGAAATGTACTCTGTTAATGAGACAATAAACAAATTTGCCAAGAGTCACGAACAGCGACTTTTTCAACACGTCTTTTGAAGCCGTCCAGCTCCTTGATAACACGAATTTGCCAGAAGACTACTGCGGACCAAACCGTGCGAGTTTAATATTGTGTTAGTGCAAAAGCAGAGCATAGTGCTAGTGTACACGCTAATATTAGTGTAATTAAGTGATTGGAATCTAAGGAATACTAATGAGTAGGCCCTTAGCATTAAACCTTCGTTTAGTAATTTAAGTTGGCATACCATTACTCATTGATCCACCTTTGATCAGGTTGTATAAATTATAGTAAAATACCATTATGGGCCAGTTTTACAATCGTGGAACAGCCTTGTTCCTAGTACAATTACGCAGGATACAATTGTGTCAACAAATGTATGCTAGGTAATTGAACCAGGAACAAGGATGTTCCACGATTATAAAACCGGCCATAGCTGTTTTGCATAAAAAATAAATAAAGTAAATTATGAGAAAAATGTTATTTATTAAATTGCCATTGATTAGGCAACTTTGCTCAAATAAGGTGATGTCCAATGCGCGGATTTTTATGTATTATGCTATACATCAGTTTTTTTAGCAGACCAAAATGACCTCGTATTCATACGAATTTCAGCAAATCAAGTAACGTGACAATTTTTTTGGGTGCTTTTATACATATTTTCAGTTTGTAAGCTTATATGCATTTTTTGTGCTTATTTGCTTATTTCTCAATTTTATAGCATATTATTTATATTAGCTAGGAATATATTTTGTTGCACATTATTGTAATAAGAATTCAGTATTAATATTACTCCGTTACGTCTAGAGTGCCTGGTTATCACTAAATCATCAACAAAGCGAGCGTGCGTACGTGATATTTGGTAGTCAAAGCTTGCTTATTTTTAATAATAATATAATAATAATAATAATAATACTTTATTCATGATATTACAAAACATGTGTGCAGACGTCAATACAAAATACAATAAATGTCGGGTACATAAAATAAAATATCGCAGAACATCAAGACAAACAGACTCAGAAATGCATAAACACAAAATAGATACAAATACAGATATAATCATAACTATAACCTAGCTTAAAAGTACCAGATCAGTATACAACTGACCCAGAAAGTACAGAAAAACACAGATCGAAAAACATCTGGCAGGTTCAGATTATGTCTGACAAAACACTACTTAGGAATTCATCCACACTGTAGAAAGCCTTGCGAAGGAGGTACTATTTAATGACATCTCCAAAGAACTTTGGTGGCAACTCCCTTATGCTTCGGGGGAGCACATTAAAGACAGATTTTCCATTATACTTGACATCTGTATGAGACTTATGCAGGCGATAATAGTCAGAGACCAAGTCGTTCCTATGTCTGGTATTATAGTTATGTATCTCAGCGTGGGTCAGATAAGTTTTTATATGGCATTTAACATGTTTAAGGCATTACAGTATGTATAGTGATGGTACTGTTAATATATTCAAATCAGCAAAAAGACTTCTTGCAATTCTCTCTGTATCCCATACCAGCAAGGATTCTAACGCACCTTCTTTGTAGACCACAAATGCGACCTATTATCGGTGTGCCACCCCAGATTTTGATACCATATGTAAACATAGTTTGGCCTAGAGCAAAATATGCCGTACGTAGCACCCGCTGTGAGATACTCGTTGCTAAATTCCTCAGCAGGAAAATATTCTTTGATACCCTTCTAGATAGGGCCTCACCATGGGACTGCCATGTCATTTTACTATCAATATGCAGCCCAAGAAAACTAACTGTTTCCGCATATGCATGGATGATTCTTTCAAATGGTCTCAAGGAGAATACCATACGAACAGTCTTTTCTCTATTCAGGCTCAAACGATTGTCAGTGAACCAGCTGAAAGCCGCCTTTTGGGCCAACCTGTTTTTCTCCATTGCTAGTTCAATAGATGCTTCACTATTCAATATATTAGAGTCGTCAACATAGATGATGGTTTTGCCATCTATACTCCCAGCCAGGTCAGTTATAAACATTATGAAGAGTAATGGTCCCAATACTAAGCCTTGTGGAACCCCAGCTCTCATTGGTAATTCACTTGTTACAGTATCGTTTAGGTTCACTATCTGGGCTCTATTCTTTAGATAGTCAGATATTAGTCGGCATGCATTGGGCATGACATTATAATAATAGAGTTTCCTGATTAAAATGTCGTGGGCGACACAGTCAAACGCCTTGCTTAGATCTAGAAAAGACGCAACCGTAAACGACCTACTCTCAAAACATTCCCGAACCTCCTCTGCCAAGGTCAGGACTGCATCAATTGTCGATTTATGTTTCCTGAAACCAAATTGACTTTTCGATAGGTACTTGTTTCCTTCCAGAAAATCCAACATCTGAGTGGCCATAGTATTTCTGGGATTACCCTATTTTTACGTGCACAGAACGCATCTGGGGCAAGTGTGCTATCAATTCAGTCCAATTTATCTCAATCTACAGTGCGTTGTGCTTGTGCCTTGTGTGTATTACGTGTTTATAAGTTTTCTTGTATAAAATGGTGAAAGTAAAACCTTCCGTCGATGAATAGATACGTGGACATTCTGGCTTTTATCAAACCGGTAAGTTTTATTTTGTGTTTTGTGTTGCTATTGGCCTAGGTACAAGCATGCATTATGTTGTAGATTAACTGCAAGAAAAAATGTAACGTAACACAACATATCAAAACAACAGTTCACCTGGCAAATTAAAAAAAAAAACACAAATCTGCAAGCAGTACCCTGAGTACCCAGCAAACTATTTCCGAGTCTTTTGCGAGTTCTTCTACACATAATGAAAAGGAATTTTACATTGATTTATGCAATACGATGGTATCTTCTAACATTCCGTTAAAAAACTAGATAGTAGTATGTTTAAATCTTTTTTTACAAAAATACACCGGTAGACATATTCTTGCCGAATCAACCATTCGCAAAAACTATGTCGAGCAAGTGTATAAATATATTATTGAGGAAATAAAAAAGATAATTGGCAAAAATTATATATGGTTCTGTATAGATGAAACTACTGATTCATGTGGTGGGTACATCGCCCATTTAATGATTGGAATATTAAACGAAGACTCCACCAATGCATTTTTAATTAGTTCCAAGCAGTTAGAAAAAACAAACGGCAATACCGTTGCCAAATTCGTTCACGACGGATTAACACTTTTTTTTTTGCCAAACCCCGTACCAAATGATACATCATTATTGATGCTTTCTGATACCGCTGCATATATGTTGAAGGCATATTCTAATTTTAAAGTATTTTATGAGCAATTACTGCATTGCACCTGTTTGGCACATGGTTTTAATCGAGATGCTGAAACGATTAGACTGCAATTTCCCTTAGTCAATGATTTCATAAAAACCGGGAAGAAAATTTCCCTAAAAGCTCCACTGAGGGTTGAAATGTTTAGGGAAAGAATGCCAAATGTACCTCTTCCTCCGGCACCGGTTATAACTAGATGGGGTACGTGGCTAGATGCTGCCTGCTATTATGCCGACCATTTCGATTCATTTAAGGAGCTTGGGTTAGAGTTTCTCGAAAATGTTTCAGAGGCAATTAAATAATGCAACAAAGTTCTTAAAGATAGGAGGGTTGTACAAAATATAGCATTCCTAAATACCAACTACAGTTTCGTAAGCAAAGCGATTGATAAACTCTAAGCAAAGGACACAACTTTGGTAGATGCGGTTCAAATAGTTGAAGATTTTAGGAACGACGTCTCAAACGTACGGGGATCTATAGGAGAGATTATTAAAAAAAAATGTGATGCAGTTTTGTCAAAAGATGAAAGGTTTGGCGAGTTTCAAAACATATCAACAGTTTTAAAAGGAGATTTCGTGGAAGATTTGCTGATAAATATTACAATTGTTCCCAAATTTAAATATGTACCGATTATAAGTGTGGATGTGGAGAGAAGCTTTTCACACTTAAAAAATGTGCTCAGTGATAGGAGCATGGGATTTTCCGTTGAAAATTTAGAAAAACATTTAATTATTAGTTCATTTAAAAATAAGCAGTAATCATTATTTGCTATTAATTATTATTGTTATTAATATTAATCACCAAAACCTATGTTATTAAAATATTACTTTTATCTACCTATAGTGCGTTGTTGTTAATAAAATTATGTTTTGTTTTGTTTTTCTGTATTTTCATTAAAAATAAAATATGCCTTTTCATTCTTTTTCTGCGTTTTTGTGTTTATTCTAATCTTTATGCTATTTTATATGCTTGTTTTCTAGGATTTTTATGCATTTTTAAGTTATATTGTATTTTTTTATGCTTATAAATTCGCGCTTTGGTCATATTTCAAATATTAAATATCAGTTTTACGATCAATGTTAATATTTTTTTATTGCTACACCATTTTTACTGCTTATCCTCATGCGGATCAAACTAGCTAACACATTTAAAATTGAACCATAATGCGATAATGTGATAAGAACCAATTGTTAGTTGTAAATGGTTAATGAATAGCCAAGTGTTATTTGCTGTAGTGCTGTTAGGGTAGATAATAATATTTTGAATTTGTTATCACCTATTTGCGTGCGACGATGTTATCTGCCATATGATGCACAGAAATTTGAAGTGCGGCGCTCGGAATTCGAACGAAGATGCGCTCGAGAGTGGGAGTTCCGGAAATTTGAACTTGGAAGCGTCGCGTTTCGCGATGGGCTGTGATACTAGAAAAAATGTCTAAATTTAAATGGCCACCTGCGACCGCGGAATTCGCGTGGTGTGTGTATATGTGTGTGTTTATAGTTTGTTGGCGGTGTGAAAGAGGCGCCCCAAGAGTTGTCGTAAGGTGCGCGTCGCCCGCTGACGTCACGACCGACGTCGGCGCCTGCTCGCATCGGACGCCCGCATTGATTATTGCCATGTCTCGCGAGCCACGGACATGCATCCTTGTGGCGCTGCGATACTGAACACCCAGTTTATCGTGAGAAAAAGCGACGTGGTGGGTGGCACGACGAAGAAGAGGCGCGTCGCGTGAAGACACAGGGGCTGGGCTGCACGAGGGACGGTGGTCCTCATACAGGAGGAGAGAAAAAAAACGTGTACCCACTCCTCGCCCGCTCATTATATTTAGAAATATAAATATATTTTAGTGGTCGCATCTAAAAGTGTCGCCGTGTCGTGTGTCCGTGTGTGAGCACGCGAGTGTTCGTGCCTCGTGTGTGGATGTGTGCGACGCGCTGTGCAGCATCACCTGCGGAGATGTTGTCCGAGTGCGTGCCATGCCCATCGGAGTCCTGAGTGGAACGCGGGGGGTCAGGTTGTGCGAGGGGCGGACATCTCTCGTGACGGGGTGCCGGAAGCGGAAGCAATGCTAGACTGATACCACTTCCCTCATCCCAAAATCGGAGGCGCGAAGAGCACCATGGGGAACTCCTGCAGCAGTGGCCAGGGCCACAAGGATAAGGACAACATGTCGCAGAGATCCGAGGAGTAAGTTGACAACAGACCATTGAGGATAATTGAATAAACACAAATTGAGCATCGGGAATTCTATTTAATCCTGCTGCGATAGCGCGCGCGACACTCATCCATCTAATAATAGAAAGATTATTTCCTACGCGAGAAGAGCATTATTTATAGTCCTATTAGCCTCAAATGGACCGTTTATTAATCAAATTTCAAACAACAAGTAGGATGCAGATTTGTTTTTGTGTGACGTACGGCCGTCGTAATGACGTCACGACCGGTGACGTCCTCCACGGGGGATCATAATTCCGTGACCTATTTCCCCGGATCCACTCAGCGGCGGTTTCCCTTTTCGCAGGTCGGGCAGCTACCAGATCAGGACCAGCCTGCCATCCGACAAGCAGCAGGTCTTGATGAACCACATCGGCCACACCGGCCACTCGGGGGTTCTGCTGGAGCCAGCGACGGCTGGGCAGCAGCCCATGCAGCAGCAGCCGCCCCCGAGCATCTCGGCGCCGTCCACCAGCACCGCCGACAAGAGGCCCGCCTCCAAGGTCCTCAGGGGCGTCGGCGTGCCCAGCATCTCTGGTACACTACATCTACCACCTGCACAGGACCCAGGCATCATCTTTCATGTTCATTCCAGATTCCATGTCGCTGAGCTCGCCTCCCGGTACACACAGCCCTCGAGACTTCGAGAAGTCCAACGTGGACGGTCACGTACCTCCGGAGGTGGCCGGTCTGGCTGAGCATCTCCAGAATCTGGTCATGGGCAAGGTTGCTCAAGCGAAGATCGTCACAAAGACCAGGAAGATCGTTATCTACGTTTGCGCCGCAGACTCGCAAGGTCCGAACTATCTTCTATTCAACACCCATCCTCGCCTACAGTTTCTCACGTATTCCTAACAACTCTTACTCCTACTCCTACCCCTAACAGCAAACCCCCCAAACTATCAGCACCATACAATGCAACACACCAATTTGGAAAAATGTACTTGTAAAATGTGCTTGCCTTCTATTACGTGCCTCACTTCGTTCGGCGCATAAACTCAGACGCGCCATGAAAAGTCTCACTTCTCCTCCACGTGAAATAATATACTATTACTTGATTTCCATTAAGTATTCAAAAAAATTGCGTGTTCCACGCGTTAGAAAAGTGATTTTCTATGCTCGTGTAAACTTAATCCACTCGCTCTGCTGGGCTCGCTCGTGAATTAAACATAGACAAAGTAGATACTCCTACTCCTAACAGCAAACCCCCAAAACACTACTATCATATCCATACAAAGCAACACCACGATTTGGAAAAATGTACCTACTACGGAAATGATAATAATATCCCCGTAAGGTTTGAAGGTTCAGATTCGAACAAGAAAACGCATGTAGATTCCAACAGGACTCAAAAATCCATGTACAAAATCCATAACGAGTTTCACAAGGCAATACCTCTTAACTGCATTTTTTCACGATTTCACTTTTTCATGTATCTACTTCAGAATTTGCATGGGCCTTCAGTGTTTTAAATCACGAATTACGAAATCATAACCGTTTAGTCAGTATTTCAGAAAACTTACAGCTTTACCTTGTATGTGACAGTTTTTTTTCAAATATGGAGTGCTTGCCTTCTATTACGCGCCTCACTTCTTTCGGCGCGTAAACTCAGGCGCGCCATGAAAAGTCTCACTTCTCCTCCACGTGAAATAATATACTATTACTTGATTTTCATTAAGTATTCGAAAAAATAGCGTATTCCAAGCAGTAGAAAAGTCATTTTTCAGGCTCGTGTAAACTTAATCCACTCTCTCTCTGCTACGCTCGCTCGTGAATTAAACATTCACACTCACTGGAAATATCGTACTTTTCTTAACTTGTAATATAATTTACTATTCTCTCGTGTAAAGTTTGTAATTTGTCAGTTAAGAGGTACTTCCTTGAGACTCTCAATATGTACAAAATTCCCGATGAAGTCTGCGACAAACCTTTGGCTTGCATCCATTTATAGTAACACCTGTTACTTAAGTTTTGGGATTTTTTTTAAAGCTTTACGTGGCATTGTCAAACTATTACATCTGGTCGTTAAGTAACACCTGTTACTTAAGTTTTGGGATTTTTTTTAAAGCTTTACGTGGCATTGTCAAACTATTACATCTGGTCAACTATGGAGAAACATGTTGCCAGGGGTCTTGTCAATTTGTTTGACATTTCACATTTTCGTCTGACCTTCGCGAAATTACGTATAAAGTAGATACTCCTACTCCTAACAGCAAACCCCCAAAACACTACTATCAGAACCATACAAAGCAACACAAAGATTTGGAAAAATTTACCTACTACGGAAATGATAATATCTCCGTAAAGTTTGAAGGTTCAGATTCGAACAAGAAAAAGCATGCAGATTCCAACAGGGCTCAAAAATTCATGTACAAAATCCATATGGAGTGTCTCAAGGCAGTACCTCTTAACTGCATTTTTTCACGATTTCACGTTATCATGTATCTACTTCAGAATTTGCATGGGCCTTCGGTGTTTTAAATCACGAATTACGAAATCATAACCGTTTAGTCAGTATTTCAGAAAACTTACAGCTTTACCTCGTATGTCTTCTCAAATATTTGTTTTTTCGTGTACTTAATGGAAACGTAAGTAATAGAAATGAGTGTAGAAATGTGCTACTTTGACATTTATTTACACATTTCTTCATAGCAACCACATACACAAGAATCACTTTTCCGACGTGTGGAACATGCAACTTTTTCGTGACATAGGCTTCCGCAACTATATCACCAGCCCCCGTATCTCTTCAACACTTTTGTGTCATGGATGCTTAACTATTGGCCAAGAAAGTTGTCGACGTTCGTCTAAAATTCTGAAGTTTTGTTATGTCAGCACTCGATTGACATACCTTGATGCATTACTTTCGAATGATATATTATTTTTCTTCAAATGTCAGAAAATGATGTCGTTATTTAACTTAGCTGACTGTGGAAAAATGTCACATTTCCGCCAGCGGAAGTTTTACTTTTCCTTTTCCAGTCAGCGGAAGAGAAACTGTTGTCATGGCAACATTAAATAAACAACGCGAAACAATACTATGAATTACATCAAATAACAATTAAACATATTTGTTCCTAGATTTTGTAGGCCCGCGACGCAACACTGCATCATGCGCCGCAAATTCTATATCGGTGTTTTGCTATTTCTTCAACAAAAATTATCACTGTCCCCGTCAGATGCTAAAATAGGTTCGGTCGAGAAAACAAAAAAAACATACGATGCATTATTTGATATTACATTTATTTGTAAAAAAATTATATGAAAATTTTGAGTTTTCGTATTTTGCAGTAAGTTTGAAGAAAAAATTGTATATTTCACTTCAGCCGAAGTGACTTTTCGTGGCTTGCCTTCTATTACGCGCCTCACTTTGTTCGGCGCGTAAACTCAGGCGCGCCATGAAAAGTCTCACTGCTCCTCCACGTAAAATAATATACTATTACTTGATTTTCATTAAGTATTTTCATTTCGAAATAATAGCGTGTTCCACGCGTTAGAAAAGTGATTTTCCATGGTCCTGTAAACTTAATCCACTCTCTCCGCTGCGCTCGTGAATTAAACATATACACTCACTGGAAAAATCGTACTTTTCTTAACATGTAAAAGAATTTACGATTCTCTCCTGTAAAGTTTGTAATTTGGCAGTTAAGAGGTACTGCCTTGAGACCCTCGATATGTACAAAATTCCTGATAAAGTCTGCGACAAATCTTTGCTTACGACCATTTGTAGTAACACCTGTCACATAAGTTTTGGGAATTTCTTTGACGTGGCATTGTCAAACTATTACATCTGGTCAACTATGGAGAAACATGTTGCCAGGGATCTTGTCCATTGGTTTGACATTTCACATTTTTGCCAGACCTTTGCGAAATGGCGTATGAAGTAGATATTCGAAAGTCCATCTACAACGTAGCTGGACAGCTGCCGAAACGAAATACAGCGAACACTTTTCCTAAGCAAAATATTTAGAAAAGCAGTATATAATCTGACAATTCGGGGATGAAAGTTGACTATTTTAAACGAAGAATCGTAATGAGAGTATTACTTTTTTAAATGATTTTATTCAATTCATTTAATCTTGCACAAATACTTTTTCCTGCTAATAATTTGAGAAGACTTAAGGACATTTATTGTCGATTACATTTTTAGAGATCGAGTTATATAGAAAATAATTATTTACTGAATAAAACATGAACGTAGAATAAACATTTATTAATTATTATCTGGCAATGTATAAATGTCAAATTTAATCAGTATTTGCACTACTTCATTATCAGGTTAAACCCTGCCATTTGCAATATGAGGTATGAGTAAATAATCGTCAATACGTAAAAAATATCGTGTATATCGGTTATTTGCTGTGCATGGAGTTGTGCGTGCCGTTTAGTTATCTGAGCTCAGCTCTGCTTAGTTGTTCTAATTTCTAACGTTCACTTCTATGTATAATTTCAAATATTACAAATTTTTATAAGGATGAACTAATACAATTATTTATTTAAGCTTGTTATATTATTATTTAGTACTTACTGGTAGAAAAAACTATTTTTATTTATTAATATAAATACGAGGGTGGTCTGAAAAGTTTCCGACCTAACAAAGATACAAGACATTTTTTCATTTTTTTAAATTTTTCTACATAGTCTCCTTATTAAAAGTCTCCAATTAAAAGAACTCCATGACTATACCAAAAAACAGACGCAATCACTTTCCCAGCCGAAAAAACGGTTTTTTGCTTTTTTTGGAGCCGATTCCCCCTTTGCAGTCCACTGTTTGGACTGTATTTTTGATTCGGGCGTATAATGGTGTATCCAAGTTTCATCTACAGTAACTAATCGTCACCAAAACTCGGATTTATTGCGCCTAAACTGCGCCAACAGAGCGTTGGAAATGTTCATTCGAACACGTTTTTGGTCTAACGTGAGCAAACGCGGCACCCAACGCGCGGATAGCTTTCTCATGTCTAAATTTTGATGTAATATGTGACAAACACGTTCTTTTGACATGTTCATAACCTCTGCTATCTCTCTCACTTTAATTCGGCGGTCGTCTAGCACTATTTGGTGAACTTTGGCGGTGTTTTCGTCGGTAGTTGCACTTTTTGGACGTCCCGAACGTTCATCGTCTCCCAAGCTCTTACGGCCATGTTTAAATTCAGCTGCCCAAAATTTCACCGTGGTAAATGATGGTGCAGAGTTCCCATATACAGAATCCATCTCAACTTTGATTTGCGTAGGCGTATTGCCTTTCAAAAACAAATATTTGATGACAGCTCGATACTCGATTTTGTCCATTTTCATAAAAACACTCACATCAACACACTCAAACGACTGTTACATAACAACTGCGCATCCAAAATGGCTGAAATTTTGTGTGGGACCTACTGAGGCATGCGTAAACATATTCCCCAACTTATGTAAATAAGTGATGCCATCTTCTGGTTGAGGTCGGAAACTTTTCAGACAACCCTCGTATGTTTTAAATTTTTAATTTGTTATATCATTATTTAGTACTTACTGGTAAAAAATATTTTTATTTATTAATAAAAATATTTTTTTTACCAGTAAGTACTAAATAATAATATAACAACCTTAAATATATAACTGGTAATTTATGGATAAAACCTCAAACTCAACAATGTATTATATTACTACAATCATCTATCGATAATATTTATATCAAATACGTTAACATAACAACGGATAACGAATTACAGAATTCCTGTTGCATTAATATTTTCATTGAGAGAGAAGATTGGTTGGTCTATGCGCCCAAAATCGCCGCTCCCTAAAATTCTCGCTTGGGGCAGTGTGAGCTTACGAAAATATACGCTCAGAGCATACCGTAATTTTATGAGTATGTGTGATGAAAGCCATTATATTCTGAAACAAATTTCATAGGTGGTTTTCCGGCGCGACTTCTTCAGCAATTTCTTCTGCGTCACTTCTCACTGAGTTTCTTCAGCGTTCACGTCAGTCGTATGAATTTCATTCATTTCCTTGTCGATATCGATACGTCCAAAATCACTTTCATTCTCTAAATCACCAAAGTCTTCTAATATGTCACTGTTTTCCAACAAAGTCACAAGTTGTTGTTCAGTCAACGGTTTAGTTTATGATATCGAAAGTTGAACTAGAAGAATGGTGCTGTGATGCATTTACGAGCGAATATATTCGCTTTTGGGCAGTTAAAGCGTCATAAAATTCGGTGTCTAGGAGTGGGGTAATATAGTCGTCCCGTGAAGAGCTGACAATGATTCATGTTTTTTAGATCAAAGAATCGCGTTTTGTATGCTCGTTCACATGCTTAAGGTAAATGTAATAGAATAAAATTACATAAGAAACGTATGACGAATTCCGGTGATATGGAGCGATGAGTCATTGTCTGCTCTCGTTGGAAGACTACAGACAGGCATCGACCACGTGATACTAAACCTAGAATACAAAAAATATCTGCGAGAATATCTGTTTCGGGCAGCTAATAATTAAACGCACCATGCGAGTATTCTCGCGTTGAGCAGTACACCGTAATCCGAAAAGAGGAGCGAAGAATTTAAATAAGAAACTGCACTCAAACGAAGAATATTCATTATCTGAATCTGTTTCTTCTATTAAACAAATAATAATTAGTGGAATGTCAAGAAGTGTTCCCTATAAACTTTGCCCAGTCTTCTTTTATAATCTCGCACTACAATACGCGGTTTCTCCATATGTTATGGGATATTTCGAAATAGCATCTTGCCAAAATTGTCTTCGTTGGTGCCTTTGAAATGTTTTTGTTGTAATAAGTCTTTACAGTTGTACGGACAGTTGTAGGGAGGTAGTCGAATTACTCCGCAGCAACATCTCCGCAGAATTTTGAACATTAGTTCAAAAATTTTGTCTATGATTTGTGTATAAAGATGTATATTCCTTCCGCTCTTCGTTGCGATGGTTTTTATCAATTTCCCGCACCTCCGTTTTAACATATTTTTTTGTATATGCAGTGTTGATGTCATGAAAATTTTACCGTTCATAATTTTGTGAATGTTCAATTTCATTGTCTAAGATCCCCTAGAATTGGGGATACAGCATATAGAACTGTAAACGTTTTCCCTTCGGATTTAGGATTGGATGTGGAAGTTGTCCAGGTACAGACTCCTCCAAGTTCTTAACTGAGGACTATTTCAAAATATCCAAGGTTAAAACATAAAAATAATTTTCTCCCCCAATGATAGATGTGAATAGCGTCTAAAAAATCTACCAATTTTGACTTTTACACATGGATTATCTATTAAAACTTTTCTTTTGTTACGAAATTTGATGTTCGTAGCCTATTGATTTTAAAAGGCGATAAACCTTTTCTTTTCCCCATTTAAAATCACATTCTTACCGAGAAAATATTAATAAATCATCCAACGAAAAGTATTAATTTTTTTGGTGATATTTCGCTACTAAGCAGTACGTCCACTAGGTTGGAACGCGGCGCGCCGTGGTTAAGATTAGTTTGCAAAGGTAGGCTCGTTCTCCATAAAACGCAGTGCGGGTGTTTTTGAAATATACTGTAAGTTTGACTGTACGTATATTTACCTATGCAATCTCTGATCTTGACGGCGACGCGTCGTGGTTAAGATCAGTTTGCAAAGGTAGGCTCGTTCTCTATAAAACGCGGCGCGGGTATTTTTGAAATATACTGTAAGTTTGACAGTATGTATATTTACCGATGAAATCTCTGATCTTGATGGCGACGCGCCGTGGTTAAGATCACTTTGCAAAGGTAGGCTCGTTCTCCATAAAACACGGCGTGGGTATTTTTGAATTTCACTGTAAGTTTGACGTATTTATATTTACCTATGCAATCTCTGATCTTGACGGCGGCGCGCCGTGGTTAAGATCAGTTTGCAAAGGTAGGCTCGTTCTCCATAAAATAATGTGTGGGTGTTTTTTAAATATGCTGTGAGCTGGACAGTATGTATATTTACCAATGCAATCTCTGATCTTGGCGCGCCACGTTTCCGACTTAGTGGGGACCTAGTGGTAATTGGACTTAATTCTTTCTTTGCAAAATAAAAGTCTGGGGAAAACTTTACATCTTGATTTTTTCGGCCATAACTAATTGGAGCACCAATTTCGCCGTTAAGTTCGATTTTTTAAATAAAATTCTAAACTCGGTAATTGTTGATATCTGCAAAGAAATGGTACTCAGTAATTCAGTTTTGACCACGCATTTAGAAAGAAATAAATATAATTACTTAAAAAATCCCAGAAACTTACAAATGTCCTTTTTTATTTAAATACTTATTTTGGTTTCTGAACTCTTCAATGTATTTCGCCATTGCTTTTATTTCTCCAAACGATAGTCACCCATGGGATTCGTTTTTTTTTACCGAAATATCGTTTCATAAAACGTTCATTTTGACGAAAGTAAAGAGCGGCAATTTCAATTTAATAGCTATTTATGGTACATGTGAATAAAGTCGAATTTTATTATTTTTAGTTTTCGAGTGGATAAAATTGCTCTATTCGCATGTATCATACAAGATTTTTTCCAATTCGTTATCAGAATTGAAGAATTTGCGTGAAGTGTCACATTGTCAGGTGACAACGAAAATTTCAAGGATAGTGTAAATTTAACTATTGTTTTACTTTATTCACGTTGTCAATGGTTATAGTGAATAAAGTGAAAATGTAAACATTTATTCACCCATTCGATTAAAGTGGAGTTTTAACGATGAGATTCAATATACATAATGAGCGTTTTAATAATGCAAATTGGAAAAAATTAATAATGACAGCATCGTGAAGTTATGTCCACCAATATCCACCAAAAATATTCCTGTTCCGAAATCTTCTCTAATGGTCAGGATGGTTTCGACCTTCACTAAGTGGTAGTCCATATTAAATAACACAAAAACAACTTGCTATATTTTTACCACAAAATGTTTTGTGGCAAAAACATAGCAACTTGTTTCTCTGTTATCTCTAATGATAACTTAAGAGAAATTTGTCAATTAAAATTAAAACCTAATAGACTGTATCAGCTCGTTCCGTTGTATTTATTCCAAGATTCATATAAAGTTGGTCGAATGCTACCATTCATCCTACAATTATCATTCTTGTGGTTATGTATTAAGACAATGGCAAGAATCTAAAAAGCTTTATAAATACAGACATTAGTTTCTACAATTCCCCATTGTTAAGCTAATAGATTTTCAAAGATCAGGGTAGCCCAAACCAAGAATGGGCAAGGAGATCATCAAATCTGTAAAGAGGAAGCTTGCAAACATTTTTAGATGTGTTGGAATTTCTCCCAAATCATCAATCAGGATCATACGTCATTAATTTGTAGCAGTAGCGTTTCGCAAAACTAATTTCTTTTTTAAATCACATAATTAATTACGTACAGAAGACTAATAGAGATTATATAGGTTTTGTGAATACAGACATTAGTTTCTACAATTCCACATACCTAAGCTAATAAATTTACAAAGATCAAGGTAGCCAACACCAAGAATGGACAAGGAGATCATCAAAATCTTTAAAGAGGAAGCTTGTAAACATTTTTAGATGTGTTGGAATTTCTCCCAAATCATCAATCAGGATCATACGTCATTAATTTGTAGCAGTAGCGTTTCGCAAAACTAATTTCTTTTTTAAATCACATAATTAATTACGTACAGAAGACTAATAGAGATTATATAGGTTTTGTGAATACAGACATTAGTTTCTACAATTCCACATACCTAAGCTAATAAATTTACAAAGATCAAGGTAGCCAACACCAAGAATGGACAAGGAGATCATCAAAATCTTTAAAGAGGAAGCTTGCAAACATTTTTAGATGTGTTGGAATTTTTCGCAAATCATCAATCAGGATCATAATAATTTGTAGCTGCAGCTTTTTACAAAACTTATTATTTTATTAAATCACATAATTAACAGGTATATAAGACATATAGAAATACAGTATATTCCGTCAGCTTCTCTGTGTATTAAAAATCCTCTCTTAATAAGTGTAGTAGCTCTTCAGTGGTTAGTATCCAGTGCAGTTAATTATTACAAGTATCAACGTATCAATGGGCCAAATTCGTGTCAAAAGTATAATAAATATATTGTGAACAACTGATTCTTTCACCGCTGCTTCAGTACTTAAATACGTCACATTAGTGGGATATTCCAGATTTGATCTAAGCCAGTTCAGACTTTAAATTTCAGTTTTAATGGTTTTTTCGCTACCTGATTGTAGGCTGACGATTCTTGGAAGAATTCCGCGATTAACATCGCTATCTTCATTTTTGATACTTCCGCCCTTAACAGGTCACCGGATGTACATTTGTACCTGTCTCACAGATTTTTTAACCAGGACGTCAGCCGTCTTTCAACACTTCTATTGCCTGCTCTCTTCCCTTGCATTATGAGTTTCAGTGTTTCATACTTTTCTCCTCACATAGTATATATCTCAGATATTCGAGTTTCCTGGTTTTAATTGTCTGGATCACTTCAAGTGATCGCCAGACAAAGCCATATGTGATTAGCTGGCAATTTAGGGTTATCCCGAAATTCCGAGATTCTGGCAGTCAGGCTGACAAGTTTTCGGTATTTACACGAGGATGTGTCTGCTAAAGTAGGTGCAGATATTAGCAATCAAAGAGAGCACTCGCATAGGTTATGGTGCTTGTGGTTTTGCGTGTATGTGCACGGCTACGTTTATAACACATTGCGCGGTTTAGAGGCATTCTGTATGCTTTGCAATAAATCAATTTAATTAATAGCCTCACGCACATCCCAACAAATCAACAATTTTCAACAAATATGAGCCCAAAGCTCACGAGCTTTGGGTAAAGCCACATTAACAAAAGTAATCTACGAAGGGCAAGAAAGATACCATTATCAGTAAAAGTAAAAAAACTTTCATTAACGTAGTACAAGAAATCATTGTAATCACGATATTTTTTTCGAAATTGAGCTTTTTGCGAAAATATACATTTTACAGGTTTCGAAATTGTGTCCATTGATCTGTCTGTTTTCAGTCTGTTTATGGCCTCAGGCGGTTTAACTGATCGATTTCAAAATTCATATTTATTTTCCAATCATATTTGGAAGCAATCACTGAGAGATCAGATCTAAGATCAGACCCATAAATTTACCTCGGTAGGTATAAAATTCTGTGTAGCCCATTATTACGGAATGGTATGCATGTGGTTTTTCGGGAAGTTGCGGGATCTATTTCTAATCAAAATTCATTCCCATGATTCATTCAACATGATTACAGTATATATGTATGTATGTATGTATCCAAGTAATCATATTGTCCCGACGTCATAAATCATCTCGTAGAAGCAGTTTTCAATACCATTGAAAGTATTATCATATTATCACATACCCAGATTTTTATGTTGAAACACTGTGACCAATATGGAATGGGATGTTCAAGTCTCGAACGATTAAATCCAGCAATTTTGCTTCACCTGTTTAAATCTTTGTATTGCACGTTTCAGTCTTCGATGTCGATGTATACCTATACCTTATCAAGTTCAAATTGAGACCAATCAAGTTCAAATTGAGACCAATCAATTTCAAATTGAGGCTAATCAAGTTCAAATTGATACCAATCAATTTCAAATTAAGACCAATCAATTTCAAATTGAGACTAAACAAAATCAATTTGACACTAAACAATATCAAGTTATCATAATAAATTTGATTTGTTTACTATCAAGTTGATATTGTTTAGTGTCAACTTGATTTTGTTTCGTCTCAATTTGAAATTGATTGGTATCAATTTGAAGTTGATTGGCCTCAATTTGAAATTGATTGGTCTCAATTTGAACTTGATTGGTCTCAATTTGAACTTGAAAAGGTATAGATGTGTTACTCCTACTCCATCAACTTCGGCCCCATACGTTTCAGTCTAGGTCATTTGACTTATGGACGTTTAAGTCCAGCCAATTTACTCACACTGTATACCTAAGTCTCAGTGGCTAACTCTCATTGCTTCAGTATTGTACTGATTTCTATTCCGAGATTTTTATTATTTGCACCATCACAACACCACCACTAAATCCATATCAGTGTAAACATAATCATCATATTTGTACACATCATTTTAATTTCATTAATTTGATGAGAAGAATTATAAAAGTCACGCATAGACTCGTAGCTCGCGCATATAGCCATTAAATTAAAAAAAAATCATTGGTATAAATCATTATAGTAAGCATACCACATCTAATACTAGTTACCATCTGAAGCATAATCATTTTGAGTCACACATTATTCATTGGCATTTATTAATTAATTGACCATATAAATATTTACCAGCACCATATCATCTTTGGTAAAAATAAAGTAATTGGATTAGAATTACATCTCAAATTACAACCAGTTACACTATGGGAACGGTATGAATTATTGTTATTGTCTTCATTCTTTTAGGCTCGCAGAAAAATTCAAAGCTTCCATCACTTAAGTATTTTATTATTCATAAAATCACCACCAATACAACATATCTCTTATCATCATCAGTTTGATGATTACATTGGTCTACACAATGTTTGTCCCTTAGACGTAAATAGCTGATTCCGATAGATTTTTTTTTGTTGATTTCAGAAACGACAACAAATATTTTCTAGGACGTCGGGATTTTGTCATATTTAAATTTTTGCAAAATGTGTACATGTTTTTCGGGATGCAAGATCGATTCCGATGATTTTTTATGGCACTGCTGAATTCAAATTTCAGTTTTATAGTTACCGGTATCACTTTTTAAACTAACTAACCTAAGAGAACATATTTTTGTAAGTAAATAGTGAAAAAACGATGTAAAAAAAATTACTTCCAACAATTTTTTTGCATTTCGTACATATCGGAGTAAATGCTTTCCGAAAAATGCATTTAAATTGAAGGGACAACTCATTTCTCAAAATTTGTTGACCAGTCTGTAAGAACAATAGAAATAATAAAATTAAGAAAAATAAGAATACAGATTATAGAAAAAACGGAATTTTGTCATTAACATACATTTTATCAGCAATATCAGTAATACAATTATTACTATACAGGGTTGGAATAAATAATGAATTAAAAAAAAACAAAAATTAATGGTTTAAAAAACAAAATCAAATAAATCATGATTTATTTGATTTATTTGATTTTTTATATTTCTGGTCTGTTTTTGCCAGTTTTCATGTGATTTATATCAATTGATTTACATCACAATTTTAAACATATGATTTTTTTTAATACATTCTTTAATTTGAACAAGAATTGAGTGTATCAATAAATTTCTGTGTATCTGTACCATGTGATGAACCAAGAAATAGAATAAAAGAAAAATATTTTACTTACTTACAATTATCTACTTTAAAGCATACTTATTGGAATGAGCCCGCCCTATCGGTCTCAGCTATTTCTATTTTTTGATGAGACGTTGCGAACTTTTCAAACAAAACGTATTTTAAAATAATAAAATAAAACAACCTGTTATATTAAGCTTAGCTTGCTTTGGCAAGTTGTTTTGTTTCATGTCTTTGTTTAAAATGGATTGCCACGTAATAAAGGTTAAAGTCATCCTGGTGTTTTAAAATGTCCTATTTTCGATAGGGGTTTCGATCATGAAAGTTTAATTACTAAAGTTGGTTTGAATTTTTTAATACTCTTGAAATTCGGATCGTTGCTAACTAATTTGCTTACAATTTATGCATTACGGATTTCCGTGGGAGAAACCATATTGAAGTCAAATAAAGTTTCTTTACCATCTGTTGCCTAGTGCTGGAAAATACATAAATACTAGCATTAAATCCTAATCGATATGAAATCTATTAATTCCTAAGTTTTTTAGATGGCTCCAAGGTAAACAAAATAACAATACCAAATGTTACGTTAATTTAGTTGAACTGATAAGCTTAGTTATACAAAAATGATTTATTGCGTTTATTTTCTAAGTATTAGGGTCGAAAGCCATGCATACGGCTTAAATGGTTCATAAACCCATAAATTAGGATAAGGATTTTTAAATAGACCCGCGAAAGAGGCTTAACCACCCGTTTAATTCTTTATTATATATCTTCTTTAGAACTCCGTGCCTTCGGGAATACTTGGTTCGGTGAAGCGTAAATCAAGATGCCTCTAGTAGTCCCACTACTTTAAGTTTAGGGGAAAGAACTTTTACCCACTGCAGCATACATGCCGAGAATTAAGTTAGCCTTAATCTTAGACTCATGGATGCGATTCTCTTGTAGAACAATATATGTATAAAGTACGTGGACAGTCGTTCATACAAAACCATTGATTGCGCTAGTATATTGCTATGGATTTACTACAAGACATATATAATGTATATAAGAAATATAGATTATATTTTTACATAGATTTAGATATTTTAGATTATAGATTATTATATAGAATTAGAAACATATTATGGACATGTGTGATGTTACATGGACGTATTTATCAGTTGCGCTAATTCCTTTTTTTAGATTATACAGGGAATATACCTCATACCTAAAACAGTGACGTCATAACAACGCGGTTTGTATAGTTACGCGTTTATTAATAACTGATAATGATGAAAATACAACTAGTTGTATTTTCACGATAATACCACGAACAAATATCGGCCGCTGTCACAATTTCGAGTCCCATACAATGATCGTAACGGTGACGACCATATACGAAAGATTAATATTATATGTCACGACGATATCCGAACCAATCGTCTTATTTATTGGTTGAATAACTTGCAAACAATGGGCACGATTCGTCCACTCACAAAACAAATCTAGTCGGCCGCTAATAAAAACATAACCCGAAATGTCAGTGTGTCCCCAGTATAAGTACATACATAATTGTGGTTTGCTGTTGAAAGATTAAGTGATTTAAATAAATATAGGTATTTAAACTGTATATTTAGCTTCTTGTTTATTCTGCTTTACTAGAGACTCATTATATGAGTCTATTATATATATCATAGTTATATGAGTATGTTATATTCCCTTTCTAAATATAATTCGTCGTGTTCTCGAAAATCGATAATAATTTTAAAAATACAACTCATTTCAACCCCAATCTTTGGAAAATTTTCGTCGTTGGGGTTGAAATTCGAAGTATTTATAAAATCATTATCGTTAATGAAAACATCACTTGTTATATTATCCCTGGTAAGTCAAACGTAAGACTGAAGATCCAAATATTACAATTTTGTTTATAATTCATCATATAGTGGTTATGTTGTTTGTAATTTTGTTTTTCTTTGTAGACTGCTGCGTCGAAAAAGGAGCGCTACATAACACTGTGTATCCGGAATTGAGAGAACACTGTAGGCTGAAGGGCTACGAACTTCACATCGTAGACCTGCATTGGAAAACATTATTGGAGAAGCAGCAGGACCACGAGTTTCCTGAACTGTGCATCGGGGAGTTGACCCGTAAGTCTCTTCAAAATATCAAATATGTAA
The DNA here is from genome assembly GCA_951805005.1 of Othius punctulatus. Taxonomy (NCBI): domain Eukaryota; kingdom Metazoa; phylum Arthropoda; class Insecta; order Coleoptera; family Staphylinidae; genus Othius; species Othius punctulatus. The sequence continues at coordinate 100,526,875 of OX638139.1, read as the reverse complement.
ATAGTTTGATGCTTTACATTTACCGGAGACAGACCGATTAAGGTTTCAACGTGAGGCCACACATTTAATATTGATCAATTGAGTCGTATAGAATCAAAACTCACAATATCCAAAATCATGGAAATCGAGTTAGCAGTGGTTTTTTGAAATTTTGCTCTGAAAACAAATATGGCGTCGGTTCAAGTCCAAACTCACTATATCCCGAGTAAAATGCTATCAGAGTAGAGGTTTGGAGTCAAAACTAACATTATCCATTGGATATTGTTACTTTTGACACTAACTGATTTTCAACCAATCATAAGTCATCTTATAGCTGTTAACCTCACCCGAAGGTTACTGTTTATAACTTATTTTTTGTGCCTAGTTTTGATGATTTTGTCTGTTTTGTTCTAATAAATTAAAATTTGATCAAAACATTGATCAATTGAGTCGTATTGAATCAAAACTCACAATATCCAAAATCATCGAAATCGAGTTAGTAGTGGTTTTTTGTTTGAAATTTTGCTCTGAAATCAATATGGCGTCGGTTCAAGTCCAAGCTCACTATATCCCGGGTAAAGTGCTATCAGAAGTAGAGGTTTGGAGTCAAAACTAACATTATTCATTGGATATTGTTACTTTTGACACCAACTGATTTTCAACCAATCACAAGTCATCTTATGGCTGTCAACCTCACCCTACTGTTTATAACCTATTTTTTGTGCCTAGTTTTAATGATTTTGCCAGTTTTGTTCTAATAAAATAAATTTTATTGCATATATAATTAAATATTTTATTAATTTTATAACTATTATGGAATCAGATCTAATTATCAAAGTCAGATAAGAAACATTATCTACATATTAGTTTCAAAACTAACATTATCCAGGTTATAACTGCTTTTATTATTAAAATGCTATATAAAATACCATTTTTTTATTTTACAATTCATTTTGTAGAGCTAACAGGATGTAAAAAAATCATTTGCAAAATTCGGGGAAATAGATTGTCGAGTAGAGCGTTTTTTTGCTAATTCCCAACATTTCGGTATTTGGATATTGTGAGTTTTGATTCTATAAGACTCAATTTAGTCTCTAACAGAGAACTATTGAAACCAGAAAATCAGAATGTAATATCAAATGATTTTGACACAGACCTCCATAAGGTGAAATTGTTAGTAGGCAAGTATTTATACATCTTATATCAAAGAGATATAAGTGAGATTAAGAGATTGAAGTAAATCAAAGCAAAATTAAAGACACCTGGAGAAGCTACGTAAAAACACGTATCTATGATAATAGACTAGAGACCCTCCTCCCTTATGGTAATAAAGGTACAAAGGTACATCTTCCAGTCAGAGTTTCTAAAAATCCTCGATGAAAACCAACATCAGGTGATTGACCTGATGGTGGTGTTCAACCAAGTCTATACGTCCTATGAGTCATTTCATAAGATCCCATCTCATAAGATCCCATCTCATAAAACTATTCCTAAAGATAATCCATCAGAGAATATACAGACTTTGCAAAGAAAAAGTGTCATCACAATTTAGTTTCCAAAATGCGGTTGTTATTCGGCCTTCTATACCATTCAGGTGTTATTCCAACGATGCATGGTAATGAACTGCGACATTTTGCTTTTTTTATCGACTACCAGAAGAACTCCTCGATGAAAACAGCATCAGGTATCTCAGGTAGTATATCGGGTAAAGACACCTGGAGAAGCTATGTAAAAAAACGTATCTATGATAATAGACCAGAGACCCTCCTCCCTTATGGTAATAAAGGTATAAAGGTAAATCTTCCAGTCAAAGTTTCTAAAACTCCTATTCGGCCTTCTATACCATTCAAATGTTATTCGAACGATGCATGGAAATGAACTGAGGTATTTTTGCTTCTTTTATCGACCACCAGAAAAACTCCTCGATGAAAACAGCATCAGGTGATTGACCTGATGGTGGTGTTCAACCAAATCTGTAAGTCTTATGAGTCATGTCATAAGATCTCATCTCATAAAACTATTTCTAAGGATAATCCATCAGAGAATATACAGACTTTGCAAAGAAAAAGTGTCATCACAATTTGGTTTCCAAAATGCGGGAGTTGTTCGGCCTTCTACACTACTCAGGTGTTATTCCAACGATGCAGGGAAATGAACTGTGGCATTTTTGCTTTTTTTATTGACTACCGGAAGAACTCCTCGATGAAAACAGCATCAGGTTATTGACCTTATGGTGGTGTTCAACCAAATCTGTAAGTCTTATGAGTCATCTCAAAAGATCTCATCTCATAAAACTATTTCTAATGATAATCCATCTCCATCGAGTAGTGCATTTTTTTGGCTAATTCCCAACATTTCGGTATTTGGATATTGTGAGTTTTGATTCTATACGACTCAATTTAATCTCTAATAGAAAACTATTGAAACTAGAAAATCAGAAGGTAATATCAAATGATTTTGACACAGACCTCGATAAGGTGAAATTGTTAGTAGGCAAGTATTTATACATCTTATATCAAAGAGATATACGTGAGATTAAGAGATTGAAGTAAATCCAAGCAAAATTAAAGACACCTAGAGAAGCTATGTAAAAAAAACTTATCTATGATAATAGACCAGAGACCCTACCCTCTTATGGTAATAAAGGTACAAAGGTACATCTTTCAGTAAGAGTTTCTAAAACTCCTCGATGAAAAACAGCATCAGGTGAATGACCTGATGGTGGTGTCTCAGGTAGCATCAGGTATCTCAGGTAGTATATCGGGTAAAGACACCTGGAGAAGCTATGTAAAAAAACGTATCTATGATAATAGACCAGAGACCCTCCTCCCTTATGGTAATAAAGGTATAAAGGTAAATCTTCCAGTCAAAGTTTCTAAAACTCCTATTCGGCCTTTTATACCATTCAAATGTTATTCGAACGATGCATGGAAATGAACTGAGGTATTTTTGCTTCTTTTATCGACCACCAGAAGAACTCCTCGATGAAAACAGCATCAGGTGATTGACCTGATGGTGGTGTTCAACCAAATCTGTAAGTCTTATGAGTCATGTCATAAGATCTCATCTCATAAAACTATTTCTAAGGATAATCCATCAGAGAATATACAGACTTTGCAAAGAAAAAGTGTCATCACAATTTGGTTTCCAAAATGCGGGAGTTGTTCGGCCTTCTACACTACTCAGGTGTTATTCCAACGATGCAGGGAAATGAACTGTGGCATTTTTGCTTTTTTTATCGACTACCAGAAGAACTCCTCGATGAAAACAGCATCAGGTGATTGACTTGATGGTGGTCTTCAACCAAATCTGTAAGTCTTATGAGTCATCTCATAAGATCTCATCTCATAAAACTATTTCTAACGATAATCCATCACCATCGAGTAGAGCATTTTTTTGGCTAATTCCCAACATTTCGGTATTTGGATATTGTGAGTTTTGATTCTATACGACTCAATTTAGTCTCTAATAGAGAACTATTGAAACTAGAAAATCAGAATGTAATATCAAATGATTTTGACACAGACTTCGATTAGGTGAAATTGTTAGTAGGCAAGTATTTATACATCTTATATCAAAGAGATATAAGTGACATTAAGAGATTGAAGTACATCAAAGGAAAATTAAAGACACCTGGAGAAGCTAAGTAAAAAAACTTATCTATGATAATAGACCAGAGAATTTCCTCCCTTATGGTAATAAAGGTACAAAGGTACATCTTCCAGTCAGAGTTTCTAAAACTGCTCTATGAAAACAGCATCAGGTGATTGACCTGATAGTGATGTTTAACCAAATCTGTAAGGCTTATGAGTCATCTCATAAGATCTCATCTCATAAAACTATTTCTAAAGATAATATACTATTGAAACTAGAAAATCAGAATGTAATATCAAATAATTTTGACACAGACCTCGATAAGGTGAAATTGTTAGTAGGCAAGTATTTATACATCTTATATCAAAGAGATATAAGTGAGATTGAAGTAAATCAAAGCAAAATTAAAAACACCTGGAGAAGCTATGTGAAAAAACTTATCTATGATAATAGACCAGAGACCTTCCTCCCTTATGGTAATAAAGGTAAAAGGTACATCTTCCAGTCAGAGTTTCTAAAATTCCTCGATGAAAACAGCATCAAGTGATTGACCTGATGGTGGTGTTCAACCAAATCTGTAAGTCTTATGAGCCATCTCATAATATCTCATCTCATAAAACTATTTCTAAAGATAATCCATCAGGGAATATACAGACTTTGCAAAGAAAAAGTGTTATCACAATTTGGTTTCCAAAATTCGGCCTTCTATACCATTTAGGTGTTATTCCAATGATGCATGGAAGCGAACTGTGGCATTTTTGCTTTTTTTATCGACTACCAGAAAAACTCCTCGATGAAAACAACATCAGGTGATTCACCTGATGGTGGTGTTGAACCAAATCTGTAAGTCTTATGAGTCATCTCATAAGATCTCATCTCATAAAACTATTTCTAAAGATAATCCATCACAGAATATACAGACTTTGCAAAGAAAAAGTGTCTTCACAATATGGTTTCCAAAATGAGGTTGTTATTCGGCCTTCTATACTATTCAGGTGTTATTCCAACGATGCATGGAAATGACCTGTGGCATTTTTGTTCTTTTTATCGACTACCAGAAGAACTCCTCGATGAAAACAGCGTCAGGTGATTAACCTAATGGTGGTGTTCAACCAAATCTGTAAGTTTTATGAGTCATCTCATAAGATCTCATCCATAAAATTATTTCTAAAGATAATCAATCAGAGAATATTCAGACTTTGAAAAGAAAAAGTGTCATAACAATTTGGTTTCCAAAATGCGGTTGTTATTCGGCCTTCTATACCATTTAGGTGTTATTCCAACGATGCAATGAAATGAACTGTGACATTTTTGCTTTTTTATCGACTACCAGAAGAACTCCTCGATGAAAACAGCATCAGGTGATTGACCTTATGATTGTGCTCAACCTAATCTGTAAGTCTTATGAGTCATCTCATAAGATCTTATCTCATAAAACTATTGCTAAAGATAATCCATCAGGGAATATACAGACTTTGCAAAGAAAAAGTGTCATCACAATTTGGTTTCCAAAATGCGGTTGTTATTCGGCCTTCTATACTATTCAGATGTTATTCCAACGATGCTTGGAAATGAACTGTGACATTTTTGCTTTTTTATCGACTACCAGAAGAACTCCTCGATGTAAACGGCATCAGGTGATTGACCTTATGTAATCAACCAAATCTGTAAGTCTTACGAGTCATCTAATAAGATGTCATCTCATAAAACTATTTCTAAAGATAATCCATCAGTGAATATACAGACTTTAACAAAGAAAAAGTGTCATCACAATTAGGTTTCCAAAATGCGGTTATTATTCGGCCTTCTATACCATTCAGGTGTTATTCCAACGACGCATGGAAATGAACTGTGGCATTTTTGCTTTTTTTATCGACTACCAGAAGAACTCCTCGATGAAAACAGCATCAGGTGATTGACCTGATGGTGGTGTTTAACCAAATCTGCACGTCTTATGAGTCATCTCATAAGATCTCACTCATAAAACTATTTCTAATGATAATCCATCACCATCGAGTAGAGCATTTTTTTGGCTAATTTCCAACATTTCGGTATTTGGATATTGTGAGTTTTGATTCTATACGACTCAATTCAGTCTCTAATAGAGAGCTATTGAAACTAGAAAATCAGAATGTAATATCAAATGATTTTGACACAGACCTCGATAAGGTGAAATTGTTAGTAGGCAAGTATTTATACATCTTATATCAAAGAGATATAAGTGAGATTAAGGGATTGAAGTATATCAAAGCAAAATTAAAGACACCTAGAGAAGCTATGTAAAAAAACGTATCTATGATAATAGACCAGAGACCCTTCTCCCTTATGGTAATAAAGGTACAAAGGTACATATTCCAGCCAGAATTTCTAAAACTCCTCCGTGAAAAACAGCATCAGGTGATTGACCTTATGTGTTCAACCAAATCTGTAAGTCTTATGAGTCATCTCATAAGATCTTATCTCATAAAACTATTTCTAAAGATAGTCCATCAGAGAATATACAGACTTTGCAACGAAAAAGTGTCATCACAATTTGGTTTCCAAAATGCGGTTGTTATTCGGCCTTCTATACCATTTAGGTGTTATTCCAACGATGCATGAAAATGAACTGTGGCATTTTTGCTTTTTTTATCGACTACCAGAAGATCTTCGACGGATTATAACATCAAAAGACAATAGATTTTGAAAAGATTAAGTGACAATAGTTTTGCGATATCATCTAGCATATTCCACTCAATTAGTCTTTATCCAAATATATAAATGTCTGTAATTACCATCATCTTAGGCCAAATGGAAGTGGCGTACGTGATTCCTGTCCTCTTCCTCAACAACTCCCTGGGCACACCGCTGCTCCCGATCTCCATCGAGAGCGCAGACTTCCAGATGGCGATGGACAGCATGGAGAACCAGTCGGCCCAGACGCTGCTCTCCAAGTGGTACCAGCTGGACAGTGCCGCGCAGCCTCCGTGCTACAGGCTTCAGTCTATCTCCTCCCACATACCAGGCTTCAAAGAGACGTCCGCGGAGGATAGGGAGCGCGCCCTGGAGGAGTGGAGGAGCGAGATAGAGAAGATGCTCGTGGTGTTAATCACCGTTTTCAGTCAGGAACTGAGGGATACTTACCTGACGACGGTGGTCGAGCAGGAGGTGCACAACACAGTGTTCATGAGCCAGGAGCTCGCGAAGAGGTGCATATGGATCAACAGAGTGTACATGCCGGGGGAGAAGACTCCGGAGGACATGGGTCCTGGAGAGGCTGAGCTGTACAGGAGGTTGAACACACTTCAACGCGATCTTAGGGTAATTGATGACACATTCAAAATTGGGGATTTTGCTGCGACTTTTGCATTATTTGCAGAATCAATTGGCGGAGAAGCATATCGTTAGATTGCCAGTTAGATACGTGGAGGGCGGTGTGAGTTTGGATATCCCGGAGCACGAGCATTACATAGATCAGGTGACAGGTCATCTGTCGAAGCATCTGACGGAGATGGTGGACGCCATTATCGAGGAGCACCATGGCAAGTCGATGCTGAAGCCGAGCCAGGGCATCGACGCCGCTCTCTTCGAGGAGCTGAACCAGCAGACAGGGTTCTGCCAGAAGGCAGCCCAATGCAGCGTGAACCGGGAGAAAACAATTGGCGACATTAAAGCGTAATTACAACCCCTTGATTACTGTAGAATAGCTCATCAATATCCTGACATGATGCTTAGTAATTATGCATACTTCCATCACAAGCCTCTCCTCTATTTATGATTCGATTACGAGCTTTTGCTGTGGGCTGTTTCAGGTATGTGACTAGCGAGAATCATTCTCCAATGGTTATTTATGGGCCCGGAGGATGCGGGAAAACCACGCTGTTGGCGAGGATAGCACAGTGTTGTTTGCAGTGGCAGCCCGAAGCCTTCCTCATATTAAGATTCGTCGGAATCAGTGCGCAATCTAGTACAATTGAACAACTGCTCAGCTCCATAATACACCAAATTTCTATACTCACATATGGACACAAATGTTCTACGCCTCACGTAAGCCGCAAAACAACGCAACACCTCTAATACTAATTGCCGTTACTTTACAGAATGTTCAGAATTACTCAAAAGTCCTGCCGAATTTACTAACAGCAAGCTGCCTTCAGAGACCGCTGATCGTCCTGCTTGATGGCGTCGACCAAATGAAGCCTTTTAGCACGAAGACTCTGGAATGGATACCATTGAAACTTCCCGATAACATCAAACTACTTCTGTCGGTCACAGAAGATAGCGATGCCTACGCCGAGATGTCGAAAGTGATGGACACAAACTGCTTCATCAAAATGCCGGTGTTGGGAGAGAACGAAGCCAAGGGCATACTCATGTCCAGCGTGATGCAGTACAACCACAGCGTCAACTCCAAAATACAAGACTGCGTACTCAAGTCAGTGCAGGAGTGCACCCTGCCGCTGTACTCCAAAGTAATTAGAAGTTTAACGCGTTGAAATACGAATTTCTAATATTTGTGTTGCAGGTGCTGGCTTGGCAGACGTCGTGGTGGGCCGATAAAGAGCACGATATTGTCCCGAAAGGACACGTCAACGATCAACTTATTCTTATGTTAGAGGAGCTGGAGACCATTTTGGGGAATACGCAGGTGCAACACGCGCTTGCCATCATGACGTGCACGAAGCACGGAATCACCGACTCAGAGATGATAGATCTCCTGGCGTACGACGAGACTTTCCATTCGAATGCCACATATGGTAATGGTAAATGTATTTTGGTTTTGTTTTATTTATGCATTTTTCGTTTTAATGTAAAAAAAAACATGTTAGTAGTGGGGCTATGACAGTTCGGGGTCATTTTCCCTATAAGAAATACAATGGCCGATTTTTCATAAGTTTCCAATGCGTTTTTCGTTTTAATGTAAAAAAAACATGTTAGTAGTGGGGCTATGACAGTTCGGGGTCATTTTCCCTATAAGAAATACATGGGCCGATTTTTCAATAAGTTTTCAATAAGACTATGAGCAACCTATTGCTATCAACTACCATTCTCTTCTAGTATCTTGGGCTCCTGCCTGTTTAACATGGTCGAGACTGAACAAGCACCTTGCACCATTCCTCCAATGGACCCTCACGGGAAAGGTGCTCGGCGTGCAATGGCGCGACAACTTGCTGCTACAAGCAGTCAAGAAACGGTACGAGGAGCACGCTTTGTGGGCTCATAAAATGCTCTACGACTACTACAACGTAAGTAATGTAATATAACCGTAACATCCAGCTTTTGATTCATAGCTATAAAATGTTTGTTGCACATACATGTTTGAAATGTCGGGACAACTTGCAAAACAATACTTGTTTTTTTTTGAGATAATTCACAAGCCAACTCTCTATGTTGCGATTATGTAAAGCCTCATTTACATTTGGAAAGTTTACTGGCGGAAAGTACTTACCGCCAGTAAACTTACGATGTGTAAAACAGAAAAGCGTCTGTCAAGAAAGAAGCTGAACAAGAAAGTAAGATGGTTTTCTGGTTTACACATCGTTAGTTTACTGGCGGCAAGTACTTTCCACCAGTAAACTTTCCAAATGTAAACGAGGCTTAAGGCTTACAGCGTAGTTTCGCTTCTTAACGGCTAGTTTGCTTCTGTAGGGCAAGTGGTGGACCGAGAAACCTGCAAACCTTTCGGCTAGGCTTGTACCTCAACAGATATTGCTAGGAAAATGGTACGCCTGCAAGCTGGTTACCCACAAATACACCTAACTCAATTATTTTCCAGCTACAATCGCAGAAAATTGGACGAGCTGCCATATCATTACTACCACCTTAACGGCAGCAAGCTCGCCGAATCAGTGTACTTGAACGACATTAAGTGGATTTATGACAAAGTCTGCGGTTCCAACTGTTTCCAACTCTTGGAAGATATTTACCTCTGTTTCGGCGAGGACAATCCTACGCATCCGTTTATAGAGGTGCTCAAGGACTTTCTGGAGATGTACGTGAATATATTGAATTACGACGGGAAGCAGTTCTATGCGCAATTCTACGGTTTTCTGAGCGAACGCATTAGAAAGGAGAACGTAGATGATCAGGCGGTGCTGCATGCGTACGAAATATGCAAATCACCTCCCGTACTCTCTCTAATCCCTACGAATTTGGAGAGCGTTAGCGAAATCCTGACGAAACCTGATAGTCCGAAATCCGTCTTTAAGGAAAAATCCTTCGATTTAATAGTGCGACTGCCAGGCACTGATCAATTCGTCGTCAGCGTATCTACCGACAAAGAAGAAATCAGTGTTTGGAATGTCAGCAAGTACGTATTACCACCATAACCTATCCCGCATATATTTATTTACCCTTTCAGATGCGAGCGCGTGAGGAGATTGAAAGGAATCTCGCATCCTACTAACTTCATACCCATAGATCAATTCAAATGCATCGTACTGTGCAGACGCGAGTTGAGAATCTACGACTTGGATTCCGGTGTATTTGTGAACAAATTGAAGGGCGTTATGAACCAGAAGATGCCCTATTACGGGCTTCATGACCCAGCGCATTTGGTCGCACTTAGCCGCAACAGGATGTACGTTAATCTTATGAACTTGGAATCTGGTTAGTCTGCTGATGAAGGTTTGATGTGGGTTTTTAATTCACAACTGTTTCAGGTGACTGTGTCACCACTTTTAAGGCTGGCGAGGACCGCTTCCTCAATTCCCTGCTGGTTTCGGGGGATGGAAGGTAAATACAAACACGAATTGTCTGCCCGCCTAAGTTTTAACAACGACCAACTGTTGAGTTAGTGCTAAAAGTAGTTTATCGATTCCATACTTGTTTACTACATCTTTGATTTCTCCCAATTTATTAATAGACTATAGAGCATATTCGAATTTATGCAAAATACGTTTTACTACACAATATTTATATTGCGCTCTTGGAATCCTTCCATTATTATAAACCCAATCTTTAAGGATCAACACACATATTTATATTATGTTTGATATCTCCGGAGTAGTTTACATTCAAAATGCCAGTTTGTCGATTTTAAAATAAAGTGTACTTAAGCCATTCGAGTACGTATACTAGAAGTAGTTTTAAATTATAGCAGTTTAGAATTATCGTGAAACCTACCAAGTCTAAAGTTTAAATTGCTTCGTTTGAACTCCCCTTAATACTATACTACAACTAGGTAATGATATAGTTTTAAAATATCTCAGAAATCAATTTCAGTGTTCAAAACCAAAAAAAGTACATAGCATGATAAATCATTTTCGTGTTTATGTCTTAACCTTAACAATTAAAATAAACTAAATGGAATATTTATTGCTAATCTCGTAATACATACAAGGTGAGTCGATATTCACTCCCCAGCCCTCGGATATATGTTCTATATTTGCTATATTTGGTAACCTATATTGTTTCATATTCATATTTTGGATATCTTCCAAAATATGAAATATTAACTTATATGAGTACAAAATTTATTTAAATTGTTAAGGTTGAATTTAAATAAACTAAATGCTTTTTGTACTCATATAACTTAATATTTCATATTTTGGAAGATGTCCAAAGACAAAGAAACAATATAGGTAACCAAATATAGCAAATATAGAACATATATCTGAGGGCTGGGGAGTTAATATCCACTCACCTTGTATGTATTACGAGATTAGCAATAAATATTTCATTTAGTTTATTTAAATTGTTAAGGTTAAGACATAAAAACAAAAAGAATTTATCATGCTATGTACTTTTTTGCTTTTGAACAATGAAATTGATTTCTGAGATATTTGAACACTATATCATTACCTAGTTGTAAGGTTATGAATAAAATAGAACTCAGATAAAATAGAAAAATCTAGTTATTTTACGTTGGCATATATATCTTTAGATACATCAAACTAGGTTCATATAATATAAAACTGTTAAGGATAAAACCTTAAACTTAATAAAACTTTGTATTGTCTAACTTGGTTTTACATTTTCTGCATCCGGCAGAAGTTAATTAGTATGCATACAATACAAAACGTAGGTTTCGACAATATACAAAATAATAGTAACTTTTACAATGATTTCTTTATTGGTCATGTCAGTCGGAATCATGTAACATATTCTGTTAAATTGACGGTTCTCAATATTTAATTTTCTTATACGGCTTAGTACAAATTTGTAATTGACATCAAAATACTGCTATAAAAATATTGCAAAGTTGCAATATTAATTAATACATTTTCATACTTGTTTGAATTTATTTTACACTTAAACAGAAATACTTCAAATAGATCAAATTGAGAGAACTGCTATGCAAGCAGTGCGATGAATTAAATATTATTAGTATAAATAAAGCACATGGTTAAGTTTCACAAATTTGTAAAATTAAAGATGTTTCACCTAGTATTAACCACCGATTCATACAATCTAAATATTATTTTCAGGGTCCTTGTATGTGGGGATGAAACGCAAAAACCATTCCCTCTTCTAGTGTGGAACCTGCAGTCCAGGAAGTTACTCTACGACTTGAGAATACCACACCACGACTTCATCACGTCTCTCTCTGCAATCACATACGAAGGTAGATTTTATTAATATATTATTTGTAATAGTACCTGCAGTTGTGCCCGATTATATTGGGTTAGGTTAGGTTAGATTATGTAAGGTTAGGTTAGATAACAAGTTTGGTTTGCAAACTTTCTAAATATTTTCTCGTCTAATTCAGGAAATTTTGTTTGCTGCGTTAGGTTAGATTATGTAAACTTAGGTTAGATAACAAGTTTTGTCTAAAAACTTTCTAAATATTTTCTCGTCTAATTCAGGAAATTATGTTTGCTGCGTCTGCCATGAGATTGACGAACCGAATCCGAACTTCATCGTCGTCTACGATCTGCAGAGCGGCACACTTTTCAAAAAGTGGAAACCATCATGCGACACTGTTTCGTTAGAGATCAGCTCACAAGGCGGTTGCGTCATTTCCGGTTTGGAGGATGCCAGAATCCTCATTTGGGATCTCATAACAGGTAAAAATAATATATCGCTAATCTCGTAATACATACAGGGTGAGTCGATAATCACTCCCCAGTCCTCGTATATATGTTCTACAATTAAAAAAAAATAAAATAATGAATACTAAAATCACGAAAGCGAAGCGGTAAAATTGAATTAAAAATTAAAATTTTTCATTGTTTTGTTATCGCCATCTGGATGAAGGTGGTTTGGAAATCGTTCCCTGTACAAACGATTGGCAGCAAAGGTGTTATCATTACAAGCGCTTTATCAGACTTTTATCATATCAACGTGTTCTTTTTTTCGAAAATTTGAAAAATCTTCTAAATGATTCAATGTTTTCAATATCAAAAGTTAAATAGTAGTATATTATTTCACATGGAAGAGAAGTGAGACTTCCCATGGCGCGCCTGAGTTTGTGCGCCGAACGAAGTGAGACGCGTAATAGAAGGCAAGCCATGAAAAGTCACTTCGCCTCCTAGTGAAATATACTATTTTTTCTTTAAACGTACTGCAAAATACGAAAACTCGTAATTTTGATATATAATTTTTACAATAAAATTTAATATCAAATAATACATAGTATGGGTTTTTGTTTTCTTTACAGAAACTAATTTAGCATCTGACAGGGACAGTGATATTTTTTGTTGATGAAATAGCAAAACACCGATATAGAATTTGCGGTATTTGAAAAGACCTGTCACATACAAGGTAAAGCTGTAAGTTTTCTGAAATATCGTCTAAACGGTTATGATTTCGTAATTCGTGATTTAAAATACCGAAGGCCCATTCAAATTCTGAAGTAGATACATGAAATACATGATAACTTTTGTTGAAGAAACAATTTATAGATTTCATCTATTATTACTGAAAGCAATATATCTACCTGAAAATAGGAAAATAATTGCAAAATACTGATATATTTAATTGTTATATGATGAAATTTATAGTATTGCTTCGCGTTGTTTATTTAATGTTGCCATGACAACACTTTCCCTTCCACTGGCTGGGAAAGGAAAAGTAAAACTTCTGCTGGTGGAAATGTGACATTTTTCCGCAGTCAACTGAGTTAAATAATGAAATCATTTTCTGACGTTTGAAGAAAAACATAATAACCTCAAAATCAATAATTCTGGCCAAGTTGATTACAATTAATAAGACGCAAATGCCGTTTCAGATTTTCAATTTTATTTTTAATTTTTATTATTATTTTTTAATTGTGAACCACATATCCGAGGACTGGGGAGTGAATATTGGCTCACCCAATATAACGCTATATCGTAAAGTGTTGATTATTTTTAATAAAAATGAAGAAACTGCAACACAATTATAATATGGACATGTATTTTTAGCAATTTTGGATTTAGTGCCCGAAATTTTTTCAGTACGTCATTATAGGTGCGTGAAGTTTGCGGAAAGTTGGAAGCAGTAGCGATGAAATTTTGCTTATTTTATAACCTTACGTTAGTGCTGTTTACTGCCTTTAATCCGAAGATCAGTGGACAACTCTATAAAAAATTACAGCGTTTTAAATTTTTTCCCCAAACTTAACACCGTGCAAACATTTTTCTTGTTTTGTTCTTGTCCCCTGCCCCCCTCCATGTAACGCCATTTAAACATTAGTGGTCACCACACCCACCCGCTCATCAACATCACGTGGTTTATGGACGACCCCATAAAGAAGTTAGAATCTACCTGCTCAATGTTTTTTTTACTATTTGTGGAAATCTTAAACTATGTGATAGATATCCACTACTATATTAGTGGTGAAAACGACAGGCCCTAACAGGAATATTCCATACTTTCCACCAATATATATTTATTTGCTAAATGTTTTATATACAGGGTGTGGTAGAATGAAATACCACATTTCGAAGGTAAATTCTGAAAAAGAAAACGTTAGAAGATATGAAAAAACCTTTTAATTGTACAACTTGACCTTGAAGTTATACAATATGTACAATCTTGGATTATCTTTGATCATGATTTCGTTTCTAGTAATACGTTTGTATAAAAAAATGTTTTCTAATAAATTGAACTATGATCAAAGATAATCATTGATTGTACAATTGGACCTTAGAAGAAGATCCACTTCTCAGATTCTGCCATTTTTAGTCATGGTTCAGTTTCCATGGATATCATTGCATCCACAAGTGTACTTGTACAATTGTACAATTTGAACTTGAAGTTATACAATTGTATTGTATTATTATACAGGTGTACAATCTTGGATTATCTTTAATCATGATTTCGTTTCTAGTAATACCTTTGTATAAAAACTTGTTTTCTAAGAAATTGAACTATGATCAAAGATAATCATAGATTGTACAATTGCACCTTAGAACGAAATCCACTTTGGTACTTGGCTCAGATTCTGCCATTTTTAGTCGTGTTTTAGTTTCCATGGATATCATTGCATCAAGAAGTGTACTCTAGTTAGGTTAGCTGAGGCTAAAGTTAATCAATTGTTCTATTGATAAAGCTTGTTCAATTAGGTCTAAGACTACCATGTTGAACTGGAATTTTGCACGATCCTGAAAAGAAAATCTTTATTTATTGTGAAATGGTCCAGCAGAAAAAAAAAAGTTCTTGTATTAACTACAACGCTCTGTTGATTGAAAATCTCTTTTCGTAATATTATAAACTCTTCATACATGTTTTATTTTCAGGTAACTGCCGATGGTCTCTCCAAGGACACACAGCTCCAGTCACCTTACTGAAACTGGACCCTGTAGGTTCTCTGTGTCTCTCGACGGATTCGCATGGAAGGGACAGATCTATAAGGCTTTGGGATTTGAATAAAGGTAAGGATCCGGCCCAAAAATTATATTATATGCAGAAACTGCTTTTCTTATCTCATGCTTGAGCGTAAAACGAGGTATTCTGTAACGTGTGAGCCATAAATGAAGAGCCATATTTATTTCAACTTAGGTGTGGGATAGAATTCAAGTTCTGTTTTATAGAATTTTGAAAATGTCTGACCTAAAATGTCATGCAATTTTAATATTGCAATACGCTCGCTTTACAGGGTGCTTTATAACAGGTGTGTAAAAATGAAATAACGTATGCAGGATCACATTCTAAATTGAAATGAGACAATAAACTTTTTGCAAAATTTCCTCTCGTCTCTCAGTTAAATTGTTAAAGTTAAATTTAAATAAACTAAATGCTTTTTGTACTCATATATGCAGATATGATCTAATACCTGAGATTAAAAATTAGGTAAAAAATGATTATTTATTTAGCGTACGGCATAATTAAATCAATACAAACATCTACAATACTGGTTATTGTTTTATGATTTTTAGTTCTGTCTGTTCAAATATCTTACTGCATCAATAGCAAATTTCATAAAGTAATCGATGGTCTGGTAATGTGTTGCATAATGTGAGATGGATATCCAGTCACCATATTGATGGTTGCGTTTATCATATGTAGCATTACAGAATGTGTCTTAGTCAGGGGATCCTAAGATTATCTGACTGCCAGTTTGTGTTAGTTCATTTAGCGTTATCCAGGGTGCACCACGAGGAGGCGAACTAACTTTACACCCCAAAAAATGATTAATTTATTAAGAATAACATACGCCTTGGAACGAAAATGGTGAACAAAAACAAAATCATGATATACAATATTAAACATTACCTATAAGAATTATTCCAAGTGGTCCCCTTGGCAACGAACACAAGTTTAAGAACGAAGTATTATGGAATTGTAACGACCTGAAATATCTCTCTATTCTGAATCTTAAACAGCATCCTCTCTGTTAATTTCTATTAAATTAAAAATCATGACAAACAATATTATACATTATAAGAATGATTCAAAGTGGTCCCCTTGGCAACGAATACAAGTTTGACAACGAAGTATTATGGAATTATAACGACTTGAAATATCTCTCTATTCTGTATATCTTGTACAGCATTAAATATGCTCTCTGTTAACTTCTATTAAATTAATTTCGACAGCATACACAAACTATTTTATAGGTCAAATGCCTCATAGGTATAAAATCAATTTTGAATTTGGGAGCCATTCAATTGGACTAATCCACCTAGAATTTAAATTTCGCGTAAGAAATCTATGAATCCGCCTTAATACTTCGTTTTCAAACTTGTTTCTTCAATTATTTTATTTTTATGGAACCACTTAATTAATCTCTGCAGTGACTTGTAAGGGTAAAATTACGCGGAGCCCGTTTTCACCCACCCCACTCCCGACATCAGGAGCTAGCGGCCCTCCTTATTATTCCGAAGGGATACTACGATCTGCTCCACCCTTTATATGCTGAATGCCCTTCTGGGGCAAAATAGGTCAAAATACACTTAGAAATGCAACAGAATTATTATTCAACAATAACACAAATATAGATGAAATAATAATTAACAAAATTTGTAAATAGAAGGTTAGGCTGAGTCAGGAAAGGTTAGGTTACATTATTATACAGGGTGTCCCACGCGCATGGGCCATTAAAAGTTTATGGGGTTCTCGATTAAATAAAAATTTGAAAAAAAATCATTCAAACATGGCTGATTGAAATACTTTCACCCTTCTATCACTTCCTCTTCTACCGGAAGTAGCCATTAACTTTAGTTTTTTAAATGGAACACCCTATGTATTATTATGTTTCCGGCTTCCCTATCTTGACACCTATCTTGTTTATGTTCTGCGAAAAAAAATAAATTCCAAGATTTTGACCTAAAAAGGACGTTATAAAAAATGGCTTCAATTTTTCTTACAAATAAGATATAAACGAAAAATGTATCTCGAGTAGTACCTCATAGATACCTCTATGAATAATATATGTTGCAGCTGAAAATCTTGACAATTAGTCATTCAAAAATGTTATTTGTTAAGTGTCTACTTAAGTTAGGCGTATTTCATTTTTTTTAATGGAATAATATATTTTTTATCTAATTGAGCAATTGCCATGACTAACTGCTACAAAAAGTATTATACAAATATATTTCCAAATTAAGTAGTTTTTGAAATATTTCGAAAATTCGAAATTCAGCATCATGTAATTTCGCCCATGCTATTTACATATGCATCATAGTACGCGAAATGTGCTTATTTTTCGTCACTGTGATAACTAATGTCAACAGAGAAATTTCAATTTTGAAAAGTTCACTTGAAATGTGTTAATATCGTTGATAGTCCTGTCATATTAGCCCCAAAAAGCTGTTTTAGCGGAAATGAATTATATAGTTTTGATTGTTTTTGAATTACTCTACAAAATATGTTTTAAATTAAACGGGGAAGTCAGAAACATAATAATATATAGGGTATTCCACTTAAAAAACAAAAGTTGATGGCTACTTCCGGTAGAACCTGAAGTGATAGAAGGTTGAAAGTATTTCACCTGAGGAGAACGGAATCAGCCAGGATGATTTTTGTCAAATTTTTATCTTTTCAGGGACCCATAAACTTTTAATGATTCATGAGCGTGGGACACCCTGTATATGACATTGAACTTTGAATTAAATAAAGAATTTTGCAAAATTGTCGAATTTTTGAATTTTGCCTCAACTTTTATTGATCTTCTGAATTGGAAATTATACATTTTTTAAATAATTTGAAATGTATACAGTGTTTTAAAATCACTTTAATTTTTTGTTGAATTGTTGCAAATTTAATTAAATACTATTTTTTTTTGAGCAGTAAACTTGAAAACAGTATTTCATTCAAACGATGCATTCTGCTTTGAATAGCAATGTCCCTTTTTGTTTGGTGCACGTTCGATTAATTTATAAATTATGACGTGATCGATATTTCTGTGAATAGATCCAAAATTGAAAACAAATTTACTGGTTTATTGATTTTATTACTTACTTTATACCTCAGTGTAAATTGATAATTGATGTAAATCTTACAGCCATTTCAAAATTCCTGAATATTACATCTAAAGTTAGAAAAAAAACAAAATTTAAGAGATGATTTTTAGTAGATAAATATGTAAAAGAGATAAAAGATAAAGATAAGCTTACACCTAACTTAAGCTAAGAATTACCTTTAAGTAAGAATTAAAAAAAAAACGAACCAAGAATAAAATGGATGAAAACAAAACAGAAGACAGAGACGAATACGAGCGAAGTAGAAGGACAAGCAACATAGTCATAAGGACAATAAAAAGAGAGTCGATGGATAAAAAATTGCATGAAATAGAGCGCGAAAGAAAATTGCAAAACAAAGAGCTTGTACCAGAAAATAAAGGTACACAAAAAAACGAACTCTCTGAATATCAAACGAATAAAAAAAGAAAATGGAAGAGCAGGGGAAGACGATCAACAAGGTAAAGAAATATGGAAAAAACACTTTATGAATCTGCGAACAGAGTAGAAAGAAGAAAACTTAGAGGAACAAGAACAAGTTTTTGTTCTTGTTTCCTGTATTCTTTCTTGCAGTTCCTTTCCTCCATATTTTATTTATTCCATATTTATTTCGTGGCTTCCTGGTGTTTTTCCATGTTTGCTGCTTTTTATTGGTTTCAATATCTCGTCCATTGACGGTAGGTCCTCGGTTTCGTGTTTTTGTTTAAAAACACAAAACTGAGGAATTCTGCCCCAAGACAGAATACATAGACTAATGCAAACGATATGAATTGAGGAGCAAATAACTGAAGAATGGATGCATGGAAGGATAATAACTATACATAAAAATATGACCAGGGGAATTGTGTAAATTACAGAGGTACAACACTACTAAATGCAGCATACAAGATATTATCATCAATAATACAAAAAAGGCTGACAAAATGCATAGAACATAAAGTTGGGGATTATCAAAATGGTTTCAGGAAAGGAAAATCGACAGTGGATGCCATACATGGAGTAAAACAAATAATAGAGAAAGCAAAAGAACATAACATCAAACTAGAAATGCTATTCATCAACTTCAAACAGACATTCGACAGAATAAAAAGAGGGCAATTAATCACTTCAGTAAGTGAAGTGAGAAATTTAATAGAACTAACTATGAAAGCAAGTACAGCCAGCGCAGTGACAGATTATGGAGAAACCGTTACTTTTACAATAGATAGACGCACTGTCAAACACGTTATTAAATATAGCACTTGAGCATGTAACAAGAAGAATTGACAAATCTGGTGCACTGAGAAATATAGGCGCATAGATAATAGCCTACGCAGATGATTTAATAATAATAACAAAGCAGAGAAAATGAATAACAAACATTTTAAAAGAAATTGAGGAAGAAGGCAGTAAAATGGAACTAATGATTAATGTAGAAAAAAACAAGAAAATGCAAATCGGAAAATGATATAACTCTCGCGAAAATCAGTAGTTATGAGTTTTCGGGATCAAGAAATTTGAATTATAGGTCGAAATTTTCTAAATCAAAATGGCCGATTCAAAATGGCCGACCGACTTTGTCAAAAATGATGCCACTCTCGCGAAAATCTATAGTTATGGGTTTTCGGAGTCAAGAAATTTGAATTCTAGGTTGAAATTTTCGAAATCAAAATGGCCGATTCAAAATGGCCGACCGTATTTGTCAAAAATGATGCCACTCTCGCGAAAATCTGTAGTCATGAGTTTTCGGGGTTCAGAAATATAAATTCTAGGTCGAAATTTTCAAAAACAAAATGGCTTTGTCAAAATGGCCGACAGACTTTGTCAAAAATGACGTTACTCATGCTGAACTCAATAATCATGGGTTCTCGGAACGAAGTAATTCAAATTCGAGGTCATAATTCTCGAAAACTAAATGGCCGACTCAAAATAGGCGACTGTCATTGTCAAAATAACGTCACTTTCGCGAAAATCGGAACTCATAGGTTTTCCTGGCCGAGGAATCTGTAGAGGAATCTAAATAAGCGAGACCATTGAAATTGTAAAAAAAAACTCTTTTATAGTTTTTACCATAAAAACTATAAAAGAGTTTTTTTTACAATTTCAATGGTCTCGCTTATTTAGTACTAATCATTAGGACAGATCGGTTGAAAATCCCTTACGTGTGTGCCTTCGATTTTTTAATTTTGTCCAGCTTTTTGGGTACTTGGGATCATTGTGCGCCGCGTTGTTGCGTTTCTTATATTAAATTAACTGCAACAAAAGTTGCAAAAAGTTGCAGCTAATTTTAACTGTATTCGAAAGTACACACTATCCGCTGTAAATTGTATTATATCTGATGACAGACTTCGCGGGGGAAGTAGTTAAATATCAATAATAATTCATTAATGACGTTATAGTATATAACGCCGGCGCCGTAGCAAATAACAGGCGCGGGTTGAAGTTTGTAAACCGAGGCGAAGCGAAGCGGAGCGGAGCGCAGCCGAGGTTTATATTCAACCAAGCCTGTTATTTGCATATCGGCCGTATTTTGTTCGATACGTTTTGTAATACCTAAATTACAAAAACTGGTCAATTTATCAATATTAAATTTCAAAATTAATAAACTAGTTCTCCAGGCGCAATTTGATACCACAGCAACATCAACGGTTCAAATACAAACAAACAAATCAAAGTGAAATTAGAAAAATAATGTCAGATGTGCAAAGTTCTTCATTTTGTGGTATCCCCGAAGATGTACTAAATGAAGCAAATGCTGCCACAATCGATTTACTTCCCCAAAAAAGCAGCAGCAGGTATGAGAAAGAATATGAAGACTTTATTGCTCATAAATTTGCGTTGTCATTTAAATAACGTCCACGGCCGTTATTATAACGGCCAAGGCCTTTACGCCTGTCATATCGATCAAGCAGACAGTACTGATAAATGTCAATAACACAGAGGTATTACAAAAATATGTTAACGTCATTATGTGTTAATGTTAATGTTAATGTTAAGAAGTAAAATAAGAACAAATTACATACTTTCTTCTTTACATTCCATTCTTTATAAACCAAAAAAATCTAAAATATTGCATCAGAATGAAAATTGGCAATAACGGGTAACAAAAATTTGCTCTGAAAGAAATGTTAGAAAATAAGTCTCTGTCACTTTGGAAGCCTACTATTATTTGCCGTTTTAATGGAGTAAATATTTGCGGCTACGCTAGGTACAGGGTTTAAGTAATGTAATAATCATAAATTTTCCTAGAATTATTGACATCATTATTATACTATTATGACTGTTCTTCCCATATACGAAGTACCACTGTGCAATGGAATGAACATTATTGAGAACAATTCTAAGACCTATAAAAATAAATGAGAATGAATATCGAAGAAGGGCAAATAATGTATTGGAAGAGGAGATAGGTGGAGAGACAGTAATAAGATATATAACTGCCCAAAGAATAAGATGGATAGGGCACGTATGGAGAACAGGAGAAACATCTGTGAACAGAGCAGCTGTAAATGGAGAAGAGGAAGATCAGGACTACGTTGGTACGATGAAATTGAAAAAGACCTCAAAGTAATGGGAGAAGAGATATAGAAGGAAAAAATAGCAGCTGTAAACGGAGAAGAGAAAGATCAGGACTACGTTGGTACGATGAAATTGAAAAAGACCTCAAAGTAATGGGAGAAGAGATATGGAAGGAAAAAATAGAAGACAAAAAGGAATGGCGAGGAATAGTTAAAAGAGTTTACAATTCTAGTAATTTGGGGAAACATGGTTTTAGAGTACAAATCGTTTACAATTCTAGTACAATTTGGAGAAACTTGGTTCTATAGTACACATCTAAGCTTTTAGTATTTAGTAGTTTTTAGCTTTTAACTTTTAGTAGTAGTGGTATTGCATAGTAAGTCATTCAGTCATCATGTATTATTTTGATTAAATGTGAGTAGGTTGTTGGAGGACGATTTTATTCAGTTATCGATCTATTGTAATCAGTTCAATATTTTAAAGTTATTTGATAGAAAGTTTATATAATAATACACTTATAGTGAAACTTAAATTTGTCTTTACAAGAAAGTATGATGTTGGTAGGTTAATTTAAAACGTGTATTTTTTGTTGTTCCAGGAAACTTACTAGCTGTGTACACGACCAACAGGAACATAATAGCGTGCGAGATAACGTCGCTCGGCCAGTACGTGATCCTGGCGTTGGATGGCTGCCAGGACCTGATGGTCCTCCAGCTGAGAGGTCCAGGATGCGAGGATACGCAGCAGGATGAGGTCTACGGGTCGGAGGAGAGAACGGGCGAGGAGTTTGAACTGCAAGAGGGAGACGCGGGATGCTGACCTGAGTAAACTCTGCCGAGACGTGCGGTCTCTATTCAGTAATTGCGAGCAAAAAAAACATAATGGAATTGTTTCTGTATAATTACTGGTTTGTGATCCATCAGCTGCCTCTCACTATCTCTTTCCGCTAATTAATATATTCGGGATGGGCGCCGCGCTGGCTGCGGCACTACCATTCATTAAGTAAGCGTGATTTTTTTCCGAGCTCACTCAAACGATAATGTAATATATGTATAAATTCGTAGAGATAGGAAATATGATCGTCAAATTGTATTTTGAGGGGCACATGAGGTGTTTTTAAAGCGGAGTTCAATCGCCACATCGCGACAATCGTTGGCAGATTGAAAGATTCAATTAGAACTGAAACAATCTAACTTACCAGTATTAATGTGCCATTTCGTACGAATCAATTACAATTCAATGTGTGCCCCTGACCGAAAGTATCACACCAAGTCTCACACACTGTATGTAACTACCATGGCCATTCGGGTGTACTGTATTGATATAGGCTTAGTTTGATTCCACAACTTTTCAATTTATTGCGATTTTGGTTGTTAAAGGATGACCAAAGATAATTTATGACAAACTCTTTTCTTGAAGATGGACCAAGCTAAAAGTAACCAAGTAGCGAAATAAGTTGGCCCCTTTTTTTTCAGGAACAGTAATGTCAATAGTCTAAGTGATATCAGTATGTTTTAAGAGTAAATGGATTGTTGATAATCTAGGTGGTAAGTCATTGCGATTTTTACACGTTTCATTTCGTCCCACCAAACCAATTTCCGTTCGGTGTTTTGGTTTCCTCGCGAATCACGTTTCTTTGCAGAGACACTGGTTCATTGTCACATTTAAACGGCGGCGCTGCTTATTCATGTATCGCTTGCAGCGCCCTCGATTCTTTTCCTCATCCAGCAATAACTGTCATTTTTTCACTCTTCAAATCGTGGCGTAGTTTTTATCGGCGATTAGCGCCCGACATTCGATTTCGTTTTGTGTTCAATCACAAATCAGTAATGGTAATGTTACTATACATATTAGATCATTTAAGTCCTATTGTTATGACAAAAAATTCCCATCTGGTATGTGGAACAAAATATTTAAAGAATATTATATTTGTATGTTGTGATTCTCGTGTAAAAAATAAATGTACCAAAAAATAAAGTCCTATTTTAAAAATCATTTGATTTTACCTTCACCGCAGCAAAGCTAATTTTCTTTTTCTTAAAGTTCCATCTCCTATCGGAGGTTGGATATCAACATGGCAATCTTACTTTATTGACAACCGATTTAAATAGTTACGTTTAACTTCAGGAACTAGGAATATGACATGATGTACAGCCATGCTCACATAAATCTAGTACAAACAAATTGACATTGCCATATAAAATTGTTATTGTAACCTAATTTCTTGTACTTGATTTATGTGAGCATTACTGTACATTCGGAATGTTATAATTAATTTTTTTTCTACTTTATTTTTATGTTATTAACGAATTAATTTATCTTTATTATCAACAAAGTGATTCCAGAAATTGTCCAATTAATAAAATTAAATTCATTGACGAGAATTAATCCCACAAGTGAAAGTCTATAAGAGTAGAAAATACGGCAGGTGGAGGACTGCAGGATTAATATTATCATGCTTATTTTAGTAATTACTATTGCTACTGCAGTCAATTTGCTCAAAACTGCATGTCACGCATCGCAATTGCGGAACTGAAACATGAAACTCATTTTCGACTATTGGATAAATTACCAGAAGTAAGGTGCGTCAGCTTTATGATAAATTATAATTTATCGTAATAATAATAATCGTAATAATACACCTCGATAAAGTAATTCGAAGCAGTTATAACTGTTTAAATTATTTTATATGTTCATATTTCTTCCATAAGCATATAGAGATTAGATAAAGGTAAGTTGAGATTTTTGTGTAAAATAACGAACCTAAGTTGAGCTAGTTTATTTTGTAAAGTTGATGAAGGAAGCCGTTACTATGTGATAATTAATCATGATGATGCAAAAATGACCACTTAATTGTGATCAAAACTACAGTCGTGTCAACGAAAAAATAAAGTGATATAAAACGTAGTAACGTGTTTCATTTTTGCATCATCAGTTTATTTTATATCTACAGTAAATTCTTCGATAAGGTTAGTATCACAGAACACGACGCTTTAGCATAGCACTTTGCACATGACACATAACACTGTACACCCTAATCAAATACAAATACTTGGAAAACTTTTCTCCGAGCCAAACATCTGTTATAAAATTAATGCAATGCCTAGATTTAAAATATCTGGTTTCAAAAATCAGCATTTTTATTACCTATAAATATGGTAATATGATAACTTAGGGTATAGCCGGTATGACGTTAACTTTTTTATCTATAGAAGTTATATATAAGTTTCGATGCTGCATTATTATTTGGTTTCATTTCGCGATGTTTGTACACAAAGATAAATTCCTACGATTGTAATATGAAGTGTTGAACCGATATTTAGTAAGAAATATCTGCAAAGGATTAAACAAGTTAATTCTTGTAGCGTCTGTGCCTGTTCGTTTTTAGTTAAGGGCCAGTTCCATAATATCACAGAAAAGTATCCTTTATGTAAAGCTTTCTTACAGCCAATTTCATAATCAATTTAAAGTGACTTTAAATTTTAAAGCTCAGTTTAATTTTCAATATGCGTTTCATAACACATATTTTAGAAAAGTCGACTTTAAAGTCTGCTTCTGTTCCATATGATAAAATACACTTTTTCGTAAAGTGACGTTTAAAAATCAATTACGGAACACGTTACAGTACTTAACTTCGGGTTAAAGGAATATTTAATACTATTATGGAACCGGCCGTAAGATGGAATCGGTTTGTTTTTAAACGATATTTGTGTTAAAATGACGAGGAGACTTAAGTATTCATTAAATTATAAAATACCTATGTAGTGAAGGCATGGATGTGAATATCCTTTATCAATAAATACTTGAAGAGAAAATTAACTAAAATAACTAAAAAAAAAGATTTTCTTTTGACAAATACAGTTTATGAAATATACTACTCAAAAGAACTACCTACCGCATTTAAAAAAAAAAAAAATTATATGTTTTTTAGAGTGGTCGATTTTTGTATTTGCAGGTATAAACAAAAAAAATAATTTAAGGTTTTATCCATAAATTACCAGTTATACAGGGGGATTCTTTAATATTGCGAAAAACTCTAAGAAACGATTTCTTGTCAAGCAATAAGAGGGGTCTTTTATACAGGGTGATTCTTTACTACTTCAAAGAGCTAGGTTAACCCATTAAATTTTCAGAAAAAGTAGATATAATAAACATGATAGAAGGGATTGTGACAAAAAAAAAGCTATTAAGGAAGGAAAAGACATTATGAGTAATCAATACGAGCACTTTCAAAGCAATGATATTTTCATTGCAGTGATTTGAATTTATCAATTATCTGTCATCATTCAAATTGTTAATAATCCTTTGAAAATAGTTGAATATGCCGAAAGACTGTGCCAGGTGACTGAAAATATAAATATATGAAACAAAACAAGAGTTGAAGTTATACATTTTAAGGCGAAACAGTTTTATTAAGTGATCAAATTTGACGCATGGCAACCTACTTTATATTAAATAAGAAGGGTATTATTTCTTGACAAGAAATCTTTTCTTAAGTTTTTCACAATATTAAAGAATCCCCATGTATATTTAAGGTTGTTATATTTAGTACTTACTGGTAAATAATATTTATTTTTATTATATTTTATGATTTATTTCTTTCGCCTGGCTAGTTTCAGTTATGTACAACCATCATCAGAGGTATGGACTCTTTATTCAAGATATATAAACATATGCCTCTGAGGATGGTTGTTTATAACAGAAACTAGTCAGGTGAAAGAAATATTATTTACCAGCAAGTACTAAATGTAACAACCTTAAATGTACAGGGTGATTCTTTAATATTGTGAAAAACTTAAGAAAAGATTTCTTGTCAAGAAATAATACCTCTCTTATTTTATATAAAGTAGGTTGCCATGCGTCAAATTTGACGTATCACTAAAGAAACATTGAAACATGAAACATTTCTGCTGTTGTCTTGCCATACCTCATTCTCAGATTTTATAATCATAGTGTTTTTCTTCTTCATACACTCAATAGCGCCTTCACGTGGAAACAAACATACTTTTGTTCCCAAAGCCATATGGTTAAGTTGTATAGGTATCTCATTTGAGCCCCTTGAATATTTTGACAAAACGTACGAAACATACGTTAGAAGAATCCTCTTTTCCTTCATCAACTTTGTATTCATGTTTACCATAATAATTGTAATACCGTTACTTTTCGTCATTGTTAGGTATTCTTCAATAGCATCGTAAAATCTCTCTACTTCTTCATCATCATGATCACCGGATGAAGCATACACAATAATAATTAAGTTTATCTTATCAGTTGCTAGTTCTATGAGTGTAAAACAGTGGAGTTAACAGATTTTGAGACTTTGTTACAAAGAGTAATTACTACTTGATTTCTGTTCTGACTGGTGTAACTAACTACAGTATGAACTGAAAATTTAATTGATTTTCATAGTATTTGCATAAATTTACAATAAAAATTAATATTAAATATGTAATATAATAATAATTATAATAAGCATGATTTTTTTTTATTACAATGTAGACAATTATTTGTCAATCTACGTATGCAATTCCTATCGACGGGTAGTGTAATATCGTGGCTCGGACAGCGGGAGATAACAAAGTCCTGAATACAAGGGAAGTTTTTATACATATTTCCAAACCATTGGGAGGAGTTGTTACAAATTTACATAATAGTGTAAACGAATTTCGTATTAGGTGAGAGTTTTCCGTAGATTTGTCGATTTATTTACAAGAGTGAATGCTGTATCGAAAAAATCTGTTTCTAATGTTATGAGTTCGCTGAATTGGCTCTTGCAAAGTGCAAATCCCACGATGACCAGCAGGAGAGTCTTCGTTCTGTGAAACTCAATATTTGTCGGGACCAACTGTGAAGTACTACTAGATGTAAGATATAGGTACAGGGTGAGTTTTCAAAATTTAGTTAGTATTATAATTGAAAAACGGTGATCTTTTTTCAAAAAACAAAAGCATATCTTGCATCAGCTCTTAAAACGACAATTATTTCCTCATTTAACCGAATCTCTATGTCTTATGGTTTCCCAGATCCCAATGCTTAAAATGAAAAAAAAACTCACCCTGTATAAGATTAATCTCAAATAGAGAGGATTAAAAATCTCAAAATACGAATGATTGTCGAAGCACAAAAATATTTGGTAAAATATATTGAAACCATGTTTTAAAAAAATAGGGCTAATTTTTGTTTTGGTGGATGCGCCGGGCTTACGGTATACATATGAATTATTTTAAATAAATTGACGCACTTTTTATTTCTTTTTCTTTATAGTTTGTTTTTAAACTAAACAAGTAAATGGAAATCAATTAATAAGTCTACAGAGTCCACAGAAGTTGTGAAAATGTTTTTCCATGTGACTTCGTTCTGTAAAAGCCAATATTTGTCTTGACCAACTGTGAAGTGCTAATAAATACAAGCTATAGGTAAAGGGCGAGTTTTTAAAATTTAATTTGTATTATAATTGAAAAACGGTGGTTTTCAAAAAACAAAAGCATATCTTGCATCAGCTCTTAAAACGACAATTATTTCCTCATTTAACCGAATCTCTATGTCTTATGGTTTCCCAGATCCCAATGCTTAAAATGAAAAAAAAACTCACCCTGTATAAAATTGATCTCAAATAAAGAGGATTAAAATCTCAAAATACGAATGATAGTCTAAGCACTAACCCAATGGGTAAAACATATTGAAACCATGTTTTATAAAAATAGGGCTAATTTTTGTTTTGGTGGAGGCGCCGGGCTCAATGTATACATATGAATTATTTTAAATAAATTGACGCACTTTTTCTTTTTTTTTCTTTATAGTTTGTTTTAAAACTAAACAAGTAAATGTAAATAAATTAATAACTCGACACAGTCCACAGGAGTTGTGAAAATGATGTTTCCAAGTGACTTCGTTCTGTAAAACTCAATATTTGTCTTGACCAACTGTAAAATGCTAATAAATATAAGATATAGGTATAGGGTGAGTTTTCAAAATTTAGTTTGTATTATAATTGAAAAACGGTGTTTTTTTTTTCAAAAAACAAAAGCATATCTTGCATCAGCTCTTAAAACGACAACTCTTTCCTCATTTAACCGAATCTCTATGTCTTATGGTTTCCCAGATCCCAATGCTTAAAATGAAAAAAAAAACTCACCCTGTATAAGATTGATCTCAAATAGAGAGAATTAAAAATCTCAAAATACGAATGATGACCGAAGTACAAAAATATTGGGTTAAATATATTGAAACCATGTTTTAAAAAAATAGGGCTAATTTTTGTTTTGGTGGAGGCGCCGGGCTTAATGTATACATATGAATTATTTTAAATAAATTGACGCACTTTTTCTTTTTTTTTCTTTATAGTTTGTTTTTATACTAAACAAGTAAATGGAAATAAATTAATAAGTCTACAAAGTCCACAGGAGTTGTGAAAATGTTTTTTCCAAGTGACTTCGCTCTGTAAAACTCGATATTTGTCTTGACCAACTGTGAAGTGCTAATAAATATAAGATATAGGTACAGGGTGAGTTTTAAAAATCTAGTTTGTATTATAATTGAAAAACGTTGGTCTTTTTTAAAAAAAACAAAAGCATATCATCCATCAGATCTTAAAACAACAACTCTTTCGTCATTTAACCGTATCTCTATGTCTTATGGTTTCCCAGATCCCAAAATGAAAAAAAATAAACTCACCCTGTATAAGATTAATCTCAAATAGGGAGGATTAAAAATCTCAAAATACGAATGATTGTCGAAGCACAAAAATATTGGGTAAAATATATTGAAACCATGTTTTCAAAAAATAGGGCTAATTTTTGTTTTGGTGGAGGCGCCGGGCTTAACGTATACATATGAATTATTTTAATTAAATTGACGCACTTTTTAATTATTTTTTTATTTAGTTTGTTTTTAAACTAAACAACTAAATGGAAATAAATTAATAAGTATATAAACCTGGATATTACTGTATGGAAATGAATACAAACGATTATGAGTTTGGTGAATGCGCCGGGATATACAATACAAATTTGTATCTAATTGTCACATCGTACCAATTTGTTTCTCTAAATCTCAATTGTAGTTTGAACCAGACTATTGTCTATACATTGCAGCAAATTTAATTTACATATTGATGATCATTTTTTAAATCGGAACATTTACTGTTATCGTACATACCAAGTGTTGCAAATTTAATTTATCTTATTGATGATAATTTTTGAAACTTGCATTTTTACTGTTATCATACAGTACGATTTTATACAGGTGATTAATAGACAATGTATCATTGCGTTATGAGTATTAATATTAATTATTTGTCATACGATTGTGTACAGGCGATTCGTAGATCAATAAATTGCGCTTATGAGTATTAATATTAATTATTTGTCTTACGATTGTGTACAGGCGATTCATAGATCAATAAATTGCGGTTATGAGTATTAATATTAATATTTGTCATACGATTGTGTACAGGCAATAGACAATGTATTATTGCGTTATGAGTATTAATATTAATTATTTGTATGAGAAAATATGAAATTATAGAAAAATTAAAGAGGGTTATTACTCCGCATAATTTATATTACAAACTAATTGTATAATCTTACTTTTGCGTAAATTTATTAATTAAAAATGTGAGTATTCTAAAATATTAGTTGCTAACTTGCCAAAAATTTCAAATTCTGTCACTTGAAATTAATGCTGTTAAGTCTAACGATATTCATCATTAAAACTTTTTAAATTAGTTTACGCAAAGTTGAAGGCCTATTCTCCACATATGTGTGTCTTCTATTTAATACCATTTAAATGGGTGAGCATACTTATTCTTGGTACATATAAAAATATGAGATAATTTAGGAAGTTCTATAGAAGTAAATTTGTATTTTAATATTACAATAGAGAATTAATAATTCCATGAAAACAATACTTATCTAGTAGTTGGAATCTAAATTTGACATAAAATAAATCCACCGTATACTTATCTGGTAGTTACGAGCCTACATTCGACATAAAATAAACTCACCGACAAGACTATATTTAGAATTTGAGCGAAAAAGCAGTACTTGAATACATATTCGTAACAGTGAGCCTTCGGTAAGTTGGTTTTACGATATCGACGACTTAACTTCTTCATGTGCTCTCTCCTTTGAGAAGGTTGGCTATCATCATGATGATTTTCACCTTAGATGTTACGGATCTGAACAGTTCAATGGAGCTGCTGTTGA
Source organism: Othius punctulatus (assembly GCA_951805005.1). NCBI lineage: Eukaryota > Metazoa > Arthropoda > Insecta > Coleoptera > Staphylinidae > Othius > Othius punctulatus. Next base: position 100,495,794 of record OX638139.1, on the reverse strand, counting down.
ACCAATTTCTGAGGTTATTCTACCAGAAAATTCGTCTTCTTCCTATATTTCTCTTTCTCCGTATCTTCTCTTGTATGATGGTTTGTAGTAGTGCATATTTCTCTCCTCTCATCACGTGGTTAAGGTACTGTAATTTCCTGCTTTTGACTGTTTTCACTATTTCTTTCTTCTTTCCCAATCTCCTTCGTACTTCTTTGTTTGTTGTTCTGCTCACCCAGCTTATTCTCAGGAATCTTCTTATTATATATACAAATCATGTTAATATATAATATGCTACTGGGTTATGATAAAAATTATTAATATTCTCATTTATTCAATTATTAATAACATGTAACAAAATACAACAACAATATTATGTATTAAATTAATTTTACTTAAACTTCTCAAATAGTATTAACAATTATTACAGCTGACTGAAACGACTGGCGACACGGATTGCCTTCCTGTTGACGAAGACTCCGTCGCCTGACACACGACTCGTACACAATCGAAATAAATAAATATGTGATGCTACAGCTACGGTATCAGATGACTCGGTGTTGCGAGCAAAAAAGGCTCATCGCAGGATGACGTTGTCGAAGAATTCCTTGCCCTCTCTGCAGGTCTGCTGCCTCTTGAACGGGTTCCAGGAGAGCCTCTTCTGGCTGGTGTGCTGAGACATGGATCCCGCAGGACTGGACATACCGCTGGACACTCCCGAGCTACTGCTATGCGTCGATACCGAGCCTTTGTTGCTGCTCTTCGTTGGCTAAGAGAGAAAAAAATGTTGCATAAAAAGAAAAGAAAACTCAAATTAGGGCACAACAATTCTGCGAACAAGAATTTTCACAAAAAAATATGAATAATAGGTTTTGTTTTAGAACAGCGTTAACATTGTTTACATTGTATAATAATTATGACAGTGTACTCGTAAAAAACTAGTAACAAATATGTCATTGATGTCAACATGTGTTTTGAAGTTATGAAACCTATTAGTTTTTAATAATTTGAGTTGGTTTAATAACAAGAAGTAGGTACCGTTGCATTTTTAGTTAATAAATTGTGAAAATGAGAAAGAAACAAAAACGTTTTAAATTCATTCAAAGTTGGACAATTTGTCATCAGATTCTGACTCAGATTGTCCTAATTTGCCCAAATTTACAGGGTTGTCTACGAGTCAAGCGATTGCCGAAACAAAATCCACTTAGTCCGCCTAGACGGCAGACCGTGGGACGACCAATCGTATGCTTATGCCTAAGGGTCCAAGGCCCGATCACGCATGTAGGATTGTTTACATTTACTCTATGTTGAAATTGGAAAGTCTATGAAGTGAATAAAAGTTATCTAACTGGAAATACCTTTAAGTAATTTCGGTCCATTGGCGTCACCAACTTAAGACTTAACGTGTCTTCTGCGCTCTTGATGAGGGCCACGACCTCATCGTGCGAGGCCCACTTGACGTCAGCGTCCCCAATGGCTACAATGAAGTCTCCTTCTTTAACACCGCCAAACTGAAACGTTGAACACATTTTTCAGCTATATTGTTCTACGTGATGGATAGATTACTACCTCGCTAAGCGAATTCGACTCGACGACCGCAATGATCACTGGAGCGTCGCCTCTCACCGAAAACCCGAACCCATCTCCTGTCCTTCCTCTGTGGAGTTGTATCAGCCTAGGGGCCGTCCAGTGCCTCTTCGCAGAGAATATGGCGATTGGTCCTAACGATTTGAACAAATCGCTTACTCTGTATTGGGCGAAGTCGGGAGCTGTTAGGGAGAGTTGAAACTTTGTTGATGCTGAAATTAGAAATGTTGATACTTAAGCTTGAGCAAAAAATTGATTCCAATAGTAATTAATTGGATACTGGACGTTTCAAAAGTGCTACGTAAATGATAGAGAATAAAAATAGAGAGAAGATCTAAGAAAAGTTTGCACATACGAAAAAATGTATCACCTTTAATCTCGGATCTGATTATAAGACTTGTGCTTGTAGAGAATCTGGTTTAATAATATTGCACTCTTACCTTGTATTTGTGGAGGATCTAGAAGATCTCTAAAGTCATCTTCTATATCGTTAGTGGTGTAGACTTGGAGGGCCATCCTGTGTGCTATTCGTAAGCAGGCGATAAGGGCGTGCTTCCCTTTGAGCTCCCTGCACATCCTGTGCAGCCTTTGGCACTCCTCGTGCAGCACAAGAGCCTCCCTTAAATGCGCCCTTCCTGAAACAAGCAAGGGCACAACTAACACACCCCAATCGAATAATTTTTTTTAGTAAATACCTAACAGTTTCCTTTCTCTTTCGTCTTTGGGAAGCCGTATATCTAGCTGTGTGGAGATGCACTCGACGTGGAGGAACTGCAGCGTGTCCTTCGTAGTCGCTGACATCTGCGCCGACTCCTTGTGCAGGATGCCCGTGGCCGCGTGGTGGTGTGCCATCCCTAGATGGTATTCCCTCTTCACCTGCACCAGAGCGGACCAGCTGTAAGGGACGTAGTCGCGCACGCTTTGCTGTGAGATCAGCTCGTGCACGTGGTTGTAGCAGTCTGAGAGCTGGGCAGCTTCTTGGGCGAGGTCGAAGCAGACATCGATGGAACGGTTGTCTTGGGATTGGAGCTCCAGTTTCTCCAAGAGGCACTCTCGGGCTTGAGCCTAGAACATTTAAATCTGTATACAGAACAGATTTTTGGAAACTTCTCCGGATAGAACCTGATAGGTCATGGACAAGGCGCGGATTTCTAGGTATTATGCTATACATCAGTTTAAATAGAAGACCGAAATGACCTCGTATCTATACGAATTTCAGCAAATGAAGTAACGTGACAATTTTTTTTGGTGCTTTTATGCATATTTTCAGTTTTTAAGCTTATAATTGCTGTAATGCATTTTTTGTGCATACTTCCTTATTTTTTGTGCTTATTTGCTTATTTCTCAATTTTATAGCATATTATTTATATTAGGTAAGAATATATTTTGTTGCACATTATTGTAAAGAGAATACAGTATTAATATTACTCCGTTACGTCTAGACTGCTTGGTTATCACAAAATCATCAACAAAGTGAGCGTGCGTACGTGATATTTGGTAAACAAAGATTGATTATTTCGGAGATTACCCTATTTTTACGTGCACAGAACGCATCTGGGGCAAGTGTGCTATCAATTCAGTCCAATTTTTCTCAATCTTCAGTGCGTTGTGCTTGTGCCTTGTGTGTATTACGTGTTCATAAGTTTTCTTGTTTAAAATGCCGAAAGTAAAACCTTCCGTCGATGAATGGATACGTGGACATTCTGAATTAAAATATGAGAACGGCAAATTAATTTGCAGGGCTTCTATCAAACCGGTAAGTTTTATTTTGTGTTGCTATTGGCAACATATTGGCTACAAGCATGCATTATGTTGTACATTAACTGCGAGAAAAAAATTAACATAACACAACATATCAAAACAACAGTTCACCTGGAAAATTAAAAAAAAACACAAATCTGCAAGCAGTACCCTGAGTACCCAGCAAACTATTTCCGAGTGTTTTGCGAGTTCTTCTACACAGAATGAAAAGGAATTTTACTTTGATTTATGCATTACGATGGTATCTTCTAACATTCCGTTAAAAAACTAGATAATAGTATATTTAAATCTTTTTTACAAAAATACACCGGTAGACATATTCCTGCTGAATCAACCATTCGCAAAAACTATGTCGAGCAAGTATATAAATACACTATTGAAGAAATAAAAAAGATAATTGGCAACAATTACATATGATTCTGTGTAGATGAAACTACTGATTCATGTGGTCGGTACATCGCCCATTTAATGATTGAAATATTAAACGAAAACTCCACCAATGCATTTTTAATTAGTTCCAAGCACTTAGAAAAAACAAATGGCAATACCGTTGTCAAGTTCGTTCACGATGGATTAACATTTTTTTTACCAAGCGCCGTACGTTATGATAAATTATTATTGATGCTTTCTTATGCCGGTGCATATATTTTGAAGGCATATTCTAATTTAAAAGTATTTAATGATCAATTAATGCATTGCACCTGTTTGGCACATGGTTTAAATCGAGTTGTTGAAACGATTAGGCTGCAATTTCCCCAGGTCAATGATTTGATAAAAACCGGGAAGAAAATTTTCCTAAAAGCTCCACTGAGGGTTGAAATGTTTAGGGAAAGAATGCCAAATGTACCTCTTCCTCGGGCACCGGTTATAACTAGATGGGGTACGTGGCTAGATGCTGCCTGCTATTATGCCGACCATTTCGATTCATTTAAGGAGCTTGTGTTAGAGTTTCCCAAAAATGTGTCAGAGGCAATTAAAGAATGCCATAAAGTTCTTACAGATAGGAGGGTTGTACAAAATTTAGCATTCCTAAAAACCAACTACAGTTTCGTAAGCAAAGCGATTTATAAACTCCAAGCAAAGGACACAACTTTGGTAGATGCGGTTCAAATAGTTAAAGATTTTAGGAACGACATCTCAAACGTACGGGGATCAATAGGAGAGATTATTAAAAAAAAATTGATGCAGTTTTGTCAAAAAATGAAGGGTTTGGCGAGTTACAAAAAATATTAACAGTTTTAAAAGGAAACTTCGTGGAAGATTTGCTGGTAAATATTACAATTGTTCCCAAATTTAAATATGCACCGATTACAAGTGTGGATGTGGAGAGAAGCTTTTTACACTTAAAAAATGTGCTCAGTGCTAGGAGAATGGGATTTTCCGTTGAAAATTTAGAAAAACATTTAATTATTAGTTCATTTAAAAATGAGCAGTAATCATTATTTTTTATTAATTATTATTGTTATTAATATTAATCACCAAAACCTATGTTATTAAAATATTACTTTAATCTATCTATAGTGCGTTCTTGTTAATAAAATTATGTTCTGTCTTGTTTTTCTGTATTTTCATTAAAAAAAAAAAATGCCTTTTCATGATTTTTCTGCGTTTTTGTGCTTATTCTAATCTTTATGCTATTTTATATGCTTATTTTCTAAGATTTTTATGCATTTTAAGCGCTTATTTTGTAAATTTTTATGCTTATAAATCCGCGGTTTCTCATGGATACGAATAAAATTATAAAATTAGGGCGAGGCTTCCCCTATTTTAGAGGATTGTCGAGATTAAGCCTGACAGTAAAGATTACAAAAAAATGATTCAAAAATAGTTTTGTCAGTTGTTAATCCTCTATTTATAGAACATAAATTAGGGTCTAAGGACTTTAGGACTATACATATTCAGTATCAAAATATATTCACAACGTATTTTTTAAATGATTTCGAATAATATGATATCTTGGTTGATCTAAAATCTCAACAAAAAGTCAGTTGTCAGTTGTGAATCTTCTATTTATAGGACATAAATTAAGGTCTAAGGACTTTAGGACTAGAATTGTTCAGTATCAAAATATATTCAGAACGTATTATTTTAATGATTTCGAATACTATGATGTCCTGGTTGCTCCAAAATCTCAACAAAAATCTAATTCAAAATCGACTTCAACTTCTCCTACATAAAAAGCACTAAAGCATGAATTTGCAACTAACTATCTTAACCTGAAAGATAACATCTATAGTTTTTTGCCCAAAATATTCTTTGCTGATCAAGAATCTGAGAATACTGAGTCAAACCAACAAACACATAATTCTGAGTAACTTCTTCTCGATCCTGGTTGATCGAAAATCTCAATGAAAACACAATTCAAATTCAACTTCAACTTCTCCTACATAAAAAGCATTAAAGCATGAATCTGCTACTAACTATCTTAACTTGACAAGCACTATCTATAGATTTTTTGCTAAAAATATTCTTTGCTAATCAATCTAAGAAAACTGAGTCAACACCAATAAACACATAATTCTGGGTAACTTCTTCTCATTCACTCTCGAACTTGAGACTGCAATATGTCAGTAAATATGTACACAGGCACACAGAGCAGATTCAAATATATCTCACGATAGAACTAAACTTTTGTTACAAAACTTGACAAGCAACATCTAGAGATTTGTTGCTAAAAATATTCTTGGCTGATCAAGTATCTCAGAATACTGAGTCAACACTAACAAACACATACTTCTGGGTAACTCCTTCTCATTCATTCTCGAGCTTGAGGCTGCAATATGTCATATGTACACAGAGCAGAGTCGAATATATCTCTCACGATAGAACTAAACTCGTCAAACAGAACGAGATAAGCTATAACACCTCACATTTATGAGATATTCGCAAGTTTGGGCCAAGATAAAGATACTGAAATTAACTATCTTAACTTGACAATCAACATCTATAGTTCTTTGCTCAAAATATTCTTTGTTGGTCAAGAATCTGAGAATACTGAGTCAACACCAACAAACACATAATTCTGGTTAACTTCTACTCGATCTTAGTTGATCCAAAATTTCAACAAAAATATAATTCAAATACAACTTCAACTTCTTCCACATAACAAGTACTAAAGCATGAATCTGCAACAACCAATCTTAACTTGACAAGCAACATCTATAGATTTTTTTTCTAAAAATGTTCTTTGCTGATCAAGAACCTTAGAATACTGAGTCAACACCAACAAACACATAATTCTGGGTAACTTCTTCTCGATCTTGGTTGATCCAAAATCTCAACAAAAACATAATTCAAATTCAACTTCAATTTCTCCCACATAAAAAGTGGGAGACTTCTTCTCATTCACTCTCGAGCTTGAGGCTCAATATGTCAGTAAATATGTACATAAAGCAGATTCGAATATATCTCTCACTGTAGAACTAAACACGTCTAACAGAACGAATCAAGCTATAACACCTCACATTTATGAGATATTCGCAAGTTTGAGAATAAATAAGGATACTGAAATATTGATTTCTAAACCTTCAGAAGTATCTTTCAAAAAAAAAGGTAAGGTATGAAGGTTACCCAATTATTATGGTTAACTGACCAATACAAGGCACGACACGGTGTCACCGGCATGGCCTACCCTAATTACCATTTACTGGTTTTTATGCCGATTTCGGGGCAAAACCCATCGTTGACACTCGTCATAATCCTGGTTTCTACGTTTGAGAATAACCGGCGCCCTGGAGCGCCAGTTTAGCCATAATCCCGCGTATGTCGGCAAGCTCGAACCACTGACAATGGCACCGCTAATTTAGCAAGGTCAGGGAAAACCGTATTTAATGCCTGTGACTTCATAAGACCGTTTCATTCGTTTCATTCACTCATCTTATTTAATCACATAGTTAACCATTACTTAATTAACATAATCCGATTCTCATTCAAACTCGCGTCTATTCATTTAATTATCCAAAATAAGTTAATTCCCATTGACATGCGCCCTCATCCAAAATATTAACTCCCCCCCTCTTTCATCGCAACACACACACACACGTACACACAAAATACGCAGGCGCGGATTCTGAGCTTGAGACCCGCGAGGGAGGAATCATCCCCCCAAAAAGACAGTCGGTTCTCAATAGCGAAACGAGTCGGTCCTTGATCGCTGTACAAGCCCGTTCTCGATCTCGAGACGAGTCAGTTCCAGATCGCGATACAAGTCAGTCGCGATTTTACTCATCGACTCCGGTGCTAACCGCATGGCCATCACAAGTTCTTCACCACCTCTTCTACCACACACACACACCAACACCTCAACACACACGCACCTCACTCCTCACCTTATTTTACTTCATTTCTTTGTTTGTTTCCTATTGTCATTCTCTCATTTATTCATTTAGTTTTCTTCTCATTGTTTACCTTTTAATTAAACTTAGAACGTGCAACCCCGACTATTATTCCCCCCACTCCCCTTCAGTGCTAGACAGTACACAGTGTACAACGGAAGTCGCCTCTTTCGAGAGACGCCGACGCCGACGCCGACGTGCCGCCCCCGAAGCCGGCATAGTTGCCGCCTCCTCCTGCAGCTCGTCCCAGCGGCTAGCCAGATAAGTAAAACGTGCGCTCTCCGGAAAACTGAGCTAGTTTTATTCCGGGCCAATCACGGGGGTAATTAGCCCTTTGCGATCAAAATCGCGAGGCGCGTCTTTTCGAAGACCCCCCCCCCCCTCCCTCGATGATAACGGGAAGGTGTTAATTTTTGGAAACTATTGTTGCTTCCGGTATAGAGAGGTTTAAAACAAATCAAGGGAAGATATGAAACTGATCTAATATTTTGCTTACCAGCATCAATTGTATAAACATTTCTAACATCTCTGGCCCAAGATCCATGGAAGGAGCGTTGGTGAAGTTCTCGTGTATATACCTAAAGGTGCCTGCAGCTCTGAGAAAGCTGTCCACTGCGGCGTCTAACCCTTTGGCAGTGGACCTATCTTGCTTTGCTCCAATCTGGGTGTACACAGCACCCATGTTGAAGAGAACGCAAGCCTTTTCGAAGGCTACCGTCCTCTGACAGGACGGTACACCTGTCAAGGAATCGAACCACTCGAAGTAGATACCCAGCGATCGATCCGGCGGGAAGAACCGCCTCTCCACGAAATACAGCTGGTTGTAGTATCTGAAGAGCAGTGCTACGCCGGCACTGTCTCTGAGAGGCGTTCTCATGGCCTACAAATAAAACGATTGTCAAAGAAATTTGGGATGTTGAGTTTTGTAGGCATGTACTTGTCTGGTGTCCATGAAATCGGCTATGGCATCTTCGTATTGATTAGCATCCTCACTGTAGTGTTCCAGGATGAAATCTTTGAAGGGGTCTCTGAAGTCTATCTCTTTTGTCTCCTTTAAGCCCAAGGGGATCATGGGCATAACAGCATCAGTGCTGCAAGCAAATATAGAACGTTGGTCCACTTCCGAAGCTACAGTTAGATTACCAACACTCGCATATAGATACGTTAATGCATTTTCTTTTAGATGTGATGCAATTAATAACAATTTTCTCGTAATTCTCTAGTAATCTAAGTGATAGAATAGCGCTTAGACGTTATGTAAATGAGCAATAAGTAGTAAAACGATGAATAATGGAGATTATGCGGATGCCAGTAGAAGAATTTACATCCCACAGATCCTGTCCGATTAAATTCCACGATAAATCAGGAAATTATTCAGCGGGATCTGGGTCGTGGGGCCGCGAGAGAGCGCTTTCTCAGGTGCCAGGACGGCCGTTCCGCTGACGCACCTGTCGCTTTGGTAAATCTCCACGGAGGAGTTCAGTTCGGCGAGCTGCTCCTTCAGCAGCTGCAGGTTGGAGTTCACGAAGCTGAGCTCCAGGGCGACGGTCTCCCTCAGCTTGCGGTTCGTGGTGGCCTTGAAGAGGTTCTCGGCGCCGGCCCGCAGCCTCAGCTCCTTGTTGATCTCTTGGTTCAGCTTGGAGCGGCGGTTCTGTAGTTTCCCTCGACATGTCGCTATTCGAGGATCTGAACCCTGAAACAAAACGAAGATATAGGAATTATACCTACGAGCAATGGTTATGGGTCAATAAAAATAGTGTTGTACAATATGGTTTAACGATGACGATTAGTCATGAGAGATTTAGTTATACAGGGAGGTTTTTATAAATGTATACTGTAATGACATTTATTAGTTAATTTTATAGTTATTTAGGAATTTTGTTGATAGATTTATTTAAATTAATAGAGTAGGAATAGGTTTAGTTAGATAGTTATTGAGTTGGGTAATTAATTAGATAGTGCCATTTACTTAATATAGTAAATCATTAGTACACAATAAATAATTGATATTGTAATGAGTTAATTAAAATTCGCAATACGTCTTTTTTTATTACATCAGATAAGTCCAGAAATATACAAAGGATATTGTCACTTGTATATTCCAAATAACTGACTAACACCAATCTGAATTTCAATGATTCATATAATCAATATAAAATTGAATAAAATTGATGAATTTATTTTGAATAATATTTAGATAGTATAGTATTTACAGAGTATTATACATTTATGACCTGTGCAAGCACGTATGGGCACAAATCATATTAAACTTACACAATTCCCCAGAGGGCTGGAGAACACGTGGATGTTCTAAAATTCCGTAGATATCACGGGTTCGCTCTCTCGGTCAACGCTTAATGAAATTTAGTGCGCGACATTCGCACTTCACGCCAGAGACATATGCGGCTCGAAACGCCATTCGAGTACTTTTGCAGATAAGCAGCCCCTTACATTTTAGTGCAAATATGGCATTGTTCTACGAAAAATATTACAAACGAATGAAAATTAACGTTATGGGACTTCAAGGTAACGTCATATTTATGACGTACGACCTTATTCCGGCCGGCAACGGAGAATTTGTTTCTAAATCGCAAACTTGCACCTTCAAGCTTCATTAGGTGACCCCTCCCTCGACTTAGGATTTTATGAAGATGCCTTCAGCTGGCGATGAGCCGCAAATAAGGAGAGACTGTGAATTCGGGCCATAATCTGATATAAGTTATAAAATAAAAGCTGCCAAGAATAAACTACTGCCTGAATTGGCATATTTTTTTAAGTTATGTGATAAATAATTGTATTATGTAATTCAAAATTTGATTAATAAAAAGTGAAATTACGAAAAAAAAAACGAATTCAAATTATTGTTTTGGGACTACAAGGTAACGTCATATTTGTGACGTACGACCTTATTCATGCCGGTAATGGAGGATTTGTTTCTAAATCGCAAACGTGCACCTTCAAGCTTCATTAGGTGACCTCTACCTCGACCAAGGATTTTATGAGGATGCCTTAAGCTGGTGATGAGCCGCGAATAAGGAGGCACTGTGAATTCGGGCCATAATCTGATATAAGTTATAAAATAAAAGCTGCAAAGAATAATTTACTGCCTGAATTGGCTTTTTCTAAGTTATGTCATACATAAATATATAATGTAATTCACAATTTGATAAATAAAAAATTAAATTAGTTAAAAAAATAAAGATAAAAATAGAATATATTCTGTTCATAAATCAAAAAACCACCACCAGTTGCAATAGGTTGGAAAAACAAAAATGTTACTAAACTGGTATCTTGGTATCAGGTTGGCAATATCGCGCCTATTACCCACGTTGTCAGAAATTTAAAAAAACTCAATTAAAGGGACACTTTTGTAAACTGGTTCTAGAAAATTAGCAATTGGTCGCTGGTTTTTCATAATTAGACAAATGAAGCCAACATGTTGCTTAATGTTGGCTTCATTTATTGAAGCCAATCAATATATTTATATTTATATTCATCAATTTATAGTTGATAAAATTCACGAGAAACTTTGCGGTGTTCCGATTTTCAATTGTTATTTGAAGAAATATAAACTCAATTTTAGTTGGCACTGATTCTAGAAAATTAGCAATTGGTCGCTGCTTTTACCTAATTAGACAAATGAAGCTACCATTAAGCAACTATAAAATTCACGAGAAACTTGGCGGTGTTCCGACTTTCAATTGTTATTTGAAGATATATACTGCGTTTCAAAAAAAATGTACCACCTAGAAGGAGTTGACGTAGAACTCTGAAATTATGTGAAAATAGTTAGTATGTGTTGAGAAACAATTGATTAAATTTTCATCGAAAAATAATAATATTTATTAAGAAAATAATTAATAATGTGTTGCATCTCCGCGCACTCTTATGCATTCAGCAACCCTTCTGGGCATGCTGGAAATCAAATGGTCCAATGCATCTTGAGGCGCATCCTCCCAACAATTTAAATGAATTAAGACACCATCTTCAGATTGCCTGGGATGAGCTGCCTCAAGATGCATTGGACCATTTGATTTCCAGCATGCCCAGAAGGGTTGCTGAATGCATAAGAGTGCGCGGAGATGCAACACATTATTAATTATTTTCTTAATAAATATTATTATTTTTCGATGAAAATTTAATCAATTGTTTCTCAACACATACTAACTATTTTCACATAATTTCAGAGTTCTACGTCAACTCCTTCTAGGTGGTACATTTTTTTTGAAACGCAGTGTATAACCTCAATTTTAGTTTACACTAGTTTTCCACCATATGATTTTTGTATAGTATTGAGAGCTCTATTTTGTGTGATAAATGCAATATTAGTTTTTTTGATAAATTACGTGAGTATATTTGAAAATCGATTTTTAATAAATTTCTTTGACAGTTTATTATCTTTTGCCATTTTTTTCAAATTAACTTATATCTTTATAAGAATATCTAGAGAGGGTATTGCTGCTATGAAATGGTAAAAAATGTACTCTGCAATTACTAAAACATTAACATGTTCTACAAGCCTTGTTGTATATTTAATTTTAGTTAGCGAGATGGCAATAAATTATATTATTTATACTATTTTATATATTTAATAATAATACTTATCAAAACCTGAAGTGGACAGAAGACTGAAGTGGCAGAAAAAGTGAATCGTGTTTTTCACATTTTGATATCTCTTATTAACGACACAGTTCATTGGATTAAATAACTTTTATAGTTTATCCATTTTTAGTATAAAATATTGTAGTGATATTTAATATTCTACATAAAACCAGTACCAAAATAATATTGCAGTATAAAAAATGCAAAAATCTGGAAAAACAACTACGAAGGTGTATAAACTTGTTACTTGTTTTGTCATTCATAATTTGATTAATAAAACGTCAAATTAGTAGAAAGTAGCGCTAAAACATCTTTTAAGGTAGAAACCATACTTACACTATAAAAAATACAATTAAAAATATTCAAAGATTTGGCCCATGATCCCTTTGAATTGAAACATACATAACTGTGATGTTATCTTGCATATAAAGTACTAAATATAGCCTGGAATGCTATCAATCTAAACCAAATATTTTATTAAGTTTAAGGTTTTAATCCATAAATTACCTGTAATATATTTAAGGTTGTTGAATTTAGCACTTACTGGCAAACAATTTTTATTTTTATTTTATTTTATAATTTATTTCTGTCGCCTAGGCAAGAATCTTTTATATTTATAAATTTCGAGAGTTTGCAAATTCATCATGTATCATACTGACGCAGTTGAATATAAGGATAAAGCATTTCTTTTTAGGGTACCATACACCTATAATAATAATATATTGCCATACTCGAATCGAGCGTCGGCTATTTCCCCGCATACGTCAGTGTGTGAGTGTCTGTATTGTAGTTACAGTGACGTATGGCACCTACAGTTTAACGTCGGCTGCGAACGACTGGTTTGGGGAAACTATCCTGGGCAGATTACTCTCAGTGGTTTGCCATTGCCTTCTGAAAGGAGACGAGCGGATTTCTAGATATTTTTACCGGAGCCCGGGATCGAACTCGGGTCCGCCGCGTGAAAGGCCGACACTCTGACCGTTTCACCACACTCGCCTATAGTGAGTAGATAAGCAGGGCAGGTTCTGGCTCAAACGACGAACAATTTTTTCCGTGTTTAGAGGCACTTTTATAGTATGCTAGATGCGTTGAGAGACGCTTTAAAAGGTTGATAGACGTTTGCTTTGACGTGACCAATGTTTGACGCACGAACAACTAACGACAACAATACAACCACCACGACCACCACCACCACGACCACCACCACCACTATAATGGTTGTTGTTGCTGGTATAAGTGGTGTACTGGATGTTGCAACCTGAGACACCTGAGACAGCGAAGCCATGCAAGTCCATTGCACTTCTGTCGATGAGCAATAATTAGTTATAAACAATATTTGTCATAAGTTAAGTATATAGACATACACTATCAGTCATTCTAGTGTATGCCGTGTATGTAGTTTACTATGATTGATCAAGATCATTGATTAAGCTGTGATTAAAGATGTATGAGTAGAAAAGCAATTACGATTTCCATCTATGTCACCCACCATTGACGTGAATGGTGCTTACTGCTTACATACTTCAAGAATTTATTACAACTACAACTAGTTACTATTTATTCAAGCTTGAAGACACAAAAACCAAAGCAGATAGTTGTTTTATAATAAAACCAGGTATAATAGGGAATATTAATCTGCTTGGATATGTCAGAGGGGTACATCACACGATTGTTACTAAAACTAGTCGCCTCAACAAATTTGTCTCTTTTTTTACCACTCTTGAAAGTCTTGAGTTCTTATAGAAAACCTGAAAGTAGAATGATTTCAAGAGATACTAGCACCACGCCTAAGTATGCTTTGTAACGCGAATTTCAATATTTTTACAATCACCAATGAAGCCGCTGCTATTTTTGATGAGCAATTACCATGTATTTCTATTCCTTTCATATTGGCTCCTGCATTTGCCAGAAGAGTATCCTAAAGTAATGATAAAAGCACAAAGAATTTTCTAGATAACATAATTGGCCACCGCACTGGGACATTAGCAAATTTGTGTATTCCGACTGGTCCAACTTCTATCTAGCTTCAGTGAAATTTATAAAAATATTTACATGGGATTTTTGATCGAGGCGTTAGCCGAGATTAAAAACATGCCGTGTACGGGAAAAAAACCATTTTCTACGTGTTGCACACATGATTATTTTTACTAGAGTTTGGAAAATAAATTAAATTTTGATAATTTTAATATTTTAAAATTATTTCTAAATTAAATAGCGGAGTCAAGATAGTTCTGCTTTCAATAATGAATAGGTTAACGTAAATAATAACCCTATTTCTAGTGCCACAAAGACCTGTTCAAGACCTGGAATTTCATTCATGAATTGTGAACATGTTTCTCGTAAGATTTATAATAATAATAAAAAATAAGATGTACAATTTCAATAAATTGACTTATAACTTTTAATGTTGAAATAATATTTCCGCACTTGTTAAGAAATATTCCTCTTTTCCTAACTCAAATTAGTATTTTAATGTTGAAATATTATTTCCGCACTTGTTATTAAATATTCAACTTTTCCTAACTCAATTTAGTATTCAAAGGTTAATTTTTTCCAAACTCGTATCTGCTTTCAATCTATAGACATGCTCATCTTCCTATTCGCTATCTATGTTGCACTCTGCTTGCGTAGTATTCTACTGGCAGATGTTAGGGTAGTAACTTAGCTTCTTTGGGTCAAAATTTATTGGTTATTGATGAGTACTTTTTCAGATGGGTACGCTCTACCTGTTGGGAGTTCAGGAACGTCCTTGTACTTTTTTAAGATAATCAATGAGGATTGAGGACGTAAAACCCTCAATAAAGTACCTAAAAACCACTTTGACTAGCTTTTTAGATTCAAATTGTTTTTAAGATGAGACTTTGAATTGGATTCTTTGGTTGTTAGAAACACCCCTGTCCGATGTTTAATCCAAGAAAAGAGATGGTGCAACAGGATGAAAATAAACTGAATCCAATTTCTTCTGCAGAAACACGCTATGTGATGTCGCTTGATGGGTTTCTGTACCAAACGCAATATTCTTGTAAATAATATCCCATAAAAAGGAATGCCAGTTGAAGGAATATTACAGAAAAATATGTGTTTACAGTATGAGATTATGATTCCGTAAAAAAATAAAAATGTCTGTTGACATTTTTCTGAAATAAACGCTTTGATTTTCGCAAACAGAACTTTTTTTAGGTAATATAAGACTCGTGTTAATTTTTGTTTCATGTTTTTGGCTACCAAGAGAATAGGATCCTGATGTTGTGCAACGAGATTGTATCACATAACAAAACCTAAGGATGGCCCTTGAACTCATGGTTCGATTATTCAAAGTTATAAAACGCTTTTACGTGCGGCCATCGTTGTATTCGTGGCATTCTCCGATCATCATTATTCGCTTAGGCCAGTGGTTGTTAAAAAACTTGCGCTATTCTCTCGCATATTATATATTTAAATAAAAAAGTGCGGGAATGTGCTGTAAATATGTTCTAAACTGCACATTAAAAAAAACTGATGGCAAATTAAAAAAAAATACCATGAATAGATATTACATAGATATACCAAGTCATATTTTTTTCTCTTTTAAAAATAATAGCCAGTTTCTCAATGGTTCGAAGTAGTATTTATGTGTAACTGTAATAATGATGCACTACTGTTTAGAAAAGTTAAGTTATTCATATTTGAAGATAATCTATCGTATCAAAATTGTATGCAAATTATCTTGTTTATATGGGATCAAGCTACGATCAGAAATCTCTTGGGAATTAACTTTCGATTCACCGAGGCATGGGAGTTTAAAAGCAAATTATAGAACTGCGGGTATCAATTACTGATTGAAAGTTCCGTTGTTTTTTCGCGAAATTTCACATTTCCTGTTGTAAATCGGCACGGTCATCATCTCGCGATTAATAAAAAAAAAACCGGCAAGCACAATTATCGACATCGGCGAGCGGCGCATGTTGCAACCCGGCGATATTCAATTACCGGTCATGAATACTGTTATAAAAGAGCCAATTAGGCGATAATGCGATGTGATGTAACCAGCGAATTAGGCGAACACGGGAGGAAGAAGAGGCGAAACGCATGCATGAATCGCGCCGCTGGAACCGTTAACGGATGGTCCGATATGCCTGCCACGGACGTTCGTCGTATATCATTTTTTAATTGTGAAAAAAAATGTGTTGGTCAATATCCAATATCGGTTTCTTACGACAAAAAAAGTCATGCCCAAATGATTTGTTAGGCCAAGTGGTATTTGTGAAATGTGCCATTGGCCAATGGTTTTTGGCAAAGTGTAAGTAAGACACCATGAGATTTCGTACCGCAATGATTAGAAGCTCGGCGCCTGGGCGGCCTCTAGGCCTGAGGCTCCTCTGGCTGGGCACCCACTTCAGCATCTGCTTCTCCTCGACGCCGCCACCATCACCGTCACCACCGCCGAATCGGGCACGGATTGTTTTTGTTTTGCAAATGGCACGCCAATTAGGGCAGCAATTAGTCCGCCAGAACAATCAGTGTGTAAACGGCTGATGCGCTCTGATACTCCTGGTAACTCGGCGCGAGAAGAGAACAGAGGAGCCGCTCTCTCCTGGATCTCCTTCACCTCCACGGCGACGCTCTCCACCAGGAGATCGTCGGATGGCAGTTTGTCCACTGCCGAGGCCCGATTTAGAACTGATTGTGTAGTGGTGCGTACATCTGGTGCATAGAAGAAGCTAGCGGTAATGCTGCTTATGTACAGTTGCGGAATGAATGGAGGCGCATTCTTTTTTTCTTTTTATCTTGAGGCTGCATTCATCAGCATATGGTGACTCGCTGCATTTCACCGGTTCGTGGGACAACAATAAAACCGATGGGTTTGGTGCACCGCGTTGTGTCTTGGGAGTTAAGCAATCGACAGCCTACGAGATTACGCGCATACATTCCTACATATACTGGCCCAATAAATTCGAGGCCATAAATGTTCTCTACGAACAGCATTCAAATCGGTTTTCGACTAGAGAGGTGCGACGAAAATCACATAAATCTGTATTCATATCACTAGCAATAAATTACTCAAATCACATTTAAATATTCACGTTGATGTTAATTTATAATAATGACTAACAAAGTACTCATTTCAAATCTCAATATATGTCCAATTATTTAAGCCTTTACATTGCAAGCAGTTGCTATAGCTCGACCATATACAGGGTGGCCCACCTATCCTCGCTCGGACCATTGCTGCTAGACTAATGAAAATTGAGGACCAAATCTGATTGGAAGTTATTGGACACTTGATGCCATACTTTTTAAAATTATTTGTGAGTGTACAGAGTGTACCATAAATCCAGGACACAAAAATTGGTCTCATTTTTAAATAGACTACCCTGTATATTCTTTTAGTTTTAGAATCTGCTTCACGAGGGCTTCATAAATCATCTTTATTTTCAGGGATCAGATGCTAAGTTACTCACATTTTGTTCAAATTTAACGAAAAATCATGGACGTGGAAAAATATTCAACAAAATCTTATTATAAGAGATCAACGAAAGAAACTGCGTATGCAAGTACCCAAATAATGTGCCAAAAAATATACAATATTTTTAGTCACGTAGAATACACAGGGTGTTCTGAAACAACGATACAATTTTGCTATTTTCAAATGGCTAAAACTCTTTTTGTTTCAAAAGGAATACCCTGTATTCATATCATCTGTATTCATATTCATCATATTCTGAGTGCTCAACTAATTAGCCATTTGAAAATAGCAAAATTCGATGATTAAAATAAATTTGATGAAAACGTGTCAATGTTACATCTGACCCCTAAAACTAAAAATGATTTGTGAAGCCCATATGAAGCAGATTCCAAAAATGAAAGAATATATAAGATGTTCTATTTAAAAATGAGACCAAATGTTGTGTCCCAGATTTATAGTACACTCTGTACACTCATAAATAATTTCAAAAAGTAGAACATCAAGTGTCCAATAACTTCCAATCAGATTTTTTCCTGAATTTTCATTAGTCTAGCAGCAATGGTCCGAGAGAAGATAGGTGGGCCACCTTGTATAATTGATTTTTACAACTTTGATTCTTTAAACATTGCAGGGGCTAATATTCACTCGCACATCTCAAATGTAACAAAATATTATTATACGGACCATTCTGGAACCTAAAATTGCATCCGCGCTATTCAGAAAGTCTCCTTTTTATATATATCATTACATTTGGTATGTGCGAGTGAGTATCAGCTCATAAAATGTTCTTTAAAGAGTCAAAGTCCAAAAACATTATCTATGGTAGAGCTATCACTATTTTGAAAACGTAATTTTGCAAAAAACATATTCGTTGATGTTTGAACGAAATTAATGAAATTGATACATTTTCGAAATATGTTAATCTCTCTTTCACACCGTATGCTAATACGGATCTTAAAAAAAATAGTCAATTGATATTTTAAATGATCTGCTTAATTTTAGTTATGAGTACTAATTTCTCTCAAATGAGGAATATATCGATATACCTAAGATTTCGCCTAAGATTCTTTCAATAACTAGCAAATTAGCAAGAAACTAATTGGATATGCTAGTGGGTTAACCAATTAGCATTGGCACAGCTAGAATTTATGAACTCCACAACCAAAAGTTCATGACCCTTCACCTCCCCAAATTATGGGATGTTGCTAATTATAGGAAGCATCGGCCTTTTTCTTTGGCGAGATCAGAAGCATTGTTGCCCATTTCTACCGCTACCCACAGCTAAATACCTAGTGCAAGCACTTAAAATTTCTGATTAATGAACACAATTTTTGAAATATGTCAATCTCTCTTCCACACCTTTTACTAATCAGGATCTTAAAAAACTAGTCAATTCATCTTTTAGACGGTTTGCTTAATTTTAAATGTTAAATTACTACAGATAATCAAACTGCAAAACCTTTTACAAATACACAAAATAAAAACAAATAACATGAAATGCAAAATAGAATTTAAAACGAGCCAAGACATACATGAACATATCACAAGGAACTATAACGACATCAGAACACATACACATAAAACAAACAAATTGTCAATGAACATCACTAGTAGAGCCATAACACTTTACAATGAACTGTCATAAGAAACAAAAACATACGACATAAAAAATTCAAATCATTCATCAAAAACACACTAATAAAGCAAACCTGAACTTTAATTCAATAGGTGAGGTCAGCACTAGCAGGTAGTGTAAAGTCAGTTTGTAAACACGACTTAGTCTATTTACACTACCTGATAGTGCTGACCTCACCCATTGAATTCACCTGTAATCAAAATGGATCTAAACACATTTCACTACTGAATTTTAATTTTGAATACTAATTTCTGTTAAATGTGGAATTTATCAAAATATCATAATTCCACCAATCGCCTAAGATTATTTAAATAATTACCGAATTAGCAAAAAACTAATTGGCTATGTTACTGCGTATTGCCAATTGGTACAGCTTACAATTTTACAAAAAAAAAATTGAATATTGAATTGAATGCAATAATTAATATCAATAAATGATTTCCAAATAACACATTCAAGTTTTAGTAAGTTATTTTGATAAATATTAGTCTGATATTCATACAACATTCAACTTCTTGGAAATCCGATTTTTTTGTTCAGCTTTTAGTATGTTTTGAGGTATTGCATTTTTTGAATATCTATTAACCTATTCAATTTAAGCTAATTTATATTATCTTCATGGATTTTCAACTCTCAAGATTCTGAATTCTTTAATTCAGTATTTAAGCGTCATTGAGAACCAGGAAACTCGCTGAACGATTTTAAGAAGCCTCTTCGAAATGTAATATTTCATCTTTCAACAAATCACTTGGATATTTGAGACATGCGACAAAATATTTTCACTGCCTTTATTCCTCAACAACCAACGGGGGCTCTTTATAAACATTAATCTGCTCTAAATAAGTTTTCAATAACTAAAGCATGTAATTAATACTTCTACGACCTACTACATTCATGATGGAATTGATTGATTTTTGAATTACATTATAACACTTCAGCAGGTGTAGGTCAGCATTATCATGTAATATAAAGTCGGTCTTTAGTTTACATGTAAACTTATTAGGTATTTTTTCATCTTTCAACAAATCCCTTGGATATTTGGGGAATCCAACAAAAAATGTTCACTGCCTTTATTTCTTAACTGGCTTTCGACCAACTGGCAATTTTTATAATCATTAATCTGCTCTAAAGAAGGAATTCAGTTTTCAATAACTGAAGCATGTCATTAATACTTCCACTACCTACTACATTCATGATGGAATTGATTGATTTTTGAATTACATTATAACACTTCAACCTGTTGAATTCACTTATAATCAGAATAGATGTAAACACTTTCCAACATTATAACACTTGTTTTGTTCCATAGAAGCTTTAGAAATCAAGAGGGTCGAAAAAAAGAAACAAACATTAAGTGTAATATTGTAATTTAACACTTGTCTTCTTCTGTGTCCATTTGATAATGGAGACAAATCACCGAACCGCGTGTCAGGAAATTCATAAATATAATAAATAACTGAACCAAACAAGTGTTATAATTCAATTCAAAAAATAAATTAAAGGATGGGTTAATTCAAAGTTGGGATCAATAATTTTCTAGAATTGGAGATACATATATTGTAAACAAGTTGTTAGTGACTTTTGAATAATTTATTGATGAATAGTGGCTGCGAAAAATTAAAAGTTTTAGTTAATATTATGCATATATTCATTTTGTTAATGAATATATGCATTTGTCATTTTTGTTAATAAAGAGTTATAATAACTGCGCAGATAAATGTATGGAACATCGATGTAACCTTCTAGAGTCTAGAACAACCTTGTGTCCGACAGCTGGTTACAAAGTTGTTCCAGAAGATCTTAGAGTTTTTTTAAAGAAATAAATAACCTACACCTACACTAATTGGTAGAAGATGTAATGATATATATATATATATATATATATATATATATATATATATATATATATATATATATATATATATATATATATATATATCATTACATCTTCTACCAATTAGTGTAGGTGTAGGTTATTTATTTCTTTAAAAAAACTCTAAGATATATATATATATATATATATATATATATATATATATATATATATATATAATCAAATCTGACCTTATCTTCTGACACTTAATCGTCCATTTATTCTGAATTTGGTACTAATGGATTATAATCTCAATAACAAAAAAAAAATCTATTGAACCAGCGGAATGACGAAGAAAGATGCCATGTTTGAAGAAACAATCAACTAAAAGAAATAAAAAATGTTAAGACCAGATTTTTTTTAAAAGCTTAAACATTTTAAAAAAGGTCTTTGTAAGTCAGCTAACAAAATTATATTTTTTATGCAATGATCCACTTGCTTTTCCCCAATGTACCTCATGGAATCAGATGGTAAGATAAGAGTCACGAATTAACAAAAAACAATATTTTCAAAATGTGCAATAATGTATTAAATTTTCCAAATGAGCATTCAATAAAATTTTAATTGCCTCAACGATTTCTTCATCAACTGACCATTTAATTCAGTGAACTTCATATCTTGCGTATTTTAATTATTCCATCGGGCTTTTGATGTACTGTTTTAGTCTTTACAACTCTAATATTTCAATTATAGGAAGTTAAATTATGAATTCAACTTTGATCTCTCATTTCTATCTAAATACACCATACATATTTAGAAGATAAGATGGTAAGCCTAAAACTATATCCTCATCCGAAAGATGGGCAAATAACGAGAACTTATGAATACTTATGAATCTAAAGATGCAAATTGGTATATGTTTAGCACATTCATGAGAGGAGAAAAATATGCGTTGCTGATGTTCATAACTAAATTTCGATAAAACTTCTGGGAATTTCTAAAATCTTTGTAAGATTTGGTGTAATATGATATTTCGATATTAAAATTAAATTTTCTGCAATTTTCTCGCTTTTTGGTTTTATATTTATATGTGTATTTATTGTATGTATATATGTCTTAGTCTTTACAACTCTAATATTTCAATTATAAGAAGTTAAATAATGAATTCAACTTTGATCTCTTCTCTCTTTCTAAATACACCATACATATTTAGAAGATAAGATGATAAGCCTAAAACTATATCCTCATCCGAAAGATGGGCAAATAACGAGAACTTATGAATACTTATGAATCTAAAGATGCAAATTGGTATTGTTAAGCACATTCATGAGAGGAGAAAAATATGCGTTGCTGATGTTCATAACTAAATTTCGATAAATATGTAGCAATTTCTAAAATCTTTATAAAATTTGCTATAATATGATATTTTGATATTGTAATTAAATTTTCTGCAATTTTCTCGCTTTTTGGTTTTATATTTGTATGTGTATGTATTGTATTTATATGAGAATTTACTATCTTTACCATGTAACTTTTAATTTGACTTATGTAAATTCTCATGCGTTTAAATTTAAATTAACTTAAATTTAAATTAAATTAAATAAATTAAATCATACAATTAGAAGATTTTTGGTAGGTACAAGAAGTATAGACAGAAGAAGAAGTTTCTGGTTGAACAACATAAGAAAGTGGTTTGGCTGGTCAATAAAGTAAAGATAACCATGATGATTTACAATCTCCGTCATGAGAACTAACCACAAGAAGAAATTCTCATGAGCTTCCAACTTTTATAACAATATATTAAAGTTAATATTATATACTAGGAGTTGGGAACAGAAGTTCTGCAAGGCACCAAAATCTGGTAGAAAATCACAATAATTTTCTTAAAGTTTTTAATTTATTGTTCATTGCAAAATTAGATGAGAAAATTAATTAATATTTTCGCACAATCGTGTTGTTATAGCGATTTACGGCCTCTGTTGATACACCTTGTAAGTTGAACGTAACTATACTGTGCCTAGTCTCCATGGAAACACAGTTCGGTTCGAGTTTATAACAGCTCTAATGCGGTAAGTAATAGTAACATTTTTATCAACAGATGTCTAATTTATTTGGAAAAATGAAAATTACAGTTTGTACAATTATTAAACGTTTTCATACCTTTCTTTTGATATTTTAGGAATCAAAGATTTACAACCCCTTTGATACGATTCTTCAATGTCTGTATTTATTTGAAAATCTTCTTCATTAGCCATTGTGAAAAATTAATACTGAATCTTCAAATTGTATATTCGGTTTCTATATTTCTAACCACAGAACGTTTCTAAGGAAATACATTAAAAACACTCTGGGTGTACGTATGTACACCATTTTGTTATAAAAGTCGAAATAATTAAATCGGAAACAACTCAAATTTTTGTTATCTTATTTGGTTTATGCGATTGTCCGAAAAACGTTATACTCTGCACTAAGTGCCTAACATAATCTCGAAAATTGAAAAATCTGGACTTCGTCTCGATTTTTCAAACTTTTTCTTGATTCTGTTGTAACGCACGTTTCTTTTGATATTTTAGGAACCAAAGATTTACAACCCGTTTGATACGATTCTTCATTGTCTGTATTTATTTGAAAATCTTCTTCATTACCCATTGTGAAACATAAGTACTGAAACTTCAAATTGTATATTCGGTTGTTATGTTTCTAACCACAGAACGTTTCTAACGAAATACATTCAAAACACTCTGGATATACGTATGTACACCATTTTGTTATAAAAGTCAAGATAATTAAATCGGAAACAACTCAAATTTTTGTTATCTTATTTGGTTTATGCGATTCTTCGAAAAACGTTATACTCTGCACGGTTGTTAAGTGCCTAACATAATTCCGAAAATTGAAAAATCTCGACTTCGTCTCGATTTTTTAAACTTTTTCTCGATTCTGTTATAAAGCACTTACCAACCTAATTCTTACCAACCTAATAGTGTAATATACTATTATTTTCAATTGAACAGATTGTATCGTGGTCATACAAAAAAAGTGAACATGTAAAAATTTCATAAAATGAGTTGAAATGATGAGATACTATAACAGTTGGTAGTTCTTATCAGGAAAAAGTTGCTATGTTGTATCTTGGGTGACTGAAATGTTGATCTTCTCCACAAGTCTATTTCGGTTGCTAGCAAAGTTCTCTCCAACGGTTTTCCAAATTGCCATACTTCGCATCCATAAGTCGCCACGTTACTTACTAAGGCATAGCAGATTTTGTGCTTGTTCTTATTGCACACATTTTTATCCCACAGCACAGAGTTAAGAAGGGATATTGCTCTTCGTCGTTGGTTAATCTGAGATCTCAATTCTGAGTCTACTTCCCCGTCTAGTGTTAGTTTTACTCCTAGGTACTTTTATGTTCTTTGCAGCTGTCTATCTGCTGCTCATCTTGGAAAATTTGATGCTATTCTGTACTAACTATGCAAGGTATTTCGTCTTTTTTAATACTTACCTTCAGCGCTCAGATTTTATACACTTCTATTTGTTTTCTGGATATATATTGTAGGTCTTCCTAGTCTCAGGCTATTACTATCTGATCGTCGGCAAAACGCAGTGTATAAAGGTGATTGTGACCTGGAGGGTCACTTTGAGGAACTTTGAAAAAAAAACTATACTATAGGGACTCCTAAATCTTCTGAACTGAAGCCTTCCAAGCTCTAGAAACCTTCTGAAACCTCCTAAGCTCTCGAAACCTTCTACAGCCTTCTTAGCTCTCGAAACGTTCTGAAGCCTACTAAGCTCTCAAAACCTTCTGAAGCCTTCTACGCTCTCGAATCCTTCAGAAGCCTACTAAGCCTTTTAAACACCTCTAAACTAAAACTAAATGCAGGACTACGCATTATATATATTGTAGGTCTTCTTAGTCTCAGGCTATCACTACCTGATCGTCGGCAAAATGCAGTATATAAAGGTGATCGTGTCCTAGAGGGTCACTTTGAGGAACTTTGAACAAAAAAAAACTATACTATAGGGACTTCTAAATCTTCTCAATTGAAGCCTTCCAAGCTCTCGAAACTTTCTGAAACCTTCTAAGCTCTCGAAACCTTCTACAGCCTTCTAAGCTTTCGAAATCTTCTGAAGCCTTCTATAATCTTGAAACCTTCTACAGCCTTCTAAGATTTCGGAACTTTTAGAAGCCTTCTAAGCTCTTTAAATACCTCTAAACTAAAACTAAATGCAGGACTACGCATTATATATATTGTAGGTCTTCTTAGTCTCAGGCTATCACTACCTAATCGTCGGCAAAATGCAGTATATAAAGGTGATCGTGTCTTAGGGGGTCACTTTGAGGAACTTTGAACAAAAAAAAACTATACTATAGGGACTTCTAAATCTTCTCAACTGAAGCCTTCCAAGCTCTCGAAACTTTCTGTAACCTTCTAAGCTCTCGAAACCTTCTACAGCCTTCTAAGCTCTCGAAATCTTCAGAAGCCTTTCAAGCTCTCGAAACCTATTGTCTCGTCCTTGCTTTTCCAGTTCTGTAATGCCTGGTCCAAGTAAATAGAGATGATGAAATACATCATCCTTGTTGAGGCCCTTTTTGTCTTGATATCTTTTATTTTTGCCTTGAAAACCCGTTTATATCTTTTTACCGATTTTTACTTAGTACATTGACTTCTCAGAGAATTTTCGTAATGCTTGGATTAGACTCATGATGATATTAGTTTTTTCAATGCTTTCCACAGATTCGATACAGGTAATGAGATAAAATCGATAATAAATAAAAATATCTGGTAGCCAAAGACCAGGCTGGGTTCTGTGCAAGAAGATCAACAGTGTACAATCTGTTCTGGCTAAGACAACTCATTGAGAAAAAAATCGCTGTATCTCAAGAAATACATCTTCGTAGACTTAGAGATCTAACTTATATCTATATCTTATTCCAAACTTATTCTATGCTATACCCAATTAAAGATTAATATCCTAGACTCATTTGATAGTAAATATCTGATGTAGAATTTGCCCTTGTGGTCTTTATGCTTGCATATCTTTATTACTCGATAAAAAAAAACCTCATTATTGTACATGAGAAAATTTTATAAAAATATTACATTCCTCTTAAACTTTTGGTGATTCCAAGGCCTAAATCTTATCTTTATTGCACCTCGTAAATTTGAGTCTTTGCTAACGACGTGTATGAATTACAGTAATATGCACCATCAAAAATTGTGAGAACAAAGATTAAACACCAACATGCCAAAAATCTCTTCGTCGTAATTAACTTCACATTAACAATCACCTTAATCTGGCGTTTCGCATCTTGCAGAAACGAGCGACTTCCCGGCCGAGTTGCGCAATTACCTTAATCACACATGTGATAACCACTTCGCGGCCGCTTTTCATCAGCGCCAGCTCCGCCCCTCCTTTTCTTCCTTTCTTCATCTGGTTTTTCTGTTACTCCGACCGTTATTGGTGCGTATTGAATGGTCGCCCCCGATCTAGATTCCGCTGGCTGAGATGCGTATTACTGTTATGTCGTGTGCGAGGAGAATGAATAATTAGGTTACCTTGTGGTGCATAAATTATGCATTTTTTAACTGATTGGCCGTGAACGCGGTTAGTATCTTGACTCATCTTGCTTGGTGATCCTCTGGTTAGCATTCTAATTGGCCTCGTTTAATACACCACGCATGTGTGATGGGTTTTTTCGTTAAAAAAAGCTGGTGAAACTAACGTGTAATTAATTTGTCGTTATTACACGGTTGAAGAATCATTAGCAAGTTGCCATGTATTGGGCCAGTACCGAATTTAAAAATAAAAAAATTGGATGTCTACAGAATTCAATTTTAAATAGCGTTTCAAAGGTGTAAAGTGGCATTTTAAATTATGGAGAAAACACCTGAAAATTAGATTATAATATATTTCAATAATTTATTTGAAAGACTCCTGCTAATTGAATGGAATGACTTCTACAACATTTCTACGTAATAGATTTTAGAATTATTTGTCTGTGAAACTTGTCCTCCTCAATTATATTTTTTTTTAGGTAACCAGTTTTCATGCATATCTGCATATGTTTTTAATTTCTTTGTAATTCTGAAAAAAAAAATTGGCCTCTCGGGGTTTGGCCATTTGCCCGCGAATAATAATAATAATAGTTCTGAAATATTTTAACACTGATAATTCTATTATTAACTTATATCGTAGTAGGTATCTACTCGCACATTTAAATTATACTGCAGAACCACCGATTTTCAACTTTCTTATTAACATCCTTGGATGATGAATATAATTTTCAAGACGTCCTGTACTTAAACGTTATTAGCTTTCTGATTATGTAATAGATATCTCCACAAATCTAGTAATAAGCCTGAGATCTTGTAATTTCTTTCCCAAGTTTCCCCAGCTCCCCAGATACCAATTACAGTACGATGCTGATAAAGTACCTACCAGAGAAAGTGAAATACTTTCAACAAAGGCGACCAAAACCACATATGGACATTTGCAATCTCATTTTGATGCCGTTCAACTTGCATTTTCTCTGATTTCGAATACTTTCAGAATGCATTACTTCATGGTTGAGCAGAAGTAAGCGAAATTGATAATTTGCATCTTCTTGGGAAACTGTATCGAATGCAAGAGAAATATAATTTCATTGGTATAATTGAATAATGGTTTGCAATTGTGCAAGCGAATATAATTGCTTGAAAAAATTGTTTCACATTCATCGGTTGAAATTTACCAAATAATAATAATACATGTGAAACACTAAAAGGTTTACAAATATGTCTTATTTATGTGTACATGAGTGCACAATATTGCATCAAGTATATTAATAATACATTTGTGATCACATTAAATTTTACATATTTACAAGCTACATAATTATCTCATAAATTCCGTTTGACGACAAATGTAATCTAGAGAGATTAATGCTATAATGTTAAACTAAATTGATAGTTTTTATAGTATTCAAAGACGATCATTTTATAACAAATTTAGTGCCAATTAAAGAAAAGTAACAATTATCCTTTTTTTCACAAAGACATTTATATATGTTTAGGAGACATTTGATACTGTCAGTATCAAATGTTTCCTGAAGATGACAACGTGGTGGTTGAAATGTACATTTAGTTAAATAAATGTCTTTGTGAAAATAGAATAATCGTTACTTTTCTTTAATTGTTAATATTTCACAAGCTCCAACCGATTCATTTAAATTTAGTGCCATTCATAATACGTTAGCAATAAAAAATGTGCATCCAAATATTTGAAGTTCATCATTTTTGCATTGGACTTGATACTACTAAAGTAAAAGTAATATGAATAATAATTGCTTATACTTATTATTTGTAAAAAGAACATATTGTTTATTGCATATTGCATGATTACATATATAAAATGTTTTCTTATTAATAGAAACTTACATTTCAGCAAAAAAACTACGAACAATATTGATATATTGACAATTTCTTGAAATCTATATGATATTAAGTTGTAAAATAAAATATACTCATCTCTTTAATGAGCAAAACAACATCTGTAATATCCCTATTACGTTAATTAGTGTGATTGTCTGTACTAACAAACACTTTATTTAGTTTAGAATCCTTGGCATTTCCTCTGAGTAATTATAGCGAACTTGTATGATGTAAATTGAGGTAATTGGTTAATAGAGGAAATGCTGCAGATTCTCATGTACTTTTAATCCACATAGTGTTAGTACACAAGTGAACATTATAAGTAAGCGAGATTTAAATGAACGCGTAAATAGAGACTTGTGTAGTAAAATGGTAAGTTGAAAGAAATCGTGTGTGGTCAAAACATAGTAATTTTTATTTAAATCAATAGATGTATCGAGAAATACGTTAAAATATTAGTATTAATAAAGCACGTGGTTATGTTTCACAAATTTTTAATAGAAAAACTCTACAATTGTTTCGGTCTCACGACCATTATCAAGAGACAAATACAACTGATCAAATTCAGTTTTATTTGTCTCTTGATAATGGTCGTGAGACAGAAACAATTGTAAAGTTTTTCTATTAAAAAATTTGTGAAACTTAACCAAGTGCTCTATTCATACAAATTTAAAGATGTTTCCCCAAGTATTAACCACCGATTCATACAATCTAATAGTTAAAATATTTCTAGAACCTTACAAATTTTCCACGACTTGCTATAAAACTTGAGCAACCATACAAAACTTAACCTGACAACATTCATGCGAGTTAGTTAAGTCAGACAGTACGTTTATTTATACAGATATTTTGAAATTTAGCTTCAAAATTTCTGAATTTTTGATAACATTTTCGAACCTGACTATTCAAAATTTTAATGCACATTTACAAAGCTACAGTCAGTACATTTAGATAGTTTGGAAATTTTGTGGTGATACTTCTTGTAGTTTATTGCATTTTATGGAAATTTCAGGCTTTGAATGTGACTTCTAAAAATTGCTTGTTGTCTTATCACTTTTGGATATTTTTGAATACTTCAGGATAATTATTTTCTAAAATTTTACAGGTCCCTTAATTTACTTCTTGCGCTACTACTTTAATTCACTCACAAAGTCGCGAATAGTAATGTGACTATTTTAGGTTCCCTCGAGAAGATAAAAAATGCATTGAAAGAATGCAGAAATATCTACATTTCATAACCCTATATCGTATGATGCATTTGATGCGTAAGTGCAAGCAGCTACTTAATTAAACAGGATCCAGTTGATATCAATATTGGTTCCACCAAACGTGCTAAAGTTAATCAACGTTTATTATTCTTCGATTAACAATAAGAGGAAGATTAAATAAAAAATGCAAAGGAAATATGCACTACAAAACTAATATAGAGCAAAACATGACAACATGGAAGAGACTTGAGAAAAAAGATGTAGAAAACTGCAAACAGGAACATAAGTAAGTAGAAAGTGTAATTAAAATATAAGATATAGAATATGCAGAACGTTTACCACTTTCTTGGTTGCATGATTTTAATATTTTGCTTTCATCCTAATGTTTTTGTAAATTTAAAAGGAAACAATTAATCAATTGCGAGTTGGTGTTCATACATTTAGATATTAAAGGCAAATATTAAAATAAACTAGCAATTGGGTTAAATGGAAACGCCTAATATTTAGAAATAATGGAAATGTTCTTGAATTTTGGAAGAATTCTGAATTGGTATAACCTTCCTATCTATTGTCAATTAATTTAAGCTTGTGACAAAACAAAATAAGTGCAATTTTAATTTTCATTCTACATACATATTAGGTGGCTTCCGTTAACATCTAATGTCGATACAAACTAAGCAGGTATTTCTAATATTGAGGATATCTGTTGAATTGAGTGTCGGTACGTCAAAGAGGTTAAAAACTACCTGCATGATGTATTTAAAATCTAAAACTATAAACCTATGAAGGTCATTCCTTTAAAATTTATTTCTCTATTTGTGCCTACAGATTTTTACTTTCTCAAGTGTATGGGAAAAGTGTTGTATTGAAAATTCCAGATTTAAACTTTGTTTTTTTTGATGAGCGCACCATTACAGATTTTAACTCAAAATCCTTTCGAGTTCATAAAAGCTTTCAAAAGTAGCATGTCCAAAGATATTGAAAAAAAAATCAAAAACTGGAAGAAGGTGTTTATTCTTATCATATTTTTGGTACTTTACAATAATTTCGTTTTTTTTTCTCTTTTTCTTGATCGATATCCTCTTTTGCTCGTGTTGGGTATTTGGGTATTGAGGTTCTACTGCTTATGGAATTCAATCCATTGCTTCCAACATTTCGTATATTTATTGGCCTGGCTCCAGCTTTTACCCTTATGTTCGATTGTTTTGGCAATTGGGGCATTCCAGGTCTCTCGTGGTCTTCCCTTTGATTTTTTCCCTATAGGTTTTTTTCACTTGTTTGCCATTATCCATTCTAATCATATGGCCTAAACACCTCAGTTGACTCTATTCTATCTTCTTTTACATTGTTGTTACTCCGAGCCTTTCCCTTATGTCTATATTCCTGATTTTGTCGAATTTAGTTGTTCCTTCTATTCTTCTGAGGTAATTTTTCTCTGCAGCCTGTACTTTCGATTATTGTCTCTCATTCATCACCCATGTTTCACTTCCGTACGTCAGTATTGGGGTATATATACTTCTGAATACTGTGAGTTTGGTCATTTTGGAAATTTTCCGTTTATTTATGATTGCTGTTCTTTATGCATTGTATATCCTGCCTGGTGTCTTAAACCTGTTGTTTATGTCATTGTCGTGTTTACCTTGGCTTTCTATCATTGTTCCCAAGTACTTGAATTTTTTGACTTGTTCCGAGGCTTCCCCTTCTAGAAGGCGTTCTATTCTTTTCTCTTCTTTCGATATTACCATTATTTTTGTCATTTCCTTGTTTGTTTTTTGATTACTTTTTTTTCAGAGCCTCATTCCACATTTCGAAAATTTTATGGACATTTAAAAAATATTTCATTAAAAGTTAAAGACGAGAAGATGTGATAACTCTTTTGAGTACTCGATAACTCAAAAACGTCTTGAGAGTATTTAACGTTTTTTAAACATATTTTAGATTTTGGATTTGAAACAAAATATAACAAACCGGAGTGATTGTTTATTGATATAGCATTTTTGGTATTTTACAATAATTTCAATTTTTACGGACATTAAAAAATATATCAATAAAAGTTAGAGTTCATTGAACTGGCTGTAGGCTCGTACCTTATGCCAGGATTGGGAGCTCGCAGCCAAGCCCAATAGCTTGGAGGCGGGACTCCAAGACCCCACAAAAAAAAATGTTAGACAAACTTATACTGCATATCCTTTGTAGGAAATGACATTATAATCCTTGTCAAAACATATTTCGTTGAAATTATTCTGTTAACATTTTATTCATACGGAGAAAACTTTGTACATAAGATTTTTTTTAAAATTACGATTAAGATTTAAGTTGTGAAGATACTAAAAATGTACATGCATTCGTTTTTGGTACCTTCACAACTTAAATTTTAATTATAATCTTTAAAACAAAATCTTATGTGGAAAATATTCTCTTTTAAAAAAATCTTAGGTGGAAGGTTTTCTCCGTATTAATATCAATAGTATGTAAAAAAAAAAAACTACAAGCGCTCTATCGCATCATTTATCTATTCTATAATAATATTTTATTTACGACTTATACATCATCTTTTCCTTTTGCGTCACCGCTCTTCAGTCATTTAGCGTCTTCATATTTAATTTCGACTTCCATATTTTTCCATTCCACGGATTCGGCACTCTATTTTGTGTTACTTCTATTTCTTTAAAAAAACAAACTCGTCTTATGTTGCATATCTATTGGGTTTTTTGTCTTATTTTCTACATTTTAAGAAAATCTCTTCTTATTTGGCATGTCTATTAGGTTCAATAAGCAAGTTAATCGTTAGACACGTACATAGTTCACATTATGAAATTTAACCAATTCCATCTTCTTCATTCAACAGACTTCAACTGTTTCTAATTCTAGGTCTTCTGCATTATCTATTCCCCATTCTTCAGCTATTTTTTATTATTTTATATTCCTCTACATTGTCTCTTCATTTCTTCTTTTTCCAATTATTATTTTTAATTTTAATTATATTCCTTAACTATGTATGTTCTCTGACAGCATCTTAACCTGATAACTTGTGATTGAAACTAGAAAGAAGGCAAAAAGTAACAAAAATTGCGCAAATCTTGCAGGTAAGATTTTTTCTTTCCCTTGGTCATGATATTTTTCTATAACTTCAACTACTCCGTGTGCATATTCTACGTGTTCTATACCCTTTTTCGCTGTTTCTTCTTTTTCGTATTTTCCTCTTCATAGTATTTGTATACATTTATTCTTTCACCACTTTTATCATATCTGCCTAAATATTATTCCTCCTTTATTTATATTTGCTGGCAATTTGTAAGAACATTGAAATGAGGGTAAAAATTAAAAATTATGCAATATTTCCCGTACATCTTCAGAATTTGGTGCCATAACAGAAGATTGTTTTCTTTTAACATCCAGTGAAAAAAGACAATAATCTTCTGTTATGGCACAAACATTGTGAAAAATGTAAATCTGAATATTTGGACGGCCAGTGGCCCGAGGATTGGTTCTATTTATAATTTCAAGGTCACAGTACCTACTGTAAACAAGCACGATGCTTCGGAGCGAAATAAAAGCATTCTGTGGGTGTTGATGGTAAGAGAAGCAGGGAATTCAATATTGCAGCTGAGTGGAATTGGTGTAAGTTGTATTGTTTATTTATGAAATGCATAAATTAATGGTGAGTCATTGTCTTGTTGTATGAGAGTTTAAGATGATTGAAGATGGTTAAGACCCCTGGCATGTAACAGGGACCTATCACTAAAACCGAGATGGATGACAGTTAAGTACTACGTCTTCTCGGTTCTACTGTATGTAGTCGAGGGGTGGACATGGGAAGTATATTCCATGAATAAACTCGAAGCCTTCAAAATCTGGATATATCGAAGGATGCTGAAAATCCCATGGACATATAAGACAGATAAGGGAAGGACACAGAGCTGCTCACGACAGTGAAATGCAGGAAAGCAAGATACTTCGGGGACATCTTCCGGAATGACAAATATCAATTCCTTCAACTAATCATGGAAGGGAAAATAGAAGGAAAAGGGGGATCGGAAGGAAGGGGTTCTCCTGGCTAAAAAATCTTAGACAATGGTTCGGAGTCAGGGATGCTCCTACACCAATACGACTCGCACAAGATCGTAACGAGTTCAAACATATGGTAGCCAACCTCCTGTGAGGAGAAAGCACTGGAAGAAGAAGAACAAGAAGATGAAAGTTTAACAGTTGAACCATCGGATTCTGTATGAGATGGTGCAATCTGTTTAATAGTTATTATATCATCGGATCCTGTGTGAGGTGGTATAGATTATTACCTCAAAATTGCAAGGGAAGAAGAAGAAGATGAGAGTTTAACAGTTAAACCATCGGATTTTGTGTGAGATCGTGAAATCTGTTTAATAGTTGTATCATCGGATCCTGTGTGAGGTGGTATAGATTATGTAGATTATTACCTCAAAATTGCAAGGGAAGAAGAAGAAGATGAGAGTTTAACAGTTAAACCATCGGATTCTGTGCGAGATGGTGCAATCTGTTTAATAGTTGTATCATCGGATCCTGTATGAGGTAGTATAGATTATTACCTCAAAATTGCAAGGGAAGTTTGACAAGCATTCAAGGTCATAAGGCCGCGTCCTGTGTGAGGCAGCGTGATCAGTTTATTGGTTGTTTCACCGGATTCTGGGTGAAGTGAAATCTACGACAAACCAGTGGCTATGGCTCGGGGCTTCACTTACAAAATGTCTCACTGAGTTTTAAACTCACGACTGTTTTGTTGTTATTGCAGAAACATAGTCGTAACAGGGAACGAGAGAAGAACGTGTGGACTATTTTGTTGTTATACATTTAGATAACTCTTAATATTATTAGTTTTGATTTAATAAGTAAGTTTAATTTAAGCAAGCCCCATTGTTTATCAATTCACGTCTTGACATAATACAGATATAATTAGCTACCATAATAATTAGACAGTAATTTCAGTATTATTTGTATGGTTTGATAATAGTCGGAATTGGATTAAAGGTAATTCAGCGGTAGCACTTCACCTTCTTGCTACTTTGGGGTCTTCTAAATTTAAAATTTCTTTCTTCTTCATTTTTTTCTGTTGTTTTAGTATTTATAGTAACTTTTATCTTTAATTTCCACTACTTCATATTTTTACACTACACACAGGTATTCTCAATCTTCTTTGCTTCATTCTTCTAGTTCTTTCATTCAGAGCATTTATGTACCTGATGGGTCTTCAACGCGTTCGGCCGTGTAGCAAAGGGAGACTTCTATGTCGAAGCAAATTATAGGGCTATGCCTATGTGGGTGGTTTGGCTCCGACACAAGCCTAGCCGCATGGAATTACATGGCGCATTCGAGATACGGCCATGTAATTTCCACAAAAAAAATAAGTCCCGTTTGTTTTAAGTACTTGCTCGGTAGCAGTTCTCGAGCGCGATTCAATAGTTATGTACTAGTGTTCTAATCCTCTTAGTCGAGATGATAGGGCGCACACGAATAAATCCCGGAATCCGGTATTGGTAATTTAACCAACAAATTTCGTGGCGCGCCTGCACTGTGAACGTGACTGCTTGTCGAATAAAAGTGAGAGAAGACACGCGTTTTCTCGGCCTGTACCTATTCGCGGCAGAAACGGAAGTCGTCTTCGAGATTCGGTCAAGCGTCGTTGCCAATTGTACTACCAACCTCCGCATCCTAAACGAACCATATTCATTTAAGAACCGTAACACATTCTTCAAAGTGATGTCAACTCTTCCAACTACTTCCAAGGAAACAATAACATATAATGAAATAACATTTGATAAAATCTAGTTCAATTATTTGCTTGTATTCTAGGAAACATTTCAGCAAAAGATATTTGATTTGCATTTTGAGCAGTGTCATCTAGTAGTATCCAGCGTAAAAGTGGATACCAATTTCTTCAACGCTCCCAATTCTATTTCGTTTGCTCACGTCTCCCTTGATTTTTGCAGTTTCCTCTTTCTCGCTTTGAATTATATTTCTCCTTTTTGCTATAGCACCAGTCGGATATTTGTTCAAATGAGCAGTTAGATGACCGGAGTATATTTGGCCTCATTGCGATTAATATTTTCGGGAGATGCTTCGAAAATGCATCCAGGAAGAGAAACTGGAGCGTCTTAATACTCGCCTCTGTGATCAAGTCCCAAGTATCTGACTGTGGTCAAGATCCAAGTCTGTAGATCAAAAGTTATACCTAAAAGTCGCAATGGTAAATAGGCTTTCAAATTGGTTTATAAAACTAGGGTATGTTTTGTATGAGTGGCTGCTCTAGATCCTAGGATCACCTCTTCCATCTTGGGAAATCCGCTTTTGGGTTTACCTCCTTTCGGAGCTCCGCGACGTGAGAATATGGGTTAATCGGCTTTTCTGCGTGGGCTCATTTAAGAGGCTCGTGGTCGGAGCGAAACTAAAAATAAAATGTGTGTTTGTGATGCCATCGGACTTGGTAAACAAAACGCGTTCAGCCTCAATGCCAATGTCAAGGCGGATCGGTTTGGAGCGTGTACAGTTAGCCGGCTCAAGCAGCTGGACCGATCGCAACTGACCGTCCGAATATTGTGTGGCGCCCCGTTACGCAACGTCCCAGTTGAGCCAAGATGCGAAGAAGTCCGCAGGATACTGTCCACGTCACGCTGAATGGGAAAAAAGCTGGAGTTCCGTTATCCAGTCCATTGCAACGAGGAAGCGGCCGGCGAACCCGTTCCCCGCTCCGTGGTGTCTGCCGGCCAGCGTCTTCGAGGAGTCGAGGCCCTCCGTCGCACTTTCTCCGCCGAGGATGGAGAGAGAGACATTGAACGTGTAATTATCGACGGCCGGTTTCCTGTTTTACTTCTCCTTAAAAGACTTTTAATTATTGGCTCTAAATAAATATAAAAGACCCGCCTGGGTGTGTTTGTGCGCGAATGTGTGCCTGAGGTTGAACTACAAAAACACTTGGAAGTATGTCACGGCGCTTCGCGCAGTATAATTGCGGAATTGATGCGAGTGTGTACACAACGAAATAAGAACATGGGCAATCATTTTGTAAGTAATTGTAGTGAAGGCCATATATGTTTAATTCATACAATTACGTTCTTGAAGATAAACGACGGCAGCAACACACATAATAGCAAAAAGATGATTATAGAAAACACATCTTCTTCAAACAACTATTTTCTTATCGCATAATACTGTACATGCTAATGCTCCAATGACTAAATGAGACACAACCCGCAGCATCCAGGCTGGGCACAACCACAGTTTTGGTTACTAACACTTATATCAAAAAAATAATTAATGACTCATTTTTATGTTCGGAATTTTCTTGAACTACAGAAGCAGTACACAAGCTATAGCTTAGGGCACCCACTTTCTTGGGAGACCCAAAAAATATTGCTCGAGTGAGCAATTGTCATATATACTTAAATTTACTGCAGTATTATATGTCCCAATACCGCACGTCCGGACCTTACAAATGAGTCCAAAATAGATTTTTGTAAGTGTCGAGGCCAGTCATATGAAAATGCTGCCAATATATCTGGCAAATACAAGGGCATGCAAGAAATACTATTGAAGATTAACAAGAATGCTAGGTATATTCCATGTGCTCGTAATTCCCTGAATCTTGTTGGTAGAGCAGCAGTTGACTTTTGTTTAGATGCAGTAAACTTATTTGGAATTGTTCAAGAAATATATAATTTATTTTCTTCATCTACACAAAGATGGGCAGTACTGTTGCCATTCTTCAAAGATGATTATAAAGTTCCAAAGTCTTTGTCTAAGTCTAGATGGGAAGCACATTCAATGGCCACAAGTGCAATACTTGCTAGTTATGATGGAATAATTTCTGCATTGCATCAGCTGAATATTGATACTACAGAGAGAGGCGAAACAAGAAATCAGGCCATAAACATTTTGAATAAAATGGAGGAGTTTGAATTTATAGAAATATTTGTGGAGTTACTTACTGGATAAATTTCACAGACCTAGTCAATCATTGCAAGACCCCCAAATTAGTCTAGATGAAGTATGTAGGAAATTGTATGCTTCACTTTCGGATTTCGTTATAGGTTCCAGGAATTTGTTCGATCATTTTGAAGAAAAAGCAAAGGCAAAATTGCCTGATATTGATTACGATAACAGCAGATATCGAAGAAGGCATATCAATTATGATGAAGATGATGGTTTAGAGAACCTTGAACCAAGAGACAAGTTCAGAATCAAAACATTTATACACCTGTGATGGATGCATTAGAGTAATGTCTGGCATAGAGGGCCTCAGTATACAATAATGCTGCAAAAAAGTTTTCTTTCTTAACAAAATTAGATGCTACTGAAGAGATTCGTAAAGGAGTTACTGCTTTATGGCAAAGATATGTAGAATATGTGGATATGAATCTTGCAGGAGAAGTCAAGCATTTTCATCAATATGTTTAGACATAGTCAAGCCTATGGTTCAGTTTGACACATCAGGATCTGTATAGGGTAATATTTAACAATCTTGTCCAATTAGCATTTCCTAATGTAGAAGCAATTTTGAGATTGTTTTTTAGTATGATGGTTGCAAATTGTTCTGGAGAAAGATCTTTTTCTCAGCTGAAGAGGATAAAAATGAATTTAAAACAACAATGACTCAAGATAAATTATGTTCCCTCAGTCTCATGTGCATAGAAAGTCACAAACTAAGCAGTTTATCATTTGATAATGTCATCAGTGACTTTGCTCTTGCAAATGCAAGAAAGAAAATATTTTAGTTTAATATAATTCCTTAATCCTTATAACATGTTTCAAGAGATTAGATAATAAGCCTTTGTAAATTGTGCCGTTTAAAAGAACCTTTGCTTCTTTTTATCACAGTTTTCATTTCTAAGTTTGCTATAAATAAAAATTATTTTAAGTTAAAGATTTGTTATTTCACTATCTATATACTTCTTAATTGTATTTCATTTTAACCCTCTAGGTATCCGAAAATCATATTTGGCACTGACATATAATATATGGTCTTATAAAGGGCCCCATATCTTAAATAGCTTAGGGCCTTATCAAGTCTAAATACGGCCCGCATACAGAAGTACTTTTTTGGCTTTTTTTTTTAGTTGAAATACATACCGAATAAGTGTACTAGCATATATAGAGTTTGATGGCTCCAGTGAATCTTTTTTTAATACAGAAGTAATAATATTGGAGATTTTTTATGAAAGCAATAGAAAGTAAGTTAGTAAAAAAAGTTACTCATTTCAACACTGATTTATTTGTTCTTTTTCTTTGTTATTTTTGTTGTTTTGTTGTGTTGTTTGTTGTCATCTATATATTTATATTTTGTATATTATGTAGCTTTTCTGCTAATAAATATTCTTTATTATTATTTAAGAAGAAAGGTCGCAAATGCACATTTTAATTCTAAAGCTTTCTTTTACAGAATCTGCAGAAACCAAGTTGAGTCCAACTTGGAAATAATGTTTCGTTGTGCCGACTTGATCTACTAATCCTTGACAAGTTAATTGAACAATGGTCGCATAACCCAATATAAATTCTAACACCTTATTGTACAGAATCTGCAGAAACCAAGTTGAATCCAACCAGGTTGGATTCTTGATATTTTATTATACCAACTTAATCCACTATGTATGAAAGTCATCGACCCGATGTTCACATAGAAAAGGAATTTTGTAACACGAAAGTATCTGTATTGTAATGGTATGAGTACAAATATTGTACGTAAATTCATCGCCCACATTTCATCGCTCACAATTCATAGTTCACAATTCATCGCTAACATTTAATAGTCTGCACAATTTATCGCCGACACAATTTATCGCCAACACAATTTGATAGTTCCCAATTCATCGACGGAACAATTTATCGTCCACAATTCATCACCATGCGGCACAATTTCGACATTGTAACTAGAGGATTTCCCCCTTCCGTATGTAGACTAATTAAGTAATTAAGAAATTCAACAAAAATGCAAAAGACAATCAACAAATATTGGTAGAATTTTCAATTGTTTTCGAGTTTTCGAGATATTGGAGTCAAAGTTAACTACTTGCCTAATGAACAATTTACACCCTAGTATTGGGCAATGTAGATCAAAAGGTTCTAGATTATTACTGCTATTTTTTACTAGAGATTTACTACTAATATAACAAATAACATATGGTCCATGCCATATTTTTAGGAAACCATATACGATTGGAGTTTTTTATGTTATCTACCTAGGTATGAAAACAATATGCTAACGCGACAATTTTCTTATGTCACATTTCTGTAACATTATATAGTGTCATTTCCAAATTTGGTTCCAATAGCTTAAAATTTATAATTTTTATATCATTTTAATTTAAAGAGACGAAAATGAGTGATTTGAAACTTGGACACAAAAGCGTGTGTGCATACGAAAAATTTGCGAGGAGAATTTGGCTGCTTTATCTCAAGAAGAATACTTCTTCTGAAAAATAGTAATTGGGGATGAGAGTTGGGTACACCACTGCGATCCTCCCACGAAAGAGTACATCCAATGGGCTCATAAGGGCTGTCAACCACTCAAGAAGGTGAAGGCGCAATTTTCTGCGCGAAATGTGATGGCCACACTTTTTTGGGATGCTGAGGAGATTCAGAGATTCACTTCATTCTGTATATGCCAAAAGGGACTACAATAGCGAGGAATGTTTACAAAGAAACAATACAATACGATACAATCTTGTATTTATAATTACTTTTCAGCATTTATATCTCACATTTTCAGTTTTTTCCGTGTCGACGATTTTATCGTCATGGCCCATTAAAGTTATTCAGTTACAAAATCGACAACTTACAGGAATTTGTGTGATTCACATTATGAAAATTTGGTTGTGAATGATTGGATTC
The DNA here is from genome assembly GCA_951805005.1 of Othius punctulatus. Taxonomy (NCBI): domain Eukaryota; kingdom Metazoa; phylum Arthropoda; class Insecta; order Coleoptera; family Staphylinidae; genus Othius; species Othius punctulatus. The sequence goes on along the minus strand of OX638139.1, from coordinate 100,455,159 downwards.
ATCACAATGAAGCGAAGAGTTAAACAAGTTAAACAAGAGATAATAATGTTATGCTTACGAATTTATTATTAATATTCAACAATACGTACAAGTGTCAGTAATTTAAACGTCACGTAACAATGACTTAGGTGAATTATTACATTTGAGTCAGTTTAAATTCAATTTACTTAAATTTTTAGATTTTGTTTAGATGTGGATGTTTTATAGGTTAAAAGTGGATTCGTGCGATCACTTGCAGAGTGTTGACTCATCAACACCGTCACAATTATTATCTTCAGCTACTGGTATCCCATTTTATCAGTTTCAGAGTTTTGACTATCATCATCATCATTATTATCTTTAGCCACTGGTATCCCATTTTATCAGTTGCAGAGTTTTGACTTATCATCATCATTATTATCTTCAGCCACTGGTATCCCATTTTATCACTTGCAGAGTTTTGACTTATCATCATCATCATTATTATCTTTAGCCACTGGGATCCCATTTTATCAGTTGCAGAGTTTTGACTTATCAGCATCATTATATCTTCAGCCACATCTCATTTTATCACTTGCAGAATTTTGACATATCATCATCATTATTATTATTTTCAGCCACTGGTTTCCCTTTTTTGGGCAAACGCCTTCTCTAATGTTAACTCATATAATGACAATTACAAGACTATACACATTCAGTTTATGTTAAAAAATGTTCAAACCGTTGATTTTATCGCCACGTGATTTTGCGTTTGCTGATTGACAAAACATTGATTTATCTGGAATAACAGTGACTTACAGAATTATATTAATAATTATAGGCCATACTATGAAAATATGACGTTGTGTGTGACTTGGCGTAAATGATATTGAATAATAGAATGCGAATTATTTGGACAATATTATGACTTGCATTTAATAGCTCATACTTGCTTCAAGTATATCAAATGATAATGAATTGTTGAAGTAAATAAAAGAGCGACACGTCTCATGTAAACATTAATTGTTCTGTTCTACAGAAGATCTGAAATTTAGTTCTTAATTTCACTTTCCAACTCATGCTATTTATACAGGGTGTCCCAGTTATCATGCTCGACCTGTGGATCTCGTAAACCGTAAGAGTTAGAGAGTTGGTTAAGTTAGACAAAATATTCTTGATGTCAAGGTTTACTTAGCTGCCACTTTCGAAAAACAAAACAAAAAAAACAAAATTTTCAATTTTACGCGTTTAATCGAATTTATATTGAAATGATATTTTGACATTGTTAAGGTGTTTTTTTTAGTAGATTTCAAATCTGTTCTAAAATCTGATGTACCATTTATGTATATTCAGATATTGACACAAATTTTCATAATTCAAGTGCGAGTCATAGTAGGCTATGACATTTTCGGAATTAATTTTTTCTAGTTTCATTGATGTATAATATGTTGGATTTATTTAAAATACTGCAAGAGTATAACAATAAATCACATTTTATACAACATAAATATGTGTGAAAAGAAACAAAAAAATGAAAACAACAAAATTCAACCTCCTAATATAAAAGGACTTAATTATCAGTTAAGCATGTCTTTAAAAGCAAATGCTCAATGGTTTGTACAATGTACAAAGCAACAATTAACATGAAGATATTACACGAGATTACAAGATTACAAGATATTAAAGATATTAAGATACGCACTTACATTTACATTTTCAATTCTTGTTTGATGATTTAAAATTGTACAAATGTACGGATACATCCTGAGTTAAGTGCACTAAATTAAAAAGATTTATGCACTCAGCCTTACTTTTTTGATTTTAAGGTAACACCTGGATTCGTCTCGTCTCAGGCTAGAATTTTAAACATACATTGAGCTTCAAAACCAGTCCGAAACCTTTTAAAATTAGGTTTGAAACTCCCAGTTGGGTGCAAAACCAACCATATTTCTTTGAGTTTTGTTTCAAAAGCTGATTATCAGTTGCAAAACCAGCCATATGTGTACTTAACACAATGATGAGGTCATCAGTTTCTGTGCTAAACCAGACATATTTTCTTAAGGTTGTTATATTTAGTACTTACTGGTTAGTAATATTATATAAAATAAAAATAAATATTACTTACCAGTAAGTACTAAATATAACAACCTTAAATATATACAACTGGTAATTTATGGATAAAACCTTAAACTTAATATAGTTTCTTATTTTTCTTGATACAACACTGTTTTAGACTATTTTAAAAGTCTTATTTGTTATTGTTTGATTATGGTGGCACTCTTGAGACTTATAAAATCAAACAGCAACCTTGCACAATCATTGTTTTGAGTTTTTCCGTGTGTCATTTGTGTTTTAAACTTTAGTTTTTGTGTTTTAGACACACACGAACAGTTTTTAGGTGTTCTTCAGATCGAGGAACATCAAGAAATAGATTATCAGGTCGAGCAACAACAAGGAATATATCATCAGGTAGAGGAACAACAAGGAATTCAAGAAACTTGAATCCAGTAAAGTCTAGAGTACATGTAAGAAAACGTCAACCGAACGAATGGAAGAGAAACATTTCAAAGCAAAAAAGATAAATTAGATTAAAATGTATCCCAAGGAACTAAAGTTATAGAAGCTAAAATTAAGGGCGTCAAGCACCACCTCAAGTTACATTTTAGTGTGGACTGGATCAAAAATAAAATCTTGAATATTAAAAAGATGTTCGGAGAGCAGGAAAGAAAAGTATGATCTGATGATTACGATGAAAATAATGATTTCGAGTCACTGGACGGCGAAAACTTAGTACCAATGTAAAACAGATTCACCGTCCAGTAACTCAGTGAATTCCTCCTTTAATTTTCAATTCCAATTTCAATTTGAATAATAATAATTATCATTTATAATTTTTACTCTCTTTTACAATAATTTTTTTTATTGTAGTGTTTTATTGTTTCTATTATCTTTTATTTCTGCTCGTTTATTGTTATTTTTCAACAAGGTGTTCGAAGAGCAGGAAGGAAAAGAAGAATCTGATGATTACGATGAAAATAATGATTTCGAGAAACTGGAAGGCGAAGACTAAGTACGACTGTAAAACAGATTCACCGTACAGTAACTTAGTGAATTCCTCTTTTAATTTTCAATTTCAATTTCAATTTGAATAATAATAATTATTATTAATAATTTTTTCTCTCTTTTACAATAACTTTTTTGTATTGTAGTGTTTTATGTTATGTGTTTCTATTATCTTTTATTATTGCTCGTTTATTGTTATTTTACAACAAGGTGTTCGAAGAGAAGGAAGGAAAAGAAGGATCTGATGATTACGATGAAAATAATAATTTATTAATGATTATTAATATTTTTTACTCTCTTTTTCAATAAAAGTTTTTTATTGTAGTGTTTTAAGTCATGCGTTTCTATTATCCTTCATTATTGCTCCTTTATTAGTATTTTTTAATAATGATAATTAAAATTATTAATGTTTTTTTACACTCGTTCACCATAAAAGTTTTTATTGTACTGTTTTATGTCATGTGTTTCTATTATCCTTCATTATTGCTCGTTTATTATTATTTTTTTAATAATAATAATAAAAATTATAAAAAAATTTTTACTCTCTTTCACAATAAAAGTTTTATTGTAGTATTTTATGTCATGTGTTTCTATTATTGCATTATTGCTAGTTTATTTGCTAAACGAAAACAATATTAAAGCTTTTAGAAAAAATTCAAAGCCCTGTATCATTATTATTTTTCTAATATTAACATTTAATAATATTGTTAAGTAGGTAATATTACTAAAAAGTAGACAAATACCTACCTAGGTACCTACCTAATATTATTATTTTTGATAACAAAATAGATATGGCTGGTTCTGCATCCGAAAAAAAATTGAAGATGGCCACCACTAGAGTTGCAAAACCATCCATATTTGTATTTCGGGTGCAAAGCCAGCCATATCTTGATTTAAAACAATGATATCTTATTCATTTAATATGCATCATATTAAAACTTTCGCAAGACAAGAAAGAATATTTTCTGTGATTTAAAAAAAAAATGGATGAGGATATCTTGCCTAGAAGCTGCATAATCCGCTTTTGCCATTTTGCCACAAGTTTGTTGAAACGAAGATGACTTGCAAAACCAGCCATCTTTTTCACTGGACTGGACCATTTTTTGACTGGACGACTCAATTATAGTATTGCGAAAACTATGAAATGCACATTTTCAAAAAAATGTTGCAAGCCAACTGAGAATATTTTTTGTGATTTAAAAAAAAAGAAGGGGATATCTTGCCCAGAAGCTGCATAATCAGCTTTTGCCATTTTGCCACAAGTTTGTTGAAACAAAGATGACTTGCAAAACCAGCCATCTTTTTCCCCTGAACTGGACCATTTTTTGACTGGACGACAATTATAATATTGCGAAAACTATGAAATGCACATTTTCAAAAAACTTTTGCAAGCCAACAAAGAATATTTTTTTGTGAATTAAAAAACAAAGGATAAGGATATCTTGCCCAGAAGCTGCATAATCAGGTCTTGCCATTTTGCCACAAGTTTGTTGAAACAAAGATGACTTGCAAAACCAGCCATCTTTTTCCATTGGACTGGACCATTTTTTGACTGGACGACTCAATTATAGTATTATGAAAACTATGAAATGCATATTTAATAGTTTTCACAATACTATAATTGTAATATCTGAGAGTGCATAAATCTTTTTAATTAAATTGTTTGATAATTCCTATTCTTTATGTTACCCCATAGAGGTCCATCGTATTATTTATATTGTTTTCTATAATTCTTAAATGAATTGAACTATGAAATGCACATTTCATAGTTTTCACTATACTATAATTGTAATATCTGAGAGTGCATAAATCTTTTTAATTAAATTGTTTGGTAATTCCTATCCTTTATAACCCCATAGAGGTCCATCGTATTATTTATATTGTTTTCTATAATTCTTAATGAATTTACAAAATTTTATATGCTCGTATCTATATTTTATTATTTTACATGAATATCTGAATTACATTTGAGCAACATACAAAAAAAGTGTGTTCAAAAAAACTGTGTTCATTTGTTCCATATAACACAACTATGGACCAACAAAATATGTTTGAATAACTTAATTTCGATGAACAAAATATACTTAAAAGCACTACTTCTAATGTCCTTCAGTTTAAAATTAATTATTGTACTGATGTAAAAAAAACACACAATTATTACTCCTTAACAGCCTGCACTCAATTAACCTCAGCACTGATTCAATAATACTCTGCTCTTGATGCTCGTGATTGCAGAAACTTTCTTCCTCCGTCCAAATTAGCAAGAAAGCAATAACAAAATCATTTTTATATAGAAGAGAAACGCGTACTTGTCTATAGCCAGGCGACTTATTAGTGACTTTTACTCGAAAAACTTAAGGCGGCCGCCGCCAGAAAATAGTTGGATCACGACTTTTCGAGTGCACAATGGAATCGTCACGGCCCGACGACTTGCAATGCCATTATTTTTCCTCCGGTGCGACTTTCCAGATCGCCGTACGCTTGAGAAAATACACAAATAATGGCATAAACGGGCCTAATTGGCTCCGCAGAGTTGGCCAACTGAAGTAACGTAATCGATTGCATTGCAGCGAGCACCGCAGATAATGGAAATAGAAAATAGAAAAATGTCTCATTATTAGTATTGTTGGGTTTGGTTACTTTGTTATTTCGTACATTATGAAATGATGCTTTGAAAACTACATACATCAATTACATGTATGAAATAATTACTGCAATTCTACTTAAATAATGAGAAACAATCCACCATAACTAGCATCCGCTGTATTCGAATGTTTAAATTTAAAAAAAAAAGTTTTATGGGACATACGAGGAACTGCCCAAAAAAATTAAAACAAAAAACTGCAAAGAAGTAAAGAATAAGGAAAATAACCAAATAATAATATTACAAGTCCTTAATTTATTTTGGAAATGTTAATCCACGTTAAATAAAGTAGTTGTAGACAACGGTTGAGGTATTAAATTTAAGATATTTTGGAGTACAAGTTTTTGTCTCATGAAGAAGAAAAATAAAATATTTTGTAAAGTATTTTTTTTTTATTTTTAAGAAATAAATAATTTTTTAAGTCGTTCAGCGAATTTATATATATTTGCATTTTTTCACCTCACAGATTCAGTAAGGTATATAATTCAGTAAGAGCTTACAAACAGTTTGCAGTGCAGAAGTTGGCGTAAAATATTATTAGATTATAAGTCCCTCGATTAAAAAAGTATTCCAATAAACTTCGAATAAATCTACAGCTTTCTAAAAATAAATGCTGAAGATGGAAATTTGGAACGAGAACATTCTATACTTTTACTCAGCACTATTAACATTCCCTAAAATAACCGTTTTAAGTAATCCACTTAGCCAGCCCAAACATAATCCAACTTAAGAACAATGCGGGCATAAACCGTTTGGTTGTGGGAATACCTCTCCGCCTATAATTAGTTTAAAATCCCGAATTTGAGCTCCGACTTCCGCGGTCATTACTGCATCTGCTCGCGTACGTTCATTTTTCTCTTCTGCATGGAAATTAGATACGTGCGCGCTCGCTCTAAGTGTGTCAAGGTGTGATTTTCCGCGTATCAACAATCCACTTTTGTCGAAAATCGTAAACCAGCTCACCGCATCCTCACCTCTTAGCCCAACAATCGCCGGTTCTATGCTTCGCAGAACTGCCAAGGTCCTTCCTCTGACCCCTGCGTTAAGCACAATAGTACTGGAACAAAAGTGGAGAACATGGCTCGGACTGCACACCAAGAAAATTATTTTAATAATGACCAGTTTCTGTAACAGTACAATAAGGTTCGAACTTTGAATTTTACTGAACCGAATTTTAAAAGCATCAGAGAGAATGTTGTAGTAACAACTCTGCATAAACTTTCCTAATTATAAAAATTACAGCTTGTTCCAAATTACAACAAATAATTGAATCAAAATCTAAAAATCTAAAATATAATCTAAAAAAATATAAAAACTAAATTGATCATAAAGTTTATTGAAAGATGTGAGCAACTTTTAAATTTGAATCGTGAAAACAAAAGTAGAATATGTTAAAAAACTAAACTGAAATAATCCAACAATTCTTGAATTGAAAATTTGAAAATTGATATTTAAACATATTTTGTGGAAATCTGTATATTGCTCTACATGTATAGAACGTCAACAATTAAGATTTTTTCTAATCCACATAACGAATTTGTTAAAAAAAATTAACCAAATTGTAATCAAACAACTACTGAATTGAAAATTTCAAAATTGATATTTAAACACATTTTGTGGAAATCTTTATTTTTTGCTCCAATATGTGTATAATAATAACTAATACCTAGGAATAGGCCGACGTAGCTACGACTCTACACTTTTGCTTTTACATTTATGCTTTGATGAAAATGTAAGAGCAAATGTTTCTACAAAATTATGGATCTTAGATGCCTATTCTGAAATACTATTTTCAATTGCATAGTATTCCAAATAAAAACTTGTACGTTGGTAAAGTTTTACATTTATGCTTTGATGAAAATTATTAAAGCAAAATTTTGTACAGAATTATGGATTTTAGATGCCTTTTCTGAAATACCATTTTCAATTGCATAGCATTTAAAAGAAAAACTTGTACGTTGGTAGCGACCACAAATAAATAATAAATATATGCAAAAATCCACGAAGTGAGGGCGAAAAGACCCCTTCTGAGGTCTATAGCCTTAATAAAGATCGTTCTTTTAAATCCACGAAGAATTGAAGTGCATATGTCCACAAGTTTAATTTCAATCATTCTTCCGCATATGTAAATATAACCTTCAATCTTCAAAATGATAGGAATTGAACGTTCAGCTGCTCTTATAAAACCAGTTTTGTAGTGTTGCAAAATTACGACAACTTTATGTTATTGAAAAAATAATTTAATTTTGAAAATACATTTATGCAGAGATACGAGTGTATTTAGAAAGCTACTTTGGGGTTACATGGATAGAGTCATTGATTATAAACGTTTGGTAATGATTCGGTTCTTCCGGATTTTAATAAATTGTGCAAGAGCTGTCCGCCCGATTAATTCCGTATTAATGGCAATAAGAAAGCAGTTCAGTGACGCAAATTCTAGGTCCGATCATTGACATCTTCGGTTTCTCCATCCGAACATAATCTGCGGGAGAAAGTGCCTTTAATGGGGAAAAATGGAGAAATGGTGATTAAAATGTGTAATTTTATATGCCGCAATTGGGCATGGCTGCGGTGAGTGGTTGTATTATTACACCTCAATGTGGTCATATTAATTTCAAACTTGTAGTATAAATCTTCTACAGATTTTATGTTCTTTATTTGGTCATTCGACAATCCATTTATGGATAACTACTATCATCAAAGAGCAATCCATCAATTTTTTATTGTATTATTTTGCATACAACATAAAATTATACCACAAGTGAGTGAAAAAAAAACACAATTATATATATATATATATATATATATATATATATATATATATATATATATATATATTAATACATTTAGAAAGTAGGGTTGCAATGCAATTATTAGAATTATTTTGTTGGGGTAACCACATCGCTATTTATGGGCATTTGCGCTCAATGTAGAGAAATATAAATATATAAATATACAGCATAGATTAATAATATTTAAATATTATCATAACATAAAGCATTTTGAAAAATCTAAAAGTTTGCGATAATTTTTATAGCATTATTTGGAACCTGGAATTTGGTCACATTTTTTCAAGAAATATGTAGTCAAATCAAGATATGTGCAATTTTTAATAAAGCATTTTGGATAAGTTCTTATTCTTGTAGGAATCTTACAGGCTATGTAATTGGTATTTTAATTGTTTACAAAACGATTTTTTTGCAGTAATTAGGAAAATTTAGAATATTTTGTTTACAATAGCCGGGATAGTTTTGAAAAAATAATTTCATACTTGCTATTTTTGGCTCGAGCAGGGTTTTTTAAATAAAGTTACCAAAACTTCTTGGACATACTCGCAAAATTGTGGAATTGAATGGGTAGTTTGATTTGATAAAATTGGCTTTATGCAGCCCATGATAATAAAGACAAGTTGAAACTTAAGAAAATTAAGCAAAGGGGTTCCGTATTTTATTTTCTATAATACTTTCACAAGCTCCACCTCATCGTTTAAATCAAGCTTATTCTGATAATATTAGAGACTGACTAATTAGGTGCAGAAACTGCTTAAAATTTAATGAAAATTTCTAGAATGTGGCAACAAAAGAGTCAAGAGATATTAAATTAATATCAAATTTTGAAATTTAAAATATCAAAAATATTAGAAGATATACAAATTGAATTAGACATTAGAATTTAGAAACAACGCAGTGAATTTCACCAAACATTAATGAATGCATTTTGAAACCGAATAGAGTGAAAAAACTAGAATATTTTATTAAAGTTGTAGAAAGCTTAATAATATTATCAAAATAAGTATTACAATGTACAAATAAAACTACAAACATTTCAGAGTTAGCAATAACATATGGTTAGTTTTATTAGTATTCATTTTGTATACAATGCCTTTATGAACTTCACTTCATAAAGGTTTTAAAGTGTCAGTTTTGTAAAGATTGAAAATTTCCAAAATATGCAATTATTATCTTGCATTATAAAGAGTTCTTTTTGCTATACGTTAAAACGTAAAAACGCGAAAAACCCGCAAAAAATAGCAAGTTTGGAATTTAAACTTTTGCAAAATAAATGCATAACAATTATTGAAAATATAAAATTTTGCAAACTTCGATAATTTTATAAGTCTGCAAGAAGCTTCTGAAAAGTTGCCCAATTTTGTGAACATTACAAACATTTAATACATACAAAGCATTTACTGAAAGTGTAATTAAAAGAAAACCAAAATGTCAGATAATGCATGCAGATGGCAACTAAAAACTCGACAAATAAAACAAAACTAGAATTTTTAGTTTATAATTTCTAAAACATGCCGGTAATTATGAAAAATGTAACATAAATGCGATTAAACTAAAGAAAGCAAAGAAAATTGCAGAACATTGAATTGCCATTGGTGATACTGCCAAAGGTTTTATAAAAAAATAATGAACATTTTTAGAATGCCAAAGAGAATGCCATTTCATAAACGTTGTAAAAACTGCCAAACGTTTATATAAATTTAATGAAAATTTCTAGAATGCCAAAGAGAATGCCATTTCGTAAACGTTGTAGAAACTGCCAAAAGTTTTATACAAATTTAGTGAACATTTCTAGAATGTGCCACCAAAAAAAAGTAGAGAATTTCAATCAAAATATGAAATCTATTACAAGGTTTAGATATTAAATTAGAATTTAGAAACATTGCAGAAAAAAAAAACTTTATGAAGGTTTTCAGCCAACTGAAAAACAGCAAGTTTGATTCAAGTTGCAGAAAACTTAATCATATATTCAAATTAAGTATGACAATGTACAAATATATATGCAAATCTGTCAGAGTTTTCAATAAAATATGATTAGTTTATAAAATAGAAAAAATTATTAGTTGAAGAAAACTTAATCATATTATCAAAATAAGTATGACAATGTACAAATAAATATGCAAATCTGTTCAATAATATATGATCAGTTTGGAGTGTAACTTCAAAAAGGTTAAAAAATAATTCCTTAGTTGGAATTATATCTAAACATATTGTAATGACCTTATATAGTTTGCGGTGTATTATCCTATAATTAGTTTATAGTTAATGTAGACTGTTTGATAAGTAGTAAATAAACTTAATTGATATTTTAATTAAGGAAGTACACGTTTTTTACTGAATAGTTTAAATTATCTTAATATGAGTCAAATACAAATCATAAATAAATAAATAAATAAATAAATAAATAAAATAATCAAAAAGTTTTATGGAAATTAAACATTTCCAAAATATGTAATTAAGTTATAAAGATAATATTATACGAGGTGATATACAAGAAGTAAAGATATATAGTAGTATTATCAATGGCTCTGTTGATACTATTAATACCAAGATACCTATATAAATAAAACAATAAGTTACACCGGCATATCATAAACATTGTAGTAACTCCCAAATGTTTAATAAAAATTTATTAAAAATTTCTATAATTTCAATGAGAATGCCATACAAAAATTTCAATAAAAATATTACATCGCAGTATATTCCAAAAACTTATGAAGGCATTCTAAAATCGAATAGAGTGAAAAACTGAAACACAGAAAGTTTGATTGAAGTTGCAGAAAACTTAATCATATATTCAAAATAAGTATGACATGACTTGATTCCTATTGCCAAAAAAGGTGCTAAAAATATTGAAACAATTGGAATCGTAAAAAACTGTAGATTTTTTTTTTTTATAAATATAAAATCAATTAATGTAATAATAAACTATTACAATATATTACAAGTACATTTACTTGCCAAAACCTATAACCTCATAAATTCTCCATTTATATCAACTACACATACAGGGTCGCTAAAAACTATGGATCCGGTTAAATATTTTGAAAACGGGTTATCAAAAATTGTTAAAATTTGGTACATGCTTAAAAGTATTTAAATTTAATCGTCTCAGATCATTTTCAAGTTTAGGCTGATTTTTTTTTAATTCTAGGCTAACTGGTTTGTATTTAAATGGCACGAGTGGTCAAATTTAATATTTTTGAAAACAGTATTTTTTCTAAATCCAGTGATAAGTACCACATTTAGAAACAAACTCAAATCCAGTTAGCCTTTAATCTCCAAAACAAATGACAACCGAAATTTGAAACAAAAACATCCCATGCGATAGAATTTAAATACTTTTAGCCTGACTCTAAATTTCAACAATTTTTGATAAACCGTTTTCAAAATATGTAACCATATCTAAACTTTTTAGCGACCCTGTATAATTTAATACTAGCAATATTTTTTTTTTGTTTAATGTATAACAAATATATTTTTTGCCATTGCATCATAATCTTTGGTTGTCGAACTAATAAGTGTGCGAAAAACCGTCTTTCTGGCACGGCGTTTTTTAAAGTTGCGTAATAACAATACATTTCTTGACCAACTTTAACTGATAATAATATATAAATACAATATATAAATGTCAGGAAGTTCAAATTTTTATTAGTTTACATTATAAATCTACACTTAATATTGCTGGAAATCCGAAAACCAGAAACCAGAAGCTTCATTATTGGCTATTTGGAAACTAGCGTTTCAACCTTCAGCATTTCATTGATGACATTGACGACTATAGCAGATGGTATTAATGCAATAAATGCCAACCCTCTCATTAAAAATGACATCTATGAATAAATGAATCTAAATGTTTTTTATTTTCTTTATATTTACACATTGCTATGCATGTATAATAAAAAACAACGTATAATACACGTGCATAAGGGCCTTCCAAGCACTTCTCTGTTAAGAACGTGCCTGAAAGACTCTCTTATGCACTTGTATCTACTATTTAAACTTAATCTTGACTATTAAATATTATCGGGCCGGATCTAGCAGACCGCTGATTTAAAGGAACAACTCATGAAAAGTACTACAAAACCAGTTTTTTCTTCTAACAGGTAAAGAATTAAGTTCTGTTTTCACATTGAAAATTTAACTGTGTAAGGACATGTGATACTATGTATATATTTCCACATTGCGATGTATGTATAATATAAAACAACTTATAATTCACGTGCATAAGGGCCTTCCAAGCACTTCCCCGTTAAGAACGTGCTTGAAAGGCTCTCTTATGCACTTGTATCTACATTTTAAACTTAATCTTGACTATTAAATACTACCGGGCCGGATCTAGCAGACCACTGATTTAAAGGAACAACTCATGACTACTACAAAATACTACGAAACCAGTTTTTTTATCTAACAGGTAAAGAATTAGGTCCTGTTTTCACAATAAAAATTTAACTGTGTAATGACAATCATAGAAGAATCATTTTTACTTTCCAATATAATTGATTAGTAACAAGATATCTGCTAAATGAAATGAGCTCGTAAATGGCAGAAAATTAGAACACATTTAGAATTCGTACAACGATCTAGAATACGTACATATTAGTGTTAAATGAACAACTCATGAAAAGTATTATGAAACCAGGTTCTTTTCTTTTTACAGATAAAGAACTAAGTCATGTTTTCACATTGAAAATCCAACTGTGTAATGAAAAGCATAGAAGGATCATATTTAGTTTGCAATATAATTGATTAGCAACAAGATATCTGGTACATAAAATGTGCTCATAATTGGCAGAGATTTAGAACACATTTAGAATATGTTTAACGATAAAGAATACATCGTACATATTAGTGTTAACTGAACAACTCATTAAAAATAGTATGAAACCAGATTTTTCTTCTAACAGATAAATAACTAAGTTATGGCTTCACATTAAAAATGCATCTGTGTAAAGAATAGTATAAAAGGATCATTTTTAGTGTCCAATATAATTGATTAGCAACAAGATATCTGGTACAGAAAATAAGCTCGTAAATGGCAGAAAATTAGAACACATTTATAATACGTTTAAAGATCCAGAATACGTCGTACATAATAGTGTTAACTGTATTTAGAGTGCAAATTTCGTTGAAAAAAAGAAACCAATAAGCCCAATAACAATAATACGATTTTTTGTTATTTTATTAGATATTTAAAAAAGTAATAGTTTGGGATTGTAGCAATAATTATGCAGAAGGTCTTCGTTAGATGCAATGATAATTATACAGAAGCTAGTATCACATATGGAAACATGTGTTCATATGACAATATTTGGCTAAAGATTAATATTAATTTGTTTAATAAAGGGGTACTTATGTGGTATTATTATAGAGCTAATTTTATTACCAAAATTTTATTATCAGAAAAAACCATAATACACAGGCGGTTCCGTTAAAGAAAATAAAGCTTTTAACTTTCAAGTGTTTATTTGTTTCCAAGCACTGTGCCATTAAGAATGTTCTTGAAAGGCTCCTATGCACTTGTATCTACTTTTTGAAATTAATCTTGGCTATTAAATATTACCGGGTTGGATCTGGCAAACCCCTGATTTAAAGAAACAACTCTTGAAAAGTTCTACAAAACCAGTTTTTTCTTTTAACAGGTAAATAATTAAGTTATGTTTTCACATTAAAAATTTAACTGTGTAATGATAATCATAAAAAGATCATGTTTAGTTTCCAATATAATTGATTAGCAACAAGATATGAGGTACATAAAATGAGCTCGTAAATGGCAGAAAATTAGAGCACATTAAGAATACGTTTAACGATCCAGAATACGTCATACATATTAGAGTTAACTGTATTTAGACTGCAAATTTTGTTGCAAAAAATAACCCAATAACACCAATAAGGCCAATAACAATAACACGATTTTTTTGTTATTTTATTATATGTTCAAAAAAGTAATAGTTTTTAGAGAGAGTTTATAGAGATTGTAGTAATAATTGTGACAATATTTGGGTCAAGATGCCAATACCAGAAGAAAATAGCTTATTATACACAAAATTTATGAAGTATACTATTATAGCCAAGGCCAGGTGCATACATGATCCAAGTTTATAACAATATTCACAACCGTAGTGTATACAGTCTGTTTGATTGATTGTTATACAAAAAATATCTCGGTTATTAGTATAGATAGAAAATGAAGTTAAAGAAAAAAAACCATTAAATAATAAACCAGAAAAAAATAGCATATTATACACAAAATTTATGAAGTATACTATTATAGCCGAGGCCAGGTGCATACATAATCTAAGGTTATGGCAATATTCACAACCGTAGTGTATACAGTCTGTTTGATTGATTGTGACACAAAAAATATCTCGGTTATTAGTATAGAAAGAAAAAAAAGTTAAAGAAAACAGTTTTAGTACTTTTTGTCGTCTATTTAATCGTAATGTCAGAAGAACAATTGAAAATCAAATAAACTCGTGAAACCTATAAGCTTCATTATATATATATATATATATATATATATATATATATATATATACAGGGTGTTAATACTAAGTTGTAACACCCGAAAATGGTAGTTAGAACTCATTAAAACAAACATCTTTTCTTTGTTAAATTTTTAAAATTGGAGTCCAAGTTCATTGTTATTGGCGTTTTTTTGTTTTTCGAAAAATCGTCATTACTCCCTTATTTTAAGAAATATTTAAAAAATACAAAAAACGTGCATCATGCGGTATCGGTTCTCTAAAACATTTGTATTTACAATTATTTTCTATTTTATCAAATAAAAAAAGGCGAACAAAGAAAAATTTCGAAACAAGATATTTTGAAAATCACTCGATTGATTTTTGAAAAAAAAATACATTTATGAAATCCTTGAACTATATTATAACGTTTGTCTGAAACATTTTTTTCGATCAGTCCAAAAAAGTTATTATTCAAATTGGATTACAAGATAAATTTTAACAAACTGCAACAATAATTTAAAACAAAGTAGGCTAACCTTAAGTTAGGCCATTAAACAAGTTGAGGCACGTGTTTTCTAGTTTGTACGTTCAAATTTAAATACTTTTTGATCTTGTTCTTCAGAAATTTCTCTTGAAAAGTTTCTGTCACGTGTATCATTTGTGTGCGTATTTTGCATAATTTGTGTATAAAAATGCATAATTATCAAAACAGACAAATGTTATAAGATAGTTCACGGATTTTATAAATGTTTTATTTTCGATCGATCGATTAAAAATCGATCGATTGGTTTTCAAAATATCTTGCTTATAAATTTTTGATAGGTCGCCATTTTGTTATTTGATAAAATAGAAAATAATTGTAAATACATATATTTTACAGAACCGAAAGCGCATGTTGAACGTTTTTGTATTTTTAAATATTCCTTAAAATAAGGGAGTAATGACGATTTTTCGAAAAACAAAAGAACGCCAATAACTATGAACTTGGGCTCCAATTCAAAAATTTTAACCAGTTAACACATAACTACCCCTCTATTATACAAATAACGTGACAATTGAAGATAAATAAAAATTATCTATTTAAAATAGACGACAAAAAGTACTAAAAACTTTATCTTCAACTTTTTATCAGAGTTATCGAGTTATCAGTACTAATAACTGAGATATTTGTGGTCACAATAAATCAAATATCCTGTATACTATTTTTTGCACTACTAGAAATATTACAATCATTTAAAATTAAATATTAAAAGATAAAAAGCATCTGTCATCAGATCAATTTGTTGTATCACTTCACATCAAGCTGTCATTACTGACAGCTGAAACAAAGAGTCTAACTTCTACTGCTTATGTTAAGGCTATCAAAAAGTTCCTGGCTGCACATGCCTTTTACTCTGTGGACGATTTTCTCAACTGCGGAACTATCTTTTAGAATTATTACGATTTTATGGCTTGATATTGTACAGCCGTGTGAATATTTTTTACGAATTGTTGTACGTTTGTACGTTGTATTGTCTTTATAAGATGTGCGTTTTTTAAAAATATTATATGTAGCTTTTAATTATTGCATATTATTGCATGCGATAAGATAATGGTTTTTATATTTCTTTTAATATTTTTTTGTGCGACATTATTGATGTATCTGAAGGCGATATTTTTTTTCCTGATTTTTCATAATTTTATACTTTTGACGTCTATTTATTATGACTGCTCTGTTGCAACGTGGACCTTTTGGTTCGTCTTTTGACCGTTTTCAGGTTTTTGTATTTTTGCTTCTCTGCACTGTCATGTACCTGTTTCTATTTTAGATTGTTTTGACCTATGTAAACATTTTTTTTTGTGTAACATTAATAAATTTGAATTTGAATTTGAATTACATCACATAATATCACATGATCACATCACGTCAAAATGTATATGCAAGTTAAATATTAATTATTTAGTCGTGTGTGTTGTCATTGGGGTCATGGGGGTCATGGGGCTGTTGGGATTGGATTGTCGCACACTGTGAAAGATCTGCAGGTGGAGTGTAACTGTGTAGCCTCGGATGAACACATATTTTTTTACCTTGGTAAAAAATAACAATTTATTAACCACTATCATAAATATCCCAACTTTACAGTGCTTTCATACATGATATAATTAAGTGTTTTTTGACTGGTAATGCAAAAACTATAGTACCGTACAAATAAGGGCTCTGATCATTATTACCATATTCACCAGTTAACATAATGAGAAATTTAATCTACCGTTTTGCATGAACTGCTTGGGATTAGGTAAAGTTATGTAATATACAAAACGTTGCCAGTTATTCTAAGCGACTGGCTTCCACTTATATGATTTTCAAACGGGGATACAACAGGAAGTTTATTCATTAAATTGAGTTGATATATCCGTTAGTATTTACAAGATACACATGTGGGAGACAAAGTTTCTAATTGCAAGCAATAAACCGGGCAATGAAGCCGTAAATCAATACGTTTCCCCGAGTAACTATTAGGTAAAAATGCGTGAGACGAAGTTTTATGTCCAATTACGTGAAACACAAGCATAAAACTACTGCAGCTATAATAATCTGCCTCCGGCAAATTCAGGTTTTCTGAACGCAATTGCGTGGAAGATCTGGTCATTTAAATTTGTGTAAATTCGCGCATTTCCAGAGGCTCGTTCGTTTTGTTCTGAAAGAGGCAACCAACCTCGTGCTTCCCAGGAAGAACAATACTGAGGTTATTACCCGAGTTCGTGAACTTGGCGACACCTCCTAAAACCATTACGCGAACAATGGTCTGCGATTGCGACCCTCGCCGCCCAAGTTGCGTCCGGTACATGGTAAAATCCGAACCAATACACCCATACATGTCGCGGGTTTTTAATTGATCTCTTCGTAACAGTAAACGGCGCGAAAGACATTCCAATTAAGGCCCGTTTTTTTAAGATATTAGCATTAATTTGCGTACCGCATCGAAATGGTAGCGTGAGAAGCTCCGGGATTACGCGCGGAGGAGACGACCGGAAACTAGAGTGAAGACGTCGGTGAACTCACCTCCAGAGCGCATCCAATTGCGATTATTATTATTGTTTATACGTATTATTTCATAATTCCTCGATCGCTTTCATTGCAGGCCCGTTAGGGCAGAGGCTGATTGAGGAAATCGCTACGGTCACGGTTTTAATGAGACAGGACGGAGGCAAGAAAGAGGAACAAATGGATGAAGAGTAGCTGATGGTTTTCCGTTCGAAGGCAATTTGCTCTCGCCACAAGTGCGCTCCTCGTTGCAATAAAGCGATTAATGTTTAGTTACAGTGTGTGTACGCTGTTAATTGGAGGGGACATTCGATACTAATAATGTTTGCACCGTTTGGTGTTGATGTTGGTCGTAACTCTTCGAGCGTTCGCAAGGCTTTGCATATGATTGGGAATGCAAGAAGGTTAATTTGTAATAAACACTGATTTATTATCACTTACAATGCAACTTTCGAACGCTTAGTTATCGAGCATGTTTGAGAGTGTGGATAGGCGGTTTGATAAGGAAAACCAAGCAAGCAATTACAATTTTCAATATACAAATAAACAAGGCGCGGATTTCTAGGTATTATGCTATACATCAGTTTTAATAGCAGACCAAACTGACCTCGTATCTATACGAATTTTAGCTAATTAAGTAGCGTGACAATTTTTTTGTGCTTTTATGCATATTTTCAGTTTTTAAGCTTATGATTGCTTTAATGCATTTTTTGTGCATATTTCCTTATTTTTGTGCTTATTTGCGTATTTCTCAATTTTATAGCATATTATTTATATTAGCTAGGAATATATTTTGTTGCACATTATTGTAAAGAGAATTCAGTATTAATATTACTCCCTTACGTCTAGAGTGCTTGGTTATCACAAAATCATCAACAAAGCGAGCGCGTGTACGTCATATTTGGTAAACAAAGCTTGATTATTTCGGTGATTACCCTATTTTTACGTGCACAGAACGCATCTGGGGCAAGTGTGCTATCAATTCAGTCCAATTTATGTCAATCTTCAGTGCGTTGTGCTTGTGCCTTGTGTGTATTACGTGTTTATAAGTTTTCTTGTATAAAATGCCGAAAGTAAAACCTTCCGTCGATGAATGGATACGTGGACATTCTGAATTAAAATATGAGGACGGCAAATTAATTTGCCAACTTGTATCCAACCGGTAAGTTTTATTTTGTGTTGCTATTGGCCTAGGTACAAGCATGCATTATGTTGTAGATTAACTGCGAGAAAAAAATTAACATAACACAACATATCAAAACAACAGTTCACCTGGTACATTAAAAATAACACAAAACTGCAAGCAGTACCCTGCGTACCCAGCAAACTATTTCCTGAAAGTACAAAATTGACAGCTGACATTTCAAATTTAACAGATGAAAGTACAAAATTAACTGCTGAAAGTATAAGTACGAAATTGACAGTTGTGAACTACAAAATTGACACTTGCAAACTACAAAATTGACTCTTGCAAACTACAAAATTGACAGTTGCAAACTAAAAAACGTATAATTGTACAAACTAAACAGATGAAACAGTTCTCAAGTCCTTTTTGTATTAGCTTATCCAAGATTTTTAGAAAGAGACAGCTAAAGGCTTACTCTTTACTCTTTTAAATTCGATTTAAACCAGATTTTTAGTCTCTTTAAAATTACATTTAAAGCAAGACTAATAGTATGTAAAACTAGCTATCTTAAAAGCCTCTCTAAGATTATAGTACCCGGACTGTATGTATAACAAACTTAATACTCTGTAAAAGCAGTTACGTCGAAACCACTAAGAGTTTTTAGGCACAAATGGACAGTTCTGAGTGATTAATTGACAGCTAAAAGTACAAAATTGACAGATGAAAGTACCAAATTGAGAGATGAAAGTACAAAATTAACTGCTGAAAGTATAATATAGACTGCTGAAAGTACAAAAATTGACAGATAAAAGTACAAAATGAACTGCTGAAAGAATAATATTGAGAGCTGAAAGTACAAAATTGACAGCTGAAATAAAAAAAAATAACACTCGTAACTAGAAAATTGGCAGTTGCAACTACTAAATTGACAGTTGCTAAGATTATAGTACCCGAACTGTATTTATAACAAACTTAACACTCTGTAAAAACAGTTATGTCGAAACCACTAAGAGTTTTTAGGTACAAATGGACAGTTCTGAGTGATTCATTGACAGCTGAAAGTACAAAATTGACAGCTGCAAGTTCAAAACTAAGAGATGAAAGTAACTAACTGAGTGATTCAGTGACAGTTAAAAGTACAACATTGACAGATGAAAGTACAAAATTAACTGCTCAAAGTATACTATAGACGGCTGAGAGTACAAAAATTGACAGATGAAAGAACAAATTGAATTGCTAAAAGAATAATATTGACGGCTGAAAGTACAAAATTGACAGCTGAAACTAAAAATATTGACACTCGTAACTAGAAAATTGCTAGTTGCAACTACAAAATTGACGGTTGTTAAGATTCTAGTACCCGGACTTATTTATAACAAACTTAACACTCTGTAAAAACAGTCGAAATCACTAAGAGTTTTTAGGTACAAACGGACAGTTCTGACTGATTCGTTGACAGCTGAAAGTACAAAATTGACAGCTGAAAGTACAAAATTGATAGAAGAAAGTACAAAATTAACTGCTGAAAGTATAATATAGACAGCTGAAAGTACAAAAATTAACAGATGAAAGTACAAAATGAACTGCTGAAAGAATCATATTGACAGCTGAAAGTACAAAATAGACAGCTAAAACCAAAAGAATTCACAAAACTAACAGATGAAAGTACAAAATTAACTTCTGAAAGTATAATATAGACAGCTGAAAGTACAAAAATTGACAGATAAAATTACAAAATGAACTGCTGAAAGGATAATATTGGGAGCTGAAAGTACAAAATTTACAGATAAAATTAATAAAGTTGACACTCGTAACTAGAAAATTGATAGTTGTAACTACAAAATTGACAGTTGCAACTACAAAATTGACAGTTGTAAACTACAAAATTAACACTTGAAAACTACAAAATTGACGATTCTAAACTTCAAAATTGGCGTATGTCATTACGAAAGTTGCAGACATTTTGACAACATACATTGATAATTGACGGCTGATATAAAACTTCTCTTATAATATTATTTTTTATATAATAGATACTGCTAGAACTATATTTATAGTTGTGACGTATATTAACTGCCAATGTTGTATTAAAAAAACTTCAAATTATCATATTAATACAATGTTTTCAATCACAAAGTGGCTGAAATACATACATAGGTGAAACTATTGCATACAAGTGTAATTTGTCATCAATTTTATTCGAGTTCTGTCACATTTTGACATCTAGTATTGAGAATTGACAGTTGCTTCAAAACTGTAATAACTGTACTTTTAATATCAATATTGTGAATAATTAGTTTCATATTAATATAAAGTTTTCAATCACAAATTGGCTGTAATACATACAGGTACATAGGTGAAACTGTTGCATACAAGTGTCATTTGTCATCAATTTTATTCGAGTTCTGTCACGTTTTGACATCTAGCAGTTAGAATTGATAGTTGCTTCAAAACCTCTATTTTGATAGGGTTCACTTTTCGTTTTAACAATTTCAACTCTCAAATCATCAGGCATTGGTGTTGGCCAAGTAGCAACATCGAAACGAGGTAAATAAGACGAATTTGTTGTGTCATTATCGTGTAGCTCTTCTTCATCGTTTTCAATTTGCTCTGATTCTTCTTCATTGTCATTATTGATGTTAATCTTCTCGCAATTCGTGTTAAAAAGCTAATAAAACATATTTGTAAATGGGAATTAGAAAAATACACCAATTTAAATATTAGTAATCGGTAAGACTATTTGTAATACGTTGCAATTTCTATCAAAAGTATAATACTTAAAAAAAAGCGATGTTGGTGGATTATAAAAAAGGGGCTATAATTACACCGCCGGAATTTAAAAAATGTCTAATTCCGTGTAAAATTCTAACACCGTTCATATTCTAACACTATTATTACCACTTAATAATAATATCGAAGAAAACACGCTGCAGGAAAATAATCTCCACTTCTATTCTATTTCACTATATATTTTTTTTATTAAGTATATATAAACAGTGTGATTAAAAATGCATGATATCATGTGTATGTGAGCAGTTTCGTTCCCGTCGAGTTTCTAATAATGGCTTTGAACTTAATACTTCGTGGCTTTTACGATTGCGTTATTTACTCTATAACTGTTATTAATTACAACGGTTGAGTCAACTCATGCATTTGAAAACTCTCTAGAACGGCGCGAGGAAATTCGGTCTGAACGGGTTTGATGCTTGGCATGCGTTCCATTGGCGCCTCGAAGCACTATTCTCCGGGAACATAATACGTGGTCATTAAGTGTGCCCGATGCTGCGAGAAAAAATAAGTTTTTTACAGCTCACGAATTAGTTGTAATTATGGCCTGGATGAATTATATTCAAGCGAACTAATGAAGTGAAGCAGCGCGTTTTTAACTTGCATGGTCAGTATTAGGCAGCCCTCGTGCTTTCTCTAATCACTTCTCTAATCACCTGGGGTGGTTGGATGGGCGAATAATTGATGGAGCGAGTGACTGATCACCAAATAAGACGGCAAAAAGTGTCTCATGATTATAATTAGCACATTATACCAGTTTAAACATAATTAATTAGTGAGACTATTTGTTATAATTACACCGCTCAAGTCTTGAACATGTAAAATTTTGTAAGTGTTTTCATTCCATGTTTACTCTTCCAATAACAATTCACAATGCACGTACATGTGATAATTGATTTCTGCAGTATTTGTTAGCACAATGAATTATTATTATTATTACTGGTAATTGAACAATTGCTCATTTCAAATACCTGTAATATATGGCAATTATGGATCAATTACTGTATATTTTTATAAAGTGCATACGAAGTAAAGAACATCGATTATGTACCTTTTATTATCAGTTAAAACAACAAACAAAAAAAGTTGATTGGCTGTTTATAGGTATATGATTTTAAATTAGTATAACAAGATTTTTTAGACAAAACTCTTATAACTAATACGAACATCAGATATTTACGAAATTACGTAATTACATATTTACGATATTTACGTAAACGTAATTTTTCTTGAAATTCAACTTCTGTAGAAAAACTTTTTTTAAACTGATTGTAAAGAACCTAGAATCAATGCCTCTTATTTTTCATTCACCCTGTATATAAAAAATACAGCAATAGATCTATTTGTGATATTTGTGATATTTTTATAGTAAAGAAAAATAAAAAAACCACAAGTAAATTTAATAACAAAAAAAATCTGAAAAATATCATAGTATGACGGTATGACGGTATTAGCCATTAAACTGTTGTGTTTTTAATTACTTAATAATAAATGCTCCATAATCAATGTTCCCTACTTTTTATGCACATTGTATATCCATAAAATTTAAATGTAGATTGGTGCAGAATGTGACCTTTGTCATATACAGGGTGAGTTTTTTTTCATTTTAAGCATTGGGATCTAGGAAACCATAAAGTGAAAACATTGTCCTTTTTAAAAATGTCCAAGCCAACTATGATAAAAAAAAAAGTTTGTACTATAACTCAAAAACTATGTTTTTCTTTCAAAAAAACAAAAGAATATCTTGCATAAGCTCTTAAAACGACAACTCTTGCCTCATTTCAATTCGATTGAACCGAATTTCTATGTCTTATGGTTCCCGAAATCTCAATGCTTAAAATGAAAAAAAAAAACTCACCCTGTATACATTATAAGTCATATTGCAACTTCTTTTTTCTATCTTTCTCTCCAATAGTCCACCTTTTTTGTTTTTGCTATATGTTTGTCGTTCACCCTGTAGATACCACTTTGGCCTTGGCTAACTGAGTGGAGACGGCGTCTACAGTCCCATAGCCTTAACTAGTTGGGGATGCGGCTCCAGATGATTTAATTACAAGGCAAAGAACTTGCGAAAACATTATTTTAATCACGAAAAATGTCCCGTAACAAAATGTAAATTTCAACGACAACAGACAAAGTGGGTTAACTCCTGTAGGAGGAAAAGTAGGACTTTCTTTTAAGGGAGTAGAAAAAACTATTTTCAGCAATTGTATCAAATTCCAACCCGAATTGTATCAAATTTCAAAGCTAATGGAATCAAATTCCAAAGCTGTGATTGAAAATGACTAAAAATTACAACCTTTATCGGGTAGGAATTACCTGAATTTTGTTTCTTGGGTACTTACAAATTTATACAAAGCTCTATAATCTGCCCTAAGCGAAAAGCCATATTTGCTTAGTTTGGAACTTAGTTTTGGAAATAAGCGGCTAATGTTTTAAAGAAACATTTACATGTAGCTGTAACATTTACATGTTAGCATGTTTACAAATCTATGTAGCATGTTAGTCAATTAATGCCAGATGAACCTAAGGGTACATACTGTTTAGAGACTTCGTCGACTGAGATTAATTTTGAATCAAGTCCCAAAATATCACATGTGTAGTATTTGGATTTGGTACAAGCCAACACTCAGTTCTATTGGGTTATTCTACCAGCTGGACATGGTGCATTTGAATGCGTAAAACGTGTTGGACATATCATCTCAATTTTATATAAAATATGGACTTGGTTCAAAATAATTCTAATTCATCAAAAATTAAAGGTGAAAGTAAAAGTAAACGACAATTTTCATGGAAAATTGATTCTAGGAAAATATGCGTAGGAGATTTTAATAATACTTGTTTCTCGCGAGGGGACCATTAGGATTAGAATTTTAATACCTGGCCAGATATGTCGAAATTATGAACATATGTTTAAATCTGCAGCACATACAATGTGTAATGCTACATATCCTCCAATTTTAAGTTTCTAACAATCATCATTTGGCCTAAAAACTTGGAAAACCTTTTCAAAGCTTCCATAACATAATTATGTTTCATTACTTTAACGAAATGAAAAATAAAATTAGTTGATTAAGCAAAAAAAAAATGCCGAAAAGAGCCCTCACTTGTTTTTTAATCGCTTTAGGTTCACAAAACAAAACGTAATCCGATAATCCTTGTCATTAACGAAAACCTAGACCTAATGTAATGTAATTTAATCTACTTTTTGTTTAAAAATGACCAGGTCTTCGTGGATGCTATAGTGCCTATTTATAAATAAATGTAATATTAACCAAGTTCAAAATGTTTCTTTAAATAAGTAAAAATAAGTAGAAAAATAGTTCGTACAATAAATATAATACAAACTAATCTACACAAATAGTTATTTATCATACAAGTTCATAAAATAGTGCTTTTTGTAAAAGCTTGAATTTTGTTGAACGAGGCACAGCGAGTTCAACAAAAAAGGCTAGTGCAAAATTCCTCTTTAAGAAAGTGTATCATACAACGTTATTTCTGCGACAGCTGTCATGAAAAAAAAAATCGCATTGTACCAATTTTATCATTAACTTGAATGTTTAGAAGTTTTAAACTTCTTTTATATTATTGAATGTTGCCTTCTAAGTAAAATTTGATGAAAAATACTTTTTTTTTTAAATTGCTTAGTAAATAATATGTGTGTAAAACTTATTTTAGGCACAGTTTATGTTTTACGCATAGGTGATTTTTTATGTACTTGTCCTAAAAATTATCTCTTTACGCACTGTGAACAGTGCGTAAAAACTTAGTTTACGCACTGCTGTAGAAACAAATAGTTTGTAATTGAATGTTATCTGTATAAATTATGGATTTTTTTTTTGAATGATTTTTGTATGTAGATGTAAATATAGAACAGGTGAGGTCAGCACTATCATATATATATATATAATAAAATATGTAATATATATATATATATATATATATATATATATATATATATATATATATATATATATATATATATATATATATATATATATTACCTGATAGTGCTGACCTCACCTGTTGAATTCACCTATAATCAGAATGGATCTATACACTTTTCAATATGTTAAACAATTAATAAATTTTGCCCAAAATATTATTTTTATACTTTTAAATAAGGGCATTCCAGATAATTTAAAAATAGTAAATGACATTCGCGCAGTAATGATATTACCAATATTGTTGGTAATATTGTAGTTTTAATGGTGTTCCAGCAAATATTAAAAAAATAAATAAATAAACAAATGAATAAAGGAGCAGATAAATTAGTGCCTCTATACACTTATATGAAATTCTAATATTAATACACCAATTTTAATAACTGAATTCTTGAAGTGAAACTCGAAGCTAAATATTTAGAAAACAACTGTACAAATGAACAGACAGTGAGAACTGTAGTGAATCTGTACTCTCAGCTGAACTTTTATACATTTTTTGGGTATGTTATTGGTCACTGACAATAGAATGATTATAGCGAATGTCCCAATTTGCATCTTACTGTAGTTTTCAAACGACGGATTGTATATTCTTTTATAACATCTTGGATTTGAGCATATGATTGAAGGATACACAAAAGCCGACAAATCCAATGGCGTAGAAAACGCTTTCCATATATACCACTCATATAGTGATTCGTCATTATTGTAATTAGTTTTAATGAACTTATGAAATAATTTCTGAAATATAAGAATTTTATGAAGATCAATTGAGAAATTTTGATGAGTTCCTGAATAATAAGAATTTTATTAAGAAAAATATTTATTGGGTTTTTATGAGAACTATAACATCTTGAATTTGAGCATATGATGGAAGGATACACAAAAAGCCAACAAATTCAATGGCGTAGAAATAGTTTTGAATATACAAACTCCTCATATAGATACGAAACTATCATAATTAGTTTTGATGCACTTATGAAAACTTTTCTGAAATATCAAAATTTTATGAAGATCAATTGAGAAATTTTGATGAGTTTCTGAATAATAAGAACTTTATTAAGAACAATATTTATTGGGTTTTTATGAGAACTATAACATCTTGAATTTAAGCATATGATTGAAGGATACACAAAAAGCCAACAAATCCAATGGCGTATAAAAACTTTTGCATATACAAACCCCTCATATAGTGATACGTAACTATCATAATTAGTTTTGATGCACTTATAAAAACCTTTCTGAAAAATCAAAATTTTATGAAGATCAATTGAGAAATTTTGACGAGTTTCTGAATAATAAGACTTTTATGAGGAACAATAGTTATTGGGTTTCTATGAGAACATTTGATGAACTTTTCAAACATATTTAATCAATTGGTCGTCACTGATATTAACATTATGAAAATTCAGAATTGTTGAAGTCAAGCTTTATTGAATGTTTTTTTTTCTAAACTGATAACAAATGGTAAAGGTGAGTATGAAATAATTCGTATGATAATAATTTTCATAATTTTTTTTACAAAAGTAACTATTTATTGGAATTGCAGCGATCAGCGAAACAATAATTTTTAATTCGATATATTAACTGGAGAGACTTACAAACAAATATTAACATATGGGAAACTGAACTGGAAAAAGTTGGATTAAAAATAAATATATCAAAAACAAAGGTAATGAAAATAGGAGAAACTAAAGAAGCAATAAACATTACAATTAATAACGAGAAAGTAGAACAAGTAGAACACATAAAATACTTAGGACAAATTATTATTATAAGGAAAGGGAATATGGAAACAGAAATAAACAACAGAATACAAACCGCGACAAGAACTTGTCACGCGATTATCAAAATATTTTACTAAACAACAAAAAAATATCCGAAAAAACAAAACTTATAATGTACAAAGTAAATACTATTTGTATCTACAATAGTATACAGATGTGAAACGTGGATACTCAACAGAAGATAAATAAGCAAAATCCAAACCCTTGAAACCCGAAGAAAGTATACGGAGTAATAAAACTAGACAGATAGATAGAGTGAGAAATGTTGACATCAGAAATGAACTAGAAATGGTAGAACTTAATAAACAGATAGAAAATAGACAATTAGAATGGCTGAGACACCTAATCAGGAGAGAAGACAACCATCAAACAAATAAGATATGGGAAATAAAGATAACAGGAAAGAGAAGAGTCGGAAGACCAAAAAAGAAATGGGACAAAAATATTGGAAACATATTAATTAAGAGGAGGATAACCAATGCACAAATGAAGGAAATAGCAGGAAACAGGAAACGGTGGAACGAAACGATAAAAGAAAACACGCGAAGGAAAGATAATACCACTTCGACATCCGAAATGGTAAAAGAAGAAAGATGATATTTATAATAATAATAATAAAATTATCTCGCTAAATATTTGGATCCAACGCAAATCTGTAGTCGCTGCTAAACCTTTGGTATGTTATTATTGCTATAGTATTTAAATGTCATTCCGTAGAAAATTGCACAATATTTGTCATTTATGATTAAAAAATTGAGAAAGTTAACTAAACTTCAAACGGTATCTCCCTAGCATAAATCAAATAAGCACCTAAATTGATTAATTAAAATGACTAATATTAATGTTGGACCTTTACGACAAAAACTTTAATGAAAATACCTTTTCGAGCAATTAAAATTTAATAAAACACTAATAAAAGGTATACATACTCATAAAAATAAAGATAAAAATAAATTAAAAATAGTTCTTAATGTAGGTAAGTAGAAAGACTATGGTAGATGATTTTTTATTTCAAAAATTACCATTTTGCCTCTGTTCCTCTCCATTTAGGACTATTTTGTAATTTTTATATTATTAGTTATTATATAGGAGTATTATATAATATATTATTATCATTACCATCCCTACAGAGTAAAAAGGGTGTTTGATTATATACAGGGTGAGTTTTTTGTCATTTTAAGCATTGGGATTCAGTTAAATGAGGAAAGAGTTGTCATTTTAAGAGTGTATGCAAGATCTGCTTTTTTTGACAAAAAAAAAATAGTTTGAGTTATAATACGAACTTCATTTCTTTTAAATAGCAGTCATAGTTGGCTTCAACATTTTTAAAAAGAACAATGATATAAGGTTTGCTAAACTTACTTTCATTAATAAATGAGATGCAGGAATTCTCGTTGTATAATATGAATAGATTTAGTGTAATTAGATAGAAAAATTAATAGAATTCTCATAGTAGGAGGAAAACAAAAATTTGTCCATGGCAATCATTATTTTTACTACTCTCAATAATACAAATAGTCCCTTATTGGGTATATTTGTCAAAGTAAGTAATAATTGTCATAAAGTTTATTTTCGAAGATGGCCTTTATTTATCAAAGTAAGTATAGCAGACCTTGTATCGCTATAAAGAGAAAAAAATGTCCTTTTTAAAAATGTTAAAGCCAACTATTACTACCATTTACTACAAATAAAGTTTGTATTATATCTGAAAAACAGTCGTCTTTTTTCAAAAAAACAAATGCATAACTTGCATAAGCTCTTAAAACGACAACTCTTTCCTCATTTAACCGAATCTCTATGTCTTATGGTTTCCAAAATCCCAATGCTTAACATGAAAAAAAAACTCACCCTGTATATTATTATTATATTATTTATATTACACTAGAAATATGGAGATAGCGCATTATTATCTAGTCTTATTCTAGTTTACATTTCTTAAGTTTCCGGTAGTAGATATAAAAGAAAACATAATTTATAGTAAAAAAGTGTGAATCAGTAACATGTATACTTGCATGGAATCAAATTAGCGTACTCTTTAAAAAACAACCAAGTTTTAGTTGGTATTTTGATATGTTATACTTACTTAATAATCACTCTCTAGGAGTTTTAAAAAACTTTTAAACCACGTTATTAACTCTGTATTTCTGTCTCGATTTTGATAACGGAGAAATCCATTTCTACTGTTGACAATATTGCAGTTTTTCGAAATTTTTACATTTTGAAGTTATTTGTGGCCAAATTCTCTCTACTGATGATGACACTTGAAGAGTATGGCACTGACACTGGCAGTTATAGAAAGAAGACCGATTTAGTAGAATGAAAAATAGTTGTTATGTCTTTGCTGAGATGTAAGTATATACTATATTTTTCACGACTCATAAACTCTTTAAAACCAAAATTGTTATTTTTTAAAGCCGACTTCATTGACAGATTTGCAAATTTTACTAGTCTTTGATAAATTGCAACAAAACAATTAAAATTTAAATAAAGAGATTTTCGTTTGTGGCATTAAGGAAAAATGGATGTAAAATGCTTTTCTGCTGAACCTAAACAAATTACTGATACAGTAAATGCTATGGTAGTCAACTTACTACCAGAAAAGTCGCGAAAGTTGTATGAAAAGGCATATCAAACTTTTTTTAAATGATGCATAATAGAACACATAGAAAACTTTGTAATAAAAACTCTCTACGGAGTTTAAAAAAAAAACTTTTTACCACGGGATTAACTTTGTATTTCTGTCACGATTTTGACAACGGAGAAATTAATTTCTACTCAGGTCTTGACAATATTGCAGTTTTTCGAAATTTTGACATTTTGAAGTTACTTGTGGTCAAATTCTCTCTACTATTTTTGACATTTTAAGAGTATGGCACTGACACTGGCAGTTATAGAACGAAGACCGATTCAGTAGAATGAAAAATAATTGTTATATCTCTGCCGAGATGTAAGTATATGCTATATTTTCACGACTCATGAACTTTTTAAAACCAATATTATTAGTTTTGTAGCCTACTTTATTGACAGATTTGCAAATTTTACTAGTCTTTGATACATTGCAAAAAACAATTAAAATTTAAATCAAGAAGTTTTTGTTTGTGGCATTATGGAAAAATGGTCGTAAAATGCTTTTCTGCTGAACCCAAAAAAGTTACCGAAACAGCAAATGCTAAGGTAGTCAACTTATTACCAGAAAAGTCAATAAAGTTGTATGAAAAGGCATATCAAACTTTTTTTAAATGATGCATAACACATAGAAACGTTGTAATAACTAATAAACACTCTCTAGAGAGTTAAAAAAAAAGTTTTTCCACTGGATGAATATTGCAGTTTTTCGAAATTTTTACATTTTGAAGTTACTTGTGGTCAAATTCTCTCTACTAATTTTGACATTTGAGGAGTGATAACTCTTGTCTTGAGTGACAACGGAGAAATCGATTTCTACTTAGGCCTTGATAATATTGCAGTTTTAAATTTTTACATTTTGAAGTTATTTGTGGTCAAATTCTCCCTACTAATTTTTACATTTGGAGAGTGATAACTCTTGTCTTGAGTGATTTTGACAACGGAGTAATCGATTTCTACTCAGGTCTTGACAACATTACAGTTTTTCGAAATTTTGATATTTTGAAGTTATTTGTGGTCAAATTCTCTCTACTAATTTTTACATTTGGAGAGTGATAACTCTTGTCTTGGGTGATTTTGACAATGGAGTAATATATTTCTACTCAGGTACAACATTCGAAATTTTGATATTTTGAAGTTACTTGTGTTCAAATTCTCTCTACTAATTTTGACATTTGAAGAGTGATAACTCTTGTCTTGAGTGATTTTGACAACGGAGAAATCGATTTCTACTCAGGTTTTTACAACATTGCAGTTTTTTGAGATTTTGACTGTTGAAGTTACTTGTGGTCAAATTCTCTCTACTAATTTTGACATTTGAAGAGTATGGCAGTGATACTGGCAGTTATAGAAATAAGACCGATTCAGGAGAACGAAAAATAGTTGTACGCTACAGGGTGGTAACATCTTAGTAAATACCTGAGGGATGGTGATCTCTGGTAGAAGAAGCATAGTCCTGTCTTCAGCGTTTCCAATAGCACAAAACTTATTCATTTATCGCACTGTGAACAGCCACGCACTTTGTTCGCCTGCGCCCAGGGGGTGCAACCGGAAGCGTTCACATCTTCTCCTGTCGAATCGGAAGGATGCCTGCCTGCGAGCTTCTGGGACACGCTGAGCTCTGAGCAGAAACCGAACGGTACTCGACGATCTCCTCGTCCTCTCGGTTCTTCAGGTGCGGGAATGAGGACGGATCGAGTTTGAATGGCGAGGAGGAATCGCCGAGGCGTCTCGTTCCTCGAGCCGAAGGAGTGAGGAGAAAGAGCGAAGTCGCGGGGGGCGCGCGGATCCCAGTAATTACCGTCTCATTAATTGCGAACAATGGTGTGTTTTCGAAGCGGCCAGGCGATGGGATACATGGCTGCACTTGGTAGGTTGTTACCTTTAATGGGATGACGGGTGATAATTATTAGTTCGTTTTCGCAATGGATGCAATTGGTGCGCGATCGCCCAGGATGGTGCTGAATCACGCTCCGGGTATGCGGTAACGCGCGTTAATTGCCGGGTGGATTGCGGAGAAAACGCGAGATGAGGAAACGCTCCAGGCGCTTGTGAAACGAAACCGAAAGCCGAACCCTTTTAAACGCGAAATTAATTCCTGAATATTTTAAACCAGTTATTTTTTTCAAAACTACGACTATTAATGTTTTTGTGGCGCATCTTTGATATACAAGACCATAAAAATCGCCGCACGCTCGTAAAGGTGCTTAAGGAAACGCTCCTTCCAATAAAAAGCGCAAGTACCTCACCGTTTCCTGTACACTTAATCGTTTCCTTGCGTAGAGGCATTAATTCGATTTGCTCGTCCATTTTTCTCCTTCGGGCTCGTTCAATTGAGACGGGCATGAGCGACAGATGGAATGCCAGCTTTCGAAGCGATCGAGCGTAATCTGCTTCCCACATCTCACTTTTTTATTGATATCCCCAATTACGCCTCAATAATTCTTGCATATCTCAAAAATGATTAGGGTCGAAGTTTTTGCGATGACATCCTTTCATAAAGCAATTAAACGCAGGAAAGTTTACAGTCGTTGTTCTTCAAATACAATCTGCGGCTGCATGACCTCAAAACGCAGTTCGCTGTAATAATATTTAGAAACCAAATCATTTTTGTAATGTACAGCAATGTAAGGACCCGATCCATAGTTAATATAAATGAAATATAATTATTCCATAATTAAAACGTATAATACAAAAACGCATACGCATAAAGGTTTTAGAGGGCGCAAGAAGGCATGCGACCACCCGCATTTTCGTACATGCACAATTGAGGGAAAGCTGACATATATTAATGGGAACGCATAACCTGAAGTCAACTCGAATTTTAAACTATCTACATCGTCAGATAACTGGGAGGCTGAGTTCGCCACAGGCATGGTCATTTTGGGGGGTGCACACGTGCAGAGAGAGATCATGTTCAGAAAAACAAGCAAACAGAGTTAAGGGGGTAGTAAAATGTGGTAGTAGAAATAGTATAAATTCAGAAATTCGGCACATACTCAGATCAGTTAGAAGTAACCACCAGCGTAGAGGGTTACTCTGCTGGACCAATGTACAGTAGTTGAGCATTAATTTCTCAGGTAATTATACGAGCGACGATATCAAATGTACACCTTAGTAAAAATAAATATAAAAATAATAAATAAATAAATCAATAATATTTTGGATCAACGTAATTTAGTAAATAAAATTGTTCAGCGCTCTGATATTCAAGCAATATCCGCCTTTCAAACTGAATCAATCGTATGAATGAATGTTCGTATGTATAACGAGTGTAGAAGTAGAATTAAACCTGATAAAACTAAACCGCAATCCGATTTATTTAAATAATATTACCTCGTAAAGTTCTGATTAAGTCATTTATGTAATTTGTTCCTATCCACAAGGTGGCGATGAAATTCATTGGTAGACACAAATGCTAACGAATTTCTATACAGTGATGACATGTATTTGAAGATAAGTTGGTACATGAAATCGCTAATTTCACTTTGTAATTCCAATATTGATTACTAACGATAATAAATTTTACAAAACAAAGTGAAACAGTTAAGGTCAGAAAATATAAATAAAGATTAAATAATTATTAAATAAAATATTTGCAAAATTTGAATAAAGTAAATTAAATAAATAACGTCTAATTTTAATGATAAAACAGAATTTTATTTACCTGTCGCTTGCACAAAAGATAATTAAATAAATAATGTCCAATTTGAATGAAAAAACTGTATTTTATTTACTTGTCGCTTGCATCTTTCAAACTGAATAAATCTCACTGAATCTATATAAAGGGTCTTCCAATAGTAACGATATGTTTTTGAAACAGCATAGCAACCATCTCACTAGCTGTAATTTGTTTTTAGTATAGTTTGACAATTCATCATGGCAAAATTCACGCTTCAATCACGTTTGGTTATTATCCAAAAATATTATAAAAAAATAATAGTTATTTTATTAAAACTAAACGTGATCTTGGTGAAGATTTTCATCCACATAATCGCCCTTCTGTACTTGCTATACGTCGAATCGTTGAAAAATTTGAAACAAATTTTACTTTACACGATACCAGAACACCAATGAGACAACCAAACGCAAGAAACCAGGAGAATATTGACGCTGTAAGTAAATAACTTGACCTTTCGAGAATAACAAATTGGTGAATTTTGAGAAAAGAATTGGGTTTTCATCCGTATAAGATTGTGTTGTAATAATAGGTTGTTTTTTTGTAATTTTTTTTTCGTACGACAGATTACGACCCCGTATATATGCTACGACACCCCGGTTGAGATTCTATGATCTATTGGACTATGATATTAAAAACATATACAGGATGAGTTTTTTCGGATGTTTAGTATTAGTAATAACAAAAAATATATTTTTTCGAGATATCTAGTTAGCCATGCAATTTTTCCATAAAACAAAAAGCTCATGAAATTGAACTCATAAAACTGCAATTCTTTTCCCATTTAATCGTTCCTCTATCTCCCCTAGTTTCAACATCCGAAAAAACTCACCCTGTATATGCAGGGTGATTTTTCAGCTCACCAACAAACTTTGAAAGATGAACATGTGATTTTAAGAAAAAAAAAAGTTTATATAGACATGTCCTATGTTGATTAGTTTCGGAATTAGTAGACTTTAAAGTTTTTCATTTCACTAGACTTTTTAGACTAGACACTTTTTACTAGAGCGACATCGGCAAGATAATGACTTTATTTGCAACGAGATATACTCTCATTTTCAAAACCATTATTAGTTATTATTAATTCATTAATTTAAAATAATGATTTACGAACTCCATAATAAATGCTGTAGTGGAAGTATTAATTAAATAGTTGTAAATATACAGTATGTCCACGGATTGAGAAGAGGATTTTTTTTTTTAATTTTTACTTTTAAGTGAAAATGTTATAGGAATTAAAATTCCTGCTTGGTCTAAAACTACCATTTCAGTAATTAAAACATTGATTTATTTATACACGGTGTGGACTAAATAAAAATAAATTGAATCTAATTTTGACACATTTGAAAAATAATATCATTTAACCAATCCCCCACCATTTTCTTCACACAGTTCAAGCCTGGTGTGGAAAACTGTTTTGTTTTTCTTCAATAGTTATCGATGCAAATGTCTCTCGTAGGCGATTTTTCAAACTTTCAGAGTAATTTTCTGCATTTGGGTGATTGTTTGAATGATTATATTTTTCTGGCATGTTGTTAGATATACTTTTATTATAATTTATAATTAGTAATTTTCTGCATTTGGGGGATTGTTTGAATGATTATATTTTTCTGTAATGTTGATAGAAATAATTTTATTTTGTTTGCAAGTAGCAAATAAATAAGTGTCAAAATAAGATTTAAAAATTTTGATTTTGCTAACACCCTGTACAAATAAATCAAAGTTTCAATAACTGAACTGGTAGTTTTAGACCAAGCAGAAATTATAATTCCTGTAACATTTTTGTAAAAATTAAGACAAATTTGCTCTTGAAAACTCAATCCGTTACTGTATATCCCGCCGTTGTTTGATGTTCAACTTACCTTTGGTGTTGATATAGTTGCCATTATTCAGCTAAAATATTGCGCAGTTAGTTGTATTTCATAAATTGTGTCTAATTAATTAACGGAATCATATTTTGTCCGTTTTGTGATTCGTAAGTGATGTTTCACGTGCAATTTCGTTAAGTGACAAATCATCTTTTCAGAGGCTTCAGCCCATTTTTATTTAAACGGCTTCGTTAACAAACACAATTGTCATTTTTGGTGTGAAAATAATCCACAACAAATGCATGAGAAGTCTTTGCATCCAGCAAAAGTTACTGTTTGGTGTGGTTTATGGCATGGTGGCATCATCAGACCATATTTTTTTGAAGATGCTAATGCTAAGGCTAATTTTTTTGAGATGCAGTAACTGTGACGGGTGAGCGTTATCGATCGATGTTAACGGATTTTTGTGGCCAAAGTTGGATGAATTTTATTTCCAAGACATGTTTTTCCAATAAGATGGTGCAATGCTACATATTGCCAATGCCACTATGGAGTACTGAGAGAAAAGTTTGGTGGGCCTTTAATCTCCAGAAATGGAACTGTTAATTGGTCTCCAAGAAGTTGTGATTTAACACCATTGGACTTCTTCTTGTGGGGTTTTTTAAAGTAGTTGGTCTAGCCACTAAACCTTGAACTATAGACGCTTGAAAGCGAACATCGAACGGTGCAATAATGAAAATAATGCTTTATTGCACAAAGTTACCGAAAATTGGGTTCATCGGATTCGATCCTGCAAACGAAGCAGAGTTGCACATTTGAATAATGTATTATTCAAAACATAATTGTCATAAGTTGTACTATAAATAAAAGAAAAAGTTTTGCTTTTGTCTCAAATATTTTGTATTTTATTTAATTCTAAAAACATCTCGTTCTTATTGGGAAACCCTTTATCAGTGTTTAACTTACTAACAAAAATTACTAACAGACACATTACAAATTAAACGTACCGCATTAAGTGATCACGATAATGATTTAAAAAATCAAACATAACGTAAAGTACTGTCACTAAATCACGAGCCAAATAAATATAACAAATTATTAGAATATGTATAATACCTGGGTGCGAACTAGTACAACAATAGCTAATATAACTAATTGACCATGAAAATTTTCAAACAGAAACAAAACAAAATTTTCCACAAGTAAGAAAGAAAAACTAGTGCACTATAGAAGGCGTACCAAATTTTTGCATTGACAATTTATGCGGAAACCACTCCGTGCTCTCCTGTACGTGCAACACTCGAGACGAATTGCATGAATAATTCCCAATGACCAGCCCACTTTAGAAATCAGAGAAAGTCAATCAATTATTGGAAATACATATCAAGCCTCGACTAAAGAGTTCTTCATTGCACGTACATAAAAAAAAAACACGCATGTAGGGTAAGCACACACAATCCCACGTGTATTGAATCTTGCGGTTTCCAATTTGTTTGTATTAATGAAAAATTTGAAAGCGTAGATGAGCGACCACGCACAAAAAATAAAGCGAACTGCAATTATTACATCCGCACGTGAAAGTGCGCCTTCAACAAGGCGCATTTTCGCCTGAAAAAATTGGATCTCTTGTGAGCAATTACCGTAATTAGGAGTTGCACGGTTACGCACATGTGTAGCGGCTTCGAAGCCGATATGCGAAAGAATCATTGAACTTTAATGGCACGTTATCTGCTTGCACCGTGCATTCGCGATCTTTATAGATAGCTGCAGCTAACGGTCCTGACATGCATCGCGTTTCGCATTGTAAGACACGTAAAGCGGCACGCCTCAGGAATACTAGGCGCTGGATGATATGCTGCAGGACGAAAACCATAAATGAAAGTGGCCGGGCCGATCGTGAATATTAATCAGATCCGACGGTTTCCATTCAAACGCGGATCCTACTTATTTCCAAGAATATCAATGAGGTAAACAACAGAGGCGACTGACATTCAACTTCCATACACGGCGTATAAAAAAGTGAGTCCGTTGAATTTTGTTGCTCGACTTTGAAACTTTCGGAATTTCTCTGGATTTTAATTTATTACAGATCTAAATACATTAATCAGACTTCATAAATAGCCAAAGGTTTACAATACTATTACCAACTCAAAATATTTCGTGTACAACAATTATTTAGAGTACTAACTTTTATGTATAACTTCTAATTCACTACCAAATACCAATGTACTATACTCAGATTCGAGGAAGAGCAACTATTGAAACAATATGAAGAAGAGTTCAATTTCGAGGTATGTGGAGTTTACTACATGGCACATGGAAATAAATCAGTTTGCTTAACTACTATATATAGATAACCGAGTGGTGACTCACTGCTAGTTATGACCATCTCATCATATGTGCTGATATGAATATAAACGCTGATCGCATAAATCCCCTATATAACCTACTATTAGATGTCTTCGAGTCACAATCTACATAATGAAGTTACAGGCTTCACAAGGATACATACAAATAAAAATGGTATAACTACTAAATCGTCGGTTGATTATGTCTTCACCAATCTGCATAGTGAAACTGCACAACTTTGGATTATCTGACCATCTAGGACAAATTGTTAAGTGTATCATACCTTCAGCTAACACTGACGAAAAATCAGAGAGGAAACTAATAAGAAAAACAAATGAGGCAAACTTGATAAACCTAAAGCATTTTCTACTACTCAAAACTTGGGATAAAATGAAAACGTCTACAGATGTAAATGAAGCACTCTCGATCTTCATGAGCACTATGTGTGAAGCTCTAGACACAACATGTCCAAAAAACAGAAATAAAATGTACACCAAAAATATCTGTGAATGAGTGGGTAACTCCAGAAATCATTCAATCCAGCAAAAACCTACGAAATTACTGTAACATAACCAAACTACTAGAGCACCCGTCAATACAGCAAGAGTATACAGATATGAGGAGGAAGCACAGGCAGATGATTAAGCAAGCTAAAGAAAAACATTTTGCTCAATTTATAAATAGGAATGGCAACAGAAACAAGAATATATGGCACCTTGTTAACAAAGAACTAGGAAAAACCAAAATGCTGGAGC
This sequence comes from Othius punctulatus, assembly GCA_951805005.1. Classification (NCBI taxonomy): domain Eukaryota; kingdom Metazoa; phylum Arthropoda; class Insecta; order Coleoptera; family Staphylinidae; genus Othius; species Othius punctulatus. The sequence continues at coordinate 100,416,356 of OX638139.1, read as the reverse complement.
AAATATCACTAAAAATGGAGGAAGTTAGTATAACGGATAAATAGGTACTAGCAAACGAATTTGCAAAATATTTTGCCACTATTTGAAAAGCCTGCGTAGCAAAAAAAAAATGGTAAAAATATCTCAACAGAATGCACTAAGGCCTACAACCAGTATAACACCATAGAACTACATGAAGTCGATGACACTGAGATAAGGAACATCATTGTGCAACTTAAAAACAGCAATAGTACAGGACAGGATCAGCTTCAAACAGCTACTATCAAATATGTGAGTGACGCAATTATAGAGCCTTTTAAAATTTTTAACCAATATGTGCATAAGTAGTGCGGAATTCCCAACCGACTTCAAAATAGGTCAAGTAATACCAATTTTTAAGAAAGGTAAAAAAATAAATATCAAAAACTATATGCCAATCACTTACTAAGTGTTATATCAAAAATAGTAAAGCAAGCAATCTTTAATAGACTAATTGGATTCATGGACAAATACAATATAATTAGCAACATGCAACATGGGTTCAGAAAGAACAGATCCACCAAAAGTGCTTCTATCAAGTTCATCAATCATATCCATGAAAAAATCGATCAAGGGAACTACGTAGTAGGTCTCTATTTTGACCTGTCCAAGGCATTTGATGTAGTGAACATAGACTTTCTACTTGAAAAACTAGAATTCATTGAAATTAGAGGTCATGCCAATAAACTCATTAAATCTCTTATAACCAACCGTCAGTTTAGTGTAAAAATACGGAACAACCTTTCACCCTACCATCAGCTGGATATGGGGGTGGCCCAAGGATCAGTACTTGGACCTCTCATGTTCTCAGTGTATATTAATGATCTACCAACCTGTCAGAGATGGATATGTATCTATGTTTGCGGATGACACGGCAGTAATAGTATCATCACCGGATGCACAATAACTATAAAAATAAAAAATAAAAAATGTTAACTTGGATATCCACAACTGGTGCAACAAAAACAATGTCGTGCTAAACCGGGCAAAAACTATAACAGTTCAATACTACAACAGAAAATGTATACCAACTAACTACTTTTAGTAGTAATAGTAAAGATATTTTCTCCCCAAATGGAACTATAATAAAGGGTGCCGCAGAAAACAAAACCGAAGAAAAAAAATTCAACAAGAAACTAAGGGACACCCTAGTGTACACCCTTAGCTTCATATTTAACAATTTTTCAAAGAATAGAGGTAATCGCGGTAATATTATATGTTCAATGAATATGGTTTTTAACATCTGCCTCGAAAACTGGTTCGACTTGTTGTTTTTTGTTTTATTAAAATAAACCAAAATTTGTATAATATTAATATTTTTGGAAATTTTCTTATTTTTTTTAAACATAAACGCCCCGAACGCCAATACGTTCGGGGCTAAAATATCATACATGATTGCGAAATGTTTGAAAAAAAATTTTCGATAATTCTACATTTACGGTTCGGTAATCGTAAAGTTTTTTCAAAAATTGAAGATCGTATACTTTAACTAAAAATTAGAAATATCGCAGAACGAAATTTCTCAAGTAAGATATATTTTATTTAAATTTATGTTAAATATAATGTTTAAATTCTTATAAAATAATAATATCATTTGAAATAACTGATACACATTGTGTACAGATGATACAATTGAAAACAATTATTTTTAATCTTCAAATGCACTCAAGAAAATCATGAAATCGTCGAAAATAAATAGCAAAGCAGCACGTTTTCCTTTAATTTTGTTGCTTTCAAACTTGGCACAAGATGTTTTCTCACCAAATGGAACTATAATAAAGGGTGCCGCAGAAAAAAAAACGAAGAAAAAAATTTCAGCAAGTAACTAAGGCCCAACCTAGTGTACACCCTTAGCTTCATATTTAACAATTTTTCAAAGAATAGGGATAGTCGGGGTTATATGTTCAATAAACATGGTTTTTAACATCTGCCTCGAAAACTGGTTCGCCTTGTTGTTTTTTGTTTCATTCAAATGAACTTAAATTCGTTTAATATAAATAGTTTTGGAAATTTTCTTATTTTTTTTAACATATGGTCAAAAATCTTTTTTTACATCACAACTCTAGATTTGGTTTTTTTAAGCTTTAAAATGTGGTATCGCAAGGTAGGGGGTGCCATCATTTGAAATTTCAAAGTAGGGGTGGCTATGGAGGAGGGGATAACACTTAACATTTCGTCGGCTTGGAGTTGCAAGGTTGCATGTAACATTTTTTAAATTTTTAGTTCTATAACTTTGCAGGGCTATATGTTTTCAAAGCGGTATCTTTCTACTTGTTGGAAGATTAAAATTGGATCATTAGGAACCTGTGATAGAAACATATCTATTGACAGTGCAAAATTTATCATTGTTTGATATAGCAAACATATTTAAAATCCTTATTCCCAAACTTACAAATTTGCACATTCAACCTTGTAACATTAAGCAGACGATTTATTTGATGTTGTTTTTAAACTTCGCCCTCAAACAATCATTATTCATTAAAATCAATTTTAATCAAGTTAACTTGCATTCAACAGTTATTGAGACTGGCTAGTTTTGAAATGTACACCAGGCATATTACTATTGGGTATTAGTAATATTATTAAAATTTAAAACATTGTGCAAGGTGAGGCAGAATGGAAGGATGTTGTTGAACTGAGAATAACTTAATTATGTATAAACTGAAAAAAAATGATTACGAAAAAGCTTAGATGTTATCATTAAATAATCCAAAACTGAAATTCATGGAAAAAAATCATGTTCTGAAAATTCCGCAATACTGTGTGCTGCTGGCAGATCTCACCGCGTGGGATTACTGTTTATAGGAAAACCTAATAGTTAAGGTCAACGTCGATAAACCCCGAATTCTGCAACAGTCTTCCTGTAGACTGCACTTTAGGTTAGGTTAGGTTAAGTTAGGGTAGGTTAAGTTAGGTTAGTTTAGGTTAAGTTAGGTTAGGTTAGGGAAACCTAAAAGTTAAGGTCTACGTCGATAAACCCCGAATTCTGAAACAGTCTTCCTGTAGACTGCACTTTAGGTTAGGTTAGGTTAAGTTAGGGTAGATTAAGTTAGGTTAGGTTAGGTTAAGTTAGGTTAGGTTATGTTATATCAAGGCATTTTCAAGCATCGACATTGGCTGTTAACTTTCAGGAAGGTTGGAGCACTGCAGACAGAAAACGGACTGGTTTAATTTTCAGAACATGATTTTTTTCATGAATTTCACTTTTGTATTGTTTAATAGTAACATCTAAGATTTCATTTTTTTAATTAAATTCTTTGACGACCGATTTATTCTCGGAAAAATACCCTTCCACTTTGCCGCATCTTGTATAGAGAGGCTTTAAATTCAAAATCATCAATTGTTTTTGCACAGCAAATTTTGAGATTCATTGGGTAACAAAATTAAATGAAAATATATTTTTTTTATATTTACAAACTTATACTACTACTAGCTTACTACTAGCTATTCGAAATATATAAATTTTGATAGGTTTTGATTTGTGACACACTCCAAATCATTGATCATCGAGATATTTAGTAAATAAGAAAATGATGGCAATATTAATTTATATTATGGCCAAAGTAATTGAAATTTGAATGGATGTTATTGAAAATTTTACAGAAACTTAATCATTGATCATCGAGATATTTAATGAATAAGAAAATGTTGGCACAATTAATTATATTATGGCCAATGTAATTGAAATTTGAATGGAAGTTATTGAAAATATTGTAGAAATAATTGAAATTTTGGTAAAAGTTATTGAGAAAATGGTAAAAGCCTTTGAAAGGTCTTAATACGCATTGCGTATGTATCATAAAATTCCTCATAAAATTTAAGTCTGACTGTTAATATTTATAAACGTATTTTAGTTTATTGAAATATTAACTAAAATACCAAAAATTTTGGCACACTTCATTGAAATTTTGGTAAATCCATTGATATTTTTCAGAAATAATTAAATTCATGGTATAATTAATTGATTGATTAAAGCTCGCAAAATTTTGACAGAAACATTGATGTTTTGCTATGCATTTAGTATGAGTCATATAATTAAAGTTTAATTTTTTATATTTTCAAAAGTAATTTTTGATCATTGAAACAGCCATAGCATTATATGGCAAAAGTCACTAAAAATTGTTGCATATAATTGAAATTTGGTCAGAAATAATTGAAAATTTGGTAAAACTCATTGAAAAATTGCTAAAAACCATTGAAATATTGACATAAACTTTAAGTTTTGATGTACTATTCGAAATATATAAATTTTGATAAGTTTTGTTTGTGACACAACTCCAAATCATTGATCATCGAGATATTTAATGAATATGAAAATGTTCGCACAATTAATTTAGATTATGGCCAAAGTAATTGATATTTGAATGGATGTTATTGAAAATTTTACAGAAATAATTGACATTTTGGTAAAAGTTATTGAGAAAATGATAAAAGCCATTGAAAAGTTTTAATACGTATTGCGTATTTATCATAAAATTCGTCATAAAATTTAAGTTTAACTGTTAATATTTATAAACGTATTTTAGTTTATTGAAATATTAACTAAATAACGAAAAAAAATGCCACACTTCATTGAAATTTTGGTAAATCCATTGATATTTTTCAGAAATAATAAAATTCGTGGTATAAATAATTGATTGATTGATTAAAGCTCGCAAAATTTTGACAGAAACATTGATGTTTTGCTTTGCATTTAGTATGAGTCATATAATTAAAGTTTAATTTTTGATATTTTCAAAACTAATTTTTGATCACTGAAATAGCCATCGAAGACTGAAAAAATTACACTATAATTTATTATTTGGCAAAAGTCATTAAAAGTTGATGACTAATTGAAATTTAGTCAGCAATAATTGAAAATTTGCTAAAAATAATTGAAAAATTGACATAAACCATTGAAATATTGACATAAACTAACAAAAGTTTTGCTGTGCTATTCGAAATATATAAATTTTGATAAGTTTTGATTTGCATATCGATACAATTTTAGATATTTGCACACTTAATCATTAAATAAAACAAATACTTTTCTTTGTTTATATCACACTGTTTATTAAAATCTTGACACAATTAATTGATATTATGGCAAAACTACTTGACCTCAAAAATATGTTTTGCTTAATTATTTCAGAATTAACGAAAATATATAGCGTAAAGGCTTTTTTATTTTGACAAAATTCTTTTTGTTTGGAACGGCTGAAAACCCATTGAACAGTTTTAATACGTATTGCATATTTATCATAAAATTCGTCACAAAATTTGAGTTTAACTGTCAATATTTATAAACGTATTTTAGTTTATTGAAATATTAACTAAAAAAGGAAAAAAATTGGCACACTTCATTGAAATATTTGTAAATCTATTGATATTTTTCAGAAATAATTAAATTCATGGTATAATTAGTTAATTGATTGATTAAAGCTCGTGAAATGTTGACAGAAACATTGATGTTTTGCTATGAATGTAGTAGAGTCATTTAATTAAAGTTAAATTTTTTATATTTTCAAAAGTAATTTTTTATCATTGGAATAGCCATCGAAGACTGAAAAAAAAATATACTATAATTTATTATTTGGCAAAAGTCATTAAAAGTTGATTTGGTAAAAATAATTGAAAAATGGCTATAAACCATTGACATATTGACATAAACTTTAAGTTTTGATGTACTATTCGAAATATATAAATTTTGGTAAGTTTTGATTTGCATATCAGCGATACAATTTTAGAAAATAAAACAAATACTTTTCTTGGATTATATCACAATGATTATTAAAATGTTGACACAATTAATTCATATTATGGCAAAACTACTTGACCTCAAAAATATTTTTTGTTTAATGATTTCAGAATTAATGAAAATATGACAAAACTCGTTTTGGTTGGAAAGGACAGGGACCTAATGCTGTTTGATAGTAAAAGACAAGAGACGTTTCAAAAAGTAAATAATTTTTACAAAATATTCATAAAAAAACAAAATTGAAACAAATTTTAATTCAAAATTTAGAACTTATACTTTCATCCCACCGTCATCTTCTTGACATTGACACAATTCCAGTTGATCCAAATCATCTTCATCTACACCATTCCCGCCTTCTTCATCAGAAAGATCGTCAACATTTTTAGAAAGGATTGGAGCCAGCCATGACAATTCTGGGTCGTTCCTCCAATTTTCAGTTGCCAATTCAATTAGTAACTTAGTTAGGCTCTTTATTTGTTTCTCGTTTATTTCCCGAATTAGTGGTTCTTCCGGCAGAACGATTCTATTTTCTTTCATTTCTTCAACAATGTTTCATATTTCTTTGATGCATCGTCATTTCTATAATACTGCTCAGTTTTCATTGTTACACCTCCATTTTTCGTTCTTATAATAAGAATTCTGTTGTCTTTGATGATTCCAACAACATTTTTCAAAGATGTCGAAGCTTCTTTAAAATTGTAAATAGTTTTCCACTCCACTTCTAATTTACGTATTTCTCCAATTTCAGCATAAAGTTCCCAGTACTTTTCTGGTGATTATATCAAACTTTGCGCTCTTATCGGTTTTTCTGCCCTGTTGTACTAGTTGTATGTGTACTAGTTTTCTGTATTATGCCTGCATTATATTCTAAATGTTTAATATCAGAAACATTTAGTGAAGGTGTAGAAAACTTGTTCATACAGAGTGTTCAAGAAAGTGGTGTCAACTTTCACGCTGAAATTAGTGACACTGTTCAAGATGTAAATTAAATATGTTTTGCAACATTGCTGAGATCCGAGGATACAAGCAAATAATTGATTTTGTCACATACCATTATTTATTATTATTATTTGGTTGGAGCGAGTTGGAAAAGTTAACACCACTTTCTTTGAGCGCTAAGTATAATCAAAATATCAACATTTTCAACATTTTTAATAATATAAGATGAGTTTGAATAAGTTACACAGCATGTATAAAGGAATCAGAAATTGCAAAAAAAAAATTATGCAAGCTGTAATTTTTTCAAAATATGGAACAAAATATCAAGAAAGTTAATATCTTCAGATTTTTAATAAATATATAAAGATATTTAGAATGTAAATTTCAAAAACCTGACACAGGTGTAGAGATAAAGAAAGTGAGAAACTAAATCAAGAAAAACAAAATAAATCATTGAAGTTTTATGAAGATTGAATATTTACAATATCCAATATATGCAATCAAAATATATGATTAAAAAAATTATTGAAAAGTTAAGAACTGCGAACAATACATCTATTATAAAAATTGCCTGAAAATAAAATTATTTGAATGTTTTCATAAACTTAAAAAAAAAACAGAATATTCCTCAAATATTCAGATAATTGTACTTACAACAAATCTTATTTTTTTTATCAGACAAAAAAAAACTCAACAGTTTTGGATTTAGCAATATTTTGCTAAAGTTTCAAGCTTCACTTAACAATTAAGTGAAATTTTATATTTTGTTATGAAATTGTTTTAGATAAACCGTTGTGGATCATTTTTGTTGTTGCTTCAACTGGTTTGTTAACTTCAAAATTACCTTTTGAGAACTATATTTTTGAACATCACCTCTTGATTTTTTGCATTTTTACGCATAACCATGATCATACTTTTTCAACTTTAACTCTGGTAAAACTTAATTATATGATTGCGTATTTGAATTATTACGAATTTGCAGATTTGCAGATATCAGTTTTTGTTGTTACTCCAACTGTTTTGTTTACTTCAAAATTACCTTTTGAGAACTATATTTTTGAAATCACCTCTTGATTTTTTGCATTTTTAGACATAACCATGATGATACTTTTTCAACTTTAACACTGGTATAACTTAATTATGTGATTGCGTATTTGAATTATTATGTATTTGCATATTTGCAGATATCAGTGTCTGTTGTTGCTCCAACTGTTTTGTTTACTTCAAAATTACCTTTTGAGAACTATCTTTTTGAACAACACCTCTTGATTTTTTGCATTTTTACACATAACATGATCATACGTTTTCAACTTTAACACGTATAACTTAATTATATTATTGCAGATATTACGTATTTGCTGATTTGCACATGTCCGTTGATTTTAAAGTTGTCACTAATATTGTAAACCAAGGCTTTACTTTTTGTAACCTTTTTCGGAAATCGAAAAACTTTTTTTAAATTTTTGTACCAAAAATATATATGGCAATGACCACTATTTCATTGCCATTGTGTTTTATACTATTTTTCGCGATGCCAATGAAATGGTGGGAAGCATAGTACATCAAGGTGTTAAAAGCGGTACATAGCTTTCCCTTTGTAATAAATACAAAGTATAACATTTCAACATCCATTTAACGTCCAAGAGGAATTAATTATCCGGTCGTTAATTCTTGTTTAAGTACATTACTTAATGGCTTTAAAATATTCCTTCCCCGGTGTTGAAAATCCGCATTTTATTTCTCACACATATCTTGCAAATTCAAACCAATGCAATAAATTCAAATGACACTGAAATATATAAGCAGATAAATGGTAAGTTTATTCTTTTGTAGTAGTACTATACCAATATTAATGTAAGTCATAATTGCAATAAATGAATGTATATTACTGGTATATAAATGTACTAAAATTGTTATAGATTACTCTCAGTAATATTAATCTATTCTATAATGTATTTAATTTAAATGGTTTAGTTTTTAGACCAATTAATTAAATAGTGAAAAGTTGGTTAATAGAGAGAGTAGTTTATAACGTAGGATCATTTCTCTCATTTAACGTTTGATTTTAATTTACTTTTATTGCCTGTAGTATGTAAATGTATGTAGAACTATAAATATTTTTATTTCAGTAATTAATAAAGTGTAAATCAATCGTAGGTATAGTTTCTACTTTTTTACGCGCTGGCTTTATCACTTTCGCGATTCTTTTACCTGCGTTATTGATTACCATTCTATCACTGGAGACGTTGGCGAGTTTGTTTGTCTGCAATTTTAATGATTCGCGTGTTCAATTACTTCAAACACTCGACAAACAATTGAATTCCTACAGTTAGAACGTACATTCCTGCCACAATGCTGTTTACTTACAAAGAACTGCCAATTCTATAGATAATAATTATTCTCTTTCAAATTCATACATAATTACATGTATTAGCACCTATTTCCTTCAATATGTCGTTTTTCAACTCATTCAATAGGACTGCATAGCGAGGATGTGATTGCAATCACCATTAGTTCCACGTCATCATCACTCGCACTATCACAATATTTCCTATCTTGTCTCTTCACAACTAGAAGGACGGACATTCGCATAGGCCTAAACATGCGTGTCGAAATCTAATGTGGAAATAATTCCCGGCTTTATGTGTTACAAGTTACAACAGTTGTAATAATATCAAACTTAATTATCATTACAATTGTTGGCGTTTCGCACAATTTCACGAAGCGCCTTGAACGGCCCATTATTGTGTTATTGGTTTCTAATTTGTTCTGTCGAAATATTTTTCTACGGCAAATAACGTAAACAATAACAATGCGGTAAATTGGCCGTGACATTCACTTGAAAATTATGAATTCCGCAAGGTTAAGCGCGATATTAGTATGTATTTTACGATTCGAGCGCGCTGAATGTGTGCACTGGCGATTTAATTCCGGAGTTATTGTTCCATGAATTCAATTTTATCGTTTAAAACGCGCCAAAGTTACGTGGAAATTTCCAAATCGCATTATCTTGCCCATTAATTACCATATTTAAATTATGCCTCGTTGGGAATTAATTTGCGGCAATTATTTTTAATGCTAAAAACAGTGTTTTAACCGTATAAATGCAGGTTCTTAAACAGTAACGTAGACGTGTATATTATTGATGTTTGTCTGGATACCATGTTAAAAGTTTTCTGGGTTCATAGGTTTTTAAATTTAAAATCTTTACAATGATGGTATGTATCAACTAATTTAACATGTTTCACCAAGTAGTCAATACAAATTCATACAATTTTATTAAATAACAATGCAACGTTCTGCGTGTTTGTTTTATAGTTGATTGGTAGTAGTCTTGTCGATTTGTCTTGCTATTATTTATTTATCTTGTTGCTTTGCCCTATTATTATTCTGAGATCTGAGAAAATAGTAAATGATTATACACGTGCCTCAATTTGCAGTTAAGAATCGTTCTGATTCACCCAAGATCTTATCGGCGAGGCGTGAAACTATGCAAATTGTTCTCCGCCAATTTACTGTAAGAAGTAAACGCTCCATGGCTAATCGCGAACAGGGAATGTTTAAAATAATCTGAATCAAATTGGCTCTGGCTTTGGAGAAGCGTCCATACGTTTACAAAATTACTGGTATTATAATATATGTAACCGATGGTTAGCAGAGTTAATTAGCTAATGTCCAAGTTAATAAGAAACGAGAATTAACTTGCAGATGTTCAACGTACAGATTAGGCACAACAACTTAAAACGAAATAATAGATAGCGACTGACTTAAAAACACTGTAAAATCAATTGCAAATGAGGACAACAAAGAATCGCTGGATAACGTTCAATCAGAGAATAGTGCTGAAAGTCTTGCTATTAGTAGTAACTAAGCCCAAAAAATCTTCGCATACAAATTAGTTCATGACGGACTTACTGTAATGTGTTCGAATATGGCATATCGTATGCAACTGCAATTATTTTATTGGCGCGATTACTGGAATGACGCAAAATACTTCATGGATAGTAAAAAAGTTGTGACCAGATTAACTTGGCCGTGAACCATCGCATTGGTATCAATGCCATAAAATATAATATTTCAATCATATTGTTTGAACATGGATAAATAATAGCTGTAGCACATCCTTGTAAAATAGAAAAATAAATTCCTAAAATTACAGCTATAGTTAATCCTTGAGTAAAATTATTTTCTATAATTAATTGTACATTTAAATTCCATTAATAATTGAACTGTTAATCTCCCCTTAATAATCCAAGATCACAAGATAAGATATAATTCGACACATTATTCGAACTCATTTCGAAACAATCCGTATGTTTAGAACACTTACGAATTCAAGGCTGTGGTGGTTTAGGCCATGGTAGTTTTGATGCAGCCGGGATCTGTTTAAGCAATTTCCATATGCAGTAAGCACTTACCTGTAACAAAAAAAAAACATATTAGCAACAAAAATAGATTACATGAGTGATTGACATGCAAGTGAATTTGCATTAGTGTCCATATATCTGCTGACTATTACTGATTTAATATTGGGTGGTAATTGAATATCGCACAATGGAGCTTACATGACCAACTTGTTAACTATGATATAACTACCAGAAGAAGTAAACGCGTCATTACTGATGATGAGCAATCAACGCAATATAACGTGTAACAGTACTCTTATTATTAGTTGCCAGCAGTTGGGTAAGAGCCGATTATTAGTAAAATGATTTTCATGACTGATTAATATGGACTTGAATTTATATTAGAAGCTAAAATAATCATTGATTACTGGTTAAAGTAGCGCGACAATTAGATATACAATACTCGAGTTTGCATGGAGCAGCACTGTTTTGGAGAGTACTGATTAACTGTGTAATAGCAAAAGCAAGTTTTTTTTTTCAATTGGGTGTCTTTACATCATCGAAAATAATGTAATCTAAAATAACTAAGTAAACTTAAAACAATACTCAATTTTTTTTTCATGGGTGTCTTTACATCATCGAAAATAATGTAATCTAAATTTTCTAAGAAATCTTAAAAAATACTAAAAAAAAAGTATTAATAAATACATATAGCAAAATATGAGCCGTTGAAAACCAGACGTCCACTTTTTTTAAATTCAGAGTAGTCCAGATATATACAAGGGACATTCCCCTGAATCCATCTGGATTCAATCTAGACTTAAAAAAATGCACTCTGGTTTTCAAGGGCTCATATAGTGAATAATTATGTATGGATAATTAGATACCGGATTATTATGGTGTATGGTCCATTTTTTTTAAATTTAGAGCAGTCCAGAAATATACAATTAACATGCCCCTGAGTCAATCTGGACTCAATCTGGACTTAAAAAAAATGCACTCTGATTCTCAAGGGCTCATATAGTAAATAATTATGTATGGATAATTCGATACTGAATAATTATGGTGTATTATCCACTTTTTTTTAATTCAGAGCAGTCCAGAAATATACAAGGGACATGTTCCTGAACCTTTCTGGACTTAATCTGGACTTGGTTTTCAAGGCCTCATATAATAGATAATTAGATACCGGATAATTATGAAACTTTAAATTCCTTCGACTGAAGAACACAAAACTTTTCAAATACTTTCCCATCACACCACAGACTTCTTATTATAGACTTCTTTATTATAGTGATTGGCATGAAAACATGTATACCAGAAGCTACATTTATAAGCTATTATTTAATTTTTGCAGACATGTGATCAAAAGTTATGCAAAAACTGAGTCAATTTTATGAAGGATTAAGAAAGTAAATTTTTATCAAGAGCTACAGATTTATCGATTCCTGGCTTTTCTTTAAATGTAGTCTGCCAGCAGAATATCGAACTGCTAAGTTTACGGGAGATAATTTGAGTGACATGCATTTTACTGATGAATATTGATCTGACAAATATCGATGGAAATTTAGTTGAGGAGTTATCGTATTAGTTCGCAGATTAAACGTGTTATTAAACAAATTAAGGTTGATAGTTCGCAGATTAAACGTGTTATTAAAACAAATGAAGGTATAAGTAAATTTGTAACACAATATCACTAATAGATACATTGAAAGTATTTAAACAATTAAATAACTAGAAAATAAGTTTAATGCGAGTTTATCACTCTAGCTAATTAAAATCAGATGCAATAGATCGACTGATTTCAGTGTGTATCAGTATGATACATATGATTTAGTAATGTGTCAGTATCAGTAGTGCTAGGAATTACTAATTCATGTCTTATGACAACTGCACTGAATGTTTACATTGTTTTTGTAATACCTCTGTGGTATTGACATTTATCAGTACTGTCTGCTTGATCGATTTGACAGGCGTAAAGGCCTTGGCCGTTATAATAACGGCCGTGGACGTTATTTAAATGACAACGCAAATTTATGAGCAATAAAGTCTTCATATTCTTTCTCATACCTGCTGCTGCTTTTTTGGGGAAGTAAATCGATTGTGGCAGCATTTGCTTCATTTAGTACATCTTCGGGGATACCACAAAACGAAGAACTTTGCACATCTGACATTATTTTTCTAATTTCACTTTGATTTGTTTGTTTGTATTTGAACCGTTGATGTTGCTATGGTATCAAATTGCGCCTGGATAACTAGTTTATTAATTTTGAAATTTAATATTGATACATTGACCATTTTTTGTAATTTAGGTATTACAAAAAGTATGGAACAACATACGGCCGATATGCAAATAACAGGCTTGGTTGAATATAAACCTCGGCTGCGCTCCGCTCTGCTTCGCTTCGCCTCGGTTTACAAACTTCAACCCGCGCCTGTTATTTGCTACATATCGGCCTAATGGCGTTATATACTATTGCATTACAGTGTCATACAAGTAAGTACGTTATAATATCACTTTTATTTGATGTCATATGTTCGTTATATGACATATGGTATAAGATGTCTGATGGTTTGTTATAAAAAGGTTAATAAGCGAGCAAATTTGTATAAGAAGTATTAGTACTTGTAATTGGTGATGAAAAAGTCTGATCTGAAATTTCCTACAGTGATCCAGGTATATTTATATTAGATGTCATAGAATCACCAATTATTGAACACAAGTTTTATGAAAACTTAATTTACTCAATTAACTTCACTTAAGTATTAGTTTACTTTAGTCATTAAAATGGAAGAAAATTATAATCAAAATCACAATTAAGTTATCTTCAGTAACTTCAGTGACAATATCGGTCACTGAAAATTACATAGGATAACATGTTATCAATGATTACAGAGGTCTGGCAATTGAAATACTACAATTGTAATTGGTGATGAAAAAGTCTGATTACCTGAAATTTCCTACAGTGATTCAGGTATATTTATATTAGATGTCTAGAATCACCAATTATTGAATACAAGTTTTATGAAAACTTAGTTGACTCAATTAACTTCACTTGAGTATTAGTTTACTTTAGTCATTAAAATGTAAGTAAATTATAATCAAAATCACAAATTATTTATATACATTTAAAGAAAAATAACAAATTATCCTTTTTCACGACATTTATTTCGGTAAATGTACATTTCAACCACTACGTGGTCATCTTCAGTAGACATTTGTACTCAGATGGTTCAGTACAAATGTCTACTGAAGATGACCACGTAGTGGTTGAAATGTACATTTAGCGAAATAAATGTCGTTCTGAAAAGGGATAATTTGATATTTTTCATTAAGTGTTAATATTTCACAAGCTCCAACCGATTAATTATAACATATTCACATATTCATACCTGTATAAATTTTATGAACTTATTGCATATCGGTCACTGAAAATTACATGGGATAACATGTTATCAATGATTACTGAGGTCTGGCAATTGAAATACTACAATTGATTATTACAGTTCAGAGAATTTTAGTGGGTTTATATGAGGCGCTCTTATCACAGATTTCTTAGTCATGCAGCAACTAATTAACTTATATATAATATATAATAAATAATAAATAAAAATAAAATAATAAATAAATATATTCAAGTCATCTGTTATTTATAATGAATGCGGTGGAAGTCGAGTGCATATTATCAGTTTTCAAATTTTAAAATATCAATGTTATACAATCAGAGTATACAATAACAGTTAACTAACAAGTTTAATTGAATTCGTTATTCTAAGTGTCAAAAGTGACACTGACTATTCCAATCCTACTACATATAGCCAATGGCAGTGAGGCTTGCGTTGTTTATAGCCAATCATATCAATTATTAAATTTAGGGAAATACGGATGTTGTCTTTGAAATCGTCGAATAGTCTTTCTAAATACCATATTTGATGGCTATGAACTGGGAATTTTATTATGGATATTTATGCCAAAAATTATTGATATATAAACCTCCGAAATCGGACAAATCGAAATTGAACTGTAATGTTGTAGATTTCATTTAAAAAAGAACAGATTCTATTTCAAAACACTTACTTCATGAATTCATTTTAAATTTTTTAAATCAAATGAATGAATTTCATTGAATATGAAATTTCAAGTTAAATGCCCCCGTAAAGAGATGTGAACATTAGTTGTCCACAAAAAGTATTTAGAAGTTGTCTTAAACTTTTATTAACAGATTTTTTTCAAAACTTATTTATGCAAAATATTTATCAAAATCCAACACAATTATCATCTTTCACATTATGCCCAGAAAATGTGTTAGTAAGTCCGAATATTTTATGTTAATCGACTCTAGAAGAAGTAAATTTCGAAATATGTATACAGATTTTCTACCTCTTCAATAACTTAAATTTAAAAAAAAAATGCACAAATTACGACGCTATTTATTTTAAGGAAAAGGTTTATTTTTACATTATTCACTAGATAATTTAATTTTTTTAATTCTTTTTATGATACGGCATAATTTTTACATTTTAGGTATAATTTAAATTTTTTTATATTTACAGTAAAGTATACTTGAGTTTTTTCTACCTTTGTATATTGATTCGGCATTCATATTTCACATATAATATTGATTTAGTGTACATTTCATTATATGCATTAAGTTTAAAAAAAATATTGTACTTTTATGAGTGAACATGAAATGAAATATAAGTAAAAGTTTAGAATTTCTAGGATCAATTTAAGAAAACATTTTATGGAACGATAATTGTTCTATTAAATACTGTTAAAGTACTAGAAATAACATTGTTGATTTTTAATAATATCAATTTAAATAAAACAAATTTATTCTGTTGGTTCAAAAATTCCACCGCCAACCTCAATACATTCAGTAATTCTGAACTTTTCCACCTTTGTATATTGATTTCGGAATTCATATTTCACATATAATATTGATTTAGTGTACATTTCATTATATGCATAAAGTTTTAAAAAAATGTACCTTTATGAGTGAACATATACGAGTGTTCTTTTAATCTGTGTTAAAAAATATTTCAATGATTAATGAAATATAAATCAAAGTTTAGAATTTCCAGGATCAATTTAAGAAAACATTTTATTCAACGATAATTGTTCTATTAAATACTATTAAAGTACGAGAAATAACATTGTTGATTTTTAATAATATCAATTTAAATTAAACAAATTTATTCTGTTGGTTCAAAAGTACCACCGCCAACCTCAATACATTCAGTAATTCTATTATTAATGCTGCTCGTTGCTCTTCAATAACAACTGTCAATTATGATTATTTGTCACTTGTTAAAAAGACTGCTAGATAATGCGATATCACATTTCAGATTTTAGAATTCACATTCACATTCGGTGTATTAGAATTTTTTTCTTATTTATTAGTATTTTATTTGGTTTTTTATCACTTCCCAACATTTTTGCACTTCTTCCTTAAACACCTTGTATATCTGACAATAGGCAGTATTCCCGAAGGGAAAAAAACACTTTCTGTAGGAAATAAACTGAATTACGTGTGGTTTATTTAATTATTTTGTAATAGTACCTAACAGTTACACTAGATTGATATAGGCCGAACGTTCCAGGTAGACTCTTAGATGGCAACATTGTCGCAGTATTGCGTAGATTTTCGAATTCACACTCACATTCGGTGTATTAGAATTTTTTTCTTATTTATTAGTTTTTTATCACTTCCCAAAATATTTGCACGTCCTCCTGAAACACCCTGTATATCTGACAATAGACAGTATTCCCGGAGGGAAAAAAAATCCACTTTCCGTAGGGAATAAACTGAATCACGTGTAGTTTATTTAATTATTTGCGTGGAGGATCTGTAAGTCGGTAATTCGATTCAGTCCTTCAAGTGAACTCGTGCCGAAAATATCTGCGGATGGTCTCTGACCCCTCTGGATGCCTCGTGGTATCCAGTTGACTCCCGTATTCAGTGTCTCGCCTTGACGTGGTACAGGAGCCGGTAGTCGCGTGGGCAGTTGTTAATCGATTTTCTATTTCATACGACGCACATTCTGTATAGATACCTGTTGCAATCCAATTGTGCCCAACTACTCGCGCCTCCTGCATACTAACCTGTTCGTGTCGTCGCATACTAACGAGAGCACGAGATGTCTGCAAGCAGACACGAATGGCATTTTGAAAAAAAAAATCTAAATACTGTATACTGGTTGCCGTTACTTTGTGGAACATGGTAAATGAATTAAATAAAACAATTTTACTTTGTTACTTCCACTAACACATTTATTTTACAAACATAATTTAGTGACTGCCGTTTCGACTACTTTATAGTCATTGTCAAACTAAGTACAAAAATTGAGAATGAAACACAATATATACCCTAAATTTTACAACAATTAAAGAGGGGAGAGAATATAAGATCTGTCTGATCATTAAGCAAATGACCGTCCTTAGTGACAAAATTGCACAAATTCTTAAAAACAAAGTGAAAATTTTATTTAAAACAGACACTAAATTATCCTCAATTAGGTTTAACGCCAAGGATAAAATAGAACCCTTAAACAAATCGGGTGTGTATAAACTTTTGTGTAAAAAGTGACGGATATTATATTGGTCAATCAGGGCGCAATTTTAACATCAGGTACAAGGAACATTTGCGATCGTTTCATCTCAGAAAAGAAGACTCAACATTCGCAGAACACCTTCTTAATGAGGGACACGAGCCAGCCGATGACCCCATCAAGATCCTACATTTGGCCGACAAAGGGCTTAAACTGAATTTATTGGAATTGTTGGAAATCTTCAAATCCACACTTTCAAAGGATGGTCATTTGCTTAATGATCAGACAGATCTTATATTCTCTCCCCTCTTTAATTGTTGTAAAATTTAGGGTATATATTGTGTTTCATTCTCAATTTTTGTACTTAGTTTGACAATGACTATAAAGTAGTCGAAACTGCAGTCACTAACTTATTTTTGTAAAATAAATGTGTTAGGGAAGCAACAAAGTACAATTGTTTTATTGAATTAATTTTCTAAATTTATAGTTACAACATATTTCACCCATAGAAGTTTATTTCAGGTATAATACATCATCCATCCCTCTTTTACCCTATGGGTGCAATTTTTTTAGAAATAATTTTTTATCTTAAATATTTAAAAATAGATACATACATCTCCACAAAATATGTGCGAAATTGAATGGGGAAGCGTAAATAATATACAGCGTGTTATATTGAAAAAGAAAACATAAGTTGATGGATGGATATTTTCGATAGAACCGGAAGTGATTAGTGAGGTGGTTGAAAGTATTTAATTTGAGAAGAAGTATATCACCAATAATTTATAAATGCTGTCTTGTAGAGCTAAAAAAGTAGTAATGAGAAAGTGCCTTTTGTTTTTTATACCTCTTCATATACCTTCAGAATAACATAAAAACGATATCGCAAAATTTCGGATTTTGTCGATTAGCTCCGAAAGTAAACGGAAACTTTTGGTTTTCTCAACAGAATATTATTGACCACTAAATTGTGCAACTTTTGTGTGATTTAATCGCCTTTGTAACTTTTGCGGTTTCAGCATGGTGATCGCTGTTGATCCTTATCTTGGACACCCTGTATATTTGTAGCTCGGAAAGGCAGGAGATTCATTGGATAATGAGATTCAATTTCTGAGCTAATGAGATTCAATTAAATGAGTTTTAAGTTCTATAAGAGGTTAACATTTATCTCTATACAAAATATTTAATTGCAGCCCTATAAAATTCATGAAAAATATTCAATTCATGAAATTTTAATGAACGGTTGCTGTGTATATGTCGTATTTATCAATCGTATATAAATCAATTATATAATATTTTTAATTGGCACTGTACCAGTATACGCTGAATAACTAAACAAAAATCTCTTTGAAAATGTTATCCTATTAGTGGTTGGGAGAAAATTTTAAGTAATTCAAAAAAGTTTGAATGGTCTTGGGAATTGATTGAAGTATGCAAGGAAGTTTCATGATTGAAAAACCTTTATGCTGGCGCAATCTACAAGTATAACTCGCAACTTTCATCGCCCACATAATTCGCAGTGCACTCGCAGGAGGCGCTCGAAGACGGTGGAATATCTACCGTACAGTTAACTTACAGAATTTACTGTCGGTCATTATTAAGTTGCATTTAATTCAATTGGCGTAATCACTTTGAGCGTATTTTACAGTTAGCACAATAACTCTAAATTGTGTTTTTGTTTTATTAAAACGAGGATATAATGAAATAAAACGATTAATTAATTAATGGTCGAGCAATAAACGCAATGATATAAAATGATTACGGCAATGTTGATGTACCGTTGCTTAAAATAAAGTAACAATGCAACGGTATACATACATGCGCATATTTGCGCGTTGTCTTCTGGGACGCTATCTGTTGTGCACGATTTTTCATCCCAGAAAGGAGCTGGTGTATTCTCGAACGCCCCCGATAACCCGATATGAATAATTTATTGCTTAAAGCGCTCTAACGTTATTTATCATCTGATAGCGGTGTCATCTGTGACGCAGTCGTAAATTCATTTGTTTCGCATTTCGCGCCGTAAATCTCCCAACAAATTCAATTTCCGATCACGGGATGATCGACGATCCCGTTCCTTTTTTTGGCGCAGGAAGTGCAGTCAGGTGCCTTCCCGTGCAAGCGCATGCCACATGCATTATTCATGATGCGCCGGCATAGATGGCTGCCGCATAAACACGGGTTTCAGATGTGCGGTTTTATCGGAAACGTGCACGGTGCGGTGCTTTCGGGCGCGATGGCGGCAATCATCATTAGCGGATGATTGGTAGCAGAGCGATTCGGGGCCCTATCAGTCACTCTATCGGATGATGAGTCGTTTGGGCGCCAACGAGCGACTCGAATGGGGCATTTGGACACGGAAATAAAGCAGTTGGAAGATGTTTGTCAATATACAATCCCCATCTTTCACACCATGTGAAAGATGATGATGGCCATCAAACAAATACAAGCCCATTATAGGCATTCCCTGTAAATTACTTTTCGTTAACCAATCGATTTAATGATGAGTGCTATCGTATATTTCAGCAATATTAGGAAATGGTTATGAGCAAGGCAATAATAATTCATAATAATTTAATGCAAACTTTTCGGAGAAAGTATCTCTCATTTTCGGGCCGCCAAACTATCTCCAAATTATTAATCCATGAGATTTTTTTCAATGATGATTTTCAATACAAAATATATACACAGCTACTTCTAGAAACGAAATAGTATTTTAAAGTTAAAAAAAAAAAACCGTCGAGTGTTAATGAAATTCCAGTTGTATTAAAATATGTGCTTGATGAAAATGTTATGTGGAATTTGTAATGTTTATGGCGGGTGATAGTTATGAATACACAATGAAACATTCTTTGGTGACAGTCACTTGTTTCAAGGAAATGAGTACCCGGAGCCTTGACAATCCCATCTGTCTCCTTGTTGTTATTATAAACACATAAATTGCATTTATTTCTGTTGATTAAAATTGCAATGAATGTACTATTTTAAAGGTATGCTCATTGCTTTAGGTGAATGTACAGCCACGGACCCTGGGAATAACGCATATGGTGTTTTATTCGTAATATTGATTGAATATCGTTAATTAAAAGTATGGATTTTTAAATTTCATATAACAGTACTAATCTGTATAAAATCTGTAAATACAAATACGAAAGTAACTTCGTTTTGATTGCGAAAGTTTTTGTATGCTGGCAATTATGTCCAACATGTGGTAAATTTTCACTACACGACAATAAGATGAATAGCAATGAATTAATAAGTCAATATTGCTAGAAATTTACAATTGCATGTAATGTGAAACTTACTTTCATAATTGAAAGAACATTTCAATTGAGGTGATTTGAATCTAATGATACAACTCACCTCATTTTGCAGCATTGAAAATCTTGTAATCACTTAAGCTACATCTAGGTTACTAAAATAAAATGATTCTATATAAAGTGGTTAGATCACAATTATATGCAGAAATTTGATTACCAATTATGCCAAGTGGGGCAGAACAGTAGGATTATTATTTTTATACTAAGATTATTAGTCGCGAATTTCTTAAAATATCACATAAAATATACTCCTAAATCATATTCAGGCAGAAGTAAAATCTCGTAATCACTAAACTACATGTATAATAGAACTAGATTCCTATAATAAAATGGTTGGAAAATCTAAAGTGGTCAGCATTATTTGCTTAAATTTGATAAATAATTATGCCAAGGAAAGAGAAACATTAATATTATCATTATTATTATTATTATTATTTGTTTAAAATCATCGGTTATTGATATTAATCTCATTATGATTATTGCATTTGTACTTGTATTAATATATTTGTTAGCTACTCAAATTCTAATTGTTATTAGAAATCTAATTATGATTATATTTCTTAAAATATGCTATAAAACATAAATCATATTCTGGTAGAAATAGAAAACATTATTAGTGCCCGATAATGAATCGCATCGCGACTTTACTAATGATGACGCAAGAGACTAATTACTTCTCTTCTACGTAGTCAATTGCAGTAAAATATTTGTTACTTTTGGGCCAATAATATCAAGTATTATTAACAAACCGGAGTTGATTTTTTTTAATTGAACAAATCAAACTCAACTATTTAAAAATTAACAAAATTAATTAGCTTTGATTTGGCGAATCACGAATTCACGTGAAACAACACAAATTTGTTGACGTCCAAATAAAATTCGTGATAGTAATTAACATAGATTATTTAATTCAGACTCTTATTAGCCAATCACAACGTGAGTTTCGACCAAGCAACACGAAATATTTACCAATATTTTTTTTATCATTGCGAATTTCATTTTATTTACGATTTACATTCGAGAAAATTATGTTACAAAAAAATACTTGTAGCCCCGATTTTTGCATAACTTGTTCTCATGAAAATCGATGATCAGTAAATTTCATGCGAAAACGAAATGTATTCCACTAAATTGTTTTCACATATGGTTTTGTGTATAATTTATAAATCTAAGCGATCGTGGCGTGATATCAACCTTATACTAAAGTTCTTAGAAGTAATTAGGAAAATAAATGATTTAATAACTGTATAAATATTTTGCTGATCTCCATGTAAATTATTCTATAAATACGTACCAAAGAGCTTATATATGTTTACTATTTTATTTAAATGCTGGCGTGATATGTCGGCATTAAAGTGGGATAAAATTGCTACAATATTCAACTATTAATCGATACAAGCGATCAATTATACAGATATGAAAACATTATGTCTCAAATACGAGTGCAGAGTTTAAATTTGTCCCAAAAATATATATTTAGTGCCAGCCTGTAACTCGTTTTCAAAATTTATAAGGTATTTTGAGGACCAACGAGTAGGTAATTCGCATTAACTGTTTTATTAGGTACAAATACCGATACATAATAAATCATAATCACCATTATGAATATGACAAAAAATGAATTCTGAGAATTATTAAGTTATAAGTTCAACTTCAAAGCTTGATATTATGAAAACATATATTTTTTATTGAATCTTGAGAACCAATGAGTGATCTCACTTTAAAGTTTTATTTTAACTTGCAAATACCGATAAAAACTATATCATAATCGAATCATTGTGATTACGATTATGAAAATTAAATTTTGAGAATTATTGAGTATCCGCCTTCAAAGTTTGAAATTATAAGACCATATATTTTGAGAACCTTTCTTCGTTATGTATAAATTCTAATTTATTCTAATATATAATTCTAAAATTATATTCTAAAAATCTATCTTAAAAAAATTATAAATAATATTTTTAAATAATTTAGGGTTGAGAAAACACTTTCAGCATTGAGAATTTTTCGCCAATTTATTTGTATTGTGCTAACTATTTTTATTTAAATTAGATGAATATGTGGTTAGCACTTAGTGAAACATATTAAATCCAAAGGCTTAATCAAAAACACACTTGGTTCAATCAAAAATACACTTGGTTTCACGAATTTATAAAAATACTCTACAATTGTTTCGGTCTCAATCGACCATTCTCAAGTGTACAAATTATACTTTATAACTTTATAACAAACTATTTTTAGTTTGATATTTGAAATTTAAGTATATCAGCTTGCTGGTGATTTTTTCATGAAAATCCCCAAGATTTTATAAGGACTTTTAACACATTTATCATTGTGGGCTCTGAATGCATCTACATGTGTCTAATGATTAGCAGTTTGGTGAAATTCTCAATATTTGCTTGAAAATTTGGAGTAAGTAATATAAAATAAACTTTTAATGTCAGCATTAGCAGAAGATTTTTTATTTGCATTTTTATGCATGTTTAAAATTCTCGAAAAATGTATTTTTAATTAGCATACAATTTTTACATGTTCAGTACATTTTCAAGAATGTTATGCATGAAAATCGCCAATATTTTAGAGGTGCTTTTAACACATTTATCATTATGAACTCTGAATGCATCGCCAATGCAAATTCGTCAATAAGTATATTAGAAGTAGGTACATTTAACACATTTATCATTATGAACTCTAAATACATCTATATTTGTTTAATGACTATCATGATTGGTGAAAATCTCAATATCAAATGTATTATCAATATTATCATTTGTGATTATCATTCATTTAATGAATTTAGATTAAATCTCTTTAAAACGTTGAGCTCTACTTATATGAAAATGTTATGAATTCATCAATATTTTGGTCAATATTTTATAATGGCATCTTTTAAAAATTTGATCTTTCAATGAAAATTTTTTTTTTGTAAAATTTTGGAAATTTTAAAAGTAGGTATGTTCCTACTCCTACTTTTAATCATTATCGACTGAATGCAAGTTATTTAGTAATTAGAAATTTAAAAGATAAGAGGATTTTTAAAAAAGCTATTAGCTAAGCATTTTCTAGAGGATTTATTTTTACAATTGTTATGTGTCTATCATTTTCATAAAATATATTTTTAATTAGCAAGTTTTAAAGGCATTTGAATAGAATGTTGTGCATATCTGTGTTTATCGAATAAATCGTTTCATTAAAATTGAAATTATTTTCTGTTTAAATAACCTTTTAAAATTTGAGATATCTGATTATATGATTTCATTAATATTTTGGCGAATAAGTTTAGTTTTTCTTTATTGGAATAAAGGAATATAATAAATTCACAATCTTAATAAAACTAATAATATAATTAATAATATTAATATCAATGAGAACTTACTTGTCTTAACTGTATAATCTTCACTCATTCAAAATTAGTGCGGCAATGGCATCTAAACTTCAAATTTACCAAAAAGTTAAAAAAATGGCTCTGTGAAAACTGAACTTTAATTTTTTTTAAATAGACCATTGGGACTTAATTAAATAGAAAATCTTTAAAAAAAAATCATTGAGGAGTTCTTATAGCTAAATGAACTGCAATTGCAAGCACAGATATAGCTTCTGTCAAAAGAAAATTAACTTTAAAATCTTAAACTATGTTATAGAACAGTGATAGCGAAATCAATATAAAACTACACCATATTCTACAATTGCTCATTGAGAAATGGTGTTAAAATGGACTTTCAAATCTCCAAAATACTCAAAAATAGTTTACTGACAGATGAGTAAGTAATATACACCGAAATTCTAAACAGCTCGGCTGGAACAATAACTAAAATAACACAATAAAAAAAAAATATATATGCTTTTTTTAACTTTTCAATTATGACTTACGGCTAAATTAGGTGTAGAATCTTTGCATATTCAAAAATAGTTGGCTGATGACTGAATGAATTTTAAACTTCCAAAATATACTAGGTGATGTTTTGAAAAGTATCCACCTCCGATTTCTCTGAATATTAGGGAAAATTAAAAACTCCCGAAACACATCGATTAAAAATAGTTCACTGACAAATGAGTAAATTTACTCAAAAATTCTAAATAGCTCAGCTGGAACTATAACTAAAATTACACATTAACAAATAAATAATTTTTATATTGTAACATTTTCAACAATGTTCAAAAATACATCAAGCACAACTAAATTAACTTCAAAATCTAAAAATAAGTTATTGAGGTGTAAGACTAAAATAAATATATGTTTACATTCTTCTTCTTCTTTAATTTTTAAATTATGACTTACGGCTAAATTAGGTGTAGAATCTTTGCATATTCAAAAATAGTTAGCTTACGATTGAATGAATTTTAAATTCTCCAAAATATACTAGGTGATGTTTTGAAAAGTATCTACCCCAGATTTCTCAGAAAATTGGGGCAAAATAAAGAGCTCCCGAAACAAGTCAATTAAAAATAGTTTGCTAGCAAATGAGTAAATTTACTCAAAAATTCTAAACAGCTCAACTGGAACAATAACTAAAATGAAACATTAAAAAACAAATCATTTTAATTTTAACAATCTCAAAAATGTTCAAAAATAGCTCACGAACAACTAATTTTCAAAATCTCAGAAATAGGTTATTGAGGTGTAAGACATTTCAATTATGATTTACAGCTAAATTAGGTGTAGAATCCTTATATATACAAAAATAGTTGGCTGACGACTGAATTAATTTTAAATTCTCTAAATTATACAAAGTGATTTTTTGAAAAGTATCCATCCCAGATTTCTCAGAAAATTAGTGCCAATTAAAAAACTTCTGAAACACGTCCATTTTTATTTTGAGGGGGACATCTTTTGTCTTACTGTTGACATGCGTGTCAGTTTCCCCATCCCCTCCAATAAGCACCTCTCGAAAATTTCAAATCAGATGACCCACCTTGTGACACCTCATTTGAAAGGTCTTTATATCAGTAATAAAGCTGTGCAAATTTGTTTAATTTTTTTAAATTTTTTTAAATAAATTTTATCTTTTATACGCTCAATATGACATTTTTTTACTTAGAATCATCAACTATACTACAACTTCCCAAAATATTTGCACTTCCTCCTGAAACACCCTGTATAAATATACTTATAAATATAAAAATATAAAATATACAGAGTGATTATTTGAAATGTATCCATCCCTGATTTCTTAGAAAATTAGGAAAAATTACAAAACTTCGGAAACACGTCAATTTTTATTTCGAGGGGGAATTTTTTGACGTACTGTTGACATGCGTGTCAGCTTCTCCTTGTCTTTTTGTCAGTAACACTGTGCAATTTTTTTTTCTCAAAAAAGTGAAAAATATATATTTTTCCTTTCATATGAGGTGTCACAAGGTGAGACAAAACATTGTCACAAAAATAATCAACAAGAACTCACTGTTGCATGGTGGCTACTTTGACAAGCAAATTTATTTTACATAAACAAAAATAGGTTACTGCGGAATGATTTTCAAAATTCAAAATTTTCAAAAATGTTAAAAAAGCCATCATTTATAAACGATTCCCAAATTAATAATAAATTTCAAAAAACAATAGCTTTCCGAAAATTTGCTAAATTAACAATCAAATAGATCAATGAGGAACAATTAAATATAAAACTTTTCAAATATAAATCACCAAAGAAGGGTAGCTTCATTTCATTAGAAGGTGGCTACCAGGAACATTTTTGAGGAGCTTTAATTAAGTCGGAGACTTAACTTTCCATGCCACCCTGACTTACTATAATTGCAATAACTATTAGCACGAATTTTTTCAAATGATTGATTAATACATAATAAGTGGAGCAACTTGAGATAAGTCTTCCGTTATTTAATATATCCTTCCGTTATATTACGTACTCGTATTGTGATTCCGGTTTTAACCTAGAACCTGCTCCGTGTAGTAATTTATATAAAAATATAAACATTGCTATTAAGACTTTAATTGATTACATTGTTGGTATATAATTTAAATGAAAACGTTATAAATTACAGGGACATTTTCTTTTGCTATTTAAAACATCATTCAGGGTCTCGTTTTATAATAAACTATAACCAACTCTTTGTAGTAATTTATACTCCTCATATCAGAAGCATTAAAATTGCGTCTATCAAGACAGTAAGTGATTACAATAAATACAAGTTGATGAAAATATCATAAATTAACGGTTGTGAAACGATACATTCCACAGCCGTGCCCAAGCTGTTAATAACAAAATCTCTTATTAACGGTCGGCTCACACGCAAAATTCGTGCTACATCGCTAACGTGAAGTCGCGCATCGAGAAACTGCCAGTTTAAGATTGACGTGATCTCAAATACGGGCGA
This sequence comes from Othius punctulatus, assembly GCA_951805005.1. Classification (NCBI taxonomy): domain Eukaryota; kingdom Metazoa; phylum Arthropoda; class Insecta; order Coleoptera; family Staphylinidae; genus Othius; species Othius punctulatus. The sequence goes on along the minus strand of OX638139.1, from coordinate 100,389,114 downwards.
CCTTGATAACCGCGTACGCAATAGATCAATTTTACAATCGTTTTCCAGCGAATTCCATACCTGTTACATTCCAAGACACGCACGAATGGCTGCACGTCGGCAAGAACCGTGTCGCGAAATCAATTTGAATTAAAACCACGTACCCACGTTGCGATTTTTTTTAAATTGCAATACACGCGACTGAGCAACGTGTGCAGATGTTGTACGGGTGTTGCAGATCCTATTTAATTAAATGCGCTCACTGTGGTAATTGCCTAATTAATTCTCAATGTAATTGCGATGAAACTCAGGTGAACAGATGTTACACATCGGGAATTCTTTCCGCTCCAATGCGCTGAATCGCAACGTCGAGTTACACATTATACAATCTAGACCTACGCGTGTCTTCTACGCGTGGTGAATTATGGATCGTGCAAAGGATCGATGATGTTAAGTATGCTGCTATGTAGCAGATAAGATATGTGTTGATTTGAGTGAGGAACAATGGCCGAGTTTGCCATGTGCAAAATTGTTCGCGCGATTTGCATTAACGATCACATTTATATGCAAATCAAGCGCATAATCGTATAAATGTGCTCGGAATACCCCGTTACAAATTAGACAATGCAATTAATTCTGCTTCTGTTCTGGGGCAACGTAGACCTCTATTAGCGGATGCATTTAATGTCATTTGGCTTCAGACGAGAATTACGTCTGCACCCTTGTAGATGATGTTGGCAGTAACGATCTTGAAAATATACACCAGGATTTTGCAACGAGTTAATTGCTGCTAATTTTAATCATTTAAACAAGCAGCGGGAAACCTGTTTACACAGAGGGCCCAAAGGCCAAAAATATGGGCCACATATATTATTGTATTAATATCTGTGCAAATAATTCCGCACATTTGTACAGGACAGGGGAAAATATTAACATTTATTTATTTAGAACGCGGGCCAGATGAAATATACGTGGCCGATGAAAGGTGGGCATTAATATTAGAGTCCCATTTTGTTATGGTGAAGTAATACATTATTTTTTATTGTTTTCATTTTTCTTCATTAAGAGTATTTACTGGTAGTATTTAAATATAAAGATGTTTCTTGGTTTATGTTGTTTTCATTATTTTTATTATTTCTTTTTTTTTTTTTTTTTTTTTTTTAATTGGTTTATCGGCGTCGACTACTATGGTCATTGGCCGTCAATATAAGGTACATTTAACAATATTACAAGAAAATCAGGGGAAAAAGAACGAGGGACACACTCTTCACCTTACGGGGTCTGTCGTAAGGACTTATTTTCATTAACAAACATAGGTCGACCGTCGGAAAAAGGGTTATCCCACAAAGGAACGATTACAGAGGGTATATAGATATAGGTAATACATGTATATTTAAACTTTTTGTAGAAGCTCTGCTTCTCGCAGAAACGTAATGACAGTGTCAGTGGATTCTTGGCTGTTGCTTAGAATTGCTTGGATGTTGTTTGCAAGCCCTAGTCTTTGCCGTATGTGCGCTAGTGTTATACATTCCTCTAGGATGTGCCGCACTGTCAGTGGGGTGTTGCAAGCATCACACATCGGGGAGTCTGTACCAGCTAGAAGGTGGGAATGGGTAAGATTGGTGTGGCCCACTCTGAGGCGCACAAGAGCTATCTCTTCCCTTCTTGACAGTGTTCTCGGTGATCTCCACTTGGTCACATTAGGTTTTATTGGTGCTAGCTTGCTGTCCTTGCTTGTCCACTCCTGCTGCCAGGCCGCCACAATCGATTGGGTACAGAAGCTCTTAATGTCTTCTGCTCTACACGGGATGTCATCTATAATATTGGAATTGGCTGCCTGGTAAGCGGCCTCATCTGCCATTTCGTTGCCTTTTATACCGACGTGTGACGGGATCCACACGAAAGTGATTGTCTTCTGAGACTTCGCTAGGTGATCGACAGTGGCAAGAATCATTTGGACCAGTGGGTCATCCGATGTCGTGTTTGAGATACTCTGCAGAGCAGATAGAGAGTCTGAACATATGAGGAATGTGCTGCCCCTCGACATGTCACAATATCGAAGGGCCTGCCAGATCGCACACAGCTCAGCCGTGTATATGCTCGACGATGTAGCCAGTGACCATGAGTGACTATTATTTTCTGCCGTAAATGCAGAGCCTACACCGTTTTCGGTTTTCGACCCGTCTGTATAGATTTGGCAGTAGTTAGGGTACTCCTGTGCCAATTCGCGGAATTTGTTCTTCAAGATAATTTCGGGAGTGTCTGCTTTAGTGAATCGGACTAAGTCTGTGCGAATAGAAATCTTGGGGAGTAGCCAAGGGGGTACTTCGCACAGACCAGTAGAGAGCATACTTGGAATATGTATATCTAGATTTTCGCGTAATTCCCGTGCTCGTATACAGACAGGTCTTGTTGTTGTCGGCCGTGTGGTATATTTTTGGTAAGTCTGTTGATCGTTAAACAATGAGAAATTAAGGTGTTTAGGATTTGCTTTCATAGATGTTTCATACTTAATTATGTAGCGATTGATAATGTGTTGCAGTGGTGGGAGTCCTGCCTCACAACAGAGACTGGCACACGGGCTAGTACGGAACGCTCCTGTGGCATATCTAATGCCTGTGCAGTGAATACTCTCAAGAATTTTCAGGCGAGATCTTCGTGCAGAAGAGTATACAATACATCCGTAGCATATTTTTGACAGTACAAGGGACTGGTATAAGCGGAGCAGTACTTCTCTACTAGCACCCCATTTAATACTGGCCATACATCTAACGATATTCAGAGCTTTCTTACAACGGATTGCTAGCTCGCTGATATGTTCAAAGAATGTTAGCTTTTTATCGAAAACAAGTCCCAGAAATCTGTGAGATGTAGTACAATTAATTTTTGTGTTCCTAAGGAAAAGGGTAGGATCTCGATGACGTTTTCTTAGGCGGCAGAAGTGGACGCAGGATGTCTTTTCCGGAGAAAACCGGAAGCCTCTTCCCTCTGCATCAGCATTTATAGAATTTATAGCATTTTGTAGATTATTATTAATACAAGGCATCGTATCTCCTGCCGTATAGATGACAAGGTCGTCCACATATAGGCAGCAGTGTACAGGAGTACTTATTCTATAGGCGATATCATTTACCGCTATGGAAAACAGTATTACGCTAAGCGTAGATCCTTGAGGTATCCCGTTTTCCAATTTGTGGTAGGAGGAAAAAGATGACCCGACCCGAACTCTAAATCCTCGGTCAGTCAAAAATGACCGAACAAATAGTGGGAGGTTTCCTCTGATTCCCCAAGCGTGGAGTTTTTGTAGAACACCGTATCGCCAGGTCATATCGTATGCCTTCTCTAGATCAAAGAACACTGCTACGAGGTGCCTACGATCCAGGAAGGCACTCTGTATGGCATTCTCCAGACGGACCAAATGGTCAATAGTGGAGTGGTGCTTTCGGAAACCTGCTTGATAATTTGCAATCAGACCTCTGGATTCCATGAGCCATGTCATTCGCTTATATATCATTTTTTCAAAGATTTTACTCATACAACAAGTTAGTGATATAGGGCGATAACTTGCAGCTAGTTTTGGGTCTTTTCCGGTTTTCAGAAGTGGCACGACGATAGCTTCTCTCCAAGAGTTGGGATAGTTTCCAGTAGCCCAAATAAGGTTAAAAATTTCCATGAGCCAGTCTTTCGCCGTGGAAGGTAGCTGTCGAATCATCTCATATGGGATATTATCTGGACCTGCGGCTGTTTTACCTGTCGTACTAAGTGAAGATTCCAACTCTCTACGGGAGAAGGGAGAGTTGTATTGTTCTTCATTCTGTGTGTCGAAGTTTAAAGGAGTCTCGAGTCGATCTTTTTGGTTAAGAAATTGGTCGGAATAATTATGTGTACTACTTGCAGATGAGAATTGGAGCGCTAATGCCTCTGCTACATCTTCAGGTTTAGAAATGACTACACTTCCGTCTTCGAGGCATGGGGTGTAGTTTGGGAATTTCTTCCCAGCTATGTTTCTTACTTTGTTCCAGACTTCTGAAATGGGGGATTGTGCTGTGATTGACGATATATATGTTTCCCAAGTGCGTTTCTTGCTTCCTAATATTGATTTTCTGGCTAAAGCTCTTAATTTCTTAAAACTTATAAGATTATCCAACGTCGGATGTCGTCGAAATACATTGAAGGCATGTTTCTTTTGTTTAATGGCTTGTTTGACGTCCTCATTCCACCATGGGACAGATTTTCTTACCGAACTGGCTGCTGTTATAGGAATATTTCTTCCAGCGGCGTCTAAGATACTCCGTTGGAAGTCAGAAAGCGCATCGTCGGAATTGTTACCGAGAGGTAGCACTTCCACATCACGACGGAATCCATCCCAATCAGCGTCGGCGAGGCGCCATCGTTGTGGGATGAGTTGTTTCGTCCCGGTTGCAGTTGTGGATATAACAATCGGAAAGTGATCGCTACTATATAAATCGTCAAGAGGGTGCCAAGTTAGTTGAGTGGCTAGGGTCGCAGAACAAATTGAGAGGTCTATAGATGAGAAGCTAGGAGAACGTGCGTTGAAGAATGTAGGCGACCCATCGTTAAGTAAGACAGCGTTGGTTTGATCGAGGAGATTTTCGACTGCACGTCCCCTTACGTCTTTGTTCAGTGAACCCCAAATTGGGTTGTGAGCGTTAAAATCTCCCAATAATATAAATGGGAGGGGTAATTGTCTTACCAGATCAATGAGATCGTTAAGTTCCCAATTAGCATCTGGAAGATATACATTGCATATTGCCATTTTAATTGGGTGAGATATCGAGCATGCAACGGCCTGAAGGTCAGTGGTAAGAGGAATTTCCTGAAATGGAATATTATCTCTAAGAATGATTGCCACACCTCCCTTGGCGCGACGCACAGGTTCGACATCTTTTCGTAGTGTTTTATAGCTTCTAAGGTTAAAGTTTTGATTTGGTTTAAAATGTGTTTCTTGTAAGCACATGCAGAAGGGCGAGTGTTTTGTTAGTATCATTTTCAGTTCACAATAGTGGCCCACGCAACCATTGCAGTTCCATTGGAGTAAAGTTTCCATTGTGAAAGGAAAATGTGGAATATCTTTATTATATGTCGTCTAGTGATGAGAGCGAGCATCCATCATCCATTTCAGATGACAGACCGCCCTCGTTCTTAAGTTTTTTAATTATGCGCTTCAGGCGACTTTTTAAATTATTAGATTTGACATTTCTAACTGCTCTAATTAATATATCAAGTAATGATTCCAAATCCATCGTGTACTCCTGAGCGATATAAATAATTTTTTGTTTCCCTTTACACCGTGTGATAAATTCACAGAAATCGTCTTGGGTGATTACTCCCATTGAGTGATCAAATAGAGAGGAGAGTTCATCGAAAACCTGATCGTCCTCTGAGCCCTCCTTCTTTTTCTTCGTAGCCTGTTTCTTTGTTTCTTTTTCTGCTTTATCTTCAGTTAAGGAATCCCCTCCCACTGACTCGGAGGTGGATGAAGGAGCCGTTCGTTTTTTGGGATTTGTTGGAATTCGGGGGGTGACGACAATGTCTGTGTACTGATTTATATTTGTAGTTATCTCCTGAGGGGAATCTCCTTGAGATAGGATTTCCGTCATTACGATAGTGTTTTGTTTTTCTGGTAACTCCGATGGGCTGTTTGGTATTGAATCATTGTCACTGATTCCACCATCCGCCATGTCATCTGTATTAGGTGAACTTGTATTCTGTGCGGAGGTTGTAGGGCAATTGCCTGAGGGCTCCTTTACTACTTCCGGCTCCGGCAATTTACATTTACTAGCTATATGTCCTAATTGTTTACATATAAAACAGCGAATTTCATCGGTGGAGAAGAAAATTCTGAATGTGTTATTCTTGTACTGAATTAAAGTGGAATCAGGCAATTGGCTTGATTCCTCTAATTCCACATAAACGTGGCGTCTGAAACTGAGTATGTGTTTATACTCCTGTGAGCTAAGCCCGGCCGTTATGAAATTGATACGGGATACCAGTTTCATACCCAGCTTCTTTAAAGAAGCTTCTACAACATCGTGCGGTAAGCACGGCGCAACGTTGGATATGATAATTCTTTTTGCTGGTGACACCAGTCTTCGCGCCGGGATAAACGTATCGTTAATTTGAATACCCCCCTCATTATTCATGAATTCTTCTACAACTGCTTTCGAGGACAAATACAGACATATTCTATTGTTTGATATACGGGACGCAAATGTAATGTTTCTGGGGCCAATCAACCTGCCCACCGCCGCAATGTAATCATTCTTCTGGATATTAGCCGTCGCGTCGAGAACAATTGCCTGCTCTCTTTCGGGAAAGTTAAAATTAGGTGTACGATGTTCTTTCACCACAGATGCGAATGAAAGATTATTCTCGATAGGATGTAAATTAACATTGTTCTCTGAAACAGCTTTAATCGATTGTCCTCCGGCCACGGAGGACACTAGGGGTGCATGTCCTCCATCCACGGAGGACACCGCTTGTTGCAGCGTACTTGCCATCTGTACGACCAGACTGACCGACTGCCGCGAAATTAGAGCACCGAGTGCCTGCGAGTGCCCCCCACTAGACAATATTTGTGGTGGGGCTGACTCACTCGACCAGATGTTTCTTTCCCCTCACCTACGTAAAGTAGGATGAGGGGATCTTTAATTAATTGGCCTCAGACACTTGATAATAATATGTAAACAGACTTATCTTATTAGTGTTCCTTTCCCTTGCACTCTGTTCTTAAGCCATGTTACCATAACCTTCTTAAACTGCTGTAAAATTCACTTTTATTCGCACTAGCTGTCAACACGTGTTTATTTCACAGTGACTCGATGCGAACTGTATTATTTCTTCTTCACCTGACTAGTTTCAGCTATTGTGAGCCATCTTCAGAGGTGTTATTATTCAAAATGCAGGGTGAGTTTATTGTCATTTTAAGCATTGGGATCTCGGAAACCATAAGACATAGAAATTCGGTTAAATGGGGAAATAGTTGTCGTTGAGCTTATGCAATATATGCTTTTGTTGTTTGAAGAAAAAAAGCACGGTTTTTGAGTTCAAAGTAAGTATAGCAAACCTTGCATCGTTATAAAGGGGAAAAAATGTCCATTTAAAAAATGTCAAAGCCAACTATGACCGCCATTTAAAAAAATGAAATTTGTATTATAACTCAAAAACTGTGTTCTATTTTCAAAAAAACAAAAGCATATCTTGCATAAGCTCTTAAAACGATAACTCATTCCTCATTTAACCGAATCTCTATGTCTTCTAGTTTTTGCGATCCCAATGCTTAAAATGAAGGAAACAAAACTCACTCTTAAGATATACAAATTATATTACTTAAACTTAAGTTTGGGTTTTATGTGGTGTATGTGTATTATATGTAGGTATGTGTATTTTAATTTAATTTTACTTACTTTTTAAGTACAATATGTATGATATTAGATGAAATCTTCATAAATATTTTGAGTTTTAATTATTTATTTATTTATCAAGTTTTGCAGTGTATATTATTACTTGATGTTTTAATTTAGATTCTGTAAGGAGGTTATTTAAAAAATTATATAGAGGTTTAAATTTAGTTCGGTTTGGTCATTTAAATTTTTTATATTAGTCATGAATTGTCTGAATTTATTAATCTATTTCATATGCCTCTAATAAAATTGGCTGTTTGTATTTATGTCGAAGGTGTAGATGTTGAAATGTAAATATCTTCCAAAATTTGATATAGTTTTGTCTCTGATATGGCCTTTAATTCTTATTTTGATGGCTATTTCTGTTTTTCCAATGTATTTTGCACCGCAATCTTTGCAGCTTAGTGCATAATGCCATTTTTGTTTCAATTTTTAGTATAGTCTTTGAATTAAATAATTCTGTTTCGATTGTGTTTTTAGTTCTAAATAAAATTTTAATATTATAGTTCTTTAATGTTTGATTAATTTTATCGCAAATGTATCCTTGGTAAGTGAGTAATCTGTTTTATATATTGTTAGTGTTGTTTAGTGATTGTTTATAATTTTTTGGTATATTGTTATTAATATTATGTTTTCTTTTGAAATATTTGTATGTTGTTTTTTTAACTATTTTATTAATTGTTTTTAATTTAAAGTTTTCATTAATTGCTGTTTCTTTAATTTTGTTTATTTCATTTATTTTATCAGTTTTGTTCAGTGGCGTAGTGAGCATTCTATTAATTAGTGAGTATAGTGAAGAGTATATGTGTGTTCTATGGTGGAATCAGTCTGCTGGGATAATTATGATGTGATTGGTAAGTTTTCTGTATATTTTTAAGTTTAGTTTGTTATTTGTTTTAAATATGGTAATGTCTAGGAAGTTTATGTTATTATTTTGTTATATTTCACGTTAAAATTTTATGTTTTTGTGTAAAGTGTTAATGTAATTGTGTAAATCGGTAATGTTATATCTCGTTGTTTTCCCATATAATTAAAATATCGTCAACATATATTTTCCAAAATAATATGTAATTGTTAAAAGGATTTTTATTGCTGATAATAATAAAATATTGAAAATATTTGATAATGTTCCACTTGTTGAACCCATTAGGAGTCCATCAGTCATTAGTAATAATTGTTATTGAAAAGGTTCATTTTTGTTCTATTGATAATTTAAATAAATTTATTATGTCTGTATATTCTTTAATAATTGTATTAATGTCGTGTATGTGTTCTTTGATTATATTTTTCTTGTAGTTTAATGTTTTTGTTATAGGCATATTTGTGTCAAACGAAGCTAATGTGTATTCTTGTGGTAATTTTATTTGATTGATTTGTTCAATTAATTCTAATCTGTTTTTTATTGTACGAGGGTTGTCTGAAAAGTTTCCGACCTCAACCAGAAGATGGCAGCACTTATTTACATAAATTGGGGAATATGTTTACGCATGCCTCGTAGGTCCCATACAAAATTTCAGCCATTTTGGATGCGCAGTTGTTATGTAACAATCGTTTGAGTGTGTTGATGTGAGTGTTTTTATGAAAATGGACAAAATCGAGTATCGAGCTGTCATCAAATATTTGTTTTTGAAAGGCAATACGCCTACGCAAATCAAAGTTGAGATGGATTCTGTATATGGGGACTCTGCACCATCATTTACCACGGTGAAATTTTGGGCAGCTGAATTTAAACATGGCCGTAAGAGCTTGGGAGACGATGAACTTCGGGACGTCCATAAAGTGCAACTAGCGACGAAAACACCGCCAAAGTTCACCAAATAGTGCTAGACGACCGCCGAATTAAAGTGAGAGAGATAGCAGAGGTTATGAACATGTCATAAGAACGTGTTTGTCACATATTACATCAAAATTTAGACATGAGAAAGCTATCCGCGCGTTGGGTGCCGCGTTTGCCCACGTTAGACCAAAAACGTATTCGAATGAACATTTCCAACGCTCTGTTGGCGCAGTTTAGGCGCAATAAATCCGAGTTTTGGCGACGATTAGTTACTGCAGATGAAACTTGGATACACCATTATACGCCCGAATCAAAAATACAGTCCAAACAGTGGACAGCAAAGGGGGAATCGGCTCCAAAAAAAGCAAAAACTGTTTTTTCGGCTGCGAAAGTGATGGCGTCTGTTTTTTGGGATAGTCATGTAGTTCTTTTAATTGATTATCTTCAAAAGGGAACAACCATTACAGGAGCATACTTTCTGATCAAAAAATTTCTGAAAAAATGTCTTGTATCTTTGGTTAGGTCGGAAACTTTTCAGACCACCCTCGTATGTTTTGGAATGTATTTTATTGTGTTGTTCAGGATGTTGTTTAAATATTTTCCAATGTTGTTTGTAGGTGAGTTTGTATATGTTATTGTAGGTCTAATTGGAATTTCTGGTTTATGTAATTTTGGTTGTTCATACAATTTTAGTGAAGTTGGGTTCGTTGGAATTAGGATTTTAAAATTGTTAGTATATTTTTCTAATGTGTTCTTTGAATTTTTTATAGTGGCTTGTGTTTTATTAATGAAAGAGGTTGTTGATTTTTTTGAAAGAAGTATACATTTATTATCATTTAAATTTTTTTCTGTTTTTCTAATATCTTTGTTTAGAATTACCAGTCCTGCATTTGTATCTGCAGTTACCATGTTAAAATATTTTCCAATGTTGTTTGTAGGTGAGTTTGTATTGTTGAACCCATTAGGAGTCCATCAGTTATTAGTAATAATTGTTATTGAAAAGGTAATATTTTTGTTCTATTGTTAATTTAAATAAATTTATTATGTCTGTATATTCTTTAATAATTGTATTAATGTCGTATATGTGTTCTTTGATTATATTTTTCGTGTAGTTTAATGTTTTTGTTATAGGCATATTAGTGTCAAAATAATCTAATGTGTATTCTTGTGGTAATTTTATTTTATTGATTTGTTCGATTAATTCTAATCTGTTTTTTATTGTATGTTTTGGAATGTATTTTATTGTGTTGTTCAGGATGTTGTTTAAATATTTTCCAATGTTATTTGTAGGTGAGTTTGTATTGTTGAATCCATTAGGAGTCCATCAGTTATTAGTAATACTTGTTATTCAAAAGATAACATTTTTGTTCTATTGTTAATTTAAATAAATTTATTTTGTCTGTATATTCTTTAATAATTGTATTAATGTCGTATATGTGTTCTTTGATTATATTTTTCGTGTAGTTTAATGTTTTTGTTACAGGCATATTAGTGTCAAAAGAAGCTAATATGTATTCTTGTGGTAATATTATTTTATTGATTTTTTCGATAAATTCTAATCTGGTTTTTATTGTATGTTTTGGAATGTATTTTATTGTGTTGTTCAGGATGTTGTTCAAATATTTTCCAATATTGTTTGTAGGTGCGTTTGAATATACTATTGTAGGTCTAATTGGAATTTCTGGTTTATGTAATTTTGGTTGTCCATACAATTTTAGTGAAGTTGGGTTCGTTGGAATTAGGATTTTAAAATTGTTAGTATATTTTTCTAATGTGTTCTTTGAATTTTTTATAGTGGTTTGTGTTTTATTAATGATAGAGGTTGTTGCATTTTTTGAAAGAAGTATACATTTTTTATCATTTAGAATTTTTTCTTAGTTTCTTATATCTTTGTTTAGAATTGCCAGTCCTGCATTTTTATCAGCAGTTACTATAATTAGATTATTCAGAAAAAATAAGTGTACTGCCTTAATTATTGTTGATGGCCAATTCATTGGTCGAAACCGGTTGCAAAAGCAATTAAAAATGTTAATTAAGGAAGTACACGTTTCTTGTGTTCTTCGAATTTTTTATAGTAGTTTGTGTTTTTATATTTTTGTTTAGAATTACCAGTCCTGCATTTTTATCTGCAGTTACTATAATTAGATTATTCAGAAAAAAGGTGAACTTCCTTAATTGTTGTTGATGACTAATTAATTGGTCTAAACCTGTTGCAAAATCAATTAAAAAAATTAATTAAGGAAGTACACGGTTTTTTACTAAATGGTCTGTTATAGGCATATTAGTGAATAAGTTAGTCTTGTCAAAAGAAGCTAATGTGTATTTTTGCGGTAATTTAATTTTATTGACTTCTCCGATTAATTCTAATGTTTGTTTAAAAATTTTCCAATGTTGTTTGCAGGTGAGTTTGAAGATGTCATTATGGATGTTATTATTTTTTTGTTTTTCTTATATCTTTGTTGAGAATTACCAGTCCTGCATTTTTATCTGCAGTTACTATAATTAGATTATTCAGAAAAAAAAGTGTACTTCCTTATTTGTTGTTGATGCCCAATAATTAATTGGGCAAAACCTGTTGCAAAAGCAATTAAAATTTTTAATTAAGGAAGTACACGTTTTTTTACTGAATGGTCTGTTATAGGTATAGTAGTGTATAAGTTAGTTATGTCAAAAGAAGCAAATGTGCATTCATGCGGTAATTTTATTTTATTGATTTCTCCGATTAATTCTAATGTTTGTTTAAAAATTTTCCAATGTTGTTTGCAGGTGAGTTTGTAAATGTTATTGTGGGTCTAATTGAGATTTCTGGTTTATGTAATATAAAATAAAAAATATAATAATAACTGGTATTCAAAATGGATGAACCTATAACAAAAATAATATATTAATGTTCCGATCAACTTACGTAGGTATGACTTATATTGTGGTGCATTGATATTCATGTCTTCAGTATAAACGTGTGTAGTTTTAATTACCTTTGTATTTATATGGATTAGCTTGGATTCTTCGCAGTAAATTTCCAATTTTTTTAAAACTAATTGAGAAAAATTTAGTGCACCGATTTTGATTAAGAATGTTCTTAACGTAATATTTGTGAGACCCAAAAGTTTATGATCGTATTTTTCCGTATAAATTCATTAAAATTGAATATTGGAAAACTGGTCTGGAACAGGCAGAACATTTCTAAAAACGAAAACTTTTAAAATACGGTTGTATACGTATTGTTGCATGTGTCATAAGTTGCTTATAGTTTTAAATTATATTATTAAACAATTAGGTGTATAGCGTATTAAATAACGTCTTCGTGATACGTTATTGTAATTACATATTATCGGTACTGTCTCCATGGTTGTTATTTAACTGATATCAGCCACGGCCGTTAAAATTTATTATCGGTACTGTCTCCATGGTTGTTATTTAACTGATATCAGCCTCGGCCGTTAAAATTTAACAGCCGTTGACTCTTATTTATTTTGGTGTTTACAAGCGTTATTACACAACCATCACAGCATACTTTACAGTCTTTATGATTTATGAAAATAATTTCGCAAAATTTAATCCTTTCTTATTTTAGTATCACGAAAACTATAAAATAATATAAAGTCGATATAGATATATCAGATTCGGTTGATTATAAAATCTCAACCTTGTCTGTTATATAACCCATATCGGCCTAATACCGTTCTATACTATAACAGTAACGTGTTCGTTATAAGCATTATATTCGAATGTCACATGCATTTATATCATAAATGCTTCTGACATTAGAATGTAATACTGCAAGTAACGTAGACGTTACTGGTAAAGTTTTTTGATATGAAATACACCTGAATATCGTTAAAAAAATAGGAGTATAAAATTATTACAATTTAAAACAAACAGCTATAGTTAGTACAATTTATAACAAATAGTTCAATTACAATTTATAACAAATAGGTATATTCCACTTTAAAACAAATAGTTCTATTATAATTAATACATAAAGCACATCTCAATAATTTCGAAGGAATTGTTAAATAGAATTATAAAATCAATTAAAAATTAATGTGTATTGATTTTTGGTGGATGCGCCAGGCTAATTATTTCTATTGTAGTAGTTACATTTAAATCAATATAAAAATAGCAACTTTCTCCTAAACTTAGCTTAATATGTACAAGTGTTTCTCCATTAGCAGTCCCCTTGAAACTTGTGAATCAATTTAGAACTTTATAATTGCCTCATTTTCACTGATTTTGATTAACGATTATGTTTATTTGATATGTTTATTTGATTAATAGAAATGGTATAACATGAAATTTTATAAATGGTATATAGATAAACAAAAATGATTCTACAATCTAAATTTACTACCATTTAAAAAAGTAATAATTCGAGATTATTCTATTTCAACTACTCATGTATTAAATATTAATTCTAGTGTTCAGTTGAAATTTAGTGGAATTATACGTTAATTCTAGTTTTCAGTTTATAATTTAGTATTTGAATTAGCTAATTGACAACGAAAATTTCAAGCATAGTGCATATTTTTTTACTTTATTCACGTTGTCAATGGTTATAGTGAATAAAGTAAAAATGTAAACATTTTATTCGCCCATTCGATTCAATACACATAATGAGCATTTTAATAATGCGAATTGGAAAAAAACAAATTATATACTACAAATTTTATAACAAACTTTTGCATGATGCATTTATTTCTTTAATATTGCGACTACGCTTTTGGTAGGGCCGACTTTAGTTTCCGATTTAATATTTTTCACTCCATTGCTTCCTGTCCTGTCTCGGCCGTTTGATTTCGTCCCATGCTATTTCCCTTTCACTTTGCTTCTCCGATACTCGTGTTTCGTATATTCTTTTTGTGCTTCTAACGTTTTGCTTTCGACATGCACCCCGAACCATCTCAATTGTTCCTCCGTTTTTTACAATTATTGTTCCAATGTGTAACTTTTGTCTATAAGTTAAATTTCTTATTATTTAATTATCTGATTTTGTTTTGTTTATAATCTTTCTAAGAAATTTAATTTCTATAGGATTTACCCCTATTCACATATTTCCGCCATGGTATTTATGTTTATATACCCATGTTACCCATGTTTCTGTACCCATGTTATACCGCCATGTTACTGTACCCTAATATTGTTCTAATTAAGTTTTTTCTATTTCTGCTTTTATCTTCTGTGGTATTTTATTTCAAAGAACGTTGTTTTATCCTGATCAATATTTCTCCTTTTTTTCGTAGTGATTTAACTCTTTATCTATCATTCTATCGATTTCGATTATTGATCCTAAATATTTGAAATTTTCAACTTGCTTGTAAAACATTGGTGGCTCAACTTTTTATTTGTGTTAAGTTTGGCACTCTCTGTGTTATATATTAGGTCTTCTTCTGTCTCCTGTTACTGTCACCATATAATCTGCAAATATCATTTCTGTTATCCATTACAATATCCTAGTTTTTAGCTAATGATAATCCTTTCAGTCGTTTTTTTTAAAACTATTTAATCTAGTAGTACTAAGTATGGTAGTATACTCAAAAGACATCTTTGTTTTACTAGTATATTTGTTAAAAACTATCTTTATTCTTCAAATATTAGTTGTCACAATATTTTTGTAGATTTCAATCTTCTTAATCTACAATTTTTGTGTCCGTTTTCCTTTTTTTAATGCGTTCTGGATATTTTCTCTTCTTACTTGGTCCACTGCTTTCGAGATATACAGGGTGTAACTGAATTGTTTGTCCAAACGTCACCAACGTGGCATATGGAGTATAATTGAAATTTTTAAGTAAGATTGTGTCCAGAATAGCTTACTTAATAATTTACAGGCGAATTTTAAAATTATCAAATATGCTGAACTCGAATTAGATATTGCCCGTTTGTTCCTTAGAGACCAAATCAACAAAGTTTTACGTTTTTAAAATTATGAAATAAATTTCATTTCGGATAGGTACGTGTCTATAAGAACGTTTTTCACCGTTTTCTTCCATACATCACGTTTGTGAAAATTTGCAACGACCAACTAATTCAGTTACACCCAGTATAAAGCAGATGTGTATATTTTTGTTATTATTTAAATTTTCACTGATTTATCATATTATGTATTTGGTTCTCGCTACCCAGATGGTAAAAGATAGATAGCGGAAAAGAACAAGGGATGGATTATGTATGTATGTATGTTTTTGGTGCTTCTCTCTATTTTCTAAATTCGCATTCGGAATCTCCCATTGTTGTTCCCATTTTGTATGTTACTCTTGTGTTAGTATTCCTGCCATCATATTTACTGATGCACTTGATGGTTAGGTGGCCATTAATTATCAAGTATGTCATCTGCAGACACTGGTTCCACAAAACGCCAGCTGAAGAAGACATATGAAGAGGCCAAGAATGTGAGAGCGGACGAGGGAAGAATGACAAAGAAGAAGAAGAAGGAGAAAAAGAAAACATATCAAATGGCCAGGAATGTCCAGGAGCGGATGAGGGGAGAATGACAAAGAAGAAGAAGAAGAAGACATACCAAGTAGCCAGGAATGATCAGGAGCAGATAAGGGAAGAATGACAAAGAAGAAGAAGAAAAAGAAGCAGAAGAAGAAAAAGAAGAAGGATCAGTAGAAAAGGAAGAAAATGAAAAATAAGACTTCTTAATGGTATCCCTCTATAGTTATCATACATTTTGCACAATTCATGTGAGTTCTCATAACTTTGGAAAAATCATGATAATTCAACTACCGACTACAAAAAACATCAACAATTTTCATCATTTTTTACTTCACTACGTTAACAATGGAAACGTGAAATATTACAATAAATAAAATAATAGTTTTACATAAATTGTAATCGTCTACGAAAAATTTACCTACAGATGTACTGAACAAAAATCACTGTGAGTATCCATTGCCTATAAAATAAGTATAAATATAGCTGCAAAAATTTAAGAAAGTCTGCAATCCTGAATAACATTAACAAAAATCTGCTAATACGCAATTCAAGAACACAGATTTTTTAATAGTGTCCCAATGAAAATGATTACAAACAACTACAATTCTATATGGACTAAAGTAAGTATTTGAAATTTAGATTACAAACTAACAAAAAGGTCCCAAGAATATACAAATTACAGTTTCAAAATTGAACTAAAATTGTACTTGTACTCTCAGTAAATTAAAAAAAAACAATCAAAAACAACTAAATTTCATAAAACGTTCCGTAAAATGTGTAAACTGAAGTTTTATAGTACCCTATATAATAAGTGTTATACAATTTTTTTCCAATTCGCATTATTAAAATGCTCATTATATATATTGAATCACATCGTTAAAACTACACTTTAATCGAATGGGTGAATAAAATGTTTACATTTTCACTTTATTCACTATAACCATTGACAACGTGAATAAAGTAAAAAAATAGGTAAATTCGCACTATACTTGAAATTTTCGTTGTCACCTGACAATGTGATACGAATAACGAATAACGAATTGGAAAAAAATCTTGTATGATTCACGTGAATCAAGCAATTTTATCCAATGGAAAACATTATCGCTCTCGGCTTCGCCCCTTGCGCTAAACTGTTTATCGTGGATAAAATTTGACTTTATTCACTTATACCATAAATAGCTATCATTCAATGTTGTCGAAAAACGTTCAGAAGTTACATATTTCATTTTTATAATATCAAGTCGGTGAAGAGTCAAACTGACATTTTTGTCAAATCAAAATTTCAAAAGCCGATTGCAGTGTTTTTGTACTAGAAAGGGGGTCCAAATGAAGCCCCAGAAGCAGTTGGAAACATGGCGTCCACAAAGTTAAAGATATTCTATCAAATCGATGTTGTATGATTTTGATTTTGAATTAATTAAATGTTTTGAATTTATTCATGGAATAAAAAAAAATATTTCACTTGAAGATAAACACCTACTTATGATGTCTGCTATGAGGTATATAACGTCAGTTTAAAACGTCAAAATTGAATAAAAATAATTAAAATCGACTGAATGAGTTTAAAAAAAAACAATCTGCATTGTTTTTTTTAATCTGCACAATTTTATGGCAATTTGGGAATTTGGTAATATGGGATTTATTCTCAAATAATGTGCATGAGTATTTTATTCGAATAAAATATTTAAAAAAAATCCTTTAGTTGAAAAATAGTAGGATAGTAAGGATAAGGATAGTAGATATATTTTCGATTTTTTAAATTGCATGAAATCGAGGAGTGTTTTTAATTGTTTAAAGCACTCAAAATTATTTTAAAATTCGTTTCAATGAAGTATGTTCTTAATTTGATAATTCGAGTTGATACATTTTATTCGATAATCAGATATTTGCTTAATTTAAATTGAAAATTCCTTTAGTTGAAAAATATTTGTCTTTAATATTTGAAATAAAGGACAGTAGATATATTTTCGATTTTTTAAATTGCATGAAATCCAGGAGTGTTTTTAATCGTTTAAAGCACTCAAAATTATTTTAAAATTCGTTTCAATTAAGTATGTTCTTAATTTAAGAATTCGAGTTGATACATTTTATTCGATAATCAGATATTCGCGTAATTTAAATTGAATAAATTACCGGTGCATATTTTATTTTATTAAAGTTACGCAACAATTTGATGTAATTAAAAGTTTTTTCAAATTTTATACGTATGCATTCGAATAAAATATCCTAGTAAATTCATCCTAGGAGAATTTGAAGATACACTGATGTATGTTTTTCTAAATCTGTTAGTAAGGTAAGAGATATCAGTACGAAGGTATGACATTATTATATGTTTATGTGCAAATATGGTTGTATACATAACATAATATAAACAAAAAGTGCAATTACATAATGTATAGTATATAAATATTCGTAATAACGTGTTCCATTGTTCCATTGGTGACATCAGCTCTGAGTGCGATTTTTTGCCAAATATTTTGAAATTTGGGCCTCATATCAATTGCAAGGGCGCTTTCAAGCTGGCAAGCAAATTAGGTTGCATACATAACATAGCTGTAGAATCCATAACTTCTAATGTTATTAAATTCGTTGTGCCGTTTGTCAAGAATATTATTATCAGATCAAATTCGTAAATGAAATCATAAGTACGCAATCAGCTTAAAAATATACACAGAGTTAATGCAGAAGGCTATTCGAAATTTGTTATTATCACAAAAAAATATAAGTTGTACAGCCTCAAATTATTAAGTGCTATAAATTATAAACGGCATCAACTTTTGTGTTAACCGCTACAAAGATAAAAAAAAAGTATTTTTTGCTGTTTTGCTGTTCTCATTTTACATTAAGGTTAGGATCCAGAAATTAAGAGAAAGTGAAATAGTAGATGATTTTATTGGTTAAAGCTGGAAAATGATCATTTAGCGAAGTAAATTTATTTATTTTTAATTTTGTGCCACGTTATTATCGAAACATCTAAATTTGATTCAAGTTAATAAGTAACAAAAGTGTATGCGGAAGTACCAAATACATTCAGTGTTATTTAATTTTTTCTGCTCTTTCCAAATATGCAAACAAAATTTTAAAATATTGATATACAGGGTGTTGTTTCAAGTCGAAACCTACTTATTATATTTTTTAAGGCTGGACCTAGAATAAGATTTTCATTTATTATGTTAATCGATACTACAGTGGACAAAGTACATACGTACTAAATATTACAAAAAATTATGGGGTGGTTCGTACGCTATGATTAATTGAAAAAATGGGCAATATTAATGAATCACCCTGTGTATTGGTTATTAAGAACGATATACCCATAAAATATAGTTAATTTAGAATCACCTCGGTGTGCTGTATCTACCATTACTGTATGCGAATTTCCCAATGAATCACCCTGTATATACAATTTTGTAAATAATAATGATGATGCAGATTTATGTCTTGTTTAGCAATAAACTTTTATCGCACTTACTCAAGTAGCTAAATTCCGTTCCATTTTTATTTTTAACTAAGTTGGCTCTGTCAGAGTGACAGTATTATTGGCCAAGTAAGTACTCCAATAAATAAGAAAGAAAACAATAAAATGTTTGATTTTTGTTATACACAATATTTTATTATTCAGTGTGTTAGGACGAGAAGCTAGTTTTGTTTGAAAGTCCAACTCATATTACATCAATCTGTCTTCAGTTATATATAATGTGAATATTTTTCTTAAACGGCATTTGATGATAATACAAAGATGACTATTATGCATAATGTATATCTGGGAACGCAGCAGTCCATTAATATTTATATTGTAGCTTGAAATAGCATAGAAAACCCTCGACAAACGCTGCTATGAAATATTAACCTTGCGTTATGCGGACGTAAAATATGGTGTGCTTTAGGAATTTGTAAACACTTTCTTCGCCTACGAATTCCCCACACCGTTCAAGCGTCTACAATTATTTAAACACAACTCACGTCCGCGCAGTACACGCAATGCCTGAAAACCAAACACGCTCCGTGTCGAGGAACTGGCTGGCCAAAACACGATTACCGCATCCTGGTCTCCGCAATTCCCGCAAAGAGGACACCGTTCGCCAACAATGCCCCTGCCAACCGTTTAATTGTTCCTCTAATGATGGACAATGGAGGAAACGTCCACGTGCGCCAGGTTCGCACTTAAAACAACATCAGCTGCAAACAGGCCCATTGTTAGAAAAATGAATAATAAACGATATTTGAATGCTAATAGGACGCCATTGTCGGAGAGTCTTGGGCAGGAGATGTTGAATGCAGCTAGGAGGCCCAGATGCGATCTAAGAAGTGTTGGTTATGTGTGTCACGGAGGCATTGGTTTTTTTTTTGTGATGTAAGCATGAATCAAAGATTGGGAATTGAATGGGGATATGAATTATTAATTGGTCCTGAGATATTTGGGCCCCTTCTCCATAAGAAAACTGAAGGCGTAAATCAAAGATTGGGAATTGAATGATGTATGAATTATTAATTGATATGTATGTTGGACCTCCTCCATAAGAAAACTAATGACCAGTTTAGACCTGATAGTCAGTTTCAGCTGAAATTAATAATCATTCGGACCAAGTGCTTACATATAGACTATGTTCTAGCATGAAATACCACCTAACTCCCTATATTCATTTTTCTTACATACTACTTTCAACTGCAAAGTTTGTTGGCTATATTAATCAGTTTAAGAACTACTGGTATGACTTAATATTTTTATGCATAATGTAGTCATAGGTACTTATAACCAGTGGCGGATTTATACTTCTGCCGCCTAGGAGCTGCCAGTAACTTGCCGCCCAGGATGCCCCCCACCCCTCTTATGAATCTAAATTCAATAACAGATATTGACAAAATACTGTGAAATTGACTATAATAAGGAATCACAGTTAACACAAAAAGTTCTCAAAAAAATTTAAAATGTTCTGATAGTAATACATTCCAAAGTTTAATGTCTAAAAAAAAACTTCGTTTGTGAACTAGAGATTGAAAACGAATGTATCATCAAAACCCAATCTATTGGTTAGCTCCGATTCGATGGTCAAAATTGTCTTGATTGTGCTTCGGTCATTGTAGATCATGTATCATTTTATATTATTTTCAAGACGGATGACGACCTTTCCGCTAAACAGTTGGATGAAGGGATCGTCAAAAAAGTCGTTGTCGTCGTGCCTTGTAGTTCGTTGTCATGTAGCACTTTGCAAAGTTTATGTATTGTTTTTGGACATTGTTCCAATCCTTTCAAAAATCCAAACACATGTATACACTCATTCACAAAAACCTCTGAAAACCGTACATCTTTATCATACGTGAATCTTTTTATCAAGGTCTTCATCAAGTTCTCAAATATTTAATATTAACCTATCTGCGTATAACAATAGGATAAGACACATTAATTGATTTGGGGCTGCTCTCAATGAAATCAGAATTTAGCAAACATCTAGATTTGAACGAAGTCATAGATTAGTACCTACAGTAAAATTGTACATGAAAATGGCTAAACGAAAGGTCGGGCAATTTTGTGAGGTTGATTAGAAGATCATAGTAGTATCCAAATTCCAAAACTTCTGTTGTTGGTAGATCTTTATCATACGTGAATCTTTTTATCAAGGTCTTTATCAAGTTCTCAAATATTTAATAATAACCTATCTGCATATAACAATAGGATAAGACACCTTAATTGATTTGGGGCTGCTCTCAATGAAATCAGAATTTAGCAAACATCTAGATTTGAACGAAATCATAGATTAGTACCTTCAGTAAAATTGTACATGAAAATGGCAAAACGGAAGGGTCGGGCAATTTTGTGAGGTTGATTAGAAGATCATAGTAGTATCCAAATTCCAAAACTTCTGTTATTAGTAGATCTTTATCATACGTGTACCTTTTTATCAAGGTCTTTATCAAGTCCTTAAATATTTAATAATAACCTATCTGCGTATAACAATAGGACAAAACACATTAATTTATTTAGGGCTGCTCTCAATGAAATCAGAATTTAGCAAACATCTAGATTTGAACGAAGTCATAGATTAGTACCTGCAGTAAAATTGTACATGAAAATGGCAAAACGGAAGGGTCGGGCAATTTTGTGAGGTTGATTAGAACATCATAGTAGGTATCCAAATTGATATTATTCTGACAAAATTTCCTTGTGGAACGGCCATCTTGAAAAAACAGTTACCCTGAATATCTCACCTTCTATTTCAAATGTAATTGATTTTTGTTTTGTTTTGTATGGAACATATCTTCTACAATTTTTTTTTTGTAAAATTTTGACAGGCATGTATTTTATGTATGGAGTGCATAATGGAAATTTGTTAAGGGTTAGACGGTTGCGAACAGTGAACAATTTCAAAACCATTCTTGATAGAAAAATCCTCCAAAGCACTCACCAATCTGTGAATGAAACATGCACAATTAAACATAATGGAGGGCCAGGAAGACTAATGCCAGTAAGATTGGTAGAAGTACAGCAACATCTACTGAACGTAGATAGTAAAACGGAATCCAGATATTTCTATTAGAAAAATTGCAAATGTTATGAATATAAGTAATAGGACTGTATGGAATATTTTAAAATCTCAGTTGTTGTACCCTGTTGTACATCCCATTCAACGTATTTAGGCACTTATTCCAGCTGATTTTTGTCCATTTTGAGAATAGCTTCTGCAAACTTGGTTCAGATTCTTCTACTACTGGTACGGATTATTATTTTACCCTATGTACCAAAGTGAGGATTTCTCAAGAATTTCAAGAAATGATTATATTTTCACAATAACCAAGCAAAGCAAAGCAAATCAAAGCAAACGTTGATGATAATAATTTTTGCGTGCACGGTATAATAAAACATCAGTTTTTCTTATCAGTTTTCCACATCAGTTTTCATTGAATGTTTGGCTTGGATTTCTGGACCGATTATTTACTAGGAATGCTTACATTTAAGGTGTATCGATTTTTTTTTAATACGCGCTGATTGACTTACTAGATTTAACAGGCATTTGTTAATAAAAGAAAATCACCAAAGCACAAAATATTCTCAAATAATCCAAGGAATAACACTTTTAATCATTGATGCTTGGAAAACACCCTGTGTAGTAATGCCTAATTTCTTGCCTTATTGTTTTTATTTTACTCTATTTTTACATTTTAGCAGGTACATAATCGGCCCTGTCCAGACAAACTTTTTTTTTCAGATATGAGGGGAGTCAGGTACGCATTCTGCATTGTTTTAAGTGATTCTTGTATTTTCATTGAACGTCATTCAAACATATTATTTTAATTTTTAAACTGGTAAACATTTTTATATAATCGTTTTTTTTTATTGTAGTGATTTGTGCTTTGGTATTTTTTCACAGGGTGTCCTAAATAGAGTAGGTTTACATGGGTATCTTTCTTATTCCTAAAGCTAGAAATCTGATTAAATGGGCAATATTGTGCAGATATATGTGATGTTCAGATGTTTTACATTCAATGTGTCTTCTTAACTGTTTAGTCAAGAAAATACATCTTCTGGAGGATTGTATATTTTTTGGTGTTGCTAATAATATTTATACTGCTACCAACAAAGACTTTCCAGAAGTTAGAGAAAAATGGGGAAGAATTTGCCATATACAGAAAGAACCCTTCGATGGAAGTTCTTTGATGATATCAGGGTGGTCACTTTTACGACGCCCACCATTAAGATCTATTAAACGAAAATATATACAGAGTTGGTCAAATGGGAGAAAAGTTTCATATTTTCGTGCCTTTTAGATATTCAAGATATCATGCACGGTTCCTGAAATATCGCTGAAAAACCGAAAACTGCACTTTCCTGTTCCTTTTATAACTTTTCTACTTTTAAAGGAAATTTTACGAAACTTGGCACTCTTACATTTTTTGACGTAAGCTTGCTGATGACAGTGCCAAACATTTGCTGCGCCAACTAGGTGCCAAAATTTTCATAGGCTGGATTTTTTTATGGCCGTCATATTGGATTTTAATAACATTCAAAAAAGCGAAAAATTCCGATTTCAACCAAATATAACAGATGGGTAATCTGACATTTTATAGGATTCCACAAACGTCGAAAACTTGGATCTGGCTGTTTCGGGATCCAATTCACCATAAATTCTAGACGTGACTGTCGCATTTTTGTAATTCCTTACATTAGATTGTACATGTCATTTTTTTCATGTTGAGGATAATATCTTGAAATTTTTAATAAGCAAAGATATTATCTCATTTTTGTCACTTTATACACAATAAAATTACTCAGAAGTTATTTTCTTTATATGAAGAAATGTCAAAATGGTAATTTGTTATTTTCCATAGCAACTTATTTTTTGGAACAGTCCACGGCAGTTTGATTTTTGAAACAATTTTTTAAATTATCGATTTTTGGTGGTAAATAATGTCAGATTACCCATGCTTATACATGGTTGAAATCGGAAATTTTCGCTCTTTTGAATTCTATTAAAATTCAATATTACGGCCATAAGAAAATCAAAAGTTCACTATGAAAATTTGGGCATCTAGTAGGCGCAGATAACTTTCCACTCTTGAATTTATAAATGTACCCCATTCCACATTATGTAACTCTTGCCCCCATTTTTAGTACTTAAGTATCAATTATAGTTGTAGAATATTGTTGTAAATGTGTTGGTATCATTGACCACTTCTTGGAAGTAACATTTTTAAACAATGACACACGTAATTCAAGAAATTATTAATTTAATCTTCACACATGGCATACATCATTGTGAAACGAACTTCTAGTTTTTAACAAAATTTATTGATATTTTTCAGCAACGAACAAAACAACATTCAGAAAATTGGCTTCAAATTTTGTTGAATTTGGACAATTACACTTCTGAAATTTTCCAAATTGAACAAAATTTGACGCCAATTTTCTAAATGTTCTAGATTTCTTCAAATCTTCAAAGGCCGGTTGTAGAAAATGATGAAGTGAAATCCACGAGCTTCTGTGCGACATATTCGAAAGGATTTAGGCATTAATATACGCCGTTTAAATTTTAAAGGGTCACCAGCTGTTAAATTATGTTGGCAAATCAATAAATAATTAAATATCCCTAGATTTCAATCAATAGTAACTGAATACGATTCAAGTTCGTACAGTTTGATAATTTAATTGTCAAATTAACAACGAGATGCAGTTGTGAATTTTTTTTAAATGAAGCCTTTGGAATGTGAACATCATTACAGCATGGGGTATGATAAAAGATAGGTAAAGGATAGGATATGGTAAAAGATACATCAACATTTATACATACATAGTGATAACATACATTTCAAAATTTAAGAAATACATAAATACTTAAAAGTCAAATGAAAATTTGATCTAATATCATATATATTGTACTTAAAATGTAAGTAAAATTAAATTAAAATGCACATACACATAATACACATACACCACATAAAACTTATTTTTATGTAATATATTTTCTATGTGTTAAATATATATATTGTAGAATAACACCTCTGAAGATTGCTCAAAATAGCCGAAACTAGTCTAGTAAGGTGAAGAAGAAATAATAAAAATAATAAAAACAACAAAACATCATTATATTTAAATGCTACCATTAAGTACGCCAATAAAGAAAAAAGAAAACAATAAAATATAATAATAGCTGGTATCCAAAATGGATGAAATATAACAAAAGAAAAAAAAGCAGCAAAAAATATTTCGGCAGTAAAATTTTGTTTGAAGTTTGAAAACTTTTGAAAAAAGACCATTAATCGCTTCTAAAAATCGTAAGTCGTCTTACATTTGAACACGTCAAAAATGGCGTCTTAAGATTCGGATTCTTACCTAAAATGTATTTTGAACTGTCCGTGAATAATTGCAACTAAGCGAAATATGGCTAGTGATATATATTAGCAATCATGGCTATAAATGCATTTGATGTAGATGCTGCAGATATTGCAGATGATTATCATATGCCAGCAATACCTCGTCATATTTATCAATGAGATAATTATTTTGAAAAGTAATTGCAAACAGTTTTTTTTGTACATTTAGGCTAACTAAAAAAACTGTGTTGAATATCCTTGAACAAATTGAAGACTGTTTACGCCCGGTTTCTCCAAAGATACTTAACTAGTTAAAACCGATCTTATAGATAAGACGTTCTTAAAGTGTTGCATCAACCATTAATTGCTTCCTAAAGTCGTAAGAATGTCTTACATTTGAAGACGCAAAAAATGGCGCATTCAGATTCAGGTTCTAACCTAAAATTCAATGTAATTTGTACTGTCCGTGAATAATTGCAACTAATGCGAAATATAGCTAATGATTTGTTAGCAATCATGGCTATAAATTCATTTGATGTAGATGCTGCAGATATTGCTGATGATTATCATATGTACCTCATCATATTTATCAACGACATAATTATTTTGAAAAATATACACTGCGTTTCAAAAAAAATGTACCACCTAGAAGGAGTTGACGTAGAACTCTGAAATTATGTGAAAATAGTTAGTATGTGTTGAGAAACAATTGATTAAATTTTCATCGAAAAATAATAATATTTATTAAGAAAATAATTAATAATGTGTTGCATCTCCGCGCACTCTTATGCATTCAGCAACCCTTCTGGGCATGCTGGAAATCAAATGGTCCAATGCATCTTGAGGCAGCTCATCCCAGGCAATCTGAAGATGGTGTCTTAATTCATTTAAATTGTTGGGAGGATGCGCCTCAAGATGCATTGATCCATTTGATTTCCAGCATGCCCAGAAGGGTTGCTGAATGCATAAGAGTGCGCGGAGATGCAACACATTATTAATTATTTTCTTAATAAATATTATTATTTTTTTTACTACTACGACTATTTTCACATAATTTCAGAGTTCTACGTCAACTCCTTCTAGGTGGTACATTTTTTTTGAAACGCAGTATATATGCAAACAGTTTTTTTTGTAGATTTATTCTAATCAAAGAAACCGTGTTGAATATCCTTGAACAAATTGAAAACAGTTTAGAAAATTTTCCCAATCGGTGAGTATATGTAGTTTCATTAATACAAAATATATTGCAATAATAATATGTTTGAAGAAACAATTTTTCCTCACTGAATGTTTCATATTAATATACATTATCTTTAGTGATTCTTTCTCCCTCCACGTATTTAATATATATATATATATATATATATATATATATATATATATATATACCGGGCTTTTTTTTCGATTTTACACATATGATTGACAATGTATAACTGGTTGCCTGCATCTGCCCGCAAGGAATTTCCTATGTGTAATTCTAAAAAAAAAATAGTCAACTCATTAACGGCGTCGGTGCAAGCAACCTGTCAATTTTGGCATATGTTACACAGAGAGGTTAGTTTTTATTCAAGACAAAACACGAGAGTATTCGTAATGTATCAAGATCAGCTGATATGTCAACAAATGATTATTTTCTTTGGGGTTACCTGAAAAGTAAAATTTTTAATGACGTACAAATACATAACGTAGATGAATTGAAAGGCCGTATACGTACTGCATGTAATGGCATAAATCCACAATACATTACGAATACTCTGCGTGTCTTCAAAAACCCTGTCGTGTATTGCCTTGAATAAAAACATAACCTCTATGTGTAACATATGCCAAAATTGCCAGGTTGCTTGCACCGACGCCGTTAATGAGTTGTTTTTTTTTTTAGAATTACACATAGGAAATTCCTTGCGGGTAGATGCAGGCAACCAGTTATACAGTGTCCATCATATGTGTAACAAGGAAAAAAAAGCCCGGTATATACGAGCGCTACAGGCCTTGGAGGCCCTTGGCTTTATGGACAATCTGAGCCCATTTTTTCCTATCCTTGGTTATCTCTCTCCAGTCTTGTACTTTGAGAAGTTTTAAGTCTGCTTTAACTTCGTTTTGCCACTGGATTTTGGGCCTTCCTTTTCTTCTATTTCCACTTAATTTTAATGTCCATATCCTACTTGGAGTCCTCTGTTTTTTCATTCTTGCTAGGTGTCCTAGCCATCTTAATCTTTGAGCTTTCACTACATTAATACAAATTATACTGCAATAATAATATGTTTGAAGAAACAATTTTTCCTCACTGAATGTTTCATATTAATCGACATTTTCTTTCGTGATTCTTTCTGCCTCCACGTAATTAATGCGTGGGCATTAAATTAGGACGCAATGGAGTCCCAAGCTTCCTCCTACTCCTTGTTTGTAGCGGCGTTTGTCACTTTATTTTCCACAATTTTGTGTACAAGCGACGAAACAAAATCCTCTCTTCCTTAGAAAAATTTACCCTCTTTGATTGAAATTTTGCCATTGTCAGTTTCTCAAATTTTGGATGGTTGCACACTGTCATCAAATATTAGGGCCACTTTGATTGACGGTTTGTCAAAATTCCTTGAAATCGCAACGTTGCCAAACGAAATTAAATCTTACCTAAGATCTCTATCTATTTGTTTGGTGCAACGGAACATAAGATTAAGGCCTACTCATAAATAAGACGTACTTCAATAAGACGCATCTTAAGATTCGTTGGAGAAATCGGGCATAAAGAATTAAATCAGGACAAAATAGAGGACATTAGTCCGTCCGGTATAGAGAGCTCAAAAAAGTTCTGTCCTGGCAAAACTGGTGTTGAAATGGTCACAATTTTGATAATATTTTAAGGAGTATAGGCATCAGGATAATCTGAGTATCGTCGAGGTATTGCTGCTAGTCCTAAAAAATAAAGCTTTTTTCATTATCTTCTTAAGATATTTTAAAGATCTCCCAGGTCGCAGTGCAGGATGGCCTAGCTGGCCTATTGCC
Organism: Othius punctulatus; assembly: GCA_951805005.1. Taxonomy (NCBI): domain Eukaryota; kingdom Metazoa; phylum Arthropoda; class Insecta; order Coleoptera; family Staphylinidae; genus Othius; species Othius punctulatus. Next base: position 100,360,692 of record OX638139.1, on the reverse strand, counting down.
CCCGGAATACAAAATATTTTAGTAATCAACAAGTATTGTAGATGTTTTTATGTACTTAAAAATATTCATGCTATTTTTAATGTAAAGACACGCTTTTAAAATAGCATGTTTCTGAATTTTTCAAGTTATTCCTAGAGGCCTTAATGGGTTATTCCTAGAGGCCTTAATGGCATTTTTATTTCTGCAAGAGGCCATTCTACCAAGGTGATTTATTGAGTTAATATTTAAAATAAAGAATTCTTATATTGATTTTGCAATTCTATTGGATTTACGACTGGTGTGGTAGTTGCAAGTTTTTGTTCCATTTGCTAAAGTGATTTTCGCTGTTTTAACAATGGTGCTCGAAGTTGTTCGCTTCAATTAATCAACGTGGAGATCTACGGCTCTCGAAATCGGAAGTGTTTAGAAAATCTGCCTAATCCGCCCAGATGTAAAACCCACGTTTACGAAGCGGACGGGCACAAAAGCCGGAAGGAAACGCTCGCTGGGTGGAGGAAGGAGTTGAATAGCCAATTCGGAATCGAGCCAAAAATGTATAAAGGAACGAAGAGCGAACTTACATCACGCCACAGGACGCAACTTATGCGCAATCACCCGAGTACGTGGTGCACGGCAATTATTGTTATTATGCCTGGGATTTATTTGTAACTTCGCTGCTCTGCGCAAACAAACGTGCATAAGGTGAACGGTTTCAATGTTTTCGCGGTTCGCCCTTGGCATTATCGCGTTCCTAAGCGCATTCGCCTTCGCTCACGTTGGATCGTACGTTTAATGGAAATTAAATTACACGGCGATACACAAGAAGGGAACGTTCAAAGGGGATTAATTTTAATAGCGCCCGCGAGGAAAAATAACGATGCGAAAATAATCGGCCCCCGCCCCGTTCCGGCCTGGGCAATCCTAAACCGCCCGTTTCGTTTTTCTGCCATCCACCCTCATGATTATTAACTGCCGCGGAGGCGAGGCCCTCGAAACGTTAATTGGATTTAAGCGCGGTATTACACCCAACTTCTCAGATTACGAAGTAACGTTAGCCGGGGACGCCGTGGAAGGAATAATGAGTCATCCGCGAGCGCAATCAATATGCGGCGCGTGACACAGCCGAAGCGAAGGTGGATGCACTTTTTAACCTGGAATTGTGTTCTATAGGTTCTTAACAGGCAACTGCAGAAGTGGCTCACGCAGATAGCCGCTCGTTTCATGGCCTACTTGGCCATGTGGTTTATGGCTCTTCAACGTTCCCCGTGGCGGGTTAATTAAGTGGCTTTAAACACCGCGGCCGATCACGCTCAATTTTACGCACAATGACTTACGTAATTGCAGAGGAAAGTAATTAGGAGGCAACGCCGAGACGCTTCTTTGCGTCATCCATCAAGACCGGCACTCCAGCTGTCGACGTGTTCTGGCGTCTAGTGAATTACCCGCAAATTGAATTTTAATGTTGGAGAAGAAGCGATTATTTTCATTGTGTGATAATTACGCTCGTAAGGAAATCGCTCCTTTGCAACCACAGTTGGGATATTATGCATTCATATATTATGCACATTTCTTTACTCAATCAATCAAAACTATACGATATAAGATACAAGTATGAACAAAACAAGACTCGACAATTAGTTTGGCTCATCTCTATGGTGATGCCTAAGAAAATAAATGATAAAATAAATCAAATAAATGATAAATAAATGCCATCTTCGCATAAATGCGAAGAACACAGACTTATTAGCCTGATGAGTCATACTTTAAAACTATTTCTTAAAATCATACCTCAAAGAATATACAAGAAGTGCGAAAACGCAATCAGCGATACACAGTGTGGCATCCGGCAGGGACTGGGCACAAGAGAAGCTTTAGTTGCAACACAAGTTCTTGTACAAAACTGCCAAGACCAAAGGAAAAAGGTATGCCTATGCTTCATAGTCTATGAGAAAACGTTCGACAGAGTACAACATCGTAAACTCTTCGAAATACTTAAAAGGTCAGGTATTAACCAGAAAGACAGACGATGCATAGAAAGTTTGTACAAACAGCCAAAATATCAAAATCATAATTCAAAATCCATATCAAAATATCAATGTATGGATTGCTCGAGTTTATGAATCAATATGCAGAAAAACGCGGAATTTGAATGTTCAGAAATCTGTGATGGTGTGAATGTTGTGCTGATGTAAACGAAACCTATATCAAATTTGCAAATAATAAATTTTTAGAAATTTCAGTAAACTGTACGTGTCAATGTAGAAAGTTATATGTTTGATTTTCTGGCATATTTAATACTCAAACTTTATCAAATTTTCAGGTGGTTCAGTTTCAGGTATACTGTACGCGAATCTAAGATCAAATTTTCAAATAATAATATTTTAGAAATTTCATTAATAGCTAACCCATACTTGTTAATGCAGAAAGTTATATCCTCGATTTTCTCACGTATTCATTACAAAAAGTTTGCCAAATTTTCAGGAAAATTAGTTTTAGGTGCACTGTACACGAACCTAATATAAAATTTGCAAATAATGAATTTTCAGAAATTTCAGTAATTGCTAACCCATACTTGTGAATGCAGAAAGTCATATTTTTGATTTTCTCCCTTATTGAATACTGAAGCTTTGTTAAATTTTCTGGAGGATCAGTTTCAGATGTTCTGTACACGAATCTAGTAGTAGAATATTTTGGAAATGTCAATAATACCTAACCCGTACTTGTCAGTGCAGAAAGTTATATGTTTGATTTTCTGTCTTAGTCAATACTGAAACTTTGTCAAATTTTCAGGTGGGTCAGTTTCAGATGTACTGTAAGCGAATCTAAGATTAAATTTTAAAATAATAAAATTTTAGAAATTTCACTATTAGTTAACTAATACTTGTCAATGCAGAAAGTTATATATGTCATTTTCTCCCTTATTTAATACTGAAACTTTGTCAAATTTTCAGGTGAATTGGTTTTAGGTGTACTGTACATGAACCTAATATCAAAATTTTAAATAATATATTTTCAGAAATTTCAGTAATAGCTAACCCATATTTGTGAATGCAGAAAGTTATATGTTTGATTTTCTCCCTTATTTAATATTGAAACTTTGTCAAATTTTCCGGTGAATTGATTTTAGGTGTACTGTACACGAATCTAATATCAAATTTGCAAATAATATATTTTCAAAAATTTCAGTAATAGCTAACCCATACTTGTCAATGTAGAAAGTTATATCCTCGATTTTCTCACGTATTCATTACAGAAAGATTGTCAAATTTTCAGGTGAATTGGTTTAAGGTGTACTGTACACGAACCTAATATCAAATTTGCAAATAATATATTTTCAGAAATTTCAGTAATAGCTAACCCATACTTGTCAATGCAGAAAGTTACATATGTGATTTTCTCCTTATTTTATACTGAAACTTTGTCAAATTTTCAGGTGAATTGGTTTTAGGTGTACTGTAAACGAACCTAATATCAAATTTGCAAATAATATAAAATTGTATACAAAACAACCATGGATGAGAACGCAGAATTTAAAATTCTTGATTTATTGCCACGTCGGGGTAGACCTAAAAAATTTGGGAATATTGTATTGCCATCGTTATATAAAAGTATAAGAAGAATCACATCACTAAAATACTGACACATAAAATACCTCCGGAGCACCATAACTACTTCAAATCACTCCCGCATAATGAGAATGTTAACGAATAACTTGTTACTAAATTTATTTCTATTATGTAAAAATATAATTTAAATGTTTTTTTTTTCTATTTTTTAAGCTATATGTAACGGACTTAAGCTCTTTCACTTTTTGTAACAAAACAAATTTTTATTTTGAAAGTGACCTAAGTCCTTTTAAGGTAAGCAAGGTCATATTATACACTTAATAATAGCGACTTTTTAATAGGATGTATAAAATGAAATCCCTTAAATGCGATTTAACATTGCAAGTCAACCATATATCTTACGTATATTTTTAATTTTGTAAAAACGCAAAACCTTAAGTATTTCAAATTAAAGATAAATGGACTTAAGTCACTTTCAAAATGAACGGCTCAACAAATTCAACTTTTAACCTGGTTATACAGGGTGTCCAAGATAAGGATCAGCAGCATGGGGATTTCGGAAACCGTAAAAGTTACTTTGAGACAGTTCACGTTTTTGAGATGTGAGCCAGAACGAGCGCTAGATTTAATCGGGTGAACCACAACCAGCGCTAGATTTGATCGGTTGAACCAGAACCAGCGCTGCTTAACTACTAATCAAAATATTTCAATTCAAAATCATGGAAGCTGAGCCCAATTCTACAGAAATTTGATAGATTTGTTCAAAATGTGAGAGGATGTGTTCCTGAATAGACACTGTGGTATTAGTGTTGTGGCAAATGTGTTGTGGTAAATCTACCAATAGATATATGAAAATAAGCTATATGAAATCGAAGAGATTTGCAAAACTGTTCAAAAATATTTAAAAAATAAGACAATTGTGTTGAAAAATAGGATTATTTTTATAGATTTGTTGATGTTTGCGAGAACCTGTATTTTTATTATTATTAAAATTGCATTTCAACATTTCATGAATAATTTAATTTAGCTTTAATTTAGAAGATTTATTCCAAATGTGGCAATATTTTTGCAGGACTCGTCAAGACTGATCTAGGGTTTGTAAAGATTGTAAAGATTAAAGATGCCAAAATAAGGATGCATTCTAAATTTCCGAAATTTTATGATAACTTAGTAAAGTTTTTGTTCAGATTCGGAAGGTTTACTCGAAATAATGATTATTTATTATTTCGAGTAATAATCCAAATAATGCCAATATCCATTTGGCATTGCATTTTGGCAATCAAAATTATAAAACGATTCTTAATATAATTATGAAGATTAATGTAAATTTTCGATAGCTTTGTGAAGATTAACACCAAACTTCAGAATATTGACAGAATTGTTACTGAAGATAATTGCATAGCAGTTGAAACATTTAGTACATATGGTAAATGGTTTCACTTTTCTTTAAATAAAAATATGTAGTAAACCCAAAAGTCGACGCACAAAATCAAATAAAAAATCTCATTTGTAACCATTGAGAGTGGTGGTAAAAATATTGATAACTTTTAGAAGTACGAAAAGTAAGATTCTTTAATTTCGAACTTAAACAAGTCTACAAATAACTGGTTTGGTAAATTTAGTTGGACTTTTCAAGGCAATTTACATGAAATTACTAAGGCCTGTATCTATAGTCCGTACTTGGGCATGAGTTCGACTCAAGTCGTATATTTGGTTGCGTATTTTCTATAAACGTTTATGAACCAAACGCAATCAAATATGCCCAAATATACGACTTGAGTCGAACTCATGCTCAAGTACGGACTATAGATACGGGCCTTAGTAATTTCATGTAAATTGCCTTGAAAAGTTTAACTAAATTTACCAAACCAGTTATTTGTAGACTATAGATACAGGCCTAAGTGTAGAAGATATGATTTTCCATGAACATTTATCGATGAAAGTTTTTATAACGGTTACATTTTAGTAGATTTGTGTCGATGATTTGTGTACAGTACTTGAAATTTCTTTCATTTCTTTATTAATAATTTTTAACTTGGTTATATATAGTTTTGTCTAAATATTTTCAGTAATAATATAACAAGAGAGTGAGAATAAATTGAAAATAATTTGACAGATTGTCGAAAACTTGTTGCCAGGCAATAGTCACGAGAGCCCGAAGGGCTCGAGTGACTATTGCCAAATGGCAACAAGTTTGAGACATAATCTGTCAAATTATTTTCTAATTTATCGAACTCTCGAGTTATATTTGATTAGATTATTTTTTGACGTTTTTTGCTTTCTAGTATTTCTTTATCAATTTCAGTATGCGAAACGCAGCTAAAGCGACTTTTATTCATTTTGTATGACACTTTAATATGATTGATAAATTAATAATTTGACAAATATTTTGATTGACAAGAGTGAACATAGCTACCGAGATTATTCCCACTATAATAATCTCTAGAGAATATTCCCAGTATAATAATGACGGGATTGGTCCAGAAGTATCAATATGACAAAAATCGAAATATATCATTGGTTTTGAGAAACGTCAAAAAATAATCAATTTAATATATTTTAATTTTGAATAGTACAAAGTAATAATATGGAGATGGAATATATGTTCACATATTTAAATCTCATTACTTAGAACGTATGAAATCTACATTGTACATCAAAGCAATTCCGTTTATTTTCCATACAAGCGTAAGCACTAAGGAGTACTTACTAGCACACTTTGAATGTACAGAATTACGAATAATATTATCTCATTCCAGATCAGACGCTGGGGTCCATCTCAAAGCAGCCGACTATACTTACGAATTTAAACACAGCCATTCCCCATCGAATCCGTGTCGCATCTGTGACATACTCGGCGGAGGAATTTATGGGCCACGGAATTGTACTTTCTCCTTCTCGTGATGCAAGAGTGCACGGCACTCGGCCCCGTCGTAATAGAGCCGAGCGCAGATAAAGTATCTATTATTTTGTTTGAAGTGTGGCGCAATTTTGGGTGCAGCATGGGCCGACATTGGCATTATTTTAAATAATTTTGGGCGATAGCAATGTAGATCCTATTATATGTGCTCTCAGAGCCATGTGCATGCCATAAGGGGTTAATTTGCCGCAGGCCAATTAGTCTCTCTAAACGAAATAGGTTGCGTTTATAGATACTAATTTAATAAACATTAATAAAAAAGAGAGGCACCAAACGCCATCTCTCGGTGAAGAATAATAATTTAAATGATTTTGAGGTTAGATAATACCCGGGGAACGAGAAATACTGCCACTGTTTAAATTTCCCGCATATTCGATAAATTTGCCAAGTTTGTAGCATTGGAAGTTATGTCAATGGTTTAAGGTTTTCTTGGCAACTTCTACGTCTGTAAATATTTTCATGCTTGTATTGGCTGCTTTTTTGGCAAAGCATCAGAAAGCGCTGTGGACAAAGTGAACGTATCATATCATGTTAGCAATAGTTCCAACCTCAAATTTTATCAAAGATTCATTTTTTTCAAAATAGCGAAGCTGTATTTACAAATTTTAACCTATAAATATTAAAAACGAAACATTTCCAGTTCAAAGTGCAATATGGCGAAATTGTCTGCGGCAAAGTGTCCTATTGCGTGCTTCCCATGGCTCGGAAACGGAGCGACTCGGATGAATTCCGCGTGGAAATTAAATTCGACGGCCTTGCTCTTTTGTTACTGTTATAGCGGTGTGGGTTTGGTCTGGAATTATGATGAAACGCTCGGCTATTTTCCAGCCAACATAGCGGACATGTATGTGTGGCTTATTCTGCGCAATTTGCAGTGGTAATGCACGCTTCCAGCATTAGGAAAACTGAGTGTGTTTATTTAAAATCCACGTGTATTCATTAGCGACGTCGGCACCGTAATAAACCTTTTAAAAACAATGCCTAGCAATTACAGTGTTAATTATAACGTAATATTCAGTCTACAATTATCATTGAAATAATGTGGAAATTAGGACTGCATTATAATTTATAATACTACGATTGTTTTACTTTAAATAATTACTTGCTATCACCAATTTTAAGCAATAAGTGGAATGCAATAATGAGTACTAACTAGACATCTAAAACTCTAAAAAAAACGGCATTCAGAGATTAGTTAGTTTACAATTTTCCCAAAATTGGTTACGTATACAAAAGTGGGATACAAAAAGCTGATAATAAATAGTTAGTTTACAATAATTATTATATTATTTTTTAAGGACCAAGAAGAAGTTAAAGAATCTGAGACGGAAAGTATACATTTATGACGACCTAACTACCAAAGAAATACAAAGAAAGATAAGAGAAATGGCTAAAGCAGAAAGAGAGAAAGAAAACATATCAAAAGTGGGAAACATAACGATGAAAATAATTAGTACAGTGTGGCGGTGGGATGCAAGAGAACACGAATTAATAGCGAAAAACTGACTGACAAACTACAGACAAACGACACTAACAAGAATACAGACAAAAGACAACACTCAACATAGAAGATATTAACATGGAACATCAGAAGCATGGCTGGGAAAGATAATGAATAGGAGGAAGAGTTTCAAAAGGCCAATGTACAGAAGGTAACGAACAGAAATCAAGAAAAAAATACGTGGGTATGTACAAAACAAGCAATAATCACACAATCATTTTTAGATAATTATTTTTAGTGGTATCAAACAAGATCAAAGAACAGCAGAAGGTGTTAGATGTATCATACACAAAGACATTGAGCACCCAATAAATGATTGGAAGGCAGTTACTTCAAGAATACTGAAAATTACACTGAAAAATGTAATGAAAGATAAGAAGAACGATAATTATGGTATATAGATCAAATGAAGATGAAAAAGGAGCATACAAAGAAACATTCTGGATTACGTTAACGGAGAAAACAGAAACAGAGGAAAATGAAGCATATAGAAATACACACATACACGAGAGAAGTAGTAATAAGAAACGAAAAGTCCATTATAGATTACATATTAGTAGAGCAAAACAGAAAAGCCAAAATCACAAAAGTAAGAAGAAGCTTTGAAATAGGAAGTGACCTTTACTTACTTATGACAACAGTGCAGGAGAAACATGAATGCAATGGAAGAGAACAAATGAGCCAGGAAGCGATCTCATACAACAAGATGACAACACACAAACTTAGGAACCCCGAAATAGCTGTACAATACATGGTGAAAAACAAAGAAACAAACTAAAAAGAAAATATCTCAAAAATCCAAACAATCAATCAATAAGATAAGAATACAACATGCAAAAGAAATTAACAACAGCAGAAATAAAAGAGCAGAAAACGCAATACTACAAAAACAAATTTCAAATAATTAAAGACAATCCAAAGGAATTGTGGAAAATAATAAATGACCAAATAAACAAAACAGAATCAAACACAAACTACATAGAAGAAATAAGAAAAAAAAACCGGAGGCACCACAAATAAATCGGAAGAAATCGCTGACAAAATAAACGCATATTTCGCAAATACAGGCAAATAACTTGCAGAAAAACAAATAAGATGCAGCCTAACAACACCCGTAACAACAAAAACAAAGAAGCAAATCGAAACCCTCATCTTCCGAAAAACAACACAAGAAGAAATTAACTACATAATAACAAATTTAAAGAACCATAAAGCACCGGGCTTTGATAAGATAACAAACGAAATCTTAAAACGAAACAACAATACTAACACCTATTCTTGTAGAAATCATAAATACAGTACTCGAAAAAGGAATATATCCTGAATATATGAAAACTAGCACAATTATACCAATTTACAAAAAAAGAGACAAAACCAACCCGGAAAATTACAGATCTATTTCATTATTATCAACACTAAATAAAGTATTAGAGAAAACCATCCAAATTCAAATCACCAATCACTTGCTTAAAACCAAAATTATCAACCAAGTACAATATGCCTACCAACAACATTCAGGAACTATATCGGCCACACAAGATCTCATACACCACATATCATAGAAGATTTACAAGAAACAACTAGTATTAGCTATATACATTGACATGAAAAAAGCCTTCGACACTATATCAAAACAAAAATTAATCGAAAAACTTAAGGAAATAAGAATAACGGCGCTCTAGAGATCGGGGGCGAATTTCTAGAGTAACAAGCCCTAACTCAATACACACACTTACACAAAACACACGGCAGAAGGACCCCCGTTGGTCGATAGCCAGTTAGGGATAATATCCCTAACAAATACAGTCACTACTACTACTAAGAATAACGTGAAAGGAGCTAAACATATTGAACACATATTATCAAACAGAACACAAAAAACCAAAGTAAATAATGCAGAAAGCCAACCACTTGCAGCTGAATATGGAATACCACATGGAGGAAACCTACCACCAATCTTATATATTATATACACAAACGATCTGCTGGAAATGAACTTGAAAGGAAAACCACATATATATGCAGATGACACCTGCATAGTTTACAAGGGAAAAAAACTATAGAGAAATAGAAGACAATATGAACGAAGATATAAAACTGCTGGAAAACAATAAAAGAAGAAAAAACAGAATATATGATATTCTCAAACGATAAAACAAGAAAAGATATAAACATCACGATCAAGAATACAAAAACAAAACAAATAAAATAAGTCAATTATCTAGGACTTAAAATACAAAGCAACCTGAAATGGGATCAATACATAGAAACGCTTAAAAAAGGGAACTCTAAAACTATCGCCGCCATAATGAAAATCAGAAACTACGTACCGGAAGAGAAATAGAAACAAATATACCATGCACTTTTTACATCAAAAATCAACTGTTTCTGCAACATATTGGGAAACACAACTGAAAAAACCTGAATAAACTACAGACACAACAAAAAAAATATTAAAAATACTCTACAAACATGTACAATACATGGTAAAACTAGAAGACATACTTTTGGAAAGGAGGATGGAAGGTGATGTAGATCAACTGTAGAATGAACTTAAAAGAAATATGTTAGAAGTAGCACAAGATGTATGTGGACAGCAGAACGGATCAAATAAGTAGCAGCAAACATCGTGGTGGTCAGAGGAAATAAAACAAATGATACAGGACAAGAAGAAACCATGGCAAAGATACGTGTTGGGCAAAAATAGCAATAATTACCAGATATATAAGGAAAAAAGGACAAAAGTCAAAGAGGCAATTAAGAAAGCCAAAGCAAGAGAATGGGAAGTATTTGGTGAAAAGATGGAGGACAGCAAGAGAAATCTGAAACTCTTTTATAGAGTATTACAAACATGCAAGAAAGGGAAACACTAAGAAACAACATTTATAAACGATAAAGATGGAAAAGTGATAAGAAAGAAGAGATAATGACACGCTGGAAAAAGTATTTTGAAGAACTACTAATACTAACAGCAGAGAGGCAGAGTAGTAAGGAGGAAAATAATAATGATAACCAAGAAACGGAAAACATCAATAACGCTATAGAAGAAGATGAACTTAGAGAAGCCATAAAGGACATGAATATTGGAAAGGCACCAGGATGAGATCAAATAACAACAGACCCATGTCTGTTAAGTATATGGGAAGGATAGGCAATGAAAGTGTAATAAAATTAATGAATACAGCATGGGAACAGGAAACAATACCCACAGACTGGCAAGTGGCACTAATAGGGCCAATATTTCAAAAGGGAAGCAGAATAGACTGTAGTAATTATAGAGGGATTACGTTGATTAGTACTGGGATGATATTATTAGAGAAAATTATTTAAAAAAAAAACGTATAACAACTATAGCAGAGAACAGCCTAGAAGAGGTACAAAGTTGTTTCAGAAAAGGCAGATCGACACAGGACCATATATTTACAATAAATCAAATAACAGAGAAGAGACTGAAATTCGACAAAAGTACATATTTGGGATTAAAAGATTTAGGAAAATCATTTGATAAACGACAACATAAACAAAAGACAACGTATGGAAAATTTTGAAAATAAGAGGCGATGACAACTAAACGATTAGAATCTCATACATGAAATATACGACAGAAATACAAACACAATTATATACAAAGGCTTAACTTCGGAAACATCAAAAACAAGTAACGGACTAAGACAAGACCGCTCGACACTATTCATCATACATATGGATGAGATAATGAAAAATGCAAAGAAGGAAATGGTACAATCAAAGATAGGATACAAAAACATACAGAAAATAAAAATATCGGAGAAAGCTTTTGCAGACGACGACGTAGTAGTAATACAGTAATAGCTGACAATGCAAGAAATCTAGAACACAATTTGAGTTTGGAATGAGACTCTAAAGAAATCCGAAATGAAAATGAATGAAAAAAATATGACGGAAAGTTATAGTGATAGGAAGTAAGGAAAAGTTAGACATAAAAATTGACAGCATAAAATCGAGCACGTTCAAGAATTTAAGTATCTAGGAATAGAAATAACAGATGATGGAAGAGTGGAAAGAGAAATAAGCACCAGAATAAATATGCAATCAAAACATACGATGCTATGAGCAGGAGCTTCATAAACAAGAAGGAAATAAGTAAGAGAACATAAATAATGCAATGAAAACATATTATGCTATGAACAGGAGCTTCATAAACAAGAAGGAACTAAGAAGAGAACTAAAATGAGAATTTACAAAACAATCTACAGACCGATAATAACGTAACGGTGTGAAACGTGTGTGCTGACTAATAGAGACAAGAGCAGAATACAGACTACAGAGAAGAAATATCTACGGAGACTTATGGGAGAGGAAAGATAGAATAAGAAATGCAGATATAAGAAGCGAACTAGATATTGAAGAAATTGAAGAAATTGAAAAGTACATTGAAAGACCACAACTGAGCTGGTGGGGACATCTGCTAAGAACGGAAAAGAATAAACAGGCAAAGCAAGTATGGGAAGCGAGAACCAAAGGAAAAAGGAGAATAGAAAGAAACAAGAATGGGATGAGCGTGTAAAACAAATATTAGAGAACAGAAACAAAACGATTATCGAGACAAAGAGATTAGCGAAGAACAGGAAAGAATGGAGAGATTTAATTTATCAAAATTAAAATTAAAATGAGAAGCTTAATTAAAAAGAATGTATTATGATTTGTGATTTATATTTTATTATGCATTGTATGTCGAGCATTGCTTTGATTTATTTTGTAGTTTAATCTATAAAACGACACCCTAATGGTAAAAGTTATTTTTTTAGATTATATATTATTATTCATATTTTTATTTTTATACAGGGTGAGTATTTTTTCTTCATTTTAAGCATTGGAATCTCGAAAACCATATGACATAGAGATTCGCTTAAATTTGAGAAGAGTTGTGGTTCTAAGAGCTCATGCAAGATAACCTTTTGTTTTTTGAAAAAAGACCACAGTTTTTCAGTAATAATACAAACTTTTTTTTTTAAATGGCTGTCATACTTGGCTTTGACATTTTTAAAAAGGACATTTTTTTCTCTTTATAGCGACAAAATATTTGCTATACTTACTTTGATAAATAATGTAATTTTCGAAAATTAACTTTGTGAAAATTATTACTTACTTTGACAAATAAACACGATACAGGACTATTTGTAATACTGAGAGTAGCAAAGACAGAGTTTGCCTTGTTTTTTTATCTTGCTACTAGAATTCTATTATTTTTTCTATTCTAATTATAGTAAACTCTATTCAAATTAGACAACGAAAATTCCTTCATCTCATTTATTTATAAAGGGGAGTCTAGCAAACCTTATATCATTAAAAAGAGAAAAAAATATCCTTTTTAAAAATGTTAAAGCCAACTATGCCTGCCATTTAAAAAAATGAAGTTTGTATTACAACTCAAAAACTATGAGGCTTTTTCAAAAAACAAAAGCATATGAAAGTATATAAGTATATAACATGCACAAGCCCTTAAAATGACAACTATTTCCTCATTTAACCTTAATCTCTATGTTTGATGGTTTCTGAGATCCCAATGCTTAAAATGAAAAAAAAATCGCCCTGTATATCTAGACTGGAAATTGGAAATATAAAAATAGTTTTGGATTCACCTTTTTCGGCCAAAATGGGTCATGACAAGAACTAAAAATTAAAGGAACATATTGACAGAATTGCGGATGGATAAATACAACCAGCACTTGCAAAAAAAGCAAGAGGGAAACCACCTAATAGTTATTTATGACACAATTTATGAAGTTCGTAAATTAGTCAATAAAAACGAAAATGTCATAGAAATATCTTTCTACGACAGCTATTATGAAAAACAACTATAATTTAATACAAAATACTATATATTTTTTAAATGGTGAGTGAATTAATTGTCTGTATTAACCTTATATTACGTACGTTAATGTTTTTATGCATTTTTTTACGCACATGTGCTAAAAAGTATCACTTTGGGCACTAAGAAGAGTGCGCAAGAGTGCTTTTTTGATGACTGTACTGTAAAATGACTGTACAGCATAGGGAGTTACAGCTCTTCTAAATATAGAGTAATGTATAGTCGTGGTAATGTTATTATGCTCTATTCTGTAAAACGACATCGTAATGGTAAAAGTTTATTTTTGGTAATGTATATTATTATTTTGTCGTTTTTATATCTATATCCAGATTGGAAATTGGAAATATAGAAATAGTTTTGGATTCACTTTTTTTGGCCAAAATGGGTTATGACAAGAACTAAAAATTGAAGGAACATATTGACAGAATTACGGATGGATAAATACAACCAGAACTTGCAAGAAAAGTAAGAAGGAAATCACCTAATAGTTATTTATGATAGAATTTATGAAGTTCATAAAGTAATCAACAAAAAACGAGAGTGCAAAAAATCACCACTTTACGAAAATGTCATAGAAAGTTCTTTCTAATATAGCAATTATGAAAAACAGAAATTTATTGCAAAATATTATATATTTTTTAATTGGTGGGTGAATGAATTGTGAGTTGGCCTTATTTTACGTACGTTAATGTTTCTATGCACAGGTGATTTTTTTACGCACTTGTGCGCAAACTATCACTTTACGCACTGTGGTCGAGTGCAAATAGCACCACTTTACAAAAATGTCCAAAAAAGTTCTTTCTAAGACAGCTATTATGAAAAGCAGCTATAATTTAATACAAAATACTATATATTTTTTAATTGGTGGGTGATTGAATTGTGAGTAAACCTTATTTTACGTACGTTAAAGTATTAATGCACAGGTGCTTTTTTTACGCACTTATTCTAAAAACTATCACTTTGCGCACCGTGATCAGTGCGTAAAAACTTAGTTTACGCACTGTCGTAGAAAAATATGATTTTTCGTTCCTACCTTTTTAATTGAAGCGGGACCATTAATTGAAACCAGGGTTGGTGTGTGATTTAAATCAATTGAATTAAATCATGATTTAGATCAAATTATTCTTTTAAATAAATCATTGATTTAAATCCAAATGATGTTTTTTTAAAATTAATCATTATTTTTGCATTGTTTGTGCATTCCAAGAGGTGTACAATTACAAATATAATGTAATTATAGGGTTAGAATGCTTTAAAATAGATAATTGAAAGTAGATAAAATAATATTCTTTTCATCCATTTAAGGTTCATCACTTAGTAGTACAGATAAACCGTTTTTTTAATCATCAATTCTTGTACGAATTCAATGATTTCTTAAAAAAAAAACATATTATTTGAATCGTGAAAATCATATGATTTTTTATATAAATCATTGAATTCGAACAAGCATTGATGATTTAAAAAAAACCGGTGTATTGTTATAAATCAACTGATTTAAAACATCTAAACTGGCAAACACTGATCAGAAATATAAAAAAAACCCAAATAAATCATGATTTTTTTTTAAATCATTTAAATCATGGATATTTAATTTTTTTATATCATGATTTATTCAAACCATGATTGAAACTAATATAAAAATATGGAAGGTGCAGAAAAATAATAATTATTTTGATTGATTCGTACCCATGATACATTTTTAATTGCTTCATTTTAATTAACATTATCGTATATAAAAATACTAACTCTGCTTAGGAGGTACTTTATGTATTTATATATGTATTTATTCTATATGCGTGGTCACCACTTTGCATGAAATTAAAATTACTCAGTAGTTATAGTATTCTCTGTAAAGTCAATGCACGGCCTTAAACCATTTACATTCGTTTCTTTTTAGAGTTTAGTTTCAGTAATCACAGCTCGCTAAAAACGCAAGGCATGCTTCACTTAAAACGTAGAGTGCGGTTTGAAAATTTCATGGTCGTCACAGGCACGAAGTGTTCACAGAAAACAAATCAATAAATTATTCTCAAAGAATTACACTTTAAAGTGTTAAGTGTTACCCCTTCTAGCAATGAGTAATTTGTTTAATTAAAATAAGAATGTGCTGTAATTAAAAACACGTTATGAAACTTTGAGGAGTTAAACGTTAAACACGGTTTTAATTAGTACGTGCTTTCTACAGTTATGATAGTCATTATTACATAACGAAACCAAAAGTCGGGAAAATGAAGTATTTTAGTTGTTGAGAATTTAAAAATGCATAAGATCATTTGTACATGTATGAGACGAAAATTAATTAATAAAAAAATATATGTGAAGAGACCCCAGTCGATTGCCTAATGAATATTATACAGGGTGTACATAAAGATATATATATATATATATATATATATATATATATATACACTGTGTATCAGCCAAATGGAATAAATTCGATAATAAATAAATGGGGGCGTGATCAAAAAAACGCTCGGACACGTCGATTGTTATTTTTAGTTGCGCATTTTTTCAACAAAAACTTTTTATACAGGGTGTGTCATGTGACCGTGGCCAATACCAACTTTCTTATTTTAAATGCAACACCTGGTATAGTGTTCAATTTTTGGATTCTTCAGAAAATTCTAGACATATTTCATGTACAATGTCCTATGCCTATCTTCAACTGTTTCGGAAATATTAAGTGTTTTCAGATTTATAATACTACAATTTATAATACTACATACAACTAAAAATATGTAATATTTTATAAATCATACAGTCCACTTTGATTAATTACTAATGATACACCAATATTATCAAACTGTTCTCTGTTATTACAGAGTTATATGATGCGGGTATAGCGGAGAAGCAGCGAAGATAATTCGAGGCTCCTAATAACAACCCATAAACTACACCAACCAAGTAATCATCGTAAACCACACACGCAACACAATACCTCCGCGATTCAAGCGGATTACCACATAATTTGTATTAATATAATTATGTCAATCAAAATCACATCAAAATTACATTCCGCTGTGTCGAGCGCTGAATGTAAAGCCCTGTTGATACGTGCACATAATAATAATTTAAGGATTATAATTAACAGGCACTGAAGCATCGATAGAAATAATAATACAATGTAATCCAGGAAGTAATACATTGATTTTGGATATTAATATTAATTTTAAATATTCATATTTCAACTAGCGTAAGAAAGTGGGTAAAGTTGTGGAAAGGAGCGTTGCACAGCGAAAGAGTGCGAAAATAAAGTTTTTTTATAACGAATGTAAATTTGAAGAAGTTTGAAAACAGATTTACTTACTACAGAAAAAATGAATATACAAGTCCGGCAGTGAAACCTGACGGTTTTTGAGATGGAATATTTCAATGAATATTCAAAATATTTTGTTTTAACATTTTTTTTGTATAAGAAAGAAAGAATGGAAGCACACTCAATGATGACCTCCATTTTCTCTGCACTGCTGCATTTTTGTTATCTGTGGGGACTTACCTCACGAAAAGTGTACTTGGATAAGTCTAGAAATTTGGCAGAACTGCAAGCTAATATTCAGCGGCAAATGCGTTCGATCCCACGCCAAACCTTGGAAAGAGTGATGAATAACTATGTTATCTCTAGACTTGAGCAGTGCAGAGAAAATGTAGGTCATAATTTTTTTTTTTTTTTTTTTTGTAGGGTCTTGGAGTCCTTTTTGGAGTCCTTTTTGGTCTTGGAGTCTTGGAGTCATCATTTGAGTGATGTTATTTTTGCTTCATAATGCTTGTTCGTTTTTTTTTATACATCTTAAACTTCCATTCTTTCTTTTTTAAATAAAAAAAATATATAACAAAATATCTTTAATATTCATTGAATTATTCCATTTCAAAAACCGTCAGGTTTCACTGCCGGGCCCTTAATAATAATATTCCTATCGTACAGAAACTTTTTTGTCTAAGTTGAAGCAGATAGGACTTGAGTTCTAATCTCTGTGTAGAACATAGTCGTTTGTAAATATGTCCTGATAAAGTTTTATATAAAATATAAATGCTCACTGGTCTAAACTACTGGCTTAATGGCCTAACCGTCCATGTACAAAAATAGGAATGAAAGGAACGAAACGGCGGAAAGACCGGTTAAGTCGATAGCAAAATAAAGATCGATCATTTGGGTGAGCACAATTTTCAGTTAGTTTTGCAATCAGATACTTTATAACTACCAATGCTATTATATCACTATTTTGATTGAGGACTTGCAGCAACAATGATACTATATCATTCTTTAGTGGAATACTTCTTCGTACCTATTAATGATTCTATATCATTTGTTTGGTAGAAAATGTTTAGTCAGTTATTGCAATCTGATCGTTTGTAGCTACTAATGCTACATCATTGTTTTAATAGAATATTTATAGCTGCAATGATACTATTCTGTTTTTCAGTGGAAGACTCGTTTGTGATACTATAGCATTTATTGTTTAGGGGTATATATTTAGTCATTGCAATAAGATCTTTTGTAGTTGCTAATGTTACAATATCATTGTTTTGATTGAAGATTTGTAGCAACAATGATACTGTATCGTTTTTCAGTGGAAGACTCCTTTGTAACTATTAATGATCCTTTATCATTTTTGTTTGTGGAAGATGATGCAATTTTATTATATTATATCGTGGAAGATCTTTGTAGCTACTAATGATACTACATCGTAGAAGGTTCTTTGTAGCTACTAATGATACTATATCGTGGAAGATTGTTTGTGGCTACTAATGATACTATATCATTTTCAGTGGGAGGCTCGTTTGCAGCTAGTGATAATGCATTATCGTTATATTAGAGGAAGATTTTTAGTCAGTCATTGCAATCAGATGCTATGTACCTGTTAACGCTACTATATAATTGTTTTGATTGAATATTTGTAGCAACAATGATACTGTATAGTTGCTAATGATACTATATAATTTTTTGTTTGATACTACATAATTTTTCAGTTGAAGGCACCTCTGTAGCTATAAATAATACTATAATCATCTTTTTTGGTGGAAGAATTTTAGTCGGTCATTGCAATAAGATCCTTTGTACCTGCTAATGCTACTATATCATTGTTTTGATTGAAGATTTGTAGCAACAATGATACTGTAAATTTTTTTTGTGGAAGATTCCTTCATCATTTTTGTTTGTGGAATATTCCTTTGTGGCTGCTAATGATACTATATAATTTTTTGTTTAATACTACATCATTTTTCAGTGGAAGGCACCTCTGTAGCTATAAATAATACTATAATCATCTTTTTTGGTGGAAGAATTTTGGTCGGTCATTGCAATAAGATCCTTTGTACCTGCTAATGCTACTATATCATTGTTTTGATTGAAGATTTGTAGCAAAATGATACTGTATCATTTTTTAGTGAAAGATTCCTTTGTAATTAATAATGATCCTTCATCATTTTTATTTGTGGAATATTCCTTTGTAGTTGCTAATGATACTATATAATTTTTTGTTTGATACTACATCATTTTTCAGTGGAAGGTACCTCTGTAGCTATAAATAATACTATAATCATCTTTTTTGGTGGAAGAATTTTGGTCGGTCATTGCAATAAGATCCTTTGTACCTGCTAATGCTACTATATCATTGTTTTGATTGAAGATTTGTGGCAACAATGATACTGCATCGTTCTTTAGTGGAAGAATCCTTTGTAACTATTAATGATCCTTTATCATTTTTGTGTGTGGAAGATTCCTTGAGGCTGCTAATGTTACTATATAATTTTTTGTTTGATACTATATCATTTTTCAGTGGAAGGCACCTCTGTAGGTGTAAATGATTTGATCTAAATTTATTATGCAACCTCACCCGACCTAAGATAGCCGAAACTCACCTTATATTAAAGTAAAGTCGATCCAACATCTTGAATGGTGTAGTGAGTAGAGTTGTGTGTGTTGCCTGTTTTTACACTAATGCATCTTACATAACCTAACCTAACCCAGTGAGGTGAAACGAAATTTATTTCGTTCCGGTTTACGGTTTCATTCAGGGTAAATTATTTTCGCACCGGTTTCGGTTTCGGTTCGTCTAAGAATTTTGGTTAGTTCTGGTTCGGTTCTGGTTCAATTTCAGTTCAGATCCGGTTTCATCTCAAATAACAACGCTAAAATCGTTGAAGTCGTTGAAGAAGAGTTTGCCACCGGTAGAAAGTAATTTTTTTCACAAAATGTCCTTGCTCCTATCCTATAATTATTAAAAATAAACTACTTTTATTAAAACTTATTTTTTTGTGTAAAACAGAAATTAAACGTTATTAATATTTTGTTCCGGTTACAGTTTCAGTTTAAAATTTTTACAATGATTCGTTCCGGTTCCGGTTTCGGTTCAGGTTGAAATCCCATTTAATTTTGGTTTTCTGTTTCGGTTCGACTCACTGAACCTAACCTAACTTAAAATGGCTATACAGCACATGGAATTAAACCTCTTCTAAATATACAGGCCCACCTATCATCGGACCATTGCTGCTAAACTAATGAAAATTGGGGGCAAAATCTGATTAATTTCGAAAAATCGCTTTTAGTGCGACTTTATTTGGATTGTTATTGATTTTTGTTCGGTTTTCGATCGAAAAAACATTTTTAATACCTCCTAAATTGATTTTTAACTGCTTTCGACTGCTCTGCTATGATTTTTATTGATTTTTGATCGGTTTTTGAAGTTATTGGAATTCATTGGATACTTGATGTGCTACCTTTTAAAATTATTTTCTAGTATTTTGTCTGAACCAAACAATCAAGACTGAAATAATAATTGAAGTGAACAGTTTGACAGTTGCATTGAAAATTTGAAAATCAAAATCAGTAGAAACGGAAACAGTATACACATGAATTTGTTTGTCGAGGACCAAAATTTAATTTTACACATAAAACTGACATGACAATCAAGACTAAAATAATAATTACAGTGAACAGTTTTACAGTTGCATTGCCAACTTGAAAATGTTATGTAGAAACGGAAGCAGGGTGCACGAAATTGTTTTTTCGAGGTACCAAATTTTTTTACATACATGAAACCTCAAGACTGATATCAGAATCACTGTGACCATTTTTATTGTCAACTTGAATATTAAAAATCAACAATAATCAGGAACGGTGTACCCAAAAGTATGTTCGAAGATTTAAAATTACATTTTCTCTTAAATTTGATGCTATGTGCTTCTAAACTGTTAGGTGTCATTTTATACAAAACAATCAGCTTGACAGAAAACAAACTGTACAACAGTTTTTTTTAATAAAAAAACTACAACAGTTATTTTTTATTAAAAAAAAACGGTTGTTTATTATTAAATTAATATTATTATGTTATTATTAATTTATTATTATACAATATTAACAGTTTCTAGTAATTTTCATGAACATTTTTTTTGAAATCTGATAGTTTGACACTTGGTTTCTAATAAACTGATCAATATTTTGACACTTATTTTGTACAAACCTAACAATTTGACAGTAAAACTGAAGAGTTTAAAAAAAAACTGTACAACAGTTTTTTTTAACTATAATCAGGAACGGTGTACACAAAAAAGGATGTTCGAAGATTAAGAAGATAAGTTATTTTTTATAAAAAAAAAACTGTTTATTATTAAATTATTTTTATTATTATATTATTATTAAATTATTATTATACAAAATTAACAGTTTCCAATTATTTTCTTGAAAATTTTCTAGAAATCTGATAGTTTGACACTTGGTTTCTAATAAACTGATTGATATTTTGACACTTATTTTGTACAAACCTAACAATTTGACAGTAAAACTGAACAAAAGTGTACAAAAAAAAAACTGTACAACAGTTTTTTTTATAAAATTGTTGTTTAAAAAAAACTCTTGTTTATTATTAAATTATTATATTATTATACAAGATTAACAGTTTCCAGTTTTTTTTTTGAAATTATTCTAGAAATCTGATAGTTTTACACTTGGTTTGTACTAGACTGACTGACATTTTGATAGTTATTATGTACAAACCTAAAGTTTGATACTAATTTTGTACAAAACTGACAATATGACAGTAATTTCGGATAGAGTAACACTTGAAACTAAAAATGATGACAGCTATTTTGTACAAATTTCAAGTTTGACAGTTACTTTCTACAAAATTGACAGTTATTTTGTTTAAACTTGACAGTTTGGCACTTTGATTTAATCAACTGACAAGCATTTTGACACCTATTTTCTATAAAACTCATAGTTTGACACTTATTTTCTTTAAAACTCATAGTTTAACCCTTATTTTTGACATTTTTTTTAATGAGTGTTTGCCAATTATTTTCTCGAAATCTGATAGTTTGATACTGCTTTCTAATAAACTGATTGATATTTTGCCACTTATTTTGTACAAACCTAACAATTTGACTGTCATTTTGTACAGAATTGACAGTGTGACAAAATTGTAAATTGTGAATAACTGGGCATCGTTGCATCTGATCTCTGAAAATAAAGATGGTTTGTGAAGCAGATTCTAAAATTGAAACAATATACAGGGTGATCTATTGAAAAAAGAGACCAAATTTTGTGTTTCGGCATAGTACAGTAAAACTGAACAAAAGTTTAAATAAAAACTGTACAACTATTTATTTTATAAAACTGTTGTTTAAAAAAAACTGTTTATTATTAAATTATTATATTATTATAAAAGATTAACAGTTTCCAGTTAATTTCTTGAAAATATTCTAGAAATCTGATAGG
The DNA here is from genome assembly GCA_951805005.1 of Othius punctulatus. Classification (NCBI taxonomy): domain Eukaryota; kingdom Metazoa; phylum Arthropoda; class Insecta; order Coleoptera; family Staphylinidae; genus Othius; species Othius punctulatus. Next base: position 100,338,162 of record OX638139.1, on the reverse strand, counting down.
TTTACACTTGGTTTGTACTAGACTGACTGACATTTTGATAGTCATTATGTACAAACCTAAAGTTTGATAGTCATTTTGTACAAAACTGACAATATGACAGTAATTTCGGATAGAGTAACACTTGAAACTAAAAATGATGACAGCTTTTTTGTACAAATTTCTAGTTTGGCAGTTATTTTCTACAAAATTGACAGTTATTTTGTTCAAACTTGACAGTTTGGCACTTTGATTTGACAATATGACAGTAATTTCGGATAGAGAACAATTTAAACTAAAAATGATGACGGCTATTTTGTGCAAATTTCTAGTTTGACAGTTATTTACTACAAAATTGACAGCCATTTTGTTAAAACTTGACAGTTTGGCACTTTGATTTAATTAACTGACAAGCATTTTGACACTTATTTTCTATAAAACTCATAGTTTGACACATGTTTGAAAAACTTTTTTTTTATAATGAGTGTTTGCCAATGATTTTCTCGAAATCTGATAGTTTGACACTGCTTTCTAATAAACTGATTGATATTTTGACACTTATTTTGTACAAACCTAACAATTTGAATGCCATTTTGTACCAAATTGACAGTGTGACAAAATTGTGAATTGTGAAAAACTTGGCAATGTTGCATCTGATCTCTTAAAATAAAGATGGTTTGTGAAGCCCTCATGAAGCAGATTCTAAAACTGAAAGAATATACAGAGTGATCCATTGAAAAAAAGAGACCAAATTTTGTGTCCCGGCAGAGTGTACAGTCTGCACACTCGAAAATAATTTTAAAAAGTAGCACATCAAGTGTCCAATAACTTGCAATCAGATTTTTTCCTCAATTTTCATTAGTCTATCAGTAATTGTCCGAGCGAGGATAGGTTAGCCACCCTGTATATAGTAATTTATAGTCGTGATAATGTTATTATATATTAGGCGAGAATTATATTTAGAGTAAAATAACGTTTGCTCCAAATGTGATTTACCTACCTACATGGCATTGTAAGTACTTGAACATTATATGATCGATAAAAAGATAAATAGATGCCTTAAATCAAATGAAAATTCAAATTGCTTACTAACAAATATTTAATACAATTTTAATTACTATGTTGGAAAAAACAGCAAAATCCCAAAAAAGTTGCTTAAAAGGTTTAATGCCATAGGTCACTATTGGGTTATTAATAATTTCAGTATCCAACAAAACAAACCACTTAGGCGTACATAGACACATTTCCTTGCATGTTAATTACGTACGTAGATAATATGGTAATGCGGATTGATTAAGCGCTTTAACCATGAAAAGGTTATCTCTTGACTACAAATGTATTTTTCGAAACATAACACGTTTGAAGTCACGTATAGTGTTTCACGAGTAAATGGAATACTCCAATTTATCAGATTCCACGTATGTCGAAAACGTCGATATTTATTAAAATAAATATGTTAATAATTAATTTTCGTGGAACAAATAGGAGAATAATAACAAGTGAATTGTTTTAATTTTATCGTCTTTTGTTTTCAAGTTGCTGACGTAATTTCTGACGATCTCCTTTTGTTCTAATCGGTAGCTTTTGCATTTGTTATTGCGTTTGTTGCATTTGTCACATAATTGCAAAAATACTGGGAATTCAAATGGTTATAAAAATATACGAGGGTTATCATAAATATATGCTTGTTATTGTTATTAATACTTAAAATTAAAATATAAACGATGAAATATTTGTTATTGAAGACCATAAAATATGAATCATCTCTATATACGGTGTCGATTGCTATAATGACATCCCTTATCAAATACATAGCAATTCACATCTACTGAATACGATAGATTTTCGGTACATTGTGATAATAGCTATTAATGGTATAAGTGAATAAAAAAATTCACGTGTATCACAAGATTTTTCCCAATTTTGCAGGGTTTAATTTTTTTTTATAGTTTAGATAATTTATTTACATAAATGTTAATTGTACTATTATTAATTTGATGAACTATAATACCAGAAAAGTTGACTCTATTTTCGTCAGATTTCAAATTCTTTATCAGAATTGAAGAATTTGCACGAAGTATCACATTGTCAGGAAACAACAAAAATTTCAAGGATAGTGCCTATTTACGTATTTTTTTACTTTATTCACGTTACGTTGTCAATGGTTATAGTGAATACAGTGAAAAGGTAAACATTTTATTCACCCATTTGATTAAAGGGTTGTTTTATTGATGAGATTCAATATACATATGAAGCATTTTAATATAGCGAATTGGAAAAATAAATTTGTAAAATAGATATTTTTTTTAATTAATTACAAAACTTTTTCCAAAAATTCCATCACTAAATCGCTTAACAAGATTTGGTCAGAATAAATTAGATCGAAAGGAAATTGAACAATTTTGGTATTTATCTGGCATAGTATCCAAACCACCAATGATTAGAAGTGCCAATATCATTATAATGCCTACAGTTCTTAAAATTCCAGTAGTCATAATCCTAAAAATATCCGAAATCGCGGACCGGTATTCAAAACTGGATCCGATATTTGGATATCCGGATAATAATAATTTGATACAGTATCTGGATAAAATTATCTGACAGCGAATTTATATGTCTAGAATATCGTACTTGGAAATAGATGCACGAAAACATGGGTATTGATTAGTATGATTAGAAGTAACAATATCATTATGCCTAGAGTCCTTATAGGTCCAGTGGGCATAATCCTACAAATATCCGAAATCGCGAACCGGGATTCAAAACTGGATCCGATATTTGGATATCCGGATAATAATAATTTCATACAGTATCCGGATACAATTATCTGACATAGCTAATTTATATCTAGATATGTAATATCTTTCTTGGATATAGATGCACGAAAACATGGGTATTGATTAGTATGATTAGAAGCAGCAATATCATAATAATGCCTACAGTTATTAAAATTCCAGTAGTCATTATCCTACAAATATCTAAAATCGCGAACCGAGATTCAAAACTGGATCTGATATTAGGATATCCGGATAATAATAATTTGATACAGTATCCGGATACAATTATCTGGCATAGCGAATTTATATATCTAGATGTGTAATATCGTACTAGGATATAGATGCACGAAAACATGGGTATTGATTAGTATGATTAGAAGTAGCAGTATCATTATAATGCCTACAGTTCTTAAAATTCCAGTAGTCATAATCCTACAAATATCCGCAATCGCGGAGAGGGATTCAAAACTGGATCCGATATTTGGATACCCGGATAATAATGATTTGATACATTATCCGGATACAATTATCGGACATGGGTATTGATTAATATGATTCATCATGATTCTCTTTTCACCCAACAAATTATAAATTTTTCAAAATAAAGTTTCGTAACAAAATTTTGTTTGCTTAAAAATTTGTTATTGCTTATAATTATGTCTTTAAAAAATATTTATAGATGAAGTCGAACCACCATGCGAGTAAAATTTATTGAAAATGTGCTATTTTTAAGAAAAGTCACCAAAATTTCAAATCTTACAAAATATTTTTTTGCGGGAAAAGTCCGCATTTTATTCGCTTAAAAAGCCTAAAATTTTCATGCTTGGGAAATTATTGACCCAAAAAACAAGTTGGCGAAAAGTAATGGAAATGCTCATATCGTATCGTGCTCATATCAAATGTAATATCGTACTTGGATATAGATGCACGAAAACATGGGCAGGTATTTAGATTCACCAAAATGTTATATAAAGTTAAAGTATGTTATATAAAGATAGTACCATATACCATATAGTACCTCCAATCATAATCCACTAGTTTATCCCAATAGTTCAGGATCCGGATACTACCTGTTAAACGTTACTGATTTTCAAAGTTTTATTCTCTAGGCTTTTATAGATATTGTACAAATATTTAGTACCTTGGTATAAGATTCTTTATAGTAAGAGAGGATATACTTGTATTAAGAAAATTTGAACAACTTGAACATTTCCTTGGTCATGTTGATTATTGAAATTAACTGTTATTGGAAGTCTGAGCCTTAACTAAACGTGACTTTTGACAATTTTAATAGTAATGAACCGGGAAATGTATTAAAATGTTCTTATAATTGCATGCAAGCAAATATTTAGAACCTAATGAAAATATTGATTATACATATTTAGAGATAACATACTTGGGAGGAATTTGAAAAAAAATAATAATACCTTTGAAAAGCTGAGAAACGAACCTACGTATATTGATTTGAAGTTGTGTGATTATGTATCATACCGATATCCGATGATTTTATTATCCGAATATCCGGATCACACAAGATCCTCTAATACAAATATCCGATACCTCATATCAGGATATGAAATCAGAAGTTTTCGATCTGGAAATGGTATATTTCTAAGGAAATTGTACGAGTTCAATATTACCTACTATGAATAAATAAAAATCGAAGCCTTAAGTATACTCAGTTCCATTTTCATTTTTACTTTACTTTACTTTACTTTTTACTTACATTTTTACAACTAAGAAGGCTGTAAAGTTTTACACATGAACACCAACAAAAATGATCTGACAGTGAAAACATTATTAAATGTCAGATTTCTAACAACGTTGCCCAATTCATTTAATTAAAATATATAAATTATTGCTTCAATCATTCAAGTGTTAATTAATTAGATTTATATTTTAAGTAAACCAATTATCAACTATATTTTATATTATAATTTGACTGATTCGCTTTTGTAAAATAGAAATAGCAAATAAATTCTGTACTCAACAGATACTCAATTTGATGGCAACATTGCCCACTGTTCCAAAATATAACCTCTTTTGTTTTTAAATATAACCTATTTTTTCAAGTCAAGTGACTTTTTACTTAAAACTTTTTAGTTAAAAATAAAAATGGAACAGAGTTTAGATATACTAATTCTAACTCTTTGAAGTACCCTGGGACAAAAATTGAACCACCTAAAAAGTTGACTCTTGTGGTACGTTGGGATAAAAAATTGTTAGCCTTAATTTTTGCCAATACTATAAATTATATGTTCATTTTTGTACCTAACCTAACTTAACATAACCTTTAATATCAATACTCCAGAAAAAAATATCAAAAAATCTATGCACGCGTCGAAATATGTAGTATTTAAAAAAACATATTTCATTGTATTAAAAGGTGACTAGTGCAAAAACATTCAAGCCATGATTATTAAACAGAAATCAGAACCTTAACTGATTATGTTCATTTTAACATTAATGGCAGAGTAGTCTATTCAAACATTGCTCGTTCGGATTTCTCAAGTTTAATGTTTAGCTGAAAATCAAAAGTATAATTAAGAAGGTACAAATTTTGATTTACAATTATTCATATATTCTTCATAATATCACACGTGGAAATATTAGCGTCTAAGTAAAATATTTGCGTTATGCACAATAAACCTTATGAAGCAATGATTATAAAATCTTTTATAATTAAGCAAACATATATACGATCATAAATTTAACGTAATCGTTTTTTGGAGACTATTATTAAGTTTTGCGAAGTTCCCAACTTAATGTGGCAGAACAGTTTTTAACGTACGTAATTAGCATATTGAACGAGCAGATGAAGATACTTATAACTTCACTTTATTAAGTGTTAGCCCATCAACCAAGTGATTCATTATAATGCAATCAAGGTGTTAGTGCTTTTCAATGTCAACGCTCAATCACGACTTGATTAAATCATCGATTACGAATCGTGCATTATTATGGGAAAATGTAAAGTTGCATCATCGATTTTGCAGTTTTGTGAAAAGTTTTAAAATATTTAATAATACAGTTAAATATAAATAACGTAGGCTGCATTATAATTTAATAGTAATAATGAATAATGAAACTAGAGAATAAAGGGAATATTGACTGGATGATATTGTAATATTGACAATGTAATAATACTCCACTGAGAGTCGACATATAAATAAATTATTATAATTATTATTATTATTAATATATCGTGACATTGATATACAGATATGTACGAAAATAAGTTCATACGATACGATCAACAGTGCTTTGGTGCAAAAAAATTGTGGATTTCTTTATCAAGGCTCTTTAAGCCCAGAGATTAATTAAAACATCCACAATTAAAATATGTAAATTTTCGGTTATTCAGTTTTCTAATTTGAAAAATTTACAATCTAATGTCATGCAAAAAATTGATTAAATTTTACAAAAAATAATAATTGGGGAGTAATTCAGTTCTATAACTTGGAAATATACAGATAAGTAGGTAAATATGCGAATACAATACGATCAACAGTGCTTTGGTGCAAAAAATTGATAAAATTTTACAAAAAATTATAATTGAGGAGTCATTCAGTTCTCTAATTTGGAAAAATTTACAATCTTATTTCATGCAAAAAATTGAATAAATTTTACAAAAAATAACAATAGAGGAGTCATTCAGTTCTCTAATTTAGAAAAATTTACAATCTTATTCATACAAAAAATCGATTCAATTTTTTAAAGAATATTAATTATTCAGCACTAATTGAGGATTCATTCAGTTCTCTAATTTGAAAGTTTACATTCTTATTTCATACAAACATCGATTGATTTTTACAAAAAAATAATACAAATAATACAAAACCAATGTTGATACTGTTTTTAATTAATATTAAAAGTGTGAGTTTTAATGCCAATCGAAAAAAATATACATTCGTCATTCAACTATATATTTTATATTATTTGCCCAATAACTACATGTCCAATCAGCTTTGCTAATTACAACTAATCAGAGCCTTAACTACTTACTTCAGCTGATCTACTATGTAGTTATAATTTTCTTCCAAATTAATATCAAAAACATTACATTTAATAACAATTGTAACTAAAGATATATTCAGCAGTGAACTTCATATTTAATATTGATACCCAATAGTCTGAGCCTTAACTTCTTATAAAGCAAGCACTCCTGTTACAGCAATTTCATTTTGTTTGATAATGGCTTTTAATATTCCTGTCAAGCATGAAACATAATTTCAACATCAAACAAATTTATGATAGCAGGTAAGGCACTTTATTAAATGCGCGTTTGTGAACATCTCGTGAAGAATTTTATCAATGTTGACTTACACGATTTAATCTGGGCAATATTTACTTTGATACAAATGCTCTAAATTCCTAAAGCGGCGCGTGTTTCCGAGTTTTCGTATCAAGAAAGTAAAACATATTGCAGCCAAAAAGTTATTACCGAAAAAAATACAGGTTGAAACAACTAATTCATGTATATGACTATGTACTTGTGCTATATCATATAATATGCTATAGCACAAGATATATAGCATATTTAAGTACATAGTACAGCATTTATCATTTTTAAGGTTGTTATACTGTACATTCTGGTAAATAATATTTATTTTTATTTTATTTTACGATTCATTTCTGTCGCCTATAAATCATAAAATAAAATAAAAATAAATATTATTTACCAGTAAGTACTGTATAACAACCTTAAATATATAACCTGTAATTTATGGATAAAACCTTAAACTTAATTTATCATTTTATAATATATGATTTGTTAATTACTTTGTTCTTATTATTTATTCCATTTTGTTCTTGTTCTTTTCAAGAAAATCTTGTTCTTTTTAGAAAATTATAGAGGTATAATGGATATGAAGTAAAAACTGCAATTTCCATACAATTGAAAAAATAATATAAAATTTCTGAAAATCCATGCAATATTTTTTTCCAATTTCGTTATAAGAATTTTCTGTCGATTATAAATCATAAAATAAAATAAATAAAAATATTATTTACCAGTAAGTACAGCATAACAACCTTAATTACATAACCTGTAATTTATGGATAAAACCTTAAACTTTATTTATCATTTTATAATATATGATTTGGTAATTACTTTGTTCTTATCATTTATTCCATTTTGTTCTTGTTCTTTTAGAAAATTATAGAGGTAAAATGGATATGAAGTAAACACTGCAATTTAAATACAATTGAAAATATGTCCTTCCTGAAATTCTAATCTAAAAAATTAAAATAAAAATATAGATTAAATAAAAATAAAAATTTAAAATATAAAATCTAAATAAAAAATTTGCCCATTGACCTTATAATTTGCTTGAATATTTATTTAATTCAAAAACCTACAACTGTATGACTCCTGGTCCATATTTATAAATGCATCAAATTTAAAATACACTTTCAGCTTAATGTGCCGATTTCCATAAATCTCATTACTTTCTCCTGTTTGCTTTCAATGACTGAAATCTAATTAATTCCGTTGACACACTTGGTACTAATGCAATGTAATTAAACCGGCCTCCATGTTCTGCATTTTAATTTGCCTCGAAATCATTACATCCATTTTATAAATGTATGAGTGAGTAATGCGTATCCATGAATACATTTAGCTTTATGTTACATTTTGTAGTGAAATACTTGTAATACCACACAACATTCATATTAACACAAATAATTGGCAGAATATGATTTGTTTATATTATAAGTGAAAATTTAAATAATTATTTTGCAACATTTTTTTGCACTCTTGTGTAAATTTTAATAATTGAGGAGTCTAGAAGTAAAAGGGTGTAAGTGCATTTTTGGTAGTTCTGAGATTAATGGCTTTATAGATAACTTGAATTTCAAAATTCCAGAAATAAGTTTAGAAAACTGTGTTCATTTAGACTTAAGTTTAGACTAAAAGGTGTTTTAAAAGTATTACTTTTATTTCGTCATTTTTTAGGTTAAAGATAAAGGAAAAAATAATAATATAATATATATAATAAATAATATAATATATAATATATAAAATTAATAATAAAAAAATAGCATACATTGACGCAGTATTTTTGGCTCTACAATAGAGTTCATAACAGTTTTTCTCTAAAATAATTACGGAAGACAATATTTAAAGTTATAAATTTTTACATGTAAATCCTAATGGTGCGCTTCCCGACACACCACCAATATTACAATTGCTATATTATAAAATAATTAGTTTACATATTTATTTGGTAAATATCTATTAAATTATTAGGTTATAGAAACATATTTCAGGCCATAGAGTCTCTCGTGCTCACATTTACCTAATATTAACAGCCGTCTTTATACCTGAGGAAATGAATGGTTATTGTGTGCTTACATGAATAAACGTGCACAAAAGAAAACAGTCAGCATGGAAAAATACAAACATGCAACTGATACAAAACAAACTTATAAATAACAAGCCAGATTGCATACAATGTATTTCATATCTTTATGGCGTTTTCGTGTGAAAATTATGTAATAATATAATATAATTCGAATGCAATAAAACTAGTGGATATTATCTCCACGCATTTGTTCCACGAATGTTTCTACGAAACAATAATCAAATGAAGTAAATTAACAAATATATTCACATTAAAAAAATGTAACATGTAAATGTAATTTCTATTGATAAAATGGTCATTTTATATATTGAATCTCATTTATAATACAACAGTTTAATCAAATGTTATACAGCAACACTTTATTCACACTGCTATTGACAATATAAATAAAGCAAGTAAACAATAATTGGTGATGGATAAAAAAAATAAAATCTCTGACATTTTTGTTGTTTTAAAAAAATGTGACACTTCACGCAAATTTTTATTTTTTTCTAGTTGATTAACGTTTATGTAAATTAACTATACAAGCAATAACGTTTTGTTAAAAATTCTGATAACGAAATTGGCAAAAATATTGCATAGATACAGAAATTTTATCCACTCAAAAACATTATGACACTCAGTTTCGCTTCGTACGCTAAACTATTTGTTTGTGGCTAAAATTTGCCTTTATTCACGAGTATATTCGATTAAGTAATCGGGCAATGTAATAAAACTAGTGGATATTATCTCCATGCATTTGTACCACGAATGTTTCTACGAAAAAATAATCAAATGAAACAAAAATATTCACATTAAAAAAAATGCAAGTCTACGAATTGTACGAAAAAACAATTAATTCGTGAGAATATTCATATTCATAAGTTTTTCCAATTTCTATTGATAAAATGCACATTTTATATATTGAATTTCTTTATTAAAACAACAGTTTAATCTAAAGTAAAAAATATTCACTTTACAAAAATGCAAGTCTGAACGAAAAAACAATTAATTCGTGAAAATATTCACATTAATAAGTTTTTTTAATTTCTATTAACAAATAATGCTCATTTTATATATCGAATCTCATTATTACAACAACATTTTAATCGAAAGTATAAATAAAATGTTGTACAGCTACACTTTATTCAGACTGCTATTGATAATACGAATAAAGCAAAAACATTAATTGGTGATGGACAAAAAAAAGTTTAAATTTCCATTATCTTTGAAATTTTTGTTGTTTATAAAAAAATGTGACACTTCAAACAAATTTTTATTTTTTCTGATTTAATGAACATTTAAGTAAACTAATTATCCAAGCAATTTTATATATTTTTTGTTGAAAATTCTGATAACGAAATTGGGAAAAATATTGCATGGATTTTCAGATATTTTGTCCACTCAAAAACGTTATCACACTCAGTTTCGCTTCATACCCTAAATTATTTATTCATGGATAAAATTCGCCTTTATTCACTTAAACCATAAAAAGCTATTATGTTTCGTTATATTTTCGAGTAATGCAATAAAACAGTGGATATTATCTCCACGCATTTGTTCCACGAATGTTTGTACGAAAACATAATGAAATGAAATATATTAATAAATATATTCACATTAAAAAAATGCAAGTCTGTACGAAAAAAATAATAAATTCGTGAAAATATTCACATCAATAAGTTTTTCCAATTTTAATTAATAAAATTCTCTTTTTATTTGTTGAATCTCATTATTAAAACAACCTTTAAACAACCTTTTTTATCAAAAGTACGAATAAAATGTTGTACAGCAAAACTTATTCACACTGCTATTGACAATACGAATGAAGAAAAAAAAATAATTGATGGATAAAAAATGAAAATTTCCAGTATCTCTGAAATGTTTGTTGTTTATAAAAACTGTGACACTTCACGCAAATTTCTAATTTTCCGATTTAATTAACATTTATGTAAATTAATTATGCAAGCCATTTTATTTTTGTCAATTCTGATACGAAATTGGAAAACAATATTAGATGGATTTTCAGAAATTTTATCCACTCAAAAACGTTATCACACTCAGTCTCGCTTCATACGCTAAACTATTTATTCATGGCTAAAATTCGACTTTATTCACTTAAACCATAAATAGCTATTATTTTTCGTTTTATTTTCTAGTTAATGGAGTCTACACGATCTAAGTAATCGGATAATGTAATAAAACTAAGTGGATATTATCTCCATGCATTTGTACCACGAATGTTTCTACGAAAAAATAATCAAATGAAAATAAAAATATTCACATTAAAAAAATGCAAGTCT